>OX463782.1:31006450-33617700 GCA_949825025.1 Siphlonurus alternatus
TTATCGCATTTTTTTATTCTCAAGCGTGCCCTTAATTTACTTTGCTTTTGAACAGACAGTAAGTGAGTGTGCAGTAGAGAACTACTCTTTGCCCGGTGCGTGAAATTTGCAGCGCGTAGAAGAAAATCAGAAAACTTTACCTACAAATCATCATTATTTAGACATTTTCTCGTACTACGTGATTTACTATAGTAAAAAGTTCTTTATAATGTTATTTTAGTGTAATATAAAAATTGTAAAATAATTTGGCACATACAGAGAGAAAAAAAAATGCACAATATTTTTTAGCATAGAATATTTTGTTTCATGAAAATAATAAATTATAACATATTATAATATATTCTTAAAACATCAACAACTTGTTGTACATTGTAATATTGAAAATTTTAATATAAAATATAAAATATATTTTTTTTTATTAAATAAAAACGTTTAAAAAATTATTCTAGACACGAACTTTACATATTTTTGATAACTTTGGTATGGTTGGGTGTTCTATAATAGATTTTGAACCAAGTGTTACCAAAAATAAAAAAAGGAAAGAGGTAAAAGAAGAAGATGATGAAAATACTCTGAGGGGAGGTGAGAAAATTTCCATAGAAACAAGTATCTGTAGAAGCTCCAAAACTTAAGAAGAAGGATATTTCTCAATGAAAGCTGCTTGCGATTGAAAACCCTTATCTTATCCACTCGCCAACTATTCTAATATGGATCTCATTCTCACTATAAGAAGAAGTCTTTGTTCAGACGCTATGACTCTTTCTATTTGCTTGACTGAACACATTCATTTCATCGTCAAAGAAGCGACTAAAATGGCCTTCTTAACTAACTAACTATACGTCTTTTATATTTATATACTAAAGGAATATTTAATACATTATCTTGATATAAAAAAAAAAGTTATGAACTTTTAACCTTTTTAGCTTATTTAACTAAAAAAGTACAACGAAATTAAATATTCAACATAATTATTTGGTAAATTATTGCATGACTTTTTTTTAATGTAAAAAATATAGCAACATTTTTCTTTTTTACTCTTTCATTTCACATTTTACTCTTTAGATCAAAGATGAAGGAATAAAGATATATAGCTAACAATCTGTAGTATGAACATTTAATAGGATTCTCAAGAGGCTAAAGTTAAGTCGTTAAAAACTTAACCCTAGTACCACACGCATCTCCCCCCTCCTTCTTCTTTACCAAACGTTTTCGCGTATACCTTAGCTAATAACTTTTCGAAACTGCGAAGAAGCCGGGTTAGCTCCTGTTTCGCTTCAACGATATCCGTCAGTTTGCAATAAAAGTGTACGATTTTTCTCATCTTTTTTAAAAATATACAACTCTTGCTAAGAGTTTTTATTTTTTACCTCTCTCTCTCTCTCTCTCTCTCTCTCTCTCTCTCTCTCTCTCTCTCTCTCTCTCTCTCTCTCTCTCTCTCTCTCTCTCTTTCCCCCTGATAGTGCGTAGAGAGTTTTGTGAAAGGTATCCGCCTGGAAAGAGGGCAAAAGAAGTAGACGAAGAAAAATGCTGGTAGGGATGGGAAACGTAGAATGAAAAAAAAAAAAAAAAAGTTTGAACTTCATCCACTACATAAAGTATCTAGAACGGTAATAGCCACTACACATCCCACTTCATCATCGCATAAATGGCAATGTTTGGAGGGTAAATTTTGATATTCAATCTTACTTCAAAACGAATTATAGCAGGGATATCACAAAAAGAAAGTATAATATGAGATAAAATATAAAAAAGTTAGAAAAAAAAGTTATAGTATTAAGTATATAATATATTAAGAGCATAAAAGAAAATAAAAATGAAGGGAAAGAGGATAATTTATGAGGATCGTTAGAAAAAGTTTATTGAATTGCCAAAATATAACATTTAATTTTACGGTAATTACAACAAAAACAAAAGGGAAAAAAAGTTAAGTTATTTATGAAATTTATGATAAGAAAAAAAGTGAATATCAACATAAAACTTTTCAAATAATGCTAAAAGTTCTAAATGTAATGTTTAATTCTGATATAAGAATGAAAGCATTACAAAATAACTTAATATATACGTTTTATAATAACACTACAGACTGATTAAAAACCCATAAATTTAGTATTTTTGTGTTACTTTATACAGGATTATATTTCAAAATCTTCAATATGGCATTCAAAAGATAATATAATAATTCAACCCATCATTTTAGTACCATCATTTTCAAACATTCCTCTCTATATCTTCAAGGTAACTAGACACTTTGAATAATAAGCTATATATCGGACGTTTGTCCATATAAATCAGTACTCCATTAATATACAGGATAGATAGGAAAGTAAAAAAAAATTGTAAATGCTGACAAAGATGTCAGAGATTTAAAATCATTTGAACAAAGTAGGATCAGACCACACAGGCAGGTAAAATATGTGGTGCTTGACTTTGCAATTGATTGGCTAAAAGTACGCTCGTGACCTGCTTAAGTTGATGCCACCACATCTCTGCATGACCACCGTGCATGCAGTTATAACTAACTGCAGCTCTAAATCAACCTTCCTTTTACGTTGATATGTTAAATGTCTAAACATGTGCTAAATGAACTTTATATCATGCAATTAAACATAGGATTTTTACTTTTTACTTTAGTCATATATCGTATGTATATATTATAATACTTTTATTTAAGAATGGATTATCATCATTATTTTTTATAAATAGAAAGAAGATAAAAAATTGTGCTACCCTGATTTTTTTCAGCTTTTATCATGCCCCAAAAAGTTTCTTTAATATATTAAAACTTCAGTTTTAGCCCCCCTATCCTTTGCAAAATCCTTTCCGGAAAGTGGAATTTCAATAATTTTTTAAAACATTATCGGACTCTTCAAAAATCTTATAAAAATCAAAGTAGCATAACTTTCTATCATCACTTATACTTTTTTTATATACTCCATATTAGGATTATTATAATTCAATGGTTATCATATTTTTAATAAACTATTGATGTTAAAATTTTGTTGGATATGTTCTATAAAAAATTGTTTACGTTTTTTATTTAATTTTAGTGCAATAAAATGAAAATGTAACTTTTTTATTTAAAACTTTTTTGTGTGGGTGTTTTAATATTTGCTTTCTTTCTTTCTCTCTCTCTCTCTCTCTCTCTCTCTCTCTCTCTCTCTCTCTCTCTCTCTCTCTCTCTCTCTCTCTCTCTCTCTCTCTCTCTCTCTCTCTCTTTTTTTTTTTTTAGTGTTTTGACAAGAGAGTAATCTGAAAGTTCTGTTGTGGAAACAACGAAAAATACGTGACATAAAAACAGAAGATTAGTAAAAATAATAAGGTATTATAAATAAAAAGTACTTTACCTTTTTGCCATCGAGCTCATGAGTTCCTTGAGCTAAAACCTTGTCTACGCTTGCAGGATCAGCGAACGTCAGAAATCCAAATCCCCTGTAACAAGAGTAGGAAAAAAACATTCATTAATATTTTAAATTATAATTTAACAAAAAAAAATGTATTTAAAAACATTTGTTAAAAATGTCAAGAATTACAAACAAAATTCTTTAGAGAAATTTTTTCATTTATACAAAAAAAAATTCTTTAAAGCCTATAAATTGAAGTGACTTCTTAAATTAAAAATTATATAAAAATCTAATTATAATTTCAAAAGGTTTAAATCTTGAAAATTAGTAATTAACACTTTGAGTTTTAAATTAACTTATAAATAGGTATTAAAAAATTGAATAAATTAATGCTTATCAATGTGGCAGTTTCTTGATTAAATTTTATTACTTGATTTTTGGGAAAATATCAATATTACAACACTATTTTCTGAGTCATTTAAAATGTCAAAAATATACAGTAGGCTGTGTAAATAGTTCTACATCATAGTTATTAATATTATAAAAAGTACAACACATTATCAACATAATTCAATCTGAGGTGAGCAAGGGTAAAATTATATCAACACTACTTAAGTGGAGTAAGATTTTTATCTCACGATTTTTGCCATGTACACACTAACACGCATGGGTGTAAAAATAAACTTGCAAATAAATCAGTAGCAAAATAAATATACCCCTTCAAAAACTTTGAAATTAATTGAAAATGTGATTTTAAAACTTAAAATTATACACAACTAATTTGTAAAACAAATACAAAGCTTCAGTTAATTTAACAACGAAAAGACTTCAATCTTTTAAAACAATAAACCATCAACATTTTATTTTTACTACGGCTGTTGTTTGTTGATATAAAATAATAAATTTAAATCAACAAAACTTTTATATAAACCTATTTATAAAACTTCAAAAATCTTTTTAAATATATAAGCTATTTTATACAACTTACTAAATTTAATACCGTATAATTAATAATTTAAAAACACGTAAAACATGTTATAAAATTATTAAAGCAATTGAATATAAAAGTGACGTCATTTTTTATATTGACTAGTATGTTTGAGGAGGTTGGTTATTGGAAGGGCTCTCCCCCCCCCCTCCATTCTCCCCCAGGAGTATCTGACCTTCTTCTTCAAGAAGTATATCGACAGCAGCAGGCCACGATAGTTGCTTTGATTTATCATCACAATCACGTTTCCATTAATACTAAGTAAACCTATCATAAATTTCAACCCTGTTATCACACACTATTTATATACTTATAGCTTGCATGACTAAACTATAGTAGCATCTTTCTCTTTTTATTTAAAAAAAATGTTATATAACCTTATATTTTTGGTATATATTTTATTTTTTAACTATATTTTAAGAATTAAATTTCGAGGTTTCAAGTGTTCGCCAGTCGGGAAAGTTTCTTCCATAAACTACCATGTTAATTTTTTTTTCTCAGTAACTATTTAAGACAATTATTCATTTCAAATTATCTACCTCATAATTTAGAAGTATTCTAATTAAGAATTTATAATTTTCTTTACAAAATTTCTTTAGTGCCAAAACAGCAATTTCAAATATTTTTCTTTTTACATGGATTTAGATACGACGGTGCATAAAAAATTGCGAAAATCAGCTTGACTTGCAGCCTATAGAGAAATAAAAATAAAAGTTATTGATATGAAATTACACATTAGATTATAGTTATTACTTTATTAATATTTATATATAGAAACTTTGTTTTGAAAATTTGAAGTAAATAATTACAACATTACATCATATCTCAAGCTCGAGTAAATAACACTAGCAGTGATTAAATTCTTTTATTGGATATGTTAGGCTTTAAGGCTCTAGAGACACACTGTTAAAAAAAATACAAGGAAAAAATAAAATAGTTAAGAAAAAATAAACTTGGTAAAAAAAATCCATTCTTCTCACAACTAGTTTATAAAGTGTAATTGAAGACATTTTGTGAAACTTGGTATTTTTTCTTGTTTAATATAAAAAAAAAGGTCATGGGGTCAAATTTAATTCAGACCTAAAGAAGTTTGAGGTCATAGAATGAAGAAGTTGGTAGCTGATATTAACACGTATCTATGTTCTAGTTTGATATATAAAATCTGTACACGTATACCAAAGTCAGCAACTAAATTAGCAATTCTCAAGTTTATAATATTTTACAAATCTTCTTTGCTAACTTTGTTCATTCTTAAACATGAACAAAAAATATTAATTATACTTACAGACAAAAAGTTTTTTTTAAATTTAAGCTCAAACAATCTTGAAAATAGAATTATTAAAAGAGAATATTAAATATAAATTAAATTTTCATGGTATAATACTTTTTACATGTTTAAGACTGCTTCTTTATTACTTAAAATATTGTAAGAAATTCTACAAATTTATAAAATATAAAATAATGAACTACTTTTCAGAATTTACAAATCCCCTTTTTTTTAAATATATTACGTAAGAACATGTTTCTATATGCAAAGAACGCTGCAGACGACAAAAATTAGTAGAGCGCCTAAAGTTAGACAACCAGCGTGATTCTCTTGCACAACGAGTTGCCTAAGCACCCAGGGGCTGTGCATGCCAGATTGTCGGTGTTAGAAAGTCAATAGAGCTTGTGCATTATAACGAGCACTAAATTCTGAGCTTTTTTATGACAAAACTTGATAAAAATCAATCATGAAGGATAAATAAACTTTTGTTATCATGACCTATTTTCAAACTTTTTTTTATAACTTTATCATGCATTGATTTTTAAGAAATTATTGATTTGTTTTATTTATTAAAAAAAAAATAATTAAATTTAAATTTTATATTATTTCAAGATGTTTTCTTTACTTATTATTTAAGAATATATAAAAAAACGTTTTAATTAAATTCATATATTCATGTATTTTACATAATTAAATTAATTTAAATTTTAAGAATTTAAGTAAATATCACAGTAAAAATATAACAAATTTAAATACTGTATACAATCTGCTTCAAATTTCGTTTTTGTACCTCTGGCAAGTTTGTGTTTAGCTGATGCGTTGATTATTCTAATGTGGCTATTTCCCTTGCTTGCTTTTGCTGCTACTTGCCAGTAACGAGTCGTTCGTCCGCCCAGTTTCAAGTACCTCGTGCCTGCTTGTGTGTATGAGAGAAATGCAACAATCAACGAACGCGGCGCCAATTTCCGCATACAAGCCATCCTTTGCAGCCTTCATTACGTTCACTTTTCCCCCCTTTACTAAAGATATAAAATGTCACAAGTGACATAAAATTTTAGTAACAACGTGTGCCAGCCAATATAGCTCGCAAAATGCTTTCATACTTTTTTTTATTATTCCTCTTCATATTCTAACAAGGTTGTATACGAGAATTACACAAAATGAAATCATAGTGAATAGAATTTCTAATAGCTATAATACGTTTATAGGATTAATAATTTTATCTCTAAATAAATTATACGTAATTAATAATTTACTAAACTAACTAAACGTATTTTTTTTTTACATATAATGAAAAATTATGAATTTATTAAAAAAATATCACATTTTAAAACTAAATATTTACCAATTTAATTATAATTAAAATTATTTTAGCTCCTGTGTGTTTTATATATAAGAACTGAGAGGCATATTGTATTGGTTGGGATCTTAAAAATATTTTTTTTCTTTCTTTGAGATCTTTCTATTTTAATCATTGTATTATATAAGAAGTTTAACGATGTAATATTTTAACTACAGTATTGCTTAATCACATTTTATTTCCCTGACTGACATTTAAATATTATGTTCTTATGCACCATGTAATATGCTTGCTCACTAGATTGTTCTTGAGAAACGTTGCTGCCAGAAGAGTGCCCCTCAGAGAAATAAAGATTGCAAATAAATTTATTTTATTATTTGTGTACTGTTTTTGCACTTGTTTGCTTTAAACTAGAAACATGGGAATATAGAATTTCATTTTATGACACTGCATCGTATTGTTATGTAATTTAAATATTATTTGCAAATATTACTTCATAAATTATGTCAAGATATATTTTAATAAAAAATATAAATTAATATATAATTAACTAATGATGCATTAAACATAGATTTTAGTCAAATATTTTTGTAAAATTTGAAATAATGGCTGGAACTGCTATTAACTTTTTCAAAAAAAATTTTAAACAAGTTCTTAAAACATAATTTTATGCTTTTTCAATTGTATAAAAATTAAAAAGGTGTGTTTAAAAATAAAACATGCTGTAATTAAAACATATTAAACAAAAGTTTTTTTTTATTATGATGATTATTATTATTTTTAATTTTAAGAGCTTCATATATAAGAACCATGAGATGAAAGTGGTATACAAGTTTAGACAGTATGTATACTGCACGGTTAAAGTTAGTGAGCCATACAATTTTCTTCTGTATTTCCCATGTAAGAAGAAGTTGTACCAAACTTGGCCTCTTTGGCTCTTAGAAGGCGGTGTTTTCAAAGCCCCAAACTTGCGTCTGGCTGTAATTTGTATTCGCAAAGAGCTACTACGTGATACTACAGACTCGTTGCTTTGCCTCTTTCAGTTCTCCAAACAAAATATTTCGTCACTCAAATTATTTTAATATGTGAAACAAAAATGTTACAGAACACCACTTTTTTTTTTTTTTTGTAAAATATTGTTATTGCAAAACTATTTATATTACTTTGAGATGAAATATTAAAGAAAATATTTAATTAATGTAAACAATAATCAATAATCAATCAACACATTTCAAATTATAAACAATAAATAAATTTATTAAAATTGTTACACTGATACTAAAATCTAGTTAAACAAATTGAAAAGTTAAAAAATTGTAATGAAACTTCCAAAGAGACTAAAGATATAGTCTAACTATATTTTAAACATAATTTATTATAACAAAAAAAAAAAAAAAAAAAGTTATAATACTAATATGTATTTTAACATGTACTATTTTAATATTAAATGTTCTATTAATATATAATATTTTCAATAGATTAAAACAAATTTAGAGTGTATTGTTATATATTTTAGCAGCAGTAGTATAGTACTTTATTATTCCTTCAATATTGTATGTGTGGTAAAGTGAGTACCCTATCTGAAAACCTTCTCTACGTTGTTAGATAGATAGACATAGCTTGTGCTCGGTGTCTTGAACGAAATTGGATTTTATGGCGTTTATACGAGGTACTGAACGAGAGACACATATACAACTCACTTAAACTCTTGCTGCAAGCTGAGATCGTGCAATACACTTTTACAGATAAGACAGCTAACTCTAGATATATATTATATATAGTTTAGGATGAAACTTAGAGGAAGGAATTATCCAACTTCACATCGCAATTTCACGTCATTCTATTATGCATACAAGTTTCATGATGCAATTTGAATATAAACAAAAAAAAATATATATATATGCATTGTAAGCTTAAGTTATATATGTTTTAAAACTGTCTACTATGAATATTATATTATATAAGATGAAAAATAAATGCTTACTAAAGCACATTTTTTGCTATAACATTGTTTTATAGTAAAGTGCTTTTTATTAGTGCTTTTTTAAAAAAAAATAGAATCATTACTAATCACAATTGTTATAATAATAAAAATACTGAATTTCTACGTATTTTTAATACAGTATGTTTTCAAAATATTTTTTTTTATATTTTCAAATGTAACAAAAAATTGTATATTGGTAAAAATAGATTTTAAATAATTCTGTTTGTAATTAATTATTGAAATGTTGAATGATAGTTAGCAAGCATCACCTGAAATTTGAAGTGACAGACGCTCATTAGCTGTCCCCGTTTGTAACTCAATCTGCCCAGCTAACTACCTG
The DNA here is from genome assembly GCA_949825025.1 of Siphlonurus alternatus. Taxonomy (NCBI): domain Eukaryota; kingdom Metazoa; phylum Arthropoda; class Insecta; order Ephemeroptera; family Siphlonuridae; genus Siphlonurus; species Siphlonurus alternatus. The sequence continues at coordinate 31,015,671 of OX463782.1, forward strand.
GAGCCACCGCATGTTGGAGAGTTTGCTTGTCAGCCCACAGGCGACTTCATTATTTAACAAAGCCTAAACTTAGCAACCACACTCACACTCGAATATAATATGATAATATACGTTCGTGTAGCATTAATAAGTCCTGAATCTGCTTTAAAAATAATATAAACTCATCGTTTTAAGTATGTACTTTGAGATAGTAAATCTGAAATGAATATTGCTGAATAATATTTCAAAATATTTCCTTTTTGAAGATATTATAAGATAATCTACTTTGGATTAATATGAATATGAAATGGTTTATTTAATGGCAGGAATTGATTTAAAATCATAAATAATATTTTATATTCCTCTTTAATATTACTTTTAACTTCCTTTATAATATTAAAGATAATATTTAAATTTTTATAGTTATAAAATTTTATTATCTTTTATAATATTGATACAAAATGATTATTTAAGCAAAAGATAATAATGGTAGGTGTGTTAACGCTCTATAAACTCTATTCTTACAGATAACATTTTCATGAATATAAATTCCATTTCAATGTATTCATGTGGAACATAATTAATATCCGAAATATATATTTACAATAGGAACGATTCTACAATAGTCTCTTCGTCGTTCTTACTTCAATAATATCATTCCGTCTGTCGTCTTTATATCTATTGTTAGCTACCATTAGCGCATCTGTCTACTTTAGCTTTACCATGCAGCTGCTCATCTGGCTGTGAGCATTGCTGATAAAAAATAAGAATATTACATCGACATGAAACAGAACAATATTATCTTCAATTTAAACCGTGTTCATATAAAAACAAGCATTTTTCATAGATGTAAATATTATCATACTAGGTTATTATTTTTAATAATACATGCAGTTACCTAACTTACTAAATCTAAATCTAGTAATTTTGCTTATTTCGCGTTGAAATCGTGTTCGTTATTGCGAAGTTCAAATAGATATGGATGTAAATGCATGTAGCACGTAATAATAATGTTTATTTGGGATAAATTACATTGTTGTGGGAGAATGGAAAAAAAATAGCAAACAATATAATAGGCAATAATGTTTTTTTTATTATTATTTTTTTATGGTTGATTCTTTTATTTCATAATTAGAAAATATAAGATAAAATTATGCTTTTCTGAATTATTTCACATTTTATTTATTTATTTATTTATTTTTTTGAATGCGGGAAAAAATATCTGAATATCTAGATATATCTGTATATCTAGATTAAATATCTGAATTAGGGTGGTACTACCTGATGGGACAACCGTGACGTCATTTTTTCGCCCTGTGATATGCTATTGATGACGTCACGGTTATCCGATCAGGTATAAGTACCACCCTAATTAAGATGTTTTAAATTTTTTTTTTAATAGTTCCCGCGCACTCTAAAAAATCTGAAAAAATTCAGAAAAGCATAATTTTATGCATATTTTCTAATTATGAAATAAAAAAAATGCAACCATTATTGTCTTTTACCCAAATTGGTGATTGTTCATAGAAATTAGAAATATTTATTTGCATTCAGCATTAATGCATTATAATATAAATTGGCCTTTTTAGGTTTTTAGAAATCAATCAGGTGAAACATCGGCACAGAAAACGCAGTGATTATAAATTTAAAAAAAATAAATTTCAGTCAAAATCAACTTTAAAACAGTCAATTATTATAATATAAGGAAAATCTAGAAACCGTTCAGTATTCATGTAATATGACACAACTGCATTATTTTCATGATATTTTACCCTTGTATAAAAATTCAGTCTATAGCTTTAGAAATAAATGAAGTAGAAATATAAAAAAAAACAGACATATACTTGGTCTGTAGAGGTTAAAAAAGTCAAACATTAAACAGTATAAGCTAACTGTGGCATATATTATATGTATATGCGATTGATGCTGTAGCATTATACAAACTATATACCATGTAGCTATAAGCCTTAAGGCAGTCTATATTTTAGTCTCTGTTATAATATGTAAACCATGGAATAAAAATAAATGAGGTAGGAAAAATCACAAGTAATTACATAGACCCATTGAAGTGGCATACTTTCTATATAAAAAAATGTCCACGTTCGACTAATTAATGCACATAAAAATGCAAAATTTCATAAAAAAAAAACCATAAGATGGTTTGCATGCTAATGAGTGCTTGAATTTTGTTTTAAAGCTGTATCTCAACTAGATACTCTATGCTTGCACGAAAGTATGTTATTTCTAATTGAACTTTGTCTATGGACTAAAAATAATGAACTTTGCTTATATTTATAATGATGTCATGTATTCAGAACAAAGACTACTTTTACATGCAGAATATATAATGAAGAATAATCTTAAATAATATAAAAAAAAATCGCGTTGGAGGTATTAATACAATTAAAAGCTTCTATATATCTTAAGGCGGATTCAGATGGCGACAACGGCGATGTGACGCGATTTTGACGTAAAAGCTGTGAAATCCTATGCGGTGGCGAATTTGCAGGGAATCGCGTTAATTAAGATGAGTTTTTTTTTCTTTTAATCGCCAAATATGGCCTCCAATGGATGTTACAGCAAGTGCGCATTATTCACGTCGCGTCGTATGATAAAAATTGCCATGTGAATCTACCTTTAGAGAGAAACATTTATTTTTCACATGTAAATTAGTATTCATTTATAACTAGAGAATATTCACAAACAATTTATAGCCACAATTTTTATAAATAATAATAATTAGGCTTTAAGTTTGGTGCGCAAACTTTTCAGCCTTAAAGAATGTGCCCTGAATATTTTTTCTGACTGCCAGAAACATACTGCATGTTATTTCAGATATAAACATGAAAAAAATATATTCTTTATTAAAATAAATATTTTGGTTATATACATGTACAGTATTGATCAATATTGAAAGAACAACACGTGCCATTAATTATGACTAAATCTGTATATTGATTTATGATAAATTTCTTCACTAAAATGTTAAAAATTAAAATAACAACATTGAGTATAAGTTAAGCTTGGGTGAAGTTGTATATACGTCTAATTTAGTAGGAGAGTGTTATTTTTGTCAAATTAACACACTCATCCTGACACTTGAAATACACAAAGCCATGTAAGAAGAAACTTGGAAGAGCTGCGAAATTTGTAACATTTTGTCCTGAGACAAAAACCCCTCTTTCTTAGAGGGAACATCAAAGTAACCTCAAACATGGAGTTTCCAAAATACTTCAACCTTATAATCTTAATTCTGTCACTTATTGTATACAATTTATAATTACTACAGAGATTTAGAAAATTTAATTTACAACAAAAATTATATTGTCATATTATTATTAATATACTATTTTTTCTAGTAAAATTATTCTATAAATCTATATTATAACACAATGGAGTACCAACCTCAAAATTTTTTATTTCAAAAATAGATAGAGGGTGCAAAAAAATGCTACTCTGATTTTTTTCAGATTTTTCTGAGACCGGGAAGTATTTTTTAAAAATTATTGAAAGTACAGAAAAAGTGCCGCCTCTTGCCGCCACTCTTAATAAAAGATAGGACCCAAAAGGGACGTGGATTCAAATCCCACCTCGCCAAAACTTTTTAGCAATACTTTCCGGTCCCTAAAAAATCTGAAAAAAATCAGAGTGGCATATTTTTGCACCCTCTATCCATTTCTGCAATAAAAAAAATTGTGGTCGGTACTCCATATTATTAAATTTATAATTTATTTTTAAAAAAAATCATATTATAAAAAGGATTTTTGGTTCAAAGGTTAATGCAGAGGTTAAACTTTTTTGTTGACGTTGCTTTGTTTTAAAATTGAAAAAAAAATCGTCTTAAGTTTTCTTAGAGAATATGTCTCGAGTTGGCGTGCTTCGGAATAACTTGTGACGCGATAGAGCTACCATCACGTTCTATCTCCAACTCCCCAGGGAGAGGCATTCCAGCAGCTATAGGCTGTATTCTGCCTTCAAAATAATATATATTCGGGGAAGATAATACAGATTATTGACAGAGAAATGAAAGGGGGAAAAAAAGTATCAATAAAATGAAATATTTCAAAAATATCATAATATATTAATTTTTCTCAAAAGAATTTGAATGTCTTCAGCTTGTTTTTAAACTTTTTTGTTTACAATATTTACTTAGTGCATGAAAAAATACATAAAAAAAGAAACAGTAAAAGAAAAACACGTCACTACATAATGGCAATGATTTATTATTATTTTATACTAAAATATAACGTTGTTGATAACTTCTTTCTATTATAAAAATAAATTATAACCCTTTTACTTCATATTATTTGAAGACAACAATATCATATTTTACTTATTTATACTTGTTTTGTAAATAATACATCTTATAATATAGTGATATTTGTACATTTTAATAAAAAAAGAAATAAAATCAAAGTTGATAATGTATATATCGATTTAATTTGTATTATAAAGGTAGAAAGAAGGATGTAATTTCGATCACCTGGTTGCCATAGCAACGTAATGAGCGTGCTGCATGATTGATAGATCGAACCATCAAGCCCCAAATTGTACTATCGATGCGTGACCTTTAGCTTTGCTTCTTCAATGTATTTTTATATTTCTTCTAAATAACATAGCAATCAAATTGCTCTATAAATATTTTAGTTTTAGATTTATTGATAATGCATGTTTTTTCTTTCATATCAAAGCGTTGAGTACAAATTGTGTACAAATTTATTATATAATTTATTATTAAAATATTATTTCAAATTGTCGTAACATTTGTATTACTAAAGGTGTTTTATAACACAAGTTGTAAAGGTATTACATTATTTATTATATATAAAAAAATAGAATGATTATAAAATATTGTTTTATAATAATTTTATAATGCTAAAAATGATGAGCAAGTGAAGGGAAAAAACAGAAAGTTGAATATAACTTTCAATTTTATAAATCTTGTGTATTGTGTTTGTATTTATACTGTCAGAAAAGCAATGCATACTCAAATTTGCCATTTTTTAAGTAAACTTAAAACATTGTTATTAACATGCAGGTTTTAAACGATAATTTTAAGCTTGCACTTATTAGAAGAATTGGCGTTGATTTTTTAAGTCCATGAAGTAAATTTTTATAATTAAAAATTACGTACACTTGCCTGCACATGTTAATTATTATAATAGGTTACCTGCACTGCTTAATATTCCTTTCAATTTATTTTGAAAGAAAGAATTAGCTGACTTTTAAAATAATTTTACATTTTTTTTCCTAACTTTTTAATAATTTTAAGTGCTTATATAGCGTTATATAAAATATTACATATTTATATTTCTTTTTGTATATATAAAAAAAGGTTTATCTGGATAAAGTTGAAAACCTTTAGCGATTATCCATTCTTAAGGCTTCTAGACTTATCTTTTTTAAGTCATGTATATTACAGAATATTATCGATACACATAGACTCTTTTCATTAAGTTAAGAGCCTGTACTTTTTTTCTCTTTCATATTGTAATGTAGTAACTAAAATTATTTCAATTTTAATTTAGTTAGATTTTTTTTCAATAACTTTATGCCCTACAATTTTTTTTGTAGTCTATAGCTTGTATGTTAAAATAAAGGGATGAATGGAAAATCTGTACGACTTTTTTTTTGCATTATTTGAATACAGGGCCTCGAGTTTTCAAGTTATATATTATAGTCGATTTTTTAAACAAAATTTTGAACCCTTAAAATTGTGCTGCAAAATGCTGTGACGTCATAGTCAATCAAATATTTAACATGCAAGCATAGGGAAAGACATATTGCATGCCTGTGATGTCACACTGTCTTTGTCTCGGTTTTGATGGTGTTAGAGGTTTTAAAACCAAAATCTGAAAAATAAATGATAATAATTAACTCTAGGTGACCTATGCAATAAACAATTGATGCATGTTGTCTATTAGAAGTAATTGTTCCTCTTGGTCATGTTTTTGAAGAGTGGTTATATTGATTGTTTTTTTATGTCAAGTAAGGTAGCGTGCTCGATATAAAAAAGTAAGAAAGTTGGATTTATTTGTGCGGGGGGAGCGCGTTCTTGGCGTGGATCCAGACCCCCCCCCCTCCCCCCAACCTCGACTGCTATGGCGATCGATCATTTAAGACAGGGTTGTTATTGACAACTGAGTTTGGCCCCTGCAAGTAAAAAATAAAAAAATCCATTAAACCTTTGAATTATAGAACGATATTATTTATCATTTAAAAAAAATAAATAAAAAATTATGCAAGGAGAAAATTTAAGCAAAATTCTGTCATAAATATAGTATAACACACCTGGTCAATTTTTGGATTAAACGTAATAAGCTTGAAAAAAAAATGTTTAAAAAAAAAATAAATTACTAAAAATTATAGTTTACTAAAAGGTCAAGTAAAATTCATAAAGAAAAATGGAATTAGAGCATATCGTAGCATTAATAAAAAAAACTTAACTTCTTCTTATAACAATGTGCCAAAAGATCAAGTTCTTGGCAAAATTTCAACAAATAATATATATATATATATATATATACATATATACCATATTATAGTATAATATTATAGTAATATAAAAAGAATACTATATGAAAAATAACATCAAAATTTCAAATTTAATGTGAGTGAGTTGAAAATAGAGAGAGAGAGAATAGGAAAAGGGAAAAATAGAGATTTGAAAAAGATAGAGAGCAAAAGAGAGATGTTATTATCTGAATAGTACACTAAGGATCAACGAAATGTGTTATTGGTGTGAGGCTGCGGCTACTGATGATTACTCTGACATTCGGGAGAAACGTGCCTCGTTTGCAGAATGTTTCTCCCTCCTCATGTTTGGAGCGTCCAGCAACCCTTTGCTTCTCCAATCTAGCTAGTGCGACTGAGCGTTCGTCCAGGCTTTATATACACAATCAGACGAAATACAGATTATGATGACCCTACTACTATCTTCTCTCATTCACTATTGAATCAACACTATACTTAACAATTTCAGTTTAATTAATCAACAATATTACCTTTGTTTTCATTTTATTTCACCTTCTTAGATGATTATTAAAACCCTGATTGCACTGACTCGGTATTTTATAAAATTATGAATAGTTAATGTTACCAATACTACGACGTAATTTAAAAAAAAAATATTCTTGAATAATATACAACATAATATATATAATAAAAAATCATCTGAATGTTTACAAGATATAGTCAAATTTACTTGAAATTCCCACTGAAAGTAGCCGAAAATGAGTATACTTTCTGATCTTTCTGTTTTTTTTTTCAATTTTTGTATTTTTGCAAGAAAGTCAATATCTTCTTATTACAAAGCTCTCTGTACAATTTCAAACTCCAAATGTAAACAGGAAGGACAGAAATCTCTCACTTCCATTGTGAATATAAAATTAATTTGACTATATATAGTGGGTGTTATAACAACACGTTATGTAAAATAGAGAAATAAAAGAGAGCCACTGAGGTATTATAACATTGGAGAGGGTACTCTCTCTCTCTCTACACACTGAAAAGCCCCAAGCTACAAACATTTTCCCTTAAATGATAGTGGGAGTGTTATCACCTTTTCTATTCAAGAGAAGACTAGCTCTCTTGCTTATAGTAGCCTAGCTATCTGCATACTAAACGCCTTTTCAATGGGGCTATCATAGCAATTGTTAGTTGTATGTTAAGTATCTATTAGAATCTATGGTCTGTATTTATAAACCTTTTTTGATGGTATAATATTATCATACTTGTATGTATACGAGTATACAAAGTCAATTGATATTAAGCTAAACAATTGATAATTTATTGAATAAAGTAAGTCTGTGTATAGTATTAATAATAATAATAGTAAATAGTATTAAATTAGAATAACTTATAGACATTTTTATACTGATTAATTATTGTAAAGCTATTATGAATAAAAAAAATAATAGGGTTATAAGAATTAACTAAGCTAACAAGATTTTGAGTAATAAAAAAAAGAGTAAAATGTAAAATTTGAATTAATTTTATAAAGTAATCACAAATTGTTTTGATTGATTAAGTACTTGAATAAACATGAAATAATAAAACAAATCGTAAAGTACTTCGGCTGTAATGTAGAGACTCAGAGGTACTAAATGAGTGATTATTTTTTTCATTTTTTTTATATAAAGACTTAATCCGTTTTATTCCGCGTTGTGTCTTGTCAAGCAAATAACTTCCGATTTAACCTCGTTTTTACCCTGCCCCCCCCCTCTCTCTGTTGGCTTTTTTATTTATGTATACAGAGCAGTTTGTCGTCATCGTTTGATTTTCAAACAGCTTTACAATTTTATTTACCGACTAATCTAAAAAAAAAAGGAGAGAAAAAATCTGAGGCAAAAAAACTTTTTTAAACTTGTTTTTACATCACGCTTTGTGACAGATAAAAAAAATTTAACAGTAATTAGATTTAATTACTGAAAATCATATTCTGTGTGTGCCTCGTTAACTCGGCTCTCGTAATTCCTCTACGGTAGTAGCACCCTTCTCTCTTTCTCTTTATTGCCGTATTTTCCCATCAGACTTTGCAACCACGCGTACTGATTGGCTTTCCAAACGAGAAAAATAGAGTGCAGGCGAGTGGAAATCAGAACACAAAATAAAACAACAAAAAAACATAAAGGAAATTGGATACTACTTTTCCAATTCCAATAATACTCGCTGGTAATTTCAGAAACAAATAATGAACTTATCTTTTTATAAAACACTGATTATTACTTTTCTTTTCTTATTAAAAAAATATAACATTTTGCATGTAACTTTCTTTTCTTTCTTCTTTTGTTACAAACCAATTTAAAGTTCCAAATAAATATAACGAATTGATATCCCTGCATTTTTTTTGTGCGTTTTTTTTATTTTAACTTAAACGCATAAATAGTATTAAATACAGCTAAAATATTTGAACTGTTTATAAATACATAATCAAACAAATAATAAAAATTTCATCATTTTCTTTTTTAAGAATAATAATTTGATTCTTGATTAATGAATTGATTATGCATTTACAAAAACAGAGGCCTACAATTGTCTCTTATCATTATATTTTTTAAACACTCGTAATGTTATCAAATCTTTGTTGCATAGAAGCTTGTTCCATGTATGATGATTTTTTTTTAATGTAACATCAATGCGCCATGTATATGTCACTTTACACACCAGAAATTCTCCATATGAGTCACACATCTTATGTTGTCTTTGGTCCAGATCTTGAGTCTGTTACAGTTTCAACGGTGAGTACGTGACATATGAAAAGCTGTAAAATTTTAAGTGAACTCGTGCATGTGGGGTTAAGGTAGTGACACCGGAAACGGAAGTAGTACTAGATAGATGCACGTGCTTAGCAGTAGTAGCAGCACTTTGCTTGTTCTACAAGGTTCCCGTACTGGCCAGCATATCCTGTGACAAGACTTCAACAGTATATTGGTAGAACAAGCACCATGTGAAGAGTATGTGGAAGATACTATATCGTCACAGTATATATTTATAACGTAATAATATGTAATCACAGAAAGTTATTAAAACTTATCTCAATCTTGTAAATCAAAATGCTTTATATGCACGATATATATATTTTTATTATTGAATACAATTTTTTCTTACAAGAAAACTTAAACTTCATTTGTTTGCATGCAGATGAACTTTTCTTGTAGAAAAAAGTTGTAAAACAGGCTTTAAAATAACAACTTTACTAGCTGCCTTTCAATGGTTTTGAAATATTAATAGGTGGCAAAAATCAATAAACATAAATATTTCACATTAATATTTACTATTTTATATATAGCATCAAAAATTCCATATAAAAATCAATAATGTGCAATAACACGTCCGACTGTTCTAAACATCTCCATCACAACAATTCAACTATTTCTTTGTTGTGCGTGCATTTACAATTTACAATTGTCGAGTCTCAAAAATGTCAACATTTTATTTACTTTTATGTTATAATGTTTCAGCAAACCTAATACTTTTTAAAACAAAAGAAAAAGAACTTTTATAACTAATTTTTTTAGAAAACTTGTTCTTGCAAGTACGTTAAAACTATTGTACTTACGTCTAAATGCTACTTTCAAACTAAATTAAATCTCTTTCTCTGTCTCTTCTGTATTACCTCTCTCTTCTCCATCTTAATTCTTACAGAAACCACACTACTTCATTTCATTTTCTCTCAATGCCATCACATAAAAATATAAAACAATAAAATATTGTCATGGCTGTAATGAATTTATTATTTAGGAGTTACAGATAAAAATGGTGCTTTTGGAAATGTTAATAATTAACTCAAATTTCAGTGTCCAGATTTCCTTAAAGTTAAGTAGAATCACAATTTGTTTCACTGGTATATTGTCTATGCAGTTCTTTAGTTTTAAATTTGAGTAATAATATCATTACAATACAAATAAACATATTTTTTAATTAAATCTAATATTATGTTCTTTTCACTGTAATGTGTACTATTAAATCAGACGGTGATACATGTCCATTATTTAAATATTTGAATAATATTTTAATTTTATGTAATATTATTTATATCCATGATCATTCTTCCCAGAGTTCCTGTATTTTTGAAGTAAAATAAGAACCGATTTGAATAAATCTTTTATATAATAAATTAATAAAATACAATACGTTTTGAAATGTAACCTCCCTTCAAAAAATGAGGATGATGAAGTTGATGAGAAAATAATGCAAAGGAAAATATGATTTAAAATTCTACATCGATCGTGAAGCTGAATACACGCACGAGCAGTGGCGAACGTGTCGTTCACGAAACCGAATCACGTTTTGAGTCACCATATTTCCTTCTCCATATCAACGCACGCATATATGGTACCAATATTCTACAAAGTCGGTGCCGGAGAGAGAGTGATGATATTATGGGCTTGGGAAGCCAGGCTGTAAAGATATACCCAACAATATTGGAAAATAAATAAGTTTAAATCACCACAAGATCAGAAAATTTTATATATAAGTGATTTATTATGAACATCGATCATTTACATGTAATATATTATATTTTGAGGATTTTATTTACAAAATATTAAATTTAATATAAAATAATAATAATAAATATGGTTTTCTTCAAAATTGTTTTTTAAAGTTTAAACAATTCACTTTTTTTTTTTTTTTTTACCAAACAAATAAAATTAAAATCCATCATTTATTAACTGACAAACTAAGAATTAAAGAAATGAACTTTGAAACAATATATACTGTATTCGGTAAATTGAAATCAAGAATTTATATATAAGTCATACTTATAGTGCAAAATCTGTTGCAATGACATTGGATTGTATGTATTATAAATTATAATGGAGTATCGACCTTAATTTTTTTTATTGCAGAAATGGATAAAGGGTGCAAAGTAGGGTGATACCCTGATTTTTTTAAGATTTTTTATAGCCCTGGAAATATTTTAAAAACAATTATTGAAAGTCCTTTTTGTGACGTAACGCAGCGCCTCTGTTTAAGAAAAGGATAGGACTTGCCGCTTCGTGACGTCACAAAAAGGACTTTCAATAATTTTTTAAAAATACATCCAGAGATGTAAAAAATCTGAAAAAAATCAGGGTAGCCAAACTTTGCACCCTTTATCCATTTCTGCAATAAAAAAAAATGAGGTCGATACTCCATTATTATAACTATTGTATTATACTTCAAACAAATGTTATCCTCATAATAAGTTAATCATCTTGCCTAGAGGCTAGGCAACTTGTTCTGCATCAAACTAAAGGATACTTTGAAGGAATTGAGGCGTATGGAATTTTGATGACAAAGGAATTGCTTATTACCTCAGAGATATGCAGAGATAACCAAGGAATGTGATATTTGAATATCCATTAAAATTTATAGAATCACACAGCAAATGCTTCTTACAAATAAACATTGCAATATGTGACAATTTTAGTGCATATATAAAAAAAAAATACATAAATTTAACTACAATTTTTCTGTCTGTATGAATGAAAATTTGAATTGAATTTTTTATTTGATGCATTGTCATTTAAAAGAAACGTTTTAGAATTTTTGTCACGATTGAACTAGTTTAAAGTACAGAAGTGAGAAGCACTCAGCACATCTCTCTTTTTTTTTCTCTATAACCAGTCGCAAATGCTTGATCTAGAGTATATTCTAGACTTTAGAGTTGAAAACTTCAGAAATGGAAAATACTTTAGAGCTATCAAAAAGATGATAGACAGTCATTCATCTTCCTACACCTAAAATCCCTCTCATTCACTTGAAAATACTATTCTACTTATATAGTATTCAACAAAAGAATATCGCAAAATATATTCCATTTGCTATAAGTTCCTTTCTTCTATATATTCTAAAAAAAAAAAAATCCAATATCATTGAAATATTAATAAAAAAAAATAAATTTAATGTTATTTTTCTCATTTTAAATATGATAATTCTCTGTATGTTGTATTTTGTCAAGGTTGAATTATAATTTTAGTTTGGTGTGAAATTAAGAAGGCATTAACAACAGCCAATCTTTGCAGAGAGAAGGAACTGTGTCCTGATCTTCCCTCTCTGTAAGTTGTAAGCAAGTTGCTCTCCGCACTAGAGTATGCAAATTACCACCTCAAACATTATTATACTACTTGGTCTAAGGTTACCACGAAGAAACAACTCTGAATGATCCTTGTGGGATGAACAGAATACACGTCAACAACTTTTATACAAACAACTTTGTGAATTCTCATTACTAAACTGAATATCTCAGTGTAATATACAATGTTATAATTTGGAATTACATTAAAATATTTTTTATAAAATTATGAGTTCAAATAAAACTTCATCTTTTTATTCACTTAATACGTCTCTCCCCCCCTCTTATTTTGCACTAAAACTGAGGGAAAAAAAGCGAGATTGTTTTGTTTTCTAATACTGAACATAAAATGCTAAAAATATTGTGTCCGAATCAAGATAAGATAAAAAAATAACGTAATAAGGTTTAAGTTTAGACGTGTTAACGATTGATCTCAGTTACTGCTGGAGTCAAAGAATATTTCCCTGCAAACGAATCGAATGAAATAAATTTTTAAAAATTTAGATTTTTTTAAAACTTAATCACTTATGGTTTGAGCAAATTCAGTCTTACAGTTTTCTTACAATAGCTCCATTTTCGGTTTTCGTCCATAAGGCCAATGTTAAACTTCTACCTCAGTTTTCACAAAACTGGTAAAAAAGATTCGCTTCAAAATTTGTATGCCATCTATTGATGGTGAGTTCTAAGTCCCCTGCAAGTCTTGTTGCATTCAGGTGCTACGAATGCGAGATATCTGCAGATTAAAATTTTCAACTATATAGTGCATGCTGCATTAATATAATTTTATTGTTTTTATTATTATTATCAGCTATATATAAAAATTATAATATTACTCTACTAAATGTGATTATTTTAAAAGTAATTTATATAACATTAAACCCTCACACACGCAAATTTGATTTGAACTTGTCACTTGTGGCGTCTCAGGCCATGTAGTGACGTCAATCTCCCTTTGTCTTGTCTTGTAAAGCTTTTTAAAAGCCTTTTTTAAGATTAAATCACCTTAAAAAAACATATATAGATAAGATCTTTAAACCCAGTCGTGTAGTTCTCCAGACGTTTCTATGAATATATACTGTGAAATTTATCGTCTGGATCCATGTGGTGACTTATGGTTTTAAATATCATACGATTTCTAAGAATTACGATTATTTTTATACAAGTTTTGTATTGAATGTAAGAGAACACTTGGATAAAAATTAAAAAATGTTACCATTCAAGTAAGGGATATTAAAAGGACTTGCAATCATTGCAAAATAATGAAGGTATTTTCTCATTTCTGCTAACGAACTGATGTGTAACTCATTTAACGCTCGTTGCATTTTCAAGCATTTGATGCATAAAATGTATATATTATATGATAAAAATTGTAGAAAAAAATAGTTCATTAGGATACATATTAATACAGTTTCACATATTTAATTTGCTGTTCAGACATCAATATTTAACCCATAAAAAAATATTTTGAAAATAAGATAACACACATGTATTAAATAGGATTATAAATAAGCGTTAACATTTGTTAAGTACTTGCACAGAATATCTAGTACATCACTATAAATTATCCACTTATATTACAACTGCATATATATGCACTCTATGCAATGCACTTATGTTTAGAAGCCACGCAGAGTAGAACACTTCAAGTACTTGCACAATCCAATTAATTAAATTGAATGCCTAGAAATGTACGTTCATACTTGACTGAATCTCAGGTAAGCATATGAAGTATGTCAGACGAGAGTACGTGCATTGTTATCACGGTGTAATGTTTAATTAACTCATAGTTAACTCAAAGAAATTTTAATGAGAAAATATTATATTTCCTGTAAATTTTAACAAGATTGAAAATCTATACAATTTTATATATTAAATTATTGGAATTATATTTTCAGGCAAACATGTCAATTAATATTATATGTTATGACAGGCATTTCTATAAAGAATTAAAAATAAAAAATATACAGCTATTACAAGACATATTCACGAAAGAAGATAACCCAATTCATCACTAACCATGGTTTATGTCAGACACTATAAGCATGAGGAGTATTTGCTACTAATACTAGTTAAATAAATCTATTAAATCTACCACCAAGATCTGCACCAACGGTGGCTCCAGGCAGGCTCTCGCCCACACCCTTCAGCTCTCACCATCGCGACCCTCCCAAGTGTAAATTAAAAAATATATATATATATATATGAAAAGTGACAAAAATTATACAAACTTAAATAAATTTTAATTTATGAATTTATTTAAAACCTGTTACAACAAAAATACAAATTATTCTGAATTAACTTGAACTCTTGTACATTATTGACACGTTTCATAAAGAAAGTTATCCAGTTTTCTCACTATAATAACCACGTTTAGTTTAATGGCACTAACTGTAGTTAATAAGAAAAGCTGAATAACTCCTTCGTAAATCACCCCCCAAAATTAGAATTCATTAAATGGTTTATAAAGTTAGAATAGTTGGTAATAGTTCTACTAATAGTTGTACCCTCCAATGATACTCCCAGTTAATTTCATACTCTTGACTGAATCCAAACACAAGTTAAGTCCCTTTGATCAATTTTAATCAAAGACTGACCCTTGACGAGAAGGAACCATCAATGTTTAAATTTATTAATTAAAGGGTGCTATTTAACTTAGAAAACTATAAGTTCTAGCATTTGAAATTTGTTAATAACTTGAAGACTCCTTATTATTACTAATTAATTATTTATATTAGTATACTTCACTTCTTATCTTTTATAATATAAAATGATTGTACAGTATGATGAACTACGCGTACGTTACTCATTTTCTTTAGCGTTAAAATTCAAATTCAAATTTTTATTTATTAAGCAAGAGTTACATAATCAAAGTATCAAATATAATAAAGTCAATAACACATCATAAATAAAATATAATAATAAACATAAGTAAAGAAGTAAAGTCAAGTAAATTTAAGCACAGTTAACACAATTAACATTATATATTCCTATTTATTATATTTTCCTCACTTTCCTTATTTGTATTAAACAACCTTATAGCATTAAAAGTTGATACTATTCTTAATTTTTTTAAGTACAACTTTTTGTATAGGAACGTGATTTTAAAGTAATGGTATTGAATGACCTTATATAATATTTCCACGTGGAGATGACAACCCCCCAACCCCCTTCACCCCCTTACCCGGTACCCGCCCGCATCTCTAAAGCTCCAACACAGCACAGAATAATCTGATGATCATTCCATCTAGATGATATGACACGAACATCACTTTTTTTTTTCACCATGATTTATTATGTATTTTTTTTTCAATCTGTATTCACATCACGTAATACTAAATATACATTTGTATTTATTATAATTATTGTATGTTATTTGAACAAAAAATTTATGAGAGCAATAAAAATATTTAATTAATTCTATGAATGATATATTTTTTAAATTAAGTAAACATTTTATTAAATAAAATTATTTATTAAAAAAATTATAATAAAATAAAAGGATTTCTCTTGAATATGACAACATTCATATGTTATTTTTCAATAGCCACACATGCATGCAGCAGCACTTAGTTCCTCTAAAGTATGGAAACGAACTGATCTTTTACTTTCAGTCCATTTCGTTCTACTTTCAGATGAGAGAATAATAAAAAATAAAAAAGTGTGGTAACGCCCTTCCATCATACCAAAAGATCTACATTTCCGAACACTTTTCCAATTCCACACGCAGTTGAAGCTAAAACCTCCTCTACTCTCTTCTATATCTTTCATACATATATATATATTGTATAAAATGAATATATAGAAGAAACGTCACTCATCACTATTTCCACACAATAAGAAAACGATTTAACATAAAGGTTTCTTCTACCATTATTTATATAATGCTTAAGAGCTAAATAAAAAAAGTTATCTGCACTTATATACTACTTCCATTAGATAAATAAAAAAAAATAAGTTGTATCAATCCATATATTATCATTAATAATTTGATGGTAATAGTGAGACATACGATCAAAATATTTACTTTGAGTCAGTAAAAACGAATACCCTTTTTTGACTAAAAGCATAATTATTTTATTTACATCTTCTCTATATGTTAATAAATTGAAAATATTGTTAGGTTTAACTTAAATTTACATTCGTTATCTCAGAATGTGTCTAATTGTAAGAGGTGTCATTATAATAAAAAATGTGTAGGTATGGAGAGTTAAAAAATAAATAAAAAAATAATAAAATTTTAATGAAGAAAAAAAAATGAAGGGAAAAAATATATAGTATAGGTTAGACACGTGCAACCATTCTTAAGACTTGCCATGTTTCTCTCTCGTTTTTATTTTATATTTTTTATCCTACCCTCCTTTCTGAGCAAATGTTAGATCATTAATCGAACGCTGCGTGCTTACCCCTTGTACCATGAGAGAAAACATGGGACTGCCTTGCCTGATTCAAGTTTCTACGTTCTATTTTTTATTATTATTTATTTAAACTATATAGCAAAAGGATGTTTATATATATAATACTGTGAGATGGATTGTGTTGACCATCATAATATAGAACAGCCCGCAGACACAGACAGCTACAGAATATGACTAATGCAACTATTGTTAAGCTATCCATGTCTCGTATATACCTCAACACTATATGTCATTATTTTCATTGAATATGAATAAATCAATATAATGTATTTTTTTTATACAGTGAAAAAAAAAATTAGAACATAGCAGAAATGAGAAGACTTTATATACATATTATGAATATATGTGAATGTTCTACATAAGCAGAATATTTCATGCAATACTGCACATGAAATATAATGATGAAAACTTCGTACTTTTTTTATTTAAATATATATAAAATATTTCTTCATGAATATGAAATAATCAAGAGTTTTTGTGCTCGTAAAATTATATTATGACGAAACTGAAATAATTATAAAAAAAAGAGGTTGACTATTTTTTTTTTTTTTTTTTTTTTTTTTGTTCTCTCGATCATCTATATAAAAATATTTAAAAACTAAATACAGATATTTTTTTTAAATCCATTTTTTTGTTAAATATATTTTAAAACTTATACAAATTTGACATATTTATAATACAAAAAAAAAATAATAAGCTTGACGTTTTATTCATGAAAAATAGTAGCATGATATTTGACCAGTTAATGTTCTCACGCAAGTAAATTTATAGGATTTTTTATCACATAAAACATTCATGGATTAATGGTACAGGCTTGCACGTGCGTTGCTTCTCAAACACTTATATGGAGGGAGCCACCTCCGTGACTGAATATGGCGCCACCTGGCTTCCACCTGCATTCATCCACAGTGCGTGCCAGTACTAAGTGAGCGCTAGCATCTTCAATTATTACTACACTTTGAGTAACACATCTGTCAATATTCACTAAACCACTTTTTTTTTACACTTTCTTACATTCTACAGAATTATTATATAATTTTTTCTCATAACTTCTTCTATTCTCATACAAATCCAGCATCTGCTGGACCTAAAAATCTCTTTCATCTCTTGTTATTCTCTACAGACAGTAGAAGTAGTAGAAGATATTGTATTGGTTTCCATCATCACTATGGCGGGCGTGAGATAGGAAAAGAGAAAGAGAGAGTTTTCTCTGACAGCAAGCTGCTCTTATATAAGCTCAACTCACCCACACAACCAAAAACTTTTTTAATTCAAAAAATAAACGAAAAATATCTCTAATTTTTTTTTACGGCTTTCTTCTTTCTCCTTTAGCTTTAATTAAACAGATTTTTTTTTTTTTTTTATACTCATCTTTTTTTTTCTTTTTTTCTGAACGGGGTGGGGGGGGGAATGAATTCTAACAGATTTTATTTTCAGTTTCATTTCTTGTTATACGCAAGATGAGCTTGAAACAAAAAAATATATATATATATAATATATATATTTTTTAATTTATATCAAAAAATTCTTTACATAATATTTAACTTACTTTTTTTATCATGCTAGTTAAATATTTTATGTATGTGAATATAAAAAAAATTCAGTCATCTAATTCTGTAATTTTATTATGATATAAAAATTATACCCTCTTATGTTTAATATAAACACCCTACAGTTAGTATAAATCGCGTGCCTACTTCATCGTGCACTGAACATCGTGATATAACGTTATAGTATATAGCTTAAGGCTTGCGTTGCTCGGTGGCTTATGGTCATAATGTATGCCATTGTGAAGGCAAACCCACACATCATGATCGAGAGGTTGGGAGGGAGAGAACATTGATAGGCATCATAATATCGATTCTCAAGTCCAGGTTTCTTTATAATTCAAGGTAAAATCAATGTAGTTCAATATTGTATTCTTATACTTTTCTTTATGTCAGAAGTATATAATGTTTTTAAACTTTAAGTATTAACATGAAAAACATGACACAGTCGTATAAATGAGTGACAGTTTACTTAATAATATTGAGCTGATTCTAATTTCAGAGATTCATTTGTATTTTAATTTATAAGAGATTAACACATCATGTTTAATGTTGATCGATGATATAGAATATATACAATGTATTTACAATTCAGGATATTCAGAACGTAACAAGATTTGGGCTATTTAAATAGCAAATTAGAGAACTTTTGGTTGAAATAAATCTGTTTGTACCCACTGCAGAGTAACGTTTGGATTGTCTGTAGGTGTACATATGACCCTTGCCACAATTCCAGCATGTGCAGCTCTATATATAGTGAGTCTCCCATGCGTGGGTGTTTACCGAGTGATCAATCAGTCACCCGTGCATCAAAATGAGCCAACAGCCGTTACAGTCCATCATAGCGACACAATGGTTATATAATATAAAAGTAAATAATTGAATTATAAAGCTTTTAAATCGATATCAAATTAATTCATACTTATAATAATCTGTAAGATATTATGATATAAAATATAATCAATAGTTTATATAAAAAAAAGTTTATAAATGAGAAGTAGAACAAAAGAAATTATTAAAGTAAAAAAAGATTGAAAGAAAATTGATCTGAATAATTAAACATTGAATATAATCAATTTTTTTTGTTAAATTTTAATAAAAAACTTTTTCTCTAAAAAAATCTTCAATTCATAACATATCTAAACGAAAATTAATAATTACTTAAAAATACGATTTTTAATTATTATATTAAATATGCTTTAAATGCATTATTTAAAGGGATTCTTTTTTTTTAGTTTTATAATAAATCATCAATTGGAAAGAGTTTACTAACTTTATGATTATTTTATGAAAAGAAGACTTTGGAAAGAAGTAAAACAAAGAATAGAGTGAATACTAAAAAGGGTGGAAAATGAGAGAATTTGAAATTAGAATTTAAAGATCAAGCTGCATTTGAAGTAGCACCAATGAAAAGAAAGAGGGAGAGAGAGAGAGAGAGAGAGAGAGAGAGAGAGAGAGAGAGAGAGAGAGAGAGAGAGAGAGAGAGAGAGAGAGAGAGAGAGAGAGAGAGAGAGAGAGAGAGAGAGAGAGAGAGAGAGAGAGAGAGAGAGAGAGAGAGAGAGAGAGGGAGATGAGGGAAAGTGAAAGAACAAAGATGTTGGAGCAAAGAAGATTAAAATGGAGAATAGATTACAGTGCAGCAGCAGCGGCAGCAGGCTGGCACAGACGACAGTGAGAAAACGTGCATATAAAGAGAGGAGGAGAGCGGCTCTGCTCAGGGCAGGTATATAATTAAAGAATGTGGTGGATAACACGGGCGTACAAGAGACGTCTTCTCAGCAGATAATGAGCAAGCATGGAGAACGACGAACAACTAAAATAACTCACTGGCTGCACGCATAACTACCTCTCTCTTTAACACCATGTCACTTTTTATATCGAGTTTTATACTTTTTCTTTCTTCCTTGTTTTAAAAATTTTTGTTCATCTTATATATATACACTCTTTGTGACCTTTTTACGCTTAACACATTTTAAAGTATCAAATTACTAACTAAATGAATATCTTTTAACCATGTAATGTGATCTTAATTGAATTTATTACAGTTTATATATATATAATAAAAAAGTTTCAATTTAATTAATTAAAAGTTAAATTATATATATCAAATACGGAATTTTTATTAACACTTTTTCTACTTAATAACTAGCATCTTTAAATATTATAGTACATGTCTTATTTTTCTTTTTATCCTTCTAACTCTTATAAGTTAAAATATTAATTATTCATTCATTTTACCAAATATATAAAACAAAAATTATCTTAACGTTACGACACGATACAACATGATAAAATTCATAAGAGATTCATATTGTTATTAATAATTATAAAGAATAAGAGAATGAAGAAATAATATGAGGAAAAATGTGAATAAATCAGGTCTTACATTTATTTACCATCTGACTTTACTCTAGATATTTAAAGTACCCTCCCACTTATTTTACCCAAAATGAAATCAACTTTTGTAAAATAATAAAAAAAATGTATAAATAAATATTGATGTTGTACATATAAAAAGGTGTATTAAATATTTGGCTATAAATTAGGTGTTGCGAAGGTGACGTTGCAGCTACTGGTCGAGTGTTTGCCATGTTGGGCGTGTGAGCAATGGTCTAGAGAGCCATAAATCTTCTCAACACGTCACACAGTAGCAACTATATGTATGTATTTATACAGCTAGCTCGTGATACAACTTTACATATAAAACATGATCTATAAGTTATTTCAATATCTGAATATTAAAATGTTGATCTATATGGATTTTCAATATGACTTTCATATAACTTAACCTTTGACGTACCGATTTGGTTACTTTACATTTTATAAATAAAAAATGTTCGTTTTCTGAAAATTTGCTGAATTTTACTGTAAAACATAATCTATACAAAATTTTCATCACTGAAGTCAGAATGGGTGCAATTCACAAAGGGATTTATCCAAATTTCTCACTAACCACGTTTATTATCATTGAATTACGCTGGCGCTAACCACGGTTAGTGAAAAGCCTGGATAACTTTCTGCATAACTCCTTCGTGAATCACCCCCAATAAAGCTAAGGCAATTTTTTTAGACTAATAAGGAGGCTGTTTAATAATATTAGAAAGCGTGAAAGAATCAATACGTAATTTTAAATTTGCAAATAAACTTCTTCAAGGATTTAACTATTTGTAGTACCTGTGTCGGATCTTACTTATTGCCGCGTCTAATATTTTTGGCAATACTGCAGATTGTAACGTCAAAATTGCAAGCTCACCATTCTATCATATTATTATATTAATTATTATTATAACATTAGATGACAAAGAAATATTCTATATAGAAGAGTGCAGCTAAAAATTATTTTTGTTTCAATGAGTGAGAGACACTCAGAAAGGACTGTATAGACTATATTGTCAGTCTTAGCCTTGTTATATTTTATGTAGTAATAATATAAAAATAATAATATAAAATATGTTAAATATTGAGTAAGATAATAAAATAAAAAGATTTTTTATTTTCAAATATTTATTTCATAATGCTTAGATTTCTTTCATATCTGTGTAATTCAGGAGAATTTAATAAATGGGACGTTTTTTTTTAATGATGGAATTTTTCTCTTTGACTCTTCAATCCGTGCATCAGCCTTTGCTTTGTGCTTATGAATCTGCGAATAACGTAAATTGCCAGTGGTTGAATGACAAAAAAACAGTGACGTAGGACAAAGGGACGATGATGGAGTTACAAATGCAGCATTTCTAACGTTTTATTCGCTAATATATAATGTTAATGAAAAACCTTTAGTTTCATCAGTGTTTAAGTATATTAGGGTTTTATTTGTAATGTATACGAAACTTAATATTTTCAAAACATTAATATTTCAATATATTCTTCGTTGAAAAATATCGCTCTTGATAAGTTTTCTTTTATAATTAATATTATAAAAATTGCATTACTTCATTTTAATGACCTTTTTAAGTAGCCTTTTTTTAAAAATAATATGATAAAAAATTTCAATTAAGAAAAAAAAATAATCTTTATAATTTGATCAAAAAATAAATGCAGTGATAAAAATTAATTGTAGTTACCAACCAATAAAAAAAAGCAAATTTTTTTCCCCCTTCCTTTTCAGTTATTAGATTACAATTTTTGTTGAGCTTCTCTCTATATAAGGAAGAGGAGCGTGTTTCTTGGTTCCTCAGACCCCCTCAGGTGAGATCGGCGTTTTACTTTGTGTTGACTCTGGTCCACCGTCCCTTGATAAAACCTACACATACAAGAAAATTGAAACAAAAAGAAATATAGGAGGTAACACAAACCATATTTCACATTCATCTTTACTGTGTATTTTGACTCAATGACTTATTGAGCACGATTCACGAATAGAGTTATCCATGTTTCTCACTAATCACGTTTAATTTCATTTAAATTAAACTGGCGCTAACCGTGGTTAGTGAGAAACCTGAATTAACTTTCTGGATAACTCTTTCGTGAATCATCCCCATCATAATTATATAATTTCAAAACATATAAGTTTAATATCAGGTTAGCACAAAGTGGATTTGTTTAAAATAAATACCAAAATCGAATTGTTCAGTGACATTAATAAATATATCTACACCTCAAAACAGTATGAATTTTAAAATTACTGTTTGCTAGCCTTAAGAAAAAACAAATTAAATCATGCAGATTTGAAATTGTTATAATTCGTATCCAGCTATTCCAAAATAAGTTCACTACTTGATATAAATCACATTGCATTAATGCTAAAAAAACAATGCAGTGGTAAAATTCAGGTAAAAAATACTATCGTCAGTTGTACTGTATGCTAGAAATATCAATATATAAACTCTAAATTATTATAATTGAAACAATAAGGTTTTTAAAATGGTCAGAATACCATTTCCATAGATGTTATTATTTTTTATATAGTATACCAGCTTAGACATAATTAGTCATAATAATTTGTCTGCGACTGTACGTTACTAAAGGTAATACCACAAAATTCATTTTGCGTGTTTAAACGGTAGTAAAGGGGGTTGATTTTGGGGTTTGCCTCTCCCCCTTTTTCTTCTTGAAGGAAGCTACCCTTGTAAATTTTCTGGTTACACCATATAGAGTTTGTGAGATATTCCTTGGAATGTGGTGACCAAGATATGTACGAGACTCTTCAATTCTAGGACAAATATTATAGTTGGCCCGAGGCTTTGTATGCTCTCGTGATCATAAAGCAGACTTGGTCGCACTAAGACAGGCAAATAGAATAGCAAGTTTCTCTATTATTATTACTAACGTAAGAACATGAATAATATCTATCTATACAAATATACTATGTTATTATATTTGCAAATATAACAAAAGAAAACGTAATTGCTTTCAAATATAAATTCTTAAATCTAAAAGAGATGATATATTCATATAAAATTTTTATGTATTTTATAAAACAATTCCTATTTCTTCTCTCTGTTGTATAAATTTATATGTAAAAGAATTTTAAATTATGTGTGTATATAGAAAACATATTTCATTTTTTTAAGCTCCCTTTTTTACCCAGTGTGTTCTCACTTCTTTCAAAGCTTACATTTTTAGTATAAATGTTTATATATATTATTATAATTTTCTTTGGAACTTATTTTTTGGTTGTACATGACAAACATATGTTCACGTCGTATTAAACACACACAAATTCACACACATTAAAATAATATACATAATAGAATCGATGTACTAACAATAAAGAGAAATTTACATGATATTTAATGCTAAAAACAAATTTATATTATGCAATAAAGAAAATTGCTATTATTACTCTATTTTTTTTGGAGGGGGGGGTCTAACAACTTTATATTATTTTCAAATTGTAATTAAATCAATAATGACAATAATTTTAAAATTATTTAAGAGTTGATTAAATATACTGTATATAGAGATTAAAATTATTATTATTAAAAATATAATTCTAAATTAATCTAATTATATTAAATTAGCATCTGCTCATACTTCGATTGAAATGTGGAGAAATTATTGTTACGTCATTCGATCTGATGTAAATTGTCTGTAGTGCACCTGATGCGAAAATGTTGACGTAGAACGACGATTTGGCCATCAAACTTTTAGTGCGGAGCCTGCTAGTATAGTAGAAACGTACGTACTACTACCCTCCCTGGCCAATATGCCGTCAGTCAAAGCCTTTTCAGACTTCCCAAGAGCACATATTATATATACCACGTTCTAAAAGAATCACTTGTACTACTATAGCATTGTAAAATATATTAAATTGGACCTTAAAGTAAAAATACATTCTTTTGTTACACAAATTATAGTTTATACGCGTGCACACTATATATAAGAATGCTTCTAGTATTTTTTTTTTTAACTGGAATAACTTTACCCCCAATCTATGTTTTATGGCTACAAAATTGGTTTGTTACAAACATATAACATTTTTTATGTGTATGTATTTATTTTTAACAGTAAAAAATATAATAGTTCTTAAAGTGTTAAATAAATATTATATATAATATTATTTTCTATTTTAAATACAGATTAAATAAAAAAAAAATGTATTTTTTTCAAATTTTCCAAGGTGGAGAATTTTGGATACAAATATCAGATTAATGAGTATCTTATTTTGATGTAAATATAAGCTCTATTTATATGTAGCATAAAGTTTGTATAACATAAAATAAAATTTTGTGACATTTTTTGTTAAATCCACCTTTATGTCAAGCTATAATGCTGCTAATGTAAAGCTAAGAATCAATTTCCAATACATTCGATTTGTTGCAATATGGTAGCAGTACGTTACTGCCACCTACAGGCTTTTAACAGAAATGAACTAAAATTTATCTTCAGACGTTCTAATGGATTTTTTTTAGTGCAGTTTCCCTCCCAAATATCTGCTGGATCATTCGTCCGTCCAGGCAGTGACACGCGTTCACCACGCACTGTATAAATCACTCTGCTGGTGCGCTCTTGTTCTTGCAACCAGGTTCTTTGTCTTGCTTCAACGTATATAAGAACCGAGCGAAGAGACTTTTTCTCCGAAAACCATCATTCATTTGCCCATGCTGCTTTTGTTTCAAACAAGGACCAAAACTGTCATTTTATGTGAGAACTTTCTTGCACTAATTCTCTTTTGTTTTTGGTTGAAACTGTTTTTCAAATTTTTATAACATTTTATTTTTTTAATTAATGTTATTTTTCTTCAAAATAAAAATGATAAAGTGATATTTTTTTGTCGTTTTTGTTGAGTTATTATATTAGACTTATTGTTAGATGAAAGCGTTCTTAAAACATTTTCAATGACTAGAACAAGTTTTTTTTTTATGAAACCTGCGCCTTTAGCTTCACCAACATCGTAATTTTGTTAGATATCTAAAATTTTAACAATTATAAGATTTATTTCATTTAACATTTTTTCTACCTTCCGATTTTTTTAAAAATCAGCTCATTGTAACCCACTCAAATACTACCTCGATGATGCCATGCTAATCTGACTGTGCGAGCATTGACCGTACAGACACAAGTGTCATCATGCTCTCATCAGCTTACCTGCCTGTAATGTACCTGAAAATCTCGACATGTATTTCAACATCGATCGTTCATTTTTAATTTGCAAGCGCCTGAATAGATATGCAACCGGATGAACAATGCTGCTCCAACAGTGGCCTACTTTACATTATTCTTTTACGAAATAATGTTTTTTTTTTTTTTTTTTTTAAGTTTTGCTGCTTTTTCGCTGCTTAGAACAGTGTTGTAGAAATGGATAGAGGGTGCAAAGTTATACTACTCTTTTTTTTTTTCCAAATTTTTTAGAGTCCGGGAAGTATTTTTAAAAAATTGTTGAAAGTTTAGAGAAAGTGACGCCTCTCTTAATAAAAGAATAGGACCTAAAAGGAACATGGGTTCAAACCCGACCTCGGCAAAAAATTTTAGCAATACTTCCTGGGTCCTAAAAAATATGGAAAAAAAAAACGAGTGGTATAACTTTGCACCCTCTATCTATTTTCAAAATAAAATTTTCTATCGATTAATTCTCTTCGAATTTCTTATTAAAAATAAATCAATAGTAAACAAGTAAATTAATATTAAAGTTATTGATAATATTATTGATAAATTTTGTGTAAAACTTTATGACTGACCTATTCCAAGTTGGATACTCATGCTAAGCAATTCGCAACGTGATTATTTTATTGATGAATTATTGAGTATATCCATGTTATAGTTATTGTCACATTTGGTTTATTTTAATTTTATTAATTAATCTTTTGTTGAAATTTAAAAAAAAACATATATATTTTTTGTTATCATAATACGTTAAACTTTACTCATACAATAAATTTGAATAAATATAAATTTAACAAATGACAAATGAATTACGAAAACAAGATGTTAAAAAATATAATTTAAAAGTAATTTTAATGTTAAGAGTCCAGTGGTATATAAACTACTTAACTTCATTGTATATATGTTGTTAAAGCAATTTTGAGTTCTGTTGTTGAGTTGGCCAAGGCTTACATATAATATACGTTATGTTATGACCACTATATACACGGATAAAAATTTTTAATAGGAAAGGTCGGTAAAAGCGCCATTTACCAGCACGTTTGTAATATTTTACCGACATTGTTACAATGTATTCTGTAAAAACTGAAGAAAAAGGATTGTAAAATAGTTTTTAAAGAGTGCTGGTAAAAGTTTAACATTTTTGCTTTGCAATGCCATTTTCACCAACCTAAATCTGCGATTTTAGCACGCTTCCTTTTTGCAACTTCAAACG
The DNA here is from genome assembly GCA_949825025.1 of Siphlonurus alternatus. Lineage (NCBI taxonomy): Eukaryota > Metazoa > Arthropoda > Insecta > Ephemeroptera > Siphlonuridae > Siphlonurus > Siphlonurus alternatus. The sequence goes on from OX463782.1 coordinate 31,042,929, forward strand.
TTGCAAATATAGCCCATTACGTTCTTAAAATTTACCAACTTGTTTAAAGAGTGTTGGTAAAAGTTTAACATTTTTGCTTTGCAAATGCCATTTTTACCAACCTAAATCTGCGATTTTAGCACGCTTCCTTTTTGCAACTTCAAACTTTGCAAATATAGCCCATTACGTTCTTAAAATTTACCAACTTGGTTGTTTTATTCAAAAACGTCCGTTACATTTGAGCAAACTTCCTCACATTTTTGACGCGTCCTTTGTGAGTGAGGTTGTGCTGAAAGTTGGGCTACCGTGTTTAATACGTTTAATTTAAATAGTTCTTCAATACAATTAAGTAACGTCAAGATTTTTCGTCATTACTTCATCACCGTGAATATCATATTAAGGTAAGCATAAAATCATTGTGTCAGTAACTCATATGATTATTTGATTATATTTATCTCCTCGATTTCTCTTTCTGTGTCTCTCTGTCAGTATTTATTTTCTTAAATACATGTATCCTCTAGTGACTAGAGGATAATATTATGCATTTAAGAAAATAAATCCTAGTGCGAAGTGTTTTCGATTACTGTAAATATGGCACTATGCAAATTATTAATATATTTTCTAAAAAATCATTCATGAATACCCTGCACCATTTAACATATATAAATTTACTGAATCAATTCATACTAATTTGCCGTATATTAATTATAATTATAAATAAATACATGGTATACGTGTTAAAAGAGGTTTAAACATTGGTTTATTAATTTTTCGCTTCAGTTGCTTTTAAATTAAGTAACATATTATATATTGTATTTCGAGTATTTTCTCATGAATATTGCTTGTACCTTGTTAGCTCTAATAACGAATATTTACAGCAATGACGCGCCTACCGAAGGTGTCTGGGTGCTGCAGTGGACGATCGACTCATCATCGTGAGGCATCCGCGATGCATCTCTGCGTAATCACACCACGATTGGAAAAGTTATTCCTCAAACCTCTACTTCAACGAAAGGCAAGCCTCTTCACTCCAAAGGATTGGACTATCAACGGTCTGTGTACTGTAGCAATTTGACATTCATTCTCGGTGTTCGACTTAAAAGTTGAAAGTGATTCATAAAACTGAAGTGACTTTTATACAACTATTAACTGCTATTTTTAATTTTCATTCAAATCTCTTGATACTTGCTTTTTTCTCTCTTGAAAAAAATATATATATATATATATATATATATATATATATATATATATATATATATATATATATATATATATATATATATTATTACCTAATTTGTATGCTGTCGTAAATAAATAAAATGTGTTACATAATGTGAAACAAATTTGATGATACTTTTTTATTTATCAACAATCTTATATTCCATGATGACGTACTTAAGTTTATTTGAGTTAAATAGTGTAATAAAATATAATTAATTCTGGTATAGATCGAGAATGATGTGTGAAATAATTTCACAAGGTAAATTTTTATATATTAATTTATAATTTTATATGCATTGTAATTTTTTTGTAATAATACTAATATTTTCTATCAATGTTACAGTGTATAATGTCATTTCATATTCATTATATTTCAATGTAAGCAAATTATTAAACGTAAAATTTACAAGTATGAAAATAGTAATAGCTACAAATAAGGGAGGCAAAATTTCACCCAAATAAAGAGTTAACTTTAGAGGATACAAGACAGTAAAACTTGGGACATTAGGTCGGTAAAAAATACAAATAGCAAAATCAAGTCGGTAAAATTTTACACGTCTGAGTGGAATAGTTTTACTATTCGAAATCTTTAATATTTTACCGACTTAATGTGTAGTTTTGTGTTAACTCATTAAGATTGTAGTTTTTACCGACCTGTTAGTATGATTTGAATTACAATGTAGGATCAGGTGTTTTTACCGACTTACTTGGTTCATGGGTTTTAGCTCGAGCTAAGTCGGTAAAATTCTACCACCTCTTTGTGAGAATTTATTTCCGTGTAGAGAAGAAAAATAAGACGTCTTTTCTTCACAGCACGACTCCTCTGCGGCATATCATAGTTCTTTTAAATTTACCATCACTAGCACATACTTATCACCACAAAACTTGACTTCAATGGGTCATTTAATAGAAATAATCTTACAAACTTTTCACACTATAAAGATAAATTTAAATTTGTCAAAAACATAATAGTATATATTTTTTTTATATAGCTTATTTTTTATAACAATAAAAAAAAAATATTTTATCGATATTCTGCCGCTTACTATATATATTTTTTTTTCTCCACCTCCTATATATATATATTTTTTTTTATACTGGATAATGTTTCTACATAAATTTACTGCTAATAGGACGAGTGAGCATACATAGCTGCTGCTGCTGCTGCGTGGTGGCGTGCGCATGTCACGGTGGTATAAAAACACGCTTACTGGCTCTGCTAGCAAGCAGGCTGGAAGGGAGGACGTCATGAATATTCAACGCACCCTGGGGGCCAAAGCGAGCGGATGAGAGGGCACCGCGGCCAGCTCCCGCCTGGTGCCCAACGGAACTAACCGGGGAGTAACACAGTGGCCGTGTCCCATACCCGCCCGCATAGCTATATATATTACTACTATATAACAACTAAAGCCACTACTATATACTATTGTCGTCTAGTATGCTTGTATATATATGTATCCAGACAAAGTTCATTGCATGCTGGTGTATCTATCAACTGACAATACTAATGTCTAACAATCAGCTTTATATATAAGGGAGGAGGATAAAATTTGTTTAACAATGAAAAAAAAAAAAGAAAAATATGTAAAAAAATTACTCAAAATAAATTGTTGCCTATAATTAGAAACTTGAAAATTAAAACATTTCTTTAGTGTAATATTTATATGAGCATTTTTTAAAACTTTCATTCCATGATTTTTTTTTTTTTTTTTACAATAGAAAGAATAACAATTAATAAAAGGAAATTTAAAAATTACATGGATATATTTAGGTTATATTATACTAGATCTGTTCCTGATTTTTTTAATTTGTCCGAGACCTATACTAATAATATATTAATAATAATTTTTTCCTGCTAAAATAACTAATATATATAGACGGTTGCAGATTTGCAAATTTTCGTGTACGAACATTAATTAGTATAATAGCAATTAAAAAAAAAATCTTACTTCAAATTAAATAACAAATTTTGTAGTTTGCAGCATCACAAGCTGTGATCTCGTTTAGTTATGCTCTTGGTGGACCATCCCTCCTCCTCCTTCCACCTTGTGGGCCATTAAACTAGCCACAGAGTAAAGCTAGTTGGTTGCATGTGTAACGTTTACTGCGCTAATTGCAACATGAGTGCACGTACGGAATTGCATCAGTCGTTTTGAGTTGGACATGCATGCCTTCACTTGCTGGCCTGCTCATCTATTATTTAAGCTTTGATTATACTGGTACAAACACTGGCAAAGCTACTTTGTGTATATAGCTTGACACCTCATATATATATAAAAGCATGTTATAAACATCAAACTACTTGTATGTTGTATATATATAGTAGTGGTTCATTTTATATTTTGTATTATAATAATTGACAAAGAAATAACTATAGCAAAATACAGCAAAATTTAAAATTAGAATTGTTAATATACAAATACATGTGTGTAGGCACAAACAAATATTAACGAAAATAAACAATGCTTTGTTAATTTTCTTCACCATTGATAGTTTACGTAAACCGGTAATACTTTTATTTAAAATTCTAATATAATGTTAAATGCTAATTTTTAGTGATAAATCCTTTAAAAAAATATTTATTCGAAGTCATTACGAGTGCTGCGGTTTTAAGACCGGTAGCAATTTCTAAAAGGGTTTTTGTGGCTCCAAATTTTGCTAAGCAAAAAGTATCGAACGACCGCAAAGTCTGACCTTAGCAGCCAGTATCGTGTGTTCTCACACACAATTTTGTGGTGACCAGGAGTGCCAACAACTGCACTAGTTAACACGGTAATAAAAATTTGTTATCACAAATATTTACAAAAACCATTAAATCCGATTTGCAATTCTAAATTAGCAACTAAAACTCATGATAAAAATATGTCAATAAATTTTTCAATAAACTTAATTTTTATTCTGTTGAAAATGTCACAAACTCTTATATGGTATAAGGTATAAATTCTTTTAATAAATAGTAAAAATGTAAATTTGTCCAATACTTTCAACATCATATCAATAAGGAACATTTTTAACAGTAAAACTATAAAATACTGAGCCTTACAGGAAAAATATGTTTACGAATTAGTAGAAATGCATAAAGTCTAAACTATAAAATTTTTCAGTGTATAATACACAGTGAAAGTTTGAATATATAGCAAGTGCATGAAAATAGATGCTAGTTGATTAATCCTCAGCGAATAGTAATTAATATAACTAGAGATTTAACAGCAACGTCATCAACACATTTATCATGCTCTAATTGTACGATTATGAATTTAAATGCATAAATAATATTACTAATGCACTCATGATATAGTTTGTATAATGTATAAATTATAAACTAGATTATAATATAATTTAAACTAAATAATTAATATTATAATATTATGCTTTTGCATATATATTTATATTTAATACGGTTATGTATTGATACAAAATTATAATAATATTATATCGTATTACTACGCTTAAATTAACTTTTATTATCTAGGTAATAACGAAATTTCATCAAAACAGAATAAATTAATTGTAGCAATGGCTTAATGGAAAGGCAAATATAGATCATTATAGTATTATATGAAAAACACATGGGTCATCAAATCTTATGGCAAACCTTGAAAAATCTCTAGTAGTAATTAAAAGTATTCTGAGAAGCACTTCATGTATGCATGTGCTATGATTTTCAGCCAAATATATTTATTTGACAGTTTGGAGTTTCAGTTACCGAATGTATAATTACTATTATTTTTGTTTTATTTACCTCATATCTTATAAAAAAAAACGCGACTACCAAGTTCAGACAGACATTGCAAATACATTCGCTCATTATACGGTTTGCTGATTTTTTTACACCTTTTGGGCTAAATTTATTTGTTACGTCTTTCCTTTTTCACCTGAACCAGAACTGTCACGAAAATACACGAAGAATGATTAAATACATTTAAAGGCACATGAAGAGCTTCTAATACTTTTAACTATAAGGTGCGAGGGTTTAAGAAGCTCTGGATTTCTCTCTCATGAATATATTAGCAGAAGACAAAAAAGACTTAGTGTCACCTGAAAAGTTTTAAAGATTTCGTATCATCTCACTCTATTTTACATTTTAAATGTTGCAGGACAGAAAATAAATTAATTACTTAACACTTGAGTCTAAAAAAAATTTTATGACAGAATAATATTAGCACACGAGTAAAGTGTTACCAAAAATCTAAAAACTTTTTTTGATAAAATATGAGAAAAAAATTAGACACATGAGTTTAAAAAAAAAGAGAGAGAAAAAAAAACGTTTTTATCTTTACTTTTTGACTTAAATTTGAATAACATTAAGAGATATTGGAATTTTTTTGGAATGATGTATTGAAGAATGAAATTTTGAAATGATGATATTCTTTTTCTTTTGTCTGTTTGTGATTTATTGAAGTTTGTGACAAAAAACAATCTCAAAAGTTGTAAGAAAAAAAAATATTTGAAGTTTAGAAAGTGCGTGGTGTATGTTTGCAGAAAGAGATGGAGAAAAGAGGGAGCCGGGAGATATGAGGGAGAACCTCGTGCTATTCTATGCTAGAGGACTCAGGCATGCAAAGAAGGCAAAAGAGAGGAGACTAGCCTGCCATGATTCTGGGATGCCACCAGTGCTTTGAGTGGGAAATGAATGACAGAAGGAAATGTGACCAGAATAAATAATGAGACACATTGTGCATGGATAGTGGTGACTACGGTAACCTCATCTAATGGGAATTATCATTAAACCTTGATAGTATTAAAATATTAACAATTTCAATAACATTATATATCACTATATTGTTATACCTTAGTATGTAGATTCTGAAATTTCAACGAGAGAGGATACTTGAGGCTTACCTGCTCTCGAAACTGGTTATGAAAGCAGTCGGTGGGTGCAATATAAACTGCCACCCACGAGAACAAGAAGAGCTTGCTAACAAGTCACCACATCTTAAACACGACTTAATTTTAACGTCATTTCCAAGCAGTCTAATTAGTTACTTTTTACTTCACTTTTTTAATATGCTAATAAAATTTTGAATTAATTTTCAACATTCTGTTATATTATATATATTTTTATTCTTCTTCTTTAGTTAAGAAAATTAGAATTTAAGTTACAATTTTAGTTTATATGACTTGCATATTAATTAAAAATTTTATTGTATTTTGTAGCTATATAATATTTTAAAATATAAATTTTTGTCATAGTTTTATCATATTATATTACTATAACTTGAATTATTTTCTACGATAGTAAAAAAAAAAATATTATATATTGCCTTGGTTTTAATAAACTATAATTGTTATAAAGTTGTAACCTATAATTTTACTCAGATCGCTCTGTTTAAACGTAGTGATAATAGTTATATTTAGTTCTTCTTTTATAAAAATAACAATTGACTAAATTAAAATTTTACATAACTAGAACCACATTCTGTTTCTTTACTTATATTATAACTACTTGTTATGTACAACTGTAGCATGTTTAATATAAATACATGTTCTAATGCTTGTTTTTTATCTCATAATTTTGAGCCAAGTCGGTGCTTGCAACGAGGTCACATGTTCGTGTAAAATGAACATCAAACTGGCTGCATGCACTCAACTTTCCAGACCATTGAGACCAATAAAAATCAACTGCATAATGCACCCAAGCTCTATTTTAAACTTTGAAAATGTTTTTTTTTTTTTTTTTGTATTACAAGTACACTATTTCTGTGAGTAGTATGATACATCGTTTGTATGTCACAATTTCTGAGTTATAGAGGGTATGAAAGAAACAAATCGGATCAGAAACAAAGCGGATTTACTGTGAACAAAACTAAAAGAGAGGGATTTTTTTTTTTTTTTTTTAGTTTGATGTGCTATACAGTGTTTTATTTTCTTGCACGTTTTCATATGGTTTATGATGTCATGATAAATCGAATTGAATGAAAGATTTTATCTAAGAGCGTACATTATGTACAAATATATAAAATCTCTGATTTTATAAAGCAATACAGTGAGATATTTTTTGTTATAAATATTTAAAAAAAAAAAAATAAAATATTATCATTCATTTCAATCTTAAATATTTTAAATAATTATTTTTTATTAAGATATAAGTCCTAAATAATATTAAATTTAACAATGATTTTTTTTTTCTCTCCGTCCTATTTTCCTTCCTTATTGTCTTGGTCACTATTACCCGATTTTCATCAAGTCCTATATTAAAATCTTACTGCTCTCAGTTTGGGACTCATCCCTGACTTTGAGAGCTGCTGTTTGATCATTTTCCTCGTTAAATAATTATTACATGTTTTCCAATGGTCCCTTTAGTCGTCGTTGATTTAGATAATTAATGTCCTTATGATTTAGATAATGTACTCACCTCGACCGGCGAGTGGTGGGGTCCTTCATCACCATCACCTCGGTGATCTCGCCGTACTTGCTGAAGTACTCTCGGAGGCTCTCTGAAACAAACACGATACTACGTCAGTCAAGTGTTCTCCGGCGGGAAAATTTTATCCATAAGCCGCCATGTTAGAAAATTTGATTTTTTTTAAAAACTATTAAGGATGAATCTCAGTAGATTGATATCTCGTAATCGTACCACCTGAATGCAACAAAACTTGCAGGGGACTTAGAACTTACCATCAATAGGTGGCATACAAATTTTGAAGCGAATATGTCTTATCAGTTTTGTGAAAACTGAGGTAGAAGTTTAACATTGGCCTTATGGACGGAAACCGGAAATGGAGCTGTTGTAAGAAAACTGCAAGACTGAATTTGCTCAAACCATAAGCGATTAAGTTTTAGAATATTCTCGATTTTTTAAAATTTATTTCATTCGATTCGTTTACAGGGAAATATTCTTTGACTCCAGCAGTAACTGAGATTAATCGTTAATTTGAAACCATCACCTATCCCCTCTCCCCTCCCATTTAGTGGTCTTCTAATAATGAATCAAGAACTTATTTTTGCTCTATTTTTTTAATGCCAAAAAATCAATTTCGAGTTTTTTAACATAGGTTTAGATAGGACCGTGGAAACACCGCAAAATCAGCTGACTATTACTAAAATATCATGTACTATTTATAAACAACGTGTGTCAAATTCTTCAAATAAGCTGTTAGGTAGTTAGGTCCAGTGAGATAACATAGAACCATAAAAAAGTAAAAATAGTAAATCTTCTTTCGTCTGGAATAATGAGCTATCTGCCTATATATACCACGATCTCATGTGCAATCATGAGTTTTCTGTATAAGCATAAGACATAAAATCATAACTCCCCCCCCCCCTTTTTTAATTTTTCGGGTTATCTTCTTTCAAATATCATTTTTTTATAATTAAGTAAATATTATAAATAATACTATATACTACATTTTCCAATAATAGATAAAGAAATTTCGAAGGTCTCTCGTCAAACTTAAAAAAATAATATGTATAATAATAGATATTTATCACACGTGTCACGTATTCTCTAAGTTGCTAAAAAAAATTATTTTAAACTCTTGTCACTATGCCATATTATGACAAAGTATATATCTCTTCACGCGAAAAACATTGTATTTACTTTTGTATTTAGTAACATTAAAAATAAAGTAACATTTTTGTAAACTATAAATACAAGAGTGTATACACTTACATATACTACTATATTGATCATTGTTAATACTTTAAAATACATTTGATACATAATATATTAACACTTGAAAAAAAATTTGCATGTGTATGAGTAAAATAAAAAAATCTAGAAAGGTCAGTTACCTATCGTAACCTACGAGGTATAACGTTGGGTGTCACAAAATAATTGACGCGAATCAATACCCTGCTTTAGAAGTAGAAGCGTTCTTTGTTCAGCTTCAGAGAATGTTTCTCATCAAAACATTCAAACTTTATACATAGAGTATTATAAAAGAGACAGCTTGTGCATTATTTATAGTACTTGTTTAATTGATGAAGCATGAACAGAAAGGCTACAAAAGCTTTAAAAATATACATACACTTATATTACTATCTGAATAGAAAAAAAATATAAATATCGATGACATACTTTTAAACTTGATGAATGTAAATATTTTGCATTTTGTAAATATATACTTTATTTTGATAATAAATATTTAATTTTTCATTACAATTTTTATAAATAAAATGCATGAAAAAAAAAAAACACACACACTAACCAAGATACTATCAAATATTAGTATTTTAAAATTTTAAATAATATAAAAAATATTGACACGGTGCTTGAAGGGGCGTGGTAATTGGGCTACTCGCCAGAAAGGGGCGTGGCAACGATGATGCAGCTCGTTGCACCACATGAATAATCGAGGAAACTGAGATGTATAGAATAGGGAATTGCGGAAGAAGGGGGTCTTCTTCCTTCGAGTCTTGGCACCAGTTATAACAAGCCACGATATTGCCAGCACACGCAGTAAAATCGATTAAAATGCAATCATAATCTCTTGATATGAATTATTTAGGAAATAAAAGTACTTTAAATTTCGTAATCAATGCAAAACCAATCCGTTTTTTTTTTAAACTTTATAAAACGTTGCGTTACAATTTTCAAAGTCATTTCTAATTTAAATACCTAATTTAATGCAAAAAAAAATCAATATGAATGTGTTTTTATAAGTTCATAATAATTGTAAACTAATAGCCAATCTTATTTTTTTTTAAAGCAAACAAAACTTCATTCCTTTGGAATTATGTACTTTATAATACATAATTTAAATAAAGTGTCAGCATATTTTGCGATTGTCCATATAATAGAGTACTAGCTTTTAGAAGTAATGGTAACAGTTATGCATTAATAAAATATAAATGAGATTGTAATTCAAAATAATGATACATCAAATAAAAATATATCAAATAATTTAAAATTATAAAATTGATTTGTAAATTCAATAATAAAATTTAAAAAGAAAAAAGAAATGAAAGGTTTCCAACGATGAATTTTAAATTAATGTAAATGTTTACAAGATTACAAGACAGTTTTAATGAAATAAAAAAGGAAAGAATTGAAGAGAGAAAGATGATAAAAAAAAATGCTCAGTTTAACTCTCTGACGACATCAGCATTTTGCTATCTCTTTGCACAAGCAGCAGAAAATCGATGTAAAAAGATAAATTATTGAACAATCAGACTCAAATTTGCTAACTCTGCAATCACTTTGCATGTATTTTATCACAAAAATTTAGTATTCGTACAATGTTCTTATAAAAATCCTCAAAATGTTCTTAGGTAGTCACATACACAAAAATATAAACCTTTTCTTTTTATCCTATATAAGTTGACTTATTTTTTTTCCCCCTCTCGTTTGTTGATTTGCTTAGAAAATACAACTTGTCGTATTTTTTCATCGTCCTTCTAGGACATTACGAAGTTCTTTTTTCTCCATTTCTTCCAGAGAGTATAAAAAAATTCACTAACAGTATTTGTTAATTCTTTTAAAATGTTGTAGTTTAACAACATATAGACAAGTTAATAAAAAAGTACAGTTCTCGTAGCTAATCTTTGGTTTGACGTCACACGACCCTTACATTAGTATTGTTTTAGAGAGCAAAAGAAAAGGTTCATGACGTCACACCAAAGAAAAGTTGCGAGAACTATATAAAAAAATAAGAAATTAAATCAATTTTATATTGAATGTATAATATTTATTCATATAAATTATTTTTTTAGCTTAAAAAACTTGTTTTTCCTTTTAAATATATTATAATAATAAGATTACCAGGTTTATTTTATATAATTTTATGGTTATATCATCGGTTTATTAGACAATAATAATGTCAACAACTTAACAATGAAAAAAAAAATCATAATAAATTTTAATGATAACAAAAATATTATATATTTATTACATGAGTAAACTCTTGGTAAATAAAAATGAAAAATAAGATATAACATACATTTTTTTTTTTTTGTATTCTTTATTATACGTACTTGACTTCTTTACGGTATCTTTTAAAGGTTATCTTCTATAGTTATAATTCATACACACAAGACGTTTTCTGCTATATTATTTTCTAACAATGCAAAAGCTAAGAATATAATAATATACATAATAAAAAAGGTAAAAATTATATATAAAAAAAAATGATTGTAGTTCATGCAGTAACAAGGTTAATTTATTATTGTTAAACAAACAATATAAACTTAAGACTCTTGAACTCAATTAATTCAACAAACAAGATGCATTTTATTGTTATTTCAACTAGCTTCTCTTGACTGAACATGAATAAATATAATTATATTACAAGACTTTATAATATAATTTAAGTGAACACTGCGTATAAATACAATAAAATGAAGTAAAATACAGTAAAAATAAAGTAAATATTGTTGGAAATTATAATAATGAAATAGCTATAATATAACAAGTGATGAAAATTTTACCAGATATTTTATATTGAAACTCTCTGGTTTTACTTTTAATTAAATAATAATAAAAACAGTTCATGTTGACTGTTATAGAGTTCTACACTAGTGGAGGAGATTTTCAGAAACATTTGTGAAATTTAATAGTATTACGATGTCACTTGTTACCAATTTTTTCAGCACTCGGCTAATGGACTAAATTTGACTACATTATAATACAAGTGTATGATAATTAGTGTTTTAACTAAAAATTGTGAATTTTCAGCAACTCTTCAGTTTGTTTTTTTGTTTGTTTGTTTGTTTGTTTGTTTGTTTGATGTCATACTTAACAAATTTTAACCAAATGTTAAATCACATCAAAGAAATTAAAAAAAAAAAAAAAAAAAAAAATGCGAAAAGTTGAAAATCGTTGATATCAGTTAAAACGTGTTAAGTAGGTATTCAGAAAATATTACTTATGTTAACACATATTATATGAGATAAATAATTGTGTGGTGGAGAGAGAAGAGCACGTGCATGCAGTGTACACACGTGTACCAGTGCGTAATGTAAGGTGCTACAAGAAGAGCGACGCAAATCTGACATCCTCCGAGATATAACTTGTAACCTCTGCTCACCTGGGAGCCATAGCTATAGCAAGGTAGTACCAGCAGGCTTTACCACAACCCTTCCTACTGCAGTATCGTTATGAATTTATAAACCAATTTATAAGAAAAATATTTTCTATATAAAATAAAATTTCATTATATTTTTTTATGAACACTCTTGAAAATAAAATTGTTGTATTTTTTTTTTTTAATTTTTAATAGAAAATATCATAAAATTTGATTTTCTAAAGTGTAACGATATTTATAATGAAGTTCGTAGTATGAGAAAAATATTATATATATAATATTATATTTATCGAAAATAGCATTGCATATATTGGAATTTATACACGACGTAACCCATGTTGTACTTGAACAACCAGTGGTTAAATAATTGAATTGAATGCGTAAAGTATTCAATTTTTACGTATTATATATAGTATACATAATTATAAATAAATATTTTCATTGCATGCTGAAAATCAAATTTAAAAAAAAAAAAACGAGTTAGCGTATACATTTTTTTCTTTATTAGATTAAGTATGTACTATAAACTAACGTAAGTCATATAATTTTTAATAATTAATGCAATCAAACTCTATAAATTATTATAGTATTTTATTCCATTAGATTAAATTGTATTTCTATAACATGACAAACCATTACGTAATCATCATGGAAAGGGTATGTATATATATATATATACTGTATATAGAACATATTATATTTGATGCTATGTCACGTATATATATATATATATATATTATATTGATAACATCGCTGCATGATCAGTTGATGGGTTCAGAACGAGAAGGGTGGGTTTGGAGCGTGCTTAATTGATCATAAATGACAGCTGGGTACCCATTGTTGTTCTCTCGATATTTCTATTGTTAATGCAGTCTGACTGGTGCGCATACAACAGTCGCGGTCACCGATGGCTCCATTGTTGTCACTGGTGCGCACCCAGACGGCAATCTCGCTGATGACTATGAGACCGAGTGAGAATATTTGCAAATATTGGGATACCACCTAATTAAATTCACAAACATATTAAATGTATATGAAATTTTTACGATATATTTATTCTAGAGCTTTTAGTTGTTGATATTTTTTTTTTTTTTTTTTTTTGTATTAGCCCTTGACAATTTAACCTGGTTTGTTTTTAGATGGTAGTTTTCCACTGTTTTCTCAGCTAATGTAAATGCTCGAGACTTCTAATCCTATCTCGTTTCGGTACGCTACATGTAACTCCTTGGTGTTCACTTTTTATATTTATGTAACAGTTTTTTTTAGGGTTTATTTTGAATAAATACAGATAAACAAATCAAATAAAAATACTTCGAATGCAATGTTATATAATATTAAATTGTGCAGTTTACGTGTAGTAATATAAATAATATTTAGAAATACTGTCCAAGTTTTATAAGGGCGGGTTTCTTATTTCACTTATTTGCATCTCTATATGCATCAAATATTATCCATGTGTTATATACACATTAATATACCATGTGTTATATGGTATATTTATTCAAAGTTATATTTCACATGATATTAAATTTAAAATATTTTAATAATTATATAAATAAATATTTATTTAATATTGATATTTAAAACATATATAAGATTAATGTAAATATTAAATTAGTATTATAAATTATTTTTAATATAAAAAATCTACCATACAGTGTCGCCACCTGTCGTCCGTAATTGTAGTTGCAGTGAGACAATTAATGCAAGGAGAAGACCATGTCACATGACTTGGCTGCACCCGTGCGCTCACCTGCATAACTTAATCCTAATGTTATATTAATGACTTCAGCCTGATATACGTTTATAATATATACTTAGTATTTTTATCATCTTATATACTGTTAAGTATAATCGTTTGCTGTGCATGTTCCTTTAAACATTGAATTACTTTTTTGCGTGTTTATAATAAGAATGAATGAGGGAAAAAATGAATAAATTTTATGTTTTTTTTCCCTTATTATGATTATATTTTTTAAGTCTAAAAAAATATTATAATCATGGCTACATGAATTTTAACAAAATATGATATATGATTTTATTACATTACTGTATCTACTTATTTCAATTTATACAATTATTTTTAACTCATCGTTTTAAATCAATATAAGAATATATACACAAACAAGAAAAAAAAAATCAATGTTTATATTAATATTTTATATGCTCCTTTTTGATAAAAATATACATTAATTAAAAATACTGATAACGATTTATTATTTTGTCATTATTATAATATCCTATATAAAAAGCATCATTATATTGTATATATTTAACGAGGTAAAAAATAATAATATTAACTATGGATTATATACAATACAATCTGATACAAACGTAACATACGCTCATTATTATACGTATTGATGTACGTGCAGGTATGAGTTTGCACGTTTTATTCTAGGTACGTTTTGTTAGCGTCATATAATGAGTTGGATGGAAAAATACATACAGTAACAAGAAATACAATAAAAAACATGACTCTTTATAATTGCATTTAAAATATACATTGAATATACATGTGTAAATTATATAATGTATGTGTGTAAAAAAATAAAGGAATAATAAAAATGTTAATACTTCTACGAAACTTCATATTTATATTCACTACATGAATTCAATGGTAATTTTATTAAGAAAAAATATAATAGTCATTTACATAATATCAATTTACGTGTTAAGTTAATAGCTTTTTACAGTAGTTTCTCACTTATTTATAAGTGAGAATTAATAATGTAAACATGGAATTTTCAATGTTTGTTTTTTTATTTGTCATTTTCCTTGTAAATATGTCAGTATTTTCATCCATAAGAAAGATTAATTATTGTTCATCCAGTTTTGTTATTTTTTTAAATTATAATAAAACGACTTATAGAATTCTTAATATTTAAAGACACGTTATATACAGCATTTTTTTTTAATGTCCATTCAGATATGTTTTTACATGAACGAACCGGTTCGGTAATTTTTCTTTAAATTGAGTGCACTCATTTCAATGCAAGTACAATTTAAAACCGCCTTGAGATTAGGCAACTTGTTCAGCACTAAAATATCAGAGGTCATTGCTCTTGCAACAAATTTTAATATGACCTCTGTTTTTAAGAAGTTATCCATCTCAGAGCAAAAAGCTCATTGCAAAACTTTGCAAGAGTCGCTCATATTATGTAGAAAAATGAATATATTTATTATATTATAATTCACAATGCAATTTTGTTAATAAAAATGTACACAAATATGTTAAACGTATAGCACTTCTGACTAGATCAAACCCTTGACTTTGTAGGACTTAAGTAAACGATTAGTGTAAAATGTCACTCACAATATTTTCTAAATTATTTGTTACGGAGAAAATCTATTTCCGGAACATTTTGTCACTCTGGTGTATAACGAGCAACATTCCAATACAGAATGTTAAAGCAAAACGTGTCACTATTACAAATTTATTTTTAAATCCCTACGTTATATAATTGCAATTAGCAAATATTTTTTAAATAATAATTTAATGATGAAAGGAATTATTTTTAATTGGTACGATTAATTTTGATATATTTATTACTAATTAATTGTTCAGTGAAGAAAACCTGGTATATAACTCTGCTTATTGTACATTAAATGTAACAAACCCCTTGTGTGTTGTTTCTACAATAAAACGTCTCAAGTCTAGTCGTGTGGCCAGACATTTCATTCAGAAATTGAGACGTGTTGTAATATTATAGGACATCGATCAAATCCATAGGGAAATAAACTCATAGTGAAAAATACATGATTATGTTTTAAATTAAGTGAAAGTACAGTCAGCTTAATATGATATCCCTTCCGGAAGTAGCCGGAAGTGTGAAGTTTGTAGCTATTCTGTTTGTTATTTAGTTTTGAAAGTTTACAGAAAGGTTTGAAGTAGAAGCACTGACTTATGTGTGAAATTGTAACGTTGATACAAATACGAAAACCAGAAAACCTTGCATTTCCGGCTACTTCCGGAGTGATTGTTATGCAAATAAGACTGATTACTGGTATAATAGTATGTTTTTATGTAAATAAGACTGATTACTGGTATAATAGTATGTTTTTATCAACAAAATATTAAAAAAATATATATTAAAAATATTTAATTGCAAAGCATAATTTCAATATAAAGTTATGTCTTTTTTTTTTTAATTTGTGTATAATTTTAAGCATATTATTTAAGATGTCATCAGTTTGATGAAAGAATTCACTGCTTAATTAATAAAAGGACGACAAAACCTGACATTCAATGAAATATCTCTTGTACTAAAACATATCAAATTTATCCAATATTTTACAGTACAATTAATTTATTTTTTTAGTTCGATTATATTTAATAATTATTACTGAACAAAATTTCTAATAAAAATGTATGAAACACAACTCATTAAAAAAATTATTTTAAAACTCAAGCACATAATAAATTAGAAAATACATTTCCATCTCGAGGGATATTAATGTACAACACATATTAAATATGATGTACTCTGTAATATAACATTTATTAATGTACAAAAATGTTTCATCCCGTATACGAAAAGTGTCAGAGAAAAATGTAAACCTTTTAAAAAAAAAATCTTATAATGAGAACTAGACAGTTCAAGAGGAATATAATTTTTATAAAATTTCGCAGCGAGAGTAGAACTCAAAGTAGCATAAAAATGACGTAATCTTAAATTCAAGAGTAACTGTCATAATGACCACAATTATTATAATGTATAGTCGTCGCCTTAGAAAATATCCCTTTCCGGCCTTGTTAATTACCATGCTCTGTTAAGAATAGCACAGGACATGGTGATTAACAAGGCTTGAAGTGGGAAATTTTCTAACGCGACGAGTGTACATTTTTAAAATTTATTTTTTGAAAGTTGAGTTATAATATTATTGAAATTGAAGTCTATTGTTTTTACGACACTATTCGCACGTTAAATAATTTGCAAGCACGAATATAACGTGTCAATAGTCACTTTCATTTTAGAAGACTATGGGGGACATTCACAAAGCACTTTAACCCCCACTTTAGCCCTGATTTTTAACCCTGGTGCTAATCATGGTGCTAAACTATGAGCTTAACATGGTTAGCCTCTGGTTTAGTACCATGTTTCTATGAGCTTAACATGGTTAGCCCCTGGTTTAGTACCATGTTTAGCACCAGGGTTAAAATTCGGGGCTAAAGTGGGGATTAAAGTGCTTTGTGAATGTCCCCCTATAATACTTAGACTATGCTCACATGACTTCGCACAAGACTATACATATCTTTAGTCAATCTAAATTGTAAAAAAATGTTTTATAAAAAATGTATGGAAAATGAGGCAAAGATTGTAAAATATCTGTGTGTTTTTTTTTCCAGAGTAAATAGCACTAACTGACCTACCTCCATACACAACCTTGATTTTTCATGCTTGTATCGTACATTCACTTCTGCTACGTTTTATTCATGTTAATGTAATTTCTCTGCTAGCACGCGTGCATATTATGTTGTTGCCTTTATCCCCCCGGGATGCCTTATTTTCGTCAACTCTTATACTACAGGGTGTCTACGTATACGTACTTGTTTACACTAATGATTCTGTGTAGCTATCCTTTCAAGCAAATGAACATAAAGATTAACATTTACCTTCATGTTTTAAATAATATAAAATATACACAAACACACACAAAATATTCATAAAAAGTACATACACACAAAAATATATTTAAGCCAAAACATGTACTGACAAAAGTAAAAAAAAAAACATGCTATCGATCTTGTACTTTTTGAGATCCTAAATATACAAATTTCCTGTGATTTCCACATTTTCATTATTTATAAAGTTATTTACAAAATAAAAGTAATGAAAATAAAGAAATAATTTAACTATATTTAAGAATTAATCAATACAAATTGTGGTGTCTTGTAAAAAAAAAATATATATCTACAAATTTGACTACAAAATACATTATGGCTCTGATATAGGTGATAAAAATTAATCATGGGAATCTAAACAATTAAAAAGAATATTAAGAGAGTTGAAAATGTAGAACTTACAAATTTTATAACGTTATAAGCGTCGTTCATCTGGTGACACTACATGGTAAAGTGTTTCTTGTCGAGACATCAATATTCAATGAGGTCTCTGATTGGGTGAGGGGGGACAAGTGACAATGTATGTACATACGTGAGTGGCCTGACAGGGTGGGATGGTGGCAGATAACTAGAATCAGTACGTTTATCCAACGAGAGAGAGAGAGAGAGAGAGAGAGAGAGAGAGAGAGAGAGAGAGAGAGTGTAACCTCTGCTCTGCCACGAATGTGTTTGTTTAAAATGGTAATTGACTCACACCTTCTCAAAATATATACAAATTATATTCACCATATGATATACTAATTACATTTGATTTTGTATTATCTCATGAATTATTATTGATAATAAAACTAATATAAAAACCCATCAAATAAATTGACATTTTCTTACATACAGTATATTGGAAAATTTAAAAAAAAAATAGTTGAAGTCATACGATATTCATGTAGTTTTCAACTTATATGGAAGATATTCTCTCTCTTGGGGTCGCACATAACAAACAGTTCACGTATCTCATCTCTACAGCTCGAGGTTATACCAAGGTAATTTATACATGGTATAAACTTGTACTACTTTTTCTATCGAAAATAATTTATCATAAAAATAAATCAGATCTATACTATTATAATGAATGAATGTATTGATATTATTCCATATAATATTACAATGTATTATAAGAGAATGAAAATTGGCACTTGTGACAAAGGTAATTTTTAATATTTAAGTTAAGGATAAGAAATTAGATCTTCATATCATTAATTACAATTTCATTTTGGATCATAGTGGTCTTATGCAATTTATTAATATTATAGCGATAAAGCATATTAAATTTCTTTACTATAGGTCAGTTTAAAAAAAAAAAAAATCTTTTTAAATACCTATGATACTTACTTTCGTTAAAATCATGCACTCATTTAACTGATGAATAATTGAATAATGTCTAAATGTTATTTAAGTAATTAAAATATGAATTCTTTCTTTTCACGTTTTAATTTTTTATAAAAAGATTCAAAATATTCTGGTAGTATTTATAATAAAGGAAATAAATTGGGTGTAGTTTTCTTGAATGGCACAAAAGCTATTGTGTTGCGCAATTTAATAAAAAAGATCGATCTGTTCATGTAACACCCTATATATACCATAATCATTGATCCTTTGCGCTTTCTTATACAAAACGTTGTTATACTAAAAATAATCTTTTTACACAATATAAAGCACCTGCGGTGATTTTTTTTTTTTTAGCAACAAATAATTATTGTGGTATACGATACCAATAATAGACTTTATTGCTTCACTGCATTTCTTCTCACGCGTTATATTATATACTTTTTTGAATCCATTTTTTATAACGAACTCTTTTTTTTTTTTTTTTCTTACCACAGAAGGGTGAATATCATTATTTATATTTTAGTATATTTATATAGAGAGAGATAAACGGGGATATTTAATGCTGATACATAAATCTACATATATGTATTTTATATATATAACATATGATTATAATTTAAATATACAATGAAAAATTTATAGAATCAAGCACAATTTCCTTTATATCAAAGTCTTCTGCTCGTTGTTAGTAAACAAAGTATTGTTGTGTAATGTCTGTCGCGTGAAAGGAAAAACATGGGACGGTTGTTGATTTGCATGTTAACTTATGGAAAATGACCGTTAATTATGAAGTTGACACCGTTACCTAGCGCCAACAATGACATTACGTTCACTGCTCTGGTGGCAAAATTAGGCACTACGTCGTCCCATGTTTAACAATGAAAAAGGCTTCATGCGACAGCCATTATAAAAAATGGTTTGTTACAACCACTGTGCGAGTAGAAGACTTTGCTTTATATAATTTAATATCTGATTATAGATGATAAGGCCATGCCATGAAATGCAAAATAAGACAACTGAGAGTTACAATAAAGGTAACTTTTAACGTTAAGACATAGGAAAATAGCTCTTATTAAAAAGTGCAAAAAAAAGCCTTGTTTTACATCTGCCTTTATCATATTTTGATGCAATTCTAAATTTTTGTCTAAAGCCTATATTACACCATACAATTTTGCATACAATTTTTATTTGCAAGAAAATTTCATCTCCATACAAACAAATGGAGCTAAAGTTTTCTTGAAAGGAAAAATTGTATGCAATAGTAAGAAAAATTGTATCGTGTAATACCGGCTTAATAGTATACAGTTGACAAAACGTAAACTATACAGGAAGACATAAAACATTGAAATTGTAAAATTCTGTAGAGTATAGTATATAAAAAAAGTCACATTTAAAAATACACTCAGAAAGGCCGCAAATCTTTTACTTTCTGTATTTTTTTCTTAACTGTAATACATTAATAAGTATGAAAGTCAATTATGTAATGTGTTAAAAGGGAAACTAATTGACAATAATAAAATAAGATAACAAGTTTTTTTTTATGATTTCCACTTTAAATAGGAATTCTTAGTAAAAGTATAATATTTTTTATATATTAGAGCCCGCATGAAAAGTGTTGTAGTAAGGATGATAGTGTCGCGTAGGAATTTATTATTAGTACGCATAGCAGACATGTAGAGGAGTTACGAGAGTTGCTGTATAAGGTGGTGGCATTTCGTGCAAATTGCATTGTGTTACTAGCTTTTCATAGCCCACATTTTCCAACACTTCTCCTTCTATTAAATGTTAACTCATTTTTTTGTTAAGCCAAATTACCAAATATATAGTAGTTTTTTTTTAAAGTTATTTAAATTTATTATAACCGTAGTTTTAAACTGTGTCTAATAAACTTAAAAAAAAATGTGTTTTTCAATTATTACTACTTAATGAGATATTAGAATGTGACAATTTTAGTGGCTTAATCGAAAGAAGGGGTAAAAATATGGTATTGTGAATTTTTTTTCAGATTTTTCTGAGACCGGGAACTATTTTTAAAAAATTATTGAAATTCTATTTTATGACGTCATGGGCGGCACTGCCCTATCCTTTTTCTTAAGGAGTGCCGCCCGTGACGTTATCAAAATAAACTTTCAATCATTTTTTAAAAATAGTTCCTGGCCTCAGAAAAATCTGGAAAAATTCACAGTACCATATTTTTACCCCTTCTTTCGATTAAGTTACAAAAATTTTCACATTCTAATATCTCATTATCGTTATGGATTTCCAATTGTATTTTCGCATAGCTATAGTTTCTGAAATTCTTAAAAAAAAATCTACAAAGAAAAAAAAAGCTTCATTTCGCTCGTGATTTTCAATCTATGATCTCACTGTCAGATGAAATTGATTAAAATCTAAAAAATCATGAAATAGAGTCAATCTCTTCACAAGAATGTATGATACAAAAAAAAATATTTTCATAGGTAATGCAAAACCATGATCAAAAGTAACAAGAAAACAAATACATAATGTACATCATATATAAAATACATGTATATATTTTATATAAAACTTGATGAATATAAAAATGCAAACTTGAGATTATATATGAAACAGAGTAATATTAAAATACACTATAATTCACTGTAATATTCACATGCCTTATTATGCAGTTCATCATTAAAAATTGTACCATAAAAAGTATAATAACTTGAAATATTATTAATTTTTTAAAAAAAAAATCTGGTTCACAATCCATATTAATTTAAACTCTTAATATTAATTATATTTATGAGCACCATGTGACGTCACAAGTTGCTCAGGTGAAATGAAGTATTGTACAAAGTTCCCTCAGCTGCATGCGGTTGATGTTAGTGGAGGCAGATGCTGCCAGCTGCCGCCGCATCTCGCATCTCATCTCTTGTGCTCCAGCATCCCTACTGGTCTCTGTCTGACGGTGGCCCCGACCCAGATATTATTGTAAATATACCGGAGGCAAAACACCCCGCCAACATTCAACACTAGACGAGTCTGTATCTATGTTATGATATTTTTATGCTTAAAATAATATTTTAATTATAAAAGTACAAAAAATACATACCATAATAATAAAAAGAATATAACTTAATCAAAATTTTATGAATTTATATTCAAGCAATAATATGTGATTCAATATGTTATTTTTTACACAAAAAAAGCTTATTATTAAAATGTTGATATTCTTATGCATTGTGTACATATATTTTTCCTTTAACTGCATCCTGTTGTAGGCTACTGGATCGCAAGTGAATGAACTTTCTGGCTCTTTATGGACCCGACCTAGTACAGTTTAGGATTTTGTGGGTACCATCAAAACCGGGATAAGGTATATAAGCAGCTCAATGGACAACATACATGAAAAAAATTTATTGCAGAAATGAATAGAGGGTACCAAATTATGCTACTCTGAATTTTTTTCAGATTTTTTTGAGACCCGGAACTATTTTTAAATAATTATTGAAAGTCCTGTGATTTCAGTTGGCACCCCTGATGCCTTAATAAAAAGGATAGAGACTGGACGCCTATTGACGCCTCCAGGGGGCGTGGCCGCATATTCAATAATTATTTAAAAATAGTTCTGGTTCTCAAAAAAATCTGAAAAAAATTCAGAGTAGCATAATTTGGTACCCTCTATTCATTTCTGCAATAATTCTTTTTCATGTATGTTGTTCATTACTAGCATATATTTAAAAAGGTTTAAATCTAATTTCATGAATGCATGAATGTTACTGATATATTAAAAAAAATAATAATAGTAATTTCTTATACTATTTAACTAATGAATTCATACATTTTAATTTCATATTATTCAATATTCGTATAGAATTTTCGAAAACTACAGAATTCTCAAGCTCATAATTTCATCATTCTTTTCAAATATCAAAATTTCCTTTTAAAAAATAAAAATTAATATTTAGAAAATAATGAGAAAATGGTTGAGAAATGAGAATTCGTGCTGATTGAGCGAATTTTGAGCAGTCCACAAAGGCTTCAGATTCACCCTCTATAATATATTGCTGACACACCCGAACAGACCCGCTTGACTGACTCACAATAAAAATTCCAATTATTTTATTTGAATTTTATCATTATATTAAAATTAAACTTTTTTTACAATCAACAAAAATGAAACACGTTATGTTATTATGTATTGATTACTGGAACCATGTACTTTTATAATATAAATTTTGATATTAATAAAATTCAAATGAATTGTTCTCTATAATTTATCTTACATGTAGATTTTTATTATAATATAATGAAATAATTTATATATTATCATACTATTTTTAATTTAATCACAAAAGTTATGTAATCATATTAAAAATTCCATTAGTGTCATGAAAACCATCTCTTTGAACAGAAAAAAATATATATGTAATCATTATTGCTTGCTTTTATGTTTGATATAATAAAATTGCGCTTACCATTATAGTTGTATAATATTATATTTTTGTGGCTTTTTTTTTTTAGTCAGCATATATTTCTATACGCATAATACATTGTACTGTATAATAACAATTACGAGTACTATCTCTCCATGCATAAAAAAAGAGAAAGTTATTTTTTTTTTTTTTAATTTTCAATAGCAGACATAAAAAAAATGGTATTTATTTGCATCAATGTTTTATTGAAATTTCATACATTCAATGGGAATTTATAATATGCAAACCTTTTACTTATTATTACAATTAATGTTATTAAACATAGAAAATATATAAATATAACATTTTTTCCAACTCAATGAATTACAATCTAAAATAAATTATTAAATTAATGTTGTTTCCTTTATGTATGAATTTTAGGAATGAATGCAAAAAAATAAAAAAAAATAAAATAAATGTTTGAATATTTTGGTGATATTTGGAAAACTTAAGGAAATAATTTAAAAAAGAAATGTATAAATATTACTTAATCTATTTTTGTGTGTGAAAAGATCAGGTGAAAAAATCAAATATTAATAAAACCCGCAGTCAAAATGTAAGCAAATAATGCAACTTAATAATTTGATTCAATAATAGCCAAACAAAAATTAGCTGTTTATTGTACTATGAGTTTAACTGAAGTTATTGCTAATATATTGCTACAAATTGTATTATTTCATAAACCACATTGTAATTGAACAATAATTGTGTCGATTTAATTTAAATGCCATTACTCAGCATTAATGTTGTGTGTTTATTATATATTATAACTGAATCAATAACAATATTACATTGTTTGTGTTAGAGTGCATCATTAACTGATAAACTAACATTATAAATTGATTGACAGAGTCAAACACGCTTCTTCGATAGATTGTTCATAAGTTATCTACAAATAATTATTTTCTATATTTTTATCCATATTATATGGTTTATCTTTTAAATTTGATTAATAATTGGCATTTTAATCCTTTTATTGTATAAATGCCGGGTCATGCGATTCACGAAGCAGTTATTAGCCAGGTTTCTAAACACGTTTAGCTTAACCACGTTTAACTATACCTGTTTTACGTATTAAACCACCTAGTTAAACGTGGTTAAGCTAAACGTCTTTAGAAACTTGACTAATAACTGCTTCGTGAATCGCGCCCATTATTTTTTAATTTCAACTGTGCATATTTTCAAATTTGATATATTATTATATATTTTTATGGATCAGCTAATGTATATAAAAGTATGACATATGAAGATTCTCCCAGGGGAAGTTAAAAAAAAAAAGTAAAACGCATTACTAGTTTTTCACCTTCCTCAATGGGGGGAGAGGAAACGCGAACTGCGTGGTGTCTTCACAGTAGGGGGGCTCCAGGACGTGTCACAGAAGGGAAATGTTGGGGGGGGGGGGGAATGATAACGGCAGAAAATGAAGGCTTAAAAAAATGGTGTAAATGAGTTAAACCTAAGGTGTGTGGGCTCTACCACTTTGGGTTTCTCCTGTGTATTTCAACACGCAGTATGCCTTTCCTCTATGGTATTATAAGAAACGAACAAAAAAAAAAGCTATCTTTTACTATAGAGAATTTTTGCCAAGTAAAAGTCTGTTCTAAATTTATAGACTTGTACAATTTGAGACATGAGTTCTCTTTTTATCACAAAAAAAGAAATTTCATGAAAAAGTCTCAAATTGTGTGTTCGATCGATTATTATCCTAGAGCAATTTTTTTTTATCATAATTGTAACTTATATATTATATAATGTCTATTATACGTTTATTTTTTTTTTCCACGGTCATTATTTTTTTATATATTGGCTTCAATAATACCTTATGGGTATAATAAAAGAAAATTTATAGCAATTTTACATTGATTAAAATATCATAACTTAGATACTAAATCAAACTTAATTATTATGTCACCAATTAAGTTGATTTTGTTTTATATTGTAATATTTTTAACTTTATTTAAAAATAAATTATCAAATTTACATATTTTTCCAACAAATTTATAAAACTAAATATTAAAAGTTGAGTAATAATATTTTTTCAAGGATCACAGTATTAAATAAATATATAATGTAAATTAATAAAAATTATATTGAAATAATATTAATATAAATTTAAAGCTATAAGAAACTCTGTTTGATGAGTGTTAAAATTAAACTTTGAAGTTCGATGTAGCTTTGATGTGTTCCTTGTAATGAGCCCTCACGCACGTGCTCTGCTGCGGTCACGGCGTTCACGTGCTACTTGCGTCACACTGACTCGCTGACAAGTTGCGTCAATAAGATCCACATTAACTTTAGACCTCCAGGCCAGCCAGTGCAACTTCTAGAACCTTACTAATAAGTAATTTTATGTACCATTACCCTGACGTCAATAATCTTAATTTTTTAGTGTGAATCATGAGTTATCCAGTAGGATAACCAGATAACTATCAGTGTTTAACATCGCAGAGTTGGGCTGAAGCTAACCGTGGTTAAAGAAAATTGGTTATCCTCCTTCATGAATAAAGCCTTTTTTAATAATCATGTTTTAACCTGTGACATTTATAAGGCTTTTAATTAAAAAATTTACCACTTTGAGGTTGTAATTTACTCGGATTCACTCTCACAAAAAGCATTGAAATAATTTATGGTGTATACAATTTCTATTAACATTCAAAAACATGAAATTTACCAACCACTTCAATAAAATTTTCAGTAAAAGTATATGGGTGTCATGTTCTATACATTTCTGACAGAATTATAAAATGTTTGATTTTGTTTTACACTTATTATGATGTTACTATCGTATAGCAAAAAATTATAATTTTACTACAAATATTTCTATTTTACGCTTTGAATTTTGATTCTCATGCAACGGTAGTTAAAATGACGTCACGTTTTCTCACATGACTTCCAGTATGTGGCTCCAAGAAGGCGAGCTTGCACCAATATCCTTATATACCCTCCAACATATTAGCATGGTATGACACCACCAACCGATCTATTGATCTTAGTAATAAAGACATGATCCTGCTTGTCTGCTCTCATATACGTGAACATCAATAAGAAGCATACCACATCCAATATCAACATCATAACAATTCAAATATAATATCGTCGTTCATATATGAGATTTCTTTTATATTTACATAAAACAATATTGAAAAGAAAAAGTTTTATAATATTGATAAAATTTAATATAATATATAAAAAAAGTTTATATGAAATATTTAATAATAATATGAAGATAGATTACCAAAATATTATTTTAATTTGTAATATGTACCAAAAAATGTCATGAACTAAAAGCTTTGGTACTTCACATGAAAGTTTGTTTTATATAAATGAGGTGCGGACAAATGAATTACTCGAGTTTCGCAAGCAAGCATAACTTTTGAGATGAGCCTTGACTGCATTTGTGTTGGCTAGCCAGCTGTTAGCATCCTCTTTTCTATATACACTTAATTTTAAAAGTAAAGAATTTTAGATAATTTTGTTCTTTATTTTATCCTTCTCAAGGCGGGTGTTATGCATCCCATCATTTACTGAGGTGAGACTGAGGAAACCGTGGAAAACCTCAGTAAGGATAGACACCTCTACTTTTAATCAATGGACCAAGGTGATGTCAAAAACTTGAGGAATAATACACAACTGCATCATTGCACTATGATGAACTTACTTCAGAGAGGAAGCAACGTTATATCTACTTAAAACCACTCTCAACGTTGCTTGACATCGATGATCTAACGAGAACCTTTCAATACACTTTACCTCTGTTTAACAATTTTGAAATGAATAGTATATAGTAGCAACTAGACATGGATAAAGTAGAGGTGCAGAAACAGCCGCTCACATGAGTATATAGTGGCGAAGCTAGGATCTCCACTGCATACCCCCAAGAGACTCATGTGCAGGCAGACAAGACAGATTTAGCGGACACCTAAATGTAATGAGAGCGTCATAAGCGTCTGCTACAAGAGCCAGAAAACCATGACAACATTCTAATTATTTCAGACAAAACAAATTACATTTATACGTCTAAATATAATATTATACTATTTTATACTAAAATACCACTATAGTTTATTTTTACTATACTACGTTTTTTTTTAACATGTATATAATTGTATAGTATTTGTTTTAATTACAAGGGTTATTTATAAAAAAAAAGTAAATAAACAAGAAGTTAAATTAACCATTAAATTTGATTATCTATATTTAAATGTTTTTTTATACTATTTATCATTATTTTTTTGTCAACAAAAAAATAAATGGAAGGTAGACAAAATGTCAAACAAAACGTCGTCTGTTCATAAATCTTGCACCAGGTGGAAAATTGTAATACCACCCAGAGAAACGCCAATGCACCATATCTACGTGGGACCATCATCATACCCACAGTCGAATACAGATCTCATATTACTTTTCTAGTATTTACTCTATAAGTGTTTCTATCTGGGATATTATATATATTTTTAAACTTCTGCATATTGCAAAGAAAATGTAAATTGTTTCAGTGAAACAAAGAAATTAAAAAAAAAAAAACACTATACGGGTTCATAAAGCATTGTATATTAAGGCCATTTTCATATCTTATATATGTCACTGATAACGACCTGTAAGAAAAAAATGGTTTATAAGTCCATTTACACCGCAAGATGTCAAATAATAAATGTATAAGATATATTGCTAATTTATACTATATAAGCACTTAAAATTCACTGCAATGAAAACTGATGAACATAATTATATTATAATTTTATTATGCATATAATTATAACAAATATAATTATTATACAACTTCAACTGTATATAAGCAAATATACAAGTGTATCTTTTATATAAAAATTTGTTGAAGTGACAATAATATTAACAATAATATAAAATTTGTATAATAAAACTATAAAACAAGACTATAAAAACATATTTCTAAGGCTGCAATATGGAGTTAAGCAACATAATAAGCCCACGCGTCTTGATGGATCTCGGCGAGATCACAAGAGCAAGTCACCTGCAGACTCCTCTCCGGGCTGGACCACGGCCAGATATGAATCCTATATTTGCTCCACCAGCAGCGTGCCAGTAGCAGCTGACACCAAAAAACACGTGACTATCGTGTCGCTTATTCCTAAATCTAAATGAGGATATGCTCCTCGGAAATATTCGTAAGTCTTAAACCAATCATAGTAAATATAAAAATTAAATGTTAACAAGAACAAAAGTAATTTAATTAATATACAAGACACTTTGTTATAACTTTTAGTACATCATTATATTTTTTTACAGGTATTTTTGTTATATGTAATTAGTTATGAAATAGAACTGAACCCGCATTATTAAATAATTGACAAATATATGAGGGTATATAACATTATTTAATGGATAACACCTTTCTTTATTTAAAATATGTCATGTACAGCTGACTATAATATAATTAAAATTAATAAGGGCCGCCGGGGAATTAATTATGTATCTATTTAAATATATAAACTTTATATATAAGTTAGGAAAATTCCAATTCTTTTTTTTTATGATAAGCCTAAGTTTGGGAGGTAAAAATACAACAGAAGTTTTGGAAATTTTCATATCAATTACAAAATAGATTATCATAATTTTGATATTTTCAAAATAATATTTTCTCTCCCCTATGCCATAATATATCCTTTTCAAATTAATGCATACAATATCAGCTTTTAAGTTTTAAACTTTAGTAAGGTATATAATGTAACACATGATATAAAATTAAAATATTTTAATTACATAATATCAATTAAGATAATCGTTTTGAAGGTTTATACTTTCGTTATTGTTTATTACGTATAGCTGAAAAACTCAGTATTAAAATATCCTATCAAATTAGCAGCTTTAAACTTTACTATAATATAATATATGGATACACGTGAGGGAGAAAGAGTTTAGCTGGGGGCGAGCACCACCACATCATGCAAGATTTAAATCAATTACTGTCACTGCCAGCAAGCGAGGCGAACAATCAGACTAACGTAATAGCTTCACTTTATTATAATATACTCGAGATGTAATTTCTGCAAGATATTTTTTATTATTATTTAACTTTAAATTGTTCTTTATAAGTACTAAAGAACTTTAACAATCATACTTCATTACTAATAAATTATTTATTATTATTTTAATTGTAGTTATAAAAATTTAATGAAATAATTAGATTTTTAAGATTTTAATTTAAGTTCAGAATATAATATTAATTAAATTTAGTATTATATAAGAATGACTGTGCATTATTAGAACAGGAGCCGATGAGCTTGCATTCATGTAACTCAAAAATGAGAGTTCAAAAGAAGGAGAAAAAGTCAGCGCACGTGCCTGACTTGTCAGCAAAGAAAATTAAACAAAAGACAAAAGAAATATAACCTTACACTGAGGAGTAAAAAGATGTCATTTATTTGCATAGTAGTCTACACAATGAAGAAATATTACACGCACAACATCATAAATACATTAAATCTTGTTTGTTTACTTGTTTTACCTTCCGCAATTTTTTTCTTATATACATCCTACACATCCCTCTTTTTCTTTTTAAATAATTTTACTTACTCTCTTTTCTTTCCCCTCTCTTTTACGAAGATATATTATACTTTATATATTCTTAGATTTAAAAATATTTGTTTGTTGTCTTTTAACAATGACTTAAAAAAATAATGTAATATGTTATAAAATTGTTAAGACTATAAAACCAGATGTCCGCTGGATCTTATAGAATAAAAATGTCTGGTGGATCTTATAGCAAGTTTTTAAAATAAAAAATACAGAGCATTTTATTCAGAGTGCAACTTGCAAGAGACAAAAATATGAAGCTTTGCAATTTTGGAAGAAATGAGAATAGTCTAGCCATCCTAAAACAGTTGAAGAATTTAAAGATCACCTGCATGGATCCTCCATAGACTGCAAAATAACAGTCACAAATAGAGCGTGAATGAAATTCGTGGTGTTGCGATATTTGTCCGGTTAATTACGTTAATTAACATAGATCGAGCACATTTACGCCATCATCGGAGGGATTATGAACTACATTGCAGCTAGTTTCATTCACATCTTATTAAGCTGGATTTCTTAATTAATGAAATTAAATATACGCCTACTATTATTAATATAATATATAAGATTAAATTTATTATATATATTTATTTAATGTTTGTTGATTTAAACTATAATTATCATCAAGTAGTTTATAAATAAATGTTTAATTAAATTTGACTGCTTTCTTTAAGAAGACATCCATCATACTGGAAACACATTGTGATGCATATTTATTCTGTTGTTTAATTCAGAGAGGTAGCAGACTGTTCGCAAAGCAGCTTCTCATCATACGGGTTGGAGCACACGCACGCAACTCATTATACACAGGCACACTATGACAAGCACAGCATCCTTGTGTCTCTAATAACGAACCGAGTAAACACAAGTTGAGAAAATGTCGCAACAGTGATTAATAATTCTCCTTAAATAATACAAAAGAATCTTCTTTTAAAAAAATGTACAGTTACTTGTTTTTGTTTTTTTACATTTCTTTTGTGTCCTAAAGAAAAAAAAGTTTTTTTTTTATCCATTTGTGTATTAACACATCATAGAACTGTTTGAGAGGAGAAAAAGTTTTAATTATAGAGAATAATTAAAAAAATATATTTCGCAGTTATAGTTGTCAACTTTCTTGTTTCTTTAAAATGAAGATTGATTCTACTGTATTGTATATTCTTTTGCCTCATATACAATTAATAGTAGAGAATTGTGAACTATAACTCTGCAATCTATAATACTTTTAATGGCTTTCCGCAATCTTTCTCCATTTTTATATTTTTTATTTAAACAAAAAGAGTGAAATTTACAATGTATAATGAGTTTGGATACAATCATATTGTTATACAAAAATTATCCATGCTTAGATATTTGTATATTTTCATCTCCTTTTTGCCTTAATATCAAAATTTTCTAAAATTGACTTTGCAAG
Organism: Siphlonurus alternatus; assembly: GCA_949825025.1. NCBI lineage: Eukaryota > Metazoa > Arthropoda > Insecta > Ephemeroptera > Siphlonuridae > Siphlonurus > Siphlonurus alternatus. The sequence goes on from OX463782.1 coordinate 31,074,447, forward strand.
ACAAGCGTTGGTGAATATTTTTAGATTTTTTTTTTTATAAAAATGGAAAAAATAAATAAATAAATAACAAAGCAAAAAATAAAGTGCTACAAAAAAGTAAAACTTGTTTTCTTTGGTTACGTGTAATAAGGCGAAGAAGTGTGGGCGCGAGAGAGGGTAAAGTTATATTGAAGGAAGACGTTGATGTTATCCTACCTGACTTTTATAAACCTGGTCTAGCGCACTTTGCAAGTGTACGCTACAATAAATTTAACATGTGATTTCATGTATATAAGGTTCATAATTATATTATTTAACATTGTAAAAAAAAAAAATGAAAAATATCCACTCGTCTTTCAACCTAACTGTTCCACCACAATGTTTATTTTTTATCGTAAAGGTAAAAAGTTTTGTTTACTTTATCTACATGAGCTTTTCATTGCAATGCACACACCCGACCCCCTCTCTTATATTTTATTATTATTTTTTTTTTTTACTCTACAGCCTCTGAGACATGCAAAAGTAGTAAGCCAGAACAGTAGCATAGTAGAGCTTGCTTGGAGAAGTATTACAAACAACAAACCTGCCGCAACTATATAACCGAGTATAATCTCAAGAGGATAAGATTCATTTTGTTCATATACATATTATATAATATTATGGTATACAGATAAAACAAACAAAACAACACATTACTTAAATAATTTAACAAATAAATGTGTTAAAAGCAACAATGAAGTTTTTACTACTGTAAAATATTTTATATTATATGAATTTATATAGCAAGTTGAAGATGAATATTAAATTTATAAGCACCTTTTACAATAAATTATAAAATTAAGTAATATTACTAAAATAGAACAAAGTGTAATATTTTATGCTGCATGATCAAATAATAACTCACAAGGCATCCATAATTATCCTTATACAAGTTATATAGTTGTTATAGCAAATTGGATTATTCAGTATATATTTTTAATTTTGTTATATATGCATGTACAATTTCAATACTGCGTGTGCATGCCCACGTAAATAATTTCAATAATGGAGAATTCTCCTACATTATTTTATTTTAATTTTTTTCACATGCTCTATGCCTTGAAATTAAATGTCTCAAAACAAAAAGGAGTTTCTACGTCACAGTTTTCAGGTCGGCACGCAGGTTGCATACTTTGCCCCCTATTCAAATCATCCCTTTAGAGTCTCCAAATTTAAGTTGAAAAACTTGAGACTTAAATCAAACTTATTGTTAATACTGTATGTCACCCATCATACTATTGTAGTTAAATTAAAATTTAAGAAAAGAATTCCCCATTTCTATTTACATTCCATATAATATTATTATTTTTTCCTCATCACGGAAGATACTGTATTAGAAATAACATTAAAAAAATATATGCATTATATCTGCACTTTATATCTGCACTTGTAATTTTTATAAACTAAAAAAAAACTTTTTTTCTTTTTTTTTAGAAATAAGCATACAAAAATATATATCATTAAAATCTGAATAATTATCAACGCTTAATAGCATTATAGTGATCACATTATTCTCATGGGACGACAGCATAATGTTATATGGTATTAGCCCGTGTGCTATAAACGAAAGCTTGGCTGGAGTGATTGGAGCTTATACCGGACGTGTTGATGGATGGCCTACTAAGTGAGTGATTGGCGCCTGGTGCCATCACTGCAGCAGGAGGGTTAATGCAGGGTGTGGTCCCACTTCCCTTCACACTATATTCTTGCCAATTTAAAGTAAGAAAATACGTCAAATTACTTTGAGCACGCTGTGCATTATTATAAAACTTATCTTATTTTTACATTGTAGATACGAATTTTTATATTAAAAAAATATACCATTATTCTTTATTATCATGACATAAGTTCAAAAATATATTATGTATAAAAAGTGTAATTTATATCTTATTTTTTTTAAATTTTAAATAAACAAAATATATTTTAAAACATCATGACAATCGTATGATAAAATAATTTATATATTTTTCTTAAATTTAAACAAACAAAAATAATAAATAAAACAGGCTATTAACATCAATTTGTATAATATAATGACAACTTTAATTTTTTTTTTAAACTTCAATGGTAAATTTAATATTTATACACAATAAAAATGATAGTACATAGAAAAAATAAAGTTAAATTAACACAAAAGTTTTAAAATAAAAACTAATTTAAAATAAAAACAACGATTTTTGTTGTCAGCTCAACGAAAGTAACTTTTTATAAATTATCAGCAGGTGATATTTGTGTGAGAGAACGAGTGCATGTGAATATGAGGACAAAAGAGAGAGAGAGAGAGAGAGAGAGAGAGAGAGAGAGAGAGAGGCAATGACACGTCACGGAAAGGATGAGTGATGGAGACATCAGTGGTCTCGTGCCGCGCTACCATGGGGACCTCGTGCAATGCCGTGCTCCGCTTCACGCCGACACCGTCTAAATCTGGCTGCACGAAGAACAGTGTCCTCTAGCGGCGGTGAGGATCGTGCGTCACTGAGGAGGAGCTTCCACATACCATCACTCAACCAACCTCCTGAGTATCTTATCGTGACGTCTGTATAGAAATAATTATCTTAATTTAAACAATTTTTTATTATTATATTTTTTCAGTGCTTTAATAAATAAAAACAGTACAGAAATAAATAATTTCAATGCTATAATAATTTATCAAAGAGCATAATAATAAGTGCCCTCAAATATTATTTTGAAATATTCTATTCTCAAATAAATTAATTAATAACAACAAAATGAAATTATTAAAATAAAATAATATTTAATTGTGTTATTGATTTTCTATCTCACGCATTAATAAATTCATTTTTTTTTTTTTTCGTTTTATTGCTTAGTTATATAATATGTTTTGGCACTAATAAGAAAAAAACAAGAATGAAAAACAAGTCTTACAAACAAAATTCAGCCAAGCATATCAAAAATTTATTTCATTATTTCTTCTTAAATTTTTATTTTTTATGCATTGACCTTTATAATAAAAAGGAGCTGATAAAATGATAAAAAAAAATGATATCATTTCCTCAAACCTTTATGGCCTTGGAAAGTTCATAAAAGTTCAAGTAGCTTTATTGGAAAAAAGTGACATTTTAATTCAATTTGATTCATTGCTAACGTTTTTATCGTTAAAAATATAAACGATAAAATATTTGAGTCGATAAAACAAATTTGCAATGTAAATATTATTTATGTACGTATAACCAATATTGTATAATATTTAAAATAATATTCGTGAGATAATTTTTGTAAAATATATTAAATATTTTATTTCTGGTAAATTTTACAATCATGGCATGAAATTTAAAAATTGTAAATTTAATTTTTTCATTTCAATAGTTGATGAAGTTCATACCTGGTTTACATTTTCAATAATTTATTATTATATAAAATCTAAGTATTGTCTTGAATTTGAGACTACCGTACAATGCAATTCAATGTATAATTATTTACCGATATAATCTTACCACACTACAATTTAACAAGTATATGTTTGAAATAATTTTAAAAAATATGTCCATAAAAAAGTGCATTTGGCAGCATAATATGATGTATTATTTTACTATTTCTAAGATTCTTTGCTACATTTTATAAATATTTAAATAATATTCTTTCCAAAAAAATATATTAAAATATGATGATGAAATAAATGAGAGAGAGAGAGAGAGAGAGAGAGAGAGAGAGAGAGAGAGAGAGAGAGAGAGAGAGAGAGAGAGAGAGAGAGAGAGTCGGATGTCAGAAAACCAACAAACTACTAGAGATAGCCCTTTGTTGTTAGGTAACATGACCCTTCTTTCTCTCTTGTTATGTGTCTTTTTGTTATAATGGAAGAGCACCCACCCCTAAGTCAGTAGAGCGTATATAAATATTTATAACCTAAAAATCAAACCCATTTGATTTAAGACTAAAACAATATAATTATGCTCTAATACTTTTGTTATTTTCCATGCACTTTTTTTTTAATGTTGTACTTTTCCATGAAATCATTGTTTTCATAGAGTATCTTTATTTAAAATGGCTCGTGTCATTTTATTATAGAATATATATATATGTAAAATTTTCAATATTAAAATTACCTCTGATAATATGATAATTTAATTAATGTATTTAATTTTTTAGCCTATATACAAGAAATTTTATAATGCCATAGTCTATAATACTAAAATAACGTACTAACATTTTGTTTTATTACCATATTGTTAGTAATCAGTCGTGCGCGACATTGTTATTAACATAATATTTATAATTTGTAATTCATTGAAATTATTTCCATACGTTTTATTATGTATATCATTTATTTTTTATATAGATTTTTTCTTACAAAAATTTACATTTAGTTTGAAATATTTCGTTCTTTCTTGTGCAATTGTAGAGAATTATAATACATTCAAAGTTAATTTGCTAACAAAACAGGTTAAAAAAACGATATAAGTTTACAATTTTATTAAAAAATGTGAACACTATTTTTTTTAAGTAATTAGAAAATGCTAATCTCTATCTAATAGATATTTATGTTAAAAACAATATAACAGAATATTAAATTCGTTAAATATTTTAAATTTAGTACGACTAAAAATAAAACAGCTTATTTTGTTAATTAAGAAAGTAATTATTATTATCAAAATAAACTGCTCAATATTTTATAAATTACAACTCTTTATCACATCAATGTCTTAAATATTTTGATTTGTAAAAATATTTTACAATTAATTCGTTAACTCATTAATAAAGGTAAAGTTTTGTATCTCCAGAGGGTTGAAAAGGGTTCAAAAGGTACCCCCATGGACATCAAAACGCCCTCACATTATTCTAACCCCCGGCATTATCCCCCTTTGCTCTTTCGCATGGCAGCGCAAGATAATTTGATGAGTCGAAGCGACGACATCAAGAATTACTCGCGACCCCCTGCTTGCCTGTCTGCACTTGTCCCAAACCACAATTAACCTTTCATCAACAATGTAGCATCTAGCTAAACTCACTTGTCAGGGAAATTAAATTAATATCGTTTAATATCATTAGGAATAATGACAATTTTTTATTGCATAGAAGACATCGATATATTATGTATTGCCAATTTTTTCAGATTTTTATTTGAACCCTGTAACACCCTTCAAAATCTACATTATAACGTCTTACTAACATTTTCCTCTATGCTTGCGTGTTGTTTAATTTGCATGACTATGACTTCACAGCATCTTTCTTGTCGATTCTGAGGGTGTTGGGACTGTGAAGGTTTTATATATAAGGTGGATTTTCATGAGCGGCAACGGCGATGTGACGCGATTTTGACGTACAAGCTGTAAAATCCTCTATATGCGGCGAGCGAATTCGCCGAATATCGCGTTAATTACGATGCTCTTTTTCTTTTAATCGTCAAATATGGTCGCCAATGAATGTTACTGCAAGTGCGCATTATTCGCGTCGCAAGCTGGAAATCACTCATGAAAATCCACCTTTATCCAAATATGCAATATAAATTGTCATGCAGGTTGTCCATGTTAAAATATTTATTATAAATATTTCCTGCAGTTTCAACAATTTTTCTTGTTTATTTCTAAACCCCTGAAGACAATTTCAACATTGCCATTACTTTACACGTCTTTGGTGCAGAGAGGGTGGCCTAACTTTAGGGGCACGAGCTAGGTACTGTATTTTACTTTTCTTGTATGTGAATCTATGGTATGTCTGTAGACCCCTAGTGAATTCTCGATCGCGTACAAGCCTTATATAGAAAAAAAGAAGGGTCATTCCAGCAACCCTTGACGTTTATACCACTAGGGACATGAATGGATAATATTTTGTATATAGGATAGTGAAAAAAGTAATCTTAGTGGCTTATGTATTCGGATTAACAATGATCAAATAATTTATGAACATAAAATAATAATTGTAAAATACAAAAAAAAATGACAATAATGTTTATAATTTATTATGTGTTAAAGCATTAAAATGATGTTTTAATAATTATTATTTATAATGTATTGCGACTATTACCATAAAATAAATCAATTAAAAAAATAACTATGTACAAATGAATACAAAATACCCTTATTAATATTATAACTATACAATGTATGCATATTAATACAAACAGTATATATAGTGTATATAATAAGGTACATTAAATACGTAATTTAACATTGATTGTTACGGTAAATTGAATTTCTGTCTGCACACAACATAATGCATATGTCTGAATATAATAACATCATTTAATACCATACAGAGGTGCATGATTGCATGTTAGGTCAAATGTGGCAAGTATATGTATTTATAATATAATAGGCATGGGTTTTGTGTTATGTTGTATACACTTTAATTTACAAGATAAAGTACAATTAATGTATCTTGAGATATACGTCACCACATAAAAATAATTTCAATCTCCTTTATTATATTATATAAGTAGAGATTAGGAGACTAGAAATTTAATATTATAGAATACATATTTGTTAATGACAATGGTCAGCATCCATGATGACATCACCAATCCTTTGTCCTCCCATTTACTTACAAAAAAAGATTGGGCGCACGTTATAAGATTCTATACGGAGCAATTTTTCGATCGCTTATTGTTAACCCTCTAAATAGGTTATGTTTGCAAATTTAAAATTACGTATTGGCACTAACCTTTTACGTTTGCTGTTATAAAAATTTTATTATTTGCCTTGGGTCAGTTTAATTAAAGAGCGTCTAAAGAATTTCGCGGTAGTAGTGTTTTGACTTCGAGCCGAAAAAAACGTGCGCAGAAGGGTTGCGCGCCGATGCGCGGTGGTTGTAGCTGGAGTCAAAATCAGCAAACGAACATGGCAACTATATAATTTGTCTGATGGATGAGACTTACCAGCATTGAATTTTTTTTAGAGAAATTTAATGAAATATGCTAAAAGCAATAATCTTCAATACACTTCTTTGATATATACTTTAATGCATATTACCCTCCTCTCTAATACTTAGCGTGAGTCTAAATGAAAGTATCAATGTAATGTAATGTAATGTAATGTAATGTCGACTTTACAATAATTCCCATGCATGCTGCAGTATTATTTATATTATATAACATTCATATCACAGTTTATGAAATGCATTGTTGAATATAATCAGAATAAAAGCCAAGGACTTAATGTTAAATGTAACAATTGTCATTATTACTATCATTATTATAATGATGATGAAGTAATGGCTCTATTCCATTGAGACGGTGAAATAATAGAAAATAATAAATGCCACTTATGCATACATTTATGTAAATAATGCTTCTTAAATTATAATAATTAAAAAGTATATTAATATGATGTAAAAATTATTACTTTTAATATTATGTTTCACACATTTATAAAAAAAAATATGTATTTTTTTAAAGCTTAGCCAATGAGGAAAAAAAATCTAAATTTTATTTTGAATTTTTTTTGCATTCATTGAAATATATGAAATTTTAATTACATTAGAAAAAAATATTGAAGTGGATATACACACTGGGACTGCACGGGTGTACCGATATGATCGAGTAAAGCGTGTAAATGGGTGGAGTTAGTTTAGAATCAAGTCAGCGTGCTACCATATAATGCCTTGCTAGCGTTGTTCTCTGGTATCCTGGCAATATGGATGGCCCTAAATCCCATCAATCAAGTTAGCCTTTTGTGCTGCTGGTTGCGATTATAATTTAAAAGCTCGATAACAGATGCTGCCATCAAACACTAAGGTTATTTTTTTTTAATGTGATTAAGTGATTTTTTTTTAAACATGAAATGAAGGTAGATTAATGTATGATATTAATGATTAGTTAATACAAAATGTTATTACTATATAATTTTATATGTTTGTATATTTTTAATTAATATTTCAATTACTTTTATTATTTTTTTTAATAAAGATTGTTGTATTTGAATATATATCGATTTAAAACTGAATATAGATATTATATATTATGTTCGTATTTTTTTATATATAGAGTAAATATTTTACAATTTATAATTAAAAGTTTAATCTGAACTCTTTTTTCTGCATGTAGTATAAAAAATAAAACACGATGAAAAATGCATAAAAACAGTGATTGTTGAAATATTGTTTTTAAACACCACTTTTTATTTACTAAAAAGTTAAAAACATATGTTTTTGAGGTTCAGTTATTAATCAAAATATGTAATATGTTACACGTATGTTTTTAGCTAGATACATGCATATTTTTAATATCGTACATTGTTTTGTTTAATAGTTATAACAATTAATTTATGAAAAAAAACTCTTTCAATCATGGCAGCATGTACAAATCATCGTTGTTGATCTTGATTAATATGCATTTACGTTAATTGACATAAAAAAGGTATAGTTTTAAAAGAATAAATAAACAACATGAACAAAAAAAAAAATAAATGGATTTTTAATAGGAAAAAACTGCTGTTTCTTGTTACTAAAATCTTAAAATACATTCAAAACAGATACTTTGCTATGTTATAATTACGCTCATTAATACATCATGCATGTATTTAAAAAGAAAAAAAAAATATGTCATTATAGTTAATTATACATATTTTCTAAATATATTTTTAAATTTCTTTACTTTAAAATAAAATTCTGATTTTTTTTTATTTTTCTTTTTCCATAGTTACAACAATTCACTCGTTTCTCTTATGCACTTTAGAAATGCACTTGTATTGTCATGGTTGCAAACAAGAGCACTTAAGAATGTTTCAGCATATTGTGCATGCATATTATACTTGCCTATGATACAAGTACATGGCCTATAGCTGCAGGCTAGATATAGCACATTGTTTCTGATAAGTCCACGTGCCAACAAGATCACAAAATTACACCAGGTAACATATACCAAGCCTAAATAAAAATTAAGGGTGTTCTAAAGCAGATTCACATATTTTTACTTCACTTTTGTCCCATGGCACTAGACTTCTAACCAGACAATTTCTAACTTTTAAAAGAGCCTTGATTTAAGCCAACTATATACTAATTGTACTATTTTAAGTCAGGGAATCACATAAACCTTATTCAAAATGGTCGTTATTAGAGTACAATCACAATAAAGATTTATTCATGTATGGAAGTTTCGTTAACATAAAATGTAAATAATTTTAAATATTTTTATTGAACTGGTGGGATTCGAACCATGATCACCAGAATTGACTTAACTTGCAATATACACTTATAAAAGGAGTAAGACATACCATAAGTAATTTCTAGATAGTTAATATGTGAAAACTTTGACTTCTGCCATGGGATATTTTCCTATAGAATAAATGCATAGTCATTTAATAAACAAAAATTAATTAATGAAAAAGTTAATTATAGAATATACCTATTATGTGTAGCATTAATTTTGATTAATGTTTAATTAGTATATTTTTATTCACGCTTCATCAATCTTTTGGATCAAAAGAACTTTTGAGCATCCTGAATAAATATAAAATTTAACTAAAAATATCTTGCTTTATAATTTATTATATAATATGGGTCATATTTGTGTTACCTGTCAGTTATATTACCTTGCTACTTTCGTCGAATCAGCTCTTTGGTTGACAGCTTTTATTTGCAATCCTTTCATTGTTTCATCGTATATTTCAATTATTGAAACAAAGGATATGATGGAAGAGATATAAAAAATATCTCTCTTTTTTTTCTCTCATTCAAACAATATAATTTGATAATATTTCCAAAATAAAATAGTTTTAACATTTTAATACTTTAATAGTAATAATATTCAATACTGGCGGAATAAATTTATAATAATTATAACCTTTAACATATAAATACGTATTATATACATATTAACAATTCATATTTTTCGTTTGGAATTTCAAAATTAATTTGTAAGCCCTTTATTTGTTGATTTACCATATAAATGACATGGTCATCACATTTACAAATTTAATTTTCCACTTAGCTACTGAAATTATATTTTAAGTAGTAATACTTTAATACGGTATTTTATAATACTCAGAAAGTCGTATTGATTTTGAATACCTCATAAAAATTCTGACCATGATATTCATTCATGCTACACAGTTATAATAGTTGAAGTGTTCTGTGCAGGTCTTACATCACTGTCGAGTTTACGAATGAACCTTGTGTCATGAGACAATAATGCTCATACTCCACTCTCTATTGGTGCTCATTCACCTTTAATAACATTCGCAAAGAGACTAGTTTCAACTTGAAAACATTTGTTGATGATAAGTTATGCATTACGGATGTATAATCTTCTATAATGTAAATAGTAAAATTTACATCAATAATTATTGGCCATCAATTTGCCACCACTGACTAACACTTTCAAGAGAGAGAATTATCATAAAGTATGGAAAACAAGTTTTTGTATTATTGAAGTTTAGGGTTCGGTCAGCACGTACAGTAACAGAGAACATTTATTTTATTTGTTCTCTGGTACTGTACGTTACTTCTGCTCTGTGGGGTTTGTAACTTGGTCTATGAAGGCAACTTCAACTTTATTGGAATGCATTGAAACTGCAGCTAGACTGGGTGATATTCCGAAATTTCTTTGAGGTTCAACAAAACAGCGTCCCAAGGCATGTAAAATAAATTGTCCCTTAATGTTTTTTTTTTATTTATTATACTCATCTATAGTTAATATATTATTTTTATTGCTATAAAATTAAATACAGTATTTATAAAAAAAAATCAAACAATATAACAAAATAATTAATTAATGATCACGTGCAGATTATTACAAAGCATTGATTGAATATTATTAAAGAGAATACTTTGAGTAAATTAAATAAAATCCAGTGGTTCGACCATCAATATAAATGAACGAACAGTTTTGATTGCCTTTTGCGTTGACCTTTTCATGCTGATTTGCTTGATATATTCCAGCAGCAGTGTATACCACGTCCATAGAAATTTTTACTTGAAAAGAAATTTTTTTTAACTAAAAAAGATTGAATACAAAAAAATAGGGTGGATTTTTCAAAAGAATTAATATCGATTTTTTTTTTATTATTACTTATTTAATATGAATTCATTATTTTATAAATTTTTCAATGCGTGCTATGTTACAAAAAAAATATATTGAATTAAAATTTGTTAAAAAAAAAGTAAATTTTATTAAAACACGATGTTTAACAATATATGCCACTTTTGAGTGAAATGCAGCTTTTCGTCAGTTAAATTGGTGTTTTCTATTGTTTAGACATTTTGGTGACTTTTCTAACAAGCTGAAGAAAAACAAACGACCAACAATCTTAATCCTGGTTCCTTCTAAAATTAACTCTTAAGATCAATGGCGTGGATTGTCTCAGTTAATTAAAGAGCCATTGTGCGTAAATTAAGTGTTTAAAATGCGTATAGAAGGGAGGTTAAGAAATATACATTTCAAAAAATTACTGAATTTCATATTTTAATTACCCATGATAATTCAAATAAAGCATTCAGTATAATTAATTAAATCATCAATATACTGCAAATTAACCGTACATTAAGGAATGATTTTTCTTTAAATATAAATATATTTCTATACTTATTTAAAAGAATTTTAATTTTAATCTCAATATTTTTGCTAACTTAATATTTTACAAAATCAATTGCATGTAAATTATATCTGAAATTTATCATTCAATATGTAGCTTTAAATAGGATACATTTACTGGATTAAAAATTAAATGTAATAGAGCCTGTCATACTCTCGTCATCCAGATAAAACTACACCTTATTTCCTTCATACAAAGGTTGACATTCATTTGTGAATATATAATATAATTATAATACTTTTGCTCTCTACTCTTTGTTGGCTTAACATTAGGTTTCACTCCTTGACGTGTTTATAAGGTCGAAATTAGCTTCTCCTACCTTTGAAATCCACCTTTATTCGCTTTGATACGTCCTCTTTCATTCTACCATGACAAAATAAAGGAAAAATAATAAATAAGTTATTAAATTACAAAGAGCTTTCTGTAGTTTACATTTAAAATTGTAAGGTCACGTGTCACCGTATGAACCACGTGACAGGTGCTAGCGGCGCTTCCCGCTGTGTGTGGACACCGACGTAAACTTGTCGTCATGAGTGACCTCCAGCCGGTCACAAAGTCACCAGCTGATCGATAAGTTTGCTCGTAAAGCAATGTGTGCCCTTAAAGATGTAGGACTTTCTTTGTGAATACTAACTTTCAAATTTAAATATATAGTTATACCTTGATACATATTGATTAACAAATAATCAAGTATAAAATACGAAATAATCCTCATCAAGACGATGTTGTTATTATCATTGAATTGTTGAAATTATACTATTGTAGCAAGCAATTCTAAAAGTTTCAGTTGAGTTTAGAAGTTTTTTTTTACTGTATTAAAAAACACAGTATATACACTCAAATTAACCATGATTATTTTTAAAATATTAAAATTAGAAGAAAATATGTAAGATTCTAATGCTTGCAAATATATAAAAAAAAAAAAGACTGCAATCCGCTTAACTTATATGATCAAAGAGTTGCCTATATACGATATCTGCAGGATGGGGTATTCAAAATTAAATAATCTAGTTTGCATTAGTTAGTAAAAATGAGATATTTTATAGTAATTAAATTTGTGTATTACAACTTAAAATCTTCAGTTTAATAATAATGATCTAGATACATAAAAAAATATAAAATAATATTTTTACGCAGACAGGATATGTATATATAGCCAAAAACAACATTAATTCTTAGAAATAAATTTCACGTATTATTCAACATAAGATATGTTAAGTATGGCTTGTATGTGTAAGTATGTGATATATATATTTCTACGTGGTGAGATGTACGATGAGAGAAAGACTTTTACTTAGAACTAACAGTACCCACATACAAACAAGCCAGCATCAATGTCACGTCACTAGTTTTGGCACAATGTCAGCCTCCCAGCACGTTCCTTGTCGACTAAAAAAACCATTGATACTCGACTCACGACGCAATCATTGCCATGTGTCGGCCATTCACCAGCTAACCAGATACTGAAGCAGACATAGAAAATAAAAATTTTGCCTTACAGACCTACATATAATAAATATATAACAAGCCCTATTATATTATGTTTTCTTCAGTTTGGTAGATTTCTTTCTTAGAATTGTCAATTTTATTAATAAACATTACAGAGAGAGAGAGAAAAAGTACTTTTTTTTTATAAATCAATTATTGAAATTTCTACTTTCATTTCATCGCGTTTCTTTAAGTTATTGTAATAATTTCAGATTATTGTTAAATAATTAAATTATTTATAATTTGAAATATCATATAGAGAGCTACGAAAAAAAAAGCACGTTCTTAATTGTTTATGAACTCCAATTTAATTTTTTTTTTCATTAATTTTAAACTTTTTGAGCGTTATTTTGTTTTTGGTTTGTATCACGTAATATAGGAGCTCTTGACTAATGTAATGGCTTATTTAATTTGTTCTTAGTTGTACAGATGAGGATCACAAGCACTGACAGAAGGGAAGTCTGAAAGAAAAGAGGTAACGTTGACACAGACCCGTTGGTAAACAGTTTTACTGCGGGAATAAAACTTATTATTTACTTCTAACTACTGATTAAAAGTTGGTACAAAACTTTGAGGGGATTGTAACCCTCTTCAAAAAACTTAAGCTTTGCTTAACCTTTTAAGTAAAAACATCAAGAAAGCATTAACTTTGTTTCTAAAACTAATATTTATAATATAATATATAATATATATATAATAGTTATATATACCTTTTCAAAGTTTTAAGAAAACAAAATGAAAATTAAAAATAATTATTATTTACTCGCTATATTTATTTTAATGTAATTTATACTGGTTCTATAATTATTAACCATAACTGCAAACAAGCTATCCATTAATGTATGGTCAACAACGGACGATAAGTAATTCTTATTTTCTTTCCAATTATATGAATCTTGTGGATTCTGTAGCGATTGATCGAGGCTTGACGCAAAAGTCAGATATAGGTATTATCAGAAAGCTTAAATTTCAATATAAGCTTTCTGATATTATTTTTAATGATGTTCTTTGTACGTAGCACTAACATTATCAGAGTATTGAAATGATTATTCGTTGTAAAGTCAGTACATCATAATATAAAACTTAACTTTCTTGCTTTTTTTTTTTTTTTTAGAGATAATTGCACGCGTTTTTAGATAGTAGCTCTGTTCGTAAATACACAATCAGAAAGAATTGACTTTAATTGATGAACCTTATGTTCTATGTACATAAGGTTCATCAATAAAAATCGATTCTTTCTGATTGTGTATTTACGAACAGAGCTATTATCTTGTACATACACCCTCACTTTATAAATATTTCTATGGCTTTTATTATTTCTCCTGCACTACCTACCTTAAAATACATAGACTTTGACAAAAAAGACAATCGTCTTATATATGTAGTTTAAAATTTTAAATTTATAGATTTGTATAAAGAGAGTAATTTTTTCCTAATTAAAATCCTTCACCCTCAAATAATTTTTTTTTTGAATGATATTGTGTCAAAAACACATTACTTTGATGTTTAATTCTCAATTATTTAATTAATTACAATTATAATTATTGAACCACAAAACTTAAAAAAACACGTATTATTTAATACATCAAATTAAAATTAAATAAAACATTGATTACATCGTCGTAAATGAAATCTACAATAATTCAATTTAAGATTGTACAACACATCATTGAACAAATTGCACGTAGCAGGTACAATGAATTAAAGTGTTTTATATATTTAACAGACATGGATGGGAAGCAAGCAATGAAAGTTATACGTGAAGTTAAGAATTTATGAAGGCGTGTCCGCGTGGTAAGTGACAAAACTTCGAACAGGCACACCGCCAAATTACTAAATGTTTTCTATCGATGTGCCACTAATTAGAAACTAGCACTAAATATTAGTTACATTTATTTTTTATTGAAACAGCGAAAATTTAAATACCAATCAGTAGGTTTAAAACAAAATTTATGTATTATTATTAAGCAATTAACACACTGTTTTGATTAATTATTAGTAATGAATCTATAATAAATTAAAAAACGTGATTCTTTATATGATTGAAATAATTTAGATTTTGTTTTATTATAATACCAAATACGTTTAAAACTAGTATATTTAGTATATATAATCGACTTGTACCTTTTTCACGCTACCTTGCTTCTATATAATTACACCTAACTATACTACTGCTATAAAATAAACCTCACGCACCAAGTTGAATGACGTCACGACTCACGTTATCTTCTTTATTACGCAACTTCACACGCTCTGGGGCACCTATAGTAGTAATCACTCCTCCTCGTCCTCCCTTCCGTTCTAAAAAAAAACAGGTGCGTGCGACGTCAAATTGTCTCCACCATCTTTTATATTATAAGCAAGCAAATCGGAGGTGTTATCGATGATAAATTACTCAACGTGCTATATTTACTATCAGATTTTAAAACAGTACTGTATTTATAGTAGTTGAATTTTTAAAAGTTTGTATGTAGTTTAGAGATATAATACAGATTATTTTTTAAACACTTTTTTTTCCATGTAATGGTATATAGAATTGTGTGGAAAAACCTATAGAGATCCGTTGAAGTCGACGGGAAAATAGAGCGTAATACAAAGTGGTGACCCCACAGCCTTTTAGCGGTGGTAGAGTGGTGCTTGCCCTCCGATCTTCTACCGCACGGATAGACACGCTTGCCCACTGGACGTCGCCTTTTCCGTCCATTTTCTAGCTTCCGGTCTTTCCCTCTTATCTTCTTCATGATGTCCCAACCCATTTTACTTTACACTTAGCTATAAATGCTATCAAACCCTATAATGCTTTCACCTCTATCCATGCCATATATTCATTAAAAATAAAAAGATTTTATACTTTAATAATATTTGGTTAACAATTATGTTTTGACTCTGTTATTTTTGTTTTTATTATAATATTTTCATGGGAGTTTTCCAATACAGCTATCTTTTTTAGGAGTAATAATATATATTTTTTACACGGATACACCCCTATATAAGAGCTTACAGCTTGCGGCGAGGTAATTGGTAGGGATGATTAAATGATTAAATAACAGTACTCAGATAAAAAAATTGGTAGTAACAAGTATAATATATATGAGAGTGTTTTAGCTGTTCATCATTTTATTCCATTAATTAAAAATTAATGAAATTAAATATAAAAATTTATGTATGAGACCATGGCAATATTACTAACATTTATTATTAAATCTGAATGATATATTCTCTTCCCTAAATACAAAATATGTTCCCCATCAGATCTAAACAGCACGAGGTGTTTTTTATGAAACTATCAAATCTGCAGTGTAATTTATACGTGGTCTTATATAAATATGATAAGATGTTGTAACAGGATCCCGGAGCTAGCGGCTTGGTTCTCACCCTGCCTCTAATTCTACACGCATACTTGCTAGAGACCAGGGGCCAAATTTGCATGAACGTATTCAATGTCACCTGAGCAGAACTATACCTGCTGGATCTCAGGTTCTCACGCTCGATAAACTATTCATATTTTATGATGCAATCTATAGGTTATGTAATAATTTAATAAATATCCTACATTAGAAATCAAAACTTTGTTTTCATGAATTTTGTTAATATTTAAATTTTAGTATTAATTCAAATGTGATTCCTGTCAGATATTAATCCAATAACTCTGCACGTTAATTTCATGCAGCTTACCCATTACCCCCCATGATATATGGATCAAAGCATCAAGCTGCAGCGTTCTGGATAAATTCTCACCTGTAACATAACAAGAAAGATAATTAGAACACAATTTTTAAAATGCTAGGAATTTATTAAATTTCATAGAGATGAAACTTTTGAACCCTAATAATGCACAACATGCATTCTTAATATTATAAGAATTTTATTTTATTATTACTATATTATATTATTTATATAATAGTAGCAATCAAGCTGTGCTTTGTCACCCAACAATCATTCACTAAAATATGTTTTTTTTTAATCAAACCCATATTGGGTACTTCTACGTACTAATTAGTCTAATTACTCACTAAGTTTGAAACCCCGAACCTTCCGAAACCCTAACTTGAGCGTTTTGCGGGCTTTTCCGGAACGGGGGCGGCCACGGCCTTGCAATATCCATCCCGGCATTTGCCTGTGACTGAGGGAAACGTAGAAACCTCAGTCAGGATAGACGTTACAGCTTTTGCGAATGAACTGGAAGTGCAATGGGCCAAAGCCAGGGGAACCACATAGTGGAAAAGCGCAAAGATTTACCCCTGGGTGGGAAACGTGATTTTTGTTGAATATGGTCACTCATCCAACTACTAACCACGCTCGGCGTTGCTTGACTTCGGTGATCTGACGAGACTCAGTCAAGCGCACTGCGCCACACCTCCCACTTAAATAAAATACCATATTATCACCTTAAAAAATGTATTTATTTATGTAATTATGTTGGCATGATGATATGAAAAGGGCACAAGTCTTTTTATAGTCCACCAAATAATTTCAGAGCACATTATAAGAGCTACTACTACTTACTAAAAATTCCTTTTTTTCCTGTATTTAAATTTGTTTCTTCTTATAGAAGACATAATATATAACTAATTAAGCTCTGATAAAATTTGGATACCAAATTAGAATCATTTTAAGCTACCACAGTGTACAATTTTGTTTTGTTTAATCAAATCTCTTCACATTGTCATAAAATCTACTGATTGTAAAACCAAGTGTTTTTTTATGTGTTTATTTTCTTTCCTCGTTTCTTCTATTCTTAGCTTCCTCCATGTGAAATACACAACCCTCGCCCCTCCCCCCCCCCCTCTCTCTCTCTCCGTCGCGACAATGATGTGACAATTCAATTTTACCTCCTTGGGAGCCTCAATTCCGAACATTGTAAACGAGGTATGGGTCTGAATTGAAACCTTGTGCTATACTTTTATAAAGAAACGAACGAATCTAAACCAAAAAAAAAAAAATCAGCTCGAGAAAAACTTTTTCAAGGAAAAAAAAATCACATTTTTATTTTTCTTAACACTTCTTTTCTTTAGTTAACAGTATTAGGTCAAAGTCCAAACGTACAGTATATAACTAAAAGATTTTTTTCTTTTTCTATATATCGTTCTCCTGTCTGATTACAGGCTATAAAATCCATGAGTCTGGTGCAGCGTGTGAGTGGTCCAGTAGTTCATCGAGGAGGCGAACTAGCTAGCTGGTTTGTTATATATATAGTATAAGTTCAAGAAACATCAGACTCGGCAGTCACACTGTGAATCTCCTTTCTAACATGATGCTTATACATATATAGGGTTTATATTATTATAGTGTGTGGGAACTGGGCGTGTAGATAGCAGATCTATTTCCATCATGCTCCCATGGTATTCCCATAGAGCGTTTGGCTACCTTGATCCTCTTCTATATAATATACATGTGCATTCCACATCCTCCCCCCCCCCCCCCACTCAACATATAAAGTGATATGAGGGGGGGGGAGGGGGCACGTCACACCTTCACGGTCACGTCACGTCATGCACGCAATACATTTACAATTATCAACACATTGTATACATTGATAAACAAAATAAATTTATCTATATATCATATTATAGGTGTTAAAACAATTAATTAAAAATCGTTGTACAAATTATCAATATTGATGCTGTCAATAATTTGAAAAATATTATTTTGTTTAAAATAAAAAAGTTATTTTTACTGTGAGTCTTGTTCAATTGTGTTGTTATATTTTTAAGTTTGTATTGTCTCGCAATTAAACACACTCTACGGAGTTTGATAGTTTCTTGTCTTTCAAACATTCTTGACACACTCATAATAGGCTCACATAAAAATACTAACTTCCATCATTTGGTAGAAAAGTATATTTAGACTCTTCTCATTAATTTGCATAGCAAAGCCAATCGTATTATAATGGGGTATTTGAATACGTGAGAGATTCAATTGAAAATATGTTACTTTTGTTTACTTTATCGGTAAAGAGCATTTTTCTTTAATTTTGAGGGTTTAAGTGCAAAAATTTCAAGAAAGTGAAGCAGAGTAATTTTATGTAATTGTATGTACAAAATATTAAATGTAAGTCTGGAAATATTGTGATATGATATTTCGTTTTAATTTAAAAAAATTTCCAATCAAAAGTAGATTTCATGCCTAATAAAAAAAAAAAAAATCAATCTATAATTGAATAATGAGTAGAAAAATATAGGTATTAAATGTAATTATTATAAATTGATATATTTTTATTCTATAACAACCTAATATATAAATAATATACTTAAATTATATTTACATAGTCCAATAAAAAAAAAATATTAATAATAGGAAAACAGTTTATAAGCACGATATTTGTGTCTCGTGAGCACGCTATAGCTATAGCTTTAATAAAAAAAATGTTGCAAAAATTGATGTTTTATTCGTCCAAGCAAGCTTCTGTATTTTATATGTGATGTAATCTTTTGCAATCTAGTAGACATGTCAATTAATTTGCTGCCACATTTTATGCATATTAAATGATTATTATAATTATGTAGACAGCATATCCATGTTTTATTAATCATTTAAAGCGAAATTGCGTGCAGAATGAGAAACGACTTATAAAAAAAAATTAATTATATTATAACTCTTTTGATTATGGGAATTTTATATGCTAGAACAGAATATCTATCACACGTTTCTCACAGATTTTTGCTACTGTAATTAAATAAAATAGAGAGAAAGCAACAACATAACGTTTCAAAATTGTTTTTTATAATAGTCAGTGCATTCTGCCTCCCAATAAACAACGAAGGGGCTCTCAACAAAGAAATTAGCATGGATTTTTTTTTGTATTAGATTTAGTATTGGAATTTGATATTAAATATGGTAATTAGTATTTTCACGCTAAAATATTATGCTAAATTCTAGATAAATAAACATTATAGTAATTTATATATTATTTTTATATTATAGTTATTTAATTTGTAATCCTTTCAGAGGACTGTACCTGAAACTCTACATTAAGAAATTTAAAGTCTGGGAGACAATTTTTAAGGTTTTATAACATTCGAGAGGCCATCAAAAGTGCGTTGGGTAAAAGTGGGAATATATATTTATTTTCTTTATACTGAGCTGAGTGAAGTATGAAAAGCCCGCAAAACCAAGTTCTTTATCTAAACCATATTTGCCTTTGTGTTAGTTGTTCTAAAACTTTACAGAAATGTGATGTGCAACTATGGAGTATCAACCTCAATTTTTTTATTGCAGAAATGGATAGAGGGTGCAAAGTTATGCTACCCTGATTTTTTTCAGCTTTTTTTACAGAGCGGAAACTATTTTTTTAAAAATTATTGAAAGTTCTTTTTGTGACGTCACGAGGCGCCGCTCCTTAAGAAAAGGATAGGACTTGCCGCCTCATGACGTTGCACCCTCTATCCATTTCTGCAATAAAAAAAAATTGAGGTCGATGCTGCATTCTTATGCATACTGGTGATTTGCATGCACGGAGCAGCTGATTCAAATTTAATACACTGAATCTTTAAGTTATATTGAAATAATGTTAGAGAACACTTTAATGTAAGTTACATTACGCAGAGCTTTAGGCATGTTTATACATGTTGTGTTAAGTAAATGTTTGTTCTGGCAAACACATTGGCTGTTGATGTCAAGAATATTATTAAAAACAATTATTAAAAAAATAACAAGACTTTATCTGTAAATTTAAGTCAAGTAATATATATATTATATTTTAATATCGATGGAGATGCCTTTCAAATTCAAATATTTATTCATCTCACTTACAAGACAAGTCAACATAGTACATATTGCATAAAAAATCAAAATATATGTTATTCACGTTTGAAAAATCAACAATACCTTACACATTCTTATCAAATAAATATTTTTTCACTCTCTTCTTTTTCTACTAATGGGGAATTCTCCTACATTTATTTTAGTTTTTTTTCGGATGCTCTATGTCTTGAAATTAAATGTCCCAAAACAACAAAGTTTCAATTTTCAAAATTGGAGACAAGGGAATTTTTTAAAAATCTTCCTTCTTTTGAATTTAGCGCCAAAACGTGACGTAGAAACTGCCTAGCAGGCGAAATTTTCCTGCAATAAATTTATATTTTCGATTATCACTCTTAAAGTAAACTAATATTAGAGACAAAACTATTGATTCTATAATAGGGTAGAAAAACCCGCTGATTTCGATCGTGTTACTAAAATTTATAGCCAATCACTCCTTGACGCTCAAACTATGATATCAGGCAGTTGTTGTGTGTTAACTAGGGAGTTTCTACGTCACAATTTTCAGGTTTGCGCGCAGGTTGCATACTTTGCCCCTATTCTAATAATCCCTTCAGAGTCCCCAAATTTGAGTTAAAAAAAGTTGAAACTTAAGTCAAACTTATTGTTAATATGTACCGTATCATAATATAGTAGTTAAATTAAAATTTGAGTTGTAAGAGAATTCCCCATTATAGACTGAAAAATAATAACTTTAAAATAACCTTCTAAAAGATTAAATGAACAACCTGCATGCAAATTTTTTATTGCAGAAATGAATAAAGAGTACCAAATTATGCTCTGTGAATGTCTTCAGATCGTTTGGAGTCGCAGAACTATTTTTAACTAATTATTGAACATGCTGCCACGCGCCCTGGAGGCGTCAATAGACGTCTAGGCCATATCTCTTTTATTAAGGATTCAGGGGTACCAACTAAACTTACAGAACAGTCAATAATTATTCAAAAATAGTTTCGGGATTAAAAAAAAATCTGAAAAAAATCAGAGTAGCATAATGGACAACATACATGAAAAATTTTTATTGCAGAAATGAATAGAGGGTACCAAATTATGCTACTCTGATTTTTTTCAGATTTTTTTGAGACCCAGAACTATTTTAAAATAATTATTGAAAGTGCAGCCACGCCCCCTGGAGGCGTCAATAGGCGTCCAGTCTCTATCCTTTTTATTAAGGCATCAGGGGTGCCAACTGAAATCACAGGACTTTCAATAATTGTTTAAAAATAGTTTCGGGTCTCAAAAAAATCTGAAAAAATTCAGAGTAGCATAATTTGGTACCCTCTATTCATTTCTGCAATAAAATTTTTCCATGTATGTTGTCCATTGGGTACCTTCTATTCATTTTTTTGCAATATTTTTTGTTTTCATGCAGGTTGTCCATTATTAAAAATTATAGTTAATATGAAAATTATATAGGTTACCATATTACTTTATCGAAAAAAAAAAAAAAAAAAAAATTATGCAATTTCAGTTTGAAACGTGATAATTAATAATAAACAAAATTGAGTAGATTATGAAGGTTTATATTATTATTATTATTATTATTAAATAAAAAAAAATAACAACAGAGAAAATCAATGACAACTATAGTAGCCATGATACATTAAACAGGAAGATATGTAGACGGGACAAAAAAAAAATACATACATATTAAAATAATTCCTTTCAAATTTCCTCTCGTAAATATACACATGCAATATACTGTAATATATTTATATATTATATTCTTTAAAATACCTAATTTTGTGTTGTAAAAAAATATTAAAAAACCGTTCAAGAAAAAAAGTTTAAAACTGCAATAAAGAATAAAATTGCATAATTTTCTAGTAGTATTTACAGAGTACATTGTTATACGTGATATGCAAGTGAATATTGTGAAAAGTGCGCGAACGTGTGGTGTCTGAGGAACCCTTTAATACGTGTCCGCCGGTGTTTACGGATGTGGTAATCAGAGCCCTGTCTTTCTTCTTTTTTTTATTTTTATTTTCTTTATTCGAACTTTTTCGATTGTACAAGACAACATATGTTCATGTCAAAAAAACTTAATATTAACAAACATACATAACATCAAAACGCAACACTTTATAAATATAACAAAGGAAAAAAAATAAAAATAATTTGTCTTCTTCTTCAATGTCTGGCATGGTGCCAAGAAGGAGCTTACAGCTAGAGACGTGTTCTACAAGTCTTTACTGCCGATATTCCCTTGCCTTTGAGACTATCTCCTATACTAGTGGACCATCACAACGACGAGTATTGTCATCTAAAGCCCAAACAATCTTCTTC
The DNA here is from genome assembly GCA_949825025.1 of Siphlonurus alternatus. Lineage (NCBI taxonomy): Eukaryota > Metazoa > Arthropoda > Insecta > Ephemeroptera > Siphlonuridae > Siphlonurus > Siphlonurus alternatus. Next base: position 31,097,486 of record OX463782.1, read on the forward strand.
AATTGAATGTTGATAGAATCGTTGAGATCAAAATCTATTTTAAATTATTTTTTACATACAATTTAAAATATGTACTTTTTATATAAGATTTTGAATAATAATATGACAGTATAATTTATTTATACGGTGATATGAAATCATTAAATATTTTAAAAGTCATTTTTTAAGATCAATGCGAATTTCAGTCACTTACAATTATATTTTAAAATAGGTGGAACATGCTAAACACAGAAATACATATTAATTTTACGTGAGATGATTTATGGCATCTTCCATCATATTACCGACCAATCTAAATTAGTTTTACATGATTCCTTCAGTTACAAATTGGCAAATGTTCAGAGCAATTATTAAACCAGGTTCGGAAAGGCTCATAAAGTAAAAATCTTAAGTAATAGAACTCTATGGTTTTACAAAATGTCGCAAAGTTTGGGTCAAATTTGACTTGCGAGTAGATGAAGAAATAAGAATAACAATGCTAAGAAGGATTTACCGTCTATCTTTAATAAATTTTAATGAAAGGATGTTTCAATACAAGTTAATTAAATTTTGTAATAACATTCTAACAATGATGTCAGAGTAAACTGTCTTATATTAGATTCTTTTGTATACAGTACTGTCTGTTATAAGAAAATATTTTGAGCATGTTTCAATAGAAAATTTTTCTTTTCTAACTTTTCCTTCACTCTTATGTGTAACATCTGCAGACTACAGCTTAACTTAGTCTTATCTTGTGAAGTACTTATGGTAAATTTTATAGTACTGAATATTTTACAAAGCAAAAATAGCCTCCAGGAGTTCTTCATTATATAAGTTAGTATAACACCATAGTATCTGTGAGTTTTCTCTGACATTTTGCATGAAAAGTGAATTAAATATGACAAGAGAAGACACATACCAAGAAATTTAAAGTAATTTTAATATATATCTATATTAAAATATTTGAAATTTTTGACATTCTAAAATTTTCATCTTCAACTTTTTAAATTGTTTTTCTCTGTTGTTATAAAATCTTATAAGTATTTGTAACCAACTTAAGCTTTATAAAAACAATTTCATTATTTCAATTATTTTTGGTATTTGACTTTTTTCAATATTTATAAATGCTACTTGTCTTTAAACAAAATAATAATAATAATAAACTTTTAAATGGAGTACCGACCTCAAAATTTTTTATTGGTATAGAGGGTGCAAAGTTATGCTACTCTGATGTTTTTCAGATTTTTTAGGGACCGGGAAGTATTGCTAAAAAGTTTTGGCGAGGTCGGGTTCGAATCCACGTCTCTTTTGGGTCCTATCTTTTATTAAGAGAGGCGGCAAGAGGCGGCACTTTTTCTGTACTTTCAATAATGTTTAAAAAATATTTGCCGGGCTCTAAAAAATCTGAAAAAAAAAATCAGAGTAGCATAACTTTGCACCCTCTATCCATTTCTGCAATAAAAAATTTTGAGGTCGGTACACCATTTTATGTGAATAATTTTTGCATAATTTGGATACGTGTTTAAATTACTTTCTTACAGTACACATGATGGTGTTAAATACGGATCCTTTGATGACGGAAAATGTTATTATTATGAGGCATTGTCAACGGATACGTAATGTGCCATGAACGTATAGTTTCATGGGTGTACCTACAAATATTTAATACTCTTGGAAAATATACATTTAGTGAATTTTAAAGACAAGGTATTATAAAATATCGTTTCAACATTGTGCACCATTTCTCTGACGTTCAGCAGCAACATTTCTCTCTCCTCAAGCTTCTACTTCACTTTAGCTTGTCTAATTGACCAATCACCTCTCTTGGGAGCATGCAAAGCCTCTTGCCAAAACCCGCACGTAATGGATCCTCTTCACTTTAGCAAGCAGGCAAACTCACAGTTCCTACTCACTTCTCTGATACTAAAGTGCAATTTTCGTAACCACAAACTTCTAATCAAAACTTACTATATAACCACCTGTCTATCTTATTAATTAACTTTACAAAATATTATAAACTTTGTAATATTATTATAATAACAATTTTAGTATAATTTTGAATTACTACACACATATATAAAGAAATATTGTTACTATTATAATATATAAAGTAATTCTATCTAACTTACAAGTCATAAACAATTATAACACTTAGAGCACTAATTAGTACTTGGTGTCGTATTTCAAAACTTGATCTTGGTTGAACTTGTTGTTAAGATAGTTATTGTTGTCACAATACAACAATCTTAACTTGTTAAGCAATTCATTGTTAAGGTTCAGTAATTTCGTGAGAACCAAACCTCAGTCTAATAATTTAAGTGAAAGTGTAACAACATACTTGTTTTGTTTTTTTAATAACATTCAATCAAGTTTTACTTTATATTTGTGAATGTTTATGTAATATTTTATGATAGCATACGAAGTTTTATAATAACTTAAAAAATATTTATTTAATAATTATATACAAGTTTTAAGATTGCATATTTTTCTTAAAGCATTTTCATTTTTTTTTATGAAATGCTATTTATTTATTTATTTATTTATTTATTTATTTATTTATTTATTTATTTATTTATTTATTTATTTATTTATTTATTTATTTATTTATTTATTTATTTATTTATTTATTTATTTATTTATTTATTTATTTATTATTTTTACTAATTAAACATTGATATACTTGAATTATATTTATACTGGTTTAAGTTTTTAGATACTATTTAAATAAAATTTTGTTAAAGAGTATAAATATATGTTTGTTATAAATCTTAAAAATGAAAGATAATATATATTTTAATTTTTAATTTTTCAAAACAAACTATATTAAAGTACAAAAATACGAGATAAATTGCACGTCAATGAAAATTAATAGGTAACTATCATTGTTTATAGTAATATAAGGGAGTTTTAAATTACAATGGCATAAATTTGAATATATTGTCAATACATAAACTTATAATTGATTTAAATTATATTGTTGCCTGAAGTATATACATGTGCATAAAAAGGCTGCAAAAAAATATCCTAAGTCTTTTCATGAATCAAAGCTGACTTGACTACCTACCCCACCTAAAGTTGTCAACATTGCATGCATTTCTACGTTATTTATTAGCATGCATATTTAAAATAATACCATGCACTGAATGTACTTGCGTATGCCAAGATGCCTTAAGGCTCCTTTAAATATAAAGTGCATTAGCTACAACAAGTATGAAATGCATCCTGGTAATTTTTGAATGTCAAAGTTTAGAAGCATATAATGATATAAGGTGCCAAGTTGTAATAAAAATATATAAGTGGGTATATTCTGCAAGGCGAAACACGACGTTGGCCATCCGTTGTATTTTAATGTGACTTATGCTTTACTGAGATAGACTATACTACATAAGGTTTGGCTTTATTCCAAGTATGACAGTACTTTCTTCCCTTGGTATTTTAATGCTCAAATAACGTTACAGGTATTATTATTATTTTTTTTTTAAATTAGGTGTTTAATTTAGAAGTAAAATCATCGTGACAACAAATAATAATAATAAAATACTTCATTCCAAATTTGATTTTTTTTTTTTTTAACATTGAATTCCCTTTTCTTTATCTAAACAGTTGAATTTCTACTTCTACATATAATATATGTCCATTTTGTCAACAAAATTATGTTGTTCCTCTTACAATTTGACCCATAGCTACATACTTACATGTTTTAAAGAACGAATTATTTTCTAGATAAGATTTCTTTTAAAGATTTGATCTTGCAATACCGTGACGTAACTAAAAAAAAAAATAAAAATGCAAGAAGTGGATTATTTTCCTTTGACATGATTATCAGATAGGAAATAATTATAATACATTTAATCTTAAAAGGAATTTAATATCAAGTATAAAAATTTAACACTAAATTTTTAACATGAAAATATAATATATAAACCATTAGAATTTTTATTTTGTTCGAAATTTTAAAACAATTTTAATTAACAGAGTATGCCAAACTTTGTAATAAATTAATAAAGTTTCATTATAGAGTATAATATAGATTGTGTTTACATTGTCTGAAGTTAAGAAGTTTTCATGTTGTTGCACGTCTTTTGTATAATACATGGAAAGTATAAAATGCAGCAATAATTAATGTAAGACTGCAACTAATATGAATTATTTAAAATGTAAAGTTTACTTTATCAAAACTTTGCATTCAATTTTAAAGCATGTTAAACCGATGTAATACTTTGTAAGTGTTTTCGTGTATAGTTAATGCCAATAAAGTTGTGACACTTGTGCGTGCAGAAAGTGACCACCATCAGTTCGGTTCATCTGACAACACTGTCAGAGTTCAAGTGAGTCTATCTCCTCTAAGTTTACCTGGCCACAATAACAGACAGTGTTGCCATTCAGCACACCGAGTGAACTATTGGTGACTTCTCTGTTTTTCACACATGATGTCAAGTGTCTCAGTCTTATTGGTCATAATGTACATTAAAATACTTAATTAAAGTATCAATCTCAACATTTTTTATTACAAAAATTGATAGAGGGATGCAAAGTTATGCCACTCTGATTTTTTTTCCCGATTTTTTAGAGCCCGAGAAGTATAACTAAAAAGTTTTGCCGAGGTCGAGGTTTGAACCCACGCCCCTTTTAGATCCTATCCTTTTATTAAGAGAGGCGTCCAGAGGCGTCACTTTCTCCGTACTTTTAATAATTTTTAAAAATACTTCCCAGTCTAAACGGGGGAAAAAAAACAGTAGCATTGCTTTGCACCCTCTATCCCTTTTTGCAATAAAAAAATTTGAAGTCCATTGGAGTCATTTGAATTTTGAATATTTAATTAAGTAATTCAGAACTATATTATTATAAAAAAAATTCAATGTATCAACAAAGACTATTTATTTTGGTATCAATACTACCAACCGATAGGACTTCATTTAGGGCCTTGGTTGGACTATATTTGTACACAGTTTAATAATAATAAAAAATTTAAAGTAAGATGAAATGGAAAATATACACACAGATTAATTATTCGTATAATAAATTATATACAGCTTAATTAAAAAATACTCAAATATGTCACCATGCAGGAAAAAAAACAGAACATTTTCTATTTGAATCTCTGTCTAATTTGTATTAAGATTGCCAAATATATTAATATTCATGATAATTACAATATTGGTATATAAACGTAAAATTATTTTGATAACCTATTTAAAATTAACCTTAATTCTGCGTTTCATTATATATGTTTATAATAATGTTCTATATAGAGTATACAGTAAAGAGAATTTTGGTATTACTGCAGCGTGAAGCTAACATCACCACTTTTAGTTCAAACTATGTATGCAGCAGATTTAATTATTAACTCCACCTAATGGGGCAACCTATAGAGTTGGTAGAAGCTGGTTGGCCATGTGAAGAGCAAAACAGACACATCAGAGAAAGAGAGAAAGTTTTAACAAAGTTGCAAATATAGAAGAAGCAAAAGCTTGCTAAAAGTCAGCAACAGATGTTAACTCTAATGGGACAAAATCTCATTGATATTCACAACTTTTTGTGACAATTATAAATAAACACTAATAAGAAAAAAGCATATTTTAGAAGATTATAGTATCTAGTTAAAATTTAAATATTTTAAGAAACAAAATACAAATTTAGTCAAAATGAGTTTAACATTAGTGCGTTGGGTGTATGCAGGATTGAATTCTTGGGGGAGTCATAAGGTACACTCCTCGCCTCTGAAAATTTCCCTTCTGAGTTAATTAATCACCACATGCCGTGTGTTATACTTGCGGAGCATGGTGATTATCTGATTAACTAAATTGCAGAAGGGAACTTTTCAGAGTCGAGGAGTGTACATTAATTTCTTCAAAATTTGCAATTTTTAAATCACATAGTATAATGGAGTATCGACCTCAATTTTTTTATTGCAGAAATGGATAGAGGGTGCAAAGTTATGCTACTCTGATATTTTTCAGATTTTTTAGAGCCTTGGAAGTAATTTTAAAAAATTATTGAAAGTCCATTTTGTGACGTCACGCAGCGTCTCTCCTTAAGAAAAGGATAGGACTTGCCTCCGCGTGACGTCACGAAAAAGACTTTCAATATTTTTATTAAAAATAGTTCCAGGGCTGTAAGAAATCTGAAAAATATCATGGTAGCATAACTTTGCACCCTCTATCCATTTCTGCAATAAAAAAATTAAGTCGATACTCTATTTGTTTGCTAACCACCTGTCTTCTGTAACATGATATTCTATATATTTGTATTAATTATTTTTATTTTATTTATAAATTTTAAATTATAGTTGAAATAATCAGTCATATAAAATAATTTATATTTATCTATAATTGGCCTCAAATTCATTGTTAAAATTGCGGTGAGCAGTTTGAAAGCTAAACCTTTCATTTTTTGTAATGCGAATCTGTATTAATGAAATACATTTTGTATCAAACCTAAATAAATTAAATTATAATGTAGGATCTTTTGTTATAATATTATATTGTGATTATTTATTTTGTGAAGATTTTTCTCTGGTGAGATAATTTCTAAAAATATAAATACAAAAGTTCATTATAACACTAATTAGTTGGCTTTCAATATAATATGGAAGCCGCCGCGGTAAATTGGTTCCGGTTGTTTGTGGGTGTTCCTAATGACTTCGTTAGATTTGTCTCTAACATTGAATGAAAGTATTCCAAGGTACATAGTTATGTAAGGGTTTCACAATAATATATGTATTCACATATTGTTGTAATTATAAATATGACCTTAGTATGGTAATAATGAAGTCAATTGAATGCAAATTTAAAAAAAATAATAATAATATGTAAAAAACAAGATTTATTTTTTAATTTCAAAATTATTGAATATTAGATCTCTCAAAATTGGGTACATGGATTTTTTACATAACATTACGTGATTTGTCTAATATGGTAGATTTTTGTAAATAAATAACGCCTGTGACATCGATGCATGATTCTTCAATAATTGTTTTAAATATTCTTCTTGTAGCCGTAAAAATATCGTTAAAGAAAACAGTAAAATAGCCTTTCATCGTCTTTTAATACTTTTGCAGTAAAAAGTATAGTGTGTCAGTACTATGTCAGCTGCCTATTACATACAGTTATGCAGTACTTAAATGCATACACTAAAATATAAAACTCTAACACTTACTATCTAACATTTGTTATTGAGAATATAAAAGTATCCAATTTTCTGTTAAAATTATCATGTTTCTATAACCACATATAGATTTTATGGAATGATAAACATTAATATAATGATTTATTATTTAAAATTAAACGTTATCATAATTTAAAAATTATAGTTACATTTGATCACATTGTTTAATGTGAAATTGTAAAGACACGATTTGTAATAAGGATCTATTATAATATCCTGCTGAGAATTAAGAAAATTTTAAACTTATAAAAAGTGCTTCATAATGGTTATATGGAATCAACGAGTGGAACAAAAATCATTAAACTTTGATCTATTACACAACATAAAAAATATTTCAATGAATGATATTTAAAAAATTGAAAATTACTACATTCTATTTATAAAAACATAAAACCAGAAAACTAGATAGAGCATATATTATTTACATTAAAAAATATATATATACTAATCGCTACCTACCCATGCATGTATATATGTATATAATTTACAATTTTATCATGACTCATGGCCTGTAAAATAGTTGAAAAAAAATATATATATATTTATGATACAGAGATTGTATGTATCTATGAAAAATGCTGAATGGTAACAGGTTTAATAATTGCACTACAGTGGTAATTAAGTTTTTCAAGCTCAAATTGAACGACGCATGATTATTAAGCAAATTTTAAGTTGTTTTTTTTGCATCGAATTAAAATATTTTATGAATACAACTTTCACTGTCCAACCTGAAAGATATAAATATCAAATATTTAATTTTTTTTCCTTTAAATGTCAACCCAAGCAAGATATTATCACCAATCCATAAATCTAAGATCATATATTTTTCAGTTAAAATAATATATATTTACAATCTCTAATATTATTTTTGTGGTTAATCACACACAAGATTCATGGGATGATAAATGGCAGGTGAATTGGATGCTGACATAGCACATCGTTGACATATCACCACAACACCACAATTTGAGAAAGCAGTGAGCCAGAAGCCATCATTTCGGAGGAAGTCGAGATGATCAGCCCCACTAGGAAGCATGCCAACCCCCTCAATTAGAGAAACGATTCAAGATAACGAAGACACACATTTTTTTTTATATGAGAACTATTTCATAATGTTACGTTTATATAACTTTCAAATATAGCATGACTTCATTAAAATTTTAAAAATATATTTTAATTATTTTTTTTTCTTAACAATAAGTCCGTTCACACTGAAATGCATTTACGTTTTCTGCTCTAGATTTTCTTATACACTTGTACATAAGGTTGATCATGTGCAGAAAGTATAATATACTGGGCAGTGTTTACGAACATAATTTTATCATTAATAACATGTGCTTGAAATTTATATTATATTTAAAAATAAATAAAGTTACAATTAAATAGGAAATTACCCATTACTTACAAATATTTTGATATATTTTTTTTTATATTTTTAAGGATTGACCTTATCAGTTGATTGAGATCTCTGAATCGGCCCCCTTAAATGCTACAAGATTTGCAGAGACTTAGAACTTACCATCAATAGGTGGCATGTAAATTTTGAAGTGGATCGGTCTTATCAGTTTTGAGAAAACTGAGGTAGAAATTTAACATCGGACTTATGGACAGAAACCGGAAATAGAGCTATTGTGAGGAAACCACCCCCTTGAATCTGCTCAAACCATAAGCTATAAAGTTTTAGAGCATTCTAGAATTTTTAAAATTTATTTCATTCGATTCCGTCTGACAGGAATTTTCTTCAACTCGCGTAGTAACTGAGGTCAATCGTTAATGAAAAAAATAATTATTTTAATAAAGTAATTTTCATAATAATACTGACATCGCGCTGATGATAAATGTACATTATTAGATATTATAACAGATAGTTTGAATGGATGTGAACAACATGGTTGACTGCATAATAATATGCAGCGTGTAATGTAACGTGATGTTTTTGGAGTTAGACAATATATACTGTAGCATGTACATTGTGTATAAGTACATACTCTCAAGTTAGCCACGTTCTGTTGTTGACGGGTATCATGTCTAGAGAGCAGACAAGATAAGGCATCTCATTACCACGTACATAACTTACGCGACCCTCCACAGTGTATAAACAACACACACACACACACATGAAATACCATGATCAAGATTTAAAATGTTTAATCCGACTAAGATAGAGTTAGTAGTGCATGCATGTTTGTGGGCATTGTGTTTAAAATGTAAACTTTTCACTGTATAATTAACATTAAGAAATAAATTTTTGTGTTTTGATTCATAATGAAGTAAGAATTATTATACTATGTATTTTTTTTATTTTAATTTTGACAGGAACATAATAAACAAAAATAAAAGTAATATGGACAAAATTAAAACTGACAATATATATTTTTTTTTAATTTTAAATAATATTAATTATTTTCATAATTACATATATATTGAAGTAGACTAAAATAATAATTAATTATAATTAATGATGGTATGAGTCACTTCAAATAATAATAATATTAAAACCCTTAAAATAGTATTTGATCATTTGAGTTGAAGTATATAGAACAAATTTATAATTAAGTTTAATTTTAATTATCCTCTCTATATACCAATTGACAAATTTGTCACGTGTGTTGTTGCTAGGTATATGATGGTGACCATATGTAAAACATTTCAGTCTCCAATACCATACGTCGTCCGTATCGTTTGCTTGCGTCATATGCCAGTCGAGAGGGGATAGATAGAAGAGTAGTTTTGCCCCGCCAAACCAAACCCGCCGCTATTAATAGGTGAGAGAATAAGAAAAAAGTGCTCATGTTATAATATGGATGCTCTTTCTCGTGCGTCATTACGCCTACCAAAGACTCGGTCTTTTTCCTACAGTCCATAACGTTATTCTATACCAAGGGTTTGTCCTTCCCTTCCTTCATCTATTCTTATCTAATAATTAGGCATGCCAAGGCTAATATTGTGTATATGAATAATGTTTTTAAAACCTTGAAATTATTTTTGGTTATGATTTATATATTTCAATAATAATTTTTTTACGATTAAAAAAAAAATCATTCAATTTAAAACATTTTTTTTTATAGTGTATACAATTTTGTCTACATTTTTTATATAAATAGAATATGTATATAGGAGTACTTTTAGTAGTGTATATGTAATAAAAATTTATATATAAACGTAAGTGCTACTATATGGTAAAATAACTTTCGTTTGATTGTAAGTTTATACGAGTTTACAAATTTTTCAACTTTTATATTTTTTTTTCTTCCCTCAATTTTTTTTTTTTTATCATATAACAATATTTTGTAAAGTAATAAAATAAACTATGCATGAATCTATTCATACTAAAATATGTAAAGAGTTTTATAATATATATACAAAACTTGAAGAAGAGCAAGAAAAATATATATATGTAAAAAAAGAAGAGAATATTCTTTTTCAATGTGATTTTGTTAGAACTCTTGGGAAACATAAGAGTTCGGTCACAGCCATGGTACACGATATAGGGTAGTAAAGGGGCACGTGTGTTAGGTGATGTTGCGGTGTAGATAATAGAGCACTACCCGCAGTACGTACATAAACCGACGTGAAGTCCTGCAACTGACCAGATCATCTGTGTTGTAATTTCTTACATACTACGTACATATACGTACTATGTACTATACGAGAATATGCCGTGGAATTTAGAGTTTATTTATATAACAATTTAATAAATCATCATTGTAAGAAGATATCAGAAAGACAAGCTTAAAATTTTTTTTTCATACATTGACAGTGCTAGAGGTAGTTGGAAAGTCATAAATAACTTATAATGCAATATGAACATTATGAACGTATTTTATATCTTTTAAGCTACTGTCTTAATAAGCACAAAAAAATTACGGGGGCATACATGACCAAAATGTGTCAATTGCCCCAAAAATACCAACCAATCAATCAATCAACAAAAAATTTACTTTTGTGAGTTCATTGGTATAATACAGACTGCAGATTACGTCGCATCATGATTTTTGTATAATTATTTACTAAGGGAATAAATCTCAAACTATATAAAATGTGGTAGTTACTGTTTGAACTAAATTTAAATGTATATAGTCCTTATTTTTATGCCATATTTTATGTACATAAATAATGACTAATTGATCTAATTATCAATAACATATTTTTTTGAAAATAATTAATATAGTAGAAAACATAATTCATAAAAAGAAAATAAAAAATCATTTCTGAGAAATTCCATTCCTTTAATATAATGCTATCCATTACAATAAAGGAATGTGAACGACTGCAGTGAAATACAATCGGGGATATCAGAGATCAGTACTGCGTGTAGTCTTCGTTCTCTCTCGACAATCACACATTAGACAGATGGAAGAAAAAGCATTGTGTCTGGAGAGAATCTGGTATAGAAAATGTGCGGCGTCAGTCCGAGAGGTCAAACCCCAGTGGTCCCATTGATGCAACAGAGGTGCTGCCTCCATTCCCCGCCCCTTACCGTACCACCACCCGCATTACGTCACCAATAGGAGTCAGCTTACCTGAAAGCACAAAAATTTACAAGTTAGAAAACATGAATTGTAATAAAAAATGTACATGTAAACTCAGATATTCGAAGGAAGATAAAATATAAAACTCCAGCAATGAAGGTTATCAAATCAAATGTTACTGTGCTTTTTCCGTCATTGGAGTGCATATCAAAAGAAAATAATTAATCGGTCTCGAATTGAGCATTGGCCATGAAAATCAAAGGTATTCCAGACAGAGAAATTCTTTTCTTTGAACGCTTTTACCGATGACGGAAAAAGCACAGTAACAACATTTCAAAAATTTAATGATGTGTACATCATTTGATTTTATCAATAATAATAATAATAACATTTCTATATTTTATAACAAGGTAGATCATATTAAAAAAAATGGTGTGATAAAATGAAACATACACATTTTTTTACGATTATTTAGAAAGAAAGAATTTAAAAAAATGTGTGATAACGTTTTTCTCCATTTTATAAAGTCATAAATTTTGAATTTTGTTAATTGCCATAAAATTTAATATGAAAAGGAAGAAAGGTTAAAAACCACGCAATTAACAAACTTCCTGGAAAGTTAAAAACTTACTAGCAAAAACATAACAAAATTTCTTATAATACATTTATTAAAAATTAATGAAAACAAAAGGATGTAAATTCATAACTTATTAAATATTTAGTTGAAAAACTCTAAATATAAAATATTATTGAGCCTTCAATTTATTATATAAGTATACAAGAACATACTTTAAAACACATAAAAAGCTTAATTATTAACAAATGCATGTGAAAATAATGTTCAGTGATTTACTTATATAAATTTAAATTTATTTCCCCCCTATAATAGCTGCAATACTATAAAACGTAACTTTATATAACATTAGCAATTTATTACTGCCTGAGCTATTCTAAAAGTTAGTGCATTAATACCAAACTAAACGTATTATCTTTTAGTTTATATCAAGATTAAAAAGATTTAAAAAATTTACAATACATAAAAAAGTATTTTTTATTAATATTGATTCTAAAACACTTTTGAGTGCTCTGCAAATCACTGAACATTTGTTATACATTTTATTGAGAGGATTATATAATATAAGGGTCAAATTGTACTACACGTGTTGGTCCACATTGCCTCAGAGTGAAGATTTTTTTTTTTTACTCCATTTGGTTGGTAGGTGTATGTATGTATTTAGCACGATAGTGCCATGACAGTGGTGCTATATGCCTGCTGGTTAGTTTGTCTACTTTAGCTGATATGTATGTAACTGTGAGTGCTAACTGCCAGCCCGCCACAATCACTCCATGTTCCAGCAAGCTATCTCCTTTTTTATATTTTTTAAACATGTTTCAAGTGCACATAAAATTCTTGTCTTTATTACTTTCGTAAAAAACACAAGAAGTTGTAAATTTATTATAATTATTAATAACTTAATTTTTGTTGAGATTTTTTAACTTTATTAAATTGTGTTCTTGTACTTCGATTATTATTAACATGAAAATATCTTTATTTTATTTTATTATTCACCATTTCAAAAATTCGATTTTTTTTTTTTTTTTTTTTTTTTTTTCATTCAAATTGAAGTTTAAAGAGCTAACAAATTGAAAGCACGAGTCAGGAAATATCACTGTGTAAATTTCACAGCAACTTTGTTGAACGCCAAACACGTTATAAAGGCGGTACAAGCTTTTTGTAACACTAAAATCCTTAAATCAAAGTTACATAAAATTTAATAATATGGAAAAAATATATATAACCGAAAAAACTTAATTTTTGTCTCTCGAATCTGCATGTGTTTATTAATATAACTTATTTTTCTTAAATCAGATTTTGTATTAAAAATTAAGAAAACTCATATTTTATGTAAAATAATTAAAAATCATTTAAACTTAAAATATATAATTATATATATTTGTTTGTTAGGTTCAGTATAACTTCTTGTCATTAAATTAGAGAAAGTTAAGTTCAGCAAAGTGTCGCCAGAGGGCTGAGAAGACATCCCTTGGGGGACAAAATGCTCATGAGGGAAGATCTGCGGAGGAGCGATTGACGGCAATGTAATTGCGTGAAACAACTCGCGAGAATGCAGCAGCAGCAGTAGTGTATACGAAGGCATGCGTCCCTCCAGGGTAAACTTACAGGCGCCATCAACTTGTGACGTAAACCTCTAACAAAACGCCATCAACTTGTGATGTAAGCCTTTAACAAAGTAAGTAAGAAAAAATATCTTCACTTTAATAAATTTTCATAGACCTGTTATTATTAAAAAAAAAAAAAAAAAATGAAAGTAAATCAACAAAGAAGAAAATAATATTAAAAAATAATATTCAAATCTGATATATTTTTTTTAAGTATTCTTATATGTGCATTCTATATATATATTTTTTTTATCATTCGTTCGATTGAATGAATAAATATAACATTTGATTCAAATACTGTTTGAAAAGAGAATAAAGACATTTTTATAAGTCACTTTCTTCTTTCTTGCATATCAATGATCATGGTTTGTAAGTTTGAAGGTAAAAGCAGACATTTCAGATGAAAATCACTCAAGAAAAGCGGATATTGATGAGAGACGTTTGGAGACAAAGGAGGATATAAAAAAAAAAAAAGTGAGGCAAACAATTGAATGAAGAAGAAGTACACAAGTCGAAATTCTGTTTATAATAGTTTGGGTTTTTTTGGGCGTGTTTTAGTCTCGTTCTAACTGTCGCGGTTCCGTGGTTCGAACAACCCGGATCCTATATTATACATCATTCAGTCCAGACTATAGCTTGTCTCTCAAAGATACTGAAACGAAAAGTTTTCTCAACTACATTTTTTTTTTTCACCTGCTATATCTCCCGTTGAGTTTAAGTTACATGGCGTAATCGACTCACGCGCAGCAACCATGCAACAATATAAAAAAAAAACATTGTATATAATTTTATAATATGAATAATATACCAATGTCCACTCAATCCCCCCTTCTCTTTTTTTAGTCTTTTTACTAACGGCAAACCTAATTTAATTAAACTTCACAAATATTATTATTTATTAGTTTATTACATATTGCTCATTTTATATATTTCAAGTATAATATGTGTTCAATATAGTAGAATTATTAAATTTTACTCTGAAAATGTAAATAAAATTTGGTTAAAATAAATTGTGATTTTAAATAAATAAAGTTTTTGATAGCATAAACATGAAATATTATTACAAAATAAACTTGAATTATGTTATTGTGGTTTTGTGTAGTAATTAAAAATTACAATATAATGATTGTACTTTTTTTATGTTGATAACTTTTATCTTTGTTCATTAATTTTTGATAAAATATTTACGTATAATTATTATTAAACATGCATGGTGCATAAGTTTTTCTACACTAATAAATAACAATCAATGTATTTAAATAAATAATTATTATTGATTATGATATATAACATGGTATTTGTGGCTGTGTAAGTTGGGTTGCCTATACATCATACTTGCAGGCGCATAAAAATGGCGGATATTAATATACTGTAAAGTATGGTTCCATATATAGAGCAATGAGTAATTTAATTTATATTTTCTTATTAAAAGAAACATAAATGTGCTTACTAAAATTACTGACATTACCATCACATGTTGCATGTTTTTGAATAGACATAATTGAAACTTCAAATAATAAACTGAAATTTTCAATGATATTATAATTATTATTTTATTATTATTATATTTTAATGATATTATTAGTGAGAAATTATTATTAGAAATGTTACCTTATGATGATAATTACAATGTAAATCCCAATGGATAGTAAGTTTATGACTAAAGCATTATTCTCACCATTATATTTGGTATGATTAGAAGTAAAATAATAAGAAGCATATTGAAAAATGGAGAGAGAGAGAGAGAGAGAGAGAGAGAGAGAGAGAGAGAGAGAGAGAGAGAGAGAGAGAGAGAGAGAGAGAGAGAGAGAGAGTATTGAATCCACATTAGTTTAGTTACCATGAGAGAGGGGACAGCACTGCAGCCATTGACTATATTTTCCATGATGATGTGCGCCAGGGATTACTAAGCACGCATGCACCAAGCGCTCACTGTTATGAACATTAATGACGTGCCGATAATGAGCTAAAAGTACGTACTCTATACATACGTGCCTCATTTGAAATGTATTCAGAATATATACAAACACATTATATAATTCATATGAATGCAAAATGTGGATGTATAATCTATACAAAAATAGCATACAAAAATTGTAATAACAGAATACCTTTGTATGAATGTAAATATATAGTAATAGTAATTAATTATAATAAAGTAAAAAAAGTTATTATATTTATATGAACTTTATTTTTCATATTATAATTGATTATTTTGGTTTGTACATTAAAATGCGTTTCTGTTTATTCAATTTATATTAATATCTAGGTCATTTTCATATGTTACGATAGAGATATAATGAAATATTAAAACCATATAATATATAATACTGTTAAAACTTACAAAATATGCATTATCAATAAGTATATATTATTTAACACTTTTCTTATTTACTTTTATATTCCTCACTGACAGTATAATTTAAAACAAAAAAATATTATTTACTCGCGAGAGAAGGGGAGGTTAATAATTACTCAAGTTTCTTGTTTAAAATAACATTTCTTATGACAACAAGATGAAGAGTGTAGCATCTCCTGAGGTTTTCACTTAGCTACCTTAGTTGATTCTACTCGCGAGACTCATGCGTATACAGGTACGAATCCCCACCGCTCACCACTCTATGCTAATGAGTTGTGACAACAGAGACACCTGGTGTACATTTTAACTTACCATTTTTGTTTACATATAAAATCTTAATGTAGAACAGAAAAGAAAA
The DNA here is from genome assembly GCA_949825025.1 of Siphlonurus alternatus. NCBI lineage: Eukaryota > Metazoa > Arthropoda > Insecta > Ephemeroptera > Siphlonuridae > Siphlonurus > Siphlonurus alternatus. The sequence continues at coordinate 31,114,002 of OX463782.1, forward strand.
TGCCAAATAATAATATACTTGATTCTTTTAAAGATATAGATCACGGTTCCCTCAGTCTCACCTCAGCGAATACTGCATGGGACGCGTTACAGTTTCTTTCTCTTTTATCCTTAATACCCATTAACCCAGCTCGAGCTCCAAGCTCATAGTAAAAGAAAAAAATAATAATAAATAATACATCCAAATACTTTCAATAAAAAGTCATACTTGAGTATATATACTTGAGATTCAACTTGGAGTTTATACAATTACTGCACAATTACGCACTGCAAAAAGTTCAGCAGTGCATTTTAAAAATCATACTTATTTTCTATTGACCAATAATAAATTTTGTTGTTGATAGGCATTATTACACTTTAACAAAAATTATAATTACCACGAGTATTACAGATGAAATGCAGGTGGTTAATCCCTAAATTCTCAAAACACTTTGGATTATATCATGTTGCTCATCTGTTACCATAAATATTGATGAAAGTGTAATAAAAATTTGTAACATTAAACCATTATTGTGGTATTGAATTAAAAACGAATATATTTTTAGAGCATTGTTGATCATTCTGCTGTAAGGAAAGATGCTGAGGATATTTGAAATACGAAGCCCCCCTCGATCACCGCTCGCTCAATCGAAAGCTGTGTGTTAAGTGGAAAAATTTGATAGGGCATCACATAAGAGTGTGATTTGCAGGGCTCACAGATTTTAAAGGTGAAAGCTTATTTCAAATACAAAGATCTCTTGACAACAAATCGTTTTATTATGTTAGAAAATAATATTCTAAAAAAATGCTAGTAAATGCATGGAATTTATCTCAGTTTATTTATAATTATTAGATAAATATATGGTTTCATTATACTGCATAACAAATACTAATCTTTTTATTGTGTATTTAAACTCATTCAAGAAATCAGTAATAAAAATCAATGAATTTCTTTAAGAATGAATGAAAAAAGCTATTTCTTAATGTTTACAAATTTCTTTAAAAACTATAAAAAAAAGGAAGTTAAGTTTGGGGTTAACATTTTATAAACATCGTGAACGATTTATAAAATGTTTTAGATCCAAACTTAAATGAGTTGTAGTTGTATGATGTGACCGCCAAAGGTCATGATGGTGTTGACATTGCCCCCCCCCCCCTCTTTCTCACACCGGTGCCTCTAACTAGCAGGCGACAGACGAGAACTGTACTCCCCCCTGTTGGACCACGTGACATTTTTAAACATGAAAGTAAATCTAATTTAACATTCAAACAAAAACACCTTAGTAGTCTAGCTGTCTTTGACTGGTGGGGACAGAAAAAAAAAAAACGCCCACACTTCGTCACATACCTTAGATGATGAATTGACATGCAATAAAAATAATAATATATTTATTATTTCTTTAATGTTTCACAACAAGGTTTTGTTTACACTTGCTTCTGATTTGATTGATAATGTTTATTTTGAATGATATTTCAATTTACGAGAAAAAAAAAATAAGAAATAACTTTACTCTTAAAATACTTTAAATACAGTACAAATCATACTTTAAAATTTGTACTGTAATTTTTATTTACTCTTATTTTTAACGATATTGCAAATAAAAATAAAGTAAAATAATTATTAGAATTCAAAGACCTTCGTCATCTCCAGAAAAAAAAACTTTAGGATTATATGTAAATTAACAAAGTTTTAGCCATTTTTTGTAGGAAAAAAAAAATGAAAAAACTAGTTTTGCCAGAGATTTTAAAAAAAAAAAAAAACTGTTTCCGGACGATAGTGATAAAAAAGTTTTTTGTACTTTGTGTGGGAGAGAGGATAAAGAATCAGTAGGGCTGATGTAAACCCTCTCTCAAGTACAAGAGAGAGAGAGAGAGAGAGAGAGAGAGAGAGAGAGAGAGAGAGAGAAGTATGGTCCGATATCTTCTTAGACTGATGGTGAAGCTTATGTGTGTGGTTTCGCTGGAGCATCAACATCCAACAGCAGCCTCTTTTTCCTATCTGCCACACGCATCAGTGGCTGCTGACTTGACTCCTCATAGTAGCTTCTTGAATACTACTTCTTCTCAAGAGTAAAACTCAAAAATAACTTCATAATCTTATACTCTAAATACGGAGGCATGATGCCATCATACATCCTTCTATATAAAAATTACTCTGGATTTTGTCTGTTTATTAATATGTGAAGATAAGTTGTTGTATACTGCCAGCTTCTACCTATATGATATTTTTAACCTGGAAAGATATTTGATAAGAAATATAAATTAGGGTTACTTTTAAAAAGAAGTTTATTATAATATGTTATAAAGATAAAACAGGAAGTGTACTATCTTAAATCATAGTTTTAAAAGGTTAAAATATGTTTACATTGGATTGAAATATACTGTAAATATTTGTATATTTAAATTAGAACTGAAATTAAAATTTATGCAAATAAATTTTAACACCCGATTTGTGTACATTGAACTAATTACTATAATAAATATTTAATAAATAAATAATTACGTTTTAACAGTTTCAAGTCATGTTTTTTTCAGACACCATAAAATTATAAGATACAATAGATCAATAGACATTGACATAAAAATCCTTCACTATTTCATACTAAAATTATTTTATTTGTTCTTAAACTTAGTTTTACAAAATACCTGCTTTGCATATAATATTGTATAATGAGGGTAAAGGTAAAGGTACTCAGAAAGCTGTTTGCAACAATAGTGTAGGTGTCGTTCTCAAGGGCTTTGTGTTGCCCTGCCAAACTTAAATCCCCCCAAACAAAAAGTTATTTTCCCAAAGCAAGCCAAGAATGAGAAGAAGACGAGCTGCTTGTCTCTCTAGTAAAACTTACTCGTTGTGGTTAAGCATTCTCTCTCATTTACCAGCTTCTGTCTTAAAGGAGCTAATTTTATACCTCAACTTTGTAACAAGCTGCCGTTGTTCATTTACTGATGCAATGTGTGCATTTTCTTTTTCTCCTTCATCCTCTACTCGCTATATTATAGCCACTAAATTTTATGGAAACAAATTTCTCCTTTTTTTTATTTATATTTTCATAAAAATTTACATAATATGTCATTACCTTATTATTTTTTTTTCTTTTACACTTTCTTATAGTGTTGGCGACTGAACCATTACTTGTGACGTGTTGTATAAATATTAAGAAAAAAAGTTGTTTAATTACATTACTTCGAAGTTTTAATAACTATTTTTTTCCGAGTTTACTGTATAGATTTCATTTAATTTAATGTTATTTTTTCACTGTGATGATTAGTAATATTATTTATAATATAATAGTGAAGCCTTTAATATACAGAAAAATATTTGTGCATAAAATATATAATTTTTTTTTATTCATTATAAATTCACATAATACATATTTTTTTAGATACAAGGTTGTGTTTACACCTCAATGAGCTACAGCTCGAGAAGAGGGAAAAAGTTTTGTTTAGTATCTGTAATAGCGGATAAACAAAGAGTAAGACACCATATTAAAATACATTTTATTAATATTACTTTAAATTAGCAGTTGCATAATTTAGATGTAATTTTTTAAATAGCTAATCTGGAATAATAAGAAAAATAGAGAAGAAAAAACAACAATATATTACTTAAAAATTAAAATATTTCAGACTCTTAATATCAGAGAAATAATGTATTCACTATGAAATCAATATTTTACTGCGTCCTGTCCAGCACATTTTTTAGAAATATAGAATACTTACGTTAGTATTTTTGAAAAATATAATTAAAAAAAGGTTATTTAAATTATTTTCAACCGTAATGGCAGGTTAATATATTAATAACATAATATGTATGCTGAAAATTTTACTGCATAGTAATTTTTTTGTTTTTTTTTTTTTAACAATACCTGGCAATTTCTATCGCAAAAGTTTTTTGCCTGGTTTTGAAACACATTTTCATATGTCACTCACAATAATTAAATCTGATTTTAAAAATTAAAAATATATAGTAAAAATGTGTATAATTAGTATAACATTTGGCCAACAGATGGAGTTACCATTCAATTCTAGGCCTAAAATTTCAATGAAGTCGGGAGATGTCCATTAACAAAATATATTTAAACTGTTATACATGATACAATTAATTTTCAATTACTCTTGGTCAAATTAATCTAACGTAAGTAAAGAATTGATTATTCACACTGTCTTGAAATTAAACTTGAGAATTTATAAATGTCAATGAAAAGGGGACCGATTGAACAACACATTGAGAAGAATGTTTATAAAGCAAAAATAGAACACCAACACAAACAAAATTAAAGAAAACAAATAAAATCGATTAATTAATCAGTCAGACTGAATTAAAATTCTATGTTGTTATTTTGAAATTATTTATAAATTTTATTTTCTATTGGCATATAACCAACAACATCCAGGGGCGGATCCAGAAAAAAAAAGCGCGGGGTAAGGGGGTCTCTTCATAAGGAAAATGTTAAAAAAAAATGGGAGTAGGGGAAATGCTGGGCTAAATCCATGTTAAATCCGAAAATTCGGGGGGAAGAGGCGGTCACAGCCCCCTCAGCTTCTTCCCCCGGCCCCCCTCTGGATCCGCGCCTGTCAACATCCCATATAAAGGTGGATTCACATGGCGATTTTTATCATGCGACGCGACGCGAATAATGCGCACTTGCTGTAACATCCATTGGCCGCCATATTTGGCGATGAAAAGAAAAAGAGCACCGTAATTAACGCGATTCCCGGCGAATTCGCCGCCGCATAGGATTTCACAGCTTTTACGTCAAAATCGCGTCGCTTCGCCGTTGTCGCCATCTGAATCCGCCTTTATTCAACAATATTTCCGCAAGTTTAATTTAAATTTTCTGAGAACATTGAATTTATTAAAAAAAAACACAGTTTACTTTTAGAAGATCTGAGAGAGATTAATCGGAAAAAAATTCAAATGCTCATTAATAAAACTCCTAAATAAATGACAAAATAAACCGACAAAAAAAAATGTTCAAATGCTCATTAATAAAACTCCTCTCCCGATGTATCTCTTCTCTGTTGTATAACAATGATGGTGAATACCGTGGCAGGCGATCAAACGTGGAAATAATGTGTTAAGTCGAGAAACTGAGGTGGCTTTAATTTTCAGCCGAGGGGGGATTTTGAGGAAGAGAAACGCAAATGCAGAATAATTTTCCATAATAGTAACGTAATACGTGGAATAAAATTATCAAACTCTCTATTCATTAAGGGAGTTTTTGTGCTGAACTGATATTATTTCATATTTAAAAATTAAAAAAAAAAAAAAAAAAAATACATTAAATATGCAACTTGTATATTATTACAGACAATAATAGTTACGATGCAAAAAAAAAGAGAGTTAAAAATTCAAAACACATTAAACCAATTAAATTTAATTAACAACTAGTTTAAAAACTTCTTTTGCATTCATATTATATAATATATTAGCCCCCTTTCTTAGTTGAAATAATAATGATTTTTCTAGTGCATTATTTTTGTTAAATGCACACTTCTTAACATACTATATTATATATAGCCTAGCATACATATGATATATGTAAAAGTACATCAACTTATATTGTGATATTTAATTTGTCTTTTTTTTTCCTAAAAAATTTGTAATAATAATAAAAATGTGTGTAATTTTTATTCTAAAAAATCATTGCAATGTACTTAATAATAAATTTCTTCTTCAACACTTAATTTTAAAGAAAGCCTTGAAGGCATTATTTCCCAGTTATAGCTCCTCGTCTTACCCCCTTCCCTTAAGATTTCCCTCCTTCTTCGCCCGTTCCTCGAGCCTGCATAATCATTACCAATTTATATATAATTATAAATCTCATTTCGCTTTAAATAACAATCTTGCGAGAAGCAGCCAAGATAGCAAACGAAAATGAATCTTCTTCTCGCGAGTATAACGTTTTTATTACTATTAAAGATAATTATAATGGCTTACTTATTATTTGTGTAAACTTTGATGAGATGGTTGGAAAATTTTATAATAATAATGATAATAAATATCCATAAAATATTAATAATAACAATCCAGTATAAACGTTATATCAATGTTTTAAAATTAATTAAAGAAAATGTAAATATACTCTTCTAAATATATCAATAATTGAAATTTTAATTAATAATAAGAAATTTAATAATGATAATATATCAACAAATTATTATTTTCAAGTTTGATTACTAAGTAATTAATATTTTTGTAATTAAAATTTAATGATAATATATTCTTAATATTGTTTTTAATTAAAATATTTTTTATTAAATATTGGAAAAGCTGATAAAAATTCAAAGTACACTTAAAGAAATTCAGAACGCTGCTGTTACTTGCTTTTTGCAAACGCTGCATAATTTAATTTTGATTTTCAATATTAGGATAGAGAGAAAAAAACATCTGATTTTTACCAAAATAGTTCAGTGTTTGGAAAGGCAACACTTAATTTACCTTAAATAAAATGGTTTTCCCCTAGAATGTGTGATTACTATTTACAAACATTTTTCTAACTATTTACAAACTATTTTCATCGGTGTATATATGAATATTGTATTACTGCAAATTAACTTCCATATATATATCATGGTGAATTTTTTAAATACAATAAGCAGCGATGAAAAAAGGTTAATTTTTATATTCTACAAACTTGCATATTAATTAATAATGAAAGTGAAAAACAATGATTGTATAATTAATTTCTGACCAAAAATTATATTATCAATTAATTGGTATTAAATAATTAGTATATATTAAGATTTTAAATTCTTCTTTCATCTTAATAATAAAAATAGTGCTATAAAAGGTGTGATATATTATAGGTGGTAAGAAACCTGTACAATTCTGTTGTATTGTGGTGGGGGGTGTAAGGGGATACGATGATATTAAGGAAGGTGGGGGATCTCACCACAGGATGTGAGTTTTCAGCCTCCCTAGTTTCTATCCTCCCTTATATAACCCTATGAAGAAAACAAACTTCCAGTCGAGCTGACTTGCATATATATATAATATACCTGCTGCATCTTATCATAGCCTCAAGCACTCAAAACCCATCTTATGATATCTGACTTATACCATATATGAGAAAATCAAATTTTTTTTTTCCAATAATTTTGTATGCTATCTATTTTTTTATGATATTTAATATATTTTTAAATTATTCTTCAAGATAATGTTTATTGTTTCGAAAAACTGATAAATATTCTTAAAAAAAAAAGCTTGATATATAAAAAAAATAATAATTAGTTATGCCTGGTTGATATAAAATTTCTTTTTATAGTTTTTATGAATATATTCAGAAATAATAATAACGAGTAAACAAATTCAACGAGTTAAAAAAAATTTGATTAAATTTTATTTATTAAAGAAGCCACGAGTATTCACCTATATAGGGTGTTTTTATGACTTTTCTTTCATTACGAATTCACAAAGGAAATCTCTCTCTCTCTCTCTCTCTCTCTCTCTCTCTCTCTCTCTCTCTCTCTCTCTCTCTCTCTCTCTCTCTCTCTCTCTCTCTCTCTCTCTCTCTCTCTCTTCTTTTTCTCACCCACCACCGTTCCTTTTCTATAATATATAATATAACACACAGTTTCCAATTTTCCATAGCTTTGAACTTTGCATAATTTCCTTTAAGTGTGATCCCTCATTTACTCATTCAGTCCAAGTTCCCGAGTGCACCGTCGTCTCCATGGCATATAATATTGCTACTTCACCATATAATAGTCTACTTCACAAGGCAAGGTAGTTAAAAAAACTAGTGAACACGTAAATGAAATTTAAACAAATAATAAGTCACATTCTTTTCCACATAAAAACAAATTATTCAAGAAGAATTAAAATTCGATTATTTAATATAAATGAATTAAATATGTTTTTTTTTTTTTTTTTAATTTTTATTATATGATATTGTACCAGCCAGGGATGTAAGAAACCATATGACAAACTGATCTTTTAAATCTATGTATATATATTAGAAATAATACACATGAGATTAACACAATTGCCTCGACTAACAAGTATAACAAAAAATGGCAAAAAAAAAAAAAAGAAAAAAGAAAAAAAAGAACATCTCTTAATAACTATAATTACGTATCATATTTCTCCATCAAAACATTAGACAATGAACCATTTTAATTACTAATGATAGCGTACAGGTAAATAAAAAATTTGATAACTTTCTCTTGCTAATATTTTTTTTTTATATCTACGCACAGTAAAGCCCTCACAGTAGGGCGGCAGTTCGCGGTTTATGTTTTGTGCTGGAGGGGTAAGCAATTTTTCATTTAGTTTTTGCTTGAATTGTGAACGGAAGTTAGCAAGGGCGTGGAGGGCTGCTGCTACCTAGCATAGCGAGTGCGTAGGCGAGTCGACTTTCAACCGAGAACAACGTAGTTCACAAAATGAGAACGAGCCTCTTTAAAAATTGAAAAAATAATAATAATAATAATAATAATTTAAAAAATATATATTCACATTCAATAAAGTTTATGTATTCTGTAAAAAAAAAAAAAACTCTAATTGAGAACAGATTGAGAATATCGAAAAAATATATTGCCCAATTTCTTTTTTGGTTCATATATAAAAAGTTTTATTATAAATTAAATTTCACATAATAGATTGGGATAGGCAACGTTAAAGACATAGTACCTAATTTGTTGCAGAAGTTAAAATAGGCAGGTAAAGTAGTAATCATGGAACGTCATATATTATTTGCAAGTTGATTATCATCCGCGTGTATGCGCCGCATAATATATCATGCATGGGGTCGTAAACACAGTTCCCCGTATATTACGTTCTTATACTGCTTATACTGCACGGAATAACCATAGAACCTGCACTCTCTCTCTCTCTCTCTCTCTCTCTCTCTCTCTCTCTCTCTCTCTCTCTCTCTCTCTCTCCCTCTCCTCTCCTCTCTCTCTCTCTCTCTCTCTCTCTCTCTCTCTCTCTCTCTCTCTCTCTCTCTCTCTCTCTCTCTCTCTCTCTCTCTCTCTCTCTCTCTCTCTCTCTCTCTTCTGTTATAATGTTAACAGTACCATCGAGGCAACCACAACAAATTAAAAATAATAATAATTCACATAAAAAGCAATAAACATAAAATAAATTCTAGTATGGAAAATAATATCAATTCCAATATTGTAACCTTGTTTTTTCAATCGATAATAATAATTTTTTATCAAATTATTTATAAACTGTTATATTTATTTAATGTTTTTGTTGATTATTATTAAAAAATAAATTTATTAATTATAAAATACTTTTTATTAGCTAAATTGGTCATTTGAGCACACAAATTATCCAACAATTATAATGCTTATAGTAGAATAGATGCGGTATATATATATAATTTTTAGTAAATATTAATAAATTAAATAACAGTGAACTGGTTTATTTATCTGTAAGTGTATATAATATACTTTACTGTTTTTAAAATAGCTTTTTTTTTAATTATTTTTACAAATGGAATTAACATGTTTTAATAGAAAGTCATCATACAGGCTAGCATGAAGGTCCTAAAGGATAAAATAAATATCCTGTATAATGGAGTATTGTCCTCAATTTTTTTATTGCAGAAATGGGTAGAGCGTGCAAAGTTATGCTACCCTGATTTTTTTCAGATTTTTTAGAGCCCGGGAAGTATTTTTAAAAAATTATTGAAGGTCCTTTTTGTGACGTCACGCGGCGGCAAGTCCTATCTTTTTCTTAAGGAGCGGCGTCTCGTGACGTCACAAAAATAACTTTCAATAATTTTTAAAAATAGTTCCCGGACTCTAAAAAATCTAAAAAAAATCAGGGTATAGCATAACTTTGCACCCTCTATCCATTTCTGCAATAAAAAAAATTGAGGTCAATACTCCATTATATGCGTGTATCAAATTGTTTATGCAATTTTGATTTTCCCTTAAAATTTGTGAAAAAAAAACAGTGTTAATTAAGCTTGTGGATCTTTTTCCACAAATTCCCCCCCCCTTTTTTTTAGTGAATTTTCTATTCATATTTCCAATTTAATATTAATAATATTTTGTGTTCTACAAAATGATGTACCAGTTACAATATATAAACTTAAAATATTAAAAATATTGTTAATTAAAGACAAAATTTTCAACTATATATTTCAACTTTATGTGACGCTTTTCAGTCTTGCACGGTATATAAAAGAGCCTCAGTATGTGCGGGCAATGGTGCGGGTATGCGGGAAGACTGCTAGTCTTTCATCAACTCTGTCTGGTCATTCAGTGGTCACAGGCGACTTACAATAGCCCCGCACTCTGCTAGCCTTCATTTCCCAACCCTCATTATTACACGAACTTCTAGCTTATGGTGACTTTCATACCTCACAAATTAAACTCTAGAAATGAACTTGAGTTCTCTAAATGACAGATTATTAGTGGAAATTGATGCAATATTTATTATAAATCCTCGAATGATTGAGTGAATTATATAGAAAATCAATACATTAGTGGTCTTCACATCAGTTTGAGTTGCTTATTATATGATATTCATGCAATAGTGTAGTTTGCAATATACATGAATCTCATGTATTATATAATATATTTATAAAGTTGTGAAGTCTTATTTGTATTTGAATGCCCATAGAAACCAGAATTGCAGACCTTTTGAAAGAAATATTAAAGAAAAATACCTCATAACCTATTTTTGCAGTATATTTCCTACTGTTATATATTTAGGTTCAATTTGATCAATCAACAATTTTCCTTACTTTTACTAACCCTAAAATATTGTGAGAATTAATTCAATGCTTTATTTTCAAACCATTTAGTTTTTCTACTGTAATTCATCATGTTTTATTTAGTAATTATTTTCAAAAAATAATTATTACAATATATAAAATTTTATAATGTAAAAGAATTAAGTAAAGTTATAATACGATGTAGTTCCATAGTATATACTTATATACGTAAGCTAAGAGTTTGGTATAATTCCACATGCTCTCAGCTGGCTGTGCGAGAACCTTTGTTACATCAAATACTTTAACTACTTGGTAAAAGACTCATTAAGTTTAGCATACTTTGAGAAAAGTGCTTGCTACTATACTATAAAAGAGGGGGGAGATGAGGGGGAAAAAATGGTAAAATTAGGTAGGAAACTTTTATTTTTTCTATTTTATCATAAAGTAAGCGAGTATATGAGTTAAGGTCCTTAATTTCTTTATAATCTTCAAATAATAATGTTTAAGTCAAATGGATATAGTCCTGCCTTTTATTTTATGATAATTAAATTAGTACTTTGAATTAAAAGTCTGGATTACACTAAGAAAAAAATAATTATAAAAGGTTTACAAACATACTTACATTCAAAATATGCTTAGCTATATATGAAGGTAAATTAAAGTCACTTTAAGTAAGATTACTTTCCAAGATAGTTGGTTGTGCTATAAGATAGAATTTGTTTTTTTTTTAATTCGTGGTTTGGTTTAATGTGTCCCTAGTTGCATTATATATGGTAAGAGCGCGAAATTTTAAAGCAACAAAATGTTTTTGGGACAAAGGACGTATGTGTTTCTTCCTAGCTTCCTACATTTATCCCAAGGGAACTTTCTACAGCGAAATCTTCCTACCACTTGAGTACTTGCGATGTAAAACCAGGCTCTTAAACTGTGCTTAGTGCCTTTCTAAGTGTACTATAATTCAACTTTTTTAATATATTAAATACCCTTTTTTTTAAAAAAAAAATAAAAGTTTATAACAAAAACATTATTAAGCACTAAAAAAATTATTATTATATGGGATATTTTAAAATGCTTTAAAACTTTTTTCTTCAGGTAAAATACGTTTTAGCATAAACTCCCCAATAAGAATAATAAAAAAAATACTAAGTTTTAGTAAGTTTATTGTTTTAACTTAACCAAAAAATTATAACACAACAATATTTTCAACAAGATTATAATTTTACAAAAGTTTATTACAATTGTTCATATATATTTACTATTCCTGTCTCCAAAAGAAATTTGTATATAAATTATAAACTTTTTGCAGGAAAAAGGTCCAAAAACTCGATTATAAACTTTTAAAAGTTAAATTAATAGGAAAAGATATTACTTTTTTTTTTTTTTTTTTTTTTTTTTAGAACGTAACACAAAATGAGTAAGTTATTCTATACGCCTCACTATAAAATTATATAGCTCATCAAGAAAGGATGGTATTGCATGCTGGTTCGGTAGTATATAAGCATAAGCAGCAGGCAGGCATATAGTTTAAATTCGTATAGCAAAAGCTCTCGAAGTTATATATAATTAAAGACGCGCGGCACTTTGCAAAAGCGGGTAGTTTAATAGCAATAACATCAGGGAGTGAAGCAAAAAGTAAAAGTGCTCTTTCTTATTCAAGTCTGTACATACAGCATCACCCCTTATTCATTAGACATCTTACTGCACAAGTAACATTATTCTGTAAGCCTTTTACTTTAGCTTTAATTGATGGTACATCCAAGTTAAACGATTTACATTTTATACACATACATTTAAGAGATGTTAAGTTAAATAAATTTTCACAAAAATTTATAAAATATAAAGGTTTTAATAATTATATATGAGAATCTCAGGTTCAAAAAATCAGGTAATCTAGTTAAAGGTTACATTTCAGGTGCGGTGTAATATAAGGATTTTAATAAGAAAGCGTAATTATCTAGTTTTGAAAATAAGGATTTTCCAGCAGAAAATTAAAAATTGTTGTCTTAAAACTATTTATTAAAAAACTGTATTGGCTTATACCAATATATATTATACGTATGCAATAATATTTATAAAAGAATACACAGAGCTAGTGACCAGGCTTTTTAATAACAACTTTTTAGCAATTTAAAAATCTTGTGCATGTAGGTTATATTTTATAACAACAATGGAAGTTAACATACAAAAATTATTACATTTTGAAGATTATTTTTACTCTGCGAATGCAAGGATAAAAATAAACCCTCTCTTTCGATACAATGTGCGATGAATTGATTGCCACTAAAACATGAATGTGATAAAAACAGCAGAGATGATCGACATTTCACGAGGAGTATTCAAGCATCATCTCGACAGTGTGAGATGAATGGAGCTGCAGCATCTCCAGCATGTAGATCTTGGACCAGCCGGTCTAGACGATGAGAAACCAGTCCTTGTTCGAGTAGCCACCCAAACCCGATTTCCCACCCACCTGAGTAACAGATCCGTTTCATCATTATAGAGCCCCTGATGACCTTGTAAATATCAAATAACAAAATGTCAATCATAATGTATTAACTATGAAATAAAGTTTAATTGTGTAATGTATAATTATTATATTATATCATCGTATTGTTAGTCTAAATATCAGATGTCAAGTTGATATCCACTTGACTTCAATTACATAACCAAAATATATCAAGTTTGCTTGGAAAATCTGTACGCTATATATATATATATATATATATATATATTTCAATGATAATGATATGTATTTTTTTAAATAATTACATATGTTTTTAATGTGTAATAACATGCAATAGAAAATTGCTCTTATTGTGGTAAGTTTTAGGTATAAGCTAATTCTTGAAATGTAAGAAAAGTTATGGCAGATAACTGTAAAAAAACATTTAAATAAAATATAAAATATGCGCTTTGCAGTATTAATAACACAACATGATGAATTTAAGTAATATAAATTAAAATTTTATTAATTTAAAATAATTTAATATTTTATGTTATTATTTAATTATTGCTATGACATGACTATATATACAGTATCATAAAAAAATTAATCCAATATTATTGGATTATGTATATATTTGTAATCAGGAATATCATCCGATTTGCTATATCATTTTTTTTTTAATTACTTTTGTAAAAATACTAAAAATTAATTAAAATTGAGTTTTTTCTTTGAATTTAGTAATTTTTTTTTTACATCGGTATATCTCTTTGATGTTCTAAATTTAATATGGTTTTTATTAATATTAAACGATGAGAAGACTGTATAATTTTTTTTGTGCAAAAATAAGTCATATTTCAATGTATAATATTATATAATTTTTATTCAAAATTGAAAAGAATTTATTGAAAAATGAAACTCACTTATTTATCTTATCTTGAATTGAGGAGCTACATTCTGCGTTGAAAAATTAATGTGGTACATACAAAAATCCACCCCAGAGATTATTTTTTTTTAAACCAAACCATGGTGAAATCATGTAGCTACAGTAAGATATAATTACAACATATTTTATAAATAAATACTAGTGAAACAATAGAGTATCGACCTCATTTTTTTTTATTGCAGAAATGGATAGAGAGTGCAAAGTTATGCTACCCTGATTTTTTTCAGATTTTTTAGATCCCGAGAACTATTTTTTAAAAATTATTGAAAGTTCTTTTTGTGACGTCACGAGACACCACTCCTTAAGAAAAAGATAGGACTTGCCGCCGCGTGACGTCACAAAAAGGACTTTCAATGATTTTTTAAAAATAGTTCCAAGGCTCAAAAAAATCTAAAAAAAAAAAAAATCAGGGTAGCATAACTTTGCACGCTCTATCCATTTCTGCAATAAAAAATTTGGAGGTCGATACTCCATTATTAGCCCGTATATAGGCTTTAATAAGATATATATATATTTTAAAGCAAGAAAGTGATATTTAGTAAAGTTACTTCTATATCTTAATTATTAATATAATATAAACTAATCTTAAAATGATTTTTGCCGCATGAACGATCACCTTAACTTAATATCCCATCCAATTTGCCACCCATGACTTTGGAATTTAGCTCTAAAAGAGGTAGAAAATACATATAAATAATTATTTTTCTTCACTGTTTCATTATATAAGTAACAACAAATATTATATCACAATAAAAAAAAGAGACAAAAATATGTAACTTTATGATGCAAGTTTCTAGAGTATAAAAGAAAGAACAATCGAAAAACTGTAAAAGGAATAATATAAAAAAAAAAGATGGTAGGGAATGTTATCATTAAGAAAAATACCATTGAAAGAGAAAGTGATATAAAAGAGTGGACACAGAAACAAAAGAATAGTATGCAAGCGTGTGTATAGCAATCCCAATTTGAGCAGAAAGAGAATATAAGAAATGAATAGGGAGAGCAGAGACAAAAGACAGCGAGCGAGGGAGTATAAACACATGCAGGAAAACTATTCAGTGATAAAGAAGAAAAGAAGAGCCAACTTTTATAAAATCTATACTGCATACCCAACATTAGATAATCATAAAGTAAAGGAAAATATCACATATTACCTGCAGAATAACAGTCAGCAGGTAATAAATATGAAAAATATTAGGATATTTCTTTTGTAACTATAATATGATGTTTTGGAATTCAAAGTACGATATTTTTAGCTTAAAAATTTGTTATGTCACAAATCCTTCCTCAAAATTCCTCTGTGTATAGTGGTACAGGAAATCTTGATTCCGTACTTGTTTAGTTTTCCAACTTTTTTAATTTACCAAATATTATATTTGACTCGTAGAGAATTACAATACATTTTAAATATTTTGCCCTGCCAGATTGAAATGTAGGCTAATTGTTGTGCAGAAATCCTTTCTAAAGCAAAGAGTGTAGCCTAATATACGGGGTAAGAAAAAAAAATGGCGGCTGTCGTTTCAACTTTAATGATGAGCGCTGGTACATACATACTTGTTAAACATAAAAAGTGTATATGCATGTAACAATTGCAAGTACTCGTACGTGATGTTACACCTTTTTAATGATCACGTCTCTACATTCACAAAGAGTGACCAATTATTTGCTTTTTTTTTTAACTTATAAAATATTATATATGACATTTTATAATATTTAATCCTCTTCTCCCTCGTTATTTTCTTGTTTACATTTAATAGCTAAGTATGAAAAGGGTTTTATGAAACAAAGTAGTGGTCATTCAAAATCCTTATTAATTTACTTGTTACAGCAACATGCAGTACAAGGGATGTTATATATAACACGTAGGCTTGATTCTACAACCCCCCGTGGTGCATAATATTCCCTCGTTTCAACCTCTCATACTAACCTCTACATACTTCGCAGAACCAGAAGGGAGGATTATAAGTACATTTATATTAAATAACAACTTGCATGCAAAGGATGTCTTCAATTATTGGTCAGGTAATTAAATTAATTAAGAAGTTTAATTTTTATGTTTATGTTTATATCCTTAAGCAAAACTTCTAAATATTTTTGTATAAAATAACACTATCTATAGTATGATAGAATATTAAAAATGTAACAAAATTTTTTATATTATATCACTCAAACTTCAATCATTACATTTACTATAACAATTATGTATTTTATTATTATATATTATTGAACAGTTATAAAATATATTTTTTCTCTTTAGACCATTTAAAAGGCTTCTTTTGTTATAAAATTAATAATTATTATTTTCTTTTTACAAAATTGACTTAAGAAAAAAAAAGTAAAAAAAAAGAAATGTTTTTATTATCATTTAACAAAGGTACACGTAATGTTGTGCCTGTTATAATTAACAAAAATAAGAATTTAAGAATATTAAAGAAGTGTTTTTTTTAATATAAAGAATTATGTATCAAAAAACATTTGTTGAAAAACTTATAACAATATAATTTTAAAGGTAAATATTTACCAAAGCTTTTTATTTTTATGTTATTTTTCTCAGGTATTTTGGAGCTACTTTTTCTTTGATATATACGTATATATAGGTAGGCTGTTAAGAAAAGTAAAAAGCTGCTTGCAGAAAAACGAAGAAGCAAAGCAGGCAGGTTAGAGACGAAGCACAGAGACTCAAAGCAAAGTCTGAGAGTTGTCTGGAGTCGAGAGAGAGAGAGAGAGAGAGAGAGAGAGAGAGAGAGAGAGAGAGAGAGAGAGAGAGAGAGAGAGAGAGAGAGAGAGAGAGAGAGAGAGAGAGAGAGAGAGAGAGAGAGAGGCGCCCCAAGCGTCTCTGCAGACAGCACGAGTGAAGGAAGAAGTACATGCACTAAGCAATATAAAATAAGAAAGGTCAGTCCACTATTACAATACATTATCGTATAACCGAAGAACTACCATAACACACATGATATTACAACATCCATATGTTTAACAAGGACCAAAACTAGACAAAACTAGTTTTCCAAAGTACAGGAAGGTAAGTACACTACCTCCATTATACACCCTCTTTGCTGCAATCCTGTCTTATCTGCGGCTCACCTGCTACAGTCTCCTCAAGCAACTCCAGCCTGTCTGCCAAAGTTGCTCCCACTAGTACAACTTGCCAATTAATCAACAGATCAACACTCAAATAAAAAATACACTATCATAAAATTGATACTATATACGATTAATTCCAGTTTTCATGTTGTTTTAACTGACAATTTAATTTAATACGCAGAAATAAAACATTTTTTTTTTTAATATCAAAATATTATAAATTAATGGAAGCTTAAAATATACTTAATATGTCATCGGTATAAACATTATATGTTTTATATCAGACTTTATATAGCAGTTTAAGCTATGATAAAATATGCTTACTATGAGGAAAATATAACACCTATATATATACAAAGCCCAGTAGACCTTAAAGTATATGTAAACTTGAGCTATAGTAGACGAGGGAGGAGTCAAAAGCGAACAACCGCGAAGCCAGCGAGACGTTCAGATAACCCTTATCACACTTTGAGGCACTCTGCACTCGACACCTCATATAGCATTTCCCTGATAACACCATGAGCCGCCGCGACTAGCATCAGCTCTTTTCCTTATATATATATTTTTTTTCTGCTTCAAGTTGTCACGGTGTTTCGTTCTAGCTGCGCTACTCACTAAATTCTTAATATAATGTACCGACAACATTTTTTTCATATAATAATTATTAGAAAAAGAAAGTTCATTAAACTTTCCCACGCTTACCAACAGAACATTGTAACTCTTATTACTGTAACACAAAAATAATAAAAAATACATTTATTGCTCACTTTAAATACTGCATGGATTTTTTTTTAATGAAATTAACATTTAAATCCATGTAAAATTATAGTCATATCTTTTCAATTTTTATTTATCTAATTTAGTATTGTTGTGTTTGCAAAAAAAATGTACACTCGTTACTTTAGAAAGTTTTCCACTTGCAGCCTTGTTAATCACTATGCCTTGTATCATTCTTATAGTGCATGGAGATTAACAAGGCTGCAAAGAGAACTTTTCTAAAACGACGACTGTACAACTTGCCAAGAAAAAAAATCATTCTAAAAGAAAAATCAGAACATTAATTTCTTTGCTGACTTTTGAATAAATTATTAAAAGCCTTTAATCGAAATAAAAAGAAAAATACATTAAATCTACTGCTTACTATCACTATAAAGACGTATTATAATACTAATTTAGAACCTATATCCATATACCTGTATATTAAATGTATTCTTAACTGACAATTGTGAGTTCATATTCTAAGTAATTTAGGTGTAAATACATTGTTAAGAAGGGCGAGGCTTTAAGATGTCACCAGGAGTCTTTTGTTTACTTGCATTATCGCATGTCACGATCCTGCTGCTGCTGCTGTGCGTTACACCAGCACATGTCCTTATTTCTACTTGCTTGAGGTAACGAGAACGTGGCTCCATCTAGATCGGGACTCGAAATGGGCACGCCCAAAACCCTATCATTAAATCGTCGATAACTTTTCTACCCCCCACAACTTGAGGTTATACTCTTATGGGACCACTTCATACCAAACCCAACGTGATTAAAATTGCAATCGAACAAACCATTAAAAAAAATTTCTCGCTTCATTTTATTCCCTTGAGGAAAATATTCTCTCTTTCTATGTAATGCTTTTATTACAATCTAGTTTTTTTTTTATATTAACATAAAATATTGGGAACAAAAAAGACGAAATTTTAATTTTTCCCTAAGCTACTGTAAAATTTCTAGTTAGTATATATAAGGCATTTTTATGTACAGTACGTTAATATATTCAACTGTGTGTTAATTAGTATTAATGAAAGGGTATAAATAGATTACAATTAAGAAATAATTTACATAAATACAGGGCATGGTAACATTGAAATTACATTTGACAGAGTGTATACATGAATTGCCACATTTAAATTAATTTGTAACAATTAAATATAAGAATACACAAATGCTTACATATACATAAAGTAATCATTGTAAACTATTTCTCTGTATGTAATTTGTTTAACAATACATCATTATTATTTATCCTACCTGCTACATGTTGTATAAAATTATAAGGTAAAATTTAATCAAATTAAGTTTAATCTCAATAACGGCGTAAATCACTATTTTACTTTAATGTATGTAAATAACAATGTGAAATTCAAATTTCAAAATGAAAATTACTATTATTAACTACCTATAATTATGCTTTATAACAATCTCAACAATACCTTATGTACTGTACCTATATAAGGTATTGTTGCAAAGATCAAAGACATCAGGTTTACAGTAATGTAAAGTAACCATGAAAATTTAGTTATAAATCTTTAAATTCGATAATGATTGTTATTAACGTAATTACCAATTAATTTGCAACAATAATTGATATAATGGTTATGCCACTCAGTCACTATTGAATCATTGGTAAAATTTAAGTATATTAACTACTGTATTTCCATCGTCATCAAATCTTCCAAATTGATAGATTACGTTTTTCATTAATAATTCTATAATATTGTTAATAATAATTCAGAAAAAAATCAGTAAATTGACGTAAACTATAGCAACATTTGGAGCACGAAAGAGTTATTCATGTAGAAAGATGTCTACTCAGTATATAACCGCGGTTAGCGCCGTTGATTTAAGCTAGCTGCTAGCTTTAAGAGTGATTGGTGAAAAGCTGGATAACTTCCATCAAGAATCACGCCCATAATTTTAACAAATTGCATGTATCTAATACGAAGTATAGTTATGTATAGGCACCAATTTAATACAAGTGAATTTCGTAAAAGTTCAGTTATGTAAATCATCATATTCTGGAAATCAAACACAATTTTATGATTATTTTTTTGCAACTTTTAAATGCTGCATGATATCCAATAATTTATATGAAACTATAAATTATAATGATTAAAAGTTGCCTACTTATTAGTTATTACTATTTTATATATTATACTGCGTATAATACGGTAGCTCTATAATATAAAATAAAATTTGCAGCATAATATACCCTGTAATTTAATCCGAATTCTATATATATATTTATTTTTTCAGTGAATATCATTTTGCACAACGGTGGTATATAACATACATTCGTATTGTATAATACAACATTGTTTAATTTAATAATGTGTATATTTCGTGTTGAGTAATTTACAAACAAAAAGAAAAGGGATGGCAGAAAAAAAAAGAGGGGAGAATTTTTTTAATGGAGGCGAAATGGGGAAAAAAAAGTAAATTTTTAAGCAAAATTTTCAATTTACAGAATTTCTATCAAATTCTGTTGAAATAAACACACTCCAAAAGTTCACTCTTTTCTTGTTTTGTCCTCTTTCCCTCTTTCATTTCTGCATCACAATCAAAAAGATAAATAATACAAAATTCTATTGTGTTCTTATTTTCCAATGTAATTACAAGTCAATCACAAATGTAAATAAACCCAGCACAAATAATTTCTAATTTACAGTACGCAAATATTATTTTATAGGTATACACTTTTGTGTAGTAAAATCTTTACAATTTTATATAACACTAACTTTTTGTTCTTGTATTAATTAGCTGTAGAGGTGAGATAAAAAAAATAATGTATAAATTTCAATAATGAATGAATAACTGAATACAAAATCTATACAAAGTTACAATTTCTTTTAAATTAAATCGTGCTGCAATAAGCTGCAATAAAATAAACAAAAATCGTGCATTAATAAAAAAAAAAAAAAAAAATGCAAAAATTTCACGTTAATAAATTAACACTATAAAGTGTTTTAATGGCATATAGTAAATACCTAAAAATAATACTAATATATAATTCATAATCATTAATTGATGCGTTAGATATTTGTGAATGAGTTCTTGTACATTATATAATTGACGCATGAAGAATTTAGTATAAAGCTTATATATATGTATATATATATATATATATAGAGAGAGAGAGTATATCATTTGTTTTTATTTCAGTTTCTCCCTCTCTTTCTATATATAACCCTCCTCATCTCTCCACAATGTATAGAACATACTATCTGTACCATTAATGCGATTAAAAAGGTTTCGCCCACTATTATATATATATATATATGGAGTCCATATATACTTCGGTACTTAGCGTTAATGCAAGTGAGCTGGTTGCTATATGTACTGCACCTATACCTCTCTTTCTGGCTGGTGGGATGGTTGCTGCTGCTGCTGGCTTGTGCCTCATTCAATATTTGCAACCTTGGCTGGCTATATAGAAGAGATAGAGGGTACTCCCAACAGTGGCTGCCGCATTGCACGATTCCTCGTCGACGTCGTATATAAGCCGATATTACACCGCCAGTCGCTCGCTACTCCAACGTAACCCCAACTTTAAACCCCCCACCTACCACCCCCATATAACCAAGCAGATAAAGTGTGCTAGCTAAAACTCAATTCTAAACTCAATGAGACGTTAAGAGAAAGAAGAGAACAATTTAGATGTCTACCCACTGTAACAAGTCATAAAACATTTTAAACTTAATTTAAATTACTTAACTAACATTATATATAATATATAAATACTTATAATAAAATATATATTTAAATCTTTAATATTTCACACTATAAATTTTCATAATTAGTAAATAAGTAACTTACTTTTAAAGATAAAGTTCTGATAAGTTTCAAAATATAAATTACAATATAATAAAAGTAATATTTTTATTGAATTGTTTTACTGCTTATTAATAATTATATTTTCAATAAGTAGAAAATGAAATTAAGTAATGTATACAGCGATATTAGGAAAGATAACTGTGAGAATTTAAAAATATTGTAATTTTGAATCTGAATTATTGCAAAGTTATTTATAAGGAATATTTTATGATTTTTATTTTATTAGACTGAAATGACCCTCAGTTTTCCTAAAAGCAATGAACAAAAAATCATATCTATAATACATAATCATCAATTCAGTCCATAAAAAAATATAAAATTCAATATCATTACGTTACACACACTTGAATATTTTTTTCTATAGCACCAATAAAGTAGCCTCAGGTCCATCTATAGTCTCTCGGTATAAGCAAGGAGCCTGGAGGCTCCAGCGAGAAGCTACTGGAAAGTCAGTAGCTACATCTCAACACCTGTCTGGGGAGATCGCGAACCTCGTTTGTTAAACCTACTAGATGGAGGAGCCGCCAGCAAGACTCGACGCCAAATAATTAAGTTACACCAGGGTGGCTAATGTACTTAGTCCTTCCCAGATAGCAGCAAAGCCCAGTCAGTGTACGGTAGCTCAGAGGTGCTAGAGAGAGAGAGAGAGAGAGAGAGAGAGAGAGAGAGAGAGAGAGAGAGAGAGAGAGAGAGAGAGAGAGAGAGAGAGAGAGAGAGAGAGAGAGAGAGAGAGAGAGAGAGAGAGAGAGAGAGAGAGAGATCCAAACTCCAGCATCCAGATAGAAAGACAAAGAGCATGCGTCTTCATTACAGACAACTAGAAAAGTTAGTTCGTTTTCCTACAAAACTAAATCTCCTTCACTCTTGAAAGAGTGTAACATTTTGTATTTTTTATTTAAAAGTAAAAGAGGACAAAAATAAATCACAATTTAAACTAACATTTCATCTAAATAACAAAAAAAGGTGTTATAAGCATCATTTAGTAAAAATACTAAAAATAAATAGAAAAATGTATGTAATTAGAAAAATAAATTAGGTATGAATAATCAAGTAAGACTATAAAAAAAATAATAAAAAATACTCTGATTTAATAAATCATATGTTCGGTGTTGTGACTTCAAGTTCGGTACCATTTATATGCATATTCAAAATAATCGTTGTAGTGATCTATCAAAGTCAAGAATTTGCAAAAGAAAAAGTGGGCGTTTTCGCATGCAATTACAACGTGCTGGACTGTACTTGGAAATATTTCATGCATATCAAAAAGCCTTGGGCAAATGTAAGCAAACCGTTGAGTGCGCTATTGCTAGACTTCACTTTTTTTTTTTCTTTACTGCTATGCTTTAAACATCAGTATCATAAAGGCTGGTACACAAGTAAAGTTTTTTATCCTTTTTACAATATGCCTGACCATAGCTTTAGTAAAAAGCATTCTATATATTCTTTGGTGTACAAAAGATTCACGTTTTTATCATAAAAGGTCAGAGTATGCACATTTATCGTGAACTGAAATAACATGGACATTATGGCATATTGCTGCAGTCTTGGTACTTGATGCTACTTACAATATTTTATTTTTCTGTTATTTTTACTATAATATATATTTTTATATATATTGCCAACAAAGCCAAAGGCATTTAAAAAGTAATTTAATTTGAAAGGGATTTATCTTTTTTAAATTTGTTTGTGTATGACTTATCCAGCTATTACAAAAATGTATACTTGCTACATAAAAGTTATTATTATCAGTTTTTTATAGAAAAATGAACTTTGCTGTAAATTAAATTTACTTCTTATATAATTTTTTTTTCATAAGAAACTACACCCTTTTTTAATTATTTTTGTCTATACGAAAGCAAGAAAGTATAAATTTGACACTGTTTAATGGGGAATTCTCCTACATTTATTTTAATTTTTTTTTCAAATGCTCTATGCCTTAAAATTAAATGTCCCAAAACAAAAAAGTTTCAATCTTCAAAATTGGAGACAAGGGAATTTTTTAAAAATCTTCCTTCTTTTGAATTTAGCGCTAAAACGTGACGTAGAAACTGCCTAGCAGTCGAAATTTTCCTGCAATAAATTTATATTTTCGATGATCACTCTTAAAATAAACTGATATTAGAGACAAAACTACTGATACTAGGGTAGAAAAACCCGCTGATTTCGATCGTGTTACTAAAATTTATAGCCAATCACTCCATGACGCTCAAATTATGATATCAGGCAGTTGTTGTGTGTTAACTAGGGAGTTTCTACGTCACAATTTTCAGGTTTGCGCGCAGGTTGCATACTTTGCCCCTATTCTAATAATCCTTTCAGAGTCCCCAAATTTGAGTTTAAAAAGTTGAAACTTAAGGTAGAGATAACACGGATCAGCTGGCCCAATGCTAAAAAAATCCCATTCATAAAAATTATGAAAAAAATTTGAAATGTTCTCCTCTACATCCCCTATCAGTAGGTAAAATATCAGGTATACAAAAACGAACTAGTTTTCGAGTTATTAATTTTTAAAGTTGACTAATTTAACATGGAATTTCCATTTCTCCATGTTAAATTAGAGAACTTTAAAAATTAATAACTCGAAAACTAGCTCGTTTTTGTATACCTGATATTTTACCTACTGATAGGGGATGTAGAGGAGAACATTTTAAATTTTTTTCATAATTTTTATGAACGGGATTTTTTTAGCATTGGGTCAGCTGATCCGTATTATCTCTACCTTAAGTCAAACTTATTGTTAATATGTACACTATCATAATATAGTAGTTAAATTAAAATTTGAGTTGTAAGAGAATTCCCCATTACTTATTAAAATTGGTGTTGCCTCTATTAATAAGTTTGAAGTGTTGTATAAATTCACGAATTAATATTAATTAATTAACTTATATATTAAAAAAATAGCATTTCACTGCAAACATATATAAATCCCAGATAATTAGACTTTATCTGTATAAATATATATAGTATAGTGGAGCATAATAATAGGGGATAAAAAGAGTTAGAAAAGAACAATACAGAATTGTGGATGCAAAATGAAAGAGAGAAACATTTAGAGAGCGCTCGTATTATGAGGAGTTGAACAATGGAAATAAATGAGAAATGGTCAGGACGTTCACTGTAGAGTTGCCGAGGGAGGGAGGGAGGAGATTACTATTCGAGTCACAGCACTAACTTGTGATGTCACACATCAGGGATTTGGTTAAAACTTTCAATAATTATACTATAACTTCTAAAGTCAATTACACTAAAAATTAATTTATTAAAAGTTGAGACAAAGGATTTATAATAACTACTGTAGTAAGAAATTACATTAGTATCATAATTACAAAAAAAAAAAAAAAAATCCAGAGTTCAAAATATTCTATGTATATTATAATATATGCATAGATTGTCATATAGGCAGTGCATTCTATTTATAATATTATGTATGTGATATAAATAAGAAAAATAAATATAGTAATATTTAAAATAAAAAATGACATGGAAAACTTAAGAAACAAAGAAGCGATGGCAAATTTGCCAAATTAAAAATGAGTCATAATATTTCTTGGAGAGCGCCATCGATGACTGTATTTCATGTGATCATAGAGCATCCAATGGATCCAATGGAATCTGTATTGGTAACAACTATGCTTGCAGATACGACTTATCCATCGAACATAACTTACATGTTGTTAATTAAGTTAGAATCACATTTGATAACCATGCACAGAGCTAACCTTTTGAACCATTATAATAAATAACAATAAAAACATGAAAGTGGGTGAAGAAAAATAAAATGTGTATGTCTAGAATAAAATGTTAGAGACGCAACTGCCAGATTACCGTCTTTCAGGTAGAGGAACAGAAGTGAGTGATGAAAATTTTAATTGAGGTTCTAATAAATTTTGGGTGGTTTTATTTCAAATTTCATCGTCTTTGTTGTTACCGCCATATAAATAAAACCATCAAGTGAATGAAAATTCTAGTTTTTAAGTTTGTCTCAATCTCTGTATTAAGCCGGCATTACACGATACAATTTTTCTGATTATTGAATACAATTTTTTCGTTCAAGAAAAATTCAACTACATTTGTTTAGTATGGAGATGAAATTTTCTTGCAAGGAACAATTTTATGCAAAATTTATTGTGTAATACTGTCTTTAAAAGCAAAATTATCCATAAATACCTTGATAACAATGATATTTACCGAAAAAAGTAGCTACCTGCCCCCCCCCCCCAAAAAAAAGAACTTAGTAATTAGTATCCTAGTTGCTCCAACTCGGTAATGGTGCGCAAGTTAACCAAACCAAAGACAAAATTTAAAGTACACTCTAGTTTTTACATTTTCTCCATACCATAATATTTTTTTAATACTCTTTGCAAATTTTGAATATCTATACAGACAATTACACGCTCACATGTATATTCAAGACACCCAGCAATCGGTTGTCGTGATTCTCTAGTTCAAAAATTCCTACAATAATGACATTTTATAACATTATAACATAAGTATATAAAGTTGTGTAATTTTTTACGGCATCAATAAGAGAAGTGAACTACAGATTCCTGTACTTGAAAATCATCACAATCTTCCAATGTTAGGCCCTGAATGCGCATGACTCAAAATACTCATCTTTTAGGAAAAAATCCAGTCTCAATTTTTGTACCAACGAGTGTACTGTTTTTGTTATTTTTTTTTCTTTTCTCTCTCCAAGAACAAAAGCCATCTCAATTTGTTGTGTTAGTGAGTGTACGGTCCCCCGAGCACGGCGCGCAGTGTAGTGAGACGCCGTGACCTTGCCGTGCACTGGGGCATGACCCCGTCACGCCGGGCCGACTGACTAGCACGCACCCGCGCCCTCCCTCGCTGCACCAGACTGTCTTGCTGCTACTCCCTTCCTCCAGCTAACTCCTCACTACCGACTAAACCACAACTAAAAATAAAACTAAAACACAAAGCAGAGACCATCTTTTTTTATGTATAAATACAACATAAGTACTGTTTTATGTCATTGATAATATTATCATAAAATATAAATACTATACATCAAAAGGGGCTCATTTCTTAATCAGCTGTAATATTATATTAATATTAATATTATATTTAATATTAGTAATATTAAAATTATATAATACATTAGATGTAATTTCAAAAATTCAAAAATAGTAAAAAAAAAAAAAAAAAAAAAAAAAAAAAAAATCACGTGATTTCAACAATTTTTATAGTAATTATCATATATAGTGCACATTAATATTATAATATAAATTATATTTATATTGATTGAAATTATTATAAAAATTCTAAAGGGAATTATTAAAAAAAAAACTCGCAATTAGGAGTTTTTATTACGGTATGATATTATTATACTCTATTTAAGAATATTATAGAAAATAAAATCATTTAAAATACAATAAAAGTTTTTATACAATATTTATACTCTATGAATATTTTTTATACAGCACATTCAATTTAAATCGCAGAGGTAAAGGTAAAAAAGGTAAAGTGATCTGACCTTAATTTGACCTTCTCGTGACCTGATTACCCTGGAGAATTAACAGCGATAGTCTAACCAGGGTGTGCATAATCAGAGCTCCTATAATGAGGAACACGCTAGAACTATTAATTAAGCTGTAGGTGCATTATTGTGATCAAGTTTGCCGATACACACGATTTAATTATTCTGTTCATAAGATTAAGGTTTCAAGCGAAAATAAATTTAATGAGGAATATGTTGAAATAGCTAATATAATATAATACAATAATTACATAATTATAATTATAAAAAATAATTATAAATTTACTCATGATATAAGTAAGCTATATTCGTTAATTTTTATATGATGCTAAATTTATAAGGTAAATTGGATAATTTATATAAACAACTCAGGAAAATACAATTAAAGAACAATAGTTAACAAAAATAGAAGTAACGTGCGTATATCTAGCTTGTTAAATATGATATATAATAGTAGTGTAGTTAGGTTCATGATTGCACTGAATAACAATACAAGCTATCAAATAACCTGAGTACAGTCTGTATTGTATAAGGATTGACTCTCAATGATGACCAATGAATAAGATTAGACTTGCTTTGAATCGTGGTAGTAACTATGTTCTTTGAATTTATATCACAACCATTGAGTTTAGGGAAGCAAGATTTAAAGATTTACATGTGCTTTTACTATGGACCTTGTGTGTAACACAAAACGACAACGAGTTTTTATATATAAGTATAAGCCTTCAGTGTTACTTACCATGACTCTTATCACATAGTATATTATGTATACATACAAATCTATTATATAACACACAATTTATGTAACAAATTTCCATATATATATATCAAAATACTAAATTTAGCTAAGCTAAATGGTATTGTGCAGAGAGAATAAGATTTATATACATCAAAGGAAAATAAATTTACACACACAAGGAAAAGACTGTTTTAAAAAGTAACACATAATAGATAAAAAAAAAAAGAAGTTAGGAAATAAATCTATTAAACTATTATCAAGAAGCTGTTAAACTTCATTAAGCTATCTTCAAGACTTTTTTTTTTTTTTTTCTATCTAATAAGATGGACTGCATCCAAGTGATTTAAAGACAAGTAGCTTTTTGTTTAAAAGTGAATTACTATTATACTTAAATTTATGCTTCGTTTTTATGTCGTTAAGCCATGAAATTGATTGTTAACTATATCTTTATATATATATATATATATATCTTTCTTACCATTAATTTGGGACTGCAAAAATCATGAGGAGCGTGTATTGATTCTTACCTGAAACAAAGATAAAAGGAAAATTTATTAATAAAACATTTAACATTTAATTATAATTCAGGATCTTGACGCACATTAGATTTCTAATTAGTTGGTTCGATCCCAGGCACCGCCAAACTTTTCCACATGATGGTTGCTAAAGAACACCGACATTCGGGAGGTAATTGATGAGACCATCCATTAATTACCGACCATCCTGAATGAAGTTTACATGGCTCCCTCAGTTACATAAATATATGCTGGGATGGATTTTTAGGCCATGGTTGTACCCTGATCCATAATAATCCTCAGCAATGCTAGAGTCTACAAAGTAAAAAGTCACTTGGGACCAAAGTACCCTGTGTGAGTGAAAAAAAAAATATGGTCAAGACAGATTTTTATCTATATCAACCTACAAGACTATTCATATTTTTATGTTGCTTACAGATTATTCAGCAGAATTCTCAAGATGCATGGCACTCTTATAATGTAAAGTTTTTTTTTATATATATTTTTACTACAAGATTGTAACTATGATAAGGGGTTATATAAAAAAAGCCTTGGGTTATTTTTGTAGAAGAGGAAACTACACTGTCTATAGTGTCCGTGCTGCATCATCATACAAGCTATAGTGTTGACTAATATTTGTATCTACTTTAGCACGACACTATAATATGGTGCTTGCTACCTTATATACTTCAATCTTTTTGATATCATAGAAGAAGGTGGATGAAAGCCACGCCCACTTTGGCCAGAGAGAGGTTAAAGAAGGAAACACTACCTGCCTCTGAATGACCTTATCACAGAAGACACAACTGCATATACAGCACAGACGTGACACTATAATGATGAAAAGTTGAAGAACCTTCCTATTTTTTAAACCTCTATATATGATACATAAAAGTAACACCTACAACCTATGTAATACAGTTTTTTATAAAAAATATATATACTGACAACAATCATTTTGATATTGATCTGGAGATAGTGAAATATTTTATTATGTTGTAGTAAATTTACAATGCTTAGAAATCTTTTTTATAAATATGATTTTAATTGGTAAGAAAACATACTTTGACAATACATGCATGTTATTTCATTCAACCAGAAGCATTATACAAGTCATGTTTTTCTATAATTTTTTATACATAAAAGTTTTTTTATGACTTGTTTTTTTTTTTTCCTCCCTTTTATTCTTTCAATCTTCTTAAAATAAAAGTTCTTTTGCTTAAAGGTACTTTTTTTTTTTTTAACAACGTCAGTTCTTAAAAAACAAACAACAATACTTTGTGTCATCATGGTAAATTTATTTTTTTGTCTCTGCATGATATTTTTTTGAAAAATTATGTATATATATAGATCTAAATTTTTAAATTATAACAACAAGACGAAAAAAAAAACATACTTATATATATATACTGTATATATGTAAAATCCATATTGTTATATTTATATTTAAAATGAAAAGACAAAGTATATACAAACAAAGTCATTTCATTGATTAAAAGCAGTATAAAGCACTTGGTACACACTCTAAACATTTCATTCGTGTCTATTCATCTAAGTATTCAGTCAGCACTGAGACAAGTTAAATGTGTCACAATCTATATATATATATATATAATGGAAATAGTAAGCGAGGGAGGAGAGTTGAGTCTTCTCAGTACTCATCCTTCGATAAAAGAGAGAAAGGAGATCAAGATTAGAGACAGAATGACCAAGCTCCACACCAACTGGACCATGAAAGAGAAAATAGATGAGAGTAGCACTAACCCGTTCATTTTATCTTTTGACGTAGTAATACCGTCTTCATATCCTAGCAACTATGTGTCACAACAATGTAAAAGAAAATTAGTATTTACAACTTTAAACTTAAAATATATCATTATGATTTTTATATCGGAATTCGAGTGAGAAAACTTATAAGTGTATTTATGTACTGTGCAGTTTGTTTATTAAAAATGTAAATTACATTTTTTTTATATAAATATAATTATATACAACGATTCATCCACTAATTGTAAGTTTCTTATTCGTTTGTTGAAGTAACGCGAACAGATATCAAGCATAATGTGCTAAAGGTATATATTATGCACAATTTAATATAGCATATTTATGTACTTGAAAAATATGTATATATTATGCTCTTTATTGTAATATTTTACATGAAATTTGAATTTAAAATACATATTTTATTTCTATATTTTCCACTGAATTTTTACTTACGTAAGATTCTTTTTACATTTTATTTACATATTTATTTTACAATAAAAAGGAACGTTGTGTTTCTCAATATCAATGCTACAAAAGAAGCGATACGATGACATTTCTATTTTTGCTGTACTTTCATATTCTAGATAGGGCAATACTATGGGCATTTAGATTCAGATTTCTAGGGTATCCATGTATATATAGGTGCCCGCAGGGACCTAAACAGGGGTGTAGAGAAAAATTCTACATATACATAACAGCATTTGCTTCTTCCATTCGGTCATCACAGGAAACCCAAGTGAAAGAAAAGCGGATGGAGAAATAATAAAAAAAAGAGGTAGCATGTGCAAGCCTATTTCACATTTTTGTCTCCGTCCCATCTTTTGGATACAAGCAATTTTGCGATATAATGCTATATAACTACATGTGAGACATCGCCCAAGGGTCAATTTCTCGCCTTGACACACCATATATTATTATTACCATTCTCACACCGTCTTATATGATAAGCACATTACATAACGATGAATTAATATTTTAAAATTGTATCTATAATTTTTATTAAATTTATTATATAAATATATTAAGAAACGAACAAAATACTTCCCTTTCTCTGAATGAAAAAAATTAACATGTAAAGAAAATCAATTTACATTATATTTAAGTATTATATTATGGCATCAAAAGGTTCTTGTCTATTTTTTTTATAAATTTTTATTTTTAAACTTTAAAAAAGAAAAAAATACCCATGGTATTTTATACTTTTTCCTAACAGGTTTAATTTTTTTCTCAAACATCTGACCATTGTGTTCCCTCAAATCGGACATTTTGCTAGATATAAAAACGAACAAGCCTAATACAGGCAAACATAAAGGCCTTAAGGCTTATCAGTCACCATGCAGAGACCAGAAAGATTGCTGATTCACGCTAGCATTTACTACACCATTATTATTATTACTATTACATTTCTACAACATTCAGTTTGTAGTAGAGATTTTACAGTGAGAGAGAGCACCTGACACTAATCACTGTTAACCGAGCTATCTTTGACACCCGGATCTGCTACATTATATATAATAGCATTTTAGTATCAAATTAATGCTATTAAATAGAGTTCTCAACTTTTAATGTTCGTGTAATTGGATATTTTAGCAGTTTGTAAAAGGTTTATTGTTATAATAATATGTATATACAGATAGTGTATGCTTCTTACATTTTATTTGTGTATTCACTATCCAAGTTTCCTTGCGATGAAAGCTTATCCACTTTTATAAAAAAAGAAAATCAACTTTTTCAGACGGTGCATCATGTATTAATAATAAAAATAAGTTATATAAGAGCATTGAAATATAATTGCCATTTTCCAAGTTTATTACATAGTTCTAGTTCATTCAACTTTTATAGTTAAATAGTAATTGTTTAAAGAAGTAGTATACATATTTTATTACGTGACAGGAATTCACCTGAAAGGTGTCTCAGAAACTTATTCTTTACTTTTCTTTTCACGCTAATAAATAAAGTTGTTTTTTTACGTCATATTTTTCTTAGAACTTCCACTGAGGTAAATTTTACTTATCACCGTAGCAAACACATTTCTTTACGTTTGAAATATGAAGAATAAATTTTTTCTAAGAAAACGTATTACAACTTGTTGCTAAAATCATATTAATTAAAAAAGTCTTCTAAAGTTTGTTTTTGTCAACATTATAATGTTCACTTGAATTTTTACTCTATAAATTCATTCTGTTGAGACATTTTTTTTAAAAGATAAATTCTCTGATATTTATTAATTCAAAATATGAAGAATAAAGAAAGATCTGTCTGAGTTTTGTTAAAATTGAGGTACAAGTTTAACATGGAAACTTATGAACTGAAACTTGAAATGGAGCTGTTGTGAGAAAACTAACCCCTTGAATTTGCTTTATTAACTATTAAATTTTATAACATTCTCAAATTTACAATATTTATTGCATTTGATTCATTGTGACAGAAATGATCGAAATAACTCTGGCAGTGAATGATACAAAGCAAAAATTATTTCTGCTCCTATTTTTTAATAACGCTTTTATTAGAATATTATGAAATATAATTATATTAAAACAAAAACTTCTATTCATTATAATAATGAAGCAAAATTATAAACTAGCACTAGCTTTTTATACATAAAGAAAAATTATAACCTATATACCACCAGTATAGCACTATTAGATGGTATTCAAAAGACTTATATATGCACATGAGATATAAGAATATATTAGAGAATCAGCAATATGCACTGTATTTTTTTTACCACATACATTGTAAGCATTATTATGAAGCATCAGACACCATTGTGTACTAGAAAATAATGAGACGACCTACAGACTTTGTGACTTTCTTTTGTAGTCTTCAAGGAAGAATATAAAAATAATATGCAACATGTTTTTAAGAAAAAAATATATATAACATCTCATTATGTTTTCTTACATTATATAATATGTCATAATACTTATATTTTACAAGAAAACGAAAGAAAATTTTTTTTTTTAAAAAAGCTAATGAATACAGAAACTTGTTGAACTTCAATATAAATGTAAATTTGAACTAAATCTATTAATGCAAGATTTAATTGAAAAAAAAAAAGTTAGTTCTAGTTGTTGTTTCTGTTGAGACGGTGACAAAGAAGCGAACAATGGAAGTTGTCATTACAGCAACGTCTTTGTCACTGCACTCTCCGGGCCACGAACCCAGACTCCTCCTCGCTTCCAAGCAAGCCCGGGGCATCAGACTGCAGCTCGTGAGCACACCACCTCAGACTAAGCACGGAGACGAGTCACTTATGTCAACCCACAGTATAGAGAAGATAGTAGAGAAAGTCGTATGTTAGAATCGAAGTCGAAAACTGCTCGCGTCAACGGCATGTTTGTCCGCCGCAATGTTAAAATCATAGGAAAGGGGCACGACCAAATGGGGCATCCTGCAATGTTATGGTATAGGAGAATCAACTATAATCTGCTCTAACTCGGAAATTATTAAAGCTAGCACAGTGGAACTTTCACTAAAATATTAGAAAAAAAATCTAGTATTTTTTACAAAAAAAAAGTAAGCTCTTAACCCAATATTCAAAAAGTGTCAAAAATTGACTTCAGCTCCCCCGTAGCGCAGGTATGGGAGTTTGGCTACTATCTTTCCTGTACTGTGTGTCAACCCAAATCACAGCACTGCACTCTTATATTAAGATATGAAACAGAAAGTGAAAAATCCTAAATATTGAGTTTCTAAAACTTTGAATATAGAATTTATATACAAAAATAAGTTTTAAGTTTCAAATCCAGAATTAAAAATTGATCCTTTCAGTATTTATATACACATTTACATACACATACATGTAAAAATGTGTAAATCTTACAAAAAAAAAATCTAGAACCTTTATAAATCCATGAGATATATTAATTGAAATCTATGAAATTTAAGAGAATGGAGTAGAAATTGTACTTTAATTTGAGTAATATGTAATTTTATATTAAGTCTTATAGTATATGCCTTATATAGTTCCTTCTTTGAATATTTTATTCGTGTTTTAAAATTGCATGAATTGCAAGAAGTGATATAAAGGCTATATTAATAGTTTTATTAATTTTCCATGTTTAGTGTTGATGAAAACATAGGGTGAAAGCGGTTCCAAAGTTAAATCAGGACCAATAATTAATTAAACTGTTCACTATATACTACATTTCCATTACGCATTAAAATCTAATTTTGTTTCAATTGATAGATTGCGATTTCACATTAATCTCACTATAACTGATAAAAGATACTAATACTAGCATCCTATCTCTGAATTAGGGTGGTACACCTGATGGGACAACCGTGACGTCATTTGTCGTGCTGTGATTGACTATTGATGACATCACGGTTGCAGTGATTGGCTATTGATGACGTCACGGTTGTCCCATCAGATGTACCACCCTAATTCAGATATTTTAAATATTTTTTAAAAATTAGTTCCCGCACTCCAAAAAATCTGAAAAAAATTCAGAAAAGCATAATTTTATGTATATTTTCTAATTATGAAATAAAAAAATGCAACCATTATTGTCTATTAATTCTTTGATATTTCTAAAAATAGTCACACAAAAATTTAAGTCAATTTTGTCAGAGTATCGTGATGTATCTCCACCATGTACTGTAGCAATTAACAGTGGAATTTCTCTGGCACACCACATGCATGCGGAGGGGAAGACACTTGATAATAAGAGCCATATCCCTGCAGACTAGCACCTAGATGATGATGTATTTAAACACACAGTGATAAGAAACGTCGTACTCTGTAAATTTACTTTAATACTTTGCAATTTACACACACTAAATATGTAATACGTCTCTGATGTAATCGTTTTTTAAAGATTTTAAAAAATTGTGATACAATATTGAAAAATAATCAATAATTCTAAAAAGAATGTTGTAAGCTATGT
The DNA here is from genome assembly GCA_949825025.1 of Siphlonurus alternatus. Lineage (NCBI taxonomy): Eukaryota > Metazoa > Arthropoda > Insecta > Ephemeroptera > Siphlonuridae > Siphlonurus > Siphlonurus alternatus. The sequence goes on from OX463782.1 coordinate 31,149,138, forward strand.
AATTTTTTATTATTTCTTTGAAGTTATTTCCTCCTTTTTTAAATTTAACATGTTAGTTATTATTGTTATCGTAGTAAAAAGTGTGTGAAAAATGTGTTTCTTTTTATCGACAACTAACAATACCGAAATGATTATAGTCAATAAATATTACAAAAATAAAATATATATTAATATTATTAATTAATTTAATACGAAAATGTAATTTTTTTTTACATAGAATACATAACTTGCAATAATCATAATTGTGCCATTCCAATAGAACCTAAAAGAACATACAGTATCAAAAAAGAAAATTATCCATCTTTCTAACTAACTATAACTCAATGACTCTAAACGTGGATGGTGAAAAACCTGAATATCTTTCTGGATAACCAAATATTTTATTTCTTAAGAAATTCATTGTAATATAATCTTCTAAGTGATACTGTAATGTACAGTCATCGCCTTGGAAAATTTCCCTTTGCAGCCTTGTTAATCACCATGCTCCGTAAGAATAGCACTGGGCATGGTGATTAACAAGGATGCAAGTGGGAAATTTTCTAAGGAAAAGAGTGTACTACTACTAGTATAAACAAAAAATTAAAGTAAAAAATGTAATTAATTAACAGACACACACACAAAATTATTAAGATTAATGACACGTGTATTGTTAATATTTATAATTAGATTGATTGTCTATAATCGTATTATTATTGAAATATTTTATCAATATAAGATTATTGTTACAACTATTTATAAACTAAAAAGATATAAAGATTGTGTATAAAAACCACACTTTATGCACAAGACTGATATCGATATTGATGTAAAAAAAAAATAATACTACCGAAATAAAAGTAATTTTTAAGTTGATAACAAGTTAGTGTGATAATTTATAAATTTCAATTATAATTATTCTAAGAAACAGATTGTACAAATATATATTTTTAATGAAGTTGATGTTCATATTTGGTAATGAGAATATGTAAATCGATAGCCTGGAAACAGGTGCAAGAAAATATAATAAGAACCGCCAAAAGTAAATAATAACTATAATTACAACGAACATAACACTTATCTTTAATGATCAAGCTGTCATCTTTCTAATTAAAATCACCACTTTCTTGTCTAATTAGTATTTCTCATTAAATATTGTAATTTATTTTTTTATCGCTTGACAGTACGTTTATAAAATAAAAAAAATATTCAATTGAAATACATTGATTGTCTTTTGTTATAAAATTAAACTTCAAATTAAAGAACGCAAGGCATATAAAAAACATCAAACACGATTTTTTAAAATTTAAATAATCAATTATAAGTTGTACACTGTCAAATTAATATTAAAAACGTCGAAGTGTTAAAATACCTTCCAGTTTTAAATACAATGGGGATGTTCTACTCCTGATCGTTTAATTTAGGTGTAAAAAATTTGTTTGCGGAATGGAAATATTTTGTTATTCACTTTAAAGGAAACAATTTTTTTTTTCCATTTATTTACAGTATAATTTTGTAATTATTATTTTTTTTCCTGATTTTACATACACAGATCTATGTAAAAGATCTATAATATAATACTGAGGTAAGATGTAATGTAATTACCATTAATGAGACTTATTCATCATTTTCCTTGCAAGTGCATGCTTATTTCATTTCTACACCTTGAAAGGTAAAATTATAGCTTCTTAGATTTTTTTTACCTGAAAATGTGAAATTTTATCTTATACAATTACAATTAAATTTTGAATATTGTAAAGTAAGAAATTTAAAATATATTTTTTTATTTATACAAGAAAGTAATATAAATATAATATCTGATTTTTTTTTTTAATTGACCAAAATATTTGAAAATACAATTAGCTTAATAGAAATTGGTCAGATTTAAGTGATAACTTGAAATTAAAAAAAATGATGGGTGTATTCAAATATTGTATTTAAATATTGAACAGCACGAAATATCGAGACGACGAATTCTAAAATTAAAGCCTCTTCACACGTGACTTGCTTACGATTACGTCACGTGATCACTCTGAGGTAATAAAAGTTCAGGTGTGTAGACCCAACATGAGAATGATGAACGATGTAAAGACAACATAAGCAAATAGGTAGTTAAAAAGGTCAACAATGTGTTTAAAACAATGTCACTTTGGCTAACACTTTAAACTTTCTTTTTACTCGTTTTTTTTATCGTATATTTCAAACTAAAAACAACACACAATACTAACGTTTTACGTAGAGAAAGAGAGAGAGAGAGAGAGAGAGAGAGAGAGAGAGAGAGAGAGAGAGAGAGAGAGAGAGAGAGAGAGAGAGAGAGAGAGAGAGAGAGAGAGAGAGAGAGAGAGAGAGAGAGAGAGAGAGAGAGAGAGAGAGAGAGAGAGAGAGAGAGTTTACTCACATTTTTTAAAGGGATTTTTGGCAAGCAACATCTCTAAGCTTAAGCATTTTTTAAGAGATACAAAAAAAAATACTACGAAGTGTGATACTTTGTGTGTTTTTTATGTGCCACAAAAATTTCGTCTCGTGATCTTGGTTAGTACATACGTACTTTGCATTGAGGAATTGACTTTAAGAGAGTGATGGCCATTCTCGGTGCAAATGTCAAGTAGCTGCTTGTCCGATTTAATGCATTCAATCAAGAGAGCTCGTCAAGAAACCTCAGCCTCGGTCATCTCAGACAAGACCCTCGATGACAAAAGAACGGGATGGTTGTTGTTATACCTACGATTAATATTAATATTGTATATTAAACTAATATTATTAATAATATATACACGTTACAGCACAAACTTGCTATTTTCATGTGCAAAACAAAGTGTATAAAATAAACGAATGTAATTATATAATTTAAAAATCTTTGTACAATCTACTTCTTTCTTTAAAAATAATACTCAATTTAAACATAGAAAAATTAATATTAATATTAAAAATTATTTACTATAAATTTTCAATAAACACAGTGATTTAAGAAACTTTCCTGTAACATTTTTTAAAATGTTATTGTTAAATAATTCATTGTTTAAAAGAATAATGAAGAAAAGAATGAGAAAGAGAGAAAATGTCCTTTCTTTTTATTTTTTGTTATTTTCCCTATTTTGGGCCGTCCTAAACAATCTTTAAAGAGCTCTCTTGCTTGGTCTGCCTTGCGTGCACAGACAAGCGGGTTGCATCTTGTAGGAGGAACAGCCAGCACAGTTCGGGGGGGGGGGGAGGAGAAGAAGAGAGACGAGCGGGTGGGAGTACGGAGGATGAAGAGGAAAGTGTGGGGGTGGGGGCCTTTAATTTCCTGCGGGCAAAGCTAAGAGAGATGAAGAAGCAAGCAGCATGTTAGGAAAATGCAACAAGGAGAGAGAAAAAGAAGAGACCGAGTCCCATCCTCTCTCAACCATAATATAGAACTAGCTGCTTCTGCTGGTTGCTATATACCAAAAGCTTAGGGATTTTGCCTGCTTTTGCTTCTGGTTCACGCTAGCTCGGGCTTAAGCTAGCGATCTGGTGCAGATTCCCTGAGACTAGAGCCAATTTCCTGGCCTGTCCTTTCGTCTCCCATAGCTCTCAACTCTCTCTTTGCTCTCTAGCTGCTGCCTCTTTCATTGGTCACTCGAGGTTGAAACTGACCATGCAGTCACCCCCAAGCTAAATACCCCACCTTCTTTTATAATAAATCAAACTCTAATTACTTTTCAAAAGCTTAATATACTCTTATAATTGTAATGCTATATATATAGAGATTTGTAATAATTTTAAAGTAGAAACGATTTTTTTTTTTTTTTTTTTTTTTTTTTTTTTTTTTTTTTTTTTTACATTTTTACACAATTTTAATTTCATTTCGTTCAAAAATACATCAATACAAAATTCACCTATACTGGTATTCAAATCCACCACATAATGGGGTACTGACCAAAAAAAAAGTTTCAAGTTTTTGTCAAAATTTTAAAAGGCACGAGAATTTTATGAAGAACAAGCCCTATTACAGTATTCTACGACAATTTCCTGATTTTATATGAATTTTTGAAACCTCTCAAAAATGACGTCAAAAATAGATCAGTTAGTATTGCCAAATCCCATACTTAATATTGAAATGTAACCAAAACTTTATTTGCAAGGTTTTCAGGTGCTAGAATCACGATAATGAAGGTTTGAAATTCGTACTTCAATAACTTTTCATTTTAGCAATGTTAACTGATGCATTTCCCCATTTAAGATTCAATGGTATGACGTCACCAAAAAAAGTTTTAAAAATTCATATAAAATCAGCAAATTGTCGTAGAATGCTCTAATAGGGCTCGTTCTTCATAGCATTCACAGTACTTTTGACTAGTATTGCTAACTCAAATACCGGTCAGTACCCCATTGTAATATTATATTTTCTTCTCTGTCATAAGACGAATCCATCAAAAGTTTCAATTCAAACTATAATAAAACAAACCTAAATCTTATTCTCATTTAGTAATTATTTTCTGGTCATATTGAATTTAAAAAACTTCATGAATGATGAGATCCAGGTAAGAAAATAGAAGACAAGTATTGAAATTTTAAATACTGAAAGTTATTTTTTTTATGACAATTATTTTATATCCACAAAATTGTTTGCATAACCACGTTTTTGTTATTGTTGGAAACTTGTGATAAATTGAGAACAAGGAATAATTCTGCACAGTATAATGTTATTGTAAAATGAAACATTTTTTAGGCTTAAAAATGATTTACTTCCGTCTTAGAAAAATAACGAAGTCTAAAATTTGCACTCAGGACTTACAAGATGGACTAAATTTTTACTGACAACAACTAAACTAACCTTATCTTTTAACTTGTCCAATTGCAACAGTTGTCATATAATTAAATTAATTGTATAAGGTGATCAAAAATATTTTTTATATAATACCGTGGGAAAATCAATTGAAAAATATTATATCATGTCTAAATTTAATATAGACATGCATCTATAATATATAACCAGGGTTTTTTTATACCTCACGTTTAAAAGCATATATTATATAATGAATAAAATAATAATATAGTAAAATTACTTTTACAATTATTATTGTTATGTATAATAGTAACAATTCATTTTTTATAAGAACTTCCTTTCATTGTTATATGCTATTTAAATCCTTTAACTACCTTTGCAAAAAAAAAAAAAAAATGTAAAATAAGCATGCGTGCATAACATAATATATTCTCTCCTATTTTTTCTCATGCATTACATAAAATATTATGTAAAGTATTATTGCCTATATTTTACAATAATTCAAATATATCTTAACTCTTTTCATAATATTCTATATCTTAAAATACACTGCGAGGTAACTCAGATGTTTCATGCCAAACGTGCAGCTTCAAAAAACAAACAGGAACAGATTTAAAATCTAGGGATATTAAGAGAATTTAACATTTCATTTCATTTCATTTCATTTCATTTCATTTCATTTCATTTCATTTCATTTCATTTCATTTCATTTCATTTCATTTCATTTCATTTCATTTCATTTCATCTGTATTCTGTTGAAGAAAAACACCCACAAACAGTCCATCAGGGGTATAAAGTTTGTGCTGTTATAAGGTGTACATAATATATCTTTCCATTACAGTACTGACTATGCAAAAAACACAACCTTATATACAATTGATATTCATCTTCATATATTATAATATAAATGCTACAGCAACAAAGAATATAAAAAAGGAGAAGAAACGCCCCATAGGCAAAATGTAAAGTATAATAATAAAACGAATAACATGATTGTCATTATCAGTTAGAGGAATCTTATTTTCAAATTAATTATTATAATTTTTTATCTTTATTTACCATCTATGAAATTAGATTGTACTCGCATTGTATGTCGTATTTTTTTAACATTACTCTATGACCTATGCATGGTAATAATTAAATTTTGAAATTGCAAGGTAGGACCTATTTTATATACAGGGGAAGATGTTGATTTAAAATTTATTATAAAAAATGTATAATAAGTATTATAGTTTTTTTGAAAGAAATCATTGCTTTTATATTTTCAAAATAAAAACAGGATGAGCTTTAACATTAATTAAACATATCCCTGATGGGTAATTGACACTTGTTTTTGTATGTAAAAAGCAAAACATAAAATGTGTTTTAGATTTCATTTAAGACTAAAAATCTTGGAAATATAATTATTTTTTAATGTTAATTAAAGTCATTTTAATTAAATATGTCATCAAAAGTTTCTACTTTTGCAAGGAGGTTGAAATGTTGATAAAATTCTCGTATAGTTAATATATCTGGTGCATAAAGTTATCATGCATTCTACTTTTTTTCTCACAGGTAAAGTAACCAATTTTCAGCGACAAAAAAACTAGAAATCAAAGATATCTCACCAATTTACTTTTTTAAAACATGAAGGTAATGTTTTTTCTTGTCTCTCCTGTTTTTTTAATAAGCAAATTCAACGTATACTGGAAGTTATACAGGCTAAAAACTTAACTGTATAATATCTGGAATTCTGTACGTAAACCTTGCTTATATTCTTGAGAAATTATTGCTTACAAATTATAATTTTCAGGTAAATTATAGTAATATATAACGACTATATCAACATGCTTGTCTCTGATCTATTTGCTATATGACAGAGAAATTATAATTAATTTGTTAATAAATTATAATTAAAACATCAAGAATATATTTTTGAGCAAGATTCACGGTCACGTTAATATGTAATGCACGATAATTTTAGTGTCGTAATTACCAAGTTATTATCACAGCAGGTTATACGATTTACTAACTCATGCAACTCGTATTTAAATTAAATTGTAATTAGATTTAATGACTCTATTAAAACTTCATTCTATTGTTTATTACTCATATAAAAAAATACATGAATATAAACCACTTGCAGTAGTAAAAAATATAATCTTAATTATGCATAATATCTGAAATACCTCATAATTATATTATTATTATTAATTATATTTTGGTATTAATTGAAGCATGCTTGAAGATTATTTAATGTTTGAATTTTCTTTAAACTTATTTTTGAAAACAATTCTGAACAAGTAATATGTAATACATAATATATACACCATGCCATGTATATTATAAATATAGATTCAATATCATCATATTTCAACGAAATTAAAAAATAAATTTATAAACAATAAGGTGGCGAAAGTAAAGTATTTTATATCATCGTTGTATATGTAGCCAAAAAAAAAAAAAAAAAAAAAAAAAAAAAAAAAAAACAAGTCAAACTGGCTTCGCATATTTTTTTTTTTTTTTATATCTTGATATTAAAGCTACGGTTTTTTGTGGAGGCGGTGACCAGTCGAGGTACCAGATTGGTATCTCGTCTGAACCGAAAAAAAAAAGGTACTAACATTGTGGTGGTATCAGACCTTGCTCACTCAGGACAAACTATACACGCACTTTCAAATCTATAGAACCATTAATTTAATATAAAAAAAAATAATGTCAATACAAGAGTTTTATTTAAATGTTTATCAAAATAATGTTTCTGATAGAAATAAAAATTTCTAAAATTTTTAGTTTTTTTTTAAGTAATTTTAATTTGGAGAATTTCAAGGCTGTACTTTTAATAAAAAAACAAACCTATGGTTATACATGCTGCATCATGATTATAGTCAATTCACAGTATGTTTACAATAAATAAATCCTATATAATGTTCAGCGCATGCCCATAATACATAAGAAGCAGGAATTAAAAAGAACAAATGGATGGATTTTAAATCAGGCTATATGGAATTTTTATTCCTTTCTAGTAGCGAGTTAAAAGCCTTGCGTCACTTGATGCCTAAATTTTTTTTGCTTCCATCAATGCAAAGTCATATTTATGGTAGAAAATTTTTAAAAATTCAGTGAACGGAAAATCTTATCTACAAATTGACATAAGACCTTTGATAACATTATAGCGACACTTATGACATTGCAGACAAAATTAAATGTTAAATCCGACATAAAACTATGCAGCTTTGATATTTTTTCATTCTTCCAAAATTGTAATCAAGGTAAATTTCGTATCTTCATTAAACAAATTACAAATACGAGCAGGTATATTAATAGTAATTTAGAGATTTCACCTGTTATAGTTTTAAGTTTCATTATTGTTTTCATCATATATATAGACTCAGTATTAAGTAAATCTTTCTGACATTAACTATAGTAGGACTGTATAGTATTTCTCTGGTCGTTATAGTAAATAGCCTCCCATAACCCCAGCGTCTAACCGACTGAACATCTCAACACGGATAATAAATTCTTACGTCTTTATCAAAACAGACATATTATACTGTATAAAAAAAAAAGAAGGAAGACTAGAAGTGTTTTACAACATTAATACAAATGTCTATTCCTAATTATATGTGTTTCTTTGAAGATTTTAGAATTTGTTGTTCATTAGTACAGGGAACAGAGATAATACTGTTCCCTGATTAGTATATGAATGATGTTATATTTGTTAAATTTCAAACAATGAAACATATATTTAGAAGGTGTAAGATATAATTAAATTTTTACATATTATATATTTTTCACAAAATAAAATTCAAATTAGATTTAATTTTATGTAGTAATTTGTTTCATACCAAGATTTTATCAATGTATTTCTTTCAATGTTACTTTAAAGCTATCAAAGTTGTAATGGTTAAATAAATTAAATTAATTGCGTAACCTTTGACGTTTAGTCTTGCATTTTATCAATCCTTATCAATTCTTATCATCACTTATCATTTAGCAACAAAAAAATTGATGAGAAATAAATAAAAGTACTATACTATACTATGTTTTTATTTTTTTTTTATTTTTTACTATTGGCCAAAGTCCCACTTCCATTATGATCGTCTTAAAAAAAAAATTAAACCATGGGGAAGGGGGGATGTTTTTTTTTTCTTTTTTTATAATCTTTCAGAACTTTGAACCATTGTGCAGTGTAGTATACTCATGGGGGCACGTCACTCGTGGCAAAATGCCAAAAGTTTGGCAGTAAACGGCGGCAAATATCACGAGCATTGGTGTACATCCCTTGACGTATTAGGGGGGAACAATATTTTAAAAATAAATAAATTTGGTGATAGATTTATAATGCGTAAAATATGTTTACTTGTGTCACATTACTATATGTATTTCTAATTTTATATAATGTTTAAATATCATGTCGTGTATTACACAGCTTTCTTGCCAAGGGACTTTTTTGTACTTATTTTTACATGAGAAAGTGATAAAAGTTTTGGGAGTCCATTAATTCTCAAGAAAGTTTTTAAAAAAAAATCCTTCTAAAAAATAAAAATCTTGTATCATTTTTCAAGTACGTAAGGTAATTGTTTTCTAACTTTTTTTGTTTCTTTTTTTAACTCATTTATAAATACAAAATGGACAGAGAAAAGTTTTAGATTCAGAGAGTATAAGGTGCTAAATAATTTACTTCTATAAAATTAATTTGATGGAAAAGGTAAAATTGTAAAAAGGTAGAGTGGTAACAATAAACAGATAAAATATATAACATAGAGATTGAGCGTGGTACAGTGCATTGGCCGATTCTCGTTAGATCACCAAAGTCAAGCAACGTCGAGCGTGGTTAGCACTTGGATGAGTGACCGTTTCAAGTAAAAATTACGTTGCCCCCCCCCCCTCCCTGGAATACATCCATCTCTCGCTTTTCATTCAATGCCAGGCTTTGGACATCACTTTGATCCATTGATAAAAAAAAGTAGAGGTGTTCGTCCTGACTGAAGTTTTCCCCGGTTCCCTAAGTCTCACCTCAGAGTATGCTGTGATGCATAGCAGGCCGTGGCCATCATCCTTTTCAATGCTACGACTTTTAAAAGAACTCGTAACGTTATAAAAAAAAAATCAATCTGTTTCTCTGATAAAATTCAATCACTTTGATAAAAACAAATCAGTTAAAGGAAAATCTTGCAACATTGTCTTGTTCTCTGCATTACTTTAACTTGAATTGAAACTTGAAAGACATGTATGAAACAGAAAAAAAAGTAAATAAAATATATATATAAAAGGTACAAAAACATGGTAGACACTTTATAACATGGGTGTTCCCGTAATAAAGATACGAAAAGCTTACACTAGTTGTGTACTGATAAATTGTATCCTTATTTGATTAAAAATAAAATCCATATTTCTTAAATTATTTCTCTCTTTTTATATAAATAATTCTTTCAATTTGAAACCCTTAAATTAACAAAATTAAATAGCATCATTAGGGATAAAAGCTCAAAAACTTTTTAGACATTTTTTTCATTAAAAGTTCTTATAATATTTCAAAATTTCTTTAGCTCTTACTTCTTTTTAAACTCTTTGACCCTAAAACATGGATGGTATACAAAGTCTTAAACAAACATGAAAGACTGTGAGCTGGATGGACTTCTACATCGAGGCTCCTAGTCTGGTGGTTAGGATCAAAGTTCAAATAGGGGAGCAGATCATGGCTTTGGAGAACGTTTAATTCATAGATAGAAAATGTGGTTGTTATAATAAAAGTATCATATTTCATCATTAAACTGTTTAAAATTGTTTAATACTAATTAAAATATTATATATTGATATTTAGTGAAATTTAATTTAAATGCCTATACAGAATATTATATATAGTTTGTTACTTTATTAAATAATTAAACATTATTATCAATAATACCAGAGATTATTAAAAATATTATAAATTAGTATATATTTATTATCAAACTCTATGATCTTCCATCGTTATATAATATACATTACATAAGGTACACAAATAATTAAATATTATTAATTGTTTTTATCATTATTCTGTTTCAAATGTAGTAATATTTAACTAATATATTAATTAAGCAGCAAAATATTATTTTTTATTACAGACAAAAAAAGAAAACTATTTATAGAAAATCAATATCATTGAACATGTGAATAAAAATTAAAGAGATAACAAGATATTTAAATTTACCACGAGGGGGACGAGCTCTAGGTGATAGAACGCATGGCGTGATTGATAAGAAGTGGCGCGCGAACACCATCAGCGACAAGGGCAATTTGCCAGCACATAGACCGCGAAAAGACTACTACTCACTTGAAAGTACGTACAGTAAATGTATATGGCTTACATAATAATAACGTATACTTATTATTTAAAGAGGGGTAAAAACTTGCTGACCTAATAATGTAAAGATCAAGAGTTAACAAAAGGTGTAAATATAAAATAATAATTGCAATAAATCTTCAGATTTTTTCTCTTACATTTACTATTTTAATATTAATTTACTCGTACAACATTTTTGCTCATATTTATTATTAAAATACTAGATTAATGTTGTTTATTGTTATTTATTGAAAATACAATAATATTAATTAATATACTTTAAAATATAATATATCAAGTTAATTAATTCTAATTTATTATAATTTTATGGTAAATATATGTTTTTCTTAACTGAACCCTGTTTCAGGATATTGACGGAGATCTTGATATTGATCTCAATTTACTAAATTTGAACCCTGCTCGGTGTACTCTGAGCAAGTTTACGAATAAAAAATCGTGACGTCATTTGCACTGCACTCCCTACCCAACTTGTATATTACTTGGTGTATAATTCCCAGCAGGGTTTAAACGAACATACCTAATTATGATTTTGATCGTCCCTTCCAAACCAGGGTTGCAATATATGGTATATTCACAATATGAGGTGTAGAACATTGATATTAAACTTTTTATTAAGCCAGTGTTACAAGTTAATTTTTCTTTTATTTATTACATAATTATTTTTCCTTTTACAAGAAAATTTCATCTCCATTATAAAACAATTGAATTTTAAGAGAAAAATCGTATGAAATAAATAATAGAAAAATAATTGTATCTTGTAATACTAAATAATTTAACTACAAACATAGTAATATTGGTAGGTAGTAAAGCTAATTGTTGTTTAGGCGTAAGAATGTTGAATAAGAGCTGCATGTTCTCAGAGACATCGGTATGTCACGTCTGGCAGTATTTTATAACCGTGCGTTCCGCTTGCGGCTCGCCACTGCTTCACTTTTTTTTTTTTTAATATTTTTTTGCGTTACTGAAGCCGTGTCGCTGTCGGCATGGAACACAAGAAGCGTAGGAGAGAGAGAATAAAGGAGTGAAGGCCGTCCAGGGGAGGCTGGGATGGACCAAGATGAAAACGTAAGATTACAAAACAATTCAGATTATAACATTTTTTTAAGGTGGACAAAGAAATAATCATATTATAATTATAGTGTAGCTTAACACAAATTTTGTTCATGAAATAAAAAATGTCATGATAGTAAAATTATAATTTTATAGTCCACAGGTTGAAGTGTTGTAATCTTCCTCTTCGTAATTTAGTCTTAAAATACTATAAGATGTAATATTTCAATGAATTTTTTATTTAATTTATTTATTTATTTATTTATTTATTTATTTATTTATTTATTTATTTATTTATTTATTTATTTATTTATTTATTTATTTATTTATTTATTTATTTATTTATTTATTTATTTATTTATTTATTTATTTATTTACTTATTTATTTATTATTTATTTATTTGTAATTTGATGTGAGTGAATCTTCAAACCACATTAATTAAATATTTATAAATTTTTAGTGAAGGACAACCACCAGAGGATGGAGGTGTGATGAGTTTACAACAACAACAATTTAGAGTTGTATTAATGAATCTATATTATTGAAATAATTGAAATTGAATTGAAATTATTTATTATATTATTTGTGGAAGAAGTCCGAAGTACAAAATTTAATAACAATTCCGTTATTCAGTGTTGAAAAGTATCAACATGTAAAAATGGGAAAAAAGCAAGAAATCTTAAAATACCTTTTGCAATAATAAAAATATCAAAATATCAAATTAATTTGCCCGGTATCATCATTATCATTAGTACTTCTTAATTAGACCGTCTTCAATTGAACGTACAAGAAAATAATATTTGAAAGTGCTACTAAATATGTGCAAAAGATCATGCAGAAAAAAATTTAATATATTGTAAACAAATGCAACATAATATAGAAATATAATTTATCATTTAAAATACAGTTTTCCTGATTTGAAAACGCTGCATGCTACTACTTTGTAAAGCTGTATATTTAATTAATTGAGTAAATAACATTAATTTTCTTTAATATGAATATCAAATATTTTGATTATCCAACTGAAAAATATAAAAAGATTTTGATTAAGAAAAATGCATTCAAATGATTCTCTCTCTCTCTTTCTCTCTCTCTCTCTCTCTCTCTCTCTCTCTCTCTCTCTCTCTCTCTCTCTCTCTCTCTCTCTTTCTTTGACTGCTATGCAAATATACAAATTATATAAATTTGAAAAAATTAAAAAGTTTGTAGAATTTCTTTTGATATTCACATTTTTTTTCCACTAGCCATTACGGTTAATTAAGTTTAATAAAATAACATTGTACGTCGTCTTCACTCAAACTGAAGACTTGGATTATAATTATGTTGTAAAACCTGAAACTGTAAAGCTTTTTTTTATTAAGTGACTAAGTAAGATTAAATAATAAATTAACGTTAATGTACATAATTTTTATTTTTTGTGGTAAACTAAGAAAAATTGTTATAAATTATAACAGTTTTCTGAGATTTTAATTTTTTTATTTTGCATTGTGTAAAATAATGAATACTTCTATAAAAATATACTATTTTATCCTCAATTGACTTTTTTTTTAAATAAATTACGAAGGATATCATATATTATTATATAACAATGATATTTATCACAAGATATATAATAATATACTTTAATTTTATACTCAATTGCAAAGGGGTTATTTGTCAAGTACATATATATAGAAACGAGGAAGTACTTGGTTACTATACAACATATAGTATATAATATTTTTATATTTACATAGTATGTTGCATGCAACGTATATATACTGCAAATAATATATAAGCACAGTTGAACCCAATAAAATACGTTTCTTTTGAAGTTCATTGCAATCACTCAACTTTGTTTATATTCAAAAATTGTTGGCACTATAATGTTAGTACAAAAAGTAAAATAAATATTATGAACTACATTTTATTGTACTGAAAAAGAAATATATATATGTATACTTGTTACATAGTATTCATTAAATGATGCATAATTTTGTTTAACATATGACTTTGTACCACATTACATGTAGCAAACTATATATTTATATAATAATACGTTGTATAGTATAGAAGTCTCAAAAGTTATCTTTAGTTTAGTTTGTTTATAATTTCAGAACATTCCCATGTATATATATATACTACTTTACAGTAAAAGTCAGAAAGTCTATGTATATAAAGTTTAACTTTTAAGTAGTTGTTTAGAACTATACACAAACGAAGAGTTTAAGTAAGTCAAATGACAAAATACGTACACAGAATTTATATATGTACATACATGTAAACCTTAAAATAGTGTATAATAATTTAAATTTTTGTATAATTTTTAGTAAAATTAATATTTTAAATACAACATATATTAATGGTATTATTACTTCATGATAAAATAATAAATTTTCCAATATGTACGATATCATTCAATATTTAATATTTATATATTGATAATAATCCCTTTGACAAAGCAACTTTTAAATAAAAAAAAGAGATAAAAAATAAATATTAAAAAATTCAACATTTTTGTTAATGTTTTAATATAATATAATGTGGCAACAGTACTTTTACATTTAATGGAAGGAAAATAATTTTAAATTTAAAAATTTTATTTTCAAAGGGAGAAATTAAATTTATATTTTAGAATTTATAAATGTATTAAGAGTTATCAAATACTCTTTAACACAAAAAAACATTAAATTCTACTTAAAAAATAAATTTTTAAATTGAAGTAAATAACCAGCAACATTATTTTTTATTTATGAAACGAGTGGAAAAAAAAGCTTAGTAAGCATAAGAAGAATTAATCTTTAATCCACTTTTTTTTTTGCAATAAAGCTTAAAATTGATTCACACCAACACTTTGGTTTCTTTGTATAATCTAAAAAACATTTTATTTGTATATATCAAAAGTATATGTGATTTTAATAGATCATGTATTTAAAATTTAAGTACATTACCAAACTGCAAACAAATTACTGCAAATTACCGCAATTTTTTTGTATCAAAATCCTCACCTGTGAACAGAATAAAATACACATTATAGAATAAAATATTTAAAACATAAAATACACATTAATATAAATTTTACTAATATAAACATACGTTCTTTTATCTATATCAACTTCATTGTGGAAAGTAAGAAATATATACGATTTTAATGACTCAAGTAAAATTCCAATAAACTAAAAATTGATACTGGATACAAATAAACCAATTTACGATTTAAATATAATTATTATTGCTTTATTTTTTTTAAAGCTGTTATACCATAATATATATATTATACTTTTTATATATATGTAATTATGTTTAATTATAATGTTTTAGGTATGCAATTATAAATACATAGGGAAGTGTCATGCTGGAAGAGAGAAGCAATTTACGTGTGGGCGTGAAGGTCCAGCGAGAAGAGTAGATACACAGGCCGCCTACATAGCCTCGTCCTATCTCAAACACATTTATCAGACTATGTATTGAATAATATCAAATTTATAGACTATGAAAAATCAACATTTTACTTAATATTCTTGTATTACGTATATTATTTGTACTAGTTATTATAAAATTAATAATTTAATCTTAAATTTCAACAAGAACTGGACTTTAATTTGTTTCATAAAAAAAAAACATTAAAACAAAAAATATATATTTTTGAAATTTAAATAATTTTATAATATATTTTTGTTCTCTTTATAAACATAATTTCAAATGTTAATTAATTTTACTAATTATTTGGTTAAATTAAATTTTTAGTAAAATAAAACAAGGTTTCAGTTGTTCTTCTGATAAAAAAATTAAGGGATTTAAAAAATTCTGAAGTCTTGAAAAACACAACACTCGTTTTATATATAGACATTATTATATTATATATTTTTCCGAGAAATTTGAGCATTGTCAACCACCCTTCTGTGGTTTCATTTAAGGATTATTCAAGTATATCGAAGCATTAACAATGCTCATTAAATTTTGTTGAAATATTAACTTTGAATTCAAATAAAAAATCAATGGGAAAAAAGTTATTATATATCTGAAAAGAAAAATGTGAAATATATCTTTAAATTTTTTTTTATATATATTTAAATTAATATAAAAATAAAATAAAAAATCTCTCATGTTGGAAATAAAGTCTGTCTCATATATCTGTGTTAGAATTTATATTTCTACCTTTCGCTACGGTCACTACTATACTAGAATGATAGAGGTTACCGCCGTCGCCGCGGTTTCTTGTCCGCTTGCACTAATAAGCATTATTAGTGCGTGGGAGGAGGCGTGGCCACGTCTTAACACGTGACGGCACGTCAGCTGATGAGACGACGTGATGACATTAAAGATTTGGACCGCTTTAATGACGAGCTAGCCATGGATGTATAACGGCAATCGTGATGAAAAGAGGTACAACTACATTTCTATATCAATCTTTAATTTTACATGCATTTTTGATTTAGTCAAATATGGTTCTAATTTTGGATTTAATTAATACCTGGACAGCTTGATCAAATTGTTTTAAGATTGGCTCTTTACCTTTTTAATTAAAAAAAAATCCCGATATTCGCACCTGACTGAAGAATTTTAGTCAAAAGTTTTGAACCTTCTTACTTTTCAAGCAAAAGAATCGTCCCATCAGCTTTTATGGGTTGTAACCAGAATTGATATAAAAGTTTTTTTATCGAAGTAGAACCATGTATTGACAGTAGAAATTTTAAATAGAAGACTATGATCTCAAATTTAATAATTAAGTAGTAATTATTCAATCAATAGTTTAATTGATTAAGTATATCAATGCTTGACCAGCAATTTAAAACAATTTCAAATTAATCAATAATCTCCAGGTATTGAATTCTTGTAGAAAGACAATTAAATATTATTTTGATTATTGATGTTTAAAAGCAACGTAAAATGTATAATCTTTCTTCTACGCTTGTGACTCATATTTTATTACACTCAAGCTGGTCATGGTGATTAAATTTTATGCAGGCTTTAATGCTTTTCAGAAAGCTTGAATTAAGTAGTTAAGTTTAATTAAATTATCAATAACGAGACCTGCAAATATTGTATTATTAATACAGGATTAAATTTTAATAATAAACATTATAGCATGCATTTATAATATCTTCTAAAATAATGTTATTTTTGTATCATTTTAACACCTAGGTTTGAAAGTTCTGTCTTACCTTTGCTAGACTAACTACCTTGACCATGTATCTCGCAAGCAGTAAGCAAGTGCAAGACCTCAACACAGTAATGATAGAGTAATTTTACTTTTATTGCAACTTTATGTGAACATTTTATAAACGCAGCACAGGACATTTCGTGTGGCTTTTTATTACTATTTACTTGTAATAAAAATAATAAGAATGTAATATAATATATTAGCTAAATAAAATATAATTTAATGTATTTTAAATGTGTTAAAAAAACTATATTTATAATAATATACGTATAGTACAATATGAAACTTTGAAATTACATGTTGCGTATTTTCCTCATTTTTATTTAATAATATATAAACTGTAATGGACTTGTCAACAGCTTTTCTTTTAATCAGTCTGAATTTAAGCTGCAATCTTCAGAGACTGAACCAAATTTGCAATTTTAGGAGAGGTAGGAAAAAGTCCCACAGTCTAACTATAACCCACTGTAATCATTCCTTGACTGAGTGAAACTGTCAAGAAACAGAGCAAAGCTTCGAGATGTCTCGAAGATTTGAGCTTATCAGATTCTGCTCTGCCTTTTACCGATTGTAGCAAGAAAAAAACAAAAATCGTTATTGTCCTTTTTTTTCTGTGTTTTTTTTTTTTTTAATACAAATTAGATTTCATATAATATATAAAAATAATTTTAAATCTTCTCCGTAATTTTGGATTGTGATTAATAATAAATAAGAATTTAAAAAAATAATACCCCCAAAATAAATATTTAATTTCATCACGAGCACATGTAAATAAATGTCAACTATTTTAAGTCATTATTTTCACCAATGGACAACATACTGTATGATTTTTTTTATTGTAGGAATGAATAGAGGGCACCAAATTATGCTACTCTGAATTTTTTCCAGATTTTTTTGAGACCAGGAACTATTTTTAAACAATTATTGAAAGTTCAGTAAGTTAAGTTGGCACCCCTGAATCCTTAATAAAAAGCATAGGACTGAGACGCCTATTGACGCTTCCAGGGGGCGTGGCCGCACTTTCAATAATAATTATTTAAAAATAGTTCTGGGTTTCAAAAAAATCGGAAAAAAATCAGAGTAGCATAATTTGGTATGTACCCAGGGTATGTATAGCCTATAATACATACCCTGGTATCTCTATTCATTTCTGCAATAAACAAATTTCATGTATGTTGTCCATATTCGTACTGATTTTTAGTAATACGTCACTGGAGGTTGAGTGCCAAGTGAGGTGTACCAGTGACGTCACAGAAATGTTAAAATAAAAATATACAACGTGAGGGTAAGTAACGCGTTATCTCTCTCTCTCTCTCTCTCTCTCTCTCTCTCTCTCTCTCTCTCTCCCTCTCTCTCTCTCTCTCCCTCTCTCTCTCTCTCTCTCCCTCTCTCTCTCTCCCTCTCTCGCTCTGTGTGCTCCCCATCTCGGATTTTCTTTTATTTGTTTGTAACGACTTGTTTCTCTTTTCTGCTCTCTCTCTCTCTCTGTTTTCATCATCTTTTTATTATTCCAAATTTTTTCTCCCTTCTCTCATGTGTATTAAAGTGTGAATAGAGTTTTAATATAACTCTGATAACATTCTCTTGAAAAATGTAACATGAATGTTTTTTGTAAATGATATTCTTTTTCTGACTGTAAATGGTAAATTGTTTGTTACATTTCTCTTACTGAATACTAATAATTTAATGAAAGTAAAATTTGAGAACCTTGAATACATGATAATATTTTGAAAAAAAATGTAATATACACTCACGTTCCAAAGTATTTTGAAATAATAATTATATTCAGCTTTACAAAAAAAAATATTGATGTTTACATAACAAATTTTAAATTTAATGTTGACTTTGTTGACCTTTATTTTTAATAGTATTTAACTGTATTTAACGTTTTTAAATTATTATATTTCGCTGACAATTCCATTTTTATCAACAGCATTAGAAAATTTCTGCTTGCGTTTGCCAGTTTTCTCGTTAGCATTTCCCCCTTTTTTACCACAACGCCAACCAACTTTTTTCCTTTCGTTCTTTATTTCATTTAAAAAAATTTCCATCTATAGTCTTAATCCTTTTTTTTTTTTTTTTTTTCCTCCCTGCTCGCACTTTTTCATTATTATGTAAAATAACCCATTTTACTTTTTCAAAGCAACAATATAAAGTGTAAAAAGGCATGCAAATTATTTTATATGTAAATGATGTACTGCTATAATTTAATAAAAATTAAAGAATTTTAGTATATTATTTATATAATACATATACAATAAAATTAACTTACGCTAAAACTTAAAATAAATTTCCTTGTAACTAGTAAGTACTTTTCTTTTTTTTTTAAAGTTTGGTATTCTTTTAGTCATCAGTCAGTTTCAATTATTCGTATCATATTTTAATAAACATTTCAAACATTTTTCTTTCTTCGTCAACCTGAGCTTTAAAAAAAATAAGGTAGCTGATCCAGAAATTAATACCTGCATTTACTATTTATGACTGAGGGATACTTGAAAACTTCAATAAAGCTGGTCGGTAAATTTTGGAGGATGCCATCAATTACCTTCCTTTCAATCAAATTTGGTAGGGTCTTGTATCACATCACCACTGTATTCAGTACCTGTTTTTAATATTTAAGTTGCAGGAGTGACATTTCAAAAGAATGTTATAGTCAGGAGACCTAACAGTAAGGTATGTGTTGGTAAACTTTACCCAATGTAGACTTTCTGTACTGGATCGATCTTATATATACCCTAGTGCAAAATTGAAGTCGATTCTTTCCTGTAAATACCCTGTAGCCAACCAGTAGCTCTAAACCAGTAGGTAACCAGTAGCCTACCCTGTAGAACCCTGTACACACCCTGTGGATGTTACATTTTTACAGGGTACCTACAGGGTTTGATCAAAATTTCTACTGGTAAGACAACCTGTAAGTTCCGGTAGCAATCAGTATCTAGCCCGTAGGTACCCTGTACGCAGTCAGTAAAAACCTGTAGGCAGTCAGTAAAAACCTGTAGGCAGTCAGTAACAACCTGTAGGCAGTCAGTAAGAACCTGTAGGCAGTCAGTAAGAACCTGTAGCTACTCCGTAAATCCACCTTGTCGTAACCTGTAGGTTCCGGTAGCAGTCTGTACCTAGCTTGTAGCTTCCTGTAGGTACCCTGTAGGTAGTCAGTGGGAACCAGTAGCTACCCTGTAAACTTACCCTGTATACACCCTGTAAGTATCAGTAGCATTATAGAAAAAAGTAATGCAAAAATATAAATGAGGTAGTATTGACATCCTGCCTTTATGTAGTAGCCCCTACCATATACCCTACCTAGCCCTAGCCTATCCTACCTGCCTTAACTAACGAGTTACGCGCGCGTATAAGAACTATTCATGAATTGCCTATATAAGCTTCACCGTCCTCGTGACAGGCGTACTCGAGTTTCTCAGATTTTCAATCAAAATCTAAAATCAATTAGTGAATTTACCGCCGTATAAAAATATTTGTTCAATTGTACGCATCAATGGTAATAAAACAGATACTTTATTTTTTTAATTTTTAATTTTTTAAAAATTATTAATTATTTTCTGCACATAATTCAAAATCAGTAATACGATTTTATTTTTAAAGTCAGATTATTTCAAAATACAAGCTATTTAATTGTTATTTTCTTGTTGAAATACTTTCATGTTCAATGGTTACTCAATTAAAAATTAAATCTCAGCTTATGGGAATGGGAAGTACACTCTTTTCAGGCAGGCTCGGACTGGCCATGGCATATAAGACTGGGTTAGGGATCCCTGACTGGCCCCTCATATTTTTAACACAGGAGCATAGGAAAAGTGGCCTCAGACCCCCTGAAAAGTGGCCCCTGCTGCCTAGCTGTAATGCCCATATGGCCCTGACTGGCCCCTAGCTTCCCAGTCCGAGCCTGTTTTCAGGTATACAAGCACTTTTGCAGTGACTCCTATAATTGACATTTAAATTAGCTGTGTAGGTGGTGAAAGGAACCACAAAATATTAATAGCAAGAGAATGAGGTTATCAATTTAATTAAAAGAAATACAGCATCATGCAAGGTTCTTCATGTATGCCTTATATATTTATGATGCACATAATTTATAATCATAGAACTAATATGCTAGCAATGAATATAATAGAGTATTGTCCTCAATTTTTTTTATTGCAGAAATGGATAGAGGGTGCAAAGTTATGATACTCTGATTTTTTTCAGATTTTTTAGAGCCCGGGAACTATTTTTAAAAAATTATTGAAAGTTCTTTTTGTGACGTCACGAGACGCCGCTCCTTAAGAAAAAGATAGGACTTGCCACCGCGTGACGTCACAAAAAAGACTTTCAATAATTTTTTAAAAATACTTCCCGGGCTCTAAAAAATCTGAGAAAAATCAGGGTAGCACAACTTTTCACCCTCTATCCATTTCTGCAATAAAAAAAATTGAGTACAATACTCCATTATAGAAATATATGTAAAAAAAACTTTAAAGTGGAATCTGTGGCAATCGTGTCATTATATGTATGGATTAAAAACTGATGAAAGCTACACACAACTACTGGAAACTACTGAGTACTTACAGTGTGATTTTAAACTCTATACCTGTAATGAGTCTGTAGGTTCCTGTACTTGCTACTGGTTCAAATTTAATGCAACTTACCGATGATTACTGGAAGCTACTGGTATATTACAGAATGACTGTTACCTGTAGCGAGTCTGTAGGTTCCTGTACTAGCTACAGGTTAAAAACTCACGCAATTTACCGATGATTACTGGAAGCTACTGGTATATTACAGGTTAGCTGTTACCTGTAGCGAGTCTGTAGGTTCCCGTACTTGCTACAGGTTAACAATTGACTAAATCTACCGATGATTACTGGAAGCTACTGGTAAATTACAGGATAGCCGTTACCTGTAGCGGAGTCTGTAGGTTCCTGTAAGCTACGGGATCGAGTTGTACAGGGTTTTACAGAGTGTGTACTGGTTAGTAGAGACTTTTACTTATTGCTACAGGGTAGTTACTGGGTTACTACTGGATCGCAACCAGTAGCGAAAAGAGCAAAATCAGAGCCTACAGGGTCAAACTGAGTTTACTGGGTGTGTACAGGGTATTTACAGGGTTTTTTGGCCTCTATCGGTTGGATACAGGGTTTTTACAGGGTATTTACAGGAAAAAATTCTACTCGGGTAATTTATGAGGAAATGATGTGTAGAAAAGCTACAGGCCAGGATTATTGTACATTTAATACATCAATTTGATGACAGCGACGTGTGAGTGATCATCATATGGTTACTCCACAGAGGGACGTGCACTTTGAATCTTTAATCCTCGATCGAAACTCTTCTTATATATAAGGTCTGATAAAGATTACAAAAGAAACATAACATTGCACTGTCGATCACTTAAGAATATTTTAGATAGACCTCCTTTTTAGGGCTTAGAAACAAAATGAGCTTGTTAAATTTTGAAATTTTTATCCAAATATTTGTTTATTTTCATAAAATATATATTATTTATTTATCCTCATATATATATTATATATTTTTACAACAATATTTGTCCAAGCATATTAATAATTGAATAATTATTCTCTTGGAGGAAATGTAAGCATTATATTTTATTTTATATTTCGAATATTAGAGAGCAATGAAAACAACCTTTTATTTACCAAGAACTTTGTTATAATATGTATGGAGAGATGATTTAAAAGGTTTTCATATATATATATATATATATATATATATATATATAACATATTTGATACCTCTATATGTGAAAAGGAATATAATGAATTATGGTTTAATAAATAAACGCAAAATTGTATAATATATACTAAAGAAAGAAAATTTTTGCTGATTTTTTTTTAAGAAAATACTTATGAGGTATAGTTAATTTAAGTAATAAATATGATATTGATGATAAAAATAGTCCTATATATTCTTAGAAAGTAAATTCTGTTCTAAAAAAATTTGCAAATTTTTTGTTGTTTTGTCTGTGCAGAGTCATTAGTCGGCGTCTGGTGCAAAAAAACTGCGACGTAATTAACTCTCGATGTTTGATTGATGGGCCAGCTGATCGCCACGTGGCTAGGCGGGGGGCACGCCAGACTGCCAGCAATGTGACCGCGACGGGAGTCTTCATATTATAAGGTATGCACTTGCAGAAAATGCACGCACTTTTTGTTGATATGCACTTGAGAATTCCATTCACATGTGTTCAGAAACATAGTTATATTTTCAAGTTTGATTTTTTAACTCTGTTATTTTATTCTTTCATTTTCATATTTATCATTATTATTCAGCTAAGTTTTTATGTTTTTTACTGGCGTTTTTAAGTAGAATTCTTGATACTTTTGAGTGTCTTATATTATGACTGAGGAAACCATGATAACCCCAGTCAGGATGGTCGACAATTTATAGAGGTCATTAATCACCTCGTGCATCCTGGAGGTGATTGATGGCATCCTTCATCAATTGCCGACAATCTTGGCTGTAGTTTCCACGATTTCCTTAGTCTCAACCAGTCGAATTCTGGGATGGATTGCTATATAGGACCTTAAATTCAGTTGACCAGTACCCTATAACAACAGAGTTCAGTTGAAGCAATGAAATATATATATATATATATATATATATATATATATATATATATATATATATATATATATATATATATATACCCATGAAAAATACTTTATTTTATTTTCTCTTTCACGGAATCAATATTTCCCCAACTTTATATTATTATTATTTTTTATCTGTGTATAGAATGTGTACAAATATCACAAATTATTTTCCATACTATAATATATACACCTTTAAAAATTCTTATAAAATAAAATAAACTTAAAATAGAAAATGATTTAGCATTTATAATATGTAAAATATGCCACTATGACGTCACATGTTTTGCTCTAGAATTTTAGTATATCTGAATGACAGTGCAAGCAGCAAAGATGCGTTCTTGTTGAGTTCTCCGCGACCGACACGTTGAAAATGTTGGAAGATAAAAAAAAAGGATAGAATCTCACACCACAATGACTACGCTTATTTCTCATTCTTATTACAGAGTTGGACAGGAAACCCAAACTTCTTGTCAGCTACAAAACGTGAGCAACTTAAAGTTTCTTCCTTCACCTCACAGGACACCACCTTGACATAATCGCCTTCCATTAACAAAATTTTAATATATTATATCAAGACATAAGATTTTTAATGTAGTTTATAATATCAAATTTCATTTTGAATTAATGTAACTTTTAAAAAATTAATAATTATTTTAAATTGAATATTACAACAATTACTTCTATTATTATGGGTGGTATTCACAAAGAGTTAAGGAGAGTGTTAGGGAGAGATATTTAAAGGAGCGTTTTTTAAAAAATCTGTCCCTAAAACGCTCCTTAACTCTTCGTGAATACCAACCTTATAATTAATAAAAAAATATATTCAAATTTGTTTATAATATTGTAAAGAAATATTTAAAAATTAATCATATAATATATTCATGAACCAAATTTGTAGTGTAATGATGTATATGAATTGATTCATAAATTATTTTATATATCATATGACATAATCATCAGTCTTATTATTTATATAAAATAAAATTATTTATGAATGAAACATCAATCAATGTTCATATTACGTATGTAAGAAACTTATTATACAGGACGCGTATGTAGTAAGTTAACATGCAGAGTTGGCATGCTAATCATAAGTGAACTTTGCAAGTTGATACATGCACAATGATAACCACAACATAAACTATAGTAAATAAACTTTACTGTAAATAAGGTTCAGTTTTATATCAATTTAACATATATATAGGAAGTGATACAAAATTGTAAGATCATATTATATTGCAATACGTCTTAATTATAAAATATTATTCTTGATTGGGTCATACATTAATACATTAATGATATATTGCATAATGCGCGAGAGATAATTGCTTAATCAAAGTTATGTAAAATTAAGTACGTAATTATAATATATGAACATGAATGACATGATCAAAGTTTAATTATGGGAAAAAATTATTTATTTTTCAACATTTATAAAAAAAAAGAAAATTCACATGAATGAATTTAATTAACATTTCCTTTCAAAAATATAATAATAAAATAAATTTTTATTTAAACAAAATATAATAATTGTTCTCTTTTAAAATGCTATTCATGGTATATAAAAATAGTTTTTAATTGATTTGAAAAACAACACTATTTTCATATTAAAATACAAACAATATAAACTGTAGCAAATAACAAAATATTAATTTTTCAATATTAAAATAATGACAATATAGTATCAACATTAATTTACATGAGTATATATAGTAAAATTATATTGAAGTAATAATAATATACAATATATTTATAGATGTTAGCATGCATGATGAGTTTAAAATGAAGAGCTCAATATAATGCTGATGAGCAGCAGCAGCAGCGTTGATTGTTGTCATTAACATGTAATAAACGTTACATCGATTAAGTTGTTACAGCAAAGCCTGCTGCATGCAATAGTAATTGTCATCGCCATATGAGACGCAGCGGTCGGTCTCTTCACTGTGAGATTTAATCACATCATGATGGACCATCGATGCTGTATCGAGATTTTTACGTGTTGTATATATATACATTTAAGTTTATAAAATTTGTTTAATGTTTTATTGATGACTTGTTTGGTAAAAGGATTTTATATACTTCAATTGAAGTGTGTATTTTGGTAAGTGCAAATATCTGTACATTTATGTTTAAGTGACACAGAATTTAACATGTTTTATTTAATATTACCTCTTTTTTAGTAAAACTTCATTCCCTGAAGATTTACAATATTTATTATGGACTAAACTTACATGCAATTTTTTTATTGCAGAAATGGGTGCAGAGTTATTCTATTCTCAATTTTTTCAGATTTTTCTGAGTCCGGAAAGTATTACTAAAAAGTTGGGCAAAGCTTAGATTTGGACCCACATCCTTTTAAGTCCCCCTTAAGTCAGTCTTTTATTAAAAAGTGACGCTTATTAATGCCTCTCTCTGTATTTTCATTATTTTTTTAAAAATCGTTCCCGGGCTCTAGAAAATCTGAAAAAAATCAGCCCTTTTAACCCTCTATTTCTGCAATTAAAAAAAAAAAACTTTTTTTTCATTGTATAATTATGTTGCATCCTTCTATACTTATAATCATACACTCTTAAAAAAATTTGGCTGAATTTTGACATCTTATAATCAGTATATTTTTAACGCCTCAAATCATGATTTTTCAGGTGTTTCGTAGTCAATATTCAGTAGTCAGCATATACTGTCAGTATATAACTTATACTGACTACTGAAAATGCGCAACGAAACACCTGAAAAAAGCATGATTTAAGGCGTTAAAAATGCACTGATTATAAGATGTCAAAATTCAGCCAAATTTTTTTAAGTGTGTATTTTCAGTTAATTTTTAATAATTATATATATTTTAATTTAAACAGGCAATGCTAATATACCTTAAAATTTATTAAACAAAGTGATCAAAAATGGATACAAGCTAGTTTTTTTAAAAAAAAACTTCAATGTATATTTTTTAATTTGTTCTCACTCACTAAAAACTCTGAAATAATTCAGAATAATTTTTTGAAAATTTGGACAAAAAAAATTGTCACTTTATTTGTCTATTGTTAGTTTTGCATGACTTTTCATATTTTTACCATGAGAGGTTCAAGTTGTTAGTTTTGTCACCTCGCCAACAAACCACTACATCACCGTCAATTAATAGCTCAACTTTTATTCGAGCTGTAACCAGTGATTTGCCCTCTGAAGATCACACTAGTCTATACTAGTCAAGTATCAAACTTAAATTGTAATAATAGAATCTGAATAATAAAAAAAAAAAAAAAATCAGCAACATCGACTACGATTTAAAAAAGTAGATAATAATAAAATACATTATATAAATACTGATATGCATATTTATTGAGAAAAAATAAAACTAAACAGAAATATTGTACAATTGTTTTCAATGTATTTAAATTGAATGCAAAATTTATGGTTTTGACTTAAATTTAATCTGTTTTCAAAATATATTTTCCAACTAAACAGTTTGAAATTTCTCATATTTAAATTATACTAAATAACCTTACAATATGTATAATTTTACTAATTATATAATAAAAATTAAAGTAATATTTAAGTTGATTGAACGTGCGAGAAGATTAATAATTTGTGTGTCCATAATATGACATCCTCTGGGCATCACCACATCTGTGTGTCGTGATGAAGATGAATGATGAACATTTGCTGCTAGACCCCAGACAAGTGGACGGGGGGCGAACAAGCAAGAAATAGCTCTCAACTCCACCACCACATCTTGCTGGTATTTTGTTTCCTTTCAGGAAATGGATTGATTGTATTATATAACACAGCAGACAAGCAATAACATTTGACCTTATAACTTTATATATAGTAATAATAAGTTAGATCTAGATATAATTATAAAATAATTATTAAATATAACGGGGGTAATTGAATATATATGTAAAAAAAAAAAGAATGGGGGGCATTCACAAAGTAATTCAGCTCCACACTTAAATTTAGCCTCGATTTTTATCCCGGGTTTAATCAAGTACTAAGAGCAGTGTGCTAAACCAGGAGCTAAATATGGTACTAAAGTATTTTTCATTGCTTAGCACCGATTTAGCACACATGTTTAGTCCCTGGTTTAGCACCCAGGATAAAAATCGAGGCTAATGTGCTCTTCATTATATCCTTGTAAAATAAACACTAATCATAGTGTTGATATTATTTAATATAAATTAATTGTAATTTAAAAAATTAAAATATTTATATACAAATTTAAATTAATGAATTGGTTATATAGTAACTAAAGAAGGGAGCTTAACATAGATTTTAGAGCTAGGCACTAGCAGCACGAGTTTTGTTAATTTTGGCACCAAGTCACGAGTCACAAAATTGTCACCGTGTCTTGTTCACATGTGACTTGAGCTGCCAAAGGTCCCGTGCGAACCTATCATGATCGAGCTGCTTCATTACGATAACATAACATTCGTTCTATTTAACATCCTAATCTTGTGTTTTTAAATAGTAAAATAAACCTTATTGTAACATTTAATTATTTTAATTACAATTTTGTAAGCCTGTCTTGCCAATAGTAATCACCACCCCTAGACAACTATGTAACAAAATAAAAAAAAAAATAAAAATAACAGCGTAAAAAAGAATCAACTGAAATAAAGAAGTAGTTTGAATTGTATAATATGTGTTGCCATTTATATATGATGTAACTTGGGCATTGTGCCTAATTAAAAAAAAAAAAAAATGAAAACAGCTCTGCTTACTATGGAATTTGCTATAGCTGATCCTACTAGATCTACATATTAACATACTATATAAATATATAATAATTATTTTAACATACATATTCCATTATCGTTTCTGTGTTATTTTTTATACGTTTTTACTTCATATATTATGCATGCATTGTACCTGCACAGATTCAGAACAAAATATCGTGGGGTGCTGTTCCCATAAAGCCAATGTTAATAAAAAAAAATGGAATGCGAGAAATGCCTATTTTGCCTATGTTAAATGCAAAATTTTTATAAAGGGGCTGTAACCCACCCAGCTCCCCCCACCCCTTAGATCTGCGCTTAACATGCATATGCTCGGTTTACGGTATTCGTTCCATTAGGTCCATTTCACAAAGGATAAACTTCTAGAAGCAATTAAATTGCTATTTTCTCTTGCTATATATACGATGTAGACATTGATGATGTGACAAAACAAGAATAGAACCGTAGAAAATTCACAATGAAAATTTGTTTACAGATGACGAAATATAAAATACATAAATTTTATTTTAATACCAAGACTAAATAACAACATTATAAAATCACATATATATAGTGATTTATTATATTTATTAAATCAGTTAATTTGAACAAGTAAACCTTATCAAAATTTATATATTGACATTAATTATCAGTTAAATTGTTTACTATTTAAAAAAAATAAATATGATTGCCCAGCTGTAATCTTGACATTGTGTCTATAATTATTAGATATATCATAAATATTAAAATACTTTCAAATGATTTTTGTTTCTTTTTAGTTTATAAATATATTAGAAGAATGCAGTTTTTAAACACAAAGTATTACTTTCATATTATCTTCATATAGTGAAGGTAAAATTGTTAATTAATCAAAATTTAATATGAGAAAAGAATATCATTTATTGCATTCTAAACATAATTACATTGTATAAATATATTCATAGTTGTAAAGAAGCATTTCTTGATCATTTTTAAATAATGCAAATAATTTCAAGCAGATTAAATTTCTGATACATTTTGGTTCAATTCAAATAATTTAAAAGCAACATTTTTTTTTTACATAAATTCATATATTTACATACACCACTGCAGCTATTATATGCCACAGTATCGACAATGTTGCAATGTATTCTAATCAGTTTTTACACAATGTTTTTTATTACTAAAAAAAAATATATCTGATTGTTGTTAAAAAAACAAACAAACATAAGCTTTGATGTTTTTATACTTGTATAGTAATGTAATTTGGATGAATGCTTCGTGCGTATATTTTTACAGATCTGATTTGCTTGAAAAAATATCCCCACGAACTAAAAATACACAACAAAGTTTAGTAAATAACAGCAAGTAACGCTTGCGTATGATTTTTACTGAAAATATTACACTTTTTAATTACTTTCTCACTCTTGTATATTTCTACAAAATAAAAAGGACAACAAAATCATGGTAATATCAATTTATAAAAAAAAAAAAAATGAGTTCTTATTATTTCTTTTTAAATTTATTTAATTTGTTGATTAACTTTTTGTTTTTTATTGAACTTTATCTTGGTTTCATAAAACAAAGTTATACAATGCATATTTTTTTTTAAAAATTTTGAAACAATTTTAATAAATAGTGTATAAATGTAATTAAATCTAATATTTGTTTGTTTAAGATTGTTCTATTAATATACAAATAAAAATTCACTTTATCAACCTGCACTGTTTGATAATGTAGTTGAATGTAGTTGCTTTATTTCTCTCTTTTTTCTGCTCACTTTTTTTTTCTTCCTGAAGTACGAATTAAATTTTTTTTTAAATACATGCTTTTATATTTCAATAAGGTCTCTAATTTATCTTTGTTTAGACGTCACGTGACCCTCCCATTAGAATTGTATTGGAGGACAAAGACAAAGGTTCGTGACGTCAAACCAAAGACAAGCTATGAGAACTATACTGCAGCTATTTTAATAACATTTTTTTTTTATTTATGCATAAAGTCAATTTGATAGTCGTTAAAAAACCAATTTTTACTGTGTGCGGTCTATTTTGTAAACGAACAACAGTTTTTTTTTGTTTGTTTTTTTTTAAGTATAGCCATGCGGACGAAGATAAATTATTTTATTTTTTTATTAAAGGTTGTTTAGTTTATCTTCAAATTTATGTGTGAGCACTTTACCTATAGAAAAAATGATACCACAATTTTCAATTTATGAGAGTAAAATTTATATAAAAACTATGAACAGTATTAAATTTATAGTAGCTGCAACCTAAGTATGTGAAAATAATGAAATTGTACGTTAAAATAAATAGTGATTACAGGCACAAAAGAACTAAAAAACATTGTAATGTACTGTGTATTATTTTCAAGAATGAATGAAGTACCAATGTATCATCACTCACTTTTTTAATTAAAACGATTATAATTATTAATATTTAATTCTAACTAAATCCGCTGACTAACTTATGAAATATATTTTTATCCAAGCAAGAAAAATTCAAAATATTCTAATTTCTAAAATAAATACTCAATTTATTAATTTTAAATAACTTAAAATAAATGTAACCAATTTTATGTTTGTTTTTCATGATTATATAATATTATGTAGAAAATTAATAATTATTTTATGTATAATATCCATGGAGAGAGGTTTATAAAAGTTGTATACAGCACAACCAATCTAATTTACATACAATACAAAGCACGGATATAAAAGAAACTTGCTGCAGCGCGCGGGTGCTCCTGCCCCTCGTTCCTACTCAAGTGTTTTTTTTTTTTTTTTTCTCATGATAGAAATAAAAGAATTTCTATATATAAGACAAGCAGCAAGTGAATGGTAAGAAACAGGAGAGAGAAGGCTGTAAAATGATGTTATTTTATTTATAAATAATAAAAACACGCTCGAATTAATGAGTTAGTGCAGCAGCAGTTTTATTACACTCATTTACACTCACTAATACTGTATCTATAACAGTTGCAATGAGTAAGCGTTTTCAGTAGGTGCATGACAGTTTGTATTATTGTAAATATCTAGTACCATTTTTCTCCAGTTTCAAATTAAAAGCATCTCATAAAATATTACAGATTTTTTAAAATTTAACTAGAGCTAAACCTATTATATTAATATGCTTTTCCAATGCTAAAAGGTCAAACTTATGTATATAGTAAAATTGTTATTTTATTTCAATGTAATCTTTAATATTTTATAAAATCATACAATTTATTAATTTTTTCATATACAATTGTATTAAAAACTTGTCATTACTTTGAAAATGGTCGGTATTTATAGACTTCAAAGTTCATCAATAACTGAAATAATCTTTACATACATGACGTATAATTGTAGACCATATTTAATATGCCTACACCACCGTATACGTATATATACTGAATAATATAATATTGTATATAGAGCAACGTTTACGACAAAAATAGAAAAAAAAATATATATAAATTATATACCAATATTTTTTTGTTATGAATGTTTGTTCACAGTATGCGACCACACATAGAAAAAAACATTCTCTCTTTTGTAAACAAAAGTTTCAAAAATATATATATAAACTAAATTGCCATAGGCTAGCAGAAGCTGTTTGCCCATATGTTTGGGTCAGCTATAATCCACAGCAGGCACCGCCTCCGCACTCTATAGAACAGCCTGCCGCTGGACTTATAAAGAATGAGACCCCTGGCAAATAATATCAAATCACTTGACCCCCTCCTTTCACAACAATTTCTAATTTAATTAATAATTATATCATAATACCTTATTTAACTGTGGTGAGGTTATATACATGAATGGTTTTATACTTCCTTTCTCTAACGACCCTTAAGTTCATACCCTCTACCCTCAATATTATATAAAAGGTATTCTGACACCACCCCGTGTTGCTGGGGCTTCCATTATATAATATTTCTTGACCATTCTTGCGTTAAAATATCTATATATAACTTTTATTAAAGACCAAATAGCACCATTAACAATTTTGATAAAATTGAATACCTCTTTGTATATAGTTTTATGAGGAAGACCTTTAAACTTGAAGCTATAGTCAAGAAATTTACTGTTATTTTAAGGTAATTAAAATATTACTTTTCTACAGTGTAGGTTTCTATACAATAAATGGAGAACAGCAATTTTTTTAACATCAATGTTTCTGCACTGTATTTTGTTTGCACAAATCTGTCACTATCTAAAACTGCTTACTTTCTTTTTTATCACTTCGGACGATTGACTTTGATCACAATACATTAAGTTGATATTTACAGGAAAATAATAAAAAATCTTATGCAGTACATTAATTTTCAAGCCAACAAGTTTTTTTTCCCTTGCAGTAATTTCAAGAATGATTATTATAATTAATTACGATAGTAAAATTCAAGTATTTTTCTCAATTAAATAAAGTTATTTCATGCAGGGTTATGTTATATCACTATATAAATAATGCTACAGTGGTGGTGCACTGTCAATATACATAACGTAGAACTGTTTGACACGTAATGTAATAGTAAGTTACACGCAGACTTTCAAATCTCAGAGGAGAAGAAGTGAGATGTAAGTTTTCTTGATCTCCGCTGCAGTTGCTATGACGACGCTACAACATATTAGTGAACATTGTCAGATGAAGAAGACGTTATAGACACCTTGACCTACATTCACCTGCTCGTGAGGTAATTGCATGCATACACGCCGCGGAGGTACAATTGAATCGATCAATTGTGAGACTTCTATAACAATAGTATAGTTCAATAAAATATAAAATTACTTCAGGCAAGGTTTCTGAATATTTTATTGTTTCTAAAAAATTGCAATGGTTATAAAAATTCTATCCCCTGAATTGATTTTTTTAGAATTTTAACGTTAGTAAAGTGAGAACCATTTATCTTTGGTTTGACGTCACGTGACTCTCTCATTAGAGGACAAAGGAAAAGGTTCGTGATGTCATATACTAAAGATAAAGGGGGACGACTTTACTATTCTTCAAATTCTTGCAAAAAATCTTACAATTAATATTGCACGTGTATAGTTGCTGCTGAGAACCGCTAAAATCTATTATAACAATACAATACATGTTCTATAACAATACATACATTTACAAAATATTTGTTGTAAATTATATACGGTATACACCATATAATAAAATGACGATTCCATCAGATATAGAAATTAATAATTCACATCATGTATATAGATTAATATTTTTTATAAATAGGTTCATTCAAGGTATTTATCCACGTGAATTAAAAAAAAAAAACTATTTTCAAATTATAATTACAATTAAATTCATATTAATTTAAATACGTCAATTATATATAATTACTAATTAGTATAATAAAGTAATATGATTCGTATATGAAATAAAAGCACCTTTGAACTTTTCATACTTAAAATTACAGCTATACGATAAATCTATCTAGATTAATTAATTACCTCATTATACCAATTTAAAATTCAATAAAAAAATAGTAACAATACAACACATTTTGTAATACTATTGACATCAACAACAACAAAAACACACAATAGTTATATAAATTTTTCATGATATTATTATAGGCTTTGAGTACTTAGTGATTTTTAGCCCTCATAGTATGTGATGCTATAGCAATTGTACCACCCACACACTTGGTGTGTGACGTCACTCGGCTGCTGCTGCTGCACGGAGATACGCACGCCAGCAGGCCGGGCAGGCAGCGCTCGCAATTCAGAGCGAACCAAGGCTGCACCCCGCCCGCAAGTATTGATTCTCGCACGCAAGTGTACACCAGCGACTCAGCTAGCACCAGCAGCCGTGCTTACTCCTTCTTGTACAACCCAAGCAGTGACCCCGACACGAATGCAGTATCTTATGATAAATATAGTGTCAATAATTAATTTATTATATGTATTCGATAAAGGTAAATAAAATGAAATGTATAGTCATAATTAATTTTACTGTGTATGTAATGCACAAATCTAAGAACGATTTTCATAATTTCATACTATTACATAGTATAGTCAAAATAAAGTACTATTGAATGGATGATGTAGAATTAAAAAATAAAAAATAAATGAAACATAATTATTTAAATAATAAATAAATATTAGACATTTTAATAGTTTTTGTATATATAATCCTTTTTGTTGTTGTTCATATTGTGTTTAATTTCTACACATAATTTGCATATTATATGTTTGTTTTTTTTTAATTTTTTAACATTATTTCTTTTAATTGATAGGTTAGTAGTTATACTACAATTGCATGCATTTGAAATAAATAAGCGAATATACAAAAAAAGTACGATGCAAGGTACCATGAAATTGTTAATAATTTAATATTGTAGGTGATTTGAGATTTATAGTAATTAATTAAAAATTCAAAAAGAAAATTGTTGCTAGACAGTGATTGAAATAAAAATAAATTAATCTTTTTAATTAGAATTGATTTTTGTAAAGGTAAATATTTTTATTATTTGTAAAAAAATATATATATATATATTATATATAAAAAAGTTAAGTTTTACAAAATTACATTAAAAAATGTCAAAGACTTATTATATATATGATCTTCCTTAAAGTAAAAAAATTGCAAAGCTAAGAAAAATAAATAAAAGAAGTGATAATTAATAATTATATCAAGCATGATATTATTTCATAAAATTTAATTAAAGAAATATGGAAATATTCAAAGGATTTTTTAAATAAATAATAATTAATTAAAACATAAAATAAACAAAATTTTATTTTTGAGTTTCCCTGTCAGTTTAGTTAATTTGAAAAAGTTAAAATTTAGGGGAGAAAATTCTGTCAACAAGCAATTTCAAATTTTAAATGAAGAATTATTATTATTTAAACGTTAGTTTAATTGTCATTACATTGCGTCCATAAAAAAAATAATGGAATACTTCACCAGCAATGTGCTTTATCAGTACATTTAAAAAAAATGTTCAAATCACATGAAAAGTGTAAAAACTCCCTTTTCATGAAAAAATATAATACATAAAATATTTCAAAGAATTCAAAGGATATTTATATATTTTTTAATTTAACTCTCTATTTTTTAACAAAATAATTAATAATATACTTCAAATTTCTATTTTATATAACTTTGCTGTTTAAATATTTAATATTATTAAATTAAATTGTGTATTGATTTTACTGAGAACATCTACGTAATTTCTCAGAATCTTCTCAAAGCTTCGAACTAGGTATTTACAGATTTAAATCAAAGCTCTCTGGTATTTATGATAACTGATAACAGAATTTAATATTATATATTTGCAAATTTCTCTTGTTTACTTCTAAAATAAACGATTGATTGACCAATTTTCATTTTGGTAAACTTTAAAGATTTAGTTACTAAAAAAAATACAATATATTAATATTTATTGTAAAAAAATAGTATATACCATTCATTACATTGTTTTTTACTTATTTGTCAATCTTGTATACTGTCATTAATCTCAGTTATCCATAATATAATACATTTAAACTACAAAAGTAACTATATACAATATACATTATATAATATTTTGATAATTAAAATTTTTCTACAACTCTACGAACATTGAAAGTTTAAAACTTTCAGCACAGAAGTTGTCAAGTAACAACCTTTTAATGTATAATTTGAACTTCAGAGTTCCAGCATATAAAATAAAGTGTTAAATGTATAGAGAATTACCTAAAAAACCTCGCGCACATCCAAAGTATAATATTTAACAGCATATATATACCTTTAAATAGGTTCTGTGATCATATGTGATTGGTATAAGCTAGATATGAAGGTATATTATAGACGATGAGGAAAACCTACAATGGGTATTAACTAACTCTAGAGACAAGACAAAACCCACCCTCTTTCATTCTAACACGCACATGATGTGAAGGGGGGGGGGGGGGGGGTTGAGCGACACGCTTATTCCAAGTTACTTACTTTGGCTTCTTCTATTATAAGGATTCTTTCAGCTTATAGAGCCTATCCCAGACGCATTAATACTTCTTTCGTTTGTCTAGTCAAATATATATAGTACATAATAGTATTATTATATATATATAGTACATAATAGTACATATATATAGAAGTACAGAAGCCAATGTTTTGTATGTACTTATACTTCTTGGCAACTTTAATTTTTACGTCATATTTTATTGTATAGACCTACCACAACTCTGTCATAGAGTGAGCAAGTAGAAACAACACATAAAAACAACTATCAAGAAAAAAAAAAAAAAAGAGTTTCATTCACCATGCAATAACATTTTATGATATTTATATATAACAAGAGTATTGTATTACAAGATTTTTTTTATGTGATACAACGTCTCATAGTTTTTTATACATTGAATTAATAATAACAGAAATATAATGTAAATACTGAATTATTATTTTTTTAAAGTATGACATACTAAATTTATTCGGAAAAATTGTTATAGCCCTACATAAACTCATTTTTTTTTAATAAAAATCTCAATTTAGCCATGCCGGTAGAAGTTAGTTTTGTACAAATTTCTGTAACAAAAATCATCCATGTGATATAAAATGAAATGTTATCAACTGCATGTCCATATACTACTGCAAGCTTAGTTTGAAGTTTGATTGGGGAGGGTGAGAAAAAAAGTTGTGAGGGGAGAGATGGAGAGAGAGAGAGAGAGAGAGAGAGAGAGAGAGAGAGAGAGAGAGAGAGAGAGAGAGAGAGAGAGAGAGAGAGAGAGAGAGAGAGAGAGAGAATCGATCAAGTGGAAAGAAATAAGAACGCAATATCGGATTACGCTGGACGCCTTGGTGTATTGTATAACTCTGAGACTCTCCAATCGACTCACATTGTACAACGCAAGACAAAAGTTTCTTTATCCTGTCCTCTATGTTTCTTTAGTGAACGATGTATGCTCCATAATTAAAATAATATTAAAGTTAAGGTAACACGGATCAGCTGATTTCGTAGTCCCATTTGATTAACATGTAAACATTCGCAAAATCACAAAAATTCGTAAAATTTTTTGAGAGGCAGATTTTAGTGCCTAAAACCCACAGAAAAAAAAAATCAAAACAATTAAACGAGCTGATTTTTATAATTAAATTTTTAGTTTGTCTCTCCTGGGAAAGCCCTCTATGCTGAAAATTTAAAAAATAATTAAAAAAAATCGTCTCCTTTAACTGTCTTGATTTTTTGTGTGTCTTTTAGGCATTAAAATCTGCCTCTCAAAAAAATTTCAAAATTTTGGTGAATTTGCTAAGGTTTACATTTACATATTAACCAAATGGGACTACGAAATCAGCTGATCCGTGTTACCTTACTTTTAAATCCTTGATGAAGTTCAACTTATAAATGTTTATTATTTTATTAATATTTTCACAAGCTTTTATTTAAAAAATATTTATTAAAACTTTGTCATGTTTACTTACTTATTAAGCAATCACGTTTACATGATGTTGTATGATGCAGATCAGATGACAAAGCCTCATAAGTTTGTTTTTATGAAGCCCCATCGATTGAATGATCTGTATGTCAGATACCGTCATGAAAATGCCATATTATCAATTGTGATAAGATTTAAATTCCAGTGGTATTATAAAATAACATTACTTTAAAAATAATTGAAAGACAAGTTAAAAAAATAAATGTAAATAAAATTTAAGTATTATAAGTAAGAAGATAACGTCCATTATTTTATGTGTAAAGTCGAGGCTGTGTATGTACAGTAAGACTATCATGTGCTCATAATAGAAAGATAAGTTTGTAAATAAAGTGCTCATGCTTATAAAGTGACATTGTATGGAAAGTGACTTGAATTGTGTGCTTTAGATTCACTTTATACTTTCCTTATCTTTATTACTAGGCTATAAGGTGGTGATGTAACAAAAGAGTATTAAAAAATGGTTCCATTCTGAAATCATTTAATTTATGGATGCAATATATTTTCTTGTGTATACACATGATGGCACTTCTTTGTTAATGTGATAATATTTTTTCTATGTACCTAAAACATGATAATGGTGATGATGTAACTTAACTTGTAAAATTGAAAAAAAAAAAATACAAATTAATTATAAAATTTCTTATTAAATTAAAAAATAACATTGAAAAAAATAATCAAATTAAGTGGGAATGTTCTTTAAATGTACAATAAATTCAAGATACTCAGTTAGACCTTATATGAACTGGGAATATAAGGCTCATTTTATTCTTGATTCTATAAATTGATTATATTTTATATGACATCAAGCCAGTTCATTAAATTTTTGTGAGATGAAATTTAAATTCTTAAAACTACTTTTTTTAAAATATATACGATAAGAATTTATAAAATAAATGTTATTATTGTTTAATGTAAGGTATTTAATTTTTGATATTTAATTTATATGTTTTTAAAATAATAAGAAGAAAACGAAAACTTAAAAAGCCTTAGAGCAAATTTTCATAGAATTCTCTGATGTGGAATTACAGAATTATTTCAAGTAAAAAAAAATAAAAAAAAAATGAAGGTAAACAAGTTTTAAACAAAAGCTTTTAACAGTTATATATTTTGTGTATTTTGTGTATTACATTTCCATTGTAATATCATGATCAGCAGAATCGTCATTTCGTACTTTTATATGATCGCTACAAGATTGTTATATTTATTCAGTATATTATAGAAAGGTTGAGCAAAGAACAAGAGGAAGATTCATGGGTATAATACAATAAAACCATTTACGGTATGAAAGTAATATAAAACATGAAAATGGAATCAGAGAGAGAGAAGAAACTAGATATGAGGCTACACACAAAAGAAATTTAAAACTGCAGACTAAGCTTTCTGTTCTGCTTGCTGCTGGCATACATGCTGGGATACCAGGAGATGGTGGTGGTCTTTTTCTGGTGCTTGTGGTGGTACCACCAGCGCACAAAACCAAATCTGACAAGCCCTCCTATATAGCATTTCATGAAAAAACTTAAACTGGAACAAAATATTTTAATATTATATTTATAAATTATAATAAAATTTATTTTTTTATTTTTATTTTACAAAATTAACATGCAAAATGAGTCGATAATTAAAAAATACCTATAATATACTATTGACCATGATTTATTTTTAATATTATTTCATAATATAGCAAATTACTTACACTGAAATCCACACATGCACCAAATCAGTTTATATTTTTTATTTATTAATTTCTTTTTCAAGGAAAATATTTGAAGAAAGGTTTCATATTAATTTGATATAACATTTCTAATTTTATATACTTTTCCCAGAGACTTTTCCTTTAATTTTATACGACTGTTCCTCATTGTTAAAATATTTTTTCTGTTATTCAATAGACATTAAGATAAAGATTTGACTTTTATCACAAAATAGATTTTCTCTAATCGTCGTTTATTGAAGCTCATACCATTACGTCTAATGACAGGTTTACGATTATCTACACACACGGGTAATGACGCTCCTAAGTACACGTAATGTATGTTCACAAGTAAACAAGTACTCTCAACATCAACCACGCATAAAATTGATGTTATACATACTTCTCATACCAAAGACTTCTAACGTTTGACTAACAAACATGCCAAGCCATTTTTCTCTCTATGAAACTTGTTACTGAGGGAACCATGCAAACTTTAATCAGAATGGTCGTTTGTTGATAGAAAATACCACCAACCACCTCCTGAATGGACGATGGAGTGAGTGTTCTTTAGCTAACGCCGTGCGGAAAAATCCAGTTTTCTGTAATCGAACTTTTGACTTTCCGATTAAGAATCATATTTTTTCCAATTATATGATGGTAAAAAATTGGACTTAGCACAAACTTCAGAAATGCTTAACTTCATAATTTTGGTATACGGAATCATCATCATAAGTCATACGTCTTTCATAACAAAAACGATTGATGTCCCGTTAAAGTACTTCAATGTTTTTGCCATGACCTAGCGTGTTCTCCACTGGTTATAGACGACTGGCTATGTTTCACCCCTGCATGGGCGTGTGTGCCATGCCGTCCTGTGCCCCGCCCACCCCCCTGGCACGGTAAACCTGTTTCACCTTCGCGGCTTGCAGGGTCAGGAACCACTACGAGAAAGGTAACTTGACCAATATATAATACTTCCTAGTGGCTCATTTTATAATATGGAATTATATTATAATATATATATATATATATATATATATATATATATATATATATTATATATATATATATATATATATATATATATATATATATATTTATATGCATGATAATGAATGAGAATTAAACAGGAAATTATCTGGTTACATTGTAATAAAATATACATAATTATTGCATAATTAATTCATGATAAACTCATTATAAATCTGTATATCATAAAATAAAACAGATTAAATCATTTTTTTAAGATTTCA
The DNA here is from genome assembly GCA_949825025.1 of Siphlonurus alternatus. Classification (NCBI taxonomy): domain Eukaryota; kingdom Metazoa; phylum Arthropoda; class Insecta; order Ephemeroptera; family Siphlonuridae; genus Siphlonurus; species Siphlonurus alternatus. The sequence goes on from OX463782.1 coordinate 31,190,028, forward strand.
GTTAAGTTGACTGCATAATATTACTTTAAAAAAGGTAACTTCTTAATAATTTATATAGTGAAAATAATTTAACAATCATTGCATTTCCTTAAATTAATTTGGACACAACCACATTAAAATTACACATTTATGCTGTGTTTTAACGATTAATGCCATACAGTAGTGAACCACAATTAAGCTAATTTAGAAATTTAGGAATTTTTAGTTTAAAGTTTTCTACTTCATGTATACCGTTTTTCATTAGTAATATTTATAACAGCAGCCTGAATTTTTCATCATTTAAATGATGTGTTCATCCAAATTTTAAATTGATTCATTATTATTATTTTTTAGCAATGCCACTAAAACTAAACAACATAATATATATTATTATATGATACTATATTTGAAAGCTAACTTTGAATTTAGTTGACACTACTTTTGTTTGATGAAGACAATTTCTTGGGACGACAGGAGTGACGATATAGTTGAGATGACACAGCTTCAGGGTAAACGCACACACCTCCTTACTACAGTACACAGTACACCCTCAGGGGTTTTCATAACTTGAAGTAACTCGTTCTCCATGGTTCACAGACGGTGAACGGAGACCCCTGAGAATACCTCCACGACGATTCATCATATGTAACGAGAAATAACTCTCTCTCTCTCTCTCTCTCTCTCTCTCTCTCTCTCTCTCTCTCTCTCTCTCTCTCTCTCTCTCTCTCTCTCTGTGATAATATTCACTAGACATAAAGAATAATATAATAAAACAAAGAAATCCTATACTGAAAGGAAGTTGACATTAATTTAATTATGGTATTATAAACTCACAAATAACACAATTATCATATTATCACGTTTTATATTATAATTTCAAACTAAGATTTTATAAAAATAAAATTCAAATTTCATTTTAATTAATAATTAAGTTAAGTTTAGAATACGGTATTAAATTATTTTTATATTGTTATATACGAATTAATAAAGTATAAAATAACAATTAACATATTTTTTTACCTTTTTTCAAGAAAATAAATCCACTCAATTTCCTTTGAGTTTTGATTATAAAGTCAGAAAGTTGTTACTATGAAATTTATTTTAGTGTAATTTTATACTATTTTATAATATAACATAACTCAATTTATTTTACTGGGAACTAACAACGAATTTAATTTAACTACTACCTTTTGTTTCTATCCTCCTTTCTTTGCAAGTCAACACGGATGTGGGGGGAGGTAAAACTCGCGCTTCTATTCAACTCGCTCTTTGGCAAGGCCGAAACAAATTTTCTCAGGCTTTATTTATTTGTTTATTTTTAAAGTTCAACTTTTAAAAAGAAAAAAAAAGTTTATTAGCCCTTTCTCTTAATTCCCATAATTATATATGTAATAATAAAGAAACATTGTATAAAATAAAAATATGTAATATTTATATAATAATATATCTTATACGCTTGAAGCTAAACGTTAGATGAATCGCGGAAAAAAAACCCTCGGAAAAAAAACCCTTGTATTAAAAAACCCTTGAAAAAAAACCCTAGGAAAAAAAACCCTCGGGGATAAAAAACCCACGGAAAAAAAACCCTTCGGTAAAGGAGATATATATAAAATAAATATATTTTTATTATAATGAATTTAATTAATGAATCATTTTTAAAAGAAGAAAATGTTATTATTTGTGGTAGACGAGAATTTTCTAATTAATTGAAACCTATTTTTTAATAAAAGAAAAATTGTAAACTATAAAATTAAGCTTTTACGTTGGTAGCACATGATATATTTAAAAGCAGAATAACCAAAATAAAAAAGAGCCTGCGGATGAAACTCGGGATTAAAGACCATTTTCATTACAGGTCATTATCAATTAAAAGAGATATGAAAATAATCTTTAGCTGCAATGACTTATTCCCATTTGATCCGCGGGCTTTCATTAATTTATGAAATTAAAATATCTTTACTTCATATTATCATAAATTTCTTTTGTTTGTTACCTTTGGCTATAAGATTATATAATACACAAATACGTAATATAGTTAGAATACAAACGTATTGACGCTACTTAATGCTACAATGTATAATGTGAGAAAATGAAGCTCACACCTAATTGATCTTATTTTTGTTGTAGTCATGACGTCACTAGTCGTTACCACTCAGGTCATTATGGCCTCAGGGTCAACAACCTTGCCCAGGGGAATTTCCTGATGGATGAAAGTGAGGGGGAGGTCATATAATAAGAACACAAGAGGGGAACTGAGAGAGTTATGCCTCAGTGATTTAACTAATATTATCGCATCGCATTCATTAAAAACAAAATTTAAAGTACTACTACATAAATGCTATTATATATAATTATATATATATATATATATATATATATATATATATATATATACTTCAATTTCTCTGTCAATGACTGTATACTGTGGGTAAACAGTTCTTGTTGGTACCTTGATATATGTAGTGTATGTACACCTCCAAATAAAACGAGTTAAGGGTTTTGTCACGCAGTCCATGATGGAGAGACTTTTGGTGTACTTAAATTTTTATATAGAATGGCTAGACTTGGCGTTCGTTTTAATACCTGCAGTTTTTTTCTCTTTGAGTTACATCAGCAAAAAGTTAATTTCAGGTGTACGTTGTAATGCAATAAACTGGATTATATTAAAATATTATTACAATTCAAATATCTACACCATATAATATAACCAGTATTAAAACCAGATTATTATTGTACATATACCATGAGAATTTAATCACATTACCATTTTATACTAGAATTACTAATATATAAGACAATTCTCAAAACTATTATATAGATACGTACTGTATATAATATATATTATACATACTTTTATACTTGCATGTATATTATGATTATGTTTAAGTTATAATTACATTTAAATATATGCAATTAGGTTGAAAATGTATTATAAAAGTTATATAAAACTAACCTTACTCAACGTTTTTCTAATTATATTATACATAATATCAAAGTAAGTGTTATAAATATTATTATAAGCTAGACCACGGTGCTGAGTTTAGAATGGTATGAATATAGATCCAGATATGCTTGCAAAATTATTTAATTGCTTATTTTTGCTATCGTTTTAATCATCACGTGACCTAGGTCAGTGCTGTGACTGCATGCAAATGTGATCCGCAATATTTGCATTTTATGTATAGTTAGGTTTTATACTGCGTCATTCCTTTTTTTAAATAATCAATATAACATATCGTTCAAATGATGGATATATACTAACAAATGAACATTACAAATTGGTGTTTGATTACATTTGTTTTGCTGCAGTTATAGTATATATTTTGAGCAGGAAATAGTCTCACAACCAAAATGTCAAAAGTACATGTCTATTTATAGGGATAGAGTACTTAAATAATCACCATTTCAAACTTAAAATCAGAAATATGTTATTATATCATTTAGCAAGTCGACTTCTGTCTTTTTCCACTAAAACGTAAGACAGGATAAACTATTTATTTCATTTTTCTCTTCGAATTATAAGATCAAAGTGCACCGTAAGCCTGCATGAGTATAAGATTATGGGGATATTACTGTATTATTTTCGTTCATTCAAAATTCTTATTGTAGTTTGGCATATTTTAACGAAAATTTATAAAAATTATTATTTTTTAAAAATAAAGAAATGTTACAATTTTAATTCACTGTAAACTACTCGCAAGAAATAATTGTAAACATAAAAATAACAACAACAAATTTTGTCAACCTCAAACTTGATCAAGATATAATTGTGTAACATTTTTTTTTATTATAATTTTAATTATAAAAAAGATTGTCCACCTGGTATCAGATTAATGATTTTAATTTGAGTTTGATGATGCGGAATTAGGTGAACGATTTGAACCCTCTCAGGTGTGTTGTCTTCTGCTCCACTCGTCTTCTCAGAGTTAATGGTACAGCAGCAAGATCGATTCTCAGCTGGATCAAACTCATTTTATATATCAATGATTGAGCTTCTTCAGACACGTAATAGATAGATGAAATAAAATAAAAGGTAAATGTTGAAACTTCAAAATCAGGTTATATAAAAAAAATGCACACAAAGTCTTTCATATATAAAAAAAAAAAAAAAATACACTTGCATACCTTTGAAAAATAAGTTTTGCTAAATTCTATTTTTAATCATATATTTTATATAATTATCAGTTTATTAATTATTTATAAATATTAATAATTAACTTTAATAATATGTTTTTAAAATATATATTTTTTTACATAATTGTAATAATAAATTTATACTAAATTGAACGTCTATCAGAATAGAGGGCAATATATTCTAATTAGTGATGCTCCACCCATTGCTGAGTCAGAAGAGGGGGAGGGGGGGTTAGTGATGGACAGTTGTGGCCCCCGCCCACCCCCGTGACTCCATTTGATGATGTCCGGTGAATCAAGCCGGATATTGCGTCTGCCCTACAGCCCTACACGCAATAACAAAGTACCTCTTTCCCACACACACGATCTTTTAACTTGAAACTCTTTGGTGCACATAAGATTCACACAATCAGACCATCTCGTTCGTGAGCAAAATGATTTACTAACGACTTCAATGTTAGCTTACCTTATGAATATTGTTGTGTATACACACTAAATTTTTAGATGCTGAATTGGTTTCAGTACTTTATGTCAGTGCAAAATTGCTCCAGTCAGTACAAAATTTCTCCAGTTTCGTCTTACATCCAGCACTCCAGCACTTTTGACCTATAAAACACTTATTCCAAGTACAAATTTGGTACTGAAAAAAAGAGTAAAAAAAAGTACAAAAAATTGACTCTCTTTTTTCAGTACCAAATTTGTACTTGGATTAAGTGTTTTATAGGTCAAAAGTGCTGGATGTAAGACGAAACTGGAGAAATTTTGTACTGACATAAAGTACTGAAACCAATTCAGCATTTAAAAATTTAGTGTGATAGGGTAAATCATAAGGAGATTTATGATGTATTATTAAAAAAATGTTTCCATTTATAAAATTCCAGCATTATTTTAATTGTTAGATCAGAGAGTATACACATATAGAAACTTTTACTTGAATATCATTGGTTCAAAATTGTTCATCGTCAAACTAACTAATGTTATTTTTTTCATTGAGTCTTTGGAACATAGAAAAAATAAAATTGGCTAACTCAATCATATACCTAACATATGAAATGGGTTTGGCTATATACATCAATTTATTTATGCATATGACTATACAAACAATAATATAGAATACAAATATAAAACTATGATTAAAGTACATTATGATTATAATACAGCCACCATTATAGCAACTCTCTTCATAGCTGAAATTCTCTCATGAAAGTACTAGTAGGTTGAAAGTTAATCTGCTCGTATTATTTTTATTGATATTTTGTCCATCCTCATTGAGTCATGGAACGTTGGTTTTATATTTTATATGTCCACGATTCATCTGTATTTTACTGATGATGGGCGTATTATTCAATTTCATTGCCGACAGGCTATTGAAATATAAGATCAAAATGATCCAACTGTTTATCTTTAATTATCTTTTATATACCTTTCTTATTTTATATATATATATATATATATATTTACTTGTCAAATTTGATGGTTAAAACCAAAGCTTTGGTTAAAACATATTATGCTAAATCCTCCCACTCAAATAATTTTATTTGAAGATTACTACGTTTATAAACCACTTATTATGAACTCTATATCATTTTTATCTAGAACTATACTTATATAAGTAGACAGATTTTTTTTTTGTAATTTATCATTTGTGATAAATTATGATATCAATGTTTAACAATAAAACTGCAATATAAAGGTAAGTTTCATTTAAATTATTGCACCATGGAGTCGTTGCAATGTCGGGTTTGAAATTGTAAATAACTATCAAACAATAAAAATATTACAATCATTAAACAGCAATAATAATTATTATTGTTATGCACTTTTCTGTAACAAATTATTGTTTATTAAACTTAAATATTAAAAAATATATATATAGCAAATAAGCATACATTAAAAAAAATCAACGCCTATTTTTAAATTTATTGGGCGTCATGCACTAATTATTATATCTCCTTTTGGCATAATTGCCATTTTTTTTACATGTCACTACATTATGACTTTTTGCAATTTTTTTAGCTACCCTGGTGATACCATAATTTTATATTTAATGCCCTTTTTTAAAATATATAATGAATTTTATGTGCAACTTTATAGTATATAATAATATTATAATACATAGCTCACTGCACATCGCCCAAAAAAATACAATAATTGTTTTCTGTACTTGCGATTTTTTCTTCTTAATGGGGAATTCTCTTACATTTATTTTAATTTTTTTTTCAGATGCTCTATGCCTTGAAACTAAATGTCCTAAAACAAAAAAGTTTCAATTTTCAAAATTGGAGGCATGGGAATTTTTTAAAAATCTTCCTCCTTTTGAATTTAGCGCCAAAACGTGACGTAGAAACTGCCTAGCAGACGAAATTTTCCGGCAATAAATTTATATTTTCGATTATCACTCTTAAAGTAAACTGATATTAGAGAAAAAACTATTGATACTAGGGTATAAAAACCTGCTGATTTCGATCGTGTTACTAAAATTTATAGCCAAGATGACTCCTTGACGCTCAAACTATGATATCAGGCAGTTGTTGTGTGTTAACTAGGGAGTTTCTACGTCACAATTTTCAGGTTTGCGCGCGGGTTGCATACTTTGCCCCTATTCTAATAATCCCTTCAGAGTCCCCAAATTTGAGTTAAAAAAGTTGAAACTTAAGTCAAACTTATTGTTAATATGTACCCTATCATAATATAGTAGTTAAATTAAAATTTGAGTTGTAAGAGAATTCCCCATTGTCAAAAGTTTACAAAATGACTCAACAGTCCGCATTAAAAAAAAAAATAACAATAATTTTTTCCTCTATATTATTAATGTTGCGAATTTAATAATTTTATTAGTTATATATTATCTCTATATGTGAGAATTGTGAGATAAATAAAAGGTTTTTGTAGTTGAATCTAGTTTGTATTAACAAAGTGACGTATATTTGTGGCGTTACAAGATTAAGGCCTGGAGACACAGAGGCTTGGTAGAGAGGAGGATTTTATACAACAGAGAGAGCTGGCAGGTTGAGTTAAAAAAATAAGATCAATAAAACACGCGTTTTGAAGCTATTTTTGCTACCAGAGTAGTAAAGTATGTACGAAAGATCCCCCACATATAGTCTCTCGTATTATTATTATTATTATTATATTTTTTTTTGTGCCATTCAAATTTATAAATCGACATGAAAAGTTAAAATTTAGAGTAAGAGACAACAGTGAAAAAAAAAAATTAGGTTTTATTTGTAATTTTTTATTTATTTATTGTATAACAATACCGAGTCTCATGCCCAATGGGTATTCAAGTATTATTGTTGCACATTCAATATCATAAAACTGGATGCATTTTCCAATGCAATAAGCACTTACTGTAATATAATACAAGTTATATATATATATGTTATATGACAACATGATTGTAAAATCCCTATATGACAATGTATAGTTTTAGTTTTTTAACGTTTGCCTGTAGAAAAATAGTATACAGTGGTGCATTCACTGAGAATATTATTTATAGACAATCATAACTTGCATGGAGGGTTGAATTAATTAAAATGACTAATTTTACCGTTTTTTATATCATTCAGTATATACGAATAACATGAAAGAGCAACGACTGTATAATAGTTCTTGATGAAAGAGAACATATAATCAATTAATGTTGAAACACATATACATGATAAAAAATATGTTGTATCATATTATGTTACATAAGCAAAAATAATACAGTAAAATAAATTTTAGTCATGTATTTATGATATTCTCATAACCTAACACAGTAAATACTACATGAATATAATAATGAAATATTTGCGTGAATAGGAGAGAAAGAGAAAGAGTTCAATATTTCAGATCTTTTAGTTTATATACTTGCTGAAAATATAAACAAACAAAAAAAGTTATCTTACCTTTGAACAACGATGCTATCTTTATCATATAATATTAGTTATATGTAGATATGCTATACTGCTATATACATGTATATAATACATCGATCTATACATCACTCGAGTATGAACTATCAGGTATACTGAATACATATTTTTTTATACGTATATTTTTGTAAAAAAAAATTCCCATCATCAGTTACGCAAAAATATATTATTTAATGACGTCAAAATCGGTCAAGTTTGTTTTTACTTCCACCTGAGGGTAAATAAAGATATTTAATTTTGTACTGGAAACGTATATGTAGGTGGAATGTATTGCGAGGCGGTTCATTTTTTGATGTTGTTGTATTCACCCCCGCATGTTATAAGCGCAATGAAAATTAAAATTGACATGAAGTTCAATAATAATTATTGTCAATTTTAATTCAATATATATATATATATAATATTCTGTTTATCAATATCATATCAATACGTTATAGTTATACTATTCGTTCAAAATAATATAAAAAACCTAAATTTCAATTTTATTCACCTTTTTTTCATTGAATGAATATTTAATTATATATAGTTTCAAAACTCACCACAGCACCAAACAGCCCACAGAATTCACCAACATAATAATTGACAAAATGTTTCAAATAAAAAAAATTTTAGTATAATCATGACATCAAATAAATAATATGACAAAATATGACAAGTAAATAAACAAATCAAACTCATCAATTAACTTCTTTCAAAGTTAAATTGCAATTTATTTAAAAATCCAAAGATAAAAAAAAAAAAGCTCATGTACTGTACGTATACATGCAGTAACATGCTATAACAAATTCCCTTTAATATCAATAAAAAAACATGTTCAAAGAAACAATAATTAAAAAAAATGACAATAAATTTTAATTAAGCAGTTGTTGTGATGGAGCACAGCTGACTCAAGCACCTTGACCCTAGCCTGCGTGCGCAACTCTGCACGTCAATTAGAATGAAGGAATAATTGAGCAGCCCTCCCTCCTTTGTTATATACTCGCTCCCACAGATTAACGTCGTTAATATTATTATATCTTTCATGCCTGCAGTACTTGCAATATACAACACATTCTTATATAATTGAGAAGAGAATAAAAATATTTTATTCAGCTTTGTTAAATTGAAAGTGTACATACTTTTTTTATCGTTATTTTTATATAATAATTTAACATATATTTGATAATGAATTACTTCCCGTGAATATAAGAGAACATTATAATTATATTATGTTAATTATTGTACAAAATTATAACAAGAAAAATTTAGAATTTTCAGTAAAAACTCTAAAAAGATTAGCTTATATGTGAAAAGATGATTTATAATGATATATTATTAAAATTCACAGTGTTATGATGTATATTTACATAACTAAAACAATTAAGTATATAGATACCACAAATTAAATATTTTTACACGGAAAAAAATCTTCATTAAGTGTGGGACGCAATTTACTGAATTTACGAAGGATTTATAAAAAATTTATAACCATGCAGGTTTCTCACTATAACTATTGGTTAGTGCCACTGAGTTGGGCTGACGCTAAAAGTTGCTGTAAAAAAACCTGCAAGGTTGGATGTTAGAGCTTCCTTCATAAATATTGCAAATTGTAGCTTAAGGTAAACTCAATTATACTAGTACTGTGTAACGAAGAGTGTTTTTTGTTTGTTTATTTTTTATACATTAAAATTTAACATTAATTCATTCTTAATTTAATTTAAACTATACTACAACTATACAATTCCACAACATATTATAATTAGATTTATATTGTTCTTTTCTTCTTTCGTTCAGTTTTGTAATTTTGACAGATATAATAATTATAATACTCAGTCAAAAGACGATACAAAATAAGGCGGATTAACTTCCGTATATATATTTCTGTTGTAAATTGTTTTTTTTTTTTCTATTAGACTATATAATATAGTGTATTTCCCATGAATGAATATTCATGGTATTATATTAGGGTTTGTTTTGTTCCCAAGTCGTTACAATGCAGCAGCTCATGATGCAGTTACCCGTGAAACACGATACCACACACAACGAGGTGCTGTAACAATATAATCACGAGACAAGGTTTGCAATTCAACAGCTCTACATGTATTCCCCTCTTGCCTCCAAAATTCATACACACAAGCATGTTGCTGTTTTGATGATGCATTCTACTGTAACCTTAACCACCATCATCATTATCGCAAGCTTCCAGCCAGCCTTATATTGTATAATACCTAACACTTGAGATTTCATGTGGGGTGGCCTCAAATGTATTATACCTTGCAGTTTTGTAACGAGGGAGATCAAGAGAATTCAGGGGGAAAATCGCTTCACCGGAGATCAACTTCTGTGACATATTACAAAATGACAGATCTAAATCGATACTAAAGTTTGAGATAAACTTGCTCCATGATTATTTTATCAAAATTTAAAATAGAGGCTTCAAGTCAGCTGATTTTTCGGTGTTCGCAGCACCATCCTATCTATATACCCATGTAAAAAAAAAAAAAAAAACGTGAATTCGTTTTTTCACTAGGAAAAATATAAAAATATTTTTTAGGGAAAATTCCTTTATATGGAACGTGAGTCCAAACTAAAAAATACAGTGGGTAATGCAAGATTTAGATTTTTTACGTCATTTATAATTTATAACCGAGAAAAGTTAAAAAAAACAATTTGCTTCATTTTCAAGCGCAAGATAGACCATAGCGACACAAATGAGCATCGCGAAGCGTACTCAATTGAAGCCTCTATTAAAGTTCTTTAAAAATAGATAATTTAAATATTACAAATGGGCGGGGCATGCATGACTAAAATGTGTGAATTGCCCCAAAATACAAACCAATACTACCCATCTTATTAAATGTAATTATAGCTAATTTAAAGTTAGTTTTGTATTTATATACAGTATATAATATTTTTACTCATGACCAATAATTATTATTTTTGCATGTTGCAATTTTTTCTAACCATTGAAACAAATGCAATTTATGTAATACATTTTTTAATTGACAATTTTTTCCCCCATGCAACTGTTTATTCAAAATATAAACACAATTTTTAATAAGATAAAAAAAGTTAAAATAACATAAAAACTACTTTTTATAAAATATTTTATGCAATCCTTCATAACATAATAGTTGATAAATTTCATCAAAATAATAATTAAAAAAAAATGTCAAGGGAGAATATTGTAATGTGGTGAGGAGGGTCGTAGATAAAAAGTTTTAAGGGTCGAGTCTTGTTTACTGTTTATGCTTGATGCTATCACAATATATATACTTCTCCACCCCCCACATCAGAAACATGAGGGGCAGATCGGCGACCGCAAATCGGGGAGAACCGTCGCGCACTGCCAGAGTCAAGAATGAAATATGATCGAAAATGAGAGCAAGATGGAGCGAACGAGGTAAGAAAATAGAAGGAAAAAAAAAAAAGAAGTTAAATTGATTGATGGGAAAAAGTTGAGTACACATCCACATCACAACAGAATTGAGAAAAGATGATGTAAGAATCTAATTCGCAAAAAACTAAAGTTTAATCAATTTTAAAATCAATTTATTTCATTCATAAAATTATAATTTAAAGTTCACCTTATAATTTTCAATTAATTAAGTCACAAAATTACTTTATATAATTTTATAATATAAATGCTCAATCAAAGATTCGAGCACTAAAATAAGTTTGAACATTAATAATCTTATAAAATATAAAATTTCTTAATATTACAATATTATTATTTATTATTATTATATATATTCATATTATAGTATACAATGTAAATTAATTTAAACATGTGATTTTATTTGTTACTAAAAAACAATAGTAAACAATAAATACATGATTAATGTATTTAATAAATTTAACACTTAAATAATACAATTAAGTTACTGTTTTTAAAAAGTTTTAAGTTTCTTTTCTTCGCTACATTCTCTTGTTCTTCCATCGTATTGATTTTGGTTAGACCAGTAGCAGGAGTCGGCACAAACGTCACTGCCTGCTTGCCTGCCTGGTGGTGTTTGGGGGGTTGGAGGTGGGTGTGGCATGGGGGAGGGGGGGGGGACAAAGCACTCGGGCAATTACCTGGAGATTTATTCTGGCACGAGACTCAAGGTGGTAAAATCAAGCGGGTGTGATGGTCAAGCATTTGTTTTGGTCACAGCGACAAATGACTGTAGTATTTAGACTTGACTTCTCGTCTTTAGAATTGCTTCGTTTCTGGTTAACTCTAGCTACACTCTGCTGGCAACGCTACCGTAAGCATAAAGTATAAAAAAATCTTGTATATATTGTACACCTACATTTACTTTTAGACATAGACAACAGAACAATTTAAATATTTATAAATTAAAGAAGGTATATTAAAATATACGTAAATAATTTACTAATTTGTACTGCGTACTCTTTCATTATAATTAAAGGAGTAAAATTGCCATTTAATTAAACATGTTTTGTTTACAATAAAAATATATATTTTTAAAAACAATATCACTAAAAAAAATATAATATTATTTTCAGACACATGTATGTAAATTTCAATTGATTTTACCAATAAAAAAAATATCTTAAAAGAAGTGTGTAAAACTTTTTAAAAATAGTTTAACTCACCCTTTTTTTTTTTTTTTTTTCAATTTACCTTTTTCCCACAAGCTGACTGATGGAAAAGTCTAAAATACAACTCCCCTGACTAAACTTGCATCAGCTGAAAATCGAATTTTTGTTTCCCGTATTTAAAAACGCTGCAGGAAGCTTGTGGGTTATCGATTTAAACAAAGCTTTTCGACAACGCGGGTATCAAAGTTTGGTCTCACAACTTTTCCAATTGCTGCTATACTGCCACTGACTGTATAACCATGTATAAAACAAACACGCCACTATTTGCCTCAGGATAATAATTTTATATAAAAAAAAAAGAGAATTTGTATTTTAAATATTTTACGTTGATAACTTTTGACCAAAATTAGAATTTATAATTTATTTTGTATGCAATATAAATCAATGAAAATTTAAATAAAATTTGTAACTTTATCAATGTTTAATTTAAAAATGAGTACACATAGAACTTTTCAACTAAAATAAAACGGAAGTGTTACATTTTTTCTTACTTAATTGTAGAAATGAAAAACTTCAATTAATAAATAAGCCCATATATGATAAAAAATTTAGAATTGTTTTTATGTTTTTATTCTTCCATTATAATAATAATAATAATAATAATAATAAAAAAATGAACATCAACAGGCAAAGCAGTCTCAAGTGCAAAAATACTTAATTATAATTTTTATGGTAGGTATTTTGAATCTGGTTGTATAGTTAACACCGTAGCAGTGTGTTTAGTCGATCCTCAACGTTAAGCCTGGCTTGTGTGTAGATGCAGTCCGTGTTATCTCCTCAAAACACGTGGAGTTTCACACACAGCACAAAATAAAGAGCAGTTCTTATTTTTTTCCCTGTAGTCTCTACTTCTTTTATTATATTTATTCAACGCTCATTATTATTATTTTTTTATCTCTAAAATATTTTTTTTAATATATATAAAGCTGCTGAGAATATATATAATAAACAACTTTCATTTAATTAATGAGTTTGATAATGGTAAAAATGTAATATATAAAACATAAAAAAATATAGTAACTTTTATAATGAAATAGTTCTAAAATTAGTGTAAACATCAAGTGTAAAATCCATATATTTTTATACAATTTTATAGAACCAAAATCACTAAAAAAAAATTTAAATCAATTTTCGTCTCATCGATAGAAAAAAAAATGAAAATGTTGAATTAATTTTTTATTGTTTTTTTTTATAATTTTAAATCTATATGTTTTTGTTTAGAATCAATTTCCAGCTAACCAAATTATACTAAAAAAACTTGTTTATATTATACCTATCCACAAATAATGAATAAATTAGCACTATATAACTCCTGTCTCTTCTATCACGCTGTAACAAAAATATATTTACTATTTAAAACATAATAATTATACCTACACCAATATCTATTATGTAAATAATATATTAATTAATTAATTAAAATATCAACAAATTGAATCGAACCTCTAATCAGTCTAATCGGAATATATATATTATATTACTCTTATTATACGGCTCCTAACATACAGTGGAACATCAAAGAAAAAGAGGGCCGTCATATATATATATATATATATATATATATATATATATATATATATTATGTGTGTGAGTGAGTGAGTTAAAAAAATGTGTTATTTATACAAATTGTTCTCATTATAAAAATATGTAACAGAAACTTAAATGTATAATTATTTCACTTTATTATGTCTTGTGTTAATAATTAATTAATATATATAATGCTAATTTCTCTGCTATTATTATTAATAAGCAAGTATATTTTGATTTATTATCATATAATTAATCAAATACAAAATCAATTTATTATTTTAAAATGTTGCACATAATTATGAAGTGTTAAAATGATCAATTTTGATCATGTGGTATTAAATGATTATATATTTAAAAAAAAAAAAACTACGCCCATTCTCTATTTGATATTGTATTATATGGTGGTATTACTGAGTGAAAGGAGAAGTGTAACAAGGCAGAACGACCAGGCGGTCAAGACGTAACGAGAGAGAGAGAGAGAGAGAGAGAGAGAGAGAGAGAGAGAGAGAGAGAGAGAGAGAGAGACAGGGAGAGAGGGAGAGAGAGAGAGAGAGAGAGAGAGAGAGAGAGAGAGAGAGAGAGAGAGAGAGAGAGAGAGAGAGAGAGAGAGAGAGAGAGAGAGAGAGAGAGAGAGAGAGAGAGAGAGAGAGAGAGAGAGAGAGAGAGAGAGAGGATCTTCCTTCCTGCATAATACACCAAAGGCTCTAGTACTACATTACAGCAGTATGGTTCTTTTCCTTGTTTAAAATGTGCTCGTTTAGCTTCTTACGGTTCACAGTGGACCATCAAAGGAAAAGGACGACCGTCCTTATATGCACGCACTTGGGTTGGTTTTGGTGGGCACCCTGCTCCCCCCCCCCCTCAAATGCTATACGTATAATACTCGCGGTAACACAAGACGGCAAGACGACGGCGGTGGCATACCCCGCTGCAGTGCCAAGCTATACTAGCTGCTCCATCTCATGCCTACTTCGCTATTGATTTTTCAGAAAGTAGAGGCAGAGCCAGCCACAAGAGAGAGAGAACAGCTCTCTTAAAACTTCTTTAAAAACTTGTGAGCCTACCAAATGTAAAAAAAAATATAACTACTAAAATATATATAATATAAGTACATATAGAATTTTCACATAATTATATTTTAAATCATATTGAAGCCTATGATTAAATTGTGAACACACGAATATAATTATATGCAAATATTATTTGTTTGTTGTTTTAGAAAATACTCCTTTAAGTATTCATTGAATAATTAGGTCAATATTTTCTCAGTTGTATTTTAAATTTGAATTAATAATATTGTGAAAATTAAATATAATGTTATATGAAATAAATATTATTTATAATTTAAATTTTACTTCATATCTTATATGATATATTATTTAAAATAATACATCACTCGTATAATACTTGACTCGTATTATTTAAAATAAATATGAAGCTAAGCTAAAGTTGAAAAAAAAAAATAAATAAAATTTTCAACTTTACCATCAACGTTGAAGCATAATGTTGAAACTGCCATTGTATATACGTAATTTATTAAATAATATGATTACACAGCAAAATAAATAATTGAATAGGGTACACAAACATTGCAGAAGCTACCAATGCGTACTACGTCGTCGTATATAGATCAATTAGTCTTACAACTATCATGATGTAACGTTATATTTATTGATTTTGTTCTAACTGAAATGCATTTCAAAAGGAATACTTCTTTGCTTATGGCATAAGTCTGTTCGTATAATATCTCACCTTTCCTTTCTGTATACTCAATCGACCTTATGTCCAGGTACGTAAGAAAATTGTGTACAGAAAACGTACACGGTTTACAAACAGAAATAATATATTTCAACTATAATATTTAAATTCTATATTGTACCCATAATACTGAATTAAATTTTGCATCATTATAATTGATGCAAGGTAAATTCAGTAACAATATAAAGACCGCAGAAGATGTAAAGATAAGGTTCCTGCTAGAAAGTCAGCCCGCTGTGATAAAGCCAAGGGAGGAGGACTGCAGTCGAGATTGATTGTGGAACACTTTATGAGGGAGATGAGGAGTGAAGGGGAGAAACCACGATTAAAATATAATATGTGAGCACAGAAAAAGAAATCGATTAATCTGAAAATGAAAGTATTTGTATTTTATATATTAGTCATATTTTGTATACGATTTATTTATTTTTTCAATTCTACAGTTATATACAATCCTCTAACTTAACAATAATTGGGGGCATTCACAAAGCATTTTAACCCCAACTTTAGCCCCGATTTTTATCCCTGGTGCTAAACATGGTGCTAAACTAAGAGCTTAACATGGCTAGCCCCTGGTTTAGCACCATGTTTAGTACTAGGGATAAAAATCGGGGCTAAAGTTGGGGCTAAAGTGCTTTGTGAATGCCCCCCAATATATTGTACAACGTCTGTATCAATAAAACCTGAGTGTTAACAAATAAACTGATGAAATTTTATATAAATGCTATCATATTATAATTTTTTTAATATTTTTATTGATAAAAAAACAACAAAACAATCCTACCAAGACCGGAAGCCTTATAGATAGGTGCTGTTTTACAATCATCTTACATTTTTTATGAGCTCAGCAGAACAAAAGTGCAAAAGTCATAATAACAATCATTGATGAATAGGAATTAAAAATGAGAAATTAATAACAAATTCCAATATTAAAAAAAAAAAAAAATATTTAATAGTTTAATATTTATTTAACAAAATTTAAAAGAAAAACATAGATAATTTTAAATATTGATACAAATTCTCATTTTCTCTTTTTTGAGTACATTATAAAATTTTATATTCTCTGTTATATTGAACAAGAACTGTACGAAAAATTCCTTTTGAGTACAAAATTTGTTTGAATAATTTAAATTTAACTATTGTTAACTGTTTCACAATGAGCAATGTTGATTTATGTATGACGTCACACGTAAGATGTGGAACTCTCAAACTTGAACTCAAGTAAAGTTTATACATCTATAATACATCTTAATTAAATTATACATATTTAATGGAACTTGCTACTTTAAAACGTAATATATGTTATACACAAAAGAACAGAAACTTTTTGGTATATAATAATCAACAAAAGACTTTATTATTATAATATGCACGTGAGTTAGTGACATTTAACACTTAAATGTCACTTAGGGTGGCAACACTGATGTAGCTTCTCCTTGTTAATCTTTCATGATGGATTTTTATCATCCCTAGAACTAGTTTTTTTAATATTTATTTTATAAAAAATATTCACCAGTTTTTTAAATACTAAAAAAAAATGCTTGTCTTTAAATCAGTGTTTATTATGCTAAATGGTGCGGCTAATAATTATACTGCAATCAAGCTTCGGGATCAAAAATTACTCTGAGGAGCCGTGTTAAAATATTAACATGGAGAAGATAGTCAATGTTGCCACCTACTTAATGTTATATATCAAATGCGGTCATAAAAAAAACAATTTTATTTGACTTTACTCTATTTGATACGTTATATACCTTGATTACTCTATAATAATTAATATTTGAATATAAATTATATTTTAGGTATTATGCTTTGTATGATTTCTATGATTACGTGTTGAGTGTCCTTTTTGACATGTTCTTTTTTTCTTTTAATTGAAAACGTATAATAAACTATAAAGTGCTCTAAATTAATTTAATTGACATAAACTTAAAATATTTTATTCATATAAAAATACGTATAAAATTAAGTATATAAAAAAAGAGGAAAATGCAACTATTAATGAAATATATATGTGCAAATATAACTAAAATTATATATATAAAAACCATCCTCGTGGTCTATATATCACAAGCTTATATTTGAATAGGGTAGTATTTGACTATTGGCATATGCATGTTATAGGGTTGGGCGGTGTAGATAAAGAAGGCAAAGAGCATTGGAGTCGGCAATAGATTACCTTACCATGGAGAACGTAAACATATCAAGGGGGGGGGGGGGAGGTGAAGACAAAAAAACAAGAAGAAAAGTTCACCGTGCTGGCTCTCTGGGGAGATATTGTAATGGTATATAGAAAAAAAGCAACCAAGTTGGACCATGGAAATAACACCACACCGTAAAAAAAAAAATGTGGTATAGCATGCAGGCGATGTGAACCACTATAAGTAAGTTTAAAATACACTAGAAATGAATTTAGTGATATAAAAAACTCCACTCTTGTATATTATATATATCTGATTAAGTAAAATAGCACTATATGCTAATTTATGTTTTTCTATATGGTGTGCATGTTACTTTGTTGTTGTTTTCATTTTTTTTTTTAAATAGTTATATAACAACAAATATAAGTTTTCTGACATGATCTTTAAGTTCGTCTATATACAACCGAAACGATTGAATAAAGAATTTGAATTTATATAATAATCTCATGCCATGTCAAAATCATATTTTATAAAACAATAATCACAAAAATTAAAAAAAAAAATAAAATTGACGTTTTGACGTTGAAAATTACATTTTAAAATTCAGTAATGTTCTAATTTTATATGAAGTTAACAACGAACAAGAACAAAAAGTTTAGAAATAATTTTGCTATTAGGTTATGGTATTTTATTATACATTTTTGAAATTTTCAAGCAGTTTATTTTTCTTGAAGATCATTTCATAATTTTAAATCAGTTATTTTATTATGCTATTAAATACTCCTTTCATCTGTAGTTTATTGAACTAATATAAAGTTTACTTTAAAATAATAATAATTATTGAAATAAATATTACATATTTTTTATTATTTACATTAATTTCAATTTTTTGTTTAATTAAATTCCTTAACATAAAATTATACAACCAATCAAATATTTTATATATGATTAGACTTTATACTGCAGTCTTAAAATATAGTCCAATTAATGAAACATGGTATATAAAATATGTTTGCTATTTAATATTTATACTATGGAATTTTTAGTATAATATAAAAAAATAATTCTAAATCATTAATTAAATTATACATTTATATAACACAGGTATTAAGACCCCTTAGATAGGCCTCGCATACAACAATAAAAGCGGGGGAGGGAATCTGAGGGGGGGAGGGAACAATGGGAGAAGTGCCCCCCCCCCATTCTTGTTCTCCATGGAGCGTGACGTAGCAAGGTCACGTAACAAGTGAAGCAGCAGCATCCAGCACAGTAAGAGGAATTTCTAGCCAAGCCGCGAGCAGGATCAAGATGATGGACCACTAACAATCATCATTTCCCCTAGTATTATTATAATGCAATTCTTAAATAAATCTTAATTTTTAATTAAAAAGGTACAAACCTACAAAATTTAATGTTAAACAATTGTAAATGGTATACAACAACATAATAATTCTAGGTAACATGAAAAGGAGCAAATAGGAGTAAAGTAAACATGAATTTATAGTTAATTGTGGCTTTTCTGTACAAGCGTTAGTTGAGTGATTCAATACAACACCAACGCAGTAGCTCCTCAAGTTTACCATATAGACTTGTTTAACACGTAACCATGGCTACTATAGAATGTTATAAAATGGATATTTGTATTTAATGCAGGAGTCCCCTCGCAAATAACAAAGTTTCTCGTAACAATTATTGCTACGTAATTTTTTGTAATGCGCTTGAAATATTTTTATCTACTAAAAAAAATTGTACCGAATGCTTGTTACTCTTTTAAAATAAAAAATAATAATAATTTCGTCTTGTTTTAGTAATTAATTTGGTAAAAATACTAAAAATATGCTGATTTAACTTATTATACATTCATTATTCATTATTATACAGTCATACAATTAATATTTGATTAAAAATGCTATTGAAATGCTATTATTGCTATGCCTTAATATCAATAAAGAGCCTGAAATGTGCTTATTTAAAAAAAAAATAAAAATAACAAAATTTTACTAAAATTGTTAGTGATTCACCATAATGCAAAATTTTCAGAAATATTTTTATTTTAAAATCGAAGCTATTAGTCCAGTAAATCAATTTATTTTTAGTTTAATAACGTAATTATTTTTTGTTTTACTTGTTTATCATCCAATTTTTATCATAATAATGATACAGATATGAACTTTATATTTATATATCTTGCTAAAACAAATCTTGTTATTTTTTATTGCAATTAATTAAAAAAAAAAAAAGTACTTTAAAATAAGGTTCTTTCCGATCCAAATCCTATATAACATTGCTAGAGGGAAAATGTTGCGTTGCCATCGTTCCCCCAGTGCGATACATCAAGCTCGTTACCCACACACGACTTTTTTTTTTCTCTACTGGAGAGATAATGAGGTTACAATGATCGACGAAAATTTTAACGATGACACCAATCTCTCTCTTTCGTATTTTATAAAAGCAAAAAACACAATTTCTTTTTTGATTCTGTAAAGTGTGTAAATATTTTTTTACTGTTAAACCTGCACGCAGAGAAAGAGCGAGCAAAGCCTTATATAATTAGGTTTGAGTGTGGGTTTAATGCAATTTTTGAAAATTGTGGGGAATAAAAAAAATATACTGAAACACGCTTTATCATGTGAATTTTAAAACAGACATTGAAAAATAATTTTGAAATATAGTAAAATATTAGTTAATTTTCAATAATTTATTTTAAGCAATGCAACTAGGCATTATAGTATTACTTTAATTAACATTTTAATTAACAAATTACATATTATTTGATAGAATTTTGATTATTCAATTAAAAGTATATAATATATGGATTTTAATACAATAACTTTTCACTATTTAAATTGATACTATAATAAATCATTTATAATGGTTAAAAATTAATCACAGTCATTGTTGATAGCTTAAAAATAAGACCACACACATCGTTTGTATATTAGGTTAAATAATTTTTCATAAGTTAAAAATACAATATTAAGTAATAAGGAGTGCACTTTATTATGTTTTTTTTTTGTTTTGTTTTTTTTATCACTGCTGTATGTGGGTATATAGTATAGAATCTAAATAAAATCTTTTTTAAAAGTTGTTTTAGATTTTTCAGAGAAGAAATCGTGCACGAAACAAAACGTGTTAAAAGGTAAAAACTATATAAGACATAGGATGGGAAGAAAGTAAAAAGGTCAATGCCCGCTATCAATGCTCGCCAATCACGAACTCAGATTAGAGATAATAATGTGCAGGAGGTTGAAAACCAGACTCGATCCAGCAGAGCTACAATTGTAATTCAGTCTATGAATTACAAAAATAGATCAGTCGATGATCTTATCTATAATAACTCGTGCATTTATAATTATATTATTTAATATGATATTATTATAAAAGAATATAATCAAAATGTTATCAAGTACAAAATAATGCCATATCATTATATTCGAATATGGATTTGTACAGTTATTAAATTTATTAAAAATCATTTTTTTTTTTTAAAGAAACTTTTAGGATCATAATTCTTTAATTTAATCTACTTTTATTTTTATGAAATTTTATAGTGCCATACATATAATACACGCTACAAATGAAAGAAAGCATCAACCATACAAAAGTAATACAAAATTACAAATTTCAATGTATAGAAGAGTATTTTGTCGTATATAGTTGGTTTCTTCAATTATTAAACAATTCTTAATAAGCGTTTTCATACAAGAAAATAACAAGAAATTGTTAAAAAGCATCTGAGAAAAAAATATATCTATATATAGAAAAATATTTACATTAAATATTAGTGATTATTGCTATTTTATTTTGAATCTGTGA
Organism: Siphlonurus alternatus; assembly: GCA_949825025.1. Taxonomy (NCBI): domain Eukaryota; kingdom Metazoa; phylum Arthropoda; class Insecta; order Ephemeroptera; family Siphlonuridae; genus Siphlonurus; species Siphlonurus alternatus. Next base: position 31,211,890 of record OX463782.1, read on the forward strand.
TTGAAATTATTAACATTTAATTGTAATGTAATTTTAGCCTTTCTTGTGAGGTTTATATTTTACATATATAATTGAAGCAGTTATATATAATATATACAGTATAAGTAGTTTAGCTAGCAAAACGGTGTGCATTCTGGCTAGCAACTGTTCGTCTTTCTCTTCTCTCCGACTTTGCTTATTTTGCTTGTATGTGCGAGTGTTGAGCAACTTAATTATAGCTTGCTTGCGGTACTTGAATTTAAGCAGACGAGAAACTAGAGTAGCTTACTGACTCGCAAAACTGTGATGGTGTACACATAAGTTAATATATACATACAGCCTGCTGCTGGCCTGCATGCCTTGACACTTGGGATGTCGCGTTCCAAAGAAACCTAACAACGGGGAGCCTAACAGTGGAACAATATTCTTTGATGTCATGATTCTTAACTTCAAAAATAGAATTCCACTGGAGTTTTTTTGAATTAGTTTCAGAAGTATTGTTTATAACATGATACCTTATAATTTATTCATTTAAAATTGTAAACAATAATGGAGTATCGAAATCAATTTTTTTTATTGCATTGCAGAAATGGATAAAGGGTGCAAAGTTAATGCTACTTTCATTGTTTTTTTCAAGAGCCCGAGAACTCTTTTTAAAAATTATATAAGTATAGAGAGGCGTTACTTCTTTAATAAAAGGATTGGGACCTAAAAGGGGCGTGGGTTCAAACTCGACTTCGGCAAAGAAAATAATTAGCAATACCAATTCTTTATTATATGGCAATACTTAAGCTTATAATACACGATACAATTTTTCTGATTATTGTGTACAATTTTTCCTTGCAAGAAAATTTCCTCTCCGTACAAACAAATGGAGATTAAGTTTTCTTGTAAGAAAAAATTGTATACAATAATCAGAAAAAGTGTATCGTGTAACACCGGCTTTAATTCTTAGTCTCTAAAAAATCTGAAGAAAAAAATTAGAGAAAAATAAATTCGCACCCTCTATCCATTATTGCAATAAAAAAAATTGAGATCGATACTCTATTTCAGTTATAACATCACAATCACAAAATGTGAAAGACTGTAGCCTCACTGACAGCAGTTAACTGGTGTTCTCTGACATTTTTTTTTGTTTTTTCAAATTAATATATAAAAAAATTCTGTGTTATATAAATAAGTATACAGGCTGACAACGTGTTAATTATTTGGTGACATATTGTAAAAGGTATATCTCCTCATTGACCTGAAGGTTATCCGAAAGATTACGAAAACAAAACAAACAACCATGACAAACGCTTGTCATGAACAGATTTTTAGTTACAACGATATAATTTTTAAATTCTGATGTTTCCAAAATTCTAATAAAGAAATTGTACTTTCAAGCGGAATATAAATAATTTTTGCATAAAGAATACAATCCAGTGGTCATGATAGTTATGTTATTATACAAATAAAAAAAAATCATCCAATTTTGCAAAGTTATATGCCAAACACTTCCATGCACATGATGTAAATTTGAAGTTTAATATTACTGCGGCGTTAGAGCGTGATAAACTTAATTTTAATTTATGTAAATTTCATTATGATTTTATTCAAGTTTGAAAATAATGTAAATATAGCATAGTTATAAACAAACTTTTAAGAATTCAAAAAATTTTAAATTTGAAACTATATAAAATTAGGTTTTAAAATATTAGCTATTTAGTAAATCTATTAAAATTTTACAACTCTAAAGTTCAAGCAAGAAACAGCATTAGTTTATTTATACAACTTATATTTTTAAGTTATGCAATGCCAAGGATAATTTAGGCAAGCAAAAAATAAAGTCACAGTGAAGGGAGGCAAAGAGATGGAGGGAGGGAGAGAGAGAGAGAGAGAGAGAGAGAGAGAGAGAGAGAGAGAGAGAGAGAGAGAGAGAGAGAGACGCAGCGCCCAACGCAGGGTTAAATTGGGGCAGGTCCATAAGTATGAAGATCTCAAGGTTTCGCGAAACTCACGGGTACACAGAACATACACAGAAGGTTACTCTTAAAAATACTCATTGAGTAAAAAAAAAAAAAAGTCACAGGCACTAACAATAAATTTATGTGTCCGCAAAGATCTAACGCACATAACAAAGAGGAACATTTTTAGACTACAAGTGCGTGTGTATACATTACCGCACTGGGACCATTAAAATATATATGATTTTAACAACAAAATTTAAAAGCTTTAATATTTGCACCATAATTTTATATCAGTTTTGTTTTGCTTTTAAATCTGCAGTCATATTTATATTTATTATTTCCTAGCGGCAATTAATCAAAGTTTTTTTTCGGACTAAAATTATATATAAAAGTAAAGTCACTGCAATGGAAACTTTGATTGCATATTTCATTCAATATTTACATACCAATTAAATCAGTAAATATCCCATAATTTTTTATATAAATATATTTTAATTCAAACAATTTTTCATTTATTTAAAGCCTCATGCCTTCTGATGTCTATAATATATACCTCACTCATTCTGTTTAAATTTCTACATGTATGATCAATGGGGAAAAAAAAATGAAACATTCATGTCTTTACTTCCCGCAAAGATGGCAAAAATGGCAGGGAGGTCAAACGAAGCAGCAGCAGCAGCAAGGAAAGAAGAGAGAGAGAGAGAGAGAGAGAGAGAGAGAGAGAGAGAGAGAGAGAGAGAGAGAGAGAGAGAGAGAGAGAGAGAGAGAGAGAGAGAGAGAGAGAGACGGGGGAAGTGGGGACAGTTGAGTAAGCGTCTTGGTCTGGCAGAGGGGTGACCGATTTTGATGCTACGTGACCTGCAAGCGATATATCTGCATGATAGCAAGCCATGATAGTATACAGTAGTATATACAGCCTGACCGCCGTCTCGCGTGGTGACGTCAGTACTCACTTAGCATTGTCCTCGCCGCCACTTAAAGGGATACAGGCCTCAAATTACAAATTAGACAGACATAAAGTGTTGCTCGAGTTTATAATAAACATTCGTATTATTTTTACATGCGCGCGGTGCGACTGTGCGAAGTCGCGCTACAAATAAAGTCCTTGCTGACGTCACAACTCACAGCTGGCACCGATTAGCATTGAGTTGTGACGTCATCAAGGACTTCATGACGTCATCAAGGACTAAATTTCTTACTTTGAACTGCGACTTCGCACGGATGCATCACGCGTGGAAAAAAATGATGCGAATGTTGATTATTTACTCTAAACCCACTTGGTGACTATCTAATTTGCAATTTGAGGCCTGTATGCCTTTAAGCCAAATCATGACACGAGATTTATCTTCCATAACAGTATAATACAATATCAGCTGCTACTACTGCATGCAATATGTTCTCATTCACATCAGCATAGGCTCAATATGAAGAAATATTTGTATTTTTTTATTATAGGTGGATCGTTTTGTGTTTATACTAGTACATCATTATAATTTTCATCGTCACACTTTTCTTATAAGATTTTTGAAAATAAAAATTTATAATAAAGTATTAATTAGTATTGATAAATGCACACGTACAGTATATGGATAAGACTATAATATAGAATTTATCTACTAGCACAATAGTTTTTTTGCACTTAAAATACAAAAGTTACGCCCACTTTACGATACAGAGCGGCACTTACTGTGCTGATTTGTAATTTGAAAGAGCAATTTTCTTCAACGGACACTCCAGTATTATAAACTGAATAGTGATCTGCTGTACTGTACAACTCTTTTGGTTGTGGTTTATTATTTTATTACTTGATTTTATATTGTACTTAAATTGAAAAAAAAAAATATCATACCTATAGATTTCATTAGTGTGAGCAAATTGTATCACTTAATTGAATAATTCTTATTTCTGCCCCTTCCACCCTTAAATAAACATTTTACATACATTGCATTTTTTAAACGTCACTCATTTATAATAAATCTGAAAGGTCATATCATTTCTTCCTCGTTACACATTATCAAGTATATAAGGTCAATATGATGATGAGTACATGCAGTGCATGTCTTAGTAAAAAAAAAAAACAGTGTTATCTTTTCATTCAGAGAAAATACTCTGGCTGGGATATGTGATGAAGAGCGTGAGGAGACACCACTATAACACGAGGAGCAGGGGGCAGATGCTTTGTGATAAGAGCAGTCAGTCCACCGCATCATGATGATACGAGCTGCCTCTCTGGACCAGTCGATATATAATGAGTGCCCTCTCTCTCTTTATTACAACGATATATACTGTATATAGCAAGTCATTAATGGAAAGTGTAATTTAATTATTTAAATATGTAAAGAACGATAAAATAAAAATCATGACATTATCAAATATTTAATCTTTTGATAAATATAGACTATTATTATATGATACATTATTACACAGACATAAAAAATAACTGATAAGGTTTTCATATAATAATATTAAATAAAAAATACAATATTATAATTGCGTCATGTTTTTTGTAACACCTTTTATTGATTTTACACTTTTTTTAATAAATAATAAGTATTAAACGATTAATATTATAAATTATTGCACATGTTTTAATAATATATAAAACACCTGCAAAGATTATGTTAAAGTTTAAAGGTATTCTATGATTGTATAGTAACTAAAATGAGACTCAATATAAATAGAACTGCGTACATTGTGTACATAGAATTTTCTTGTCTGTTCGCAGTACGAAGAGCATTGCATTCATTACCCCCTGCCTGCCTGCTTGCTTGTATAAAAGTCTGCCTGCTGCTACTTAGCACTCGGGCGCGAATAACCCGACCAACCCTAACCTGCAAGACCCCTTCTTGCCCTGGGGAGATATAATAGTCACACACAACGCCTCGAGTCAGTGAACCCAATGATGGTGCTATAGTATAAATAGGCAATGCACTAAAACCATATAACCAATCAGTGTCGTTATAGTTAATCGAATATACTAAACCTTAATTACATCATTATTTTTTTAATTAGTAATTTTTTTTATATTATTAAATATTAAGAAGTTATACAAAATATTTTTTTTAAAAATAAAATTTTTTTATACTAATTTAAAGTGATAATATTTTATTATAGAATACATATAACGTGTAATTTTTTTAAATGTAAGTTAAATTAGTTGTTAAATATTGGCACCCACATAGTTTTAGGCAGGTAATAAATGGAGGTGAGCAAGGGAAAGTGGAGTATATTGATGAAGAAGAAATTCCCATGGGATGGGGAGTGTGGCTGCTCAACGTAAATTTAGCCAGCAGTTTGACAGATAGAGATAGATGTACCAAGTAAGCACATCTCTGAAGCAGCACCACTGGGAAAACGTATGCCACTGTAAGCAAAATACATTGGCCCTCACATTTTTAAATGTGCATTTTATAAACTCACTCCACAAGCCACCTAAATGTTTAGTACTTTTTTTAAACTTCATCCTCTTACTGCATTTTTAGTCTCTCACACACACTTTTTTTTTTCTTTGCTAAGCCATTATAAAAAAAAAAAAAAAAAAGTTTTATGGCAACTACTCAACCGTGTCGCTGCAATTTAATGAGTATATATATTTACCCCTCCCTATATCGATTTGTCAAATTTAAATGGTTTCTTAAGCAAGTTGCAAAATATAATAGAAATATATTTTATAAGATTTTTTTTCTGTATAATATTTGTAAAGTCAAAAAAATAAAAATGAAATACGTTTCATTGTGTTAAAGAATAAATTAAATGATAAAAAACTATATTATTTATATTACTTGATGATATGCTTACAATTTTAATTGGTAATTTATTAATAAAAATAATGCCGCGCGTCTTCTTTATTATGTTGATAACATATATGTCATAATTAACATTGTTACATCATATCTGACATATTTGATTCTCCATATTATGTAAACAACATTTAATAGCTATTTAAGGATTATTGTCACTGGTCTTAGGAAATGGTAAATCACTCCAATTTTTCAGCATTGCATAGAGAAAAAATAAATAAAAATTCTCATGCAATAAAATACACCTAAATTCAGTGCCATTATTTTTTAAATTGAGATATAAAAAACGCATGTTATCAAATGCAAATTTCAATCTCCGTAATGGTACTGAATAATGGATTCAAATTTTAGCTTAAAAAAAAATTATTATTTTAAATAGAATTATGATGAAGTAATAATTATAGATAACCATTTACTTTTTGAGATACAAGCCTTCATAAAAACTGCACAATTCGGCAATGCTGCTCGTAGCTTAACTGGATGGGATAACAATGTTGCCAAATCGTCAAAAAACAACTTTACACTTTTCAGCAGAAAAAACAAATGAATTGCGATCATTTTGACTAGTGAGTCAAAACAGCGTACAACTATTTACCACTCATATTTAAATGTTTTTCAATGTTTGCAAGGATGATGGATGATAAAATACACGAGAAAGTGTTTAAAGTGATTCATTTTATTAAATTAACATATCTTACTGTGCTGATCACTGCTTTCCTAATAGTGCTTGTTCTTGTCACTCATATGTATTGCGTATGAAAAGAAGATGGCGGCGCATAAAAGAAAGATGGCGGAACTTCCGGTGACAATAATCGTTAAACAGCTGGTATACCAAATCTTGTGTCCATCATATACTTGTAAAAAGTGAACGTTGTTGGTATATAAAATAAGTTCATAAAAATGTGCGTATGTCTTCAATTTTTTTTTTTTCTGCTACATAGTAGAAAATGCTTCTCTATAAGTATGATTTCTCGTTCTGAATGGGCGGATCAGTTATAGGCTGTGCTACGAGGAGATATTGCCTTATGCCCCCCCTCCTGGAGTTTGTTGGATGAAGGCTGGCCGGGCGCCAGGCAGCTCCAGCAGCAGAGAGCGGGCCGATCCGATAATGATGCCGCCGCTCTCGCGATAGCTTTGCCTTTCTCAACCCGCCCGCACACCCGCCTCAACGGAGAAGAAGAAGAAGAAGAGAAATAAAGGATGAGAGAGATATCAACCCTCTCTCTCTCTCTCAATTCTGAGCTAACCCTCCCTCCTTCATCCCAATCAGCAATACCCAAGAGATATCATTTTTCTCTATATTTCAACCAAAAAATTTTTCATGAATATAAAAAATATTGAACAAAAGTTTGTTCTTTATCATTGAAAAAAAAATTCTCTACTCTCTCAACAAGCTATATAATATATTATAAATTATTTTGATTCATCATTGATGAAAGATATGATTATTTATATACATGAAATTGAAATATGTACTTTGATTTTTAAGATTAAAATAGATTTTAATAAAAAGATTATATATATATATCTTAAAAAATAAAAATGATATATTTATATTATATAATATATTCAGTGGTGAAGTAATAATAATAAGTTGCTTTAAGATGCTGTGGCATAATATTCTCATGCCAAATTAGACGTATGGATTTATTTGATGGATCATGCACGGATGGGACGTATATAATATATAAAGCATTGGTGGCCCTTTATACATGCTATAAGCCGTAACTCTTGCGTGCTGAGTATATAGCCTGCGCTTATTCTGGAGTTATCCGAAGTTTCAAGTAAGAATCACGAATAAAAATTATGATAGTTCTAGACCAATTGAAATATTTCCTTTTATTGTTTTAATAGCCAGTAGTATAACATTACATATTTCATCAGAAAATATAACCAAGTATGGCAAGTATAATGAAAAAAATCACCATGCATCATAATTAAAAAATTAAAATATACATTTTTCCCCTCTATGTTCTAATTTTTTTAGGTAAAATAATTAATATATTTAGATCAAAATTCTTAATGTGGTATTAATGGTATCATCAATTATCATTGTCAGGAGGAGGGGGGAGGGGGAGATAATTTGAATTTTCTCTTCACAAATTTGTTATATATTATTAAATTATTACACTATTTCTCTCCAGTTCGTAATCCGAACAAAAATATTTCAACTTTTGAGGAAGATACAATTTAAATAATTAGATCCTGTAGATTATATTAATAATTTTATATGTCCAAAGTTTAATAATAATTAAAGTTTTTTTTATATACATAAAAAGTAATTGTTATTACGTGTTGAAACCACAAAGCGTGACGTCATAGTAAATCTCCATGGATTATAGTGTGTCAATATTGAGCCCCAATTTCGTGCCTCTCTCTCCCTTACTCCTCAAGCCGCTTTCAGTCTAATTACTTGGCGCGGCGGCGGTGGCGCTGGTAGCGTGAGTTTCCGAGGACCATCTCAATATTTGCCAGCAGCCATTGCTGACCCTTGGGCTTGCCTGCTTGCTTGCCAGTAACCCTCTCTTCACCAAAAACCCACCAACAACGACGCGCAATCTCACACCGTATATTACGCTCCTCAAATCCTTACCACCCTTCTTTATATACCCCCCAGCAAGCCCAACAGCATCTTAAGCCTTCAAGCTCATGCCGCATGCTCCAACTACCCCACAAGCGTGATATAGTAAAACTGCTTCTATAAAGACTTATTATTGAGAGGTAATTAATTTCAGTTTTATATTTTTTTTTATATAAATTAAGTACATAAACCATTTTTTTACATTATAAAAAATTGTGTTGGTTTATTTAATATTATAACACGATGGTAACACAATGGAAACACGAATATAGTAAAATATACATATATATCATTGTTTGTTTAAATGGCATGACATTATAATAGTCAGAAATATCAAATGTCATGCAATTGGGACATAACTAGCATAGTCAGCACAATCTCCTTTCGACAAAAGTGTCACAGAATCAAGTCAATGTGATGGTGGTGACCTCTATAGATATTCTCTCTTGGTCTTGATCGTCCCTGCTTCCAATCAATAATCCCCGCAAGGGGTCCTTCATGATATCGCGACAATCCCTCACCACAGCGATTTTTGTTTCGTCACAGAAATACACATTTTTTGGTATCACGCAGGTTCCTGATCCCCGCAGTGAAAATATAATGTCTTACATTACGTTCTACCTTCTTTTCGATGAATATTACTCAAGTTTTATATAAAAAAGAAATATTTAAATAGTAATATCAATTAAAGTTATTTAGAACTACTGCTAGGAGGAACAAAATTTTGAATCTGATAATAATTTCAACAAATTAGTTAAATGATAAATTATTTTTCTTGTACTACTTTTTTTAACTGAGCTGTAAAGCGAAGCGTGCAATGTTGTATTGTACTGTATATGGTTGTAGATAGATAAGATAAAATGTTATGCTCATCGGTGTACAAAAATTGTTATCCTGGTGCCCTTTTAGTAATCGTCAAAACATCATTATTAACATTATATGATTGCATGTGTAAAGGTTAAATATATCATACGTATTATATTTATATATAATTTTATAATAATACAGCTAAAAACTATATTATATATTATTTTTCAGTATAATAACAACGTACAAATAAAGTACCATAACACTATTTAAAGCAAGCACTAGTAGTTTAATTATCAGTTCATGCAGTGAATTTTTTTACACACACTAATTTGCTATAACTTGGTACTGACAAAAATTTCTTAAAAAATATAAATTGAACATTATACGATTGTTTCTGTAAAAATTATATTCCTATATAATATAACAATTAAATTTGATTTGATATACGATAGTAAAAAGTATGAATATTTATTATATAGTCCTACAAAAAAAAAAGTATAATCTATGGGATAATTATACTGAGACACAATAAGTCAAGTAGTAACGTTAATCTAACTGTATAACAATGAGTTTTCGTATTTTACGTAAATAGGGCAAAAGAGCGTGTTTTTTAGATTATTTATGAGACCCAGAACTTTTTTTATTTGTTGGTACCATGCAGTAAAGCTTACAACCTTTCTAGTTCGTGTGTATATGTATATGAGGAGAGTGAGTGAGAGAGAGAAAATAAAGCCAAGAAAGGTATACCCTCTTGTTTTTCCAATATATTCTACTTGGGTTAAACTCATCTTAATACCAAAGTAGGCACACTATGGTGGTAAATATAGTAGCGGTGGCAAAGAGTGTTTCCTGTATGAGTAAGCCACCTTCTTAGATATATATCTTACAGAAAGACCACCCTACCTCTATCAGGATACGTATACTTACGAGGTAAGACTCAAATTTCAAATAATTATATAAATATATACTTAATATGAATTCTAAAATGAACTAATTTCTTTATATTTTATTGATTTCTTTCTTTTCTTAAAAAAATAACAATATTATATTTTAATTATATTTGATGAGCCTGTTTGTACTTCTATTTTTCTTGTATTCCTTGCATCTCATTCTTATATATGTTGTGTAGATCTAAGCAGCCCTCTCTTGTTTGTACAGATATACATAGCTTAGAGAGAAACCACACACTATAGGCTTGTCTGCATACTGTGACATATATTACGTTACTCTTTTTTTTTTATATAGTTTCCTGCTGACTGTACTCGATACTGAACGAACAAAAACAAAAACAACGAATATTTTATATAATTTATTCTTTAAGATACGTGCCTGTATATGTGTTTTTTTCAAATATATTAACATTATTATAGTTGTTTTTCTATATATTATAATATATGTACATGAAGAGATTTGTTACACATGTTTTTGTGTCTTGTTTTTTAACATGAAAGACAGTTATTAATACTTATTAAAGATTGAATAAGATTATCATCGTATATTTTAAATTTAACATGTGCTTACTTGTTAGTGTTATGTATAGAATTCAATGATTAACATTTTTAAAAACATTAATTAGAATACACAATATTAAATGTTAACACATTTCGTTAATTGATATAGTACAACTAAATTGTAAGTTAACTTAAAATTTTAAATTATACGTTATACTGTTTTACTGTTTAAAAGATTCTTTGTGTTATATATATAATATACTTCAAGATATGTTTACTTTTTATTCTAACACCCTATATAAATATCCGTACATTAAAAATTTACGTAGTTAGGTCTTATAGTCCTTCCACTTGTGTGTAATTCAAATTGGTAAACATTTAGGAATACAATTGTTTTTAGATAGACACGGTGCTTCTCTACAGTAACGCGTTACATTTATCCACCAAGTGTCCATCAAGCACCTGGACTTAAGTTACTAATTAACGCTCAGGTCATTGATGATAAACAATAACGCATGCCCTGCCATTTTGACTAAAATTTACAAGGTTCCTTCATTCATATTAGGTAAATGCTCGTATGGCATGCTAGGCCATGATCATCCTAGTATAGATATACCCTAGAAACGTTTTGTAAAAATTCATTACGGTTGAAAAAATAATTAATTGGCCCGATTGCGTTTGGTGAAAGAAAATCGTGTTTTATTGTATGAAAGGTGTGAGGTTCAAATCTTACCTGGACTTGTCTGCCAGCTGAGTCCTCCGATGAACATCTTCCTGTAACAACAAAACAAAAGACAGTAAGAAACACCACTTTCAATTTATATGTAAATTTAGCAACAAAAAAAGTCAACAAAAACTTTTTTATTATTATTTAAATTCATAAATTTTACCAAAAAAATTTCAAACATATTATAAAAAAATATATATCATTTATATGAACTTTTTTTATACATAATTTAATAATACATTTTATATTTTTTTATATAAAAAAAAAATACAAAAGCACATGCGTTATCTATATTATACAAAAAGTACAATGGAACTATTGTCTTCACTTTAACAAACAAATTATTTTGTTCATCAGTTATGTCAAGTGAACTCAAGTGTATAATTAATCTATTTGTAAGGTTTAATGAAATTAATTAAGATAAAGTCCTTGATTCATCAAACTTTATAAACTTTTTTTTTTATATATATTCCGGCGCATCTTAAGTTTTAAAACAGAAGTTCCTTAACACTTAAAAATTTTATGAATTCTTATTAGGATTTTAATGATGGATCGTGTTTAAGTGAGTACTTTTGTTTTGCTCGTAAAATTTATATATATAATGGTTTTACGTGAGCTTGTCTACAACGAACAAAGATTTTATGCAGGCAGTAATTATTATATAAATAGATTATTTTAGTCTTGTTGTTTCAACTGCAAAGAATAGGTCGTAACTTGAATTATTTCATACGTGAAAGTGATGAAAAGAGAGAGAGAGAGAGAGAGAGAGAGAGAGAGAGAGAGAGAGAGAGAGAGAGAGAGAGAGAGAGAGAGAGAGAGAGAGAGGAGAGAGAGAGAGAGAGAGAGAGAAGAGAGAGAGAGAGAGAGAGAGAGAGAGAGAGAGAGAGAGAGAGAGAGAGAGAGAGAGAGAGAGAGAGAGAGAGAGAGAGAGAGAGGCAAAATAGACTTAAAATAACGAATAACGTACATAGAAAATTACGTATACTTTGTAGCTTAAATTACATAGCTAAACTTTTTGTCTTTTTCTACACTTTACTCCTTTCTATTTTTTATTTTTCAATTGTATCCACCATATATATAAATATATGTAAGGTTGTAACTTTTATGTTTACTATAACATTAGCCGCAAATCTCTCATAGCCTTTCAACTCAGTTGCTAAAAAAGCAATTGGACTACTTTTACAATATACTTAAAATTTCTATTATGTAGTAAATTACATTAAAAAAAAGACACCATTGGAAGTTTATAATGATTAATTGTTAAGTTAAATTACTTTAATATCAAATTACAGGCAATGTCAAGAAAAATTACAAAAATTATTATTTTAAATTACAATTTAAAACAAAAACACTTAAAAGTTGTACAGAAATTTGGAAATTAAAATTAAATATTTTTAAAAATTCTGCGAAGAAAATTTGATTTTTTCGCGACCCTAATCATCAAGCTAAGTAAATTGTATCATATATTATGTAATGAATAACTGTACAATTAAAACAATATAATATTTATTTTACAATATTATATAAATTATACTATTCCGAAGCAAGCTTACTAAATATAATTGAAGTAAAATTACTATAATTTTTATGACTTTTTAGTATCTAATCCTTTGTTTTCTTCTTAAAAAAATAATAGTATGTTTTCCTTCACAACTTATGCATACATAAATGTATTATAAAGTAGATCGATATTTTTATTACTTTTTCATTTAAATTCCTAACAACATTGCTTTACATGTGAAGTAAGAATGGTATAAAATTATAATACTAAATCAATAAAATATCGCGTGTTTCCATAGAATTTATTAAAAAAATATATAATAGTAAAAATAATATTAAATAATTGTATTATTATCCATAAATGAAAATACCTATTTAAGGATAATTATTATTTAAATTAAATATCATTACCTAAATATATATAAAGATATCATTACAATATTATTTTTTTGGTTTTTTTTATTAAACCTTTAAAATTTGTATGGCAAGTAATAATATAGAAGGTGTGCGGTATCTAGCTTTGAGAACATTCAATATGCAAATTCCTTTTCATGCCAGCGTCGCGAAGAATACTCAGGCAAGGCCCCTGAGGAGCACAAATTACGCGAGTACTTCTTGGTATATTGCTCCAAAGTTCAAACCAACTGGATGTAACCTAAATAATTTCTTAATATAAACAACATTATATATTTTATTTTATTACGATGTTATCTTATAAAGGTATAGCATAAAGATTTAAATCAAATTGTATACTAACATGGCAGCCAAATTATCAATGTCTATAAATATTAATATTATTTTTAACAAGTTATTTATCGTTTATAGTGTACTTGCTATATAAATTTAGAAAAGAAAGCAAATAAGAAGAAATGAAGGAAAAAATACAATTTCTTTTACAGAAACGTAGAACGGGTGAAGTTTAAATATATTAAAAATGACAGTTATTGCAAAATAAAAGTTTTATGAATATATTAGGCTATTATTTAAATGCATTAAATTATTAAAGATTTAATGTGTTTAAAAGTTAATTTTGAATAAATTTAGTGCCATTTATAAATTTAGACCATTTTTAATCAAAATATAGCTAAGAAATCAATTGAATAATAATTTAAATTGAAAAAAAGGCACTTACATTTTTTTTATTGGCAACAAAAACTACTGCGTAATATTTTTTTATAAAACTCCATTATTTTTTATAAGAACAAAACAAAACAAAAATTTACCAACAATAAGAATATTTTCCCGATATAAATTTTACTGGAATAATAAAATATAAAAAAAAATATATATATAAAAAAAAGTTACACCGACATTAAAGTAGAGTCAGCGAGTTGAGTGCGCAGTGCATGACGGGAATGACGTCACGCACTATATATGTGCATACGAAAAAGTTACGTCGGCTCCTCAAAAGCTGCGCAGTAGAAATTTATGCAAGTTGCGCAATACGAGCATCTGCTGAAGTTATATAGTGTTGTTGATCCCGTTGATCCAGTCAGCTGTTAACCCGTAGACCGCAACATTTGAAATGAAAATTTTCCTCGGATTTTGGTATTGTATCAGAATTTTCTCAAAATTTTTATGAAGGGCTAATAAAAGTTATGACACTTTCTGATTCACCATAATATGTTCTATCTTAGAATATTTTTTAAACACATTTTACGGGAGATTGCGAAAGAAATTAAAGTTCGAATAAAAAAGAAGCCACGTTTTTCGAGCGTTAGCATGGAGTAGATGGACGAAGTCATCGACTTTTAGACCCAAATGCTCAGAATTTTTACGAAGGACGGTCTCAACTGATTTCAGATGCTTATTTATGGTGCTCCAAAGTAACTTTTTACATGCAAGAGAATGAGCTTTACCATCGGTCAATTTTCGCTCACTCTACTTTAAATAAACATATATATATATATATATGAACAAAAACATTGTGCATAATATAAATATACAGTATATATTAAAATTTAATGAAAAAGTTTTTAAATTATTTTGATATTGATATTTTAATCCCCAATTGAATATTGTATTAAAAAATATTGGTGGATGATATTGGCTTATACGAAGATGATGAGAAACTAGGGTTGGATGTCGGGGAAAAGCATTCGATTACTAAGTTAACCAAACCACGCGCACCACCATCCACCATATATATAATATAACATAAGGGTAGAGAGAACCGATACGATGGCAATTCATCATGCAGCAACAACATTCTGGTATATTCAGCCATGCACCACCCTCAGCATTATTATATTTATCGATTTGTTATCACACACACACTACATGCTTATACATACATAACTGCTTATCCTATGTATATGTATATTTAAGTCATACAATGATATAATATAAAATCTTAAAAAAGAATTTTCCAAGTATTTAATTTTTTTTTAAAAATGTTACTATTTTTTTGCCTCGTTATTAAAAAGGTCAAAGTGATAGTTGTAATTAATTATAATATTGTCAACTTTAGTAGTATTTTAATTATCTGCCTTTGGTCATTTACCAATTAACCTGCAGGGTACCATATTATTATTTAAAATCTACGAATTTTTAATAAAATTTTCAGCTCGTTGGTTCTCAACTACCGCTTGAGGTAATGTAAAAGGATCCCATTGTAGTTGCATATATTTTGATATACCACCAGACTGTGATGTCAAACATAACATGTAAATTTCACAATATACACATTTCTGTAAGAAAGTATATTATATAACATATACTTGTCAATTACATGCATGTCTCGGGGCAGACCATTAGTTTGTGAGATCACCTGAGGAAGAGAGAGGTTGACTCTCGAAACATAGTGATATATGTTATACTGATACCGTGAGACACATCATTGATTGTTAGTGTTATATTTCGGTGGTGGTCTGAGGAAAAATCTGAGTAACTGGCTCCTGTCTACCTTATTGTGATTAGGGTAACTCCAGGAAACTGAAGAACTGTTTTTAGATTAAGCCTGATGTATTACACGCTGCAATTTTATACAATTTTTCCTTACAAGAAAATTTCTTCTCCATACAAACAAATTAATGGAGTTCAGGTTTTCTTGTAAGGAAAATTGTATCCAATTGTTAGAAAAATTGTATTGTGTAATACCAGCTTTAGATTATTTATTTTATGGCAATTTAATTGACTAAAAAAAATACATTGTTCTTCACCCTTTATTATAATATAAGTTAACTGTTAGAACTAATTGAACTTATTTTATTATAACTCAGATCTAATAATTAATCTAATAATATATAATATAGAATATGTAGCTGAAAGAAACATTTGTAAAACAATAATTATACAATAATATATTCAGATACAATATTGATTTTTGTATTATTGCAAAAGAATAAAAAAATGTATATCGAGGTTTTATGATTGTCTTTTGGCATTTTAAAATAGTTACAGAAGAAGAAGAAAAAAAAATAATATAAAATTTTTAATAAAAGTTCCAAACAAAAATATACACTGAAAAAGTTTCATATTTGAAACATACCACATGAGATAGTTAGGTAGATTTATTGAGACTGTCTTACAAAGATATAAAATTGTCTTGCAAAAAGTTTTAAATAATATTTTTTTTTAAGGAAAAAAAATAAACTTTTTTTAAGAGCGATAGTTCAACTTTAAAAATGATGTTTAGTCTCATGAGTTTAACTTTTTATATCAAAAAAAGTTTGCTTGGCAATATATCGTTGGGTAAGTTGACAAACTATCGCACTTCGGCCATCCCTTGACATCGTCCCCCACCACCCATCCTGCACAGCTATTTTTTTCCTCTCAATCCTTCCATTTTACAATTTTTATCAATTTAAATTGAAATAGGTTTTTATATTGTAATTAATGTTATTGATTACAAGAATCATTAAATTTAAAAAAAAATTGTCACAATCTAATTGATAATTTAAATCAAAATGTGACTCTTTCTATTGTTTTAATAAAAAAAAAAACGAAAAATTAATTATACTATCCAATATCCATTGAATATAAAAAAATACTATTTTTAGAAAACTATCACCATAAGATATAATTTAATTACAATGTACACCTTTTTCTTTTTAAATGTTTTTAAAGAAGTGAAGTTAGAAATATTTATTTCAAAGGTTAGTTTACAAAATAGCTTAAAAATATATTGGGTGGTTGGTTTTGCTTATATTTGAAGTAGTATATATAGGAGAAAACGTACGGTTTTTGCCACAATTTAATATGTATAATATGTTAGTCCTAGCTAGCTACTGCTCCTATAACATTGAAGGGGATATACTGACAACATGGTATATAGCATCACATACGAAGTCACAGAGCGTAATATATATCAATAAGCCAACGACGAGGACTCGGTTATACCAATGCAGTGTGGGAGGTTGTTGCTGGTGCCATTATAATACATACATACCAAAGGTGTGACAACGTTCAGATAACCACAAAATATCATATGACAATGCATTCAAAAGATTATATTTTTATCTCAAAAACTTTTATTTTCAATATTTATATTTGGAATTTTAAAAGTAGAAAATTTATAATAAAAAAAAAAAACTTTGAATAATAGAAAAGAAGTCCATAAAAGCACTCATACTTATTATATTCATACTAAACTAAGCTGTGTCATTTAATAGTTCGTTCTTTTGCTTGTAGGTAGCACTTAAAATGTCACATTAGATTGATTAACAAAACAACATTTTATACTTTATGCGTTATCACATGTACACTAAAAAACATAATATAAAATGTAATTGTGTCTTTTAGAAAAAAATATTATATGCGTCTTAGTACAAAGAAGTGAACGAGTAATATAACACTTTTTTGAATAGTGCCCTTAAACCTTTATAATGCTGGCTGGAGAAGCATCTTTTCCAGATAAAGATCGATAAAATTTTAATATATAAATAATGCACGAGTTAATTTTTTTTTAATTATACAACATAATACTGTATGAATGTCATTGAATCCTTAATATATATATATATATATATATATATATATATATATATATATATTTCTTACAAAAAAATATAACAATTAAAAAATGCATGCCAGTGATGAGTTTATGTTATTAAAATTGATCCACGCACACCCTGGAATAATTTTAATATGCACTACTATACTTTTCTAATAATTGCAATTGTTTATGCTCTGCAGTGAATGCAGTTTTTACTTCTATAAATTTCAGTTTTGATTTATGGTTTAAAGAAATATAATTATATATAAAAGACCTGCATGAAATTATTAATGTAGATTTATTCTATACACATAATCCCTGATAACGAATACTATGAAACTTGCACTCATATTTTACCTGCAGCGATTCTTATTTGTACCCCTTTTCGTTTTATTGTTCTCCATTAAATTTATTTTAAAATGAATATTACGTGTCAATATTATTTTCTCATCCTATTTTTCATAATTTATATTTTAAGCCCCCTCTTTTTTGATAAATAAAACTTGTAATAATAATATATATTATTGTAAAATAGTTAGTATTAATATAAATTATACAAACACAGGAGATAAATTTGTATAATAAAATCATAAAAATCTACATTAATTGACAATAAAACTGGCTCCAAGTGTGTTGATGATTGCTTCATTTCCATTTTAATACTCCCCGGTATATACCCATGTAATCTAAACCACACTGGTTTGCATGATGCTCTCATCGTTTGTCCCTGCATGAATATACCTGCACATAATACACTACATAATATTACCTGCAGTAGCAACTTTTAATTAAACTCTAGTAGTCGTATATTACTCATTTTCACTGCATTGTTCATATTTTTTATATTTACAAATTATTAATGTTATATAAATTTTTAAATAAACATTGGAATAAATAGGATTATACAACATAATTATTACTTATCATTATTATGCAAATTTGTTTAATATTAATGCATTATTATTACAAAAAATTAGTTTGTTTTTGTAGCATAAAATTAATTGGAAGTTTAGTGTTTTTGGGAATAATATTAATGCCAAAGTTCATAATTTTTTATTATTTGATTATCGACTTATAATTATTTATACTGTTATTCTCATCATGGTCTGGAAATATTTTATAATCCCTCACTCTCATATACATAAATATACTGTATATACATACATTATAATATACTGTGTATAATATTGCTCTCTTGTTTGAATTAAAAGATTAACAGAAAGAAATCAATTTGAATTCCTCAGATATAATTAATTGGACTTGTGTAAACTAAAATTCAAAATTTTATTACAACTTATACTCTCACTTTGAAATTAATGTTGATTGGGTAAAATTTTATTGTCCATGGTGCTGTTTATGAGAGGTTAAAAGTAGTAATATCCTAATTAAATAACTAATTATTTGTCAATTGTTTTTTTCAGAAATAATTTACTTTCAAGTTTGTTATTATATATATTATTTAAAAGGTAATATTTCTCTCTTTTTTTCTTCTAACTTTTCCGAAAAAAAATATTAAAGTAGAATGATATAAACGGAAAACGTTATTATATCCTATATTATATACTCTATACTATCATAAGACTTATACTATCGAAAAAAATATAAAAAAAGATAGAAAAACGTCGTCTTTTCTAACACTCAAAATATTGACCAAGCGGCTCATTCGTAGAGAGATTGGTTTTTATGTCTGAACTGGAGGAAGGAAATGTCTATTTGAAGGACCAGTGAGCAGCCTACAGTGAATCTCAGTACTTTCAGATCTCCACCAAGAAAAACTGTTAAAGAGGTAAATCATATAACTCGTCTTCTATAGTTATACAAGAAATGTTAAATTTCTAATAAATAATGATGAATTTCCGGTTGAACCGTTATAGTTCTTCTTCCTTTCAGTTATATAAAGAGAAATTATGCCAAAATTCTAAACGGGAAATCCTTTTACAGAAAGCATAAGATTTTCTTAACGTTTTTTAGTCATTATAAACTGATAGGTCAAAAAGTCTCAATGCTTATGTAAATATAGAATACCATATATACCCGAACACGCAGTTTTTACTTAAAAATGTAGATAAGTGATATTGAGAGAGAATTTTTCTACAAATATTATATACTTTTTTTATTTTATAAGAGTTCAACCCTCCCAGCTTGACATTTAGCATACATAGCAATATTCATATATTGATTCAAATATCGATTCTCTACTAATGCAAACCATATTTTTACTACAGCCATATTTTTTTTTATATATATAGTTCATTATTTTTTAATTGATGAATGATTGATCATTGGGCATCATTTTTGGCCTTTATGTTTACTATACTTTATAATAAATATTGCCAATTTATTTTATTAATTACGTATACAGCATTAAATATATTTATATAAATATATATGGATTCATTAAATGTACATTGATTATTAATTTTATCTATATATTTCTGCAATGTTATAAAATTAAATAAAACTGATCAAAAATCTCTGTATTTATGCAAATGTAGCAAGTGTGAATAGGGGCTTGTTCGGGGTAACATTTTCCACTTATTTTAGGGCCTTCCAAGTAAGACCCCTCCTTTACGCCCTCCAAGTAATGTGTGCTCACTTGAACCTTGAAAAATCAAACAGTACTGAATTTGGCATCTAATTTAGGCTATAGCAATAGATTATTTCAAAAGATAATTCATAACTGCAAGCTATACTTAAATATCCCCATACCATTTCTTTAAGCTGAATTTTAAGAAATTAAGTCATAAAAGTGCTCTTCTATCCTTTGCATGTTAAATTTAAAATTCATAAATAATCTTTAGGTCAATAACTGACTGTTAAAAAATGAATATATATTTAAAAATATAAATATAGTGCTGTCAATAAAATATAATTTTCAAATAAATATATTTAACACTTTTAATGAACATTGAATTAAATAATATAAAATAAATTTTTTTAAGTTGTCTAAATCTTTTGAAAAGTGTAATCTTATTATATAAAAATCCCCATATTTTTTCTTTATAAAAACAGATAGCTAAAAACACCATAAATTATAATTTAATTCCAGTACAAGCTTTTTTGATTTGAAAGAGAGAAAAGTGGGAGAAAAAGAGAGAGACAGAGAGGGGGTTGCTTGTTACGACAGAAGGGTGGCGCACGCAAAAAGATTTGGCGCCAAGTGTGGTGGCTCTGCATGGTGGGAGGGGGGGGGAGACTACAAACTTCTTCTTTCTCTCCAGCATCCCTAGCTGCTCCAGAGCATGCTGCTGGGTTGCTCTCACATTCACCTCCCCTACTATACACTACTATGTCCCCTTCATTCTTCCTTGCCACTGCTTTGCTCCCTCAACCAACTTGAGACAGAGAGAAAAAGATTTCTGTTCTGTACACACCCTAAAATAAAAAAAAAGTTTAACTTTTTTCCAAAGTACGAGACAAAAATTCATAATATCATTTTTTTTATTCTTTATAAATATTATTAATAATAAAATTGACAGATTCATCACCACATTTTATAATAAACAATAATATATATTATAAATTAATTGTTAATTACAGTTAATATATTAATAATAATAATAATAATAATAAAACAAGGTGGGGAAATGTTTTTTAAAAAAATGTGGTCAAATGAATTTTATACAAGAGTAGCTATATAAGCCATATAATGATAATTAGCCTCTGGTTATATTATATACCTATCTACTCTTTCATAAATACATTATATTTTGTTCTAACATTTTCTGCTTCAATGCTTTTTATTATTTATTATTATATAACGGATAATTTTGTCACTGCTCATTAATGTTTAGTATTTTATTGATGGATAATTATAGCCGTAGGAAATTAAAAACAATCTTGTACTTTTATTTCAACTCTTCTGTCAATTCTTTTTGTCAAGTACACACAAAGTATTATATTATAATGGTGCATATTATGTATATTATTTAATACTGTATATCATCTGATTTTGTTAAGAAAAACAAAAATGAACAACATAAACTATAATTGTTTGTATTTATGAAATTGAACTACAGTATTGTTTTTTTTAGCATATAATATAATATATAAGTATCACTGAAATATGTAACAACAAATAATATGCAAAGCGCATTAGGAAATTAGGAAGTGAAGAGAATTCTGATAATGTCATACAATATCATAATTATTGTTGTTATAAAAAATATACATGTTATATTAAATTAAATAAAGGAAAAGAGAACACCGATCAGCTGTTTTTTTTAGTTCCATTTGATCATTTGATTAATATGTATAATAAGCCTTAGCTGACACAAAAATTCTGACATTTTTTTTTTTTTTTTTTTTTTTTTTGAGGGATAGATTTACAGAAAAAATTTCAAAACAATTATTCGAGACATTAATTTTTTTAATTTTCAGCATAGGGCTTTCCCATGGAGAGCCAAACTAAAAACTAATTTAAAAACATCGAATCGAATAATTTTTTTTTTTTCTGTGCATGGCTTTTGGGTACTAAAAAATGTCAGAATTTTTGTGTGTCTCCTAAGGTTTACATGAAATGGAACTAAAAAAACAGCTGATCGGTGTTATCTTTCCCTTAATAACACTATATATATAAAATAATTACGTAATACTTTGTTTTGAGTTTAGTAAATTGTTAAATACTTCGTAACAATACAACTCTCCTCATCATCGTCTCTCATCTTATACTCGTTTTGTTATTACCACTTAAAATTTTACAAGCGAGATTTGCTAGTGTGATTGTCTAGGGATTTAATGTGCGAGTCATTATAAAATTTCATTCACAGCTCACATTATGTGTGCTTAATCTTTAAGATATCGTAGATTGAAAGTATTACATTATAGCTTTGACGTACTATCATTGCCCAGTGGGTTTCAGTATTAAATAGAAGTTTAATCCACACAAAAGAGAGAAGGATGTTGAACAAAAACCACTGAAAACCTCTCATCTAAATTGTTATACAACCCTTTGTATCAGTAAAGGAGAAGAATGCTGTCGACTGCCGTCACAAAAAAAAAAAAAAAAAATCTATAAAGCAAGAGGATATTCTGATGTATTTTCCCTTTCCCAGTATCTCACAACTATTATTAGAATTGGTTTAGATTTTTTTTTTATATAAAATACTCTATAGCATTTTAATTTTTTATACAATTTATTTTGAATTAGATAATATAAATATAAAAATAATTAATTTAAATTTTAGTATTGTACGTACATTTAGTTATTTATAAAGCCTTCAATTTAAGTCATATTTTTATATGAATAAAGCTATATATAGAAATTTAATAAATAATGTAAATCACGTATGAAGCTAAATAATATAATAAAAAAAAACTTTTTACAAATGATATGAGGAATAAAGACATCAGGTAACACGAAAAGGTCATATGCCAAACAGGTATCAGATTTTTTATTTTATTATTTTTTTTTACGTAATTTATATGAAAATTTTTATGTTTCTATGTATATAAAAAAAGATAAAAAGGTTGAAAAATAAAAAAATGAAACTCAAAAAGTAAAACAATAAAAAAACACGTTTACAGTCCAGTTTCTTGTCGTGTTTTGTGTTTCGTATTCTTTGCATCAAACAGCAACCGTGCATGGTTCTTTGGTATAGGAAACATTAGGATGTTCGTCACGACCGTCTCCAAGTTTTTTTTAAATTTAATTTCGAACTTTTTTACTCCCTTAATCTCCCCAGACTTGAAAATCTAAGGTATGTAAATAAAAGAAGATTTAAGATTATAACTTACATCATGAATAAGTTATTATTTTAATATTTAAGATTAAATTGCTTAATTTAACAGCTTTTTTTTTAAATGGATTATTATAAAAAGTAATATGTATAATGAGATATTAGAATGTGAAAATTTTAGTGGCTTAATCGAAAGAAGGGGTAAAAATATGGTTCTGTGAAATTTTTCAGATTTTTCTGAGACTTTCAATATTTTTAAAAAAAAAATATTGAAAGTCTATTTTATGACGTCACGGGCGGCACTGCCCTATCCTTTTTCTTAAGGAGTGCCGCCCGTGACGTCATCAAAATAGAATTTCAATCATCTTTTAAAAATAGTTCCCGGTCTCAGAAAAATCTGAAAAAATTCACACTACGATATTTTTACGCCTTCTTTCAATTAAGCCATGCACTAAAATTTTCACATTCTAATCGTTTTTTTTTTTTTTTTTTAATATATCAGTTTATATAATAATATATTATATAGTTATAGAAATCCGCTCAATTTATTTGATAGTCAATTAAAAAAATGATATTGTATTTTTATCCTTTAATGAGCATTTAATTGTTGTTTTTAAACTTGATGTATATATCTTTATAATTAGATTTGAGTCCATTCGTCATATATATCATTATATATTTATATATTTTTTTATTTTATAATATGGAACAATGAGAATAGAGTATTGTCCTCAAATTTTTTTATTGCAGAAATGGATAGAGGGTGCAAAGTTATGCTACCCTGATTTTTTTTAGATTTTTTAGAGCCCGGGAACTATTTTTAAAAAATTATTGAAAGTCCTTTTCGTGACGTCACGAGACGCCGCTCCTTAAGAAAAAGATAGGACTTGCCGCCGCGTGACGTCACAAAAAGGACTTTCAATAATTTTTTAAAAATAGTTCCAGGTCTCAAAAAAATCTGAAAAAAATCAAGGTAGCATAACTTTACACCCTCTATCCATTTCTGCAATAAAAAAAATTGAGGACAATACTCCATTAGATGCAACATTTCTAAACTGTGTCATATTTTGAACATTTTGAAGTCGGAAACGAAAAATGCAAGAAAACCCCACCTGGAAAAACTTGATACATGATAATGGAATTAAATTATAGGGTATGTGGTGGTATTAATCAGGTAATATCGATGGCGTAGCGTCAAAACAACTAAAAATCTTTATCACGAAAGTTAGTTATTTGTTTATGTACAGGATTTTCCATGTGCAGGTATAAAACGAGTAGCTAATTTTTTAATAAGTTTGTCGTTTTTGACGCTCTACATAATTAATTTAAATTACACTCAATACGTCAAATGTGTCCAATATAAATTTACGTTTGTGGTAATAAAAAATATAAATTATTATATACAAAATATAAGCTTAGACAATATATAAGTTATATGAATTATATCGTTCTTATATATAATACTGTATGATGATTTGCTTTAAAACGTGTTATAAAAATGATAGAAAATTACTATGTAGAGAAATAATGGTGGTTTCAAATTTCTGCATACCCCACATGATATTATGTGTGTGGTCTAAAAAGGTGTCCTTTTCATGACTTTTATTTCTCTTTCTGCGCCGTACAGGTATAAGTACTCTGCATGCTGAGGATGCTGCCATTCTTCTACACTTCAATTTTATGGCTATATAACGTCATGTAATCCAATTACGAGTTCACGGCGGCTTTTTAAACTTGACACAAAGGAAAGATATTTTAAACATGCAGTACTCCAAATCGTAAAATATTTAAAATTACTATTTTTTTTTTTTTACACTTGTAAATATAATTGCTTTTTTCAAGACGTTATTATATAAAAAATTGTTCCTGCATGGAGTTATAAAATATTTTCCGATTAACTTATTAATTTATGAATATAAGACTGTAAAAATAACATAGGTCTGCCTTTTATCCTAATCAATTTTTTATACTTTCTGACTATAAAAAAATTTTAGATTACACCGCGAGCGAAAAAAGAAGATAATTTTTTTTTCTTTTCTTCTTACGTTAGAAATGACTGGGTGCGGGAGGGCGGTGAGATTTCTCTGCTATAAGCTTTTTTATAGAGCTCGCAGGCAGACATGCTGGCAGAGGTGATCTTGACAGCAGCTGTTCTACACCTCGCCATCCGCCCTAGCTAGCAGCAAAGCAAGCAAACCTCCTCGTCGCTTGCTCGCGCCTCACAACACTCACGGGCTTTGCTTTGAGAAGCCACAAGAAGAGTTTTATTTTGCCGGCCTAGACCGTGCGTGAGACCCGCCGAACATTAATTTAGTCACACGGTAGCTCTTTTTAGTACACAAATTATTATTATTATTTTTTTTATATAGTTAGGATTTTTTACATTTAATTAATATTGTTAACAATACTTAAATAAATAATTAGGAACAGGTGTAATTTTGAAGTTTTTTTTTATAATCATTTGATCATTATAAATAAAAATTTTAATATCAATAGTATATTCTCTTGAATTTGATGGGGTTTATATTTATTAGGTTACGCACATGTGATGTTTGAATCAGGTGATCGGCTAATGATTGACATAGAAATTAAGACAGAAAAGGTAATGGTGACATTAAGAGGGTTGACAAAAAAAAAAAACTTACCCTGGGTCGTTGGGGACCTCAGCAGGTGATCCTGCAGCGACACTATCTTGTGATTGTGCCTCCATCACTAATAAGTAAAACAGCTCCTCTGGTGTAGCAATTATGATAAACTTTTACAAACTCTGAGAAGGTGACACGCGGAAGCTTTTCAAAAAAAGCAGTAGATCAAAAATAAATTTGAGCGCTTCTTTTCGATTTACTTTTCAAGATGATATATTTTTATTTATATATAATTAAATATTGACACTGTTTTCAATGGTTTATATATAACACGATCACTTATTATAATATAGTTCTAAATATAATAGACGGCGATTTAAACTCAAAACTTTTTTATATTGTGCCGGCCGGCGTGACGCAAAAATTAACTCTTTTTTTTTGACAATGTCAAAAAAAAAAGCGCTAAAAACTCAGTTTTGATTTTTTTCCACTCAAATCAACAATAACAACGAGCGAGGAGAATCACCACCAAAACTACCCACTACGAGTAAAAAAATTTACTAAAGGTGTGTTAGTGAAACTTAGGTAGGTAAAAAAGGCCGACAAAACTCCCCGACTGCAGTGATCGGGCACGATACCAACACCGGACTGAGTGCAAGAGATCGGCAAGACCCACTGCTCTAACAGCTAGGCGCGAGTAGGGGAACCTTTCTGTCGGCGTGGAGAGGGAAATTTGGAAGGATGAGTGCCGGGTTGCGTAGTTCCAGGGACAAGTTACAACCACAGCAGGGGAAATATAGGCGGGGCTTTTTCAAAGTTGCGCGCGCTCCCCCTGATGGATGGTCCAAACAACATCTGTGATTGGCCGCAATCCGTGCGCTCCCCTTCATTGCTGACGTCACTATGACGTAAGATCAATAAGGGGGTGCGAGAGAGATAGTTGTACATAAGATAAAAGATAACAATGCTAAAACTTGTATAACATCAAATATGTGAATACTAGTGACATCTTTTTTTCAGTTATTTAACTAATTTTACCTCAATGAATTATCACCAATATTTGAAATTATAAAAATTAATTTATTCTACAATCAGGTGTAAGTCACCGCTGGACGGGTCATATAGTCCATGGAAGCATACAATAGCAATAGCACATGATATATCCCTCAGCACGTTTAACTGACGTTCCCCGTTTATGAGTTTTCCAAACTCTTGGGTTTTAATTTTATTGTAATAATCTATGAAAAGTGACATTAATATGTTTTTTGGAATAAACACATTAAAAAAAGAACTAAAACCCAGATTGAGAATATTAAAATATTGTAAAGATTGACGCGCGAGGTCCCATAATTAATTAATGGTCATATATATATCCATGCAGCTACAGACTGTATTATATTGAAATGCTTTATTATATATCAGGTCTCTTGAAATATATAATTATATAACAGCTCTCTCTGCCAGACTCTGCCATAACGCCCATAACTTATAATAAGTGACTTATTATAATTACAAAATCCATGTTATATATTTTACAGCGTTTTATGATTCCACCAATAAGACCCCCCATTTTTAAATAATAAATAAAGAAATATTTCATTTGTCTGAGATTATCTGGTCTTTGAGTGTCTATAATATGGAAGAGGAGCGAGGTGAGGGGGACCTGAATCGTCGTGGAAACGTGATAATAATATTCATAATTTGCAATCAATCAATTAATGTATAGTCAAAATATTTGTGGAAATTTGTGGAAAACTTGATCAAGCTATATTTGACGAATATAATATAATTCTTGATCGATCGAGGTATATGTATAATAGTTGATGAACAATGTATCAGATTCTGCTATATAAATCTTTTATTGAACACAAATAGTGTACATATTAATTTTTTTTACATATTAATTAAATATAAAAATAGTGTAGAAAATAAGTCATATATAGGAAAAACATAAACATAAAAACAAAAAAGCACATACATTATACAAAAAAATAGCAAATAAATATATTATAGACAGGATGACAAAAGATAGATATACACAATATATAATTAAAATAAACACACCATGTATAATAATGGCATTAAATTTATATATTGCAGATTAAATATATTGTAAATGTACAGATAAAAACAGAACATTATTTTTACATATTATATTAAATTTAATATGTAAAAATTAATATGTACACTATTTGTGTTCAATAAAAGATTCTCCTATAATATACGAACAAACATATTTTTTCACTAAAAATTAAAAAAGATTACAACAAATAATATATTTAGCGCAAAAGAATTAAATTATTACGGGTATCTATTAGACAAACCATATTTTGGCTTGCACAGATTAATATGCATAATATATATGAGTTAAATTAGAAAGTGGAAGATTAAGGGACTAATAGATACGCTCTATTATTAGTAACTTCCTTAGATTATGTTTCATATTTGTATTTTAAATATATTTAACATGCAGATGTTATCTCAATCATATTTATATATATTTGCGATAAAAAAATACATATTTTTATTTTACGCCTGCATGATGCAGATGCAGGCAGCCAGTAGAGCACCTCTGTATAGATATTGCCGACATTTGTTTTTTCGAAGAAAATCGGGTAGAAAGTAAGATTTTTTTTAAACATAATTATTAATTACAGTCAAATTTATAAGATATTCCATCCGGAAGTAGCCGGAAGTGTAAGGTTTCTGGCCTTCCTATTCGTATTTCAGTGTTACAATTTCACACATATAGGTCAGTAATTCTACTTCAAACCTTTCTGTAAAGTTTCAAAATTGTGTATTACAAACAGAATAGTCACAAACTTCACACTTCCGGCTACTTCCGGAAGGAATGTAAAATTAATTTGACTGTATTATGGTTGAATTATACAATTAAAATGTTCAAGCATATTTTTTTATCGATTAAATTTTAAAAATTTATATTATAATTATTATTATTTCTTTTTTACGATTACACTTACATGTTTGCTGACAGATTTTTTTTTCTTAACGTTTAACTACTATAATGTCTGTAATTTTCATATTTTAAAATGTAATAATTCAATTAATTCTTGTCTGTGTGCGTTATTTTTTAAATACCGGTAATAATACACTATAAAATACTGAATATCAAATCATTTGTGTACATCATGCACGGGAACACATGCAGGCGCGGATCGAAAAGAACAATATTTCGGCATAGAGTTAATATTGTATTTCGGGGAGTGATGGCTCGATCCTTATACATGTATAATATACTACGTATATAAATTGACCGCAGTTACTACGCGAGTCAAAGGAAATCTCTGTCAGATGGAATCGAGAATGAAACAAATTTTAAAATTTAGAAAATGATCTAAAACTTCATAGCTTATGGTTTTAGCAGATTCAATGGGTCGGTTTCCTCACAATAGCTCCATTTCCGGTTTTCGTCCATAAGACCAATGCTCATAAATTTCTACTTCAGTTTTCTCAAAACTGCATGATAAGACCGATCCACTTCAAAATTTACATGCCACCTATTTTCTTGGATCTTAAGCCTATATTACACCATACAATTTTGAATGCAATTTTTCCTTGCAAGAAAATTTCATCTCCACACAAACAAATGGAGTTCAAGTTTTCTTGTAAGGAAAAATTGTATTCAATAGTTAGAAAAATTGTATCGTGTAATACCGGCTTAAGTCTAAGATATCTGCAAATCTTGTAGCATTTATAAGGAGGCCGATTCCGAGATCTCAATCAACTGAAATCAATCCTTAAAATATTATTATAAGCCCATAGGCCTGTTTATGAACCCTGCTCGAAGCCTCGATCGGAGTATTCTGAGCAAGTTTACGCGAACAAAAATCGTGACGTCATTTGCACTGCACTCCCTACCTCCACTGGTGCAGCTCGTCAAGCCTTTCTCTGCTCCCTGGTGCAGCTGGTGTATTCAGGTGGATTCACATGGCGACAACGGCGGTGTGCGACGCGATTTTGACGTAAAAGCTGTGAAATTATATGCAGCGGCGAATTCGCCGCGTTAATTACGATGCTTATTTTCTTTTAATCGCCAAATATGGCCGTTAATGGATGTTACAGCAAGTGCGCATTATTCGCGTCGCAGCCTGGAAATCGCCATGTGAATCCGCGCGCCTTTACTCTGTGTACTCTGAGCAGGGTGTACGAACAGACCTCATGTTATAATTTATAAGGAAACTGTGCCGTTGGACAGAGGCGAGTCCAGCGCGCGGGTCTGGGGGAGGGGGGCAAGCAGAAAACATGTGATGTCATATTATATATACATACATGTTACATGGTATACGACACGGATAGAGTTCAAATATGAAGGAATTTTCAAGATCCAACTTCAAACCAAAAACTTGGACCTTTCAGCGATATGGGCCCATATGTATTAAGCCTGTATTACGTACACCATACAATTTTTGCATACAATTTTTCCTTGCAAGAAAATTTCATCTCCACACAAACAAATGGAGTTCAAGTTTTCTTGTAAGGAAAAATTGTATGCAAAAGTTAGAAAAATTGTATCGTGTAATACCGCGGCGGCTTTATATTATATATATAATATATTAAATATATACTTGCAGGGAGCTACTGATAGGGGGTGTAGAGGAGAACATTTTAATTTTTTTTCAGAATTTTCGTGTGAGGGATTTCTTTTAACATTGGAGGCGTTACCTTAGCCTTAAGTCATATAATAAATATATATGTAATTGATGGACCCGGGGAGCCATGATACAGCAATAAAATAACTGAATCTTCAACCTGAAGAAGACTATATCGTTTAATTAAACGTTAAACTTCCCCCACTCCATTTTTTTTTTATTGGCCTTTTGTAGGCAGCCCCCCCCCCCCCCCCCCCCCTGGAATTTTTCCCTGGATCCGCGCCTGAGTAATTCATTGATTTACATTATTAAATTCCATGAAGTTGGAATATAGATTTTCTAATTTTGGTACGATTGAGCTAACAGGGGCGTAGACAAGGGGGGGGGGAGTTATACCCCCCCGCCCCCTTGAGAGCTGAACCTTAGTAAATTTTAAGGGAAAAATAACAAAAAAATGGTACTCGACAGATAAAATTTTATGAAAAATTTTCTTAAAAAAAAAAACTTTAAAAATATACATTCACGAAACACATCGTTAATACACCTTTAATTTATTTAAAATCCGTCAAGTATTATGATTATTTAATTATTTTATAATTCTATTGCTGTAGTTTTAATATATGTAGTATTCATTATCAAGTTATTTATGTTTTTGCATATGAAGACAACAATTTGAAATATAAAAAATGTCAATGTTCCCCGCATGATAATCAGAATAAAAAATTAAAATTATATACATATAGTATTTGATCATTTTTTTAATTAATTATGTAAGCATATTACTTCTTACAATAGGAAGTTTTATTATCTAATGTACAATACTGTACTGTACATATTTTCAAATTTATTATTGAAGTTAAAAAAAATCAAAGTTTTTAAAATAAAAAATGTATTAATTGTACAGTATATATACTTAAATAATGTAATAAATTTGATTTTCCTGTTTTGAAAATTTAAACATAATTTTTTGTTCTTGCTCGCACACCATCAGTATACATATATCGTCTTAAATTGTGGTCTATTTTTTTATAAGAAAAACTAGTAATAAAAATATTGTTAATTACAACTACATAATTTAAGATTTACAAATATAAGAAATTTATAATAGTCCACGTACGCCCCTTTTTCAAAAAAATAGAGCATCATGAAACTAATAAAAATAATATAAAAGTGTTTATTTTATAATAGCTAGATGAATTACTTGATTTAACTAAAATTATTTACTCAAAGCTTTATTAAGTTAGTGCATGTATTGAAAAGATATTAAAAAAAAATTGGGTACAAAAAATATAAAATTTTAAAAATTGCAACAGGATAGGATACATTCTCTATAATAGTATTTTTATATAATTTTACCCTAAGAAAGGGGGCGTGTCCTTGAAAAAATCGCGCCTGCGGCGGGCTTTTGGAGGGCTACGCCCCCCAAACCCCCCAGTGGGCTGTTCTCAATCTTTATCTTGTAGAAACCCCTCCCCCCCCCCCCTTGGACAAATCCTGGCTACGCCACTGGCGCTAAACACGTTACATGCAATGTATACTGTATAATTTGACTCGGGGTGTTCGAAACAGACGCTTAATTATTTTTACAAGATATATTCCGTTCTACTACAAGCACAAAAAAAAATGGGGATTTTGAAATCTTCAGCTATAAAAATGCTTTTTTATTATAGCCTTTTCATCATGACGTACGGCCCGCAATGTTAAATTTGGGGTGGGAGCCGTGGGAGGGTGGGTGGGCGACGCGTCGTAAATGGGTATACGTAAATGGTGGTAAAACACGTACCTTCAATGTATAATTTGGGACCTTTGGGGGGAGGGAGGAGATCGCCCCCATGGCCCATCGCACCCCCTTCAGCCCTTCCCCTCTTGAGGATACGTACGCGCCTGCCGTTGGATTAGGTATGCATACTATGCATACATGCAGGGTAAACCAGGGTCGTTATACGTACCGGTAATACCGGTATGCATATTTATACGTTTTACGAACATGCAGACAGGCAGGCCCAATAAATATGTAAATTCAATCTTACCTGCATGGTGACTGCTATTAACTTTTGATTTGTAGGAACAGGATCACGTTAAATTCATTTTGAGCCTCGATCCTCGATGGACTCTCTATAGTTGTATTAAAATATATGCATACGTATAATACGCGCGTATACGTATTATGCACATATATGATATATAATATATAGCACGTACGGTACGTTTCTTATTTATATAGAGATTGATCGGATCGAGTATTATAGTGCGCGCTATACTGATTTTGCCTAAAATGAAGTCATAGAAATTCGAAATACAATATGCATAAAATTTTATAAACTAGCCGTGTTT
This sequence comes from Siphlonurus alternatus, assembly GCA_949825025.1. Lineage (NCBI taxonomy): Eukaryota > Metazoa > Arthropoda > Insecta > Ephemeroptera > Siphlonuridae > Siphlonurus > Siphlonurus alternatus. The sequence continues at coordinate 31,244,830 of OX463782.1, forward strand.
CTGCTGCATTTAAAAATTTCAAACACACGTGTTGTGTTCTGGCACTGATGTTTACACGCACACAATTATAGTGACGGTCAAAATTATCAAAATACTTCGAAAGTTAACACGAAAATCTCTTCCCATATAATAATATATACATAACTAAAAATATAACAACAACATTTTTGATGGAAAGAGTCCTATAACGGCTATAATAACCTCATAATTAAATAAACCAAAACTGGCAAAAATACAAGATTTGCATGGAGCAAATCGGAGCGATCACAATCGCATCGCAACCAATTTTCAACTTTCGTCGTCATACGCAGATTAAGCAGCAGATCTATAATACCAACCAAAGGTAAGTATTAAAAAAAGTTATAATAATGAAAAAAAAAAAAAAAGAACTTTTGACCAAAAGTTAAAAATCCTTTTTCAAAATAAGTAAATAAAATTAAAAAATCCTTGCATAATTTCGGGTCAAAAACTACTTTTATCACTAATGTTGGTGTCCCTGCAGTAGATGATATGTAATTATGTATGGCGCTGAAAATTTGTCGAGACGTGGAGATCTCGGTCCATTGCATGCATATAATAATACATAATTATGGTTTCTGAAACAAACAATTAATGCCCTTACATTTTTTATTATTCAATCTCTTTATAAAATTATTGTATTTCGAATTTCTTTCAATTTCTATGTTATATTATATTTATATGTCTACATTTCAGGCAAAATCATAAAAAAATTGATGCTCAATATACTTATACATATATAAGTTTTTTTAACATATAACATAATACCTCTGTTCATAAATACATAATCAGACTATCAGAAGAATCATTTTTATTGATGAACCTTATTTATTTCATGTACACTCGTCGCCTTGGAAAATTTCCCTCTTGCAGCCTTGTTAATCATCATATCCTGCGTTATTCATACAGGGCGCACGGTGATTAACAAGGCCCACAGTGTGTCCAATTTTTTCCCAGACTTATAAAGATTTAATTAATATTAATGTTTGAACAAATAAATAACAAAATTACTTGGAAATATAACTTTCTTTAATATTAACCTCAAGTTCTTACAGACAAAAAAAGAAAACTAAAAAATACTTTACAGTTTGTGAACAATTTCAGATCATGCGGGCAACAAAATGATGGTCCCATTTTGTTTCAAACAATAAATAGACTTTTTGAACACTCAAACATTTAATAAAGTACGTCATATCTGAATTCCTTATCATTTTGCCGAGAGGTTTAGATCTCCTTGACCACCATGCTGAACAGCTGGTGTCTAACATCAAGCAGTCTTATTAACTGTTGAGTGTTGCTGGGATTTAATACTTCTATATAAAAAGAAATCACGGAAATATCAACATTTTTTCAGAATAAAACACTAACAAAATCAATATTTAGTGACAAAAAACGGTAAACAACACATTTTTTACCAAGTCAGTAACTTTAAATGTCAGGTCCCCTCATATTTGAATTACTGTTTTGTTAAAGATACTGGACATTACCTTTAGCAGAAATCCATTAAAGGTGGGAGGGGATAGACCTTGTAAATTCCTTGGAAAATTTTCAAAGTCCGACTTGTAGAATAAACTTATAGAAATTGTATTTTTCTAAAATATCAACTTAAAATTTTGGAATCTTCAATTTAAGGGGAAAAAAAAAAAAAAAACATTTAGGTTATGCTATATATTTAAAAGAAAAGGATAGGGATAACCAGCAAGGCCTTACCGATCGAGAAGTCACAGCAGGAGAAAACCTTGCGGTCACAGTTTCACTAATTAGTTGCATTATTAAGATGTTTTGCATTGTCTAGATGCTTCATCAGTTAAAAGTAACAAAAAAAGTGACTCACGGAGTCACTGCGAAACTGTGACCGCAAGATTTTCTCCTGCTGTGACTTCTCAATCGGTAAGGCCTTGCTGGTTATCCCTAACCTTTTCTTTTAAATATATATTAAAATTTTGGAAGCCTATTAAAAAAAAAAAAAATGTGTCAACGTGTCAACCTCACTTATTTTAGAAATAATATAACACAACAAGTATGTAAATTAATAATTATGGAATGTAATACAAAATATAATTTTAAGGGAAAAAATACATATTGTTACAATGAATGAGAACATTAAAACTAAAAATATACATATTTACATAATAATGTTTGTCTTTTATACTGTTAACTGGAATTACAGCTTAAATATCTAACAACATTGGTAACAATTTTCATACATTCAATTAATCACAAGTACACCTATGATAATAAAACATAACTAAATTAACTCTCTTCAGACCAATAAAATTGATGGCTAAATAAATTCAAAACAAGTGAAAAGAAAAATTCACAATAAAACTGAAATGTCAGTAATTTTTTAAACTACACACTTGAGGTTCTTTTCATCAGCCAGACCATCAATATCAATTTGTCTTTTTAAATAAACAATGATATATCATTAAAAAAAAAGAGTTAATGATCAGGAGTACCAAAAATATTGCACTCTCTTAATTACTGTAATCAACAAGTGTAATTTCTAGTAAAATTTTTGAACATTGAAAGTTACTATATATTTGTGATATGCTAATTTAGTTACATTTGCAGCTGTATATTTAATAATACAATTTAATTTATTAAATGTGACCCTGATAAAGTGATTGTAACTACAGTATTTAAACGGACAAAAAAATTACATTTAGTGAATTGAAAAGTAAATTCATTAGGAATTTACAGTTTTGTTTTTAAAATGACAATAGTTTTTTTTTTATTTGTTATTATTTTTTTTTTAAATTTAGTGTTTATGTTACAAGAAATAATGGTAAATGATTCAAATAAGGGTAAGGTAACACACCCAATGTTAAAAAAAAAAGCACACACATGAAAATTATGAAACATAATATATATTATCTTAAAATGGTCTCCTCTGCATCCCCTATCAGTAGCTAAAAATTCGAGCTAGTTTTTTTAGTTATTAATTTTTAAAGTTGACTAATTTAACATGGAAATTCCATTTCTCCATGTTAAAGTAGTCAACATTAAAAATTAATAATTCTAAAAATAGTTCAAATTTGTATACCTGATATTTTAGCTGTTGACAGAGGATGTAGAGGAGACCATTTTAAGATATGTTTCATAATTTTCATGGATGGGATTTTTTTAACATTGGACATGTTACCTTACTCTTAAGTACTCTGAGTTTATAAGAGTGAAATACACCCGTAGTTCAATAATTTGTGACTGTACTTTTAAAATTCTGAGATATTATTTTTTTGATTGGTCACAAAAAACTTTGTAATTCAAATTTTGTTTAATATTCTACTTGCAAAATATTGTACATTTTACCACTGCTAACCAGCTGCTGTGGACTACAATTTACATCAGGTTCAAACATGCAACACACGTCACTTTCAAACTACCAGCGCTTACCAACAGCTAAATAAACTTGCCTTGAGAGCTTCAATAAGTCTTGTCATCAATAAAACAGGGGAATAACAAATACTTGTCTAATTAAAACAGTAGACTAGTACTGAAAATTCTAAATTGTTTAAAAGATTTCTGGCCTCAATGGGTGAGATTCAATGGAGGCTTCAAGTGATGCGCTTTCGCTGCGCAACTGTTTGTCGCCAAGGTCCATCTTGCACTTGAAAATGAAGCAAAGTGTTTTTTTAACTTTTCTCGGTTATAATTTAAGTAAAAAATCTAAATCTTGAATTATCTACTTTATTTTTCAGTTTGGACCAAAGTTCCGTAAAGGAATTTTCCCTAAAAAATCTTATTCTTGGTGAAAAAACGAATTTACGTTTTTTTTTTTTTTTTTACATAGGTTTGGTATAGCGGGTGGGATCACCGAAAAATCAGCTGACTTGAAGCCTCTATTAGAAAGTTATCCAGTTTTCTTGTTCACCGCGGTTAGCACCCACCTAACTCAACGACACTAAACACGGATTACGAGAAACTTAGATCTTTTGGATCCATTGAATATATAATTAAAAATTCGCATTTTTTTTTTTTTTTTTATAGTGGGAGTTGTAAAGATTCTAAATGTCATATGATCCAGAATGTATTTAACTATACTCGCACTGAAAAAAAAGTAGTAATAATTATTACTTAATAGTGTTTTAAAAAAAACATTAGAACTTAAAATGTGAATTTTGTGTGTTCTTATAAAAGCTCTCAGGAAGGGTTATGAGTTCAGCAGGCCTAGAGCAGCTCCTGTGAGGTGTCTTGCATACCACTGCTCCACATGACGGCCAGAGAATTGTGTGGGCTGGACACGCCCACCACACCAGCACCCAAGAATGGCGAGGACGAATGAGATGCTGTGTTCTCCAGCAGTTCCAGGGCGTCCGAAGGAGTGGGTGGACCTGAAAAAACACGAAAGACTTTTAGAACGAGGTAGCAAAGATATAAAATCTTATTCAGTACAGGAATCATTTTAAATTTCACTTTGAAGATTTTTTCTTGTCTTTTTAAGTGATCAAAAGCAAGTATTTTGTCCCTCGTACAGAATACGAGCTATCTTCCTTTATAATAATATTTATTGAGCAGAAATACAAAATACATGTATTTCTTTATACAAAATTCATAAATACCCTGCCCAATTGGTGGCTAAAAAGGATACATCTCATTCACATGAAGTGTTCAGCCACCCAACTTCCTTTTTCATATGTAAAAAAGAGTGCTCTGCTTATAGAGAATACAACTTACAATTAAAGAGGCAGACAGCTTAATATAAATTTCCTAATTCTTGATTACAGTACTTGCAATATGCAATAAAACTTCAGCAGTTAAGTGAGTAAGCTATGCATAAGCTATGCTATGTAAATTCAAATATGAGTAAAATATATTTTCCCCCCTGAAAGGTCTCAAATGTAAAGTGTAAATTATTGTATTGCAAAGTAGGAAATATTCAACACAGAACTCAATACTTGTGTCATGAATCACCCTATTATACTACTTACAAATTTATCAGCATCATTATATGTAAGGAAATTTACCTGAACTTTCATCTCGAAACCGTGACTCGATGATAGTTGCTGACGGAATGATTCCGGACGTTAGGCACTCTGCTTCTACACCAAGCATATTTTTACCCTGAAAAAAATAAAAAATAAATAAAAAAATCACATTCAAAATAGAAACATGCTTCCAGAATGTCACACTTGCATTAATGATCTGTTGAATATATTCTTTCATTAATGTATATTTCAGGGACCGGATGCACGTGTTTTTTTCGTGCATCCAAGATGCGCATCCAGATGCAAATTAATTTTTCGTGCATCCATGGATACGCATCCGGATGCAAATTTATTTTTCATGCATCTGGGATGCGCATCCGGATGCAAATTTATTTTTCATGCATCTGGGATGCGCATCTAGATGCATTAATTTTTTCCCGTGCATCTGGGATGCACGGATGCGGATGCAAGCCCATTTTTGCGCATCCGTGTGCATCTTGCATCTGCATCCGATCCCTGGTATATTTTGCCAAATCCTAAAAGTGATAGCAATGTTAATTGAACTTTTAAACAGAACTTCTTAATTGTTTTCAACATTTAATAAACAAATACTATCTTGTTCAATAAATTCTGAAACATTCTGCACTCCATAACTTTTTTTGGAATGCCCCTACTCCCCACCCCACTCTCTTCATTCGACAACTTTCTTAATAAGCTCAAAGGATTAAAAAAAAAAAAAAAAAAAAATCAAGACATGTTATGTGACTCTAAAGGTACAACATTTTTGTTTAGCTGAGAGAGCGTAGTTGAGAGCTCACCTGGTGCAGGTGGTGCTGGCCAACCACGTTGAGGGGCTGTCCGTGGTCCAGCAGCTCAGGCAGCCCGGGTGAGAGGTGGCGGTGACGACGGTGACCTCCAGGAAGGTCGGTGCGCATGTGGTGCATGAACCCACGGATCTTATGCAGCATGAACTCAGGGGCCTCAAATCCCTTCAGCTCATGCAGTTGCAGATTGGGGCTGTGTCTGCAAGTGAAAAAAATTAATAACAATACTGAAATTTGATTGTTTGAATACAAATTGTAATTTTTTTTATATAATAAATGTGGGCAAGCTTTCAGTGTTTCTAACAAAGAAAAAGAAAACACACAATCTATTTTGGTGGTACAGTATGTAGTATCTAGTACAGCATCTCCTATCCCTGAACTTTATTGTCGTACAGTTAACTTCTCATTAAATCACCTGTTATCTTACTTATCTGGAAGATAACTGGGTGATTTAGTATCAAGGAATGAAAAATATGTTGTTGGATCTTGCAGTGCATCAAAGGTACATACTATGATAGTAAATTAAAACCTCTGTTGAACTCAACTAGCTCACACTGTAGTTATTGATACATAGACAGTACGTATATGACATGCAGTTTGATAGATTATGTTTAGAAGTGTTTAGAAGGCAATAGTAAACATTTTAAAGAGATCAAAAGATAGGTGAAAATAATTCTATATTTGTTTGTATACCTGTACTCGTCTGTCTCTGAAAGTTCGCTGATGTCCTCAACTATCATGAGGTACGCCTTGCCGCCAGTCGGAGGCATGAGGCTGTGCCGCACCAACCACTCCTTGTCCTCCTGGTCTCCCGAATACCGAAATAGCTCAGGGTGCTTGATGTATAGACGACCTCTCGTCAATCCAAATCCTAATGCTTTGTTGGCCCTGAAAACACAAGATATTAGCATTGAGGTCACCACGAAGAGCACGGATTTATTCTTACTTGGCCCCCATTACGAATAATGTTTCCTTATTGACTCGTAGTGGGTCCCACTTGGGAGCCTCCCTGCGCACAGGCTCAGTTCGGGGCAGTCGCAGGGGTGTGCATCGTCCTGATAACGCTCCCACAGCTCCACGACCTCTACCTCGTTTACGTCTCACACTTTGGCTGGCCTCGGAGTCAGTGTCGGACTCTTTACGCTTACGGAACAATGGACTCTGCAAACATAACACCTAGTTGCAGGTTTGAAGTTCAACACAAACCAAGGAATCTTGCTGTAATTTCAGTTGTAACCTTCCAGGTAGCTACTACATAATTGAATATAATTAGGAAATATTTGGTAATTTAAGTTGTCCTTTAATGTGTACTTTTATTTTTAGCAGAAGATTAAAGAGGAACATTTGCTAATGTAACAATGCTGATATAACATGGTTCATATTTTTTTTTTTTTTTTTTTTTTTTTTTTTTTTTTTTTTTTGGCAAAGGTTGTACAAGACAACATACATCACGTCAAAATTTCAATCAACACACTAAAAAATAACAATAAATTGACACTATCACAACATAATACTAACAGACAAAAAAACAACAACAATATTTCATATTAACGCTACAAAAAAAATTATCAGCTTACATATGTATTAAATTTTAATGTTGATTAATTTTAAGATTTTATGTTAAACAATTCTCAGGTAACTTATTAGCAAAAAAACTTTTTACTGAATAAAACTCTTTATCAATCATCAACAATTTAAGCTTTGATTTAAAAACAGAATCAGATTCAATGCTTTTTAAACACGACGGAAGAATGGCAGATAACAAAAAAGTTATACAGTACAGTATATAAAAAAAAGTTATCAATGTACAACAGAGTTGGTATAGGAGAGTTGAAGCACAATACTAGAGATTAGGTAGCTCACCTGGCAGAAGGCTCTACCGATGCTGCCTGTCTCGGAATCACTGAACTCTGGGAGTGGGGAGCTGGAGCGAGACTGGGGCACGGCAGAGTACATGTGCTTGGCCTCCTCAAGCACGGAACGACACAGGGCCTTCACATGCTCCTCAGACACTGCACTTGAGCCAAGGTTTGTACGAAGGTTATCCACTGCAGGCTGGAAGAACTTCTGCAACAGCATAAAAAAAGTTCAAACACAGTTCTGAAATCAGCTGAACAATGGTACAGTAAGTTGATGTTAAGTTCAAAATGATTACCTAAAACGATAATAAAATAATTATTGATATTCAGTAACTGCAAGTTCTATTAATAGGTCCATAAAGTTGACAATACAATGACAATTAGGTTCATAAGTAATCTCTTCTATTCTAATGTAATATACTCCTGAACTCTATCTAGTATATAGTGTACAGAGTATTACTTCAACTTTATCCAAACATTTTAGTATATTTTCATTAAAATAATTATTTTAATAAAGGAAAAGGACAGACAAGATCCATAAATCATCCAAAGATGATAGATTCGAGAGGTTATAAAAAATAGAAGACATAAAGGACCAAGAGATGGCGCTGACGTCTGCATATTTTGCTCTTTGCATCGAGGATACGGCAATACCTATAGCATGGGGAGAATCACAAAAATTATCAAATATATAGGAAAGAAATCACTTACGAAGTTGAAATATTTTTTTATTTTTGTCCGAAAGTGTTTGACCACTAATTATGGTGTTGTCATTTCTATAAAATTATGCTGTGGCTGCTGATAGAGCATTTACATGATTTTACAATGTTAATCATATACAGCAATCCTCGCCAGACGCACGTAGTTCCAGCAGTTACTACTAGGGGGCGCAATAACTTTATGACGCCAATATAATGCTGTCAAATGATTTTTCATGTTAAATAATTAAAAATAAATTGTGTCATGTATTTTATTATTATTTTTTTTTTATTTTTTTAATCAAACCCTTTTGGGTACTTCTATTTACTAATTACATACTACTTTGAAACCCCGAACCTTCCGAAACCCTAACTTGAGCGTTTCGCGGGCTCTTCTGGAACGGGGACGGCCACGGCCTTGCAAATCCATCCCGGCATTTGCCTGCGGCTGAGGGAAACGTGGAAACTTCAGCCAGGATGGACGCTACAGCTTTTGTCAATGAACCGGAAGTGCAATGGTCCAAAGCCAGGGGAACCACATAGTGGAAAAGCGCAACGTTTTACCCCTGGGTTGGAAACGTGGTTTTTGTTGAAAATGGTCACCCATCCAACTACTAACCACGCGCGGCGTTGCTTGACTTTGGTGATCTGACGAGACCCGGTCAAGCGCACTGCGCCACACCTCCCATGTATTTTATTAAACAGTAAATCAAAAGTGAATGCTTGCCTCAAGGTACTTGCGCACAACGGTGTCCAGATCCTTGTTGATAGCAGCTTGCACATTTTGGCGCAGTAGATCCAGGGACTTGGTCACCGACATGCCCTCGCGAGCCCTAGCAAGGTGTGGACGGTGTCGGGAGCCCTGGCTAGCAGACGCCATGTTGGAAAGCGTTACCTGACGCATACTGAATGTGCTTTTCTGTAAACAAGAGTCAGGTTTTTAATAATAGGCAAATTTTTCAGCAGAAACTCAAAAAGCTGTACTGTACAATAGTCAAGACAAGCACGATTTATTGATTATGAAATGAGTACAGTATTTTAAATTAAATAATGAACCGAAGAAATGTTGTACTGTATTATGAATATAAGAAGACAATCAACTGTTCTAGGGACATTACGTTAATCTTATTCTTGATTCTGAAAAAATTATTCAGCTGTACTTATAATTATATCATATCGGCAACTAGTCTTCATACAGAATAATGAGCTGTCTACATATCAGGCAAGTGCAATTACGAGCTGTAAATTGGTAAAGCAGAAAGCTCATAATTCTCACTGATACAGCACTTGATTGTTGTGAGTAGACAGCTATATATTCTAGCCGGAGAACAAAATCCTTTTTGGGAGGCCTGTTTGTAAATGGACAATATTTGGTGAAAAAACACTAAGTGGCAGAATTATTAGGCTAACAAGTCAATTGATTTCTGCTTGTCTCTTATTTGCTCCTAGAAGCAAATATTTATTTGCGCATGGTAGCATGTATACTGAAAGTAATGTTTCATTCAAATAGTTCCATAAATCGCCACTTGAGTGCTGGGAGGAGAGCAGAGTTAAGCTAGAGTCAGACGCTTACTAGTGCGCATATTCGTTCTAAACGAATAAGTCTGTTCATAAATGCATGATTGAATCAGATGAACCATATATCTCTAGATTCTGTACAGAGAAAATAAGGAAAATTAAATAATCAATTATCAATTGATTGCGTATTTATGAAGTGGAATGAACAGACCTAATGTTAAGATTGTGTCAGATTGGCTACAGCGTCGCTACAGCCGTTTTGCTTGTGAATTTAGAACGCCAACCCTACCCATTCTACCCAGGCCTGCTGAGTGTCTGTTGCTTGTGGCAACGAGGGTGGAGCGGCAATGCTACTTCGAGCAATTCCCACTGAAGACGGTCGAGGTGGTTGCAGTGCAGCTGGAGGTGGGGGTGGTAGCGGAGGCCCAGGAGCCTGAGGGGTCTCGAAGACAATCTCGGCAGGCTGCTGAAGGTGGTGGTTAAGCGTCACTTGCTGGCTCTCGACGTGATTCACAAGCATCTGTGCCTGCTGCTCAGCATCATTGTTATTAGAAGTCCAAGCAGCAGCTGTATTACGTTGAATCACCATTCTTTCTAAAGAAAATGAATCATGAGAAATTAAGCCATTGTTAATATGCAGCACGATTTATTTTGGTCATTTTTAATCAAATTATGGTAATATGTAGAACTAAAACAATACGAGTACATAGAAGACTCTTATAAAATACCATAAAAATGTTAATTTAAAGATAAAACAGCAAGCAGAACGAGTAATTGAAGAAATTTGGTAAATTTTGACAGTTACAAGAGAGCCATATTTTCATCCGAAAATTACATTTTTTTATAACCATGCACACGATTATACAACTCACCTTAGGTGATTCTTTGTTCTAATTAAATTTGTACTTTAATTAAGCATAAAATTATATCTTAAAATTGAGTACATTAACTTAATTTTGCTAAAAACATAACGTGTGATATGATTTTTCGAGGCGCGAAGAGATCGTTGCGAAAAAATAGGTCGTCAGCTGAGAAGCGTTAATAAACTTTCAGCGGGAAATGTTTACATTATTCAAGACAGTAATGAATTACATTGTAGGGTCTCTGATTACATCAATTACATTTTAATTAATCCTGAGAGGATCGAGCAATTAGGAACTTATAACGATAATAACCTACAGATAGTAATTAACGTAATTAAATGATATAATAAATTTTTATTTTATTGAACTGGACAATTATTTTTTCAACGGTATACCGGGTATATTATAATTATAATAAATATAAAAATAACTCTTTGATTAATGAATTCATTGCAGCTAGTTAGTATTTTATACAGGGAAGATATATATTTAAATGTTTGCCAATTTATTTATATAATATGCTATCTTATTTGCTTGCATGAGTATCTACAAGTCTCCAGGTAACAGGAGCACGCCACAACTCAGAAGAGGGTTTTAGATAATAAATAATTACAATAAAATTATCTTTAACAAATTTATTAATACTTTTTTATATACAACCAGCAACTTTGCATAATATCATATAGTTTTTGCACCTCTAAAACACATAAATTAAAGGCATTTGAAATATATATATTATACTAAAGTGCCCGCAGTGTCTTCCCAGAAGATGAGTGGAAAACCTATATGCTGCAGTTAATATTTCAACAAAATCTGTCATCTTATAAATGCTGTTTGTATCAAAATCTCATTATAAGTACATTTGCATATATGTTTCTTTTTGTTCCACCAGAAGGTTGATAAGTGAGAATGATAATAATACTTACAAAAGAACATTAAAATTTTATGGCCAAAAATACAAAGCTTCAGATTTTACGTGAACACCGGCCATGACAACAATATATTTATTTAATTGTAGTTAAGGTAGAGATAACGTTGAACAGCTGCTTGACGTAATCCCCTTTGATTAACATGTAAACCTTTTAGCAAATTGACAAAAATTCTGAAATTTTTTTGAGAGGCAGGTATTAGTACCTAAAAGCCATAGTAAAAGTTTCAAAAACATTTAACGAGCCGATTTTTTTAAAATAATTTTTTAGTTTGGCTCTCAATGGGAAAGCCCTATGCTGAAAATTAAAAAAATTAACTAAAAAAAATTGGCTAGTTTAATTGTTTTGAAATTTTTTCTATGGCTTTTAGGCACTAATATCTGCCTCTCAAAAAGATTTCAGAATTTTTGTCAATTTGCTAAGGTTTACATGTTAATCAAAGGGGAATATCTCTACCTTAAGGTACAAAGGTCAGCTTTTGCTTTAGTCTCATCATAGTATTTCGAAGATGCACGCCCACTCACAGACAAGCAGCCTGGACAAAAGACTATTTTGACAGAGAAAGAGAGGGGCCGATCAAATTTAGAAGGACAAAAATAGCAGAGCTATGATAAAATTGGGAAGTAAAACTGACTTTCATACTTACATCCACAATATATTTTCTTAACATGATTGTGTCTACTTCAAAACAGATTATAAGAGTTTGCAGAGTTGTGAACAAGCAACTAATTAATTCATCGCTGGTACACGTCCCTGAACATTCATCAAGATAATTACAATAAATTAATAGTTTCCTGTGCTAAAGCTTCATCTCTATAGAAAGGCTCCCTGAATTCAACAGTCTCACTATAAAAGCAGCTAGACAGTTTGTGATCGGTATATACACCTGCAGTCTTGATAAGATTGTTTAAGTTTGCATGAACACTAACTCAAGGAATTTTAATGTTGCCCCAGCATTTGAAGAAATAATTGTTACTTTTATGACAGCCTATGTTCTGAGATAGCACATCAACACAGGAAATCATTGATACGGTACTGTAAAAATTATATTAACGGTAACTAATGCTATTTTATTCTCCAAAAATTGTAAAACAAACAAAAGAACATCGAATTGCTGCTGTACAATTAAGGAGTGCGTTTGAATTCACGGGCCAGCCCGGGCTGGCCTGGGCTGAAGAGTTTTTTGTCGTCAAGTGGGGCCAGCCCGGCGGCCATTTTTCCTAAAACTCTCATGACGTCACTTCATGGCTGGCCCAGGCTGGCGCGGGCGGACTCTACAGTGCGCCTGAGACCTAGCGGACAGACTGGGAACTAATTATGACGTTTCATACCACGTGACCAAGGTCACCGCCATTTTACCCAGCCCGGGCTGGCTCGTGAATTCAAACGCACTCAAGAGTAATTAAGATAACTTGAGTCAGCTGATTGACGTAGTCCCATTTGATTAACATGTAAACCTTAGCAACCTCATAAAAATTCTGATTTATTTTTTAGAGACAGTCCTTATAGATAGCACAATTAAGTTTTTAATTTTTCAGTATAGGGCTTTCCCATGGAGAGCTAAGCTAAAAAATCAATTTAAAAAAAATGGTGTTATCTTACCCTTAAAGTAAGCAGCAAGTTCAGGAGGAGTTTTATTGTTGTGCAAATATCATCTTTTTTATTCTCCACACGTGTCTGTGTTAGATATGTTTTAAAATTTTACTAATTGTGATCATTAATTAAAAAATAACATCTAAACCTTGTGTTTACTTAACGTAGAGTGAATGCTAGCAATGCATTAAAGTAAAAAGATTGATATTTTATTTATATATATGTTGCAATTTACCATTTTTAATGTTTGAAAAGTTGCAACATAAATAATTAGTTAAATTTCTGTACTGTTATAATTAATCTTAATTCATTCAATTTGATCAATGCAAGGGTTTCTTTTGTCATATATTTTATTTTTGCTATAGACCATGCTGGGCTACCTTGGTTTGGAAGAAACCTACAAAACCCTAAGAAATACGTTCAAGTCGAGTCCACAAACAGCTGGGAAGTTAAATTCAGTCACTTATGACCAGAATCCTACAACAAGGTTCAGTTGAAGCTAAAAAAAAAAAAAATAAATAAATAAATAAGATTATTTTTTTAAAAAAGTTGAAACAACATCCAGCAATTTGCTTGTTCTAAATAGTATTTTCATCAACGTAAAGATGCGAAACAATGTTTGATTAAATTAAAATGAAAAAGTATGATCATAACTTACAGCAATTTTAATGAAAATGTTAAATACTGTATTGTTTAATAATTTTTTTTATGGTACTTTCTATATACAAGGTGTTTAAAATGGAAAAAAAAAATCAGATTTTTTTGTCAGTGATCTTAGGAGATGATGAATAACTTTGAAAAATATAGTAAACCTTCCTTACATTAAAAAAAAAAAAAAAAAATGGAGCATTATTCGGTCTAGTTTTTTTTTTTTTAGATATACAGGATATAAATAGTGAGAAATCATTGGAAATCTGGCGGTCATTAGTCAAATTAGCATCTTTTTCAACTAAAAAAATAATATCTCAAACACTGGACCGAATAATTACTTTTTTTTTTTTTTTTACTTCAGAAAGTGAACAGTCATTTTGTTCTCTATGTTCTGATCTAAATTTTATATTTTGTTTTACCATCAACAAATAATTACCATAGTGACAATAATCCTTAATGGAACCTAATAAACTATGCTGTAATTAACAAATTTCCAAGTTATATAACTATAATATTTTTTTTTTCCTTGCTTTTATGATGGAGCAAAACTCAATAAATACCACTATGCAAAATTAAAGTCTTTAAAATAATGAAACACAGCAAGAGAAGTAAATTTTAAAGTTACTTAAAATAATAATAAAATGAAATTTAATTAAAATTAATAAGTTGTACTATATATGAAAACTCATTAAGGGGTATTCTCAAAGCCCTAAATATGGCCTTAAGGCTTTGTGAATGCCTCTTATTAACACTTATAGCTAGAAAACAATAAATTTGATATTTACATTGTTTGCACTTAAAACAGAACTGATACACACATGATAGACCATCAGTCATTTGAAGTGTGACAAATTCTTTATTTTTATGTATTACTTTTATATCTGTACATTCTGTACCTGACATACTGTACTTGTGTTAGTACAGTGTATACGATCAACTTATAGAATGTGATACACAATAAATTATAAATTAACTAAATTGCAATTAAAAAAAAAATGCACGCAACTTTCCATAATTTAACAACCTATGACTCTATCATATTAAAATATACATATTTTGTTTGTGTATAATACAAATTTGTTTGGTGTGAGAGATTACTTAATAATGAATGTACTGTTTCAAGTTACCCTGTGGAATGTTGCTGGTTAGCTGTAACGCCACCAGGGTGCTCTGGGCTGTGCTTCTGCTTTTTCCGCTTCTTCTCCTTCTTGCGCTTCTTCCTCTCCTTGTCCTCGTCATGACGTTTCTGTTTCTTGTGCTTTTTCTCGTGGGTCTCCTGAGCAGCCTCGGCCAATGATGGCTCTTGGTTTGGTGTTTCCCCTGCCTTGTGTTTGTGCTTCTTGTGCTTGCTCTTGTGTTTCTTCTGAGGGGCCTGGTACATTGAGCGGTATTGCTCGGGAAGCTGAAATACAAACACTTATTAAAACTAGACATTTGTCTTGATTAGTTTTTTGAAATATAACATTATATTTTTTATCTTTAAAATTTAAACAACTTATTTAGATAGAATTTTTTCAGACATTTTGTGATTTTCAAACTCTTTAACTGAATAACAACTCCTTGGATATTAATACACTTTTTAATTTTGATCTAAACAATTTATTATTCTCTATCTCTTTCAGATAGAGTTACAATCATATAGAAATTAAAATAAGTTGCCTTACCGGTCCTGCATGTAACCGAAATCCAGCAAGTTGGACGCTAGAGAGAGGTAACAGCTCTTTCCCTCCAATAGGTGGTTTTTCAATTAGTGATCTTAAAGAGCTGAAAAAAAAAAAAAACATTAAAATTATTAATGGTATTGTAATTAGTATAATTAATTAACTAACCTGTTGTCTTGATTCCCTGGTGTATCAATCATTCCTGGTAGATTCGGTAGAAAGGATGAAAGTGATTCTTTTAACTTTTTGCCACTAAATTTGGTATATGAATGTTCTAGGCCATAATAGGCCATCAAATTTGTGGCGCCAGTTAATTCACTTTCCCCTGTAAAAAAATAATAATAATAATATTAAGTTCATGGCATTATTATTACATTAAGATACATTTTTAAAATTACAAATGAAGTTTAAATAAATTATGCACTAATCTACTAGTCTACAATATTCATTGAAATGGCAAATATGCCTCATTCATATCACATGTATTTCAATGAGACTTTTAGAGCCCAGATACATACATTAAGTAATTTTTACTTGCTTCCATTTTTGGGCTAGAATGAGAAGCAAAAGCAGTCAGAAAGCATAACTTTGATGCATAATCTAGGACTTATTGAACTAACCACAACCTTGCTATTGAGATACATATGTAGGACGGATGGCAGTTACGCCCCCATGCTATCTTCTTTTTTTTTTTTTTTTTTTTTTTTTTTGGTAACCATACAAAATATGGATTACTTCGAAGTAGGAGAGTTTAATCTTGCAAAAATAACTTTATTTAGTTCATTTCAAAAATTGAGCCAATCAGCATATAAGTAGTCCAAGTCAATCAAAGAACAGGCAGTCTACCTTTGGCCAAACAGTTTAAAATGGCATTCCAATGATTGGCTGACTATATAATATGCTTGATACCATGCAGAAGCTATTGGAGATAAAATATGTTATTTTTATGTAACTTATAGCCAAAAAGTCAAACCAAAGTTTTAATTCATTTATTTCACCAATATGATTATAAATTACAAAAATAAAAACAACAACAAAATGAGGTGAAATGGTAAAATATCCATTTAGAGGTTTCCCAAAACAGTATGCCATGCCATACAAGGCACAATTATGTTTAACCAATGGCACTACCAAAAGGGGGCAGAGCATATTATGAGCTTGCCCATGACCATACATCACATGCATGACGTCAACGCCACCATCCCTTGAAACTCGTATGAAACTTTTGGTCAACTAATCTGACCATAAGATATGAAAATCTCTGATATCATACATTTAAATGATACACAAACTCATGTAATTTGCATACAGTATGCAGGCGCGGATTCAGGGGGGGGGGGGCTGCAGCCCCCCCCCCCCCCCCGAAATTTTGGATTTAACATGGGCAAAATAGGCATTTCCCCCACTCTAATTTTTTTTTTACATTGGCCTTATGGAGGCAGCCCCCCCCCCCCCCCGGATTTTTTTTTCTGGATCCGCGCCTGACAGTATGTATGCATACTTTATATCGTCACGGTAACAACTATATAGCAGGTGTTAAATCGGCAGATAATTCGTATGCTGTTCCAATTTGAGAGTGATACGTTTTGAGTTAATAGTCCATTTTGAGAACTTTGATAATTTTTGTTAGTCAGTTTTGATGCTACAGTATGCATACACCATCAATATGTAAAAAGATGCTTTCACACACTCTGAATTGCTACATTGCACTATGCATAACAATATATTTATGTATACAGAGCTCCATAGAATGAAATGAAACAAAGTATCATAAATACAGTATAACAGATCTTAGTTTACCACTAAACAGCTCAGTAGACTAGACGGCGCCAGATATATGAGCCAATGAAAAGGCTAGAATGTCAGCTGGCCACCTTTTCATTGGCTGATATATCTGGCGCCGTCTAGTCTACTGAACTGTTTAGTGGTAAACTAAGATCTGTTATACTGTAGTAAAGTTACTAAAGTAGCTCGATTATGTATGTACAGTACATATGCATACTGTATTTTACGGCGCGCTGTAGAATTTTGGTTTTGTGAAAGCACCATAGGAGTTAAGATATGCATAATTATATTATATTATCATTTAAAATATATACATAAATACTGATCATACATACATGTATATTAGGTATAGCAGTGTAAATCGAGTATCATATGATATGCGATATGCATACAGTATGTATGCACAAATACAGTATATAATTATATTACATAAATATGTACTGTATGCATACATAAATAAACATCAATCATGAGATTCTTGACATAAAGTTGGCTAATATTCACATAAAATATAAAACATTAAATCATAAAAAATAATAAAGTGCAACATATTTGAACAAATTCATTCACCAAATAAATTTTTCTGGCTATGAGCATACAAATTTGAGGGTTGACTTGGCATCCTTACCAGGGGGCTCCTTCAGTAGGTAGAAGGGTCCACTGTGGACGATGGAAGGATTTTTCCCGAGTGAAATCGTCGTTTTTAAAGTGCCAGTAGAATCTTGCCGAGAAACAACAGGGGACCTTGCCCCTCTGGGAGATGATTTTGGAGAATAAGGCTCTACTTTCCGAAACTGATCGGCCATCATCCTCTTTTACTCTGCTCTGCTGTGCGTGAAGGTGCCGGCGAAAGCGTCGTTTGTCGTTTACAGCAGCTGAAACAAATGAAAAGATTTTTTAGAAATTTTCACTTTGCTTTAAGCGCGCTCAAAATTTGAAACATCAAAAAAATATAAAGAGACCCTGAAAAAATGATAATTGATCTGCTCTCAGTACAGCTCCCATATTTTTTGTGTGCATGGTCTATGGTCCCTCTGGGACAGGACTGGAGTTACTGGAGACTCTTCTGACCTCTGATTAAATTATTAAAGATAAAATAAAATAATAATGAAAATAAAATATATATAATATACTAGCTGTCTTATAAATATAATATAGATCGAGACGCAGCTTAATTATATATAATATAATTACTATCTGCAATAGAACAGTAAGCATGATGCAGAGAACGATTAAAAATATTAATAAAGATGAAGAATTCAGAAAAATAATAAAAAACAAATTAAATATAATATCAAATATTTTTTATGACATAATTTTGCACTTTCGATCATAATTAATTTAAATTTGATCTCAATTTTTTTCGGTAAGTCGCAATAAATCTTAAATTATTAATGAGACGTTGTGCATAGAGAAGTTTAAATTAAAGTGCTTTATTTTTTAAATAAAATTTTGATTGCACTCATGCAGAAGAACGCCTTATAATATTTATATATAATTAGTTATTAATTACTAATAATTAAGTATTATAAATATATATATAGTTATTGTTTGTATAAAAGCAGGTTCATTCATAATTCTGAATAGTAAATACCATTGAATACTGAGTTAATTTTTAATTCAATTTCTACGAAAAACACAATAAAATTGTGTAAGAGCACTTAAGAAGAGCATTAATATGTTATAATTTTTAAGTGCTTATAGACTTAATTACTATTTTTTTTTTTAATTTTAATAGCATATGTATATTTATGTATTTTTAAATATATATTATATCTTTATATACTTTTTTGGGGTGTTTCGATTTACCTCTCGATTTTATAATATTATAGTCCTTAATTCAATCTTCTTTTACGACTCAATTTTTCAACATTTAAAATCGATCGAGATTTAAATTAAAAGGGTCCCGGTCGTTTATGAACATAACATAATAATTATAAAATGTTAAAATTATGTGTTATATAATTATATATAATTATGTAAAAGGGGAAATAAATTAAAACAAAATATTCCTAAATCTAATAATATTTCTTTTTATTCTATATATAAATTATTTTATATAATACAAACATAATAAATATATGGAAATTATTCAAATAATTAAGCTTCTTTTATTTTTTAATTTTAATCAGAAAAGTTATAATTGTAAAACATATTCTC
This sequence comes from Siphlonurus alternatus, assembly GCA_949825025.1. Taxonomy (NCBI): domain Eukaryota; kingdom Metazoa; phylum Arthropoda; class Insecta; order Ephemeroptera; family Siphlonuridae; genus Siphlonurus; species Siphlonurus alternatus. The sequence continues at coordinate 31,264,317 of OX463782.1, forward strand.
TTGAGTTTTTCATATTATTTTAAGGCATGAATTATTTTTAACACGATTTCACGAATGTAAAGGTTTATTTCCACTCCTCGTGGTCCTTACAGTATCCCACACACACATTAAAGTGAGCATACAAAATGCTACACTACGGATCGATATTATGGGTGCACGAGCGAGGAGCTAACAGAGTGCTAGCTGCCAGAGTGCAAGCACAGCATCACACAGGAGCCAGAACGATTACTATCAGAATAAGATAGATTCTAGGTGCTTTAACATTGAAATTCTAACATTTTGCATTCAGATTATAATTTCAAATTTCTTGGCAAAAATTTAAAATTTAAATTGCAAATTCAGGTTTCAACATTTCCGTCTACTTCCTGTAGTAATTTTGTATTAATTAAACTGTACTTGCTGTGTATAATATATTATATTTTATAATTTTATTATGTTGGCCCTTAGCCAACATCGAAATAGTTAGCCCACTGCGTCGTATTATATACCAAATACGCGTACTTGATGCATACTCGAACCTTATTATAATGTAAAATGTACACAAAAAAATTAATTGACAATCGAGATTGCATATTTTTTAAAATATTAAAGTGCATTGTAAAATAAAAAGCATTATCTAGTACTACTATTTAGCATCTATTATAGCGTACTTTATTTTTGAAATGATTTTTTAGTATATAAAATTAATTGTTGATTTTAAGTATGTGTTTGTTATTTTTATAATTTGCCGTGATCCATGTACAATCAGTTGTTTGAAAAAATATAAAATAATTAAGATTATACATATACCTGTGGTGATCGATTTAGCTCAACTCGTTCTCTTTAACTAAATGATGATTTCTATCTTTTTCATTGAACTCTGTGGGGGATATTATACTGTATATTAACGTCATTACAGAATTTTAAATAATTAAAAGAAATTAATTTTAAAATAGCATGACCTTTTTACATTTTTCTTTTGATTTCCATTAAAATATTTAAAATTAGCTCTAGTAATTTTCTTTGTATAACATACTCCTCATGCATATTGTAAACTTAATACGATTATATAAAAGCCAAACTGTCAAGTGACTTGATACTTGTGAACTTATAACATATAAAATACCAAGCCTTGACATTTAAACTTTATATATATAAAAAAAAAGAAAGGAAAAATTCAATTTTTTTACGGTAAAATATCAAATATTTTATATTGTAAAGGTAGTCGACCGCACGAGGGGGGAGCAATATAAAAGGTTAAATTTTTAAACTGGAATTTACATTAATACTTTATAATATACATTCAGTGTTAAGAATTCTCAATGTAGAATTTTATATAAAAGCTGTACAGTATATAAAAGAGCAAGGTAGCTAGGTAAAGTTGAACGTTTTTGTGCTCTAATATTTAGTTTTTAATTAAGTATACATTTACATTTTATATTTACCTAGAAATATAAATAACATTTGTAAAATATGCACATAAAACTGTACTAAAATAATTATACGCTTGTTAATTTGTCTGAAAGCTGATTTATGATTATTCGTAATTATATAATAGAGTATTGTCCTCAATTTTTTTTATTGCAGAAATGGATAGAGGGTGCAAAGTTATGCTACCCTGATTTTTTTCAGATTTTTTAGAGCCCGGGAACTATTTTTAAAAAATTATTGAAAGTCCTTTTCGTGACGTCACGAGACGCCGCTCCTTAAGAAAAAGATAGGACTTGCCGCCGCGTGACGTCACAAAAAGGACTTTCAATAATTTTTTAAAAATACTTCCAGGTCTCAAAAAAATCTGAAAAAAATCAGGGTAGCATAACTTTGCACGCTCTATCCATTTCTGCAATAAAAAAAATTGAGGACAATACTCCATTATATTTTTGCTACATATAATGTAATTAATTGCAGTACTAAAAACTGCATTACGAATGTAGTGAGTAATTCATAAGGATTAAATATTTTAAAGCTAAATTAAAGCAATATAAATTAAAATGTAATTGACAAATTGATTACAGTAATTAATACAATTATATTGTTGTTGCATGCCATGACTTTGTAAAAGAAAACAGGTAATATAATAAGGGTTTAAATTAATTAAAGTCTCATCATATATGAGTTTAATCTAAATTAAAATAAACTATTTTTGAACAGTGTATTTCATTTTCAAAACCTAAGCTGTAGAATTTTTATTTTTTTAAGGTTGAATTTTTTTAACTGTTTATGTAGTAAAGTATTAAAGTCTGAGATCAAGGAAAGTTGTTTGATTTTTTTCCCCCACTCCTCCCCCCGATTTGGCAGCTCACAGAAAAGCACACGCTTCAAATTATAAAAAATATACGCTTACAAACTCACAAGTACATTATATATAATATGCAGGACATAATAAATATAGATAGTATATTTTTACCTTATAAAATACTTAAAAAATAAAATATTATAAAATTGTTTGAATCAAAATATAGCCACCATTGTATAGCTATAGCTATTGACTGTCCCCACCATATATATGATATTATCACAAAGAAAATTGAAAAATCTTCTCTACATGCTTAACAATAATTTTCATAATCGAGTAATATTAATACAATTAATTTGTACTGAATATAGCCTAGAATTACAAATGTTTAAAATATCAAGAACTTCTCTATATAAATGTTTATTATAATTAACACTTTAAAAATTAGACTTTCTCAATATTTATGGTAAACAAACTTAAAATCAGTTTGGTTAATTCATATTTAAAAAAAAAATACTAAAATAATTTTATTATATCTTATCGAATGTTGTTCTTCAATGTTTATAAAATAATTATATTATCGTAAGGACACAAAAAATATATATTTATTAAGGTATATAAGGTTTTTAAGATATATATTTATTATTTTAAAGAGGCGCATGCGTCGTACATTTTTTTTATTTTTTTTTATTTTTGTTCAACTTGCTCTCTTTTCTCCGGTGTTGTATGCGTGCGCCACTGAAGAGGGAGACCCGGGGCTGCGAGCGTTCAGTGCGAGCCAGCCAGTCGCCAGCAAAGAACTGCAGAGAGACCGTCGTGGAGAACCACCCTCGCCATGTGTGCACCGTTGCTCACCCGCGCTGCTGCAGCACCCACCAGGTAACATAACAATGAATGCAACAGCTGCTACTACTAAATATAGCTGAGGTTTATTGAAAATACAAAATGCACTTCAGAAAAAAAAAAATCTTGATCAAACTTATTTTATAACTGTCAGTAGTGGATTTTTTTCTATCTTGTTATTTAACTTGTTGCACATGCAGTATATTTTTTTATAATGTTTTTATGTTTATTTATGCTGATATTATCGTGTTTAAAATTAATTTATGAAGTGTCACTTCTATAATTTAAATATTTCTAAGTTGTTTTTTAAATTACTTCTGCATGACAACAATATGTATGCCACGTTAAATAATTTAATTAATACATTATCAAAGTGACATAATTATTATATAAAGTGATCCTATAGTCGCAACATATCGTATTTCTCATAGCCATGCATGCAGAGAGTACCTTGATTTTTCAGGAATTTTTCATCTTTCTCATATTTTTTGTATTTACAGTCGTTACATTGGAAAATTTCCCTGTGCGGCCTTGTTTTATCTCCATTACCCGTAAAAATAACACAGGGCATGGTGTAGAAGCTTCAAGTCAGCTGATTTTGCGGTGTTCCCACTGTCCTATCCAAACATTTGTAAATAAAACTTAAAATTACTTTTTTTCTTTGCATTACAGAATTTTTTAGAGAAAATAATCTCTTGATTAATTATCAGAAGACACCCAAATGTGGGAAGGGGGGTAGGAGATGGTTTCAAATTAATAGCTTTACTAAGAAAAAAAAAAAAATCTAACCCGCCAGTAAATACTTGAAGCCTTTATATTGTAAAATTTTCCAAGGCGATGAGTGTACTTTGGTATTTTTAAATTTAAGAAAAAAAAAATCATGCTAAACATTCAGGCCAAATATGGAATATTTCCATCGTTATAAAAAAAAATAAGATGATATCATTATATTTTATATAAAAACCACCATTTAGGTATGAGGGCGTCTCAGATGTCTCTTATTTCTATGACTATATAAATGTATTTTTTTTATCAATTTTTATAATATTAGCATAATGTTAATTAAGGAATAATTAATTAATTTTAAATTTTACGTACAAAAAAATCTAATTAAATAATTCAATTGGCATACATAAAGCAATTTTTCATTCTATTCTTAGTCTCTAAGGTTAAGTTAGGAAGCAGGTAGAATTGGACATGCAAATTACTTAGCTTCATCTTCTTCTTTTATATCCGATAAGCCATATATATAGACAGCATCTTCTTGAATTTCAATGTGAGTCGAACACTCATTGTTTGCATGGATCGCACTGGTGATATTATATAGGTTATATAGCGTCTCTTCTATATAGTGTAGCTAGAGCCCAATGTTCCCTCGTTCTGTATTCACTCCACAGGGCCTTATCAAACACCCCAATGCTTCTATTATTCACCTTATCTACTATACTGATGTTCACGTGAAATTACCAAGGGTCAAGCTCTATAAAACTTTATTGCTAAGCTCTATATAAGTCATTTAAACGTTAAAAAAACATATTTGTTTTATTTACGAATTTACTTGTACGTGTTCACACGTGTGTTTTAAATTAATTATAGATATTTTTATGACACTTAATAGTTACTAATATTTTAAACTATAATTAAATTTACTACACTAATCATTTTTTTATTTAACACAGTAACATAACTGCAACACCCACCCTCAACCTTTCAATTAAATTAAATCTTCGAGTTTTAATTGAGGCTCATGCAGTTGTAATGTTTGATATTGAACAAAATGTCTAACAAGTCACGGTGAAATAATCAAGTAAGCAAGTTCGACAATTTTTAGCTTATTTCTGCATTGCGCAAAGTTTCTTTTTAAATGTTTGATTAAAATTAAACTCCGATGTATTGATAATATGTTTTTATTGCACTTCATCGCTATCTACTATAAGCACTCGTATATGGTTCCCCAGGCTTTGGACATAACTTTGGTCAATTGATAAAAAGTAGAGAAAGTCCGTCCTGACAGGTTTTCCACGGTTCTCTCAGTCTCACCTCAGCGAAACAGGCCGTGACTATCTCTTTCTTATCCATTACCCTGTTTTTAGTTCCAAGCTCGTCTGCATTATATCCATGTAAAAAATTATATATGCCATGGATTATAACTAAAAAGTCAACCCAATTTTCTTTATATAGTTATACACTTGATTATTTATTCATAAATAATAATAATTTAAAACCCCCCTAATTAAAGTTTGCTTGAATTAAATATCAGTATATTCACTTAAATTAAAGTTAATATTGAATCATATCAGTTGTAATTTAGCAATAATAAAAAATGTTATAATGACGATCGAGATAATTAAAATAAAAATAATTTACAAAATTCTATTCACATTATTTATAATAAAAATTTTCAAAGGTGTTCATGTTAATTTATTTTAATGAGAAGCAGCACAAGTTTTTAATTAAAAATTCAACCGATTCACGTGTACTAAAATAATTAAGAAGATACATTTTTTAATTAAAAGAAGAGTATCTAAAATCTTAATTATTGTGCTAATACATATTAAAATATATGTTTTTTTGATGAATATAAAAAAAGAAATTAAAAAAAAAATACTACAACAGCATATATTATTATACAATGTATATAAAGAGCGCTTTGTTTTAACTTTTTTTTTTTTTTTTTAAGGAGATTGTATATAAGCAAAGAGGTTGAAAGTTTCACTGCAAGCAGAACAGATATGACACAGCAAGCTTAGTGAGGATATGTCGTTGCTATTGCAAAGGCTTTACTTCTTGCTTGCTTTCATGCTATTTATATCTCTGAGAGCAAGTATAAGCGCGCAAGCTCTTTTCTCTTATACGGGTTAATCTTCAGCTGAGTTCTTTGTCATCTTCCATTCTTCTTCTAGAGTAATACATACAAGTATCAACAAGAAAAAAAAATTACATGTGAAGTTTTATATAAAACAAGATAGCGTGCCTGCTTTGATATTTTTGTTATTGACCCACAGTTATTAGTTTATTTTGTTTCTTGGATATTACCTAAAGGCATAAAAATATTCTATGTAGGGGAGAGAATTTATAGGGAAGTTATTCTTCAGAATTCAGCTACAAGTATAACTTTGTTTACAAAAGTAGTAGAGAAGCTTTTATCTTGTTAAATTTAGTAAATTATTTTGATACATTGATATTGCTGTAATAACAATGGAGGCTTCAAGTCAGCTGATTTCGCAGTGTTCCCCACCGTCCTATCCAAACCTATGTAAAAAAAAAAAACTCGAAATTGCTTTTTTGGTATTAAAGAATTTTTTTAGAGGAAAATAAGTTTTTGATTCATTATCAGAATACCCTTAAATGGGGGAGGGGGGTAAAAATTCAAATTTTCTAGCATGGTGGCTTATGGAGAAAATTTTCCCGTCGAGGAACACTTGAAGCCTCTATTGTTATAATTTATTGTACAGAAACCGAAAATGAAATTAAATCAAATCAGTATGTTTTGGAATCTACACTAAAAATTAAGTAATTCCTATCATAAACGACTATAGATCATCGACAGTGTCTACATAAAATTGATTTAGCTTAGAAGTGCGATGCGGGTAAAAGCTATGTAAGCCCCGTGAAGTTAGGCAACCCCTCGAACGAGCAAGGGGAGCGGGTTGCATCATTTAATTGATTCAGGGGACACCAGTGCGTCAGAGCAGAAATAAACTGGAAAAATGCAGTTGAATATATTTTATATTTAGTTTACAGGACAAACCCACAGCGTAGTAACTGTATTATATAAAAGAGCATATAAAAATGGTTAATTTGTGATACTTAAAATAAATCTTATAATGTTAAAAAAAAAAATACATTGTAAAACAAAAATATAATTAATTTAACTCTCAATTACTTTTTTTATGAGTATAATGTTGTATATAATTATATCTTTTAATGATTTAACGGAAAATACACTGATTTTGCTTTTATAGTATGTTATATATGAAATCAATAATAACGTAAATCTTCAATGATCATGCACAGTACGTCGAGTTAGTTTTCTAAACTAATACCTCGTATCGAGAGCTCGTGAATTCGAATACCACCACTGCTGTATAAAAAATTCTCATTCTGTAATTAAGAATATGAAATCAGTTGAAATTTTAAAAAAGTAGCAGAAAATCATTTGATATAAGAAAATAATTAATTTACCTAATTTAAATAAATTAATTTCTGCATAACTTAACAGTATTGTTTAAAATAATATATACGAAAAAAAAAATGGTAAGTCTACTGCAAAAATATTTTTAATAAATAAAATTGAATAAATTTTTCGAGTAAATAATTTAATTATAATTATTTCTTAAAAAAAAAAACCTAACTTAGTAAGACATTTCTGTTCATATTGCTGAATATAAGGCTGTGAATTAGACTATAATTTTCAACAAGAAACATGCAGAGAGGAGAAAGACAAACACGTACACACATATAGGAGGAAAGAGAGAGAGAGAAAATTATCGAGTCATTGAACTTTTTCATCGTTCCCGTAATCCGCTTTCAAAGCATCTAGAATATATATTTCAAGACTTGAGAGACTAAACGCTATATATTTATAATAATGTTTCAAAAGTTACGTATATATTCTCTCGAGTAAAAGCTCGTGCTTTAAAGGGTATGTATTCAGACCTCATATACAATTTATATACCATTTATGAATATTCTAAGTTAATTAAATTATTAATGAAGTTATTTAAGTAATAAAGGGAAGCTATATTAAATTGAATTTATATAGCATGAGATATACATATCATTTTGTAGAAGTGAGAAAGTGACTTATCTTTTAAGTAGACAAATTGCTTAGGTTGCTTAGGGTTGATGTTTTCTGGTTAGCAAATATAAGTTTCAACTATAAAAACATGAAAGTATGGTCGAAAATTTTTTCAGCTATAACAAACATGCAATTTTATAAGATTTAACTGCACGTGTATACCACGGTGATTAATTTGTAGAAGTAGGCATGCAATGTAATCTTCTTCGCTTTAGGTAGTCATTGTTATATATAGTGAGTGTTAGCTACAGTCATGCAGTTGATGTTACAGGGTAAGTGGAGCGTGCAATGCGGTACCTCCCTCCCTTCATGGCGAACCAACAATAGATGCGTGCATCAGGCGTGCCTTTAACAATGCATCGGTCACCAATAATGCACTTACCTGCAGTCACGGACCAAAACCTTTGTAAGTCAACAAATTTATTTATAATATTGTCACCATATAAAACGCTATATCTTTCATTAACAAACAGGGAGAGTGACTTTAGTTTTTTTTACTCTCTATATAAGAGTAACTTGTACTAAAAAAAAGGTGAGGTAAAAAGTAACGGGACGAACCGATAAAATATGTTAGAAAAAGCGAACGGCGTCAGCAGGCAGGTCGTGCGGATGAAGAAGACGTAATCTGGAGTTTGTGATACGTTGTGCTGACGTCAGTACTTTACGTTAGTTTGTAATTATATCAAACAAAATCCCTCTTTAATTTCACTAGTCTCTTTTGAATCAATAAAAGTCTCATTATATTACAAAATATTATAAATCTATTGGAGCAGAAATGAAATTTGTTTGAAATTTTTATTGATTATGTCAAGAGTATATAAGAAAAATTCAAAAGCTTTTTTAAAGTTCATTTAATTTTTTAAAATATTGTACCACAAAGGCTTTTTACACACGTAAAAGCATTCTTAATTTTATTAAAGAGTTTTAGAGTGGGATGTAAACTCGTATGGAGCTGAGTATATATACTGAACATCGTATATAGATGTGACAGGATGACTTAACACGTTGCCGCAGTCCCTCGGCTAGTCTACTGATGGCTAACCGCGTATGCAAACATTATACCTCCTGTGAAACGATTGAGCTGCTGCTTGTACCCGCTATGTTAGTACAACATGTCGGACAACGATAAAATGTATGACCCATTGTTATACAGGAAGAAGAAAAGGATATCAAACTTGATGTCTTCTGTCGATCGTTAAAAGCTTTAATAAACTTGAAACTAATAATTTATAAAATAACTGTTGCAGAATACATTGTAGTATAAAATTTACATAATCCTAAAATATACAACATTGTTGTTTTAAAAAATATAGAGCTAAGATTAGAAGGAAAAAGCTAGCTTAGAATACATAATATTTCAAGCTAAATAAAGTCAATAGGATGGTACCAGAAAACTTTAAATTACACGATGGAAAATGGAAACCTAAATTTTTTTCTGTAATATGTTTAAAAAAAAATGAATCATATATAAATGTGAATTTGACGTGCAAAAATTCAATTTCAGTTTTTACAAAGTATTTAGATACTTTAGATTTTAGATTTGTATATAGAGAAGTTAACTGAAAGAATTATATTTCTTTTTTTCTTTTAGTTTTAAAAGTAACGCTCAGCTAGTTTTATCAAATATGATAAGTGAGATATTTTTCTCAATAACAAAATCCATTTTTCATGTTTTTTTCCCTTATTTTTTTATCAACTTGCCTGCTCTTTTGAAACTCTAGTATTATATCTCTAGTAGACTTTTAAATGGAGTTTTAAAAGATAAAAATCTTTTAACGTGCAATATTACATAAAAAATAATGTTATTTCCGAGTTCAATATTTCAGGTTCAAGAATTTATTTTTTAGTTATTACAATGGTTTCGTGACGCCTGCGTACTTTCTTGGTTCATGCTCCAGTGCAATCTTCATCTTCATGTTTAGTGAATCCATGCATACGTGGGTGGGGAACGTACATACAAGGTGGGGGATCGCGGTAGAGAAGGGATAATATTAACAGTTACATTTCTAGATACTACGCTAACTCTTGTACAGAAAGAAACAAGCTTAAGAAGAAGAAGGAAAAGAACTTTTAAAAGTTCTCTTTTTTAAAAGTTTATTTTATTTAAATGATTAAAATTGACATTTTCTTAAAATTTATATAAGTGTTACATTTTTTTTTTAAAAGAGCAAGAATACACGTAATTCAAAATTTATTTCTTCGTAATAAGGTATGTACTTGAAGTAATTATAAAGGTCAAATACTAAGATTGTTATTACAATTACTATAGTTAATAAGTAATTTATAATTACATAAATGAACAATTATTATACATGTTACGAAATGCGTATATTGATATGTATTAACTTACAATAATTTTATTCCATATTTCCTCTTTACTATGATTAATTACCTTGTTAATTAAAATGCACATAAACAAAGTTGCAAAACTTGCATAAAAAGTAGATCTAGTGCATATTGCATATGACAAACGTACCAGAACGATTAGTTTTGTCACATCATCAATCCTTGTCATTATGACGACACCCATTTTATTAAAAAAAGAATAAGTCCAGCAATGAGCTAGGAATACTAGCAGAGTTGCTACTGCATGCATGTCAAAGATGAGCCAGACTTTACAGTTATGCCGCGTGTGCGTTCAAATGTGACACCATAATTGTTGTTTCCTTTACTGTTAGTAATTTTATTATTTATACTAAGAAATTTTTAAACTATAATATTATCCATTAATTTAATGTCTTGTGTATTTTTTTTACAATAAATAAGCTTTGTAATAATTTTACTGTACACAAAAACATTTTGGTAAAATTAAATGAAACAGAAATCCATTTTGTATTTACCTTTATAAATAAAATAATATAAATTTGTGTTGCGTGATTATCTTAGTAAATAATTTTATTAATTATGATACATAATGCCGTAAAAGCTTTTGATGAGGCTGAATAGATTATGAGAGTATGTTCATAAAATTATCAGTCTTAGAATTATGTATAAAATTGTAATTTTTTGTGTTAAAAATTGTCTGCACGCAGAAAAAAACTTAAAAGCAATAATGTTAAAATCATAAAAAAATTATTTCATAATAAATTCTTTCTTTAAAAATATACAGCCATGAACTTAACGTTTAATCATGAGAACTAGTAGGAAAGTTAAATAATGCGAAATTCATTAGAATTATAATATGCAGAAAGAAAAAAGCATTCACACAAAAAAGAACATATTAAGAATGATGCAATATAAAAAATACTAGATAGTTTTCAAACATTATTTATCTTGATGTAAAAAAATAGCTTTTAGCTGACGCTAAACGTTGATGACCTGAGAGCTGGTCGAGGCATGGCGCCGTGATTAGAACTTAATTACTGTAGACGGAAAAGCATTTGAACAAGTTGCGTAATAACTGAAATTAGTAAACTTTTTTCAAGGTTATTTTTTTTTTAATGAAATATTTCTGATTGGCTGTAAATTTTTGCAAAATCTTGTGTAGGTATTAAAGCAAGGAAGTCCAAAATTGTACATAACCACCGCACGTATCATCAGAGTTATAGGTGGTTAAAAGTTGTTGCTACCTCGTCGTCTTTACGGTACATTTGTGACGTCACAAAACCTTCACCTTCACTGCTGGAGAGGAAGAAACAGAAATGATTTTACACTCACCAAAATCTCACATTTTTTTTTACAAAAACATCAAATTATGCATATCACTTGGATAAATAAGAAAATGTTAAAAAAATAAAGTGAGTAGTGTTTAATGAAATATCTGTTAATTATTTAAAAGCACTTAAAAAATTAATTAACGTTGTTATTTATTATTCTTAAAAGCATACCCTCTTTTATACGTATAAAATAAATCCATTTATATATTAATATTATTATCATCTTAATTGAAATTTAATTAATTTAATTCGATTAAAAAAGTGTAATTTAAAAAATATAATGAAGAACTAAAACTCCTATTTGCTGTATACTTGTCCAATACATAATAGCTTAGGAGATCTGACAAAATTCTTCTCTCATTAGAGAATTTAATAATATTAATACGTAATTTATAAATGTTTTCTATAATAATTACACTCTTTTGAATCAGATTAAGCCTAGATAAAATAGATCAAAATTATCCATTTCATCCACCCTGTCTCCGGATATTAATGGGACTTCTGCATTGACATTATTGACAACAATGATAGGCATATCATTGCAGTCAATATTAGCTAGATATCACAGTTGCCATCAGACGGACGCTTGGCCCAATGAGCGCTGCGATCGCACTGACCGGCATGTAAGTACGGCGAACGAGGCTCGCGCCATCAGTTCGCTCGCGATCACCGAGCTCTCGTGACATCTGTGACCTAACGAGCTCCATCATGTCCAGAAGGTCCTCAGGGTAAGCAATCAACAAATATAATTCGAGGCGTAATTATAATAATTCAAACTAAATTATTTATTCAATAATATATTGATAACATTTTCGAAAATTTTAAATTTCACGATAAAGAATCGTAAATTTTTTATCAAAATATAATATATATATAGCCGATTTTGTAATTTTTATTTTTTAAAATTTCTATTCAGCGACAAAAATTTTAATATACAACAATATATCGTTGTTGTTATTTTTTACGTTGTTTCGATCATAATTTATTTTTATTTATTTATAATGTTAGCTTACTACAGCATATTCTGGCATTGGCGTAAGCATTCCGTATTATAAATATATATACATCTATGGACACCCCTGCTTAATTTGTAGACATTGTCACAGAGTCTATTGAAGCGTAGCTAATTTCACTTCCTGTGAAATTACTAAACAAAAAATCTGCATCCCTTTGTCTCCCGAGCCAGCAATTCAAATAATCAGAAAGAGGCAATGTTGCAGTTATCATAATTTGTATATAATATATACTATACGTTCTCATTAAAATTATCGTGGTCTTTGTGGTTTCCGACAATTAAAATTACGATTAATTAATGACTGGTCATACAGGGTATGAATTCATCAAAAAAATATATAATTATAAGTTCGAAATAACACTTATAAAAAATTTTTCCTTTGGAACAAATATAAAACAAGAGATTAAATTTTTTAAGAAAAATAATTTCAGTTAATTAGCAACATCAGATTGTTTAATAGCAAATTACGGAAAACAAAATTTAGTTTTTTAATTACCATTTAATATAATTTATTGATTAATGCATATATTAATATTTAATATTAAACAAAAACTTCTTAATATAATAATAAATCATATATTAAAAAATAACTTTGAACAGTATTAAAATAAACATCATTCAAAACAAATTAGCAGTTTTCGCATTTACTTAACATGAAATGGAAATGTTCAACATGACGTCACATGCTGTTGCTATAACTTACAGTATATATATCCTGGACAGGTGGTATTAGCTCGCTCGAAGCATCTGATTTATATTACTAGTTTTGGATATCAGCCAAAATCTGATAGTCCACAAAATTCAAGATCCGCTGTATGCCAATTTACATTTTATCTTTGCTTGACAATATTTATTATATCTTTGTATTAAAAAAAAATAATAAACGTGTAAATTTCATTTTTACTTTTGTGCGTGTGAATAATTGTTTTTGATAATTTTTGCGCCCTAAATATTATAATAAAACATTTAATGTGAAAATTTGACTAACTAAATTAGAAAATTTGATAGAATGAATTTCAATAGTCGTTTGTTTGTTTGTACGAGCCCAGTGAACATCAGAAACCTTTTATTTTCTACTCCGACTTATCTACTGCATGAAAGGCTTCATTTTTCTACCTTGCGTGGGTTTTTAAAACCAGAACGTGGAAAATTAGTGAAGTTAAAGTAGCAAAAAATTAAGGTGAAGGAACTTTTAAAACGAGAACTATTAAAATTTTCACACGGTGACAAATATAAATTGCACCAATAAAATTTACAATTGATATTTATTTTATTCAGATATGTATCATGCAGGGAGATCTCGTGTTTATTAGAGCACGATTTTCATCCGACATACAGACCACACACCAGGAAATTAGCATGTGTATCAGTTATGCAGTGACTGTCTGAATTGCATGATAATTAACTGAGTTTTAAATTTAACTCAGCTATTAATTTTTAAACTTTTTTTTAATTGTTTAAAAATACAAAAATACAAAAATATTGCAAGGAATTAATTTCAATTAAAATTATTAGATATATAAAATACTATAACATTGACAAGCAAAATTGGTTTGATACTTTGTTGAACAGTACAAATATTAAAGGAAGAATATTGTATGTACATAATAATTATATAATAATTAGTATCATATTGAATAAATTCTGCATTGAAGTTAATTTATAAAATATTTTAAGAGAAAATATAATATAACAATATCACGAAAAAAAAAATCAATAAATCAGTAAAATTTTAAACATAATTTTATATTTGTAATAAACAAATTATTTATTAATTAAACTCGGACAAACCATTGCAGCGATATATAAACTTAAATTTAGAGTCTATTCAAACAAAAATAACTAAAAAGTTTATATCTGTATGAAAGTATTTTGCAGCAGAAAGTTGTTAATGTGTTTCTGATTGACTGCAAAGTCACTCATCTCTGGTAGTAATCTCTTGCTTGCCGTGAGGAAGTCGTTCACGTTTATCACAAGAGGAGAACCACAAATAAAAAATAAACTACATCTACCGTGACTAATTCGGGAACAGTTTGTGTTATTTAGTATACACTCTGAGATATAATTGAATTTATAATAAAGAAATTTAAATAAAAAGCTTTTGAAGAATGAGGAAAAAAACATTTAATTGCAATGTAATAAAAACATAAACATTTACCATTTTGATTGTGTTTAACTTTTTGTTTTAAATAATTAAAATAAAAATTATACATTATATTAAAATAACAAGAACTGAGAATAATTTACATCATCATGCATTGTATGTGTTTATTCTGAGAGTTTGTTTTGCAATGCTATGAATTACATTCACACTGCAGCAGGGTGGGGTTCTTCACTCGGCAGGTGTCTTCTCATGATATACCCACATGTTGTGACCATCTATTTGCGTATATTTAAGAGATCTCTATTGCCACAGAGTATCCTGCATACTCCGACAATATAATAACTCCCGGGACTCCCGCATGTAGGTCAGGGGATGACGCGGCGCCAGCCCGCGATTGTGGCGCCACACCAGGGAGGAAAGAAACCCCCCCTCTCTCTCTCTCTCTCTCTCTTAATTTCTTTACAAGTATAACATGTTAGTTATGACGTATTATTAATGTTTATAAATATGAATATATAAACAAAATTAACCTTGTCATTTAATGCTTCTTCAGTTTCATTCAATTAATGCATTTTTATATTTGTAGTGACGTAATATTAATTATACAATCTTGTGCTGTACATTGGACAACCTTCATGAAAATTTTTTATTGCATATTTGGATAGTGGACCTTGAGTTATGTATTGTCAAAAAATTTACCCTCAAAATCGATGGATCGAGGGGAAAGACGCTGTGACGTCATAGTCATGCAACGTATTTCCCTATGCTTACGTATTAAATAATTGCATGACTATGACGTCACAGCATTTTGCAGCATGATTTTAAGGATGGTTCAAAAAATATTAAAAAATATTGACAGTACATAACTCGAGGTCCTCTATCCATGGCAAATATGCAATAAAAATTTTTCATGAAGGTTGTCCATTGAGCAGATTTTTTTTTTTTTACATTTTTAATTTATATTGTTTGATAAAGTAAACTTAATATTCTTTAGAAAGTTATAATATAACTAGCAGATATTTCTCCTTTGCTAAGACGACTACAGATATACAAAATATTGTTGATTAAACTTATGTCTTTTAGAATGAAGGATTTATCAACTTTGAATTAATGACACCATAATTTCCATTCTCCCATAAATATTTTACAACATTTTCATAAAAAGCCCTACAGTAGTTTTCTCCTTTGTTTAGACATGACGATACCCTGAAGCTGTTGTATACATGTAATGTGTAGTGTAAATAACGTTCGTATATCCTTCACGAACTCATCTCAAAGGCGGCATGTATACCGGATATTTATATAAAGTGTTTTCATGTAATTAATTATTGCTACCTAAACGAATACGACGAAAAGTCTCAACTAATGAGAAAAACCATACCATTCCAGCAAGCTGGGAAATTGCTTTCCGTTCATTTAAATACTAGTTCACTACGTTAGTAGTAGGATGCAATAAAAAAAATACATTATTACAATTTTAACTTTGTCAAAAGAAGTTTCTTGGAATAAATTTTTGTATGGGAAAACACAAATAAGTACATTTAAATTTTTTTTTTTAATTTTATTATTGAAGAAATTTAAAAGTGTGCATGTGTTATTAAATTTAGAGAGTAGCTATAAACAGTAGGAGCTTTTATAAGACAACGAAGAAAGCGTTGGTTTCTCCCTCGCGGTTCGTGTCAAGATGGCATTTGCTTGTCTTGTCGCGTTCAGCACGAAGCTACAGAGTTTTTATTTTCAACCGACATGACATCTCAAGATCTGTTTGGGATATTATTTACAATTTCTTTTCTGGTCCTCACTAAGAATTTACGCTGCTCTTGAGATCTTGAGAGAGACTATTATAAGGTGCAATGTATAAACTATATTAGGTGCTGACGAGCGGCGTAAAATTTGCTGAGCTTGTATTTATTATGAGATGAAACATAATAGCTCTTTTGACTGAAGTCACGAAATAATTTTTATTTTATATTTTTTTAACAAGCAGGCAATTGAAAACCTCCACGAAATTGTTTCGTTGCATATTTGTATAGGAAATATGCAATAAAAATAACATGCAGCTAGGTTATCAATTTTAATTATAATATTATTGGAAATGAAGGTCAGAGTTTTAAAAGTTAATTAACAAAATAACAATAATTAAGCTGTTATAATTATTGATATAATATCTAAATCCTCACTTTTTCCTGATAATATTTACGTCCATCCGCCGCTAACAATAGAATTCAACAATAGTTCTATATTTAAACAAAGACTTTTGGTTAAATTAATTTCATCTTTGAGATCAATAGTTAAAAAACTTTCCTCTCACTGTTTTTTTTTCTGTGGCGTCACAAAATTTCAACGCATCTACAAACTCAGTTTTATAGATTTTACTGTCTGTATAATATATGTAAAGAAATTTATCACATAAAAAATAATAAGATTTGGTAGTAGCTACAATAAAAGTTGTCAAAGGTCACACTGCGGCAGACGGTGTCTAGGGAGTAATGAGAGAGAGACCATCAATCGTCACCCTCCCACGTCCAATTTATTTACCCACTACAACTTTAATGAAACTATTTTATCCTCTCCTTTTTTTATACTTAATGTATTTTAATTAAACAGTATACAGAGTTTTTTTTTCATTATTTAAATAAAACTTTAATATTAAAAAGTAATTAATCACAAAAAAAGTTCTGGGAGTTTTTGCTGAAACTAGTGTGATTCTAGCGTCTTGGTGCATAGTTTTGTATAAGAGATTTCAGCTGATATAAGAGCACTGCTATTATGTTACAATGTTCATACAGGAAGGTATAATGTTACAACAACATACTACACTCATGGCTTGGCAACGACAATGAATAATTAGCGGTAACGCGACTTGATCCTTATTGCCCTGCTTTACACTACTACTACTGCACTATTATAGTCACTCTAGTGATGCATACTAATGAAATGGAGATATATATTATACACAAAGACTAGCTATGGGATTAGTTGATAATTATTAATCTTGGATTTAAAAAAATTAAAATTAATGGATTTTACATATAAACAAATTACAAAACTTAACGAAGTTACTCCGCTTGTGAGCGTTGGGAACGTCATTTTTGACGGGATTTCTAGACTGGGTGCTGAATCATATATATACCTCGCTCAAGATTTTAAATCTGCATCTTTTGAGCTGACTTAAATAAATCTGCTTGGAAATTGAACGTTCTAGACGTCAAAAAGTGATGTACGTTATTTATAGTTTCAAATTTATATATAATTTATTAATAATTCAACTCATTGTAAATTTAAATTATTTAAAAGGGTCATTGAAAAATTGAAAAATAGGTGACAAAAATTATACTAATAGCCCTCATATATAATTTAGGAAACTCCCTTTCAATTAATCTGTTTATTTATTTAAATTTAGGTCAATATTTATTTACAATAATAGTAATGTTAATTATTTTTCAGTGTTACCATGTCACTCGGTTGACTGGTAAGTGGATTGTTGTTGTCACACATTGACGCTCACCTGCCCAGTTTTTAGCTGCAGCCAGGTAGCCGGTTGTTCATTGACAGATGACTGCCGGTGCTCAATAATTAGAGCATTTGCAGCGTGACAAAAACCCTAACAACTTCCGTTCTAAATTATATCACGACACTTTTGGTGACAAACTAGGAAAAGTGATACTGTTACTTTTTTTGTAACAATTTATCATCAAAATTAATTATGTCCATTTTAAAATATAGTTACGTGTGGAACAGTACCTGTGTCTGCTATATAATTAACAACTTGATTTATTTTTAGCTACATAGTCATTAAAAATAATCCAGTCACTATAATAGAAGCTTGAAAACAGATTTAAAGGCAAATTGCAGAGCTGATGAGAACAGAGGTTAATTCTTGCTACCTCAAAACCTTAATTGGGCAGCATGAAATCCGACCCTGATTTACCTGTGCTCTAAATCCAAGAGACAAAGATATTTAAATTTGTAATTTTAGGAGAGTAACCAGTATTGTCATACCAAAAAAAAAAAATTGAATTCCCCACCGATGATTTGAAACAGAACAAAAGGGTAACGTTCTCAGGTGGAGGCCTATTTGGCAGCCACACCCTCTAAAGTAGGCTAATTTCGTTGGTGATGCAGGCTGCATCGTCTAATTGTTGTTAACGGAGGTGGTGCGCGTGTTGCAGGAGCGGCAGGATGAAGCCAGGCTCGTGGTGCACGTCTTCACTCGTGGTTGGCCTCATCTACCTCTACGTGCTGGCGGTCGAGGAGGTCATGGGCCAGCAGGTTGACCCTTACCGGCCAGCATACTCCCCTGATCAACAGACCTTCTACCCTGGCGTCCCTCAGGTATGTTGGTCTTCAATAAGAAACTGTTAATAGAATATCTAGAGGATAAATTAATTTAGCTTGGGATTTTATACATAAAAAAAGTTGTCAACATCATAAAGAAATTGTAATTAATCAAAGAAATATATAAATATTACAGGTTTCTAAATAATTTTCTTATATATTTTTTTCTAAATTTTGTTTCGTACTTAGTTAACAGCTATACTACACTACAGTAAAGGAGAAAATTCATGTTCACTTTGACACTGTAAGAAAGTGGTGCTAATTTCAGGTTTCTTGTTTCAGGGTCAAGGAGCGTACCCTCCTCAGGACGCGCTCGCTCTGGCGTCCATAGCTGAGCCCCAGTACGGGGTGGAGTTCAAGTACCACAACTATGATGACATGACGAGGTTTCTGCGCACCACCAGCTCGCGCTTCCCCAACCTCACGGCACTCTACTCCATCGGAAAATCCGTGCAGGGTGAGTACCCCCCTCCATTCCCCCCGAAATTTTGGATTTAACATGGGAAGTATAGGCATTTCTCCCACTCCAATTTTTTATAACATTACGAGACCCCCCCTCCCCCGAAATTCGGTTTTGGAATCGCGCCTACCTCACTTCAAGCTAGCACGTGGCTGCTGCATGGACTGAGGACTGAGAACATAGTCCCCCCCCCCAAATTTTTTTTAATGCAATAGCAATCGATTTAAAACCCACTTTAATTATATAATATTCATGATTTCTCAATACAGATTTTTTTTCTAATTAATACACGTTGATATAATGATATTATTGCAATACGTATTAATTACTAGAAACTAGTTTGCAATCTTTAATAAGTGATTCACAATTCTAAGAGAACGTCTTGTAACTTGTAACTCTTCTCAATTCTACAGACACATAAACTTACAAACAAATTGCGTCGTTTTATATACGTCATAAGTTCTATTTCCTGTGAGCGTATTTCAGTGCAGCAGTAAAAGAACATTGTAAATCAATGTAGGTACTTACTACAGAAACATAAAAAATATTGTATAAATAGTGCATGGGTGTCAACATTTTTTACAATCTAGAACTGCCAACTTAAAGTTTACAAAGTTTTATGTTTAAATTATAAGGGCTGTCTCACACATAATCACAGCGTTTGGTAAAAAAAAGGAAAAAAAAAAAAAAACTATGCGATCAGGTGTGCACGTGCACACAGCTTCGTATCGTATGCCTTCGTGCCTTCGTATGATAAGAAATTTAGAACCGATTCTAAATGAGAAACGTACGATCTCACGCTTATACGATCGCAGAAATAAAAGTCTGTGTGCGACCCGCCTAATATTTTGCTATAATTAAAATTATTTAAATTTTAGATAAAGATAATTTTTTTAGTACACCACTAAATTTATTTTTTGGCAAAAATCCAAAATGACTGATGGAACATGCGTGTAATTAAATTTCTACATAAAATTTAAGTAAAGTATTCCAAAAAAGTTAAATTACATTTGCATGTTTCGATGTTGAAATATCATGACTAGCACATGCGACGATTTTGCTAGACAATTGACGTACGTGCGGCGCTTGAAGATGTCGCACGATCTTCGTATTCCACACCAGACCTGATGGCTTCTGTGAGCCAGAAAAATCGACCTCTCAAGCTGATATTTAGGTCATCAACTTTGTGCTAACTTGACTTTACACAAAAATAAGCCAGGCTGCACGCATTAAAATTTAGACTCTTATTGTGATGACTTTAGGTAGACTACTTTTTTTTTAACGTAAAAATCTTGTGTCGCATAGAAATTGCCAATTTATAAAAATAATATTTTTTTATTGATGTAGAACTTGAATATCTTTAAACTTTGATGAAAGAAGGAAAAAAACAAGTTATGAAAGATTTTTTTTGTTCACTTGCTTTTCAATTTGCTGAAGATGTTTTTTTCTTAGTCTTTTTTATCACAATAATTATAAAAAGATTATACAAAGCTTGCACAATATCTTGATTTTATATATAATTAACAAATTTTGTGATGTGTCACCCCTTATTTTAGGATATAAGTATAAATTTAGTATGAAGCCACTCGATATTCGTCCCCTGCTTATGATTGATGACAACGCCATGTTCTCTTTAAAAGGAGGATATTTTGTATCAAACAGATCGAGATACTGACGCAGCATTTCAAAAATATGCAATAAATCAAACTGTCTCATTTTATTTATTTTTTTAAATATCTAAAATTGTAATTCCTACGTATTGTGACTGAGTTTTTAACTTGGAAAAAAATATACACTATAACCTTTAGAGGGTGATAAAAGATAAATCGTCGGTACTAAGTTTGTATTATTTACTGCTCGGGTTCGTTCTCACTATATCGTTTATCCATTTCTCACTACGTATAAGAAACTCTTGCTCAATGTAGTAAAAAAGAACAGAACATAGTTTGCTATTGATCTATCGTTCTTTAACAATTAATCAAGTGTCATCTTGTATCGTTAGGAAATACATTATAGTTACTTGACAAAGACGGGGCCAAACTGTAATTAAAGATCTTCTATATTGCATTACAAATAATGTGAGTTATCGTCCTGTCAATTTTAATTATACCTTCATAATTATTACTATTATGTAAGTACATATAAGTATATTATTTGAAGTACCAAGAAGTCATTTATTACATAATAAACACGTTCATTAAAAAATTATATTACATACAATATTTAAAACATTATTAGCAATACAATACTTAAATATCTTTCTTTAACAATAAAAACGCAGTTAAAACTGAAGTTTATTGTGCAGCTACTGTTAAAAAGTCTAATAAAAGATATTTAAGTATTAATAAAAAGTTTAAATAAAGATAATAAAACATTTATTTTCGACAAGTTGTTGCAAGTGACGTCTCATTATATCAATTCGTTGCAATTTTTCACCGAAGGCATAATTTATTTAAAAAAAAATAGAATAGAAAAAATTAATTGCATGTACGTTGCGATTTATAACAGATTCTTTCCATAATTTTAATGTCATTTAACTTCCTTTCATTTCCTGGAAAAAATTTTTTTGCTGAATTTATTTTTAAGTATATATTTTTTAACTTACTTGGGGACTTCACCTGGGGTTGCTAACCTCGATAACCACAAATCCTGAGGAAATTTACCAGGTCTATGCTGTAAAACCAAACATACCAGCTAAAAAAAAAAGTATAATTTCAATTCTTATCACCTGAAATATAGTTATCCTGGTTTTCCAGGTGGATTTATATGACAAAATTAATGAATTGAAAATTACTAAAGAAATTCAGCGAATGAAAAGCGAGGAAAAACTGCATGAAAATTGTATACATATCAGGAAACATTAATAAGACGTTCTTAAAATTGTGTTCACCTTAAGTGACAGTATACGTGCACACGTGTGATCTGCGTGCGTATGTGTGCGTATAATAAGTCTGCGGCGGAGGCAAGGGCGGAGACCAGCAAGAGATTCCTAACGGTGGCCACGTGAACAAGGAGAGCAACTTCTTACCGTTATAAACTAAACCAGATTTGATTTATACGTAACTGGAATGTCGATTACAAAACATTTTTTTTTATTAATTTTAATTGAACCTACAGCTTGATAATCTAATTATAAAATATACTTTTTTTTTGTTAACAGACGAACTCTATTTTAAAAATAATTATTAACAGTAAAAAGTAACAGTGTTCAGCACACCCATTTTTAGCACATATATGATTATGGTCAGCTGTCATAACCGAGTGTCTCATCAGCTGGTTGATTAGTGACGTCATAAGGTATATACTGTTAGATCACGTGGTATAAGTCACGTGTGCATGGAATATAAATAATAATAATAGTCACTAGATATAGATATAGCAACATCGTGTATAAAATATATTATATTAAAGAAGGAAGCACACACCTTTAATATAATATTCTTTAAACTTAATTATTTTACCGTAAAGGAAGGTATACGAAAAGTAGCTGTATAAAATTTGGAATGTGGTTTGTTATATAAGTTTAAGTGTGCATATTTTACCACGTCTTGACTGCTTGTCATTTGAGAATGTCAATTTGTTCTTGTAGTACATAATTGTTGTTAATTGATTACTTGAACATAGCGTAAATTTTATTAAAAAATACAATTCAAGAATAATTATGAAATATACAGTTTAATTATTCAAACAGTAAAAATTAAAGTTTGTTTGATATGGAAATATTTCATTTGTTTATAATAAATTATAAGTTTTACAATATTCAATTACGAATGTCTAGAAATCAGAATAAAAACAATAAAAAATTAGAATAATGGTCCGCAGTTTGAATAAATATACTATCGATACCAGACCTGTCTTCTATATTTTTGGAGTATTTCTATCTTTATTATTATTTGCATGTATTTATATGTTTGTTTGATTTTCATCTGATTTTGATGATTTGCCACAACGGTGGGTTTTGCATCTGCATACAAAAATTTATTTGTGATTTTTTCATTGTGGCTAAATTAATAATATGTCCATATTACCTGCATCTAACATCAGGCACTCAATTAGTAGAGCTAACAGGTCTGTCCTATATAAGGTGTGCGTTTTATTTTTAATAGTGAAACTGCACTATATATATACTTCACCATTATCTGGTGTGACATTGGAATCCACTGTTATAAAAATCATCTATGATATGCACGTAAATGTAATTTATTTAGACAACTAGACAATTTTTTACACTATAGCTTCACATTATACATTGATTTATTAGACTGCAATATAAAAATACCATTATTTTGATGAAGTACCATCCGCCGTCGTTAATTTATTATCAAATATTACACTTCAAATTAAAACAAAGCAATCAATTTTATTTTTATTTTATATCTGACTGCGAAGGTCACATAATATCATTGTCGATCATTTTAACTTCATCCCTTCTGGCTAGATTATTTGACCTCGCAATAATATGATCATAGCAGCTACTAGACGAGCTTTCTCTGCTAGTATAAGTGAATGCAAAGGTACTGTGGTTCTAATTAATACTGCAGCCTGCATAACCTATATAGTTTATATTAGTATCACTGTTAATAGTACATAGATCGTAAAATGTACACATACCCTGTAAACATATCCTGTTTTTAATATTATATTTTTTTAAATCTTTGCACAATTTAATTTTACAACATTTACTGGAAATAAGATAAGTAGTAAAAAAAATGTAATATATACAAACTAGTTTCAACCATAAAAATATAATATTTGCATGTATAATTTATACAACAGATAATTTCGATAGATGTACGTATAAAGTATAAATAAATTTCTTTATAAATATCAGAGTTGAAATAAATTTCATCTTTATTCGCTATAAAAGCTCTCCTCTCGTCTTTTTTTCTCTTATTTTGCACCATTTGAGGGGAAAAAATATGGAAAAAAAAGACGAGATTACGTATTTTTTCCTCTTTTTGAGCATAAAAATGTTAGAAATATTGTCTTCACTTTAAGCGAAGAGGAAATAAGAGTGTTTTAAAGGTAAAAAGCTTAAGTTTAGATGTGTGTAAAGGATGAGTTGAAGGCGTAATTTTTCAACTAGGATATACTGGATATTCATCGTATATGCTAGTTAAATTATTCGTGTATATACAAAGACTTGAAATATAATTTTACGATTATTATCAACATAAAATTTTTATGTAAATAACAATATTAATATGAAACGTGACAAAATTGAGTCATACAACAAATTAGATAACTTTTTCTCCCCTTTCTTCTTTTTTTAAATTATCGCACAAATTATTCTGGTGTGGTTTTTGAAAGAAGTGCTTCTACGTGCTTGGGAACACTAGCAGCCGGTCCACAGATTACGAGATGGTATCTAATTACTGCCTAGCGTCTGTCCCTGCTAACAGCTAGGAGGTCAAAGGACGTATAGTTTGCCATTAGTGGTGACACCCAGACGGTAATTACGGTAAATTTTGGTCGAGACACAATCCGAGTTTGTTCTCAAAATGGAACTCGTACTGAAAACTATGGGCGTGATTTACGAGTTATCCAAGTTTCTCACTAACTACGTTTAGTGTCATTGAATTAGGCTGGCGCTTGCATGCTTAGTAGTGAGAAAGTTAAATAATTTTTTGATAACTCTTTCGTGAATCGCTCCAATTTTATTTGCAATTTCTTGCGCAGATAGATAGAAATATGGATGTACAGATTGTACAGCTAGAAAACAGAATTGATACAACACCTGAATCACAAATATGAAATGAATAATACATTTCAATTTAATATAATAACGAAGCTTATTATATAATTATATAATAATTTTATTAAAATTAATTTCATTATTAAAATAATTAAAAAAAAATATTGAAGTTGGTGTTCAATTAAATTAATCTTAATGAGACAAACATCACTTCATTTCAAGCAGTTATAGAACAAGCTTTATAATTGGATTTATAAACGAGCGCAGGTTCCGAAATTTCAGCTTTATCAAATTAATTGTGTGAACTAATTAACAGAAAATGATTAGTCGAACAAAGGTCAGTAGTTAAGTTTTGAGATGACAATTACAGAAACGTGATTTTTAAATATTATTTTATAACTGTCATCTACAATGAAAATTCAGACGGTCATCATGCACTTTGTCTTGTTCTTTTATTTTAAATTCATAATAAAAAACAGATTATGAGATATTAAGGGTAAGGTAACGCCACCAATGTTAAAAAAAATCCCTCTCACAAAAATTCTGAAAAAAAAATTAAAATGTTCTCCTCTACACCCCCTATCAGTAGCTAAAATATCAGGTATACAAATACGATCTAGTTTTTGAGTTTTGAATTTTTAAAGTTGACCAATTTAACATGGGAGTTTCATTTCTCCATGTTAAAGTAGTCAACTTTAAAATTTTATAACTCAAAAACTAGGTCGTATTTGTATACCTGATATTTTAGGTACTGATAGGGGGTATAGAGGAGAACATTTTAAATTTTTTTCAGAATTTTTGTGATAGGGATTTTTTTTAACATTGGTGGCGTTACCTTACCCTTAACTAAAATTTTACAGTAAGCCCTAAGAGTTTAGAAAACCCGTACGGTGAAATTCAGTTTTACAGTCAATGGTTACACCCTTATCACTTTCTTTAAGAGGCTACAGAAACATAGAAAAGTCCCCAGTAAATATATGCAATTGATAGTTATTAAGCTAAATAATTATTCATATCGTACTAATTAGTTAATTTTAAGCTTAATCATGATAGTAAAATAATTATTTATTGTAATTTTCATTCCCACTAGCCCTTATTAAGACACGCAGATCAATATTTTATTCCCATATGTTATGCATTTTTCAAGTTCAATATAAAGTTACTAAATCACAAAGTTTATTAAAAATATTTAATATTTTTTCTCACACAAATATTCTCACTTTACTAATCTAGAAAGGCAATAAGTAAATAGCTCAAATGCAGCAGGCGGTCGTATTTGCAAGTGACAGCAAACAGCTGGACTCGCAATGGTACAGACTAATTAAGCTAGAGAGCTCTAGCTGCCTCTGGAAATATTGATCATGGTAGAGCAGAGGGAGGGGAAACAATTAACCACACCGTGTGATCTGATTGCCCCCGACCTGTGTCAGGCCAAATACCACACATGTGTGTGGGATAACACCATGTACTTTTTTCAAATTAATGCTGATTGCTTTTCAAATACGATAAAATTTGATTAACTAAGCTCCTAGCTATCATATACGATGGATTAAAAAAAAAATCAGATTCATTTATTTTTTATCTATTCTATTTCTATCATAAATAAAGCCAGATTTTATTTTTTGCTACGCGTTGGGTGGTAAAGCAATTAAATCACCCACTTTTAATTCCTATAATGTATTTTACTCAACCCCCCAGCTGATGACTCGATGTAATTAATTAACCTCCCATTGTTGCAGGTCGTGACTTGTGGGTCATGGTGGTGAGTTCCTCGCCGTACGAACACATGATCGGCAAGCCGGACGTCAAGTACGTTGCCAACATGCACGGTAACGAGGCTGTCGGTCGGGAGATGATGCTGCACCTCATACACGTGAGTCTTCCCCTGCCAGTCATATTTTATACACTCATACGTTTCCAGACGTTCTCGCCGTGAGGTTATGCAACTTTTCCAGCAGAACAACAGAGCGGGTTGCATACATAAAGTATATGCAGGGGTAATGGCGTCATGGATTGGCGTGCGTAATTTTTAGTTTTGTTAGTTTTTTTTATTCATAATTATTTTACACCATACAATTATTACAATTTATAAATAATATAATGAAAGTTTTGCTTAATTTATTTGATTGAAAAAAGAAAAAAATATCTGGCCCTTTATGGGTTACATATTATAATATTATATTATTTACATAAATAACGCTGTTTTAAAAAATGTATAACGCAAGTATAATATGATAATGACATTATAAACTTCAGCTTTAACAATAACTTCTTGTAACTAGTTATACTTTATTCTGTAAGATATAAGATAGATGAAATTTTTAAACATTGAAATTTAATACACAAAATATTTTTAAAAAGTCAAAAGTTATCAATAAATTAATTAATTTGTAATTTTCCTTTCTCGCTATCTAATTTTAAATTATTCCACTGACTAATACATAGTATAATTTAAAGATCAATTTATCTGACCTTTAATGAAATGAAATAAATGACTGTAATGAAAATGACTATCCATTACTTAATACTTTTTGCATGCAAAGAATTTATTAAAGATTTAATCTAGCGAGAAATTGAAAAGTGAAGGAATTACAAATTCGATTTCCTATTTATCGATTATCTGTTTTCCTGAGCACGATTGTTGCTCCCCTGGATGTATCTCACAAATACAAGTGCAAGTGGCTGCAGCATGCAGCACAGACCCAATGTTTTATAACACAACTCTCATCTAAAAAAAAAAGTAGTATTCTTATTTTCTCAGAGTGCATACACAGAAAGACTTTAAAGTTGCTTCTTAACATGACCTAGATATGAAGCTTTTGTAGTCTCATACATCTTTTAATACTAAAACATTTGCATATATAATGGAACTTTAATTATTCAAAGCAAACTTAAAAAAGGGATTTTTTTTATATTAGATTTTTTTGTTCAGTATGAGGCTAAATTATAATAGCACAATGATTATTCGTTATTAAGTTATTATTATATTATATAACGATAGTTTTATAACATTAAGATACGTAATAATTGCATATTGATTCCTTTTACAAATTAAAAACATTGTTATTAATATTGGGATTGATGTTAATGAAATGTAAATTAATTAATCAAATATCCTACGTTGATGCAATAAAGCTTATAAAACTTTTTAAATTGAATATTAATTTATCGTTAATCTTTTTTACTATTTAATCGATAATTTTAAAGAAAATGCTTAAAATACTCATATATTTATATCTCCAACATAAATAAGTTATGTAAATCTGCTAAAATATATTATTTGATATAATATTAATTAAGGAAAGATTTTTCCTATCTTCCTCACTTGACCAGCCTGTTTCTTGTTTGTGACCAGTACCTGGTGTCAAGCTACGAGACTGATCAGTACATCCGCTGGCTGCTTGACAACACTCGTATCCACATCCTACCCTCGATGAACCCTGACGGATTCGAGGTCGCTCGGGAGGGCACATGTGACGGAGGTCAAGGTCGCTACAACGCGAGGGGTTTCGACCTCAACAGAAACTTCCCCGACTACTTCAAACAGAATAACAAGAGGTCGCAGCCGGAGACGGAGGCCGTCAAGGAGTGGGTGTCCAAGATTCAGTTCGTTCTCTCTGGAGGACTCCATGGAGGAGCCCTGGTCGCCAGTTACCCCTTCGATAACACTCCGAACACCAGTAAGTGTCAATGTCACTGCATGATGAGCTTTTTAGTGAAATTAGCTTTAAATTAACATATGCGTTAAGGCGGATTCACATGGTGATTTTTATCATGCGACGCGAACCGAATGATGCGCACTTGCTGTGACATCCGTTGGCGGCCATATTTGGCGATTAAAAAAAGAGCATCGCAATTAACGCAATTTCGCTGCCGCAACCTGGCGAATTCGTGTGACAAAATCGCGTCGCATCGCCGCTGTCGCCATCTGAATCCGCCTTTATCAAGCTTAATTCCATAAAAAAAATATGATGGAAAGAGGGGTTTGGTCTAACCGAATATATTATATTTAAATACCTTTATATATTATTATACAGTATACTGGCACCTCCAGCTCCACTCCTAACTATGAATATTTCTGAATATTTAAATAGTTATTCAATTTTTAAAAAGTACAGTCGTCGCCTCAGAAAATTTCCCTTTGCAGCCTTGTTAATCACCATGCCCCGTAAGAATAACATAGGGTATGGTGATTAACAAGACTGCAAGTGGTAAATTTTCCAAGGCGACGAGTGTACATGAATTACAAATATAAAAATCTAATTAAGTTTAAATATATCATAATTTTGAAACAGTGGAAATCGAAATTAGGAAATTACATTACATTTTATGTTTTATGTAAAATAAATAGCATAATTTTGAATTGAGATTTAACACGTTAAATTCTTTCTGATTTTGCTTAACAAGGACTCTGCAAATCGTCACCATTGTGTTCAGGTAAAGTGTGTAACTAAAAATAATAATGTAGTTTGGAACTGAGAAATAATATTCATGAATTTGAATATGAATTTATTTTAATAAATAGATTATAGTAATTGCTTCATCAAAATATAATAAAATAATTAAGTAAATTTAATGAAATTTTTTCCATGTGAAATAAAAATCCAGGCTCGGACTGGGAAGCTAGGGGCCAGTCAGGGCCATATAGGCATTACAGGCAGCAGGGGCCACTTTTCAGTGGGTCTGAGGCCACTTTTCCTATGCTCCTGTGTTAAAAATCTAAGGGGCCAGTCAGGGATCCCTGACCCAGCCTTATGGCCAGTCCAAGCCTGTAAAAATCTGATTGATGAATTTAAAATAAATGACAACATACAGCTTTATTACCTCCATTTAAACATTTTAAACTGCGCTATACCAATTAAATTTTGAATAATTGAAAGCTTCTTTTTTTTCCTTGCAATTATTTTGTCAGCTGTAATAAATCAAAGTACGATGTTGATTCACACGTTCGAGGTAGCTGTCTAACAATTATTTTGTGTGTGCGCTGGCCCGCAAGTTTTCCAGAGCTACTCCGCGTCCCCGTCCCTCACTCCCGACGATGACGTGTTCAAGCACCTCGCCCTCACGTACTCCACCAACCACAACAAGATGCACCGGGGAACCCCCTGCAAGGCCGGCACACCCTCCTTCAATCAGGGTATAACCAACGGAGCAGCGTGGTACCCTCTCACAGGTACGTAATACATCGGGACGAAAAAATATAAAAATGGAAAAGAAAGTGACAAAGATGACAATTTAAATTATTTTACGATAAGAAAAAACGACGTATTTTTCAATAATTTTTTTAGTAAATTAATTATGTTTATTTTGTGACTCAAAATTTTTGCTATACTGCTGCAAATCTGCGTTAAATCTAAATAAAAATTAAATTCCAGCTTACAAGCAATGGAGTATCGACCTCAAAAATTTTTACTAACAAAAATGGATAGAGGGTGCAAAGTTATGCCATTCTGACTTTTTTTCACATTTTTTAGAGCCCGGGAAGTATTGCTAAAAAGTTTTGCCGAGGTCGGGTTTGAACCCACGCCCCTTTTAGGTCTAGAGGCGTCACTTTCTCTGTACTTTCAATCATTTTTTTAAAAATAGTTCTCGAAAAATTAAAAATTTCTAAAAAAAAAATCAGAGTAGCATAACTTAGGCATCCTCTATCCATTTCTACAATAAAAAAATGTTGAGGTCGATACTCTATTAAAATTCCAGCCTGCGAAATTGTAAAGTCTGTCAGTTTCCTACAAAAATTTAATATTCACAGGAGGAATGCAGGACTTCAACTACGTTTGGTACGGCTGCATGGAGGTGACGATTGAGATGTCTTGTTGCAAGTTCCCACCTGCGTCCGAGCTGCCCCAGTTCTGGGAGGACAACAGACTGGTAAATATTGACGACGTGACCATGTGACTTCGTGACTGACCTTGTCTGACCTTGTCTCTGTGCGCAGTCGCTGGTCAAGTTTCTGGCCGAGGCACACCGCGGGGTCCACGGATTTGTCATGGACGAAAACGGTAACGCAGTAGAGAAGGCATCACTTAAGGTCAAGAGTCGTGACGTTGAGTTCCATTCTACTAAATACGGAGAATTCTGGCGTATCCTTCTTCCCGGAATGTACAAGATGGAGGTAATTATAAAATTAAAACAAGGATAATTAACTTTTTATTGTTAAATTTACTTTAAAATAACTAAAAAAAAAAAGCGCTTGAATTACGATCAACCTTTCAACACACTGTAATTTTTAAATACCAACCCTAAATACTTGAATTAATACAGTAACTTTGTATACAGGTTTACGCTGATGGCTATGTTCCTCGTGAGCTCGAATTCGCAGTTGTTGAACAACATCCAACCCTTCTGAACGTGACATTACACCCAGCAAAGGTAGGTCAACGTGTTGGAAGTCAACAACGCAGACGTCCCCGACCTGTGGAGACACCTCCCTGGCTTGGGGGTAGTGGTGGAGGAAGTGGGGGTGGAGCAGGGGTGATGGTGACAAAGCTTCCTCCTTCTTCTGATAACTCTGCAAAACCTAATAATAATAATAATGCAGGAAGTTCTCCTTCAAATAATGGGGGAAATAGAGGAGAAATTGGAGAATCTTCAGGTGGTGATGGTCCTTCTATTTTATCTGATGGTAATGATAAACAAGTGACTTCTTCACAGCGTGCAGGTGTTGATGTCGAGCCTTACACCTTCTTCAATCCAGGATCATTCTCTATTACATACCCTCCACATCAATATAATGCTTCTGTAGCTACATCTAGTCTAACATACTCTTCAGCACGATTGACTCATTTTGTTATAAGTGCAGTTGTACTTATGGTAGCTTGCTAGTGACATTCTAAAATATACAAGACACTATTTTAAGTTTTAATAATATTCTACAAATTTGAAGAACACCAAAGAGAACAATATAGTATTATAAAATAGTTTTGTTTAAATATATATTATACATGAAAAAGAGAGAGAGAGAGAGAAGAGAAGAATCTAGTCAAAAGTTTAATTAAAATAATATTGATGTTAATATTAAATAAGAATTAACTTTAAAAAGTGTGATATTAATGTTTGTTTTTATAGTATGTAAGAAAATTATAGAATTTTTAATAATTATAAATAATTAAATATTTACCACATCAGCACATCAAAATTATAAAAAACTAGTCCTTATTTTTAAATATAATTATAGAAGTGTGCCTATATTTACTCTAAAACAAAACATTACATTGATATATTATTGACCAATGATATATATTTTTCTTATTTTATTAAATTATTTTACTACACAGATTACAAATATTTCGCTATCATAATTAATTTTAAGTTACTGAAAAAATCTGTTTTCGATTGAAATAATATACATTATTTATTTATTTTTTTATAAATTTAATTCTTGGTTTTATTTATTTATTTTTTTTTTTTATCAATAGATGATTACGATGTCGCACCGTACAATATTTACGGTAAGAATTTTTTTAAAGTAGGAAATTCTTATTTAAAATTTTAATGCCATTCCGGCCAATGTTAATAATTATTTTTCAAGCGAAAAAATTCACATATGTCATGTATTATCTTTTTATTACTCTGGTTAATGTATGTACTAGTCCCGCTAGCGTACGTGGCTTCATGAAATTATATTAGCTTGATAAGTTTGATTACGCCCCCCTGCGTCATATCAAATATCCCGATTCCATAAACTCGACTCAACCATCAAAGCCACATGATAATTACAATAATAAAAACCAAAGCCACTTCCATGCAGCCTCAATTTGCAAGCAAGCCGAATGCTGCAAATTTGTTACGCGAATTCGCGGAGATGGGCGTAATTAAATATACTCGCGAAGCCGCGCACGTGGGTGTCCCACATTAAACAATTTAAAAGGAAGTAAATAAATACAGGTCCACTAATAATTCAATCGTTATACATATTAATCACTCGTCTTTTGTTTTCATTATATAATACACTATTTTTATGTTGTACAATCGATGCAACATTTCTGTAAAAATTGACACATTGAAACTGAATAGTAAAATACATCACATATAAAAGTCAATATTACTTTTGTGTATTTATTTCAATAAATATAATAATGCATTGTTTGGCGCACATGTATATAGGGGAATAACCAGAAAGGCAACAAAAGAGTTCAAATTCAGTCAAAGGTGAGTTGACTTAATTTTGATGGCTGATAGAAAGGAAAATAAAGAGGCTTTATTTGTTAAATATTATTCCATGATGCACGTATCTGATTGTTATAATAGAGTGTTTTACGAATTGAGATACTTCCATGGAAAGATAATTGTGAGCGATTGTTGTTAAGATTAAAAAAATTAGAAATATTTATGTATATAAACAAATATTGATTAATATTAATTATTTATTTAAATTATAATACTGAATATATTATTACAAAAATATGTATTAATTATTTTGTTGTTGTTTATGTGTCAGAATGAGATTGAATATGACTGGTGAATTTAAAATGATTGCAAATGAAAATTAGAGAACGTTTCTGGATATTAAAAATACATGCATCATCTCACCTGATTTGTAAAAAGAAAATAAATTAAAATGTTTGTGCATCTTTCACCCCAACATGCACCACATGCATTTGATGTCAAATTAAATTTCAAAATTGAAGGTTTCTTTCATGATTGTTAAATATTTTCAAAATTAATATTTTTTAATGGAGTATTGACCTCAATTTTTTTATTGCAGAAATGGATAGAGGGTGCAAAGTTCTGCTACCCTGATTTTTTTCAGATTTTTTAGAGCCCGGGAACTATTTTTAAAAAAATTATTGAAAGTTATTTTTGAGACGTCACGAGACGCCGCTCCTTAAGAAAAAGAAAGGACTTGCCGCCGCGTGACGTCACAAAAATGACTTTCAATAATTTTTTAAAAATACTTCCCGGGCTCTAAAAAATCTGAAAAAAATCAGGGTAGCATAACTTTGCACGCTCTATCCATTTCTGCAATAAAAAAAAATTGAGGACAATACTCCATTGTTGTTATGCATTCATGCATGGCAATATCATCCATTGTCGTGTGTGGAAATGTTACATTATTCCACCTAAAAAAAAAAGAAAAAAAGAAAAAAGTTGTTCTATGATGATCTTAATTACTAGTTTTTCTCCTCCTGTAAATCGTAATATATACTGTGATTTATAATTTCTTTTCATATTATCAAAATTTATCAGCAATAATCTAAAATGCATTTTTGAAAGAACAAAAGTATTGCTAAACATGAGCTAAAAAATACAAATATGTTATATTTGAAATAGTTTAGTCAGAAAATAATATGCAATATATTATTTATGTTTTTTTTTTTATTATTATGCTCTGGGGTCTACAACAAATTTACTATAGTAATCAATCATTTTAGTCCACTGTATTTTGAAACTTTTTTTTTCCAATGGAGTATTGACCTCAAAATTTTTTATTGCAGAAATGGATAGAGCGTGCAAAGTTATGCTCCCCTGATTTTTTTCAGATTTTTTTGAGCCCGGGAACTAGTTTTAAAAAATTATTGAAAGTCCTTTTTGTGACGTCACGCGGCGGCAAGTCTTATCTTTTTGTTAAGGAGCGGCGTCTCGTGACGTCACAAAAAGAACTTTCAATAATTTTTAAAAAATAGTTCCCGGGATCTAAAAAATCTGAAAAAAATCAGGGGAGCATAACTTTGCACGCTCTATCCATTTCTGCAATAAAAAAATTTGAGGCCAATACTCCAGCTATTATAATCTTATTTCGTTTTATTTACTTAATTTACATTATATTAATTTCTTTTATTATTATTATTTAAAATTTACTTTACCAATATAAGAATGAAATGTTGCATTTTATTTTTTAACAAATCAAATTAAAATAGTTTCAAAGGTATTTAATTTTTTCAGTAGCAAATTACAGCAAAATATACCAAATGCAAGCTGTCTGATTTTTCAAATATTTGTTGTTGCAGTTAAAAATTACAATAAGGGACCAAATTATGTAACATTTTTATGCTATAGTCTCTATAGATATTATATATAAAATTTAAGTTTCTTTAAAAAAAATAAATATATTGAAATTTTAGATTACAGTATTATACAGTATCAAACAAATAATTTTTCATTGGAGGATTCAGTTTTTTTTTTTTTCAACAGCAATATTTTTAATAATGACATCACAATAATTACCTT
This sequence comes from Siphlonurus alternatus, assembly GCA_949825025.1. Lineage (NCBI taxonomy): Eukaryota > Metazoa > Arthropoda > Insecta > Ephemeroptera > Siphlonuridae > Siphlonurus > Siphlonurus alternatus. The sequence continues at coordinate 31,299,614 of OX463782.1, forward strand.
GAGGAAATGAGACTTTAGGTGTGACCCATAATTATGTTAAAAATATATATTGTAGCATTTAGTCTTTAAATATAAAGCAGTTTATCTGCAAGTAACTAATATACCAAATAAACATAAAAAGTAAAAAAAATAAACATTAAAAATGTAGATTCTAGTCACTAATAAATTTAAATTATACGTAATTGAAAAAAATACTTAAAAATGTATTGTAATAAATTTTTAAGTGTGCCTTTAAATTAAACATCATACACAATAAAATTTTAGATTGTCAAATAGAATACATAATTACACAATAAATTACTTACTTACTACATTACTTTATTGAAAAATGTGAAAAATATCAAATTTAAAAAACATAAAATTACGAACTTGCAAAAAAAAAAAAAAAATACTTTTCAAATTTTACAGTATATTTCTGTGTGTAACCATCAAAAGAAAATGCAGCAGCTACAATATTTTTAGTGATTCAACATTTTACTAAAATGAAAAACATAATTATTTTATCACTGAATGCTTAACTAACTCTTTTTACTAGTAGACCAGATATGCTTCATTAAACTTATGTTTTATGGGACCATACATTGAGTTTTTAAATTCATTATGGGAAAAGAAATAATTTAATAATATTTATAAAAAAAAAATGTTTGTAAAATTTATAATTTTTCTTAAATAAAATGTTGTGCTACTATACTTTTTTAAATAATAAAAGTAAGTTGATGAGTTAAAATTAAATTTTGTCTTTTTTTAAATAACTCAAGACTACAGTCTTTTTAAAGCAAAAGTTTACGTCTGAAAATCACCGGAAATGTTAATTGTGTAGTTTTGGTATAGTCCACAATTGGAAGCAGAAACAAGTAGAACCTGTGTATTATTTCGGGATATTTCCAAACGCAAACTTTTGCTTGAAAGACAGTATGGTTGAGGTGGGTGTGATATTATTTGTGTAAATATCCTTGTCATTGTGTATGTTCTTTCAGTCTATTGGAACGGGTCCCTTTCCCAGCACCACAACAATTAGATCTTTGATCATCGCGGAGCATTCAAACAACCCTCAAACCACCCTTCCTGAACATGAGAACGTTCCTGATGATTCCCTCACCTTCCCCAGAGACTAACTCCCTCACCCCCTCCTTAGTGTTAGTAAGTATCCGCACACATTTTTAATATACCACTGATCAGAGCCTATCTCAATATTTATTTTTTATAACGATAATAATATTTTTTTTTTATCCTTTAATTAAGTTTTCTGTGTATAAATGATCAATGAATTTTAATAGTTAAAATTGAGATAGGACTGAATCTACTTAAAACTAGAGTATAAAATAAAAACTTCTTCTACTTTCCTTTATTTCTTATTTGTGCAACTGTGTAAAAAGAAAGATATTCTTTGATCTACAAAGAAATATCAGACTTGTTATTCTTCAGTTCTCTAGCTGGGCAATATAGGTACTTCAGAGTAAGTAATTGTTTCTATTAATCTATATCTTACACTATCTTTAATCTACTGTAAATATTTGAAAAAACAATAAATAATACAATACATGATTGTTGCATGAACTTCTTATTAAAACACTAAAATTCAATACTTTCTTCTTTTTCCAATAAAATTCAACTAATTGTGTTTCAACTGGTTAATGGTTAATTAATTAATTTTTCCAACTAAAAATTACTATAGTCATGTTTATGAGAACTCAAGTAAGTATATTATTATTCGTGCATTTTATAACTATCCTGTCACTTTTTTTTTCATTAAGGGAAAGGGAACGCCAGAGTTGCGCCGCGATCGCAGCGCCTCTATATCAATATTCAAATTGTCCCACTCTAAAGATACCACGCAAGTCACGGCAGTTTTATATTCAATTTATTTATAAATAATGAGTTAAATAATAACTGTTATGGTTGTTTTATTTATAAAACTTTATTTTCATTACTATAAAACATTTTTGGAAAGTTTTTACTTTATGTGAGTGGATTATAAGCGTTGTTTTGGTTCATTAGTCAGCCTGTTTCATTCGCCAGTTGTTTAATGGCCGACCAAAAAGGGGTGTGTGAGACGTGCGAGTGTCAAAACTCGTGCAGTTATTATCAATTTACGTCGCTCCCACTCTCATAATTGTCTTTTTTTTTTGCTGTGAAGGTTTGTCCTAGTGCATTAAGTTTGTTTCTAGTTTTTTTTAAAAATCGGACGATTGGATTATAGAATTTTTCTAATGTCACTGAAATGCAGCGTATGCTTGTTCAATAAATGGGTTTAGTTTCAATACACGTAACTCGGAAACTAGATCGTATTTGTATTGACGATATTTTAAGAGCTAATGAACGACATAGAGGAGAATATTTTGAAATATTTTCGGAGGAACAAATGAGAGTGGAAAATTTAACATTGGTGGCGTTACCTTACCCTTAAATGCAAGTATGAAAAAGCATACAACTTTTGTTGAATTTGAACTTTTGTCCAGTTTTCTAGAGTTTCAATGACTGATTTTAAAAGATCTTGTCCCTCTTCAATCGTCACTTATTATTTTTTTTAAGTCAATAATATCATATTGCGTCTAATTTGAATTTTTAATTTTGCTGGTCTCAACTTGATAGAAGTTACAAAAATTGCAGATTCGATCTATTTTGAAATTGATTGATTTTAAATGGATTGAGATTAGCAATCAATGTAAATTCTACCACATTGAGTTCGGGGAAATAGACACTGCGTATTATGAAATCTTTCCGAAGTGAGAATAATAAATTTTTTATGCCTCTTCATTTTTGCAATAAAAGAAAATAATTTTTACTGGGGGATAATCAATATTATTATTGACTGTCAAACCACTTGACTCAATTTAATTTTTAAATATTTCAGTTTCTATATTTAAATTAACCAGCATTCAATATGCAATGAAGTATTTTAGTTTGAGCTTTGATAAGAATGACTATGGTAATCCAGCAAACAAATTCCTAACTTTAATGGAATGTTTTAAACTTCTGATTTATTTAATAAATATTATTACTTATTTAACGTTTTATCAGTTAACTAGTACAAACCAGATCATCAGTTGAAGCACAGCCTACTACATTGTTATCTAACGAAATTTCTTTTGGTCACAGAGGCAGGATGGTTTCTACCGACCCCCACAGGGACAAAACCAGGGCATTCCGCCAGGAAACTACTTCCACCACGGTCCCCCCAATGGTATCCCCAAGCAGCCTCAAGTTGGTGGCGTGGAGCAGCCGGGAATCTTCTCAAGCATCAGTAGTAGCCTCAACAGTCTCGTTAGCAACATCTTCGGCTGAGTGCATTCCCACAGTTAACGAGTGACCAAGAATATTAAAGACTCTCTTTCTTTCCTTATAATGTATAAGTAGCACTAGATTAATGTAAAAAATATTATTTTATTTTATATAAAGTAGTGTTTTCATAAATATGTTAGACCATAATTAATTATGTCTTAATATATATATATATTTTTTTTCAATTAAGTACCTTATTCAATGATCTTATTATTCAATTGAATTCAAACACCACTTGTTACTTTTACAATTTTAATATTAATTTCACTAAATATTGTTATTTTTGTGATTTATAGGACTTCTTGTGTATTTTTTGTTGATAACATTTGACCTGTTTTATAGGAACATACAATACATTGTGTACATCATAATATTTTTCAAAATTATACTTTATAATCTTGCCCTACAAAATATAGCACAAAAATAACAAAATAGTTTGTAAGTTTGCAAAAGTTCAAACTCTGTAGACTTCTTCTAATGAACCAATCAGGTCTCAAAGAATGGGTATAGGTTGGGTTACTGATTCCACATAGTTTGGTAATTTTAAGAAATCTACAGAGTATCTTACTATTGTACTGTGTATTATTATGATTCTAATAATCGACTGAAAAAAATGCAATACTATAAAAGAATATTTTATTTAATTAAAATTTTTTACCAAGGCGTACAAAATTTTGAAATTATGAAACAAATTCTATTTAATAGTAATACAGTGCTGTCTTTAAAATAAACAAAAATTTCCAAACAGAAAAACTATAAAACACAGTATCAATTTTAACAAAACAACTTATTATTTGTCTGTAATGTAACTTATTTTTATTGAACTGAAAAAAAAAGTGTAATTTTATTTCTAGTAAATAATATTTAAAAATAATAAAAAATTATTTACCTACTTATTATTTTGTATTTATTTCATGATATAACTATGGAAAATTAATACTTAGTCAAAAGCTAATTAGAACCTGAAGATAGTGACATATTGGAGCACCAAATAGCTTAGTCATGAGATAATAACTATGAAGTAATTACATGATAATGTTCTTGAGATAATAAATGTTTAGACAAGCTAACGGAAATTTTTCAATTTAATCATAAGAACCTAGTCATTATTATACAAATTCTTATTTCTATTTAGTTATGAACTAATAAAGATACGAGACAGTGAGAGCAGATACCAAAGCAGTGAGCATTTATAAATGGAGCATAAACCAAACATATGATATGGGTATATATGGTAACTGGAGAGACAAAAATGATAGCACGTCCATTTATAAAAGCTCCTTGGTACATTTTGAGTAGACTTACTGAACAGGAGGACATGATTGTAGTTAGCTCTCCATGCCGATCTCTCGCACCACCTGGAAGGCAGACACCAGCGAGCTCAACTGGATGCTCTCTTCGGTGCCAAACGAAAGTCGGTGCTCCACGTCGGCCATCTTTATCAGCAGCTGAACGCGCGTCCGAGCTGGCAGCTCAACTGGAACACAGAATTTTATGTATTAGATACATGTGTCTTTAATTATGTTACTCTCCCTGTCTTCAATTTGTTAGGTTTAAGAACAACTTGCCTACACCTCACTGCAATCCAATCCAATTTATTTCCTATTACACAAGAAGGTAGTGAGACTTCATCACTTGAGTCAACTTACATTGACAATATAATTTGAAACGTTCAAATCCTTTCTTGTAAGATAGTGGGAAGTTAGACTGAAGTATATTGATATACAATACATACAAAGAACATCATAACTAGCAAATGACTTTGTGTTACAAGTTGCATGAAATTAAAAAAAATAATAAATAAAAAAAAAAGACAATGGTAAGAGATTACATGAGATCAAAATGATGCTACTGTATATAAATTATTAGTCACTCCCACCTTATTAAGAACCACAATGAGGGATTTAACATTTGACTGTCAGCCCAACAAACATTTTGCTTACTTCGATGCACGTAGAGATGAACTTCTGTGAGAATGTCGTTGAGAGCCAGACCCTTGTTGACCTTCAGCTCGTTGATTTCTGTTCTAGTTGAGGAAATTTTCACATCAAATAGAAACAATTGCAATTGACTTTATTAGTTAAGGACCCACAGTAAAAACTGTACATTAAATTGTCTGTCATAAAAATTAATTAATTAATTAAACAAACAAATAAATAAAATAACTAACTAAAATAAATATATTATCTGACAGAAATATACAAAAATAATAAATATATATTTTTTTAAATAATACTAAAACAGTAGTTAAAATGCAGACAGTATAAAAAAGCAGTAATTGCCAAGTATTAAATCCAAGTTAGGATATTGAAACAGCTGGTAAAGGATACTCTGGTAGGCAGTCCTGAAGTCCTCGTTGAGCATCCACTTGACGATGTTTGCGATGTCCGAGCGCAGGGGTTGTCCCACACACGAGTATACGGCGTCCTCGCTCACCTCAGGGTAGGCCATCGAGGTACTCTGCAGGATGTTCAGCACCTTACGCATGTCCCCGTTGGCCAGCGAGAGCAGCGCCTTCTTGCCGTCCGTAGTCACTGTCAGCCTGTACAGTCGGTGAGTTATTTGTTTGTTAAATGTACTCTTGTTGATGTTCTTGTAAGATTTGAGAGGGAAGGACAACAATAAAGAGGTACAGTACTGGCAAAAGATTAAATTATATTTTGGCAGAAATCTATACAGTATATTTTTCGCAAGATGAAACGATTTTAAAGCAATATTGTACTATACTCTAGATTTAATTCCATATTCTGTTTTTACTACGTACTGTAGTTGATTGTAAAGATTGCAACATTTCAATCAAACTAAAAAATGTATTGTACTTACAAAATTAAATGAGGTCTTATCAGTAAAATTTGAGATAATATTCAAAGTACTGTACTTACTTCTCCTGTTCAATGACATGATCCAGCCTTGGTAACATTTGTTCTGTTGAGAGTGGACCAAAACGAAATCTTGTGCATCGAGATTGCAGAGCTGGGATGATTTGATTCAAGTAGTTACAGATAATACAGAATCGAACATTGTCTGTGAACTTCTCAATAACTGAAAACACAAACATCAAGTAAGAAAACAATATTTGAAATTCCCACCTCTGTGAAACTTACTTCGGCGGAGGGCGTTCTGAGCGTCGTTGGTCATTGCGTCTGCCTCGTCCAGGATGATCAGCTTGTGGCCCTTGTTGAAGATGGTCCTCGTGCTGGCAAAGCTCATGATCTGGCCACGCACGATGCCAATACCGCGGTCGTCAGAGGCGTTCAGCTCGAGCACCATCGAGGCAAACTGGCTTGGTGTGTAGAGCTGGCGAGCACACGCCAGAATGGTGCTCGTCTTTCCCGTACCTGGAGGGCCGTAGAACAGAAGGTGGGGCAGGTGGTCCTCTTCAATGAACTTTTTGACTGGAAAAATAATAAGGAATTTTAGAGGTTATCCAGAGCATTTCTGATATCATGTGCATACTACATAGCTGATTTGTTTGTAAAGGAAAAAAAAAAATAATAATTAAAACTGTGCTTCTCTTGTTTGATTTATTAATAACTTACTTGTATTGATGATATCTTCATGAGAAATGAGGTTCTCAAGCTTGTGAGGTCGGTACTTTTCAACCCTGAAAAAACACAAACACAAATTTAACCAACCTGACGATTTATAATTTAATGCATGCTTTACCACAGTAATGTAAATAAAGGTGACGATGGTATGAAAAAGGTTACAAATAGGCTTTTGAGCCTATCTTTATCTGAAAAGGAAAGTCATCGCATCAACTGGGAAACAGCAAACTGCAGCACCTCGACTTGAACCTCAAGAATAGATTGATTATAATGCAAGAGGTTACGTAAAGAAAAAAAAAAGCATAGGGAAGTACAATATAATTATCTTACCATGGTAAATTATCGGTTCCTTTCTTTTCTTGGATCATTTTAAGTAAATTACTTGTAAAAACAACAAAACACCACAGCAACACGACAGAGTTCCCGCGAAAATTTTCAATCAGCTGTCAGTAAAAAAGTGAGCAACGATATGTTATTTTGCTCGGAAATTTTTGAATTCTGAACTCAACTGCGTAATTCTGAAATGAAATAATTATAATTAATTAATTAAAATATAATATAATTTATCTGATAGTTTACTTTAGCTCTCGCTAATAGAATACATTTGTGCATATTCTATATGATTCTTACGTGATAATACGGATCAGCTGGCCCAATGCTAAAAAAATCCCATTCATAAAAATTATGAAAAAAATTTAATATATATATTCTCCTCTACAGGATCCCCTATCAGTAGGTAAAATATCAGGTATACAAAAACGAGCTAGTTTTTGAGTTATGAATTTGTTAAAGTTGCCTATTTTAACATGGAGAAATGGAACTTCCATGTTAAATTAGTCAACTTTAAAAATTAATAACTAAAAAACTAGCTCGTTTTTGTATACCTGATATTTTACCTAGATACTGATAGGGGATGTAGAGGAAAACATTTTAAATTTTTTTCATAATTTTTATGAATGGGATTTTTTTTAGCATTGGGCCAGCTGATCCGTATTATCTCTACCTCAAATACAGCCTCTTCGAGCTTCGAGGAACTTTAATTAACCTCAAAAGAGAAAACAAAAAGGATGCAGTACCCATGACAATTAATTACTATATGGACATAATATATATGTTCGAGGAACTTTAACTAACCCCATAAGAGAAAACAAAAAGGATGCAGTACCCATGACAATTAATTACTATATGGACATAATATGGACCAGTCCAATTACCAATTATTTGTAAAATACGAAAAATTGTGTCCTCATTTTTTGCCTTTTTTATATTATAAACATTAATAAGTGTCTAATAACTGAGAAACAGCTGCAGACTAAATTAGCTGGACGTTTGTAGGTCTAGGTCGAATTTTAGTTTTCATTTTAGTTTCCTTTCTTCTTTTTTGATCTTTAGTAATTAATACTCGTATAAATAATATAGCGAGTTAAACAGCTAGTTCATATCAAGGGTATGATAACGCCACCAATGTTTCAAAAAAAATCTCTCACACAAAAATTATGAAAAAAATTTAAAATGTTCTCCATGTTAAAGTAGTCAACTTCAAAAATTCATAACTCAAAAACTAGATCGTATTTGTATACCTGATATTTTAACTACTGATAGGAGGTGTACATGCAGGAGAACATTTATTTATTTATTTTTTTTTTTTCATAATTTTCTGTTTGAGGGATTTTTTTTAACATATTGGTGCTGTTATCTTACCCTTAAAGGAGTTAAAGGTATTAAATACTAAGGTAATTTTGCAAACTGCAACAATAGCGTGTTTTATTTCACATACGTTTAATCGTATGGAAGAATACTATTAAATATTTTGAAGAAAAAGAGAGAAAGCTTATTATTTTTTTTCTGGCATGGGATATAATATACTGTATCAAAAACAGTTTATTCAATAATTACATGGATTTAGTAATTTTTACATTAATTGTAGTCCAGAGAAATACACAATCAGTGTTAATTAAAATGGTTAGTAAAAAAAATCAAATATATACTATACAATTATATACATAAATATAATAATTATATAGTAATAATACACAAAGCCTATAGGCTTTTTGATTACATAATTATATTATATAGATGCAAAATTTTCTTAGTATATAATTATAATAAACTTTAAAATTTATGATAATTTCATTGTGTAAATGTAAATAACATTTTATAAATTATATTTTATAATACTGTATATAATAATTAATATATCAACAGCATTGTAAAATTTTGAAAACAATTTATTGAAGTTATTATTTAACATAATAATATATAGATATTTTAACGTGTAGAAGTTAAGTAATTAGAACTTAAATTTATTCAACGTTTATAAATAACATTACGTTAAATAATATATTATATATATACTTTTTTTATTTTATACATAACAAATAAATATTAATTAAAATTTACTATCTTGTTACCAGCATCATTTTGATGTTTTATTTTATGTCTGGTTTATGAATAATTCTAATAAATTTAACTTAAAAACAATGGGAATAAATAAAGATGAGCACAAGTATTTTACCGGACATTAACAGCGAAGGTCGAGTTTCTTCTTTTTATGAACATTTTATTTTTTTTAATGTTCTCATACTCACGTCTTTGTTGGGAAATTACGTGCAATTTTATGCAATTACATAATTTCTGACTCGGCATTTGTATGGCTTGACATCAGAAAAGTATTCATGGAATGTTTTGGTATTGCATCAAATGTGCAGACAAAAACAATTTGTATATAGTAGCTTGTAACAAATCGCATTATCAAACACATAAATACGTGTATATTTTATACACTGCATGCCTGCATGGCGAGGCAATAATACACTTTTTATGCTCTTTTGCTTCAAACTATGATTTAAACAATTTCCTATTAAATTTTATAACCATCCAGTATAATCAACACTTTTATGTCTCAACTAGTATAAATGATAATCATGATAAATCATAATTATATTATATAATATGATAATATGTGTAGCCATAATTATATATATAGGAAATTTTCTTTAATACTGCGTACGTACAGAAGTTAGTAAATTCACTCAGCTTAAATTTACACCATTACTAATTTAGACCATAAATTTTAGCAACAATATTATGTCATGGTGTTAAATCGTGTACCAAAATATAACATGAAAAATTATGCTAAAAAGTTTTGCATTGGCATGCTAATGAACTTTAGGAACTGCGTTTTTTTGTGAATTTTTGTACAAACAGAAAAGAAGGAGCACTTACATTTCTTCGTAATTATCAGCTTTCTACTGCCAGAGTGTATGTACGTGGTCATAATATCAACATCATTTTACTGGTAATTCACCTAAAAGTATTATAATGTAGGATATGAAATTGTATATATGTAAAAAAAAATTGGGGAATTCTCCTACATTTATTTTAATTTTTTTTTCAGATGCTCTATGCCTTGAAATTAAATGTCCCAAACCAAAAAAGTTTCAATTTTTAAAATTGGAGACAAGGGAATTTTTTAAAAATCTTCCTTCTTTTGAATTTAGCGCCAAAACGTGACGTAGAAATTGCCTAGCAGGCAAAATTTTCCTGCAACAAATTTATATTTTCGATTATCACTCTTAAAGTAAACTGATATTAGAGAAAAAACTATTGATACTAGGGTAGAAAAACCCGCTGATTTCGATCGTGTTACTAAAATTTATAGCCAATCGCTCCTTGACGCTTAAACTATGATATCAGGCAGTTGTTGTGTGTTAACTAGGGAGTTTCTACGTCACAATTTTCAGGTTTGCACGCGGGTTGCATACTTTGCCCCTTTTCTAATAATCCCTTCAGAGTCCCCAAATTTGAGTTAAAATAGTTGAAACTTAAGTCAAACTTATTGTTAATATGTACCCTATCATAATATAGTAGTTAAATTAAAATTTGAGCTGTAAGAGAATTCCCCATTGAATTATAAAAGGGTGCATATGTTACAAATTAATTAATTAAGAGGTTTGAATGAGTGGTTAGGATATTAATAACATAAATTTTCATTGGTAAAGAGTTATATCAATGGGAACAATAACAGCTAGGATATAATTATGTTGTAATTACTTAAAAGTAATTTATTGTTACGATATGTATATAGACGAACCTAAATAATTATCATGTGGGGTTCTTGTCTTAAAAAATATGAAACTGTATAAGATAAGTTTAATATACATGTAATTACTTACTACAAAAGTATTAGTGTCTCGGATATACATGCTTATCTCCAAGTTTCTTTTTTTTTTTTCAGTATAATCTATTTAGGTCTCTTCATTATATATTGTAATAATATACCGTGCAGCGTATATCGGTAGTACGTAATGTCGTGCAATATAACTGGATTTATCAGTCACCTGGACGATTTACCTTGAGCATAATATATAATTGTGATTAAGGTAAGTTTTCCAGGTAAGTTAATCCATATAATAAATTATATACCATACAATAACCATCGACTTGTACGAAATTTAAGGCATAATTATGCTTACTGTAATAAAATGTAGAAATATTTCTGAAATAATGGACGCGATTCACGAAGCAGATAGCCAGGATTCTAACCACGTTTAGCTTAACTACGTTTAACTATAGGTGGTTTAACACGTAAAATAGGTATAGTTAAACGTGGTTAAGCTAAACGTGGTTAAGACACCTGGCTAACTGCTTCGTGAATCGCACCCAATAGAAACAATATTCATTTTTAGAACAAATTTGAAAAAAATATAAATATAAAATTAGAAAAATTGATGTTAATATAATATGTTATAAAAATTAAAATGTAAACTCATCACAAATAAATACATACATATAAAATGTTAATTCATTTTTTTTTTTCTTTGACCCATTTTGACTCATGTAAATATTTATCTTCTATGTGAATGTAAACATTGCAAAAATTAAAATGGTAAAACAAACGCTACTCGATCGTGGTTCCTATATACTTTTTAATATTTGACACACGTGTTATGCGTGCGTCTCCATGCACGGCTGCAGTAGTCAAAAAGCTGGTCGGTCATGAAGCACGTGTTCGTTTAGTAGAGTTGTACAGTTATGTCACGGCCCCGCGAACTTAGATCATCGATGACATTTTATCACATGACAAAGTCAATGTTTACTGCTTGAGGACGCGATTGTTGTTGCTTGTTGCCAAAAGTACATAACGCTTATTTACAAACGGAACATTATAATATATATAGTAAACTGGTTCCAACTAAACATTACATATGTTAACTGACAATACTGGCATTAAAATCTCCATGTTATTGTATATCAAATTTTTAATGAGATACCAACGCATGTAAAGCAGAAAATTTATATTGGGAAGAGTGTACATCTTGACAGCACAAACTTTACTTTGAGGGGATGGCGCTTTTCAAACCCCCAAATTTGCAAATCTCAACTATCTTTGCGTCTTGAATAGCGTCGCCAAATGAAGCAAGGGTAAAATTCGTACTTTAAACATGCCAAGAAATTGCCAAATATGCAAAATACTGATTTTCCCTCTACTCCAAGCTAATTGAGGTCTAAACTCAACATTGTTAATATTTCTTCATTCTTTGCTATTGTTTTCCATTCAAATTATAAATAATACTAAAAGCAAGTAAACAAAAATGTTTAAGCAGAAAACATTTAAATAAAAGTTTAATTTTATTTCAAGGGTGTCCTTTAATCTAAACAAAATGGTCGTTTATAATGGACATTATGGTATTTTCTTGACACCGTTCATATAAGTGTGTTTTAATATTATCATAATAAATTCATGTATTTCATAGGCCATCATGTTATAGCCACTCTCAGAACATAGAACTCTCAGAAAAATATATTTTATCTAATTTCATCAAGAATTTTGCCCGGATCATTATTTTTTGTTTTTAATCGGTTCCACATGATTTATCTTCAAAACATCCAAACCTACATTGAACTAAGTGTGTATTAATAGAAAATGGCTAGTAAAAAAATCTTACTAACATTGTATATTTATGGAAATTTTAATATTCTAATTCAAATTTTGGGTATATATATTTTTTTTCTTATTTTTATTTCTTTTTTAAACGTGAGTTCATTGCAGAGGTCTTGTGATTTTAGTGTAAAAGTTTTATCTTCCTATTTAAATATTATATAACCTGTTTTGAATTTGATTGCTAAAATATGTTAAAATTCCTTAGATTTTTTTTTTTAATATATATTTTTTTCTTATATAATACAGTAAAATAATAAAAAAGGTAATATTATAAGTTTTATTTGTATATTACTTCATAGAAAAGTCTTTATGACATGTGATGTCCCGCTCCTCACATTATATAATATACTTTAAATAACACAAATATGTATAGCAATGCGTGTGTCAAATTTTATAATCTAAAATAACAAGAAAAACGTACCCCCAGTGAGGAAAGAAAAAAGCAACGTAAAAGTAATAAATATATTTTTTCATCACTTTGCAATACTTACATATTATGTAAATATACACAAACAAACAAGAGCTTAATTATGCATCCCCATGGAAAACAGTTAAATAAAATGAAGAGCCATAGCTCTTATATATTATACAAAAATGCAATAATTTGCGATGCAATACTGAAAATAACGACTGTAACCAAAGTAAACATAAATATTTCATATTATGTTTACAATCTCGCTGGGGAGCAAAATGCTCGGGAGCATTCAATTTCATTTTATCAGAATCCCTCTGTAATTAATTAATTGAAACCGGTTTTATTAGTAACCCTGAAAATGGAAACTGAATGGCATGTTGTTAAAAAAAAATAAAATAATTTTCTTTTGCGGTTTTAATTTAAAAATTTTGACCTTCACGAGTAAAAATTAAATTTCTTATAATCATCATTATTGTAATAATTAATTGCTGGGATGCGCATCAATTAATTAAAATTAATTTCATCAAGAAAATCCGGGTGGCAACACATTCTATGATGAATAATTTGGAGTTATATATAAAAGAGCAATCAAAGGTGAAAACTGCTCTTCATTAATTTATAATTATTTTAACGGGGGAACGTCAGTTGAGCATTCTGATTCATATGTAAATGAATATAATATGTGAACTTCTTTTTATTTTTATTAAATGCAAATTTAAGTAGATTAAATTCATTCTTCAACTGTATAAAACAAAAAAGATAAAAAGATAAAATTATCAGCACGAGCTTTTGATTTTTTTTCTTGTGGTCGTTAACCTTTTTTCACACCTTTAGGGCTTTCAGCAAAAAGAAAAAAAATAAAGTTTTGAATTATGACAGAAAATTACAGAGTTGATATAAATATAAAAATCCTTGTCTAGGTTGAAGAGGAATGTTCCTCAGGTGAGATGAGGAGGGGGGTAGAAAGAAGAAAGGTGGAGGGAGGTTATTATAAAATGTGTTGTGTGAGGAGAAGACCTCTACAAAGTCGACGTTTGAGACAGCTCGGCGGCACTGCCGGCAACAGCGCGGCGCGTTTTGTTTAAATGCTAACCCTCTAGCTAGCTGATATCAAGCTAGCGCAGGTCCTGTTTTCACTCAGTCCGACGGCAGCTTGCACATGGAGCGTGCAAGGGCAACCACTATCATGAGCAGGAAGAGTACGTACCTAGTGTTGTTAGTACTGTGCGCACTGACGAAGGCAGAGAGTATTCCTGGTACAACTCGCCACCCACCAACATGGAGGACCGTAGTCCCTGTGAGGGATGTCACCAAATCAGTGGCCATCTCAGCCAGGAGGAACGTGACGAAGACGCAAGTCCAGCCAGCCCCAGCAGTCCGCAAACTGGGGTCAGGTCATGGCGACCTCTACCCTAAAGGAGAGTCCGGGAACTTCCCAGCTCGAGTCTACGGTCCAGATTACCTCATCTGGCAGGAAGAATTTGATACTCTGGACCTGTCAGTGTGGGATCACATGGTAACGGCGTGGCGAGGGGGAAATAAGGAGTTCCAGTATTATCGAAATGACAGGAGAAACAGGTGAGTGTCAACTGAAATGTCGCTAATTACAGTTGTCCCCTCGAGGGGTTTTTCAGAGTTCCTTATTGAACGTACTCTCTAAAGTTTATTATAATTTAAAATCACTAGAATTTCTAATTAAGTCCTTTAACTAATATCTGTTTCCTGACTTCCGGACAATAATTATGTAATTTTTAACAGTCAGTTGCTATTTTGGTATTAAATAATAAAGTTTCGAGTTTTAATATACTTTATAAACTATATAGATCACTGTTTAAAAACTGTCTTATCAGATAAAAAAAAGGAGCAAAAAAAAAAAAAAAAAAAATCAAAGTCGTTGACTGCAGTTAACGGAATTGAATGATACTTCACACCGGCTGTTATGCATGACTGGGGGGTGAAAATAATAACATAATTATACCCTTCTTCGTAAGAGCAGGAGGAAGGTAAGAGGGGTTCATTTTATACCTCACCCTTTTTGAAAAGAAATGCGCTTCCTGCATTGGTTGCTCATAATGTTCAATGCATTTTTTTAAATAATTCTCTTGTCCGATCATAAGCTTGAGTTTGACAAAATTTAACAGCCTTGTTTGAATTTAAAACTTCATCAAATATCAAAATTTTTTCAAAATTATACTTTCACAAACTATTATATAATTTTATTATTCATAGTATTTATTTTATACATATCAGCCTGTATAACAAAGAAATACGTGTATGTGTTGCATAAAACATATTAACAAAAGACAGCACCGTCATGAACGATAATAAATAACAATGAACAAAATATCATTCATAAAAATTGACGTTTAAAAAAAAAAATGGATAATTTTTCACTCGTATAATTTCATTAATTTTCATGTATCTTTCTTCAAATTTATGCATGCTCTTAATATGTAATATATACATCATAACCATTATTAAGAGCGAGCTTTAAATTAAAACTCTATAAGCTCTTTGGTTCTAATTTACAAAAGAAAACAACACAATAATTAGTTTACATATGTTACTAAATTTAAATCTTCAAAATACGATCTTGAAATGGTCACACTTTTGGCACTATACAGTCACGTGTGGTGGTTCACCGGAGAAGACCTTGGGTTGGGGCGACTCGACCTTCCCGCATCTCACGATGGCCCAACAGCAGCAGAGATACGGCGGTCACTTGTGGGGCATTGACCAGTTGCTCACGACTATCCCATCATGTCACATCAATAATGCAAACTTCGTGCCTCTACAAGTGCTTTATGGCTTGCAAATATATACTTCTTTAACAATATAATCATGAAACAAACAATTTTTTATAACCATAAAGGAACTGTTATTTTGACATAAATTATTCGATGGTCATTGATCTTTTTAAAAACTTCCTATATTATAAAAGACTGTGACATTCTTTGATATTGTTGTAAATTTCATACTTGTTCGCCAAATGTGCCTTTCCCTGGTGACCTTGACGCAGCTTAACCTTGTTGCCAGGAGGCTTCGTATGCACAGATCTGGACCACTCTTATATACCTACGTAGTATCGTAGTACTTAGTACGTAGTATAGCTCCTCATCACGATTCAAAAAGAGTAATGTCAACCTTGTTCAAGGTATCAGCTGTAATTGTGAAATTAATTTATTCCATTGCGTTGATTATTGCATTACATTATTGCAAAAACAATACTATTTATATATATGAGTTTTTTTTTCTTTTCAAACATTAGACTTTATTGTAAGCCATGCTATTACTAATATATTGCACAAAAAGTGGTATATGAGGGTAAGTAGTAAATATATAATATAGTAATTTTTTTTATTGCCCTGCGTTATTTTAAGTTGGGGGGAACACGTTATATTATAATAAATATATAATAATAGAGCAGATTTCTATATAACACTGTTAGAAGGAAGTATATATAGAAGTACTAGGATGAAAAAGAGTTATTTTTTTCTTATTTCGTGTTTCGAAAAACGTTGCATATTTATATTAAATACAATTGTTTAAAGACCCAATTAAAAAAAATAAATGACTAATTACAATTCAAAACATCAAATTTTCTTGGTCTTTTTTTTTTTTTTTTTTTTTTATATAAATACAATATTTTAGGAACCAATTCACTTTCAGTTTTTAGAATTAAAGATAAATTTCAGACTGGTGTTGTTAAATCACGCTCGTAGTTATTCCATTGAGTTGTTGGGCGAGGCACGCCATTCTCTGGCGGCGAGCCCGAGGTGCCGAAACAAACGTTGCATGACGGGCGGACAAATTTGCAGAGGAAATTACATCAGGTGCGTGCTGGTGAACCTTTATTTATATACATCACCTCCACAGTCAGGTTGGGACGTTGATGCCATCTGTCAGTGTTTCGGGAAAAAGGACGAAATTCTCTTTGGGACCTTTTTAATCAACATGCCTCGTAATAATATCACATGGTGATTAACAAGGCTGCAAGTGGGAAATATTCCAAGGTGACGAGTGTAAAAATACTATCGAACATTTCAGTTCTTCAGAGGTATACACGGCGTCTATATAAAGCCACCGTGGCCGGGTACTCCAGGGGCTATTAAAAGGAACACCATTGATCCCCAAATTGTAAAAAAAAAAAAAAAAACATAGTTGCTCTATCATGGTCATTTTGAGCTCTGTGATGCCCATATGGTTAGATTATACACTTAGCATAAGGAATCAGACATAATAATATTATTTCTCCCTTTTCATTTTATTCAATATTATGTTTGCATTATGTCCTATTACCCTCAACAAAAGTCTATTGTGATATTTTGATTGTAGGAGAGAATGGATTAATAAAAGAATTTTGAAAAACTTTTGAGAGGTATAATATAATATAGCAGTGTAAAAAAAGAAAAGCGTTATTTTAGAAAGCATTCGTTACATTGTTATAATACATTTTTGTCATCACATTTACAGTTTTCCTTTGAATTTCTAATCCACCGCTTCGTTATATTTAAAACTCCACTCTCTCCCTTATGTAAAATTTACAAAAATCAACAACAGAAACTTATTTCACTCAATTTCGTTCACCCGAAGACTATAAATACAGCAAGCCACATTTTCAACACTGACTGTGATGTTGCAGTTACGTGCACGACGGGATCCTGTACCTGGCTCCCACCCTGACTGCGGACGAGTACGGAGATGAGTTCCTCTACAACGGCTCCGTCTCCATGCCGGGCTGTAACCACAAACCCTGCGACTCGTAAGTGCACCTGTCACTCAATATATGACACAGGTGGTGCATGTGTTTTGAAACCTTTATGTACACTCGTCGCATTGGAAAATTTCCCACTTGCAGCCTTGTTAATCACCATATCTCCATGTTATTCTTACAATTGGTGATTAACAAGGCTGCAAAGAGTATTGTTCCGAGCCGATGACTGTAATATGTGTTTATCTTTAATGTGTTGTAAGAAGTTCTATATATTAAAGCTAATTGGACACACAAGATGAGAGAGTTAGAAAGAGAGAGAGAGAGAGAGAGAGAGAGAGAGAGAGAGAGAGAGAGAGAGAGAGAGAGAGAGAGAGAGAGAGAGAGAGAGAGAGAGAGAGAGAGAGAGAGAGAGAGAGACACACACACAGAGAGAGAGAGAGATTTTTCAAATTTATTGTGTTGATTCAGCAAGAGTGCATTAACTTTAACGGTGAATGCTGACATTTTTTTTTTTTTCATTCTTTCATTTACATTATTTTGTTTGTATGAATAGCTAACTAACATTTTTATTTATACTGATGTATAAAAGCTGTCTTTATATAACATCTCTACTATAACAAAAAACTAATATGTAAATTTACCATTCATTTTACAAATATATTAATATTAAATAAGTTAGCAAATATGAAATGTTTCGAAAGTACATAAAACAAAATATAATAAATTAAATATTCGTTCTTAATGGTAAATATTATCACTTTATGAGTATCAACATGCAACCATGGCAGTTCTTCTGCACTCACTATCTGTATACATGGGACCAGATGTTGCATACACATAATATAAAGACTATATATATATGTTAAGGGGCATTCACAAAGTCTTAAGGCCACATTTAGGGCTCGATAATTTATGACCAGAAATTTTGGGTCTAAAAAGCATGCCTAAAATCGGGCTTTAAATTATCGAGCCCTAAATGTGGCCTTATTATAGGGCTTTGTGAATGCCTCTTATCATATAGTCTTATGTAATCAAATTCATTACATATTGTACTTGTATAGAATTTAAGCTACAAAGATATATACCAGACGTGAATACTAAAGTCTGTTCAAAGGAACATGCTATGCTGATATATATTGAGCGTGATGTTTCCTGCACTAAAAAAAGAAGCTGTACATGGGTTACATTGTTATACATGCAACAATATATAGTATAAGAAATTTGACAATAGATCAAATGAGCTCAAAAAATTGGCGAAGTTCATTCAATGAGTCATGAGGAAAATCCCTTATTATAAATTTTTAATTTCCTAAGCCTTTTTGATCTCATCACATCAATCTCATTATTATGCGTATACTAAAGTTACTTATACACGTTTTTTTCAAGTGATGGGCTTTCAAGCTAATTAATTATCTCTCTTCTTTCTCTCCGGCTACTTTATCTTTAGATGAGATCCTTGTATTACTCTAAAAACTATATTGGTATCATCATGCAATCATCAATAATACCGAAAAGTTATGAATATTTTGATTTCCTTCAAGTCGAATTAAATTCATATATAATTCCTATATACACATGAAATAGAAGAAGGCCAATTTTCGATTACTAGAATTTGCATGATAATCGTGCTGTACTACTTAATTTATATCTGCGAATTAGTATAACATCGTTCCTCATCCGTACGGAATAATGAGCTAGCTGCATTCCAACCAAAATTTATGTGCAATTACGAGCTGTCTGTTTTAACCTTGTAATTGCACTCGCCTCATTATTGCACATAAATTTAGATAGGTATATAGATGACTCATTATTCCGGCTGAAGGACGATTTATCTTCCTCTTTAGCGCTTCTCTTATTACGAGTTACAAAGAATCTGTGGTCCATTCAAGGACAATGTAATTTAATGAGAAAAACATACTTCATTGTTCCGCATGTGTTTCCCCAACTGAAGAAGCACCTGCAAGAAATGAGACTCGGTACATTTAAATAAGAAGATGCAAACACCAACAAAAAACTTGCTCTCTTGTGTTTCCCCAACATAAAGACTGTTATGTTGAATATTACGGTTGATAGATTGTTAAAGGGAATTTCCCAAAGATATGAAGCAAAAGTTGAAAAAAGTGGAAAAAAGCGGTTCCATCCACCTCAAATTGAAGTATAACATCATAATACAATTAGAATGATGATAAATTTAATATCATGTCTTACTGTGTTCCTTCACTTCATCAGCTGATTAACATGACAGTCTTTGTCATATATACTCACGGAAATATATACCAAGTACTCACTTAACGGGATATATAATTTCTCTGTAATAAATTAATAACTTCCATACATATTTCAAATCAAAATTTTACTCAAGCAGTTAACGTACGTAAATATACTAAGGGGCAACAGGTTAATCCCCTAACGATATTTTGATTTATATCATGCATAAATTTAAACCGCCATGACCCTTCTATAAAGCCGCACTATAACATGCCACTCCCCACACCTCTAACCGAGGTCTCCTTACCTAATGATCAGTGGCGGCTCGTGGGCTTGGACATAGGTGTGTCTGCTGACAGTGGGGGGGGGGGGGGGGGGCGGAGCCCCCCAGTAGCCCGCCGCAGGCTCGATTTTTTTTCGGTTATCGCTTAAATTTCTACCATTTTTTTTTTTTATAAAAAAATCATTTAAAATAAATATAAGTAGTAGTTGCAACCAATATTTATTTTCTGCAAAATGTAATAAGTAATAATTAAACTTTCAGAGTTAAGAGTCGTGATTTTTTTAATTTAATTCATCATAAAATAAATAAATTTATTTCTGAGACGGAGTATATAGAATGAAAATAAACATAATTATAAAATTTAAACAAAAAGAAATACAATAAGTAGGGATGCTAATAGATTAACATGTAAAATTACCTATAATTTTAATCTATTACGAACGGAAAACCTCAAAAAGATAATCTGCTAATGCTGCAGAGACCCTGCTAATGCTCTGAGATGTTTGAAAATTTTGCGCACCAGCGCGCCAGGCGCTGTGATTGGGCAGCTAGGCGCTGTGATCACTGTGATTGGTAGCTCCGCAGCGGCCTCTACAGAAAGGCTGCTCGCTAAACAGACACACGATCATCATTGAGCGCCCATACTGAGCGAGAAATTGGCTGAGATAGCGCTACAACGTTAAACGTGTGTCTGAAAGCGCTGCAGTTTTCTTCGTAGTTTTAAACTTTCTGCTTCAATTTTTTAACAGGAAATTATGTTTTTCAACAAATAACACTATAAACTACCAGAAAATATTAAAAAACATTAAATAAATATCATCATATTAAGAAAAATTATAAATAAAAATATAGAAATATAATTTAAAAAAATGAAATAATTCTGCCAACTTTGCTAGTGTGGCTGCAGTTCAGCAGTACCCCCCACGAGCCGCCACTGCTAATGATCCTAATTAACATTTAATTTTTTTTTATTCTCAGGACAGCAGGTCAGGACATAGTACTTCCCATCATGTCGGCTCGTATCAGGACTCAGCGCTCGTTTGGGTTTCGTTACGGCCGCGTGGAGGTGCGCGCGCAGTTACCACGAGGGGACTGGCTGTGGCCCGGTGAGTCCACCCTCGAGTCCAGTCCATGGACGGTCCAATAACGTTGTCTTTGTCCCGCAGCGATCTGGATGAAACCGGTGGAGAACTTCTACGGCTGGTGGCCAGCTTCAGGTGAGATTGACCTGGTGGAGGCACGAGGAAACCGCAGGCTGAGGACCGCCAAGGGAGTCTCCAAGGGAATAGACCGGGTCAGCTCCACGCTGCACTACGGTCCTAATGCAACCTACAATATCTGGAGACCCACCCACTGGGAGCTGTGAGTCCACACTAAAAGATTTAACCCCTTATACAGTTGTTATTTAAACCCAACATTGTGTCGCAGTAATCCTTGACTAACATCTGCTACTCTTTGCGTTGAAAAATTTCCTTCACCGATATAATAGATGGATATAGTAATAGCGGGAATACATTATAGTTCAAAACTATAATTGTATGAAGTATTATGAAACTAGTTTCATCTCTTGGTGAATTTTCCTCTGCGTTAACTAAAAGGCACAAAAAAATAAACATTTCAGAGTAATTAATTTAATATTTAAAATTTATTATTCATTCATTTGACTCAAAGGTTGCTGTTGTGGGCAGAAACTGAATAATTTAATTATCAGTTTCGCGTCACCAATCTTGACTTGCTTGTGTCCAGGAGCATGGAGGGCAGTGGCTCGGACTTCTCCGCGGACTTTCACCTGTTCGGACTCGAGTGGACTCGCCACTCACTCACCTTCACGGTGGACAATGAGGTGATCGGCTCCGTCACACCACCTACTGGGGGATTCTGGAAGATCGGGGGCTTCGACCAGAACCCCGGGGGACGCAACATCTGGGAAAACGGAGAGTACTTAGCGCCTTTCGACCGAGATGTGAGTCACTTCTTCCTTGATTGTACACTAAAAAAAAAATACCACTCTAACGTTACGCAATTTAGTCAGTGCCAAAACAGAGTTCATTGACCCCTGCTGCATATTTGACCCGCCCTGTTTTGAAGCTGAACAAGTTGCCTAACATCAGGGGCGAAATGATCTAGCTGCGTGGGCATTTTATCTCGGATTCAATGTATATTTATTTTATCAGTACAGATTCAGCTTTTATATTAATGAGGATATAAATCTTGTTTATTTATTTTAATTATCATCTTTAAATGTAATCTAAATTATACGTAATGTTGACTATACAGTAATTTTACAGTTAATGTTTATTATACTCTGCATGCAGTCAAATACAAATTATAATTGCATGCTTTTCAAGTCTTTGCATATAATATATCAAGAAAAGTAACCAATTTTCTGAGACAAGCCATCAATATGAACTTCGGTCCACAGTTCTTCTTCGTGCTGAACAACGCGGTGGGGGGCACCTTCTTTCCGGACGACCTTCGCAACGAGCCGCACCCCCGCCCCTGGAGCTGGAGTTCCAAACACCCCGTGCGCGACTTCTGGGAGCGTCGCAAGTGGTGGCTTCCCACGTGGCACCCCCGTGACTCAGCACTCAAAGTCGACTACATCCGTGTCTTCTCGCTGCCCTCGCCCTGAAACTTCAAAATTAAATGTCCAGAGAGAAAGCTACAGGGTCCCTTTTTAAGGGTCAGCTAGTAGCTTTTTAAAGAATACGATCTTTAGTAAATAGTTTAAAAATTTAGAATTCCTTTACTGTTATTATATTGAAATTGAATAATTTTTCAATATTAATGACAAGTTTTTATAGGCAGGCATGCAGGATTACTATATAAAGAACATTGTATGCAATGCTTTTTTCCTATAGCTCTTCATTTCACAGATTTGAAAGTTGATTGTATACTGTATAGCTGGTACCTTAAGCATATAGACGATTCAAAGGCACAAAATGTAAAATCAGTAAGTACATTTTCTTTTTCATCAGAAAAGCATCAATTTTTTTTTATTAATTGTGACTTTACGGCTTTAATGTGAAAATTTCCCTAACAAATTTATAACTGTATATTAATGTATATTCCATGCTAATATTATATTTGAAAAACCTCGACTTACTTGTTTGTGATATAAAACGTCTTATCACTTAACTTATCAGCTCCTATCAAAAAGCAAAGTTTCTTATCTTTTTCATATTCAATTAATACTTATTAATATTTTCGCAAACCTTATTATTTGCAATATTAGATAAACGATAGCATAAATAATTAATATACTCTTGATTTTTTTTTTTTTTTTAATTTCCAAGCTTTTTCAAAATTATAGTTAAATTTCAATGGTTTTAAAAGCCATGGAAATTTAATGAAATTTATACTTTCACTTATTTTTTATTTATTTGTTATCGGAGCATCATTTAAGTATCAATTATTTTTTTTACTTTTAATCGTATATCATCTGCCTCTTGAAATGATTGATATAATATGTAAATAATTTCTAGTCAATTTTTAAATGATCACATGCATAATTATGTGATTAACGTTAAGTTATAAGATGCCAGAAAATGCCGTTTATCAACGATTTAATTCTATAATATTTATTTAAAGTGCATTTAACAGTGTGTCCTGGATTATATTTTTCATTTGAACACTCCATTTAACAATATTTTATTGAATTAGTCCTTTATTTTTTGTTCTTATTCACATTTTTTTATTCGATGATTTGTGCAAGCTTGAAAGTATAAGTATAAAAAATGGACCCAGAGTCGTTTTAAAATTTTCCTATTTTTTACACAATGTTAAATATGACTGCGCAGGTGTCGGTGAATTAATTTTTGTTTATGTGCTTTAGGTTTTCAACAGGTTTGAAAACCTCTTTAATTAATACTTTGGGAATTAAATATATAATTAATCAGCAATAAAACACACCAATTGTTTCAAAGTAAGGTAAAGCTTCGTTACTGTTGTTATGTTATATTATTTTTATGATAGAGCATTTTAATAATGTCTTAATTAAATAAATAATTATTCATTAATTTAAATAAATATGAAAAATTCTTATCGTTCATCGTATTGTTTTGTAATTTATAATTCATGTATATAAAGTTATAAAAATAATCAGAAACAAATGTTAATAACATATAATTTTAGATGAAAAAATACAAAAATATATAAAATTACATGGATTGTCTGTATAGATAATATTAATAAAATCTATGATGAACTTATACATGTTTTTTTTTTGTTAATATTTGAATTCCTGTTAAACAACATAAATTTTATAATAATATATAATAAAATTATGAAATAACAGGTAATAAACAAGTCTGTAAAAATTGTTGTTTGTGTCAAGTTTTTGTAATGTCTGGTAATTTTTTATCTTTTAAAGCAAAACGTAAAATATGTTAAAATTTAAATATAATATATACGTCTCACATTTGAGAAGGCTGTTATGATATTCCTCTCATGCTAATTATTAGCAATTAAAATTAGTAATTAATCTTTCCTATAGCAAAAAATTTATTATTCAAAACACTGCGGGCTAAAGAATTAACTCGATGTTATAAGCATTATAACGGTCCAGAGCAAAAAAAAAAAAAAAAAACAGTATGGGCATTTTATGGTAAAACGTTTATAACCAGCAACATAGAGCATAATATATTATAATTATAACAAATATTACATAATTATTAGGTATTAGGGTTAATACTGAATGAATCGCGCCTATTATAATATAATGCAAAGAACAGTTAAATTTAACCTCTGATCCTCAGAAAATACATATATGGTAAATAATAAAATGTAACATAACTAAAGTATAAAAACGTTAATAAATAATATGTTGGTTAATGATTTTGCATTTTTGTTTGAATTTATAGGTATATAAAAAAAAAAAGCAATTACAGAATTGTTCAGAATTGACTAATGCAAATTAAGACTTTTTTATGTTAGTCAAGGTGAGGTGGTTAAATTCTAATTTATGCTTAATTAATATTTAAGTGAAATTGTCAGCTGATATAAACAAAAGTTAAATAAGTAAATAATTAAGTTCTAACGATAATTTTAATTACTTTTCACGGTGAAACATGACGTAAATTGAGTGATTGCAGTTTGAAAATATAAATTTTTTACTTTCAAATACATTATTTCAGCTAATTACAATTCACCGTGCAGTTTATGATATATTGTAATTATTTCCACTGTTAACTAAAGTTCAGTTTCTTAATTAAATAGCTCAACGATTAAATGTTAATTTCATACATCACCAAACGAAGTCATTTGTGATGATTATAGTGCAGTACAATCGTTATAGCAATGACTTTTACCATACAAGAGATATAGGCTCCTTTATTTTATTATTCGAACACTGGTTATAATACTCACTCATATCACCGCAATATACGAGTAGAAGCAAATTTCTATTTTATATCGTTAAAAAAAACTACAAGCACTACGTTTACATGTTGGTTTTTAATAAAGATCTGTTAAAGACGGATAATGTTATTCTTATCTAGGCGTCGTCAACAGATCCGTATTGAACACTGTCATGTGAACGCAGTGCCCCTGTAAGTTAGACAACCACAATTACATAGATGCTTGAAGAGTTGCCTAGCTTGCAGGAGGTGACTCTTGAGAGTCAAAGTGCTTCAAGGTATAATCCTACTACATGTAATTACACTAATTACTATTTGTTATGGTTGGAACACGGTTTTCGATATAGATAGAGCTGAGATTGAGTGATAAAAGCTTAGATGCATGAAAATAGTAAAGTAACACACTATATAGATATAATGAATTTTAAAAAATCGTTGCATTGTGATAAAATTTTGCTTACTTGCCTAACAATAATGTGTTCCATGAACTTTAACCATGAGCACCATGCAGAGATATCAAATATTATTTTGATGACATTCATTTGACATTGAATTTTATATGAACATTCTGCATATTGCATGCTTAATTCTTCCATTAATTTTTAAGTATATATAGCTACAGTGAATTTCATGATACACATTACGTTTTGATGATTAAGTTGATTTACAATTTTAATTTCATAGTTTTAATGTTTAGGAAAATATATCAAGTAAATTGAAAATAATCAAGCATTAATTATTTAATTGTCCCAAACGTCACAAATTGAACTGAGAGGTACATTTCGCATGCACTACGGCGCATTAACATAATATTTTATTCATAAAATGCAATCGGCAAAACATTTTATGAAGTTAAAATTCAAAGGACGAATAGAAAGTACTCATTAAGTTTAAGTCTGGTGTCATGCTAGATTGAGAGCGATTGGTTGGTGGCGGTAGTGCGGGAGGCAGCCACCCAGCGGTCGCGTTGGTTTAACTCGCGTGCTCGGGCGAATGAGCGAGGCCCAAACTCCCGGGAGATGATGAGGTGAAAGAGGTATCAAGAGAACCGTGATCATCAACGTCATACGGCGGCATACTAGCGACCTCGCTCACCTCCGTCAGAGCAATGAACTCCAGCTGTTCGTTGCTTAGCAAGCTTGCTGTGCTACCCAGCGAAAACTCTATCCACACCCTTGTCATATTGTATCTAAATATCTACCAACTAATTATAAGGGGATGATTAATTGGTTGTTAATTCAAGTTAAGATGTTAATGAGGTGAATGGTCTTAAGCTTTAAGCCGGCAGGCCTGCTGAGCCTTATCCACGAGCACCGCCGCCGATTGGTGTGCTAACCAAGGCCGACGAGCTAAGCAGGTCCTCGCAAGCGGCTCAGCTCGGCGAACGCTGTGCCAGGCGCGCATATCACTCTAGGAGGTGAGCGAGTACCGCGCAGTCGCGGCGGGAGCAGCAAGCAACGCGGGGAAGTGCACCGTCTATATATAATATAATTATTATACTAGCTAAGCAGCGAGTTTTTCAATATAGAATATGCGGCAACTTCTGTGTAAATTTATACGTATTATGTTTGGAGACTGTGCTTCTCTAAATCCAAGATTCTATTTATTATTAAAACATATAATTGAAGTATACTATAAATATTATCATATTTTATATTAAATTTAGTTGTACAGTACATGCATATATTATTGTATAGTTTTTAATTGAAAATATGAAGTTGAAATGCGGTTATAAATTCAACTCATATGTAACATATATAACTCACAGAATCATCTAAAGGAACCCATGGCATAATTATATAATTTTATACGTCAGAATTTGATAAATTTGATTAATAAAAAAATTGCACCATAATACTGTCAAGGAAAACACTTTATCACTTTTATAAATCAAATTTATCATCTCATTAATGATAAGTGCAAAAAAAAAAAAAACGAATGGAACATTTTTTTATTCTTATACATGATTAATTCATATATAATATATGCCACCTTTCTGTAACGTGTGAACTGAACTTATTTACTGCATGAAACAATAAATAATAAAAAAAAAACAAAAAAAAATCAGGGATTTGCTGATATAAACGTGGGGGCACTGGGGGCGGTTCAAGGAAGAGTTATCCACAAAGTTATTGTATACCTTTCTCACTAACCGCGGGTTTAACGCCAGCCTCATTCAATGACACTAAACATGTGATTGAAGCGAGAAAGCTGGAATTCTTGAATTATATAATTATAACTTATTCATTGTAGCATCATAACTGATCCAGAGAAAAAGCCACCTTGCCCTTGCCGTGTATGCAGCCTGTGGACCGCTCTGTTCGATGATCAACAATTTGCCTAACTTCAAGGATATTTGTTTGTTGTGTCATCGTGGACATTTATTTATAACTGTTGGAGTATCCATATTTTTATATCACTTGAATACATTGCAATGTTAATGGAATAAAGATTAAGTTATTCAAAACTGAAATCCGCTGTCAACACACGTAAAATATATATGACATATGGAGAGTCGTGTTCCATATCAATCCCTCATTTACTATACATGCATGCACTTGACGTTATTGTAGCTATTATAATAATAATTATAATATCAATTGGAGGCAATTAAATTAAATGTCAGTTGACTTTTTTTACTTTTTAAATTGTCAGAAAAATTACAATAAGTGGAGGAATGAATGAGAGTGTATTTTAAATAAATAATAAAATCTAAAATAATAATAGAATATAATTGAATATATTTAATTTTAGATAATATAATACTTATTATATATGCATGCTTTCTCTTTATAGTACTTATAATATAATATGTACACATTGAATCAATAAACTTTTCAATTATTGTCAAATTATTTTCAAATTTTAAATCAAAATTCCAGAAAGACATTATATATAGATCTGTTCGTAAACCCTGCTCAGTGTATTATACATTTTCTGCACCCAATCGACCTTATGTTCATGGACATAAGGTCGATTGGGTGCAGAAAGTGTACACCGAGCAGAGTTTACGAACAGACCTATTGGAAAGTCTAAATTAAGTATTTTAAGATTGTCTATAATAAGAATTAATTTAGTTAAATTGAATTTTGATGGAATAATTAATTAAAATTTATATATACAATTTTATTATAATGAAACAATATATTATTATCATGTAACATAAACTCAGTCAGTATAAAATTTAAATATGTTTATTCAAATATTGTTTGTAATAATAAAATAATAATAAATATTTAACATGCAGCACTCTCGTTTAGTTATTACTGCATGGTGGAGCCATCTGAAATTACTATGTAAAACTATTTAACAAAACTCCCAGACATTACATTTATTTAAAAAGCATGCATTGATATTTTAAAAGGAATATCATTTACAACAACCAAGGACTGAGGTGGTTGCTCTCGGGTCCGATCATAATTTAATCACCAGTATATTTTCAATTCTCAATATAATTTAATTTATAACAAATATCAATAATAGGTAATATATATATAATATGTATAATTTATAGGTAGATCACCCCTGCACATTCAAATTAATCGTCATATACACTAATATACAGCAAGAATCAGAGTACACCATGCATGGTCTGTACAATTTTAACGTACGTATACATGTTTTGTACACTGTATAATACATATTAATATAAGAAGCACAAATTTAAAAAAATTCTTGAATTTAAATATCTGAAACGATCGACGCACAAATTACCCATGCAAATGACTGCATCATTATTCATGCTTTTAAAGAATTTTATCATAACAAAATTTGTACTTGTAAACCTCGGGATACTCGATCGGGACACCGCTGACCTTTACTCCCCCCATGATTTACAGGAGCTGCAAAAGATGAGTCAAAGAGGTATACACAGACTGTATGTATTACAATACATATACCTTCATATTTTAAGAAAGAGTCCCTCAGCCATCTTAGCCATCCCAAAATCATTTAGTTATTTTTCCAAATCCAGGTTCAAAAGTGATCTGAAAAAATGAACATTGATTATGTTGATATAGCTAAAAGGCTCAAAAATTAAATCCCATGGCACAGTTTGGCTTGGATAATATATTCTCGTTTGATCCCCAGCAGCGGCTTATATTATATAACCTCAATGGTCTGCGTTTTACAACACTCACAAACAGAGCAAGGGTAAAGTTCATGGTTTCTCGAGATGTTCCTTATTGATGAGGAGTAAATTTATAATTTGTCTGGATATTATTTGTCTGCTTTGCGGGTTGCATCATTGAGGCATAGATGGCGCGCAGGCTGCAGGTGTTTTAGCGAGCGCGGCCCCGTGTGCCCTGCTTGACGGTGGACGTTGCGTCAGCAAGAGTATCGCTGATGCCCGGCGCGAATGACACCCCAGTAGGTAGCTGGCCCACTTGTGACAGTCCCTCGACTGATTACTTGATGGGACTGTCTGTGAGGGAGTGTCGTTGAAAATTATCAGATTATTTTTACCTTAAATTAAAGAAGTACCATGGAAATTATATAATTTTTATGTAGCCATGATTAATCTTTTTGTTGCAATAATTCATGATTTGTATGTAAATTATAAAAAATGTGGAACTGACAATTTATAACATTATTTATAATATTCAGCATAGCCCTCTGGTGAATACAGAGGGCTATGTATTCAGTAATATAGAAAATTCAAAAGTTGAAGAAACGGTCTTGTAAATAATTCCCCCTCGTATCCTCTCAAATAAATTACGTAGATGTTGCCGCCGAACGAGTGCTCATATGTTTTCGTCTCCCCTCCACCGCTAATTCTCCCCTCTCAATATAAAGTGACCAGTGTCCATCATCTTCCCCTCCCTTCCTCGAGCAACTTACTCCTGATCGATCAATAAACTTCTGCTGTAATGTCTTCCTTCCTTCTTGCAGCTAATATAAATATGTGCAATCTTAAGAGTAATTTTCTGGCAAAAATAATTTATTCATAACATTTTTCATCTGTATAAAAACTTCGCGGAGTGCCAAATAAGTTTGAATTTTTTGTGTTGTGTATACGAAAATCAAGATCAAGTGAGTAGTGGTTTCGCAATGGCGAGATGAAGTAGAAAGCAACGAACGAAGAAAGAGTGGAGTTCGGAGTTGCTTCTTGTGCTCTCGATGATCATCCAGAAGGACCTCAGCAGCCGTAGCACGGACCCCGAGAGTGCCCGACGCAGCACGCACATCATAGCAAACCAGGAGGTCTTACAAAACGTTTCAAAAAAGGGGCGTAACAAAATAAAAGGAGGCGGGGCTTTATGAGACTACGCCTTCTTTTTTACACGTGGCTTCTAGCACTGCGCGTAGTGCACAATCAATAATAAACATTGAAATCAGCAAGTACTTCACGAAAATAACCGCAATTTGTATAAAGAATATTGAAATTTTATTATTTTTTTTTAAATCATTTTCAAATTTCTTTCCAAATTTTAAATTAATTACTACACTAATTTAGTTTAGAATTTAATAACAAATTAATTTTTTTCTCTATACCTATATAAAAACTATTCATTTAACCATTTATATTAATTAAATAGTTAAAATTTTATTTTTTATTTTTTTCAGCTAATAAAAATGAATGATAAAAATATTAATTAATGCATTTTACGTTCTATTTTCAGTAAAATGCCACGCCAATTTACAAATTGATAGAAAAAAAAAACAAGCAATTTTCAAGCCAAATTTTATTATACTGCAGTTTTTTTTTCTGACAATGTTTATCATCAAAATTGTCCAAACAAGAGTGACGAATTTTAATAAGCTGCATCATTAATTAAACTTTCTCTGATAAGATATGTGATGAGAAACAGAGACGCGCCCCGCGCGGCTACAGCCTCCCAAAGACGGCTCCAGCAGCCAGCAGGTCTCCTCGCAAGCAGCAGTGGGAGAGCCAAGAAGGCGGGTGACTGGGAACAAACGAGAATTCCTCCACTCTCATGTTTCCTTGGTGCCTAGGAGAGAGCGGTTATGAATTATGGGATGCCTCCGCAGCACAAATCGTCCCAAATCTAACACAATGAAAATACTACATCCACAAATGTCGATATAACTCTTAATTTAACTGTCGGATTTTCCAAATTTAATAAAAAAATATAATGATTGTAATTAATTATTTATATTTTAATCAAAATATATGGTTAGAAGCTTTCTAAAACTTTTTTAAAAAATTGAAATTTGTTTTTGTTACTAAATTTTGCATATAATTAAATTTTAGGACCCATGCATGTCCCAATTTAGTAAACCGGGAAAATAGTCAAAACTGGTTGTTAATAAATATAAAAAATCTTGATAATAAAATATTTGAATTGTTTTCTTTCTAAAGGATTATATTAGACAAATATATTTTAATTGTTTAAATTTATAAACAATATTTTGAAAATATCTATCTAATGTTTTAAGTAAGTAGGAGAAATTTAACCCGCCACCATTTTAATGGCTGATATTCCCGTCAATAAGCGGTTGTTACTCGTCAAATAAAAGCCTGTATAATCAGGCGTACATACAAGTGCAGGAGGTACTACGTGCGAGTTCTGCCGGCTTGGGAGCGCTCGACGCCTGCCAGCAACGCATGTTTTCCTGGTCGTAAGACCGCCAAATACTCGCGGAGGAAGGCGCGAGCAACCGCGCGTACAAGGCTATTTGCTGCGACTGCGCGTAATGCTCGGTATTACACACATCTGTTGTACTCCCTCGTACTAAAAGCAATCAAACTTACAGCTCAACAAACCCTCAATGTCTCTCAAACCCTCCCAAATTGTGATAGAAGATTTTTTGGGGCGGGATGACGCAGCGGAAAATATGGAGGCCAAGCTCGCACTGCCTATATCCGCTGCGTATCTGTGAGGATGAATTTTATAAGCTGGTCAACAAGTGTATAGTATTTATTTGTTTAAAACATTGTTTATTGAGTTTATTTCATATTAATATTGTTTAATTAATTTTCGAATAACACATTTTTTATAGTCTTGAAATTGATGAATCGAAAATAATTCATTAATTAAATCAGTAATAAACAGAGCAAAAGTAATTGAAATTTTGACCAACAGTAAGTTTCCTATTTTTTTTTTAATCAATTGTTGTTTTGATAAAAAAAAAAAGTTGCATTTTAATTACGAAAATTTTTATAAGTTTTCCGTACAAATCATATTATAATAAAAAGCATAAATTTATAATAATCATGCAATATTGATATCGATATATCGAGGGCACAAACAAGTAAAAGACTGCATGTGTAACATATTATAGCTTGAATGACGACGTATATATTTCTTTCATAATTTAATTATTTTCAGCATGTTTTCCTCACTTTTATTTTTAATTTTATATAGAGAGTTCAATCTGTCATAATTATATTCTCTGCTAATATAATAATCTACAGGAACAAGGTGTTCCATGCATGAGTATACAGGTATAATATACAGATTAAATTTGATAATTATTATATTGAAAAATTTACCTTGGAAAGAATGAAGTTTTAATAAAGAAACTAACTATTTAATAATTTATTGCGTGTTGTTCTGCAAATTAATACGTTATTAAAGTTTATAAATAAAATAAAATTAATTTAAAAAAAAATCAACGCAACATAACAACTATCTCAAAATATTCAATAATATTAATTATATTTCTCTTGTCTGCTTTGTGTTGCACTCTAGTGAGCATGTTGGGAACTAACATACTATTATCCTTAACCATATGGCCCCTGGCACCCTGCTACTCCGCAAAATATCCTGCATGCATGGTTTTTCCAGTGAAATATAATATATAATATGCATTTTAATTTGTTTATCCAGAAAAAAACATAATAATAATTATGTAATATTTAAAATTATAATATGACACTTTACATAGAATTTATATTATTTCATATAATTATATAATATTAAATAAACAATTAATTATATCGCTTAGACACGTAGAACAAAAGCTATTTAAAATTATTTTAACACACAATTTTAATCAAACTTACAATTAGCCACAAAATATTATTAATAAGTAAAGAATAAAAAATGAATGCTTCTATATTTTAAATTAATAGCTGTGCAATTTAAAACATAGTTATATAGGAATTCAATAAATTCACTATAATAATTATATATTCCTTGTTTTCACTATATAGCTTAATTGTCATTAGTATCATTAAATATAATATTTATAAGTTTTATAATACATCCCAAACAAAGTTGTATTGGTCAATAATGCATGGATGAGAGTTACACGTTCATAAAAATATAGTTAAAAATAATTAAAATCTCGGTGATATGTTGACTGTACTGACGTGCTAATAAATTAGTAATCGTTGCAATGACTTTAATTTATAAATTTAACTGTAATAATAATTATATTCATGAATCATCTCTCCTTGCATCGCAATTAACTAAAGAAACTCGCATGCGTATGTTTGGAGAATATTATTAAGGGCTGCTATATTTTTAATTTTCTTTGATTCTCAAAGAGAGCTAATTTGACTCCCCGTGGGGCCTCTTGACACCTCGAAGTTGTTACTGACCCAGTACAGCAGCTACGAGGATGTGACCTTGGGGGCGAACACCCCCGCAGGGCGTGCCCCGGCCGCACCCAACACCAGACGGGCGCCCGGACCACTGCACCCCCGCTCGAGTTTCACAATGCTGCAACTGTTAATAACAGTTCTTACTTGAAAGTTGTCTATAGTGATGAGAAACGGTCACATTTTGCTGTAACTGAAAAGCGAGATTTCAAAAGTCATGAATTTTTATGATAATTGCTGTGTATATATGTGTTAACCATGGTGTATGTATGCTGGGATGCATGGAACGATGAATTTATCAATTTGATGATTTCTTTCATTCCCATATATTATACATTTTTATATATATATATATATATATATATAAGTCTTTTATTGAACACAAAAGTGTGCATATGGAATAATATTAGAAATACACATTATAGAATAATAATAGAACATAATAATAAACACATATACAAATTATATAATAGTTACAGAATAATAGAAAATGATAAGCAATATAAAATTTATTTATTTATTTATTTTTATTTTGGAACTTCTTTTTGGTTGTACAAGACAAACATATGTTCAAGTCAAAATTGGACAAAATACAACATAAAAACATCAAACTTAAACACATTTACATAAGTTATTTAACACTATCAAACACAATCACTGACAATAATAATAAAAACAAAATACAAGCCAAAATCACCATTAATACTGATAAATTTTAGTTTATGCGGAACATACATATATATACATATATATATATATATATACATACATATATATATATACATACATACATACACATACACACACACATATATACATATATATATATATATATACATACACATACACATATACACACACATACATATATGTATACATACATATACATACATATATATATATCAGTCAATACAATGTATATGTAAATTTATAATTTTGTTTATTTTATAATCCTGATAATACTTTTTCAGACATTTTATTACTCTCAAAAGCTTTAATAGAGTAAAACTCTTTATTGATCAATACATTCTTTAATTTTGTGCGAAAAAGTTTACTGGTTTTTATTTCTTTCAAACATGCTGGTAAAAATTCATAAAATTTTGCTGTTTGATACATTGCACAGTTTTTGAAAAATTGTGTGTTATGTCTTTCAGTAACTACATTCGATTTATTCCTAGTATTATAGTCATGATAGCCATCATTCTGAACATAAAAATTTGGATGATTTTTTTTGAATGAGGCACAATTTAAAATATAAATGCAAGGGACAGTTAACATTTTATTAGCCTTAAAATGTGAAACACACGACTGTCCTTTTGGTATTCTTAAAATCGTTCTAAGTGCTCTCTTTTGCAAAACAAAACATCGATTCAATAGTTCCGATTTACATCCCCAATTTATTATGCCATATGCCAAATGTGGATAAACATACGCATAATATATGGTTAGCAAGGTTTCATGAGATACATGATTCCTGATTGTATATAACATAAAATTGGCCGAATTTATCTTCTTACAAATCGCATTTACATGTAAAGACCAATCCAAACTTTCATTAATGTGTAGACCAAGAAACTTAACAGACTCTGCTCTTTTAATTGTTTTCCCGGCTAATTGCAACAAATAACTATTCAAAGGGATTTGTCTAGGGGAATGAAATTGGATGTATTCGGTTTTAGTTGAATTTAATATTAGCTTATTATTTGTACACCATGTATGTACCTCTTCAATAGTAAGTTTAATCTTACGAATTAATTCATCTTCGGCTTCTGCTGTGATTATAGCTGTAATATCATCAGCATACTTTACTAATACCGCATTCTTGACATGATCTGATAAGTCATTTGTTCCTGTATTAAACAATGTGGCTGACATTTTTCCTCCTTGAGGAATTCCAAGTGTAATCGGTAATTTGTCTGATTTATATGTAATATTTTGGCCGTTAGAATTTGAATTTAATTCAACATATTGTTGTCTGTTAGTTAGATATGAATCTAATAGATTACGACTCGAAACTCCTATTCCCATGTTATCAAATTTATTCAATAATACATCTTTATTTAGACTATCAAACGCTTTAGATAAATCAAAAAATATTGCAACGCAAAATAGTTTATTATCTATTGCCATATAAACGTGGCTTAAAAGATCAAATAGTGCTGTATCAGTAGAACGGTCTTTCAAGAATCCATGTTGACAGGGAGCAATTAAATGATTTTCTGTTTGATAATCCGTAATTTGATCGTCTAATGTATTCTCAAATAATTTGCCAAAAACAGATGTATTTGATATTGGTCTGTAATTATCAATAATGAAAGTTGGGCCTTTTTTATGAGTTGCATAAATCTTAGAATCCTTTAAACAATCAGGAAATATACCATCTGATATTGAATGGTTAATTAAATTAGATAAAGGGACAGACAAAACAGAAGCACAATATTTTACAACAGTATATGGTATTTCGTCTGGGCCAGCTGCATACTTATTAGGAAGGGATTTCATTCGATTTAAAATATAAATCGGGTCTATCGAACTAAAATTTAATTTCGTTTTACTTTTATCAGAATCGACAATAATTAAAGTATTAGAATAATTAAAAGGAAATTTTTCTGTTATTATATTTTCAATTGTCTTGACAAAAAAATTATTAAATAAATTGCAAATTAGTTTGGGGTCTGTAATCGTTACACTATTTATACATAATTCATAATTATTCTTATTATTAACATTTGTTTTCTTTGTTTTGCATTCTTTATTAATTATATTCCACGTAGCTTTAATTTTATTATTAGCTCCTTTTATTTCATGGTCATTCTCTTTAAATTTAGCGGTGGCCATATTTTGTTTATAAGATTTCATTTCTTTTTTATAAGTAGACTCTAAATTTGGGTCAGTAAATTTTACATCATAGTGTAAGCGTTTTAAAGAAATCCCTTGTTCGTAAAGATGGGGGTTATTAAGTATCCAGGAAGGTTTATTTTTGTTACTTGAAATTTTTCTTTTAACAACAGGAAAAGCCTCGTTGAAATGATAAATAAAAATTTCAAGAAATTTTGACCATCTCTCATTTGAATTGAGATCAGGATTTAATAAATCATTCCATTCTTCACGAATTAATAGGAGCAGAAAATTATCTAAATTGCATTTGTCAAATATTCGTTTATAATAAAATTGTTTTTCTTGTATTTTATCAATGTTCTTCGAGTTATTTAATGTTATTGTGACTATAGTATAGTTATGGTCCGACAGAGTTGTTTTTTCAGTTTTATAATTAGTATTAATAGCAGATGTACTTTTAATAATATGATCAATTAAAGTAGCCGTTTTCATTGTTTCTCTAGTAGCGGAACTATTAACAATTTCCAACTTGTATGAGTCCAGTATATCTTTATATAAAATTACATTTGCATCATCAATAAATAAATTAAGATTTACGTCACCCGCAATAATAAAAAAATCATCATTATTTTTACAGTATTTAATTAATTTTTTGCATAACATTTCAAATTCTTTTAAGAATGGTTTTATATTATTTTCTGTGTTGTCAAAATTCTGAATTTTTTTCATCACTCTAGATATATTAGGTGGGCGATATATAGAAGCAAAATAAATGTTTGTTGTATTGTTAATTACTAATTTCGCTATGCAGCATTCAAAAACTGATTCAATGGATTTTATTTTAATATCATTTATATTTGAACCTTTACGAGATAGAATTACTACTCCCCCACATTTTTGAATATCTCTACAGTAATATGAAACTATCATAAAATTTTTAAAATTTATTGTTATAATTTCAGATTCATTCAGCCCATGTTCACATAATATAATTATATCACAATCAACCATTTCAAGAAAATACTCAAATTTTGGTAATTTATTTTTTAGGCCTGGTAAGTTAAGCTGAAGAATTTTAATATTACATGGGGCTGAGTGAACCTGAACATTAAGTTTTTTTTTTGTTGGGCAATTTGGTGGAGATACTATTTAGTGTACTGGCACGGAGCCGTGATCTCACAGGGGAAGATTGTGTATCTTCCTGAGAATTTTTAATGGGGGATTTCAATTGAGATGCCAGATTAAAATTATCAACATTTGAACTCAAAACATTATCATTAATAGTATCATTTTTACTAATAATGGATGGTGAGACAACAGATGAAATTTCATTAATTGATTTTTCTGAATTAATTGCACTTTTCTTAGCAGCGGTTTCATCATTTTTTAATAGATCATTTGTAAATTGGAATTTATTATCTAAAATCGTTAGTAAAAAAGCTTTGAGTCTTGGATGTAATGAGTTCAGATCTATAATATCTTGATTCAATTCAAGAGAACATACAGGATCTGGTAAGGGTGGTCCTGATTCAGGCAAACTATTGTTTACCAAAACAAGACTTGACTCCTCACTCGGGGCAATACCGTCGTTCGCCGGAGCGAGGCCTGACTCCTCGCCCGGGGTGGTACCGTCGTTCACCGAAACGAGGCCTGACTCCTCGCCCGGGGTGGTACCGTCGTTCACCGAAGCGAGGCCTGACTCCTCGCCCGGGGTGGTACCGTCGTTCACCGGAGCAAGGCCTGACTCCTCGCCCGGGGTGGTACCGTCGTTCACCGAAGCGAGGCCTGACTCCTCGCCCGGGGTGGTACCGTCGTTCACCGAAACGAGGCCTGACTCCTCGCCCGGGGTGGTACCGTCGTTCACCGAAGCGAGGCCTGACTCCTCGCCCGGGGTGGTACCGTCGTTCACCGAAGCGAGGCCTGACTCCTCGCCCGGGGTGGTACCGTCGTTCACCTGAGCGAGGCCTGACTTCTCGCCCCGGGTATTAGACATCTGCTCCTTCGTGGCTGGCACTGGCAGTCCCTCCACCCTCACTATGTCAGGCGTGACAATTGAGGGGCGGGTACTCTCTCGCAAGGTAGAGGTCTGGCATTGCCCGGAACTTACAAGGACCGCCAGGTTATTAGAAGGAGGGGCCCTAGCGGTAATGACGTTTGCTAGAGTAGATTGGGCTGATTCCTCAAAGAGTTCTTTAACAGCTGTTTCATCATCATTACTTGCAACTTTCTTTGCTAATGTCTTCCATCCATAATAAGCAACAATTTCAATGTCAAGATCTTTGAACACTGAAATAATGTCTTGTTTTATAGTAGACCAGTTGAAAC
The DNA here is from genome assembly GCA_949825025.1 of Siphlonurus alternatus. Taxonomy (NCBI): domain Eukaryota; kingdom Metazoa; phylum Arthropoda; class Insecta; order Ephemeroptera; family Siphlonuridae; genus Siphlonurus; species Siphlonurus alternatus. Next base: position 31,339,037 of record OX463782.1, read on the forward strand.
CGTCTCTGCCACATGCTAAACGAGGAATTGCGAGTTTTTTTATACTTAAAATCTCACAGATATTTCTTAAATTTTTTAATGCAAGTAGTATATTTGAGTGGTCAGGATAGCTGTTATGGACAGATTTAGTAACTAAGTAGAAAATAAAACTGTCATCTGAAGATAAAACAGCTACTTCACCAGTATTTTTGAGTTGACTCTTTAAAAAAGGGGTTTGTCCATGTTTTTTTTTAAATTGAGTTGCAACTCCACGTCCTTGTTTAAATGTTTTATCAACGCAGTGGGCGTAGGATGTGCCTGGTGGTGCGTCAAACAAATTTCCTTTCTTTTCAATGAAACGGAAATTTTGATGTTTTCTTTTTATATTATGGTTATTGGTATTTTTCTGATGTAAAGTCGGAAAAGACTCATTATTAATATGTTGTAGTACTGAAAATGAGTTTGATGTTGGTACTGTCGCACCCCACGGATTATAAGGAGGTCTTGGGGGGCGCAATTGGGCACCCTGGCTTTGGCGCGGCAGCTGGGTAGGGTGCGGTCGCTGAGCGCTCAGTTGGTGTTGGAGCGGGCGACGAGGTTGATACTGACTTACAACGTGCTGCCGGCGTGTCTGCTGCTGGCGTGATTGCTCAGATTGTTGCTGCTGCTGCTGGCGTGATTGCTGCTGCTGCTGTGGCACTCTAGTGAACGACGTCGGCTGAGGTGGGCGTTGTTTTGTGTAACCAGCCGTCCTCCAAGGTCGCGAGAATTGAACTGGTGACCTGTCATAATCAGCTGTTTGTATATGACATTGATGATTTGAATTTCCCTCATTATTAAAGTTATTTGCAGAAGAAATTCCATTTCTTTCATTTAACATTAATTTAATAGTGCATTTAATTTCTTCTCTAAAGTCAGTAAATAAGTCCTTAATATTATGTTGAATTAATTTGTACATTGGATGTACAGTCAGATCATTTGATAGGCTTTCATTGGACATATGTATATCAGAATTATTTTTATCATAATTAATAAATTGTGAGTTAAAAACCTCCGGTGTAGTTCTAGCAGGTGGCGGCCAGTGTGGTACGAGCGGAGAGCAGAACTGAGGTGTAGCACGCATGGAGCGTAGGTCCGTCATGATGTTGTTCTCAAGAGAATATTTATCACACCTTTATATTTAAAGTTCAATGCACAGGACACTTAGTAGTAATGTATCACTTAATAGAAAAAAACTTCAACTTTCCGATGAACAGACTTTCTTTTTAATTAAATGATAGATAAAAAGGTTAATCTTTAAAAATTACGGAGCAGTGAAAATATTGTAGTTAAGCTCTCAGGTGCTGCCACCTACCTCCAAATAACAGGTGATATTGAGAGCTTGTTACATCATATTATATCACATTTTTTTTATAATATATAAATAAATAATATATCCTTCTATGCAAATTGTATGACTGTAAATGAATGATTTCTTTCCCTATAGTTGAAAAATTAAGTCTTCAACTCATCTTTTACACGTCGAAACGTCTAAACCTAATCTTTTTACCTCTAAAACACATCTTATTTCCTCTTCGCTTACAGTGAGGATGAAATGGAGACAATATTTCTAACATTATATATACTCAAGGAGAGGAAAAAATACGTAATTTTGTCTTTCCCCCTCTTTTTTCCTCTAAAATGGTGCAAAATAAGAGGAGAAAAGACGACAGGAGAGCTTAATTATAGCGAAGAAAATATAAAATTTATTTCAACGCGGGTTCCTTTATATTTGTTAATAATTAACATTATAATATTTGCAGCTAATTTATATACACAAAACCAAGGTCCATGCGTTAGTATTACAGTATTGTTATGTTGAGAGCTTCCGTCTTCAACGATAATATGCATCGTATAATTATATATTATGTAAGACGCCTGTATATATAACCTAAAATGTATAATTTCAAGCTTAATTAAGAATAAAACTTAAATCTCTTGACAATATCCAAATTATTTGGCTAAATTATCATACATTATTTTATTTTCTATATTATGAGATGTAATTTTAGTAATTTGAATTGTTAGTTCGCTTACGAAAAACAGCTTTAAAGATATTTGAGCTCATCTACTTGTTGTATGCATCAGAGTACAATTTTTATAATTATTATTTTATATAGAAATACTGTGTAAAATATAAGATAAATAAAGGACAGCATACGAAGTAAGTCAGAAATTGATATTCAAATTTAATGGTTGTGATGACCCTTGATTAAATTTCTGATTGTTATAAATGATATCCATCACTGCAGTAATCTCTTCTTTAATATTACAACATGAACCAACGTTAAATCACATCAAAGGTGAGATCACAGTATATTATATTACAAGGCTATATTACCAAATTTAGAAACAATCATCACAATTAAAATAATAAAAAAAACTTACGATGATGTATTACTTTGTAAATGATGCAATGTTTTCTTCGAGGAAAATTATTCTGAAGTTAGTACCATGCAAACAATGAGTTAATGTAAGGCTGGTCATGGCGCCTGAGACGCCAGGGGGAAAGTGGATGACGTCATCAGAGGACCTTGGTTCACACCCACGCGGTGACGATCGACAACTATATAATTTATTGATGAAGCTAAGATAGATCTTGTATGGTATGAGGGTCGGACTGGGCTCAAAGGGCCTGCTGTGCAAACAAGAGTACGGGCCCATATCAAGGGCCTACTTGACTCTGTGCATGGGGGTCTAATTTTAACGTTGTAGGGGTCTCCCAGGCTATCGCTCACCAACTCTTATGGCCAGTCCGAGCCTGAATGGTATATATGTGATGCTTTAATACATAAGTTCATAAAAAAATGAAGGTTAAATATACAATCAACATATCAGTCATGTTAAATTTCAATTTTTGTGTTCCATCTATAGAAATGGAGAAATATTGATTCGTAATATTTCAACATAATATAGTCCAATTATTATGATAATTCCGTAACCAATGAAATTTGAGACTATATTACGTATGTAATTCAGTTTTGAAATTTTGCTGACGGGCTAGAAGTTATATTTTATACAAGTACTGACCTACGTGTGATATACACCGCTGATTTACGAATATAAATGCTAGAAATTCTACATTTATGGAGGGAACATATAATTTAAATTTAACTGTATGAATGTATTATTTGTTTTGTTTCTTTGCAATTTTCAACAGAGCCAATAAAGCCATGGCATATTTGACAGTCATATTGTGGACACATTGAGGTTGGTCTAACCTAAGAACAATCATCAATGTTTGATGTGAGCTAATAATGGTGTGACTGGACATGACTTGGATTTATTGTAGAGCTGCAGCTGTCAAGTTGAAAGTATTGTTTTAATTTGCACACTTTCATTTGTAGAACGTTTAAATGAAGCATCCAAACTATTTTGTAAATCATCATCACAAATAATTATTTGTAATTACGTAGAGCTAGACACTATACAAAATAATGTATTATCATACTATATCAAGCAAAAGTAAGTATAAAGGCCCCGGTTTACTGTAATTTTTTAATTTGTACTAAGAAAATAAACAAGACAGAAGAACCATATATGTTTTAAAAAAATTGAAAAAATATGAGTTTGCATTTTTTTTATTGTTATTTTTATTCTTAATATTGTGTTTTACCGTTTTAACAACAAAGAAAGAATACTGGAGAAAAAAATGCTGATAATTAATATGTAATTATTTTTTAAGTGCTTGCAGTAAAATCACGATTGTATATATAATATTTAAATCATTTTGTACATTATTTTTTGTGCTGTTTTGGTCATAGTTGCATGATGAATTTACTTACGTTTTCCAGTACAATTGCTCTCGTACACTTCCCCTTTCTCCTCCTAGTAAGGTAATTTTGTCACGCATGTCCGCGTCCGGTCAGTAAACTGACGTCAGCATTTCCGACCAACGTCGCTCGTGGGAACTTCGCTAGGGGAATTTTTTCATCAGTCTGCACATCTTACGGTGGTGTTCCTTTTATTTAACAATTTATGTCAATGCCAATGGGATTACGTCAAAGTTGTTCGCCACCCTGTAGTTAGTCTGCTAATGACATTATAAAGTAACACTACTTGAGATATTTTAAGGTAGAGATAACGCCGAACAGCTGATCGACGTAATGCCCTTTGATTAACATGTAAACCTTAGCAAATTGACAAAAATTCTGAAATTTTTTTGAGAGGCAGATATTAGTGCCTAAAAGCCATAGAAAAAATTTCAAAACGATTTAACGAGCCGATTTTTTTTAATTAATTTTTTTAATTTTCAGCATAGGGCTTTCCCATGGAGAGCCAAACTAAAAAATTAATTTAAAAAAATCGGCTCGTTAAATGTTTTTGAAACTTTTGCTATGGCTTTTAGGCACTAATATCTGCCTCTCAAAAAAATTTCAGAATTTTTGTCAATTTGCTAAGGTTTGCATGTTAATCAAAGGGGATAACGTCGAACAGCTGTTCGACGTTATCTCTACCTTAAATCCTGTGCGATGTAATCTCAACTCTGGTAATGTTTGAGGTACACTTCTAGAAAGCCCAAACGTTACTTCATGCTCTGATAAATTCATTTGTTGATTTTGTTGAGTTCAAATGTTTTAGGAAGGTCGTAATATCAGAATGATCTTCTTAAATCCTAAAAAACATCAAACCTGAATGTTGTTGCCTGCAGTTTGAAACTGAGCACCAACAAGTCATTCAGGAGTAAAATTTCTAATATCCCGAAGTGTATATACAAGACATTATAGTAAAAAATAATGCTGATGAGAAGTTGATGTGAGAGAATGATTAGTCACACGATGAGAAATATTATATAAATAAATGCTTACCGAGGATACTAAAGAAATATCCATGAGGAAATTATTTAATTTTTTAAGCCATGTTCCAAGAACAGTAAATTCTACAACCTTGTACAAAAAATCTACAAAAACTTTATCGATTTTGACCTTTTACTATCATTTTGACATTTTGGATGTCTCAATAAAATCTTACGTTTCTAAAAGGTACAAGCCAATTTCAAATTTTATATTCTACTCGTATTTGATTTAAATTATAATTTCGACTGTAGCCTTAGCTCTTTAATAGCATTTGAAATCGTTTTGTTAGATCGTCTGGCGAGGAGGCCACGTGTCGTGTGTGGGAGATGTGACAATGTTCAGACATTGGACACCATTGGTTTTATCATTCAAAAATCTTTATGTGTAGTCTCGAACTAAACAAAAAAACATCTGTTTTAATAGAGTGTTTTGTGAGAACAATTTCTGAACAAACCTAAAATAAATGATGATGTATTTTATAATTATTGAATGTGTATATTTAGGGGCGCAGATCAAGGGGGTAGGTCATGGGGGTCATAGGTCACTGACCTCAAAATATGGGTAGGCACTTCCGTCACCATTTATTCGCATTTTTGTTAACATTGACCGATCTAGCCCTTTCTGATTTTTTTTTTATCCTTCGCCTGGTCAAACATTTTGAGAGTGAGATGGAATTCATAAACATTTTTTTTAATTAGCTACATAAATATAACAAAAATTGTCGTTGTAAATGATAAACAAACATTGTCCATTAAATTAGCTTGGTGTAAGAAAGAGGTGTGGTGGGAAAAGTTAACGACATGAAATATGACCCGCGGATATAGAAAGTTGCTACAAATGTAAGTTTAAAGCCATGTACTCCAGCTGATCCAGATATGTTCCTCTGGTAGCTCAGTTGGTAGAGCGGTGGACTGTAGAGGTAAAATCGTCAGAGATCCATAGGCCGCTGGTTCGAATCCGGCCCGGAGGAAAAACTTTTTATTTATAAAATAATGACAACAAAAATAATTTTTCTTTCTAGCATACCAAACAAGGGTCTTATTTTATTTTTTAACTGAAGAATGCAAACAGGACATAAAAAAAAATTGTGTCGTATTATTTTTGCATTAATTTCTCTTAAAAATCAGTGAATCAGTGACTGTATGCCAAATATAATGATTTTGCTATTCAATAAAAAAATCATATTGCTTATTTGAAGAAAGAGTATTTAACATAGTAAAAGTATAATCATGTAGGATCTTGAGGAGGGAAACAAGTAGAGAATGTAGAATTAGTACATAACAATTAAAATGCAACTATAATTACACTTAAGTGGCTCTTTGATGAATGATATGCGCAACTTTTAATATTAAAACAAAATTATTTCTTTTAGTTATTTTGTATTAATTAAGAAAGGTTTAATTTGCCAAGGGGGATTTGTAACGCATGCATAAAAATATTAATTTTAGTTTTAAATTAATTGTTATTTAATTAAATATAATTTCACTTCTTAAGTACCAGTGACTATATTATTGTGTTCATGTATCATATTAATTAAGTTTGATAATGATTGAAAAGCACTAATTTTATTAGTAAATTATAAGTACATTTGTACATTTTTTTAAAAAATATTTATTCATAACTCTCATTACTGCTTAATTCAAGTGTATAAGTGAGCGTGATTCTACGATAGGTAAAAATTTTTAAAGACCCATTATTGTATTATAAAGCTTGTTATTTTATAACAGCTTTTAAATTTTGGAATTATTGAATCAATGTTATAAAAATTTTCATCCACCTTTATTTATCATGTGTTGTAAAAAAATTCTATACAACTAAAATTATCACAAACAAAAATGCAACATGGTCCACTTTTGTATTAACTTTACCACATTTTACACCATACTAGTAACAAACGTGCGTGATATTACTGTGGGTGTGGTGGGAAAATATTTGCTACATTTAATTGGAGTTGCGGATATAGAAAGTTGCTACAAATGTAAGTTTAAAGCCATGTACTCCAGCTGATTCAGATATGTTCCTCTGGTAGCTCAGTTGGTAGAGCGGTGGACTGTAGAGGTAAAATCGTCAGAGATCCATAGGCCGCTGGTTCGAATCCGGCCCGGAGGAAAAACTTTTTATAGCGTAATTATTAATTAATAATCATTATGCCATGTACACTATGCATAATATATAGAAAAAAGTACGAAGGTTATAATTTATAATTGTTTTATTGCTTTATTATAGAGACAATTAACATAATTAAGCACGTGCGGAAGATCATTTAATTAATAATAATAATGATAGTTGTTTATTGAGTATCAGTACAAAATAAAACACAGTACAACAACGCAATGGTAGGCATGAAAAAGGATATCACATTAATTAATTACTAATTAATTAATTTCACATTTAATTACAAAGAACATGAAACTACGTCAATAATTACAGAACAATAAAATTAATAAACAAGTCAAAGAAGCATCATGCCAAAAATATTATCACACTAGATATTAAAGAAATAAAATTATCACCATCGGAGCCTAAATTTTGATGTAAGAAAACTAAGAAAAGCAAGACTCTTGACATCCTTCATGATATTTTCATCGTACTTGGTTGGAGGACCTCGAGCTAAATATTTTCAATTTTTTCAGATTTTTTTAACCCTCTAACACCCTCAAAATCGAAGGAAAAGACTCTGACGTCATAGTCTTTCAATGTTTTCCCTATGCTTGCGTGTTGAAATTTTACATGACTATGACGTCATAGTGTTTTGCAGCACGATTTTAAAAGTGATGTTAGACGGTTATGAAAATGTGAAAAAATATGTAATAAAAAATTACATGAAGGTTGCGAGCGCGATGCATATCAGTAATACAAATTTCACAGCTCCTGCACTACTGCATTAGCAGCACGCACACACCTCGGGACACTACGAACTTTACCCCTGCTCTCTTTGTGGGTAGCCTATAATATACTGTATAATAATATATATATAGAATATAGACGTATAGTAAACTTAAAAAATTCGGGCATGACTAAACAAGGTGCTTATCTAACCTCCCCCATATCGCAAATTTGCATCTCTTTATGCACACTCGTCGCCTTGAAAAATTTCCAACATTCAGCCTTATTGTTAATCGCCAAGCTTCTGTGTTATTCTTACGAGACATGGTGATTAACAAGGCTGCGCAAAGGGAAATTTTCCGAGGCGACGAGTGTACCTTGGAGCTGCAGCAAATCAGGTAAGGGTAAAGTTCCTGCTGTTACGAGAGGTACGTATTTTGTGTTGCTTATTATCAAAATAAAGATGGTCCACTTGAACACAAGGTGTTTTTTAAGCAAAGTAGATCTACTTTTTTTTTCTTATTTCAACGTAACCCTATTGTGGGATACCTGTAACAAGTGACTAAATTTAACTTCCAGGGCTCTCCGTGAACCGATCTATCATAATATTCCTTTTTAGGGGTTTGAAGGTTTCTTCAAATCTGGGGCTGCCATGGCCTATAGCAACCCATCCCAGCATTCTCCCGGTTGTGACTGAGGAAACCATGGAAACCTCAGTCACAATGGTAGTCAATTGATGGAGGAATGAAGGATTCCAACAATCACCTCCCCAATGCACGAGTGGGAGTTTTTTAACAACCGCCATGTATTTACAACATAGGAACTGCATATTAATTTGGCAATTTGGTGCAAAATTTCTGGGTGATGGGCATATTATACGATCCAATGATCAAACAATATTTACATCGACACCATTGCCATCTACTTGCAAGCTAACTTTTCCAAGACAAGGAGTTAAACTTTCTTTTTTATGTAAATTTATCATGCAGTTTTAGGGTAATTGATTATTGTAATGTTATGCTATCACACCTTCTAATGTTTTTTTGCCGCACTATATTTGATAAATTAGTATAATAATTTATTAGATTCAACATTCTCGCCTCAAAGATGCAACTAGGTCTACTTTGGTATAAAATTTAACCATATATTGAACTTAAAGTGTGCGTGATATTACTGGTGGGTGTGGTGGGAAAATATTTGCTACATTTAATTGGAGTTGCGGATAGAAAGTTGCTACAAATGTAAGTTTAAAGCCATGTACTCCAGCTGATTCAGATATGTTCCTCTGGTAGCTCAGTTGGTAGAGCGGTGGACTGTAGAGGTAAAATCGTCAGAGATCCATAGGCCGCTGGTTCGAATCCGGCCCGGAGGAAAACTTTTTATGTTGTAAAAAAACAAATAAAATAATAATATTAAAATAAAAAAATCACTTTTTTACTCTGAATATGATAATATATGGATTTAAATAAATATAGAGCACTTTATTATTATTTTTTTGAAAACTAAAGGTAGAAGGACACAGCGCAAGAGCGCAAGAGAGAGAGAGAGAGAGAGAGAGAGAGAGAGAGAGAGAGAGAGAGAGAGAGAGAGAGGATTCTTTTTTAAATAGTTTTATTAGTGAAAATCAAATATCAGTCCTACCGAGGCCGGAAGCCTTATGGGACTTATGGGTAGGTACTGGTATAAAAATTATATTACATTACAGACTAAACATGCACATATAGTTCTTTGAATTAAAACACACACACACACATACACAAAATATTAAGATAAAACCATTTTTTTTATTTTAGTTTTGAGTTCAATTTTATCCTTTCATTGTTTAATAAAAAATGGAATTTCATTCAAAATTTTAGGCAAGACAACATCCAAACTTCTTTCGCCATATCTATTATTTGCTAAAGGTACACCACTACAGGCTCTGATAATTGATTTCTAATGGAATACTAAAAAAAAAATAATAATAATAAATAAAAAAAATAATAAATTCGTACCATTCTCAATTTTCTAGCTATATATTATAACATGATACTGTTGCCAAAAATATTAACAAGGTAAAGGTTATCTTTCGCGCATATATACAAGGAAGTATTTTATTATATGGCTTGAAACCAAAGTCACCAAACGATGCCGAACGATCCAATTAATTGTCACTAATTTTTTTTTGTCTCTTCACACACCAAATTTTATTATTGATAATTTAATAATTTTTTATTAAAATGAAGTTTTTTGATAAGAAAAACTTTGCATCAGTGGTGAGATAAAGTTATCTACTTTCACTCGAAACAGCTGATGTTTTCTTTGCGTGGTGGGAGGAATTTTCTCATATGATATGACCCAGATTACACTTATCACCAGCACAGCAAGTTTAAGGCCTCTAAGGTTTGCCACTTCAGATATGTTCCTCTGGTAGCTCAGTTGGTAGAGCGGTGGACTGTAGAGGTAAAATCGTCAGAGATCCATAGGCCGCTGGTTCGAATCCGGCCCGGAGGAAAAACTTTTTATTTCATTTAAAATGTAATATTTTATAAAATTATTATAATTGTAATTATTTTTATTTTTTTTAACAAGTATTTTTCATTTTTTCTGCTTTTTTAATTCAATTTAAAGTAATTAAAACTTTATTGTTTATTTGTATGCTTATAAACAAATTGCATTTAATTGCATTTTCTTGAAATAAATTATTTATACCAATTTTATTTGTATTAAAATTATTTTTTATAATAATTTAAATAATTATATGTTATTTTATACATATATAAAATTTAAATAATATAATACATAAATTATTTTATATTATTATATGTATTAATGTATAGGGTGAAATAATAAAAATAAATAAAATACATCCTTATATTTAAAATATTAAACTGAACCAAAACACGTCATGATTATCGTGCTAAAATTGCTTCAAATATATTATTTTTTTCATAAAATTTATTTTAAATAAATGTATAAATTATTGGTGGTGCTCATTCTATAATATGATGACATGATGACAGATTTATTATATGCTTTGTTGCTTTGTATATAATAATGTAAGTATGCCTAATCTTTTTTTAATATTGTTGCATGGAATTATCAATTGCATGTATTCTGAAATTGAATAAAATGTAGTTATTTTCAATGAGTCCATGAGAAGTCAACTGCCAATGTATTTTAATTTCAAGTCACTATTTGACGTATGATGATAAGGAGGAATAAAGAGAAGTTTTATTTTATGATGATTAATTTTTATTTACAAAATTTTATCGTATAGAACAAAGTGCATCACTGCAGCAAAGTTCTATTGTTTGAGTTGCAATAAAGGCTGAATTTGTACGTAATTTGAGTAGAATGTGAACTTTGTTGATGGAGGGAAATTTAATACGAACCTCTTGTATTCTGACCTGATGGTATCAGCGAGAGAAGGGATACACGTGACGCGTAATATGACGCGTGATTAGAAAGTGCAGCAAATGTAAGTTTAAAGTCTTGAAAATTAGAGACAACAAATATGTTCCTCTGGTAGCTCAGTTGGTAGAGCGGTGGACTGTAGAGGTAAAATCGTCAGAGATCCATAGGCCGCTGGTTCGAATCCGGCCCGGAGGAAAAACTTTTTTTCATCACATTTTAATTTTCAAATTAATGTTATTATATTTGCTATTAAAAATAATAATTTTATAAATTAAGAAGGAGAAGGAAATAATTTGATACTAAAAATATTAAATTCAACAAAGAAATTAAAAAAAAAGAGGTACGATATGCAAATTTGTGAGATGGTGGGAGACTCGTCATTGCAGTCCCTATATCATCACTATATAATCTTATAAGATTATAAGTTTATAACACGTCTTGGTAATTCATATCAACTGATTATGATTTTTTTTATCATATAAAGCTTATAGCAGATTTAATATATAATTACAATATGCGAGAAGGCCCGGTTGAATATAATTAACATTAATTTTTTATGTACATTTATACTATTTTAACAAAATAGATTTATTGCATTTTGTAAACCATCGGAAGCAAACAAAATTTATTAAATAATTTTTAATTAATGCATTAAAACTTAAATAATATAGTAAATAACTATGGTTTAACATTACAAATTTCTATAAGGGATAGACGAGTGTTTTTATGTTAATAAGTTAAGATTGGGAAACGGTTGCTGTTCAGAGAGAGCGATACATATTAATTTAACATGTTTTTACATCGTTAATACTGTTTGTGTGGGTCTATAACTGTAGGATGAAGAATAAATCACGGGCGTTGGTTAGTCAGTACCGACAAGTACTGATTTTATTATAAATTACAAAATTATTAACATCTTAAACGATTAAGGAATGTTGTGTCCACATTAAGATGTATTTACATGTGGACTTTACGATTGTAACGCACTCTACATGGAATCTTATGATAATCAAATTTAATGTCCATAAGGGGCATTCACAAAGCCTTAAGGCCACAATTAAGGCTTAATAATTTAAGACCAGAAATTTTGGGTCTAAAAAACACGTCTAAAATCAAGCTTTAAATTATCGAGCCTTAAATGTGGCCTTAAGACTTTGTGAATGCCCCTTGATATGACTCAAACTATTTACTTTAAGGCTGTCATAAGATTCCGCTAAAAATGCGTAAAAATCGTTTCAATCTTCAAAAAGAATTCTCATGTAAATACATCTTGAAGTTGCATTAGGTAGACAAAGTGGGCGAGTTGCTGCATCTTGCGTGCACCGGGGCTCGTAGTACGTGCAGCGGTCAGTCGTTGGCAAGGTCACTCGGGGGCGGTCGGGCACGGGGGCAAAGCCCCTCAGTAACGTCTGCCAGGGGGGCCTCCCAAGGGCAAAAGTACCTGCAATTACCGCCGGCCAGACGAGCATGTCTTCCACTTTTCCTTTCAATGTGATTTATAAACCATGAAATTACATGTGCAATTTATTTGTTTAAAAAATATAAGTTAGTATTGCATAAAAACCTGTGATACGTGCCAGCAGTTAAAATTATGAAATTTATTTTTATATATATATATATAAGACCATACATTAAAAGTAATGTTAGCAATTTGTTATATGAGGGTATTAATACTGGAATTTCCTCCTAAAAGTGCAGGATAAAAATTCAATTTTAAATTCACTACATTTTCTCCATTATAATAAAATTGCATCAAATTCATTACAAATAACATCATAGTACATGAAGTTTATAATTTACTACAATTTTTATACATTTTGTTATTTGAATTATATAAAGTATCTTATAATACAAAGTAACTTTCAGTCAAATATTTAACTCATTTATATGTTTTAATTTATTGAAAATATAAATGATGCGACGACGCTATTAAAAATAAATTTTCTTTTGTTTTATGCTTCTTAGCAAAATTAAAAGTCATTATATTTAATTTGCACTTATTATAATATAAGCATTCAATTATAAAACCTTTTGTTTATACTTATTTAAATTAATTATACATGCCAAGCAGACAGAGTGTTGAAACAAAGAGGCGATGACTATAACATTATGGAAGTATATAAGATGGAAATTTGAAACTCCTATGTTTTTACTGTAACGAAGATTTATGATCCTAAGTTTACCTGGACGAAATATAAGTATGTAATAAAACGAAAACAAATTTGTTCACTTATTGCCTTGAATACAAAAAAATTAAAAATATATATAAAAGTCATGGTCAGATGTTTAGTGCTGCATTACATCTATTACTAAGAAAGAGGGCATGAATTGTACACATGTGGTTCTCCTGGCTTTAAACCATATATTGAACTCCCGGTTCATTGACAAAAGCTGTACCGTCAATCCTGGCTGAGATTTCCACGTTTCTCTCAGTCGCAGGCAAATGTCGGGATGGATTGCAAGGCCGTGGCCGCCCCCGTTCCGGAAGAGCCCGTGAAACGCTCAAGTTAGGGTTTCGGAAGTTTCAGGGTTTCAAAGTAGTATGTAATTAGTAAGTAGAAGTACCCAATAGCGTTTAATAAAAAAAAATGTACACTTAGGGGCATAAGGAACGCTAAGCTTGATAAAAATTATTTATTCTTTTTCATATTATATTATATGTGTGTCTTTTGTAAATAAAGATCATAGTCTTAAAATAAGATAGTTTACCATCTTAAAATAAGATTACTCGAAGGGTCTTAATTTCAGATATTTGTATTAGGAGCACATAAACCTCAAAGAGGAAACGGGTATACATTTTTTTTATTTAATTAAATTTTTGTTAATAAATTTGATTATAAATTAAAAATATAAATAAAAAAAAATAATAGAATCATAGACTAGAGAAGGAACTAACTTTTTTTACATTATTACGCTGAAAATTCATAATAACTTAATACTTAATTCATTCAAAACGGTGTTACTTTTTATAGCCAATCAGTCGGGGTATGTAATAACGTTCGAGGTTTCTCAATGTGTACCAGTGACGTCACAGGTGACCCTTGATCTCACAGTGAGATCAGCAGCTCGAGTGATGCTTCTCTCAGCCGCAGGTAGCCTTGACGTCCCGACAATAATTAACTTCGGACACCAACAATAACCAAGGCCACGGTATTGTTGAAGATTTTTATTATGTAGGGGGTGATGTCATAGATGCCCCCATTTAGTTAATGAGCTAACTCATTCAAGCTTAAAAATCATATGAATATTACTGCATATTATTATTGTTTGTAAATTTATGAAAAAATGTTGTAACTCAAGCTTGTTTTTAGTATATACTAAAAAAATAATGGTGGAAAGTTATAATATTTAAATGCAGTCATTATATTTTAAAAGACTATTATTTTTGACCTGTAGGAGGTAGTAAAATCTCTTCTCTCGGGCCTTCTGTTGGAGAGTAAGCAATTTTCAATTTTCTTAATACCTCGTCGTCATAAACTAAAAAAAAAAGAAAAAAAGGTAAATTGCAGATTGTAACGTATATTTTTATTAATTTTTATTTCAATTATCGCATTTTTAATATGAAGAATGGAAATTTTAGGAAAAAATAACATTATGCATTTTTCACCAATTTAGTAGTTATAAAGAAAGAAAAAAAAATTGTATATGGTCATCATATAAATATTCAATCACAAGAAATCTTGTTATTTTTTCTTCAATTATAATATCCAATACAATATATAATTTCAGTGTCAGTTGATAAATTGTAGTGTTGAAGAAACGTCACTTTTTTATAAGTAGAAAAAAAAATCAGAAGCTATAGATTACAGGAAATTCGAGCTATGAATACTCGATAAATTGAGGATGACTCATCAATTGCTTGGTGGTGAAGATTTGAATGCAAGCATGCTGCTTCTGTGAAGGTCGACCGAGCCTTGGTGGTACTTGAGCGGAAATCTATACAGAGCATAAACTGAAAGAAGAAGCTGCCAATCACGAAGTGCTACATCAAATTGATTGCATATCAAGGTCTAGGTTACAAACTACGTAATTTTAACTTGCTGTTTATATTCTAGCAATTTTTAGGTCTTAATTTTAACTTTTCTTTTTACAACTATAGTCTTACCAGAGTTTCTGACTTGCATATCAATATTTCAGTTCCGATTAATTAATATGGCAGCTCTGTTAGAAAAATTTAGACGTTAAATATTCAATTATGTATTTTTATATAAGCCAAAAACAAGAAATTTCCAGCTTAAGGTAGATTTTCATGAGCGATTTCCAGCCTGCGACACGAATAATGAGCGCACCTGCTGTAACATACACTGGCAGCCATATTTGGCGATTAAGAGAAAAAGAGAATCGTAATTAACGCGATATTAGGTGAATTCGCTCGCCACATAGGATTTCGCAGCTTTTACGTCAAAATCGATTCGCATCGCCGTTGCCGTTCATGAAAATCCACCTTAACATTCAAGATTTTTTCCCATTTATTGGTCAACAATATATAGTGTCAATATACCAATTAAATTTACAAATAAATTAACCCCTGATTATTTTCTTTTACTCCACCACAAATTGTCATGCATTGTCAGGACTTATTTTTAAATACGTTTATGGTTCAATAAAATTTAAGCAAGTGCAAATTATTGGTCATCTCTCAACTCAAACTTAAAATTTGCATGGTGTCTTTAATTGCACCTACGAAAATCTTTAAAAAAAAAACAAAGAAAAAAACATGCTCTTTTTAAATAAATTGTTAATTGGCTGCATAATTATGGCATAAAAAATTAATTGGGGACTTAACTATTCTATAGTCATTAAAATGCAGCATTACTATAATATGATTCAGTATAAAAAAGAGTACTATATTTAATTTAATTCTATATAAGTATATATATACACTATAATACTTTACTTATACGCATGAAATAGTACATGGTTCTTTTTTTTTTTTTTTTTTTTTTTTTTTTTTTTTTTTTTTACTGCGCTTGCAAATGTCCTGCGTTACAAAGGACATTGAATTTATTTAGAAGACTGTCTGTTAGTCTTATAAGACGCTGTGACCGATCAAAATACAATGAACTGCGGGCTTTTATTTGCTGACGCGCTACAGAAATTTAAAACAAAAAATGCAGCTAAATGTTTTTTATTCAATGGACGAATGGTGAGAAATATTCTGTAATTCCTTTGAAGGACCTTAACCACAAACCAAATCAAATATTTTACATCGTAGTTTAAGTTATTGTTGCACAACTATTTTTTACATAAAATTATTTGTATTCTTATTATAATGATGATAAAATTGTTTTACTTAGATTTGGTTTATAAAAAGAAATAAGACGTTTTATTATTCTGTAATAAGATCTTGTAACTTTTAACTGAAAAAATGCATTTGGTTCTTTTAAAAATGCCTTTTAACACTGCAGCAGGGCGTCTATTGATTTGAAATAAGGTATAATGACAGGGAGACCGTCGACAATGAATCTTCCAAATAGGATCAGTTCTTCTCAAACAGGGCCAGACAGGTAACACCAGTAGAGTAATATACATCATACAATAGTTATACTTAATTATTTAGATAAAATATATTGTATTATAATTATAATTAATATAGTTCTCTTGAACTTTTATTTAAAAATATAAATTTTGTTAACCATTGCAAGGTGTTATATATATGAATCGAATAAAATAATAATATAATATAATTAACAATCTCATGTATATATATATATATATATATATATATATATATATATATATATATATATATATATATATATATATATATATATGAGATACGTCATAACTTCATATGTAACATATAATATATATAATATATATGCATGCAGTGTTATATTAATTCATCTCTCATTCAGTCATTATTAATTTCAAACACAAATACGTGCAGAATATTGCAAATACAAATTATCAGCTCAGATTGTATATTAAGTACTAAAAAATACAAATTCATTAATTTTATTATATAATAAAAGAATTTATATCTTGCACGTTATGTACGTGAGAGATAGAGGAACGCTTTACTGATAGCATCGATTTTAGTTCAATGAATGACTAATATATATGTAATTTTATTAATTATATAAAAGAATCCTGAAATCTTGCACGTTTTATGTACGTGAGAGATAGAACGCTCTACTGATAATTAACATCAGTGTCCTACAAAAATGTCGTATCTAGCTCTGTTCGATGTGTTCAAACAATAACCTTTTTTGCTAAAAGCGACTTAATGGTCGTACATAGGTCATCGAACAGGAGGGGTATATATACCGGGGGTCTGGGAGACTACAAATCATTCTTCTGACTTCAACAGAAATCTTCTCACCATGTTCAAGCTGACGTGCCTCCTCGCCCTCGTGGCTCTTGTCCAGGTAAAAAAACACTATCTTTGCAACAGTTTTTAATAAATTTAGGTGTAAAATAGTATATAATTATATATATATTTTATATTATAAATATATACATATAAATTAATAAATATCAACAAAAGACTTAATTAATTGGTATTTAATTATTTTTTTCGATTTCATACTAGTATTTTTTCTATTAATAACTCGATCTCATTTGTGATTTCTTTAATAAATTTATTTGTTGAAGGAGAGTATAGAAGTTAAACTGGTCCTGAGCATGTAAATTAAATGCAGTGCATGCAATGAGGGATGAATGTATAGAACTATACTGAACAATCTTTTAAAATTACGAACCAATAAAAAAAAACTTTAAACAATCATAAAAAAATTACTTCATTTTTAATTATTTCTTTGCGATGTTGCATTATATAGCCACGCAGTAAATTAATTCTCAGGCTCCAATTAAAATACAATACTTTTCGTTACATAAATTTAAGTGCCTCCTATAATATTATAGTTAGTCATTTAGTGTCTTTTGGTATATATGTTACTTTCTGCTCACAATTTCACATAATTTTAGCAAATAAAATAAACTTTTTTAATTTATTTCAGGTGAACGGAACATCACTGCAACGTGTTCCACGCAAGGTAATTATATTTAAATGAATTAGTCCATATAAGAATCGAGTTGCAATAAAATAACTATATATACTTAACCTTTAATAATACTGACAATGTTTCTGGTATACACACTGAAATTATATTACATAATATAATTTTAATTATATTATGATGGCTATATAATATAATGCATATGTGTATATAGTATATACAGTATATCATGAAAATTTTAATATTATATCGTGTTATTGTATTGTAAATCTAATGACGAGGTTCTACCGTCAGGTGTCCAAGGACTTGGCTGCAGACATCGAGGTGGCTCTCACTGCCACGATCGCCTTCACCGCCGACAAAGACGAGCTGCGTGCCACAGTGGCAAACTTCAAGACGAGCTACGCTGAGCAGGCGGGCGTTATTGCTGAGGTGCAGCAGCAGCTTGTAGGCCTTGGGGTGAGAATCACATCTCTTCTGCCTCTAAGAAAATATATAATTTAATAGACTTGTTGCGTCTCTCATCATTTATCTACCCTGTCAGGTTCCCCAGGCTGACCTGGACGCTCTGCAGACTCAGGTGACCGCTGCGGACGCGACCGCACAGGCCAAGTTCATCGACGTGGAGGGTAAGCTGAGGTTCCTGGACGGTCTGTTGGATGACATCACATGGGACCTGGATAACAACTACCTGGATGACCTGTACCTCGACCTCGATTACCTCAAGACCAACCTGGAGAACACCAACGCTGCCCTGAGCGGAGCCTACACTGAAATCCACGCTGAGGTTCATGGCATCAAAGATGTCGTTCTTGCCCTCATTGCCGGAGATGTAAGTACAATTTAGATATTTTGTACACTCGTCACCTTGGAAAATTTCCCACTCGCAGCCTTATTAATCAACATGCATATATGCCCTATGGTATTCTTGCGGGGCATGGTGATATAAATAAGGCCGCAAAGGGAAATTTTCTGAAGTGACGACTGTACATTAGATTGAGCAGCAGAAGATAGTTTCTAGGGATTTATTGTAATTTGTTTGTTTGTAGCTTCTCCAACAATTGTTGACTAATTTCCGATTTTAATTAATTTATTTAATAAAATAATACCTTATTTATATAGGGGGCGATTCACGAAAGAGTTATCCAGAAATTTGTCCAGCTTTCCCATTAACCACGGTTAGAGACAGCTAAATTCGATAACATCGAATAACGATAAGTGGTTAGTGAGAAACCTGGATATAACTATCTTCGTGAATCGCACCTATAATAGCTCTATAAGTCATTACAACTAGTAACAAAACACTCGAAAGCTTCAAAAATATGCTCTCCTCGTGACTCGTGTTGTTGTTTTTTTCAGACGAGCAGCGCTGCCGAGGAGGTTCGCACGAGCTTGGCTGGCGTCGAAACCACGTTCCACACGTCCTCAGATCTCGTGCAGGCCTCGCTGGCCACGTTCAACACGTCAGGTGCCGAGTGTGTGGCCACCGTGCAGGTGGTCGTGGACCAGCTGTAAACTTCAATCGACCTTGACCTCTTGCAATGTATAACTGCTGGCTGCATGGTGACCATCATTCATAAGATAATTTATAATGCATGTGAACATGCGACCAGCTGACCGTCGATCGCTTAACAGTATTAATCATTCTTCAACTTATTTTTAATTCCTTTATGATATTATATTCCTAATAATTCCTTTATAACTGGCTGTATATAATATAATTGCTTTTGAGTTTGCAAATAAAAAATATATTATATAATTATGCATATAATACGTGGTGTATTTTTTCTAACAATGAGATTCGACTGCAGGGCCTTCTTTATATTCTACATGTATACCATCATATCACAACCCTTCTATATGCTGCACAAAAAGTGGATTTTCACTCTTAATTCTCAATATTTCGTTTAAACTCCATTTTGAGCTTGAAATAATAAAATAATTAATATGCAGTGTGTATAATACTATACATGCACCAATTGCATGATAAATATGTTTATTATAATTTTGCTGGACATTATAATGTGGATATTACTATTTTCTAATTAATTTTATCGTTTTTTCAGTAAGATTTTGATGTGCCAGCCTTCTCTTATTATAACCAATTCTATCAAAATCATAAAAAAAAATGCAAATTTCTTGCTTGAATTAAGTCAATTTAAAGAACTTTTTAACGAAGGCCTTATAATATTTTCTATAGCTCTATATTTTCTATTCAATACAAAAATAACTTTTTTTATAATATAAAAATAACATTGAAATTTCTGTATTATAAACATATTACAAGTTAACAAATTCTCTATTTATTTTTTAACCATATTTTATTATTAATACTCATCATCTTTATAGGTTGCATGTGATGAAAGTGAACTAAAGTGACCTTGGCACTGTTTTTCTTTAATCAAAAAAAGTTTTAAAAAATATATTTTTTGTTCTGACATTCCGTATGGGAGATGGTCAGACGGCGAGGCAAAAAGTCGCCCACCGTCTCAGTCACGTTTCTCGTGATGTAGCCTCGTCGCCGCCTGACTTACAACAATGAGAAATGCTAGCAACAATACTCTGTTGTGAGCCGCCGATTGAATAAGCAAACTTTTGAAATTACTTTATATTTTTTTTCTTAACCTGTTGGCGTGACATCATCAATATATCACTGCTCGTGCGGCAACTCCTTGCAGGTAGGCTTTTTGCAATACATTCAAGTTCAATGGGTTGCCTATGTGGCACGGCGGCGTCTGAGATACAGCCATTAAATGAAAATCATCACCATACCAGCCGGGCGAGGGTTGAATTTTAGCAGTAAAATCACCTTCTGTGGTTTTTCCTACCTCAACCCTTGATTTATTTCTCTGAACCACAGCATTTAGGTGGCAATCCACGAAAGAGGCAACTAGGTTTATTATACAGCGTGGTTAGAGTCATTCATTTAGACTGACAATAAACTTGGTTAGTGAGAAAGCTGATTAACTTCTTTCTTAAATTGTGCCCAGCCATAATAACTATCGTTGGAAATAAAATATAACATTATACACAGTTTTATTATAAATTCAATAATTACATTAAATACATTGTTTTATTTTTTAATATTTTAGGAAAGTATTCTAAATTCTAAAATAGCTTTTATTTATTTATTTATTTTATTTTTTTTTTTTGTTAGGACATTCTTAAACCATGAAAACGGTTTTCATAATACGTGATAAGATATTAACACACTGCATGTTCCCTCAAACTTAACATCTTTAACCCTACCATTACCGAGATATTTTTTGTCACACGCTTTACTAGGCGGGGGGAGGGGAGGAATTCGAAACGTCGAAACGACCCGCTATTTAAATCACATGTTAAAAAAAAGTTAGTTTTTTTCTCACTTTTTTTTCGGAAATTCATTTCTGCGTTGCTAGTTGCTAACTAAGGATTACAAATTTTTTCATAATTTTTGTAGAAATATTTTACACTTTTTTCCCGATTTAAAAGATTTACTTGTCAGAATGACCCCCCCCCCCCCCCCCTTCCTTCTCCTCGGTAATGTTAGGGTTAATATTTGCAAGACGGCAAAAGAGGCAGGTACGTCAAACTTGCTCCACACGCAGGTAAAAGGTCTGGCAGAAGCTGGTTCTTTTCTCGCCCTCCACGGTAGCACTCAGCACCAACTTGCTTCGGTACCTGCAGCCAACACTCCACATTTTACAAGGGATAACCTACATGATTTTTGTATTGCAGAAACGAATAGAGGGTAACAAATTATATCACCTTCAGATTTTTTATACAGGTCAGGAAGTAATGCTAAAAAGTTTTGCCGAGGTCGGATTTGAACCCACGCCCCTTTTATATAGGTCCTATGCTTTTATTAAAAAGTGACGCCTATAATTGATGCCTCTTTCTGTACTTTCAATAATTGTTTTAAAATAGTTTCAGGGCTCTAAAAAAATCAGAGTAGCATAACTTTGCACCTTCTATTCATTTCTGCAATAAAAATTTTCATCAGGTTGTCCATTATATATTAAAAAAAAGGGGGGTTTGAAAAGGAGCATCAGGTTTCAGGTTAGTGTTAAAAAAATATAGGAATAAATTTTTATACTTTTCGTAACAATATTATATAAAAAAAAAATCAGTAATTTATTAAAATTCGAATAATACGCTACTGTTATTATAATTGGTTTAGCCTTAAAAAACAAAAACTGTAACACGTTTTAAGAGATGAGACATTGATTTTTTCCATATTACGATCGATGGTGTACATTTTATTTGAAACTGGCTTTTTTTTCGTCAAATGACATCAATGATGTGGTGTTATAAGTTTTACACTTAAAATATTGATTAACGACTTACCACCTCCAATTTTTTTTATATATTATTTGTATGTAACCTTTCTGACCAAAATATTTCCTATTTTAATTTTTATACATACAACATTACTGGCTGAAATTTATTAGGTTCATTTACTATTAAATTTGTATATATTTCGTATATAAATTAAGACAAGTCTGCAGTTTTCTTGCACTCACCTGCCAAGGGTGTGAGGGCCCAGCGTCAAACTGTCCAGCGGCACCTTGAAGTTGTTCATCACGATCTCCCTCTGCAACATATTATTCGTGAGTCTCATGGAGCCAACTTCACTGACGTGGACTTACCTTCGTCAAGGGACACTCGTAAATCTCAAGCTGTGAGGAAATTCTGCCCCACAAAGTGTCCTTATTTGATATCTCTTTGCAAACGTCCTCGCTCGCTATCGTAAGGTGGAATGCGTAGGTGCCCATATGGAGCTTCTCTATTGTCAGCTGCATCTGTGGGAGTTCATTCTTTTTATCAAATTTTAAACGTTCATTTGAGTTGACATTCAGATTGTTTGGTATACAATGTAACTGCCCATATTTAGTTTAAAAAAAAAGTGCAGTTCAAAATCTCACTAATGATTACAATTATAAATTGGTTATCACGTAATCTAGTCCCCTTACTTCCTTCAATTTAAGGTTTGCTGGACACCCCTAAGGACGTATTATAGGGTTTATGAGCTCCGGCCTTTTCTGGCCACTCTCAGAGTTTAAGCAGGTCATAAAGGCCAAAGCCTACACAAATTTGTGACATTCTTAAACTGTATCATATGTATTCTATATAAATGATGAATGATAAAAATTAAAAAAAAAGAAAAGAAAATCGCTAAAATAATACAAAATATAACATTGAACAAATGCCATCAGTACGTTTAGTGTGAACTGCATATATATTTTGACTATTCTATACGACTTATTTGTTAGTGCTTCTAACTTGTAAGTAATTGACAGGGATGTACCTCCAGAGGCGCCGCTGCTGTCTTCTTCAAGTCAATGATGCCAAAGAGAGCGACCATAGTGCGGTTGATTTTGCGAAACCGTAGACCTTTGACGGATAAGATGTCGCTGGCGTCAAAGTCCGGACAATTATCCATGCGAGGTTCCCAGTTCAGTACATTTTCCTGTGACAGGTGAAACAGAGTGGAAAAAGTTACTTCTAGAGTAGCAATGTATCTGCATGAAATGAGAAACTCTTTACTTAAAGCACAAACCAGTAATAATTAGTATAGGATCTTATTACCTGTGATTTGTGGTTAAAGCTTCAGCCATGAAACTACTTTTGTACCGTGAAACTCGTTTTTATCATTCTTAACTGCTGCAATGAAACTCTCAAAGCACTATAACATTAGTCCAGTGATATACTTTACATTATATATTTTCAAATTAATTTTCCAGTCAAAGAGACGTATATTAATAAAATTATTTATTATGTTCAATCAAATTTTAATATTTAAAATTCCCTCAATAAGACGTTAATAAGACGCACTTAAATTCGTACCCCGGAAACTCTCCTGGTCGGCCGCTCGCCCATCATCAGTTGCCTTGATTGCAGACGCCAGCAGCAGGAGGAGAGGAGCAGGAGAGCCAGGAGTGCGCCGGTCAACTCCATCGCGTGGTCTGATAGAGAGCACCGCGGTCATCAAATATAGCCGCAACACTGCGTGATCAATAAGCTTCCTTCCGTCCTTGTCGTACTGCACGCAATCACGCTCTGTCCTTGGCACTCGTTTTGCGACACATTTTTATGTAGTGAATATGACGGAGAGCTCACAATAAATGTCTCATATAACTAAGGGATGAAGGATGAACATTAGAAGATTACATTGTATTCATACCATTATAAGAGAAACAGAAACTACATTTCAATGTTAATCAAATTTGAATTAGAAAAAGTCTGGTTATAGAAGCGAGCAAGCTGCATCTCATATCTCATATCGCTAATAAAGTCGGAACATGCAGTGCTACTTGTTGGTCAAATTTAATTAACTACTACTGCAGCATGAAATTATAATGGAGCAGAAAAAATATATTTGACGCTACTATGACCACCAATATTTGATTGGGCTAACAAGTAAGCTTGATAAAAATTGTTGACTCGTTTTCAAATGTGTAACATATTTTAAGATCATACAGTCTTAAAATAAGATCATAAATAGTCTTAAAATAAGATACTTGTAATAATAAGATGTTACTCGAAGGGTCTTAATTTCAGATTTTTTGTATCAGGAGCACATAAACCTCAAAGAGGAAACGGATGTACATTTTTTCTATTTAATTAAATTTTTGTTAATAAAACTGAAAATAAATTAAAAATACATTTAAAAAATAATAATAGAAAGTTGAAATACATTTTTTTTTAAAATTTACATTATTAAATAAAAGTAATATGCTTATATTATTTTTTATTAATACCAATAAAATATGTATTCAAACATTTTCATTTCGAATATTGAAAAACATCGATCAATATTAAAATATGTATAAAATTTCAAACGTCAATGATTTATTTTATTTACATTCTCATAAATATTATACAGGAATGTTTACTTTAAGAAATAGACATCGTTTATCAAAAAATTGAATTATCAATATTTCCATTGCCATGCATGGCATATTAATAAAACTTTCCCATAAATGTAGTACATGATATGCCTAGACAAAAAAATGTGGAGAAATTTTTATTATTAATAATTCTTTTCTACAAGGATAATGGTGCACATATGCACGGCACGCGCTGCACATGGCACTGGGAACAATGAACGATTGATTATTAGCCGTAGTAAAGGTGCGAGAGAGAGAGACAGAGAGACAGAGAGGTTTATATCAGAAACTATAATAATATATAATATTACAAATTACGCGTATTAATGAGTATTATGTATATTGATTATAATCATGCATGCAATATTCTCTGATATTATAGTGTATATGATATATATGTATAATATATTAATATACTGGTCGGTATACCTTCAAACTTCAAACATCTTAAATATAAATTATGACTATAAACACTTTAATCTTGGACGGTTCACATTCATATATTTATTATGTATTTTCTAGCAAAAAGGTTTCACTACATTTCCAAGCAGTAAAACTGTCATGTAGGTCCAGACTCCGATGACGTCACATCTGATTTACCGCGGCATTGTCTCTGCAACCAGTGGGAGGAACACTGTGGTGCACACTCGAGCCGTATTAGCGGGTCTGACCCATGACCGTGCAAGTAACCTATCTGAGACACTATCTAATTTGCATGCACTTCCAGAATAGTCAGAGTTTTTGCTATTTTATTTGGGGAGTTATAATATTACTCACCCGTCTTTCCAGGCAAATTAAATACAGGTGATTCGTCAATACAGACAATTATTAATAGTATAACAAATACCATGCATGCAGCTATATAAAATATATAACATGTGTTGTAAAATATAACATACAGCACTGGATGTCCCTGGTGATAAATTAATATTGCATCCTGTCTTGAAGGTATATAAAGGAATGAGCAAACAAACAAAAAAACGATCATTTACAAAGTTGATGTGCAATATAATTATCACAGTATATATATATTTTATAATAGTTTTATAGAAGTAATAGAAGTCGCAAATAACGACCAACGCATCCTGCAGCTCTTCTACATAGGAGCATAATAAGAAATAAGTATATACTTTAGCTTGATTAAAAAATATTGTTATTTTTTTATTATTTATAGTAACTTTTTTGCATACAGAGAAAATAATTTTCTTTTTTAATGAAAATAATATTGCATGCGTATATCAATTTACTTTATCTGAACAAAAGATAAAATTAATAAAAATTTAATCAACTTTTCCTCATCTTTAGAATATAGCACTATATAAGGATCATCTGCTTAATACGTATATATTGATAATATAAATCAATGCAAAATTATTTTATTTGTTATTGAATTGATTTTTTTTACGGTTTAAAGTAATTGAATTAGATGCGGCCAGTAAGTGAAGTTACATTGTAAACTTATCCATCTATCACCAGGTCTGCAGGGGTCGTGACGTCACAGCGTGGGACGAGAGGCTCGGCCTTGGCGGACCTTGAACCGCGGCCCACGTCCATCAGCAGCGGCCATCTTGTCGCACCACTCGGGGCGGAGACTAGCTAGACATTACTTCGGATTTGTAATATTTATGGCTACAAAACTGATGCTATATGGGTATTTGCGCTTGATGATTTGCCTGATTCACTGGAAGAAAAGTAACTGATTAGGATTTCTGCAGATGTTTCAAATATAGTTAATATTTTTATTAAATTTTTATTATTTTTTTTTAAATTAAATAGAAAAATTTCTTTGAAAAGTGAGGTTTTCACTATAATTATGATAAAATTAGTGCATCATGAGGTAATCGTGTTTAACTTGCTTGTCTTAAACTGTAATTTTAACTCACTATATTATATAAAATAAAATTGAGGTGTTTTTAAGACACCACACGCAAAAAGTATTTTATTGTTTTGCATGTTTCCATGCACTTCTTTTTTTATGAAGGCAGTTTGGTATATTGGCGAGAGGTATAATGTATAAATACTTGGTGTAGCGTGCACAAACTCATTTAACTCAATTTTATGAGCTTAAAAACATTACCAGGAAATATATTACAAAAATGTATTTATTAGCTCACACTTCACACTTTCTTTGTATTTATTTCTGCAATTATAAAATATAAATATACAAAATAAATTTCATGTTTTTCCGTCGTATAGTGTGTCATAATTTTGATAATATAATATCTGAATGGTATTTTTTTCAGCTGAAGCGTGTGATGTCACCACTTGTATATCGAAGTTCTTCGCATGAGCCACGAGGAAGAGTCGGGCGCGTCTATACGGAGTCTCGCTCGCATCACGGCTATTTATAGCTGAGTGCTCATTTGAATGCAATTCACGTCATCGTCTCGATATATCGATTTTTTTGTCTGATTGAAATACCTCGATTATGCTCAGCATTCAATATATTATAATTTTTATAATAGACAAAATTATGCTGAGCTGTATAATATAATTTCCAACGCCTATATAAAATTATTTTGATGGTATGTCTGATATGTACGTGAAGTGAGCCCCCCCACTTTCAGCA
Organism: Siphlonurus alternatus; assembly: GCA_949825025.1. Lineage (NCBI taxonomy): Eukaryota > Metazoa > Arthropoda > Insecta > Ephemeroptera > Siphlonuridae > Siphlonurus > Siphlonurus alternatus. The sequence continues at coordinate 31,366,476 of OX463782.1, forward strand.
CTAATTCCAACTTTAGGTGCAGTAATAGGTGCTCAATTAGTGCTAATTAGTGCCGTAAGACAAACATCAGCCCCCCTGTAAACACATGTTCAAATCCAATTTGAATTATGGGGGGCTCACTTCACGGCAGCCCCCCCACTTACAGCACTAATTCCAATTTTGGGTGCAATAATTAGTGCTCGATTAGTGCTAATTAGTGCCGTAAGAAGTTTTGCTCCAGCTCAATATCTCTATTTTCGAAAAAAATCAGAAAAATGGGGGGCTCACTTCACGGCAGCCCCCCCACTTGCAGCACTAATTCCAATTTTAGGTGCAATAATTAGTGCTCGATTAGTGCTAATTAGTGCCGTAAGAAGTTTTGCTTCAGCTCAATATCTTCATTTTCAAAAAAAATCGGAAAAATGGGGGGCTCACTTCACGGCAGCCCCCCCACTTGCAGCACTAATTCCAATTTTGGGTGCAATAATTAGTGCTCAATTAGTGCTAATTAGTGCCGTAAGAAGTTTTGCTCCAGCTCAACATCTTCATTTTCAAATAAAATTGGAAAAATGGGGGGCTCACTTCACGGCAGCCCCCCCACTTGCAGCACTAATTCCAATTTTAGGTGCAATAATTAGTGCTCGATTAGTGCTAATTAGTGCCGTAAGAAGTTTTGCTCCAGCTCAAAATCTTCATTTTCGAATAAAATTCAAACACATGAAGGCAGCACCCCCCTCCCCCCCAAACTTGCAAGTTTTGCCGCAAGAATTCCAAAATGAAATGGAATAAAAAGTGCTATATAATCCCACAATTTCATTTATTTTAACTCGTAAATTATATGCATTAATTCATGGGACAATGTATCATGGTGGGAGGGAAATTCAAATCTATATTTGTTTCATGGAAAATGAATTGAATGCTGCAGCAATAAGTTCTGTTCATTCAACATTTCTTTTAACATTGTCGAAGCATTAAATTTATAAAGTCTCTCCAATTAAAGTTATGTAAATGATGAAGGTAGAGATAACACCGATCAGCTGTTCGACGTAGTCCCCTTTGATTAACATGTAAACCTTAGCAAATTCACAGAATGTCTGAAAATTTTTTTAAGAGGCAGATAAGAATTCCTAAAAGACATAGGAAAATATTCAAAACAATTTAATTAGCCGATTTTTTTAAATTAAGGTTTTATATAGTTTGTCTCTCAATGGGAAAGCCCTATATCCTAAAAATTAAAAAAAAATAACTATTAAATAATCGGCTAGTTTAATTGTTTCGAAATTTTTTCTTCGGCTTTTAGGCACTAATATCTGCCTCTCAAAAAAATTTCAGAATTTTTGTCAATTTACTAAGGTTTACATGTTAATCAAAGTGGACTACGTCGAACAGTTCTGTTGATCAGTGATATCTGTAACTTAATTGAAAAAAAAATAGTAAATTTTAAATGCTTATTTTTTTTTTTTTTTTAAATTTCCGATATTAAAATAAAATATACCAAAACGATGTAGGGAAAATTTTAAAACAATTGATCGTTAAGAATTTTTTATATTAATTTTTTAAATGTCCAGTATAGAGCTTTCCCATTGGAGTCCTAAACTAATAAATTAAATTAAATTAATTTAAATTAAATTAAATTAAATTAAATTAAATTAAATTAAATTAAATTAAATTAAATTAAATTAAATTAAATTAAATTAAATTAAATTTAATTTAATTTATTTTTTTAATTAATATTAAAAAAAAATCAGACCCAGCGATCATTTTGACATTTTTTCTAAATTTTTTTGGTGGTAAGAATTATCTCTAAAAAAAATTCAGAATTATCATGAGGCTGCTAAGGTTTACATGTTAACCAAATGGGACTAAAACAATCGATGTTTCGTGTTATCTTACCCTTAAGTATATATAAATAAAGAAATAAAGAAGGAGGAGAAGAAGAAGGAGGAGGAGCGGGAGGAAAAAACATTAAAAAACAAAACAAAAATTAGTTCAGTATATAATTGTGATGCAATATTTTTCTAATCAACTGTATAGAGATGGAAAAATTAAAATAAATAAATAATTAGATAAATAAATAAATAAATAAATAAATAAATAAATAAATAAATAAATAAATAAATAAATAAATAAATAAATAAATAAATAAATAAATAAATAAATAAGTAAATAAATAAATAAATAAATAAATAAATAAATAAATAAATAAATAAATAAATAAATAAATAAATAAATAAATAAATAAATAAATAAATAAATAAATAAATAAATAAATAAATAAATAAATAAATAAATAAATAAATAAGGGAGATGAAGATTAAAAAATATTATATTGGGTTTACTAATTTTACTGCCCTATTTTGAGTATTTTGGTAATAGTCTCAGTAATAAAGTTCTATACTTCCAGACAAACATTATTACAGTTATTTAATATATATGTTGGCACCAAAGCCCGAAAAAATGCGCACATCTAGGTGTGGCTCTAGCGATTTGAGCAAAGTCCGATATTAACAAATATTTCTGGCTTAAATTTGCTCATTTAAATTTGATCATTTCTAGAAGTGCTCAAATCAAAAAAAGCAAACCCCGACGAGAAGTTTTATTTCGGGGTTTACTCATTTAAATTTGATCATTTCTAGAAGTGCTCAACACGAAAAAAGCCAACCCCAACTAGAAGTTTTATTTCGGGCTTTGCTCATTGTTTTGATTATTTCTAGAAGTGCTCAAAGCATAATGAAAAATAATAATTAATCGTGCCGTATTATAGCAATAAATAATAAAACAATAAAATAATATAAATTTAATAATATTTTAATTATATCACTTTTTTAAATAATTGATAAAATACAAATTTAACATTAATAGCGTGTATACTGCAGTGTATAGTATTTTTTTTTTTTATTATTATTAAAACTTTTCTTTCTGTATTATTCAAGTCATATTGAAAAAATACTATTTTGTCACACTGAGAGACACTTTTAATTTTTTTTCATTTTTTATAATTTAAGGCTATGATTACAATTATACTCTGGCAATGAATTTCAGGTTGCAGATGAACAATTTCTAAGTTCAGACGACTTACCATACATGACAAAGAAAAGAGTCTATCAGATCAGCATGCAGCAGCATTAGCAAATTCAAAGCAAGGTTTTGTGTTTTGCAACTGCAAGAAAGAGGTGTCAATCTAAAACATGTTGTGCAAAGAAAAAAAATTAGATGAATTTTAAAATGCCCTGAAAATAATTTTTTTTTTTTTTTTTTTTTTTTTGGTAGGTTTGGTACTATCTTAAGGAGCTCTTTTCTCCTTAGCAAGTTCTATAAATTAAGTTAAAATGGTTTTATAATATATCAGCTGTAAAAAATTATTTAAATTCACTAACATATACAATATATTAATATAAAAAGTGTGACAAAACAGTATTTCTCAGTATGACTTGAATAATTGAGAAAGAAATGTTTTTATAAAAAAATAATATACATACGCGCTATGCTAAACTGTTAAATTTGTATTTTTGTCAATTAATTAAAAAAGTTATGTAATTAAAATGTTATTAAATTCACAATATTTTATTGTTTCATTATTTATTACAAATTATTACTATAATACGGCACAATTTCTAATTGTTATTTTTCATTTTGCTTTGAGCACTTCTAGAAATGATCAAAACAGTAAGCGAAGTCAGAAATAAAACTTCCTGTCGGGGTTTACTTTTTTTGATTTGAGCAAATTTTTTTCGGGCTTTGGTGCCAACATATATATTAAAAACTGTTCGACGTAGTCCACTTTGATTAACATGTAAACCTTAGTAAATTGACAAAAATTCTGAAATTTTTTTGAGAGGCAGATATTAGTGCCTAAAAGCCGAAGAAAAAATTTCGAAACAATTAAACTAGCCGATTATTTTATAATTATTTTTTTTTAATTTTTAGGATATAGGGCTTTCCCATTGAGAGACAAACTATATAAAACCTTAATTTAAAAAAATCGGCTAATTAAATTGTTTTGAATATTTTCCTATGTCTTTTAGGAATTCTTATCTGCCTCTTAAAAAAATTTTCAGACATTCTGTGAATTTGCTAAGGTTTACATGTTAATCAAAGGGGACTACGTCGAACAGCTGATCGGTGTTATCTCTACCTTCATCATTTACATAACTTTAATTGGAGAGACTTTATAAATATAATGCTTCGACAATGTCAAAAGAAATGTTGAATGAACTTATTGCTGCAGCATTCAATTCATTTTCCATGAAACAAATATAGATTTGAATTTCCCTCCCACCATGACGATACATTGTCCCATGAATTAATGCATATAATTTACGAGTTAAAATAAATGAAATTGTGGGATAATATAGCACTAATTGAGCACTTTTTATTCCATTTCATTTTGGAATTCTTGCGGCAAAACTTGCAAGCTTGGGGGGGGAGGGGGGTGCTGCCTTCATGTGTTTGAATTTTATTTGAAAATGAAGATTTTGAGCTGGAGCAAAACTTCTTACGGCACTAATTAGCACTAATCGAGCACTAATTATTGCACCTAAAATTGGAATTAGTGCTGCAAGTGGGGGGGCTGCCGTGAAGTGAGCCCCCCATTTTTCCAATTTTATTAGAAAATGAAGATGTTGAGCTGGAGCAAAACTTCTTACGGCACTAATTAGCACTAATTGAGCACTAATTATTGCACCCAAAATTGGAATTAGTGCTGCAAGTGGGGGGGCTGCCGTGAAGTGAGCCCCCCATTTTTCCGATTTTTTTTGAAAATGAAGATATTGAGCTGAAGCAAAACTTCTTACGGCACTAATTAGCACTAATCGAGCACTAATTATTGCACCTAAAATTGGAATTAGTGCTGCAAGTGGGGGGGCTGCCGTGAAGTGAGCCCCCCATTTTTCTGATTTTTTTCGAAAATGAAGATATTGAGCTGGAGCAAAACTTCTTACGGCACTAATTAGCACTAATCGAGCACTAATTATTGCACCCAAAATTGGAATTAGTGCTGTAAGTGGGGGGGCTGCCGTGAAGTGAGCCCCCCATAATTCAAATTGGATTTGAACATGTGTTTACAGGGGGGCTGATGTTTGTCTTACGGCACTAATTAGCACTAATTGAGCACCTATTACTGCACCTAAATTTGGAATTAGTGCTGAAAGTGGGGGGGCTCACTTCACGTACATATGTCTGATCAATAAAATGATAAATTATATATGACAAAAAGATTTTAATAGGTTATATATTTATATATATAAATATATATATATATATATATATATATATATATATATATATATATATATATATATATATATATATATATATATATATATATATATTTATATATATATATATATTATATTGTTATCATACTCATAGATAAAAAATATATTTCTTTTAAAAATGAGGTGTTGTCATAAATAAAGTTATGAATATTTAATTCACATTTTCAAATTTTAATGAACATACATACATCTTTATAAAATATATTAATGTTGGTATTGATAAAATAATAGAGTATTGACCTCAAAATTTTTTATTGCAGAAATGGATAGAGGGTGCAAAGTTATGCTCCCCTGATTTTTTTCAGATTTTTTAGAGCCCGCGCGGGAACTATTTTTAAAAAATTATTGAAAGTCCTTTTTGTGACGTCACGCGGCGGCAAGTCCTATCTTTTTGTTAAGGAGCGGCGTCTCGTGACGTCACAAAAAGAACTTTTAATAATTTTTAAAAATAGTTCCCGGGCTCTAAAAATGCTGAAAAAAATCAGGGTAGCATAACTTTGCACGCTCTATCCATTTCTGCAATAAAAAAATTTGAGATCAATGCTCTATTATTTAAATTGCATATATTCTATTCCATTTTTATTGATTATACTGCATTGAAAATCATTTGTTATTTTACATTTTAAGGTTTTTTTCCCCAGCTCAAGAACAAACTATAGAAAATGCATTACGTTTCAATAAAAGATCTCAATACCTGCAACTTTATTTCTATTGCACATAACGTGATTACATAATCGTTCTAAAATAGACTTGAAATCCCGGTTTCTGCAGATCATACTGTACAGTGGCGCACTGTTATATAACTGGCGAGGCAGACGTGGGCTAGCGAGGCTGGCGAGCAAGCAGCTAGGGGCGTCCCTCAGGGGGCAGCACCACCACGCCCTCTCACGCACACTCTCGCTGATTCACCGTCATCATCTCTACCTGCTGGTAATTTCCAGATCCTACGTGACTGCTTGGATTCTTAAAGAAAATTGAAGTTTGCGAACTATCAAAATTCGTAACTATAGTAAAAATTACATTCGAATTGAAATCACAGGAAACTGCATGAGGTACAATGTACTATCGAACTCAATTTTTTATTGCATATTAAGTAAAAAGAAAGTGCAAAATTATGCTACTCTGATTTTTTCAGATTTTTTTGAGCTCGGAAATATTTTTAAAAAATTATTGAAAGAACAGCTAGAGGCGTTAAGAGGCACTTTTTAATAAAAATGATAGGACTAAAAGGGGCGTGGACTCAAACCTGAACTTTGAATAACTTTTTGACAATACCAATCATTGACAATACTTGACCTCTATAATTTCTTTCTGCTTTATTTTTTTTTTAGGTCGATACAAAGGATACTCTATTTCAAGGGAATTTGAATCCGCCCTTAATGCTCTTTTTATAATTTTGATAACGTTCCGGCCCCTTAAACAAATTTTCAGTACTGCAAGAAGCCAATTAAGCCTTCGTTTTTACTTTTTTTGTTTAATTTTCTTCATTAAAAAAATTCTACATTCTCTTGATCAATCTCTTTTGTATACATTGAATTATGAAATTCTTTTTGTAACATTTTACCTATATTCAAGTATGAAGCTGATACAATGCATCATGTATTTTTTTAACACGTAATTATTTCTAAGAAAACATGACACATCAAGTAATTATCTTAAAATCTCTAGAATTTCGTATTTTTCTTTATTACTTGTTGAAAGTTTTGCACATTTTTTCATTGACTTCAATCACAATGTATTTGCTGCTAGCAATGCAACTTACATTATAGCTAATGATATTTCACAATATGAGACGATCATTGAAGCACGAAGGATGATGAGAGAAAAGGGTGCGTCATCACTTGATAGGATTCTTGTCGGATGCACTCAAGATATTGTAATAGTCCAGGAAAGTTATGAAATTTATTTAAGGGAGGTGGAAAAAATTAGTTACCAGCTGAAACTTTGTACACAGGTAACTGACACCTATATAAACCCACTGTAAAAAGTCCCCTCGATTTTTCCCGGGACGATCGCCGGAATCCGGGTTTGTCCCGGAGAAATGAAGGGTTTCAAAATTATTTTTTTTCTCAAAAACTATCCAGCAGATTTTAATAAATAAGATGTCAAATTGAAGCTGACATAACACAAGATACGGAAAAAAATATTTTGGGTATAAAAAATTATTCTAACCTAGCAAAAAACAATAAATAATTAAATTATGCATAAATTATGTACTTTTAATTAGAGATTGAACTGAAAGTATTACACATATCGATTTTGAGTTTATTTTCAATCATTTGCACTATTATACCAAGAATTCATTACTTTTTACACGAAGAGTCTATCTTCAATAACAAATAAGTTACAAGCGATATTGTAAAAGAAAGCGGGTGAAGTTTTAGAGGGAGAGACGGGACGGCGGCTATATAAGCGTGCGAAACACATTGAAACGCCTCGTTGTAGCGGCTGTTTTGATGCAACAAAGGAACAAATAGTGATTATATCTGTATACGGTCACATTCTTAAAAATATTATTTGCATTTTACTACCCGTAATATTTTGAGTTTTCACCTTCATTTATTGTAACCCATAAAAATAATATTCTGTGGGTAAGTTTGTGGGTTAATGTTTAATAAATATCATGCTTACATACCAATATCACATGTATAATTTTTAAAGTTGATCTGCAGTTTTTGTGTTTTATAATTGCAAAGCATGTTAGCATAAATAAGTATATAATATATAATTTAATGTTAACTGCAGTTGATGTAAGATGTACAGTACTGTATCAATAATATCATGCACACATATATGATAATTGAAATAAAATTGAGGATGATAATATTAAAGTAATTTATTTCTTTCAAATTAGAAATTCATATAGTAATTTTATTGTGGTCACGTTAAACGCTATCATAATCATATAAAATAATTGACTAATACATATATTTGTCATATAAGGGTGATTTGCAGCATTCAACTCCTCGGCAGGTATAGTAGCGCACATTGGATTATAGTGGGGTGACCATGATGCACATACATATTTGTTGGATATTATATGTATTACATTTTGTAGCCTCAACTTATCAAATAGATTCGAGAGAGCCCACTAAGGGACTGTGTTCTATATTTTAGTTACTCCTTGTATTGCATATTCCCAATCTGTTGGTGTGATATTAATGAGATACCAAATAATCCAGGCGTGTACTTATAATGTATGGTACACGTGGTGGTAGAAATATAATTACTGACGCAAAAGGCTAAAGAGAAGACATGCAGCTCATGGCGATTACTGAAGTGACTGAGGGAACCATGGAAAACCTTAGTCAGGATGGAAACCTTTAATTTTTTTCTTTTCATTAATAACAACAATATTTGCAAAAGCAAAAGTACACATAATTAAATGTAGTTGGATAAATAACCGTTTTAAGAAATAATTTCATTGCTCTCTTTATCATTCATCTAACATTCCAATATATATGATGATATTGATGATACACTTGTACACTTTGTGTGAGTTTCCCTAGAATTTGCACATTTCAGTTTTTCTTAATAAAAAGAAAAAAAAGTAAAGGTATCCATCCTGACTAAGGTTTTCCATGGTTCCCTCAGTCACTTCAGTAATCGCCATGAGCTAGCTGCATGTCTTCTCTTTAGCCTTTTGCGTCAGTAATTATATTTCTACCACCACGTGTACCATACATTATAAGTACACGCCTGGATTATTTGGTATCTCATTAATATCACACCAACAGATTGGGAATATGCAATACAAGGAGTAACTAAAATATAGAACACAGTCCCTTAGTGGGCTCCCTCGAATCTATTTGATAAGTTGAGGCTACAAAATGTAATACATATAATATCCAACAAATATGTATGTGCATCATGGTCACCCCACTATAATCCAATGTGCGCTACTATACCTGCCGAGGAGTTGAATGCTGCAAATCACCCTTATATGACAAATATATGTATTAGTCAATTATTTTATATGATTATGATAGCGTTTAACGTGACCACAATAAAATTACTATATGAATTTCTAATTTGAAAGAAATAAATTACTTTAATATTATCATCCTCAATTTTATTTCAATTATCATATATGTGTGCATGATATTATTGATACAGTACTGTACATCTTACATCAACTGCAGTTAACATTAAATTATATATTATATACTTATTTATGCTAACATGCTTTGCAATTATAAAACACAAAAACTGCAGATCAACTTTAAAAATTATACATGTGATATTGGTATGTAAGCATGATATTTATTAAACATTAACCTACAAACTTACCCACAGAATATTATTTTTATGGGTTACAATAAATGAAGGTGAAAACTCAAAATATTACGGGTAGTAAAATGCAAATAATATTTTTAAGAATGTGACCGTATACAGATATAATCACTATTTGTTCCTTTGTTGCATCAAAACAGCCGCTACAACGAGGCGTTTCAATGTGTTTCGCACGCTTATATAGCCGCCGTCCCGTCTCTCCCTCTAAAACTTCACCCGCTTTCTTTTACAATATCGCTTGTAACTTATTTGTTATTGAAGATAGACTCTTCGTGTAAAAAGTAATGAATTCTTGGTATAATAGTGCAAATGATTGAAAATAAACTCAAAATCGATATGTGTAATACTTTCAGTTCAATCTCTAATTAAAAGTACATAATTTATGCATAATTTAATTATTTATTGTTTTTTGCTAGGTTAGAATAATTTTTTATACCCAAAATATTTTTTTCCGTATCTTGTGTTATGTCAGCTTCAATTTGACATCTTATTTATTAAAATCTGTTGGATAGTTTTTGAGAAAAAAAATAATTTTGAAACCCTTCATTTCTCCGGGACAAACCCGGATTCCGGCGATCGTCCCGGGAAAAATCGAGGGGACTTTTTACAGTGGGTTTATATAGGTGTCAGTTACCTGTGTACAAAGTTTCAGCTGGTAACTAATTTTTTCCACCTATTTTCACAATTTTCCTGGACTATAAGGTTATATCTACATGCAAACTGAAGATAATTTTAATGTAAGTTACAATGGAGTATCGACCTCAATTTTTTATCAAAATAGATAGAGGGTTCAAAGCTTTGCCACTCTGATTTTTTTTTTTTTCTTTTTAGAGTCCAAGAACTGTTTTAAAAAAAATACTGAAGTTCAGAGAGAGGCGTCAAGAGTTACTTCTTTAATAAATGGATAGGAATTGAAAGGGGCGTGGGTTCAAACCCGACCTCGGCAAAACCTTTTAGTAATACTTCCTGGTCTCTTAAAATCTGAAAAAAATTGGAGTAATACAAATTAAATTTGCACCCTCTATCTATTTATGCTATAATTTTTTTTTGAGGTTGAAACTCTTAAGGGGGCATTCACAAAGCCTTAAGGCCACATTTAGAGCATATTAAGACCATGCAAAAGTCCATATTTTTAAAGACCAATTTGAGGTTTAGTTTTAGATAAACATTTTGAAGACAAAATAGTGCGCCCTATAAATGCGTGGTCCTACATATTATAAGGCTTCGTGAATGCTCCTAATAAACTTTAATTTGAACCTGATGGGTGGCCACTATAACACTACATAATTATTCATCCTGTTTCCTTTTTTGCAACACAATATTGTTCTATAACTTATAAAAAATATCTCAATTATAATTCAATTATAGTAAGCCAAATTATTATTTGAATTATAACTTCATGGAGTATAGAAAATTATAAAAAAAAAATGAAAAAATTACGGCGCAGATTTTGATTTGACGTGTACAATTAACGTCGCTAGTTGTTAAGTTGAGGGGCGATTTTCGTGACTAAGCGGCTAGGCTGGGCGTTGCAGTAGCGGTGCAATCCCACATGAAGATTGCGAGATCTTTGCCTGCAAATTTCTCGGACCTCTCGCTCAAACCCACCTGCATCCCACAATGAACCGGGAAACTGTGTGCTCTCAATTATGTTCAAGTTATACAGCTTCATTTCACTGATCAGAGAAATTAATGGGGGTTGTATTTTTTTTTTAAATTTATCATGTTCTAGTTTGTTTAAGGTTGTAATATAGATAATTTCTGTAACCTTAAAAAATCTCTAATTTAAAGTGATAAATTAATATTCCTGCTAGTCTTGGAAAACTATTTAGTAAAATTTCAAAACAAAGAAATTATCACAGAATTTATGGAATACAGTATTTCAAAATTATATGATTTTAAAATTTATGTTGTTAAAGAGTTAAAAAATCTTGACAAGCTAAATTGAATTGTTAATTACCTATTACTGTCATATAGATATTATAGTGCAAATGATACTAAAATGCAAATGAAATTCGGCTATGTCAGATGCATGATTAAAAAACTGTACCTTTCTTCAAAAACGATATCTCGCTTTTATTAGCATGAATTTCTTGAACATGTTTTCTGTTTTATATTTGATGAGCCAGGAAATTTCTAAACATTATCTTTAAACCTAATCGAACAAAATGGAAAGGAACAAAATAAAACGAAGATTTTAGAGAGGTAATAAATAATAATTTATTTACCCTTGACAAGTATAAAAATTTATTTAGCATCATAAAATTCATCAGTCATAAAGTCACTAAAATCGGCCCGTCATTGCGTGCACCGATGGTTTAAGTACCGAGTTATTGTGCAAGTGCGGCTGATGTCACCGGAATGCAAGAATCCCGCAGCGTCACATCCTTGAGCCTCATCCTCTCTCCGGCCAGCACCTTGGCCCCTCTGACCCGCAGACACGGAGATGGACCAGCACGCACTTGATGTTGGCACCTCGCAGTGAAACAAACTCCTGGAAACTTGTCAAACTATCCGGGAGTCTCTATTAAAATTTTGTCAAAATGGACAACCTGCATGATTTTTTTATTGAATATATATGGATGGAGGACCTCAAGTATATGAATTGCCAATTTTTTTGCGATTTCTTTTTAACATTTAAAATCGTGCCGCAAGCTAGAACAAGACGATATGACGTCATAGTCATGCAAATGTTTAATACGTAAGCAAAAGGAAAGACAGTGCATTGCTTGACTATGACGTCACACGCAGATTCTTTCTCTTAATTTTAAGGAAAAATTAGCAATACATAACTCGATGTATTCAGTCCAAATATGCAATAAGAAATGTCAATCAGCTAAGTTGTTCAAATATTAGAAATTGTTGAAGCAAGCGATTGGTTTGTGTTGGGTGCGTTATTCACTACATTATCCACAATCTTAATTGTATTTTTTTTAATTAATTTAATAACACTATTAAGCCTAAATTTTATTCACAGATTCCTTACATCCACTTCTAGTCTATTAAAATAAGATTTAAGAATTTTTTTTAAAAATATGCTCTTTGATTATTTAGAAGAGAGCTCATATGAATTAGTAATATTGTTTTTGCTCTGGGCGGCTCCCATTGGGGAATTCTCCTACATTTATTTTAATTTTTTTTCGGATGCGATATGCCTTGAAGTTAAATGTCCTAAAACAAAAAAGTTTCAATTTTCAAGCTTGGAGGCATGGGAATTTTTTAAAAATCTTCCTCCTTTTGAATTTAGCGCCAAAACGTGACGTAGAAACTGCCTAGCAGGCAAAATTTTCCAGCAATAAATTTATATTTTTGATTATCACTCTTAAAGTAAACTGATATTAGAGAAAAAACTATTGATACTAGGGTAGAAAAACCTGCTGATTTCGATCGTGTTACTAAAATTTATAGCCAATGACTCCTTGACGCTCAAACTATTATATCAGGCAGTTGTTGTGTGTTAACTAGGGAGTTTCTACGTCACAATTTTCAGGTTTGCGCGCGGGTTGCATACTTTGCCCCTATTCTAATAATCCCTTCAGAGTCCCCAAATTTGAGTTAAAAAAGTTGAAACTTAAGTCAAACTTATTTTTAATATGTACACTATCATAATATAGTAGTTAAATTAAAATTTGAGATGTAAGAGAATTCCCCATTAAACAAAGAGAAAATAAATATTAACATTTTACGTATATAGTTAATTTTTTGCTTTGTTTTGATCATTATATTTTTATAAGGCGTTTCCATTATATGAAAATAACGAGTCTAATGAATTAAACTGCTGACTCATAAACTTTGCATGGTTAGAAGTTAGAATATATTTGAAGTATCTGCATGCAAATTTATTCATTAAAAAGAAAGTAAAAGTGGCGGAAAATTTCGTAGCAAAATTTGTAAACGTTAATTTTATATTAAGACATTATTTTTGCCAATAAAAATATACTTTTCTGTTATTTATGAAAGAAATCATTAGAAATAAAAACAATTCGGAGATATTAAAAAAATAAAACTCATCTTTTTGTCGGTATCCCATCATTAGTGCACATTACCAAGGCTAAACTTAATGATAATAAAGAACGTTTTGTTTACATTAATGGCATTTGAACGTTATTTAGCCTTCAAATTATTAAAACACGCAATAACTGAAGTAAATATCACGTCACAGGCATAGAGGTAATTAAAGAGGTGGGTTGTCGATTGCTGCAGCCTGTACACTTAGCGACACAAATAATAAGACCACCATTTTCCAACATCGACATGCTTTATTTGTACTTCAATTAAATTCAACACAAATCTGTGAATAAAATTAATTTAAATTTTCCAATTTATCATGTTCTTGATTGGCTTTGTACCCTCTGAAAATTAAAGAACTACTTAGTACTAGAGTACCTGAGGTACTCTACTTAGGACCGGACGATATTCACCTCTGATGGCCCCTCGTCTCTTTTTGCAGGATTTAATTCATTGTTACACAATATTCTATACAAAAGTAAGTTGAACTTGGACTATTTTCGATTGATAATATTAGACGGTTTGGTTTTTAACTACCCTTAAATTTGCATTTAATTTCAGCACAATTAAATCAGATAAGATAACATTCCGGTTGTCTCTAGCTGTACGTACGTGTTACCGTAGTGCAGCAGTGGGCGATGTTAGCTGGCACCGCTGCTTTCTCACTGTCGGCTTGCTGCAGTGGGCGGACGACTATAGAGTGGGTGACACTCATATGGACATGTTGGCTGCTTGCTGGCGCGACATGGCAAACGGACTTCTCAGCCAGGGCAAAGTTTAGCGCCCTCCCGAGTCTCCATCAGTAGGCGGTCGTATATATCAAGGCTGTTACCAACAGAATTTAATATCACATTTTGTAGAGCAACTTTAAGGAAGAACCACAAAATATTCAGGCCACAAGGTCAGATTATAACAACTTCCTAATATTTGCAGATTCTATAATATTGACATGCATGAAAAATTTATTGCATCAAAATATAATACCTTTTACTTTTTTTTTAAAACACCTACACTGATATTAATCATAAATTTAATTACGTATTTTAATTAGCTATTATTTTAAAACAGTAAAATTTTATTGCTAATGTAATTTAAATCAGAAATATTGTCAAAAGTACTTAAAGTTTGGCCTTAACACAAATCCAACTCTATAATATTCATTGACATCATCACATTGATTCCATACATAATGTATTTTTCTATCAGTCAACATAAAAGCATCAATAAAGTGAGAGTAAACTCACGATCTATGAATGTGCAGACTTATAGAAGCCATTGAGTGCACCATTGTCTGCAGACTAACCGGATCTTCTCGACAAGGTTAAAGGTCACATGCGTGGTCCAGCACGCCTACGTTTGTCGCGCGTGTGTAGTGAAGACGAGTGCAATGCTATTATAGATAGATCCCAGACATGCGATTACATTCAAATTCAACCTTGCAATATCAATCATAACATGCAGCACGGTAATTCAAACCTGTCAACGTGTATGCATTTAACTTATTGTTATTTCTTGACTTAAGTTACCTGCATGCAGAAAACCAATATCTTATTATGACACTGTAACGTAAGTCATATCAGGTTCTTCATACATGCGATCAAATCTTGTGTAATTTTTATACTTGCATGCATTGGTGTCTCCTTCTCCAACAATCTTATTTATACATTTATACAAATTATTATATTGATATGTAGGAAAACTAGGAAAACCTATTACTGAAAATATTATAAATATTGATTTATTATTTAATTTCTAATTAAATGTACTACTCAAATAATTTTATAAGTTTTTTAAATTGATTAATATTTTAAATCAATAGAAAATATGCATGTGTTTTTGATAGATATATATAACATATTACTAGAGCGCGGAAAAAAGTCACATTTTTTTCGAAAAATAGGCGCCTAAAAAGTCAACTTTTTTTCGGAAAATAGTCTACAAAAAAGTCAATTTTTTAAAAAAATAGTCTATAAAAAGATCACTTTTTTTTTAGAAACTGCAGCAAAAAGGCGTTTCAAAAGTGCTATTTAAAAGTGTGTTTAAAATTTTTATTTTATTTATATTTCTTTACACAGACTTTCCTTACACAGACTGAAGTCTTTGTTTCTTTACTTCCTTTTTTTTTGGACAATATGAAGAAAATAGCTGAAATGCACTAAAAATATGTCAAAAAGTCACAAAAAGTCATGTTTTGCCAAAATAGTCTCAAAATCCAAAAATTGTCAAAATAGTCTTTTTTTTTATAGGCTCATTTTAATCCACTTCCGGAGATCCGTGGACATCCTAAATGACAACAAAATAGTCCTCATGTGCACAAATAGGCAAAATGATTTTTTTCCGCGCTCTACATATTATATATATGTATACTGTATATATTATATGCAGGAGTATATATTATATTCTTACGAAAAGTTTAATTACTTATGACTTATGACATAAATTTATTATACCGTATATTGAAGTAATAGTAATTAAAACAAAAAAGGCGTAAATTAATAAAAAATGAATCTTTAAAAAAAGTGAATAAATTTATGAAGAATGTAATAATAAATAATAATAATTGGATTTATAGTATGCATATACCAATTAAGGAAAGAGCACAGAAAGAAGTTAACATTGATATCATATGCATTGATATCATATAATATGTTATACTTATTTTATCTCATTAATTTAACGATTAAAAAGTGCATTAATTTAATTTTATTCCGATATTGTAATTATTTTACTTTGAAGTGTGCGGCATTATAAGTGAGAGGAGAAGTTCCTTGGCCGGTACCGAAGGTCAAGGACTTGTGACTGCACTTCTGCAGCGCGTGGGAGTGATGCACGGCTACATGCACGGCTGCTGCACGCTATAGTGGTGATACATCGTGCAAGCTTGCTTGGGCGGGCCATGGTTGCACAGATTAGCCCTTCAGATTGCTATAATATAGCGAGTGGGAGAGAGCAAGCTCGGCATGTCACATCGCTACATGCTGCAGTGTTACTTAGATGGTCAACTTTAATTAACTACTTTAGCGTGAGATATTTTTCAGATTATAATCGTGATGAAGCAGGAAAATATATTTGACGTTACCAGGGCCAACTAGCGTAACTAATACATGGTTGGGATATGATAGATAGAAGTTGTCGATTCGTTTTCTAATATGTGAGTAATGTCTTAAAAATAAGACAGGTGACCATTTTATTTTAAGATATGTGAAGGGTCTTACTTTCAGCTTTAAGATAATTGTATTAGGAGCACATAAACCTAAAAGAGGAAAAGGGTTTAAGAAATATAATATTTAGTATAATTTTTATTATTCATTTGAATACAAATTAAAAATGCAGTTACAGAGTAATAATAATGATAATTGAACTTAAATTTGAATGGGAAAAAATATTACTGATTTACTGATGTATATATTCATATATTGATTTGAATTTGAATTTATATATGTATAAATTATATATAAATGAATTTGTCAATAAAATATTTAAAAAAATACAGGCAAAATGTATTAATATGAAATCATCTTTACCAAATGTGCATATTAACATTAACGCATTAAACTTCAGTAATAATAATATTTTTTTCCATTCAAAGTTCAATTATCATTTTTATTATTTTTTAATTGCATTTTTAATTTATATTCAAATGAATAATAAAAATTAAACTAAATACTATATTTCTTCAACCCGTTTCCTCTTTTAGGTTTATGTGCTCCTAATACAATTATCTTAAAGCTGAAAGTAAGACCCTTCACATACCTTAAAATAAGATGGTCACCTGTCTTATTTTAAGACATTACTCACATATTTGAAAACGAATGGACAACTTTTATCTATCATTAGTAAATAACTTTTTCGTGCAAAGGGTATTCGTATTGAATGCATTATTTATTTAACTTTTCGGACTTTTACCTTTGCCGGTGTTCGATGTAATCCTTCTGTATGTATTATGTTGTGATGGTCACTTACAAGTGTTCGTGCACGTCACTAACACTTGCATGTACTACACATATCACTACGTTACTTGCAGTCTTACATCAGGTATCTCTAGGTACTCTCAGGTACAACATACTTAGTCTCAGATCACCTGAGGAAGAGAGCGGTTGACTCTCGAAACGTAGTGATATGTGTAGTACATGCAAGTGTTAGTGATGTGCACGAACACTAAGAGACCATCGCAACATACAGAAGGATTACATCGAACACCGACAAACGTAAAAGTCCGAAAAGTTAAATAAATAATACATTCTATCATATCCCAACCATGTATTAGTTACGTTAGTTGGCCCTGGTAGCGTCAAATATATTTTCCTGCTTCATCTCATCACGATTATAATTATTCAGTGATCGTTGCATTTTTTTTATATAAAACGATCTCTGTATAATTTTAAATGCCAATAATTTATTTAACAAATATTATACATCAGGAATTATAGTCATTGTTCTGCCATAAAATTGAAATATCAATATTCCCATCGCCATATTAATAAAAACTTTCTTATAAATGTACATGATATGCTTAGACAAAAAATGTGTAGAAATTTTTATTAATAATTCTTTTCTACAAGGATAATGGTGCACATATGCACGGCACGCGCTGCGCATGGCACTGGGAACAATGAACGATTGATGATTAGCCGTAGTAAAGGTGCGAGAGAGCTATGACTAAACATCCTGTCTAGCTGACACGGGGACACTCTAGTCCAGGTAAGATTCAGCCAGGTAGCTCCTTACCTGACGACTAGTGTCACTGACTGCTTCCCAAAATTCCAAGAACTCCCACGAGAGGTCAGGACGTTGGCAACGCCTCCCTGTGGATGTTCTCTGAACTACACAACCCTCCCCGCCCTCATCTGCACACAATGAGAAAAACACCACACTTGGTTTTTGTGGAAAGTTTGTCTTGAGATTCTAGAAATATATTAAAACCTTTTTGTCTATATACGTGGGGATGTATGTAGAATATATTTTAACCTACACGTTCAAAAAAATAAGCACACTATACACACACAATGGTTATACAATAGTAGATTTTTTCCATTGTAATCTTTATTCTTGAATAAATTTTAAAATTAGCACGCAGGTATACAAAAAAAATTGTGATAAATAAACAAAATCTAATTTGCTATTTAATGTATTTTTTTTATGAAATAACAAGATTGCATAATAGGCAAATTAAATTTAGTGTGTAGCAATAAAGGATACTTGCTTTACGAAAAAAAAAATAATAATAATTAATAATAAAAAAAATAGGGATTCGTGATATCTTTTATAAACTTAAATTAATTTGAAATAAGAATAAATAAGTGGGAAGACTATAAAAGCTTTAGCTTGTACTATATTTTCAACTCTATTTGACACAGATGACGTTATAATCTGTAGGCAGAGAGAAGTGGGTTCGAAGCCCGATGGAGTGTTTTACGTTCCAAACTTCTTCCTGATATTAAAGGCAATAAAAGTTAAATTTGATTGAAAACAATATACAAAAAAATATTAAAATCTTCATTGTAAAATGCTTGAATAAACATTTTTTATAAAAATTATACTACCTTTATACTACTTATATTCAAAAACACATCAAAAATGCAAATTTTACTATAATTTTGTCTTGTTTATTCTTATTTATAGTCGGTTGTTTTAACAATAGTGAATACACACACGGCTGAGTGCAAATTAATCCACACACGTGATTTACCATTTTCTTGAAATAAAATTTACAACATATTTCAAAGAAGATTAGCACTTTCGTTTGTCCTTGCACTGATTGTAAAGCTATAATTAAACAGCAACATGAATAATGATGTTTTGCTTGCAGCGTAAGTTGATCGTGTCGTGCGTGTTACACAATCAAAACTCGCACCAAAGTTTGTTTTTAGCGAAAGTTTAACAGATGAGCACTTTTATAGAAACATATTACACAGTAGCTTTAATTTACATATCTCAGCTGTTTTATATTACTAATTTAATTGCATATTATATGTCGTGACCTGGATTTATGTAAATATTTTAGCCACGCACGATCCCCTATAACACATTACTATAATGGGGAATTCTCTTACAACTCAAATTTTAATTTAACTACTATATTATGATAGGGTACATATTAACAATAAGTTTGACTTAAGTTTCAACTTTTTAAACTCAAATTTGGGGACTCTGAAGGGATTATTAGAATAGGGGCAAAGTATGCAACCAGCGCGCAAACCTGAAAATTGTGACGTAGAAACTCCCTAGTTAACACACAACAACTGCCTGATATCATAATATGAGCGTCAAGGAGTGATTGGCTATAAATTTTAGTAACACAATCGAAATCAGCGGGTTTTTCTACCCTAGTATCAATAGTTTTGTTTCCAATATCAGTTTATTTTAAAAGTGATAATCGAAAATATAAATTTATTGCAGGAAAATTTCGCCTGCTAGGCGGTTTCTACGTCACGTTTTGGCGCTAAATTCAAAAGAAGGAAGATTTTTAAAAAATTCCCTCGTCTCCAATTTTGAAGATTGAAACTTTTTTGTTTTGGGACATTTAATTTCAAGGCATAGAGCATCTGAAAAAAAATTAAAATAAATGCAGGAGAATTCCCCATTATGGCCATACACAAAAGTGAGATAATACTTTATTGAATAATCACGTTGTGGAATAAATATAACTACAAAGATAAACTTTTATGCGCAACAATTTGAATTTTTGATATGCAAATGGACAACCTTTATAAATGAAATTTTTTATTGCATATTTGGATATAGGACCTCCAGTTATGTACTGTCAATTTTTTTCAGATTTTTTTTGAACTCTCTAACACCCTCAAAATCGAGGGGAAAGACGCTGTGACGTCATAGTCATGCAACGCATTTCCCTATGCTTGCGTGTTAAATAATTGCATGACTATGACATGATCTTGTTGTTTTTTAATTGACTTGAATTTTTTTATATGACGTGATTAATGTTGACTTGTACAACCAGAATCAAAATAAAATTATTATTATTATTACTATGACATCATAGCGTTTTGCAGCATAATTTTAAGGATGGTAGAGGGTTCAAAAAATATTGATAATACATAACTCGAGGTCCTCTAATATACAATAAAAAAAAAATCATGAAGGTTGTCCATTATTATATTCTCATTAACTATACAAACGTTTACTTCCATAAAAATGGAGAAATATGAATGTATAAAATATATATATTTTGAGGGTTCGATTTTATTGGCAATTTTATTTATTTATATATACATATTTTTTTTTTACGCCTCTGTGTTGTATTGATTACAATCTCGTGCTTATGAATTCACGAGTCTTCCATATCGTAAAATACATGTGTTTTACAGTAAAAACATGTTTCTTATAAATTTCTTTATATATAATTATACATACCGCGCTTATAACATTACATGTGGATTTATACACCAGCATGTATTATATTATTATATATTAAAAAGTGTCTGAATTATGCGTTATGGGCTACTATAGCATATTTTGATATGAGTTGACTTTGAAATCAAATAAATGTTAATTTTAAAGCCGTTATTGCATGATACAATTTTGTATACAATTTTTCCTTTCCTTACAAGAAAACTTAAACTCCATTTGTTTGTATGGAGATTTTCTTGCAAGGAAAAATTCAAAAAAATTGTATGCAAAAATTGTATCTTGTAATATATACCGGTTTTAATCAAGAACTAAGTATATACATATATTTTAACAAAAATCTGATTCACCTTGAATTAATGCATGCAAAGTTTGGGTTGTTTGAAAATTTGATCGTTTCATTCGATTTAGCGCGCGCCCGATCTTCAGTCGATATATGGACGTGCCCAGGTGTGGCCTCGCGGACGGTCGCGGATCACGCACATCGCCGCGTGCGGACCAAGGGGGTTCCCTGCCTGAGTCACGACCTTCCATGTCCTTGGTTTATCAAGTAATTATGATAAAAATATTTAGACTCTCAATGTCATTTGTAATTATTCCATATTATATTTCAAGTATTTCATATTAGCAGTAATTGCTGGTAATATGCAGACAGATGAGTAAACTGATTTTTAAGGTTGTTGTTTTCTCTACTTTAATTTACCTGTATTTTCGGAATTGAGTCTTACCATTTCATGCAGAGTGCCTTCATCATGATTGTGTCTGTACTCTGTATGCATATGTATTCAATAAAGAATTTAATAAAAATGCATGGACTTTTGAAGTTGTGATTTTGCGCATAATTAGGTTGCTGCATGCCATTTTTTTAGTAGCTCAATCGAAAGAGGAGGTTGAGAAATGCATCTATGAATTTTATGCGATTTTTTTTAGTAATGCATCATACTTAAAATGGAGATGATAAGAGATCACGTGACCTGGAAGCGCCTGCCGCAACGCCTATGACGTCATTACATTCTTTGGTTTATCTATATAATACATGTGAACAATTATTGCATTGTTGCTTGTTTATTAAAAATTAGTATTTGTTTCCATAGCAACGTGGTTGTTTACAAGCATTATATAGTTGAACCAAAGAATGTAATGACGTCATAGGCGTTGCGTACAAAGCCTCCAGGTCACGTGACCTCTTTTCATCCCTATTTTAGATATGATGCAGTACGAATAAAAATCGCATAAAATTCACAGGTGTATTTTTCAACCTCCTCTTTCAATTGAGCTACTAAAAAAATGGTATGCAGCAACCTAATTGTAAAAAAAAAAAAAAAATCACGGTAATTTTGTAACCCTAATTTGTAAAATTACCAATGCAATATATTTGATAATAAATTAATTTTTGATTGAAGGGTACAGTTGAGCATTTGGGCATCATTTTTCAAAAAATGGGGGTAAAATTCTATTACTGTGTCTCATAAATCAAACAATAAATTGACATCTAAAATTATTTAATTTTGTTACAAACCGTGCACCTATAATCCTGAAATTTTTAAAAAAACTATCCCTTAAACCTAAATGGCATTGGGGAAAAAAACTTTATTTCATCATCTAGTTACTGCTATGGAATTTTCTGCGTGGTGATGCACCTCGTGCTCATCATAAGTGATAGGGTCTCGAAAATTGTCTGTCATTTATTTCCCTGGTCTCTGTGGAGGAAAGTAAAATGTATATGATTTCCCCGACAAAGTGCACAGACCACACACAAGGAAAATTGAAAAAATAAATAAAAAATATACGTACAAAAAACACACGTAATATTTTTAATGAAAAACACACACTGCATGTACCCGACTCTCAAGTATTTTTTAAGGTTGAAGTGTATAATATGTTATTGAGAAATTTCTATTGTTGATTTAAACTAATGCTATTATTATTTATAAGATAAATAGTTTTTATTATATAGTTTTTTATATTATAACATTATAACAATTTTCTCACATACTCGTTAATTACAAATCATCATTATATTAAGTATTTTTTTTAATTTTAAAAATGGTACGTTCCGCTACTGAATACAATCAATATTCATCCTTCAACTTGTAATTAGGAAGTGCTATTTAAACAAAAAGTCAGTAATTTAAGAAGTATAATGATATAACGAAATGGTGTCGTATATCATAAGAGTAGAGAAAATTAACTGCTTTCTCATGTAGTTAACGGTCTTGTTTCCAAAACATCAACCAACTAATTACAATAAAAACTTAACTTGTTTGTATTTTTAACACAAATATACCGTACACTATAGATGCATGTATCGTACTTGTAGTGGGAAAAAGTAATCTCCATTTATATTAAGCAAGTGTTTAATTTACTTTAAATATAATTAAATTATTTTCCAACATTTAAAAATACTAAAAGTATGGTTAAAATTCCCGTCATGCGCACTTTTCATTTTATATAATTATTGGGTGCGATTCACAAAGCAGTTAGCCAGGTTTGTAACCATGTTTAGTTTAACCACTTTTAACTATATACCTGTTTTACTTGTTACACCACCTAGTTAAACGTGGTAACGTGGTTAAGCTAAACGTGGTTAGAAACCTGGCTAACTGCTTCGTGAATCGCGCCAATTATGGGGGCGATTCACGAAAGAGTTCTCCAGAAAGTTATCCAGGTTTTTCACTTAATATACCACGGTTACCGCCAGCCTAATTCATTGACACTATGATTAGTGCATGTGAGAAATCCTTTCGTAAGATCGGGCTCAATTATGCACCACGGCATGGTAATACCATAATATTTATAATTAAATTAGAGGTGCATAAATATCATGCATGTTGTATATATATTCATGTTTTTTCTACCTCATTTGATGCCTTTTATAAAATACACACTCATATTATCAAAACATTATTAACACACTTCACCTTTATCTAAACAACTCTACGACACTGTCAATCTATAATGTCCGGTGAACCTGTGATTAAGTTGGTGTTAATTTGACACCACTTAGAGGTGACCTGATGACCCCCAGCGCCGCATCGTCTGAGCCCCTCCCCCTGACCGGCGGCGACTAGATTACAAATCTCCACGCCGCGAGACGTACCGATAATGGGATTACACGCAGGAGGGTTCCTTTGTGTGCAGGTAAGCCCCGAGATCACACCCTTGACCTCCTCGCCGTGCAGAGGGGCGGGGAGGAAAGGAAAGTAAAGACCATTCAGTCTGATGGGAAGTCGTTCGTACAATGGAAATAAAAATATATCCTGCGTCGAGGAGACGAATTGTTGTTTATAGAAGATTAATTTTTAATTAATCAATCTATTTTATAATTATATCATTGAATTAATTTATTTCAATTCAGTATATGTGATGTTATTAATTTAATTGTAAACCTAATTTAATTTATATAACAAAAAAATATCATCAGACTCATTAAAAGATGTAGCTAAAAATTATAGTTGTTTATTGTTATGATATTAATAAAGCTTAATTAAATAGTTTTGAAGCATAAGGTTTTGATATACAGGGAAATTAATTGTTATATTCTTTTTAAGGTGACTCTTTCTCAGAAAGAAGTGACAAGGGCTGTGCATTTTAAACTTTTTTTTCTTAACACCTTTTTGTGATATATGGAAATGTTTCTTAATTGCAATTCTGTGAAATTTTTGCGATAAATTATACTATGGGAGGATTTCTATAGTTACATATAACACAATAAAGTTGTATTTACATTACATTTAACAGGTGATAGACGACTCTATCAGTACAATTTTAACGCCTTACCGATGAACCCTATGGTATACCTGTCATAAACAGGAATATAATATGTAAATATATTATGCAATTCTGGATTACTCAAAATCTGCCCTTGCATTTCATAAAATGTTTTCAAACTCCAAAATCCAGTTTTGTAAAATCACACATGTAAAATTACCTTTCTGGACAGGAACATAAATATGACTTTTTAATTGTTCTACAAATCTACCTGCACAAAAGATATACCTGGAATTTGTGCTACAGACTCTGGAGAGGTCAAGAAGGGGTCAGTTTGCGGGGGCGGGGACGGTCCCAATATGGCGTGATAGCCAAGGGCACGCACTTGGCTACCGGCGGTCAACGTGGCTGCAGATGTCGGCAGGTGTATGCACTACCACGCATCACCGGACAGCTCGTGTAGCGGAATAACTCTCGCTTTTTAAATAAAATCCCTCGAACAACATTCAATCTTCCTTTTCCTTTCAATGCCAAGTTTGGAAATCTAAATAGCTTTGTATATAATGTTTTTCAAAACTTTCTCAGAAATATATATTTAAATCGTTTGTTGTAAAATATCAGATAAAAAGATTATATATAATAAAATGCATGTATTTATTTATACAATACTATTTATTGTTTTTCTATGTTTATGAACTTGTACCGTACATTAGTATAATACTATTAATGGTTTTTTACTGCATTATATTAATTTCATGTATTTAAGTTTGAAGTATTTTTTCAACAATATATCTTTCCTGTGCAACGTTGATATCTTCTATTTTGTGTGATTTTTTTTTTAGTAAAACAACAAAGTAATTTTAAAATAATTAATGTAAATTAATTTCTTTATTATTAACATTAAAGAAATTACTGCCTTGTCCATATTGAATCATTCGTATATATAGTACAATTAATCTCTATATAATTACATTTATAAATATACAATATTCTTTTACGCTTTCATAATCTAATGTTAAATAATTATTTTTCGGTAAACTTTCAAATGAAACATTCACCTCATGAAAAATTACAAAATCATCAGTCATAAATTATTCTGCTATTATTGCAATGTAATTGAAAATTAGAAGGACTTTTAAAGAGCTACTATATATTGGTAGAGGTTTTGTCTCACCTTTGCTTATTAGTCCGTACACCTCTGTTAAATTATTAATAAAATATACGATTACCTCCGACCTATACGATGATCCTATTAGTGCAAGTGAGAAAATGTCCAGTGAAAAACTGTCAACTAACGGAATCATATAGCTTTATCTTTAAATAATTAATTTAACAAATTAAAAATTCATTTATGTTTAAGATTTGCAACAAAACAAAAAGTCCTTTAATTTTCTAATGCTTCTGATGTGAGTGCAAATCAAATGACTCATTATTGGGCCAGGTGAGAAGTTCGGTATCATTCAGTCCTTTCCTTTCAGCTTCCAGCTGCCATGCAGCTAATAAAATATTTAATGGTTCCACCCACAGTTTTTTTTATTTGACATTTTATTGAAAGGGCAACGCAAAGAGTGGCAGAACAACTTTCGGACAGTAATTATTAGCTAACGTTATTTTTAGAGTTCACTGTACTTTATGTACATAGTGATTATTATTGATAACAAGCATAAATAATTTAGAGGCATGTCAATATATGCAATATTGATTGAAATCAATTTGAATTATATAAAATTGCTTCATGGTTTGATTAATTTTTTTGTTATAAAACCTTTCATTTTTTACTTCAATAACTTATAAAATAAGACAAAAAATATTATTTCACACAATAGAGGAAAGATATTTTCAACAAAATTTTATTATAAAGTTACTGCAGGTCAAGTCAAGTGTCATCATGGAAGTTTTTTCACCTGCAGCCATCAAGGAAAGGTCCACACACGTTAATTGACGATACGCACGAATCACCCTTTTCAGTAATGACACGTTGCGTATGCAAGATCATGCCGCGAGTGTTTCCGCGGTGGCCGAGCAAGAGCGGCACTGACCACCGTGTGCGTGCCTGCACCATGCCGGGTTATTGAACGTGCAAGAAACGGTCACTAGCACCACCAGCACCGGCATCTCAATGACGTAGTGGATGATTATAACATATGGGACCTGGGACCGTTTTGATACGTTGGATTTTAATATCGTTAAAAATAGATTTGCATTAGCTAAATTTTAAACTTTTCTCATAAAGAAGTATGTTTCATGTAATTATCATACATAGTGCATTATTTACACTTATAGCTAGGGTCAATTTATTTTATACACCCACGCATTATTCGAACAAGTGATTTTAATGCCTGCAAAAATAAAAAGTCTGCAAGCACATGAACAAAGTTTAAAGGATTTATATCTTTGATGTCCATCGAAAGAAAAACAGCTTTGCCATATAATTCATGCAGAAATGTACATACAATGGTGAGCGGGGTGATAAAGTTCGCATAAATACAAAATTTATCACCTTTCGAGAGCTCACGACCCAATGTGGCTTTTACTTTGAGCTTGAAAAACGGTTTACACAGCACTCCTGCCATGCTTATTTAGATTTTCCTTTTACATATTTTTATGTGTAATTCAATCGTGGGTGTGACTTTTATCTTTAATATATTTTAAATGCAGTATAGTTTTCTACAGCATAGTTTATATATTATATAGTACAGAATTAATCAAAGCCATGTATATTCAAATTATATATAAACATGATTACAGATTTAAATATTGTCAAAAAATTGCTTTAAATCTTCAAATACTCAATTAAAATGTGCTGCATTATTCTATTAGAATGATAATTTAATTTCATCCTTCTTCAGTTCTTCTACTGTAATGGAGGCTTCAAGTGATGCGCTTTCGCTGCGCAACTGTTTGCCGCTAAGGTCCATCTTGCACTTGAAAATGAAGCAAAGTGTTTTTTTTAACTTTTCTCGGTTATAAATCAAGTAAAAAATCTAAATCTTGAATTATCTACTTTATTTTTCAGTTTGGAGTTTGGACCAAAGTTCCGTAAAGGAATTATCCCTGAAAAATCTTATTCTTAGTGAAAAAACGAATTCACGTTGTTGTTTTTTACATAGGTTTGGTATAGTGGGTGGGATCACCGAAAAATCAGCTGACTTGAAGCCTCTATAAGTCCTGAATATATTATTTAAAAATATAGTTTTGCAATTACTGAAAATTAATCTAAAATTATTAATGAAAGAAATCCATTTTGCAATTAAAACACTGCATGTAATGTTCACAATTCTATAGAAAACATATCATAAAAGCTGCATGCATGGTAGAGCTGTCACCGTACGGAGCGTGCAAACCATCGTCGACGCAACATTTCATTGTGCATCTCTCCGCGACGGAAGTGACGTCACGCGGCGACACTTGAATGGCAGACACGTGCACAATCGCTGGCAGGATCATTGCATGTCAGTCCGGTACACCAAGTAATGTCAGCGTACAGGACAATTACAATGATTTGAGTAATTCCATATTACAATTGTATCTCTGAGATAGTGGCAATGAACTTCTAATTTTTTTTTATATATAGATAGAAATATAATTATAGCCTAGTTTTAATTAAAATATTTTAAATTGAGATGATTTTTAAATAGAAAAACAGGATGTGAGTAAAAAATTGAATCGCCTGGTTAATTACAAAAGTTAAAATCATATGTTACAGATTATAATAACAATAATTTGAAACTTATTGAATGTTTCTTACTCTTATAAAATTAAATTTATTCTTTAATGTCTGTATAACATAATAAAATAAAAGAGCTCATTTTATTAAAGGTAGCAGAAGGGAGAGATATGCAATTAAGAATAAGCTAATTACATGTGTGCGTATGAGAGTTGCATCGGAAAAAAATATTTGCACTTAATAAATTTTTTACACAATGGTACTTATTTAAACTGATATCTAAAATTTAATTTTGTTTCAAAATTAACAAAATTTTATTATAATGCAACATTTACAACTGAAAATTCAAAAAATTATAATTATAAGCTAGCTATAATAGATATTGTAAAACATTCGGGATCACATCATTAAAATATCGCTATAATGAAATATATTTTAATGAATAATAATTGTTAATAATCAAGCAGCACATGAAATTGAAATACATTGGGCGCAATTCATGAAGCAGTTAGCCAGGTTTCTAACCACGTTTAGCATAACCACGTTTAACTAGGGTGGTTTAACATGTAAAAAAGGTATAGTTAAACGTGATTAATAAGCTAAACGTGGTTATAGAAACCTGGCTTCGTGAATCGCACCCATTAAGTATATAAAAATTTATTATACATCATATCCATAAAAGCAATCAAGGATATACATTTTATAAAAAACAGAACAAGAAGCATTTAAAAAAAAATAATATGTAATTGCCATTTGTAAAAGTTGTATCTCCATATTTAAAAAAACACACACATTGCAAGTACCGGTGCAATCAAAAGACAAACTATTTTCTCCGCACCTACGTTATGATTATATAACTGATTATATAACAACAGAAATGAGGACTTGGTACTAACATACAATCATTAAGTATAAGACGTGCAGAAATTATAACGTTATATGAGGTCAAAGTTGACCCAATTGTCTTCACTTAATTCAGAGATCGCGAGAATCAATTAGTTGTCTCTTTGTCACGCTAAATCTTCCAGCTGATCAAATTACAACCACACCCGTGCCATTGTGCTCACGTGACTCACGGCAGATTCACGTATTGTGACGAATGTTGATGTAGAACAATTTAAAGAGGTTAATTCTAAATACATGTTAGTTTTTTTTTTTTTTTATTGTGTTATAAAAATTTCAATTCGAGGTCTTTACTTCAAATCTTGTCAGATTACTTTCTAAATAACGTCAAAGTCACGAAATTCACAATTGACTACTGACTTGCATCATTAAGTAATATTTTGCAATGTTTTTTGTATGACAGTTAAGTAAATTGCATGTAAGATAGATCCTTATCACGTTATTCAAGTCAAGTACATTTTTTTAAAGCAATTATATTGTTAAAAAAATTGCTGCAAAAATATGAAAGTTTACTTTAAAATGTAAAAAATTCATTTCGTATACACTTTTTAATAATTTGTCTAAAGGTAATGAGCTACATCAACTTAATTTATAATTTTTTATACATTTAAAGTTTTTTTTAATATAAGCTATATTATATGGAAGGGAAATATTAATATATATTCAACAATTTTATTGTAAAAAGTCTTATAAATTCTAACTGCATGTACTATACTAGAATATATAAATTTATATTCTTGAATACATTTATAATTCTCCTTGACAATATTACATCCTACAACATTTATTAAATGTCATTATACTAGATATTGTAATATATATATACCATATCATATAATAAATTTATTAATTTCATTTTCATATCTCACATACTATATTACAGTCATCGTTCATCTTGTTGAGTTAATGATACACCGACATGACTTACTGCTGATATTTACAAATTAAATGTCAGACAAGAAAGTACCCTCGCGGTGGAGTCACTTTTTAATCGCTCGTTTTTCTCCAGAAGATTTCCTCTTACAAAAAGTTAGGGTTCCTTTCGTTCATTGAACTCTCCGTAAACAAGCTTAAGAATTACAACTTTTTTTTTCCAGACAAAGCAAGCGAACAAAGTAAAGAGCATTTACCACCGGAAAGGCGTTGAACAAAATAATGATGATAAAAAAAAATAGTATGGAAAGATAATTCTTATGTTTTCGCGTTTACTTTGCTTGGCAGGTTGCATTTACCTGCGAACAGTACACGCAGTATTCAACAGCTGGAATAGACCAACAAGTCTTGGCATTTCCGGTTGAATGCTATGCAGGGTGGGTGGAGTAGTTAGGCTGTAAAATCATCATTGTAAAAAAACGTTCGCACTTATAAATTTATCTGCTCTAGAAATTGTAAAAATTGATGGCATAAAAATACCTTTGTTACTTGTTAACCTATAATTTTTTTTATATTTCAATGTTTTATTTTATACAAAAAAAATAAACATTATGCTGATTTTAAACATCCATCGTAAATATATAATTATATATATATATATATATATATATATTTGTGTATTTTATCTCTATATAATTAAAAATTAAATTATATAACTATAATATATTATAAGAAAAAAAATAATTTCAAAAATATGTGCATGTATTCCAATTTATAATTTTATTACTCTAAATTTAATACTTCTATATACAAGCCATGATCAATTAAATCAATTTTGGTTGCATAATAACTTAAAATTAATTTGTTTCATGATACAATTTCATTCATCCATTAAAATGATCCGCAAAAACTTACAAAATCTCTAATACAAAATGTAATCAAAATGAGCTCAAAATTTCTAAATAGCTATTTAAAAAAAAAATGAATTAAAATTTCACTGTTATACGACAGCAAACTATAGGTGGTCTCAAACTTTGTATTGAAAACTCTACAAAAATAAACAAGTATGTATTTTTTCTTCATACATAACATTCATTTCAGATGACATTTAATTTAAATAACATTGAAAGTAACTATACTCTAAAAATCCAGGTAGTATTTTTTTTTTTCTTGTAACCATTGTTCTTATTATTCAGAGAACTTATGGTGGGTTAAAAAAAAAATGTACTTGGTTATATCCTTTTGTGTACCATGCATGGACAGCCAGCACCCTAGAGGAGGACATGTCTGCAAATAACACACCGGATGGTCCTCGCTGCTTTGTGGTCGTTGATGTAGCTCGCTCCTCACCTGCCCGCCAACGCCAGACATCATAGAAGGCAAGAAGGGCTAAGCCAACCACAACCTGTAGACGTTATGACGTCACGAGAAGCAAGTTTTTTTTATTTTTTAGTTTTCTCTTTTTAACTCAAGGTGGCGCTGACTATAAGCAAAGGTAAAAAGACTAGGTAAAAGGTGTTCTTCAGTCTAGTGAAAGACTTCAAGAGAGAAGCACCCCCGACTAAAAGCCTTGTTAGAAGGCAGGGGAGTGATAACCAAAGCTGTGGCGATTTTCAGCCATGGCCACGGGTAAGTTTATTATATTATTATTATTTTTAATTAACATATTCTATATAACACCCTTAAAAAAAATCACATATACTTGTTAACTAAAAAAACGTTCTGTATTTGTTGCTATCCTTTTTTTGTACCTTCTCCTGTTTGACCATTACCGTCTGAGTTTGTTTTTCTTAATGGATTGAAGAAAGGACATATTTAGTGAGCTGTTCACCAGCCTAAATAAATCTTGGACAAAGTGCATCATCAGTGAGAGTGTTCTCCCCTAAGTGTTGACCCCCGTTTTACCCTGACGAGTGATAACAGTGACGTGCTTTACCAGTGGATATCATGACTGTGATTTAATGTGAAAAGTGTTACTTTATAATGTTCTATTTAAAAAAAAATGTAATTAAGTGTCTTTATTCCAATTAAATGTAGTCATTACGTCATGATATTATACCAAGCGAGAAAAATACAAGTTTATTCACAAGCTGACTTTTCGACCTAAATTGCCGCTCAAGAAGAAATAAATAACAGCTGATTTCTTATCACTAACTAATTAACACGTTTTGGATAACGTAATCTGTTTATATACGTGAAAACGTGGTGGTCGTTTTTTTAAGAGACGTGGTGCCAAAAAATGTTCTCCACGTCAGTAATCGTTCTCCAACATCAAGAAAATCAACCCTCAATTGTTGCACAGAAATCCTGGA
Source organism: Siphlonurus alternatus (assembly GCA_949825025.1). Taxonomy (NCBI): domain Eukaryota; kingdom Metazoa; phylum Arthropoda; class Insecta; order Ephemeroptera; family Siphlonuridae; genus Siphlonurus; species Siphlonurus alternatus. Next base: position 31,398,866 of record OX463782.1, read on the forward strand.
TACTCTTGCAACAATACCCAATTTTTGCAGTGTTCTATAATAGACTTTTTTTTTACTATCATATTCTTCTTTGTATCTTTGCCATATTTCTAAAGAAAATATATTTCATATCATAACATCATAAAAAAATGTGCAAAAAAATATTGAAGGTATATCAAATTTAATAATTTATTTTTTAAGGAATCTTTTTGTAAAATAAATTATATAATATAAAAGTAATTTTCAATATAATAAAACTTTTTTTATATTAGCTTGAAAGATAATTTAGCAAGAAGAAATATTATATTAAAGCGTTGATAATTTTGCCAATATACATCTTCTTTAAAAAAGTCAATTACTTTAATATATTATAGCCATATAGGTGTGATAATTATACAATTATTATTTTAATTAACTATTAAGAAAGGCCAATGAGTAGGCATCCTTGAAAAAACACCCACGTGATATAATATTTACTAAAAAAAACTCTCTAAGAAGGTTTAATATATATTATAATGATCTTTCTAGCTTAGGTAAGCTAACAGAAAATATTTCAGACCGTCAGTAAGCACTTTCTCCCGTAGGCGTTGCATCTCTCTCTCGCAACCTTATTTCTATTCTATACCAACTCCGTAAGCTACCTACATTTTTTTTTATTAACACATATGGTATTCAAATCAACCCTTTATATAACTCATCTCAACCCTTTTACACCTTATACCAAACAATTAAGATGCTGTAAATAAAAATGAGATATACTTTATCAAACCTAGACCTTGTTTATAATTTTTTTTAATATAAATATCATCTTCTTTTTAATACGTTTTATATTTTTTATAAATAATGCATTTCCTTTTGAATACATTTTGAGTGACCTTCATGTCTTCCTTGTCTTATTTTCTCTTTTTTTATTATTATTAACTAAGAAGTTGCGGCTGCAATGGCCCTCAACTTAAAAACTACCCACGCTTATACAAGATTAAAGCTAACGTAAATAAGTATATAATTAAGAACCATTATTTATTGCTCATTGTATCTAAAATGCAAAAAAATTATGTATTTTTATTAACATTGTTTTATAAATTTATATATTTAATGTATATAATTTTTTTAAATCTAAAATTGTTATATCTTAATTTAATTTTTTTTATAAGTCCATTTAAATATAATAATAAAAAAATGATTCATTCTTTAAAAAAAGGTTGACGTTAGGAAATCACGATGTGTTGAGGGGCGGATATATTTGTTACGGAAGCTACGCTTCTTGAATTTAGAATCATTATAGGAAGTAGCATAAAGAAGATGCCTCAAACATGGCCACCATGCGCAAGATGATGATGTAGGACGGATAACAATCATTTTAATTCTACGCTCAACTAACAAGTAGGTTACCTTTAACTTAAAACAAACGTGTTTATGTTGTTGCTTTAGTCATGGTCACAACTGTACTAAACATTCATGTAATTAATGTTCATGGAGTTCTTATATATAGTAGGCCTGTTAAACATGAAACACACAGAAGGATGATAAGTGGAGTTAATTTTGGTCACAACTGTCTTGGTATGACCTTGTGATTACAAGGATATATATTAAACCAACTTGCTGGAGAACGATAAAAAAATTGTCAACGATTGTAAAGCGTGATCAAGTCACTTGATCGTATTTTAGTTACATGGTCGAGTTAAGAAGCTAAAAAATATAAGTACTCTTATTTGTAATTTAATATACAGAAAATAACTTTTTGAAACTTAATTCATATGAACTTGAGATACTTTAAAAATATCAATATGTTATATAACATGGAGTTTGTATAATAGTGGAAAAATCAAGGATCAAAGTAGTGTTATAGGTGACTATAATATATTAGCATATAAATAGTCAAAACTTGTTTATAAGTAGACCAAATTATTATAAAATTTCATTTTTTTTTTAAAGTTTGAACTTGTCATAATATACAGTAAAGATTTTTTTCTTGAATCAATTTTAAATAATCCAATTTTTTTCCAGTTCTTTCACTTCATTATTTAATTTTAATAATATATAGACGTGTTTAAAAATTACGAAATATTATTTCTGAGGCCTTGTTATACGTGAGATTGCGAGAGCGCTGCAGAAAACGATCAAGGAGCAAGCAAGCTAGGGGCAAGTGGGAGTTTTATGAACCACGCCCAACTCTCTAACTGTACCCTGGCGATCACATTTCTCTGCATAACTATTACAATAATAACTGCATGTAGCATTTAACCGGTCTCTCATTTACATCCAAGTCTGTAATTATGCTGCACCTGCATTTAAATGTAACAGACAAAAAATTTAAATATCACACACTACAATCTTTATTGTAATATTAAAACTACACCCTTTATAAATTAGAAAATATTAATTTTCTCTTATGGTGTCAGCTATAGAATTTTTTTATGTACTAAAGTTCAATCTACTCTTAATATTATAAATTCAATCATAAATTGACATGATAAAATGTTTATTTCATGACCTTACACATTTTATATCTTTTTATCTTATCCCTTGCTTCTTTTTTTATACGTCATCTTAAAAAGAGAATACACAATCTTATTTATTTTCTTGTCGTATGTAATCTTACTCATCTTTTTTTTTTCTGTGATAACATCTATGTCTGTTACATTAAATTCTGTTCAACAATATATTACATTACACCACTATCTTCTTGAATAATCATAAATTAAAATTGAAGTATTTAAATATATAAATTAGTTGTTAGATATCATAGTTTACATGTTAGAGGTATGTTTTTTTTTTTCATGACATCATTGATGATATCATTATATGTAAATTCATTTAAATTTCATCATGATAATATATTTCTATATATTTTTAAGATACCATATTATTATCATCATAGATGGACTAAATATTGAAGATGTATATTTTGACATGTTATATAATAACTGAGCTCAGATGCACAAATCCGGAGGGTGATTTCATCTTGTAACCGGTCGTGTGACGTCATCGTGGTCATAGCAAGGCCAACAAGCGACCTTTTCTAAATACAATGTGAAGATGAGAATATTTGGGATACAGGAAATCAGCCGAAAAGGAAATAAACCGAAAGGGAAATAAACCGAAAAGAAATAAACCGAAGAGGAAATGAACCGAAATTTAAAACGTCGTGGAGGGGGTTAGCTCCGCCTCAAAGAAAAGGCGCAGCTCATAAAAATGCTATTGGCAACATCGCACACCTATTTCGGTTGATTTCCCCTTTGATACATTTCTTTTCGATTCATTTCCTTTTCAATTTTTAACATTCCATTTAAATATTTTTGGTAACAGAATATTAACACATAATATATGTTTCTATTTATTTTATCATTTTATTTTTTCGGTCCATTTCCTTCCCTTTTCCTATATCTTCATTTTTGTAAAATTCTATACATGTGCATATTAATATTACATAAATGTATTAACAATTTTACTGAAGACTCGTAACTTATTTGAACTAAAATTTAGAATTCAGTATATTTTTCTATTCTTTTCGTCAGTAAATTTAGATTAATTTCTTTTTCCATTCTTTCTTTTTCAATTAATTTCCTCTCATTTTAAAAGTTCAAATAAAAAGTTCATTTTATTTATTTCACATGTTATCATATTTATAATAGTTAGCGACTGAGGACATAATATAGACTTGATTGCTGCTTATTTTTAAATGAGACTCGGGAAGAGAGATACAGTTAGTCGCTACCTGCTCGCAGCAGAAAGAGGGGAGAAAGAGAATATTGGGCAAGATCGTGTTTGAAAATATAGGAACACTTGAGTGGGAAAAATACACTTATAGTTTTTTGGTGGCGAGTTTTTTTCTAAGAGTTCTACCGTGTACTGTTCCATATTCTTACAGTACTTAAACCTGATTTATTTTGTTTATTGCAGTTTAGGGTAAGATAACACGAACAATCGATTGTTGTAGTCCCATTTGATTTACATGTAAACCTTATAGCAACCTCATAATGATTCTGAATTTTTTTTGAGAGACAGTTTTTAGCACCAAAAAAATGTGGAAAAAATTTCAAAACAATCGGACGATTTAATTTTTTAAAATTAATTTCTTAGTTTAGGTCTCCATGCATGGGAAAGCCCTATACTGAAAATTTAAAATATTAATTTAAAAAAATTGAATCGTCCGATTGTTTTGAAATTTTTTACACGTATTTTTGGTGCTAAGAACTGTCTCTCAAAAAAAAATTCCGAATTATTATGAGGTTGCTAAGGTTTACATGTTAATCAAATGGGACTACAACAATCGATTGTTCGTGTTATCTTACCCTTAAGTAAAAACCAAAATCTATAGTATATAGCTTTTGGTAAAACCACTAAACACAAAATTCACTTTGTTTATTATATGCCAGCACAATATAATTATTTGCATTCTGGCGCACCTCGATCAGAGAGCTCCCTCTATTATACCAGGGGCATGACGTCAGCGCAATTCACTCTATAAGACTCGGATCATGTCTCTGTGCGTAGAAATTTTGGCTGATTATTTATTTATTTATTTATTTATTTATTTATTTATTTATTTATTTATTTATTTATTTATTTATTTATTTATTTATTTATTTATTTATTTATCATGTGGATGTACATAATACAACATAGAGACAAAAAACTTATAAATACCTTAAAAATTAAACATGATACAATATTATACTGTATTAATGCACTTAGAATTATAAATAAAAATTTAAACAAACATTAATTAAAATGCACATAAATCATGATAATACATCATAGTAGCATTAATCCACTATGTTATATTCTTAAGGTAGAGATAATACGGATCAGCTGGCCCAATGCTAAAAAAATCCCATTCATAAAAATTATGAAAAAAAATTAAAATGTTCTCCTCTACATCCCCTATCAGTAGGTAAAATATCAGGTATGAAAAAACGAGCTAGTTTTTGAGTAACGAATTTTTAAAGTTCTCTAATTTAACATGGAGGAATAGAAGTTCCATGTTAAATTAGTCAACTTTAAAAATTAATAACTCGAAAACTAGCTCGTTTTTGTACACCTGATATTTTACCTACTGATAGGGGTGTAGAGGAGAACATTGTAATTTTTTTCATAATTTGTATGAATGGGATTTTTTTTAGCATTGAGCCAGCTGATCCGTGTTATCTCTACCTTAAGATTTAATTTCAAATGCAAAACCAACCAATATACAATAAAATCAAAATTAATTAAAAAAAAATGTGCAATTTTGTTTTATGAAACAATAAAAAATGTTATTTTTTATTCTGTTTTTTAATAGTGCATGAAAATTTTATCCTATAGTTTTCTTTTACGCGCCACATTGCACGTGGTCCAGTTGCTTGTATGCTTTTTTCAATTTCAACAAACTCATTTTTACTGATTAACAGATTAACTATAATACAAATTATGTGTTTTATTGAAATTTTACATGTAATTATATATAAAATAGCAGTGGTAAATTTATTTATAAACATAAAAATATAAACAAAAAATTAAATTTATTTTGGAAAAATTGTCCTGCTAAATTCATTCACTATAATATCAAAATAAAAAAATTCTATTATATATAGATTGTCCAACAAAATTATATTCCTTTGGCGTAGCTTTACCGTTAAAAAGTTCCCCCCCCCCCCTTTTCCCTGAATAGCATAATTTTACTATAGTATTTTTGAATAGATTCATATTTGGAATAATTAATAAATAGGCATACTTGACCAAAATGTGTCAATTACTCCAAAATATCAACCAATCAATCAACGTAATATTTAACTTTAAAATTTATCCATTAATGTGTAATAATTTTCTCACCCTAAACCCTTAACCAACATTAAAATAAACATAAATAAAATTTAATAATTAAATTAATCTAAAATGTAAGATGATTGTAAAACAGTCCGGCTTCCGGCCTTGGTAGGCCTGTATTATTGTTTTTATTAATAAAAATAATAAAAATATTAAGAATAAATTACACTATAGCTTCCCTACTATATTAACATTCTATTGTAAAGGTACATTTTTCTGTGAGGAATGTATAATATAAAATACACGAAAAAGCCATTGCAAAGATAACTATTGCAATGCTAATCTGTTAATACGAGGGTTAATGTCGGGTACCTTTCTATTGCAAAATAGCACATAAAAAAAAACTAACTGTAAGTTTCTTTAAAAAATTAGTAAGTGCATGTTTGCCTGTTATACTCTAATTCTATAATGTTACACAGAATGTGTATTATTAAAGTTTTGAACTAATAAAGAATAATATTGCATTATAATTAATTAAAATATGTTGTGCACTGCAATGACCTTCGGACTACTTTTTCAAATTCAAACGAGGCCTAGCATCTAAAAAAGATTATTCATCTTTATAAATCTGTATGGTTTTTCTCTTTTCTAAGAAGTAAAACTGTTTACTTATCCAAATAAAATTGCGAGAAAAAAGCCATGCTTCAACTCTGCATGAGATATAAGTGATATAACAAAACAAATCAGCTGTAATTAATATTATAATGATAATTTTATTATATTTGGTCATTGCTTCTGTAACTGTTGCCGAATAAATAAACATTTGAATTTAATAAAAAGTAACAATATTTACTCTAACATTATATTATTATTTTTATTGCAGCATATTGAAAGCCGCAGTAAATCATGCAAACTCTCGAATTATAACCTTAACTTAACTTTAACCATATAAACGGAACTTTACATTGCAATAGTTATAGATTCGAAAAAAAAGCGATCATGTTCTGCGCGGAATTGAGAAATAATCTAAGTTTAAAAATACGAGTTTCAAAAAATCGCGCGTTCTCCCTACCTCGATCCAGCATAGCCCTCGCCAGAGCGTATCAAGTACGCTCTGCCCTCGCTATCGCTCGCTATGCTCGATCGCCTCGCGAAATGACGGCGATGACGGTTTATTAATTAAAATTAATATAATGATGCTCCACTAAAATAAACTGCACCAACCCACGGCATCACTCTGGTACCATGCAATGATTGGGATGCAATTCACATTTATATCATGTATTTAAAGGTTTGAGGTGGCTGGAAAACCGTCAAGCTGGCCACCTCATTTGATTTAATTTTAATTATAGTATAGTCGAATTAACAGCACCGCTGCTGAATTCAACGGCACTACTCGGTATTAAAGTGTGGATAGAAAATCAGCTCTTCGGGTAATTTTTAAAGTAGTCAACCTGCATTGCGGACAAATTTTTAAACTTTACCTTTCAAGATTATAAGTTTTTAGAAAAATGTTGAATTTTATTTGACAAATAAGAAAATTAAATTTAGAAGAGAACTGTCACCTCAGTTTTCTCATTTATTTTTTTCCAAATTTTTTTAAGATTTTCCAGATGGCAGCCGTGAATTTATCATGGGATACTCTCAGATTGATATCTTCAAAGTTGATTAGCAAAAAATAATATTGAGTTGGCCCTATAGCGGTAGTTTGCAATACAAAGCTTGGAGTTTTTTTACTAATACATTCCGAAAGAAAAATATACCATTAAATTCTCAAACAGGATTTCGAGCCATGAGTACTTTTCTGCAAAAATTACACGAAAAATATCAGTTTTACATGGTAATCAAATGGGAAGGAAAAGCTTGATTATCTCAAAATATTATTGCGTTACCTACCCTGAATTTTGTTTGATAATTCTAATATTGGCTAAAAGGGGGAGAGCTGATAAAAATTTCTGGTTCATGCAGTTATCGAAAGAATTTGTAATGTTCCAATCTACTTAAATAACTTAATTGATTCTGCATGGTATTTGTGAAATAAAGTAACTTAATTATTACTATAATGTGAAATGATCGACGCGTTAATTGACTCGGGATTTGGATTTTTTTGAAAATATGTTGTTTTAAAGGAGCAACATAATATACTTGAAAAGGTAACCCATCCATGTGCTATAGCTCGACGTTGCTTGAATTCGGTGATCTAACGAGAACAGTTCAATGCCAGCATATCATGCTAACCACTCGACTTCGCCTCAGAAAATTTCCACTTGCAGCCTTTTTAATCATCATGTCTCATAAGAATAACATAGGGCATCAAGGGCATGGTGGTTAACAAGTCTGCAAAGGGAAATTTTGCAAGTTGATGAGTGTACATTGTTTGGGGTTAAAGTGATCGGAATAGTCTTTCAACTTTCAACCACTATGGACGCGATTCAAGAAGCAGTTAGCCAGGTTTCTAAACACGATTAACTTAACCACGTTTAACTAGGTGGTTTAACACGTAAAACAGGTACAGTTAAACGTGTTTAAGCTGAACGTGGTTAGAAATCTGGCTAACTCCTTCCTGAATCGCACCCTATATATTCATACATTTAGATTTTTTTAATTCAATCGAAAAGGAAATGAATCGAAAATGAAATGAGCCGAAAAGGAAATGAACCGAATTGGAAATGCCGAGACGAAGAGGAAATGAACTGAAGAGGAAATAAACCGAATCTGAAATGAACCGAAAAGGAAATAAACCGAAGAGGAAATGAACCGAAAAGGAAATAAACCGAAGAGGAAATAAACCGAAAAGTAAATAAACCGAAGAGGAAATGAACCGAAAGGGAAATCAACCGAAGGGGAAATAAACCGAAAAGGAAATAAACCGAGGAGGAAATAAACCGAAAAGTAAATAAACCGAAGAGGAAATGAACCGAAAAGGAAATAAACCGAAAAGTGTACAGTGTTGCCAGATTTTACAATACCTCCCACCACTTTGTTAAACGGAGGCGTGGCGAGGGCGTGGCCAAGTAAAATTTTCGGTTTATTTCCTCTTCGGTTCATTTCCTCTTCGGTTCATTTCCCCTTCGGTTTATTTCCCTTTCGGTTCATTTACCCTGTCCCGAATATTTATACAAGCCTTGTAAATGCATATTTGCCGATGCTGCACGAAAGGAAGAAATTAATACTTGTACGTCATTGAAGTTAACACATTATTAAAAAAAAATGTTAGAACATTTCAAGGGAAACAAGAATTAAAATGTATATTTTATTTATAATAAAAATAACAGGTTTATAACTTTAGGAATTATATTATATTTTTACAAAAATAATAGTATTATATCTCGCATGTAATAATGAATTTAATTTTGTAAGTTCTTCTTTTAAAAAAAAAAATAATAAAAACTTGATTTTTAACATATAATATTTTGACAAGGTTGTAAAATATATTGTTCACATCATATCTTATGACAGTAATATCTTATGGTGGATATTCTTTAATTTGAACAACAATACTGGCTTCCACTTTTCAGGACAATAAACAATAAAACAACTACAACAGCATTATTGTTGCGTGATGCTCGATACTGTGTGTGGTCCAAAGATCATTTGTCGCAGCATCATTTTACAACCCTCATCTCAACGGTTGTATAATTTGCAAACACTTTTAACAAAACATAAACGGTGGCTATTGGTTTTTAGTATGTATAATTTTTGTACTTCGTTTATAGTAACATATCCTCAATCTTGACGATATTTATGATAATTGATATAATATAATCGATTTTTAACAATATCTTCTGCATGTGTGGTATATAACGTTAGGGCAACGATCTATTATTTTACTTAAAAGAAAATCACTGTCGTAAAATCCTTAACAAGAAACCAATACATTTTTCTTTTTTTTTTAATAATTAGTTATAAATATTTGCTCGTCATTAAAAATTTAAACTCGTAATAATCTCCAATTAAATATATTGAACCTACCAATTTACTCTAACAAAAATACTTCTACAAACATGATAAAATCTAAACTTATAACCGCCATGCAAGCAGAAATTATACTAAATTATACTGAATCCCATAAATGGATGTTGTTTTGATTATTTGATCAATTTCTTACATCTATTATGTTCATTTATGGATATTGTCAATAAATACATCGGTACAAGAACAACAAGTAACTGCATCAGATAATGATAACGTCTTACAGAATTTAAGTACAATATTTTATAAATACAGTCAAATTTATTTGATATTCCCTCCGGAAGTAGCCGGAAGTGTGAAATTTGTGGCTATTTTTTTTTGTAATTCAAATTTGAAATTTTACACAGAGGTTTGCATTAACAGTGCGAAATTTCATATTAAAAAGAAAAGGCCAGAACTTGACACTTCCGGTTACTTCCGGAGGAAATATAATTTAAATATATTCAATTACAATTCCTTTTCCACGTACGTCACGTGAATGATTATCATGATGCTTTGAGATTTCCCTTTAAGGTCACATGGGGACTTTAACCCCCCCCCCCCCCCCCCCCACAATGAATCAGACTTGGTACATACACTCTGATGCATTCTCCATGCACATCCATAATATCAAAGTCTATAATTTATTATGACCTCCAGCTTTATAAAATTAAACTTTCAATTGTTTTTAAACATCTATAAATATGCTTAAATTTATGTAATTTTGTATGCGTTTTGTTTTGACACTTAATTATATTTAAAGAATAGAAAGAATATGTGTTGGTATTTTTAAAATAAGATAAGGCGTAAAAAGAAAAATATGTTTAAAATTTTATAAAAATTATCTCCGAGTATATACGAAAGAGAAAGTAATATCCGCTCAGGTTAAGAAGTCCAGAGATGAATTCTGATTGTTAACTGAATGCCAGGTTAGGGTTGCATGTTTTTATATATACAATAAAAAACTTGAAACATCTGGATGAAAGAAAAAAAAATGAGTTTTTCAATTAATAACTAGGTATATTTCATTTAAATTTATAGAACATAAATAACTTTAAATAATTGATTTTTTTTAAATTTATTATAAAATACCTAACAATAAAATTTAAATATGAACAGCTCTTTAATAAATTTCATTCTCTTCAATCCCACATGACTAAAAGCATTGTTGTTTTTTATGTCTGCTGTGTTTTATTTTTTGTTATACCTTCAAGGATTATTATGTTTTAATCTTAATTTGATTCGACTAAATTATATAAAAAGAGGAGAATGCGAGAAGAAAGTGACAGGAGCGATAATAATGGAGAACAGACGGAGTGCTGTATTGTTGGCCGCGCGAGAGCAGACAAAGTGGGCCACGAGCCCTGAGGCCCAGCCGGACCTACATTGCCTCTCGTTCTCCAGCATGTGGACACCAACGACAACGTACCGTAGCCTCTACAAACAACGAACCCACACAACCTTCCACTTAATGCTTATGTTATATTTGATTTTCTGATTTTCATCGTTAACATTCAAGTTCAGAGAAACTAAAAGGTCTTTTGTATGTCAAGTGACGATTTAAAAATTTACATTTTGAATTACAAAGTTAAGACGATTAAATTTATTAATCAAAATTACATGAAAGGATATTTGAAATTCCTGATGTATATTAAGGAACTGTAAGCACCTGTGATTGCTGGGACTATGAGGTAACGCCTGGATTTATTGCCAAGGCGGCAAGTCACGTCTGCCGGATAACTTCCCCTCGCTGCATGCCAGCACCCAACTTCATCGCGACCCGAGCATAAACCATTCTCATGACAGTCAGATAAGCTGAGATTTACCTTTCTTATGAATTGAATACTGTCTGGGAAAAATATGAGAATTTAACATTGTAAAAATTCAAGATTTTACAATAAGACTATTTACTCAATGCTAAATTATAGAAATATAATAAAACAAATTACAACAAAATTCACATCAAATAGAAGTACACCTCCGTAAATAGAAATTTACACTCCATTAAACTTCACAACATATCATCCCAGCAAAGCTGTTTGCCAATGTTGGAAATAAAGGAAATGGCGCCGAGTGTTTCTACATTCCTGCAAGAGTCGCGATGTATAAGGACTTGTAATCCTCCGGCCGCTGCTTCTATGACGAGACTTGGCCGACATTGTGGCTCCAGCTGGTAGAAAAAAATTAACTTTTTCTCAACATCATGCAATAATCAATATTTGTCTTACCTTGTTATTCATATATCTTGTAGTTGTCACCTTTTGAAGTAGGACGATGACGTCATATGCGTTTTACCCTGAATTTACGTATAACCTGATGCGTGCAAGTTGCAGCCTAACTAATGGCAACCTTGCGTGCTTTGATGATCATCCGTGTGTGCGTAGGATTCAAATATTTCTAAATTAAGTAAAAGTGTTATTTTTTTGTTTAAATTGAGAAACTGGCAATATTACGTCATTGAATTGCATTATAGAAGAGATATAAATTTGTAATATATAAGATACGACCTTGCACAAAAAAATTAAGAGGAAATTCTTCGGAGATTCCAACTGTGATCGTGCAAGATATAATTTCTTTGAAAAAACAACGTCTATATTTTTTTTATATGTTTTTAGTGTAAGCAAGTCTTTGTTCATGCTTTTATTATTTTTTTAAATGAGCATGTTCAATTTTCTTACAATAAATTTACAGCAAAATGATTTTACCTTGGAATAATTTCATTTACTTTTAATGTACTTCTTGATAATTTGTAATTTATAACAAAAAATTGCATATTTATTATTTTATAGTGTCACATTTACAAATAATGAGAATATTATCTTTAAAAAAAAACTCATTTTATTATGTACATATTGGCCTAAATTTTCAATTCATGTTTGTTACTTTCACGATGACAATGACAATTGTTGACGATCCCTCGGTGTATGTTTTACCCTCAGACGTGAGCCGCTCCCCCTCACTTGACTGCAATTACTGAGGGCTCCACGGAAACAATGCAAGGCGGTCGTGGGCGGGACATGAACCGAGACAAACCTATACTTGACGCCGGCACAGTTTGCGAGTAAGCCGTCACATAAATATCAAGCCACTTTATTGTTTTTTTCCATATAGAGTTTCTACATATGTTCGCATTAATGTCTATATTTTATTTAACACATGCATTATAAAATGGTATTTGAAATTTTTATTGTATTTCCTTTTTGGATACACAAAAAAATATACATAAAAAAATAGCTTGTATTTTTCTTTTCAAGGAAATAAATAAAATTGATTTTAAAACCATCAATTTTTAGATTTTTTTTATATTAATTCATAAAAAAATATTTTTTTACAATAAAAAAATTCAATTATTATATCTTAGTTCCGTTATAAGATTTGGCTGTCACTCACGTACGCTTTTCTCTCAGACTAAAACGCGTGTTCAAAGTCACGGTATAAAGTCACTGTGAGTGCCGGAATTGTTTCGCTTCTGCGTTCATTCAAAACTTCACGCTTCACTGTGTAACATCAAGATGATTTTTAACATTACAATACATGGGGTGTCAAATAAACCATAATTCAAAATTCAAATCATCTTTTTGACATTGTTATTGAAATTATAACAATGGTCTTTTTTTTTATTTGTACCTCTAAGTCTAATCATCTTGGTGAACAAAGCAGAGCACGGGGAAGAATGGCGAACTTGGTGCTCGTGGGTGTTAACAAAGGGAGAGAGTGAAGTCGAGGGGCGTGGGTGGGGCCGTAGAATGAGGCCAACGGGAATGAATAAAGCTCACAAATGAACCGTTTCCAAGAGTTGCATCGAGTGTGTAGGATGACACCGCACCGTTGTGAGCTGCTGGAAAGAACAATACTGCAATGTGGGAGATTCTAGCGTGGATGTATGCATTACCTTTACTGGCATGTAGACTTACGTAACATTGCGGTCTATAATTAATACTGTTTATGTAAGCATAGTAATTTATGATTTGCAAAAAAATAAAGATGAATTTTCATTATTATATATGCTTCATTGATTTCCAATTGTTTAACTTTTCATTATATTATTACGTGAAACTATATACATTCATAAGCAATTACCGTGTCATGGTAACAAATATTATATATATACGGAGAGGCGGATTTGATGATAGAAATACGCCAACAATATCATAAACTTATTAGTCATTATATAAATTATTGCTATATTTCAAGAAAGATATAGTCTAGATATTATATGAGCTTTGTATATAAGCTAAAATATGAAAGTAAATGACTGACATACAGTAATTCGTTATAACTAAATGTACACCAATATAAAACTGAATTGTTATATACTTGAACATTTTAGATTGTACAACCGTTCACTTTATATACTTGAAATAAGAGTGCCTACATAACATAGAATTTTTATTACATGTTTAAATTGTTGGCTCGATTCTTGCAAACATTTTTGTGCACGCGATCTGGCATGAAAAAAAGTTGGCGTGATGTATAAAAGTAGTCATTTATATGCACTGAGCAAGTGCGAACATTTGCCCAACAAAATGGTGTGAACTTCAAGGACTCAAAAAGAAAGAAGACGGAGTGTTCATTATCGCAACTATTCATCAGATGATAATTTGTCAATGACGGATATCAATCTCCCACATGTGACCTTTCCTGGCTCATCCCGCTATCTCTTTGCAACAATATGGATGTGTGATTAATTGTATGTGTTGGTGGTGAATAAAGTGACGAAAGAAATTTAAGAGTGGGATAGAACACATTTATTCTATGTTTTGCTGAAGTCATATTTTGCAATTTGTCAATTTAATGTTTTTAACTTATGATTAATAATTTATTTCCTTTTTCTGTTTCAGCTAAAATGAAGTTACTACTATTTCTAGTCGTTTGGATAACACTCGCGTCACATGTAAGTACAAATTTAAATATTTAACTTTTTTTTTTAATATATTTTTAGTTATAAAAATTAAGAACTACGATCACCGGACATCGTATTTATATTAGTCATAAATTTATCTGTAATTGTAGAGAGAGAGAGTACTGCAGCTGTAGAGAAAGGCTAATTGCCTGGGGCTGTAGACCGGGTAGGTGGGGGCGGCGGGGGATGTGGGACACGATGATGGATGGCCGGACCACTTACTGGAGCACTCCCCCGTGCCAGGGCGTGGTGGGGTCGGTGACCGAGAACTCGGGGTTGTGTCTATTAAAGTCGAGGAGATTTCAACGAGAGGAACATTTTGATAATTGGCTATCTACATATTTCAAATGGGCTTTTAAATTGTTGCAGTAAAGGTTACTTTCCTATCTTTTTCTATCAAAAACAACCTGTAGTAAACATTGAATTTAAGGCCATTTAATAAAAAAAAAAAATCAATTTTTTTGAAAATTTTGTTGAATTAACTTAAGCTTTTCAGTTTATTTACAATGATAAAAAGTAGAAATGAAGTTTGCATTGAAAATTTGCATAGTAAAATGTATACGGATTTCTCTGTTAGGTAGTATACAGTCGAAGTATTGTGACGGAGATTTTATGTAACTAAACAATGGGTTACTGTTGAATGTTAAATACTTAAAATTGAATACTATTTTAGTATTTTTTCTTCTTCTTTACATTTTTTTATACATTAGTAAGCTCAATACTGCTACCTTGAAAACACAAAAATACGTTTGTACGTAATACTTATTTTTTTTTACTTTAACTTCCGTGTTAAACATGCACTGCATGGTACACAAAACAGTCCAAGTCTTTAACGATGCTTAACAATGTCAACAGTGCTCTAAAGACCACCAGCTTGCAGTGTTGACCAGTACAAAAGTGGACAACAATCGTTGATTGTTGAACTCGATGTTGGTGTCCAAATAGCGGAGTTCCGCTCCATCTCTCTCATCGCAGACGATGCGAGGCCCATGACCCTCCTGCTCGTTCTCAGTAAAATATTGCCTACCAAATATAATAATAGGGAACAAAAAGTTATTGCATTCCTATTACAGATTCCAGTAAATTTCTTTCAATATGTTTCCTGATAAAAAATATTAATAACAGTAATATATTTGTTTTCAAAGGTTATTTATGAAATCAATTTAATATTTACTTTGTATCTTTAAATTTAAAGCATGTGGACAATACAAGGGAAACATATATTAATCATGCTGCTAAAAAAAATATTATACTTTTATAATAATTGTCAACTTTTGAAGCTGTAAATATCAATTAACTTTATTAGACTACAATAATATAAATTATCCCTAATTAAATTAAAAAATCTTATTTGTTAATATATATATTACTTTTTAGTCCTCCAAGGTTTCCATAATAAATACGATTGAAACTGTCATTTGACATTTTGACGTTTCTGTATCATATTCGAATAAACCAGATTGTTGATGGATGTTCACTGTCATGTGGAGCCTCAGGGGTGCGGCGGTCTTGTCATGATCATGTTGTACGTGGGCTCCATGTAGTCCAGCAGCACCGTGTCTTGGAGCAGAAAATGGATTACAACAAGGCCGACTGGTTCGCAATCGACTGCAAAATCTTTAATTCTCTATAATCATTGCAACATTGCAATCTCAAGAGAAATTAATAGTAAAAATTAGATCAAGTACTTGTCAGTAAAAATTGATTGTATATAATAACGGACCGGAACAATGTAAGTTATCGTGATTTAAAATTATCTTTCAAATCTTGTTGCAACGGTATTTTGAATACCACATTGTAAATATCGACAAGAGGTAGAAATCCAATAGTTCTGGGGAGGCTGAGACCTCCAGGGCGCTCCCACGCTGGGGCTATTATCTGCAAAGCACGTGGGTAGTACGGCCTTCAAGCCCCGGGGAGGCCTGGGCGTCTGCAAGTGGAGATTTTAACGCTGGCGAGGCGATGAGGGTACATACAAAAACCTGGCTGTTAGTTTGACCTCGACATTTCTCATCCTCCCACGATGTTTCTGTTTTTTTATGTTAAGATGACCATGTGAAATCAATCAAAACTTTAAGAGCTTTAAACAGATGAATAGGTTTTAAGTTTATTCTTTTTAAAATCTACCAATAAATTATAATTTTATTCTTTCAATGTTCATGTGTGGTATAATAATAAAAAAAAGTGTTTGGATAGATTTATTTATCTTCACAAAATGCCTTTGTATTCTTCTTAAACTACAAATTAGCTGAATATTTTATGATTCTTTAAAGTTTAAACTAATAAATAAATTCAATTATAGCCCTAAAGATATATATATAAAAATAATAGTAATTTAAAATACTTTTGATTATTTACCTTTTTTTCCTTTCGCCCCACCCCTAATATAATTTATAGTGAATTTGAGCATCATTTCACTTTCTTCCCCATCCATCTTCATTCATATGATCAATTTTCCTAAAAAAAAAAAAAAACACGTCACCACACGCTCGCAATATAAGCGAGAGTGATCCTGAGGGTATCGTTCGCCACGGCCGGTGGTCGAGGTGTCAAATGTCCAAGGGTTGACCGGTTTGTGCTGGAGCTTCTGGGGGTACCATGGTGACGCTTGAGTGGACGCGATATGCATGCGTGCGCGCGCCAATGACGCTATACCCGAACTGCGTGAGACTCCATGCACCTCCTCCTTCTTGAAGACAGGTCAAAGCCACCTCGGTGGTTCAACCCGATCGACACGCTTCTGATCATATTGCATAACTTAGAACTATATAGCATACCTTGTAATTAATAGAAAGGTATATAATAATGAATCATCAAGTCTAACAGTTTAATATCTCATGGATTTATTTTAAAAATCAAATGTAATATAGCTGCACGACAAGCTTAAAGGGCTATTTGAATATTAAAAAATAAATTATACCAAAATTTTGCTATATAGTAAAAATTATTGATTTTGTTAAATTTTACAATGTATTTTAATATACATAGTCTCATGGTCATGCTGATATTTATTTATATAAAACCATTTTTTTTTTTTTGCATTTTTCTATAAATAGTAAGGGTACGTCACTATATGATGATGTTATATAGTGAGTTAAGTTGTCATGAAGCTTGTATATTGTATTTATAATTATTATTGTGTTAATCTATTAGCTATACCATCAATGGAAAACAACATGTAACCTTGTGTATTATACGCGGTGGTGATAGTCATCATCGCATTTAAATATATTTCTCACTCGTAAAATTGACAGCTATATTTCAATTCACATGAAGTCATATTTATGTACACAGAGTGCATACAAAATGCATATTATAATACCAACAAGGCTGTAACATGCAATACTTTCTCCTTTCACGCTTTTAAGACGTCGCTTGAACATAAATTAAAAGCAAATGCATTACGTCGGACAGGCCCATGCAAATCAGAACTCTGTATGGAGTACTTTCGGATGATAATTACAAGCAAGAAAGTGCGTCTGGGAAAGTAGAAACTATAGGGAATAGATGTCTCATTCAATAATTATTATAATATAAAGACAAGTAGTATTTGATATTAATAAATTAAATTTACATTTTCCTAGTTTAAGACATAATGGACAACCTTCATGAAATTTTTTTATTGCATATTTGGATAGAGGACCTCGAGTTATGTATTATCAATATTTTTTTTTATATTTTTTTGAACGTTCTAACACCCTTAAAGTCATGTGACGTCATAGTCATACAATTATTTAACACGCAAGCATAGGGAAATGCGTTGCATGACTATGACGTCACAGCGTCTTTCCCCTCGATTTTGAGATTGTTAGAGGGTTCAAAAAAATCTAAAAAAAATTGACAGTTCATAACTCGAGGTCCTCTATCAAAATATACAATAAAAAATTTCATGAAGGTCGTCCATTATCTACTATAAGTTATATAAAGTATTGCTGTGTATTCAAACATATATAGGATAATATGGCACAAGATTATGACAATCATAAATTAATTATCTTAATTTTTCATCCATGGTTAAAATTTTGAGCTGTTTTATATTTTTAACATTGAAATTTTTTTATTTATTTTTTATGGTAAAATATGTATTAGCATAAAACATAATATCCGCGAATAAAACTCTCACCATCAACAACTGTTGGCAAACGTTGCATGCAAGGTTTTGGGAGATAACACTGGTGCAGCTTGAATATAAATTATAAGAGCTATACATGCAATGCGTTCCTTAATTTAAATCTATTATACATGCAAACTGAAATTTGTAAGGAGACTTGAATTCTGAATTTTTGATGCGCTTTATTATAGTGTTTTTAAAATGTTGCATAATTTAAATATAATTATACTTCAGTTACATCATCATGTGCAAAACACTCTACGAATCGAAAAGTTAAATATGTAGTGATTACATAGTGTGACATATGAGATCATTTTCGCCTGCAAGAAAATAAGAGATCCGCATTCCATTTATATAGAACTTATTTGTAATAAATTGATGTTTATATAAATATTCCTTTATGGAATTTTCATTCTTATAAAAAAAATCATGGTATTTAAACACAAGAAATTTTATCTGAAATATAAGTTAATTATGAAATAATATAATGAAGATGACACTTAATTTTTTCACTCTAATAATTTCATAAAAGTATGAAATATAATATATAGAAAGTTTTTCTTATGAAGAAGTTTATGTAACATTTTTTCTTGTTGGCAAGCAATCATGTCTTGGTATAATATTTTGCCAGTAGGAGTTCTTTACTAAAAGTTGTCGCGGCCTAATAAGGTTGCCGAGTAGGCGAAGGCCGTGCACTTTATGTGAGCCAGCATAAGATCCATCCCACACTCGATGTACACAAGCAAGGGTTTTTCTTGGCTGACAAATGGCGTCTAAACTGGGTGTGGCCAGCAAATGATTCACCGAGAAAATAATATTGTCCATCGGTCTTAAATTACACACTCCATTAACCTTTTACATAAAATTTGTCTCAGCTGTATTTTATTATTTTAAGATTACGAATTTATGAGATCGCAAAACACTAGCACTTATAATAAAGGTCACTTTTAACGTATTGAGATATGGAAAATAGCTCTTATTGTATCTTGTTTTGTACGTACACTTGTCGCCTCGGAAAAATTTAACTTTCAACCTTGTTTTCATCACCATGCCCTCTGAGATATCTTAACAGGGCATGGTGATTAACAAGGCTGCAAAGGGAAATTTTTCAAGGTGAAGAGTGTACCTGCAATGGTGTTCTCATATATTTGTGATCATTACATTTTATATTTGTTGCTGAAAATGACATTCTTCATACCAGAATTTTACTTGCCTGGTTTTGAGGCTAATGATCATATAATCTATTAATTTTACAAGCAAGGCACTTGATGTAAAGTAGTTTTTGACATATACAACGTAAAAAATTATTATAATAGTTTTATGGTATATCTTGAATAGAAATGTTTACTTTAAAATTTAAATAAGCATATTTATATACATGTCAGTGTCTAGATTTGAAAAGTCTGTTAATATTTGCTTGGACATTTTCACAGTAATAGAGTGCTTATTATTAAAACGGCATGCGGAAATTTAAAAAAACGCGTCACGATTTTTAGTCAAATAAAGAGAAGTCATTTTTTTTTTTCTGAAAATAAAATCACATGACATGCAGTTGTAACTTTTTATATAGCCATCATCTTTAAACACGTCATGTTTACGCGAACAAAATCTGAGTTGTAACTAGTAATAATTGTTCAGGTAAAAAAATACTTATATATACCGTAAAATAACATTGTGTGATCATGGAGACTATAATTCAGGAAAGATCAATGTACCTTTCAAAGTATGAAAAATTAATTTTTTAAACATTTCTTAAGGATCATAATTGAGTAATTTATGTTTCAGTTTTTTTAAAAAAAGCTGAAATAATGGTAGTTATATGATGGATATTTTTTTTAATGATAAAAACCATCTTATAACTAACTCATAAAATGAGATTTTACAAAAAAAATCATGATGCGGTAAACTGTATATAATCTTGTAATCATATCTCCTTTTGGCATGTTACAATTCAATCGTGAACAACATACTTTTTTTTTACATGTACAGTCAGTACAGTAATAGTAAATATTATTAACTTTACTTTCTAGTTTTGTTCTTGCTTCGGGCTAAATTATATACCAGTTTGATAAAACGCTAGGTACAAAATGGCAATACGCGTTCCGGATATGGATTGATGCTATAGGTCACGAGTTGGTATATATACAGAACGGCATTGAACGTACAAAGAACTAATTACTTGAGTTATTTACAGTGACAAGTGATGTATTATCTTAATTAATAAATAATATGATATCATAATAAATTATAATTTCTAATTAAACATAATTATGTTTTAAATGATTTTAATTAAATGATGATATAATGATATTGAGTGAGATAATTTAGGATGCGTTAACATGTCTATTTGGCCTAAATTTATAGTAAATTTTAATTTAAAAATGCAATTAATGAATTATATAGAGCATCATACATTTTATATAACTTGTTTCGCTATGCATATCTAAACCCGTGCGCGACTGATGCGAAACAATGGTAATTTAAAAGTTAAGAAGGTATAGCGGCTTTTTTTTTACATATTATAGAACATGACATTTGCTGTTTCCGGAAAATTTAAAGTGCATTAAAATTATATTATTTTTTTATTTAAAAAAAAAAATAACTGTAATTTTTTATATGATGATTTTAAAAAAACGTTGAATTATTTTGCTATTTTATATTTCCTGATCTTTTAACCTATCCTTTATATAAAACTATTTCTTATTGAAATAAAAAAATGGGGTGTAAGATCAATTTAGAGGTTATTTTCAAACACAAATAAAAACTTGGTGCTTCGGTCAAGCAAAAATAATTATCTTGAACTAAATTATAAAAACCACACAATTTTTTTATATTAAATCTAAAAATATCTCACACTTTCACAGTAATAATATACAAATTGCTTTATAACATGTTATTTAATATATATTTATTTAGATCTTTTACTTAATAAATTTTATAGTTGCTTTTAAAAAAGCATTTAAAAATTAATGACTTTGCAAAATGTTTTTTTACAATTTTAAAGTTTATAATATGGAATTTACTCTATTATTCTTTACAAATTAATACATAATGTTGGTATAAAATGAGAGGAATGAGGAGGTCTGGATGGAGAAATGACATTGCAGATGAAGACGCTCGGCTGAACCTGAGAGTGAAGTTCTTGTCATGGGCCACAGACGACCCCCCCCTCCTCCTTAATTCCTCCCCTCCATCACGGAAGCCATAATATACTGGTCCATAAATCTGCATCCATCATCTTGTTGATGTATTCATCAGGTTCAAGAAACCGTAACAACAATCCCAACTGACCAAACTAATTTTATTTATTTAAAATTATTATTTTATTTCAATATTATTTAATCAGTGATATTTTATTATTGATTTTGATTTATATACTGGTCATAGATATTGTGCTGACTTGTATAAAATTATGAACCAATAACAAATCATAATTTACAATCAAAATGTTAGTTCAGTTAAAGATCTATAGATAAGATTTATATTTCTAAGCCATACTGACTTTTATAAAATCAGTTCTTATACTTTCACTAATATAATATAAAAGTTACATGTTACACACTTGACTTATTTAATTCAAACATTTGCTTTCCGCGGCGGTACAGTTCAATGACGTCACAAGTCATCCGTATCGTACAAGATCGCAAGTGTGAAAGTTTATTTTTTTATTGATATTTGGCTGAATGAGTCTGAAATTTTAGCAAATAAGTGACCTATGATGTGATTCGCAAATTCGATCGTTCACCGTTTGTGAAAAAAAAAATGCCCTTCGATTGATTCCATTGTGTGAGCTCTATCATATCCAAGAATTGACGTGTTTTTTTTTTTGTAGAATAAAAGGAAATCATACCATAGTGGTTATTGTACTTACCAAGGATTAAGTGAGGTCAATATACTATATAGAATAAAAATATAAAAACACTTTATTGATCGTTGATCGAGAGTTCTCTATAAAATTTGAATTTTAAATTGTGAATGCGTTTAAATGGAAAGCATGATGTATGCTTTAAATTTTTTATTGCTTATTTGGAAATGCTTCGAAATATGTACAAAAATAATAAATAAATAAAAATGGTTGTAAGTTGTTATTTTTTTTTTTTCACATTTATTTTGATTCCATACACCCTTAACATCGTGCTGCAAATCGCTGTGACGTCATAGTCATGCAAAATATTTACCATGCAAGCATAGGGAAAGACGTTACATGACTATGACGTCACAGTATTTTGTAGCTTGATTTTTAAAGGTATTCGAGCAAAAAAAAAAAAAAAATGACAATACATTACATAACTTGAGATCCTCTATATCCCGCCCTATTATGAAATAAAAAATTTGATGCAGGTTTTCCAATGCTAAAATAATTTTGTACTTAAGATTTAAATGTAATACTGCGTATTACTAGCATGGAAATAGGCGCTATATTTGTGTCATGGAGTGTACGATGTCTTACAGTGGGCAGCCGAGTGGCCAGGGAAAGTAGGCGCACTCGATCAAAGTCGTAAAAAGACCACGTGACTCGGTGCTGCCATGCTACACTTACATACATACATTGCTGCAGTTTCATAAAGTTAAAATCTATTCAAACGCTTACATTGTGTCAAAATCATAAAAAAAATGGTGGTAAAATTTTATGATAGCCAATTTGTAACACTATCTAGTTTACTTATATAGAAGAAGTGAGAGTTTCGAGGGTGACAATAATATTACTTGTAATCTTTATTGACTCTTTTTTTTTGTTACCTGGCAGGTAAAAATATTTAGAAGAAGAATTTGCCCTTTTTTTATAGAGTACTGTATTAACGTACACATTCCAGAGCCTAAAAATTTAACATAGCGACCTTGTCCATATGTATGTAATTTTGACAAATTATCATCATCAGGCGGGGATCCAGGGGGGGCTAGGGAGGCTGCACCCCCCCCCTGACATTTTGGATTTAACATGAGCAATATAGGCACTTCCCCCACTCCAATTTTTTTTTAACATTAGCCTTATGGAGGCAGCCCCCTCCGAAATTTTTCAGCCCCCTCCGAAATTTTTTCCTGGATCGGCGCCTGATCATCATAATATTAAAATATGTAGGACGTAATGCCAATATGAGAATTTGTTTGCCACGTTAAAATATATATGATAGAGTTTAGGTTGTCCCTATAACTGCTTTCTTGTCTGTGTATGGGCATAAGTGAAAGCTATTCAATTCTAGCACCAACTTGTTATAACTGTTTGTTACCCAAACTAACACATAAGACGTTTTCTTCCTTATATATTTTTTATTTGACGGATGCAAAGGCATCATCAAGTAGGCCGAAGATATATATTTTTATATATTTAGCAAAGCTTGTAAAGTGAACGAGAAAACTGGTCATTTTTAATACTTGAAATGCTTTTATAAAAACATATGGGGCAATATGATCTGCAACATCACGATTTTTATGACGTAACAACATTTCAAAGTACTCGGTTTTTGATTAGCTTCTAATCAAAGATGAGTGGAAAGTTTAAAAGAGGTCACTTATGAAAGAAAGATATAAAAAAATGTAATAATAATCGATCATATATTTTATACATAATTATATAATTGCATCTTATTGTATACAGATACCGTGCTCATCATCATGTATAATATAAATGTATTGATGGCAAACAGGTCTTATAATTATAATTTACAGTGAGAGCATAAAACCTTGGATTTAATTGTCTTGATAATGCAAAACTCAGCTCGACTATAATCGCCATTGTTAACCATTTATATTTTTACTACAATTGAAAACTGCATAGAATCTGTTACAATCAATTATTGATATATTTTTAATTTTTATAAAAACCTCTTTCTAATATTTCAAGTCACGAAAAATATCTGAGAAGCAAACTTTCATTAAATTAAATGATACAGCAATTGTTGAAGAGTATATAGACATGTTTGTTTTTACTCATCTTTGTGACCTTGTTGCTCCAAAGATTAGAGACGAAATTACATGGGTTGTCAATTACGTGTTCAGTGAGTGTTGTCACTTAGCGTCGCTCTGTTAGTCTTGTTCTTTAGGTCCAGTTGTTGTGTGAGGTAGATATAACCGCGCCCAGCGAATGAGGCCGCGATTGCCGCCAAGTAAGCCCCGCTCGCGACCGTCAGCAGCACAATTACTCAAGGTCCTCGCATGTCAGGCTTCACTGATTCCATTACGCTACGCTTTAAGCAACATGAAATTGTTACTAATTTTCTAGAGTATGGTTACAATTGTATTATTGCATGCAGATTTTTTTTTATTAATATTCCGTAATTCAGTAAGTAAAAAAATAGTACCAAAATTTATTTTAATATTATATCTTACCTTGATTGATATTATAGTGTATATATATATATATATATATATATATATATATATATATATATATACACTATACTTCCATGCTAAAAAAAAGTCGTTTAAAAAATTCTACTTACACATTTAATGGTTAAATGTACTTTTTTTATCCACTTTTAATACCAAGCGAAAGTATACTTTGAAGAGCTTTATGAGAGAATGGAAGCCAGGAGGCCAATTATCAAAAAACTTATAAGGATAAGGTAACTGGGAATCATGATGTAAAATAATCTTGAATCTTCAATAGACCAACTACAAATTAGATAGTATTTCTTACAACCGTGATTTACTTATTTTACTTGGGAATACACAGATAATAAAATATTCTTTATAAAATAAATATAATGTATTTATTATTGTATCATACATTGCGGTGCGGTTACATTTATCAAAGCTACCAATTATCATATGAAAATATACAACTAGAAATTATAGATTATAATTAAAAAACTTTCGAATTCTACTTTTTATTATAATACGTACATATAAATTAAATATTGCTGCACATATAATTTTTTATATAATATAGAACTCACGTATATTGCTATTTTCCATTAATTTCTTACCAGCAATTTATTTATTGCAGTGACTTTAATTTTAGCAGGTGCTATGCTTTTTGTGCTGCGTTTCCCCCCCCCCTCCTCAATCAATTTTGTAACACTTTTTTACAATTTATGTACACACAAATAAATAAAAAGGGGTTCAAATTAGCAACCGGGAAATGAAGTAGCCACTGCAACTCGAAGATGTATGCAACCTTTTAAGCCTTCATGTTGAGCAGAAAAGCATCTTACAGGGTTCTTTTAAACGCCCTCACAATTTTATAATAATTTTGCATAAATATTTCAGCAGTCTATATTTGGCAGTAGAGCGGATGTAGGTAGGCGCAAACAAGGTAGCCACAGATCAGGGCGGAGGTCTGCTCTGCTACTGCCCCCCCGACCACCGTTAATATGCTGAAGGTCGCGAGAGCCCACAGTCGACCTTGAGAGCAGCAGGTCCTACAGGGCGGTGCCAACGGTTCTGCACCCGTCAGGGTGTAGATACAACGAACGATGCGACATCTATCAATAAAAATTTGTACTACAGTGAGCTGGCTCAGAAATGCAATGAAATATCACCATAGCTAACTTACCTGTATGTTATATACATGATGTAGTTTTTGCATTGGCTAACCACAAGTTTTATATTTCTTCGTTAAACCACAATTATTTGAATTCATGTACTTCAAATATTAGTTCTAACTATTTCATTGCTATTTCATGTTTTTATTATAATCTTCTGTATATAAATGATGGTTAATATTTTTAAAATACATGAAAGTGGTGTTTCTAAAGGTCATGTTAAATTAGCTATTAAAGGTACTTACAATTTATACCTTTTACCTCGTTTAGGGAACTTTAAGGTTAGTAAAATAATTATGAATTAATTTTTTCCTTAATGATGCTAAACAAAAAAAATTATTTTTTTTTAATTTATATAATTAAAATATTTTAATATGTTAAAATAAATTGAATTAAATTGAAACACATGTTAATGAGACTAATTAAGGATATTAGAAAAGGGACATAATGATCCTCTCTAGCAATATACTATTAACGAGCACATCGCACCTACTAATGATAATTAACATGTGATTTGAAGAACTCCATTCATCATCATCATACCTCGCAGCACTTTTTTACGTACATCAATTCGTGAAGGATATAAAAAAATAATCATAACAAGTTCTTCTCACAATATTTTTTTTTTTTTATCGTTACATCATTTTATGAGATCACGTTTTTATTTTAAGAAAATTAAATGAAGGATTTTTGAATATATACGTATCAAAAAATTAGTTTCATATATAATAATATCTTATATCTATATAATCAAAATATTTTCTGCACATTTAAGTTAAAAACTAACATCAGATGTATTTTTACTACAATATATCTAGCTGAGGCTATAAAAAAACTTAACTATACACACAAAAATCTTGATAATATTGCTTTGTGGGATACATAAGTGTAAAAAGGTGTATCATTACTTTAACATCAATTTATGCATTTACTTTTATACAGGATGTAGTTCGTTTTCTTTGCACTTTAATAATGTTGTCTGGATTACTAAGCAAAAGTTTATGCACTTTATTTTATTTTTTTATTTAACTCTCACTATTTGAGTGAAAGGCTAACTATATAGTAGTCAGGTTTGGTTACATGCCATCAGTTTTACTGACTTTTACACAATGTTATGTAACAATTAGATTTCAGGAGAGCTTTATAGAAGCAAATTAAAAGTTAAAAGATTAGCACAGTAAAAATAATAAATCTGCATTCTTCTTTTTCAACTATTATATGAACATTTAATAAATGCACTTATAAGTGGTTAAAGATGTTTTTTAACATAAGACAGACGCTATGTAAAAAGGCCTACAAGTATAAAACTTTTTTTTTTTACTTCTTTTTATACTACTGGATAATTTATGCGGCAGAACCACATTCTATACAACGACTACTACATATAATACGAATCATGTACTTACAGCATGACGTCATTACATTTCTTATTAAAAAATTCAAGTAATTAGTTTTCTTTTATAATGTACATGGAAACAATATTAAATTGCAGTCTTATTAGTCTCCATGCCATATGGGTATGCAACCAGTACTGCATTTAGTAAAACGCCAACTGTCCATAAGGGGTATACATTAATCAACTAACAATATAATCATGCATTAGATTTTTTATAACATTTAGACTTAGATAATATACCATAGCTTCAAAAGACTCGAATGTATGCAATAAGGATTATATTTACTAATAAACAAACAAAAAATAATTAACCCATGTTGAAAAATAAACTGATATATTGAACTTGCTGCAGTATACTTGTTGCAACATAAAATTGAGATATTTATTTTAACGAAGCCACTGCAAGCTTACACACGAGCCACGCTCGACTGCCCCCCACAAGCTGCTGCTGGCTTGTCCCGCCGCACTTGTACGCCAACTGCATTAAACCTATCCCGGATATATGCAAACCACAAGCAATGCAGTCAACTGGAAAACTTGTTTCGTCTCATCACAAATATAAAATCTCTGCTCTCATGTACATGACCATGAACATAAGAAATTAAATTTTTCATACCTTCAAAATATTAAATTTTTACTATCATTAACCTCATCAAAATTATTCAAGTTCTTGTACTTCATAACAATGATTGTATAATTAGTAAAATTACTCATTTAAAAAGTGAAATTATTTTTTAATTACTTCTTCTTATTCTTCTGTGTGGTATTTTTTAAAAAATAATGTTGCAATTATTATAACTTGAAGTGAAGAACAATTGATGTAATTTAAAACATGATGACAAATTTTTTTAATATAAAATGGAGAACACAATGATGTTCTTTAAATTGTAAACAACTTACGTAACAATATAATTTCTAGAACATACACAACAAAGTACATTTTTCTCACATTTTTATGTCTGCTTCAAGAGATGTGTGTACATACAAATATACCTTATAAGGATAGCTGTCTACTGTTGGATGGAACTGAATGCAACTATTGCACTTGGTGAACCGTCACCGAGGTTGTGAAATGTAACGGCAGTGGACGTGGAAAGGAAATATGACAACGTCTCTTATTAATAAATTTGATATATTGTAACAATAATTATCACTTTTTTTAAACTTCCTTAATTTTAGTGTAAGATTAATGTAAACTATACTTAGAAATAAACAGAAAATTTTGTAAACTCATGTTAAGCGTGTAATATGAAGAAAACCTTGACGCCTATTATATACACGATCACTCTCCTATTGTGGGTATATATATTTTTTTTTACTTAGTTCCGGTATTCCATCAGCTCGTCTTGTAGTAAATAGTGTTATGCTATTTTCACGTTTCAATGATGTTACATTAATATTAAATTATATAACTTTAAAATAAATTGGAATTTTAACATTAAATTCCCCATTTTAATTGGGAAAATTTTAATTTTCAAAATAATAACTGTGAATTTGAAATATAATGCTTTTTTGACACTACCTTTCTTATTATATAAAGCACTTCCTACTTTATTAAACATATTTTTTACACGTCATCTCTTAAAATACTATTTTTTTATTCAAGACAAGAGGCTACAGTTAAAAATGAATGTAAAAACTTGCATTGTGCTCCACCATCTGTCTTGGACGGTGAAACAAAAGACTAACGTGATTTTGGTGAACGCTACCAAGAGCAATTATTATTCCTCCACTTCTTCGCCTTTCAGTCGGCACATCTTGCGTAACATCTTTTCTTTTTTAAAGTAATAGGCGATAAAATTTAAACCGTTATATAGAATTCATTCAATTTAATGGTCCTTATCATTTTAGTTAGAATTAATCTAATAAGTAAGAGTAATAAAATATTTACAACTTAAATATAAAATTTAGCAAGTTTAAAAAAAAAAGTACATTTTTACGTTTTTGTAATTTCGTACTGTGTGAATTTCATACCGTGGAATTTTGTTGTGAATTTCTCATATTATTACCAACAATTGAGAGTGTGTACGAGGACAATTGTACTTTAAATTACATTGTGATAAAAGTTTACCTGTCACTTTTCTGAGGAGGACCACCTGTAAAATATTGTTGCTTGGAGCGAGGGCGTCACGAAACACGCGGCGAAGATTCTCTTCTGAAAGTGAGAGGATTTAAAACATCGTCTTGGATTTGATTTAGAGCATCATTTACATAAATTAGGATTTAAGTGGTTCTATACTTTTTAACCTCCATAAGTGCTATTCATACTTCAGTAAACACATATTTATAAACTATACAGTTTACTCAATGAAATAAATATATAATTTCTTTTTGAACGTGTCATAAAAATACAAAAATTTAATACGAATATTTTATTCATAATTTATTTCTTTTTAAAAAATTAATTTTTATAAATAAAAGACTGACTAGATATTTATTTTCAAATATATATATATATTGAAAATAAAGAAAATACCTGATTTAAGGTCGGTGCTTAAATTAATAGTTCATTAAAATATTCTTATTTTTAATGTTTTATTTTTAGGGAATTTAAATGAGAAAAAGAAAATGGTTCTGTTGCTTTTAGTTTTTCAAAAGACATTATTTTTTTTCTGTTGAAGATAGTTGCATAAATTAAAGGCGTTACATGATTTTAAAATATGCTGGACTTTAATACATTTGAACTGTAACTTATAAATAACACACAATTAACCTTATGAACATGCTGCAGTTCTGACTTGTTATATTTTTGTTTCAGACGAGCGCTCAAGCCGGCGTTGGGTTCGGCATAAAGCGCGAGATCTTCTTCCTGAACTTGGAGGATGGCTACTTCGGGTGCCAAGTGAACGAAAGCACCACCGTGCTGCAGCTGTTTGAGCTGTCTCATCTTTGTGATGGCAAGCCCAACTGCTTTCTTGGCTCCGATGAACTCAGCAAGGAGCTAAAGTGCACAGGTAAGTCACCAATATCATTATCTGAACCACGTGACTTGAGTCACGTGACAACACCCTGATCACCATCACCCTCAGACACGTGACCTTTAGTGACCTTTTTAAATATTTTCAAATTACACCTTGTTTTGAATTTATTGATGAATTGAATTACGTGTAAATTGTTTTTATGTATAGTAAATTTCTGGCATCACAACATATCTTATATTGATTGCATGATTACAAATTTATTGATTTATCTTGTTAGAACCGCACTATTAATTATAATTAAGGTAGTCTATCTTCAATTTGAATTCTTAGTCTTGAAAGTAAAAAATTCATTAAAATATAATTGTATCCTATTCAGTTGAAACAAAATTAATTCCATAAATACAAATAGTTAAATGAGAATAGTTGTGTATGCTATATATGTCACTTTAGTTTAAATATTGATGAACTAAATTCTGCATATTTATGTTGTTTTTGTTAAGTAAATTAGCTTAGTTGTGTGAAAAAATATAATAATATAGAAACATTAGAAACTAGAAAGTTTTTTATTCTATTTTATGTTGTTCTAGTATATTTCTAATGAAAAAATACATAATTAAATATTCATTTTTTGCATACCTTATGTTTTCTTTAAAATTCTTTACCGTTACTTATAATAATGAAATATTAAAAATACGTTTTTGTATCTCAATTTACCATTAAAATTCTATCATAATTAAAATCACATAAAAAAATATGCACACATATGTTTACAAAATTTACAGTAATTTAAATTAAGTATAGTGAGAACAAAAGTTGTACTGTCATTCTTCTTGGACATATACAAGACAACAATGGTGGTATACAAAGGTTTGCATGCTCCCAACAATGCAGCAAACTTGTTAGTTAGGAATGATGACGTTACTTGACGTTTTATAACGGTACGTATAGAGAGAATATTTTATACGCAACTTAGTTGCAGTACGCACCTCTTTGGTCCTTGCAGTTGTAGCAATAATGGCCCATTGTTACGTATGAGGTCTATGCTCTCAAGCGGGATACAGGAAACTATAAGTTGCCACGAGGCTCTTTGAGTCCAACATAAAACGGGCCTTGTCTGACCACCATATCTCATTATGTATGCTTGCTTGGTACACCATATGTTTATATATTCTCTACATGCTAATTCAATATATCTGATTTAATAATTTCAATTCAAAAAGCAGATTTTTTTTTGTATGAGTCATTAGTTAAAAGTTTTCTTTATATCTTTTGTAATTAAATTGATACATTTTTTTATATCAATATTTTTTCAATTCATTTGTTAATGTAAATGATAAATGAGATGTTTTATAATTATATTACATCTTTAACAATTACGACCTTAAGGTGGTGATGGTTTTTTTTTTCAATCTTAATCATGATAATATAATTAGTCTTAAATTTGATATAAAAAAGTTGCAACTTATCTTTTACTCTTATTTTATTTTTACCAATAGTTTGCTGTGAACTTACTGACCTTTATCATTGTAAAAATGCGAAGTCAGTAATTTTAGCATTAAATTTACTTCACGTTTTGAGTATGTGCTCACAAATATAAATTGCTCAGCAGTAAAATTGCCTCCGGTTAAAAAAAAAAATACTTTTAAGCATTAAAAAAAATCAGAAGGGGGCAATCTATTGAATATAAACATATAATTAACTCGTCTATAGACGTTGAAATATTTGCGATTAATTTAAAAGCAATTAAATATCGTTTATATAAGATCTAATTTACTAAAGAAATATAACTTAATCTTATAAGTAATATTTTATATAGTATGTTTTTATAAGTAATTTCATTGTCCAGGTGAACGCATCTTTTTATACATAATTGACATAATTCCCGTTAAATGATGAAGCAATTTCATCACATCTGGCGATCAAATTATGGGATATATATTCTTGTGGTTTATGATGTTAAAAATAATTTATGAATATCTAAGATAATCTATTATGGTGACTCGTAAATACGAAGAGGTTAATGAACTGATGTTGTTTCTGGATCTCACCGCGAGATGTCAGGTTGATGAGGTGTTTTTCTCAATATGCAGCAGGCGGGTGGCTCTCAAGACTTCTTCTCACGCACGTCCTGTCTGACAGTCCCGCCCCCTTCAACTCGTTTTTTATTCATCTATATCCTCTCTCTATTGCAAAAATATGATAAACATTTTTAGATAATGTAGATTTTCAACAATGATGTTATTTTATATAAATTCATTATAATTTTTTTTATAGAGAGAAAGAATTTTTATTGAATATTTTTTTTTATAAGTGATAAAATTCTTCATCATGTAATTTCCTTGTAATTCTAAGTTTAATTAAACTATAGTAGAAATGCCTTAAGGTAGTTATTTTCGTAAACAATATCGTGTTGAGAAGGTATGTGTGTGATTAATTAAGGCGCCTGCATGAGATTGTGTTCGACCTTCTCCTGCCCACGGCTCTTCACAGGGTTAACGCTCCCTATCACCACCATCTTGCCTGGGGGGGCTACATACATGCGGCTTTACTGCTGACCGCTACTATTGCACTTGCATTTCGTCATTAAAATAATCATGTACTGAAGTCACATCTTAAGCAAACCAACAGTACCTACAGCATACCTGAACCTTACGTAAACTTTTACTACATTTTTTTTAAATGTAAAAGTTTACTTTTAAAAATCTTGTCACTCTTTTGAAAAATATTGTATTATAAACAAAAAGCAGTTATTACTTAAAATATTAAACTTTTTACGTTTAATTATGAAAATTGACAAGTAAAATAATATTTATGTATACTATAAACTTACAACAATAACCATAAAATAATAATTTGATAGTTGATAAAGCGTGAGTAATGTTTTTAGTTACGATTTAACCTGTGATTTGACCTCTAATTAATAAGTTCATTTGCTGTGCAAGTTCCCACACGTGACCCAACCCTTCTCAGAACCCCTCCCCCCCGGAAAACTTGACGTTAACACAACCCACCTGTCGTGACGTCACAACCATATAATGTAATTGCTTGAGATGTAATTTCCAAACTTGTACTTTTTCCTCGTACCAAGCTTGCATGCAAAAACTGTAAAAATAAATTTTTAATATTTCAGTAAATGTTTTTACCATGATAAATACTTATTTTTAAATATTGATAAAATGTTGAACTTATATATTTATTACATAATATATTACTCAGAAATGATTTACTAAAAAAGGATAAACGCACACTTAACTAATATACTTAATACTACTGTATTTAACTTTCCATTTTGTATTTATTATGCATAAGACCTGCATGCTTACTGCTATTATTTTAATTAATCTTAATTGATATAATTAT
This sequence comes from Siphlonurus alternatus, assembly GCA_949825025.1. NCBI lineage: Eukaryota > Metazoa > Arthropoda > Insecta > Ephemeroptera > Siphlonuridae > Siphlonurus > Siphlonurus alternatus. Next base: position 31,432,719 of record OX463782.1, read on the forward strand.
TACTAGAGCATTACATTAATTAGAGATTATTGACACGCTCATTTAAAAACATATTAATATTTTTAAATTTTGCAGAAATTAATTAAAAAATTAATTTTATAATTTTTACTTTTACTGTATACATAATTAATTTCTACTACAGTGAATTTAAAAATTATGAAAACTTGCAGTTTTATGTTGAGACTGTTGAAACTACTTCATATTTTGTTAAAAAGATATTAAAACAGGATCTACGGTTTGGTAGTTCACGTATTTTTTTGTTCAAAGAAGGTGTGTAGAGGCTGACACACAGCTGTTCTTTAAAAATTAACCCTCATGCGGTCGGACAGTTTTTCTCACCTGTTACTGCTAGGCTTTCCTGCATTTCCTGCTCTCTTCCGCAATCCTAAAGACCTGTGCAGTGCTCCCACACCAAAATAATAAATTAATAATGCTGCTGGACTATTCAAATTACATAAAAAAAAAACACGGGACATATAATTTTATCCCGTAATAAAAAACACAAAGATTGTATATTTTTCCACGAGATATGAAAATATTTGAAAGGTCAAAGACTTTTATAAAGTAAAAATTATTATTATAAAATATAATAGAATTAGTGACAAGCACAACTTTGAAATGTTATATTGTCAAAATTGTTGGAATAAACTAGCAAAAACATACACATATAATCTATTGTATGTTATATTACATCAAATTTTGTTATATTGTGAGCAAAATTTTTGAATGTAAACAATTTTCCTTCACTAACGTTACTTTTTTCTATGTATTTTTTTATACTTATAACAATATTGAATTTTTATTTTCAAATATTACATTTTCAAAGCATTAAAATTCCCATCATATTATATATATAAATTTATGTTATGACTCTCCAGTTAAAACTGGTATTCATTTTTTTTATCATATGGAAACCATTTATCAAATCTATAAAACTGATCTTCTTAAATCCCGTATTAATGTCCATAATTTTCTATTTAATCCCATGTCATTGGAACCTATTAATTGACATGAAAACGACTGACGATTTGTTTATTTCAATTTTAAATCCTTTACTGTTATTTTAAATGCTGCAATTAACTCTATAAAATTAGACAACATGTTTTAAGCATTAATTCATTATACTATCAGTAATCATGTTTTTATTTATTTTTTTTTTAAATGGAAAGAATTAAAATGCATTTATTTTATTTCAACATTTACTTCCTTATGTATATAAGCTTTTATATTCTCAACCAGCAGATACTTTCTTTTAATTTAACTGCTGTTTTATATGTAAGAGAATGATATTTAAGAGATATAATTCTTTTTTTTATTGGAACATTGATTTTTCATTTTTCATTTTTTTTTAAAGAATAAGCAAAATTTCCCACTCTTATTTAAATATCTCGAATATTTCTGAAAAATATGCTCGCCTTCATTCCTGGAACTCTTAAGGAATGTTGTTTTTCTGATGAGATATAATAAAATTCAAATGCATCTGAAGCTTCCCTGAATAATCTCCATTGCTGTTCCAATGATTAACGTGCTGTTCCGTTCACGTTCCAGATAACTGCCTGTCGGAGAAAGGCGTGGAGTGCCAGAACGGCGCTTGCCTCGATTCGCAGTGTCACTGTAACGATGGCTTCGGAGGCTGCAGCTGCGAAGTGCCCGGTAAGTGAACGTAAAATTGATGTAATAATCGTGCTGGTAACGCCAATTAAAATGAAATTAATTGGCGAGATCACACCGTAACCAAAACATGTATTTTTTTAACGATTTTAAATTTGAACGCTCTCAATATTTTTTTATTAAATTAAAAATGTATTTCACACACCATTCTTGATATTTTAATTTAAAAGTTCTCTGTGGCACTACATTAAAACAGTATTATATTTGTTTAATCATTTTATAATCAATTTTTAACTACTTGATGCAATACCGTAAAATTAATTGCAAGAATATTTCCCTCTATTGAATTTTTAGAGAATACCGTTACTAGAATGACATTAAAAAAAATTACGACAGTGTAACGATAGTCAATTTACCGTGCAGTGTTAATTGCATAATTACAATTTGCGTGAGAACTTGTTAGAGTTGAATAATTAACATAATTAAAAAAAAAAGGAACTCGTTAGTATTTCTTCAGAACGAATTTTTATAACATCTCAAATTATTGCAATTAATATATACAAACTTATTGGAGTGTTTGTAAATCTCCTGCTTCTGACTTTTGTTATTTATGTACTCATGAGGGAAATATAATAAAATAAAATAAAACTATAAAAAAATTTAATAAGCTGTTGGAAAATATAATCATGCATTTTTTTTTAATTTGGATTTCTTAACATATAATTTATAATATTCATTAAAAATATGTAACGGTATATTTGATAAAGCTATTTATCACTTGTTTAATTATACAGAACCTTAAATATTTAGTATCAATCAAAGCAGAAACAAAAGAATGTATAATGTTATGACACCTCTTTTGTTTTCAGACGAAAACGAGTGCAAGTATCGTCCCTGTGACGTGTTTGCCCATTGTACCAACACTTTGGGCAGCTTCCACTGTACTTGTTTCCCCGGGTACGCGGGCGACGGTTTTCACTGCGAGGGTGAGTACTCGTTAATTGTTCTCCAATTTAACAATCAATTCATGCTCAAATGTTATGCAACTCAAAACTGGGTACATTTTTAGAACAAAATGCCAAAAATAGGAAATATGGAGGACATTCACAAAGCACTTTCACCCCCACGTTAGCCTTGATTTTTATCCCTGGTGCTAAACCATAAGCTAAACGAGGTTAGCCCATGGCTTAGCACCCGGGATAAAAATCGAAGCTAAAGTGCTTTTTGAATGTTCTTCATAAACTCTTTGTGAAAATTTGTAGCTTAACATTCATAAGCACGAGCTTAATTTTGTTATTTTTGTATGTTAAAATCTTACCCATGACTATCTAATATGAAATTATAGTTTTCTTTTTACTCATGTGTTGAATTACATAACACATCATATGAGCATAATTTTGATGTACAAAACACACGCTATAAAGTTGCAGCCATCGCTTGCTTACGTGCAGACACCGCTAGGTGACCCACCCATGACCCCTCAGTCAGAACTATAGCTGAGCAATTAGCAGCATGCCTGGCCATTTAGCAAAGAGTAGGAAACATCAAGGTTAAGGATAAGATGGTGTCTGTATTTACTTAATATTAATATATTCAATGATGACATGACTATTTTAAAAGGATAATTTACAATAATTTTCTAGCGTCTGATTTTATTCACAATAGATATTTTTTTTATATTGAAAACAATAAAATTTAAAAGTAATAACATAGATGCATGTAAAAATTTTAGACTATCAAAATTTAATAACATAGATTGTGTTTCATAATAAAAATGAAATACACAACGAAACTTGGTTTTAAATTTTTTACGGTGTTTAATAAAAATATAAAATAAGGCAATTTTGAATAAATTGATCATCATGTTTTGATATTTGATATCAAGGAGGATAAAATGTTTGATATGTTGAAGCATGACCCCCGCCATCTTTCTTCTCTCAGGTCAAACGCTGAAAATCTGTCTTCCTCGCTCTATCACAATTTATAGAAGATCAATTTTCTACACATTTTATCACCTAACGATTCACGATTTTAAAAAATTCAATACACCTTTGACCTTTTTTATACTTTAATTGACGTAAAAAGCGTTATGTTAGTTATCTATTAAAAGTGGTTTATTTTCCCAAAAAATTTACGGAAGCCAAACATCAGCAGTGCGTCTGTGGTATAACATAGACGCGGGAGCGTGTTGAACTTTGAACATGCATGATTTTCTCACGCCTGCCGAGGGTCATGATTACCGTAAGGTGCGATCGGAATCGTTCCTTTAACAATGTAAGAAGATATTGAAACTTTGCGCACATGATATAATGTTATTATAAAATATTATTATCTCTTTTGCAAGAGAACAAGGCCATATCACACAATAAAAGATGATATAGTTAGTGAACAATATACCTGTCATCATTCTTGACGATGTAATGGAAATTTAGATGTTGATTATAATCGTTTTTCGTTTTTTATTTAAGATTTTTTAGTGTCTGAAAATAAAAGCATGAAGTGATGTCATTGACATGCAAAATTTTTGGCTATTTTGACGTCTATGACGTAAGAACTAATTTCAGCACAAAAAATCTAAACAAATAATATTTTAATAATAATAAAGAAAAGTCTACCCATCAATTATACCGTAGAATATAAAATGAAATGTGTTGGATTTTAAGTGTAGAATATAAAGTTAAAATCATCATTATGTTGGCATTCAAATATTTTTCTTAGAATTTTTACATATATAAAACATAATAATAAGCCTTTTACCTTTTAAATATAAAGAGTATGAAAAATATAAAGAAAAAAGTTCTTATTCACTGAGTTTTATAAGAATAGCAGCGATTTCAGTCGTCCATATACGGTAGTGGTTAGTCGTGATGCTAAGCTGACCAGTCCACAAGTGCAAGATGAGTGTCCGTCAGTAAAAACTGCGGCGAAATAAAAGTGAAAGCGTATTCTTCTTTTTTAATTAGACTCTAGCATATTTAGATCAAAATCGTGGTTTTACAAATTATTACAAAACTAGAAAAAGAAGTATGATTCTAGTTTATGATATAATTATTATAAAAATTAAGTTATATTAATTATATTATAAATAAATTCTATACAACTTTCTTGACTTTAAGTAAAGCATTAGAGTAATGAGATCAATAAATTTATATATTTTTTTAGTTTAACTTGTAAATAGAGTTGCAAAACCGGCTATGAATCGTTTTTCTGGTTAAATGCGTTTGTTGTTTTCATTTATATTCTTAATTAGAATTTATTATAAAGTAAATTTTGTAACCAAATAATAAGTGTAAGTTAAATTAAATATATTTTTAATCAGGAACCTGTACTAATTAAATTGATTAAAACAATATTTTCCTGTATAATTTTAAAACTTGATCCAAAATAAAGAAAGTGAGATATAATATATTAATTTTCTCAGCATCCGTGCAACGGAATTTTGATATTTTTAGATGTTATTTTTGTTTGACACGAGATCAGGATCATAGTTAGGACTAGAAGAAGGCGTCTAGGACAGGTGCTTCGCGTGCACGAAGAGTACCCTCCTCCAAGGTTTTGTATCTGGTGAGCATGCGGCGCGAAGAAGGAGGCGGCGGCAGGGCAATGGTCGAAGACGCGGGGCCATTGCACTGACGACGGCTTCGCTCAGCCGCCCGTACTGCTTGCTTGCCTCCTCCTTCTTCTTCTTCTAGTATCTGGATGCCTTGGGCCACTCTTACCTTTACACACGCGTTCATACAAACCAGGGAAAAAACAAAAGCAAGGCTGATCCATTTTTTAATGTTAAAATAATATATAAAAAAATTGTAGAATATTTCTTTTATTCTCATTGTCAATACAAATATGGTGACATAGTACTTATCGCAATTCCTTTATAAGAGAATCAAAATTTAAGCAGAAATAAATATAAAAAAAAAATAGGTTCAATAAAGATTTTTGACCCCTTATATAAATAATGATTTATTTATTTTTTATTGTAATTGTACGTGTCAAGGCTAGGAAGAGATTACGACAAAAAGAATTGAGCGGTGGTAGTGAAAAATAAATAAAAACAAGGCGTATATACATTGTCCCGCTAGCAAAAGTAGTAGACACAGAGAGAGGGAAAGTAAAACGCCGTCACTGTGAACAATTACGGCCAGGGCATGTCTTACTGCAGCTGCATTCAGTACGACACTTATCGCATAAAATGTAGGTTGCAATTGTACTGTCCGACTTTATACCAAGAAAACTATTACAGTACAATTTATTAATTACTTTGAAATAATTAAGATATTTTTATTAAAAATATGAGGCAAATTATTTTTAATTTCTTTTTTAAGAAATGCTTAATAAATTGTACAATAAAAAATTACTCCTCTTCTTTATGATAGAGGATACAAATAATTTTAAAAGCATAATAATTTATTATAAATAAAATTATATACCTTATAATGCATCGTATATATAAAAAAATTATAAAGTACAAGAATTAAACCAGATCATTTAAATTGATTACCATAAACAATGAGAACTTGTTTTTATATTAAATATATTAAGATCAAATGAAGTTTATGTATACTCTCTTATAAGTAATGATTGCATGTAAATAAATCTTGGTCTGGCCTTTAACTATCAACAATTGAATGATGTCACTAATTTACATTAAAATTATTATCTGAAAGTAAATAACATTGCTCCATTATAATAATATATTATCAAATGAACAGCTTGCTTGAAATTTTGTGTTGCAAATTTCGATAGAACATCTCAAGTAATTGTCATTTTTTTTTCCACATTTTTCTGATCCCTCAGCACGCTCAAAATTGAAGAAAAAAACGTTATGACGTCATAGTCATAGTCTTTCCCTGAACTTATAATACATGTTAAATATTTGCATGAATTTGACGTCACAACTTTTTGCAACATGATTTGGGTTCAAAAACAGGTAAAAAAAGAAGAAATTATATACAACTCAAGTTTTATTCAATAAAAAATGTCATGCATGATGTCAAATTATATAACCATATGCCACATTGAGAGATTCCTTATTATAGCCACAATATACCGTTATGATTATTATTTATATTCAGTGACAAGATGGTCAGCCTAACACTTATATATGGGCTGACGTGATGCCATGTTAAATAAAGGAAGATCAACGTTCGCCTTACTACGTCACCACAGAATGTTCATGCGTTCGATTGATGGTAAATTATGACGTCATTTTATTGTTTCAATCGATATTTATGTGGTTTAGTAATTTAATATAACTGTAATAATTTCAAGTTCAACTTTTATTGATAGATACGAAATATTGACTTAAAATTGGTTTTATATTACATTAAATACAACACGTTGATTTAATCTCGCGTGATGACAAATGATTTTCTTTTGGCGGCGTGAGTTCAAATTTTTAGACAGATGAATAATGAATTGTGAAATTTTATCTTATGATGATAGCTTTGAATATGCATAAACGTGCAATAGGAGAAGATGGTTTACAATAAGGGCAGTGAAAGGTGAACAAATCGGTACACAAGATGATGTTGCAGAAGTTTTTTTTAAAATAGGATCATACATCAATCTTGTTACTTGAATATACGTCCTAAAAAAAGTAATTAAATTAATAATTTTAATTTTATTTTTTGTATATTCTATATCCAGAAATGCACTATAAATAAAAAGTATAATTTTTAACCAAGATCGTGGACTTAGAATCCGTATATGGAAAGTTTAAAATATAATTATATATATATTGCAATGTCATTTAATATAGTTTTGTTATAACAAAACACGTATAGGATATAGCACATTTTTCACCTCTATTGTAACGCAGTAATTTGATGATATCATGCATAATTATATATTTTTAGTCTCAGATAAAAAAAAGGCGTTAGTGGGCATATTAAATTTCTCTCCGTATATTTACGTATACAGTTAATGAAGTGTTTTTAATGGGCCTTTCTCTTAAAATTGGTGAATCATAAAATCTAATAAGTAATAATTTATTTTACTATAATATGGAGGTTTTAATATACTAAATATAAGAAAAACACCAAAAATGTGTATTGTTTTAATTTTCTCATATATTATGTATTAAATGGCTATAATATAAATGGTATTTAAATAATCAGGCTCGGACTGGCCATAAGAGTTGGTGAGCGATCGCTCAGTAAGCCCCCTCGGCTGCGTGACCCCTACAACGTTAAAATTAGGACCCCACGGGGTCAACAAGTAGGCCTTTGCCGTACTCCTGTTTGCTCAGTACGCCCTTTTGAGCCCAGTCCGACCCTGGGTTTAATATTTTGTTTGTAATGTTATAGTGTACAGTACATGATATCAATAAGAGGGAAAATATCTTGTAATGTTCGAATGTCAGGGAATCCCGGACCTTTCCCTTGTGTGTCGCTCGTCGTCTCTGTGCTTGTATCGTTGGTTTGCAAAAAAAGAGGTCAGCAAGTTTAACCACTCCTTTTCACCGTGACGTCACAAAGTCTGATTCCTCCATATGCCACCTGCAGCATTTCACGCATCAGTAGCAGATCACGGTGAATGTTTTTTAATTTCTCACGCTTGGATCAAAACTTACGAAAGGAAATATTTAAATACCATTTTTTACAACACATAATTTTAAAAATTTAGAACAATTTAAACAATGATAAATTTTTAATATTCAAGTCGGTCGTTATCATTGTTTTTGTTTTGAGGACATACTTTGGCAGCTGTTTATATTTAGGAATGTTAGTGTTTATATTTATAACATATCAACTAACAACAATTTATCCTCCCTCTTATTTCTCCTTTCATTTTGACCCAGATTTGAAAAAAAAACTTTATTTTGTATGTCAATGATGTATGACAGTAGATAATTATTTCTTAAGTTAACGGTCAGATTTGCAGCCTCTTCTCATCCGATAAAACTAGCTTCCAGTCACGACCCCACTGCCCGTCCTTTCTCTGCCCCCTACCCCCCTCATGGCCGCACCCAACAGGAAATATAACCAGACTAAGTCGAGACACGAACTCGCTGCAGCTTACAATCACTTCGTATAATATGATCAAATCAATACAAAAAAATAATTAGCAATTTTTTTTATTACAATTCAAAACAAATATATAAAACAAAGGACTTAGATATGTTTTTGTAGTGTAGGTTCAATGCTAATCGAATGTTTTCTAATTTCTAAATGGTCAAATTATCATCATTGCTAAATGTAATTTTTTGTTCTCTATTCTCTGCTTTTTTAACAATTTGGACATCAGTAAAAGACATTAACTGAAATTTAAATTTAGAATTTGCAACCATAAATTCTATATACCCCTATGCATCTTTTAAATAAAAATAAAATTTGCATAACCACATGGTGCCAATATAAATATAATAAATATGATGTTAATAAATTGTGTACTTTCAACGTATGTAGCACGGGTTGCATACCAATCAGGGGTGGAGATTAACAAGGCTGCAAAAATACCTTTTTTTTTAGTGAGTTCTTGCGGTGCAAGTGATTTAATTGGGATGGTGTATTTTTATGGTTTACCTCTTATGTCTAAGTTCTCTGCATTGCACCGGACATAACACCTCATATCTGCAAACAATGCCTTTTAAATTAGAACGCTTAATTGTTACAGAAGAGAACAATAAGATGAAATTTCTCATATACGAGAAAAAAATGATAAAATATGAATTTATAAATATTATTTAAATAATTTTCACGACATTGAAAGATATAAAATATAGGACATATTCTGCATTTAATTGAGGATAGTAGAGCAAAATTTAAAAATAAGTATTGTTCATATATAAAAATTGTATATATGAAATAATAATGTGGAAAATATTTCCAACAATATACTGTTATGCTATTTTTTTATAAAATATTATAATTTTTCACTTACATTTTATATGTGTATAATTATCCAAGTATGACGAATAATTTTAATGCCACACGCATGCATGGAAGGATGAAATACAGTTGTTTTGTTTCCTGGATTGTTGGCCCTCAGGGTACTTTACCATTGTTACTTTTGTCTCCCTGAGGGCACATTTTTCATCAGTCGGTGAAGGAGAGCGAATCTTCATCAGTCAAATTATCATCGCAAGATGCCACCCACTGCCCGTGGCACTACGGTCGTTCGTTCAACTTTGACATTTTGCTTTACAAGCCCACGTTCTACAATATTAAATTTCTTTATTGTAATTCTGACTTTTATAGCGTATAATATTTTACAGTGTAATCTAATTGACAATCTCTTTGTATAGCAGGTTTTTGTCATCTTTTCGTCATATTTTCATCTTCTCTTTATAATAAAGATTGCATTAAGGTCTGTCGCTATGAAAATATGCAAGTGGAATGAAAAGAGATGTCACTACCAGTCTTTAGTAAATGATGTCCGAGATTGGGTGATTTTAATTCCAACATTTCAAAGGAAATAATAAGATTAACCGTTTTTAAATGAGCAACAGTCATTATAATTATGTTTATCTATTTCCTAGTCTGATTAATTTGTGAATACAATAATTATATGATAAGTTATTGCAGTTAAAAAAATGCCCCTATAACTCAGAGAGCAAAAGCTCAAGGCAAAGAAAGAAATATGAAGGGCAGCCGTGCCGTGATGAATGCTCCTGCTCTACCGTTGCGAGTGCGCCTCAACATTCCATTGTATTTTAAATTGAATAGAAGGGAGAGTAACGGTAAATAAACAAAGATGTATTATTTTGAAAGAATTAATATTATGATTTTTAGGATAGTAAGCATCGAAACTTTTTTTTTTTCGATAAAAAAAATAAAATATATTATTGTATTTTTTAATTCCTTTTGTTATATATAATGAATCTAACTCGAATCTAGGTAATAATCCTAATAATTACGTAATTTTATATATTAAAATTTACTATCATTCATAATGCTGTTTCGCTTTATGTGGCTCATCATATCTAATCATATGCTTGAAATAAAAATAATTTGATAATAATTTGTTTCTGGATCCGCGCCTGATTATATTTATATATATATTAATATATATATTTTTTTTTACAAGGATACACCCCTAAGAGCTTACAGCTCGCGGCGGGGTACTGGGTAGGGATATAAAGTAGGGAACGGATAGTGGCCACGGCCTGCATGCTTACGCGTCCCAGCATTCGCTGAGGTGAGACTGAGGGAACCGTGGAAAACCTCAGTCAGGACGGACACCTTTACTTTTTCTCAATGGACCAAAGCGATGTCCAAAGCCTGGAGAACCACACACAAGTGCATCACTGCACTGGGTGGAAAGCGAGACGAATTTACCCCAGGGAGGGAGCAGCGTATTTTTTACTTGAAACGGTCACCCATCCAAGTACTAACCACGCTCGACGTAGCTTGACTTCGGTGATCTAACGAGAACCGGTCAATGCACTGCGCCAATAATATTATTATTAAAAAAAAATAATAATAAATATAAATATTTATTTATTTATATTTATATTATATATTTTATATTTTTGTAGATATGTATTATATAAATACATATATAACTATACATATAATAATATATATATAGTTATATAATATTATAACTATATTATAAATGTTATAATAAATATTATAATTTTATATAATTACGGTCCAATAATTAATAATAATTATAATAATTAATTAATTTTTCTCTCAATAAAAAAAATCGATATATATATTATATATATATATATATATATATTATGTATTTTTTTTTTTTTTTTTTTTTTTATTGGAGGAATTTAATAGCTAGAGCTAGGCCTTGTAGGAGCCATCAATTTCCGTGTGCAGACTACCAATGCTGAGCTGCATGAGCACGGCCCATGGGTCTGCACGGCCCACGGGCCCGCCCGTGCAGATCCGTGCGCGAGCCCGCAGAACCTAAGCCGTCTCGGCGCCCTCCCTGCTGCTGGTAAAGCTCAAGCTGACCATCCTCACTTGCCTCGCTGCTTGCTGGCGAGCAAGCTAGGTGCAGTCCCGAACAATGGGACAATGCACAGTACATCCGAGGAGAAAAAAATTCAGCAAGAGGGCTTGTGACAAAGTGGGGAAATATAGTGTGTAATTTTCTTACTTGTAAAGTCCTTAAAACATTGCTGTACAGTATCCATATTAACTTGTTCATCAGAGAATATATATATAATTAATATTATACAATTAAAAATTAAATATCCTTTAAAGTTTTGTAAAAATGTTGGAACAAAATTCCTCCAATCAGTATTTTTCGAAACGCAAACGTTGCGCCTCTGGTGGCCGGCTACGTAGCGACAGTCCTTAAAGTAGTAGAATAGGTTGTAAAAATAAGTAATAAAAACGAGAATCCAGACAATATACAAAAATCTTAATTTAACACATACAAAAAAAGAATGAATAATCCAAGCATCATGACGGCTCATATTTTTAAAATTATTATATCTTCATCAAAAAAAATGAAAGGCGGTGACAATTGTTAGTTAAAGTAACGTTATAATTAAAATTTCCAAATTTTATAAATTGTTTCCTCTGTTAGAAATAACATGATTAATGAGCAAAAAATGTTATAATAAGTATATTTAATTGTTGTAAAGGTTGAAGCTCTAATGTTAAACTTTGCTATTATGAGATCGTGACAAGATTTGTTGAATACAATGCAGTAACGGGATTGTAAAAAAGACAAACAGCACGTTTTTTATTTATTTATTTATTTATTTTTTATTTTGGAACTTCTTTTTGGTTGTACAAGACAAACATATGTTCAAGTCAAAATTGGACAAAATACAACATAAAAACATCAAACTTAAACACATTTACATAAGTTATTTAACACTATCAAACACAATCACTGACAATAATAATAAAAACAAAATACAAGCCAAAGTCACCATTAATACTGATAAATTTTAGTTTATGCGGAACATATATATATATACATATATATATATATATATACATACATACACATATATACATACATACATACACATACACACACACATATATATATATATATATATATACATACACATACACATATACACACACATACATATATGCATACATACATATACACACATATATATATATCAGTCAATACAATGTATATGTAAATTTATAATTTTGTTTATTTTATAATCCTGATAATACTTTTTCAGACATTTTATTACTCTCAAAAGCTTTAATAGAGTAAAACTCTTTATTGATCAATACATTCTTTAATTTTGTGCGAAAAAGTTTACTGGTTTTTATTTCTTTCAAACATGCTGGTAAAAATTCATAAAATTTTGCTGTTTGATACATTGCACAGTTTTTGAAAAATTGTGTGTTATGTCTTTCAGTAACTACATTCGATTTATTCCTAGTATTATAGTCATGATAGCCATCATTCTGAACATAAAAATTTGGATGATTTTTTTTGAATGAGGCACAATTTAAAATATAAATGCAAGGGACAGTTAACATTTTATTAGCCTTAAAATGTGAAACACACGACTGTCCTTTTGGTATTCTTAAAATCGTTCTAAGTGCTCTCTTTTGCAAAACAAAACATCGATTCAATAGTTCCGATTTACATCCCCAATTTATTATGCCATATGCCAAATGTGGATAAACATACGCATAATATATGGTTAGCAAGGTTTCATGAGATACATGATTCCTGATTGTATATAACATAAAATTGGCCGAATTTATCTTCTTACAAATCGCATTTACATGTAAAGACCAATCCAAACTTTCATTAATGTGTAGACCAAGAAACTTAACAGACTCTGCTCTTTTAATTGTTTTCCCGGCTAATTGCAACAAATAACTATTCAAAGGGATTTGTCTAGGGGAATGAAATTGGATGTATTCGGTTTTAGTTGAATTTAATATTAGCTTATTATTTGTACACCATGTATGTACCTCTTCAATAGTAAGTTTAATCTTACGAATTAATTCATCTTCGGCTTCTGCTGTGATTATAGCTGTAATATCATCAGCATATTTTACTAATACCGCATTCTTGACATGATCTGATAAGTCATTTGTTCCTGTATTAAACAATGTGGCTGACATTTTTCCTCCTTGAGGAATTCCAAGTGTAATCGGTAATTTGTCTGATTTATATGTAATATTTTGGCCGTTAGAATTTGAATTTAATTCAACATATTGTTGTCTGTTAGTTAGATATGAATCTAATAGATTACGACTCGAAACTCCTATTCCCATGTTATCAAATTTATTCAATAATACATCTTTATTTAGACTATCAAACGCTTTAGATAAATCAAAAAATATTGCAACGCAAAATAGTTTATTATCTATTGCCATATAAACGTGGCTTAAAAGATCAAATAGTGCTGTATCAGTAGAACGGTCTTTCAAGAATCCATGTTGACAGGGAGCAATTAAATGATTTTCTGTTTGATAATCCGTAATTTGATCGTCTAATGTATTCTCAAATAATTTGCCAAAAACAGATGTATTTGATATTGGTCTGTAATTATCAATAATGAAAGTTGGGCCTTTTTTATGAGTTGCATAAATCTTAGAATCCTTTAAACAATCAGGAAATATACCATCTGATATTGAATGGTTAATTAAATTAGATAAAGGGACAGACAAAACAGAAGCACAATATTTTACAACAGTATATGGTATTTCGTCTGGGCCAGCTGCATACTTATTAGGAAGGGATTTCATTCGATTTAAAATATAAATCGGGTCTATCGAACTAAAATTTAATTTCGTTTTACTTTTATCAGAATCGACAATAATTAAAGTATTAGAATAATTAAAAGGAAATTTTTCTGTTATTATATTTTCAATTGTCTTGACAAAAAAATTATTAAATAAATTGCAAATTAGTTTGGGGTCTGTAATCGTTACACTATTTATACATAATTCATAATTATTCTTTATTTTATTATTTTAAGTGAACATTTTACCAACTCTCAATTTAAAACTTAAAATAATCTGGTCCACATTACTTTCATTTCTCGTATATTTTTTATATGCCGTATAAATATTACTGAGGCTGTCACCTACGGAGTAAAAAAACAGGACCAATCTATGCTCAAGGTAGACTTGTGATACCAGCATGTAGATCTTGGGTGTGGTCCATCGCATACAGACTCCTTCTCTGGAGGCTATAGCAGAGGTGGTCAATACAGTGTTGAAATATTTTCGAGAAACACAATTGAAACTATGATCATTTATAATATGATCATTGTCAGACTTACTCAATCCTTGAAATTTATTTTTTTTATTGATAAAAAAAAAATACTTTATCATGATCTAAATGAATGATGCAATAATTAATCTTTGTATTTTATATTATAGAATAATTAGAATCATTATCGAATTCCATTAATTAATGCCTAGTGGTTAATTTTAATTGCTCCATGAGAAAATTAGATTAAAGAAAAAGAACTTTACTTCATTTAACATAACAGTTAACAAGTTAAACTACTTTTTACATGGTGTTATAGTCAATCTATTATAGCTGAAAAATACCATCCTTCCTGTTTCCACATTTAATTTTAAGCACGCGAACCTTATTGGAAACTTACATGGTATGAGAGCATATATATTGTTAGCGAACCCGAAGCACCGTTATGAGATGCTGCAGGGATTAGCGGGGGTCTTGGGGAGGGGGGGTTGCTCCTCACACTCTTACCGTGGTGTCTCAAGGTGAACCGCCCACCACAAAGTGCCCTTCCCTCCCCCGCCCTCCTTGCTTGTGTTCGCCAGCCCCAGGCTAATCAAACCGCTTTACTGCATTGACAAGCCTGATTTACTTATCTTTATATATCTCGAATTACCTTGAAAAATTAAAAACTATTTTTATCAAATTTTAAAATTAAAACAATGAGTTCGCATTTTTTTTAATTAAAATAAATATTAATTACAATTTTAATTCCTCATAATTATTTGCATCGTACATTTTTACATATGGATTAAAATAAAAGTTGTTTTCAGTAACCTTTCTTTATTTACACTTGCATGCAAGTAAGAAACAAGGTTATAAATAATTTGAAACTAGTATGATCCTGATGTACCTTACAGGATATCGTAAAGGATTTTTGTATGACCTTATGAAACTGAACTGTCACAGATAACCCCAATTTACAATACAACTTTTTATAAATAAATTTTCAAGGGAATGATCTATCTTATTAAAATTTCAATAACACACTTTGTGTTTAGTTAGGGAGAAAGATACCTGCTATTTTTTTTAAAGAAAGTAAGGTGAAATACTTGGCTAAGTGGCTGTATTGTACATGGAAGACGTTCAGGTGAAATGTCAGGTAAATGGCGGTCCCTTCACTAAATTGTGACCCCCTCTGTGCGGTCAACATTAGGCGGTCAAAGAGACAGAGAAAGGCCAACCTTTAGGGTAACGTATACGGAGATAAGAAAAAAAAAAAACACTTGTGAGACAACATAAGAGTGTATAGATATGAATCTTTACCTAAGGTGTTACAAAAAGAAAAATACACCTAGAAACGTTTGAAATCTGCGAATATTGTGTTAGCATAATAGAAAATTGTATAACTGTACTTCTAAATTTAAATAAATAAGTTTATATAAAATAAACAATGAAAATAATTTGTGATGCATAAAATTGCGTTTTAAATCTTGTAAATTGAATTTAATTTGCTTGACTGATCTCATTACTTCCTGGAGTGCAGCATTTATAAATAAAATGAAAAGTTAAAAATATAAAAGTTACTGACATTTAAACTAATGACGATCGGATGATAATTAAAAAAATTGCAAAATTATATAAAAAAAATATTAAACGCTCTGTTGACTTTCTTTCATAAAGTTGAACGATAATTATCAAGAGAGAATATTACAGCCTGCATGACAACGCTTGCAAAAACTAAAGATTTGCAGTACTTTGGCTACATAAAGTTTTTTTTTTTTGCTCGTACATATTCGCATTGAAGTCATTGCTCCATCATCGTTCTCGGCTGACAGATCTTTGAAAGATGGACGTCAACATACTCAACAAGGCTTTCTATTTATCAAAAGAATAATAAAAATAACGAGAGTAAAAAAAGTTGTTTTGAATATACTCTTGTTACATCTGTAGTTAAAAAAGTCATGTCATCTTTTGAAAAAGAAGTAGAATTTTTTTTATTTAGTAAAATAAAATATAATTAAAGTAACTGTCTATTCAAACATAAAAAATATATTTTTATAGCATATATTATTTTTTAACACATCATACATCGTTAAAGATAAGGATGTAAATAATTATTAGCAAACACGTTATAAAAATATTCATTATAACAGATTTTTTATATTATTAGGTTTAGAATTCCCTGATCCTTCGAATTTTTATATTATCCTAATTACGAGGTATATAATTTAGTTTTTCATTTCAGACGTCAACGAGTGCGATGATCCCGCGGTGGCTGCACGATGCGTGGATAACGCAGAGTGCTGTAACCTGCCTGCTCACTTCCTGTGTCGATGTCTGCCGGGCTTCGAGGGAGACGCCGAGGTCCAGTGCAGAGGTAGGTGCCCTCGAGGGTCTCTTTCTGGACACCGCTGATCGTCCTTTGTCCTCAGATATTGACGAGTGCGCCAAACCGGGGGCTTGCGGAGTGAACGCGAAGTGCCAGAACACACCAGGAAACTACACGTGCAGCTGTCAAGATGGTTTTATTGGCAGCCCTTATGATGGGGTAAGTCCTTAGAATTTGTACAATAGGTCATGAAGATGGTGCACAAATGTCATGATGGGCTCATTCATTTCTTAGGAACGTTGGCAGGAAATTGTAAATTAAATTTAGAGAGAACATTTTTATTAATGATGATATACTATCATTCTTTAATTTTCATGGTAGAATTGTATTTTTTTTAATACTTTTTAGCTGCAGAAAAGTTTAATTAAATAGAGTTAAATTAATAAAATTAAAATATTGAAAATTTTTGCTAAAAAAATTGCAAAACTTCAGGGGTTTTATTTTCGTGTACAGTGTGTTGACGTGGACGAGTGTGAGGACGAACGAGCTTGCGGACGTGGGGCTAAGTGCACCAACGAGGCGGGCGGGTACAAGTGCGAGTGCCCCCCCGGCTCCGAGGGAGATGCCTACCGCGCCGAGGGCTGCCAGGATATGGACGAGTGCGCGCGCAGCCCTTGTGGACGTGACGCTCTTTGCTCAAATATGCCAGGCAGCTTCCGTTGTGCGTGCCCACCAGGATTCATTGGAGACCCCATGGATAAATGCGTTGGTAAGTTCAACCCGAGATTTTACAATTTAACAATGAAATTTATTTACATAGTTTTTTTTTTTTTTGCCATATGTTTTTTATACCTGGGAATCAATTTAAATTTGAAGACGACCATACAAAAAAAATATATCTAATTGAAATTATTAGCTTGCGGCAACCAAGATAAAAAAAAATCTAACGCAACTAATAATAATAAAATAATTATTTAAATTATACCTTTAAAGCTATTAAAAACTAACGTTAATAACAAATTAAAAAAAAAAATGTCGCCACAAAATATAAAGCTTACTAAATTGACAACCACTAACAGACGTAGACGAGTGTGCCACCAACAAGCGGTCCTGCGGCAAGGGAGCAGAGTGCGTCAACTCTGCAGGCAGCTACTTGTGTCGTTGCCCCGCGGGCTACACGGGGGCCCCAGACAAGGAGTGTCTCGACATCAACGAGTGTGCCAAGTCCAACGCTTGTGGTGTCAACGCAAAGTGCATCAACGTACCAGGCTCTCATACGTGCATCTGCCCAGCGGGATTCACCGGCCAGGGCCATTTGTTCTGTGAAAGTTAGTTGAGGACCTGTAGTCGTCGCATGTATTTTAATCTTGGTGTTTTTTTTAACAGCTTGTAAAAGTTTGGATTTGCATGAGTATTTTAAATGTGACAACGTTTAAAAAAACAACATTTTAAAACACTTTAAGAACAAGTTTTTTATTTTAAATTTTTACTGCACCATTTATTTAATAATAATTTATTGCTTGGAAAACAAATTTTGTTAAATTTTATTTTAATTGTTTACTATACACACAGGCACTCTCGATTTTCTACACACGCATGAAATTTTCTAGTGCTAGTTTGCTCGAAATGATTTCTTTTGTTTACAGTTGTGGCACAATTTCTTGAGAATCCTCTATTTTTCCAGTATAATGTTGAATCTTCCATTTGTGTTTGTGTGAACCGTTCTTGTCTTTCTCTTTATTTTCTCGTTTTCAGGACGACAAATAGAAATCTTCCTACAACTTTTTTCAACTTTATTGTCTTAAAAATAAGACTATACATTCAAACAATGTTAAATATTAACCTTTTCATAAATTGATATGGAAATAATATTGCTTGAATGTGTAATCTTTAAAAAAAATTATACAATTTTTATAGAATTAACACAATATTATTATTTTTAGACGTAAACGAGTGCAAAGAAAAACCATGCGGAGACAATGCCATCTGTACGGATACTATGGGAAGCTTTACCTGTACCTGCAAAGAAGACTACACTGGTGATCCATACAAGGGATGTGTAGGTGAGTGTCAACCCATAGCCAGGTATTCCAGGTACATAGAATTTAAATGATGTAACGACTTATTTAAAATTTTCAGATATAAATGAATGCGTTGCGTTGGACAAACCATGTGGTTCAAATTCAGTTTGCGAGAATGCGGTACCAGGGTACAATTGTCTTTGTCCTCAAGGCTATGCTGCCAAGCCTGACCCAAAGGTAGCATGTGAACAAGTAAGTGCTGAATTTAATATACAATATCAACATTTACCATCAATCATCGTAAGATTCATTTTCTTATTAATTATTGATAAAATACGACGTTATTAACACGTTCTTGATGTCCAGGTGGACGTGAACATCCTTTGCAAGTCCAACTTTGACTGCGTGAACAACGCCGAGTGCGTGGACGGACAGTGCTTCTGTCTGGACGGGTTCGTGGCTCAGGGGGCGGGTTGCGCGGACGTGGACGAGTGTCCCTCTCAACCGTGCGGGCCCTTCGCAAGCTGCGCCAACACTCCCGGCGGATTCCACTGCGAGTGCGAACCCGGTTATGTTGGTGCCCCGCCCAGGATGCCTTGCAAGGGTGAGTACTGTGTTCATCATACCTTCATTACACAGAATATAGTTTGTACATATAATAAAAAATGAAACACGTATTTCTTAAATAAATCATTTTAAGTCTACTTAATTTGATTGCTGACATTTAGGATGTTTATTTAACGAAATGTATAACCATATCACAGCTCCATGTGAGGACGTCAAGTGCGGCCAGCACGCCTTCTGCAAGCCTGACGGCCAAGAAGCGTACTGTATTTGCGAGGAAGGCTGGACTTTCAACCCTCTAGACATTTCTGCCGGATGTATCGATATCAACGAATGCGACAAGTCTAACGGACCTTACGGCCGTTGTGGATCTAATGCCAAGTGTACCAACTCTCCTGGCGGGTTCAACTGCGAGTGTGCCCCAGGTTTCACCGGCACGGCCACCAAACAATGCGTTGGTAAGTACATCTTATTTTCGATAAAAATATGTAGAAGTCGCTAAAAAAAATGTTTCTAAAATTATCATTGTATGCGCAGATATTGACGAGTGCAGTGCTCCGGACGCATGCGGTGTGAACGCTCTTTGCGTGAACATTGTTGGCGGTCACCATTGCGAGTGTCCCGCGGGAACGATCCCCGATCCGGACCCGCAGACCAAGTGCGTGGGAGTTGTAACTTGCAGCAAGGACGACGACTGTCCTGGTAACGCCATCTGTGACGAGCTCAGTCGTTGTCTGTGTCCCGAACCGAACGTTGGAAACGACTGCAGACGTAAGTAGCCCGTTCTCCAAATAAATGACTTAATTATTGGAAATACCAGTTCTATAATAATGCCCTCTTTTGTTCAGATCCCTGTGAAGAGGTGTTCTGCGGACCAAACGCTCAGTGCAACTTGATCAACGACGTGGCCAAGTGTCTTTGCAGCTCGGGCTATACAGGCTCGAGCGCCAGTGGCGTGGACGGTTGTGTTGATATCGACGAGTGTGCGGCAAACCCATGTCCCTCCGGCGCCATCTGTAATAACGAACCTGGCAGCTACTCGTGCCAGTGTCCTAGCGGCATGTCCGGTGACCCGTACCGTGGAGGTTGTGTCAAGGCCCAGAAGCCCCCGAGCAGCTGCGGACCAAGCAGTCCATGCCCGGCCGGCGAACAATGCGTCCGAGACGAGTTTGTAGGTTCCAGCGTGTGCATTTGCCAGAGAGGATATACAAGAGACTCAGCCTCAGGCAAATGTCGAGATGCAAACGAGTGTATTGAGATTCGAGAGAAACCAGCTTGTGGTATCAATGCTATATGTAAGAATCTACCTGGTTCTTATGAATGTCAATGTCCTCCAGGATTTAATGGCAATCCATACTCACTATGTGAAGGTGAGTCAATGACCTTAATACTGAGACAAATAATTACACATAAAATTAAATACGCGTAATAAATTAATGCCTTATAGTAATGTAATTTATGATAATCTTACACGTCAAAAGCAATTCAAGTTTATTGAGATATAGTTTGCTTCAGTATCTTTTCCATAAATTACTTTGAATGATGTTATACATTAATCTCAGGAACAAGATTACGTGCATATTTTTTTTACTGGTCATGTTTTCAATGTCTAACACTTAATCCTGTTGTGCTCAGAATGCAACAGCATCGAGTGCCAGTGCAGGCCACCTTACCAGGTGGTGGCTGGTGCTTGTGTACTGGCTGGCTGCTCCAAGACCGATCCCTGCCCTACTGGCGCCGAGTGCATCACCATCGCGGGTGGCGTTAGTTACTGCGCATGCCCCAAGGGATTCAGGACGCACCAAGATGGTTCATGCGAGGGCAAGTCACCTGAATTTTTATTTTAACATTATAAAGGTTGCAGTTTAATCACAATATTGGTATTCTCCAATTAACGATACAACCTCATTATTTACTAGTATTAAAATTTATTTCTATATATACTTTGTTATGATTCTTCAAAATAACCCTCATAATAATTTTATAAAAATTTCTCTCTTTCTTGCAGATGTAAACGAATGTCTAGAGGGACGGCAAGTGTGTGGTTTCGGAGCAGAGTGTGTTAACCGCAAGGGCTCGCACGAGTGCGTGTGTCCCCCCGGCTACAGCGGTGACCCATACAACGGCGTGTGTTCACCAGACCAGATCCGTTGCGTGGCCAATGGTGACTGCACGGCTAACGAGAAATGCATACAACCTGGAGTTTGTATCTGCCAACCGCCCTATTTCACAGATCCGCTGGACGGCAACAAGTGCAAGAGTAAGTCACAATTAACATACGATTGGAGGAAGATATTAACACGTTTTGTTTCCAGGTCCGTGCGAGAGATTTTCGTGTGGAATCAATGCAAAATGTACGCCGACAAATCCACCCAAGTGTATGTGTGAGACTGGATTTAAGGGTGACCCATTGCAAGGATGTATCGATGTAGATGAATGTCGAGATAACCCATGTGCTTATGGTGCTCACTGTCTTAATGAGAAGGGTGGATATAAATGTGTCTGTGCCAATGGAATGTCCGGAGATCCGTATAGATCAGGATGTAAGTATTTAATAATTTTTCATAAATAAATATTTCAATAAATACTAATTAATTTTTTGCTTTAGGTGTGGGACAAATGGACCCGAAGGGCGAATGCGCGCGCAACACAGACTGTGCTGGTCCTCTGGCTTGCGAAAACAACGCTTGTGTGAACCCTTGTGCTGCGTTGCCATGTGGACACAACGCGTACTGTGAAGCTGAGGACCATGCTGCGTGGTGTCGCTGCGCAGTAGGATTCACAGAGAGTGCCACTGGAGCTTGCGTGTCCCGTAAGTAACCAACACAAGTTGAATATTATTTCAGAATAATACTTACCCCTGTATAGTATGCAACTTTTTCATCTCCACAATTTTGTGACGTAAACTCATCTTGCTATTATTGTTACAGTGTGTGAAGGATTTGTCTGCGGCCGTGATGCCCAGTGCATTGTCACATCAGAAGGACCAACTTGCAAGTGTATTGACGGTTTAATTGGCAATCCGTTCCCTGGAGGTTTCTGTGCACCAGACGTTTGCTCAGCTAACAACCCATGCAGAGAACCAAGCGTGTGCGTCGCAGGACGCTGCAAGGAACGCTGTGAGGGCGTGACTTGCGGTATTGGAGCTACCTGTGATCCAAACACCAACAAATGTGTTTGTGATCCGTTCTTCATTGGAAATCCTGACCTGCTCTGCATGCCTCGTAAGTTTTTATATCCATAATACAAGGGAAAATAATTTGTATCAAAATCTAACAAAATTTCTAATTCCAGCTATTATCGGGCCTGCTTGCAACCCTGGATGTGGAGAAAATTCTCATTGTGAGTACGGTATTACGAACCGTTGTGTGTGCAACCCCGGGACAACTGGGAACCCGTACTCCGGTTGTGGACCTCAGGAAAAGACATGCAGTACCACCGCGTGCGGAGTTGGCGCAGAATGTCGTCAGACCCTCAGCGCGGTCGAGTGTTTGTGTCCTGTCGGCTTCAACGGAAACCCATACGTGCGATGCGAAGGTAAATTCATGACAATCTGAGGTGGCTGGGGCGAGACTTACCTGTTTGTATATTTGCAGATGTGGACGAGTGCAGTGGTAGCAATGCCTGCGGAAGTAACGCCGCTTGCATCAACACGGCTGGTAGCTATGATTGTCGTTGTAAAGAAGGATATGCTGGAAATCCATTCCAAATGTGCAACCCTGCTGAAACAAGTCGCTGTGCTGACCCTACAAAGTGTCCCTGTGGACCAGATTCACCGTGTCCATCAGGGTAAGTGTCGTAATGTGGGATTTTTTCATTTTTTTTATACTTAGATTCAATGGATATTAAATAAAATATTACATTAGCTTTTATAATTACACAGGATAATCTTCATTACTTCATTACAGTTATATTCAACGGTTTATACTTCACGTATTATAATATTAATATTTTTATTGTATCCCTATTTTATATATTTATCACATTTTATTCTATTTATAACAAAATATAATATTTATTTCGTTATCAGGTTACTATGTATTATTCTATAAAAAAAAACATTTAAGAATTTCATTATAATTATTGCGATTTATCATCACATAAATCTCACTCTCCCGATTGTTGCAGGTACAACTGCGAGAAGGGGCAGTGCCGCGACCTTTGTCACGGAGTCACGTGCGGCCGTCACGCCGTGTGCGACGCCGGCAAGTGTCTGTGTCCTCCCGGTACCTCTGGCAACCCCAAGGAGGGCTGCCGGACGGTTGGACAGTGCAAGAACGACCTGGACTGCGCCCTCAACGAGATCTGCTTCCAGTTGGGCAAGGGGGTCAGGAAGTGTGTTGATGCCTGCTCCAAACTTCAGTGTGGACCCAACGCTCTCTGCATATCTGAGAACCACAGATCTTCTTGTATTTGTCTGGAGGGATACAACGGCAACCCCAGTGATCTTAATGATGGATGTCAGCCAGATCAGATTGGATACAAGGGACAGTGTGATACAGACAACGATTGCCCTGGTGACTTTGCTTGTCTCATTGCTCCTGATGGATTCAAGGCTTGTGCTAACCCTTGCCAGAGTATTGCTTGTGGAGATCATGAAATTTGCAAGATTCAACATGGACTTCCGGTATGTACATGCTTGGATAGCTTCGTGTGGAATCCTGTAAGCTCTGCCTGCGAGACACCATCGATACCAGATTGTACCAAGGATTCAGACTGCTCAGGAATTGAGGCCTGCAGACCAGACGAACTTGGCGTACTTAAATGTACCCACGTTTGTCTGTCCTTCACATGCCCTCCAAATGCAGCATGTGCTGCCGTAGCCCATAAGGGTCAATGTCAGTGCTTACCATCATACACTGGAAACCCTAAGGATCGTAATGGTTGCAAGCCTGCATTTAAGAACCAATGCTCAACTGATGCTCAATGCCCTGAATCTGAGGCTTGTAGAGAGGAAAATGGAATATTGGGATGTCGCCCAGCTTGTCATGGCGTACAGTGTGGACCTCAGGCTGTGTGTGTGGTTAACAATCACGTCGCTAGATGTCAGTGTCCACCAGGAAACTATGCTGGAGATCCAAATGATCCTAACGCTGGATGTAGAACAGTACCATGCGTTTATAATATTGATTGTCCACCAAATCAACTTTGTAACAGACTCGATCATACTTGTTACGATGTTTGTGATGCTGATGCTTGTGGAGAGAACGCAATTTGTATTTCTGAAAATCATAAAGCACAATGTCAATGCCCACCTGGATACAGAGCAAATCCTTTACCTGAAATTGAATGTATTCCAAGTGGAGTTTGTCTTCCGAATCCTTGCCACCCTACTGCTATCTGCGAACCATCTGGAG
Organism: Siphlonurus alternatus; assembly: GCA_949825025.1. Classification (NCBI taxonomy): domain Eukaryota; kingdom Metazoa; phylum Arthropoda; class Insecta; order Ephemeroptera; family Siphlonuridae; genus Siphlonurus; species Siphlonurus alternatus. The sequence continues at coordinate 31,457,696 of OX463782.1, forward strand.
TATCTGGTCATTTCTGCAAGTGTCCACCAGGCCTTGTCGGAGACCCTCTGTCTTCTGGCTGCCACCCTGAGGGTCTATGTCCCCGTGGAGACGCAGACTGCCCTCCGGAGTCCCTCTGCCAGGGAGGAAGGTGCGTCAGTCCTTGTGATGGAGCTTGTGGACCAAATGCGCTGTGCACCGTGCAGAACAGGAGACCGATCTGTACCTGCCCTGCCAAGTTTGTGCCCCACTCAACACCACAAGAGGGTTGCATCAGGACTGCTATTGGGTGCTCTGGAGACGCCGACTGCTTGGGAGACCTCTGCATCAACGGACAATGCAAAGGTAAGAAGAATCACCTGGTGATCTTGAGGATGGTGCTAATTTGTTTATTACGCTTTCAGTGGCTTGCCGTAACAGCGAGGACTGCTCGTCCGGAGAAAGATGCGCCAACAACATGTGCATGCTGCCGTGTGCCACCCACTCGCAGTGTCTGGACGGACAGGCGTGCGTGAGCGGCGTGTGTCTGCTGGGATGTCGTAGCAACCGTGACTGTCCTCAGGAGCACGCGTGTATCAACAACAAATGTCAAGGTACGTAAGAACACATTGGAGCAACAATATTTAATTTAACATTGAATATTATGCAATATTTTACTGGATACACGATATTCTCCATTTTAAGTACACCAATATAATTAATATAAAGTTTAATGAAATAAAATTTTAAATTGAGAGATAATATTTAAAAAATAATGTTAATTAAAGTCAAATTTATTTATTGTACTGAAAAATTAATAATTAAATTATAAAATTTATCAAAGAAATCACGTACTTATCAATTACTATAATAAACCTAATTTGTTTATATTTTCTGCAACAGATCCTTGCCTGCACGACGAAGCTTGCGGTTCCAACGCTCTTTGCCGTGTGGTTGCTCACGCGATGGACTGCTACTGCCCCTCCGGTTTCCGCGCCAGTACTCACGCTCAACAGGGCTGCGTGCGTGACGTGGTCGGCTGCTCGGGCTCCGGCAAGTGTCCTGACGGGCTCTCCTGCCAGTCGGGCTCCTGCATGTTACCTTGCGTGGACAACTCAGGGTGCGCGGTGGGCGAGAGGTGTGCCGCTGGAATGTGCCTCAAAGTGTGCTACGGTCACAGCAACTGTCTTGCGGGAGAAGTGTGTGTGGATGGAACCTGTCAGTTTGGATGCAGAGGAGATGGAGACTGCAGTCCAAGCGAAGTTTGCATTGGAAACAAGTGCAGGTATGAATCATTTTATTTTATTCTTTAGCAGACATTTTACTGATAAAATTATAATTCAATTATATGGACTTTTTTAAAATCGAGGGGACTGCATGAAAATATGATAATTAATATTGCATAGTATTTAATGTATTTATAAGGCATAGATAGATTCAATTATTATAACGTTTTCATTGGGCCTGCTAGAGTTTTGGATTTTGTATTTAATATTAAATTAGTATTTGCACTGTATTTGTATTATGATTTAATCAAAATACTTAAAAAAATAAATAAAAATTGTAAAAATATTTTAAAAATTCTATTGATAAATTTAAAGTCAAAATTGAAATAAATTTGAAATTTTTCTACACTATTTTTAGTATAAGAAAAAATTCCTATTTTGCATTCAAATTTTTAAAAAAGTATCATCCAATAGTTCTATAATTAGACTCTATACCATGTTATTTTGCTTCAGATGCGGCAACGGCTTCACTCCCGGACCGACGGGCTGCGTTGACATTGACGAGTGCGCTGACCAACCATGCCACGTGACCGCCGAGTGCCACAACGTCCCTGGCTCGTACCGCTGCTCGTGCCCGCTCGGCACGGTCGGTGACCCCTTCCTCTCACCGGGCTGCACTGCTCCCAACGAGTGCGAGGCTGACGAGGCGTGTGCTGAGAACCTGGCGTGCTCGGGCGAGACCGGAACACTCAAGTGCTCGGACCCGTGCGCCAGCACGCTGTGTGGACCAAACGCCGTGTGCAGCGTGTTCGATCATCTACCAAGATGCGACTGCCCCGCTGGTCATCTGGGAGATCCAAACGAGCTTGCCATTGGATGCTTCAAAGTTGAATGTTTCGATAATGAAGGATGTCCTGATGACAAGGCTTGTGATGGACAAAGCAACAAATGCATCAGTAAGTTTAATAAATATAATTAACACGAGAATCATATCTAACTGGTTAATATTATTTCAGATTCATGTGACTTTGTTAACTGCGGACGTGGAACATGCAAGGCTCAGAATCATCAAGGACAATGCACATGTTACCCTGGATATGGTATTATTGATGGAAAGTGCTCTGATATCGATGAATGTACACAGAATCCTTGCCACGCTACTGCTGTGTAAGTATTGTTTAGTTTTATCAAATTTGTATATACCAATCATCATTAATTTATTATTATATTGTACCATGATTTTAACTATTATTGATCACAAAGGTATTTACTTACACTTGATCTTTGCCTACAGGTGCAGGAACGCTCCCGGCAGCTACTCGTGTCTTTGCGAGGACGGGTTGGTGGGCGACCCTCAGGCTATCGGCACTGGATGCCGTCGTCCTGGAGATTGTCTTACCGACTCAGACTGTCCTCTCACCGCCGCTTGTATTGACAACACTTGCCGCAGTCCCTGTGATGGTGCCAAGGTTGCTTGCGGGCGTGGTGCCGAGTGTGTACCATCCCCCGATCACAGCGCCAAATGCCGTTGTCCCGCCCAGACGAGAGGTAACCCCGCGGTCGAGTGCAAGCAGCTAGAGTGCGAGACCTCAGACGATTGTATCGACGTGAAGACTTGTCTGGAGGGACGCTGCGTTGACCCTTGCGGTCTGGCCAACACTTGTGGAGCCAGGGCGGAGTGCACGGTCAGCAGCCACACGGCCGTGTGTGCGTGCCAAGCGGGCAACACCGGAGACCCACGTCTGGGATGTGTTCCAGTACAGTACTGTGCTGGAGACTTCCAGTGTGCTGCTGGAACACGCTGCATCAGTGGAATTTGTTCATGTAAGTTTTTCAATTTTTACAATAAATTATCAGCTTATTTTTTTTTTCAAATTTAATTTTTTTTTTTTAGAATTTCTTTGCTTTTAAAGTTGTTTCTCAAGTGATTTTTCATAACAACTTATTCCTTCTTTCAGCTGAGTGCAATGGTGTCCGAGACTGCATTGGTGAACAGCAGTGTATCCAAGGCGTCTGCCAGCCCACCTGCAGGTCCAACGACAGCTGCCCTCAGTTCCAGTTCTGTCACAACAGCATTTGCATCCAACAAGTCGTATGTCGTACTAACACAGACTGCGGCTCGACGGAGAAGTGCATTACAAACGAGATTGGACAGGTAAAGACTCGTGGATTTGTAATGGAGAACGTTCCACTAATTAACGTTATTTTGCAGGCTGAGTGTGTGGACGCTTGCAGTGGAGCCCTGTGCGGCCGCAACGCCGAGTGTACCGCCAAGAACCACGAGGCCGTGTGCACGTGTCTTAACAAGTTCTACGGTAACCCACAAACCGGATGTCAGCCCATTGAGTGCAGCAACAACAACGAGTGCACGAACGACAAGCTATGTGAAGGACATATGTGCAAAATCGCTTGTTTGGTCAGCAACCCCTGTGGAACAAATGCATTGTGCTCTGCTGAAAATCACAAACAGGTAAGAAATTAGAGTCAAACTTTTTTTAGTTTACACCATTTTTAATTTGCAATAAAATTTAAAGAAAACTATTTTTGTGTCTATAAAATTTTAACATTAAATTTTTTGGTCTCTGAATTTTATGATTGGCATAATATTTTAGTACAAACCGTTTTAGCTTAAAATCGCATTTTATTCGACCAACATTTTACAATTTCTCTTTTTTAATAAAAACGATCTTCTCGAACTCGAATCTCACCAATTTCTCCACAGGTTTGCTACTGCCAGCCAGGGTTCACTGGTGACGCACTGCGAGGCTGCAGTCTGATCGACTTCTGCGCTGAAAAGCCATGCGGTCCTGGCGCAAGCTGCGACAACGCTCACGGCTCGTACAAATGTCTATGTCCTCTGGGAACGGTGGGAGACCCCTACAGCACCGGCTGCGTGATTCCAGTCGAGTGTCTGCAAGATGTGGACTGCCCCATTGCCGCCCAGTGCATCACAGACAACGGACAAGCGAAGTGCAAAGGTATATTCAAGACTTAATTTATTTTTAAAAATAAATACGTTTAATTTTAATTATTTTCTTGACTTCTCATCAAACCATGAACTAAACATAATTTTTTACAGATGTATGTGAGAACGTACAATGTGGAGCCAACGCTGACTGTACCGCCAGCAACCACGCTGGACTTTGCTTATGTCGATCTGGCTATGAAGGAGATCCAAATGACATCACAGTAGGCTGCAGACCAAAGCCTGTGCCATGCTCTGCTAACTCCGACTGTACTCCCAACACATACTGCTACGGAGGAATTTGCAGATGTAAGTACAACTTCACTTCACACCGAGACGATGAACTCACGAAATGTTTCCTTGCAGCTTCTTGCCAGTCGGACGATGAATGTGGGCTCTCAGAGACGTGCATGCAAGGCCAGTGTAACAACCCTTGTGACCGGCCCGGAGCTTGCGGCATGAACGCTCAGTGCAGCTGTGTGAACCACGTGAAGCAGTGCAGCTGCCCACCAGGATTCACTGGCAATCACGACGTCGAGTGTGTCAGAAGTAAGTGAAAAAAATTTTACTTGGAGAAAAATTATAAGATGCAACCCGCAATACTTGAAAGTATAACAAGTTGCATAAACTCTAGGCTGAAAGTGAAATTTTTATTTTTAATATATTAATGGATATTTTTCTGCTCCAACAGTTCCTGTATCATGTGAAGGCAACCAGGACTGCAATGATGGTAACTCATGCAGAGACGGCATGTGCCTTCCTATGTGTTTGACTGATGGAGAATGTGCTCTAAACGAGAAATGTCTCAAAGGAAACTGCATATGTAAGTACAAACCTCCATATAACTTCGGTACACAATCTTATTCACCTCTATCTTCTACAGTGACATGCCGAGTGGACAACGACTGCTTCCTCGGACACATTTGTCTCAACAACATGTGTCTGTTTGGCTGCCGAGCGGACGAAGATTGCAGTGCTAGCGAGGCATGTCGAGGAAACAGATGCGTCAATCCGTGCTCCGAGTCTGCGTGCGGACCTAACGCCGCGTGCTCGGTGCTCAACCAGCGCGCCATCTGCTCTTGTCTGGCCGACTTCATTCCCAACCCGAGTCCTCAGGTAGCTTGTGTGCGCAGACCGACCCCGTGTACCCAGAACAGAGGGTGTCCGGACGGTGCGAGTTGCGTGGGAGAGGTGTGCAAGCCAGTGTGCTCCTCCGACACAAATTGCCTGAGTAACGAGCGTTGTAACGAGGGTGTGTGTAAGCCTTTATGTCGCAAGGCTGATGACTGCCGTAGTGGAGAGATCTGCGAGGGACTTGTGTGCGTGGCCGGATGTTACAGCGACTCCGAGTGCCCGTCAAACAGGGCTTGCGTCAGCAACAAGTGCATCAGTGAGTATTAATTTTATCTCTCTCTAGAAAAAACTGGGTTTGAATAGAATTATTTTAAAATTTATTAATGAAGTACCTTTTTTCTATTTTACTAACATGATAAGAAAAAAAAATATATCAATTGTTTAAATGTCTAAAAAAAATTCACTAAAATTCATGTTTTAATTTATGAGAATCTAGAGTTTATTTCAAGTTTTTAATTACAATGATTTTCTTTTTGATTGAATTAGTATACAGTATAAAATTCAAACTTTCTTCGTCTCTATTACATGATATCCCTTGATACTTTGAAAAAATAATCACTGATATTAATAGCCTCAAGAAAAGCTTATATTATACTAACCATGTACTCTCCTCTCCTCAGACCTTTGCGAGTCTCCAACTGCATGCGGAACCAACGCCGGCTGCAGCATGGCGAACCACCAGAAGCAATGTGTGTGTCCCGAGCCTTTGGTGGGCGACGCTTACACCGCGTGTCGCAACGCCATCAGTGCGTGCCAGTCTGAGGCCGACTGTGGGCTGGACACAACGTGCTACGGCGGAGCTTGTCACGCCTCCTGCCAGGCGTAAGTTGTACCGAACGTTCGGTTTGAATCATAAATCTGACTGAGTTCTCGTGTTCACAGAGACAGCAACTGTCTGTCGGACGAACGTTGTATGGAGAACGTCTGCAAGTCTGTCTGTAACAGCGACGCCACGTGCGGGCCACGACAGATTTGTGAGAACAGAGTGTGCGTTATTGGATGCAGAAGTGATACTGTTTGCCCTGGAGATCAAGCTTGCATTGAGAAACAGTGTAGAAGTAAGTACAATTTACATAAAATATGATTTAAATTTCCTCGTTTTACATTTTATATTGAAACCAAGAAGGAAATATAGTTGAAGCAATAAATTAGTGTTAGGTCTTTTAGGAACATTCCATTTTACAAAGTATAACTTAAATAAGTGCAAAATATATACCCCTAAAAAAAGAACATATAAGTATATAGACAGAACGTGGAGAATTAACTGAGCCCCCTTGTTCCAGACCCTTGCGCCGGTGCCACGACATGCGGTGTGTGCGCAGGCTGCCAGGTGATCAACCACGGCGTGCAGTGCAGCTGCCTGCCTGACTACATCGGCAACCCTATGGTGTCGTGTACCAAGCCCGCGCGCCGCTGCACCACCTCCGCCGAGTGCTCGTCCCCGGGCACGTCCTGCCAGGAGGGATTCTGCACCAAGCAATGCTCCGCCAACCAGGACTGCGACTGCAGCGAGACGTGCGCGGCTGACGGCATGTGCCGCTCCAAGTGCTCCAACGACCAGGGCTGCCCTCAGGTACATGCCGATAACAATTGAAATTGAATAGCTCTGTTCATAGTTTGAAATTTGATCGCTTGCTTTTTAATTTCTCATAGCAGGAAGAGATTTTCATTTTTTTTTATAATAAAAATAAAATAAAACCATTTAACAATTGAAATATATAATCAAGTTAGTAATATTATCATAGAAATGAATCAATTGAATTATTTCTATAATGCAATGTTAAAATTAACGATTATATCTTATATATTACAGGGCCAGCTTTGCAAAGACCGTGTTTGTGTTCTTGGATGTCGCTACAACAACGATTGTCCGAATGACCGCGCTTGTCTCAACGGCCAATGCAGCAGTCCCTGTGAAGTTTCTCCCACCCCTTGTGGTACCAACGCCCTCTGCCGCGTGTCCGAGCACCGACCAGTGTGTCTGTGTCCGGATGGGTTCGGAGGCGAGCCAAGTCGAGGCTGCACGCAGATCGAGTGCCAGCGGGACGAGGAGTGCGAGAGCGACAAACGATGTGTGGAGCGCAAGTGCAAGAACCCGTGCCTCGAGCCGGGCTCATGTGGCCTCAACGCGCAGTGCAGAGTTGTCAACAGACTCGCTCAATGCTCGTGCCCACCTGGTCACTACGGAAACCCGACTGTCGAGTGCAAGCAAGGTGAGATTAATAAAAAAACAACAATACAATCTACGAATTCCTTTATTATCAAGTTAAAAGGAAAATATTATACACTTATGTTTTCAACGTAACTTATTTTTCACCTCCCTTCTTTAATTTTCAAAATTTTGCTGTTTTTAGTTTTAACAATAAAAGATGTTTTCCTTCAGCATGAAATAATGATACAACTGTAACTAATTTTGTAAAGCTATAACTCCACCTTGTTATGTCTGTAGACGCTGAGGAGTGCCTGAAGAACCCGTGCGGCGAGAACGCCAAATGCCGCGACGTGGTGAACGGCTTCGAGTGCACTTGTCTGAGCGGATGCACGGGCGACGCGACCCGCGGCTGTGTGTGCGAGGAGTCTAAGACCGACCTCTGCAGCACCGCACGCTGCGGCTTGAACGCCCGCTGTCGCATTGGAGCAGGTGGAGCACCCGAGTGCTACTGCCCGCCCAACTTCCCTACTGGAGACCCGCGATCGGAATGTAAGTACCGAGATTATGTTTTGATATATATATATATATATATATATATATATATATATATATATATTATATATACTTCATCGTTCAACATTGAATCAATTCTAATTATAAATTTCTATACAGTTACATACAATAGTGAACTGTACAAATTATGTTGAGGATAAACAACTTTTAAATAAATTTTTATCGTAAAAACGAATGAAAATTTAATTGAATATTTCTCTTATGTCGTGTACTATTCCGATATTGCTGCATTTTAACGTACATTGTAAAAATAAGCATGCAAAACTAGCCATCTTTAGGCTTAAATTATTGCTGAGAAGCTACAACTCGTGGTATTGTTGCCCCCAGGCTTACTGGAGCGTATACCCTCGGACTGTCGCACGGAAGGGTGTGGAATCGGCGGCGAATGTCTACGTGAAGGCGCAGTGTTCGTATGTCGGTGCCCACCAGGAACCGTGGGACGTCCCGAGAAGGAATGCAGACCAGGTAGGAGAGGATCACGGCTGCAATCTTGCTAACATTTTTAACAGAGACTAAGATTATCAGAGGATTTGTTCATTCATTAAAGTCAATTTAATGTGGTAGTGGAAAGTAGAAAACAAAATACTATGATCTTATATTTATTACAATGTTCATTAATATTACAGTAATATAGAATACCAAATAAAATTATTTTTTCAAATATTTATATTAATTTCCAGCACCACATTAATCAAATAGATACTAAATCCTCTCTTAATCTGATGTTGTATTGTAGATGTATTTGCCACAGTAATTAATATTAATATTTTGTAATTGTACATAATAGTTGCTCGAATGTTTTTGGAATGTTTCCACAGCAGTATTCCAATCTGCCTCATCACTAACCATAGTATTCAAATTAGTTTAATATACCCTCATATTTTTTTTCTATTTAATTGTCAAAACTTAGAACTTATTAAACCAGTAATTATATACCTTTTTTTCGATGCATATCCCTGCTATAAGTAATAGTATGCAGTAATTATTAATAATAACAAAATAACTAACGGAATTATTATATACCACTGGAAAAAAATATATCATGTAAATTTTGTACATTCATTCATCTTTTTCATTTTAATATTATTATTTATTTTAAAAATAATTTGTTTTTCTTTTAGGATTTTGTGTATATGTGCATTATTATTGACATTATTGTTTATGTGTGTGTTCTGTGCTGGTTTTTAGTTCTTAAGATTATATAATTTTTTTACAATTATCTTGTCTTTTTTTTTTTTTTGAAGTGACAGGGTAGTGATCTGTCAGATTGGAGAACTGTGAAAGGAGCATTCTCATTGGTTATTACTGTTGGCACATTTATTTGGTTTGATATATACTTGGTCCTTTATCATGAATGGCTTCCTTGTAAATATTTCAACTGTATCATAGTTTTATATTTATTCATGTTTGTTCATATCGTCCTTGGTTTTTCACAATCTTACCTAGGTCTGTCTAAAAAAAAAAAAAAGCATGATTTTTTTTTATATATATTTTTTGTTTTTTGGTTGAAATGGTTGGACCTATATTCACATGCACAAAAAAAGAAAAATATTAACTGTGAGAAATGTTTCCTTTCATAGTTCTTACAATCGCTTTTTCTTTCTTTCTGTTTTTATTTCTCTGGCCACCCGCACATCCACATAGAGAGTCAGTGTAGCAGTGACTTTGACTGTCCAAACGATAAAGCGTGCATCGGTACAAAGTGCCTAGATCCATGTAGTTTACGAGGTTCCTGTGGTGAAAACGCGTTGTGTCGTGTAGTACTACATAAACCGAGATGCTCATGTCCTCAATGCTATATTGGAATGCCACATTCATCTTGTCAACCTGATCCTCAATGTGAGAATACATCTCCAAGACCAAATCTACCATTCTCACCTTGTATTATGGACGATGAATGTCCTGAGAATTTGGCTTGTAATCGTATCGTTGGAGAATGTCAAGATCCATGCAAACTGGGATCAACAGCCTGTGAAGCTAACAAGAGATGTGAAGTTCGCTCCCATCGGCCCGTCTGTGTATGCAAATCTGGCTTCGTGGTTAGTGAGACTGGGGAGCTAGCCTGTGCTGGAAGATCACATTGTACCAGTGATGATCAATGTGCATCTAATGCAGCTTGTATGGTGGGATCTTGTCAGAATCCTTGCATCGCAAGTAATCCATGTGAAGCTACAAAAACGTGTGAAGTACTAGATCATCGACCAGTTTGCATCTGTACACAAGATTGCAACCCTGCCCTTTTCATCTGCTTACGTGATCGAGGATGTCCTCCAGAACTGGCATGTCAAGGCTACCAATGTGTAAACCCTTGTCTCAACTTCACCTGTCCCGACGCAACCCCTTGCTATGTGGAAGAACACAAACCCGTTTGCAAATTCTGCCCTCCTGGCTTTGGAGTTGATGCAAAACATGGATGTGTGAAAGGTAATTGTGAATTCAAACAATTATTGCTGCCGATTTTAGACATTTATAACATAGTGCGCTGGAAAAACGGGCCTTATAATTCATTTAAATAAAATAAAAATACATAAATAAAGATTAGGTGAGGGTGGACCTGAAATATATTAAAAACTAATTACGGTAAAATGGAATATTGTTATAACAAATAAAATTTAAATAAATAAAAAGTCTGATTATATTAAAATGTATAAAATAATAAATATATTAATAGCTTCAAATAAAAAAAAGTGATTACAGTATAATTTTGGGGAAAAAGCATAAAATACTCAGGAACACATTACAAATTAATAAAATAATTATAATATAGATCACCAGAATACCGATCAATAGAACAAAAAATAAGTTACTCTTTTTTTTAAGGTATAGGATACCCGATAACTTCCTCTTTACTGTTACAACTTTATTCTTGCACTTTATCTGTATTTTTCTATGTGTTTATATTTATTCATATGTCATTACACTCTTCTTATTCTTCCATCATCTTTCATAACATCAAAATATCTTTTTATCTTATCACATTTGCACTTTTTTTCAAATGTAAATAATGTAGATAGTGGTGTGTAGTAATTGTGTGTTTATGTATTACTTGTTTTAACAGCACAAGAACAATCATCACCGCAACCAATTCCTCCCAGTGGTTGTAACACGGACGGTGATTGTTCAGAACAACATGCCTGCCTTAACGGATCCTGTAGTGAACCCTGTACAGTGCACCACAACACCATCATATGTCCTCCTCCCCATCTAACATGTAGAGTTCACGCACACAGGCCTATGTGTAAATGTACATTAGGACATGAAAATAGTTTACATTGTGTTGAGTTAAATCATACTTTAATACAATATGATAATGAGAATGGTGAACAGATTCAAAACATTAGCACTATTAAGCCAATTAATGATGTAGGAAATGAAATGCATACTACAAATTCGTACACAGATTATAAAAATTTAAGCGTTGATGATATGTATTTGCAATCAAACGACATTAAAATATCAACTGAACTAAATTTAGTAACAAATTCAAATAACATTAACGCCGAAGAAACTACAACATCTAACATAGAAAAACAAACAATTACAGAAGAATCAAATTCTAAAAATAAAGAACAAACCACAAATTCAAGCATTCACATTACTGATGTCCACAATACTGTCACTACTATAGATTTAGACAAATATGAACTTACTACTTCAATAAACGTTAATCCAGTAACAATTTCTAATGATAATCAAATAAGTGAATCTACAACATTTGAAACAGTAAAACAAACAAATCAACAACAAACAACAGTAAACATAGACCAAAATACGAACACCTACACAGATATTACTACTTTAATCTATGATGGTAAAGATACTGAATTATATGCAACCGATCATATTACACCTTCAACTGAAGTAAATATTGCAACATTTGACACACTAAAAGAAATAAATAAACTAGAAACAACAACAGAATATGTAGACCCAAATACATACAAAGATTTTACCACTTTGAAATATAGTGTTAACGATACTGAATTAAATACTACCGACCAAATTATAACTTCAACTGAAGCATATATTGCCTCACAGACAGCAACAAATGAAAATAATGGATCAGAAACTACAACATTTGACACAGTTCCGGAAATAAATAGACTAGAAACAACAACGCTAAAGATAGAGCATAATACAAATACATACACAGATTTTACAACAATTAACTATAATATTAAAGATACTGAATTTAATACAACCAACCAAATTATAACTTCAACTGAAGCATATATTACCTCACAGACAGGAGCAAATGAAATTAATGAAACTGTAACTACAACATTTGACATAGTTCAGGAAATAAATAAACTAGAAACAACAACAGGAATTATTGAACAAAATACAAATACGTACACAGATACTACTGTTTCAAACAGCGTTCATGATATTGAATTAAATACAACTGAAGTAAATAATGTAAAACAGACAAACAACAATGAAATTAATGAAAATGAAACTACAACATTTGACACAGTAAAATATGTTAATAAACTAGAAACAACAACAGTAAGCATAGAGCAAAATACCAATGCATACACAGATATTACTACTTTAAGTTATGATGCTAAAGATATTGAATTAAATATTACTGACCAAATTATAACTTCAACTGAAGTCAATATTGACACAGTAAAAGAAGAAAATAAACTAGAAACAACAATAGAAAAGGTAGACCAAAATACAAATACATTCACAGATATTAACTTATCAAGCTATAGTGTTCAAGACATAGAATTAAATTCAACCGAAAAAATTATAACTTCAACAAAAGCATACATTGCTTCACAGACAGGAACGGATGAAACTAGTGAAAATGAAACTGCTACTACAATAATTGACACAGTAAAAGACACAAATAAACTAGAAACAACAACAACAGGCATAGAGCAAAATACAAATACTCACACAGATATTACCACTTTAAGCTATAATGTGCAAAATAATGCATTAAATACAATTGACCAAATTAAAATTTCAACTGAGGCATATTATATTATTTCACAGACAGGAAAAGATAATGAAAAGGCAGCTACAACATTTGATACAATTAAACATATTAATGAACTAGAAACAACAACAGCAAACATTGAACAAAATTCAAATACATACACAGATTTTACCACAATTAACTATAATATTAAAGATACTGAATTTAATACAACCAAACAAATTATAACTTCAACTGAAACATATAATGCCTCAAAGACAGCAACATATGAAATTAATGAAACTGAAACTACAACACTTGACACAGTTCAAGAAATAAATAAACTAGTAACCACAACAGGAAATATTGAACAACTTACAAACACATACAAAGATTTTACCACTTTGAAATATAGTGTTCATGATACTGAATTAAATACTACCGACCAAATTATAACTGCAACTGAAGCATATACTGCTTCACAGAGAGGAACAAATGAAAATAATGGATCAGAAACTACAACATTTGACACAGTTCAGGAAATAAATAAACTAGAAACGACAACACTAAAGATAGAGTACAATACAAATACATACACAGAGTTTTCAACAATTAACTATAATATTAAAAATACCGAATTAAATTCAAACGACCAAATTAAAATTTCGACTGAGGCATATATTACTTCACAGACAGGAAAAGATAATGAAACGGCAGCTACAACATTTGATACTGTTAAATATATAAATGAACTAGAAACAACAACAGCAAACATCGAACAAAATACAAATACATACACAGATATTACTACTTTAAGTTTTGTTGTTAAAGAGAAGGAACTAAATACAACCGACCAAATTGGAACTTCAACTGAAGCATATATTACCTCACAGAGAGGAACAAGTGAAATTAATGAAACTGAAACTACAACATTTGACACAATTCAAGAAATAAATAAAATAGAAACAACAACAGAAAATATTGAACAAATTACAAATGCATACACAGATATTAATAATTCAAGCTATAGTATTAATGATACAGAATTAAATACAACTGAACAAGTTATAACTTCAACTGAAATAAATATTGCAGAACAGACAGTCAACAATGAAATCAATGGAAAAGAAACTACGACATTTGACGCAGTTCAAGAAATAAATAAACTAGTAACAAAAACAGCGAACATCGAACAAAATACAAATACATACACAGATATTACTACTTTAAGTTTTGTTATTAAAGAGAAAGAACTAAATACAACCGACCAAATTGGAACTTCAACTGAAGCATATATTACCTCACAGAGAGGAACAAGTGAAATTAATGAAACTGAAACTACAACATTTGACACAATTCAAGAAATAAATAAAATAGAAACAACAACAGAAAATATTGAACAAATTACAAATGCATACACAGATATTAATAATTCAAGTTATAGTATTAATGATACAGAATTAAATACAACTGAACAAGTTATAACTTCAACTGAAATAAATATTGCAGAACAGACAGTCAACAATGAAATCAATGGAAAAGAAACTACGACATTTGACGCAGTTCAAGAAATAAATAAACTAGTAACAACAACAGGAAATATTGAACAACATACAAACACATACAAAGATTTAACCACTTTGAGCTATAGTGTTCATGATACTGAATTCAAAAATACCGACCAAATTATAACTTCAACTGAAGCATATACTGCTTCACAGAGAGGAACAAATGAAAATAATGGATCAGAAACTACAACATTTGATCCAGTAAAATATATAAATGAACTAGAAACAACAACATCAAACATCGAACAAAAGACAAATACATACACGGATATTACTACTTTAAGTTTTGTTGTTAAAGATACTGAATTGAATAAAACCGACCCAATTATAACTTCAACTGAAGCATATATTTCCTCACAGAAAGGATCAAGTGAAGTTAATGAAATTGTAACGACAACATTTCACACAGTTCAGGAAATAAATAAAGTAGAAACAACAACAGGAAATATTGAACAAAATACAATTACATACACAGATATTACTGCTTCAAGCAGTGTTCGTGATCCTGAATTAAATACAACTGACCATATTATAACTACAACTGAAATAAATAATGCAAAAGAGACGGGCAACAATGAAATTAATGAAACTGAAACTACAAGATTTGACACAGTTTACGAAATGAATGAAGTAGAAAATACAACAGGAAATATTGAACAAAATACAAATACATACACAGATATCACCACTTTGAGCTATAGTTTTCATGATATTGAATTAAATACTACCGACCAAATCATAACTTCAACTGAAGCAATTAATGCCTCACAGAAAAGAACAAATGACATTAATGAAAAAGAAACTACAACATTTGACACAATTAAAGATATAAATAAACTAGAAACAACAACAGTAAGAATAGAACAAAATACGAATACCTTCACAGATACTACAACTTTAAGTTTTAATGTTACAGATACTGAATTATATATAACCGACCAAATTACATATTCAACTGAAGTCAATATTGCAAAATTTGAAACAGTAAAAGAAATAAATGAACTAGAAACAA
The DNA here is from genome assembly GCA_949825025.1 of Siphlonurus alternatus. NCBI lineage: Eukaryota > Metazoa > Arthropoda > Insecta > Ephemeroptera > Siphlonuridae > Siphlonurus > Siphlonurus alternatus. The sequence continues at coordinate 31,473,214 of OX463782.1, forward strand.
CAACAACAAAAATATACATAAATACAAATACATTCACAGATATCAACTCAACAACCTATAATATTAAAGATGCTGAAATAAATTCAACCGAAAAAATTATGACTTCAAGTGAAGAAAATATTTTAAAACAGACAGGTGACAATGAAATCAATGAATCCGAAGCTACAACATTTGAAACTGTTCAGGAAATAAATCAACTAGAAACAACAACAGTAAACGTAGAACAAAATTCAAATGCATATAGAGATTTCACTACTTTAAACTATAATGTTGAGGATAATGTCTTAAATACAACCGATAAAATTAAAACTTTAACTGATGCATATGTTGCTTCACAGAAAGGAACAAGTAAAATTAATGAAAATGAAACTACAACATTTGACACATTAAAAAATATAAATGATCTAGAAAAAACAACTGTCAGCATAGAGCCAATTACAAATACATACACAGATATTACCACATTAAGTTATAGTATTCAAGATTCTAAACTACATACTACTGACCAAATTATAAATTTAACAGAAGCAAGTATTGTTTCACAGAACGGAGAAAATGAAAGTAATGAAACTGAAACTACAACATTTGACACAGTAAAAGATGTAAATGAACTAGAAACAACTACAGTAGACATCGAACAAAATTCAAATTCATACACAGATGGTAGTACTTTAGGCTATGATGATAAAGATACTGAATCATATATATCCGACCAAATCACAACTTCAACGGAAGTAAATATTGTGACAAATACACGAAAAAAAGAAATAAATGATATAACTACAACATTATTCACAGAACCAAGTATAATTAAAGATGATATTACAACTGAAAAAGTAAAACAAACCACATTTACATCTAGAGATATTACTGACATTACCTTTGATACCAATATTTTAAAAACAGAAAAATATGACATAAAGACGTCAATAGACGTATCTACATCAACAAATTCCTATTACATGGAAGATGCTGGATCTACAGTATTTAGAAATGTAGACGAAACTACTAAATTAAAAATAACAACAGTAAACGTAGAACAAAATACAAATACTTACCCAGATTCTACCAGTTTGAATGGTAATGTAGAAAATACTGATTTGAATACAACGGATCAAATTATAACTCCAACTGAAGCAAATATTGCCCCACAGAGAGGAAAAAATGAAATTGATGAAACTGCAACTACAACATTTTACACATATCATGAAATAAATAAACTAGAAACAACAACAGTAAGTATAGAACAAAATACAAACACGCAAACAGATTTTACCACCTTGAACAATAATGTTACTGATTTAAATACAGTCAACCAAATTACAACTTCTCCTGAAATAAATAATGTTACACTGACAGGACAAAATGAAATTAAGGAAGTTGAAACAACAACATTAAATATATTAAAAGATATAAATAAATTAGAAAACTCACAAAGCACAAATATATACACTGACATATTTAGTGTTACAGATGCTGCTAACAATGATTTGAAAACATTAGATCAGATTTCTACGTCCACAACAGAAATTATAGAAACCAAACATTCAAATGACAAAGAAGTGAAGGAAAATACAGTATCTTTAGTAGATACTTCAACCAATAAGCAAGAAACAACTGATAATGTAGATACCACCTCAAATTTATATTTCAATGACTTTAATAATAGCTCAAAATACCATACAGTTGAAGAAATAAAAGAATTAGATAATACAACTGAAACCACAATTGAAAATAAAATAGAGAGCACAAATATTCCTACTGTAACTGACAAAGAAACTAATTTGGATAAAATATTAAACCCAACAATTATAACTTCATCACCAGTCACTGAAGTATCAATTTCTGATGGCAATGAAATTAGTGAATTCACATCATTTAAAGCGACCACACAAACAGTTGAACCAGAAACAATAACTGATCATAAAAACAATTACACAAGCACATTTACTTTAATTACAAGTGTTACTGATAACGTCAATAATTCTGATTTGAAAACATTGCGACCAATCGCAACAAATTCAGACGAAAATGAAATCGTAGAATCTACAACATTTAATGCAGAAGCACAAAATAATAATCGAGAAAGAACAACTGAATACTTAGAATCGCTACAATACACAACAAATAAGAATTACAAAGTAGCTGAAATAGAGACCCAAAAAATTAAAACAACCACTGAAAGTATTCAACAAAGCACAAATGTATATACACAGGTTCCCACTTCAAGTGATTATATTAATAACAGTGAATTGATGACATTATTTCCAATTACTACTTCTCAGGAAATAGCTGCAACAACGAACTCATATTTTAATATTAATAGGACAACACAATCAAATTCAGTAGATATGCTAGTTAACATGAGCAGTGACCAAATTTCGGCAACTGATTCTAATATAGCTTCTGATACTAATAAAACATTAATGACTGACAAAAATTCTCATTTTGAAACAACCACAGAAATTTATGATACAACTGTTGTTGATTTATTACTAAAAACAACAAGCGATAATAATATTTATGCTTCTACAACAGTTGACACTAAATATTTAGGAGAAACAGCAGGTTCTTCCAAACAAAATAATAAAATAACGGAAGCAGTTACAATTGATGATTTGACAACTATTTATTCAATAAACAAAGAAACATTTCAAAATACTGTTGAAACTAAATTTGACGTTGACACTACAGAAACATTTTCATCAACTCAATCTTCTTATCACAGAAATACTGACAACACGCAGACGATGGAAACAATATTTAATACTCAAGAACCTACATTTTCGGATTTAAACTTAGTTACCACAGAATATGTTTCCATTGATAAACAGCAAACTACTGACAGCACAACAATATCATATGCGGAAACAACAGTAAAGTCAGATACCTTTACAACCTTTACAACACTAATATATAATGAAACAAATGTTCAAAATCAAGACATCTCTTCAGATATTAATGCAAATGTAACTTTAGGTAATGAGATTACACCAAAATACACAACAGAGAACGTGACTAATTATCAGACAACTACCGAAGAATACAGTCCTTTATCAAATAACAATAATATCAGTGTCACCACAGTTATATTGAATAATACTTTGAAGCCTGAAATTGAGAATCTCAAAAACATTAGTGAAAATTCTGTTAAGTATGATTTACCTTGCAATGTAGATGAAAACTGCCCAACTTCATTAATGTGTTACAAAAATTACTGTAGAGATCCATGCAACATATACACTCCTTGTCAAAATAATGTAACCTGTACAGTAGTATTACATAGACCTGTGTGTTTGTGTCCTACAAATGGGGGAGTTGGTGCAATAAAATGTAACCCACACCCAGGTAAACACAAATATCCTGTGTGCAAACAAATGCAAATTTCTCTTCAACTTTACTTTTAAAATCTTTGCAATTGCTATACAAGCCTTTTTAAATATAAATAATTATATGGTAATCTTTATTGTAATGAATGAAAAGTGAAAAGTATTGAAATTGGAAAAAATTGAACTGGTATACTTTACAATTATTCTTCAGTACAATATTTTCTTAAGGCCTTGCTGCCATGCTTTGATCTCGAATTCCGTTTTTATCAGTTTGCACTTCGCACGAACAAAACACTTCCAAACTACACTTATTTATCTCTCTTAGCCTTTTTACGCCTTTGCAGTATATTCTATTTTCTTGTTCTTTTTTATATTCACAGATAAATGTATTATATTTTTAATGTATGACTCATTTCATTTAAAATATTTTGACGTATAAAATTATAGACAATTTTTCTAACTGAAATGGTACTTAATAATTTACTGTTTAAAAATTAATGCTGTTATTTGAACTGGATAAATTTGTAGATACATATTTATTATGCATAAATTTTTGTACAATTTAAAAAAAATTCAATAATTATTCGATGACAATACAAATATTAAAAAAAAAAAGAAAAAACCTTAACGACAGACATACATAAAATTCAAAACTGTATTATAAACCAAAATTACACTGTGAACAAATAAACAATCTAATCTTGATATACTTTTACCTTTACTTACCTTTTATGTTTATGGTGTTAGTAATTGTTTAACTTACGTATTTTATTCTTGGTTGGTGTTGGAATTCTAAAACCTGTATATAAAATATGCTTAAATAATTTGCATATTTCTTACAGCTTTGCTATTAATAACTTTGTATGTGCTTATTATTGTTTTCTTTTTACAGCTAAGCTTTACTTCAAATCTTGAGAATCTTTTTAAATTACAAAATATTTGCATGTAATATGGAACTACATGATGTGTATTTTTACTACAGTGGTCGGATGCCGTGACAATTCTGAATGTGCGTCCCAACAAGCTTGCATTAACGGCAAATGTCAAGATCCATGCGGTGTATCCAGTCCGTGCCGTGGTGCAGAGGAGTGCCAAGTGCAGCAGCACCAGCCAGTCTGCGTGAAAGGTACGTTTCTTACTCACAATAGAGCAGATTATAAATTCAGTATCATTTGGGTGTGAATCAGAAAATAGAAGTTACCAGAATCATAGAATGAATTAAGTTGCTATATAAAATTTTTACTCATATTTTGTATATGACTATACTTTTACGGCGCAGCTATAAATTATGAAACAATATATATATATATATATATATATATTAATAAAAATTAGGCACAACGTATATTTAGATACAAAATGAGAACTTGTAGTCTTCAATAAATTATTCTTTCTTAACCTAATAATTAGCATAATTAAAAATTAAATAAATTATTACAGTTTGCCAATGCCAGAAGGATTCCGACTGCAGACCAAACCTGTCATGTGACGGTTGCAACTGCAAGCCACTTGGTAAGCTTAAAATATTAAACCATTTTCGCAAATAAACGTTAGTAGTTTTGATTAATTTTTAAAAATTGTTTGAAATTCGTCCTAATGTCTCTTTTACTATCTGAAGCAAAAAGCATTTCTTTAACCAAATCGATGAGAGATCTACTAGCAATACAATTACCTAATTTGAATTCATTGATTTTTACCACTGCAGAAATTAAATAATCTCTGTAGTTGCATGACATGTTTAATTGAATTCTATTATGTTTTTAAATTATATTGATAAACACGATAAAGGTAAAATAAATCATTCTGAAATAAGTCTCTCTTTAATATGCGATGAGTATTAGATAGATCAATACATATTATGTTTCTGCAGGCAAAGAGCCTGTAATTACAGGATGTGAACATTGCCCTCCGGGCACAACATGCGATTCATCCACCGGTGCTTGCATTAAAGGTAGGCGATTCGTCACCTATACTCCAGGTTCTATAAACTTATGTTTGAAAATATATCAGAACAATTCTGTTTTATATTATTTGATGATATTTTTAAGAATTGATGTGTTGCTGTTTTTATTTTCACCGTTGAAAGTAAATTCATCCTTTTCCTAAACTCTATCCCAACCTACCTTACTAATCTAACAACAGGGAGACACAATGAGACTTCAACACGAAGCTACGCTCTGAAATAGCCATGTCGATGTGATGCACCGGACTGGACGTAAATACAAAATATTTTTACACGAGACGCAGAACCATGTGATAAGATATGAAACTTTATTCAGAAAATTCTATTAATTAAAATTTTGTTATATATCCATACTGAAATACCTCTTTGGTTGAATGTTTAAAGCACTTAATTTGATGGAAATATTTTTTTGTGAATGAACTGTTAAATATCTTTTCCATGTGTTCTACAATGGACGTATATAATTATCTTATATATTATTATGTAGATTTTTTGTCATGGAAATTGTTTTATTTAAATAGATACAGTTAATAGTAAATCTGTGATTAGCTGTCTATTGATATTAAAACAATTTACAAGGCAAGAACAAGGCAAGAAATTGCACCTCAATAAATTCGCTATATTGACAGTGTATTTTAAAATATAATGAATTTTCGAATTTAATATACTTACAGTTATACATATGACAATATACGATTTTTTTCTAATTTATATTTATAGAACTTTTTATAAGCTGAAATTGCCATTTCCATCTTTTGCTCGCGTATTTCTTTATATATTTATAAATTATACTCAAACAATTAAAAATCTTTTCACACAGCCATATAATCTCAGGTAACTTTTTCGTTTAAATACGAGCAAGCACCCGCTTTGTCATGCTGCAGAACAAGTTGCTTACCTTACAGGCGAGATTATATGGATGGTTTAAGGGAGTTTGATAATAGTCAAAATTTTTATATCAAATCAATGTTGTTGCAGGCTGCAATATCACTGCTATAAATGTTCTGAGAATTTGATAAGTCAATTAATAACTTCTAGTTTTCCGCTTCTTGGACCTAATACTTTCTCGCTATATCAAATACAACATTTTATTAATCTAATTATTTAAAAAACTGGTATCAATATCAAAATAGACACAACGTTAAGATTTTTTTTTAAATCTCTGTGTATAGTGACTTTTACTTCCTGTAGATATAAACATATATTTGTGCATACTAATATAATAACGATATTTTGTTATTTATTTTTTAATGCCTATTTCTTCTTGTCAAAAATTCTAAATTCAATCATGCAAAAAAATAATTCATACATTTGATATCGTATTACAATATTCGGGCGGACTCTACTGTACAATATTTCATTATGTACTGGATCGTTTGATACTACTGACTACTATTTCTAACTACTTCAAAACTTCTCAACTATATCCTTTCACCAACTTTGAACATACCTGATTATTTCCTACATCTTGGCTAAAAAAAATCTTAACAATCCTCTTTACCAAACCTTTGTATATGAAAAATTTTCAGCTCAATATATTTTTTTTTATGAGCAACACAACTTTTCCTATGTGATGATTTTGTAATAATATATACTATATGATAAATTTTATTATTGTAAATTTTTTAAAATATTAGTCACAAATTTAGTAAAAATCGCTTTATTAGTAGAACTTGCATGTTTAGCCATGAAATTTGCATGCACTTTTCTGTTCTAGCAAAGTTTTTTGTTGTTGTTATGATAATTAAAAAATAGCACAAATTTACCGATTGACATCAATGCTGTACTTAAAACATTTATCAGAAAAAGCTTCAGGTCCTATTACTGAAACTATTTAAATCTGTTACAATTTTATTCCTTATTATTGGTTAATGTATTCTCATTCCCTCATTTCTCATTGTCCCCAACGTGTGAGTATACAACCTGTTTTAAAATGAGAGTAACTTTACGCCTTGAAGTTTACGCCTAGTGTATATGCAACTCTTGCTACATTTGAATACAACTGGTTGCATACTCAAATTACGTATAGAGTAATTTACAAATGTAAACTTGTGCTATATTTTAAATTAAAAATCAATTTGTATCTATTTTATAATGCATTTTATCGTATTTGAATGATGTGTTTCGGATGGCATATAAGAATGTATCTCTTTTGTGTGTGATTTGTGTTTGAATGTGGTAACAGTTAAAGCTACTCATGCAATGGTTTCGGGTACGTCTTAAAATTGCATTTGGGTGCATGTAATTGCTTCATTAGTTGCAAGGGTAATGGTTTTTATTTTTTGTCTTGCAAAATTCTATGTTGTAATAATATTGACATTTTTAATGTATATAATATAATACTTTATAGTTATACATTACTGTATATTTCATCAAATACATACATTATACAACTTCTTTGTATTATCTGTTAGCAACTTTTTCTAACTATGTGTTTTTTCTGCTTTCTCCCAATTATTTTTTTTATATACAAACGCAGACCCAGAAGTAACAACAATTGGTGGCAGTACTATATCGTCGGAGGGTGAAAATTACTCCACCACCACCACATCATACGAAACTGACACAAATGTACCGATCACAGACAAAGACATAGATCCCAATATATCAATAGAGTCAACAGATGAACCTATTACAGAAGCTCAAAGATTCGATGAAACATCTGGCGAAAGTGATGGAGATTTATATGAGGTTACACCTCCTAAAAAGTTTAATACTGACATTGATTCTACTACAACAGAATCTAGTTTTAAACCTGTTGATACAGTAACTGATGGTGTTTTAAGTAATGAAATGTTTGATACAACTTTAAGACCTAGTAGTACAGATAATTCAGTAAATTTTGCAACAACTGAAAATAATGAGGATAAATTCATTACTACTTCGAGGACAGAATTTAATTCAGCTGGTCAGCCAGAAATTGGATCGAGTACTGTTGATCTAGATACAACAACTGAAACCTTGTTTAGCAGTACACAACAATCTGTTAATCTTAACGAAAAAAATGATACACAATTAGTTGATACAGATGTAAAAAGTACCACATATGCATCTGTAATTCCAACAGAGGACAACTCTAGTGAGGAGTTTACAACTACTTCAATTATTGGAATGAATGACGACAAAGGTTATATAACATCAACTGATGGCCGTGATAGTGAATATTTTTCAACTACTCAAACGTTTATTACAAATACGGATGAAACGAATGGAATAATAACAGAAAATCCGTTTGATTCCACAACTTTGAAGACAGGAGTCAGTTATGCTGACACACCAGTTGATTCCACGTCTGAAAATACTAAAATAACCGATAGCCGTGATGGTGACAATTATCCAACTACACAATCCGATATTCAAAATACAGATGAAATAATTAGAGAAACAACACAATATCCATTTGATTTCACAACTTCAAAAACAGGAGTTAGTTATGCTGAAACTCCAGTTGATTCCACGTCTGAAAATACTAAAATAACTGACATCCGTGATGGTGACAATTATCCAAGTACACAATCCAACATTGAAAATACGGAGGAAACAATTAGAATATTTGATTCTACAACAGGAGTTAGTTTTACTGAAACTCCCGTTGATTCCACGTCTGAAAATACTAAAATCAGCGAGGATAGTATTGAAGTTACTGACCCCCCTTTAACGGATACAACTGAAAATAAATTCATTGATTTTAATCCAAGCACTCAAACTGTTATCAATAACAGTGGAGAAATAGTTGGAGCAACAACAGAATATTTAGATCCTTCAGATTCCACAACATTAAAAACTGGAGTTAGTTATTCTGACACTACCACAGAAACTACAAAAATAACAGAAGATAACAAAGATTTTATACCTAATATTGAAAATGTGCCATCTTCAACTGACACAAGTAACACAGATGCTGCATTTGAAACCAGTACAGACGGTTCGGTACCTTCTGTTACTGACAGAATGGAGGAGAAAACATCTCCAGAAATCTCCAGCCAATCACCGACAATTACCACGGCAGCAAGTAGTGGAGAAGTAACACAAGAAAGCTTTACAGAAGCTACGAGAGATAACACAAAACTTTTTACTAACGTAGAGAGTTTAGTTACAAGTACAGAGTCTTTTACACAAGAGAAATCAAATGGTGTAACTACAGAGTCCTATGATCCTAGTCAAAATATAATTACATGGCCATCAGTAACAGACACTGTAAGAGATATTGAAAATAAGACTGACATATTAACTACAACTGAAACTTATCAAGAAACTACGTATTTTAGTTTTCCTACTGAAACTTCTAACATATTTACTGATAATACCGAGAGAGCATCAACTACAGAAAGTATAGTTGAAAATACTAATGAGACTGACGTACAAGAAACACCAAATGTAACTAATGATTATCCTACTACATCGGATCTACCTGTAGATGCTACAACTCAAAGCATTTTTGGGTCTACAGTATACGACGAGTCTCCAAAAGACGAGACTCCATCAGTTACAAATGATTACAGTGGTGGAATTACTACTGATAATATTAATACACAAGAAATATCAACATCAATTATATTAAATAATAAGACTGACAGTTATGTAGATAATCCAATCACGGAATCTTACTCACCATTTCCAACAACGATTGATAGTATTTCAACAGATTTTGAAACAAACGTACCATTTTCAACAACACCAGATTTAAATGAATTCAAAACTGATTTATTTACTACAGAATATCCTGATAGATTTACAACAATTAGTTCAGATATTGATGATAGTACGTCTACTGACGAAAGTATAACTGACGAAAGTATTACCGAGATAGTTGACAAAAATGACGAAAGGTTTGACTTAAGTAGTTCCCCCTGTGACAATGACACTGACTGTAAAGATCATGAGGCGTGCAAGAAAGGCGTGTGCCTTAATCCTTGCACTGAAAGTGCGGCTTCAGTGTGTGCACTAAATGCCCGCTGTTCCGTGCTCAACCACACAACACACTGCACATGCCCGCCAGGACAGTTCGGAGATGCCACCAAGGATTGTCGAAGAGGTATAAAATAATAAAACAAGAAACATAATTATTAGTTAGTATTCAAGAAATAAAATTTTCGAGAATTTCTATATATTATTTAGGTTTAAATTCTTATAGAATTTACATTTTATCGTATCCAAATTACAGACAACAATACAAAAAACCTATAACTAATATATTTGTGTGTGTAAAGTTGTAAAGTCTTATAATCTATCTTTTTCTGACGTATAAGTTGTTAGTAAAATTCTTCTTTTTCTATTATATCTATTATAACTATAGTGATTGCTGTATGTGTTGCTTTCTTTTGTTGCACATATATTATAATTTGCACTCTTTTAATTAATTTAATTCATATATTATATTAACTTGTAAATAACAATGTAATTATATGTATAATAATTTTTAATATAATTTTTTAATATATAGCACTTTTGTACAAAAAAGAACACATAATAATAATATTTGTTGCTTGTTCCATTCTTTTTAATCGCAAGCAAATTAACTAATATTTACTCTCCCTCAACCCCTGTTTTATAGAATCCCCTGGCACTCCAAAAGTGCCTCAGCCTTGTCAATCAGACTCTGAATGTCTTGAGGCAGAGGCTTGTTACAAGTCTCTCTGTGAAGACCCTTGTGAGTTTGCAAAGGTTTGCGCTCCCACGGCCAAATGTCGTGTTAAAATGCACCGACCTGTGTGCTCATGTCCAACTGGCTATGAGGGAGACCCTGCAGTCAAATGTGTCCCAGCCATGCCATGTAAGATATAATACTAAATTACTAATTATTGCTTTATTTTCAATAAAATAATTTAATTTTTGACTATTTTAACTATAATTAATTTTAATAAAAAAATAAAACTTGCTTTACAATTTAATTAAATAACAATACTGATAAATTATACACAAATTTAATATTTAAAAAAAAAAAATGTGTATGTGTGAGTGAATGATATATGAGTAAAATTGTAAATATGCCTCTATTGTATTATTATATTTAATGGTTATTTCTATGGTATGGTTACACTTCAATATTCTTTCTATCTCTCCATCTCTATAGTGGGTTGTACTAGTAATACTGACTGCCCAATTACTGAGGCATGTGTCAATCAAATATGCCAAAGACCATGTGATCTACATAATCCCTGTGCACAAAATGGAGTTTGCATCAACACCAATCATGGTACTGACTGTAGTTGTGCTGAGGGATATCATGGAAATGCATTCGTTGGATGTTTACCAGGTATGCTGTTAAATCTTCAATAGTAAAAGTTAAACGTCATATTAATTATTAATATATTTACAGTTATTGAACCAAAGCCAGTTTGTCAATACAACGAAGATTGTCCACCAAATAAACTTTGTGATCGTCTCAATCGTCGCTGCATTAATCCTTGCCTTGAGGATTCTTGTGGTAGAAATGCAGAATGTTTGCCTGTCCAGCACGCTATCTCATGTAGATGCTTTGATGGACATGTTGGTAACCCGTACATCGAATGCGCAGCAGGTATACGATCAATTAAATTTATATTAAATTATTATTTTATTTAACATATTTGTGTTTTTTTTTTCTAGTTATTGGATGCCAGAGTGATTCAGAATGTCCTAGTTCAGAAGCATGCGTTAACAAGAAATGTCAAAATCCTTGTCAATGTGGATCAAATGCAATTTGTGACGTCATCGATCATATTGCAACCTGTAAATGTCCAGCTGGATATACAGGAAATCCTATTTACGGATGCCAAGGTACATATAAACTAGATTTTACAAATTCAGAATTGCATTAATTGAAACGAAGAGTTTATGCGAATTAATTAACTTCATTTTTTAGTGCCATCAAATCCATGCGATCCCAACCCATGTGGAATCAAAGCACTTTGTGAACTGGACAATGGCAATCCTATTTGCTTCTGCCCTAAGGGAATGACTGGAAATCCATTCAAGAATTGCAGTAAGTATCACAAAAACTATGAATTTGGTACACTCTCTCACACTTTGTTGTCCAGTTCCAGAAGGTGATATGTGTAAACCCAACCCCTGCGGTCCCAACACTGGATGCCGCGTGGTCGATGGAAAGACGAGGTGCTTCTGCCTGCCTGAGTACGAGGGTGAACCTCCAATCATGCCCTGCCGGCCGCCACAGAACCCTTGCGATCCCTCACCATGTGGACCTAACACCCAGTGCACCATTCTCAACGGATTTGCCAAGTGTACCTGCGTATCTGGTTTCCTCGAGAGCCCCAACACTATTCGAGGCTGTGTTCAGAGGAGGGACCCTTGTGACCCTAACCCTTGTGGACACGGGGCTGTTTGTGATCCAAGCCGAGAACCTAACTGCTACTGCCCAGAATCTACTGTCGGTAACCCGTACAGGAGTTGTGCTGGTAAGTTAACTAAAGAAAAATATAATCTTTTTAACTGATATTCTTGGCTACAATAACTGTAACACTTGATAATGTTATTGCAGAACCAGTTAAGTCTCTCTGCGAACCTGGGCCATGCGGACAGAATGCTGATTGCTACGTATCTGGAAATCTCGAGCAGTGCTTCTGTCGCTCTGGTTTCGAGGGAGACCCATACTCGGGATGTCATCGTCAGCCAATCAGCCCCTGTCATCCAAACCCCTGCGGCCCCTATGCCGTCTGCAAGGTCACGCCTCAAGGTCTGCCCATGTGCAGCTGCCAAGATGGCTACCAAGGAGATCCTATGGGAGCCAAGGGCTGCGGACCAGAATGTACTGTCGATGATGAGTGTCCATACGATAAGGCTTGCATTGGTTTTAAGTGTAAAGACCCGTGCCCAGGATCATGTGGAATTGAAGCATCTTGCCGTGTGGAGAAACATCATCCAGTTTGCACCTGTCATCATGGACTTACTGGAAATCCAGTATCACGATGCTATGCTATTCGAGGTAAAATATCCTTCCGTATTTCATTGATTAAATTTAAAAAAAAATATGTAATTTTTTTTTTTGAATTATTAGTTTACTATATTTCAGTACTACAATTGTTATATATATTTGACAGGACCTGAGCCACCTTCAGACCCGTGTAACCCTAGCCCCTGTGGCGTGAACACTCGCTGCATGGTCCTTGGAGGCCGCGCGGTGTGCTCGTGCCTGGACGATTACCTCGGTGAGCCGCAGGCAGGATGTCATCCAGAGTGCACCATCCACTCTGACTGCCCCAGTGACCGCGCTTGTCTCAACCAGAAATGCCGTGACCCGTGTCCCGGCACGTGTGGTATCAGCGCGGTGTGTATCGCTCGCAACCACGTGGCTATCTGCAGCTGTCCGGCCGGCTTTATGGGAGACGCTTTCAGTCACTGCTTGCGTATACGTAAGTACAAAAATAAAGCAATTTAAAAAGTTTATTTTAACTGTTTTTATTGATTGTAACTCTAATTTTTATATTTAATTGAAAAAAATCTAACGATTGTGTTTTGTTAACAGCTCCTGTTGCCCCTGAAGCAAACATGACAAAGGCCTGCACTCCATCGCCTTGTGATCCCACCTCGCAGTGTAAAATTTACGGCAACCAAGTTGCAGTCTGCGAGCCTTGCCGCGGCTACGAGTGCCGTCCTGAATGTCTGAGCAGTGCAGAATGTCCGTTCAACAGAGCTTGTATTGGTTCTCGTTGTATGGACCCTTGTCCGGGTTCATGTGGAGTCAACGCCCTCTGTATGGTGGTGAACCACAACCCGGTGTGCAGCTGCCCATCAGGGTACATTGGAAATCCGTTCGAACATTGCTCAGTACCTGCAAGTAAGTAACACAACAAAAATTTTATTTTAGAATATCCACTGACTGTATTGTGGTATTACAGTTGCAGAAGATAAACACGATGGCTGTGAAAGATCTCGCTGTGGAGCTAATGCCATGTGTCACGAACAAAATGGAGCTACGCTTTGTGTGTGCAAGCCACAGTACTACGGAAACCCGTACCTTGCCTGCCACCCAGAGTGTGTACTTAACACGGACTGCCCTACCAACAAGGCTTGTGTCAACAATCATTGCGAAAACCCTTGTGTTGGAATCTGTGGAGTGAACGCACACTGCGAAGTAGCCAATCATCATCCAGTTTGTTTCTGTCCTGCTAAGTTTACTGGAGATCCATTCGTATCGTGTTATTCATTTACACCACGTAAGTACATAAATAATAATGATTATCTTGAATTTTACAATAAATTAAGAATATTCAATGATAAAAAATGTTAAAAATTAAGCAATATACTTACCTGGTGTACATTTTTCTCCACAGCTGTGACCCCAGTCGTGCTCGAGAACCCATGTGACCCGTCTCCTTGCGGCCCTAACAGTCGCTGCCTGGTGAACGGTCGCGTGGCCATCTGCTCTTGTCTGCCCGGATATCAGGGCGCACCCCCGGCCTGCAAACCCGAGTGCGTGGTGAGCTCTGAGTGTGCCCAGACTCACGCGTGCATGAACCAGCACTGCGTGGACCCGTGTCCCGGAACGTGCGGTATTGGTGCTCAGTGTCTCGTCATCAACCACAACCCCATCTGCAGCTGTCCGGCGGGACTACAAGGAGACCCGTTCGTGTCTTGCTACAGACCTGTCGGTAAGTCACTGCAGATATTGTGGAGGAAATGACAGGAGAAATAATTATATATTGACACGTTTGAACAATGTTCTAGTCATAATTATAGTTCATTGTTTTAAAGTAAATTATGCATGAGATTAATTTAAATATAAAACGGAAGTTTAAAAATTGCGGACTGAAGATATATAACAAAAGTTAATTTTATTGGCAGACAAGTTTAAAATTTTAATATTGATTTTGTCATTCTACGCCTGCAATATGCAAATCTATGCAACTGTTTCAGCATACATGACAGACAAGGTTGCAGCATACAGGCGATAAAGATAATTTAGTGACAATCAGCTGAAATACGCATTCATATTAGTTTATAAAATTGCCGTGAAAATCGACGACTGAGTTTATATTGCTGCTGGCTTACTCTACAAGGAATATGGCGTCATATAATATACATTATATATATCGTCGATTTCCAAGGCAATTTTATATATATATATATTATAAAACTTCAGCTGACGGTCACTAAATTATCTTCATCGCCTGTATGCTGCAACCTTGTCTATCATGTATGCTCAAGCAGTTGCATAGATTTGCATATTGCAGGCGTAGAATGATTAAAATTTTAAATTTTGGCTACCAATAAAGTTAACTTTTTTGTCATCTTCAATCCGTAAAATTTAAACTTATTTTTTGTTATTTAATTTAATCTCATATTTTTTTAAAGTAACTAATTATGACTACTAGAACCACGATACTCTGTATACTGCACTGAATACGTTTGTAATAAAATTTCATCTGTTTACAGAAAATGAGCCCAAGATCCCCGGTAACCCATGCGAGCCATCGCCATGCGGTCCCAACTCTCAGTGCCAGGTGAAGCAAGGACGTCCCGTGTGTTCATGCCAGCCAGACTATTTCGGCAGCCCGCCGTTCTGTCGGCCCGAGTGTGTCATCAGCTCGGAGTGTCCCCACGATAAGGCGTGTATCAGGGAGAGATGCGAGGACCCGTGCCGAGGAAGCTGCGGAGCTAACGCCAAGTGCAACGTTGTCAATCATACGCCCTATTGTAGCTGCGTGCCGGGTTACGAAGGAGACGCTTTCATTGGCTGCTCCAAGATCGTTATGCGTAAGTATTAAACAATAAAATATTAAATGTAAATATGATTAAAAATAAAAAAGAATAACTGTTAAAATTTTAAATTCTTATTATCGAATAGCTAATGTTTCATTATTTTTTTCCCATCGCAATAAGTATTAGAAATTTAGTCAAATTACTAAATAATATTCAAGTAGTATTATTGATGTATAACACAAATTACATTATAGATTCTTAACAAATAAGATGTCTTACCATTTTTACTTTCACGCACAGCTGTTGCCCCTGTACTCGACGATCCCTGCAACCCATCGCCTTGTGGTGAGAACGCGCAATGCACGGTGAGCAATGGTATGGCCCGTTGCGCCTGCATCCAGCCGTACATGGGTGACCCGTACGCCGGTTGTCGGCCGGAGTGCGTGCTCAGCTCAGACTGCGCCAGCCACCTCGCATGTATCAACAAGCACTGCCGCGACCCGTGTCCCGGAACCTGTGGAACCAACGCCGAGTGTGGAGTCGTCAATCACATCCCCATGTGCAGCTGCATTAGAGGATATGAGGGAGACCCATTCGAGTCGTGCCGTCAGATCATCGATAAACGTAAGATAACGTACACAAATTAATCATCATTTTATCACTAATAAATAAGTTTTCTTATAAATTTAATAAATTTTAATCATCTAACTTTTTAACTTAAACATTATTATCTATTTTTTTTTTTTATATGCATCAATATAATTGTATGTTATACAAACATAAATATTGCCAATTTTACACACCATATCTAATTAGCTCTTCTTCCATTGTTTTGCTACAGCTATGCCTCCCAAGAACCCGTGCGAGCCCTCTCCATGCGGCGGTAACAGCGTTTGCCGCGTGGTGAACGGTCACGCCGTGTGCTCGTGCCAGCCTGGCTACCTTGGTGCCCCACCCTCGTGCCGCCCAGAGTGCGTGGTGAACGGCGAGTGCCCTCAGGTCAAGGCGTGCATCAACCAGAAGTGTCTGGACCCTTGCCCGGGAACGTGCGGGGTTGAGGCCCGCTGCATGGTGGTCAACCACAACCCCATCTGCAGCTGTCCGGCTAACTACGAGGGAGACCCGTTCGTGCGTTGCTTCAAGGAGGGTAAGCAAGCATTTAGTAACTTTTGAGAATTTTCAATGTTAATATCCCGTTATAAAAATAATACATAATTATTTTTAACGTTTAATTAGAATAAATTAAATCAGATTAATAAATTGAAAATAATGAAATCATTATAATATAATATATATTAAAACACAAATTTTGTTAACTCAATGGACAACCTGTAGGGTAGGTATATAAAAAAAATATTGCAGAAATGAATGGAGGGTACCAAATTTTGCTACTCTGAATTTTTTCAGAATTTTTCGAGTCACGCAGAACTATTTTTAAATAATTATTGAAAGTGCTGCCAAGCCCCCTGGAGGTTTCAACAGGTGTCTAGGCCCTATCCTTTTTTACTTTTTGTTAAGGATACAGGGGTGCCAACTTAACTTACAGAACTTTCAATAATAATTATTTTAAAATAGTTCCGAGATTAAAAAAAAAAAAAAAAAAAAAAAACTGAAAAATTCAAAGTAGCATAATTTGGTACCCTTTATTCAATTCTGCAATAAAAAATTGTAATGCAGGTTTTCCATTACACATTGATCATGGTCCAAACTATGGATTTAATTGTTAAATAATTTTTTTCACAGAACCAAAGATCGTGACTCCCACCACTGACCCTTGCTCACCATCGCCATGCGGGGCCAACTCCGCGTGTCGAGTGATGGACGGACAACGTCCCATCTGCTCGTGCGTCCCCGGAATGATCGGAGCGCCTCCAAACTGCCGTCCCGAGTGTGTCATCAACTCAGACTGTCCCACCACGCTGGCGTGCGTGCGCAACAAGTGCACCAACCCGTGCCAGGGCTCGTGCGGCTTCCACGCACTGTGCATCGTGCACAACCATCAGCCCGTGTGTCACTGCGAGCAAGGCTACGAGGGAGATCCATTCTCAGGATGCAACCCCATCCAAGGTAAGACAAAACCTTCTATATTTCAAGGGTGCATGAATCCATGTTTTTCAGGTATTTCAGATGACTGCAGTTCACCGAACGTCACATTTTATAAAATAGGATATTTAGAACAAATTTTATATTTTTTTCAGTTCGTGTTGAAGAACCAAGACATCCATGTAATCCTAGCCCTTGTGGTTCAAATGCTATATGTAAAGAACGCAATGGAGCAGGATCATGTTCATGTTTACACGAATATTACGGTGATCCGTACACTGGATGTAGACCTGAATGTGTATTAAGTTCAGACTGTGATCGAACTAAGGCTTGCATAAACAACAAATGCAAAGACCCTTGTGCAGGCACATGTGGACTTAATGCTAAATGTTATGTTGTAAACCATATACCATCATGCAGCTGTCTTGAGGGATACACGGGAAATGCTTTACAAGCTTGTGTGCTACAACCTGTACAACCTAGTAAGCATATACTTTCTTGTTTTATCTGTCTTTCTGTATACCTACATTCATACCATACATTCTTAGTTGTATAACATAATATAGAGTTTTAATTTTATATCAATGTTATATTGATTTAAAATTATGCACTCTTTTTATTGTAATATATCTAAGATACTCTTGCATTATCTGTTATATACTATCAAATACTTTTTTATGTGCCTTTCATTCTGTTTACTAATTCTACTGTAATGTGGTACTTTATTTTCATACATATATTTCTTTACTAAACTAAACTATCATCAATCTCAAACAAATATAAAGTATTCAAAAAATTTCATATTTTCTTTTTTTTTAAACTTAAATATTTTTTAAAATTTAAGAAGTTTATAACAAAAGGCAATTTTTACATTAAAAATAACGTAATTCCTTTTTGCATACGTCTGTTATTCCCATGCAATAGAATCACATGACGTAGTATTCTCCATACAGTAGAATTGGGAAGCAGTTTTTAAGATCGTAATCTTCAAATATTTTCCCTCTGCTTCCCTAGTTGTGGAACATTCTCCTCAAGATCCCTGCCAGCCATCCCCATGTGGAGCAAACAGTCAATGTCGTGCCATCAATAACCACGCAGTTTGCTCTTGTCAGGTCGGGTACGTTGGGGCTCCCCCCAACTGCCGACCTGAGTGCGTAGTGAGCGCTGAATGTCCACTTGACAAGTCGTGTATCAACCAGAAGTGCAAGGACCCTTGTCCAGGTACTTGTGGGCAGAACGCACGTTGTCAAGTTGTCAATCATAATCCTATCTGTAGCTGCTCACATGGCTTTACTGGAGATCCTTTTGCAAGATGCTTCCAGGAAGAAAGTAAGCTTGTACTTTCTGCCGTTTCAACTTTCTTTCACACGTAATTTTGTTTATTTACAAGAAAGATCACGTTAAGATATAACATTATTTTAAATTATAAACATAATCTCTCTTGTAATAATTAGAAATTTTGCATCATCTGAGGTAATAATTTAATGAATCTAATGGGAGAGTAAAAACCCTTTGTTTTAACTAAATTGAGTCTTCCTTAGACTCTTCAATTTTATCTTACTTGATGTGAAATTCCTAAATAATATTTCTTCTGCTACTATCCTCTTTTTCTATTTACATATCAAACATATCATTTATTTTTCTTCTCTGTTCTGTCATTTCTAGAACGTGTTGTTCCAAGTACAAACCCATGTGTTCCCACTCCCTGTGGTCCCAACTCCCAATGTCGTGTTGTTGATTCACACGCTGCCTGCTCTTGCTTACCTAACTACGTGGGTCGTTCTCCAAATTGCCGACCTGAATGTACCATCAATGCTGAATGTGCAAGCCACCTAGCATGCCAGAATGAGAGATGTAGGGACCCTTGTCCTGGTTCTTGTGGCTCTCTTGCTACATGCAGAGTTGTCAATCATTCTCCAGTTTGCACGTGTCCTACAGGATACACTGGAGATCCTTTCAGTGGCTGCTCTCTCGCTCCAAGTAAGATACACTTTATTACATATAAAGGTGGATTCAGATGGCGACAACGGCGATGCGACGCGATTTTGTCACACAAGCTGTGAAATCCTATGCGGCGAGCGAATTCGCCAGGTTACGGCAGCGAAATCGCGTTAATTGTGATGCTCTTTTTTAATCGCCAAATATGGCCGCCAATGGATGTCACAGCAAGTGCGCATAATTTTCGTCGCGTCGTCTGATAAAAATCGCCATTTGAATCCGCCTTAAGGTGAAGACACACGCTGAAAACTCTGCTGCATATTCTTGAAATATCATTATCATGTAAAAAATTATACACCTTTACATACATTGTTTTTAGCCTCTGTCTAAATCTTAATTTCATTACATGGTTATGTTTTCTTCTTTCTCTGTCTCATATATTATTTTCAGCATTGTTGTACCATTATGTCTGGAGAGGTACAGTTATGGTATTTATATTTTTGTATACGTGTAGGTAGGCTGCAATCTAGATAGAATGGATAGGAGCTGAAATATATTCTGATATGCGATCCGATGTCTAGCTCGAATTTCGGTATGAAATTAGATAATCGTTAGGTTATAACTAAATAATTCATTTACAGTCATTGAAGCGGTCATTGAAAAGAAAGAACCATGCAATCCTTCTCCATGTGGGGCTAACGCAGTCTGCAAAGAGAGGAATGGTGCGGGATCTTGCGCATGCATGAGGGAATATTTCGGTGATCCATACACGGGCTGCCGGCCTGAGTGTGTGCTCAACACGGACTGCTCACGTGATAAGGCATGCACCAACAACAAGTGCAGAGACCCTTGTCCTGGCACGTGTGGCATCAATGCCGAGTGTCGTGTCGTCAACCACGCGCCCTCGTGCTCGTGCCTGCCTGGTTATACCGGAGACCCTCTCAATGCATGTCACCAAAGACCTATACGTAAGCATGTTTACCTGTTATGGAACTGTAACGTTGCATGCTCTTTACATATCTGTTTTCTCTCTATTTCCTATCTTTTTTATGTTACTGTTTGCATGCTGCATGACTTTCGTTATTCTTATTTTAGTGAAACTCAAAGAAAAATATATTTGCTTAAAATAATCATAAATAATTGAAAAGAAGGAAGGAAAAACATACTCATAAAGTAAAGATATACCATAAGAAATCACAATATAATGTATGCATAAAATATTAAATATTACTAAATATGCCACTTATTTCCATTCAATGTCATATCTTTGTTATATCATTGTAAGGAATTTTTCTATACATAAACAGGTGCCAGAAATATAATAGTTAATGTATAGTTGAGAAACTTTCATAAATAAGTAATCAATTATTTGATATTTGAATTATTGAAAACTTCACAACATATATTGGAATATTTTTTAATTAATATCTAAAAATGGAAATTAAAAAAATTATTGAGTTTCACTATTACTGGGAGAGAAAGAACAAATATGTAACTTGTCACTCCAAAATTATATTAATTTCAAAAAGTTATCCATAAAAAATACTGATTTCAAAATAATCAAAGAATTGGAGTGACAAATGCAACAATATTCGCATGATTATTAGCACGTGA
Source organism: Siphlonurus alternatus (assembly GCA_949825025.1). NCBI lineage: Eukaryota > Metazoa > Arthropoda > Insecta > Ephemeroptera > Siphlonuridae > Siphlonurus > Siphlonurus alternatus. Next base: position 31,494,742 of record OX463782.1, read on the forward strand.
TTGGCATGATGTAACGCATGGTAATTTTGTATAGCTCCTGCACAAGAAGAGCCCAGAAAGAACCCTTGTCAGCCGTCCCCATGTGGGCCCAACAGTCAATGTCGAACCATCAATGGCCACGCTGTATGCTCGTGTCAAGTGGGCTACATTGGCACGCCCCCCTCGTGCCGGCCAGAGTGCGTGGTCAGTGCAGACTGCCCGCAAGACAAGGCGTGCCTCAATCAGAAGTGCCGTGACCCTTGCCCTGGCACTTGCGGACAGAACGCTCGCTGTAATGTGGTTAATCACAACCCCATCTGTAGCTGCTCGCCTGGTTATACTGGAGATCCTTTTGCACGTTGTCATAAAGAAGAACGTAAGCATGCTCTATTATTTTTATGTCATGGAATGTTACTTCAATTACTGAATGTTTGGTGGTTTTCAGTGCATCCAACTTACCTTTTGCATGATTTCTTTACAGTTCCTCTACCTCCAAAAATTGTGACACCTGTAAACCCTTGTGTACCATCTCCATGTGGCCCCAACTCGCAGTGTCGAGTGGTGGGCTCACACGCGGCCTGCTCGTGCCTCCCCAACTACATTGGTCGCTCCCCCAACTGTCGGCCAGAGTGCGTCATCAACGCCGAGTGTCCCAGCAACCTTGCGTGTCAGAACGAGCGTTGTATGGACCCTTGTCCCGGCTCGTGCGGGGCCCACGCCACGTGCAGGGTTGTCAAACACTCGCCACAATGCTCGTGCGAACCAGGCTTTACCGGAGACCCATTCTCGGGGTGCTCTCGCGTGCAAAGTAAGATTATATATTATGTAATTAAATCAAATGTAGGAGTTAGGAACTAGGGAAATTTAAACGATAAATTTAAACCAGAATACGTTCTACAATACATTAGACTTTTGTATAAAAAAGCAAACGATAAATCCAATGGGCCAACTGCTTTTGTAAAATATATGTTGTGTTTTTGTGTGCTCCTACCTCTATCTTATCTCCCTATGTGTGTTTCTTGTTCTTACTTCTGACCTATCCATTTCAGTAATTCAAGCTGTTGAGGCTCCAAGAGAACCATGCAACCCATCTCCTTGTGGTGCTAATGCTGTGTGTAAGGAACGCAATGGTGCGGGATCTTGCGCATGCATGAGGGAATATTTCGGTGACCCATACACGGGCTGCCGGCCTGAGTGTGTGCTCAACACGGACTGCTCACGTGACAAGGCGTGCACCAACAACAAGTGCAGGGACCCTTGTCCTGGCACGTGTGGCATCAATGCCGAGTGTCGTGTCGTCAACCACGCACCCTCGTGCTCGTGCGTGCCTGGTTATACCGGAGACCCTCTCAATGCATGTCACCAAAGACCTTTACGTAAGCATGTTTACCTGTTATGGAACTTTATTGTTGCATGCTCTTCGCATATTTATTTTCTTTCTGTATCATGCACTAGCCGTCAAATTTAACTTTTTTTTTCGTCGCAACGTTTTGGAAGCACTTCTGCTCGTGTTGGCTTGCGATATCTTCAAAATTACAAAACGGATACCAACGGCAGCAGTCGTTAAAGGGAAGGTAACACGCCCAGTTAAAAAAATCCCATAGATGAAAATTATGAAAAGAATATAATATGTTCTCCTCTACATCCCCTATCAGTAGCTAAAATATCAGGTTTACAAATTCGAGCTAGTTTTTAAGTTATGAATTTATAAAGTTGACTAATTAAAACATGGAGAAATGGAACTTTCATGTCAAATTAGTTTACATTACAAATTCATAACTTAAAAACTAGCTTGAATTTTTATACCTTCTGATATTTTAGCTACTGATAGGGGATGTAGAGGAGAACATTTTAAAAAAAAAATCATAATTTTCATGTGTAAGATTTTTTTTTAACATTGGGCGTGCTACCTCACCCTTATATAAAACGCGACGAGAACCAAGTTCATTGTGAGGGCTAGTGAGTGTGATTTATGTTACTGATATACGTACCATGAATTTTACATTCTATTTAGTGAAACTCACCAAAAAATTGTTTGTACCATAATAAATTTTAAATTTAATAATAAGAGAGAGAAAATACTAATCTTCTATTTAAATTATAAGATATTAATTACTCATTAAAGTCTCTCCTGATACAAAATATTTGTATTTAATTAAAATATTTCAAGGATTTCTACTTCACGCAGTTAAGTTGCTGGTGAAATAAATACAAATTTAGCGTAATGCGTGAAAATGTTCATGTAGCAAAATAATATTTTACATTACAGATGAAATAAAGTTAATTTCTAAAAAAAAAAAAACTTGGAGGGGAAGGAAGGGAGTGAGTTTCTCTAATGCTGATAAAGAAAGATAAAAATATGCATGCTTCTATTGTCACTTCAATTATATTTTAATATAAAATAATGTCCATAAAAAATACTGATATCACTATAGTCATAAAATTGGAGTGACAAATGCAACAATATTCGCATGATTATTAGCACGTGATTGGCATGATGTAACGCATGGTAATTTTGTATAGCTCCTGCACAAGAAGAGCCCAGAAAGAATCCTTGTCAGCCGTCCCCATGTGGGCCCAACAGTCAATGTCGAACCATCAATGGCCACGCTGTTTGCTCGTGTCAAGTGGGCTACATTGGCACGCCCCCCTCGTGCCGGCCAGAGTGCGTGGTCAGTGCAGACTGCCCGCAAGACAAGGCGTGCCTCAATCAGAAGTGCCGTGACCCTTGCCCTGGCACTTGCGGACAGAACGCTCGCTGTAATGTGGTTAATCACAACCCCATCTGTAGCTGCTCGCCTGGTTATACTGGAGATCCTTTTGCACGTTGTCATAAAGAAGAACGTAAGCATGCTCTATTATTCTTATGTCATGGAATGTTACTTCAATTACTGAATGTTTGGTGGTTTTCAGTGCATCCAACTTACCTTTTGCATGATTTCTTTACAGTTCCTCTACCTCCAAAAATTGTGACACCTGTAAACCCTTGTGTACCATCTCCATGTGGCCCCAACTCGCAGTGTCGAGTGGTGGACTCACACGCGGCCTGCTCGTGCCTCCCCAACTACATTGGTCGCTCCCCCAACTGTCGGCCAGAGTGCGTCATCAACGCCGAGTGTCCCAGCAACCTTGCGTGTCAGAACGAGCGTTGTAGAGACCCTTGTCCCGGCTCGTGCGGGGCCCACGCCACGTGCATGGTTGTCAAACACTCGCCACAATGTTCGTGCGATCAAGGCTTCACGGGAGACCCCTTCTCGGGGTGCTCTCGCGTGCAAAGTAAGAAATTGTAGCACATTATATTTTATATCAATCATAGGCGTTAGGAAATTAGAAAATGTAGACGAATAATTGAAATTAAATGCGTTAAAAAAATACTATCAAAATAATAACGATATTGATGAACCAAAACTTTTTCTCTTTGCTTATATGTTTTGTGTGTTCTTATCTTTATCTTTCTATGTGTGTGTCTTGTTCTTACTTCTGACCTATCCATTTCAGTAATTCAAGCTGTTGAGGCTCCAAGAGAACCATGCAACCCATCTCCTTGTGGTGCTAATGCTGTGTGTAAAGAACGCAATGGTGCGGGATCTTGCGCATGTATGAGGGAATATTTCGGTGACCCATACACGGGCTGCCGGCCTGAGTGTGTGCTCAACACGGACTGCTCACGTGACAAGGCGTGCACCAACAACAAGTGCAGGGACCCTTGTCCTGGCACGTGTGGCATCAATGCCGAGTGTCGTGTTGTCAACCACGCGCCCTCGTGCTCGTGCCTGCCTGGTTATACCGGAGACCCGCTCAATGCATGTCACCAAAGACCATGTAAGGCTTCTATCTGTTGCATGTGTATGTTGTCTAGAATGAGAAGGGGAGAAAAGCAGCATTTTATATTATATACCTTATATTTTTTTTTTCGTCATCTATTGACTTTGTGCAATATGCAGCTAAGATTAGAATGAACCATTCCTTTGGTTTTAATGCATTTTTGTTATAATTATAAATATCATTTTTTAATTCTGCTTTTCTATTCTTCTCACTCTACCTTGTTTTCTGCACACTTCTACAATCTTTCTTCCTTTCTTTCTCTAGTGGAAAAAGATGAACCAATTAGAGAACCATGCAGGCCGTCCCCATGTGGGCCTAACAGTCAATGTCGAGCCATCAATGGCCACGCTGTATGCTCGTGTCAAGTGGGCTACATCGGCACGCCCCCCTCGTGCCGGCCAGAATGCGTGGTCAGTGCAGACTGCCCGCAAGACAAGGCGTGCCTCAATCAGAAGTGCCGTGACCCTTGCCCTGGCACTTGCGGACAGAACGCTCGCTGTAATGTGGTTAATCACAACCCCATCTGTAGCTGCTCGCCTGGTTATACTGGAGATCCTTTTGTACGGTGTCTTATTGAAGAACGTAAGCATGTGTATTCTTTTCTCTCTTACTTACTCTATTTTACGTTATTTTCACTATTTGTTTTGTCTTGTAAGCTTTTACTTTCATTTTATGTTTATTTTTATTCATTTTTGCTTGAAAAATATTGCATCGTATGTTGCATGTAATTGTATGCTTTTCTCTTACTGCATGTTCTTTATCTTTCTTCTATAGGACGCCCTGTGGTTGCTGTTGAAAATACAAACCCTTGTGTACCATCTCCATGTGGCCCCAACTCGCAGTGTCGAGTGGTGGGCTCACACGCGGCCTGCTCGTGCCTCCCCAACTACATTGGTCGCTCCCCCAACTGTCGGCCAGAGTGCGTCATCAACGCCGAGTGTCCCAGCAACCTTGCGTGTCAGAACGAGCGTTGTAGGGACCCTTGTCCCGGCTCGTGCGGGGCCCACACAACCTGCAGGGTTGTCAAGCACTCGCCACAATGCTCGTGCGATCAAGGCTTTACTGGAGACCCTTTCTCGGGGTGCTCTCGCGTGCCAAGTAAGAAATTATTCATTAGGGAAATATAATGTTATACTATAACAATATTTATACATAAATTCAGCATTATAGTATTCGAAACAATGATGTCATTTTTAACAATGGAATTATTCCTGATGTGCCTGAACATTAATGTCACACAGTTTAATGTCAATGCTATATATGTTATGCTCTTTACTTTATGTTTATCTGCTTGGGGTTTATGTGCATTTCTCATTTCAATTTTCTCTTCTCAACTTTTCTAGCTGTTGTACCAACGGAAGGCCCAAGACAGCCATGCAATCCATCTCCTTGTGGTGCTAATGCTGTGTGTAAGGAACGCAATGGTGCGGGATCTTGCTCTTGCTTGCCTGAATATTTCGGTGACCCATACACGGGCTGCCGGCCTGAGTGTGTTCTCAACACGGACTGCTCACGTGACAAGGCGTGCACCAACAACAAGTGCAGGGATCCTTGTCCTGGCACGTGTGGCATCAATGCCGAGTGTCGTGTAAACAATCATGCACCATCATGTTCTTGCCTGCCTGGATATTCGGGAGACCCTCTTCAATCTTGCCAACTTGTACAAGCTAGTAAGAACCCTTTCTCTTCCTTTCCATATTATTCAAATTCTTTACTTAAACCAAAAAATTACCGTACAGTACATTGAATAAGAAATACGAATCATCACACCCGCTTCAGCTCTTCAGTTATAGTGGGTGTGGCATTTTGGTTTTTTATGCAAATGACTGTATATTTCATGGATTTTGCTTTGATAAATTCTAAAATCTTCTTCTTTACTTTTATGTTTTGTGTCATGTAACTGCAAAATTTGTACAGTTGTTCATTATTATAAATAGAATCTATTATCTCTGAGATAGAAATGCTATTATCTTAAATGGCAATGACTGTTAAGAATTTGCATCATTATCTTATGCATGATCTGTTTATTTTTCCTTCATTTTAAGACTCTTACAGGAAAAGAATAAGCAAATAAGCTATATGTATGTAACAATTTTTATGTGTGTTTTGTATATTTGTCTGAAATGCATGTCCTTTCTTTGCCTTAATTGTAGTTGAAAGTGAACCTGAAAGAGACCCTTGTCAGCCATCCCCATGTGGGCCCAACAGTCAATGTCGAACCATCAATGGCCACGCTGTTTGCTCGTGTCAAGTGGGCTACATCGGCACGCCCCCCTCGTGCCGGCCAGAGTGCGTGGTCAGTGCAGACTGCCCGCAAGACAAGGCGTGCCTCAATCAGAAGTGCCGTGACCCTTGCCCTGGCACTTGCGGACAGAACGCTCGCTGTAATGTGGTTAATCACAACCCCATCTGTAGCTGCTCGCCTGGTTATACTGGAGATGCTTTCATACGTTGCTTTAGAGAAGAATGTAAGCATGAGTTCACTTTCCTCTATGCATGACCATTACTTTATCTGTATTATCAAATTTCTCTGTTGTACTGTATAAATTGTTTGCAATTGAATGTACTTTTTCTTTCTACTGTATGCAATTTTACGTACTTCTATAGTCGTTAATGTGAATGGACAACCAACATGAAAAAAAAATATTACAAGAATGAATAGAGGGTACAAAATTATGCACCTGAATTTTTCAAAATTTTTTGAGTCATAGAAATATTTTTAAATAATTATTGAAAGTTCTGTAAGTTAAGTTGGCACCCTGAATCCTTAATAAAAAGGATAGGACCTAGACGCCTAATAACGCCTCCAAGGGGCATGGCCGCACTTTCAATAATTATTTAAAAATATTTCTGAGTCTATAAAAAATATTAAAAAAAAATCAGAGCAGCGTAATTTGGTATCATCTATTCATTTCTACAGTACAAAATTTTCATGCAGGCTGTCCATTTCTGTTTCTTTATTGTTATGTGTATATGTATGGCATGATTACTTAGAATCTATGTTTTTCTTCTTCTTTCATCAGTACCTCCTCCTAAGGCTGTTGAAAATACAGACCCTTGTGTACCATCTCCATGTGGCCCCAACTCGCAGTGTCGAGTGGTGGGCTCACACGCGGCCTGCTCGTGCCTCCCCAACTACATTGGTCGCTCCCCCAACTGTCGGCCAGAGTGCGTCATCAACGCCGAGTGTCCCAGCAACCTTGCGTGTCAGAACGAGCGTTGTAGGGACCCTTGTCCCGGCTCGTGTGGCTCCCAGGCTAGATGCACGGTCGTCAATCACAATCCAATGTGCACGTGTATGCAAGGATACACGGGAGATGCCTCAAGAGGCTGCTCACCTATTCCTCCGCCATGTAAGCATGTCCTTCACTCTTATTTCCATTCTTATTTGTGATCGTATTGCAATGTTATTGTGTGTTGAATGTGCTTGAATTTTATTGCACTTATATTTCTGACTTTAAATGCATTATTTTTGGAATGCCTTAGAATAAAACTTTACTCTTTTCAAAATTTTATTTTTCATTCATTATATATGTATCTGTTTTATGTACCATTCTATGTATTTTGTGTACTGCTTTTACCATTGTTACTTTTGCACTTACTTCTTTGCATGACGTACTGTTCAATGTTTCAGCACACACAGATTATAATGAAAAACTAAACCCTTGTAACCCATCTCCATGTGGAGCTAATGCTATATGTAAAGAACGTAATGGCGCAGGGGCTTGTGTGTGCGCCCCTAATTATATGGGCGACCCTTACACTGGTTGTCGCGCAGAGTGCGAGACTAACTCTGATTGTCCGCAACACAAAGCTTGTGTGTCACTAAAGTGTGTGGACCCATGTCCCGGCACGTGTGGACTATACGCAGAGTGTCGAGTCTCTAACCATGTGACTACGTGTCACTGCTTACCAGGGTACACAGGAGACCCTTTTAAATACTGTTCATTCATCACACTTACCAGTAAGACCTCCTTCTTTACAACTGTTCTTTCATTTTTAAGGTAGAAATAACGTCGATCAGCTGTTTTTTAGCTCCATTTGATTAACATGTAAACCTTAGCAAATTCACAAAAATTCTGAAAATTTTTTGAGAGGTAGATATTATTGCCTAAAAGCACTATGTTCCCTCCAAACTATGTATTTTTATAACCCAATAAACAATTATTATTATTAAAAGCCATAGAAAAAGTTTCAAAACAATTTAACGATCGAGCCGATTTTTTTTTTAATTAAGTTTTTAGTTTGTCTTTCCATGGGAAATAAGCCCTATGCTGCAAATTAAATAAATTAATTAAAAAAAAATCGGCTGGTTAAATTGTTTTCAAATTTTTTCTGTGGCTTTTAGGCACTAATAACTGCCTCTCAAAAATATTTCAGAATTTTTGTGAATTTGCTAAGGTTTACATGTTAATCAAATTGAGCTAAAAAAGCAGCTAATTGCTGTTATCTCCACCTTAATTGATACGTATATTAAATTCCTTAATTCTGAATTATATATATAAAGATTTTAGAGTTCAAAATAATTTAATATACATTATCATATATTTTTTTTTCTAATGGTATTTTTTTCAAAAACTCTTGTTATACTTTCTAACTTTTACTCTACATACGTACAGCTGCACCCAGCATCGTGGACTCTTGCTCCCCAAGTCCATGCGGTCCGCACAGTAACTGCCGTTCCGTGAATGGTCACGCGGTGTGTTCATGTGCACCAGGGTGCATTGGACACCCTCCCAACTGCAGACCAGAGTGTACGCTAAATAACGAATGTGCGGCTAACCTAGCTTGCATTAACCAGAAATGTACCGACCCTTGTCCGGGCACTTGCTCTTCAGGTGCTCGTTGCCAAGTGGTAAACCATCAGCCACTCTGTGTATGTCAATATGGATACACTGGAGATGGATATAAACGTTGTTTTCCTATCACCAGTAAGCATTTATAATACTTCTCATCATAACCTGTCTTCTTGTCTATTCTATATACTCATATTTTTTTTTCCCCAAATTTCCTTTACTTTATCTTAAAAATATAATAATTATGAATTATGATCTAATTTGTAAGTAAAAATTTAATTATTAAATATACTTAACATAGAACACAGGTCATGATTTAAAATAATTAAATTTATAATGTTAGCTTATATTATTGATACTAAATAGAATTTAGTTTACATTTCTAAATAAAGTTCTTAATAACACCTTTAATATAAACTAACATTATTTAAAACAATACATAATCTTGCTTCTTGACTGTCCTGTACTTTTCTATAATCTTGCCTCTCTCTTCTCATCAGCTACTGTTCGCCCGGAGAGCTCATGCGAGCCTTCTCCGTGCGGGGCTAACTCTGAATGTCGAGTCATCAACGGCCAGCCCGCGTGCTCTTGTCGCGCTGGCTTTATGGGCAGACCCCCCAATTGTCGACCAGAGTGCACTCTTGACTCCGACTGTCCTAACCACAAAGCTTGCACTGCACTAAAATGCACTGACCCATGTCATAACTACTGTGGACTTAACGCACGATGCACTGTAGTAAATCACACTCCCACATGCACATGCAGTTATGGTTATGTTGGTAACCCAAAACTACAATGTATACTACAAGTATCATCAAGTAAGACATATTTATTAATGCTTTTTAATATAATATGGTAAATATATTAGAATTAGAGAGGGTATCTCAAAGAAACAAAATAAATAGAAGAATTAAACATTAATAATCTAATTTTTAACATCAACAAATTGTTTAATTTATTTCTATTTCAGGTTATTAATCTATCCTACAGGTTCTGCAAGCAGGTTGCAGACAGCATGGTATTTATGTATAATTTGATGTTACAGCTACTGAACGAACTCCACCCTCGGACCCTTGCTTCCCCTCACCTTGTGGGGCGAACGCAGAGTGCCGAGAACGTAATGGTGCCGGTGCCTGCTACTGCGCTCAGGGCTTCTTCGGAGACCCGTACACCGGGTGCAAACGAGAGTGCGAGATCAACTCAGAATGCCCCGCAACCAAAGCCTGCGTGTCTTACAAGTGTGTGGACCCTTGCCCTGGAACCTGCGGTCAGGACGCGAGGTGTGAGGTCCTTAACCATACTCCACACTGTACATGTCCTCAAGGCTATTCAGGAGATCCATTCTATTCATGCAGAATCATTCCTGTAACAGGTAATTTAATATTTTAATTTCTAAAAAAAAATTTGGTGCTAATATAAATATTTATTTCCACTAGAACCAACTCCAATTGCAAGGGACCTCTGTCAGCCATCACCATGTGGTCCCAACAGTCAGTGTCGCGTGGTGAATGGCAACCCAGTATGCTCGTGCCTCAGTACCTACACGGGCTCACCACCTAACTGCAGACCTGAGTGTGTCGTCAGTTCCGAGTGCCCCTCCACCAAGGCTTGCGTGAACCAACGCTGCACTGACCCGTGTCCTAACACTTGCGGCATTGGAGCGCAGTGTACCGTCAAGAACCACAATCCTATCTGCGCATGCCCAGTAGGCTACACGGGAGATCCATTCACCCAGTGTAGTCCACAACGTAAGAATACATCATTATTAAATTCATTACATTGAAATAAAATTTTGCCGATTTAATTAATGTAATTCCATAATTAATATGATCTCTTTAGTCTGCTTATATGAAGTCATTAAAGTTACGTGAAAATACGTTCAGCAATAGATATTTCAATACTCCATAAAAAAAAACATGAAATCTTATTAAGATATTTTATTTTTTAATTATTTATTATAATTTGATTATTTTTTTATGAGAAATTTAAACTAATAATTATTCTTTATTTTCCAGCGGTGGTGCATGAGCCTGAAACAACAGAGAGGCCGCCATCTTGTATACCATCTCCATGCGGTCCTCATTCACAATGCCAGATTAGTGGCAACAGCCCTGCCTGCTCATGCCTGCCTGGATACATCGGTTCTCCACCCAACTGCCGCCCAGAGTGTGTGCTCAGCGCTGAGTGTGCCAGCCAACTGGCGTGTATCAACCAGAAATGTCGCGACCCGTGTCCAGGTTCCTGTGGAGTCAACGCTAAGTGCCATATTATCAACCACACACCAATTTGCACGTGTGAAGAGGGATACACTGGTGACCCGTTCACTCAATGTACCTTCCTCCCTCCATCAACTCCAGCACCTGTCGTCTATGAACCATGCAATCCATCACCTTGCGGTCCGAACGCGATCTGCAATGAACGTAACGGAGCAGCCATATGTGAATGTATACCAGAATATGTTGGAAATCCATACGAATCTTGCCGACCAGAATGTGTTCTAAACACGGAATGTGATCGTAGCAAGGCTTGTTTGAGAAACAAATGCAGAGATCCCTGCCCTGGCACTTGCGGACAGAACGCTCGCTGTGATGTCATCAACCATATTCCAGTCTGCTCATGTCCCGAACGCTTCACAGGAGATCCATTCTCTCACTGCAGACAACAAGATCCAGGTATAGTGAAATATTATAATTTATTTAAAATACATTTCATGTATTTAGTTAAATTAAATTTTAATTGAAAAATTATTTCAATAAAAATTGCAGTAAAACTAATTTTTACATTTTGCTGTCTTTTTTTCCAGAACCAGTTGAAAGGCGTGACCCGTGTTCGCCATCTCCCTGCGGTCCCAACAGCCAGTGCAAGACACAAGATAATCACGCCGTGTGCTCGTGCCTCGCCGGGTACGAGGGTTCACCACCGAGCTGCCGACCTGAGTGTGTGGTGAGCTCCGAGTGCCCCTCTACCAAGGCTTGTGTGAACCAGAAGTGCACTGACCCTTGCCTCGGCTCCTGCGGCACCAACGCTCGTTGTGAAGTCATCAATCACAGTCCCATCTGCAGTTGCAGACAGGGTCAAACTGGAGATCCGTTCAGAAGCTGTTACGACCTGCCACGTAAGTATAAAACTAATGAATCATCATTATGATATATGCTGCTTCTGTCGAGGGCCGAAAGTAGAATAATTCTGACCTCCCTATTTTCTAAACTGCATTTTTTTTCTGGCATTTAATTTTAGAATATAACGTTTGTATATATTATATAAATAATATTTAAAGATTTCTTTTTTCAGAAGCAATCTTACATTTTTTTATCCTTACCTTTTTGTTTCAACTCCCATGTCTAAATTTGACTATCCTGCAGCTCCCCCAGCTGAGCCTGTTGAGAGAAGAGACCCCTGCCTTCCATCACCATGTGGACCGAACGCTCAATGCAGAACCATCAACGACAGTCCATCTTGCTCGTGCCTCTCTGGCTACCAAGGAGCACCGCCCAACTGCCGGCCGGAGTGCATCATCAGCCCCGACTGTCCCAGCAACCAAGCGTGTATCAACCAGAAGTGCCGTGACCCGTGTCCTGGTTCGTGTGGTACCAACGCAGAGTGCCAGGTGGTGAACCACGCCGTGTCATGCACGTGCGCATCTGGGTATGACGGCAACCCCTTCGTGCAGTGCATCCTTCGCCAGCGTGAGCGTGAGTGAAAATATATTTTTTTAAATAGGTTTTGTTCTTGTAAATAAGATAAAAAATTGAAATAAATCAAATTTAATTCTCAAGATAGTATAATATTTCTTGTGTGTGTATTCAAAATATTAACTGATGGTTTGAATACAATTGTTAAACAGTACTTTATTTCAGCATATTTTTTATAAAAGAATATTAAAAAATGTTGTATTTAATTATTTCAGAGGAAATTCGTAACCCATGTGAGCCATCTCCATGTGGTTCTAACGCTGAATGCAAGCAGAGGAACGGAGCAGGTGCTTGCAGCTGTATCCGCGACTACTTCGGTAACCCTTACGAGGGCTGCCGTCCCGAGTGTGTGCTCAGCTCTGACTGCCCCACTGACCGTGCGTGTCTGCAAAACAAATGCCAGGACCCTTGTCCGGGAGTGTGTGGCCAGGCAGCCGTGTGCCACGTGCTCAACCACGTGCCCACGTGTAATTGCATCGAAGGCTACCAAGGTGACCCGTTCACCTCTTGCAGAGCAATCCCGCTTAAACCAGGTATGACACAATTAAGTATTATTAATATATAAAATATTTAATTTGTAAGTAAAATCAATATTAAAAGTCAAATAAATATACTTCCGTGGTTGAAAAATTACGTCTTCAACTCATCCTTTAAATGTCTAAATCTAATCTTTTCACCTCTATGACACATCTTATTTCCTCCTCGCTCAAAGTGAGGTTTAAAAAGAGAAATATTCCTATATTTTATGCTCAATAAGAGAAAAAAGACAAAATCTGATATTTTTCCTTCTTTTTTCTAAAATGAGGCAAAATAAGAGGAAATTAGACGAGGAAAGAGCTTAATAGCGAATAAAAGATCAAAATTCTTTCAACTCGGGTTGACTGTTCTAACTGTTTATCTCTTATTTTAAAAGTGACTGAGGCCAGCGTTGTCGACCCCTGCAACCCATCTCCATGCGGCCCCAACAGTCAGTGTCGCCAGATCAACGGCCAGGCCGTGTGCTCGTGCCAGCAGAACTACCAGGGCTCTCCGCCCAACTGCCGTCCCGAGTGCGTGGTGAACGCAGAATGTCCATCCAACAGGGCATGTAATCAGTACAAGTGTACCGACCCCTGTCCCGGTACATGCGGTCTCAACGCTCGCTGTGAGGTTATTAACCACAACCCCATCTGTAGCTGTCCATCAGGACTCACTGGAGATCCGTTCACTCGGTGCTTCAGAGAGCCAGGTAAATGCACCTCTAATTTAACCTATTTACTATAGATTAAAATTCAATTTAATTTATCTTAAATTTTTCTGAAATGTTCTCAGTTGCTCCACCGGCACCTCCTACATACCGACCAGCCAATCCCTGCGTGCCATCGCCCTGTGGCCCTAACTCAGAGTGTCGAGCCGTCGGGGATAGCCCCGCGTGCTCGTGCCAGCCCGGCAAGATTGGTTCTCCACCCAACTGCCGACCTGAGTGTGTGGTGAACACCGAATGCCCCAGCCAACAAGCCTGCATAGCCGAGAAGTGCCAAGACCCGTGCCCCGGCTCCTGCGGCCTGTACGCTGAATGTCGCGTGCAAAATCACATCCCTATCTGCACATGCCAACAAGGATACACTGGTGATCCGTTCACTCAGTGTAGCATCAAAGTCGGTGAGTATTCAAGAGTCAAGTATATAACCAAAATCAAATAATAATCAAAATCTAATTAAATATTTTTTCAATTTTAGTTCAAGAAGAGAAGGTTGAAACTGACCCATGCCATCCATCACCTTGCGGTCCTAATGCAGAATGTAACAGAGGATCATGCACATGTGTTTCCAACTATTTCGGAGACCCATACTCTGGATGTCGTCCCGAGTGCGTGCTCAATTCCGACTGTGATCGTACCAAGACTTGCAGTAACCAACGTTGCATTGACCCTTGTCCCGGAACTTGTGGCCAGGACGCGCGTTGTGACGTCATCAATCACATCCCAACATGCTCTTGTCCAGAGAGAACGTCAGGAGATCCGTTTGTTGTGTGTAGACCATTCCGAGAACCTGTTGGTAAGTTCATCTTGCCTTACAGACAAATTTACTTGTTGTAACATGAAATTACAACTGTAATTATTTGTTATTACAGAAGCACCACGTGACGTGTGTTCTCCATCGCCCTGCGGCCCCAACAGTCAATGTCGCGAGATTAACGATCACGCAGTGTGCTCGTGCCTCGTAGGCTTCGTTGGTGCCCCGCCCTCGTGCCGACCTGAGTGCGTGGTAAGCGCAGAGTGCCCTCTGACCCAGGCGTGCCTTGGACAGAAGTGCCGTGACCCGTGCCCAGGAACGTGTGGACAGAACGCTCGCTGTAATGTTGTCAACCACAACCCCATCTGTAGCTGTCAACAAGGACATACTGGAGACCCGTTCACCAGATGTTACGCAGTGCCTAGTGAGTACACATTACTATTACTTCATCGCTATGGTATTAAAAACCATGTGAATTAATATAGAACAGTTTCAAAATTATTGTAATTTTATAGCTAATTTTTATTGAAATTATATAAAAATTCCGTTCTATTGTTTTTACAGAGATAAATATTATTGCTACACAATATTGGAGTAATAAAAAAGTATAAAATATTTTGAATTTTTAAGTATTCAAACTGCTATTGGTTACAAAAAAAATCATTACTTTAAACTATCAACCGTTTCAGTGATACAACAGTATAATTTTTATCTGTTTTATTTTTAGCATCACTAGCTTTTCTCTTATAAAAAAAAAATGAAAATGCAGATTTCAATATACAGATTTTAAATAGCTGGAACATAAGTTATGGTTTATCTTGACGCACTGTTTCTTTGTCCACAGTTGAGGCTCGTCCAGCGCCACCATCTCAACCGTGTCATCCATCGCCTTGTGGTCCGAACTCCGAGTGCAAAGTGCGCGGTGACAGCCCCGCTTGTTCGTGTTTAAAGAACTATATTGGTGCTCCTCCGAACTGTCGACCTGAGTGTGTTATAAACCCTGAGTGTCCAAGCCATTTGGCATGTGTTAACCAACGTTGTCAAGACCCGTGTGCTGGCTCATGTGGCTCCAACGCTAAGTGTCGCGTCGTTAACCATACTCCGATGTGTACTTGTGACGAAGGTTACACCGGTGATCCATTCAGCTACTGCGTCTTGCGGCAAGGTAACGTACTCAGGATATGCTTATTTGCTTGCCATCCACCACAAGGTGTGGGTTGATGAATGTTATCGGCATGCTTTGCTTGAAATTGCTTGTATTGCTTGACATACCCACATCTATATACATTAGAAAAAAAAATATTATTATAGAATATTTAGTTATGCATGGGCATGAATACGTGAAACTTCTACATTTCAGGATTTTTTTTTTTTTTTTGCATGAAAATGTATAGTGAGACATCTACAAAGGTAGGTCCCCGTCTCCCAACATGCGACAACGTTGAAGAAGTCGTCAATCAAGACATCGATCAAATGATATATAAATATGTATACATGACACCGCTATAAATTTACACGGTGGATTTAATTTTCTTAGACAGGATGCTTTATTTAACAAGTAGGCTTTTTTTAGAATTAAGTCTAATATTTAGTATTTAGGAATAAATATGATTATATAAATAAGATATACTTAATATGTAGACAGCTATGAGCAAAAGGTTGTTGCAGTGGTTTAATTATTATTGCAAAAAAAAATATATATATATATGTAAAAGGTGTAACAGCTATTAGGATGCTTTTAAAATGCTTTTATTTTCTTTACAGCAAATTAAAAACCCTTTGGTAAGAAGGGGAACGTAGATTTCGGTTTACGGATTTTTTTTAATTATAATAATTAATTGTTATACATACCCATGCATAATGTAGTTGTTTAAAAACATGTGACATTTCTAATATGCCTTTTGTAGGTTGCGCCAAATAACAAATATGGCGAAATATAAAGCTATGCCAATTAAAACGCAGCAAATTACGGTAAAAAGTCCCCAAAAAAAAAGCAGCAAAAACTTGCTCAACTAACTCAAATAAACGGTGGTGAAAGTATTTAATTTTAGGAATGGATCTAAATAAATTTTAAATGATCACAGAGCCAGTAGTTGAAGAACGTCCAAGACCATGCGAGCCCTCTCCTTGCGGGGCAAACGCAGTATGTAGAGAGCAAAATGGCGCTGGAGCGTGCACATGTCTGCCAGAGCATATTGGAAACCCGTACGAGGGATGTCGTCCCGAGTGCGTGCTCAGCTCTGACTGTGCGTCCAACAAGGCGTGCATGAGCAGCAAGTGCCGTGACCCGTGTCCGGGCACGTGTGGACCTAACGCTGACTGCCAGGTTGTCAACCACCTGCCATCGTGTACCTGTAGACCAGGGTACACGGGAGATCCGTTCAGATACTGCAATCTACAGCCTCCTGCTAGTAAGAATGCTTTCCTAATTTTAGTAAATTGACAGGAATGGAAGTTGTGCACAAATGTAGATTTAAAAAAAAAAAAATTACATCAATTGTAATTCATTTTATTCCAAATATTGCAATGATACTCATATCATTGTATGTACACTCGTTGCCTTGGAAATATTTCCCACTTGCAGCCTTGTTAATCATCACTTCGTGAGTTATTTATACGAGACATGGTAATTAGCAAGGAAGCAATTAAAGAAGAAATTTATCGAGGCGACGACTATACAATGCAAAACTTTAGGAATTTTTATTGGGCCTATATAAATGAACTCAATCATTTTATCAAAAATACCCTTTTTTGAAGTAATACACAGTTTTACATAACTGATCATAAAATTTGTTGAAATGTGCCCAAAAAAGATATATTCTTCCATAAAAGTCGTATTTGTGATTTTTTTTAAAGAAATGCAGCTGTGAAGAATGGCAATTATATTTCGTAAAAAATTTAATGCAATAACTTTGTGTTACTTGCAAATCACTTTAAGTTTTATTTTACATTAGGAATAATTTCATTTAATATATTAAATATATAATATGCACGTCAAAAATAAATAAATGATATAAATGTTTTATAAAATGAAGCAAATAGTAGCAATTTTCTCATCACACTTTGCAGTTACACAATAATGAAGTTTGCTTTGTAAGCCATTTTAAAAAGAAAATTTAATATAAAATTTAGTTGCTGTTATAGCTATAGACCTCATAATTTTATAAAATTAGGAATATTAGCATATAGGAATATTTGCAATATATTGAAAAAAAAAATCATCGGGATATTTCTGCATGTTAAAATTATGAGTAGAATTGGTCAATATTCCTTGAATAAATCAAGATATAAAAATGACAACTTTCAGCTTTTTTACACTTAAAATTAGTATTAATTGACGATAAATGAAGCGAATTTTAAAAGATTTTGAGCTTTTTATCTTTATTAATTGAGAGTACACGAAAAGAAGTTGTGACAACTTTCTGCATGTACTGTTTCTTGAATACTGAATTAATTAAGCAGAAAAAATGTTAATGTAGCAAGTCATATTTAAATTATTAATTAAATATTAATTATTTGTTCTATTTTTACGTGCACAAATATTATAAAAAAAATAGGCCAAGTTAGTGACATTTATTATTTTAATGAAATAGCTCACCAGCAAGTGACGTCACAGTTCCATTAATGTTTATTTTCATCTCCAGTTGTTGCCGTGAAAGATGAAGTAATTCCATGCCAGCCAACACCATGTGGACCATACAGTCAATGTCGGGCTATCAATGACCAGGCTGTGTGCTCGTGCCTACCTGGCTACCAGGGTAGTCCCCCTGGCTGTCGACCTGAGTGCGTTGTCAACTCAGAATGTCCTCAAACCAAAGCTTGCAGTAACCAAAAATGTATCGACCCATGTCCAGGGACTTGTGGACAGAACGCTAAATGCCAAGTCATTAACCACAGTCCCATATGCAGCTGTCAACATCGATATACTGGAGACCCGTTCATTAGATGCCAACCAATACCTCGTAAGTTTTAATTTAAAACAAGCTTTTACAATATGTTCTATTTTTGTCATCTGACCTCAACTTTAAAATAAAAAAAAATATTTTATGATTAATAATAAATAATAATGAGTTTATAATAATAATTAAAAAGTTATTATTTAATTGTTGTTCTTGAAGCCTTATGGGTAGGCAACTTCTTCGACATTAAAAAAATATATTCATTTTAAAAAGACGATATTTGATAAAAGGAATAGTTTCCCTTTTAAAAAAATTTAAATTCTTACATGCAACACATACGTGAATAAAATTTTTGCATACCCATAAGGTGGAGAGATGAATAATAAATTACGTTTTAACTATTATATTATATAATACAATCAAATAGCAACTGATCTTGTTTCTGTTCCTGAATTCTATAAAAACAATGACCAAAAACAAACAAAACATAATTATAAATTAAATTTTGAATTCCCTTGCAGCACCTGCACCGGTAGCAGTAAGACCAGCTTATGTTGACCCATGCGTTCCGTCCCCATGTGGTCCATACTCTCAGTGTCGCGACATTGGCGGCTCGCCCTCGTGCTCGTGTCTCTCTACCTACATTGGTAGTCCACCAAACTGCAGACCTGAGTGTATCGTCAACTCAGAGTGTGCCAGCAACCGAGCCTGCATGCGTGAGAAGTGTGGTGACCCGTGTCCAGGAGCGTGCGGTCATCAAGCACAATGTAGTGTCATCAACCATACACCCATGTGCACGTGTATACAAGGCTATACTGGAGACCCGTTCACCAGCTGTCAACCAAAACCACAAGAAGGTTGGTTAAAAACATCAATAAATATTTTTAATTATGCTTACTCTTTTGTTAAAAGAATGATTAACATATAATGTCCCTCATTCCAGTCGCTCCAGTTGAAACTGACCCTTGCAACCCATCACCTTGCGGTGCAAACGCTCAATGTCGTGACGGCTCATGCACGTGTCTACCTGAGTATCACGGTGACCCCTACACTGGGTGTCGACCTGAGTGTGTACTGAGCCAAGACTGCAGCCGAGACAAGGCTTGCGTGCGTCAGAAGTGCGTGGACCCTTGTCCGGGAACGTGTGGACAGAACGCTCGCTGTGACGTCGTAAATCATATCCCCATGTGCAGCTGTCCGCCCGGCTTCTCGGGAAGTCCTTTCGTTGACTGCAGACCTTACAGAGGTACGTTCTCATTGACTTAATTGAGTGAAATTTGAATAGATCTAACGTGCTTTTTTTTTTCTTTGCAGAACCCGTGGTGACTCAGCCATGTCAGCCATCTCCATGCGGCCCCAACAGTCAGTGCCGAGAGATCAATGGCCAGGCCGTGTGCTCGTGCGTGCCCGGCTACATTGGAAGCCCGCCCACGTGCCGACCAGAGTGTGTAGTGAGCTCCGAGTGTGCTCAGAACGAGGCGTGCAGTAACCAGAAGTGTCGCAACCCTTGCATTGGCACGTGTGGTGTGGGGGCCAGGTGTGAGGTCATAAATCACAACCCCATCTGCAGCTGTCCCACAAGATATACAGGAGATCCATTTATTCGCTGTCAGCCCATTCCCCAAGAGCCTGCGAGGGTGCCTCAAGGAAACCCCTGCCAGCCGTCACCCTGTGGACCAAACGCCCAATGTCAAGTACGCGGCGACAGTCCATCGTGCTCGTGTCTGGCCGGCTACCAGGGGGCGCCTCCCAACTGTCGTCCCGAGTGTGTCAGTAACAGCGAGTGTGCCAGCAACCGAGCCTGCATCAACCAGAAGTGCGGGGACCCTTGTCCCGGCTCTTGTGGAGAGAACGCTGAATGTCGCGTCGTCAGCCACACGCCCATGTGCCTGTGTGCAGTTGGATATACTGGAGACCCGTTCCGTCAGTGCTCTCGATTTAGAGGTATAACACAACTTACTGTCTGATTTCATCGCCTTAAAATGTTTCCTATTTATACGTGGATATGACCTCCTAATATTTTAAATAACTTCATTATATGACATTTACCTCTACTCATTATAAAAACCTTTTGAAGTAAATTTTTGTCTGGCTAATGAGTTCGCAAGGGTACATTCATTTGGTTAAACTCCAATTAACCTAGAGCTATTAATCGAACCAAGATATTAGAAACTATCTATAAAAAAAATAGTGTAATTTATTGAATGTTAATGGGATCTTTTTTTTTTTATTTGAATAAAATTGTACTGTACATGGCCTGAGAAATGAAAATTCTCAAAATGGACTTAAATTTTTTAAACAAAAATGAAATTATACAACTGATAGATATCAAGCAAATGTAAAGCCAGTGTTAAGTCTATATTACGCGATACAATTTTTCTGATTATTGTATACAATTTTTCCTTGCAAGAAAATTTCCTCTCCATACAAACAAATGGAGATTATGTTTTCTTGTAAGGAAAAATTGTATACAATAGTTAGAAAAAATGTAATGTGTAATACCGGCTTTACAATATGCAATTTTACATACAATTTCTCCTTGCAAGAAAACGTTATTTCCATTTGTTTGAATTGAGATGACATGTTTTTGTAAGGAATAATTATATGCAAAATTGTCAGACTGAAAGACATCAAATAACCCTAATTTATATGCTTTTTAGCTTTGCTTGCCTGAATTTTAATAATACTTTGTTTTAAAAGTATGATTTTTTTTTTTTTTGACAAATCTGTGCAATTTTATTTAAACATCATTAGTTATTTTTATAATTAGGTATAGCAAATCCATGGTATTTCAAACACTGTACAAAATTTGACTGTGCAATAAACGTGTATAGTACATTCTTTAATGATATTTTATCCGAAACTTGTAAAATATAATTCTTGACATAATAATTTTTTTTTTTTCAGAACCAGTCGTCGAACAATCAAGACCATGTGTACCATCTCCATGTGGTGCTAACGCTGAATGTAGAGAACAAAATGGCGCTGGAGCGTGCACATGTCTACCTGAGTACATTGGAAACCCGTACGAGGGATGTCGTCCCGAGTGCGTGCTCAGCTCTGACTGTGCGTCCAACAAGGCGTGCATGAGCAGCAAGTGCCGTGACCCGTGTCCGGGCACGTGTGGACCTAACGCTGACTGCCAGGTTGTCAACCACCTGCCATCGTGTACCTGTAGACCAGGGTACACGGGAGATCCGTTCAGATACTGCAGTCCTAACCCACCTGAACGTAAGTTATTATACTCCCAACCCTCACCTTTTTATCGAGTACTAATAAAAAGGGGTATGTTTTAGCGGTTGTCACTGAAAAGAGTGACCCATGCCAACCATCACCGTGCGGTCCCAACAGTCAGTGTCGCGAGGTGAACAGCCAGGCCGTGTGCTCGTGCTTACCTGGCTACCAGGGTAGTCCCCCTGGCTGTCGACCTGAGTGTGTGGTGAGCGCAGAGTGCGCACAGAACCGAGCGTGCAGCAGTCAGAAGTGCATGGACCCGTGCCCTGGCACGTGTGGCCAGAACGCCAAGTGTCAAGTCATTAACCACAGTCCTATCTGTAGCTGTCAGCAGGGTTACACTGGAGATCCGTTCACCAGATGTCAAAGAATTCCTCGTAAGTCTTAAGTTCTTGAACAATTTATATTTTATATAACTTGAAGAATGCATTACAGCCTTACAGGCCGTTGAATTTTGGTGATTTGCATAGAGTAATTTTAAATTTAATTAAGAATTTGCTATATTTTAGTTATGCTAACCAAAAATCGGTCTCACTCTATATATATATATATATATATATATATATATATATATATATATATATATATATATATTATTTTATAACAGCTCTAATGGAGTATCGACCACAATTTTTTTTATTGCAGAAATGGATAGAGCGTGCAAAGTTATGCTACCCTGATTTTTTTTCAGATATTTTAGAGCCCGGGAAGTATTTTTATAAAATTATTGAAAGTTCTTTTTGTGACGTCACGCAGCGGCAAGTCCCATCTTTTTCTTAAGGAGCGGCGTCTCGTGACGTCACAAAAAGAACTTTCAATAATTTTTTTTAAAAATAGACTAAAAAATCTTAAAAAAAATCAGAGTAGAATAACTTTGCACCCTCTATCCGTTTTTGCAATAAAAAAAAATGAGGTCAATACTCCATTGTTTTTAGATGTCAATAATATTGCTACAATATGAACTTACTAATCTATTTAGGTAGGAAAAATAAATAGTTATTATGTTTTAATTAAAAATACAATTTCCTTTCCAGCTCCACCTGCTCCAGAGGCAGTAAGACCAGCTTATGTTAACCCCTGCGTTCCATCTCCATGTGGTCCATACTCTCAGTGTCGCGACATTGGCGGCTCGCCCTCGTGCTCGTGTCTCTCTACCTACATTGGCAGTCCACCAAACTGCAGACCTGAGTGTATCGTCAACTCAGAGTGTGCCAGCAACCGAGCCTGCATGCGTGAAAAGTGTGGTGACCCGTGTCCAGGAGCATGCGGTCATCAAGCACAGTGTAGTGTCATCAACCATACACCCATGTGCACGTGTATACAAGGCTATACTGGAGACCCGTTCACCAGCTGTCAACCAAAGCCACAAGAAGGTGAGTTAGATTTCCACAAATTTACAAAATAAATCCTGGAACTTTATTTAAATGAAAAAATTATTTTTACAGTCGCTGCAGTTGAAACTGACCCTTGCAACCCATCACCTTGCGGTGCAAACGCTCAATGTCGTGACGGCTCATGCACGTGTCTACCTGAGTATCACGGTGACCCCTACACTGGGTGTCGACCTGAGTGTGTACTGAGCCAAGACTGCAGCCGAGACAAGGCTTGCGTGCGTCAGAAGTGCGTGGACCCTTGTCCGGGAACGTGTGGACAGAACGCTCGCTGTGACGTCGTAAATCATATCCCCATGTGCAGCTGTCCGCCCGGCTTCTCGGGAAGTCCTTTCGTTGACTGCAGACCTTACAGAGGTACGTTCTCATTGACTCAATGGAAAAAAATAGAATGAAATCAAACGTGCTTTTTTCAATTTTGCAGAACCTGTGGTGACTCAGCCATGCCAGCCATCTCCTTGCGGCCCCAACAGTCAGTGTCGAGAGATCAATGGCCAGGCCGTGTGCTCGTGCGTGCAGGGCTACATTGGAAGCCCGCCCACGTGCCGACCAGAGTGTGTAGTGAGCTCCGAGTGTGCTCAGAACGAGGCGTGCAGTAACCAGAAGTGTCGCAACCCTTGCATTGGCACGTGTGGCGTGGGGGCTAGGTGTGAGGTCATAAATCACAACCCCATCTGCAGCTGTCCCACAAGATATACAGGAGATCCATTTATTCGCTGTCAGCCCATTCCCCAAGAGCCTGCGAGGGTGCCTCAAGGAAACCCCTGCCAGCCGTCACCCTGTGGACCAAACGCCCAATGTCAAGTACGCGGCGACAGTCCATCGTGCTCGTGTCTGGCCGGCTACCAGGGGGCGCCTCCCAACTGTCGTCCCGAGTGTGTCAGTAACAGCGAGTGTGCCAGCAACCGAGCCTGCATCAACCAGAAGTGCGGGGACCCTTGTCCCGGCTCTTGTGGAGCAAATGCTGAATGTCGCGTCGTCAGCCACACGCCCATGTGTCTGTGTGCAGTTGGCTTCACAGGAGATCCGTTCCGTCAGTGCTCTCTAGCAAGAGGTATCAAATTTATTTGACCTACGTGCCCTGTAAAAAAGGATATTTTATCTGTGATAATTGGACCATATAATAATGTAATGACATCAATAAAACTCAATATAGAAGTAAAGCGTAGAATTTAACCATTTATAACTGTAGTTTCTGGATCGTGCCAATGAGCTATTATATATGAAATGGTTCATTTGTACAGCAATTCCTAGTGTTAAAATATATATTTTTTTTTTCCTTTTTAACATTTTTAAATTAAATTGCTTAATATTTTATTTCTTGTTTCTATTTTTTGTGAATATTTCTCTACCTACACACTAAATTTTTAGATGCTGAATTGGTTTTCAGTACTTTTTGTCAGTACAAAATTGCTCCAGTCAGTACAAAATTTTCCAGTTTCGTCTTACATCCAGCACTTTTTACCTATAAAACACTTATTCCAAGTACAAATTTGGTACTGAAAAAAGAGAGTCAAAAAAAGTACAAAATATTGACTCTCTTTTTTCAGTACCAAATTTGTACTTGGATTAAGTGTTTCATAGGTCAAAAGTGCTGGATGTAAGACGAAATTGGAACAATTTTGTACTGACATAAAGTACTGAAACCAATTCAGCATCTAAAAATTTAGTGTGTATTGTATAACATTCATAAATGTTAATTTTAAAGTCAATTATTAAAGTATAGTATTTTAAGCTCTATATATTGTAGACAGTATAATGGTTTTCAGTCCAATTACTTTTGATATCCTTTATTTTAAATTTACCAAATAAATAAATTTCAATTCACTGAATATTTATTATTCATGCATAAATATTAATTTAAAAATAATAATTTTATAAAATAAGATGTTACAAAAATTTTAAAAATGCACTTATACTGATTCAGCCTGGGAATCAGATGTCAATTTTGAAAAAAATCTGAAAACAATATCACACTAAATTTTTAGATGCTGAATTGGTTTTCAGTACTTTCTGTCAGTACAAAATTGCTCCAGTTTCGTCTTACATCCAGCACTTTTGACCTATAAAACACGTATTCCAAGTACAAATTTGGTACTGAAAAAAGAGAGTAAAAAAAAGTACACTAAATTGACTCTCTTTTTTCAGTACCAAATTTGTACTTGAATTAAGTGTTTTATTGGTCAAAAGTGCTGGATGTAAGCCAAAACTAGAGCAATTTTGTACTGACATAAAGTACTGAAACCAATTCAGCATCTAAAAATTTAGAAAATTATTCTCCAAATTTAGAGTAAATTTTTTTAAAATAAAAATTATAAATAAGAATTAAACGTTTTTTGGGTAGGAAAACGATTTACGTGAAAAATTATTTTCTTTCAGAACCAGTCGTTGAACAATCAAGACCTTGTGTACCATCTCCATGTGGTGCTAACGCTGAATGTAGAGAACAAAATGGCGCTGGAGCGTGCACATGTCTACCTGAGTACATTGGAAACCCGTACGAGGGATGTCGTCCCGAGTGCGTGCTCAGCTCTGACTGTGCGTCCAACAAGGCGTGCATGAGCAGCAAGTGCCGTGACCCGTGTCCGGGCACGTGTGGACCTAACGCTGACTGCCAGGTTGTCAACCACCTGCCATCGTGTACCTGTAGACCAGGGTACACGGGAGATCCGTTCAGATACTGCAGTCCTAACCCACCTGAACGTAAGTTATTATAATCCCTGACCTCACCTTTTTATCGAGTACTAATCAAAATGTGTATGTTTTAGCGGTTGTCACTGAAAAGAGTGACCCATGCCAGCCATCACCGTGCGGTCCCAACAGTCAATGTCGCGAGGTTAATGGCCAGGCTGTGTGCTCGTGCCTACCTGGCTACCAGGGTAGTCCCCCTGGCTGTCGACCTGAGTGTGTGGTGAGCGCAGAGTGCGCACAGAACCGAGCGTGCAGCAGTCAGAAGTGCATGGACCCGTGCCCCGGCACGTGTGGTCAGAACGCCAAGTGTCAAGTCATCAACCATAGTCCTATCTGTAGCTGTCAGCAAGGATATACCGGAGATCCGTTCACCAGATGTCAAAGAATTCCTCGTAAGTATATGAACACATTTTTTGGTTACCATTTTTCCATGCTTATTAGAGTTTTTAGTTTCATGGTACAATAATTTATTAAGAATTAATATTCTATTTGTTATTTAAAATAAAGAATGCAGTTTTACCAAGTCCTTATTGGTAGCTGCTATTGTTATATTTAGATCACATTGAAATGAGCTCATTACAAATACAAACATCTCCAACCGCTACTGATTGACTTATATATAATACAGTGTGTAGTAAGTCTAGTAATTAGTGATTTAAAATTAATGATTTGAATATTTATTGAATTCAGTAAAATTCTATTATGCAAACCATCTAAAATTAACATGAAATAAATGCATCACTGTATAAATTAAAATATAAAATTTATGACAATTACTGTTTCAAATATTTATAATATAATCAAATATATTGTTTTCAAAGTTTATAGTACTTATATAGTATCCATAATCTATATATGGAAATGATTATCTAGCATTATAGACGCTCAATGCTAAAAACAAATATATATATGGTTTCTAAATATTTTTTGGAAATTGTTTAAAAAAAGTTGATTGCGGTATTTCTTTTTAACGATGAATCTCAGTTACTTCAGAGTAAAAGAATATTTCCCTGCAAACGAATCGAATAAAATAAATTTTAAAAAATCGATAATGTTCTAAAACTTAATCGCTTATGGTTTGAGCAAATTTAGTCTTGCGGTTTTCTTACAACAGTTCCATTTCCGGTTTTCTTCCATAAGGCCAATGTTAAACTTCTACCTCAGTTTTCACAAAACTGATAAGACAGATTCGCTTCAAAATTTGTATGCTACCTATTGATGGTGAGTTCAAAGTCTCCTGCAAGTCTTGTTGCATTCAGGCGGTACGATTACGAGATATCAATCTACTGAGATTCATCCTTAAATAACCCAGACTAAATCTTCCTTATAAAATTAGTTTCGGAAAAAAAAATCTCTTATCCGGAAAAAATGAGCTATCTGCCTAGTACTTGTTCAAGATGTACAGTACAATAATACAGTGTATTTTATATCATCAAAGTGCATAAATGACATGTAAATCATTAAAGAAACAAGCTCATAACACAGGAACTGATGGTAGCAGTTCATTATAACATATACATGCATGAGCGTAGTAGGCTGGCATCTCGTTATTTCTGACTAGGAACGATGTACAGTACAAACATTTGAGCAAACTAAAACACTATATAATTAAAATATTAAATGTTTCATAATTATTCAAATAAATAATAAATAGCCAAAAAAAATTTTGAGTCAATGTGTGAATAAAAAAACTTGTTTTTTTTTTCTTTTTTTTTTTTTTTTTCTTCCCCTTTTTTAATGTTCCATTTTTCTTTGAAGTATAAGGTAAAATGTAAAATATATTCTTGGAAAAATTTGTAATTTGAATAGCAATGTGCAAACAAATAAAAGTGAGTAATATCAGTTATATAAATTTTACAAAAAACACATATTATAAGAAAATAAATATTGTGATTGTTATACAGCGTTAAAAATAAACACGGTAGTAAAATTATCATGTTAAGTTATAGCCACTGCTTTATGACACATACTATAAAACGTTATTTTTTGTTTTCTAGCGCCACCACCACCCACCGCAGTGAGGCCAGTCTACCAAGACCCATGTGTTCCGTCTCCATGTGGTCCATACTCTCAGTGTCGCGACATTGGCGGCTCGCCCTCGTGCTCGTGTCTCTCTACCTACATTGGTAGTCCACCAAACTGCAGACCTGAGTGTATCGTCAACTCAGAGTGTGCCAGCAACCGAGCCTGCATGCGTGAGAAGTGTGGTGACCCGTGTCCAGGAGCGTGCGGTCATCAAGCACAGTGTAGTGTCATCAACCATACACCCATGTGCACGTGTATACAAGGCTATACTGGAGACCCGTTCACCAGCTGTCAACCAAAGCCACAAGAAGGTGAGTTAGATTTCCACAAATTTACAAAAAATTCCTGGAACTTTATTTAAATGACGAAATTATTTTTACAGTCGCTCCAGTTGAAACTGACCCTTGCAACCCATCACCTTGCGGTGCAAACGCTCAATGTCGTGACGGCTCATGCACGTGTCTACCTGAGTATCACGGTGACCCCTACACTGGGTGTCGACCTGAGTGTGTACTGAGCCAAGACTGTAGCCGAGACAAGGCTTGCGTGCGTCAGAAGTGCGTGGACCCTTGTCCGGGAACGTGTGGACAGAACGCTCGCTGTGACGTCGTAAATCATATCCCCATGTGCAGCTGTCCGCCCGGCTTCTCGGGAAGTCCCTTCGTTGACTGCAGACCTTACAGAGGTAAGATATTTTTAAGAAGTATATTATATGGAATTATAAGACTAACGTTAATATCGATTCTCTTTCAGAACCTGTTGTAACTCAACCATGCCAGCCATCTCCATGCGGCCCCAACAGCCAGTGCCGAGAGATCAATGGCCAGGCCGTGTGCTCGTGCGTGCAGGGCTACATTGGAAGCCCGCCCACGTGCCGACCAGAGTGTGTAGTGAGCTCCGAGTGTGCTCAGAACGAGGCGTGCAGTAACCAGAAGTGTCGCAACCCTTGCATTGGCACGTGTGGCGTGGGGGCCAGGTGTGAGGTCATCAATCACAACCCCATCTGCAGCTGCCCCACGAGATATACAGGAGATCCATTTATTCGCTGTCAGCCAATTCCCGAAGAGCCTGTGAGAGTGCCTCAAGGAAACCCTTGCCAGCCGTCACCCTGTGGACCAAACGCCCAATGTCAAGTACGCGGCGACAGTCCATCGTGCTCGTGTCTGGCCGGCTACCAGGGGGCGCCTCCCAACTGTCGTCCCGAGTGTGTCAGTAACAGCGAGTGTGCCAGCAACCGAGCCTGCATCAACCAGAAGTGTGGGGACCCTTGTCCCGGCTCTTGTGGAGCGAATGCTGAATGTCGCGTCGTCAGCCACACGCCCATGTGTCTGTGTGCAGTTGGATATACTGGAGATCCATTCCGTCAGTGCTCTCTAGCAAGAGGTATAATTTAGTATTTTTTTATACAAATAACTTATCCAAATAAAGTTTTCCTTACTACTTTTGTATTGAAATATACATGCATGAAATTTGAAAGTAGGAACATGGATAATAGCACATATAAAATATATTTTAATATTTGCCTTTTTGCCTTTAATATATACCGTTTATTAATATTAAGCTATTTATTAGTATATCAAAATGATTTCAAAAGATCACTCTCATTTAAAAGAAATATATTTCAAATTATCTTCTGCTTAGTAAAAACATTTTAAGTCTTATCTGCATACACATTTTGTTAAAAAACAGACACAAATTTATCAGAGATCAATGTTAAATAATGGTCACTAATTAACCTCATTCTTTTTTTTTTTTCCTTTTTTCTTTCAGAACCAGTCGTCGAACAATCAAGACCATGTGTACCATCTCCATGTGGTGCTAACGCTGAATGTAGAGAACAAAATGGCGCTGGAGCGTGCACATGTCTACCTGAGTACATTGGAAACCCGTACGAGGGATGTCGTCCCGAGTGCGTGCTCAGCTCTGACTGTGCGTCCAACAAGGCGTGCATGAGCAGCAAGTGCCGTGACCCGTGTCCGGGCACGTGTGGACCTAACGCTGACTGCCAGGTTGTCAACCACCTGCCATCGTGTACCTGTAGACCAGGGTACACGGGAGATCCGTTCAGATACTGCAGTCCTAACCCACCTGAACGTAAGTTATTTTAATCCCTGACCTCACCTATTTATCGAGTACTAATCAAAATGTGTATGTTTTAGCGGTTGTCACTGAAAAGAGTGACCCATGCCAGCCATCACCGTGCGGTCCCAACAGTCAATGTCGCGAGGTGAACGGCCAGGCCGTGTGCTCGTGCCTACCTGGCTACCAGGGTAGTCCACCTGGCTGTCGACCTGAGTGTGTGGTGAGCGCAGAGTGCGCACAGAACCGAGCGTGCAGCAGTCAGAAGTGCATGGACCCTTGCCCCGGCACGTGTGGCCAGAACGCCAAGTGTCAAGTCATCAACCACAGTCCGATCTGTAGCTGTCAGCAAGGCTATACTGGAGATCCGTTCACCAGATGTCAAAGAATTCCTCGTAAGTATATGAAAACATATTTTTTGGTAGTATTGGTTACCATTTTCCCTTGCTTATTAGAGTTGATAGCTTCATGATTCATGTTAGAACAATATTATTTAAGTATTCTATTTGATATTTAAAATAAAGAAAGCGTTTTACCAAGGCCTTATTGGTTGCTGCTATTGTACAATTAAATCACATTAAAATGAATTATTTACAAAAAATACATCCTTCTCCAGCAACTATAACTGAGTGACTATATAATATGTAGTAAGTGAAGTTATTTAAAATTAATGAATCGAATATTTAATTGAATTCAGTTATGTTCTATTATACATGAACCATCTTAAATTAACATGAAATAAATGCCTGATTTTGTGAAAGAAAAAATTAATGGCAATTATACAGTTTAATGTTTTATAATCAAATATTACGTTTTAAAGTTTATATTAGTAGCAATATGGAAATGCTTAACTATCATTGGACGCTCGATAAATGCTTCTAACAAAATAATGGTATGTGAATATGACTTGCAAATTGTTTAAAAAAAAGTTGATTTAGTTATTTTGTTTAAAAGAATCCAGGCTACTTACTAAATTAGTTTTGGTAAATTTTTTGTCTTTTATTCGGAATAATGAGCTATCTGCTTTTAGTACTTTATCATGTAGAGTACAATAATAAAGTGAATTTTATCTTATTTGAATGCATAAGTGATGCAAAAATGATTGAATAAAAAAGCTTGGTAGCAGTTCATTTAGTTCATTATAACACACATGACCATGCATGGTAGGCTGATTTAATTCCTGAGGAAGGATGATGTACAAACATTTGTGCAACCTAAAATACTATGTATGTATAATATTAAATAGTTCATAATTATTCAAATATGTAGACCCCCAAAAAAATCTGAGTCTATGTTTGATTGCAAATGTGTGTTTTTTTTTCTTTTAAAATGTATTCTACTTTTCTTAGACACAAGGTTAAATGTAAAAAATTAAAATAAATAAGGATTGGAAATTGGATTTTACACGAATGTGCGCGCAACCAAATAATTTTCAGTTTATATAATTATACCAGTTCTGTGTTTCACAAGAATAATGTAAATTATGTTAAATATCATATACAATATTATTATAACAAAATATATATCATTATTAGGTGCAATTCACGAAGCAGTTAGCCAGGTTTCTAACCACGTTTAGCTTAAACACGTTTAACTATGCCTGTTTTACGTCTTAAACCACCCTAGTTAAACGTGGTTAAGCTACACGTGGTTAGAAACCTGCGGCTAACTGTTTCGTGAATCGTCCCCATTATTGTCATAGATTAAAAATAATAAAAATAAAAGTGACTTTTGCAGAAACTATATCATGTTAAAAGTAGCCACTGCTTTATGACATATAATATAAAACGTTATTTTTTTCTAGCGCCACCACCACCCACTGCAGTGAGGCCAGTCTACCAAGACCCATGCGTTCCGTCTCCATGTGGACCATACTCTCAGTGTCGCGACATTGGCGGCTCGCCCTCGTGCTCGTGTCTCTCCACCTACATTGGTAGTCCACCAAACTGCAGACCTGAGTGTATTGTCAACTCAGAGTGTGCCAGCAACCGAGCCTGCATGCGTGAGAAGTGTGGTGACCCGTGTCCAGGAGCGTGCGGTCATCAAGCACAATGTAGTGTCATCAACCATACACCCATGTGCACGTGTATACAAGGCTATACTGGAGACCCGTTCACCAGCTGTCAACCAAAACCACAAGAGGGTGAGTGAAATATTAAAGAAAATTTATTTATAAAATCTAAATTGTGTACAACTTATCTAATTAATAATGCTATCATTTTTGCAGTCGCTGCAGTTGAAACTGACCCTTGCAACCCATCACCTTGCGGTGCGAACGCTCAATGTCGTGACGGCTCATGCACGTGTCTACCTGAGTATCACGGTGACCCCTACACTGGGTGTCGACCTGAGTGTGTACTGAGCCAAGACTGCAGCCGAGACAAGGCTTGCGTGCGTCAGAAGTGCGTGGACCCTTGTCCGGGAACGTGTGGACAGAACGCTCGCTGTGACGTCGTAAATCATATCCCCATGTGCAGCTGTCCGCCCGGCTTCTCGGGAAGTCCCTTCGTTGACTGCAGACCTTACAGAGGTACGTTCTCATTGACTAAATTGAGTGAAATTCGAATGGATCTAACGTGCTTTTTTTCAATTTTGCAGAACCTGTTGTGACTCAGCCATGCCAACCATCTCCCTGCGGCCCCAACAGTCAGTGCCGAGAGATCAATGGCCAGGCCGTGTGCTCGTGCGTGCAGGGCTACATTGGAAGCCCGCCCACGTGCCGACCAGAGTGTGTAGTGAGCTCCGAGTGTGCTCAGAACGAGGCGTGCAGTAACCAGAAGTGTCGCAACCCTTGCATTGGCACGTGTGGTGTGGGGGCCAGGTGTGAGGTCATAAATCACAACCCCATCTGCAGCTGCCCCACGAGATATACAGGAGATCCATTTATTCGCTGTCAGCCAATTCCCGAAGAGCCTGTGAGAGTGCCTCAAGGAAACCCCTGCCAGCCGTCACCCTGTGGACCAAACGCCCAATGTCAAGTACGCGGCGACAGTCCATCGTGCTCGTGTCTGGCCGGCTACCAGGGGGCACCTCCCAACTGTCGTCCCGAGTGTGTCAGTAACAGCGAGTGTGCCAGCAACCGAGCCTGCATCAACCAGAAGTGCGGGGACCCTTGTCCCGGCTCTTGTGGAGCGAACGCTGAATGTCGCGTCGTCAGCCACACGCCCATGTGTCTGTGTGCAGTTGGATATACTGGAGACCCATTCCGTCAGTGCTCTCCTGCTAGAGGTATATATAAGTATTTTTTTTTTATACGAGTAACTTATCCAAATAAAGTTTTCCTTATTACTGTTGTATTGAAATACACACATTAAATTTGAAAGTAAGAACTTATAGCACATATAAAATATATTTTAATATTTGCATTTATTTTTATTTTTTTAATTTATACCGTGGATTAATATTAATCTATATAAGTACATCAAAACGATTTCAAAACATCACTCTCATTTTAAAAATATATTTCAAATTATCTTCTGCTGAATAAAAATATTTTAAGCCTTATCTGCATATACAAACATTGCTATTAACAGACACAAATTTATCAGAGATCAATATTTAATAATGTTCACTAACATCCGTCTTTTTTTCCTTTTTTTCAGAACCAGTCGTTGAACAATCAAGACCATGTGTACCATCTCCATGTGGTGCTAACGCTGAATGTAGAGAACAAAATGGCGCTGGAGCGTGCACATGTCTACCTGAGTACATTGGAAACCCGTACGAGGGATGTCGTCCCGAGTGCGTGCTCAGCTCTGACTGTGCGTCCAACAAGGCGTGCATGAGCAGCAAGTGCCGTGACCCGTGTCCGGGCACGTGTGGACCTAACGCTGACTGCCAGGTTGTCAACCACCTGCCATCGTGTACCTGTAGACCTGGGTACACTGGAGATCCCTTCAGATACTGCAGTCCTAACCCACCTGAACGTAAGTTAACTTTTACTGCAATAATGTAAAATCAAATATTAACTTTGTTTCTTTTTTCTAGCGGTTGTTGAAGAACCAAGAAACCCATGCCAACCATCACCGTGCGGTCCCAACAGTCAGTGTCGCGAGGTGAATGGCCAGGCCGTGTGCTCGTGCCTACCTGGCTACCAGGGTAGTCCTCCTGGTTGTCGACCTGAGTGTGTGGTGAGCGCAGAGTGCGCACAGAACCGAGCGTGCAGCAGTCAGAAGTGCATGGACCCGTGCCCTGGCACGTGTGGCCAGAACGCCAAGTGTCAAGTCATCAACCACAGTCCTATCTGTAGCTGTCAGCAAGGCTATACCGGAGATCCGTTCACCAGATGCCAAAGAATTCCTCGTAAGTATATTTCAAATATTTCTTTAATATATATATAAGATATAGAATATCATATATTTTTAATTTTCGTTACGCCACTTTCATGATTTTTAAAAAGTGCAATTATTTAACCTGCCTTCCATATCCAACTTTTGATTCATTTATTAAATATTAATATTTTATTCATTTCCTATAATTATATCCATATAATATATAACAAATTATTCCATTCTTTTTAACTACAACATTCACTAAATATTTAGTGATTTTTTATTGTTTTTTTAAATCCATTTGTTATAAAATCAGTTAATACTTGTTCACTGTTTAGTAAAATCAACATTCCTTGTCTTATTTTTAGTCAGATTTAAAAACAGTGGTTCCATGCATATTATAATTGACAATCAGATCAGGGTCATATATATAATAGCATGCAGATAGCAGGTTGATGCAAAATTAAATGGTGAATAACATGGAATTAGACACTCAAATAATTCAATCATAAATTTAAGAAAACTGTTTATTCAAATACTTTTAATAACCTATTGTAGCATAAAAAGAATATTTAAGTATTAAAATTTATATAAACATATTATATATATATATCTAGTTTGCGTTTTACAAATTTTTTACACATGGCAAATAATATATCTGAAGAAAAGTATAGCACTTCCATTACAAGTTCACAAAGAATACTAAACTCATATAATTTGATCCATAGCGTTTGACATATAATGCAAACATAAGTCATATGCCATTTAAAGGTAAAAAAAAAAAAAAAAAAAAAAAAAAAAAAAATGCATGGTTAGGCTTCATAATTTCAAGCAACATTCATTAAATTAAAAAAAGATGCAGAATGAAATATAAAGCAAAGCAACATAAATAAAATTACTAAATTTTACTTTCAAATTTATTTTGTCTTATTTCATTTCAGGAAAATGATATATGCTATAATGTTCCTTATATTGTTCTCTAGCGCCACCACCACCCACCGCTGTAAGGCCAGTCTACCAAGACCCGTGCGTGCCATCTCCATGTGGTCCATACTCTCAGTGTCGCGACATTGGCGGCTCGCCCTCGTGCTCGTGTCTCTCCACCTACATTGGTAGTCCACCAAACTGCAGACCTGAGTGTATCGTCAACTCAGAGTGTGCCAGCAACCGAGCCTGCATGCGTGAGAAGTGTGGTGACCCGTGTCCAGGAGCATGCGGTCATCAAGCACAGTGTAGTGTCATCAACCATACACCCATGTGCACGTGTATACAAGGCTATACTGGAGACCCGTTCACCAGCTGTCAACTGAAACCACAAGAAGGTGAGTTAGGTTTCCACAAATTTACAAAATAAAAATAAATCCTGGAATGCTATTTAAATGAAAAAATTATTTTTACAGTCGCTCCAGTTGAAACTGACCCTTGCAACCCATCACCTTGCGGTGCGAACGCTCAATGTCGTGACGGCTCATGCACGTGTCTACCTGAGTATCACGGTGACCCCTACACTGGGTGTCGACCTGAGTGTGTACTGAGCCAAGACTGCAGCCGAGACAAGGCTTGCGTGCGTCAGAAGTGCGTGGACCCTTGTCCGGGAACGTGTGGACAGAACGCTCGCTGTGACGTCGTAAATCATATCCCCATGTGCAGCTGTCCGCCCGGCTTCTCGGGAAGCCCCTTCGTTGACTGCAGACCTTACAGAGGTACGTTCTCATTAACTTAATTGAGTGAAATTCGAATAGATCTAATGTGCTTTTTTCTTCTTTGCAGAACCTGTTGTGACTCAGCCATGCCAACCATCTCCCTGCGGCCCCAACAGTCAGTGCCGAGAGATCAATGGCCAGGCCGTGTGCTCGTGCGTGCAGGGCTACATTGGAAGCCCGCCCACGTGCCGACCAGAGTGTGTAGTGAGCTCCGAGTGTGCTCAGAACGAGGCGTGCAGTAACCAGAAGTGTCGCAACCCTTGCATTGGCACGTGTGGCGTGGGGGCCAGGTGTGAGGTCATCAATCACAACCCCATTTGCAGCTGTCCCGCCAGACACACTGGAGACCCGTTCATTCGCTGTCAACCTGTAGTTGAGGAGCCAGTCAGGGAGCCTCAAGGAAACCCTTGCCAGCCGTCACCCTGTGGACCAAACGCCCAATGTCAAGTACGCGGCGACAGTCCATCGTGCTCGTGTCTGGCCGGCTACCAGGGGGCGCCTCCCAACTGTCGTCCCGAGTGTGTCAGTAACAGCGAGTGTTCCAGCAACCGAGCCTGCATCAACCAGAAGTGCGGGGACCCTTGTCCCGGCTCTTGTGGAGCGAACGCTGAATGTCGCGTCGTCAGCCACACGCCCATGTGTCTGTGTGCAGTTGGCTTCACAGGAGATCCGTTCCGTCAGTGCTCTCCTGCTAGAGGTACAAAAATTGAACACTTAAGTTCAAATTTTTCGAACTTTGCGTTTTGACTACTACTGCATGGAATGCACTGTTTATTTAGTTTTTTTTTTTCCCCTTGTAAAATTGAGTCAATATGATATATCGCATCTCGTCTGCAATAATGAGCTGTATCAGGATTTTGTATGCAAAAATTAGCTATCTGCTATACTAGGGGAGTGCTCTTATATGCTGTAAATAGATGTAACATAATGTTATGTATTGCGCTTACCTTAAATAGCAGCAGCTCATGGAGTATCGACCTCAAAATTTTTTAATGCAGAAATAGATAGAAAGTGCAAAGTTATGCTACCTTGAATTTTTTCAGATTTTTTTGAGGCCGGGAACTATTTTTTAAAAATTATTGAAAATTCTTTTTGTGACGTCTCGCGGCAGCAAGTCCTATCTTTTTCTTGAGGAGCAGCGTCTCGTGACGTCACAAAAATAACTTTCAATAATTTATTAAAAATAGTTCCCAGGCTCCAAAAAATCTGAAAAAAAATCAGGGTGGCATAACTTTGCACGCTCTATCTATTTCTGCATTAAAAAAAATTGAGGTCGATACTCCATTATTGGGACGATGGACGATATGCTTTTAATTATACACATTAGATTTATAGGATTGATTCGTTCTTGTTAGATTATAACTGACAATGAGTTCTAATTTGGGTTATATTATCCCAAAAATGATTCAAATTTTAAACAACTTACAACCGTTTTATACATAAAGTTTCAAATCCAAATTATTTTTATTTAAATTTATTTTGACGTATTTTAAGTTAAATGTGGAGTATATTTTCTTTCACCGCTGCAGTTACTCTTTAGCTTAGTAACGAAATAATTTAATTTAAATATAATATATTGCTTTTAAATCAAATCACATCATTTTAACATAATTATAATAACTGAATTGAATTATTTTTTGTTTAATTTTCTTTAATGCATATTCCCCATATTGTATAATTTATAAAAAAAAACAGAAGCATTTTAATATTTTTTATGCAACAAATGTCAATTTAATTTTATCAGTGATAATTTATCATTACTTAATATTTAAAAGAATTAAACGCAAAAATGTATATAAATGTATGTATTTTTTATTCGATTTAATTCTGTCATAAATGAAATTTTAAAAAGTACGTGTTTAAAATTAGTGAAAGTTATTTAAACTATGTAAATCCTAAAACATTTTATTAAAATTTAAATTCCTTGCTTTTCATAGAACCAGTTGTCGAAGAATCTCGACCTTGTGTACCATCTCCATGTGGTGCTAACGCTGAATGTAGAGAACAAAATGGCGCTGGAGCGTGCACATGTCTACCTGAGTACATTGGAAACCCGTACGAGGGATGTCGTCCCGAGTGCGTGCTCAGCTCTGACTGTGCGTCCAACAAGGCGTGCATGAGCAGCAAGTGCCGTGACCCGTGTCCGGGCACGTGTGGACCTAACGCTGACTGCCAGGTTGTCAACCACCTGCCATCGTGTACCTGTAGACCAGGGTACACGGGAGATCCGTTCAGATACTGCAGTCCTAACCCACCTGAACGTAAGTTATTTTAATCTATAACATTATTTATAATTATGTCTATAATAATTGTTTCAGAGATATTGAAACTCTTTTTTTTATTTTCTAGCGGTTGTTGAAGAACCAAGAAACCCATGCCAACCATCTCCATGCGGTCCCAACAGTCAGTGTCGCGAGGTGAATGGCCAGGCCGTGTGCTCGTGCCTACCTGGCTACCAGGGTAGTCCCCCTGGTTGTCGACCTGAGTGTGTGGTGAGCGCAGAGTGCGCACAGAACCGAGCGTGCAGCAGTCAGAAGTGCATGGACCCGTGCCCTGGCACGTGTGGCCAGAACGCCAAGTGTCAAGTCATCAACCACAGTCCTATCTGTAGCTGTCAGCAAGGTTATACCGGAGATCCGTTCACCAGATGTCAACCTATTCCACGTAAGTTAAAACTCACATAAATAATATTTTAACTCATACCTTCAGAAATTAAAATAATAATATAGAAACTAAATTCGAAGTAGAAATAACAAGTACAGGGCATTAATTTAATGTCAATATTTTGTTGAATTTACATTTTGCAATCACAAATAAAGCATGATGGAGATTTCTATTATATTCATGAATTAAATTTACTTTATATTATTTTATAAATATACATGCTTTATATAACATATAAATTTAGTATTATTATTATAAACTTTTCTTTTCTGCAGCACCTCAACCACAGCCAGTTGAAAACGTATATCGTGACCCGTGCGTTCCGTCCCCATGTGGACCATACTCTCAGTGTCGTGACATTGGC
The DNA here is from genome assembly GCA_949825025.1 of Siphlonurus alternatus. Lineage (NCBI taxonomy): Eukaryota > Metazoa > Arthropoda > Insecta > Ephemeroptera > Siphlonuridae > Siphlonurus > Siphlonurus alternatus. The sequence goes on from OX463782.1 coordinate 31,533,349, forward strand.
GGCTCGCCCTCGTGCTCGTGTCTCTCCACCTACATTGGTAGTCCACCAAACTGCAGACCTGAGTGTATTGTCAACTCAGAGTGTGCCAGCAACCGAGCCTGCATGCGTGAGAAGTGTGGTGACCCGTGTCCAGGAGCATGTGGTCATCAAGCACAGTGTAGTGTCATCAACCATACACCCATGTGCACGTGTATACAAGGCTATACTGGAGACCCGTTCACGAGCTGCCAACCAAAGCCACAAGAAGGTAAGAATTGTATATATTTTTTATATTGAATAAGTTTCATTAATTCATTCATTCACTCACTACCACTGCATTAAAAATTACTTCTTAAATTTTTTTTATGCATTAAGGAAAATAGAACACCGATCAGCTGTTTTTTTTAGCTTCATTTGATTAACAAATATACTTTAGCAGACTCATAAAAATTCTGAATTTTTTTTAGAAATAGATTTTCGTACCTTAAAGCCGCAAAAAGAATTACAAAACAATTAGTAGAGCCTATTTTTTTCAAATAATTTTTTACTTTGGCTCTCCATGGGAAAGCCCTAATCTGCAAATTTAAAAAAATATATAAATAATTAAAAAAAATCGTCTCAAATAATTTTTATAAAATATTATCTGTGGCTTTTAGGTACCAAAACCTATTACTCAAAAAATTTTCAGAATTTTTTGTGTGTCTGCTATCCAGTACTATCTAGGTTTAAATGATAATTAAATGGAACTAAAAAACAGCTTATCGATGTTCTCGGTCTTGCCCTTAAAGAAAAATGTTTCTGAATTTTTTTCATTTTTTTCACTATATGACTATAATGAAATCATTAAATAATGAACAGTAGAAAATTAATCATAAAAATAAACGCTTTACATGGATTTCAACAAAAATTAATATAATTTTCCTATAAATGATACAGAAAATGTAAAAAATTTGATATTTAATTAATACTTTATGGTCATTATTTAATTTATTAACTAATTTATTTATTTATTTATTTATTTATTTATTTATTTATTTATTTATTTATTTATTTATTTATTTATTTATTTATTTATTTATTTATTTATTTATTTATTTATTTATTTATTTATTTATTTATTTATTTATTTATTTATTTATTTATTTATTTATTTATTTATTTATTTATTTTTTATTTATTTATTTATTTATTTATTTATTTATTTATTTATTTATTTATTTATTTATTTATTTATTTATTTATTTATTTATTTGTTTCCTCTTTGCAGTCGCTCCAGTTGAAACTGACCCTTGCAACCCATCACCTTGCGGTGCAAACGCTCAATGTCGTGACGGCTCATGCACGTGTCTACCTGAGTATCACGGTGACCCCTACACTGGGTGTCGACCTGAGTGTGTACTGAGCCAAGACTGCAGCCGAGACAAGGCTTGCGTGCGTCAGAAGTGCGTGGACCCTTGTCCGGGAACGTGTGGACAGAACGCTCGCTGTGACGTCGTAAATCATATCCCCATGTGCAGCTGTCCGCCCGGCTTCTCGGGAAGTCCCTTCGTTGACTGCAGACCTTACAGAGGTACGTTCTCATTGACTAAATTGAGTGAAATTCGAATAGATCTAACGTGCTTTTTTTTTCAATTTTGCAGAACCTGTTGTGACTCAGCCATGCCAACCATCTCCCTGCGGCCCCAACAGTCAGTGCCGAGAGATCAATGGCCAGGCCGTGTGCTCGTGCGTGCAGGGCTACATTGGAAGCCCGCCCACGTGCCGACCAGAGTGTGTAGTGAGCTCCGAGTGTGCTCAGAACGAGGCGTGCAGTAACCAGAAGTGTCGCAACCCTTGCATTGGCACGTGTGGCGTGGGGGCCAGGTGTGAGGTCATCAATCACAACCCCATCTGCAGCTGTCCCGCCAGACACACTGGAGACCCGTTCATTCGCTGTCAACCTGTAGTTGAGGAGCCAGTCAGGGAGCCTCAAGGAAACCCCTGCCAGCCGTCACCCTGTGGACCAAACGCCCAATGTCAAGTACGCGGCGACAGTCCATCTTGCTCGTGTCTGGCCGGCTACCAGGGAGCACCTCCCAACTGTCGTCCCGAGTGTGTCAGTAACAGCGAGTGTGCCAGCAACCGAGCCTGCATCAACCAGAAGTGCGGGGACCCTTGTCCCGGCTCTTGTGGAGCAAATGCTGAATGTCGCGTCGTCAGCCACACGCCCATGTGTCTGTGTGTCGTTGGATATACTGGAGATCCGTTCCGTCAGTGTTTCCCACAACGTAAGATACTGCTGTTACACCTCTGGTTTAAAATGATGATATTTAATATAGGGTGTATTTTGCTTGGAATTATGTGTTATAACATAGATCTGCAACAACCTAAAGCTCATAGAATAGGCTACTTAAAAATAGATATAAAATATTTAGTTTTAAGTTACTAATTTAATTTGTACGTAGTTAGTATTTTTTTTATGTATTTTCAGTAACAAATTTACCTTAACCGCTAATAAAAGTAGTTTGGCGTGCTTTTAACGTTATATCGCTGAATAGAGGTATGTAACACGAGGATTGGGCTTTAAATTAACAGTCTTTTTATCCCGTGTTACCGAGGTAATAAATGTATTTCAGCTGAACCGGTTGTGGAGCAATCAAGACCATGCGTGCCATCTCCATGTGGAGCAAACGCTGAATGCAGAGAACAAAATGGCGCAGGAGCATGTACTTGCCTACCAGAGTACTTTGGAAATCCATATGAAGGATGCCGACCTGAATGTGTCGTTAGTTCTGACTGTGCGTCCAACAAGGCGTGCATGAGCAGCAAGTGCCGTGACCCGTGTCCGGGCACGTGTGGACCTAACGCTGACTGCCAGGTTGTCAACCACCTGTCATCATGTACTTGTAGACCTGGGTACACGGGAGATCCCTTCAGATACTGCAGTCCTAACCCACCTGAACGTAAGTTAACTATTACTGTAAAAAGATTAAATCAAATATTAACTTTTTTTATATTTTTCTAGCGGTAGTTGAAGAACCAAGAAACCCATGCCAGCCATCACCGTGCGGTCCCAACAGTCAGTGTCGCGAGGTGAATGGCCAGGCCGTGTGCTCGTGCCTACCTGGCTACCAGGGTAGTCCCCCTGGCTGTCGACCTGAGTGTGTGGTGAGCGCAGAGTGCGCACAGAACCGAGCGTGCAGCAGTCAGAAGTGCATGGACCCGTGCCCTGGCACGTGTGGCCAGAACGCCAAGTGTCAAGTCATCAACCACAGTCCTATCTGTAGCTGTCAGCAAGGTTATACCGGAGATCCGTTCACCAGATGCCAACCTATTCCACGTAAGTACTCAACAATAAATGGTAATAAAATCTGTAGTGAAAGTGTAAGGAAATACCTGAAAATACAGGTTCACTCTAGCTTCAACCTTATTAACATTTTTTTTATTCTGGAATGTTGAAATTTACCTGAGCACTCTTGTTAGTATATGTCAAATATGCTCAAAGATATTTGTTTTTGAAAAATATACTGCAGACTGAGTTGTTGTAGAAAATAATGCCAAAAATTGAACATTGATTGCCAATAATCATTTTTGCCAATTCTGTTACCATTGCATGTCAATAACAATATCCTTTTAGGATATATTTGACAACAACTATCAAGACTGTCCTGGTAAAAATTCAACATTACAATTTTGCCCGTGGCTGAAGCTAGAGTGCAGAACCTATATTTTGCAGGGATTTCCCCATATCGTAGTTGAAAAATATGTATTACTAGAAGTAACGTCACAGTAGTTTTTTTATAGGCTGTTATCTCTAATTTTCATTTTTTTTTTTTTTTTATTTATTCAGCCATGTCACAATGAGGTAATGATAACTGTGGTCCTAATACTATGAAATGGTAATAGGACTTTATTCAAAATTTAAATTTTATGCATTAATATATATATATATAAATATATATATATATATATATATATATATATATATATATATATATATATATATATATATATATATATATCTATTTTATATATTGATAATTATTATCCAGTTTTATTCTTCCGTTGGCTAATCAGATAATTTAAAATAATATTTCATCTTTCGTTAATCAACTTCTTAGTATCGTATTTCAATTAGATAATAATATTTTTTATGTTATTGCAGCACCTCAACCACAGCCAGTTGAAAACGTATATCGTGACCCATGCGTTCCGTCCCCATGTGGACCATACTCTCAGTGTCGTGACATTGGCGGCTCGCCCTCGTGCTCGTGTCTCTCCACCTACATTGGTAGTCCACCAAACTGCAGACCTGAGTGTATCGTCAACTCAGAGTGTGCCAGCAACCGAGCCTGCATGCGTGAGAAGTGTGGTGATCCGTGTCCAGGAGCGTGTGGTCATCAAGCACAGTGTAGTGTCATCAACCATACACCCATGTGCACGTGTATACAAGGCTATACTGGAGACCCGTTCACCAGCTGTCAACCAAAGCCACAAGAAGGTTGGTTAAAAATATCAATATATATTTTTAATTATGCTTACTGTTTTGTTAAAAGAATGATTAACTTATAATGTCCCTTTTTACAGTCGCTGCAGTTGAATCTGACCCTTGCAACCCATCACCTTGCGGTGCGAATGCTCAATGTCGTGACGGCTCATGCACGTGTCTACCTGAGTATCACGGTGACCCCTACACTGGGTGTCGACCTGAGTGTGTATTGAGCCAAGACTGCAGCCGAGACAAGGCTTGCGTGCGTCAGAAGTGCGTGGACCCTTGTCCGGGAACGTGTGGACAGAACGCTCGCTGTGACGTCGTAAATCATATCCCCATGTGCAGCTGTCCGCCCGGCTTCTCGGGAAGTCCCTTCGTTGACTGCAGACCTTACAGAGGTAAATTGAAACTAATTATGACTTAATACAAAAACGTACGTTACTTGTGAAATTTGTATTGCAAATAATATTAGTTTCAAAAATGTTTCATCATCATACATATGATGAAAATATTTTAGCCGTTTAACAGTATCAAAAGGAGCAAGGCTACTTCACACAAATTGCAAGTTTTTGCCATGTTAAAAATTTCAATTTAATAATCAGTTATTATGATACAATAATTGGAATGATTTGCATTTTAATACATACTTTCAACTTTTATAATAAAATATATGAATACAAATTTTAATATTGTACTCTATATTTAAAATGATATAGGAATTATTATATTTCAATCAACATAGTATTTGTCTCTTCATATATTGCTCAATAAATAAAATTAGAATTTTTAAATATCTAGAAATAATATAAATATATCGTCTATAATTATTTATAAAATTAAGACAGTATATCATATAGTTTTCCACACCAAAAAACAGTTTTTATTTAAAAGGACAGCTTCAGTACACTACCTTAATGTATTTATTTTTTTAACACTTTTCATTCTTGATAAAATTAAAAAAAAAAATGTAGATAAATTGAGTCAGTTCAATTATTGTAAAATACTCTATATTATGTAGGGATTATTTAATGGAGTTGTATATAACTATTTCATAATTATATTTTAAAAAAGAGGCTAGTTATAAAAAAAATTAAATTGCATGCTACATTTTTGAAATTACTGTACACTCAATGCTTTTCAAAATTTTCCAGTTATATATAAATTATTTTCTTTTGCAGAACCTGTTGTGACTCAACCATGTCAGCCTTCTCCCTGTGGCCCCAACAGTCAATGCCGAGAGATCAATGGCCAGGCCGTGTGCTCGTGCGTGCAGGGCTACATTGGAAGCCCGCCCACGTGCCGACCAGAGTGTGTAGTGAGCTCCGAGTGTGCTCAGAACGAGGCGTGCAGTAACCAGAAGTGTCGCAACCCTTGCATTGGCACGTGTGGCGTGGGGGCCAGGTGTGAGGTCATCAATCACAACCCCATCTGCAGCTGTCCCGCCAGACACACTGGAGACCCGTTCATTCGCTGTCAACCTGTAGTTGAGGAGCCAGTCAGGGAGCCACAAGGAAACCCCTGCCAGCCGTCACCCTGTGGACCAAACGCCCAATGTCAAGTACGCGGTGACAGTCCATCTTGCTCGTGTCTGGCCGGCTACCAGGGGGCGCCTCCCAACTGTCGTCCCGAGTGTGTCAGTAACAGCGAGTGTGCCAGCAACCGAGCCTGCATCAACCAGAAGTGCGGAGACCCTTGTCCCGGCTCTTGTGGAGCGAACGCTGAATGTCGCGTCGTCAGCCACACGCCCATGTGCCTGTGTGCAGTTGGCTTCACAGGAGATCCGTTCCGTCAGTGCTCTCCTGCTAGAGGTATATATTTACAAACACTAAAAATAATAATAATAATATTTAATATTATACTTGCTAAATTTTATAACTTGTATTATTATTTATTTATTTTCTTTCAGAACCAGTTGTCGAACAATCAAGACCATGTGTACCATCTCCATGTGGTGCTAACGCTGAATGTAGAGAACAAAATGGCGCTGGAGCGTGCACATGTCTACCTGAGTACATTGGAAACCCGTACGAGGGATGTCGTCCCGAGTGCGTGCTCAGCTCTGACTGTGCGTCCAACAAGGCGTGCATGAGCAGCAAGTGCCGTGACCCGTGTCCGGGCACGTGTGGACCTAACGCTGACTGCCAGGTTGTCAACCACCTGCCATCGTGTACCTGTAGACCTGGGTACACTGGAGATCCGTTCAGATACTGCAGTCTTAACCCACCTGAACGTAAGTTATTTAATTCTATATTAATAGAGTATTTACCTCATTTCTTTTCATTGCAGAAATGTATAGAGGTTGCAAAGTTATGCTACTCCGATTTTTTTCATTTTTTTTTTTTGCAGTCCAGGGAGTATTTTTAAAATATTATTGAAAGTCCTTATTGTGACGTTACGAGGCGTCTGCCCTTAAGTAAAGGATAGGACTTGCCGCCGCGTGATGACACAAAATGGACTTTCAATAATTTTTCAAAAATTTCCAGGGCTGTAAAAAATCTGAAAAAAATTTAGGTAGCATAAATTTGGACCCTGTATCAATTTCTTCAAAACAAAAAATGAGATCGATACTCCATTGTTTCTTAGATATTCAAAACTCGTTCTTAATTTTTTTATTTTTTTAGCTGTTGTTGAAGAGCCAAGAAACCCTTGCCAACCATCACCGTGCGGTCCCAACAGTCAGTGTCGCGAGGTGAATGGCCAAGCCGTGTGTTCGTGCCTACCTGGCTATCAGGGTAGTCCCCCTGGCTGTCGACCTGAGTGTGTGGTGAGCGCAGAGTGCGCACAGAACCGAGCGTGCAGCAGTCAGAAGTGCATGGACCCGTGCCCTGGCACGTGTGGCCAGAACGCCAAGTGTCAAGTCATCAACCACAGTCCTATCTGTAGCTGTCAGCAGGGTTACACTGGAGATCCGTTCACCAGATGTCAGCCTATTCCACGTAAGTACTTTATTTTTTTTATTGTAATTTTTTCATTTTTTTTGTCAACTTCAAATCATTATATTATAAACGGTTAATTAATAATAATGTATTTATTTAATTATTCTATTTGTACTTTCAGCTTCTCCGGTAGTTGAGTCACCACAACAGTATATCAATCCTTGCGCACCAAGTCCATGTGGGCCTTATTCACAATGCAGAGATATCGGAGGATCACCATCTTGTTCCTGTATTGTTGGCTACATTGGAAGTCCACCTAATTGCCGACCAGAATGCATTGTCAACTCAGAGTGTTCCAGCAACCGTGCTTGCATGAGGGAGAAATGTGGTGACCCTTGTCCAGGATCTTGCGGTCAAAATGCCGAGTGCAACGTCATCAACCATACTCCAATGTGCACTTGCATCCAAGGCTACACTGGAGATCCATTCTCAGCATGCAGGCCTAATCCTCCACCTGGTAAGATTTATATTTTTAAGTAAACTGGGAGTTTTAGTAGCAAAATATAAGAAAGTAAATTACCGTTGAAATAAAAATATACACTTATATAACTTCAAGATCTTACAATAAAAGATACATATAATGTTTCAAATTTAATAATATTTAATTTATAACGTTAATAATTTATTATTTTTTACCAAAAATAATTTATTTTTAAAAATGAAGTTGAATAATAGTTATAAGTTATAAGATATTATTTAAATAATATTAAATATTTATGATGCATAAAAATTATTGTTTGTTTATAAATATCGTCATTCATTTTATTTGATTTGTTTATTGGATCCAATACATAAACTCCTTATTGTGGATACATTGATAGATACATAATATTATAATAGTTACAATCCTTAAACATAAAATAAAATATGCAAGATCAATAATTTGAAACAAGTTACATATTGCATTCCTGTGAAAATTGACGACAATTTTCATTTATTAAAAATGCATTATTTGTATTCTAGAAAGAGAACCCGTGATCAACGACCCATGCAACCCATCTCCGTGCGGACCTAACGCTCAATGTCGTGACGGCTCATGCACGTGTCTACCTGAGTATCACGGTGACCCCTACACTGGGTGTCGTCCTGAGTGTGTACTGAGCCAAGACTGCAGCCGAGAAAAGGCTTGCGTGCGTCAGAAGTGCGTGGACCCTTGTCCGGGAACGTGTGGACAGAACGCTCGCTGTGACGTCGTAAATCATATCCCCATGTGCAGCTGTCCGCCCGGCTTCTCGGGAAGTCCTTTCGTTGACTGCAGACCTTACAGAGGTACGTTCTCATTGACTTAATTGAGTGAAATTCGAATCTATCTAACGTGCTTTTTTCTTCTTTGCAGAACCAGTGGTGACTCAGCCATGCCAACCATCTCCATGCGGCCCCAACAGTCAGTGCCGAGAGATCAATGGCCAGGCCGTGTGCTCGTGCGTGCAGGGCTACATTGGAAGCCCACCCACGTGCCGACCAGAGTGTGTAGTGAGCTCCGAGTGTGCTCAGAACGAGGCGTGCAGTAACCAGAAGTGTCGCAACCCTTGCATTGGCACGTGTGGCGTGGGGGCCAGGTGTGAGGTCATCAATCACAACCCCATCTGCAGCTGTCCCGCCAGACACACTGGAGACCCGTTCATTCGCTGTCAACCTGTAGTTGAGGAGCCAGTCAGGGAGCCTCAAAGAAACCCCTGCCAGCCGTCACCCTGTGGACCAAACGCCCAATGTCAAGTACGCGGCGACAGTCCATCGTGCTCGTGTCTGGCCGGCTACCAGGGGGCGCCTCCCAACTGTCGTCCCGAGTGTGTCAGTAACAGCGAGTGTGCCAGCAACCGAGCCTGCATCAACCAGAAGTGCGGAGACCCTTGTCCCGGCTCTTGTGGGGCGAACGCTGAATGTCGCGTCGTCAGCCACACGCCCATGTGTCTGTGTGTCGTTGGATATACTGGAGATCCGTTCCGTCAGTGTTCTCCTGCAAGAGGTATATATCAGTATATTTAAATTGAATTCAAATTCAAATTTTTAAAATTATTTCATGTCTTATTCTTCAGAATAACGAAAATTTTTCAATTACCCTCTGAATTCATATGTTTTTTATGTTTTTTTTTTTTTTTTTTTTTTTCTTTATTCCTATTACATCAATGTAAAAAAATACTTAATTCGAAGGATGCTAATCTTAGTAATCTATATACATTCAATGCTTCTGCATATATCTGATAATTTAAGGGAATTGAATTGTTTTCGATGGGATAAAAAGTTTAATACTTCCATCGAAACATATTTAGATTGACAATGAATGAATGTATGAATATATAACAACTAGAAATAACACAAAAGTTTCTATTTCAATAAATTTAGTGAAGAAAACTTGACTATGAAACGCAAAAATTTAAGACAAGTAATTAAATTTAATAAATTACCACACTGTAAATATGGTCATATTTAATGTTAATGTAAATATTTATTTCTTTATATATATAAAAAGCTAATTTGTTATAATCATTTCTTTCGAGTTAATAATAAATTAATTGTCATAATGTATTTTTTTTCCAGAACCAGTTGTTGAACAATCAAGACCATGTGTACCATCTCCATGTGGTGCTAACGCTGAATGTAGAGAACAAAATGGCGCTGGAGCGTGCACATGTCTACCTGAGTACATTGGAAACCCGTACGAGGGATGTCGTCCCGAGTGCGTGCTCAGCTCTGACTGTGCGTCCAACAAGGCGTGCATGAGCAGCAAGTGCCGTGACCCGTGTCCGGGCACGTGTGGACCTAACGCTGACTGCCAGGTTGTCAACCACCTGCCATCGTGTACCTGTAGACCTGGGTACACTGGAGATCCGTTCAGATACTGCAGTCCTAACCCACCTGAACGTAAGTTAACTTTTACTGCAATAATGTAAAATCAAATATTAACTTTGTTTCTTTTTTCTAGCGGTTGTTGAAGAACCAAGAAACCCATGTCAACCATCACCGTGCGGTCCCAACAGTCAGTGTCGCGAGGTGAATGGCCAGGCCGTGTGCTCGTGCCTACCTGGCTACCAGGGTAGTCCCCCTGGCTGTCGACCTGAGTGTGTGGTGAGCGCAGAGTGCGCACAGAACCGAGCGTGCAGCAGTCAGAAGTGCATGGACCCGTGCCCTGGCACGTGTGGCCAGAACGCCAAGTGTCAAGTCATCAACCACAGTCCTATCTGTAGCTGTCAGCAGGGATATACTGGAGATCCGTTCAGTCGCTGCTATCCTATACCTGGTACGTTGCTCTTTTTAAATACATGTAAAAATAAGTTTTAACAATTTGTTTGTTTTTTTCAGCTCCTAAACCACAACCAATTGAGACAGTCTACCAAGACCCATGCGTTCCGTCTCCATGCGGTCCATACTCTCAGTGTCGTGACATTGGCGGCTCGCCCTCGTGCTCTTGTCTCTCTACCTACATTGGTAGTCCACCAAACTGCAGACCTGAGTGTGTCGTCAACTCAGAGTGTGCCAGCAACCGAGCCTGCATGCGTGAGAAGTGTGGTGACCCGTGTCCAGGAGCGTGCGGTCATCAAGCACAGTGTAGTGTCATCAACCATACACCCATGTGCACATGTATTGAAGGATACACGGGAGATCCGTTCACCAGCTGTCAACCTCGACCACGACGTAAGCTATTTTTTTTTATAATTATTAATAATTTTTAATTCAGTTATTCAATTTTTAATGTTATATCTCTAGGTTTGCTTTCTTTATATAATTTTCTTATCATGATAAATGTATTAACAAGATCATTCATTATATACAGCACAAGAACCTGTGATTGAAGACCCTTGCAACCCATCACCTTGCGGTGCGAACGCTCAATGTCGTGACGGCTCATGCACGTGTCTACCTGAGTTCCACGGTGACCCCTACACTGGGTGTCGACCTGAGTGTGTCATCAGCTCCGACTGCAGTCGCGACAAAGCTTGCACACAACGCAAGTGTCGCGACCCGTGTCCGGGAACTTGTGGACAGAACGCTCGCTGTGACGTCGTAAATCACGTGGCTATGTGCAGCTGTCTAGAAGGAATGCAAGGAGATCCATTTGTTGCCTGCAGACCAGTGCCAGGTATAATAAAATTAAAAATAGAATGTTGAGTTGCATATTACAAGGATAAAAACAGCAGATATTAATTTTTTTTTTTTTTTTTTTTGGTACTAGATTGATAAATGATTTCTTTCAATCATTCAAATTTTATTTGCTATCCGCAATACAATAAATATGGTCCTATATATATTATCTATCGTAGAATATTATATCCTACATTTTTTATACAAATTTGACATTGAAGTCAAATCATTGCATTGATTAACTTTTTAATGGGAACAATACAAGATATCAAATAATATTTTCTCAAAATAGTATCCTAGCATCAGTAAGATAATTAATATTTAAAAAAAAAAAAAAACATTTTCCACTTAAATCCATAATATGAAGATTTAAAATAATAATATTTTTTTGGAAAATCGTATTTTCCTTATACTTTTCTTCACTATATTATAAAATTTACAAAATATTTAATTAAATGCCATACTTTTTTCTAGCTCCTGTTGTGACTCAGCCATGCCAACCATCTCCATGCGGCCCCAACAGTCAATGCCGAGAGATTAATGATCAGGCCGTATGCTCTTGCGTGCCGGGCTACATTGGAAGCCCGCCATCTTGCCGTCCAGAATGTGTTCAAAGCTCCGAGTGTGGACAAAACGAGGCTTGTGTGAACCAGAAGTGTCGAGACCCTTGCCCTGGTACATGCGGGGTTGGTGCGAGGTGTGAGGTTGTTAACCACAACCCCATCTGCAGCTGTCCATCCAGATACACTGGAGACCCGTTCACCAGATGTTATCCAACACGTAAGTGCCACAATCCAAAAAGCAAACTTACAGTGTTAGTAAAAAAGATTTATTTTAAATTTTGTTTTTCTTATTTACAGCTGAGCCCGTTGTAACACCTCCAGGCAACCCCTGCCAGCCATCTCCTTGTGGTCCATACGCTCAATGCAAGGAAGTTGGAGACAGTCCCTCATGTTCATGTCTACCTACCTACATTGGGGCACCTCCCAACTGTCGTCCCGAGTGTGTCAGTAACAGCGAGTGTGCCAGCAACCGAGCTTGTGTCAACCAAAAATGTGTTGATCCTTGCCCTGGCTCATGTGGAGCAAACGCTGAATGTCGCGTCGTCAGCCACACGCCCATGTGCCTGTGTGTCGTTGGATATACTGGAGATCCATTCCGTCAATGCTCTCCTGCAAGAGGTATGCAATAGAACATTAAAAAACATTATATCAACAATAAAACAAAATTCACTTTATCATATCATCAAATTATGTCATTCTAATTTTTTTTTCGTAATTTCAGAACCAGTTATTGAACAGTCAAGACCATGTGTGCCATCTCCATGCGGTGCTAACGCTGAATGTAGAGAACAAAATGGCGCTGGAGCGTGCACATGTCTACCTGAGTACATTGGAAACCCGTACGAGGGATGTCGTCCCGAGTGCGTGCTCAGCTCTGACTGTGCGTCCAACAAGGCGTGCATGAGCAGCAAGTGCCGTGACCCGTGTCCGGGCACGTGTGGACCTAACGCTGACTGCCAGGTTGTCAACCACCTGCCATCGTGTACCTGTAGACCAGGGTACACGGGAGATCCATTCAGATACTGCAGTCCTAACCCACCTGAACGTAAGTTATTTTAATCTATAATAAGTGTTTCACATTATATTGAAACTTGTTCTTTTCTTCTAGCGGTTGTTGAAGAACCAAGAAACCCATGTCAACCATCTCCATGCGGTCCCAACAGTCAGTGTCGCGAGGTGAATGGCCAGGCTGTGTGCTCGTGCCTACCTGGCTACCAGGGTAGTCCCCCTGGCTGTCGACCTGAGTGCGTCGTCAATTCTGAATGTCCTCAAACCAAGGCTTGCAGTAACCAAAAATGTATCGACCCGTGCCCAGGGACTTGTGGACAGAATGCAAGATGCAATGTTATCAACCATAGTCCAATTTGTAGCTGTCAACAAGGATACACTGGAGATCCGTTCACCAGATGTTATCCTATTCCACGTAAGTGTGAACCTGAAAATTTCTGTTTTGTATCAATCAAGAAAATATAAATATTTTCTATAAATATAATATTATTAATAATCCAATTAAAGTCTCCATTTTGGTACTAATTAACTCTTCCATTTGCAGCTCCACCTGAGAGTCGTCCCGAGCCTGTTATTGTCAACCCTTGCGTTCCTTCCCCATGTGGACCTCACGCTATATGTCAGGCCGTTGGTCAATCACCTTCATGTTCCTGTGAACCTGGTTACATTGGTAGCCCACCAAACTGCCGGCCAGAGTGTGTGGTTAATTCAGAGTGTGCAAGCAACCGCGCGTGTATGCGTGAAAAATGCCGCGACCCGTGTCCGGGAGCGTGCGGTTTTGGAGCTCAATGCTCTGTTATCAGTCACACACCAATGTGTACTTGTCCATCTGGTTATACTGGTGATCCATTTAACAGCTGTTCACCAAAACCACAAGAAGGTAAACATTCGTAAAATTGTCATTACTTAAATAAAATTAAGTTACTTTTCTTCCAAGAAAATAAAAATTAAATATTTCTATTCTTTACAGTCGCTCCAATCGTGACTGACCCTTGCAACCCATCACCTTGCGGTGCAAACGCTCAATGTCGTGACGGCTCATGCACGTGTCTACCTGAGTATCACGGTGACCCCTACACTGGGTGTCGACCTGAGTGTGTACTGAGCCAAGACTGCAGCCGAGACAAGGCTTGCGTGCGTCAGAAGTGCGTGGACCCTTGTCCGGGAACGTGTGGACAGAACGCTCGCTGTGACGTCATCAACCACGTGCCCATGTGCAGCTGTCCGCCTGGCTTCTCGGGAAGTCCTTTCATATCTTGTAACCCCGTTCAAGGTACTTCAATATGCATTTTATTTATTTAGAAATTCAAAGCTATTTTATATTGACTTTTATATACTTGCATTCATTTTATTAAATTATTTTTCTTACAAAACATCTTATTACTGTAGAAAAAATAAAAAACTGTATAAAAAATTAATGAACGTTACAAAATTTTCTTCTTATTTCACTCAGTTTAATAAAAAAAATCTGTTTTGCAGAACCTGTGAAGTCTCAGCCCTGCAATCCATCTCCATGCGGCCCCAACAGTCAGTGCCGAGAGATCAATGACCAGGCCGTGTGCTCGTGCGTGCCCGGCTACGTAGGCAGCCCGCCCTCGTGCCGTCCAGAGTGCGTAGTCAACTCTGATTGCAGTCTTGCCGAGGCTTGTAACAACCAGAAGTGTCGCGACCCTTGTCCCGGAACATGTGGAGTTGGAGCAAGGTGTCAGGTCATCAACCATAACCCTATCTGCAGTTGTCCGTCCAGATATACTGGAGACCCGTTCCTCAGATGTTATCCAACACGTAAGTGTTATATTAGAATGATAACTCAATATAAATTTTAGTTTCAGATTGAGCATATTTTAACATTCTGTTTTTGTTTACAGCTGAGCCCGTTGTAACACCTCCAGGCAACCCCTGCCAGCCATCTCCTTGTGGTCCATACGCTCAATGCAAGGAAGTTGGCGACAGTCCCTCATGTTCATGTCTACCTACCTACATTGGAGCACCTCCCAACTGTCGTCCCGAGTGTGTCAGTAACAGCGAGTGTGCCAGCAACCGAGCTTGTGTCAACCAGAAATGTATTGATCCTTGTCCCGGCTCTTGTGGGGCGAACGCTGAATGTAGAGTTATCAGTCACGCACCTAACTGTTACTGTTCACCTGGCTTTGAAGGAGATCCATTCCGACAGTGTGTTAAGCCTGAAGGTAAATTTGATTAATATTTCATCACTTTATATTATACAACTATGAAAATAGATTACGAGTTATTTATATGGTTTTTAATATTTCAGAACCTATTGCTCGACCTGCTGTTAAACCTTGCTTCCCATCACCGTGTGGAGCAAATGCAATTTGTAGGGAGCAAAATGGTGCAGGAGCTTGCCTTTGTTTACCTGATTTTTACGGAAACCCGTACGAGGGATGTCGTCCCGAGTGCGTGGTGAACTCTGACTGCGCGTCCAACAAGGCGTGCATGAACAGCAAATGCAAGGATCCGTGCCCAGGAACGTGTGGACAAAACGCGAACTGCCAGGTCGTAAACCATCTACCATCTTGTACTTGCTACCCTGGTCATACAGGAGATCCATTCAGATACTGCAATGTTATTCCACCTCAACGTAAGTTCAAACAAAAATAATGATAAAAAAAATAATGTATATTTTTTTTCATTATAAATATTAAATATACATATTATTTTTATTGCATTATAATTTTTCGTATGTTTACTTAACAGCGGTTGTTGAAGAACCAAGAAACCCATGTCAACCATCGCCGTGCGGCCCTAACAGTCAGTGTCGAGAGGTGAACAACCAGGCTGTTTGCTCGTGCCTACCTGGCTACCAGGGTAGTCCACCTGGCTGTCGACCTGAGTGCGTTGTTAGCTCGGAATGTCCACAAAACAAAGCCTGCAACAATCAAAAGTGCATAGATCCATGCCCTGGAACTTGTGGCCAGAACGCCAAATGCAACGTTATTAACCACAGTCCCATCTGCAGCTGTACTCAAGGCTATACGGGAGATCCGTTCACAAGATGTTATCCTATTCCTCGTAAGTTTCCTTTTCCGAGCGTATTATTTATTAAATTTTATGAAATATATATTACAGCTTCACTCGAGAATTAAATTATTCCTGTGACAACACATTAATGTTATTCTTCTTATTTCAGCACCTGCCCCACGACCTGTCCAACCGGCATACGTTGACCCATGTGTTCCAAATCCATGTGGTCCGTACTCGCAATGTCGCGATATAGGAGGCTCGCCCTCTTGCTCTTGCTTGGCCAACTACTTCGGCTCGCCACCCAACTGCCGACCTGAATGCCTCGTGAGCTCAGACTGTGCCAGCAACTTAGCTTGCATGCGAGAGAGATGTCGAGACCCTTGCCCTGGATCGTGCGGAGCTAGTGCTCAGTGCAACGTCATCAACCATACTCCGATCTGTACATGTCCCTCGGGATACACTGGAGACCCGTTCATCAGTTGTTATCCTAAACCACTAGAAGGTATTTAAAATATATATTAAATCTTAAAATATACATATAATCTATGTGTCTTCTTTTTCTAAACTTGTATTTTAAAATTACAGTTAAACCAGTGGAAACAGATCCTTGTAATCCATCACCCTGCGGTCCAAACGCACAATGCAGAGATGGCACATGCACTTGTATAGCAGAATATCATGGAGATCCATACAGCGGTTGTAGACCGGAATGTGTTCTGAGTCAAGACTGTCCGAGGAACAAGGCTTGTGTCCGTCAGAAGTGCGTTGACCCATGTCCTGGAGTGTGTGGACAGAACGCCCGGTGTGACGTCGTCAACCACTACCCAATGTGCAGCTGCATAGAAGGCTACACTGGAGAACCGTTCATCAGTTGTAGACCTGTGCCTGGTTAGTAAATATATGAAATTTTAATTTTGTACCCTGGATGCTAAATTTAATTATAGTTCCTCTTACAGTACATAATGTCACTAACGTTATTTTCTCTCTTTTTTAGAACCTGTTAAGTCCCAGCCATGCAACCCATCTCCATGCGGCCCCAACAGTCAGTGCCGAGAGATCAATGGCCAGGCTGTGTGCTCGTGCCTCTCAGGCTACATTGGCAGTCCTCCATCTTGCCGACCTGAATGCGTTGTCAGTTCTGAATGTGGACAAAACGAGGCTTGTATCAACCAGAAGTGTCGTGACCCTTGCCCTGGCACATGCGGTCTTCAAGCTCGTTGCGAAGTACGAAACCATAACGCCATCTGTAGCTGTCCTGCTGGATCTACCGGCGATCCATTCTCTAGATGTTATCCTATACGTAAGTTTAACACTATTAAATAATGTTAAACTGAAACTAAATTTAATTTCTTTCTTTAGCACTTCCTCCTCGTGTACCCGTCATCAAAGAAGACCCATGTATTCCAAATCCATGTGGTCCACATGCGGACTGTCGTGTGGTTGGCGACAGTCCATCTTGCTCATGTAGAGCCACGTACATTGGAGCGCCACCTAACTGCCGTCCTGAATGTGTCTCCAACTCGGAATGTGACAGACAAAAGGCGTGCATACACCAGAAATGTCAGGACCCTTGTCCAGGGTCATGCGGCCTCGAGGCTCTTTGCCGAGTGGCAATGCATGTCCCCAACTGTTACTGTCCTCCAGGTCACATTGGTGACCCCTTCTCTCGCTGCTACCCTGCTCCTCCACGTAAGTATTCACAAAAACAACTCAAGTGTGAAATTAATAATTTGTACCATTCTTTCAGCATTAATAATAACCTAGTTTGTAAGAATATTATGTTATTAGGAAATTATATAGGAAGGTTTAGAGAAAATTATTTAGGCAGGATGTATTTCAATTACAGCAATGAAGACATCTGAGAAGAAAATGAAGAAGCATGTACCCATATGTACTTGCACGTCTATTATTTTTTATGTATGCATGGTTCAATGTGCATTTTATATGTAGCATGATTATGTGTCTATGTTTGTTTTGCATGATATTATATAAAAAATTAGTTTATAGCATGTTTTGAAGAACATGAGAATGCGGAATTCTTGCATGATTTATAATAAAGCTTAAGCAATGCTTTGTAAGAATGTACTCTTGTACTGTATTATATTTTAAATTATGAGTACATTTCTTACAAAGAATATTGCAGAGCCTCTTTTGATCAGAGGTTAAAATGTTTCGTATGAACGTTACAGAACCACCTCCAGAGGCGGTCGTAACGAGACCCTGTCAGCCGTCACCGTGCGGTCCGAACGCTCGGTGCCACGAGGAGAACAACTACGCGGTGTGCGAGTGCGAGCCCGAGTACCACGGTAACCCGTACGAGGGCTGCAGACCTGAGTGTCTGGTGAGCTCCGACTGCGCCATGAACAAGGCTTGCATCCGCAACAAGTGCGCTGACCCGTGCCCCGGCACGTGCGGCGTGGGGGCTGTCTGCATGGTGTCCAACCATATTCCGATCTGTAGCTGCCCCGAGGGAACATCTGGAGATGCCTTCCGTATTTGTAACTACGTGCCTATCAGACGTAAGTCACTTAATATTATTTTCATATTCAAAAATAAAATCCTATTAAACAATATATTATATTATGATGGTTATGAACATAAAATCAAAATACTTCATACACTCGTCGCTTTTGAAAATTTCCCACTTGCAACCTTGTTAATCACCATGCCTTGTTTTATTCTTACGAGGCATGGTGAAAAAAGGCTGCAAAGGGAACTTTTCCGAGGCGACGTACGACCGTACATTTTAAGTAAGACACAATAGTGTGTATTATAGCATTATAGCTCTATATTTCACACTTGATTTTTTTTTTCACTTTGCTTGCTATAATTTAATAACGTCAGCAATGAAACAAAAAAAAATTACCTTAATAAATTTTGCAACAAATTTGATTTTAAACTATATTATTTTGTTTCTAAGTTCTTAAATATTCACTGTAATGTAGAGCTAATTTAAACATGACAAATGTATAATATTTTAAAAACGTCTATGACAATAATGAATGACTTTCTTATATTACAATTTGTTACATTACAGAAGAGCCGCTTGAAAGAGCCGACCCTTGCTACCCGAACCCTTGCGGCCCCAACACCCGGTGCACGGCGTCTCCGAACGGTCACGCCCTCTGCGAATGTCTGCCCGGGTTCCACGGCAGTCCCGACTCAGGATGTCGCCACGAGTGCGTGCTGAGCTCCGACTGCCCGCGCGACAAGGCGTGTTCCAACAACAAGTGCGTGGACCCTTGTCCGGGAACGTGTGGCTACCGCGCACGCTGCAACGTTATCAACCACAGTCCCATCTGTAGCTGTCCCGTACCAACAACCGGAGATCCGTTCACCGAGTGCAAGGAGATGCCAGGTGAGAACACTGATGATAAGATAGTGGATAAGATCCTCCTTCCTTTACCAGGCTAAATTTATAATAGATAACATCAAGTCCAGAATCTGTTACTATGGAGACCGCGAGATGAAATTAAGAAAACTGAAATTTTTGATCGATTTTTTATGAAATAACAGGTTATTTTCAACGTACAGATAGGGGACATATCTCTTAAATCATAAATAAGATGTCAATGTTTTTGCAGTTGACTGTCTATTAAATATTATATTACATGAATTAAAGCTTAAAAAATAATAATACACACAGCAACTTACATATTGCTACTTTTAAATATTAATATAAGAAAAAGCTTTTCGTTTTTTAACATATCACAAATTAATATTCATCTTTTGTACATAAAAATCTGCTCATGTAAAGTATAGCAAACATTATAAACGTGATTAAACATCCTTCCCATATTCTAACCCGTTAAATAATATTTCAGAGGTTCGCGATCCATGCAACCCGTCTCCCTGCTCCGTCAACGGTCAATGTCGTGTTGTGAACGGCGCTGCTGCTTGCACGTACCCCGAGTGCGTCATCAACCCAGATTGCTCAAGGGACAAGGCCTGCTTCAACCAAAAGTGTCGCGACCCGTGCGTGGACGCGTGCGGCGTGAACGCTCTGTGCCAAGTGGTGAACCACAACCCGGTGTGCAGCTGCCCTGAGGGATTCATGGGATCTGCCAGGGTCGAGTGCAGACGCCAGCCAGCAGAACGTAAGTCGATCGAGAAAATGCTTTCATATTACACGCTAGAGTACATATTAATGCAAGCTTTAGGCTACAAGTTGGTACAAGTAATGTAATTAAATTACATAATTAATTAAATAAATTAATTAAATTTAAACAAAAAAAAATCCAAATTCTCAGTACTGATGGATTTTTTAATCAGATTTTGGTAAACTTAAATTTTCAAATTTAAAATTTGTACCAGTTCAGTCCCTAATAATTTTTCAAATGAAAAAAATTGTAGTTTAAAAATTTATTTACAAAATTTAACTGTATAGGTTATTTCCTTATAAATTACAGAAAACGGTAATCAAATACCCTAAATTGATTAACAAACAAAATTAAATAAAGTCAATATTGTTCATAACGTATAATTTATTTACAGAACCACCAAGGCCGGAATGCACAGACAACTCCGAATGCACCAACGACAAGGCTTGTATCAACCAGCGGTGCCTGAACCCTTGCGCAGAGTACCCCAACTCTTGCAGCGTCAACGCAGAGTGCCACGTGCAAATGCACCGTCCCATATGCTCGTGCCGTGACGGATTCACTGGCAATGCACAGAGCGTGTGCTACGAAAGTAAGTACCCTCACCTTTGTTAATGAAAATAAGATCAATTTAATTATTAACATATGTTTATTATTATAGCTGTATAATAATACAAGTTAAAGCAGTGAGAACTCTAAAATTCATTTATTTATACTGACAAATAAAATATAATTTACGCTGAAAAATATCATCAGTATAAACATTGAACTAATAATTCTGCTGCTGTTTCAGTCGGTTGCCGCTCAGACTCTGAATGCCCACCAACTCAGGCTTGTGTCAACCGACAATGCGAGGACCCGTGCACGTACACTCAGTGCGGCACCGGCGCCTTGTGTCGTAGCGACGGTCACCGTGCAAGATGTTACTGTCCCGACGGTTACCGCGGGGACGCTAACGTGCAGTGCAGACGTCCGGAATGTACATCAGATTCAGAGTGTCCGAACCACCTGGCGTGTCGTAACGAACGCTGTGAAGACCCTTGCCGCTGCGCTCCTGGTGCTCAATGTACCGTCAACAACCACTCGCCGAGGTGCTCGTGTCCTCCAGGTTACCTTGGAGACCCGTACACCGCTTGCAACATCGCTCCGGTCGAGGCGCCTCCAGAGTGCACCATGGACGCGGACTGTTCCAGCAAACTCGCCTGCTTCAGTGGGGAATGTCGCAACCCTTGTAAAGAAACCAAGCCTTGTGGAGCAAACAGCGAATGTACCGTTGTCGATACCTTACCTCTAAGAACCATGGCTTGCTTATGCTTGCCTGGTTTTGTTGGAGATGCAGATATTGAATGTAGACCAGGTAAGAAATATTTTCAACCATTTAATATTTTGAAGTCATTGCTTGGGAAAATTCAAAATTGCAAATAATTTTAAATAAAAGTAAATAGTCTAACCATAAATTTGATAATTTTTATTTTACTTTCAATTCATTAATTGATTTAAAAATATCAATATTAAATTATTAAATTTAACACAACTAACAAATAAAATCGCTTCTCTCCTCAAATAAATTTATAGCTTTTAGTGCTAATTAACAATACTTAAAAAATGCTAATTCTTATGTTACAGGTGCTTATATCAACGTACAATGCATAACAATAATACCTCAATCCTATCCCAATACCTTTTATAACGAATAAAAACAGCAACATGCCTATTAATATGTAGCTAATTAACACATTAGTTTCAGCGATCCGTCAAATCTCGATCTCGTTTCTGACCGATGTTCTTACTTTGCAGCTCCCCAAGAACAGCCTGGCTGCAAGAGCAACGACGAGTGTGGTACCACCGAGACTTGCCTCAACAGACAGTGCGTGAACCCGTGCACCGTGTCCAACCCGTGCGCACGCACCGCCACTTGTCAAGCTGAGAACCACCGCGCGATGTGCCGCTGTCCTTCGGGACTGCTCGGCGATCCGTTCGTCAACTGTTACCAGAGTAAGTACTCGGAATTTAACAGTCCAACAAGAAATATAACAAGGGTTGGTTAAAAAAAATAGCTTGAAAAGGGAAAATGTTTAAAATTTAATAAATTTCTCTCGGCAAAATATTACTTTGATGTTTTATTTTGTTGGTACATCGAAGCTTTGATCAATTCGAGAGAAAGAATTTCCGCTCGGGGTGATAGCTTAAAAAATAGAACAACAAAATCTTGGTGTTATATAAAAAGGAGGAGATTGAAGAAGTGTCTTACGCTCTCTTTATTTGCAGCACCGGTATCTCAGCCAGAGTGCACGTCCGACCCGGAGTGTTCCAACGACCGCGCGTGCATCTCGCAGTCTTGCCAGGACCCTTGTCAGGTGGCCAATCCTTGTGGAAGCTCGGCCATCTGTCGCACCGACCAGCACCGTCCGGTCTGCCACTGTCCTGATGGATGGGGCGGCAACCCACAGACGCAGTGCTACAAACGTGAGTCATCGTAGCAATAATTGTCAGGTCTTTATTACCCAATATCAATAAATTTTCATTATTAAATTAAATAAAACATACCCTAATTGAGAAATTACGTATTCAACTCATCTTTTACACGTATTTTTAGCTCTAAAACACATCTTATTTCCTCTTCGCTCAAAATGAGGATGAAATTAAGACAATATTTCTAACATTTTATGCTCAAGAAGAGGGGGAAAAAAAAGACACTATCTCGTCTTTTTCCCTCTAAAATGTTGCAAAATAGGAGGGAATTAGACGAGAAGAGAGCTTAATATAATAAAAGATGAAGTTTATTTCCACTCAGGTACATTTATTAAAAAATGTAAATAAAAAACTTTTTAATTTCTATTTGTTTAGTAGAATGGAATAATAATTATTAAATTATCTCACAATAAGTCAGTTCTGTTGTTCTAATTTTGTACTTTTATTATTACAGCTGAATGCAACATCGACGCTGACTGTCCATACGATCGCGCATGCATGGGTGGCCAGTGCCTTGACCCGTGCCGTGTGACCCAGTGTGGTCGCGGAGCCGAATGTCGCGCTCAGTCTCACCAAGCCAGCTGCTTCTGTCCAGTCGGTACTCAGGGTAACCCTAGCTCGGCTTGTATCGCCGTGCAGTGTCAATACAACGAAGATTGCGCGGACCATGAGGCTTGTGACCGTCTTAACCGCGTGTGTCGCCCCGTCTGTGAGGAGGATACTTGTGCATCCAGCGCCGAGTGTCTTGGCCGCGGTCACCAGGCCGTGTGCCAATGTCCTGTCGGCAAGTCTGGAAACCCGTACATCGAGTGTCGTCGTCCGGGGATCCCAATTGAGGCGGAACCTGAGCCAGAATGTCGTCAGGACGGAGACTGTCCATCACAACATGCGTGTATCGACCAGACGTGCCAGAACCCTTGTCGCGTGTCCCAGTTGTGCTCGCCAGACCAGCACTGCCGAGTGCAGGATACTCTGCCTCTGCGTACTATGATGTGCGAGTGCCCCTCCGACACCATCACGGGCAAAGATGGACAATGCAAGACCATCGGTGAGTCGTCAATTTTCATTATACATATAACCAAGTTTTAGGATTAAAGGTCTCAATTCTCCATAAATTTATTATATAGTCATACTGCATGCTTATTGCAGCTCACAATAAACATTTCAATACATGTTTTAATTGTTTCTAAGATGAGAGAGACTTTATTTTGCCACATTATTTTAACATTGTCCCGGTTGTTTGCAGCTCCTCCAACTACACAATGCCAGGTTGACAGCGACTGTCCCAGCCAGGACAAGTGTCTGCGAGGAAGTTGCATTGAGGCGTGCCGCGTGGACACCTGCGGCTCGAACGCTCAGTGTCTGTCGCAGGACCACCGCGGAATCTGCTCGTGTGCCCCTGGCTACACCGGCAACCCGCACATCGAGTGTACCAACGGTACGTCTCTTATTTAAACAATAGAAATTAATTAAAAAATGGGAATACTTCCCTTAGAAATTTGTTGAATTAATTAAGAAAAATTTAAATATCTGAAATTTAAAGTAATTAATGGTAATTAGAATTAGTAGTAATTGTTTTTAGGTTTAACTAGCATTTTTATCAGGAGAAATTTAGACCATCAACCTCATCAGAACTAATGAAACAACATCACATGCAGCATATTTAAAAAAAAAAAAAAAAAAAAAAACTAAAATGATACAAAATTAGTTTTAATATATTTCTTACTTGTTTGTGTATAAAAACTTTAAATCTGCATGACGAATAATATTTTTTTACTGAATATTTTGAGAGTACGCAGTTAAAATAAATCTTGATGTTAGGATTTTAATTTGTTGCTCATCCATCACAAGTTCTAATTATAGATCGTTTAAATTTTCAGTTGCCAAGATCCCGATGCTACCACCTCCACCCGAGTGCTCACGCGACGACGACTGTCCTGAACAGCGGGCGTGTCAAAACAGCTTCTGCGTGAACCCGTGCGTGAGGGGCGACCCTTGCGGCCGAGGAGCCTTCTGCCACGTGGAGCGCCACCAGCCGGTGTGTCGCTGCCCCGCTGGCTATGAGGGCAACCCTCGCACCGAGTGCAGGCCTCGTAAGTCATCCAGTTCTCCATTTACAACCCTAGCTGAAAAATTACGTCTTCAATCTAAACTTAATCTTTTTACCTCTAAAACACATCTTATTTCCTCTTTGCTCAAAATGAGGATGAAATGAAGACAATATTTATAACATTTTATGCACAAAAAGAGAGAAAAATACGTAATCTCGTCTTTTTCCCTCTTTTTTCCTCTATAATGATGCAAAATAAGAGGAAATTAGACAAGAGGAGAGCTTAATAGTGAATAAAAGATGAAATTTATTTCAACTCGGGAATACTCTGATATGTAACCGTGTCTTAACCAAATGTTTTCTTTGCTACAGCGCCTGCATCTATTGTGGGATGTACCGGACACTCTGACTGTCCCATGGACGAGTCTTGCGTCAACAGCCGTTGTGTCAGCCCTTGTAACTGTGGACCGAACTCAGAGTGCAAGGTGCAAAATCATTACGCTATCTGCTTCTGCAAACCAGGGTACTCAGGAAACCCACTTGTTGGATGCCAGAAACGTAAGTTTTAACAAACTATAATTTAAATTTGATCATGAATCACAGATATTAAAATTAATTACCTAATTACTTTATTCTAACTTACGATAATATATTTGCAGTGGGATGCCAGTCGGACAGTGAATGTTCAGACGATCAACAATGCTACAATGGCGAATGTATCAACCCTTGTCTGTTATCCAACCCCTGTGGACTGAATGCAGAATGTTACGCAACTGTTCATCGTGCTGCATGCAAATGTAGACCGAGCTATGAAGGAAATCCATTTGAACGTTGCGAGAGATCAGAATGTAGAACCAGTCAAGATTGCCCAACAAACAGAGCCTGCATGGACAGACGTTGTGTTGATCCATGCACGGTGTACAGTGGAAGAGCACCATGCGCCAACAACGCCATGTGCTATGCTCAAAATCACGCAGCTGGATGTCGCTGCCCCGAACATCTTCCTCTTGGAAACCCTGCTACGTTCTGTGAGGCCCCCGCGCCTCCAGAGAAAGGTTTGCCTGAGTGTAGACAAGACGTAGACTGCCCAGGTGGTCTCGCTTGTTTATCTGAGAAGTGTCTGGACCCTTGCCGTGAGCTGGTGCCTTGCTCCACCTCGGCCAGGTGTCTGGTGCTCGATTCGGTTCCTCTGAGGACCATGACGTGCACGTGCCCCGAGGGATGGGTACCGAACGCCGCGGGCGAGTGTCGCCCCGTCGTACTGCCAGTACCTCCGGGCTGCACGGCTGACAGCGACTGCCCAACAACTGAAGCTTGTATCAACCGAATGTGCCGCAACCCATGTGACTGTGGATCTAACGCCAACTGCTTCGTCCAGAACCACCGGCCAGTGTGCTCGTGTGAGGCTGGATTTGAAGGCAACCCGAACATCGCTTGTCATACTGGTAAGTTAGCAGAGGGTCTTTATAATCAGATTAAATATCACGCAATAATGAATAAATCATTTAATTTTCATACATTATTTTTCTTTTGGGTTTTAATTTTGGAAGTAAAAAAAAAATATATTTTACGTGCTTTGGATTGTAACTTTGTAACTTAACTAAATTATTTTTTTGTTTTCAGTGGGCTGCCGTAGCAACTCTGAATGTGACTCCGGTAAGGCTTGTGTCAACGGTAACTGCGTTGATCCCTGCCTTGTCAACGACCCTTGCGGCCCTCACGCTGAGTGTTACGCTTCCGGATACCGCGCACAATGCCGTTGTATCAGCGGTTACCGTGGAGATCCTTTCACCGGATGTCGCGTGGTGGGATGTCGCAGCAGCAACGACTGTCCATCAGACCGAGCTTGCGTCGACACCCAGTGCGTGGACCCATGCGTACACACCAGTAACAACAGACAACCTTGTGCACCACGTGCTACGTGCGTGGCTCACGCTCATACCGCCATGTGTCGCTGTCCTCCTGGTTACGAAGGTAACCCGTACGCAGGGGCTGGTTGCAGACCTGAACCTAAACCTGAATGTACAAAGGACGGAGATTGTCCATCTACCCTGGCATGTCTCGGAGACAGATGTGGAGAACCTTGTGGAGAACTTACACCATGCAGTGCACCAGCCAGGTGCACGGTGGTGCCTGACTCTCTACCAGTACGCACCATGATCTGTCGCTGCCCTGAAGGTTACGTGAGCAGTGGTAACGGAGCCTGCAAGCCAATTCCAGCGGTGACGGCAGTCGGGTGTACCTCAGATAGCGAGTGTCCTGCTGACAGAGCCTGTATCAACGGAGTGTGCAGAGATCCCTGCAGCTGTGGATCAAACGCAGAGTGTAGAGTGGCGGAACATCGACCAGTCTGTACTTGTCTGCAAGGATATGATGGAAACCCTGAAATTGAATGCACTAAAGGTAAGAAACGTCTAATCTATATTAAAACATAAATAACTGATATTTTATTTAAATTTTTAAATTATGACATTTATTTTTTAATTTAATATTGATAACAATTATAATTTTAATGTAATATTGATAATAATTGTATTTAAATTTAAAATTTTACATAACGTATTCAATTTAAATTTACTCTTATTTAGGAGAAATGATATATATTTATCTTATAATATGATAAGTTTTCTCCTTTCAATGCCTAAATCAAATTAGCTATAAACCGTTGTTCCTCCATGTTGTTTCAGTTGGATGTCGCTCCGATGATGACTGCTCTGGCAAGGACTCGTGCGTGAACCAACACTGCACACCAGTGTGTAGCAACAACACGTGCGGCACGGAGGCCATCTGTTACGGCGCTGCCCACCGCGCCGTGTGCGACTGTCCCCAAGGCCTGCGCGGCAACCCCAGCGTGGCCTGCGTGGCAGTGGGATGTCGCTCAGACTCCGACTGTCCCAGCGACAAGGCGTGCGTCAACGCTCAGTGCGTGGACCCGTGTGCTCAGGACGACCCGTGTGTCGCGCCAGCCACGTGCACGGCCTACAACCACCAGGCGGACTGCTCGTGCCCACCAGGCTTCTATGGAGACAGGAGGCAGGGTTGCGAGAAAAGTAAGTTGAAAGGTTTTCAATAAATTTCAAGACTATTTTTTTGCGTGACGTTGAAATACTAATAAAAAATGTTTTTTTTTCTAGTTGACACGGTTTGCAGAGGAGATTTCGACTGTCCATCCCAGACCGCTTGTATTAACGACCAATGTATCAACCCATGCAATGCTACTGAGCCGTGTGGATTGAATGCAAGTTGCAAGGTCTTGGATACTGTACCTGTCAGAACTATGATTTGTGAATGCCTTCCTGGATATCAAGGAAACGCAGCTACACAATGTACTAAAAGTAAGTATTTACGCAACACACATGTAAAGTACAGCTAAAAATATCTTCAAATATTTTTAAGTCATGTTGAATTACTTTGAAACTAATGATAATTAAATTGTTTCAGTTCCAAGCTGTCCCATCGACAAGGGCTTCGTTCGTGACGAGTTTGGCGCTTGTGTTTGCCCGCCTGGATCAGGACTCAACGAGAACGAGGACTGCATCAAGTGTCCTTCACAGAAGGGTATGAAGGTGGACGATCGCGGACGTTGCGTGTGCGACCTGGAGCGCGGAATGGTGGTGGACGAACGCGGCAACTGCGAGTGCCCCACCCAACACGGCTACACCATGGACGCTCGCGGAAACTGCGTCAAAAACGATGACCCCGCCCCGCCAGAGTGCGAGGTGGACTCGGACTGTCCTGATAACAGATACTGCGAACAGAGCACCAGGACTTGTCTCGACCCTTGCGGTGTCAAACGTTGCGGCATTAACGCCCTCTGTAACTCCACCAACCATCGTGCAGTGTGCCAGTGTATTACAGGATATACAGGAGATCCAGAAAATGTTTGCAGTAAGTATTATAAAAAATAATACACTTAAATTATTTAGTAACAAAAATCCTGAATTTTGAAAAACAGCATTCAGCTGTCATGATTTATATTGCTCATAACAGTTTGAAATATATTTTTCTTATAATAATCTGTATCTCTCCTCCAGATGGCACATCCGTGTTCCGAACCGACTTCCCCCGTCCTGACATGCTCGTCAGCTGTCTGTCTGACGGTGTTCAGGTTGAGATTGACATCACCGAGCCTGGATTTAACGGAATGTTGTACGTCAAGGGACACAGCAAGGACGAACAATGTCGCCGCGTTGTCGTACTAGAAAAGGATGAAAAATCAAAACTGGAAATATTCAAGGTCCACTTTGGAAACTGTGGCCTTATTCACATCAATGTAAGTTATCTTAATATTTTCAACGGACCAACCTCATGATTATGTGAACCTGTACTTACATTTTTACTAAATTATTCTAGGGAGAAGCAAGCTTCGTGCTGGTCATACAGAAGCACCCGAAGCTTGTAACGTACAAGGCGCAGGCGTACCACATCAAGTGCGTGTACACGACTGGTGAACAGAACGTGACGCTCGGTTTTAACGTGTCCATGTTGACGACCGCGGGTACCATCGCGAACACCGGCCCGCCACCCACATGCATCATGAAGATCGTGGCTCAGAACGGACGTGAAATCAACTCCGCTGAGATCGGAGACAACCTTGTACTGCGCGTTGATGTCCAGCCGACAAGTAAGTCAGCTGTCCCACTGAAATTTCGACAATATTAATGATACTTGAGCCGTAGTGTGAGATGGCAATTGGGTAATTTAAAATTGGGTGGAATTTTGTATAAACATGCTATTTTTTTAAGTATATTTAAATCATAAATTAAAAATATCAATAAAATCGTTAGTTAAAACAAAAGAAGTGATCCGAATTTTAAATTGTACTGTAACGTCTTTGTGTTTGATTTTAGGCATTTACGGAGGCTTCGCTCGCAGCTGCATTGCCAAGACGATGGAAGACAATGTTGAGAACGAGTACATCGTGACAGACGAGAACGGCTGTGCCACAGACCCCACCATCTTCGGAGAGTGGGAGTATGATGGAGACGGCCAGGGCTTAATTGCCAGCTTTAACGCCTTCAAGTTCCCCAGCAGCGACAACATTCGCTTCCAATGTAACATCAGAGTGTGCTTCGGAAAATGTCAGCCGGTAAGTAGCATGGCATGATCGCTTAATTGCTTCAAGATCCACTCATTCAACCCCCTTATGAGTTATGCAGTACGCTACACAATCTTGCATGAAAATTTGCCTACTTTTTAGGGGAAACCCAAACTTGTATTGTAATATGTGTTTTCTGAATAAAAGCCTTTTGAATCTGAATCTGAATCTGAATCTGAATCTAAAAAATTAAATGTCTATTCTCTTTTCTTGACTTCCTAAAATTTTTTATTTAAAGAATATCAATTTACTAAAAATATCATTCCTTAATATTATATTATGAGATTTTCACCCTTAGTAAATTACGTAGAATATAACTTAATTAGCACAATTAAGTCGATATATAGATGCAGTTCTACTTATTTTTATTGAGAATTGAATCTGCAGAGACACTTGTAGCTGTCATTGCACGTTGTTTGACTGTATGTATGTGACAGGTGAACTGCCGCGGCTACAACGCGTTCGGTCGCCGGCGCCGCGAGGTGGACCGTCGCAACGATACGGAGGTGGCCGTGCAGGAGTCGCTCTATGAGGGGCAACTGCGCGAGGAGATCACCATCCAGTCCAACGCCATTCTTACCCTCGAGAGGAAGAAGGGAGAGAGGCTTGTCGATCCTGGTGATAATGGTGAGTTTCCGCAAGATTTAGATAGTCTAATCCAGAAAATGCGCAGCTGAGAAATTGTACAGTATCAGAGAGCTTTGATTTAAATCAAAGCTCTCTGACAGTATACTGTAAATATCATTTTCTTCATTCATATTATATTTAATTGTAAAACTTGTTTTACACAAGATTTTCTTTATAATAAAAAATATTAATTTTTACTAAAATAATATGATTAAATTTCAATACTGAATATATATTTATATTTTTGTTACAGTGAAAGAATCTGCCCGCGTTGAAGACATTTGCGTTTCTATGATTGGTTTCATTGTTGCTTTGGTAATCACCGCATTATTGGCACTCGTGGCTGTGGCCGTTGCTGTGTCATGCTGGCTCATGGCATACCGTAGACGACCCAAAACAACAGGTCCTCTACCACATCCACCTGAGTTCCCTAACCCGTTGTTCACCACACCAGAACCGGTAGCGGAACCATCACCAGATTACCTCTCGTGAATAATGACCAATCACTTACCTGATTAGAGACTTTACTATACACACCACAACCATGGACAATAATATAAAAAAAAAGTTTGATAGACGTCTAATATTATCAAACTTAAAGTAAAAAAAAAAAAAAAAAAATTATATTGATCCATGTCTGCTCCTCCGTACGACTGAGAAATAATAACGGAGAATTGTTATTAGTGTTGTGAGTGAGACGTTTTATTGAAAATACACTTGAGATCTAATTCATATTTTATAAGTCTAATTAACTCTCTCTCTCTCTCTACACATAAAAGGTCTCAAGTGTAATTTCATATATTATCCATCTCCTCCGATGGCTTTAAATATAAATTCTTGCAGATGGGATTAAATAAAAAGTGTTGGTGGTGGCTTCTAGATCACTTTACTCAACATAAAAAAAATCAAGTAGCCCTAAAATTATCAGCACTCTAAAAAAAATTATGATTGTAGTTATGTATTTTTTTTTTTTTAAATGTTCCTCTTTTTTATTCTCATTTATAAATAAAAAAAACGATTATCAAGTGTTTGTATTCTTTATAAGATTGCCATATTTCTTTGTGCTGTCAAAATATGCATGTATATTAATTTAAAAAAAAAGGGGTATTAGAATTATTAACCCATCTGTCAGACTATAAGTCGTATTTTAGATTAACTTTAGCCATTGGAGGATTTGAGCTTTTTTTATATTACAATATATATAAATAAATGTATATTATTTTGGAGGGAGTATGTGCTATGCGCAATATATTTCATGGTGCAACATATATTTTTGATGCAACTGTTTTGTTTGTGTTATAAAAAATATTTTTATTCTCTATTATTTTTTTCAATATCAAGATTATTAGATGTGCTAAAATTAAAATTAAATTAAACTTGATGGTGCTTTAAATATATTTTTTTCTTGAGAATAAAAATATTTTTTCAATAGTTTATAAAAAAAAAAATATTAAAGTTGTGTTGCAAACACAAATAGATATTGTGCTGTTATGAATGTGTGTACATTATAATTTTTTATATAAATAATTAAATAAATTTAAAGGAGGCACATGTGCAACTGATATACTAATTTATTTTGGTTTAAATAATAATAATAAAAAAAAATGCCTCCTTTTGTTGAAGTAGTTGAGGCGATGGGATGTGATAATAGAGATGGAATTTTATATATTTTATTTTGCCTTAATTGCAGCTCACAATTCTACAATGCTAACTTTATATACTTGAAAATTAATATTTAAACAATTATCAAGTATAACTTTTATTTTAAAAAAAAAATAGGAGCAAGGCATATTATCTATACTATCATGATACAGGGAAATCTAAAACATTTAACAGTAATATGTGTATTTAAATTTTGAACTTTTACTTAATGCTCTCGTATTATTCAACGCACAGGATAACACAAGCAGCATTGGTTTAAAAGAATTTTAATAAAAAAAAAACTGATTTTTTTTAATCATACTCTTCAATAACAAGAATATATAAAATAATTTTTGACTGTCAACTAACCATTTTGGTGAAGGAATCTTTTGAAGTGAATTTTGCCTTGCTCTATGTTATAATATTTTGGAATATTACTAATTTAAAAAAATAAAAACAAATCTCGTATTGCCATTTTTTTTTTGTTTGTTTATAATATTATTGCTGCTACTTTCAAGATATAACAGGCAAATTAAATTGAACACATAATACATGTATGTATAAACAGTTGAAATCTTTCTGTAATTGTGTTCAAAAGCTTTTAATAAAAATTCTATAATTAAATAATAAAATTTTGCTGTGCTTGTTTATTTTTCTACCCAAATTTTGCAGAAGTGCTCTATATAGACACTATATTATGGTTATATTATATTTTATTATGGTTTATATTATAATAATATTTTTGAGAGCATGGTAAAAATTAAATAATTAAAAAAAAATATATTGCATATAATATTTAATATGATACATAGATTTTAATTTGTCACTGTACCGTCAGTCACTGTCATTATATGATTATATGGATATAATGAATATGTATAAAAATAATGAATACTATAAGCTTATAGATATAGTTACATATCTAATGCAATGCAATAATTTTTGATGAAAACACCCAGTATGAATCAGAAAAAGAAAAACTTAAGATGAATATTAAAAATAAATATGATATTATGTTATCAATCAGTAAAATGTTTTATAGTTTTGTATTTTAATTACATAGATTAGACAACAAAAAAGTACGATTTGGTATAATTACAATATATATAATCAATAATTATAATTTAGACAGTATATATTATGCGGACAGCTATATAGCAAGCAAATACTATAATAAATTGGCACAAAATAAATATTTGTGTTAATTTTGATTTATGATTTATTATAATTAGCACAATGCACAATACTATTTAAAACAGAACGTATAATTATTATCCCTATGGAACAGGGTATGTATAGAAATCCTGCCTATGGAATAGAAACCTAGCTAACATTGAATTATTCTTCTTGATTCGATCACATTAATTAATTTAAATGGCTTAAATGCACATTGCGATTATATATAAATATATATAATATTATTTATATTATTATACTTATTGTAATAACTAAGGAAATATTATACATATATAAATTATTAGAATATATAATTATATTATTTATATAGATCGAAGTCATATAATACTGTTCATACATG
The DNA here is from genome assembly GCA_949825025.1 of Siphlonurus alternatus. Lineage (NCBI taxonomy): Eukaryota > Metazoa > Arthropoda > Insecta > Ephemeroptera > Siphlonuridae > Siphlonurus > Siphlonurus alternatus. The sequence goes on from OX463782.1 coordinate 31,566,896, forward strand.
AATATAAATTAATATACAATACATGATACAATAAATTAAATAATTTACAACAGCTAGTTCGTTAATTCAAATAGGATATTTTTATTTCGGCATATACTTCTTAATTAATATTATATAATCACACTGAAAATTAATTTTGATTTGACTATTTTTCCTATTTGATTTCGAATCTTTTCAAACTCAAATCCTAGCTTCTGTGCTGATGAACTCGTGCGTGATATATAACAGTGTGTGATATATCTATATCTCGTATATGATCTATGAAATGATCATGACCTTGATGTATGCAGTTGGGGGTCATTCTTTGAAACTTTTAGACTATATATATACGAGATTTAATTAACAGACATAATAACTATAATAAGCTATATATTGTCCATGTTAAATCTGAAATTTCGGGAAAGGAGGGGAAGGCACGTTCCCCCCGGACCTCCTTCTGGATCTACTTCTGTATCTGGTACATGGTGGCCGGGAAATGCTGATTATATTTCTCCAGAGAGGACCCTGATTTTTTCTCTAGTGGATCGAACTTGGTTTAAAATTTTGGCGCTACAATGGATCTTGACATGCGCGCAACGCTTATCAATTTTTATCAGTTATCAGCTGGGAGCACAGATTTGTAAACATGTGCAATAATGTGAAAGTAAAGTATTAAATCGGGAATAAATGGAAAAATATGAAGTTATTAGTGTAGCTGGTGAAGGATCGTTTGGTAGGGTGTACAAAGCAAAACTTAAGGAAACAAATGGAGTTGTTGCGTACAAAGTCATTCAAAAGGTACGTATATTAAGTGAACGTTTCTTTGTCCCCGGCCATCTCACTTTTCAGAAATTTATTGGAACTGTCTGGGTCTACGCCGGTCGTAGACGCATTAAATCTACGCCGGAACTTTTTCAATGTTCAAAACATCCGTGACGTCACCCGACGTAGCTCTATTAAACCTACGTCGGTTGTATGAAACATATGATTAATGACGTCACTGATATAACAAATGCAATAAACGAGGCTGAAGTTCAAATTTTTTACTCGATCCAATGACTCGATCGTACGTGTAATTATATATTATTATAATTTATTGTAATAATTGTAATAAACGGTATTTTAATATGCAGAGTCTATAATATAATATAGTAATTTTTTTTATATTTATTTACTGTAAATATAATATATATATATATAGTGTATATATATAATTAAACTAAATTATTAATATATATTATTAAATTATATGTAGCAATTATAATATATATAAAATATATACTAAAAAAAAAAAAAAAAAAAAAAAAATAATTACATAAGGCAGTGCAAATGAAATTAAGCGGAGAGGGGTATTTAAAGTAGCTAGAGTGAGCGATTGCATTTTTTTTAATATTTTATTTTCTAAAAATAGTTTAAGCTGCCCTTTATTGAGAAATGAAAACCAAAAAATTCCATCTCAAATAGTACGTTATTTCACCACAAAAAATTCCCAAAGTTGGTGTTTCGGAGGCCTTTGACGTGCAGCCTTATATGGAACATATATAAAACCGCGTTTTACTCCAACATTTTCTGAACTATATGCTACCATTTAAAAAATACCTACGTAATCTATATGATGAATTCTTTAATGGATTTTTAAATAAAAAAATATTTTACGGAGCCGTTTTTTCGGAAAAAAATCTTTAAGTTTTTGCGGGTATTAATTCCCATAAGGATTTTTATGAGTTTTTTCCAAGAAAACGACCCCGTAAAAAAAATTTTATTTGAAAATTCATTAAAGAATTCGTCATAGATTACGTAAGTATTTTTTAAATGGTACCATAGTTCAGAAAAAGTTGGAGTAAAACGCGGTTTTATGTTCCATAATGCCGCGCTGCACGTTAAAGGCCTCCGAGAAACACCAACTTTAGGAATTTTTTGTGGTGAAACTATTAGAGATGGAATTTTTTGGTTTTCATTTCTCAGTAGAGGGCAGCTTAAACTATAATTTTTAAAAAATAAAATATTAAAAAAAATGAACTCGCTAGCTCACTCTACTTTAAAAAAAACTTTCCGGCAAAAGAAATAAAAGCGTGAATGGACAACATACATGAAAAAATTTTATTGCAGAAATGGATAAAGGGTGCCAAATTATGCTACTCTGAATTTTTTCAGATTTTTTTGAGACCCGGGACTATTTTTAAATAGTTATTGAAAGTCCTGTGATTTCAGTTGGCACCTCTGAATTCTTAATAAAAAGGATAGAGACTGGATACGCGCTACTGACGCCTCCAGGGCGTGGCCGCACTTTCAATAATTATTTAAAAATAGCTCTGGGTTTCAAAAAAATCTGAAAAATTTCAGAGTAGCATTTGGTACCCTCTATTCATTTCTGCAATAAAAATCTTTCATGCATGTTGTCCATTATAGGCGAAATATTATATTAATCGAAATTCCTTATGAGAAATTTACCCACAAAAATTACAATGAGATATAGTAGAATATGAAAAATTTAGTGGCTTGATTGCCTTGATCGAAAGAACGAAGGGGTAAAAATATGGTACTGTGAATTTTTTCAGATTTTTCTGAGACTGGAAACTTTTTAAAAAAATTATGCCCGTGACGTCATAAAATTAGACTTTCAATAATTTTTTAAAAATAGTTCCCGGTCTCAGAAAAATCTGAAAAAATTCACAGTACAATATATTTTTTTACCCCTTCTTTCGATTACTAAGCCACTAAAATTTTCACATTCCATAATAATATCTCATTTTTTCTTTCCGGAAAAAATAGTCCCGTAAAAAAATATAAACCCCCCTCAGATTTTGTTTAAAAAAATCTGATGTGTTTATAGACTTTATAGGAAGGCCTAAGAATTAAGGACGTACCAAGATGAATTATAAATATTTTTGAATTTCGTATATATAAACTAAAAAGTTAAAGCGATATTACGAAATAAGCATAAAATGGTCCCCTGGCGCACTGTTGTATATTATATAGAATAGAAAATATATTTTTTGCGGTGAGGTTTTTAGGCAAGCCCATTATATCCTTGCACCTATTATATATATAGTGCTCGGAGCCAACTTTGCGTCGCTGCCGTTTGGCAAATATATTTTTTAATATTTTTTATTGTGAATTTTTCTGACCAATATTACAATTGCTAGGCTATAACCGTGGTACATATTGCAAGGAACAAAAATTAGCCAAGCATGCATTTTTTTATTAAGGTCTGTACATTATCAAAAAAAAGCGCAACCATGACAAATATGGACATACGTCTCATATAATTCCATTACTGTCTTTTGATAATTGTGTTATTTTACAAAATCAATACGATTACTTGAGCATTGGGTTATCTTTATATAGTATAGGAAAAAAATATATAACAATTAAATATTAGAAATATTTTTGGCATGCTACCATGCTGTTGCATAGATCATGACTTAAAGTAGAGTGAGCGATTTAATTTTTTTGAATGTTTTATTTTCTAAAAATAGTTCAACTCGCCCTCTATTGAGAAATGAAAACCAAAAAATTCCATCTCAAATAGCTTCACCACAAAAAATTCCCAAAGTTGGTGTTTCGGAGGCCTTTAACATGCATCCTTATGGAACAGAAAACAGCTTTTTACTCCAACTTCGTCTGAACTATGGTACCAATTAAAAAATTTGTACGTAATCTATGATGAATTCTTTAATGGATTTTCAAATAAATTTTTATATATTTATATATATAAATATAAATTTATATATATATATATATATATATATATATATATATATATATATATATATATATATATATATATATTATATATATATATTAGAACTATTTCACGTCATAGTGGCCACTTACACCACCAAATATTAAAGTTCTTTGATTTTGATAAATATCACAAGACATTTTTGTATAATGAATCTACAAAAATGCTTTTGTATTTTTCAAAAATATTCAAAATTGAGGGACTATGGGCAAATATGAAATGGCGTCAGAATGCAAATGTAGCAAACGGCGGCTCCAGTAACTCGGAAAATATTATGCATATAGATTAAATTTGATTTTTTCTATGGATGCACAACCATATGTGTCTACAACATCCTGCTTTCAGATTTTCTCTATAGGTTTTAGTTTTTTTGTTATACCGGTTCCCGTAAGCCAAGTATGACGTTTTTGAAGCATTTGCTTTCCGCAGCCCAAATATAGGCTAAATTTTTTTTAAATAAAAAATTGATTCTATATAGCTCCTAAACATCTCTTCTTACCATATAACTCCTAAAAATAAAAAAAAAAAAATTCTCAACTAATGGCACAGTAAACGAAAAAGGGTACAATTCGTTAAGGTACCTACTTTGCGGGCCAAAAAAGTCGATGTCATTCAAACTTTAGGAGAATTTTAATGACACGACTGGAATCCTCGTATCTTAATTAGTAAGAATCAAAAATAATCTCGATGTACCTCTCGAGTATTTCCTCGCAAAAGCTATACTGGGGTAACTCCCTCTATACGCACCGCGTGCGCACCTTGTCATCAGACCAGTGATAGCACGCCGCGGCCGAGTGCTGTTGTGTTTATTGACATGAAACTTACGCAAAAATAATATTTTATTGTATCTATATGGAATAACCTTGCAACTTGCTACTAAATTACGTCACTGAGATAATTTTCCTTTTCCATTTGCTATTATAATTAAGATATTAGGTACGTGGGATTGAATTTTGCGTAAAAATGGTAGCAAATATCGTCGCTTCAGAATGCAAATCACATAATTACAAAAAAAATTGATGGGACTTTGACCCTTATGTTCTAGTAAAATAAGGTTTAAAATTGCATCAAATTTTTTTATAGTTACGTGATTTGCATTCTGAGGCGACGATATATAGAAGGAAAATTATCTCAGTGACATAATTTAGAAGCAAGTTTATTTCATAGATGCAATAAAATATTATTTTTGCATAAATTTCATGTCAATAAACCAGGAATCGGATGCAGATGCAAGATTCACACGGATGCGCAAAAATGGGCTTGCATCCGCATCCGTGCATCCCAGATGCACAGGGAAAAATGAATGCATCCGGATGCGCATCCCAGATACACGGGAAAAAATGAATGCATCCGGATGCGCATCCCAGATGCATGAAAAATAAATTTGCTTAATTTGCATCCGGATGCGCATCCACGAATGCACGAAAAATAAATTTGCATCCATTTAACACTTTTTTTCCTCTTTTTTTTATCAGGTTTTTTGCTAAAGGCCTCTAAATAAATCTTAAACACGAGTCATTTTTTTAACATTTATTTGCCACTTATCGTTTAAAATTGCAAGAAACAAAGTGTATTATAAAAACCAAAGATCGGATGCAGATGCAAGATGCACACGGATGCGCAAAAATGGGCTTGCATCCGCATCCGTGCATCCCAGATGCACGGGAAAAAATTAATGCATCCGGATGCGCATCCCAGATGCATGGAAAATAAATTTGCATCCAGATGCATGAAAAATAAATTTGCATCCGGATGCGCATCCATGGATGCACGAAAAATTAATTTGCATCCGGATGCGCATCTCGGATGCACGAAAAAAATGCGTGCATCCGGTCCCTGCAATAAACACAACAGCACTCTGACGTTTCGTGCTATCACGGATTTGACGAGGTGCGCACGCGGTGCGTATAGAGTAGTACTATATAAAGGGAGTTACCCCAGATTAATATCAGGTCAGTCCAATAAGGAGATGGGCTTGGGTCAATAGATTTCGATGAATTTCACATATGTTACACATCTAACCTATAGGTTTTGATGAGGTTTGGGCATTATTTTTTGAAATTTCAAAAAAACCCGAATTTCAGGAATTTTCAAAAAATCAATAAAGAGGACAATCTCGAGAGATAAAAAAATTTGTATCTTAAATTCTGCTCCACATAGATTTATGATTTAAATTTTTTCAAGTTTGTAGTCAGATTGCCAAACTTTTTTTGCATCGAAAATTTTGACCCTGAAATTTTATTAAGGTCAAATGCCAGAGGTCAAACTACAAAAACGTATAACTTCATACCAAAGCACATTGTTAAAAAAATCAAGATATATATAGGTTTAAATCCTTCTATAAAAAACCGTTTTGAGAAATTCAAAATTTTGAAATTGCGTTTTTTTTTATTAATTATTCCGAGGTTTTTTGAAAAATATTTTCAAGTTTTGTCATGAATTTTACACAGGTTACTCATCTGACCTAGGTTGATAAGGTTTGAAAATATTTTTTTTTTTAATTTGAAAAAATTATTTCCTAATCTTATCAACCTGGGTCAGATGAGTAACCTGTGTAAAATTCATGACAAAACTCGATTTTTTTTTTCTAAAAACCTCGGAATAATTAGTAAAAAAATTCGTAATTTCAAAATTTTGAATTTCTCCATAAATTTGAAACCAGTTTTTTTATAGAAGGATAACCATTGTTTAAAACCCATATTTTGATTTTTTTAACAATGTGCTTTGGTATGAATAAGTTATACGCTTTTTGTAGTTTGACCTCTGACTTTTGACCTTAATAAATTTTCAAGGTCAAAATTTTCAATGCAAAAAAGTTTGGCAATCTGACTAAAAACTTGAAAAAATTTAAATTATAATTCTATGTGTAGCAGAATTTAAGATACATTTTTTTTTTATCTCTCGAGATTGCCCTCTTTATTGATTTTTTGAAAATTCCTGAAATTCGTTTTTTTTTTTCGAAATTTCGAAAAATAATGCCCAAACCTCATCAAACTAGATTAGATGTGTGACATAATATATGTGAAATTCATCGAAATCTATTGACCCAAGCCCATCTCCTTATTGGACTGACCTGATATTAACCCCCAGTATAGCTTTTGCAAGGAAATACTCGAGAGGTACATCGAGATTATTTTTTATTCTTACTAATTAAGATACGATCGAGGATTCCAGTTGTGTCATTAAAATTCTCCTAAAGTTTGAATGACATTGACTTTTTTGGCCCGCAAAGTAGGTACCTTAACGAATTGTAGTATTGTACCCTTTCTCGTTTACTGTGCCATTATATAGTTGAGAAAAAAAATATATTTTTAGGAGTTTTATGGTAAGAAGAGATGTTTAGGAGCTATATAGAATCAATTTTTTATTTAAAAAAAATTTAGCCTATATTTGGGCTGCGGAAAGCAAATGCTTCAAAAACGTCATACTTGGCTTACGGGAACCGGTATAACAAAAAAACTAAAACCCATAGAGAAAATCTGAAAGCAGGATGTTGTAGACACATATAATATGGTTGTGCATCCATAGAAAAAATCAAATTTAATTTATGCATAATATTTTCCGAGTTACTGGAGCCGCCGTATGCTACATTTGTATTCTGACGCTATTTCATATTTGCCCATTGTCCCTCAATTTTGAATATTTTTGAAAAATACAAAAACCATTTTTTTAGGTTCATTATACGAACATGTCCTCTGTGATTTAATTTTATTAAAATCAAAGAACTTTAATATTTGGTGGTGTAGTACTGGCCACTATGACGTGAAATGGTATATAATATTCGATGTTGCTTTTAGAAGGTTAGCTATATAGTACATTTTTGGAGCTATAAGCTTAGTACTCGAAAAATACATGAATTAATTTATATATTATAGACGTACCAAATAATCGAAGTAATGAAGTACGTATATGTACGTCATGCAGACCATGCAGTTTATTATATATTTATTAAAGTAGAGTGACGATCGAGCGATTGCATTTTTTTAACATTTTATTTTCTTCCGATAAAAAATTCTTCACCAAAAAAATTCCCAAAGTTGTTGTTTTGGAGGTTTTTTAAATTTTTAACATGTAGTCTTACATGGAACAGAAAACAGCTTTTTACTCGAAACTTATTAATTAATTGGTCCAAAAAGTTCCTATCTAGCTATAATATATAATGAATTCTTCAATGCATTTTCAAATATTTTTTTACGGACCATTTTCCTGGAAAAAAAATTGGAATTTTTGTGGGTTTTAATTGCCCATAAGGAATATTTCAATGGGAATCTTTGACCTGCCAATTTGGTCGCCATATTTTTACTGGAAGATATTCGTATGTTGAAGATCAGCAGATTTTGACACCATGGGCATATATTGCGCAAATTTCCCGCTCCAAAATCAGAATTAATACAAGTACCGCGATTTTTTTTTAGAGTTTCTTTTTACTTAAACTGAGCTGGGGTCTGTGGGGTTGCAAATAATATTTTAATAGTGGCAAATGTAAAAGGTTATTGACAATACGTGATTTTCAATTCGGAAACAGAACTTGTGTAAAGAATTAATTAACAATACCGCGATCGAAAAATTGCTGCGTATAAATATAATAGGATCTTACGTGTAGTGCGCCCAATCTGTTCTTAATTGTAAAAGTATAATGTTAGGACAAAGGTCGCGATGACGTCAAGGTCACAGCTTCCCATTAATATATAATTATATATATTTCACTCAATTCACGTACGCTTTTATTTCTTATGCCAGTTTTGCCGGAAAGTTTTTTTTTTTTTTTATACCTTCGTCGTCACTTAATTGCACTATCTGCATGCCTTTTAGTTAAATTAATTTAGTATATGATTATATAATATAATATATATTATATATATAATATTATATAGTATATATATTATAATATATATATATAATTATTTATATACAGAATTAATTTTACAGTTGCGAATTTTTAATAATATATTTTAATAATTTAATTATGATATTATATATATATATATATATATATGCACTATATAAATATAATATATTTACAATTAATAAATATAAAAATTACTACAGACTCTGCATAATACCGTTTATTACAATCAATTATAATATAATTACACGTACAAGTCAGTGGAGTAAAAAATTTGAACAATTAGCTCCGTTTATTGCATTTGTTATATTAGTGACGTCATGAATCATATGTTTTATACAACCGACGTAGGTTTAATAGAGCTACGTCGGGTGACGTCACGGATGTTTTGAACATTGAAAAAGTTCCGGCGTAGATTTAATGCGTCTACGACCGGCGTAGACCCAGACAGTTCCAAATTTATTCCCATTCTATAGAGAACTACTTATAGGGTTGCCCATATAAGATACTAAGTAATAAAATATATTACTTTTAGTGGCATATAGCCATAGCCACACCACTTACTGCATGCATCAAACTCTAATTCTTACCAGAGGGCCCAGAGCCACAGAGTCATTTCAAAGCATACAGTATGCATATTGCATATATACTGTACACGTACATTATGATATCTGTTTCTCACATATGATACATGTGGTGCTTTGGAGAGCTATAAAAAAGTTGCATACCACCAGGGTACCACGGAAATCCCTCTTTCATGATTGTCTGTTTACGTCATAACACAGCACCAACTACAACTCCAACATATGTGCCTCCCCCAGTCCCTTCAACGGCTAGCGAGCTTCAGCTGAGAATTCAACAAGAGGCAGAGCCTGTCTGACTTCTCCTCCCATATATAATGGTACCACCAGGTCACAGCTTGCTGCTCTCTTATCAATGAAAAGCATGAGAGCGCACCCGAGCATCCACGATTGAGCTGGTTTTCAATGTTGAAACATAGGAAAATAGGGTACCCCGAGCTGTAGTTTTACGAAAGAACTAATGATATCTCACTAAAAATCACTTTCTTTGCTCATCCACACAGTAATTAACATGTTAAATACAAAATGCTACTAAAACTATATTAAAACTTAATAAAAGTACTGTACTGTATGTATGCATATTATAAATTAAATACTAAATGTTGTTTCAATAACTATTTTTTTATTCAAACTATATTGACTTCAAAGTAACACAATACACATAGACACATAAAGTCATCCAATTTTTCATTACACAAGAAATTTGATAACAATGTTTTTAGTTAAAATTAAATACAATGTATGTACTGTACTACAAACATAACAATATTTAAAATACTTGTAGGACAATCACAATGATGTTCATTAATTAATTTTGACGTTTTTACCAACATAAAACTAGAATGTGTCCTAATGAGTTAACTCAGATGAGCTCAAAGGTTATGAAAACCAAAACATTAACTTTAAGTTTAAACATGGTTAAGAAAAAGACAGAACAATATTTGACATTAATTTCAGTTTGATCATAAACAAAGTTAACAAGAGCATTGTTGAGATATAACTGTCAGTGAAAGAATCAACATTACCATGCCTAATAGAAATCCTACATTGTTTAAGAAAATTCTTAAATCATGAATCATCTCATTCATTTTGTTTTGCTCTGGCTTCTTGTAAGCTGTGGCGGCTGTATCCATTTCATTTAAATTGCCAGTCTTGCAAGTTTCAAGCCATTGATGCTTTGCTTTAGACACACTCATTGTTTCAACTTGTTTCTTTATTGAGGTCTTCTTAGATTTCTTCAATGGCAAAAGTGGAGATATGTCGGGTGCCACATGACGTTTTTTAATCTTGTTGACGTTACTCAAAGTTTTGCTTGACGTCGCTGCCACTCTTGGACAAGATGTTCTCACAGTCAAAGTTGAAGTTGGATTATGGTGATTATCAGAAGAGTTGTCTGGTTTTGTTTGTTCCTTGTTGGTTTTGTTTGAACCTGCTTGTGTTAATTTCATTGTATCAGATTCTTTGTATCTGTAAAACAAACAAAAACTTAAAATAGTTGCAAGTAATGCATACACAGTATGACAAATAAAGATTTTCTCTTGAAATTCAAAATTTCTGTTATGTAGACTGCCATTGATATATTATTAAAAATTTGCAGAGAAGAATGTCATTATATAGAACACCACCTCATATGATGAGCACAAACTACTGAAATAAATTTGTGTGTGTGACTTTTAAATTGGTATAAAATTAGAATCTTTTCATTGATTGTATGAACACAATTTTTTAATAAAAAATGTAACTTTACTAACAGTAAATTTATAAAGGCAAGCATAATTGAACCCTTTCCTAAAAGATCTATCTTTCAGCAACATATTGCAGGCACTACGCTCACATGAATATGTTTAATAAGTATTTGTTGGTGACGGATAATGTTATATTTTAGAGATGTCATCAACAGATCTGTATTAACCGTCATGTGAACGTAGCGAAAGTTATTTTGTATTTTACAAAGTCTTGTACTGGCAATGGTTGTAACAAACCTTGCTTATAATGTCTGTCCAAAGAAGCCTTTTTCATTGTTAAATTAATGTAGGACGATGTAGCACCTGATTTTCACCCACCAGAGCACAGAACGTAATGGCATTGTTGGCACTAGCAGCAGCACAATTTTATGAATGTTAACTCAGTGTTAACTGTCATTTTTCATAAGTTAACATGTAAATCAACAACTGTCGCATGTTTTTCACTTCATCGGACAGACATTACCAACAATACAGTGCTTTGTTTATATTAAGTATTGTTGTATTCAACAGAAAACTTGGAAATTATAAATTCCTAACTACCGTCCAGAATTGTCATAATCATAATCAGAAATTTTAAATTTTCTGATTGGTCGAGAACAGATCAATACATACAGTACTTTATATCTGTACTCACTTTGTACTCTTTGTAGTCCCTTCAAGCGGCATTAAAATTCTCACATGATGCAGTTTTGTTGTCATCTCCTTCACATCAGCATGGCGTTTGGTAGATTTGGATGTTTTTGGTGTTGAGATTGTTGCTGCTCTTGTAATACGACACACACTAACCCCTCTCCTCTGAGATCGTGTTCTTATCGTTGAAGCCTCTGATTTTTCCATTGGTGACTTCTTGGTCTTTTGACTCTGAAATAATATGAGAATAATAAATTTAAAACATTTAAATACCACTAAATTTAACACACACAGTACTTTATTGGTAATGTTACCCACCATTGTTAATATTTTGTAAACCTCCAAATCCATAAGTGTGTCTTGTTTCAGTTTTTGAAATTTTTTATTCTTGTCAGCCATTGTTGACTGGGAACGTTGATGCCATAAAGAAAAAAAAATAATTAATTCAGTTTTACATGATTAAGTTAAATAACAGTAATAAAATATTACAAAAACATCCTTGATGGAGTGATCCATTTTAAAAAAAATTAATTACATAAAATAAATAAGAGAGATAAGAAAGGGCACTAAAAATTGATTATTATAAGAATAGAAATAAAAATAAGAATTTTGATAATTAATATTGTACTGTTTACTATTTTTTAAAATAAATTAAAGTAAAATCATCACTAGCACACAGAGTAAATGTAGCATTAGCTGCTAAATCACTTTTATACCATAAAAATGAAGTTTAAATCTTATTACCTTTCACAAATACAATATGAATAGACAAATACTCAGAGCCAAGAAGCTGATTTCAAGATTCAATATCAACAAGTAGAAACAAGCAACTGACATCCAAGAAACTGCTTTCAAAATTCAGTTTGAATTAAAACAACAACTGCCAGTAAACAACTGTTGCGTTGCTATGACAACGAGTGAGTTGTTTATTTTCTCAACTTGAATTTTTAAATAAGGTTCAACTTTTTCACTATACTAAAAAATAGCCTCAATATTAGAATAAAATGATGAAGGTTCTTTATGGTTAAGAAAAAAGTACATTATTTATAGCTTAAAGCATAAACGCTCTGTGGTGTAGTGGTTAGTACCTCTGACTCTGGTCCGAGAGGTCCTCGGTTCAATACCCGAATCCGGCAGACTTTTCGTGACTTGGGATGGGTGTGACGGACTACTAGATGATGGAGTGGTAGGAGGAAGGCAGTTTACGACTGTCTATACTCCGCTGCCCTGCAGTCTTGCACTGCAGGCTGCACAGATCTGGTATTAGGAGCCCAGAAGAGTGCAAAAAAGGGTTCTGGGAGCCTGGTTAGCCCCAGCTCGGTCGCAAGATAACTCCTACTGGAAAGGCTAAAATATCAACCTGGCCACACCCGAAAGGGTAATAACAGCGTCAAGGATATTTATTTATAAAACAGTATGTTCTCAATAAATTCATTCTTTCACTTTTCCCCCCTTTTTTTTCCAGTTCTTGCAATATTATTAAATTAATGTAAAAGTATTTGCCAATTTCCTTCTAGAGGTGTTATAAATATTCTTAACTGTGTACTTAACTTAATTACAATACAATAACAAAAGGTACATATATAATACTGAATAAGTGTATATACTGTATTAATTTTTGTTCTCCGTTTAAACAGTATATATTTGAGCCCTCCTTCAGAATAATAAGCTATCTGCCTACCATGATCTCGTTGCAATAATGAGCTATCTGCTACTTCAGGTGAGCATAACAATGAGTTTTATTGTATATGTCCCAATATACAACTCATAATTGTGCTGATAGCAGATAGCTCATTATTGCGGACAATATACTATGGTGTATAATGTTATTTTAAAAGCTATTTTGGAGGAGAGAATGTTTTATTTATTTTTCCCCACTTTCCCACATAATTGTAATAGTTTAATGCTATTTAAATATATCAAGCCAGGGGAAGTCTCTAATTTTTTACATAATAATACAGTTACAGGCTGTATTAAAAATCAATTTGAAGCTTCGGCGCTCAAAAATATTGAGCCAATGAGAGTCAATGGGTGCCTGTGACGTCACAACGCATCCAACCTATGAAATTGAGCCATGCGCTTTCCATAAGGAAGAGAGCACGTCGCCCCCCCCCCCTTGATTTTTTAATAACCTCTCCAAAACCCATATCAGTGTTCTTTTAAGCATATTTTAATTTAATACAGTTTTGTGTCATATTTAATTTTACGAGCTATTTGCCATATCAAATATTATTTTTTGTGATTTTTTTTTTTTTATCAAACAGTTGTAGTGCTCTACTTATATTTAAAGCTCAATAAAAATTTTCGTGCTGTCAGTTGAACTAAGGCCACATAAGCCGTATTATTTCTAAATCCTAATTGTTATCTTGTGATGCAGCGAGGAAGATCTGAAAAAGAATTGGAAAGTTTGCGACAAGAATGTGAGATCCAGCAACATTTACACCACCCAAACATCATCCAGATGCTGGACTCCTTTGAGACAGAGAGTGAGGTAAGAATGGCATTTTATTTTGCATTGATGAAGCCTATTGGTTGTCTGACGTCACAAATTTTATCTTTTAATACCAACTACAGTATGAAACGTTTGTGATCTCAGGCAAGCACTAAACCAAACAGACTTAAACATACAAACAATACAACATGTATTTTGTAAAAGGTTTGCAAAAGTATGAATTTTTTGCACAAAAACCTCACATGAACAAATCTCTGGAATTTGTGTTGAGTGATCAGCTTTAAATTGGCAAAATTTGTAAGAAGGAGGGAAGAAGGGGTTCATACCTGTATATGACTGATCCCATTTTTTACAGGATTGAGTAATTTAATAATTATTCTGAAATCTCTCACTTCATTTCACTTTCAATTGAATGGCTGCTTCCCCAACTTTGTTAAAACCAAATGCTCACCGAGGTCTCTCTCACTCCAGCTGGTGGTGGTGTCGGAGTACGCAGACAAGCAGCTGTATGAGATCCTCGGCAAGGAGGGCTACCTCCCTGAGCCTCGGGTGCAGCAGATCACGTGTGACCTTGTCGCAGCCCTCTTTTACCTGCACTCCAACAGGGTCCTCCACAGGTAACCAGCAAATAACATGAGGCCTACTTGGATCATTTATTGGAGTCCTCAGCTTGTGTTCACTAACCGGAGAGGGTTGTTTCAAATTGTGTTCCAATAACTTAAAACTCAAAACCACATTTAATGTACAGGTAGAGTAGACGATAAAAAATTAAGCAGGTTCTTTTTAAACAAGATATGTATTGAACATTATTTGTATGCCAGATTACCTGCATTTATGATAACATTTTACTATTTATAAAAAAGTAAAAATAAAAATTATAAAACACAGTTCTCATTTTTAAAATTATTTTACATTCCATTGAAGGGCTGCATTCAAAATAAATGGTAATAAATACAGTACAATACTTTTGTTACAGTATAAAGTGAATTCATATGAATCTCATGGCTTTATTAATGTGAGATAGTACCAAGTTTACTGTAGATGTAACAATGCATTGTGTTACAGGGATCTCAAGCCTCAGAATGTACTACTGAGCAGTGACGGCACAGCCAAGCTGTGTGACTTTGGTTTCGCTCGCAACATGAGCCGTGGCACGATGCTGCTAACGTCCATCAAGGGCACGCCACTGTACATGGCCCCGGAACTTGTCACCGAGAGCCCCTATGATCACAACGCAGACCTCTGGTAACAATCCTCCTGCACAGACAAGTAGAGCTTAGACAGAGTGGAAAACATGAAAACTTGTTTTATTTTTAGATTATTTTGAAGTTATTAATTATAGCAACTACAAAGATAATAATTGGGAATTGTATTTAACTGAATTTTATCTCTTTAAATTTGACGGTGCTGTGTTATCAATAAAGTAAAATGTAAAGGTCAATGTTTTATTGCAATTCTAAAAAACAGCTTATTTATTTGTATCTAAGAATATTTATGTAGTTTTTTATTATATTTACAAACAATAAATACATACATACTGTAATACGATTATAAAAAAGTATTCAAAATAGCTCAAATAATATTTTGATACTGTATTTAAATTTGGATATCCAACTTGAATGTCCTACAGGACTTAATTAATAGCATTAGAAAATTCTCCTTAGCTTCTCTCCAAAGCAGCTCACTGCTACCTGGAGAGTAACTGTTTTACAGTTGGACTATACTGTAAGACATTATGTGGCTCCCACAGGTCGCTGGGCTGCATTGTTTACGAGCTACTGGTGGGCATGCCTCCGTTCAGCACCACCTCCATCCTGCACCTGGTGCGGCTCATCAGACACGAGACCATCCGCTTCCCTGACTTTGTGTCCCCAGCCTGCGTCTCCTTCCTGCAAGTAAGTTCCCTTCCCCTCGCTCACTTTCTCTCACCTCGTTAACTCACCCCTCTGTCTCGTCTCTCAGGGTTTACTTCAAAAAGAGCCTGCCAATAGACTGACCTGGCCAGACTTGCTGAACCACCCCTTCCTGCAGGGAAAAGTCTTTGTTGATAAGGACCAAGGTTAGTACTATTTTTACTAAGCTATAAAACTTTCTTACTGACTCCAGTTTCCATTTTTTCATTGAAATTATGAAAAAATAAACTACGTAAAGTCACTTGAAATATATTAGGCTTAATTTTGGACAAATCTTCATCTTATCTCTTGATTCACTTGATTTTGTTTTGCAATTGCTTGATGTTAAAATAATAAAGAAATTTCTCTCTATTCTGTATTATATTCTGTTATATGTCCAATTAACTAGTTTTTTAAACTAATTTTAACATTCTATTTGCAGTTGTGAGCATCCCTCCCTTCACAGAATCTCTCTCTGACTCTCAACAAAAAGTAAAAGAAACTCAAAGGCAACATTTGACTGAACAACTATCCAAACAGCCCAAGTAAGATACCTAATTTTTGTTTTATAGTCTTTTAGCACACTGGAACCTAGAGAAATATTAGAACTACATGTATATCCCATGTTTTATCCTGCTTCTGGGTAAAAATTCTTTTGGTTTGACTTACAATAACACATTTGTTGTTTTTTTCATTCAACTGTATTATGCACTACAAAATATTTGTAAAGAGCTTATTCTCTAAAATATTTTTTTAAATACACCTGATTGACCTGAGGCTTATAAAAATATATTTCTTTTAAATTACACTACTAAATGCTGTGTCTATTTCTCCCAGACTTATGCCACACACTATCAAACTCCTTGAGAACCATGAGAAGAGATTACAACAACTACAACATGAAGCCATGCTGGGAAAGGAACAAGTTGCTTGTGCTGTTTGTTATGAAAATCAAGAAGCATCAAAACTAGCAACTAAAGAAAGTGAAACTAGATTATCGGACACTCTGTTAAGTCCTGATAAAACTCCTACACCGTTTTCTGCTGAGGAATGTAATGCTAGTTTAACAGATAATAATGTCAGTGGACGACAGACAAAGAGCAGTGAGAAAGGACAGTTAAGGCGTCTGAGGAAGAACTCTAGCAGTGACAGTGACGACAGTAATCCCACGCCAGTCGAAGACACTCGAGAGTGGAGTGACCCTGACCCCACTCAGAACGATGAGTGGCTGGACTATCTGCAACGTAGCATGGAAGAAGTGATGGCGGGTGATCTGTCGTGCCTCCTCAAACCTCCCCTTGTGGCTGTGGCTACCGCACCCCTCGCTAGAGACAACGCCTCGGCAAGAGTCATAGAATATGTTGCCAGTCTCTTGTCCATTCCATTTGTAATAGAAGATATTACTAGCGATAATATCACAACTTTAATTGAAACATATTTAGAGTCAAGAATAATTGATCAGATTATTCAAGGCACAAGAATACTACTTACTGATCGATCATCAAAACTGGTGAGTCAATTTTACATTCTAGGTCTAGAATATATCTACAGTATATTCACGGGCATTTAGTTAAACTACCAAAATATAGAATTTAATAAAATTCACTTCAATTCAAGTGAAAAGTACTATACTGTAATAACAATGTTAAGAATTATGCAGATACTTTGTTGTTGTTGTTTTGCTCTGATTTATCTCAATTCTTATTTTCTGAAGTCGTAATGTAAATACATAGTACTTTTTTTTTCTGTGTCGTACTGTAAAATGAAATATAAAATTCAAAGTTCAAAGAGCATAAATTTAAGTTGCATAGGTCCGTGTAAATTTATTTTTACTTTTTTTACTAAGAAGAATGCAGACTTTTATCCTATGTTAAGATAAGAACCCACTAAGACGGAGCTGTGTTTGTTGCAGCTGGTGAGTGTGGGTGAGCTGCAGGCATGTCAGCTGCACGCCCTAGAGCGAGTGTGTCTTCTGATGAGTCACGTGGTGCATCGGCAGCCCGAGGAGGTGGCGACTGCCTTCTCACAACAGCTGTGCGAGGCCCTTGAGCTGCGAGACGGGACCGTACTGCTGCGTCACATGCTGGGGCTTGGCAAGAGAAAAGCTAGGGTGGTGGCTGACGTTCTGGCAGTGCTGGCCCAACTGGCTCGAAACCTGCCTCACAAGATGAACCTCGTTCAGAGCACTGTCCTAGGTAAAATAATTAAATCCTCATTATTCCATTTTTAATAATAAATAAATAATTAGAACCTACAAACTATAAATGTGAGAAATTTCCATGAACTTTGGGTTTCTTCATTGGTGACAAACAAACTAAATAAATTTTTCAAGAAAAAATAGACCCCCTAAACCGTTGATCTGGTTAGACCTACTTTTAGTTGCCTATTAAACTTTCTCATTTTCAAACTGGTGTTCCAAGTTAATACGTAGTCCTTAAGCATAGTCAGTATTTGGAACTTTACTATAGAAATCAACTAGGACAAAACTCACAAATTGGCTGAGTCAATGGTAAATTACATTTAGTGCTTATATATCGAGTCTTTTTGCTTTTTACTAGAAGCTAACTGGGCTAACACATCTGCTGTATTCACTGTATTAATTCCTCCCCTTGGCCAGGTCCCCCTGCGGTGGATCTGCTGAGCCTGGTGAGCCACCCCCATGCCCTGGTGAGGGCTCGCAGCTGCGTGGTGCTCAGACTGCTGGCCTGTCACTGCGGGGAGGCCTTGCAGCCCGCCTGGCCTCCCCGCCTGCCAGAGAGACTCGAGGCCCTGCGCCTGGACGAGGAGCAGCCAGCAGTGCAGCAGGTCGGACTAATGACCCTACATTTAGTTTCTCAATTAGAAATACCAATGGCATGAATATTATATGTAGATCACCATGTCACTTAAAAAATAATCATTAGTTCACCTAATTCACTGGAAGTTGAATCTATGTAGTAGGGTTGTCTTAAGTAACCAAGGATCTTGTGACTTATGGATAGGTGGGGGCACTGTCGTCAGTGAGGCAAGGTCGTGAGGAGGAAGTGGGTGGTAGCTACAATAGAATGTCTGCCATCTTACCATGGCCTGTGAATCCAAAACAATACAGAATGTTGCGCTCAGCTGCCATGATACAATGGCCTTTTGCCTCAGCAGCTTTAAGGCGCCGATCTAGTACGAGACCCATAAGGTTAACATGGGAGTAGAAACCAGTATCTGGATGGCTTAATTTTTACCCCACAGTCATAAAAATTAGTTTGCAAGAAAGATCACCTTCTTGCGCCGCGCGCTGTGTAACAGATTTTTGATAGGTAAAACTCTTATTTTTTAAATTAATTAAGAAAATAATTTAGTTCTCTACTAAATTTTGAAGCTCTTTTGTAAGGTTGGCAACAGGGTTTCTTTACAAAATGTAGCATAATGGAACTCCCGTCCCACGACCGACTGACGAGCAGCAGTGCCGTGAAATGTCATAAATTTTGTGCTGAACATAATAGAGGCTGCATGTAAACAAAGAAATCTACTACACCTTTCTAAACTTTTATAATCATTCAATACTTGATCATTGATATTTGATTTTGCCTTTATTTGTATCTTAGCATTATATTATAATATGTATTAATATGTCTTTATAATGTAATAATATAATGTCTTTATAAGGCATTATTTTATACAATAAGAATTAAAATAACATATTGCTGGTAAGTTCTGATAACAAATATAAAACAATGAATTATTTTACTTTACAGCAGTTTATTATATATAACGGATATATATGTGTATAAAATAAAAATATCTTACCTACACATACAATAAAAAATAATTTATAAAAAATTATATTGATTAATTTGATTTTATTCAAAATAGTTTAAAATTAAAATAAAATGAAAATTAATTAATTAACTTTAATTAAAAATAAAAATTAAAATATATCACCCTCTCGTGATTTGCGACATTGTTTTTATTATGAATATACAAGTGCATATATAATTCATTGGCGTAGTGCGCTTGACCGGGTCTCGTCAGATCACCGAAGTCAAGCAACGCCGAGCGTGATAGTTGGATGGGTGACCATTTTCAACAAAAACCACGTTTCCCACCCAGGGGTAAATCGTTACGCTTTTCCACTATGTGGTTCCCCTAGCTTTGAACCATTGCACTTCCAGTTCATTGACAAAAACTGTATAGCGTCCATCATGGCTGAGGTTTCCACGTTTCCTTCAATTGCAGGCAAATGCCAGGATGGATTGCAAGGCCGTGGCAGCCCCCGTTCCGAAAGAGCCCGCGAAACGCTCAAGTTATGGTTTCGGAAGGTTCGGGGTTTCAAAGTAGTATATACTACATATGTAATTAGTAAAATGGGTTTGATTAAAAAAAATAATATTATTTATTGCTTTCGATTGATTATACAATATAAGCAGATCAAGTACATTTGCAATCAAGACATTATATTATGTCGATCGTCCACACATACACAAGCAAACGAATATGTTACAACAATATAATAGATAGAAATTAGTGATTTGTTGTAATTTTTTTTCAAGCTTCCTTCAGTTACTTCGAATGCTTATAGTATATCTGCACATATACATAATATATAATCATTCAATATAGAAGAGATAAGAAAAATAAAAATAAACTGCTATGTCACACAATTATACATGCCTATTGAAGTAACTAATTTACATTATGTAACATAAAATTTATATTTTTTTTATAGAACGTGCGCGAGCTCTCTCTCTCTCTCTAACACACACATACACTATTGCATTACACAAATGTAAATTTTATCTATAACATTTTAATTTCATTTCGCAATGTGTAATGTAAATCCAACATTATGACAACCACTACTTCCGCATTGACAAAAAAAAAAAGTCTCCACCCACCCTCCTCTATTTTTTTTCTAGCTTGAGGAGCTTGAAAAGAAACCTTTTTCTTTCAATGTCAGGTACCAGAGGCAATAAACAGATACCAACCCCCGCATTCTGTTGGAAAGAAAGCACTTTGAAAGAATCCGAGAAGAAGCTGAAATACTAAAAAGTATAACTATATTTAATTCATTTAAAAAATAATAGTTTTACTTATCAAAAATCTATTTACACAGCGCGCAGCGCAAGAAGGTGATCTTTCTTGCAAACTAATTTTTATGATTGTGGGGTAAAAATTAAGCCATCCAGATACTGGTTTCTACTCCCATGTTAACCTTATGGGTCTCGTACTAGATCGGCGCCTTAATGCTATTGATATAGAGGCCTAACTTATCCATAGTAAAAACTGATTAAAAAAAAATACAATAGCTTTAAATGGAAGTACATACTGTAGTTATATTTATTTTTGAATTGCAAGAAACACTATGATAATTTTGTTGTTCTCAAATTTTATTTCATCAATAGACAGGATATCTCATTATATACTGCAGAATACCCTTTACCTTCCTAAATAATTAATGCTCTCTCCCACTGCAGTAAAGTGAAGTCATGTAATTGTACACACAAGATACAACTGACTGTCCTACGTAGCAATTTTTCCTCATTTTCCTTGTAATGTCGCAGGCTGCAACAGATGCCATCAGCGAGCTGTCTAAACTTCCGTTCTACTCTCCACCCACCGAGACGTCAGGGTAACTACTGCTGCTTGCCCAAAGTACACAAATTTAATGTATTTAAGGTAGCAATATTTACTGTGGCAACAGCAGCAATATAAATATCTAAGAAAGAAACTCATCAAAGTGACAAAGATTTAAATAATACATGAAATTATTTTTTTACATTATATTTTATTAATTTATTTTAAAATTAATAGTTTTAAACAAGTATTGTTTTTTACAAATAAATTTTTACAGATAAAAAAAATGTGTTGCTGAAGTTATTTTTTGTTTTCAGTTCCCACTAAAAAATTATTTTATATTGAATATATTTTACTTTATTTTTTATGAAATCTGATTAATAATTAATTGTTGATAATTTTAACAATATAAACTTAACGTTAAACATTAATTAATTTGGAGGGCATGAATTTTGTAGCACAGTTCTGTTAGTATAATAAAAAATATGACAGTTGGCACCATGAAAACAAATATAAATAAAGAATTAAATTATAATGTACAGTATGTAGTACATACTCTTAAAAAACTTATTAGCTGCCAATTATAATAAATAAAAATATATTGCAACAAGTTGAATACTCTCAATAAATATTTTAAATCTTTAAAGATAATTGCACACTTATTCTAATAATTTACTATCATACTTAATAGAACTATGTATTAGTTCTAGTTTTCTGAATTTGTTTAAGCTTCATTGGTAATAAGACTAAATTTTTCATTATCACTATTATATAATTTTAAAGTACAGTACAGCAAATAATAATAAACATTTTTCATCAAAAATAACCTGAATAACAATAAATACTATGCAGCTAGGGGGCTTTAAAATTAATGTCTTTTCAATCATAATTTTTGTTTTTTGTAGCTGTAATAAAATTAAGTACAAGCTTTGTAGGAATGATAACTACATATTTGCTAACCTTAGTGCAAAATCTATGTAGTATAGTGAAACAGCCATTTTTTTGATAGAATCAAACATACTAACAATATTTTAAGAACTCTTTGAAATATAGTGAAAATTATAAAATACAGTACAGTACACACAAAAAATAAATCACTTTTGGTCACACTTAAGTGTATAATCAAGCAAAAATTATACTTAGAAAATATAACTGAAACAAAACAATCTTTGCTTTCCGTATTTGAAATAATTTTAATTTGATGATTGGTATTAAAAAGAAACTGCAAAAAAAAAAAAAAAAAAAAAAAAATCAAATCAAATCAAATCAAATAAAATAAAAGGTTCTAGTTATAAATCTGTATAGAAGTTAACTATCAGTTAAGCTATTTCTGCAGCTGATTGAGTGTGATAGGATTCTAGCAGTGTGTAATTTTAATTATTAGAAGAATAATTTACCATTATCAATGTATGTATATAATTATATTGTTAAGTTTTATATGTAGGGGTAAAATACTCTTCAAATTTTCCTGTTTTGGGCTTCATGATACAGTAAACTAGGTGGAAGTTGTTGGATGATCGGCTAACATTTTATAATTTTAATATTTTAATACTTTTTAACATCCTACTATACTATGTATTTTAAAATTTAATCGCTACAACAAGTTCTACATTTTAAAGCTGAGATGATGAAAAATTGACACAGCTAGTACGTAGTGCAAAAAAAAAAAAAAATAAAATAAAATAAATAAATAAAAAAAAAATAAAAAAAAAAGTAAGTAAGTAATTAATTATAAGTAAGGGAAAAAAAACAATAAATTTGAATAACCTTTATGGCTATAAAAGTGACCTATTGGCGACCTGTTACACAAATTAAAGCGAACAGATGTTACTGGCTAGTTTTAGCCATTGAAGTTGCTTTTTATAGCTTTTGAGGTTATTGACAGATTTTTTATTTATTTATTTATTTATTTTTTTTTTGCACTGCCGTAATTTAGCATTTGTTGTTCAGCTCCCATGGATTTTTATATAAACCTTCTTGGTAGCCCTCTAGGGTACTGACATGGTAGGAAGAAGGCCATCAACACAGTTCAGCCAGAGATTGGCACAAGCTGCGTGGTAACAATGCTGGCCGGAGCGTACCAATGCAGTACTGCCCTCTGTATCTTCCACAAGAACTAGGCAGATAGAGCAACAAGGAGCAGAGTTGCCAGTAGAAACATTCCACTTCCTGTCTTTCTTCATCTGCAACAAGACAGAGAAATAAAGCTTATTTTAATAGAAACATAATAATTACTTTAAAAATATGTCTACATTAGAGCCTTTTCATGCCCATAAGAAAGTGTTGACATTTTACTAAAAATATAACATAAAAGAACAAATTGATAAAATGTGTATTTCCTACAAATAATATAATAACTAAAGCATACAATAAACGTGCAATGTGGTACATCCCAAAATCTTACCTTGACATTATCCCACTTTCCCAAAACGTGCCCATACACAGAGAGAAGGAAATAGAATACAGTATAGGAAGAAGAAGATACACACATAAACACAAAATTATCTTGTAGAAATAAATATAGGTGAAGAATGAATATGGAGGTGAGACATACAAACATAAGCAATACTTAACTGAAGCAATTATTAAGAATAATATAGCTTTGTAGTAAGAAGACCTTGATTTTTTAACCTATTTATTGTTAATTAATACTGTAGGTTTCACGGAAGTATAAAACTAATATATTATATAGCCAACATTTTTGACAAAAAAAAAAGACTTCAGCACAATTATAAACTACAAAATTATCCCGAGTACTAAACTTGGTACAAACAATTTTGTCTAAATTTAATACAAATACATTAGCACAGATTTAGCAGACATTTTTAGTACTAGTACCCTCTTCAGGATGTTTATGGTAGTTTATATAATTGAGGATATATTTTTAAAGACAAGGTAGCTTGTGTTTTATTCTTCTGTAAGTACCTACCATTGAACAACACAGAGTTCCACACAACAACAAAATCTACTTCTGCCTTCAAGGACTTATCATTAGACTAGAATGAAAGGCGAAGTTTGTTTTCCGGGAGGTCAGAAGTGTAGGACGAGGCTCACCTCGATGTTGCTGCGCTCAAGGAAGGGTGCCAGAGTGCACCAGGCGAGCTCCACCTCGGCAAGCAGGGGCTCCAGGGACTGGCGAGACGCGGGCAGCAGCTGGTGGGACGCTGCACTGATCCGCTGGGTCACACAGTACACCTCCAGCAGATCTGAAAGCAACCAGGGTGTCAGTGAAGATGTGGTTTTGCACACCGTTGTGAATGACTTTCTTCTTGATCAGGAAGTATTAGTTTTAGCTGAATAATCAGATGTAATTCTGAATTAATACCTTACTTTCAATAGGTACAGTTAAAATTATTAAGTCTTACTTAACTACGTAATAATGTTTACTATACCTAAAATTTGAAGTAAGATATTTATTCAGAATTACATTTTATTGTTCAGTTAAAACTTTGGTAAGCTAACAATGAGTACAGTTTCAAAAAAAAAAAAAAAAAAAATCTCCATAAAATTCTGTTCATTTTAACCAGCTACCAATTTTATTTTACAACAGAATTCTAAACTTTCTGTTGGAATTAATGAAACCCATTGTACACTTAAATAAGAATGTGTACAGTTTTATAGATTACACTTCAGATTACAGTAGCTATTTATCACATGGTGCCACCCTCTTAAAAAAATGTTAACATAATAAAATTTCCAGCCCTACTAAGCAGTGTCAGGAATAAGTTGTAAAATATTTTAATGTTATAAATAAAAAGAAGACTCGTCAACGTCAACAAATACTCACTGGCCAGGTAGTCTTCTCCCTCCCTGGAGGACACCACCTCCTCTGCAACGTGAGGGTCATCAATGGCTCCGAGAATCTGAGCTGCTGCTTGCAGGAGAGCCAGGCAGCTGTGCAGGCACTGTCGCCACTCACGCCCCTCCTCCTGCAAAGCTGTCGCTGCCGCCTCCCACTGAATACCCTCTAGTGCTCCTCGCAGCTCTGCCAGCCCCCCGTCAGGAGAGCTGCCCCCTGGACCAGCCCCTCCCAGAGAAAGGTTGTCGAAACCTCCCAACTCCAAACTTGCCACGGACTGAGTGTCTGGAGTGATGGCAGAGGACTCTCGCAAACGACTTAGGTGGGGTAGCGAGGAAATGGTACTTGGTCCAACAAAGTCACCAAAATCTTCATCATCCTCAGCTTGTGACTCTGTTGCTGGTAATACTGAAATGTTTGGCTCCTCTCCCCACAATACATTAGAGGTGCTTGAAAATGCATTAGAAGTACTTGAATATGTATTATTAATACTGGAAAACACATTTGAAGTACTTGATAATGTATCGTCAGTACTGGAAAATGCATTGGAAATACTTGAGAATGTATTAGCTGTGCTTGAGAATGCATCAAAGTTTGCACTCCATTCTTGAGGTTCAGTGCTAGATATTTCAAGACTTGGGATAGGAAATGTTGCTTGTGTTGTTGGTTGTTCTCGTGTGGCAAGCTCTGCAAATGAGTCATCAGCAGATGCTCCTGCAGAGAGGAAGTCACCAAAGTCATCAATGGGTCCTGTAGATATCTGCTCTGGCTCCGACTCCAAGTTGGCATCAAAGCAAAGGTCTCGCAGTGCACTGTACTTGTCTTCTTCCGCTGCCGGCTTTGCCAAGGAGGAAGGTGCTATCATTTTCTCAACACTTGTCTCAGAGCGGATACTACTTTCTTTTAAATAGCCTGATGACACAGAAGTTTTATCTTGGGGAGGTAGTTTGATTGCACATTTAGGAAATAAACTATCATCAATTTTGGGTGGCACTGAAATTTGTAGATCTTCTTTAATTTCATCTGAATTTCTTTTCACGTTTGATGTTGTTGTTGGAGTAGATGCCAGACCAAAGGAGTAATTTGCAAGTCTGCTACCAACTTCTCTGCTTCCTGTACCTTTAGACTTGGCAGAAACTGGCGAAGATGGCGGAGATTCAAAAGAGTTAAAACCAAGAGGACTATCTCGAGGAGAGAAAAACGAGGACTTCAGTTCAGCAACTGCAGGAGCGGAAAGCTGAGAATCTGTTGTTGGAGCTGCACTTTGGAAGTCAGTAAAATCATCATTATCATCTAAAAGACTGATTTGAGGTTTTGCTGAATTATTTGATTCTGGTGTTAAAATTTTGGTATCTTTAAAATTATTTACATTAATCTGACTGTCATTAATTACAGGAATGAAATTAAGTTCTTGTTGTTTTCCACTTGCTAAATCTTGAAAAGCTTGATTGGTTAGTGGACTGCTTAGATTTACTGGCATAAGGGAGGAGAAAGCTTGGTTTTGAGCTGGAGGCATGGCGACTGGGAGAGCTTGATTTTGAGCTGCAGGCACTGCCTCAAGCTGCAGGTTTGGCACGGGGGGCTGCTGGACCATGGACAGGACGGCCGAACTGGTGAAGTTGCGCCACCCGGTCTGGGCCAGAGCCACCAGAGCTAGAGCCACATTTAGTTCAGGACGAGTCAGCACACCAGGGATGATGGTGTTGGAAAGGTTCCAGATGTAACCAAGGGCATCTCGAGGCAGCCCACTTGTGAGGAGGATGGAGAATATGCGTCCCGTGTCAACTAGTTCTCGGCCATCAGCAGCCGGCACCTTGGTCAGCTCCCATACACGACGGTACACAGCAGGAAGTAGGTCATAGGCTTCTGGAGACAACCAGAAGGGTGGTGCCACCATTGCACCTCCTGCAGGAATGTTGCCAGGGCCCACCTGAAGAAGTACGTAGAGTGAGAATGTGACAGGAAAAAATACACAATACAGGGGTGAGAGGGTCTTGTGAATGGAATTAATCATAATGGAGTATTGACCTCAAATTTTTTTATTGCAGAAATGGATAGAGGGTGCAAAGTTATGCTACCCTGATTTTTTTCAGATTTTTCAGAGCCCGGGAACTATTTTTAAAAAATTATTGAAAGTTCTTTTTGTGACGTCACGAGACGCCGCTCTTTAAGAAAAAGATAGGACTTGCCGCCGCGTGACGTCACAAAAAGAACTTTCAATAATTTTTTAAAAATAGTTCCCGGGCTCTAAAAAATCTGTAAAAAATCAGGGTAGCATAACTTTGCACGCTCTATCCATTTCTGCAATAAAAAATTTTGAGGTCAATACTCCATTATATTGTTAAGGCTAAGGCTGGATAACAACAAAGAAAATATTGTGCTATCAATCTTAACATACAATGGATATTCCACTCATAAACATTAAACTACTCCCACTCCCTTCCCTTTATGATAAAACTTTTGTGGATTAACATTGAGGAATACAATGCTGAATTATGTACAAGGAAAAACAAAGGTGTTAGAGAGAAGTACATTCAGATGCAAAGCTTTGTGCCCCTTACCTCTCCACTAATAATCTCGGTTCCACCGTGACTTTTCGTGCTGGGGTGCTGTTTGCTTCTATCTGGGACGTCCTATTTTAAAACATAAATAAAAGTGCAACGCAAATCATTACAATATAAAAAGCAAAAACAAGATAAATAAAAATGACAGCTCAAATAAAAACTGGAAGATAATTAAATCGAATGATGGTCTTATTTGAAGGCTATATGGTGATCATGACACCAAATTAGAATTAGACGGATCCATGGGTTCATACCACTTTTTCATTTATCACAAAGCAAAGGGGGGAAGGAACTTTGCTCTGCTATTCTACTGCATAATACCATAATGTGGAAAAATTAAAAGCAATGCTATTTACGCTATATAACATATGAAATATATAGGCTATAGTAGTAAAAGTTCTTTCTGATATTGCAAATTAAAGCAAAAGTCAGACAATTTACCTGTGGAGGGTCCGGAAGTTGTTGGGACCTCATAGTAAATGTTTCCTTTTGTTGCAAAAGGTCTTCAATCAAAGAATCTGCACTCAAGGGCCCTGGTTTCTAAAAATCAAAACATAACAATAATAATGCAGAACTTTGTCTTGTGAAAAGAAGGACTAGTGTTTTAGGAACAAAATAAACTTCATGCTAAAAGAATACTTTATGGGAATAATGATTTAAACCCACATTACAGAGAGCAGTCATTTGAATTGGGTATGCGATACTATATTTCTGTAAAAAAGTAACTGCACAGTATAAAATTAAACAATTTTTCAGAAAATACTGCAACAAAAAGTTTAGAACCACATAATTTCATCTGCCATTGAAATTAAATGAGGATTATAGTTATTAGTTGCAAATAGACCCTCTACTATTTCGTTGCCTCAGAATGCAAGTCGTGTAAGTACAAAAAAATTTGATGGGACCTTGAGCTCCAATTTACGTATATTGAAATAAGGTTCAAAGTTGCATCAAATTTTTTTGTACTTACGCGACTTGCATTCTGAGGCTACTATTTAGTTCACGAGTGAGGCTGTACCTTGAATGAGGAGGCCATGGCTCGCAGCTTTTGCTGCTGCTGAAGATAGTTCCTGTCTCTGCCAGCCAGGGTCTGTGGCGCCACCTGTGGGGGGCTGACCTTCACGCTAGCAGACACTGTAGCTACCGGGCTAAATCCACCAGGCATGCCCTGAAATAATGCATTACATTACTGTACTTAATTTACCTACTTCATTACTTAATGAACCTCAAGAAAGAGAGGGCATTAACTACAGAACTTAACTTGTTGACACCAACACATGGGCATAAGAAAAGAAGAAGACTTAATTTGCAATGAACATGACACTGAGCATATCTGTTATTGATATAAGTGATTCTATAGTCTCCATTTATGACACAAATGAATCAAAATTAAAGCACAGCTAGATTTTATACATATACTTGGACAAACAAAATGCACATAAAAGTACAAAGTCATTAATTTTTAAACTTTGAATCATGTCAGTCTCACTACAATCCTGCTATAATTTACAGTGCATCTCTAACTTCAGTCATACGTACGACACTCACAATAGACACTACGGTGCCCACAGCTCTTTTCCAGACTGTCACCATCCTATTCTGGCTGGGATAAAAAGCAAAAGACGATTGCCACACGTAGTTGAATCTACACGTAAACGAAGATCTATAATACTGTATAAAATTGGATGATGAATTTCAATTTAATGACTGCTAAATACAATAGTAAATTAAGCATTATGTACATGCATACCATAGGATTTTGCTGAGATTGTTGTAGGGCATTCCAGGATGGTGCTCCTGTCTGGTGCAGAGGCCTAAACATTGGCTGCTGCAGGCCTGCTGCTGATGGTCCGCCCATAATTGTTGGCATTGCATTTTCTGCTGGGCGGTTGTTTGTCTGGTGCCCAGGAAACCTATCAAAAGAGAGGTTTGAGAACCAACCAAAAAGTACTTTAACAAATTAGAGAAGACGACATCATGCCCTTCAATTATGGATACATACGTATGCACATTATAATCATATACAAGACAAATCAGATTGACCACAACGTACAATATCACCAGGACTATGAAAGCTTGGGAGGAGATGAGTGGAATGGTTATAGAGAGGGGGAGATATGTGAGAAGGCGGGACCACGAGTGGAAGCTGGAGTATCAGGGAAGTCACATCGATGTGGGGAAGTATGCCTATGTATGCATATGCATACTGTATTCTTATATGAAAGTGGAATTTGTTGGCTGCGGAGCTATGTAGGTGTTGAGACTGGTGGAAGGCAGGGTTGATTGCGAAGTTCAGGGAGCTAATGGCAACACACACAGGGCCGCAAACTGTAAACCATAGTGTTATGACCACAACTGCCGCAGTATGCACATAAACTATGCATACATATGATAGTATACATACTTTACTTTTTACCTACCATGCTTATCATACACGAATCCTATGATGGTGCAAGGGTGCATGCATTATTAAGAACGTCATACTTTAAAATAGATAAATTTGTCACAACAAATTAATATCTTACCTGTTGGCCATGAGATATTATTTTATTTTAAACACCTATGGAACTAAATAATTAGTTCAATGTTTGTAATGTAAATACAATAAAAACGTAAAATTAAAAAAAATCAGCTGTCGTTGACAGCCTGACAAAAATTTTTAGTACGCATGCGCAAAGTTGAGATTGCAATGGGAGTAGCTATTTACACTGCGGAGCAGTGCAAATAGGCCATAGGCCCCAAATCCAAATCAACTGGCAACTGCAGCACGCAGTGTAAATAGCACTACTACCCGGGATCCACGTGAAAATTACAGCTGTTCTAAAAATTTGTAATTTGTGATTAAAATTGCAAAAATGAGTGATAAATCGGATTCTGAATTATTTCTAAGTATAGGGCTAAGTGAACAAAAGATCAAGGAAACGATCAAAAACAAAATCGTTACAGCAAACCTTAGGACTGCAATTTTAGAGGTAATATAAAAACAGATTTCAGTGTGAGAATAATGCCAAACCCTTCTGTCAAAGATGTGCATGATGATTAAAGATGCAATATTTCTATTAATTTACGTGTTTTTTAAATATGTATGTTATAACATCAAAACATAAGTGACATTAGCATATCAAAACTCATTTCTTTGCTTAATTAAACAAGTTTGACATGAATAATAAAATTATGAATTCTGGATAATATGCATGTTGATCATTTTATTTTGATCTCCAACCTGTGCTATTTGGTTGCAGACTCAGGGTACGAGTAGTCATGGTGCTCTACTGTACCACCTGGCCAGTAAGGCAAAGGCTCAAGTGGCGCACCACATCCCGCTGATTGCCCGGTACATCGCAGATGGAAAACTCGATTCCACGCTGAGGATAGATGGTACGCTTTTAATTCTACTGCATGTATATTATAGAGGGAATACTGTATTTTAAATTGTGACTGTTTGTGAGCAGCTGCGTTGGAGTTTGTGCTGGCGCACCCTGGCTCTGCGGTGGAGGCAGCGCAGCTTGAGGCGGCGTGTGGGGTGGGGGTGGTGGTGAGTCCGGAGCAGGTGGAACAGGCCGTCGAGCTGGCCATCAAGAAGCATAAAGAGGGGCTGCTCGAGAAACGGTGAGCAGTGACAAGAAGGTCTTGGACTGAAAATAAATTGCCCTACAGTATACAGTTGTCAGAAATTTATAATTTAACATGTTTTGAAATTAATTTGTTTGTTTTATTTATTTCTTAAATTTAAAAAAAATGAGTTGCAATAAATAATACACTACATGGAACAAAAACCGAATTTGTGCAGTAATTAGTAATTTGAAGTTGTTTCAATAGCACTAACAATAGTACACGCATACATAATACTGTATTAAGATATTATTACAATGATAAATTTCAGTATTGTAGCAAAGTAAGAGAAATTTAATTAAAGAAAGTTTGGAACTAACAATGATTGTCCTGACCAGGTATCGCTACAACACAGGCTTGGTGATGCAGGACGCAAGGACGCAGCTGGGACGCTGGGCGGATGGCAAGGCTGTCAAGAGTGAGGTTGACCTGCAGGTGAGGACGATAACTAATCTGCAATGAACAGCGGGAGGGGGGTACCTGAAATAATGTTGAGAGATAAGCCGTGAAGACCAACCAGTAGTGAGCTGGCAAAACTAGACATGTGACTTCCACTCGCCTGGAACATTTACCTTATCAACAATAATACATACTTTGTACATAGAGTGAGTTCTCCAAATAACTGGAACTGTCTGTTATTAATTTCAACACTGCCTAAATATAATTAATTCTATATTTAATTCTATCAAGCAACTGCTTAGCAGAAAAATAATAAACCCAATTTGAATAAAGAAAAAAGTCATGGGAGCTGCATATTATCTCCTGTCTTCGCTCAAATTTGCAAGCAGTCTTCAATAATAAAATCAACGTAATTATGAACTGTATTGACGTCCTTGATGATTGCTGCTCAGGTGATGGACCTTCTTGGCCCCAAGTCTGCAGAAGATCTCGCCCCTCAGCCCAAGGTGGTGGACAAGAAGGTGAAGTCAACCAAGCCAGCCAAGACTCAGGAGCACACTGAGGCAGCAGGTGACTACCTCAAGTTTTGGCATCCTTAATATTACAGAGGGCAGTAAAATAGCGAAGGTGACACTTAATTGTACTTTTTTTTTCTATTTTATTGATTTTTTTTATCAAAAGAAACTTTTTCAAACACACATTTTATTTAGGATTAAAACAACCTGCATAAAAAGTAGGAATCCTGGC
This sequence comes from Siphlonurus alternatus, assembly GCA_949825025.1. Classification (NCBI taxonomy): domain Eukaryota; kingdom Metazoa; phylum Arthropoda; class Insecta; order Ephemeroptera; family Siphlonuridae; genus Siphlonurus; species Siphlonurus alternatus. The sequence continues at coordinate 31,599,434 of OX463782.1, forward strand.
ACTAAAACATAGTTTATGATGCTGATATAAAAAAAAGGTACATTACATGAACAACATGAATTTGGCAATTTGACAAGTACATAAGCAGTTTTTTTTTTTTTTTTTTTTTTTAATTATCCATAGGTCTGTTTGTAAATGCACAATCAGAAAGAATCGATTATTTGTGATGAACCTTATGTTCAATATACAGAAGGTTCATCACAAATAATTGATTCTTCCTGATTGTGTATTTACGAACAGACCTCATGTCTCTGTTAACCTTCTCACAGCTAACTAAGTATTTATCCTCAGCAGCGGAAAAGGAGGCCAAGCCAGAGCCGCTGAGCATGACCGAGTTCCTCAAAACCAAGGTGCTGCTTCACAAGCCGGGAGAGAATTTCACCAGTGACGGCTACGTTGTCACCCCAAACACCACCCAGCTGCTCCAGCAGCACCTCAAGATCACTGGAGGAAAGGTGGGTGCAGCGTAACAATTTTTACATTTAAATTGATTTTGCTGCAATTTTGATCTCAAGTCATGCCAATGTAACGTCTTTTAAACTTTAAAGCGTCTTCTTCTCGTGACAGGTCCGCACACGTTTCCCACCAGAACCCAACGGAATCCTCCACATCGGCCACGCAAAGGCCATCAACATCAACTTTGGGTACGCGGCAGCTCACGACGGTGTCTGTTTTCTAAGGTACGATGACACGAACCCTGAGAAGGAGGAGGAGAAGTTCTTTACTGGAATCAGAGACATGGTGGAGTGGCTTGGTAAGTGAGGTTGTCAACTAGAGATAACAACAGAACAGCATTCAGTGTCAGGGATCAATAATAATTACACTGATGATAGTTTTTTGTTAATTGACAAATTATTACACATTTTTATTATAAATGAGTGTTATTCCAGCCATATCAGTAATCAAGTATCTTATCATAATTATTTATATCAAATTCTGACATTGTCTGGCATGTCCAACAGGCTACAAGCCCTACAAGGTGACCCACAGCTCGGACTACTTTGACCAGCTGTTTTCCTGGGCGGTGGAGCTTATTCGCCGTGGCCACGCCTATGTGTGTCACCAGCGGCCAGAGGAGCTCAAGGGCTTCAACCCTCCACCCTCTCCCTACAGGGACAGGCCTGCGGCTGAGAGTCTGCAGCTGTTTGAGGTAGCTTGGAGTAATGGTTGTTTAGATTTTAATATGTAGCAAAATTAATAGCTTACAATTTTATTATTTATTCAATTTTCAGCATATTTTAGTCCATTTTTTTAGCATGTTTAGTATTATAGTCATGTATCAGGTAAGAAATACAACTAACTAACATTTGTATTGTAAATATGATTCTTGTTAATGGAAAATAATACAGATAATTCAGTACACTCAGGCTGCATCAATCGTAAATCATCCTTCACTCATATTCTTGTACCCATTTTTCCCAATTTTACGTGTAAATTTTAATTATAAATTTAAAATAATTTTCATTGAAATTCCAATATTATTTGTGTTATTTATGGTACTTTTTGTATAAAATTTACTGTTAAGAAAAACTGAATGTATACTGAAAGTTTTTATTTTTTTGGATTTACAGACGGTTAAATTATCGAGAGAGTATAAAAATTATTTAAAGGTCTCACAAATTGACCTTCTTATGATTACAATAATTACATCCTCTCGTACAGGACATGCGTAACGGAAAGATTGCCGAGGGCGGGGCGACGCTGCGCATGAAGGTGACGCTGGAGGAAGGCAAGATGGACCCTGTGGCCTACCGCATCAAGTTCGTGCCGCACCATCGTACCGGGGACACGTGGTGCATCTACCCCACCTACGACTACACCCACTGTCTGTGCGACAGCATCGAGCACATCACACACTCCCTCTGCACCAAAGAGTTCCAGTCTAGGTCAGTCCAATGTCCTGTGCTTTAATGTTTTCATAAATTCATATTTTCAGTTGGTATTTTTCTTGTGTGCCAAGCTATAGACTTTATTGCAATAAAATATCACTGGTAAAATACAACCTTTTGCTAACTGTATATAGCGCTCCTGTAAATATCTTTCTTCTATTTTTGAGCTCTCACTTGAATAAATACCATGTAAATAATTTTTTACTGTAGAGCATTTTAATATTTAAAATATTATTATTTTTAAATTTATCTATATATTTTATGACCTTTTTTCTATTATCTTTTTAAAAGTAGATAGAAACACATATATGATAGAAAAAGATTTGTTGGGAAGGGAGATAGTTCGAGCTTTTAGCCGTCAGTGACCCAGTGATATTGCTGGGTCACTGACGGCTAAAAGCTCGAACTATCTCCCTTCCCAACAAATCTTTTTCTATCATATATGTGTTTCTATCTACTTTTAAAAAAATAAATATCGCTTAGTTCGATTTTTTTCTATTATCTTAATTTTATAATGAAATTTACAAAGCAATGCTTTTTTGGTCTCTTTACTTGTCAAATTTATTGTATCACTTCTTACATGTAAGCTAAGTGTAAAAATATCTTAATAATTAATGTTAAATTGTTAAGCTCATTGATTTTTACTACAGTGACTTAACTACAGTAATTGGTTGATGTTATGATTGTTGAATGTTCAATAAAAAGTGTGATATTGCAGGCGCTCGTCATACTACTGGCTGTGCAATGCGCTGGACCTCTACTGCCCCGTGCAGTGGGAGTATGGACGCCTCAACATCAACTACACGGTCGTGTCCAAGAGGAAAATTGGCAAGCTCATCGAGCAGGGAGTCGTCAAAGGTGGGTGTTGCTTTAATACGCAATCGCAAGATAAAAAAAAAAAGCAATATTAATAATAACAAATCTTCACTACTGCATTGTTGGTGATTTTACTAAATAAAAAAAAAATGGTTCTTTATTATTGCTGTACTTCATTATCACCTTATATAAAATTTGTGTTTCTTTGGACTTAATTTCTCTATACTTTTCTTTAATTAAATAGCCAATATAACAGCAATGCTGGAACTTTATTTGTCAGTTTTTTTCAAGAATTTGCTATGGTTTTTCAACTAATGTAATTGTCTTAATCACTAACTAAGATTGAAAAGCCTTGCAGTACAACATGTGAACTAAGATTTTCCCCTATTAAGACTCTGCATCACCTTTTCGTATTTCCTATGCTTCCCCATGTTATTTTTTATGTCACTTTTTTTCAGAAACTAATAATCGTACAACTTTGCTTGATACCTTCAAATAAATTCTAGTACATTAGCTATATGCACCAATGCTTTTAGTTTTTAAAATTTGTAATCAAATAAGTTTTAATAAGTAATAATAAGTAATAAGTTTTAATTTTGAGAATTAAAAATTAATAAAATTACAATTAAAATTCAATGTCATTAGAATTTAAAAAAATAAAAGCATTGGTGCATATAGCTAATGAACTAGTGTTTATTAATTTTAAGGTATCAAGCAAAGTTGTATGATTATTAGTTTCTGAAAAAAGTGACATCAAAAATAACATGGGGGAAGCATAGGAAATACGAAATGGTGATGCAGAGTCTTAAGGATTCTCTTTTAAAACTTGTCATTTAAAACTATATTTCCTTGATATGATGATCAATGCAAAACGGACTGACATTTTCTTAGACTGGGACGACCCTCGCTTGTTCACCCTGACTGCCCTGAGACGCAGGGGCTTTCCTGCCGAGGCCATCAACAACTTCTGTGCCCAGATGGGACTCACCGGAGCTCAGGTGGGCCATCAATCTTGAGTTTGTTGTCTTGAAGTTTGAACCTTTTTGTGTTTTTCTTTCTTACCTTTTGTTATATGTTTTTAATTTTTTGTCAATTTTAAAATATTGTCTTCACAAGGTTCTATTATTGCCAGGATTCTTTTTCATAGTTTTTTTAAATGAAAATATTGCAAGTTTCATAAGAAAAGGTCAAAAATCATAGGCCTGGTGGATTTTGCCAAAATTCATTGCCATGCAGCTAGTAGCTTGTAAAGAGAGAAGGATTTACATATTTCTTTCTTATTTTTTCAAAATTTTAAGCATAATTTTTTGTGGTTAACAACTGTTAGACACCCTGGCACATCCATAAACAATTCAGCACACTGGTTTCTAACAAGAGTTAATTTATTTACTATCCCACATGTTGCAGGTGGTAGTAGACCCTCAGGCTTTGGAGGCTTCTGTGCGTGATACGCTCAACATGACAGCCCCTCGTGCCATGGTGGTGCTGGAGCCACTGAGAGTGGTCCTCACCAACTTCCCCGGCAAGAACGCCATCTCCTGCGAGGTGCCAGACTTCCCTCAGGAGACCTCCAGGGGACACCACAAAGTGCCCTTCTGTTCGGAGCTCTTCATTGAAGCAGCGGACTTCAAGGAGGTAACCTTTGAAGATCTATCCAAAAATTATAGTATATTTTCTTCTTCTTCTTTTCTTATACCCACATGTTGGCGTTTAAGCCATTTTACTTCTAATTATATACAGTATTATACTTTCTAATTTACAACTTTATATCATTAAGTTTATGATTCAGTATTTTATTTTTTAACTTGAAAGGTGTATTTATCTTAGAATATTGATTGATGTCTTCAAATTTTCCATAGAGTAGTCTATATGGTACTGAGAAATACTTGAAATGCAGCTGTGCCTCTTCTTAACTGCATAAAGAATTTTATTGATTCTAAAAAGTGACAAACAAACCTTGCTTATAGTAAGACATTTAATTAAGTGATGGTAGTGACCTTGACACTCTCACTACAGGAGGCGGAGAAGGGCTACCGCCGGCTTGCCCCTGGGCAGAGTGTGGGCCTGCGTCACACGGGCTATGTGATCTCTGTGAGCAAGGTGGTGAGAGGGGCAGCCGGAGAAGTGGCCTCCCTGGAGGCGAGCTGCTGTGAGGCGAGCAAGGCAGAGAAGCCCAAGGCCTGGGTGCACTGGGTGTCACAACCAGTGGAGGTCGAGGTTCGACTCTACGACACTCTGTGAGTAGCTGAACCAGTTACCAGCAAACTTGACTATATTAAATTACAGAAGACTATTCAATTTTCTTCAAATTAAAATTTTAAGCAACTTCATAATTTTATTCTTAAGAAATTTAATTAAATGTTGATTTTTTTACAACTGCATATTTTATATACCATAAAAAAAGTTGCAGCCTTCATATATTAATTAGTGAGAAACTCCTATTTGTTAATTTATTTTGTATTCATTGTTTTTTATTAAAAAGGGACAGATACACTGTGGGCAGCTATAATTTAGGCTCTACACATGATACTAATTCCACAGGCCACATAGATAAAATGAGCAATTAGAAACGAAAAATTTTATTGGCTTAATCGAAAGAAGGGGTAAAAATATGACGTTGTGAATTGTTTCAGATTTTTTTGTGACCTATAACTAATTTTAATTAATTAATTAAGTTGCATTATTTTGAGAGTGCCGCCTCTTGTGACGCCTCTGACGTCACACCATTCTTGTACTTTTGCACTATAGATGAGATTAGGTGAGAACATGCAGGTATGAAAATCAAAATGGCTGGCGCCACGTTTGAAATTCCCCGCCTCAAATATTTGAAGTTTTAATGTGGGTTACGTTTGATCAATTTTAGCTTTATTTTGTTCGCATACCACTGGAAACTATGGTTGAAATATGATTTAAAACTTCTATCGTGCTCTAATATTGTTTAATACGTAAAAAGTAGAAAATTATGAGAGACTAACATCTTACATCAAATTAGTTTGCTTTCTTCCTTTAAATAAAATAATTTGCTGATACCTGGTGTGCTAGTGGGTTAGCTCGGTGGTAAACGCATCAGACTTTAAATTTTGTGGTTGCGGGTTCGATTCTGTCTTCCGGCGAGTTTTTATAAGTAAATTTTTTTTCTTTAATTTTAATATATTTATGAATTCTAAATTTATAAAATGTGGTTAAAATATGGATTACAGCTACTATCAATCGTAATTGATAACTTTTTAATAGTAAAGAGAGGGAACAATATTAATAAAAAATTACTTCACTTTTTCGCGTTCCATATGCAATAAAACATTTCTCTTACCGAGGCTCAAAGCTTAATTAGTGTGGCACTGTGGCACATGCAGTGGCGGAGAAATGTTCTTTAATTAAATTAAACTAAATTAAAGGAAAGAAAAGTGTCGAGTTTAAAAAATCCTTCGACGTGGAGAATCAAACTCTCCACCACAAGCCAGAGTACGAGCTCTAGCTGCGTCTTCGCCACTGTGCCACACCAATTAAGCTTCGGGACACAGTGTGAAAAATGTTTTATTTGAACGTATAAAAGTGAAGTAATTTTTTATTAATATTGTTCCCTCTCTTTACTATTAAAAAGTTATCAATTACGACTGTAAACCATATTTTAACCACATTTTATAAATTTAGAATTCATAAATATATTAAAATTAAAGAAAAAAAATGTATTAATAAAAACCCGCCGGGAGAAAGAATCGAACCCGCAACCACGAAATTTGAAGTCTGATGCGTTTACCACTGGGCTAACCCACTAGCACACCAGGTATCAGTAAATTATTTTATTTAAAGGAAGAAAGCAAACTAATTTGATGTAAGATGTTAGTCTCTCATAATTTTCTACTTTTTACGTATTAAACAATATTAGGGCACGATTGAAGTTTTATATCATATTTCAACCATATTTTTCAGTGGTATGCGAACAAAATAAAGCTAAAATTGATCAAACGTAACCCACATTAAAACTTCAAAAATTTGAAGCGGGGAATTTCAAACGTGGCGCCAGCCATTTTGATTTTCATACCTGCATGTTCTCACCTAATCTCATCTATAGTGCAAAAGTACAAGAATGGTGTGACGTCAGAGGCGTCACGAGAGGCGGCACTCTCAAAATAATGCAACTTAATTAATTAATTAAAATTAGTTATAGGTCACAAAAAAATCTGAAACAATTCACAACGTCATATTTTTACCCCTTCTTTCGATTAAGCCAATAAAATTTTTCGTTTCTAATTGCTCATTAAATTAGAATTGTGAATATTTAATATATTTATTAGTTTCTTGTAATACCTTAGTTTCTCAAACACCCTCCAATGGACTCTCTCTGCTCAGTTTCCAGCACAAAAACCCCGAAGATGCAGCTGAGGTGCCCGGGGGCTTTCTCTCGGACTGCAAGCAAGACTCCCTGACGGTGCTGCGGGCGCTGGCAGACACCTCGGTGCGAGGGGCCAAGCCTTATGACAAGTTCCAGTTTGAGAGAGTGGGCTTCTTCTCCGTGGACACAGACTCCACCAAGGAAAAGGTGATATTTTTCTCAGTCATTTTGTTATCTTTCAAGAGAAGCCAAAAGTTTAAGGGCATTGGGTGTAGCACCAGTAGTTGGCAACACTGACGTATCTTCACCATGTTAATTTTTTATCATTGCTCCTCGGAGTAATTTTTATGCTAGAGCTAAGCTGATTGCTGTAGTATCAAGATAATTAGTAGCCCAAGTGCACAATTTGGCTAAATAAAGCCTGATTTAAAGAAAAGTATTTTTTAGTAATTTTTTAAATTTACATGCATTTTTCTAAAATATAAAAAAAAAATACTTTTCTTTAAATCAGGCTTTATTTAGCCAAATTGTGCACTTGGGCTACTAATTATCTTGATACTACAGCAATCAGCTTAGCTCTAGCATAAAAATTACTCCGAGGAGCAATGATAAAAAATTAACATGGTGAAGATACGTCAGTGTTGCCAACTACCGGTGCTACACCCAATGCCCTTAAGGGTAAGATAACGCCACCAATGTTAAAAAAAATTCCTTACCCAAAAATTCTGAAAAAAATTTAAAATGCTCTCCTCTACACCCGCTATCAGTAGCTAAAATATCAGGTATACAAATACGATCTAGTTTCTGAGTTATGAATGTTTAAAGTTGACTAATTTAACATGGGAGTTTCATTTCTCCATGTTAAAGTAGTCAACTTTAAAAATTTATAACTCAAAAACTAGATCGTATTTGTATACCTGATATTTTAGCTACTGATAGGGGGTGTAGAGGAGAACAATATAATTTTTTTTTCAGAATTTTTGTGTGAGGGATTTTTTTTAACATTGGTGGCGTTATCTTACCCTTAAACTGCTCTTTCTACCAAAGATAAATTAATTTTTTAGATACATTGCATGATCATTATTGTTGCTATAATGCAATATTGTATAGTTTCTGTTTATAAAAATTCTTTCTATGCATAACTCCATGAAGATAATTTATCCATGCATAACCCTATCACTATTATTTTCATTAACCTGCATTAATTTTATTTTCTTTGTAATTATATGGTGACCGTTATATTGTTTTTCTTCCCTCAATAATGGTGTTCTAAACATTTTCGTCCGTTTGTTTCAGCTCGTGTTTAACAGGACAGTCACCCTCAAGGAAGACTCGGGGAAAGTTTAATTCAGACTGGCCCCTCAAATGGTCACAAATGTCAGCATGTTTTCATAACTGAGATTAACTTACTACAAGCATTGTATTTTTTACTTGCAATATTTAAACAGAAATAAATTAATTTTCTGGCTCAATGACTCATGTTTACCTTTCTTTCTCCCTTTATTTATTTAAGGGTAAGATAACGCGAAACATCGATTGTTGTAGTCCCATTTGATTAACATGTAAACCTTAATAGCAACCTCATAATAATTTTAAATTTTTTTTTTTTTTTTTTTTTTTTAGACAGTTCTTAGCACCAAAAAAATGTGGAAAAAATTTCAAAACAATCAGGTGATCCAATTTTTTTAAATTAATTCATTAGTTTAGGTCTCCATGGTAAAGCCCTATACTGAAAATTTAAAAAATTAATTTAAAAAAAATTGGATCGTCTGATTGTTTTGAAATTTTTTCCACACTTTTTACTGTAGGAAGTAGGAACACATAAAGATGGAAAAAGATTTGTTGGGAAGGGAGATAGCTCAATTAATATTGCTAGTTTGATCTTTTCTTATTATTATAATACAGTATATTTATATAGATAATTACTGAAATAAGTTTTTTTTTTTTTTTTTTTTTTTTTTTTACTACATTTGGTTTAAAATTTTAAATCATACAAAATACTTTTACACATATAAATTTATATTTATTTTTGTAAGATACATCTCACATTGTACAACATTTTGACTAACATGGGCTTTGCATTTTCATACATACCAAAAAAATAATATATTATATATTAATAGAAAAATTGTGGAACACAAAAAGCAAATTACACATATCTTGTTGTCTACATCTAATTCAATGTTTGTTAGTTATATAACACCTTAATTAATAAAGCCAAGAGGTGAAGTGCGTACAAGTTTTGTTCAAATACAAAAAAAAAATACTATATTACATTATACCATGGTCAGAATTAAATGCACCAAACGGTGAGAGAAAAAATTAAGTGCTATAATAATATAAGTGATCTAATAAGATTGAAATAGGAGGTAATAATAATTGTACACATAAATATTATGAATATTGGTAATAGAAATACCAACTGGACAAAAGTTAGGACGACACGAAATTTCCCATTGATGAAGATAGATGCTGTGTGTGAATTCTTCTTAGCTCATTGATGATTTAAGCTAAAACATAAAAATAGAATATGTTAGAGATAAAATATTACATAACAATAAATTAAAAACTATTAAAACCCATAAACTTTAACTGCCAATTGCACCATACCTGAAAACAAGCACACAGACCACCAACAATCAACAAAGTATCACAACTTAATCAGGTGCACTTTTGCAAGAAACAAAAGAGGGTTGCAAAAGGTGATTTTGTGGTTAAAAATGTCCTATAATAAATTTTTGTTATATTCTGCTACCCCCACCAATTTATAAGTTAGCAAGGATAAAATATAAGCTTTTGTTGCTTCAGTGGACAACCTACATGATTTTTATTATTATTATTGCAGAAATGAATTCGGGGTACCAAATTATGACACTCTGATTTCAAAAAATGTTGAGTCCAGGAACTAATTTTAAACAAAAATTATTTAAGACGCAGCAATGCCCCCTGGCTGCATTTACTTCCAATCATCCTTTTTATGAAGGAGCCAAGTGGGCCAACAGAATTTGCAAAACTTTCAATAATCTTTAAATATAGTTCAGGGTCTGAAAAAAAAAAAAAAAAATGAAAAAATGAAAAAATTCCTAATAGCATAATTTGGTACCCTCTTTTAATTTTTAGAATAAAAAATGTCATGTAAGTTGTCCATTTGGTAGATAGAGGCGTCAACAAACGAAGCATTATGATTGGCTTGTTGTATCATCCTGCAAACAACCAACTCCAACAGAAGCTTGCATTTCCTCCAATTTAGCATGGACAAAAACATTTGCTTAAATTGAAACAATAACAACAATTGAACAAATGCACATCAAGCAAGTCTTGTAAAAGTATTATAATTTATAATTTAAGTTAACATGCTCGTATGTCTATACTTAAGATTGAGAAGAGTTTTACTTCATTGCAACTTAAATAATGACATTTCTAACAAAATATGAAAAACATAAGAACTGTGGGTGGCAATGTTAACACAAGAAAATAATTTTGTGTCTTCCCAAAAAGCTATTTTGTTTTGTTTGTTTTTTCCACTGCAGCCAAAAAATATAACCTTGTAATACATTTCTTCACACACTGTAATCTTCACTTACATCATGGTATAAATGGTTAAAATTACAAGGAATAATGTATGGCTAGAGCAGAACAAGAGAAATAAGAAATTAAGCTGACAGAATGTCACGGGAAAGCAAAATGATTTGTGGGAGGAGAAATAGTGGGTATCTGTCGTTTGAGGTCTCAGTTCCCTTAATTTTAATTATTAAGACTTAAAATGTATCATCAATATGAAGCCTAAATGCTTTGACGATAATCTGTTTCCCATATTGTAAAGACAGGAATAGATATTTAACATTTAGTCTTATAAATCATGACAGGAAAAGGAGCTGACATGAAAACAATCTTTGAATTTTCTCTACAGGTTTTTAAGTTTTTTTTTGTGTTTTTTTTTTTTTTTAGATTTTCAAGTTTTTTTTTATTTCTTTCTCTCTAATATGCATCCCTATTCATTTTTAAGATTTCCTGTAACATTCCCTCAGATACAGTTTGCAATCTACACGCTGCTGCATTACCAGTTAGCTTTGGTCGCTAACGCTGCGGAATTGAATGCCTGTATGAAAAGGCACCCATGCTCTGTGGGGGACAAGGTTCTTCTGGGGGTGGAGGAGGAGGGGGAGGTTGGGATGCCAGGTTATGAAGGAAGATGGGGGGTGGACCAGGAGGAGGTTGTGCCATCAGCTTGTCCCCCATCAGAGCTCTGCCGGCTGCCACTTGCACCATGGGCGGAGGCACACTAAAGTGTGACCCGCCAACGTAGCCTCCGTTCTGCTGGGTAGACTGCAAGCTGGGCGGCGGCTGCCCAAAGTCCACCCCTTGTGGTGAGAAGGAGGCCCCGAGAGCCTGCAGTTGAGGAGGTGGTACCGCGGGCTGGCTCATGAGAGGCAGGGGAGCAGGTCTGCTCCCTGCAGAAGCAAAGCCGTTGCTCACGGTTGAGGTGGAAGCAGAATCATTCTGGGAAGCAGAGGTGGCGTCGCCGTAGCCTGCTAGCGACAGCAGTGCCCCCACCTCCAACTTGCCTGATCTGTCTCGGCTACGATCTCTGCGTCCACCACGTTCCCTGCTGCGACTGCGACTTCGACCAAAGCGACTTCCGCCTCCACGATCCCTCCCACCACTTCCTCCTCCGCCTCCAGCTGACTTCCAACGATTACGACCTGCAGCACACAAAATTAATTACCATCTTCAGTATAGGGATAACAGTACACAATAGTAAAACTCAGGTTGATTTAAACTGACAATATAAAGACAACTAACAATTATTCAATTTAACAACTCATATTAATTATTAGTAATGTAGACAAATGTATCAACTTTTTTTTTTTTTATTTATTTATTTTTTTTTTTTTTTTGCAAATAAAATTCAAAAATGTTTTAGAGGCACAGAACAATTTTGGGAGGTTTCCATGAAGTACTTTGTCAAACGATGCACACATTAATTGTTATTGGTCTCCTCGGAAGGTCTCACCTCTTCCTCCTCCCAGGGAGCGTCCCCCAGAGTCACACATCTCGTACAGTTTGGGGTTGATGACCTGGTTTGCTTCTTTGAGCACAGACACCAGGTCTGCTGCCTGCCGAGAGTTGCCCGGTGTGAAGAAAGTGTAGGCAGTACCGGTACGTTGTGACCGGCCTGTGCGACCAATCCGGTGCACATAATCTTCCGAGCAAGACGGGTAGTCGAAGTTAATCACAAATTTCACATCTTCCACATCTGAAAACCCCCAGTAAAAATGTTAGTCAACATCTGGATGTGTCTGGTCGACTGTCCTGTGTTTTCAGAGAAATTTACTTTAAAAATGAGTTTATTTATTTACAATAATTATATAAGGTTATAAATAAAAAACAAAACAAAAAACACAGGTAATTAATAAGAGGTAGTTAAATAATGATACAGTATTAAAAAAAAAATGAATAAAAATTAAAATAATATTAACAGGGTGAGGTTATTTATATAAAAAATAATTACAAAATTTAAAACCCATATCAGAAGACACAACAGATGCAAAAGTAAAATGGGGTTAATAAAAAAAATACATCTTCTGTTGTTTTATAGTTGATGACTGTACCTGTGGTGGCCTTATGGACAGTAGGCTGCCATCGCCACCACAACGAAGTTCCCTCCTTAGAGAGCTTACGATCATCGATGTTCTCTCAATCAACGAGAGGTGGGGAGAAAGTGAGACAGAGAGAGATTGAGCGCTGACTCACGATATTGTGATCATCATCGCGCGCTTGGCCTCAACACATAAAGCCTCTCCTGCAGTGCCACCTCTCCTCCTCCTTCTCCCGCGATAAGTCGAGAGTCGACTCCACAGACAGAGGCACGGCTGGCCGCGAACAATGCAGCAAGCAGCAGCAGCAGCGCAGCCGCGATATTGTTGCTTGCGTGTGCATTGCTACTACGACCGTGAGCCTGTGCCTCTGCAACAGAAACCAGAAGGCGACTTTGAGTGACACGTTGAGGGCACGCGGGTTGTCGTGAAGGAAGGAGGTTTCTAGTGAGGCTTCGCAGGACAGCCAGTGTGAGACAGGCTTGTGTTCGGAGGAGGCAATTATCACAATACCTTAACATGGCAGTAGAGTAGGACCACTGGAAGATCACTTAATGTGAAAAAAATGAAATTTATATTTTTACGTCAAACCATGAAGGTCTCTTTTTATTTTACAATTTATTAGTTAAAGAGATGAAATATTATCAAATTTGAAACTAAAGCATGCAACTTAAGTTATATATTATAATTTTGTTTTAAATGTATTATTAAAAAAAAGTTAATGTATTATTATTTTATAATATTTTTAAAATATTTTTTGTTTGTTTGTTTGTTTTAAAAGATTGTATGTTTCATTGCATTTTTACATACATTTTCTACAGTAATTAGATTAAATTACTAAAGCTCAGGTCTGTTTTCTATACTTTTAACATGAAGGATAATTAAATTTTTATTTACAAAACAGATGAGATTGATTTAGTGTATGGTTTAATGAAATTATTTGAAAAGTGCAGCATAAGACTGAAATTGATTTAGAAGACATAGAGGGAGGGAGAGTGTTTTTAAATTGGTACATACCAAGACCACGAGCTGCGACGTCTGTTGCAACCAGGATTGGAGATTTGCCCGAACGAAACTCTGCAACACACAAGTCATGTCACTGCTGCTCTGTAAGGGAGGAAATTTGATACATACCTGTTAACACCCAGTCTCTCTCTGGTTGAGATTTATCCCCATGAATGCACATGGCAGGCCAGCTGGAAATTAAAATAATGGTCTGTCAACATCAATATACTGAAATAAATTAAACAAAATGACAAAACATGAAATAAAATAACATAACAAGTATCAATAGAGGAAAATAAATTCATAACTTTTTATAAAAAAAAATTAAAATTTCTATAGTTTAGTAAAAATTTTAATCTTTATTGTAACAGAACCTTTTTCTACACAATATCCTGGTTAAGGTAGAGATAACGTCGAACAGCTGTTCGACGTAATCCCCTTTGATTAACATGTAAACCTTAGCAAATTGACAAAAATTCTGAAATTTTTTTGAGAGGCAGATATTAGTGCCTAAAAGCCATAGCAAAAGTTTCAAAAACATTTAACAAGCCGATTTTTTTAAATTAATTTTTTAGTTTGGCTCTCCATGGGAAAGCCCTATGCTGAAAATTAAAAAAATTAATTAAAAAAAATCGGCTCGTTAAATCGTTTTGAAATTTTTTCTATGGCTTTTAGGCACTAATATCTGCCTCTCAAAAAAAATTCAGAATTTTTGTCAATTTGCTAAGGTTTACATGTTAATCAAAGGGCATTACGTCGATCAGCTGTTCAGCGTTATCTCTACCTTAAACATTAATTAACCCCCAGAAGAAGTCCACAAGCAGAGGGGATGACGTACCCGTCCTGTCTCATGTTGCGAGTGATCTCGTCCACTTTCCGCTTGGTCTCCACGAAGATGATTGTCTTGTTCTCCTTCTCCGCAGCAATCTCCTCAAGCAACTTCATCAGCCTGTCAACAACAGCAGTCATCTTAGTCGTCATTCTATCACTTGTTGTTATGTAAAACTCTTTTGAGTAAGAAGATTGTGGTCCCGTAATAAATAATTAGCATTGCAGGTACAGTATAGTAAAAACTCAACATAAGGTAATACTTGATGTAAGGTAAATCTAATTTCCTGAGTCACTTGACTTTATGTAATAACAAGTTTTTACTGTACTTGTAATGGATTTGTGACAGTTTCAGGTGTTAGAATATGTTACCTCTAAATTTAATAACTAAATTTTCTCGGTGACTGAACTCAATGTGAGTGGGATCATTTTTTTTAAGTCGCCTTTGAGCAAGTAACCCTTGTTGATATTATCATTTCAATAAATATTTAAATCATATTATTTATTTGATTATTACTAAAGATGGTTCTACACTAAACATCTCCAACTCACTTTCCCTCCTTCTCATGCTCGCTGCAGACGTCAATGATCTGCAGGATGTTGTGATTGGCCGAGAGCTGCAGCGACCCAACGTTGATCTGCGTGTACTCCTTGAGAAACTCTTCTGCCAGGTTCTTCACCTCCTTGGGCCACGTGGCCGACCACATCAACGTCTGCCGGTCAGGCTGAAAAAAGCTTGAGGTTAACAGATGCCTGGACAGTGGTAACTGAGACACCAGTCACCAAATAAACTTAACTTTAGATCAAATTAAGTAAAAAGCTTGTCTTATTGGAGTAAAACATGTGTTACATTTTATACTGTAGCCTATTCAAAATAAACATTTTTAACATTTGAGAATTTAGTTTATAAAAATACATTTAGGAACTCTTATTTTAAACAGACCAATTTTATCAATACTTAAGGAATGTTGAAGACCATACCAAAACAGATGACTTTTATGACAATTTTCTTGTCTGAAAAATTATGACCCCACTTTTTGGCAGTGCTCACTCACCCTGATCTGCTCGATTATCTTCCTGATCTGAGGCTCGAAGCCCATGTCCAACATTCGGTCTGCCTCGTCCAGCACCAGGTAGGTGCAGCGTTTCAGGTTCGTTTTGTTACACTCCAGGAAGTCTATCAACCGTCCCGGTGTGGCAATCACGATCTCAACACCTCGCTCAAGGTCGCGCGCCTGGAAACATCAGACAAAATTAACATCCCACTTGTTGAGCTACCTCCTTTGTTAAAGGTGGGGGGTTGGCATTATGCTGAGAAAATGCTCAAACTCATTTAAGTTCCAGCTTTAAACGACAAAGTAAATTATTCTATAGTAATTAATTTTTTAGGTACAATTGGATTAAAGTATTGCTTGTTTGTAGTTGGGGGCAACTGACACGTTTATGGTCATGTATGTACCATTTTTTTAAGCATGTGTTGACTTTTTGCATACCAATATTGCTTTAAACATATTTCAGCAAGCAATAAACTTTTTTCCAACAAAAAACAAAAACAAAAATAAATAAATAAATAAATAAATAAATAAATAAATAAATAAATAAATAAATAAATAAATAAATAAATAAATAAATAAATAAATAAACAATTTGGAAAATGAAAGTATTCAAAACCCATATGATACTATCCTGTTTATTACAGTCATAAACTTTGAAGTTAAAGTACTAAGAAATGAGCTTAGCAAATGTAGTGAACCATTAGGAGGTTGTCAGACAAAATAGCCTGAACTCCGAAGGCATAAGTTCACTTCGATTAATATTTCCTCAAGCACTTAAGTATCCTGGTAATGTAAGGCAGAGACACAACAAGGTCTGAGGATATCGAAACAACCTAACGTTAATATAATCACCTGAGGTCCCTTGGGTGCTCCTCCGAACACGCATGTGTTTTTAATGTGAGAAGAAGAGCCAAACTCGTTGGCCACTTGCTGGATTTGTTGTGCCAGTTCTCTGGTAGGTGCCAGCACCAGTGCTATTGGTCCATCACCCCGACAGAGCCGAGTCTGGTTGTTGATGTGCACAATGGCTGGTAAAATGTAGGCCAGAGTTTTGCCAGAGCCTGTCTGGGCAATGCCTACCATGTCACGGCCACTCATTGCAATGGGCCAGCCCTGTGACTGAATTGCCGTTGGCTCTTTGAATCCCAGTCGTCTGTCAAAGAGAAAAAAGTTAGTGTCATTGTTGTTAGTGACAAATCTCGCATCGACTTACTTGATTTCTTTCATCACATAATCTGGGAAGTTTCCCTCGTCAAAAAATTGGATCGGATTGGGAACATTATGACCTTTGACGGTGATCTCCTTGGAATTACGAAATTGCTCCACTTCACTCTGTGGCCTGTGGAAATACAAAATTTACATTACAACTAGCCTGTACAGTCTACAGGTGAAAAATATAAAAATAAGTGAGAAAGCTATCTTCAAAGGAAAAAAACAAAAAATGGCCCTGTTTGTATCTACTTTGCATCTTCAGATGATCTCAGATCACATGATTTACAGAATTTAACATATGATATTTCTAATATCTTTCATTCAAAGTCAATGTAGGATGAGTGACTGACTTTCCAACGTATGATACGCAGAAAAGCTAATTTCTCTCTCTTTACTGTAGCATGTTTATTTATAGTAAGAACTCCACAATGGTGAAGTCTTAGTAAGGGACATGCATTTAAATCAGTAAGGGAACTGATTTACCACTTGGCCCTCTTCATGTTTGACTTGTGCTACAGTATTTAATTCTTATTGCAAACTTTGATTCTCTGATTCTTTGGCTTGTATTCATATTACACAAACAATGTAGCAAGGTTCATTTTAACAAACAAAAATCACAATAAAAATAATACAATGAAAGCAAGACAAACCAAAATTCACACAGTGACTTAGTCTTGTTTTTTTATAACTCACTATAAGCAATGTTACCTGTTTGACACGGATGCCTGTGGAACGTAGAAATCTTTACGGAATGGCTGCAGTCTGTTGAGGTCCCAGTGTGGTTTCCTCAGATTCTCTCCCGGCTGGTCCCTCTTGTTCCTACCCCCTCCACCCCCACCCCCACCGCGGCCACCAAACCCTCCCCTGGGAAAGCGGTCTCGACTTCGACTCCTGTCTCGGCGGTCCCTGCTTCGACTTCGGTCCCTTCGCCGGTCACGGTCACGGCTCCTCGAGCGGTCCCTACGACGGTCTTTACTGCGGGACCGACTACGAGATTTGCTGCGGTCACGGCCTTTGCTTCTGCTGCGACTGCGGTCTCGCCTGGTGAACAAACGGAGAACATTTTGAATTTAAATACCATACTTGTTTTTATTAGCATCAATCATGACTCTCAGTTTCTTTATGCATTTATTTCTAGAACAACAACATACTATGTACAAATCTCGTACATAGATCACTGGAAAAAACTACAATGATTACATTAATGAATATCAGTATAACACCCATCACCGGTTTTACCACTTATTAAGAGACCCCCTAAAGCAACTTTGATGGCTTACCAAAACTGCTTTGGCATTTATATTTCTCATCGATTTTGCATTTTGAAGTATAGAGGGACTCATATATTGCGGTACAAACCATGTGAGTGTATTATTACAGTGTTAAATTAATGAAACAAAACAAGGTTTTTCGACGCTCTGTCAGTCCGACATTTCTATTCGCCACTAGCTCTACAGATGAAAAACAGTGTTGCAAACCGTATTGTGTGAATTGCACTATATTTTCTTCCCTTCGAATGTTATGAAAATGTAATTTCGACAACCAGGATAAGGTATATAATATAAGCTTCGTTATTGCTCACTAAAAAAATATATTGCGCTGTTTATTTTCCATGTATTAATATGCAATACGTGAAGCTTAACGGCATGAGACATGTTTGTATTGTATTCAATATTGTTAGAGATATTTTTTCATGTTGGTATTTAAAAATTTGTTCCGCTAGGCTTGCACGAGTGTTTGTTCCAAGTTTAGTTCAATTTTTGTTATGTTGGTAGCACTGGTTTATTTTTTGAGATTGAGGTAGGTCGAGGATGCGGTTCACTCTCTTGCACTGCAGCTCACGAGTAAGATGCATTATGTAGTTACTGTTAACGTAAATAACGGGTGCCACCCGCGCTGGGACCCCTGCGGCCGGAGGAAGGTACACGTCCTGCGAATGCTGCGATGGTATTTCGCTATCTCCAATCATTTAATGAAAGTAAGTCATATTTTATTTTCAATATTAAAATATAAAAATTTTATTCGTCGCTGTGTATCGTACGTGTGTGTTTTTGTTAATTTCTTTCACGTGCGATTTTCGTTTAGTGAGCGATAGAAAAAAATTATAATTTTTGCACTGAATCATGACGATCATATAATCGCCTTAATTACGTCTGAATTATTGGATTGCATGCCAGCGATACCATTATTATGTACGACACTTTAAAATATTAAATATTCCATATCGTATAATTATTGTATATAATATAATATATAATGAATATATTATTATACATACGAAAGTAATTTATTGGTTACATTTTTTATATAATATGTCTATTTTTTTTTTTTCCTATTGTTCCTGGATGTTACAATTGTAATGGATTTTAAGACTGGTTCCATACATACAAGTAATATTCATGCGACTTTAGCTTTTAGGAAAATAAAGTTTATATATTATTATTATCATGTATATTATATATTATATTAAATTTATAAAACAATCAAAATACAGGTATGCAAGCATAAATTAAAACTCACTTGCATGCATGCCGCATTATTTTTACCTTTTTCTACGACGCGATCACTATTTTATAATTTTTATTATACTATAGCATTTCTACACAGCGCTCCCTCTTTTCATGTAGTATATACTTTCATGCATTTAATCTTCGAAAAAG
The DNA here is from genome assembly GCA_949825025.1 of Siphlonurus alternatus. Lineage (NCBI taxonomy): Eukaryota > Metazoa > Arthropoda > Insecta > Ephemeroptera > Siphlonuridae > Siphlonurus > Siphlonurus alternatus. The sequence goes on from OX463782.1 coordinate 31,618,829, forward strand.
CTCGATTTAATTAAGTGATGATTTTTTTTCGATATTAAAAAAAGGATACATTATTATATTATATTGCTGTCACATTTTTTTCCATGCGCGTACACTTGCATGCATGCCGCATTATTTTTTACTTTTTCACTATACGACTGAATTAAGACACGATTATGACAACATTACAGCGCGCGCTTTTATATACATGTGAAAATATACTTCGAGAAGCTCGATTTAAGTGATACTGTAAGTGATATTTTTCAATAATATTAATAAAATATTTATATATTATCACTGTCACTTTTTCTTTCCACGTATACGTTACGTTTTGAAAAAAATTATATAATAGAAGTAGTCATTGCAATTTTTGCATAAATATATAAACATCGCCGCCTTTGCATCGCATCGTATATATACATATAATAGTATAAATTTAGAAACGGTTTTAAATGAAGAACCTACGAGTGCATGCGATGCGATATGAAATTAGTGTGCGCGTATACGTGTGATCACATAGGTTCTTAATTTTCTTATCATACGCTGCGAAATCATGCGATCCTGTGTGCGGCAGCCCTTACGGCGCGAAGTGACGAATTCCAGCAGGAGGTGCCACACCTCCTCTGCAGCTGCAACTCCGACGACGGTGGTGGCATGTGTGGGGAGACCAAAAGGAGTATCTTTTTTTTCATGGGGGAGACCCGGGAAAGACGAACTGCATCAGTTTTTCATGTATTTTTTTTTAATATGTATCGTGCAATGCTTTAACTCATACTATACCAGCTAGGTTGCCTTTTGCAGACGATCCGATTTTTTTTTATATGAATAATTAAGTTATTATATATTTCTGCATGCTTTTTTTTTACGTCACGTCACTTTTTCTTTAAAAAAATATTTAATTTTATTGCAAGCGAAAATATCTTGTTTTCAAAAGTTCCTTTTGATGTTACTGACTGGATTTTGAGACATTATGCAGCGTGAGTACTCTCTTGCATGTAGAATAATTTGTTCATGCATTTAAATCTCCACAACAAAAAGAAAGAATTTTAGGATGGAAATGATCATGCGATGCATTATTTTAATATATTTAATTTTATTCAATGCAATGCATATTATTATATCAAATTTTATAATTGTGTAGTATTTAGTAATATGCATAAGTTATAAAAATTAATTAAAAAATGTAATATATTTTTGAACGCGAGTGTATAAATAAATAATTATATATTTTTTTTTATTGGTCACTTAATTTACAAATCAACCAAGGTTATACACAATATATAACATACAAGCATGAAATGTTTATAATAATTAATATACAACATTAATATAATATAACAATATATTTCACCGTTATTATGAACTGCTTAAACAGTCGCCATGCATTTTATTGGAATTTGACTTATAATAGTTCAAGAATTTGTTGTTTAGGCAACTCGCCATACTTTGAAGCTGAACAAGTTGCCTATCCCTGTGGCGTTAATATTTCTCTTTATGTAATAATATTTATAATGAGTAAAATTATTTGATTATTTTTATATATTAGCAATGATAATTTTTTATATATTAATTATATCAAATTCACATTGACGAGCGTAAATCGCATTTTTTTTTAATTTACGCTCTTCTATTTTTTTTTTTAAATTTATTTTTTATTTTACATTTCAGAGATGCCGGACCGCGCGTATTTTTTACACTTTATACAATGCCTTCTTATAGAGCAGCCAGTGATTTATAAATTTTATAATACATATTATTTGAGTGGCAGGAAATTTTAATTCGCATCTTGGGGGGAAGGGGGGGGGGGAATCACACGTTACAGCATGCAACATCACAGCTTCTTCATGGCCATGAAAGCTTCAAAGGAGACTTTACAGGGCTCCCTGCCACCGTGGTTCACAAGCTCACAGCATGGCTTGCAGCTACCTATAGACCACTGCAGTATGACGCCACAATGTCTGCATGGTGGGCCATGTGTTTTAACACATGGTTTGCAAAGATAGGGGAAAACGGCAATGTTGTCAATTTTTGGTTTCTCTCTGCCTCATTCACTGTTGTCGTGTTGTTGTCAGTGAGAGCTAGTGCACTTGACAACCGCGCTTGTTTACGTGCAGTAGCCATCATCCACAAAAAAAATGTCGTATCTCTATAAGCATGCTTTTGCCATTACATTTTGCTGTAACTTTGAGAAAATAATTAAGATTTTTGCGTTCACGTCGCTTTTTAAAATTTTGTAGAAGGTCATTTATTTATTACTTACAGGAATTCAATTTGATAATTAAATAAAGTAAATAATTAATTAATTTTTGTTTAGGCAACTCGCCTTACTTTGAATCTGAAAAAGTTGCCTAATCTCGTGGTGTTAATATTTCTCTTTGTATTCGGGTTTGTGATTTATAATAATGTTACTATATTATATTATTATAATATTTTTATAATTTATAATGAATAAAATTATTTGATTATTAGCAATAATTATTTATTATATTAATTATATCAAATTCACATTATAGAGCGTGAATCGCAATCTTTTTACTTCACGCTCCTCTATTTTTGTTTCTTTTTTTATTTTGCACTTTTCAGAGATGTATGGTGATCATGCATAAAAATTAGATAACATTCGACTTTAAAAAGACGCTTGTCGCCTCAGAGCGTGGCCGTGCCTCGGGACAGGCGCCTGGCCGCTGTATAATTATATCCTTCTTGGGACGCGCGTAGCCGCCTGCTTGGGCCGTGCGAGCGCAGTACGTATGAGCGACCAGGCTCCAAGCGGCCGTGGCGCGAGCACGTCCACATGGACGCAGAATTTGGAGCTGACCAACAAACTGTCCAACAAGCTGTTGCAGCAGCCGATATAATTATGGGAGACTATGGGATAGAAACCATATAAAAAATTGGAGTTCAAAGTCTCAAAAAAATTCTAGTTTCAATATAAGATGCATATGTGAATGCTTTGGAAGGGAATTTTTTAACTTTTTCTAATTATTTATGTATTGTTAAAATTGGTTCATATATAAAAAAAATATGTGTTTTCACTTCTTCAATTTCGGGGTCCCCCCTTCCCGCCCCTTCCACGTTTCGCTTTCCCGGTTTCTTCCGATTATATATGAGTAAAATCATTTGATTATTAGCAATAATTCTTTCTTATATTAATTATATCAAATTCACATATTAAAGAGCGTAAATCGCAATCTATTTACTTCCCGCGCTTCTATTTTTTTTTTATTTTATTTTGCATTTTTCAGAGATGCTTGGTGATCATGCATAAAAATTATATAACAATCGACTTTAAAAAGACTTTTGTCGCCTCAGAGCATGGCCGTGCCTCGGGACAGGCACCTGGCCGCTATTTCCACAACATTATTATGTTGCATTATTTTTACGTTTTGACTATAAAATAATACGACCGGATTACGACGCGATTACTATTATATTTTACAACATTACAGCACGTGCTCTGACATGTAAAAATATACGCCGAGAAAATAGATTTAAGTGATAAGTGATTTTTTTTCAATAGTATTAAAAAAATATATAATTTATTAATTATATTTAATCGCTATCACTTTTACGTATCATTTTGAAAGAAAAATTACAATAGAAGTCATTCACCTTGCCCTGTGTTATTCTTATGGGGCACGGTGATTAACAAGGCTGCAAAGGGAAATTTTCCGAGGCGACGACTGTACACTTTTTCAAGTTTTTTTTTTTTTTTTACCTAGAAGACTTCTTTCTGTTCGCGAGCAACTTATAGTGGCGGGTCAACGTGTACAACGGGGGGGTGCTTGGTATGGTAGAGAGGCGTTATAACGTGTGACAATTGATACGTTGCAGGGGTAGAATGAACAGTCTGTTGTTTCTTCCAGCGTAAGCTAGTATATGGGAAAACGCGAACTATGTAGTTCCTTAATAGTGCAGTTGCAGTCACATGGGGGAGCAGAGCTGAGTGGGGATGCATGTAGAGCAGTGTTACAGCATGCAACCATGCAGCTAGCTAGCTAGACCACTGCAGTATGATGCCACAAAGTCTGCATGGTGGGCCGACACATGGCCCACGCTCCCCTAACCGATGAAACGCTGACGTCAGAGTCATGTACGTGTTTTGGACAACTGCAGAGGAGCCGTGACTACAATGCGGCGGCGATCATGCATAAAAATTATATAACATTCGACTTTAAAAAGACGCGTGTCGCCTCAGAGCGTGGCCGTGCCTCGGGACAGGCGCCTGGCCGCTACTTCCACATAAATATCCTTTTTGGAGCGCGCGCAGCCGCCCGCTTGGGCCGTTCGAGCGAAGTATGAGCGAGAAGGCTCCAAGCGGCGCGGCGAGCACGTTCATGGACTCAGCAGAACTTGGAGCTGACCAACAAGCTGTTGCAGCACCCGATATAATTTATGGCCGGGAAACTATATAAATGCATGGGATATAAACCATAAAAAATTGGAGTTCAAAGTTTCAAAAAAATTCTAGTTTCAATATAAGATGCAAGTGAATGCTTTGGAAGGGAGTTTTTATCTTTTTTCTAATTATTTATGTATTGTTAAATTTGGTTGAAAAAAAAAAAAAATTCACTTCTTCAATTTCCGAGGCTGCTCTGGCTGCCCCCGCCAACTGGCCAAATTGGCGCTAGGGTGGGGGAACATGTGTTCTGTCTGCCTCCGCCAGCTGGCGCTAGTGTGCAGGACATGTGTTCGTAATACCAACTCTTTAGTGAAAAATCAACCAAATAAATCAATTATAAATAATTATTAAAAATAATAAAAATTCATCTCTCAAAGTTTTCATTTGCATCTTATACATTGATTCTAGAATTTTTTTGAGACTTTGAACTTCAAGGGGGTGGGTCTCTTAAGGTGGTGGATGACCCCCATCACCTGCTGGGTGATCTAGCGCTCGGCTCAGGGGCCTCCATTACCCCCCCCCCTCCTCCATTCATCCTTGCTTGTATACTATGAAATATGCATAGATCTCTTTGAGCTAACCATAATAATATGCAAATAAGTATGCATGCTGCAAACAGTGCACACTGCCACAGACTGTGACACTGCATTCTCATAAACATGAACCAGAGAGCGTATGAACCAGAGGAGTAAAATTATGCATACCTCGACGACTGAAGAGTATCATATCAGTCCAAACTTATCTTTCATATTATGACAATTTATGGCATAGACTCCATAGACAGCAAAGAACTGCATTATAGGAATTAGGAAATGAAGGATTGCAAAATGCAACAAAAAATACAGAATGAACATTTATGATATTTAACAGGCTAATTTTATGCATACACCTGAAATAATCAAATGAATAACATCATCGTATTTCTGAAAATAAATAAATAAATTATAATAAAATAAATAAAATTAAAGATTCATAAAATTTATGCTGCGAAGAAGTTAGGTTCATAACTTCAAGACCTGTTTTCTATCAATAAAAAAAAGTTTTACGTGAAGATTCTGAGTTAACACTTACCCTCGTCGGCCCATATTTTCTATTAAGCTAAGTTTTCAACACTCAGATAAGAATACTTATGTAACAAATTATTTTAATTATAAATTTTTACTACTGAAATGTTGAATTAGCACGAAGCTAAAATGGCGACGTTCCGTTCAGAAAAACGGAAGTGACGTCATTGAAAGTTTTTGTTTTTTATTTATTCCGCGAAAAAAATTAAAACTTTTGAACAACGATTATTATTTACTTTAGTTTCACACAATTTTTTTTATTTTTTTTGTTTAATTATTTTATTTTTTTTTATTCATTATAAATTCACATAATACATATTTTTTTAGATACAAGATTAATTGTGTTTACACCTCAATGAGCTAAAGCTCGAGAAGAGGGAAAAAGTTTTGTTCAGTATCTGAAATATAGCGGATATATAAACAAAGTCGAGTATATATATTATAAGACAAAACATAATATAATAACTAATATAATAGTTTATTAATATTACTTTAAATTAGCAGTTGCATAATTTAGATGTAATTTTTTAAATATTTAATCTGGAATAATAAGAAAAAATAGAGAAGAAAAAAAAGCAAAATAAAACATAATGTATTAATATAGTTAAAATATTATTAAATTTACATTAGTTTATTGTTTTATTATTAAATTTATACTACAATATTATACGGTATAATTAATTTCAAATTATTATTTTTCATTTCTTTTTGAGCGAGAAATGAAGGCCCGAAATAAAACTTCTCGTCGGGCTTAATTTAATTGCTTTTTTCGAGTTCAGCACTTCTAGAAATTATCAAATTTAAATCAGCAGATCCCGGAATAAAATTTCTCGTCGGGGTTTGCTTTTTTTTTTATTTGAGTACTTCTAAAAATAAAAATGAGCAAATTTAAATGAGCAAAGCCCGAAATATTTGTTAATTTCGGGCATTACTCAAATCGCTATGGGCATGACGTACACCTATAATAGGTGTGCGCATTTTTATTTATTTTTTTTCTGGCTTTGCCCGAATTCGGGCTTTGGTGCGCATATGCCAACATAATAATATTATATTTTTCTAGCTCAACTCGATCAACACTTAAATTACGTCACTTTTACTTCTCCTTGACTTTAATTTTTTAATTAATGATATAATTATATTTATATACTGTATACACAGATCCGGTTTCTCCGGTGTTAAATTAAGAACATACCTTTTATGACCTACTCTTTACATTTTATATGTATATGCCATGCACGTATTTTATACTGCATGTGATAGCACATGTATTATCAGTGTATAATAATATAAAATATATTATATTATTTCTCATCCCTTTTATTATATTCATGCAGCAGGTATTACAGGTCATGCACTTTATTTTATACACAAGAGCTATTACCCCGTCTGTGACTTATGGCCATAAGTTGACGGCGTTGATCACAAAGTTTAAAAAAACAAAAAAGTGGCCATCAAGGTTCTGGTCCGGCCATATAAAAGACACACGTGCACTTTGATGGAAATATTAATAATATTAAAATATAAAATACGTTTTTCTTGGATATCAGTGTAAATAAAATACACAGTATTATTACAACAACGTTTTATTTCAATAACTATATTGATAATATAATATAACACTATTATAGTGATGCACAAAAAATGACGTAAATAAATTTGTCTACTTGACCTCTCTTCATTTATTAGGTAAATTTTAATATTTTTTTTATTTCTTTTCAAAATAAATAATAATTAGAAAGTTATACTCACCTAATATTCATCATTAATTATTATACAAAAAAAAGTATATATAATTTTCAGATTCATAAGTTTCATAACTTTTACAATAAATAATATAGCTAGTTATAGTATTTTAATTAAAAAAAGTTTAAGTTTCGTTTATAATTTTTGCTTTAAAAAAATAATTGTTATTACATTTTTTGTTAGAAAAAAAAATTATTTAATTGATAAACAGACAAATAATATTATGAGAATTATAAATTTGTGGTTCGTTGGATACATGAAATTTATTTATACAACACACAATCATTATTATGTTATTAATTACGTTGCCTGAGTGTGATTACATAAGACATAAATATCTATGTGCTACAATAATGATCGACTCATCACAAGTATATTATATAACATTGTTTTTAAAAAAAAATCAGTACATGTTATTTTTTTCTTACATAGCTAACTAAATCTGCGGTGAAATTTAAGTTTACGTGGCATCAATTGTGTCTTGACACAAGAATATTGAACTCTTGTAACCTGTTATTTTTTTTCTCTGTTTTAATATTATTATATTATCAGCTTATGCATTTACAATTTTTAAAAACAAAATTTCACCGTTGATGTTAATATTTAACAATAACTATTGTGTTTAAAATTACATATTTTATTTAAATTAATTAATATGACTTTTGCAAAATGTTTTGGTCCCATTTTAAAATGACATTAATTTGAATTTAATTAAGAGTGAGGAGTGTGACGTTTTAATTTTCTTTTTCATAAACTTATATTTTTAGGGACACTTACATTTTATTAATAATAATTATTTTTGCGCGACTAATAATCTTTGGCACGTAACTAGTAAGTTTATTTTTATTTATAACATTTCAAAAACTCACCGACATTAATTAAATATCATAAATTAATTTTTTAATATTATATGATAATTATCATTGTAAAAGAAAATTATTGTATATATAATGCTTTTAGAGAAATTGTGTATAAATTTTTACCGTTTATCGATTTCTAACCTCTTGATAACTATATGGGCATGAATTGCAGTTACACTATAAATAAAAATGGCTCCCATGATGTATAAAATGGAATTATTTCTAAAGATTATAACAGCTTATTAGGCAAAATATCGACAAATATTATAATTTTATAAACTAATATATCAATGAGTTGATGAAATATTATAGTATGTAATATTGTTATATTTTTGGGTACAACTACACAGCATTTTAATAACTATATTATATATAAATATTATAATAAACATATATATAAGGGAAGCATTATTTTATAATTACATTTTTAATAATGAGTAATGCTTTTTTTAATATCACGACCATGTGATGTAAATGCATTTTTTAAATGTAACTTGTACTATTGGAGGTGACATCGAAGCATACAATCAATAAATTCAAACAAAAACAACAACTTCTTTGGACTACAAATAAAAGCAACATTGTCAATATTAAATTTTCAATATCCATCAATACAACATAAAATAAAGTTTTTTTTATAATATTATCACTCGACTAAAAAGACTAAAAATAAGAGAGTGAGAAAATAGTAAATCAAAATAAATATTGTGCTGGCCATGTAGAGCCTATAATTTAATTTTATGGTTAATAAATTTTAACTTAAAATTAAATGTTTTTTTTTAACTACATATTTTGTGATTGCTTTAAAAACAACTTTTAACCCCTTTTGAAAGATCTTATTTATCAATTTTGATAAATATTTATAATATATTTGGAATTTAAAAGCGTCAAAGAATGTTTATAAGTTGAGTTTATACAATGCTTATAAACGATAACTCTGAGTATAAACATAAATTATGAAAACTACAATTATAATATTAATATAATTCAAGTATTAAATATTCATATTACTCTCTTTTAATAACAGTACATTTTTCATTCGATTAATATTGTTTTAATACTGTCTAATTATAACGATTCTATCAAGTAAAATTATTTTTGGCTTTTTTTTTTCTTTTGTAAATTACTTATTTTTTAATTTAATATCATAATTCTCCCATTAAATTGAAGTGTGTATTATATTTAGCAACCATTAAAAAAAGCCGTATGTATTAAATATAATTTCTAACTATATTATCATTTTTTAAATACTATACAGATTTATTAATGACATTATGACTTAAAATGTATTTACATTTCATTATTTTTATTCTCCAGCAATACCGATTTTTTTTTTATTTATTTTTTTAGACTTATAATATCTCAAAAGCAAATCGATCGCTTCATTTTGATTCAAATTGTAACAGAAGATGTTCGAATGAACAATTTTTTGTTTTGCTTGTGTTCTTGCTTACAGAGAATTTAATTCTTATCATTTAGTGACATTGTAGGTCATCAGAAATATTCAGAAAGGGAAGTTCGATAATAGAGTATTGTCCTCAATTTTTTTTTATTGCAGAAATGGATAGAGGGTGCAAAGTTATGCTACCCTGATTTTTTTCAGATTTTTTAGAGCCCGGGAACTACTTTTAAAAAAATATTGAAAGTCCTTTTTGTGACGTCACGAGACGCCGCTCCCTAAGAAAAAGATAGGACTTGCCGCCGCGTGACGTCACAAAAAGGACTTTCAATAATGTTTTAAAAATAATTCCAGGTCTCAAAAAAATCTGAAAAAATTCAGGGTAGCATAACTTTGCACCCTCTATCCATTTCTGCAATAAAAAAAATTGAGGACAATACTCCATTTTGCAATTGTAAAATTATATTTTACGAATCCAACTTTTTCATCACTTATATTGTTACAGCATTTCACAGCATCCTGAATGAAACACGAAGTCGAATCAACTTTGTCGACGTAATTTTCACTACTTATTTCATTCATGAATATACCCTGTGCTCTCAAAAGTGTATTCGAGTGGGTTATCAGCTTGTATTCCATTTTAATGGTTTCTTAATTATTTATTTTTTTAATTATATGCATATATACGTTATACTGTATGTAGTTTACTTAATCAGCAAACGCTAAATTTATATATGCACTATATTATATGTATTTGAAGCAGCCTATGATTTAAATATGATTACATGATTACCGTGTATATCTTACAAATGCATCAACTTCATAATAAAAATGCCCTAACTGACTAGTAATAGCCTGAGTAATGATGGTACGTAGGGGTTGTTGCCCTTGGTGGGGGTGGGGGTGCATGGTAAGGAGAAGGGGAGAGAGGGTAGTTTTGATACACGGTCGGGGGTGGAGGTGACATCGGGGACATGCTCTGCTCTGGGGAGGGTTGTTGTCTGGCCGTGCTCAGGTCCAGGGTGTGGTGGGTGGTGGGAGGCAGGTGGTGCCAGTGATGACGTAACAACTCGGCCTGGTAACTGGTGGGTGGGGGCGGGGAGGCGGGAGGGGAGGAGGAGCAACGCACGTTGGCAGGCTCCATCTCGTACATCAGCCCTGCTGCCGCCACGGCCGCCCGATGATGGGGGTGAAGATGGGGTGGTAAGAGATCAGTGTGAGAGTACCGAGCGTATGGAGAACCCGCCCCTGTGTACCCTGAACTACGAGACATATCCAAACCTTGTTCCTGTTCAAAATTAATTTGGTGTTCAGGACTTCTTAATACTACACGAAATTCTGTATTAATATCAGAATTATTACCTACTAAATCAGAATCATATTGTTTATAACTCATGTCTAGGCCTGTTTCTGGTATTCCACTCAGTCTGGGTGGCTTGGCACAGGTCGACATCAGACTATAATCAGCCTCGTTCATGTTGTCCGAGTGCAGACCGTTCATGCGAGGCAGGAAACTGCCTGGGTTGTTGTCGTGCACCAGGGGCTTCAGGTCTGCCAACTTGCCGGACAAGTCTCTCTCCGCAGCGTCGAGCGCAGCCTCCACCAGCAGACTCGCGCTCGGCTCAGACCGGCGCAGTGGACTGAACTCCCCGCCCATTGGACTCGGACTGCGTCGCACCTGGAGGGAGGGGGGAAGGTTTTAGTATAGTCGTTTTTGAGACTTTCACGATGTAGGATTTACAAATCGAAAGAAAATAAATCAAATATGTACCTATATTATCTTGACTTAAATTAAAAAAAAAAAAAAAAAAAAAAACGATAATGCAAACAGAGATTAATTTATATGACCTTGCAGACTCACCTGTTCCAAATCCTGCTCCCTGAGTCCCCTCGCGAAGGAAATCTCAGGTCTCCGCATCATCTCTGGACTGCGCATGCCCGGCAGACACTCCATTGCCCACTTCTTCTCTGCGTCCGGGCTCTCGAGTCTGTGTTCCATGCGATGCTCGGGCGGCTCGGGCGGCCAGCGCTTGCCCAGGTCCACGGGGCTCGGCATGCGCTCGTCCACCACCATAGAGGGGGGCAGTACGTCGCCCATCCACTTCTTGCTGGCCTTGCTGAGGATGCTGCCCCCTGGTCGACAAGTGGGGGACGCGGGGGGGCTGACCTGCCGCAGAGTTGGGGGCGGCGGAGTCGGGCTCGAGGCTGTTAAGATTAAGTTACTGTATAAATGTGCAAGGCAAAATAAATTCTACAATACACGCTATCCAAAAATTATAAAATTGAATTCACAGAGATTATAAATTATTTAATTGAAAAATCTAATTTTTTAAAGTGCACACAAATTTGCATATTTTGCAGGAGCTAATAGTGAAAAACAATCCCATACAAGATTATTATCTATTTTTACTTTAATAATATATTAATACTAATATATATATAATAATAGAGCCTTAACACGCCTTTTTTAACGTAAATAATTATAAAAATATTAAAATATAATAATGTGAATATGATAAAGAAAACAATTATATAATTATATTATTTTTTGAACATATTTACTGTTTAATTTTGTCACACTGTAAATTATAAATTAAATTACGCAACACACGATCTCGTGTACCTATTATATATTTATACGAATGCTTTTAACAGAGAACATTTTAAGCACCATTTATATTTTATTGAAAACTTAATTTTTAAATTTAAAATTTTATTTAACTTGAAAATAATTAAAGTGGATATATATTAAACAAAATAAACCTTTAAAGCATTTTTAACCAAGGAGGATCATCAATAATATCATCATTCAAATACTTAATACTTCACACAAACCAGAAGAAGAAAAATAATTTTATTAATGTATGTTTCATTTTTATTTAACTTTACCGAAGTTGAAATAATGTTGTTTTGTGTGAATTAGCATCCTACCCCACCTTTTTCCGTGCTTCTTTTTTTTATTTAAAAAAAAAAAAATACTTCCCCTACTCATAATAATCATAAAAACGCTGGTTTACGCAGACGCCAAAATAAAACTTCTGCGTCAGACGATGTAAGAGTTAAAAGTACGTGTTATTTTATGGCATGGCTCACGCATCCAGACGCCAAACGCAAGAAGCAGACTCTTTAACATGACGTTGTGATTTATGTAATTCTCACCTGGTGGCTGGACACTGCTCACGCTGTCCATGTTCTCCGGAGTGTCCTGAAGAGGCTGCATGTTGGACGAGCAGTGACTCAACTCCTCTCCCTCTTCCTCGTCTTCTTCGTCTTCTTCATCCTCGTCCAGAGAGGGGAGGCTGGGGGTGGGGGAGGCCGCCCCCGAGTCCTCCGTACCCGCGGGGGTGAAGGGTGGACTTCCGCTCATGGCTCCCTCTTCATCGTGAGCACCGCCGGCGTACGCGTCGAACGTATAAGCGACGCAGCGCTCGATCTTAGGCATGCTGTCCTCGGAGAAACCATGCACCTTCTTGTAGTGGAACTGCAGGCACTGCTTGGTGGTGAAGGCTGCCGAGCACGAGCCCTCTTTACACCTATGACACGAGGGAGAAGATTTAGTTGTGTACTGGTGAACACTAATAAAAGACGATACGAGACTTAACTGATCCAAAAATTGTACAGTCATGATTTGTAAATACAAATCGACGTCATAATTTGATTAATTTAATGATGATCGTAATCAAGAGGTATTGTTTCATTACTCGTATTTAAAATAAAATACATGTTATCACAGTCTGGTCTTTTTTATGCATGACCTTAGCTTCAATCACACTATTTATAATATAAGAAATACAAAAGGCAGATTCAATGTTTGTATTTTCATACACCTATTAATCATTGGGCGCAATTCACGAAACAGTTAGCCAGGTTTCTAACCATGTTTAGCTTAACCACGTTTAACTATACCTGTTTTACGTGTTAAACCACCCAGTCAAACGTAGTTAAGCTAAACGTGGTTATATAGAAACTTGGCTAACTGTTTCGTGAATCGCACCCAAATACGTCCACAATACGTGTTTCTGTGGGAGATCATGCAGGTACACTTTGCTTAACAAAAAGGTTAACATCAATAACTTACACAACGGCTGTTAACTTTTTTTACGTTTTTTTTTTTTTTTTTTTTTTTGCGCAGTGTTAATTACGAGATTACGACGGTTAAAAAACATATAAGTGGAAATTCCATCATTTTCAACAAGCAATATTTAACATTAGAATACAATTAAACCATGATTTGATAATTTTGATCACATATTCGATGTACAAAAAAAAAAGAAAAAAAAATAAGACTGCATGATAATATATAACAATATATTTCTAATCTTATCGTCTAATAAGTTGTTACTTTATGAAAAATGAACTTGGTGACTTAAATATTTGATCCGATCATCAAATCAAGATTTTACTGTGAGATAAATTAAGTGTTAAAAAATTATAACAATCATAGAAAGCAAATTAAAATGAAAGAGTATTATCAGCAAACTACCAATTTACTTGAAAAGCAAGTTTACTTCACAAATCGATCAACAACAATAGAAACGTCATATATAATGTTTGTCTATACTGACGCTATTAAAATAAAATTAAATTTGATGTTTACACAACAAATATTGCACAATTTCTGCTACTTCTTCCTCCCTCTCTTGGTTTGGTAATTTTTAATAAAAAAAAATATTCTGTATAAATTTGAGTCCAAACGCTATGCGTTTATTTTGAGAACTTACTCGTACTAGAAAAATAGAATTTTGTAAAACATGAAAACATAATTTTAATTTTTTTGTGCTCGTGTATAATTAAAAATTTAAAGCGTATAATATATGACCGCAAGCTGGTTGCTAGAAGAGCCTAACATTTTCTCTGCAGTAAAAATCGTACAACAATTGCTTGGTCCATGACGTGTTTATTGTTGGTGACGGTGCATGCATGCCGAGACACTGATATCTGCAGGCACCTGAAGGGTTTCACGCCGGAATGCGTGAGCATGTGGATCTTTAGGTTTGACTTGTTCTGGAACATTTTGCCACACCGGTCGCAGGTGCACGCCCCGACCAGGTCCTTGTGATGCACCTCCTTTAGGTGGCGCTGGAGGGCTGCGCGTGAACCAAGAAGCTTGAGACACATCTTGCACTGGAACTCGCGCAGAACCTCCGCCATGTCTGCAAACACAAAATCAGAATTTGAATAGTGATGCAGGTATATCGTTAGGTCCTTGACTCTCCCACCAATTCCCCTAAAAAAGTAAAAAACTTTTCGACATATTTAAATTAATTTTTTTTAGACCCCCATTTTTTGGTTCTTCTCCGGCGTTAAGCAGTGGTTTAAGACTCAAATATAAATTGAAATTATAACTGATTCTCACTCACCACTGTGCATTCTCTTGATGTGGACCTTCAGTTTCTGCGGCTGACAGAACTTGCGGCCGCAGAAGTCGCAGAGCGGCCTGGTGCGCTGCGGGTTGGCGGCACATCCGTACGTGCGGTGCATCTCCAGGTAGTTCAGCCGCAGGAAAAACTGAGAACAATGTCACGGGGTCGGTGAAGTTCACGTTAAACCTTTCTTATTTTACGATAAGGGACTTAGTAAAATTATTGAAAAAAAATATGATAATTTCTCAAGCTGTTCGTTGCATAATTTAAAAAGTAAGACAAAGTTTCTTTTAAAGATCTACCTGGATTACAAGGAATAGCTTGAACGGTAGGTAATTTATCACCCGAGTAATATAAAAAGTATATACAACTTTATGTGTTTCAAACTTTCTACTAACCTAGCTGTGGTATAAATTTCAATAAATTTTGTACCTTCTTGCAGAACTGGCACTGGTAGGCGCCCTTGCCGGCGTGCTGCTCTGCCGCGTGCCTCATGATGTTCTCCTTGCCCAGCACGGCCAGCCCGCACACCTTGCAGTGGTATTTGCGGATGGTGAGGCTGAAGTTGGGGTCGTGGAACACGGAGCAGTGCAGCCGGTAGTACAGCGAGTGCGCGAACCGCAAGTTGCAGCCGCCGCAGTCTGAGAGAACATGCTCATTAGTCAGGAGAAACTTGGAACCTGTACGTCATATGATAGTCATCGCCCAATAGAATTTTAATTATGGTGAACTCGAGATGCTAATCAAATACACGTTTCAGCATATAAGCCTATACTATATATAACAATGCTATAGTGACAGAAAATTGTAATTAAACTGCCTTGAAATTATATATAATATATTACATATGTACATTACACTCCTCACCTTAGAAAATTGCCATCGTTTGATGACAAATATTTTAATTATATTTTGAGTTTTTTCAATATTGATAATCTTTCAGAACATAATAATAAATGTTGACTTTCATAAATAAAATATAATATATGTAAGTTAACATGCACCATTGTTAAACTTGGTTGTTTTTGCAAAAAAAAAAAAAAAAATAAATAAATAAAAAAAAATAAATAAAAATAAATAAATAAAAAAAAAATAAATAAATAAATAAAAAATAATAAATAAATAAATAAATAAATAAATAAATAAATAAATAAATAAATAAATAAATAAATAAATAAATAAATAAATAAATAAATAAATAAATAAATAAATAAATAAATAAATAAATAAATAAATAAATAAATAAATAAATAAATAAATAAATAAAAATAAAAAAAAATATCATTTTTGTCTCGATTTGCAATTAATTGAAAAGCCTATAATTATATTTTTGTAAAGTATTATGCAGTTTAAAAACAAAAAAAAAATAGTACTGTATTGAAAATTACTAGAATGTTAATTTTTAGTAATTTATATTCTCTGCTAGAACAAAATGATGTACTACAAAAAGATTGACATAAATCAGTGGTGTAGTCGAGGGGGTACGAGGGGATACGTCATACCACCAAGGATTGAAAAATTGACAAGCGTTACACTAAAGAAAATTTTATTTACATGTATTTGGATAGGCAAGGGAAACGCTGACGTCATCAGCGTACCCCTTTCATCCGAAACGTACCTCTAATGAAAATTTTAGGACTATAATACACCACTGACATAAATTATATCCAAACCTTAATTACCTCACAACAAGATAAATACAATTTGTATATAATAAAGAAACCGAAACTCATCATGAAAGCCCCAATGCATCAACTTACTGGTTTTCTCCATCTTCTTGCGCGCCCATCCCGAGGTGGAGTACTCTAGCCAGAAGAGCAGTTCGGTGCCCGGCTCGATGTTGCACATGCTCACGAAGAACAGCTCGGAGCCCCTCGCGATGGCGGCCACGTTGCGCTGCTCCTTGTTGGGCGCCGGCCGGATGAATCGCAGCCAGTTGGCACGGCCCGAGTCCAGCGTGCTCAGGTAGAAGCGCTCGGAGCTCGAACACACCTCCCAGATGTCCCGCATGTTGAAGTCGTCAGGAATGTCCATCTCTTTGATGCGCTCGCCCAGCAGGGGGCCGAACTGCGTGTAGCGGGCGATGGGCGCGCTCGCAACCACACTCAGACCGTGGCTCGAGTCCCGTTCCTCCAGGGACAGAAGATGGATAGGCAGAGACTCGTTAGAGAAACTACCGCCTTTCTTAGCGCTCGACGACCACTGAGAGCGTGTCATTGCGTCAGGTACCTGCAAAGTCACCATGTAAAATATTCGTTTCATTTTTTTTTTTTTTTTTAATTCAATAGATCAAGTCAACTGAGTTTGCGGTGTTTCCACCGTCCTATCAAAACCTATGTAAAAAAAAAACTTGATTTTTGGCATGAAAGAATTTTTTTAGAGGAAAATTAGTTTTTGATTCATTATCAGAAGACTCCTAAATGATGGGATGAGGCGATGAGGGTAGAAAATGGTTTCAAATTAAAAGTCGTTTATCGAATTTCATTTTATGTATGTTATTTAACTACACTTCGAACAGCTTGTTGGACGCTACACCCTGTTTGAGAGTTGACAAGAATGTGTACTGTATTGACGATTTCTATAAGAGTGAATAAAATTATTATTATATATTTATTTTTATTACCATGTATACTATATGTTGACTTGTCTTGTAAGTGAGATGAATAAAATATTTGAATATAGAAACAAAAATTTGAAATGTTAAGAGAAGTTTATTTTTTTAAAGCTAAATACTTGTGTGACAACACTGACAACCCCTATGGCAAACAGAGCAGAACAGAGCATAGCGTTCTGGAATATAGGAATTCTAGAACTCTATCCTGCTATCCCGAAGTGTACCGGAGTTCAACGATGACTGACCTGCGTGGCGGGTCGCAGCAGCGGACACGCGTCCTGCACGTGCCGACAGCCGCAGTCTCCGCAAAGTTTGATCCTGATGGCCACCCTTTGTGGGAGGGGCTCTACCTCCACGGGGCCCGCATGGTGGGAACGGGGTAGTTCCGGGATGGGACTGAGCCGCGGGGGCGGCAGTCCTCCCACCCCGTTCATTCGCAGCTCCGCCACCCCCATGCTCGTGGGCGGCTCTGGGTCAGGGGGCAGTTCCAGTAGGGGAGGTTGCAGACCGTTGGGAGCGGGGGGTGGAGAGGGAGGACGTTCAACCACTGGGATTCCGTCTGTCGGCGCGCGCCGGATGTCATGGCTGCGCCTAGAGATAACAATATATTAGACAGGGTAATTAACTTATTGCCTGATGAGGTTCCAAAAATTAAATATAACAATCACATTTCCAACCTACAGGAAATTATGTGGTAAATATTCTAAATTTCTTGGTATTTTATAAATTTTTTATTATTATTACCTGACCCGAATCAAGATTTGTTAGAAAAATTGGAAACTTCCTCATTACGTCGCTATACTCAGTATAAAGGGGATTGCGCTGACGTCATGCGAGGAGGGCCAGAATGCACGGACTAGCATATAAACAAAGTGTGCAATAATTTTTTACTTAACTTAATAAAATAAATCAAGTTTAAATACTTTAATAATACTTTAACAGTACACGATAGAACTCATAAAAAAAATCTCACCGCCAAAAAACTGTTAAAAGTATTTTTTATAATTTTTTTTTCGTCATTTTGCCTATGCTCACTGTATAATCTGGCCTGCCAAAACTTTCTCTTTTCCCTCCCTCCTGCGCCCCCTTCGCAATGTGTTAGTATAGGGAAACCCCTCTCCCGCCTCACGTAAACATAAACAGAAATCAGCTCTATACTGGATAACCAGGATGTTAATTATAGCCAGTAAAAAATTTATTATCAAATCATACTTGGCTCAGCCACTAATTCAATATTAATAATCATCATCGTGATTAAAAAAATAAAAATTTCTCCATTATGCAGTGTATTGTTATTTTTATGTATACATAGCATTATTAGCATTATGCTATAGCAACGTTTGAATATTATTTATTTTTTTTAAGTGTAATATAATATATTAAATGATTATATATATATATATATATATATATATATATATATATATATATATATATATATATATATAGTCACACATGAAGAGAATGCAAGAACAACAAAATTTTGTTTAACACTTTGCACCAGCATGCAGGTCCAGTTTCAGCCCTGAATTTAGGCAACTTGTTCAGTTAGAGAGCAAAGCGGGCTGCATATACACCAGGGGCTACAAGATTTTTGCTGAATCATTTTTTAATTGAATTTTCTAGATCCTTGTTTGAATATTGAATCTTTTTGAACAAGTTGCCATGGGGACAATAAAAATATTGTTAGGTGAACATTTCTCTCGGCCTGAGTGGCAGTAGAGCAGTCTACCAAAGGCGGCACTCACTTCTTGCTCTCCCTCCGTTTGTGCTTCTTCCTGTGCTTCTCTTGCGGAGGCGGTGTGGGTGGGGATGGCTCTTCTGGGGGCTCGGGTGTCTTGGCCCGGGGGGGCGGGGGTGGTGTGACCTCGGCTGGGGGCGAGGGAACTTCCTCCTGCGCGCGCACCTTCTCGGGGCGAGGCTCAGCAGCCCCCTTGTCCTTGTGCTTGCGTTTCTTGCGGCCGCGAGACACCGAGCTCTGTAAAGTTCCTTTCACATAGTCCGATTTTTTTGCAAAAAGATGCCGCAATATTTGCCGCAACAAACGTACCGCCGTAAGAATATCAAGGGGAGCTTGTTTTTTTTTTTTTTTTTTGCAAAATGTTGCGGCGTGATTGTGAAAGAAGCCTAAAGCCGCGATGTTGAAATATTGCATGCAATAACGATTTCCTTGGGAAACTTTGTCAATGCAATGAATACTTTCACAGCTAACATGGAATTTCCTTCTTTTAATTAATTTAGTTCCTCATACTTGCAGAACATATTATTATAAATTATAATTCATTTAAAATATAAAAAAATGTCCAATTTTGCATTATATAATATTTTATTATGTGTTTAATTTTTATTCTTTTAAAGATTAATTAATGTAATTAAATTTAACATTCTATAATAATCCTAATAACATTAGATTATAATATCATATTAGTCAACAAGGTGGATTGTCAAATTTGACATTCTCATGCAATAATGTGTTTAAAATTGTTGATTAAATCAATCAATCAATCAATCAATCAATCAATCAATCAACCAATCAATCAATCAATCAATCAATCAATCAATCAATCAATCAATCAATCAATCAATCAATCATAAAACAAAATTATTTGAATGGCATTCATTATTTAAAATCTCACTTCATTGAGAAAATTATGAAATAAAATTATAATGTACAATTCTTGACTTATAAATTCTTACTGCTTCCACCTACTAGCCGCAGCTCACACTATAATAACGTACCTTGTGTTTCTCATGGTGATGTTTGTGATTGTCCTCTCTCAACACCTGCTGGCTCTCAGGTTGTTTGTCCTCCACGGGGGGCTCAGGGGGACTCTCGGGGGGCGGGGCTTCCTCCTCCGGCTCGGCCTTGTGTGCACTGCTGCGACGGTGGCGCCGCTTGCGGTGGTGTCGATGGTTGCGCGCACTCCGCCTGATTTTGGGTCCACCCCGACCCTTGCGAGGACTGCGGCGTAGTGGGGTGTCCGTCTCGAGTCCGGGCTGCCAGTCCGCGTCCAGATCATCTTCCTCTGGACTCGGGACCGCGGGGGCGCTGCGAACACGACGCGTCAAACACAATAATGGGGGTGGTACAAGAAAGAGTTAGCCAGAAAGTTATCCAACTTTCCCACTAACCACGGTTATTCAATTCCTAATTCATCAATCAAGTTATAACACACCAAATATTCTTCTCGTCACAAGTTTTTATCCTTCGACTCAAGTTAGATAATAAAACTGTTGACAGCAATAAAACAGCTCCCTGAACAAGCGTGAATCCAGATGAAAGAAGTCATATTTTTTGTATTATGCGTAATATATGTGTAATATGTATACAATGTGCACCGTACGCTTAATTTTCGTATAGGAGGAGTTTTAAATAAAAACTTCAAGTGTTCTATATTTTCAGTGTTTCCTCTTCCCTACCCCTTTAAGAGTCAAGTCCATTCTCAGATATAAACTCTTGGCTCAAAAACTAAAATATGAAGTTTTCTTTTATATTAAAAAACCATTATTGGACCACTATTATAAAGAATATTATTTGCAGAAAAAAGCATGAAGTTCAATTTGCTACATTTTCAAAACCAGAGATGGACCTTATTTACACAAAAGAGCATTGTAGTGGACTTAAAGCCTGATGTACATTATTATTAGTATTATTATATATTTAATTGTCAAAAATTTTGTGTTCAATATTTCTGAAGGAGAGATGTATAGCCCTTTAATTGTCTCTATGATTTCCCTACCGCTCGTCTCACGCACGTAAACAAAACGTCCTAGCTCGTCAGTGTCGCTTTCATTGAGATAACGTAAGGAAAACGTGGATCCAAGGTCAGTCTTAATTATGCGATTCTTGGCAAGGAAGCTCCACTGTAGATATTGAGTGCACTATAAATGTAGGAACTACTGAGCCACTTCATATGTATGATAAGATTGATAAGATATGCCATGCATGTATAATGTACAGTACGTCGCGGCGAAAGTGGCTTCTTCATGCATGTTTCGTGCATGCATGAGGAAGCCACTTTCGCCGCGGCGTATACTGATCCATGTACATTACATCGGTACAACTGAGTAATTTCATGTCATATCGCAATTATAGTATTATTATTTATTCAAGATAGAAGAGAGTTGATGATTTACAGAGTAAATTCATGATAAAATTAGCCAAATTTTACATGAGAGATGTTTAAATAACAATGGACAACCTACATGATTTTTTTTTGTTGCAAAAATGAGTAGAGAGTGTCAAATTAGAATAGAATAGAATAGAATAGAATAGAATAGAATAGAATAGAATAGAATAGAATAGAATAGAATAGAATAGAATAGAATAGAATAGAATAGAATAGAATAGAATAGAATAGAATAGAATAGAATAGAATAGAATAGAATAGAATAGAATAGAATAGAATAGAATAGAATAGAATAGAATAGAATAGAATAGAATAGAATAGAAAAGAATAGAATAGAATAGAATAGAAAATATCTTTATTGCGGCGAGGTTTAGGCAAGCCCATTCTTGCACCTAACCGCCAAAAATTACAGTTTACACAAATTATGTGATTTTTTTCTATTTTTTTATTTTTTTTTATTATTTTTTTTTTTTAGTCCAGGGACTATTTTTGAAAAAAAATATTGAAAAAAATATTGAAAGCTCTGCAAGTTCTGTTGCTTTGTTGCCCATGGATTCTTATAAAAAAATATAGGGCCTAAACGCCTATATTAATGTCTCCAGGAGGTGTGGCCGCACTTTCAATACTTTTTAAAAATATATATACTAAAAATAGTTCCTGGACTAAAAAAAAAAAAATCTGAACAAAATCAGAGTACCATTGTTGGTACCCTCTATTAATTTCTAAAATAATAATAATAATAATTCATATATTTAACTTGTCCATTACTGAAAAAAAAAAAAAAAAGGCATGGAATAGGCATTGATGGCATTATACATAGTGCGCCTGGAAGTAGGCAACCCTTCGAGCGCTCAAGTACCAAAAACGTATAATTTATTCAACATAAAGTATAATTATATTATGTATTATATTATTATATAATAAATATGAAATATTTTATGACTGTAAAAATAATTAAGTATTTGTAGATTTACAATTACAGATGTTTATTTACAACAGAGAAATTTGTTTACACAATTTTCATCGAAATTTCAAATACAAAAAAAAAAAGGAAAAATTTTATAACTGCATGACGCGTTATTGTACATATACGGCAATATCCAAAATTATTAAAATAATACAATATATTTATAAGTAAAACGAACACCTACAGACATGAAACGATTTATGAACACATTAAATAATGTTTTCTGAAATTCCAGGCAAAATTGCAAAAGTAAGTATTATAAAATATATAGGTATAATTAAATTAGATATTAGAATGTGAAAATTTTAGTGGCTTAATCGAAAGAAGGGGTAAAAATATGGTACTGTGAAATTTTTCAGATTTTTCTGAGACCGGGAACTATTTTTAAAAAATTATTTAAAGTCTATATTGTTGACGTCACGGGCGGCACTCCTTAAGAAAAGGGATAGGGCAGTGCCGCCCGTGACGTCATAAAATAGACTTACAATAATTTTTTTAAAAATAGTTCCCGGTCTCAGAAAAATCTGAAAATTTTCACAATATCATATTTTTACTCCTTCTTTCGATTAAGTCACTAAAATTTTCACATTCTAATATCTCATTATATACAGTATGAATGAAAGTAGATTAAGATGTTATAAATGGAACCATTAGATATTTCAGTTGGTCAGCAATGAAATATAATTCTTCGTGAATACATTTTAAGTTATTATAATGTGGCTCTTTTTAATATAATTCAAGCTTTACTATATAATTATATTGATTTTAATAACACGCGTAAGTATGTATGTTTTATGTGTTCTATTGTAATGTTTTTCTATAATGTATGTTTCTAGTGCTGTTAATATGTACACTTTCTGTGTTTAATAAAAGACTAATAATAATTAAAAAAAAATATATATAAAAATCTGACGGAGGGCATAAATAAAATCTCCCTTTTCTCCGCGAAATATTCATTTAACATAATATGGGTAATCTTTCTTGTCACGGTAAAAATAAATAAGGATTTTTTACTTTCCCCGACGGTTCATGAATTTCGTTCTCACCTGTCGTTTGAGTCCGCTGGCTGCTCCTCCCGCGGTTTCTCCTCCCGCCGCTCCTCCGGTTCTCCCCCTGGAGGCTTCACCTCCTCCTCGACTGCGGCGACCGGCGGAGTTTGCTCCGGGGTGACGGGCTTGGCTGGACGCTCTTCGGTCCTGTTGACGGGACACAGGTCAGCCTGCACTGCGGGTCACCTAACTTACGATGCTGCAGGCGCAGTGGAACTTACATTTCCTATTTAAACTGAAATTATGTCTCATATGTATTTTTTATTCAATGCATAATTATGTATTTTTTTTTACATTTTTTATGGCTGATCCGGTTAAAAAGTCTTGTACTTAAACCCAAACTTGTATTGTAATATGTGTTTTCTGAATAAAAGCCTTTTGAATCTTGAATCTTGAATCTTATTTGGTAGATAAAGGGAAACGCCTGTTGGCTAATCTTAAATTGTGTTATTTTCATGTAATGACATGAAAATAATTTATTTTTACTGAAAATGTTTCGCATCAAATATGTATAATATGACATATATAAATATAATATTATTCTTAATATTATTATTTAGTTGATTTGGTTAAAGTTTTTTTTTGTTTTACATACTTAATTGTACTTTATACTTTATATGTGTATGTGTTTTCAATAATAATAATATATTAGAGTAAAAGTTTATATTATAATCTAAAAAGAACTAATAAATGTGAATCTAATAATTAAAATTCAAGTGGACGGAGATATTAATTATGATTAAATATTATTATTGTATTTTATGTGTTGTGAATATGAAACAATAAAACAAATGTAATAATGTGTCTGATTTTCATTGCCATTAAAAATATTTAAAAAATAAATAAATTTCTAACAATATTAAAATCCTACACATCATCAGTATAAAAATAGGAACCAATTAATGCATACGAGTTAAAATTATAAAGCTCTGATGGCTAAACAATAAATTAAAATTTATCAAAGTTTTATATTTAAAGATTAGAAAATTAATATTTATGCTTAAATGTCATCTTGCTGCGTACTAATACTATTGTATATTACTTATATTAGTAATGCATAATCATGTAGTTAACTGAGTTAATTCTCATAACAACTAAACATGAACTGCATGAGGATGTTTCACACATACTCTTTAATAGATGATCTCTTAAAGATAATTTAAGAGAATTAAAGATTTAAAAAAAGTTTTTTTAACAATTAATTATTTTAAACATTCCTTATTACTATTATTTTAATTTAACTGAATTTGCAAAGTGCGCGTACTTAACATGAAGATCGATCCAAAATTATAACTTTTAGTTCTAAAAATAAACGGAAATTTTCAATTTGGAATTGCCGTGCTAATCTAATTTGTATCGTATACATGAAAAAGAAGAATTGCAAAAAATAAATAATTGTATATTTGTGCAATAAATAATGGAATAATGGATAATGGTCACAAAAGCAAATTTGAAAATGGAAATAATGAAAGTAAATCGCATCAACTGGAAATATATTTGTTTATTATACTTGATTACGTAATTAAGGGGATTTTATTTTTTTAATAAATTTAACTCGGAAGCCACACCCTATAATTTTAGTCAATATAGGTATATATTATGTCTTGCAATGGTGCAAAATATTAATGCTCCATCATCATGTACGTAAAATACGTAAAGATTTAGAAAGTTAATTACGATATGATTGAACCAATAACTTTTATTTAGTTCATCTTTAAATTTAAAGCACAAATTTAAAAATATTTTTATTGTAAAAGGGGGAGCAGGGGGGTCAAGGACGATCATGATAGTTAGTGCGGCTTTAATATTAACGTGGATGTTCAGCTCGCGAGTTGTGAAGTTCGCTCTCTCACGTATCATTTAAATAAAATAAAACAGATTTTAGCTCGATTAGCAAAACACTACCACATCAATGTCAAGGCTATAGAAGCAATCCAATCATTTCAGGGTGGGGCAATTGAGGGGAAGACCCTTTAAACTGTAGCAAGGTCATTTTAATCACAATAAGCTACTCTAATGAATCGTTTAATAGTTATTATTACAGTCAACATAATTATGGATATTATTTTTTTAGGTGCTTTTTTATTTAATATATAATTATAATGAAATATTTCTTTCGAAAAATATTCCAATTAAGTTCTCTTTTTATACTGAAGTTTATTTTATAAGAAATGTTATAAGTAATAAATTTAATAGTTTAAGTTTTATTACGCATTAAATTTCTATTCTGTGAAATTTCGCCTGTAAGTAGATGACAAGTGGTGCACGCGGTGCATTGTGGTCAGGAATATGGCGCGAAAGGAAAATATTGATCGCAGAGCGCCAGAGAGAGATCTCGCTACCAACGCAAAGTACATGGACGAACATTTGCAAATATATTGCGAGCCAAATCTTTGATTCATATTGATGCTTTCTGAGCGTTGAAATAAGCCTGAACGATGTATTATCACACGTTGGTTATCAAAATAAACAAAGCCACACCCCCGCTAGTATTTTTTTTTAGAATGTTGATATTTAAATTCCGTCGTTCTAAAATTAAAGTACACGCAACAAAAATATAAAGTTACATAATTTTTTTTATTGTTTATTTTTTTACTTACCCATTTGTAAGAGGATCTGCTAATTCCAAAAGATATCGAACTAAATCTACATCACTTTCATAATTTAATTTATTTTTAAGTGTATTCCATTTAACTGCGTTATTTGCACCAATGTAAATATTTTTAACAAGTTTCTTCTCATCTTTGGTACTTTTATTTGATTTTTTATTTGATATTGGTGATTTAACTACTTTTCGTACATCTTTAGTTACACTTAAAACACTACTTTTTCTTGGCATCTTGTCATTATTCTGAGAGTTCCTCTTGAAATACAAATTCTCACTTCACTCTCTCCCTCTCTCTCTCTCTTTGCATCCCCCTCTTTTGCTTATATGATCATTTTCCCTCTTTCTCTTCTCACCCTCCCCCACATCCCCCAAAACCCCTCTTTAAACTCGGTTCCTCAATAATATTCTATCGTCTTTATTCCGTAACCCAGAACTATATACACTTCTGCACTGTGATGCTGTTACTGCTGCTGCTGCCAGCGCCCCTCCCTCTCTCTCATCGACCCGACAACATGGCTGACATCAAAATGATAAAAAAGAAAAAAAAATAGGAGGATGTAATCGCAAAACGCTATTTATGGACCAACTCGGAACGCATCGTACAAATTCGGATACTTTCGTTTCAAAAATAATTGTTCTATAAATTAGATATTTTAATCAAATATATACTTTAATAAATTTAGTTCTTTAAAATAAAATCTAGTTTACAGTCAGATAAAAGTGTTCTGTTTGCTTGTCCTTGCTCTTGCGTTCTATTGATTTCAGATGCAGAATTTTCTGTAGAATATACCTTTAAATTGAACCAAGAAATTGAACTGTACAGAAAAGCATCGGTTGTTCCCTTTAATTTAACGAAAGCTTTAGAGCTGCAACAGGTATTGAAGAAGATAGCTCAACGCTGTAGAATAAATAGGATTTGGGCTTTAAATATTTAACTTTAAATATTATTAAATAATATTTACGTACACCAGGCTTACGATCGAATCAACAGGGATAAAAAAAAACTAATTATATATATTAATGATATATGCATTTATGTATGCAGCTAGGCATCCTATATATACTATAATAATTTCAATTATATATGTGTATAATATACATATATAATAATATATCGATCATATATAATATATATAAAAAAATATTATAGTATAATTATATAACATCTTTATCAATTTTGAATTAAAAACTCCAAAATTACCCACAAGGAAAATTTGAGAAAACAAAGCATGCACCATTAACTGTTTTTAATTTATATTCTGTTCGTTTTACTCGGTGCTATAAAATTAATTGATAAAATTATTTAATTCATGCATATATTAATTAAACGCTATACTACTAGTATAGCTTTTAATTGTTCCTTTGTCCTGGCACATTGTTTTCGATTGACTACAATGTATACGTGCTATATACACACTGTATTAAAAACTTCATGTGTCATAATAAAATTAAAAAAATACCTATAATATAATTGCAAAAATTAATGTAAAAGTGATACGTTTTTACTGTCGATTGAAAGAAAGACATACTTTTGTGCAGTATATATATTAAAATAGTGAAATACATATCTTATTTTATATTATAATATTATACTGTATAATATATTATATATAATTATGTATAATAAATATTCAGGGACTTCAAAAGTTTAGAAATTTTAAAACGATTAATACAAGTTGAAATGCAAAAGAATAAAATCAATAAGTCAGCTACATAGAAACTGAAATGTTTCCTCTCATGCTACTCGTAATGAACATGAAGTACACAGAGAAGAGAAAATATAATCTATATAATCTCTGACAGAGAGGACAAAAGATTTTTGCGCTTGCGCACCACGTTTGGAAAATTTGGTGTTCAAAATTTATCGCGCTTTTATTACAAAGCAGCCAACATAACTTTTGTTTAATTTTAATAATAGAAATATTAAAAATGAATGGATTAAATTATTATTAATCTCACTTTTATTTTTATAAAGATAATTTAAATAAAATATTAATAAAAATAAGATTTATTTTTGATGAAAATTAATTTGGCAATCTTCACTCTTTCGTCTGCCATCTTGGACTTTCTGCTAGAAAACCGGAGGTGATTGATCCTAGAAATGGCAGCAAAAAGGATTGCCCAGTCTTCTGTAAATTGGGCCGCTTTAGCCGAGCGTGTTCCCGAAAATCAGAAGGTCCTCCTCACTGCATTCAAGGCAAAGTCTGATGGCTATCTCCGACGGTAAGCAAACTTAAAAGTAGGCCGACCTGCTGTGACCCTTTGGCTGCTGCACAATTTTATGATTTATTTTCTTAAATTTACTTACATATTTTCCTTTTACTATACAAATTAATCCAAAATACCAAAAGATTTAGCTTTAAAATATATTTTTACCACACATGTTATATAATCCATTTTCTTGTATAGGTTTTGACTTTTAAATTACTTTTGCAGGGTCTTGTCCAACCCCGAAACTGCCCCTAAGATTGACTGGGCCTACTACAAGGCGCGTGTAGCTGTGACTGGAATGGTCGACAACTTCCAGAAACAGTACGATGCCGTCAAGATCCCGTACCCTGCTGACAATGTCACTGCTCAAGTCACTGCTCTGGAGAAAGAGGCTGTAAGTATTGTAGATGGTGTTATATGCATATACATACATCAGACAAAAGTTAACAGGGAGATGGCAGATTGGAGCGAGTTTAGTGACAGAACTAGGAAAGGTAGATATATTGGGAGGGGGGATCATCGGTGGAAGCTGGAGTTCAGGGGTAGTGGAAGTGATGTGGGAAAGTACTCCTTCATAAACCGAACAGTGAGGGAGTGGAATTCCCTGCCGTCCGAGGTGTTAGGGGCGGAGAGTTACGGGAGATTTGGGAGTGCGTTGAGCACTATATTGCGAGCCACCGTGGTTTAGCCACATTTGCCGCAGATCGTTAAATCAAATCAAGACATGCATAGAGCAGAATGTTAAGCATATAATTTATGTAGCGGCTACTATGCAATATTTCCATAAACTCTGAAGGAAACTGGCTGCTCATCTCACTCATCTAGCAGTGATATTGGCAACACAGTCAGTGATTTGCATGTAGTCAAGACCATATGGTGAAGCAATGATGCTGGTGAACTTTCCATTTTTCTGTAGAGTAACCAATCGTATCTCTAAATTTAATAGACAAGACAATTGTCTTTAAAGCACATATATTATTTTATATTTTGTCTTCGGTATATATAGGCTTAAAGGGGCATTTCCATGGAGCGATGTCGAGCGGGGCTTGGCGGCGCGAGAAAAGCGCACTTGCTTCAATCTTGTATGGTAGCCATGTTGGCAAAAAAACGCCCCCCGCAAGGCGAGGAAATTCCGAGCCTCTGATTGGCTATGGCACGCGATTTTCTCGCTTTCCACGCTCCATGGAAATGCCCCTTTATGATATGGAAAATTTGGAATGAAGATCGAACTATTTATGACAGCGCCTTCTTTTCCTATTGGCTAAATAAATTCTTTCTTCAAATCTCACCCTGTACCCTTGCTTTAACGTGTCTTTTTTGTCCTCAGTCTGCGCTGGTGCAGGAGTACGTGAAGAGCTCCAACGCTCGCATCGCAGACTACCAGGTGGAGGTGAACAAGCTGCGCTCGCTGCTACCCTACGACCAGATGACGATGGAGGACTTCCGTGATGCCTTCCCCGATCAGGCTCTGGACCCCATCAACCGCCCCACCTTCTGGCCCCACACTCCCGAGGAGCAGCCTGGCGGTCGTCCATCAGAGCCCTCTGCCCACTAAGGACAGCAATACTCGTCCTTGGAACAAAACTCTGCCCCGAGGATCTGTTGTTAAAAAGTTTGGAATCTCGGAGCAAAGTTTTACCAAGAGGTTTTGGCTGAAGTGCAGTAATAGGGCATTTACCCTAGAAATCAGGCACCTTTCAATGTTGTATAGAGTTTGTTAGTGTATAATGAAAAATAATAAAAAAAAAATCAAGGTCCAATTAAATTGTTTATTATTATTTATTCTATGTAATATATATATATATAAAAATAGTAATGTTCCACTAATAACTATAAAGAAAAATAAAAAAATATTCCCACACATGAAATTTATGAAACATATTTTAAAATGTTCTCTTCTAAATCCTTTATCAGTATGTAACTAAAATATCAGGTGTACAGATTTTAAGATACATGTTTCATAATTTTTGTGTGAGGGATTTTTTTTAACATTGTTGGTGTTACCTTATATACCCTTAATTAAGGGTAAGGTAACACCAACAATGTTAAAAAAAATCCCTCACAAAAATTGTGAAAAAAATTTAAAATGTTCTCCTCTACACGCCCTATCAGTAGCTAAAATATCAGGTATACAAATTCATAACTCAAAAACTAGATCGAATTTGTATACCTGATATTTTAGCTACTGATAGGGGGTGTAGAGGAGAACATTTTAAATTTTTATAAAAAAAACTAGCTTGAAATTGTAAACCAGAAAATTTAGCCACTGATAGGGGATGTCGAGGAGAACATCTAAAATGTTTTTCATAATTTAATTTCTACAGAAAATTTGTATTGTACAGTTTCTTCAGAATTTTTGGCTATCGATTGTAAAGCGTAGTTTCTAATTAACTATACACCAAAGGCCAGTTTCTTTTTATTCTATATAAGATTACAACCTAATTGAAAGCCTGAATATCCAAATTCTAGGCCAGTTTGATTCTCAGGGCCTCATAATTTTACTCCACTTAGATTGCTTATAATGCACTAGATTTTCACATATTCAAGCAGATTTTCTCGTGGGGACCATAATTATCTTCTACAAAACAAAGTCTCAGCCACCTTTTCTGTCCTAACTAAACCCTTTCCCTTTCACCCTGAGGAAATTGACCAGGCCTACAATGTTCCCTGATGAAGACAACCAGGCAATCACAAAAAAAAAAAAAAAAGTATTATAGGTGCAAGTTTATCTTAAAAAAATGAAACAAAATATTTTTTAATATTAGTTCACAATAATTTTATTGTCAGAAAATTTTAAACTAAAATAATTAAAGTTACAATGTATTTTGTGCATTATTTGATGTCACATGCAGTGGCACACCACACAGTGATCAAATGAAAACTATTACTAACTTGATAAAATAAATATTAAAAATCCTTTCAAAGGACAGTTACAGGAAGATTTTGCTTCATTGTAATTAATAAAATTATGATATTTCGTTGTTAACACATTAACTTTGAAACTTAAATTATGAACTAACTTTTTCTAAAGTTTACATAATGTGATTAATGAATTAATTAATCAAAGTTGTTACACATAACATGGAAGATTACATTGCATGCATTGCTTTTAAATCTAATATAAAAGTTATATAGAGAGCTAAATATTTAGAAATATATTTCAATTTAAAGAGAAAGAAATAGGGAATGATATGTGGTTAACTCCGGTTACATATAAAAAGTTTGTGAACTTGTGATTTTAACTCTCTAGATTTTTATTTTTATTTTTTTTTTAATTACTGGCTTATTGATTGGTATTGCTTGGACACAGCACTTCATTAGTGCAGACATCCAGTCGAGAGATAAGAGAGTGATACCAAACACCAATCTGGCTTTTAATATTATACGAAAATAAAATATATCTGTGGAAACACGAAGAACATTAAAGATTATATGAGATACAATTAATATTATAACTGCAGTATTCAAAACATATTTAGTACAAGAATAACCTTCAAACAATTAGATTATATTCCTTGTGATAAAAAATGCATATTGTGGATACTGCATCTATAAAATACAATTTAGGTTATAAACACGATTATTCCTCTCTTATCCGTGACGGCTGTGCAGTGTTTGAGCCGTCAGCATGGACGCAGAGTGTTGCCTCATGGCTGCTTGACGGCTACAACCAACCAAACCACGCCTTACAGTACACCATCATTACACAGTAATTTAATTCTAATGATAAGTACTAGGAATGTTATATTGATTATGATAAGAATGCTTCAGAAAACAAAGCAAATGTGACTGAGAAACGGACATAATATTTTTTTTTTAATTGCAAGGTATTGCAATAATGATTGTACATTTCATTTTAAATGATACTGATTTCATTAGACAATTTTTATCTTTCCAAAATAAGGGGAAAATTACACAAAAACACATAAACATTAAAGTACTAGATTGAAATAGTCCATAAGGAACAATACATTATAAAATGGTATTAAGACTATTAAGTAATAAATAATATTACGTCAAATTTTAATTATTGAATGTTAACTTCAGATCGACTCAATGAAAAAGAAATAAAAAAACAAAATAAATGAAGAGGGAAAGGAATTGAAGGCATTAGTGGTAGCCCCCGTAACCATTAGTTTTTTGGGGGTACTGACTGCTGGTTCCAGCGTAGTAGCTGCCGCCACCGCTGCCTCCTCCATTGGTTGTTCCTCCCGACATTAGCGGAGGTGGAGAGGTGAAGTTGTTGGTGCGAGATGACCCTAGCATGCTGTTGCTACCCCCGTTGGTGGTAGCAGAGCTTCGGCTGCTGCCCATGCGGCTGCCCCCAACTGGCTGGAAGTTGGCAGAGTCTCCTTGGTTCGAGAAGCGTGAGGGACGACTATTGCCGCCAGAGTCTCCCCAGCGCCCTCCTCCTCCTCCCCCCCCACGACCTCCGCCAAAGCCTCGAGAGCTTCGGTCACGGTCACCTCCAGAACGACCTCCTCCTCCACCACCCCAGCGGCTCCTGGGACCTGCAACAATACACACTCGGTGTGACCAACATGTCAGCAGTCAGGCTTTGTGAAGAAGTAATTAAGAAATACAGTTTGCTAGGTGATTAGGTAGTAAGCACTCCACAGAAGCATTCAACATTTTAATATGGACCAAAACTCTGGGCTTCCTGTATGTATTTAAAATTATAAGTAAATAATAATTTACTAATTTTACATTCAAAGTACTAATTTATTTGCTAATTAAAAAAACTTACAACTAAAAGTCTCTGTTGCTCTTCAGTTAATTTTAATAAATTTTAAGCTCTGATAATTTTGTAGTCCAATTTTATTAAGATGCTTTCAATAAGCTTGCAATATTTACAAAATGAATGTATGGACTTGTCTCTGTATTTCAACATCTCCCATAAGTTTCTTACACAAACAAGATGAAACATCAAAAGATAGAACAAGTTGTCTCATGGGAGGGGGTATGCTCACCTCTGCCCCCGAATGATCCTCTCGACATGCTGGCCATCTCGTACAGCTTGGGGTTCACCACCTGATTGGCTTCCTTGAGCACGGCAATCAGCTCATTGGCCTGCTTGGAGTTGCTGGGTGTGAAGAAGGCATACGCCGTGCCTGTCTTGTCAGAACGACCTGTGCGACCGATCCTGTGAATGTAGTCCTCCGAACAATTGGGGAAGTCGAAGTTGATGACAAACTTGACGTCTTCAACATCTAGAGCATGCAAAAAGTGCAAAGTTAGTCTACGGAGATCAAGAGATGTTTCAGCTGCAAGAAAATATTAGAATGCAGTTATGAAATCCTTTAAATTTATGGGTGTTGAGCAAAAAATAAAAAATAAATAAAAAACCACTAGCTTATTTATGGTTAAACCAAAGTAACTTGGACTTAAAAAAAAATAATAATAATGTGGCAAAGATTGGCAAAGTAGTGATTTGCCTCAACACTGAAACTCTTATTTTTACGGTAGTTGATAAGAAAATGCAAGTTTTAAAAACCAATACTAGTACAGCGTGAGTCTTAAAGAGTGGAACAGAGCTAAAGGTGCTTTCCACTAAATTGGACTCCGACTGTACATGAACATCAACACATTTACCAACACCAAGGTCATGCAAATTATATTTTCATTATTTTCCTCAAGATCCCAAATTAAAAATAAAAGAAAAATAAAGAAAAATCCACTCTTCACATTTAAAACAAATAAACCTAAACACATTACCCCTTATTATCTTTGCATACATACAGACCCCGAAATTAATAATTATTACCTAAACGTATGTTAAGCGTCTGTGTAGCATTATACTTAGGGTAGCAATAATTGATTGCAGGGTCCTTAGTCATTAGCAAGTTTTAAAGGTGATAGTATAGTTACCTTGATTGCCCAAGTGCTGCTTGCTCGATGGCAAACGCTGCTCCCACTTTCTGTCCCAGGCCTGCAGGGCAATTAGCCTCCCCTCCCCTCCCCCCTCTGACCCTGCAGTGGCTACGTGGAGGAATCATCATCGCCAGTCCTCGCCTTTCGACGAGACCAGCACACCCAAGAGCAACTTGCATTTTGGAAAAAGTAACAAACCACAACGTTCAATGACATAGAGAAGACAAACTAATCAAGTTCAATACAGTATTATCGTGGAAGGGTTGAAGTTACTTCGCCAAACGTATCTAACCATAGGTGAAACATTTTCTGGTCACCTAAGCAAAAGACATGTTTTTTTTAAAATCAACTAACAACCCTCATTTTTCTACCTTTAAATAAAAATATTATTTCTTTTCTTTTTAAATAAATAAAATTGATTAGCTTTATCATCTATACATTACTGAAATCATAATAGTTGTTACAAATTTTGCCAATATAGTTTGATGCAAAAGGACGTTGCATGATTATTTTGTTGACATGATCAACTCTCTTGCGGGCCCAACCCTCCTCGCTGCGCTCCTTCTTTCTCCCCCCACCCCCCGTGGTGCGCGGAGGAGGAGACAAGGCCCCTAGCCCAGAGGCACAGCCTGACACAATCCAATGACGTAGCAGCAGAATGAGAGCATTCATTGTGTCAACTCAGAGACATTCTATCTCGCTTGTGCCTCTGAAAAGAGAGAAGACAAACCAGACTGGGTTAATAACGTGTGACACCACACATGTTCATTACATTTATTGGCTCTTCTCATTTTGTGTATAGACAGTTAATAAAATAAATTAATTAAAAGAAGAGCCACTAACAGAGTAGGACTCGGGGGAAGGTTATTTATTTCTTCATGTTAAAATTAATGAAAACAATCATATTTATATTATTTAGCATTAAGACATTTAAAAGTGGACATGATTAGCTTGATGAAGTTATCTGCTGACCTAATTGTTTAGGGAGACATGATAGTATGATAATTTCTAAATTTAGTCTGTTGGTACATTTACTTATTTACTTTCAGTGATGTTTAAGTTGATCTAAAATTGAGAAGAATACAATCACTTTTACTAAGTTTTACCCCCCCCCCCTTCCTTATTGTTAAATAACAACTAAAATTTAATATAAATATTGAAATATTGTTAAATTCTAATTTGAAACCAACCGCCTTATTTTAATATAATTATAGATGCCAAGTAAAGGCCCTTCCCTTCCTTCCCTTGCTATTGATGGACATAGGATATTAATCCCCCCTGGTGGACTTGGAGGGTTTGAGTCCTATCTGCCTGGTTGTGGTGTGTTCGGGATCACCGCTCTGTCCAGTCTGGTGTAGCCACCACGCAGCCCGCCTGGGAAGTTACGACTTTTGTCTGTTCCGTGCTACCGCCTACTTTTGCTACTCCTCACCGCTAGTGTGCCCAGCGGACACCTCAGACACTCACCCAAGCCCCGAGCAGCAACGTCAGTCGCAACCAGAATCAGAGTCTTGCCGTTACGGAAATCTGAAGCAAGCACAGGAAAACAAGACATATTTAAATACAGTACCTAAATTCATATAAAATTTATTCAATTTCAAACACACTAGCATAAACAATTACACATTCAAGAGTCAATTTCTGAATTGCAGATTTTTTTTTGTAGTGAACTATTAGGAGGTCTACAGGCAGTAATAAACCTGAACTCCGAAGGCATAGGTTCTCTCTTTATTCTATCCTCAAATGCTCCAGTATCCTGGTACAAATTTGCAGAGACACAATTGGATTTGAGGAAAACGCTAACAAGATCTAATATTTAAAAATTGAAAGCCTTATTACTTGGAAATAAATAAAGGCACAAAGCAATTTTTAAGACGAGAGAAGACGATGCTAGGTAACTTACCATTGAGGACCCAATCTCGTTCGTTCTGAGACTTGTCTCCGTGGATACTGTTGGCGGCCCAGCCGTCACGTTGGATGCTGCGAGTGATCTCATCCACCTTCCTCTTGGTTTCCACGAACACTATCGTCTTGTTCTCCTTCTCTGCCCCAATCTCCTGCAGCAGCTGCAGCAGCCTGTACATAGTTAAACACCAGTCAGAACACCTACCTTTTGTTTGCCTCATGGAGCAGCAAAGGCACACATAAATAAATTACCCTGCATTTTTTTTTTTTTTTTTTTTTTACATCACACTTTAACATTTTGACCCAATTTTAAAATTTTGAACACATAATTATAAATTAGCTTAGAAACACAAGGTAACTACTGTAGATAGTTTTTTAAATTTAATATTTTTATGTTATGTTTTTTTTTTGTAGTGAACTATTAGGAGGTCTACAGGCAGTAATTAACCTGAACTCCGAAGGCATAGGTTCTCTCTTTATATATCCTCAAATGCTCCAGTATCCTGGTATAAATTTGCAGAGACACAATTGGATTTGAGGAATTTTTTAAATTTTTTTTTACTGTTCGTGTAGATTAAAATATAACTTATTTGGTTTTTTTTTTTGTATTTTATATTTTTTTATTTTATCTGGAGCAGCAGCACCTACTCGACAAGACTTTGACTCACTTTCTCTGTTTCTCGTACTCCTGGCACACATCGATGATCTGCAGGATGTTGTGGTTTGCCGCCAGGTTGAGGGAGCCGATGTTGATCTGGATGTAATCTGAGAGGAACTCCTCGGCCAGGCTGCGCACCTCCTTGGGCCACGTGGCTGACCACATCAGAACTTGACGGTCAGGCTGCATGCAACAACAAGAAAGTCAATTCGGTAATATGATAAACTGGGGTCCAGGGAAACTTGCAGTAGAAACTATAGTTGCATGCTTTAACACATTATAGTACATTACATCTTCAGACCCTATTAACTTCTTTAAAACAAACTATTCAATGAAAAAGACTAACAGAACAATAAAAAATTATGAGGGAAATTTTTTCTTATGAATAATTAAAACTAACACAATATTAATATACTTTTGTAGTGAACTATTAGGAGGTCTACAGGCAGTAATAAACCTGAACTCCGAAGGCATAGGTTCTCTCTTTATCTATCCTCAAATGCTCCAGTATCCTGGTAGAAATTTGCAGAGACACAATTGGATTCGAGGAATTAACAAGTTTTCACTAGTTTGTTAAACATACTTAAAAACATTATGAAAAAGACGCAAATAGCAGTGTGGAAAAGTATTTAATTTTTCTTTTTAAATTTGTTAGATGGGCCCAGCAGTGCTGACTCACCCTGATCTGCTCGATTATCTTCCTGATCTGAGGCTCGAAGCCCATGTCCAACATTCGGTCTGCCTCGTCCAGCACCAGGTAGGTGCAGCGCCGCAGGTTTGTCTTGCTGCACTCCAGGAAGTCAATCAACCGTCCCGGTGTGGCAATCACGATCTCAACACCTCGCTCAAGGTCGCGCGCCTGGAAACATCAACTTTTGGTCAGCAGGTTCTCTGCATTCTATATTGTATCACAAAGTAGGTCAGCAGGTTCTCTGCATTCTATATTGTATCACAAAGTAGAATGGACAGCCTACATGAATTTTTTTACTGCAGAAATGAATAGAGGGTACCAAATTATGCTACTCTGAATATGAATTTTTTTCTTCTGATTTTTCAGATTTTTTTTTTTTTTTAGTATCAGAACTATTTTTAAATAATTATCGAAGGTGCAGCCATGTCCCCTGGAGGTGTCAATAGGCGTCCAGTCTCTATCCTTTTTATTAAGGATTCAGGTGCCAACTTAACTTGCAGAACTTTCAATTATTATTTAAAAATAGTTCCGGGTCTCAAAAAAAAAAAAAAAAAAAAAAAAAAAAAAAAAAAAAAAAAAAAAAAAAAAAAAAAAAAAAAAAAACATATTTTGGTATTTGATTGATTGGTATTTTGTTTGGGTCAATTGACACATTTTGGTCATGTATGCCCCCAAATTTGGTTTTCATTTTTGCAATAAAAATATTTCATGCAGGTTGTCTATTTATAATGTTATCTGACAATAAAAAAAGCAGTGATCTTCAAGCTGCTGTTAGTAATGCAAATTCAACCAAAACAAGAAAAAAAATCTCATTGCTTGATTTTAGTCAATTGAGATAACATTTTTCTGATAAAAAAATATCAATACCATCATAATACCATGTACTTTTGTAGTGAACTATTAGGAGGTCTACAGGCAGTAATAAACCTGAACTCCGAAGGCATAGGTTCTCTCTTTATCTATCCTCAAATGCTCCAGTATCCTGGTAGAAATTTGCAGACACACAATTGGATTCGAGGAATTACCAAACATGCCACTTCATTACTAGAAATAAAAACCCTTGAAAGGCTGTTCTGATAGTACCAAGATTAAAATATCGTTGACAGGGAATGTGCCAAAAATACATGAAAAAACATTACGAATGCACAAGTCTAACATTGGATTAAACGGTTAAATCTTGGTGTAAGTAATGGTCTCTTGCTAAAAAAAGAAAGTATGTAGTTATAATTACCTGGGGTCCCTTCGGTGCTCCTCCAAAGATGCAGGTGTTACGGACTCTTGAAGACGTACCAAACTCAATCGCCACTTGCTGGATTTGTTGTGCCAGTTCTCTGGTAGGCGCCAGCACCAGTGCTATTGGTCCGTCACCACGAGAGAGTCTAGGCTGGTTGTTGATGTGTACAATGGCTGGTAAAATGTAGGCCAGCGTTTTGCCAGAGCCTGTCTGGGCAATGCCTACCATGTCACGACCACTCAAAGCAATGGGCCAGCCTTGTGACTGAATTGCCGTTGGCTCGGTGAAACCTTGCCTCCTGCAAACAAATTAAAAAGTGAGTATTGTGCAATTTAGTTTCCTTTGATTGCATAAATTGTTGCAACTTACCTAATTTCACACATGCAGTAGTCTGGAAAATTTCCTTCTTCAAAATATTGATTAGGGTATGGTACATTATTGCCTTTAACAGTTATTTCTTTGCTACTTCGATATTGTTCTACTTCATACATTGACCTGAAAAAATTAAAACAATAAATTTTGAGAAGTTCAGGGAGCTGGTGACCTCAAGCAGGACCCAAACTGTGAGTCATAGTGGTGTAGCCACAACTGCCGCAGTATAAACCAATCTTTACTTTACTTTCAACATGACATACTTTCTTGAAAATGCAATCAGAATTAGATGCTTTTTTTTATCACATGCATATGCATACATTCTCGCCTTCTTACCTGTGTGCTACATTGGGATGAGGAACATAGAAATTTTTCTGGAAGGGTAGCAGAGAGTTGAGATCCCAGCGCGGTTTTCGCAGTCGCTCTCCTGGTTGCTTTCCCTTCAAACTGCCTCCAAATCCACCCCCGCCGCCTCCAAAACCACCACCTCCTCTACGGTCATCGCGGCCTCCAAAACGACCTCGACTGTTGCTGTTGCGGTCTCGGTCGCGAAACGACCTGAAAAATTAAAATTTTGTTAAGGAATATTCTAGAACACGCCATTATTTGCAAACATTATCGACGTGTCAACGAGGTCACCCACGGGGAAATTTAGAAAAGCATTTCAACAAAACATATAGCGTTTCTTTTCAAAAATTTACATTTAAATTAATCACCTATAATTAAATTACATTTTCATTGGTAAAAATGAGCAATTTACTTACATTACTGCTGATTTAAGACTTTTTTCTGCTTTTTAGAATGTCACAAAATGCCGGACGATGCGTAGAAGAATCAGAAGAATGTAGGGGAAGGGGAAGGGGAGAGTAGGGGAAACGGAAGTAGGGGAAAGTGGGGAAACAGAAACAAGAAACAAGCGAAGAACGGAATATTGTAAAAAATTAAATTTTCATCCATTAGCTAATTAAAAATTTGATTGTTTTATTTTAATGATGTTTAGAAGTTCATTAAAAATGCACTAATTTATTCTCTTCATAATTCCAATATAAAAAAATTTCCTGTATTTTTTTTTTAAATTTTTCAAATGCGAACAAACAAAAAAAGGTCATAATGCGTTTGGCGCCAGACCCAAAAATTGTCCAAAACAAACTTCTTCAGCTTGTGAGGATGAGAAAAACGTGTGAATTATTGTCTATTTTTGTGTTGTATCGCGAAAATTATTTGTGATTATAATGCATATACCATAATGAGTAATACTTCTAAGAAGACAGTTACGTTTCGTGACCACAGAGTGAGAACTAGACCGAAATCTGAGGGTGCTGACAACTTGAAGCCACCTGTTGTCATTCCTGCATCCAAACTTTTATCTTCTCGCAGGAGTACTGCACAAATTTCTGATAAAAATAGTAAATTGAAGACTAGCAAAGATTCAACATCTTCTGTGTCATCATCTCGTATGCATACTATGCAAATTAAAAGATACCAGTCAAAACAGACAGTAAAATCTGTGGTTCGTAACTGTGACACCAAACGCCCAGAGTATGTTTGTATAATAAAACCTCATGAATCAAAAACATCAAGCACACAAACTTTTGATGAAAATGCTTCTTCATCATCAGTTTCAACTCTTCTGGTTCCAACTCGGCACACAACATTAAAAACTGCTCGTCAAATACGCAGAGTTTCGGAATTGGATTTAGAAGAAGCGTATAAATCAGTCGAAGGAATGACAGTAGTGGAGGAAAATATGGATAGAAAGGTGATTTTTCCTCACTATACCTTACCGGTATATTTAATATGAAAAGGGAGAGGGTAATGTCCAGAAAAATGTGCGTTCATTACAACAAAACAAGAAATACAGTACTTGAATACAAGTAATTAATTTCTCATCAGCCACCCCCACGTATGA
Organism: Siphlonurus alternatus; assembly: GCA_949825025.1. Classification (NCBI taxonomy): domain Eukaryota; kingdom Metazoa; phylum Arthropoda; class Insecta; order Ephemeroptera; family Siphlonuridae; genus Siphlonurus; species Siphlonurus alternatus. The sequence continues at coordinate 31,659,858 of OX463782.1, forward strand.
TCTTACCTATCCTTGCAAAACAAAAGATCTGACTTACTAGGGCTTTACTATGCTATACTGTCTTAACTGTTAGCTAAAAAAGGTCCTGTAGTTGCATGACTAATGAAGTATGCATATCATGAGGACAGAAGTTACACTATGTATTAAGGCTCATTTCCATGGAGCGATGTCGAGCGAGGCTTGGCGGGGCGAGAAAAGCGCACTTGCTTCAATCTCGTATGGCGGCCATGTTGGCAAAAAAACGCCCCCCGCAAGGCGAGGAAATTCCGAGCCTTTGATTGGCTATGGCACGCAATTTTCTCGCTTTCCACGCTCCATGGAAATCCGCCTTTAAGGCCTTTAAGGCGGATTTCCATGGAGCGTGGAAAGCGAGAAAATTGCGTGCCATAGCCAATCAAAGGCTCGGAATTTCCTCGCCTTGCGGGGGGCGTTTTTTTGCCAACATGGCCGCCATACGAGATTGAAGCAAGTGCGCTTTTCTCGCCCCGCCAAGCCTCGCTCGACATCGCTCCATGGAAATGAGCCTTTACAGTAATAAAAAAAGTGCATTATATACAGTACATAAAATATAATGATGTAATGTAGTACCGGTACATAGTAAAAATTCAAAACAAAACATATTTTGAGCTTCCTAGAAGCATTTTTGGTTGACAGGGTCACCTATTCAAATTAGTGAGATAAATATATGTAACACTAATACACTAATATAAATTTTCTTCACTATTAAGAGTGGATGATTGTTTATGACCAATAAAACTTGTGTTTCAGGTGGCAAGGGCTGCACTAAACATTGCCTCGGACGAGCGTCTCTACTCTGACCTTGTCAGTGTGGATGTGGCGGAGAGCCAGCTGGGCCCGAGGATAGCAGACCTTCGCCTGCACCGTTCCAGAGAGAAGCTGGATCTCGAGCCGCGACTGGAGGACTTCTGCCAAGCAGACACGGAACACGAGGAGTGCTGGCCCAGCTTCCCCCCAGTGTCTATCCCCTTTGACCCGGTACCCATGTATGACGGCAAGCAAGTGGCTCAGAAAATGCACAAGTGGCAGCAGAAAAGTAAACAGTTGTTGCAGTTTGGTGAATCTAGTGGATGATAATGTACTTGAGAATTGTTTGCAAAATTATTTTATGCAAATAATCAAGTTGAATAGCTTATTGTAAATTTAATAATTATTAATTTATATTAAAAGTTGTAGTAAATGTACCAATGTGTGATTTTATGTTTGAGAATTTTTATATTTTGTTTTTAGTAACATACTGTTTAATGTTTATATTATGCATACTGTAAATTAAGTTGACAAGCTAATTGTAAATTTCATACTACAGTAGTTATAACTTTATTATCCGACATTAACAAGTGCTCACAAGTAAAATTGACTGTTAATTGTAGTTTATTATTATTATAAATTTAATTACAGTATGCATAGTTTATAATCCAGGGTTTTAAAATATTTCTCAAATTAAAACATACATACATAACATGACGCCATATCCCTTTACGGGGTAAGCCAGCATCATTATTACCTCGTCCGTCTATAATTAATGAGTTTCCTTTTATTGCGTTTGGATGGAATAAAAATAGTAATAAGTTTTGTTCATAAATGCACAAATGAGAATCAAGAATCTGATTTTACTTAAAAAAGTTTTTTTTTTAGGTACAGATGGTTCATCCAATTCATGAATGAATTTTGCATTTACAATCATACCAAGCATTTCCATTTTTTGTTGAGTTAAGAGTTTTTGTTCCTTCTCTATTAAACCGTTTAAGTTTAAAAGCATAATTACAGTATGGTATTTCAAGATTGAACTGATTACATAATGCTGTTATTGGTAACGATTTTATTATTACAGCACACATTCTTGAAATTTGTATAAATATTAAGGGTAAGATAACACGAACAATCGATTGTTGTTAGTCCCATTTGATTAACATGTAAACCTTAGCAACCTCATAATGATTCTGAATTTTTTTTGAGAGACAGTTCTCGGCATTAAAAAAATATGGAAAAAATTTCAAAACAATCGGACGATCCAATTTTTTTAAATGAATTTTTTAAATTTTCAGTATAGGGCTTCCCCATGGAGACCGAAACTAAAAAATTAATTTAAAAAAATTGGATCGTCCGATTGTTTTGAAATTTTTTCCATATTTTTTTAATGCCAAAAACTGTCTCTCAAAAAAAATTCAGAATCATTATGAGGTTGCTAAGGTTTACATGTTAATCAAATGGGACTAACAACAATCGATTGTTCGTGTTATCTTACCCTTAATATGACTTGAGTATAATAATTGTAGATTTACTATATCAGTCTACAAGATTCATTCATAAGTTAAAACAATAGTTTTATGTTTCTAAATATTTTTTTTGTAAATTGACTGCACTGCTCTTGCCTGCTGTTATAAATAAATACAGTACTTAAAAAAAAAATCTATAAATAAATTAAACTGCAAACTAGTTTTTATGTGTTAAAAAATAAAATACATTTATAAATTTACATAAAAATGATGACTGCTTTATTCTAATCCGGACTAGGTTGCAATCACTCCACTGTTGTATCACTTAAACTGAAAGAGGAGACTCCCGCAAGTAGCCGGAACAAGAACATTGATGACTACATAAGAGAAAAATCCTAGATTTGTTACATGGTACAGACAGTCATGTGAACAACTCTGGGTTTAAATGTCCTCTCTCATAGCTACAGGCAGTGTGAACATTCTCCCCTGGAGCTTTAGTTTAAAACACAAAAGAGATGGAGATCTACTTTAGGGTAGGTAAGGAAAGCACCCAGTCTAGCCATCCCAAATGAGTTCAGGTTCACCACGCCTGTATTAATAGATTGCGTGACAACACCAAAACATAGCAGGGGTGATGTTCAGACTACAGGGGAGAGAATATCATTTTACCAAAAGTGGATACATGATTGTCTGTACTCGTATCAGTTTAAGACTCCGCCTGTAATATTTAACTGAAGAAGTAGATTGACTTGAGCACCTTGGACAGATCAAATCTTCCTCTTGGAGGCACTTGGGTAAGAACAAGGTTCAGCTTCTTCTTGGCATTTTCGAGGGAAGATTTCTCTTGGAGATCCCTGAAACAAGAGTGCATGTTCTAGGCTATTGTTTTTATAAAAGTTACAAAGAACTTGAACAATATGTCACCCAGATGTTGTAAATTTCAGTAAGTACAGTTTTTCACAAATTTATCACCCCCCCCCCTTTTTTTTTTTTTTTTTTTTTATTTCTACTTTTGACCTAATTTGCACTTAACATGAATACTTTATGTTCTGTAATCCATGTTAGTCACAATGCATGGGAGAGAACTGATTTTTTTTTTTTTTTTTTTTTTTTTTTTTTTTTTTTTTTTTTTCTTTTTAATATTTGCTGTATGACTTAAGTTTGACTGTTTGACTTACAGACTGTCGAAGCTGTATCTCTCCACTAAATATCTGGACAAGTCCTCCAAAATTGGCTGCTTGTGCAGAGCAACAAACTGTTCTCTGCAAACCTGAAACAACAACATGATTAGAAAGATGATTTTTCATGGAAAAATTATCAAATTAAGAAGGTAAATAGAAAAAAGGAGCTTGAAAGAGGGAGAGCTATCTTTACCTTGTTCATGATGTGCACTGTGCTGGGGTGAGTCCAGAAGCAGTCGTGCACAGACACGAAGGTGATACCTTGCTGCTCACAGAAGAGGGATGTCAGCATCATATGGCTAGAGTCCAGCGAGTGGATGAAGTTTGGGGGAAATGCATTCTTCTGTTTCATCACATTAGGACGACTGTAACAAACAATTGTTAATGAAATACACACTATCCAAATAATATTGGTTTTTAGGCTAAAAAAAAAAACAACTTTATAAAGCTGGGGGGGGGGGGGGGAAGGACGCCAATTTTTAGTACAGTAGGTAATTTTAAAACATAAGTATGTCTTCTTCTTCTTTTCGTATGCCCACGTTTTGGTCACTAAACCATTTTACTTCTAGCAAGCCAATAGAGAAAAGACTCTTTCTCTTCTCTCTTCATGTTGCCAGGCAACAAGTCAAGTTCTGTAGTTAAGGGAAAGGGAACGCCAGAGTTGTGCCGCGATCGCAGCGCCTCTATATCAATATTCAAATTGTCCCACTCCAAAGATACCACGCAAGTCACGGCAGTTTTATATTCAATTTATTTATAAATAATGAGTTAAATAATAACTGTTATGGTTGTTTTATTTATAAAACTTTTTTTTCATTACTATAAAACATTTTTGGAAAGTTTTTACTTTAGGTGAGTGGATTATAAGCGTTGTTTTGGTTCAATAGTCAGCCTGTTTCATTCGCCAGTTGTTTAATGGCCGACCAAAAAGGGGTGTGTGAGAGTGAGAATATCTGACCCCTAGAAGATAACGTTGAAAAAAGTCTAACCAAACTTTTTAATCAGATGAAACCGGAAAGCGAAACGAATGGGGCTTTTAATCAGGGACCGGAAAGCGAAACGTGGAAGGGGACCCAATACAAAAATCCAATTAAGTAAAAAAAAAAAAAATCAGTAAAAAAAAGGCCTTACGCGGACTCAAACCCACTCCCGCCTGCATGCCAAGCAGGCGTGCATACCCCTGCGCCACGCCACTGCTACGGTAGTTGGATGAAAATAAAGTTTATTTGAAGGAAAAAAATGGACTTTTTTCAACGTTATCTTCTAGTAGCGAAATTCTGTGTGAGACGTGCGAGTGTCAAAAATGGTGCAGTTATTATCAATTTACGTCGCTCCCACTCTCATAATTGTCTTTTTTTTTTGCTGTGAAGGTTTGTCCTAGTGCATTAAGTTTATTTCTAGTTTTTTTTAAAAATCGGACGATTGGATTATAGAATTTTTCTAACGTCACTGAAATGCAGCGTATGCTTGTTCAATAAATGGGTTTAGTTTCAATACACGTAACTCGGAAACTAGATCGTATTTGTATTGACAATATTTTAAGAGCTAATGAACGACATAGAGGAGAATATTTTAAAATATTTTCGGAGGAACAAATGAGAGTGGAAAATTTAACATTGGTGGCGTTACTTTACCCTTAATGCAGAGCATCTAAACAGATGCCCTGTGTCTTGAGGTTCATTTTTACATAATTTACAAATGTCACTATCTTGGATTTTAAATTTCTTCTGATAGCATCCAAGATAGTCATGGCCTGTGTCTAATCTTAATTTAGCAGTATCCGTGAGTCTATTATTCAAATGAGTTCTGGCTGATAAGTATGTGTTAATGGTTTAGTATCAGAAAAATATTTTCATTCTGATTTTTAAATAAATTAATAACAAATTGTTGTTATATTTGAGATGGCCTAATGAACTAATGAACATACTCAAACATGTCCATGTTGTAGTGCTCATGCAGCTTGCGACCGCCTTGGGCGGAGTCTGCCTTCTTGTTGCGACTGTACGGCTGCACGATGGGGAGACCCAGAGGTGTGACCCACTCCACGTTCTGTCCACGCACCTGCGAGATGAGCCGAGCACTCTCCGTGAACCAGTCCTGCAAAATTAAATCGTTACACACCATGGAGAAAATCCTCAATCAGCTAAAACAATTCAACGAAAAAGTTAAAATGCACTTGTATCTAATGTTAAAAATAATAAGCATATTAAATTTTTTATTTCAATAGAATAAATTGTTTTCAAAAAGTTTCAGTTCTAAAGAGGATACAAAAAATAAAGGTGAGAGTTTTACCTGAATCTCCTTTGTGGAGGTGAACATTTCTCTCAAACTTTCAAATGTTTTTCCTACAAGATAAGTTGACGATTGCCATACAAAGTCTTTAGGAAACTTATCAATGTCTGAAACAGAGATAAACAAAATTACCAACAACAATTATTAATACTGATTAAAGGTTGATATTGAAACTAATTCTAATTCCAAATAAAAATCTGAAAGGAATTTTGAACTGTTATTTTTTTTTTTTATTTTGCATGAACATCATGATATTTTATTTTATTCATGTAGGCATACAGTATAATACATATAAAAATACAGTATTCAAATTAATGCACCGAGTTGATTTCATTATAAATCATTCTCCAATGACCTAGGCTCACCTTTGAGCTGTCTTGCTATCTGCAGTCTCGCCCCGTACCGAGTCACTCCGTACACGGTGGTCATTACAGTTTGCTTGATGACCTTCCGCTTGACGTAGCCGTCCAGCACCTGGGCCACCTTCACCCCTGCTGCAGCGTCCTTGGTCCTCTCCCGCTCAACCTAAAACACAATTATCATGACAGTAACAGGGGTATCAAATAAGAATCATGTTACTTCAATTTAAGCTATACAAATAATGTAACTAAATTGTCTAAAATCGTTATAATTTTTTTCTTTTCTTTTTCTCTTCTTCTTTTTTTTTTTTTTTTTTAATTTTACTACTATTTTTCCCATGCATATTGTTAAGTAATATGGCAGTTCATCGTCCCTGGCTTCTTCTACAAAAACCATTTTCTTTTTTACATTTAAAAACTCATTAAATTATGAGATTCAATGTTAATATCTTTGAATTCTAACACAAAAAGCAACCCCAAAAGGAATCTCACCAGGGCTGCCACGCAGCTGTACACGTCCTGTGGCTCCGGTGCTGGAGTGAGGTTGACGCTGATAGCCCCCGCCTCGTCCCTGCCCAGGGCAGCATAGTGCTGCAGGCCGTTGCAGGAGCCGTCCTGGTGGATGGGGAAGTGGCTGACATACGCCGCAGGGTTGGGGGAGCGTGAGGCTCGTGCCACCTCCATGCAGCACGCCAGCGTCTGCCAGGGCTCGTCAGACTGAGACCACCAGCGTCGACCCTGAGACAAGGAAGGTTAATGAAGGAATGTAAAAATAAAGGGGGAGTTAATAAAAGAAGTGCAGAAAAATAAAAACTACTAGCTACAAAGTTGAAGAGACTGAAAATATATCGGTATGACATCATAATTCCAAAGATAATAAAAATCATAAATAAAAATATAGTGAGAATTAAAACGACATTGTCAACATAAATACCATGATCAAAAATAAATAAATAAATTAATGAGTGAGTGAATGAACGAATAATAAATAAATAAATAAAAATACTCTATATAGTGTATATGTAGTATATATGTACTGGTATTCTACTGTACAACAATATTAGAGAAAATATTTCCTTATCTAAATATTTGAGACCAAGAAACACTTGGACTCAATTATCCTTGTTTATCAAAGATAAACATTATTAACCTGTTCTGAAAACACGTAGAGACATCAACCACAGTCATGCCTACCGTCAAGGGGTTGTCTGCAGAGTCGAGGATCTCCGGCATGATTTCCTCGGCGAACCTGAGCCTCTCGGCGACGCTCTCCCTTTTCTTCAGTCCGGTCAGGTTGACGATGTGGATCTTGAGCCAGTCGAGGCCGTGCTGGCCCAGTGGCTCCCCCTTGGCAAAGCACAGGATGGATCGTGCCATGTCGGACCCCATGTGGTTCAGGTGTGGGGGACATGGGTACACTCGGCCTCGGAAGTCCATGTTGTGGGGCAGCCAGAATATGTGCTTGCGGAACTACAGACAAGAGGAGGAGTCTCAGAATTAAAGGAGAGTTCTGTTGATAAGTTATTTTTTTTTATAGTTTTTTAAGGCACTTAAAACATACAAAAAATACTGTAGGACTTATGAGAAAATAAATAAATAAATATCAAAATTGTGTTTTTAAGGCACTTAAAACATACAAAAAATATTGTAGGACTTATGAAAAAATAATAAATAAATAAATAAATGAATAAATAAATAAATAAATAAATGAATAAATAAATAAATAAATAAATAAATAAATAAATAAATAAATAAATAAATAAATAAATAAATAAATAAATAAATAAATAAATAAATAAGCAAATAAATAAGTAAGCAAATAAATAAAAAAGCAAATAGACGAATAAACAAATAAATTTGTTATGCAGAATTTTATTAGGATAATGTTTTAGAGCTCTGAATTTAGTATTATTATTATTAGTATAAAACACTGTAAGTAATATGTGCTGGCAAGACTTTTCTCCTACTGAAAATTCTAAAATAAAAATCATACAGTTCATGTTATCCTTTTAATCAAAATCATATAAATTAATACATTAATTTACTAAATCATAACACAAGCATAATTATATTGCTCCAACAAAATGAATTGACAGGAATTTTTAATTTTTAAGGGTAAGATAATGCCACCAATGTTTAAAAAAAAAAAAAAAAAAAAAAATCCCTCGCACGAAAATTATAAAAAACATTTAAAATATTCTCCTCTACACCCCCTATCAGTAGCTAAAATATCAGACCGTATACAAATACGAGCTAGTTTTTGAGTTATGAATTTTTAAAGTTGACTACTTTAACATGGAGAAATGGAACTTACACGTTAAATTAGTCAATTTTAAAAATTCATAACTCAAAAACTAGATCGTATTTGTACACCTGATATTTTAGCTACTGATAGGGGGTGTAGAGAACATTTTAAATTTTGTTCATAATTTTCGTGAGGGATTTTTTTTAACATTGGCGGCATTATCTTACCCTTAAATGGGGTAATGAAGAGGGGGAGGGGAGGAAAAAAGGGGATAAAAACACTCACGTGGCTGGCCAGGGAGAGACGGTAGAGGGCGTCGCACCACAGACTGTACATCTCGGCCTTCTTGCGTCTGAGGGCAAGGCGCCGGCGGTAGGCCTGGAACCTCTCTGACTTGGTCATCTCCAGGGTGACCTGGTCGGGGGGAGGGCATGCAGAGGGGGGCTCGGGGATGTCCAGCTCAGAGGAGCCCCCAGACCGGAACACCTCCGTCACCACGTCCAGCATCTGACAAGTTGAGGATTAAAGAATCAAACCTCTATTTCATGAAGTTGAAGGAACTGAAAAATTTATGGTTTGTAAAATCAAAGCTTACGCAAAAATGTCATAAAATTGAAAAATGGTCTAATAATTAGAGTAATACTGACCGGCTCATTTATTCTCCATGGCACGGAGCCTAGCTGGTTGAGGGAGTCCAGTGCCGGGTACAGCTGACTGGGGGGGACATTCACCATCCGGTCCCACTGCTGGACTGCCTGGTATGGTAGCCTAGGGGGAAAATTGTCTTAAGGTAGAGATAACGTCGAACAGCTGTTCGACGTAATCCCCTTTGATTGATATGTAAACCTTAGTAAATTGACAAAAATTCTGAAATTTTTTTGAGAGGCAGATATTAGTGCCTAAAAGCCATAGAAAAAGTTTCAGAAACATTTAACGAGCCGATTTCTTTAAATTAATTTTTTAGTTTGGCTCTCCATGGGAAAGCCCTATGCTGAAAATTAAAAAAAATTAATTAAAAAAAAAAATCGGCTTGTTAAATTGTTTTGAAATTTTTTCTATGGCTTTTAGGCACTAATATCTGCCTCTCAAAAATTTTTCAGAATTTTTGTCAATTTGCTAAGGTTTACATGTTAATCAAAGGGGATTACGTCAAACAGCTGTTCGGCGTTATCTCTACCTTAATTTTAAGAAAACATTGGGCATTTCAGGACATTGGTAAATTGAAGACAAAGACTCTACGTATTCATTGAATTCATTCAATACAGTAAACACAATTAGATTTCTTGTATGCAGAGGGAACACAATTCTATACATAAAAGAGATGGGAAATGGCAGAAAAGGAAATTTAATTAATTATTAATTAATATTTATTTATTTTTTATTTATTTATTTATTTATTTATTTATTTATTTATTTATTTATTTATTTACTTATTTACTTATTTACTTATTTACTTATTTACTTATTTACTTATTTACTTATTTACTTATTTACTTATTTATTTATTTATTTATTTATTTATTTATTTATTTATTTATTTATTTATTTATTTATTTATTTATTTATTTATTTATTTATTTATTTATTTATTATTAATTATTATTTCTTCTAACAAGTTTAAAAACAAAGTGAGCAAATTATTTTATTTTATTCTGCATGAACAAGATGAGTAGTGTCTGCACAGAAAAAGCAACATTTTATTGAGACATTTCTTTGAAAGCAGGATTGAGATTTCTACATTACGTACCTGATAATCTCCGTATTGGCAATGATGTGTCCACCGTGAAACACGGATGACCAGGGGACAGGGGGACACAACATGGGCACACTCTGGGCGTTGAATACGAGCTGCTCTGGAGCAGCCCCTCTGAAGAGCCGGGCGAGCAGGGGGTGGGGCTTGACCTCCTCCTTCACCAGCTTGCCCTGACTGCGGTACAGAGAGTAGAACGCAGGCAGGCTGTGGCTGCAAGCAAACGTTCATCGTGCCCCATGTACTAACATGAATTTGATCAAAATGCTCTAAAATCATATTAAACATGGATACAAAATTGTAGACTGTGAATGAAAAGATACAATAATCAGCCAAAAATGAATGCAGAAATAAATTTTGAATAAAAATGAATTTCTCAAATTGTTTATCTTTGCTGTAAAATTAATTTCATGTTAAAATTATAATTAAAATAATTTAGAATTGAAGCACTGTAATTAATCTTCATAAAATCATTACTAACCTCTTTTTACTTGAAGTACGTAACATATTGACATCAACCTTTATGTCACGTAATATTATATTATACAAGAACTTCCCTACGTTTATTTGTATTGGATTAGACCAGGTTTTATTCTGGGCGGTCTGGAACACACAATCAGTCTGTCAGCATCAAGTCTCGGAAGAAGAGCACGGAGATTTCTTACCACAGTGGGCCCTTCGGAGTTGGCAAGCATCAGCTGTTGCCACTTGCTGCGAGTGTTGGCATGCTGGGTGCTGTTGCTCGCAAACCATTCACAGTACTCCTCGTAGAGTCTCTCTATCTTGCGAACTACGCCTCCCTGAAGCTTGCTTTGAATCTGATACCTGTGCAGGTAAAAGCAATGGAGTGAGTCACATTGGACCGGTAAACTTCAAGAACAATGAGTACAAACTAACATTGAGAGTTCCAAAGTAAATTTAATAATAAACATCTGAATGTGCATCCAACACATTTTTGTTTATTATCAATTAGTACAGTGAGAGTTGGTTCATTCATTTCATATCATCCTTATTTTTTATTAGACTTGACACTAGAGTACTTTGTAGGAAAATTAATGGACTCCCCCCACCCTCCAATAAATAAAGGTATACTTTTTTTTCAAACTCTTAACTAACAGAGCATAGACACATGAATAATTGAGTCACAAGAGGGGTATGTTAACAAAGAATTTTAGCAAACTTTATTGTATAAATTGGTTGGTCTATATAACATTAAACACAGTATCTGCTACAGTAACTAGTTGGGCACAGATTTTAGAAATGTTTTTTAGTAGCAAGTTTAGTACGTACACAACACTTGTAGGATAAAGTTGTGCTCCCTTCTTTAATGATCACCACCCACTTTTTACCTTGACAGCACCTTGGCACCCACGTCCCGGTACAGCAACTGCAGAGACGGACTGAAAGTCTCCGAACCCTCGGCAAGCCTTCGAATCTCCTGGAGAGTTAAAGTCACATCGTCATACAATAAACTTAACATTCTACATCAGAAAATACAAATTAGGGTGTTTTGGAAAACTTGTATGGAATATATGAACTTTGAATATTAAAAAATGTGTTGTTATGGATATTACACTGTCAACTCCATTTTTATATCCATATGAAATATATAATGAAACCTTGTCTTTTTGTAATACTGTCAAAGTTCTCGGTGTTAATGTATCATCTGACTTGAAATGGAACACCCATGTAGAATGCATTAGAAATAGGGCAGCCAAGCTGCTGGGTTTTGTGTCTAGAAATCTTGGGGGATGCTCTACTAAAGTGAAGAGTCAAGCTTATCAATCTCTAATCCGCCCTATTATGTCATACGGCACCCCAGCTTGGCACCCTACAACTAAGGCAAATATGTTAAAATTGGAGAGAATTCAAAGAAAGGCAACGAAATTTATATACGGCAAAAATCACTCCAATGTTGACAAAAATAAACTTCTTTCATTTCAATCATTTTTAGTTTATACTGATTTGAACTGTTTTTACAAGTGTCGTAATGGTATGAATGATCTTACCATTACGGAAAGTGTTGTGAGTGGTCGTGAAATCCGTGGGGAGGCTGGTGTCGTAAGGCTGATTCCCCCTAAAGTGCGTACATCACTTTATCAAAACGGTTTTGTTTATCGTTGTACCACCCAATGGAATAGTTTGCCCGCTATTGTAAAAACACAACCGCCCTCTTCCTTCTCTTTAAGTTTAAAGAGACACCTTTAGACTTGTGAATAATTATTTATTGTTTGACTAAGCCTATGGGCTATATATTATAATTTTGTATTCATTTACGGACCAATACCACTTTACGTGTTATGGTGCCTTTTTGGTGCTGCTGTATTGGTCCTCACCCTAAATATATTATTGTATATGCATAAAATATGTCTATTTTAATTTTAACTTTGCTAAATTTAAATACAAATATATATATTTTTTTTGTTGTTGTTGTTAATAATTATGTATGCATTTATGGGTGAAATAAATAAATAAAAATAAACAAATAAATGTTTGAAAATAATACATGATATCATTTGGGATACATAATTTAATTGTACTTTAAGTGAATAGTTTACCTCCATTACTATCTCCACGTAATGCTCAGGAGGCAGGACCTTGAAGAAGGGATAGAGGGTCATCTGGCGGTAGCCCCTGTAGTTCTGATGCTGCACACGGAGGCACTGCAGGTCTCTCTGGAAGGCCTCCATAACCACCGTACGCCAGTTTGCTTGGGCCTCCTCCAGCCTTTTCCTCTGTTACACAAACAGTGCAGATTATATGAGCACCATTACATTTTAAGGAAGGTTTACCATTGATTTCCTGATCAGTAAATTTGAGAAGGTCAGTTTGATTATTCATGTTAAAAGAATTTATGTTGAGTATTGTGAGGGTGATTTTAACAAAGCCTTAAAATGGAAATTTTATTTGAAATATTCTGTACTGAAGTAACAATGTAAGATAATAAAAAAATAATTCCTCATCTGGAATCTGTGTACCACAATCGTGTGCAATAAGGAGTTGTCTGCTATTTCAAGTGGATGCAATTACGAGCTGTAAATCCATGAAACATAAAGCTCATAATTACACTTACCTGATATAGCAGATAGTATTGCACATGATTGTGGTAGGCAGATAGCTCATCATTCCAGACAAATATTGTAGAAAAAGAAGAAGAGCAGATCATAATTGTATTTAATTTAGACACCAAGGTGAGAGGAGATCTAATTCTCCACAAGACAACACGATAGAAACATGTTTCATGTGCACTGAGCACCAAGAGCACTCACGTAGAAGAGGGTGGTCTCGGTGGGCTGAGTCTGGTGCTCCACACTCTTTACACTGATGCTCCCTCGCTGTTCCATCTCCAGCTGTTCTGCCGCTAGTCTTGACAGCTGCTCGGCACTCAGCAGGCCCTGCACTCGGTTCTGCACTACCTTCTGCAAGTTTAAACACAATGGGGAATTCTCTTACAACTCAAATTTTAATTTAACTACTATACAGTATTATGATAGGGTACATATTAACAATAAGTTTGACTTAAGTTTCAACTTTTTTAACTCAAATTTGGGGACTCTGAAGGGATTATTAGAATAGGGGCAAAGTATGCAACCCGCGCGCAAACCTGAAAATTGTGACGTAGAAACTCCCTAGTTAACACAAAACAACTGCCTGATATCATAGTTTGAGCGTCAAGGAGTGATTAGCTATAAATTTTAGTAACACCATCGAAATCAGCGTTTTTTTTCTACCCTAGTATCAATAGTTTTATCTCTAATATCAGTTTACTTTAAGAGTGATAATTGACAATATAAATTTATTGCAGGAAAATTTCGCATGCTAGACAGTTTCTACGTCAGTTTTTTTTTTTTATTTTTTGGCGCTAAATTCAAAAGAAGGAAGATTTTTAAAAAATTCCCTTGTCTCCAATTTTGAAAATTGAATTTTTTTTTTTTTTGGGACATTTAATTTCAAGGCCTAGAGCATCTGAAAAAAAAAATTAAAATAAATGTACATAGGAGAATTCCCCATTAGTGGGGAAAATCTCAATGAAATTAAGATGTATTCATTAACAGGATGCATCAAGTTCATAGGAACTATCATGTAGAGCCACGTGTCTCTTGGTGATTTTATGAAGTCTGTTACCTTGTGAAAGTTACGGTTGAGATCCTGTAGCAGAGTGCACGAGTAATCAACTGGTGGGGGAACAATTGTGGGTTGAAATTCAGGCCCTCTCAGCCTTTCACAAGCGTTAAGAACCTTTTCTCTCTGGTCTCCCACGAACACACCCTCTTGAAACAGCTGGTTCAGCGTGATGCCCTAGACACACAAATACATGTTAAAAAATTATAGTATCATTTGTTGACAATAATCTAGTCAGGGAAACAAAATTAAATAGAAGCAAACAAAAATACCGGTAAGACAAAATATTTAACTGTTTATTTTAAATGTGAGAATTGTAATTGCAAGGAGTAAGTTTTATAAATAAAGATCATAACATTACAGTGAAGTAAAAATTTATCAATGCAAAATAATATGATGACCATTCCCCCAATACTGTACTCTATATAATAATGTAAAAAACAACAACTATTTTTTTTTTTTTATTTAAAACGTTCAAAGGCTTTTCTGAATCATAGAAATAGAACAAAAACAAGAAAGAACATGTTCTTGCCTGCTTCTCCATCATTCGCTCCCACTCCTGCAACTTCTGACGCGTGATGGGCTCGTTGGGCAGTCGACCCACGCACTCAAAGCAAGCGTTGAAAGTGGAGACGTTGGGAGAGACCTCAGACTCAGTCAGCAGCGTCAACAGCTCACAAACCTTGCCCAGGTTACCCTGTAGACATCGCAGAAGGTATTAAGTAACACACTGTTAAAGATTTAAGTACTGTACTGGCTATTGAGTAATTGAATGATTTTCTATATCATTTGCAGGATCACAGAGAAAATAACAACACAAGTTGTTTCATTTTAAATCAAATAAATAAAATCTAAATAATATTTCTTCTTGTTAGTCTTATTAATTACTTAATGCATATAGGACTGTGTTAGTATCACCTGCCAACTGTTCTATTATGTCACATGAAAAAAAAAAAAAAAAAAAAAAAAAAAAATCAATTTTTTAACATATATAGGGATATACTACTTATTTATTGATATACTATTTACTGTATATTTTGTATTGTTTTGCCATTGCTGTCATTGCTGGTGTTTAATTTATAAACAATAATTTACAATTTAATTTTAAATTTATTTATATATACTGTATCTAAATACTGCAAGTAAAAAAAATATGTACAGTAATTAAGTACAGTACTGTACCATAACATAAATAAATAAATAAATAAATAAATAAATAAATAAATAAATAAATAAATAAATAAATAAATAAATAAATAAATAAATAAATAAATAACAGACCTTAGCAGCAAAGCCACAGATGAGAATGTTGTAGGGCCCCACAGATGAAATCTTGGCGGCATCTCGGTTGGTCCTACTTTGGTACGCAATCAGCGTGGACAGTCCGCGATGGAGGAAACCACAGCTCACCTACGGACAGAAGGGAGGTAGGAAAATAAAGTATTTTACTTGCTTCCCTGTCAGTAGTGAGTGATAACCTGTAATGTTTTACCTTAATCACAAAGGTAAATCAGGAACTCAAGAGAAAATGTCAGCAATAAGAAACTTTAAGATTTACAGAGAAATCATCATTATCAAAGTTATGGAGACTTCGAGAAATTTCATTATTTCAATAGATATCATTGAATACCAGTAAGTTATCGCACTATGTTTACTATATCACAATTTCACATGATACTGTTAGCTTCAAAACCAGACATTTCAATTCCTTACTGCAACATTTTTATCGTAACTGTTGCTTATTTAGTTTTGATTCTGACTGTTTCATTTACGTACTGTATTATAATTTATAGGTGAATACTAACATTTTTTAAGGTAAACTTTGACCACCATTTTTCTGCGATTCTTTATCGTTCCTTTGATTAACTAAATTGTAACAACATCAACATCTTGTCCTTTCCTTCAGGTGTACAAATGACTTAACTTGCTAGCGATAGAGGCTTCTAGTGTTCACCGCCAGAAAAAATCTTTCCATTAAGACATCATGCTAGTAAATTTTAAATTTTCAGAAAGTATTAAAGTAACTATGTATTTTGAAAACATCTCCTACGATTTGGAATATATTATTGTTCACCAAGAATTGATTTTCCTCTAAAAATTAGCTTTAATGCCAAAACAGTGATTTTAAGTTTTGTTTACATCTAGGTTTAGATAGGACGGTGGGAACACCACAAAATCAGCTGACTCTATGTCCTAGTTTGACACTCACACAAAGATCAAGGTAGGCGATGATACTTCTTGTTAGACTCTCAGACCTCCCGGCCAGGTCTAATTCCATCTGCTGGGCCTGTGACTCTGTCAGCTGCTTCGAGGTTTTGCCCTTCTTGCTGTAAACAAAGAAATATAACCAGTCATTCTTAAGTTGGAAGATGAAAAGAGTTTTTTTCTTACAAATTTTTTGCACCTGAGGAAGAGAACTAAGGTTTATTTCCAAAACATCAAGAAGTGCAATGTAAAAATGAAAGTGTGCAGTACTGTATCAACTGTATGTGATTTAACATACCCATTCTTTTCAAGATTACATCACTTACAGCATATCAACAAAAATGGAAAGAATTCGCTTGGGTACTTTTTATTTGATTTGAAGTACCCAATAGGGTTTGATAAAAAAAAATAATAGCACAGAACTATAAAGATCTAGTTTGAGTGCTCAGCCTAACATGTACTATAGCCCAATAATTTTTCAACTACCCTACATTTTATGATTTCGCTGACAAGCTTACCTCAGGGTTTGTGGGGAGGTTGTGACGGTTTCCTCATCCATCTCGTTTTCGGTCAATCGCGTTGCCTCCTCCTCCTCCAGCTGTCTGTCAAACTCTGCAAGCTCCGAGTCAAGTCCCACCACCCCTCCACAGTGGCCTCCATCCCCAAGAATTTCCCCACCAGGACCAATGGGGGCTGCCAAGGAGTCAGCAAGCAGCAGAGAGAACTCTTTGGGCTTGAGGCTGCTCACCTTGGCTTTGGTCTCCACACTGCTGCCCTCTGAAACTGCACAAAGCCAGTGAGGAGTGGAGAAAATAAGATCTTAAGAGATAGACAAAAATGTTAGAATGGTTAAGAACGATCGAGTAAGAAAACATCCGGGCTTAGCCTCAGATTTAAAGTCAGCCAACCTTTAACGCCTCAGTTATTGTATCATAAAGCATACTGTACAAGTACATAAGTATGTATATAGAATGTGCTTTATGCTTTCAATAATATGTTTTAATTACCAGTACCTTCAAGTAATTCAGTATATTTTTTTCGAGGCTTTTTAGTTTTCTTTCGTTTCAGTGGAATGTTTAATACAGCAGCAGAGCTTGACTCTGTTGCATGGAACCTTGTTGAGTTTTCTTGTATAATTTGTCCTAGAGGCATGAAAGGAGAAGTGTTAGGACAGAGCTTGAAGAAATTTTAATCATCTCATGCTTGCTTACTTGAGCTTGGTCCTCTGAACAGGGCTTGATTACAATGAGAACAGGTCTGAAACTGTGCTTCAGCCGCAATTTGTGATATAACTGATTGTGCATTGCACAGAGAAAATCGTCGTAGTTTTAATAACCGGTACATGATTTAAGCTTGTATTGTCATAGTTAATTTATAATAAATTTTACTTTCGACCGATGGTAAAAATTTCATGCACAAGTTTCACAACATGTGTTTTCGTTCATTGCGCTTGACGCCATGATTCTAAATTTTTTTTCGCGGAAATAAAATTTCGAGACAGCCAATCAAAACACAGCATCGTCCATGTTGGAAAAGTGACTTCCGGCCGCATCCCACCCAGCGGGGAGAGTGCAGTGTGTCATTAGAAATTCATGTTTTTGTGAAACTGGACCTTTTTAATTCAAGATAAAATGATCTTACTCGAGATCAATAATAGGATAGTGGAAGAGACTTTGACTCTCAAGTTTAAGAATGCTCTAGCAGGGTATGTAATGCAGTGAAAAAAGTGCAAGGATTTAGACCGGCGAAGGGCGGAGCATTTTGACCGCTGTTTACGATTACTTTTTTACACTCCCTTTTCATCTTACATCCTCCTTATGAGTCATACAGAACTAGGTTATAATATAAAACAATTAAATTGCATAATTTTGCTTCATAACGTTAATAAAAGACCAATTTATGGTGTCCCCATTGAATGACGGGAGCTGTTTTGGGTTGGGCCCAGGCTTATGCATATCTTTCGGGCAGTGCTTATCTCAGGAACTTGGAATGATAAGCTTTTTGTCTACAAACTTTTTTATCAGCTCGTAACGGAAATATGCCTCTGAATATATTTTGTACATAAATTTTCTTTCATTATGTTTCAGGCATAAACCAGAGTCAATAGACATAACAATAGCCGATTTTGATGGTGTACTCTTTCATATATCTAATGTTGGAGGAGACAAAACAAAGATAAGAGTAAGCAACACAGATAATTTTGTGTGCTGGCAAGGTTGCTAAAGTTTTACTGCTGTTTCAGGTTAGCATTTCACTTAAATTTTACAAAGACCTGCAACAGCACGGTGCTGATGAACTCCTGAATCGGGAGTACGAAAATCTTCTTACAACTGCGGAAGATGGTAAGCTCCGCTGCATTTGGGCTGGTCTGTGGAGTTACTGTAGGAGAATAATTGTCCTTTTCAAATAGTTTTACAGTAAAAGAGTAATGATCATAATTATGGTAACGTGGCCAATGTTGTAACACCACAGCAGCCCGCGAAAGGTCCTCACAACTCTCTTGAATATCTACGAATAACTCTTAGCCTCAACCACCTCAGCTTTCAACAAATTCCATTCTCTCATGGAACTATTAAGGATACAGTATTTACCTGTGTCACTTCTGGTCATAACAAATTCCAAATCATGATCACCCCTCTTATAATAAAACCTTCTCTTCATTTGTCCACTCAACTCATTCCAACCCTTACTATTGCTTGTCACTTTGTACTTGAGAACTGCACTGTCAGGATATTTTAAACCCGTCAGGTGGCACAGTGCAGCCTGTGGCTTCCTCAATGTATGCTTTTTTTATTTTAGTGCTGATGACAGTCGTTTTTTTTTTTTTTTTTTACAAATAGCCACGACTCATGCACACCTTCACTTTATACATGACACCAAATCTACAATCTGTATCGTTTCTCCTCCAACAACTTTTATTCCAATCTGACAGTCATAAGCAACACATCTATTACCCCCAAAATTCTGGGATTGTCTCTCCCTATTATGCTTCCGTATGCATGGATAAGTATGGTGGTTAAGTATTTTCACGCTGTCCCCATGAGAGAATACAAGTACCAAATTTTTATTAAGTAAGAATGGTTATTTTTGGAATCTTTACGTTTTCTTGCTGAGAGTATATTACATTTTAATTAAATACCCATTTTTTAATTTACTGGACCCCTTAAATATTTTATTTTTGGATTTTAATCTTGGGTTTGAGATGTCATTTACTCTAAATGTTTCCCAAACAGTCATAGTAATAGATATGATTGTTTGACACAAAACTAATCATGCATTATGTTTACAGGTTACAACGTTTCCTTGTTGGTAGATTTAGATAATATTCCTCCTAATTGGGAAGAAGTAGCCAAGAAAGCAGGACTTCTTAAAAGACATTGTTTTGCATCAGTTTTTGAGAAATACTTCGACTTCCAAGAAAGAGGGGAAGAAGGACACAAAAGAGCAGTAATCAACTATCGCAATGACGAGACCTTGTAAGTCATCTTCTTGCCCAGATGTTGGTGACGCTTTGTTTACGTTACAAACAGATGCTGTGGTGAAAAAAAAGTTACAAGACATATTAAAGTTTAGATGCTTAAAACTGTTACCGGTATATGGTACAGTACTGTATTTACAATACGTTCATTGCAGATGTTATTTTTATTTTGAACAAAATTTTAGTTTATTCTGTGGTTATAATGCTTCCTGGTGATAATTTTTATTTAAATTTTGTGCATCCAGCCAGAAAAATAATAATAATAATAATAATAATTTTTTTAAAATAGTTTTATTGGTGAAAAATAAGAATACAGTCCTACCAAGGCAAAATAATAATAATAATAATGAAACCGACTGTTTATCATAGGTAAAAAAAAAAAAAAAATAAAATAAATAAAAAATATTAATGAACTAAATTTGACTCCCTTTCAAGCAATTTACTCTCAGGTGCACTTTTTTCCCCTAACTATTTATGCTAAATTATACTAATTAGAAAATTAAAGTTTTATTGGTACTAGCTCTAACCTGTCAAAACAAGCTGTCATTAAATTAAAAAATTGATTACCGGTAAGGAGAGAAAGGGAAAAAATAATTACAGTACTGTAGATCTTTTGATAATTAATGTCTACGGGTTTTATCTATAATTTTCTTTAATCAACTTGAAATTGATGCGTAAATAATATTATCACCTAAACATTAATTTGAGAATAAACTATATACAACTTTTAAAGCCATCTAGCTACTATCAAAACCAAAAAGGTGTGCCCCTGAACAGGATATAACTCCCATAAGGACAGGGGCACACCTTTTTGGTTCCAATAGTAGATGACAAATGTTGAGTACCGATTGTGTCCTCAGGTACGTGGAGGCCAAGGCTGACCGGGTCACAGTGGTGTTCTCCACCATCTTCAAGGACGAGGACGATGTGGTCATCGGCAAGGTCTTCATGCAGGAGCTCAAGGAGGGGCGGCGGGCTAGCCACACGGCACCCCAGGTCCTCTTCAGTCACCGCGAGCCGCCACGGGAACTGCAGAACACCGATGCCAGGATCGGAGAGAACATAGGATACATCACCTTTGGTGAGCCCAATTAATGTTATTTACTTATTAAACATGTAGCTTAGACGCTTGTTTTAAGAATAGAAAATCATTTGGTTATAAAACATAGAAGCAGACATTTAATTTCCCAATAAAGAAAACAAAATAAGTAATTATATGCACATGCAAAATTAATTGTTTCAAGTACATTCTCTTTTAAGTTTCAATTACCTGTCATCATGACACATTATAAAGTGACTCCAGCTTTTTCTGTACAAGCTGGAAAAAAAAAAAAAAAAAAATCATAGTGACCATTTATCACTTCAGTGACATCAAACATCATAATGTACTAAAATTTCAATTTGCTGGGTTTATAGCAAAAAATTAATTTTGCAACCTTAATTAATGCTTTTTCTTTATTACAAGAGAGAGAGAGAGAAGAAAAAAAGTATTTTTTTGAAGAGTGTACCAATAGTACTTTTTTCATACATGTACTTTAAATTAAACTTGGGGCTGTTACCGGTAATTAATAGTTTAAACTCGTATCAGTTACTTTTCTCCTAGATGGTACATGTAAATTAACCTGTATAACTACTATAACTGAACTTCACTGCTCAATATTAAGTGCTCCTAGCACCACAAGTAACTGACTGTTCTTGTCGCAGTACTCTTCCCGAGGCACACGAACCGTGCGACACGGGACAACACCATCAACCTGATCCACATGTTCAGAGACTACCTGCACTACCACATCAAGTGCTCGAAAGCCTACATCCACTCTCGCATGCGAGCCAAGGCTTCCGACTTCCTCAAAGTGTTGAACCGCGCCCGCCCAGAACCAAAGACAGTGGAGAAGAAGACTATAACGTGAGTGTGCTTGTATCATCTCATCTATAAAAATAATTCAGTAAATATGTTTCATTAAAAACAAAACATCAACTTAAGGGGAAAGTAACACGCCCAATGTTTAAAAAAAAAAAAAAAACATGAAAATTATGAAAAAAATTTAAAATGTTCTCCCCTTGGTCCCGGATCAGTAGCTAAAATATCAGGTATGTAAATTCGTGCTAGTTTTTTAGTTACTGTATGAATTTTTAAAGTTAGAGACTACTTTAACATGGAGGAATGGAATTTTCATATTAAATTAGTCAACTTTAAAAATTCATAACTTAAAAACTAGTTCAAATTTGCATTCCTGATACTTTAGCTACTGATAGGGGATGTAGAGGAGAACATTTTATTTTTTTTTCATAATTTTCATGTGTGAGATTTTTTTTTTTTTTTTTTTTAACATTGGGCGTGTTACCTTCCCCTTAAGACAACAACAACAGTTGATTCACTAGTGGACACTAGTAGACAGTGCATCATTACAATTTGATAATTTATGATTTTATCTTACAACAACATAAGTATTTAAAGTTAAAAATCAATGAACTGTTTGTGATGTAGCAAAAAGCAAAATTGATCAATACATAATATACAGTATGTAAAATATTATGTTTGTTGCTTCTTAGATTTTAAAAAGAAGAGAAATGTCAATTTGAGAACATGTACAGAAAAAAACTCTCTTTCTTATATTTCTTTGCACACGTACTAGAGAGAGTCGTATTTTACCATGCACATTTTACTTGTATGTACAGTTCTTAAAGTTAAAAATTGGAAAACTTGAGTTAGATTCTAATGCAAGTATTCCAATTTTTAACTTTAAGAACTTTACCTCTTGTTTAATTATTCTTTGTATTTTTATTTTACCAATGCACACAGTGTGTGTTAAGAACTTGGAGACAAGACAGTATAAATGCAAAAAGCTATTGTAGTTGAGATAATAACGCAGAAAATCATAACAGGAAAACCAGACCTAAGTGAATTAAAATTGAAATTTCAATTCAAGTCAAATTCATGTAACAAATAGACAACCTGCATGATTGTAATTTGATGAAGCATATTGACTTAGGTACAACATTGTCATTTTTTTGCTAGATTTTTTAAACACTTTTACACCCTCAAAATCAAGAGAAAAGACATTATAATGTCATAATTATGCAAATATTTACCGTAATATGCAAGCATAGGAAAAGACGTTGCATGACTATGACATTAAGCATTATAACGATGCTCGTTCTTGATTGTTCTAGTGGTCGAACATTCATCCGACGAGAATGATCAGCTGTAGTAAGGCTTGGTGGTGACGCTGCCGTGGTGCTGGCGAGCCTGCCGCTGCCCCGCCCCCTGGAGCTGGCGACGCCCCCTCAGTGCTGAGCCACGCCCCCTCCCAGCTCGGCAGTGGCCACCTTCTTCTGTCATTGTGACACACATCGCAAAGCCTAATTAGCATCTCTTGTTGCTCACAAGAATCTACTAGGGAAGTTATTTTAATTAATATTTATGATGAATGATATGTAAATTAATTTTTAAAAAGTAATAAGCGGGGGCAAGGTTTTTAAAATCAGGTCATGGGAAAAAGTCTATATAAATTCCAAGCTGTTAGCTACTTTTTTAATTATTGTGAATAATGTAATTATCTCCCTGTGATCACGTAGATGAAGAAGAAGAAGAGAATGCAATAATTGCATGTGAGTCCTTGTTGATTATTATTTTTTAGTAGTGGACAAATCTAACCACTACCTCATAACAAAAACACACACAAATAAGGACAAATATAATAGACATTATGAAAAAAATAAAAAATTATTATAGTGTGAATTAAGAAAACTAAAAAATAACAAACAAAAAAAAAAGTTTTAAGGAATGCAATCTTAAGAATTAAGGGCTTTAAAAAAAAAATATATTGTAGATAAGCCAACAATTTAAAATAATTAGGGGGAGTTAGGGCAATTAACCTGTGCAAATAATTGTGAGTGCTAACGTGCAAGTGTATGAGTGATGTTGGGAGGGGGGAGTGATATTTGGAGAGCGAGAGCAGACAAGATCGTCAGTAAATATTAAACATTATAGTAAGGAGGGCTCATGCATGCTTAGGCTATTTTGTCGGGGGGGTTGATAGTACGCAGGGAGGGGGCTTAATTAAGCTTCATACATTCTTATCTAGAGAGAATGAAGTTTGTTGGCCTTACCTAGATACATGCACTCAAAATTTCTCTTTTAATTTTTGTGAAATATAGATGATGATGAGAGGAGAATAGCTGGTTGATCACTTGCCTGCTATATATTAAACAATTTTACAGAAAACTAGGAAATCTTCCATACTAAGATTATGATAAAATTAATCTTACTTAAGCTGAAAACGTGATAAGAAAATTCTTCATCATATTGATGGTAATTAACGTTTGTGATATGGTAGATAACCTTTTTTTTTTTTTTTTTTCCTTATTAAGTTTTAGCAAAAACGAAGTATTCGGCTAAAGCCAAAGTCAACGCTGCTTACTCTTTTTTTGCTAATTTACTATGCATGTGTTGTAAGTCACTACATTCACAACTGCCATCACATCATCTAACTCTGCTTTTTGTATTTGTAAATAGTTTAATCCAGCTGTCATCTTCCGTCAACTGTGCCTTGGTACATAATAACTTAATTACTGAGAAGAACAAGTTCTATTGGTTAATTTTACTTGAATAATTGCTCAAGAAATTTAAGCATGCCAATGTCGTTGGTTGTAACTTAAATATTATCGTGATGTTTTTTTAATTGGTATCAAAACTTCATAAAGGCACGTGTCCAGTGGTATGAAATCTTAAGGTAGAGATAACACGCCCAATGTTAATAAAAACCCATTCATGAAAATTATAAAAAAATTAAAATATTCTCCTTTACATACCTTATCAGTAGGCAAAATATCAGTTATACAAAAACGAGCTAGTTTTCGAGTCATTAATTTTTTAAAGTTGACTAATTTAACACGGAAGTTCCATTTTTCCGATATTTCTTTATACCTTATATTTTACCTACTGATAAGGTATGTGAAGGAGAACATTTTAAATTTTTTTCTTAATTTTCATGAATGGGATTTTTATTAACATTGGGGGTGTTATCTCTACCTTAAGGCAGTTCATGTAACTACATTAACTGGTACCAGAAAATACCTTGGATCATAAAAACCTGAAATTAAGGTGGTCAACATTTCTCTTTGTTATCAGTGGACCCTTATATGAATTAATTACCAATATCTCATTTTATGCTACCGCGATAATATTTTGAACATTTGCTTCAACTTGTGGTAAAGTGATGATTCTCTGTAATAACACCAAAATATTTGCTATTATTTTAGAAGAACTTGACAAGAAAAATTTAATGAGTGCACGTATCTAGCAAAAACAAAAGCCCTGGCCTATTTAAAAAAAACAAAAACAAAGAAACTGCTCTCTTCTCATTTTCAACTGTTCTTAGGTTCTTTTAATTGATCTCTTCCATCTTTAAGAAAAAATAATAAAAAAAAAGGCAAAAAAAGAGGAGATTTAACAATAATAAATACTACTGTCCATTGCTTCTTGGTTAATTAGTATAATTGCTTGTTAATGTTGTTGACTCCGTTAAATTTAATGACAATATTTATTTCTCATCTATATATAAATTTTAAAAAAATATTGTCATTTTAAGTAGCGGTGAAGGAGGAAGTTCTATAAATTATGTTTTTTATATAATACTACCACAATTTAATTAAATATTCAAGAGACTATTACTATTTCTTTTTTTTTTTATGTTTATCATATTTTTTTGTCTGTAACATTTGTTTTTCTTATTTAGTTGAATAATACAGAAACTGTCTTCCTATATTTAAAATATTTTTCAATAATTAAAAGTTTCCTTCACTTAATTATAATATAACTAAAAACATAAGTTTTACAATAAGATTTTTTAAGACTCACGAGAACACTAATGGAGTATTGACCTCAAAAATTTTTATAGCAGAAATTGATAGAGGATGAAAAGTTATGTTACTCTGATTTATTTCAGATTTTTTAGGGACCAGGAAGTATTACTAAAAAGTTTTGGCGAGGTCGGGTTCGAATCCAATTCCCTTTTGGGTACTATCTTTTATTATGAGAGGCGGCAAGAGGCGGCACTTTTTCTGCACTTTCAATTATTTTTAAAAAATAGTTGCCGGCTCTAAAAAATCTGAAAAATATCAGAGTAGCATAACTTTGCACCCTCTATCCATTTCTGCAATAAAAAATTGAGGTCGGTACTCCATTGGCTCTTCATGAATGTTAAGTGTCAAATCTATTGACTTTTTGAAATGAAGGTAAAAGGAAAAGTTAAGAATATTAATTATTTAATATTGTATCGAGCGAGTTGCCTTTAGTGCAGCTATTGAGTATCGACCTCAATTTTTTTTTTTTTTTATTTTTTTTTTTTTTTTACAGAAATGGATAGAGCATGCAAATTTATGATACCTTGACTTTTTTTAGAGCCCGGGAACTATTTTTAAAAGATTATTGAAAGTCCTTTTTATGACGCCACGAAGCGGCAAGTCCTATCTTTTTCTTAATGAGCGGCGTCTCGTGACGTCACAAAAAGAACTTTCAATAATTTTTTAAAAATAGTGTCCGGTCTCTAAAAAATCTGAAAAAAATCAGGGTAACATAACTTTGCACCCTCTATCCATTTCTGCAATTAAAAAAAAAAAAAAAAAAATGAGGTCGATACATTATTGTACCATGGGATACTTTTTGGTAGAAACTATTATAATGATAACATAAAGCAAGTCAGTCGTTTTGTTCATAAGTTTCATAACGGATTTATTCCTCATTATTTACATTGACGTTTTAAGGCAAACTAAATGTGTCACACCAGTACACTGGCTTAATTACACCACTTTTAATTAGATAGGAAGCCTACAGGTTTCATCTTCAGATGGGGCAAATCTATCAGTGGAAACTTAAGGGTAAGGTAACGCCACCAATGTTAAAAAAAGTCCCTCACACAAAAATTCTGAAAAAAATTTAAAATGTTCTCCTCTACATCCCCTATCAGTAGTTAAAATATCAGGTTTACAAATACGATCTAGTTTTTGAGTTATGAATTTTTAAAGTTGACTAATTTAACATGGGAATTCCATTTCTCCATGTTAAAATAGCCAACTTTAAAAATTCATAACTCAAAAACTAGATCGTATTTGTAAACCTGATATTTTACCTAATGATAGGGGGTGTAGAGGAGAACATTTTAAATTTTTTTCAGAATTTTTGTGTGAGGGATTTTTTTTAACATTGCTGGCGTTACCTTACCCTTAAATAATATTTAAATTGATTTATCTATCTCACATACATACAATTAAAACGTTTGATTATCAACATGAACAATCAAGATCAGCCTCTTAAATTTTTATATTCGTGCAAGAATAGAAAAATACTTTGTGAGAACTGAAGTAAGCTAGAAAACTTACCTTTACTGGCAATGGTTTTTAAGCTCCTTTTGATCTGCATATCAATGGACTACAGGGAAAAGTTATAACACCATTCAGTAGCAAATCAGCATTATTGTGTGACGTCCACTTTTCATGTGGTAAGATTGTTGTTACCATATTTCTCTTTCAATCCATTGATATTATCTCAAAGCAAGGCTAATACATTTTTTAATCAACATTTATTTCAAGGTGTACAAAACAGCTAGTGACTACAATGCAGGTAATACAATATCCATTTATTTCATAAAAAGAAATACACAGTGATACATTAAACTAGATCAATATAATATATCGTCCCTTGTCCGGAATAATGAGCTGTCTACTTTCCTTGATTTTCTGGTAATAATGAGCTATCTGCTTTTTCATATGAAATATTTCACCTGAAAAAGCAGGTAGCTCATTATTGCCAAAACATTGTGTTAAGCAGATAGCTCATTATTCCGGACGAGGGACGATACGCATTTTTTTTTTTTTTTTTCAAATTGAACTGCTACTTACTTGGATAGTGACATTAACTTTAATTCTTAATTATCACAGCAAGTTTCATGCAAAATTGAGAAAAATACTACACAACCAATTTGAAAACTAACGGAATATTAAAAAAAAATAATAATAAAAAATGACAATACAATACAAATGACAAATACAATTATGTATTTATACTGGTGTCAACGTTTGGTTCATAATTTTGACAAGAAATTTGTTAGTCATTAGTCTTATTTAGTCACTTTGGATAACAAATACTCCGATATACTCCATAATATGTTGCCAGAGGGGCACAGAATCATCTCGACAGTGGCAGCAAAAGTAAAAACCCCCCCCTCCCCCCTCTCCCCTCTGCTCTAGTACAGGAGAGCTAAAACGTTGTCCCAGCTTCTCTGTTTACATTATGCAGGCTTGGTTAAATTGGACTGCTAATTTACACACCACTCCTTTTATATTTAAGAATTTTTATGTTCTAACACCTGAACTTCAAAATCTCTCAGTCAATACTTCAACTGTGATTGGTTAAATGATGTTGGTGAAGGCTGCGATGACGACCAGTCCAAGCTGGCACCCCAGCAGCAGTCTGGGTTGTCCCACGGTGCTTCCCGACCACAAGGGACCGAGTACAAGCCCCACCACCCTTGCCCAGAGTGGCCGAGCCCCTGGCCGTTGTCCCTCTTCGTGGCATGCAGAAAAGAGAAGTCCACAAGCCAGCGAGAGACCCAGCATACCGGCACCAAATGACGGCACATTCACCTGACTCTCTGCAAGAAGACGAGGATTTGTCACTTGCCATCTCACAGTCCCAACAGATAACATTTAAATTGTACTTTCAAGCTAGCTACATCATATATTTTTTCTATTAAAACACAACTTAGGTATTACTTGACAAATTTATCCTCTCCTTCCCTTAATTAATTGGTTAACTGTTTACTATTGTGGGGGTATTCACAGTATATGATGTGAGTCAAGATTTAAATTATGTTGGAATTTATCAAAAATAGAAAATTTTTCTTTAACTTTCTATCTGCTTTTGTGGTATCCATGCTACTAACAGTGTCCAGCCTGGGCCAACCTCCCTCCTTACCTTCACTGTCGGCCGGGCACAACATGAGCAGACTGCCGACAGAGATAGTTGCCAGGAGGTAGCCGGAGACGAGCAGGGCCTTGCGGGGCACCTCGCAGAGCCGCGTCAGCAGGCGGGGGGCCAGACCGATTGCTCCGAGCACCAGCTGGGTCACCGCGTTCTCCGCCCCTCCGAAGCTGAAGTAGCGGGCCGTGAGGGGCGTCAACATTGTCTGTGACAAACAGGTAATTAATGGAATGCTGCATTAGTGGTGGTGGAACTTTTGCATGTTTTTTTTTTTTTTTTTTTTTTTTAATTTTACTTAAGCTGTCACAGAAATTATATGAAAATTACAGCTTTAAATTTCCTTGCTGTGTAATCTTTTTTGGTTATAAAAATTATAAAAAAGGTTTTTAACACATACGTATGTTAATCATTCGGTAACAGGATAATATTTTTATTATTTTTAATTCATCTTTTATTAGCTTTTGCTCTATTAATAAATCGTTGTACTGTATATATATTATATAAATTCAATGTTTTCAGTAATATTTTTTTAGTTTTATGACTACATGCAACGTTTATTTTCTTCCTTCACGCACTTCACAAAATTTTACCAATATTAATCCAAGTCATATTATCATATCAAAATCAATCTAGCTATACACAATATCTAGATATAGCTAAAATCAACAATTAAATCAATTGATCACAATGTTTCTAAACAAAGACATTGAACACTCACACTCACCTCGCAGATTGTCTTCCCTGGCTATTTCTGTCACTGACATGGGCAAAAATTACTGACAGTATTTTACTTACCTGAATGGAACCAAAGAGGAAGGCAGATAAGAAGTAAGGGCCAAGCCAGTGAGTTTTCTCCAAGTTGTAGCAGAAACCTGAAAGTTTAACTTTTTAATTAGAAATTGTATAAGAATTGTTTCTGCGCAAAATTGATTTCTTTTAAAAGCTAGATATAATATGTAGATTAAATTTTTAATACTCTTGTCGAGTCTTGTCAGATCCTTTTTACGTTTTTTTTTTTTTTTTTTTATATGCATTGCATATATGTGCCATGGTCATGAAATCATTGGATCTGATCATCTGACATAATGTACGTATAATATATATATTATTATATATATATATATATATATATATATATATATATATATTCTCGAGATTTTATTATAGCAGAGAATAAATATTTTAAAAAATAATTCTTTGATTATACTATGTAGATTTCATTTTTAATTATTTCATTTTATTATTATTATTTTTACTTCAAGTCTTTAAATATATAGAAAAAAGTCATCGCAAAAAAATAATAACACAAATAAATATATATAAATAAATGAATAAATAAATAAATAAATAAATAAATAAATAAATAAAATAATGACGTACCCCGTATGAACATATATTATTTTATCTATAATATTATAAGCCAATAATTGGTATAAAATACATAATATATAATATTATTTATTTATTATTAAAAAAATTGCTGCATGATCTCAATATAAGAATTTAAGATTGCGTTTGACGAGTACGTGGTACGAGATATGTGGTGAATATGATAATTTATTTCATAGATTAACTACTTGTGGTATTGCAAAAGACACTGTGAAATGGGTATTTGATATCATTGAAAAAATAACCAATACGCGAAATGCTGTAACACTAGGTCATTTGTTATATGGTGATCTCAGTGAAATACGACCTCCAGAAATAATGAACTCACAGTGTTGTGGCTAATGAGCTACTTGGTGGATAGTCTTATTGGTCGATATAAAGTACATAGTTTAAATTGTTTTAAGATATATATAAAAAATAGATAGATATGTTGTAAGAATAAAAATAATATTACAAAGAAATTAGGAAACGCACTTGACGTGTTATTGCATTAAAAAATATTATTATCTTAGTTTTAAATATTGCAGACATTCTATTTTTTATATATAAAATCAATATTCATGAAGTAAAAATTTTATAAAAAAATTTAATAGTTATAAAAATAATAATAATAAAAAAAAAAAAAAAAAATGTTGTGTAAAGTTAGTTTACTGTAAATTATACTACGTATTTGGTATAATACAGATTTGGTACCGATGATTTACATGTGAAATTCTATTTGTACAAAGTAGTGATGAAGTATAATGGTACAGGAAAATATTTATATTTCGTATGATAAAGTAAATGCAATGTTATCTCTCTGTTTCAGTTTCTTTTGTTTCAGCTGTCTTTGTTTCAGTTATTAAATGAGCATCCTTATGTTTCAGGAAACTTTTGTTTTTTAAAATTGATTAATGTAAACCTGAATTGATAAAAAAAAAAATTATTAAAATAGTGTATTTTGCAAAATTGAGAAGTAATCTAATCTAACTCTTTGGTTTTCAATAAAAATAAAGTATTTTTGTATTTCTTTAATATAGAGTAAATTATTATTATTATCTTTTGTATTTTTGCAATATAAGAAATATATGGATAATATATTTCTGGTTAATTATAAATTTCATATAGAAGTTAATAGATCTGATAAATATTTATGTTTTTGTGGTGCATAAAACATATATACTAAAGTCCTTTTGTTTCAGATGGACCTAGAAGGGCTGTGGCTCTTTGTCTGTGTAAACTTATTGTATTATAGAGCAGCTGTATATGAGTCAAACTGCATTGTTTGTTTGTTTTTTATTTAGAACTTAAGGATCAAACAATTCTGTATAAGGAAAAAAAAAAAAATTTTTTTTTTGAGAATATATTATATTTTTTTTTGAAATTGTTGGTGTAAATTTATGTAAAGTGTACATAATCTTGTCTTTTATGAATAAAAATAAAAAAAATAAAAAAAAGTACGTGTTTTAATGGGGAAATGTACGTGTAATGAAATAATATTATGCTTGCCCTTAAATTTTTAGAGTTGCAATGTTATAATTAAGAAATATTTTATTTTATAATGTATATTTCTAATATTATTTTGTATATGTATAACACTTTTTGTGTTTAATAAAAGACTAATAATAATTAAGAAATAAATCGTTTGTTAAATTTAGGATTTTATGAATCAAGTCAATTAAAGGTGACGTCCCCTTCAAAAAAAAAAAATTGCGCATCATGAAACTAATTAAAATAATATAAAAGTGGTTATTAGATGAATTACTTGATTTAACTAAAATTAAGTACTCAAAGCTATATTTATTACGTTAGTGCACGTATTGAAAAGAAATGAAAAAAATGAGATGCAAAAAATAATAATTTTTTTTTTTAAATTGCATTCTCTACAATAGTATTTTTTCATAATTTTACCCTAAAAAAGGGGGCGTGTCCTTAAAAAAATCGCGCCTGCGGCGGGCTATTGAGGGTCTGCGCCCCCCAAACCCCCCAGTAGGCTGTTCCCAATCTTTATCTTGAGAACCCCCTTCCTTGTGGTCGAATTCTGGCTACGCCACTGCATTACCACCACATCATACTCAAAAATTCTGTTGGATTGAACAGGTAAAGAGATCTATTATGCTCCATCAAGGATAATATTTCCTATTTCCTCCATGTGCTCCATCTTCATCACATTACATCGAGAATCGATCGAGATAATATAATTTACGCAAATAAAAAAAATTACTAATTTTTCGATCGTGCATTAATTATCATGCACATTATTATCATTATCTTTATTTTATTATTTATAGATCACACGCGTTGTCACGCTAAACAAAAAAGCTAAATAATCTGTAGCACTTAATATTATCTGTATAACCTATAATATTTCGTAGTAAATTTGTCATAATCTATAATTACGATTTTTTTTTTTCACCTCCTAAATACGCTGACCATCGCGCGTTATATCGATAAGTGTTATACTTTAAATCAAAATTAACAATAGAGTATTGTCCTCAAATTTTTTTATTGCAGAAATGGATAGAGGTGCAAAGTTATGCTACTCTGATTTTTTTCAGATTTCTTAGAGCCCAGGAACTATTTTTAAAAAATTATTGAAGGTCCTTTTCGTGACGTCACGAGACGCCGCTCCTTAAGAAAAAGATAGGACTTGCCGCCGCGTGACGTCACAAAAATTACTTTCAATAATTTTTTAAAAATAGTTCCAGGTCTCAAAAAAATCTGAAAAAAATCAGGGTAGCATAACTTTGCACCCTCTATCCATTTCTGCAATAAAAAAATTGAGGACAATACTCCATTGAGAAATGCGCGCATAACTTAAAATGTACAAATAAAATCGATGATGTTTATTTGAAAAAATGTACAAATAAAATCGATGATGTTTATTTGAATTAAAGAATTAAAATTTATTTTTGACATTGTGGCCATTAAATTAGACTTCTTTTTTACCCTATGAGGCATATAATTATGTGTTTTTAAATTTTGAAATAATATATATTTTAGGAATTTCAAAATTGAGGGAAAAAAATTCTACGCTTTTATCAATTTTTATAAATTAAGATCGAAAGTCGATCATTAATTTTGTGAATGAAAAATGTAAAATCTAAGCTTCGTTAATTTTGTTAGTATAATTTTAATTAATCAATTATTTTTTGTTGTAATTTTTTATTGAAATGCTTTAGTAAATTTCATAAAATCAAGTTTGAATTGTACATCCTCACCTTTCTTGTTAAATACCCTGAATCTAGGTACAGGGTAATCTTCGTCCGAGAGTCTCTGTTCACTTGGTGTGCTCGCTGATGGAGTTTTTGGTGTTTGGGGGACGACTCTTGCCGGGGTGTGGGGCAGTCCCATGAAACACTCAGCCGTCTCGAGAACCTCGTCAGACTTTGTCAGCCACGAGTACTCGCCCTTTGACAAGCCTAGAGGCATGTTAGAGCTTGTGATCTGCCTTGAGCAGCACTTAATAATGTTTTTGTCCTCTGGGCTTTGTCGTTTTGACGAGGCAACAGACGACGTTGCACTCGTGCTCACCGACCAGAGGCCGTAAATTCTCGCACATCCTCCGCGATCACTCTCTAAACTCATATTATCAAACTCTGGAGCAGCATGAGATACTGCACCGTAAGATTTACGACTACTAATTGAAAATCTTTCGTAAGCTAATGATAATGATTGTCCTAGTCTACAAAATCTTAATTTTTTTCCTAAATCACAAAATCCTATTAAAGTTAAAATTCCACATACTATAAATAATGATGCACATAATAGTCCTGGAATTGCATTATTAGGCATACTGGGTGGTTCTAATGATATTGCACTTATCGCTAAGCTAAACAAAGGGGATAATGTCCAGCCCAAGCCAGCACTCAGACGCAAGTGCCACTGCAGTTGCGTCAGTTCTTCTCCTAGGCTGCTGCCCGTCACGTCAGCGTCGATCACGGCGAACGCTCCGCTGCCAACTCCTGTCCGGAATATTCAAGCTTGTCGTTAATTAATTTGACAAATCGGAAAACAAAGATAGGAAAGCAATGATTAATAAATTCTATTATTGTTGAAGGTTTTATTGCAAGAAATTATACCTTCAGGATTTTTTTAAACGACGCATGTATAGTGTATTATGGTTATAATGCTCTTTAAAAAATACAATATGACACGCATAATATAATTATGGAGTTAAGAAATTTAATTAGTGAATTAAATTCCTTACATAAATTTTTTAAAAATATTAGGAGGTGATTAAAACTTAAATGTCTTTTATAATATGCATTGTAAATACCACCTTTATACAATCTAAAATAAAATGCAAAATTTTTGCAACATTGCAAAAAATTAATTTTAAACAAATAAAAAAAAAAAAAAATAGAAATTAATGATTGATTTGATTTTCTGATATTTTTTTTAATATACGTGTACTAAAATAATAAAACAGCAATAAAATTGAAATGAAATTCAATATGTTTTTAAACATTCTTTTATTTCAATATTATATATGATTTAATTTATAATTAAAATTACGATTTCTCCCTTTATTTTAAATATATTTATGGGATTATAAAATAATGTTATATGTTATAAAAACATTAATTAAAATTAAGATTATTTATAGAACTAGAACTCTAGATAATATATTATATACAAGCGTCATGACGAGTGCTAATATTAGAATTTTATGTTTCACAATTTGTGATAATAAATCACTTGATTTTCACTCACCGCAGCACAGTCTCGCGATTGCCACACTCCACCAAGAGTCGCCGTAGCCGTACAAGAAGCCCCCTGTCACGAAGAAGGCGCTGCATGTTATCAGCAACAGCTTGACGTTGTGAGAGGACTCCACGAGTCGGGTCAGCACCCGAGACGAGACGCTGCTGGCCAGCCAAAAACCTGAACGATTAATATAATTTATAAAAACATTAATGAGAGATAAGAAATAGAAATTCCTAGAAAAATTATTTTTTTTTCACCACATTTACTCGTCCTCATTGCTTTATTTTGTACAAAATGTTACGGATCGAATTATAAGCTATAGTGATTCGAGTATAATTAATACGTATAATGTATGACTAAAATATTCACTGCGTCTTATAACTGTTATATAATATAAAACACACCTCCATGACCATCATGCACCGCAATTAATATGTAAAAATTAAATATTAATTACATTTGTTTATTTAATCGATTTAATTGCCTTAACTTAAATGTATAAAATAATTTAAAAAAAAGTATGATGTATCGATCGCAATTAATGCTTCTATAATTTTATAATATACATTATAATATTATAAGCCCGCATTAATTCCTACACATAATTTACTAAAAGTATTTATATAGTGATAACAATTAATTAATAGAATAAATAAAAAATTATTTAATAAATTTAATAATATATAATACATAAATATACCGCCCTTAAGTTATTCCATCTTAAGATTGAGCCAGTCGCCACATTATATATGGACTGGAAATTGTTTGGCCTATCTTATTTAAAAGTTGGCGATTTTGAAATCTTAGAATCAACAAAGTCAAGATTTATTAAAAGGCTTCTCTCAGTATCCAAATTTTCATTCTCAAGGCTGGTGTTTAAGCTTATCGATCAAGATTTTTTTGTGTCAACTTCAGAAGAAATGCAATTTTCTTTGTACACCAAATTTTAATGACTTTATGAAAAACAGAATTTTGAAAGCCTCAGAGATAAATCCCAATTTTTATATTACCCCAGCTTTTGTAAATTCTAACTGGCAAAACTGTCAATATAAAGGCAGACATATTATAAACCAGGTTTGCAATGCACGGTTTCCATCACCGCGTGTTTGTACAAAATTAGTATACCATGAAAGCGATGACAACTAGCTGTGTCTGTAAATTTTGTGGCCAACAATGTGAAACATATATCATGCCCTGTTTTGTCCAAAACGAAATTATTCTATAGCATATTTAGCTAATAATGTATGAATTATATATATACGGGCCGCGCGGTTAATTTATTATTATTACTATTATTTCCAAGTAATAATTATAATTGTGTTTTTAATATTTTTTATGTTCCTAGCTCAATAATTTTTAATGTTCTATTATTTATATGAAGTTATTGTTTATTAATTTGTGTTGTGTGTATATAATATAAGATATTCATGTTTTTTATGTTTATGTAATATATATAATAATATATATGTACACTGTAAGAGTATATAGGCCTGTTCGTAAACCCTGCTCGGTGTACACTTTCTACACCCAATCGACCTTATGTCGCATGTACATAAGGTCGATTGGGTGCAGAAAGTGTACACCGAGCAGGGTTTACGAACAGGCCTTATATGTTCATGCAATAAAAACTTTAATAATAATAATATATATATATATATATATATATATATATATATATATATATATATAAAATATATTTTTGACGCGCGCGTTTTATGTATATATATATAGCGCGCTGCAATACGTACGTATTAACAAAATTAACATTATAGCAGCAATATATATAGGTCATCAACACTTACCGGCTACTGCAATGCCTAGTATGGCTTCATGTTGAACTCCAAGAATGTGTAGGTACTCCAAGATTGTTGGTATAATAATTCCTATTTATTGTATAAAAATAAGTATATAATAATTTAATACATTTTACACCTCAAAAAAATATGAAGTTATTTTGCCTTGCTTACCATTTTCTAACCCTATGCAGAATGAGAAGAAATATGATGCATAAAAAGCAATGTTCTTCTGTGTTTCAAGCTGCATCACTTTCTCTGCGACTGCTCACAAACATTAGATAATTTCAAACACGTGTTTTAAAACGTCACATCACGTGATTTTTTAACTTTCAAATCTGGGACTCCGATCCCGCCAACTCTCTATTTTTGATCGTGTTTTGTTTGTTTTTACATGTCAGCTGGCGGCTAAAAAGCCTTGTCGAAACATTTTTGCATCTTTCTGTATTTCGTGCACAAAAACATCAAAATGACGGACCAAAATTTGATGGATAAATCTTTACGTTCTGTTTTCGGTAAGAAAATAATTTTTCACCTTGTAAATGCTAAAATATTGATATAATAACAAGTCGAATGATAGAGCAACTGGGATGGGAGGATCTGGAGGAAAGGAGGAAGCAAAGTAGACTGACAGCAATGTATAAAATAACTAGGAACCAAAAGGGCTGGGAGGAGCTTAGCGATCGTACTGAGGAAGGGCGTTATAAAGGTAGGAGGGACCATGATTGGAAGCTGGAGTATAGGAGAAGCAAAAATGATGTGGGCAAGTATTCTTTTTTGAGAAGAACGGTGAGGGAGTGGAATTTGTTGGACTCTGGGCTTGTGGATGCTCGGAGTGTTGGTGAGTTCAGGGAGGGGCTGAGAGAGTCAGCCGCAAGCAAGCGAGCCACCGTGGTGGAATACCCACAATAGCCGCAAGCAGTGGTGTATGTATGTAATGTGTGTACACACTGCTATTTAATCTTTAATCTTTAGTCGAAAATCCTGCGTTTAAGAACTTTACAAAATCCCTAACCTCTGTTTTCTCCTTTTTAGTTGGAAATATACCATATGAAGCTACTGAAGAAAAACTAAAAGACATTTTTAGTGAAGCTGGACCAGTGCTGTCATTCAAGTAAGTATAAATAAGTTTGAATGATACTGGTATCCGTACAGTTACATATTTGAATGCTGTACTGTACAAATGCATACACCACGTAGCCCTGTAACGGACCCTCTTATGACATTTCGCACTTTTAACAATTTTTATCTGCCAATTTTAGGGTTCTTAAAATTTTGAAAAAAATATTAACATGTTCAATAGAATGTCGCAATTGAGTTTATCATAATTTCAGTTCTATATTATGAATATCAGAGCATCTCTTTGAGTAAAAAAAAAAAAAAAAAAATGTGTTGAGGGGCATGAAAAAAAAAATGTTACGGTTTTGGTCCAGGCCTGCTTTTGGACTCCTTATAGCCAAAAAAAGGAAAAAATAAAATTGTAACCCATTAACCAAATCAGCCTTTTCATAAAAATAACAACTGCAATACCGTGATTTTTCTTTATTGTAGTGAAGAAAAAATAAAAACGAATTATTTGTTAAAAACCCTGTTTTTATTCGTTTTTTATTTTTTTTAACCAGTAAAAAAATTATCAAGGTATTGCAGTTGTTATTTTTGTGGAAGGGAGGGTTTGGTTATATATAATCAGGTACAATTTTCTTTTTTTGCTTTTTTTTTTTTTGCCTATAAGGAGCCTAAAAGCAGGTCGGAACCAAAACAGGGCTAAAATCCAAAACTGGGTTGTGCACTGTACAGTATGTACATAGTGTACAGTACACTGTACGATACAAGTCATGCATACAGTAGGCATACTGTATGATATGCTGCAAAAATATGCCTGCAGCATGATACATATATCGAGAGGCAAGCAAAATATAATCTGTTAGTAATGCAGTTTATGATGCTGGTACAGTACATACATGTATTATTTGTATTATGTAGGTGTGTAGTATTTATATGTACATACTGTTGGAAGGAGTTTGTTTCTTTACGATGTTATTCACAGGATTATATTTTTATAGATTGGTGTATGACCGAGAAACTGGTAAACCCAAAGGCTATGGGTTCTGTGAATACAAAGATCAAGAGACGGCACTGAGCGCCATGAGGAATTTAAACGGCTACGAGATTGGAGGTCGTACACTCAGAGTGGACAACGCTTGTACTGAGAAGTCCCGCATGGAAATGCAGAGTGAGTGAACTTTATTATTTTATATGCAGTCGTTTTCACTGGCTTTAGACTGCAGGCTTTGTGGATAATGCTAACTGGTTGAACAGTTCTGCTGCAGGGCCCCGTGGTGGAGAACCCGTATGGAGAGAGTGTCGACCCTGACAAGGCTCCCGAGGCCATCAGCAAGGCGGTGGCGTCGCTGCCCCCCGAGCAGATGTTTGAGCTGATGAAGCAGATGAAGCTCTGTTGCCAGGTAGCCAACTTGCAATATGGAGGGTTCAAATTTGTTGTTCAACAACATTGAAGACTAAACTTTTCTTGTATTATCTCAAACAAGCAAAGTACTAACAATGTCTGTTGTCCGTAGAACAACCCCACGGAGGCACGTACAATGTTGATGCAGAACCCTCAGCTGGCCTACGCTCTGCTGCAGGCGCAGGTCGTCATGAGAATCGTCGACCCAGTCACTGCCTCGGTGAGTTGGGTAGCCCTGAGTGAATATATTGCCGAGTATCAGAATTTTGTGCAATAAATATTTTGTAATGTGTTGTTGTTTTTCCTGCAGAGCATGCTGCACAAAGCCAACCCGGTACCAAAGATGCTGATTCCGTCAGACAAGCCGATGCCTCCCGTACCGGTGCCGGCGCCAGTGCCGGCCCCAGCCCCGTTTGTGCCCCCCGTGCGGGCCAGGCCGGTGTTCGAGCCAGGCCAGGGAGAGGCGTGGCCCGCGGCAGGACCAAACATCCCCCTGCCCGTGCCGAGACCTCCGCAGGCAGCCCAGATGCCCCTCGCACCGGCAGGTGAGAAAAGTTCTGAGAAAGTGATTGATTTTTATTAATATCACAGTCACAACGTGAGGAAGTATCAATTTACGTACTGTACTTAAAATTTTACTGTCATACAAATAATTGATATTTGATTTAATACTGAAAATTGGAAAGTAAGTTACAAAGTACATGTAATTTATATTACATAAAAAAAAAAAAAAAAAATGCAATATGTGTGTGGAAGGTGGGGGGGATCTGTCTTATTAATATGCGAATTCAAACGAATTTGAACCAAGATAGGAGCAATTCATGAAAGAGTTATCCAGAAAGTTAACCCGGTTTTTCACTAATCGTGATTAGTGCCAGCCTAATTCAATGACACTAAACATGGTTAGTGAGAAATCTGGATAACTCCTTTTATGAATCAAGTCCAATATTAAGGCTATTTTTAACGTTCAAAATTGCATCAATTTTCAACTGTAGTTGAAATGGTTATTTTTCATGACCCTTAATAAAAATTCACACTAAAATTAAAAATGATAAAAAAATCATTTGAAGTACAGGCACTGTGATATTAAATTGTGTTCCTACCTCTAAATGTTCTGATTGGACAGGCCAGGACCTGGACATGCGTCACCTGGACCCTCGGGCTGGCCGCCCCATGGACCAGGACCTCAGAATGCCCCCCATCGTCAACATGCAGCCGGCCATGCCTCCGAGAGATCCTCGGGGAGAGAGGGGATTCCCCACCAGCGACGGCAGGGACTTTGAGCCGTGAGTCACTCATAGATATTGCAAATAACCGAAAATGTAACATTACTTCAAGAGAGGCTAATTAATATTATAGTCCTAGAACATTATTAATTATGGATTGCAAAAATAAGCAAAAACAAGTTGCTGAACTGCAATCTTCAATTATGTAGCATTTTGTTGTTAAACTTAAAGTTCGTAACAATATTTCACCTCAAGTTTTGGTCTGAAAATAATTCACTGTTGCTGATATACAATTAAAATTGATATTTTCACATGTTAGTGTTTGAAATTATTGTTGGACTGTATGTTTTATTACTAAGGACATACAATTTTTTTTTTTTTTTCAATCACAATTTATGGTTTCATGCTGTCATTTCTTGTTATGTGTCCTATATTATAATTAAAATGGTACTGAACTATTGAATTTATGTTTTATGTTGGTAGTGGGGATAGTGTACATTTGGTATGAAATCTAAAAACAAAATAATAATAACACTACTCTAGCTAATTTGCTTTTGTGTTATGAATCTTCAGTAGATGAGAGTAAAGTTGCAACAAATACTAATTAATATTGATTTTTTTTTTTTTTTTTTTTTTTTTTTAATCTTGTGCCAATCAAAACAGAGTATTTCACCAATGTTACTACTTAATGACAACAATTATTTTTAACACTTTCAACATTCCAGTCTTTCAGAGGTTTTAAAATAAACCACAGACTAAAATATTGCAGAGAGAAGATGGCTTAGTTTGGTCCCCGTTAATGTGTGTCTCTTGTTGCAGTCCTCAGCTTACGGAAAATGCTGATAGGTTTGTTCTGTTAGTCGGTCTGCATGCCTTTGTGTTCCTAAAAATTAATAACAAGACATTCAGTTCGCAAAGTATTTCTTTGCTTTATCTTGCTTGATTTTAAAGTTCAATTAATACTAAAGTATATTGCCAATGACTGATGTCATTATGTTCTTTATACTTGCCATTAATTTCCTTTTTCCATTTATTAAAATTTAATCTAGTTATATATTTATTATTTTTGTTTTGTATTTTGTAGATGTTTGCTTTTGTACTGTTACTAATATTCTTAATTTATTTTCTTATGATTCTTTATGTCAGTGTTGTCCAAGGATTTTGTATGTATGGATAGGTGATGGTACTGCCGTCGGTGAGGCACAGTCGTGAGGAGGAAGTGGGTGGCGGTTACAACAGTAACCAATGGGATGTTCGCCATCTTAGGTTGGGGAACTTTCATACAATTTACAGTGCAGATGGTTGCGCTCGGTCGCCATCTTACGTTGGAGATTTGCCTCAGTAGCTCTAATGCTATTGGTATAGAGATAACCTATCCATACATACAAAATCCTTGGTGTTGTCAGTGTAATTTTCTTTGTATTTTGTTCACTTTTCTTTGTCCCTTTAAGTGTAGTATCAATATAAAAATATTTTTCTCAACATACTAGAATAATTTTATATTGATTATATACTACTTATTTATTTACTAAGAAATCAAAAAGTTTATCTAATTTCTAAAACAACTGTAACAAATATTTTGTTATTGGCTTAAATCACAGAGACAAACGGTTGCTTTTATGTGCCTCGCATGTTTTTTTTTTTTTTTTTTAAATGCCATCGTACTTCACGGCACTAAGACTTGTTTGTCTCGTTGACAGCCCGTTCCCTCGGGACCCCCGCCGTGACCGAGACATGCGTGACCCTCGGGCAAACTTTGAGCAGCGAGGAGACCCTCGTGGAGACCCAAGAGCAGGTACGTCCCTTTCTGATAAGGGGTTGCAGAAACGACAGAAAGAAAAATGGGCTGGTAAACTATGCTTTAGTATTACTATGTATATCGTCCCTCGCTGGAATAATGAGCTATTTGCCATGATCAAGTGCAATCTGTCTGCTGCATTAGGTGAGTGTATATGAGCTGTAAGAAAGTAAAGCATAAAGCTCATTATTGCACACAATTGTTGTAAGGCAGATAGCTCATTGTTCCAGAAGAGAGACAATACATTATGAAATATAAACATACGTGTTATAATTTTGTTAAAAAAAAAAAAAAAAAAAAAATTGAAATTTCTTGGAAAATTTTCTCACAGGATATTTTTTAACTTGATACTTACAATATGTTATACTAGGAAATAAACTTAAAAATATTGTGAACAAACGTGTACTGTATTATAAAATGTTCTATGAAATTTATACAAAGACATGGGGCTAATGTCAGCTACAGTATCTCTGTTAGTAAATCTATTAAATTTTGTACTTCTAAATCACTAAATTAAAGTTTTTTTTTTTAAATTTTGTTATGTATTTCTAAAGTTATTGTTATAAAGTAGAAAGTTCTTGAAGTTTGGAATGGAGTATCGACCTCAAATTCTTTTATTGCAGGAATGGATAGTGTGCAAAGTTATGCTAGCCTGATTTTTTTTCAGATTTTTTAGAGTCTAGGAACTATTTTTAAAAAATTATTGAAAGCATAACAAAGAAAGTGACGCCTCTGGACGCCTCTCTTAATAAAAGGATAGTACCTAAAAGGAGTGTGGGTTTGAACTCAACTTACGCAAAATTTTTCAGCAATATTTCCCAGCCTCTAAAAAATCTCAAAAAAATCAGAGTGGCATAACTTTGCACCCTCTATCCATTTTTGCAATAATTTTTTTTTTAAGTCGATACTCCATTGCAATTAGGAGTTGTTACAGCAGCTTAACTTTTGTTGTTTCCAGGTCCTCCTGCCCCTGTGCCGGTGCCCCAGCCACGTGCCGCCCCGGTGGCTCCCCCTGCTCAACCCGTACCGCGGCCAAACATCGCAGCTGCAATCGGAGGAGGAAGTGCTTCGGACCAAGAGAAGGTACGGTCCACACAGCAACTTGATAATGAAAATTTTGTGGGAGAAGAACCTAACCTCCCTTTTTTTTATGGTGGAGCATTGGTCACTGATGGCATAAATTAAATCAACAAAAAATTAATAGTTCATCTTTATAACTGTTAACTTAATATCTTTATAAAAATATGAAAGGTGTTTACTTTTGAAAAATTACAATGTACATATTTATTAAAGCTGTCTTCTGATTTCTTTAGTAAGTGATGTAAAAAATCGTATAACGTTTTGGTAGCATCTAGTTCACTAATCTTCACTTGGTAGGATTATTATAAGTAGCCATTCTCATTTTAATACTTTACCAGAAAATGGATTGAAGTCAGCGATTTATGTAACTTTTACCAAGCTGAGATTGACAACTGATGCTACTACGATGATATACAAAAAAACTATTTACAATAAATTAAAACATGTTCTAAACTAAAAAAATGCATTCTTTTTTTCCAGGCCCAGCTGATCATGCAGGTGCTCCAGCTGTCCGATGAGCAGATTGCGATGCTGCCGCCCGAGCAGAGGCAGAGCATCCTCGTGCTCAAGGAGCAGATCGCCAAGAGTGCACAACGCTAGACATCCTTGGGCTGAGAAAGTGTGAGAAAGGGGCCTCCAAAATGAAAAGTTCACTGCTTGGAATAAAAATTAACTTTGTTTGACATAAACATGGAGTTCATCACTCCAATTTTTATATATTCATTAGCATGTGTTGCAGCCTATATCCTTATTGTATTGTAAACATCTTAAAACCATGTTATTTTTAAAACATCCTTCTACATTCACATAAAAATATGATTTTTATT
Organism: Siphlonurus alternatus; assembly: GCA_949825025.1. Classification (NCBI taxonomy): domain Eukaryota; kingdom Metazoa; phylum Arthropoda; class Insecta; order Ephemeroptera; family Siphlonuridae; genus Siphlonurus; species Siphlonurus alternatus. The sequence goes on from OX463782.1 coordinate 31,703,976, forward strand.
TTTTAGTTGTGGCGTTTTTATGTAATTGAAGCATTAATAATAAATGTTTAATGTAACTTCTGATTGATGTTTCATTATTAATTATTATTTTTTTTCCCCCTTTTTTTTTTTAACTAGCACAGTAATTGAATGAATGCAGTGAAAAAATACTATGAAACATTATGGCAAAAATACAAGACAGTAATAGTTGAAAAATTTATTTAAATTTCATTTTACATGTTTTAATAAACAAATTCACAATTATATGAATTTATTTTCAAATTATGCTAAAATATGCATACAAAAGTGGAAAAAATATTTTAATTATACAAAATTGCATGAATTAAAATGAAATAAATTAAGATGATTTGTACGTGATCTGATGAGATCAAAAATGTTTAATTAAGTCTTGGTTAAAGTTACACTCTTTGGAACTTGGAACTAAGAGACCTTAACAAAATGCAGTTGCATTGTGCAAGTATTCAATAAAAATAATAGGTGACACTTAAGTGCAAGGTTTTAATTGTAGACTTGACAATTAACTAAAATAAAGAAGGACAATATTAAGGAATGTAATATAACTTTATATGGCACAATAGAAATCTTATTTCTCTTGGAACTTTATATTTATCAACTTGAAAATTATAATGAATGCCAATATTGAGTAAATGAGACGTGGATCAATTAAAATGAACATCCTTGCAGTTTAAGGATTGCAGAAAGAATATTCCATTTTGATCCAAAATAACTCAAAACTACAATCTAATACTTTTAAATAACAATGAATACCACAAAACTAATAATGACATTCATACTTCATATTTGCTTTGGAATGATATAAAAATACTCTTTTTCATGTACTTCAATGATTAATACTAATCAGTGCTTGGCGTGAGCAATTTCTGTGTGACCAGTTTACTGGGGCTTGCTGGTGTCTATGTGGATGATTTCATACTCGATCAGCTGTTCGTACACCGAGGTTTCCCCGTCTGGCTTCAGCAGCTGCACTTTGTAGGGCGGAGAGTTGGACTGCAAACACAATCAAAATCACAATTAGAGTGACATATATCTAGTCTAGAGGTTCCTTTATAGTTAGTATTTTTTATATCTCATGTAACTCATGAAATATCAAACTCATTATATTTTAATTGTGTCCATTTTATATGTAATTTGTTCAGGAAAAATTATTGAATGTAAAGTTCTTTATATCTAACACTTGTCGAAATCTAATTGGTTTCCCTCTCCTCTTCTATTATTTTTTCATTTTCCGTGCTTCCTTGAGTATAGTTTATAGTGCGGCCACACATTCAGAAACTGTCAACAAAACAATTACAACACACCTTGAACCTGGCGAGGATGGCTCCTGAGAGCAGGGCGGTGGCGATTCCGTTCTCCAGCAGCAGGGGGTCGTAGCCCTTGACCAGCTCCACCCCCTCCACCTCGCAGCGCAGGGCTTGGCGGGGCAGTCCCAGCCAAGCAGAGTCCATGGCGTGTAGTCTGTGGGAGATTTATGTCAGAACAGGGAGCTCAATAGTGCAGGAAAAAGTTTCTGCTGTAAATGTTACTTCATCAGTTTCAAAGTATTAACATATTTATATTAAAAACAATAAAAACATTAAAAAAAAAAAAAATGCAGGGAAAATCAATTTTACAAAATAACTTAATACTATTATATATACTTATATTTATTGATTATTTTATTATTACGGTAATGGACACTTCTTTTTATAAGAGTCCTACAGTATTATTGGGATCAGTCTGTCATGTAATTACAGTAATTAGTCTAATTACAATGATTTCAGCAAAAAAATTAAAAAAAGTTGTGAAGTAAAATGAGAACAATTGATTTTTGTGTATGCTAAAAAAACATTTTTTGATACCAATAAGGATTTATTAAATGAATTTGATAGCTGCGGACAGTTAAATTTGCTTAAAAAATTCCGAGGAGACACTCACTCTGAGATAGGCAGCTCCTCGACGTTGCCGTAGTCGACATAAATGACAATCGCCTTGCTGCCACCCTCTGTGATCTCCGAGATGACTGCACGGTACCAGTCCTTGTCACTCAGGTACAGTGCGCAGCATGCCTGGCCTGAAGAGAACTCAGTCATCACTACAGTGTCCATAATATCCTGTGTCTACTATTGCTGGCTGTCCATTGAGAGTTACTGGCCAGAAGTGTCACTTGTGTGGGACAATTTTGTTTCTCTACAGTCCGTCTGAGTGATATTTACTGATAATGGGAAGGTCAAAGTTATTGCACATACAGGACTGTCTGTAACAGACTCTTTAGGCCACTGAAAATAAATATATCAAGAGCAAGAGTATGGAATTAAAAAATAAATAAATAAATAAAAAATAAAAAATAAACAATAAAAATATTTTGGATATTAAAAACTGTGAAAGTCGTTACCAGGCACTGGGTTCTTCAGCAGTGGCATGCTGGCAGCTTTTTTGTTCATCTCCTCCTGTAGAGCCTTCAGAGGGTCTTTCTTGGGAACCACCTGCACATGAGAGATGTAGTGATATTGTGACTTGTTTCATGCTGCATGGCCTATAAAAATATGATATATTTCAAATGTCTACGTAATCTGAAGGTTACCATGTTGTTGAGGATGGAGCTGGTAAGAGGTTTGATGTAGACATCCTTGGGGGTCATCACCACGGTCACCTCGACTGCGGCCAGGGTGTTGATGGGCATCGAGGTGTACGTGTAGCGCTCCTCAGGGTCGGCCACGTTGACCTCCTTCTTGACCGTCAGCTGCTCCGAGTCCGACATCACCACGTCCTCCACCGTGTACGTGAGATCTTCGTCATCCGTGTCAGAGAGGGTGATCACCTGACGAGTGGCCGAGGAGTCAGAGAGGGTGATCACCTGACAAGTGGCCGGCTTGCCTTCCACCTCCTTCAGGACTTCAACCTCCTGGCTCGACTGCTGCTGTTGAATTGATAGTCAGTGTTTGTTAATGCTTATCACACACAAATTACTTAAATTACTTAGGTAATTAAGGAAAAAATTATGTTCTGGATACTTCACTTAAATTAGTAACAAGAGAAGGGTACTTTATAACGTTTTTTGTGTTTAATAAAATACTTATATAAATTATAAATTTTTATAAATTAAATTAATTATCTCCCCAGTGATATTAAAAGTGAAGAAAATGGAAGTGTATTTAAGAAGAGAGTAAAAACGTTTTTATTCGATAATAATATATGTACAGTTCTTAAAGTTAAAAATTGGAATACATAGGTTACATTCTAAAGCATCTATTCCAATTTTTAACTTTAAGAACTATACAGGATTGATGACTTTTACAATAGTGTTTAAATTATTATTTATCTTATAGTGTATTTGAATGAATTTGAATTATGCAGTACAATGTTATTTCGACTTTTATTTTCATGACATGTATTATAGTGAACATACCCTGCCCTGAATTATGCTGATTTAAGCTCAGCCAGAACACTTTGACTCATTCCCACCTGTGAAGTCTCCCCTCTCTCGAAAAGAGTTGAGAATTGGGGCTCCGCATCCTCTTGGTCATCGACAGAGAGGCAGCGGCACAAGTTCTTGTCACATAGGTACTCCACGATGTCACGACCAAGCTCAGTCACCAGCCGCTGAATCTGTTGACGTTACAACTATGATGTTATACAAATTAAATTACTTCAGTTAGTTATATTGATCAGCATGCAATGCTCAGTAATGTAACGCAATACTACATAATTACAATACTACAGGAACAGAAAGAGTTAAGAGAGTAACATCTCGTTGACTCACCTTGACTATGAGGCCCTCCTGTGGCATCTCCAGCAAGGTGACATTGCACTTCTTGTCGACGATGGAGCCGTGGATCAAGTCAAGGTCTGCCGTCCTCCACTTGCCGTCCTCAGTCAGCTGCAGACATTGCACAAAGTCAACAAACGATTTGTTACATGCCTAGTTCTGTAATCTACATGACCAATTGAGAATGCGAGTTTATTAACTGATGATCTGAGAATACAGTATAGAATTTATAAGTTATGATTGTTATAAATAAAATTAGAGAGTTTGTTTAAGGTTCAAGGTTAGGTTTAAGGTTTCTTTAAGGTCGGAGCTTTGAGTAATAATTAAAAAAATAAAAATAAATAAATAAAAAAATTGGCTTCAAATTTCACAACTAACAATATTCTTATAATTGCTGCAGAGAAAAAAATTACCATATATTGATGCCAATGCATAAGAAATATGTTTTAGAAAGCTATGATTCAAACATAAAAACTTCAAATTCTTATTTTATCACTTGCAAATTCCCCCAGGTTTAAATCTTTCTCCAACACAGTAGAGTTAAAAAGACTCACTGGCTCAACGTTGGCAAGCTCGCACTTGAAGCACTGGACGGGCAGGGCTGGCATGTGTGAGGCCTTGCGAAGACACGACTTGGGCACCATCTCCGAGTTGCCAAAATCGACAAACAGCACCTTCAGCTCCTCAGTCGAGTCAGATTCAATCTGAGGAGCACAAACGGGGATATGAGCAACTATGTTCCATGCAGTAAAAAAACAAATATAGTAAATAAATTTAACATAAACTATATACCTGCATGGTTCGTATATTGGTACACTGTAGTACAATAAGAAACCACTAAAAGTGAAAAGCAAGAAAAGACAACTACATTTGTTACTTTCTTTCAAGATAACATAATCTTTTATAAAAAAAAAAAATTTTCTTTTGCATCTGACAGACTGCCATAAAGTTGACTGCATATTTATTTTTTATTTTAAACAACAGTCCAGTAGATTAACAGAACAGATATTATACGGTAAACTTTTGATTTTGTGAAGTTATGAATTTTTCGATTTTGTGAAGTAGGACTGTCAGTCCCGGCCAACTGGATAGGCCTTTCAATGTTAATACTTTTGATTTTGTGAATAATTCACTATTTTATGAAGTCCCTTCAATTTTTTATTTTTTTATTTTATGATTTTTTAAAAAAAAATTGTGCTACATTTATATATATATATATAAAATTAATATACATATATACATATATATATATATATATATATATATATATATATATATATATATATATATATATATATATATATATATATATATATATATATATATATATATATATATATATATTAATTTTCTTTGCAGTTAAGGATCTTACTAACTAACATCAAGTGGAATCTCAGACATCCCACATCTCTCACCTCCAGCACCCTGGCTCGGTACCACTTGTCGTCTACGTGGTACCTGGCCATGCAGATCTGGTCGGGGCACCACGTTACGTCCACCGAGGTCTGAGCAGAGTCCTCGTAGTGTTGCTGCACCACACGCTGGATCTTGCTCAGGGCACGCTCACCTGCAGAAATTTCAAGTAAGAAGGTGAGCATTGCAATCTAAAGATCATAAGAAATTCCAAACTTTGTATGATGCTGAGTGGAATCAACAATTTGAGAGCTAAAAAGCTTTGTGTAAATAAATAATTATCAACTTAAAATTTGAGTGATACATATACAGTAACTTCTATAATACATCTAACAACAGATTGAACATTTTTTCCTCCAATTTCTGTAAAAAATGAAAGCTCTTGTTTCAAAGCAAGATACTTATCTTAGTTTGTAATGCAATAAATCTTGAAAAAACTAGGGACATAATAATTCTGTAATGGGGTACTGACAGGTATTTGAGTTAGCAATACTAGTAAAAAGTACTGTGAATTCTATGAAGAACGAGCCCTATTAGAGCATTCTGCGACAATTTGCTGATTTTATATGAATTTTTAAAACTTTTTTTGGTGACGTCATACCATTGAATCTTAAATGGGGAAATGCATCAGTTAACATTGCTAAAATGAAAAGTTGTTAAAGTACGAATTTCAAACCTTCCTTATCGTGATTCTAGTACCTGAAAACCTTGCAAATGAAGTTTTGGTTACATTTCAATATTAAGTATGGGATTTGGCAATGTTAACTGATCTATTTTCCCATTTAAGATTCAATGATATGACGTCATTTTTGAGAGGTTTTAAAAATTCATATAAAATCAGGAAATTGTCGTAGAATGCTGTAATAGGGCTTGTTCTTCATGAAATTCTTGTGCCTTATAAAATGTTGACAAAAACTTGAAACTTTTTTTTTGGGGTCAGTACCCCATTATACAAGTTTTTTGCAACTCACAGTTGGGCAGCTCCTGCAGGTAGATGAAGCCGTCGTCGTCAACGTGGGTGGCCCTGGCCTTCAACTTGAGCTTGGTGGGCAGCTGCGGCCCTCCCCACTCGCAGCCGAGGCTCTCTTCTTGCTCCACGTCAATCACCATGGGCTCCACTTGCGAGGCGGCACCACGGGACTGGACAACAAATCAGTGAGGGTTAATATTCAATGTTGTTGTTTCATTGAATTAGGGCTACTACAATAGTATTTAGTAAGTAAGACACTTTGTAAACTTCCAAAAGACGAATGATATAAATTATAAATGAACAATAAATAAATAAATAAATAAATAAATAAATAAATAAATAAATAAATAAACAAATAATAATAATAAATAAATAAATTAACAAACAAACAAACAAAAAAACAAATAGCTTTATCTTTTAATTTTCATCAACTAAAATAATAATAAAAATACCATTTTGCATTACAAATCTGGCTCACCAGCAATGATTTGTACAGTAGTAATTTATTCACTATATCAACCTGCACTCACCTTAGCCTTGGAGAAGCAGTGACCGGTGAATGTCTGCTCGGAGGGCAGCATGCTGAGGAAGCGAGCCTGCAGTTCTTGCATTACTTCACTGGACGGCACACCCAGGCTCACAGTGTCAGTGCTGTTGAAATAACACGAGAGAATTAAGAAACATTTAAACTTAAAAGTAATGTTTTTCTCTGTAAATGTTAAAATCTATTCCATGGATATATGCAACACCTAAATAAAAAGGACTAAAAGAAAGTAGCAAAAATCGTTTCAGCACTACTAATAAATTTTATTAAATTTCATTAGAATTTACGTAATTTATAAACACAATTGATGCATTAGACTACAGGACAATGAAGAAAAAATAACCCCAGACACAACATTCAACAAGTAAAATTGTAATGCAATATTTTAATGTTTTCCTTGTGCCACAGCTAAATACATTTACAGTTGTGATTTCTTCAACAAACAAATGTTAATTAAGAGAGAGAAAAAAAAAAAAAAAAAAAAAAAAAAGGGCATAGGAAAATAATTTTACTCTATATTAGCACGTGTTTGATTCATAGAAATGGTAAAATTTTGTGAAGTGTTAAATATCATGTTATATTGATGTAGTGTAGTTAAAAAAGATTTAAATACGAAAACCGTGAAAGTATGCAGGTATCAAATATGAAAATGAAATACTCACCCCTTGATGGGAATGGCGACCCCCTTGTTGACCAGCATCTGGTTGAAGGTGACCCACTTGGTGAGCTCGGGCTTGAGGGCCCCACCCTCCGTCAACTGCTCCACCCACATCTCCACCGGCAGAGAGGTGCCCTCAATGTTGCCCTAGACAAATACAATCTCCATCAGTGACCAACCAAGCATACAAGAAAGAATACAGAGGTTTTCTAAGAAGCAATTGACACCAGCCAGTTTTTTTCAGAGGCTATAACTTTTTTATTTTTTTTTTTTTAAATCTTCGCCTCAGAATATAAATGCAATATACTGTAAACCACAATGTTTTGTTGTAATTATAGACCTTTTGCTACATATACCTAAGGTCTATAATTGCCTCAAAACTCATGGTTTGTAATATTATATATTAAAGATTTTCTTTATTGATGATCCAGAATGGAGAAAGTTCTTCACTAACTCACCTTCTTGGTGATGTAGATGCTACTGTAGCTGTCGATCAGCTCTGCAAGAAGCTCCCCGGCCAGCAGCGGCCACACGTCGTCTCTGTCTCCTGCCGCACGGATGCCGGCCAGGTGACACTTGATGGCTCCGTGCAGCTGCTGAGAGAACTGGGGGGCCAGGGGGTGAAGGAGGGAGGGGTCAACCTCAAGCGCGTCGGCCAGGTCTACCAGGAACACCTAGCCATAGAATATTTTGTTATCAGGGCAAGTCTCCTAGAACAGTGAAAAAATTTGGTTCCCAAAATAGTGAAGCGTTTGAAGAGAGCAAAAAAACAAAAACAAAAACAATAACAACAACAACAACGAGAGAAATTTATATTTTTATATTTGACCTCTCTTGTATTTTTAACAAGGTTAGAGATAAAAAAATATTGAAATATCAATGCATTTAAAAAAAAAATATACACACCAATTATAATTTCATGAACTCAAACCAATTATAAGAATATACTTAAATTAGTTGAATTTCTTCTGCTAAAGTAACAACAATGTACCAAAGAAAATATAAGAATAAAAATACACAAATAAATGAAGAATAAGCCATGTGCTAGGAACTAATCGGTAGCTTCTTGGATTCTGAGCTAACCATATCCAGACTGTCAAAGAGGATCCCACTTGCCTTGACTGTCGTCTCCGAGACATCAAGGACCACCCCCCTGAACCACTGCTGGTCGGAGGGTCGCTGCACGGCACAGAACTCCTCCTTGGACCAGTTACGCTCCGTGCTCGTCTGCTCCTGGTAGAACTTCTGCAGCTCCTCCATCATGCTGGACAAAGGTCAGTGTCACTTTGAGAACATTATTACAACTTACAACAGAATTTATTAAAAAAATTATATATATTAAGGAATCTTAACATATTATATTAAGGAATCTTAACAATTTTGTGCTCTGAAGTACACAAGATATAAACCATGCAGTATTGAATAATTGAAGATGACAAAATTTATTTTCACAATGTTTTAAAACCCCTCTTAAATATTATTTGGATAATTTATTTTTACTTGACAAGTACAGTAAATTAATCCATTTCATTTAAAAATTACACACTATGAACAAGGGGAAGGGGGGTCTACTTACTAAAGCCTCTTATTGAACAATTGTCTCTAAAATTACTTAAAAACTTACCTTTCGAGTTGCGACTCCAGAGACATGATCCTGACGTAGATTTCTCCCGGAGAGTTGTGGGTGACCACCTCCACTTGCATGCGGTACGGGTCCACCAAGAGGGGCTCCTTGGTCACCGGGGGAGGCGCTGGGGGTGGGTAGTACGCCAGGCTGGCCTCCACGGGGACAGTAGGGTTGTCCCTGATGGCAGGAGCTGTCTCGAGGAATTTGCGACCCTGGACCTTGGCCAGGGCAGGGGCGAGGCTGAGAGCTGCCGTCACCTTCTTCTTGGCCTCGCTGCCAGATGAGGCACTCGTCTGGGTGTTGGCACGTTTGTACACCAGGGCACTGGCACTAAAATCGTTGAATTTTTGTTTCCTTTAGTGAAGCAGGAAAAAAAGAAAGAAGATGGGTGTAAAAGAAAGGAAAAAAAAAAACAAAAAGAGGAGGACATGCATGAGGGTAAAAGGGGACTGCAAGAGACAATTAAAGAACAATAGAATTAATATTACTCGGTCCCCAGAATATTTTGGAAATATAGAAACCTGCCACCAATTAAGAAAAAATTGAAAATACATTTGAAGAGTAGGAGTGTTAAAAGTATACAGTGTAATAGGGAGTGTAGAAGGCAAAAGAGCTAGTGTTATGAGTATTTCTGAAGCAAGTGGAGTATGCAAGAATCGAGTGTTGTGGAGGGCAATTTGTAGAAGGCCGAGGTAATAATGCTGCTGGCTTACCCCGTAATGGGATATGACGCCATGTTATGTAAGTATGTATGAATGAAAATACATACATAAGAAATCACGAGATATTTGAATTAGCCAACTGGTACAATAACTTCAAGGTGGTGAGGTTCAGCAACAAGGCGGGGTGCAAGACACAATTTAACCTTTATTGTACAACTTCACTAATTCAAAGTTTTTTTGTTGCTGTTTGGGAGCATCAATATAAAGAATCATAAAAATCATAAGGATCATAAAAATAAGAAAAAGCACCAATAATTATAAAATTACATAATAATGGACAATTAAAACTGTTAATAATAATATTTATAAAATTAATAATTATTGCTAATTATTTTCCCACAAAAAATTAATCAAATGACAATCATGCATAAGAGAACACTTGATTAAGTCACCTCTTTCCGGAGCTCCTGCCGAAGCCTGCCTTCACGAACTTGGCGTTGAGGCAGTGCTCCTCATTGCCGATCGTCTCGTAGAGGGTGACCTCGCACTCCTCGGAGCTCCGCCGATCCACCACGAGTCGCAGCGTCTTGCGGTAGGTGAGGCTGCGCAGGAAGTTGCTGGCCTCCTCGCTCCACTCCGTCTTGCCAAACTCCACTTGCACGTCGCTCAGCCGGCAGCAGATGGCCTGCACAGAGAAATTTGGTTGAGAAAACAGCACACAAGATGAAAACTTTGTCACTGTTTTCAATTATTGAAGAACAGAGTTGATTTGTTGACAATTTTGTGCTGCATGTAGTAAGGCAGTTAAGACATTCGTCTATATTTAAATGCTGAGTACAGACTATGATGGTCTATTGAAAATTGTAAAAAATGTAATTACATATAATATATTTAAACCTGAAAAATTGGGATTTCCCATTTTTACAATAATATAATTCTGTAAACTCTAAATTAAAATAAAATATAATAGAACATTATAAGATTCACTTTTGTCATAATATGTTCACAATAGAGTATTGTCCTCAAATTTTTTTATTGCAGAAATGGATAGAGGGTGCAAAGTTATGCTACCCTGATTTTTTTCAAATTTCTTAAAGCCCGGGAACTATTTTTAAAAAATTATTGAAAGTCCCTTTCGTGACGTCACGAGACGCCGCTCCTTAAGAAAAGATAGGACTTGCCGCCGCGTGACGTCACAAAAATTACTTTCAATAATTTTTTAAAAATAGTTCCAGGTCTCAAAAAAATCTGAAAAAAATCAGGGTAGCATAACTTTGCACCCTCTATCCATTTCTGCAATAAAAAAAATTGAGGACAATACTCCATTACAAATTATGAAACTTTATCTAATAATGAAATCAATAATATCTTCACCTGAGTGTCGAGCTGCATGAACTTGTCGTGCAGCTTCTTGACGTCAAACCAGTCAACCACCGCGGTGTTGCCGTAGTCAACATACATCACGGCCACCTTCCTCTTCTCCGGCAGACCAACCACAATGCCACGGTACCAACAACCGTCATGGGAGTACTTGGCCACAACCGGCATACCTGAAAATTCAAGTCGGTGACAAAAAAGTAGAAGTTGGGGATTTCTTTATTTATTAATTAATAGGTTAAATACATTCATGTGTTTTTAATATTACAGTATTTAATACTTAAGAAAAATTAAGAAAATTATAATTTATTAGAAGAATCAAAGAACAATTATTTATTGTTTTTGATATTTTCATATTATTGTCCTAAAATGTGTAAAATTTGTTTTAAGTTCAGGGCCTTAAATGAATGAACGAATGAACAAATTAAACAAACAAATAAATAAATGACCCACCTATCTGTGGAGAGTAGATCTTGAGGGTCCTGTCGTTACTAGAGTACAGGGTGTTCAGGTTGGCCATCATTTGACTCAGGTGTGTGGCGTACTCTCCCAGCTGCAGAAATTAGTTTGTGATTAATAGACCTAAACCTATTCTAGACAAAACCCAAATATACAGTAAAACCTTGATTTTACGAAATTGAAGGGACCGAAAAATCGGGATTTCGTAAATTCGAGGTTCGTTCACTCGAGGTCCTCAAAAAAAATTTAAAAAATGCCGTAAAACATATGAATTAACAAATTATTGCAATAAAAATTCGTTTTTATAATTGATTCAGATTTATTCGAGTGGTAAAAGAGATTAAAACAGTAGAAAAATATGAAATAGCGTGAGATAAAAAGATCGCGATTTACGCGAGTGATCGATCGCATATTATAAATATAAGTCGCGCGGTAATTCGGGACGACGTGAAAACATAAAAAATAATCAAAACGTTACTAAGACACATAATATATGGCATTAATATATTATTAATGCCATATAAAAATACATTAACGGTGCGATGTAAATTTACATCTCTTATTAGGAAATCGCAATTTTTCCGTGAATATCAAATTCAAATTCAAAAATTTTATTCATCAATTTCCAAGCATACAAATTAACACAAACATTATAAAATGTAGCACTTTGAATGAAGGGTTAGACTCGTCGAAAACAAAACATATTTAAAAATATATTACTAAATAACATATTATACACTAGAATTTAAATTGCAAATAAGTCCCTTCACACTATAAAAACAACAATCACTTAGAAGCGTTCTCACTGATTTTTTTAAAATCTTTGTAATTTGACAATTTCCTTATACAAAGAGGTAGCTTAATTATTATACAGTCTAATGCACATTGATAAAGGTCCTTTGTTACATAGTTCAAGTCTGCTAATTGAAGGAGTTATAGTTGCATTTTTGTTTCTTGTTTCATAACTCTAATTTTTGGATATATTAAAATATTCTTTAAATTCTCTCCTGGTAAAACATACACATTCAAAAATATATTGGCATGGTAGGGGTAATATACCCTCCTCTGTAAATTTAGTTGAGCAAGTCTCCCGCATTTTAAGATTGTACATAATTCGGATTGCTCTCTTCTGTAAAACAAAAATACACTCGGAGTCTTTAGAATCACCCCAAAACATCATACCATATCTCATGTGTGAATGAAAATTTGGATCATAACATCGCGGACGTGACTTGAAGGGGTGGAAAAAAAAAAAACTTCAATTTTGTGTATTTTAGGTCTTTTAGAAAATGAAAGAACTCGTATTAATTTTAGTTTCGCAATTCGCAATCGACATTTGTAAGGCAGTCAACGACGTTTTTTCTAATCGCGTAGCCAATAAAATAAAAATACTGTTCATATACACAGTTAATTTTCCATAACGACGTGCGTTTTATTTTTTTTTTTTTATTTTTTTTTATTTTTATTTTCTATTAATAATTTATTAAATAAAATTTAAAATTGAATCAAGTTTTGAGGTATATAATGTACTCCATTCATGCAGCAATGCGATTGGGTCGTACGATCTGGCCGGACGAAGAGGATTCAACACTTTATTATTTTTAAGATCTTATTTACATCGAATTAGACCACGCAGTTGCCATACAAATAAAAGTTTTATCAATCAGTTATTGTTTTATGACTAATAAATAAAAAATCTTACGAGTTGACGCTATAAAATAAAATTAATCTCGATTCTCGATCACATGCAAATTTTACGTTACGACGCGCGCGTAATTTACATTTAAAAGACGCTTTAAATGTCGTTTTTATGAGAAATATATTCGTAAACTCGAGGTTAATGCTCTCTAGGGACCATGTGAGCACTTTGTTATTTCGTAAAATCGAGTTTTCGTAAATTTAAGGTTATTTAACATGCATTTCCCTATCTAACTATTCGGGACCGAGAAAATACTTTGTAAAATCGCGAATTTCGTTGAATCGAAATTCGTAAAATTGAGGTTTTACTGTATTATTAAAAGAATAGATGAAAATTTTCAAAGGGGTATTGAATATTGTTGTTTGGAAGATTCCAGTTCTTAACACCACCATTCAGTCACATTAAAAATTAATTCCTTTAACGTTAAATGTACATTTAACAAAAAATTACTAAAATATGTCATTTGCGGGGAAGGGAGGTGTATAAGTTTTTAATTTCAGTATTTTAGTGGCACACTACCGGCCCAGAATTAACTGTGCAGAAGCATACAGTCCAGGACTCACCCGCTGAACGAAGAACCAGTGTGGGGAGTTGATGTGGCTCACCGTCACCTCCAGGGAGCAGAACGGCTTGAGGTCGTAGTGGCTTTTGAGGTACTGTCTCTCAGAATGCAACAGTCGGCTCTGAAAAAAAAGGGAGGGGAAATTGTTACAAATTCAACTTAAAATATTTGCCGTGATTATTTTTGAACAAATGTAGCCAATAGACAATAATGGTTGCATTTTTCTATTTCATAATTAGAAAATATATATAAAATTATTCTTTTCTGAATTTTTTTCAGATTTTTTGGAGTGCGGAAACTAATTTTTAAAAAATATTTAAAATATCTGAATTAGGGTGGTACATCTGATGGGACAACCGTGACGTCATCAATAGCCAATCACTGCAACCGTGATGTCATCAATAGCCAATCACAGCACGACAAATGACGTCACGGTTGTCCCATCAAGTGTACCACCCTAATTCAGAGATTTTAAATATTTTTTTAAAATTAGTTCCCGCACTCCAAAAAATCTGAAAAAATTCAGAAAAGCATAATTTTAGGTATATTTTCTAATTATGAAATAAAAAAATGCAACCATTATTGTCTATTGCAGATGTGAACAACCTACAGGTATTTAATGAAATTTAGCTGGCGTTGTTTCTTACCCTGAGTACATCAGGTGAGATAGGAGCCTGCAGGTGACCAAGGTCTAGAAAGACCAGGGTGTCTCTCACTGACTGAGGTTGGTAGCAGGCAATGTTGTCGTTGCTCAGTAGCATCAGGTCTACCTGGAGCAAGTCTCCCTGTATCCCCTTCACCTGCACCTGTAGCTTGGGCCTGCAATGAGGAATCTTTTAGTGTCCAACGTTCGATCAAGTAATAATAAAATGAAATGTAAAAGGTTGAGTGAATAATTTGAATTACTCAGACATAATTGAGAGAAGAAAACATGGTTTTGTTTTTGAGCAGTAGAATTTATAGACGGGGAAACATTACTATTAAAATTGATTAACAAATATTATATTTAAATAATGACATTTTTTTTAACTAAAATAATTATGCTTGGTGTACTGACCTAGTTGTCATCTCGAGGAACACCTTGACAGCGTCCGGGCTCCACTGTCCATTGGCCGGCTCAATGTTGATCAGGCTGCAGTGGAGGCACATGGGAGGCAGTGTGCACAGAGAGGGTGGGATCTGCTTCAGCCTGCAAACACTTTGTGTTAGCATTTTTTAAATATTTTTAAATTATTTTAAAATGCAAAGAGGCCAATGCAAACATTTTAATTTTAAATATGCTAGCTGTTTTAGGATGTTTAACTCACTTGCTGGCCTTGACTCTGTCAGAGTTTCCGTAGTCAATGTAGAACACCTCGAATTCCATTTCCCCCTGGATGTCCTTCTGCACGCTCCTGATTCGTCCGCGGTACCAGCTGTTGTCTAGCTCATAGTGAACCAGACACATGAAGCCTGCAGCAAACATACCACATGTCAGCATCATTCAAGGCCAGAATGAAGAGGAAATGAAACAGAACTTTTTTTATTATAATAAATGTTCATGTACATGTCTGAGTTTTAATGCCTGTTCTTTGTAGTAACAAGTCTCACCTGTCTTTGGCTCGAGGTAGGGCTTGCTGCCGATGCTGGCGACCTTTATGTCCTTGCTGAGCTGCCTGATGAGGTGCACGTCGGCCTTACGTTGAAGGTAGAAGTCGCTCGGGTTGGAAATGTGGCTGATCACCACCAGCTCCATCGAGCCTGTAGGTTTCAGTACCAGCATTGTAAGATATTACCAGTTTAATTGAATAAGATATTTAAGGATACAACCTTCCCCATTATTTTTTTTTATTGAAACAATTGAGAGATGTGAATATCTGTTTTTTCCAATTTTCTTTGAAGTTTTACCATACATTACAAAAATATATAGTACATGAATTTAATTTATAATTATAGTTCTATACAATTTTTAACAAAATATATACTACAGAACTTCTATTTGCATGAAGCATAAAGAAGACAAGAAAATCAATGTTTTAAGTAATTGCCATAAATAGAACATGTATTTTTTTTATTATTTATTTGTTAGTACTGATTTAAAGTACTCACCGACTTGCAGCTTGGCACACACACTGCGTGCGAGAGTGTCCGCTACAGAGCTGGGGCCCGGGGCGGCACGGACCAGCTGGGGGGAGGGCCCGGAGGAGCTGGGGAGGGAGAGCTTGCCCCGGGCAGAAACTCGGGCGATGCTGCTCATCAGGCAGCGAGTCGACGAGAGAGAGCTTTCTCCGGATATATCTGCAGTCAGGGTTTGTACAAGAATAAATCAGTACATGAATGAAAAATAACTCTAAATGACAAAAGAAAACCAAAGGGATTGGAAATTAAATTCTTTCCAAATTTTGTAAAAAAACAAATACAGTAACAATGAAAGTTATAAATGTTTAATTTTTGGTACTGTAATTTTTCTTTTGTTGTATTTACAGGGTCCAGTGTCATCCATATATTGATGGTTGATGGTGCCGCAGCAATTTTGACTAAAACAAGTGAATGACCCAAGGCTGTGAAACAGCTTTTGTAACTTTGCATCATTAGATAGAATTGCTGTGACCATCAATATATATATATATATATGTTAGAAAAAGATATTTGCAAGCAAGGTATCATATGGATGAATAAAAAGTAATTAAAATTACCTTAAAAACTGGGCTGTCACCCTCGCTAATGGTTTACACTTCACACGATGAACTTAGTTTTTAAGGTATATATATATATATCAGGGGCGGCTCGTGCCCCTTTTCCGCGGGGGTGCTGCCTGACATGGGACCAGCAGAACACCATGGGGGGTTTGGGGGGCGGAGCCCCCCAATGCCCCGCCGTAGGCGCGATTTTTTTTAGGGACACGCCCCTTTTTTAGGGTAAAATTATGACAAAATCATATAATAATGCTCTCAACAACGAAGCAGAAATTATCTAAAATAAAAAAATGCATGCATTTTATTTATAATTTGTTATGACATGCACTTATGCGAGCCCTTTTGAAATCGTGATTGAATGTTTCAAACTTAATATAATATCCAATTTTTAATTATTTTTTTTAATTCATAAATCCTTTCACGTGGTAAGAAACATATATTTATATAAAAATAAATATTGTTTTAAGCCCTTTTTTTTAAATAATAGTGTCAATCAAACTGCATTCAAACTGCATTGTTAATATGAAACCTGAATGTCTGGTATAATTTTTACGCAATGTATATAATGAACATCAAATAAATCGATCATGGCATATACAATATGTACAAATTAGGCAACAACCAGAATCTAATATAAATTTTTAAAGACAAAATTTAATTAAAAAATAAAAAATGAAATTTATATAAGAAAAAATTGCATTATTAAACATTATTTCAATATTATTAGTATTTATTTAATTGAGAAAAAAATAATCGTAATCCTGTTAAGGTAGAGATAACACGGATCAGCTGACCTAATGCTAAAAAAATCTCAGACATGAAAATTACGAAAAAAAAAAAAATAATAAAATGTTCTCCTCTACATCGCCTATCAGGGATCCGGCATTTTCGGTGTAAGACATTTCGGTGTAAGGAATGTTCGGTGTAAGCGTTCGGTGTAAGCGTTCGGTGTACGGAACTTTCGGTGTAAAGAGATCTTGGTGAAAGGAAGATTCGGTGCAAGGAATTTTCAGCGTAAAGAAAATTTGGTGCAACGTTAATAAAACTGTTAAATATAAAATAATGTAATTTTGTTTTTCAATTTATTAATACTTTTTCTATTTGAGGTCAGAATTAGAAGAACTAGAAGAACTTATGCTATATATATCAATAGTCAGTACATGTTGTCAATATACACCGAACGCTTACACCGAACATTCCTTAAATACACCGAATAAATGTCCTACACCGAAAATTCCTAGAATCCCTCTCGAGCGGTATAACAGATCAAAGATCCCAATTTTTTTATTATTGTTTTATTTTTTTTTTTAGCCATGCAATATTTCTTTGATTACTATCGCATATTTGCTGCTAAATAATGTACTGCTGGTACACGCACCCGGGAAAATAAGCTATATATTTTTCTCATCCTGGAGCAGTATAGTTATTAACGACGTTTTCTTATATTTTGTATACTCGTACAATTTTACAACTTGTTTTTGTTTTATTGTTTTATTTTTATGTTTGAATTTTCACATTAATGGTATAAAATGCTGTAGTGAATAATTAATAAATAAATAGCTCCCATGTATATCGACTTGTTCCTGGTAAACTTATAATTTATAATAAAATACATGGGCGCGATTCACGAACGAATTAAGTTATCCAGATTTCTCACTTAATTAATTCGATCGACGTTTAGTGCCATCGAGTTAGACTGGTGCTAACTGCGTGGTTAGTAAGAAACCTGTTGTTGTCGTTGTTCGAACGTGAGATCTCACGATTGTTTACATGCATGCACCACTTAATTTTCAAAAGACAAAAGTGTTGGTTCTTTTGGGACAGTCATATTTTTATTAAAGTAAAATAAAAGTGCTGGTCTTCATTCCTCAGATGCTTCAATATATTTAGTCAATCTTTGTTAGTATATTCACTGATGAATGTAATTAAAATTTTGTTAATCTGCTCAATGAAACCATATTACAGGAAAGGTCTTCGAAGTGTTGTTCAAAATAATTCCCGCATGTCAAATACCACAAGCTCATTGGTTCTGTTGAACCAATGAGCTTGCGGGTACTGCCAATCGCACAGTCCCCGATCGCTCCAAAATCACACGGCTTGAGTGGGAGTTGAAGAAGAGGAGAATGAGGGTGGGAACACTGCTTTGGGCTACTGCTAGTAGTGGCAGTACCTTCCGCTGGGCAGCGCTGAGGGAATAAATTTACGCGGCAGCGGCAAAAATTTCATGATTTTAAATGTTAGAACTGATAAAAATTTGCTGGAAAGTTCAGAAAAATTATAGGATTATTTGATATTTCTAATTGTGTGATTTGTGTGTTTGTTCCCAAAATTTCTGGGGGGGCTGCAGTACCGCAGTACTATAGTACGAGCCGCCCCTGATATATATATATATATATATATATATATATATATATATATATATATATATATACAATGCAATCATCCCCTTAAGAAAATCAACAAAAAAATTGCATTTTATACGGTACTCAATATGGTGTACATCACTGTGCATATTAAACTGAAATAAAGTTGGATAAATTAATGTGACGTCAATACTGTTGACGGAGGACTCACCCTCGCTGCTGTTGAGTTCGTCCTCTCCCGAGCTGATGTCCTCCATCTCCTCTGCCTCGTCCAGCTCCTCGGGCAGCAGTGAGATGAGGGTGGGCAGACCGGGGTCGCTGACCTCCAGGCGGCAGTGCTGCTCCAGTGTGGGCACCACCTCGATGGTCTCAAACCTGAGGAGAGACACATTACTACCATGTTCAGGAAATAAATTGGAAAAAAACAAAACAAATCAATAATTTAATAAAATAGGGAAGCCCTGACGGAGGGGGGCTGCTAACATTGGAGTAATATCAACAAAAATATGTTCTTCTTTATAACCGGATTGCATACTATTTGAGTTCTTCCCAATTTGTTATGCAAAATAATATTCCCCCCCCCTCCCCCTCATTTGTACCTTAAAATAAACATTTTTGTTACTTTTGTTTTTAATTAATATTAATATTATGGTGTGAAACAATGCATGTTGTTCATACTTGGCACTGAGAGATTCTGCATTCTCAGGCAGGGTCAGCTGACAGGGCAGGCTGGTCATCTCGTTGAGTTTCTTCAGCACGGCCGCCAGGTCCACGTTGGGCAGACAGGACGGCTCCAGGGCACCCTGGGCTTCCTGCAGCAGCCGCTGGAGGGTATCCACCTGCTCTCCCACCTCCTTGCTCTGCAAACAAACAAATACATGTGATATAAACAGAAATGGGCATTTATATGCAAATAATATTACAGCTAGTCCATAGCAATGAGGAGCAACAATAAAAAGGAGGGTCAAGGGAGGAGATAAGTTTTTCCCTAAAATATGTGCTAGTAGCTTATAGTTCAGTGGCTAGTAGCTAAGCTCGTCAACTCTATTTGCAGGCGATTCAAAGACAATTAACAGACAACAGTTATGTATATATATATGTATACAACAGTTTTGTATATATATTGTATGCTGACTTGTCTTTATGTAAGATTAATAAAATTTTAAATTTTGAATTTGAGTTTTGAGCCTTAAAAAATGTAATAATAGTTTAACAACATTTTCAATGTTTTTTTTTTCTGATTCTAAAAGTGTTTAAAAACTATTAAAGTGTAGAATTAATTATCATGGCCACTTTGACCCTCTGGTAACATCACAAACTGTGTGTTTGTTTGTTAAATCATCAAACTATTCTTTAATTTTTAATTAAATAAAGGAAAAGAGTAATCAAAATAATTAATAATAAAAAAATAGAGCATGTAATATTTATGCTATATTCATTTCTGCAATAAAAAAATTATGTCAACTATTAATTAATTTTCTTAAAATTGAGTGGCCTTTTAAATATATTAAACATCAAATATTACGAAAGCATAGATTTTTTTATTTCTACAATATATACTGTATATATACCCCCAAATGGCTTCTAATATTGAAATTCTCTTAATAAATAACCATGTTATTTTTTGTTCTTTTTGCTTTAGGTTTAATTTTATTAGTGTGAAGACATTACTTTGAAAACAACTTCCTTTCTCCCCCCTATTTAGTCGTCTTTTAGTTAATTTCGAATTAAAATAAAACTGCTCTCACGCTGAAAAATACATTTTTCTTTTTTTAGAGTACGGGAGCCTGATGAGGGTCTCACCATCGCCTCGAGGTCCTGCAGTCCCCCATGGCGCGCCGCCTCCAGCCGGGCGGCCAGGCTCGCCTCCTTGTTCTGCAGCCAGCCGTGCAGGTGAGCGAAGTGCTGCGCCACGCCGAGCTGCACGACCGCCAGCTTCTCCACGTCCGACCGCGGGTTGTACTCTTGCAGACGCTGAAATCAGTTAGGACAGCAAAATTCGTTAATGTGTTAGAACACAGGGTATCGTGTGGAAATGAAGGGGGAAAAAATGCCTCTGACAGAGCATTGGAAATCACAATTTTTAGATGCTGCAACATACATTACTGCATGAAAGGTTTTGCCTGCATTAAAGAACAAAGACGATAAAGGCAGATAGAGCCAGCAATGCCTATATATACTATAGTGCATGTAGAAAAGGTCAGTTTCTGATTTCTTTTTGTTAGTACATATCTATATATTATCCACGTGTTCTCATACAGTTTTATATCTTAAAACTTAGCATTAATAAATTCTGCGTAGTCAACAGTTCAGGCAGGCTATCGCCGCCATCGATAGGTGTGTGCAGGTGACAAAGAAAAAAAAAAAAGTATTTGGAACTTGCATAATTTTAGGTTAAATTTTAATTTTTAGGTAATCAAAGTACACCATTATTTTTTATAATTTAACATATTATATTTTTTGATTTTATCATACAAATTTGCTTACAATTTAAGTAGAAATGCCATCGTACTTTCGATTAGTATTATCGATTCAATATACGTGCCATATCGTCGCCCCAGAATATAAGTGTCGTATGAGCCACGATCAGTTTTGATGCAATTTTAGATCCTATGCATATGGTGCGTAAGGTCTATAATTGCATCAAAATCGTGTGTTTATACGACACTGAGGCGACGATATACATTAATATCACCATAAATAATCGTTAAAAATATAATAAATAGTACTGTTACATTCCTATATGCTTACAATTATTGGTAGAACATTCGAGTCGGGTCATATAAAATTGCGTAAGTGATTTCTAAGCAGACACGACTGCATGTTATTGTTTTGTACTTTTCTTTTTTTTATCAGACTTTGAATGCAATGTATAACAAGGTGCAATATCTTTACAACAATTATATAAAAGGAAAGGGAAAGGTTAATAAACATTTTATAAATGTTTGCAACATTATTTTTCATTTACTCTACATTATAATAATTATATACATCATTAAATACACCATAAAAGTAATTCATGAATACAAACTTGGAGTCATTCATATATCTACGTTCAATCATTAATGACTCAATACGTAAAAAAAAAAAAACAAACCTATTTTGATAGACACGATATATTGTAACTACTTCTATTTTTTTTTTATAATTAAGTGAAGCATGAACAAAGTAAAACAAAATCAAGATCAATGGGATAAGGTTCAATTATCGTTATATAGTTTCAATTTCACTCGTTAGGTAATAAATATCAAATAAAAACATTGCTGTCTGTAATAATATTAAACAATTAATATGTTACAGTGAGTTTAAAAAAAGCCGGGAGAAAAAGTGAAGAGACTGCAGAGCGGCGACGGAGCGTGACACACGGCGGTTCGACTGTATTTCGGGTCAGATAGTAGACATCGTCCCGAGGTCAGATCCACGTACAAAAGGTGCCCAACAGAACGTGTGCACGCAGACCTTGAGATCTCTTGGAAAACGCCCTCAACAACGCTATAATTCATATTACAAATTTTCGAGGGCGTCGTCCATAAAAACATGTCCGATGATTTTTATAAACTGTTTTTCTATACCTCCCACGCGTGATCGCATTACGTCATTGATACGCGCGCGCTCCGTGTTGCAACACAATTAGGAGGCACGCGTCTATACGTGCGTGAGTCTTAACACCGTGCCAATATAATGTGAGGCCAATTTAGTGAAAGAAAATATGAACCGGTGATTCATCAATATTATGCTTGTAAGAAATAAATAATATAACAAAATGAATATTCAGCTTCTCTCCGAAACAATAAATATAATAATGCTTTTCATCAATAAATTATACAGAAACATTTGTGAAATATATTTTTGCTTATAATATTTAATTCCACTTAACGTCTAAAATATGAAGTGAAAACAATTCTCGAATTTATTTATGACTTTTATATACTATGGATTTACTGTGACATGTATAAAATATATTATAATATTGCAAATACTTTATATAAACATTATCATTAAAAAACAATTTGTAATATTAATAGGATAATTTGTATTCATGTTATTTCCTTATACTAAGAATAAAGAATAACAATACGACGATTGCATTTAATTCCATTGGGAAATATTACAGTTATGACAACATAATAATATTCACAAAGCAATATATAATATCCCCTGTAGACAAATTTCTCCTCTTCTTAATATAAAACTGTATATTATTGACGACGATAATAAGTGAAACGAAATTAGAATGTTTTTGATTTCAAACATTGAATTTCATTGACTCATAAACGTTAAGTGTGTCTAATAATCCATTCACCATTGTTTTTAATTGAGACTGATAATGATCTTTGTTCAGTGAAGGGTACTGTTTCTCAGACGTTTTTTGTTATGCTTATTATATCAGTTATATCAACTAATTGAATGTATCATACTGTAATATTTTTTGTTCGGAACCGCTGACGTGAATTGTTCACGATTTTATTTGATCGTAAATTTATACTTTACCTTCAAACTTTTTTGGGGAGAGGATTTAAAATAATTAAAATGTATTTAAGGTAAAGGACATGATTTATAAGAGACAAGGGGGCGGCATTCAAGGTTTGTTTTTCCACTATTATTTTAACAGCACCATTTTAGGTAGCATTTTGTGTTTTATAAAGTTTAAATTTTCAGATGGAAAATAGACTTGAAAATGTTTGTATTATATTGAAATTCGTCAATATTAAATTCGTTGATGGTATTTTTTTCCCCCGATTATAAACTACCTGCATGATTCATAAAACAGTTTTTTTTTTCAAGATTTCAACTAATTTTCAACTAAACTGAGAATTTTAATGACGATAAACACACCCTGTCTATCTTTTTTTGACTGAAAATTAGATTTGAATAGATTAGATTAGAATGCAAACAGTTATCATGGCAAGGTAACAATATTAGTATTTACTAGAACATCTATATATAATAATTATTAAATTTAAATTAATTTGCAAAGAACTGTAATGTAATAGATAATGTAATCATTGTATTACCACGAAGCACGTCTTGCGCTTATTTCATACTTTTACGTGACGAAATGTATGCCAACATATTTTGCATATCGTTAAAAAATAATATATTATTTGTCAAAACGTTTATGGACGCAACATTTAAGAAGCTACGCAGAATCACTGCAAGGAAAAAGAAAGCTGCGGTGGAAACATTCGAGAATTATTGTCATTCCAAAACACACAGCACCTTCCTCTAAAGGTCACAAAACCATGCATGTCTCCTCTATCACAAAATAGTGGCGACTTAGTTATTAAAAAAAAGGCTAATTTGTCGTATAGAAAAGTTCAAAAAAGAACTTTATAATAATATACAAATTGCTGTTCAAAATCGTATGAAGGTCCCAAGAAAATTAAATTTTGTTATATGAGGTAGTAAAAGTTTTTAGTGCACACCATCTTCATAAAAATGTAATATGACGCAGATGATTACATTTTTAAGTGATTTTTTTTATCTACAAGTCAAATTGAAATGTACCCCCCTGGGGATAATTCAAATTAAAAGTGTCTGTCGAGGGAGTGACCAGAAGACCATCACTTATGGTTGGCCGGCCAAGCGCGAGGCCATGCTCGATTTCATAAGTCCGTTTGTTTATTGTTGTTGTTTACCACCACCCGCCGCCAGAGATTATACGAGTAATTAATTCCACTGACCATGTACTTTTCTTGTTATATTATTAGTTTTTATAATTATTTTTTACGATCTGTTTCCTTCTCTGCATGTTGTCCCAGTTTTCATTATAATAACAAGTTGAAGAAAACATAACACTGCGTCATGAGAAATGAAAACTATGAATTATTCATGAAAAATATATAAATGACACAAATCAAAAACATGATTAAGGAATTTTCTATTTCATCATAACCATTTGATAAACGTAATGCTGAATTTTAATACATTATTTGTCTATTACGATTCAACTTTTTAATGCGCAACAATAATTTATTGTGATAACTTAAAAGGTTGTAAATAACCAATAATTTGAATGTCTATCTATAATATATTTTGTTTTGTGGAAAAAATACAGGATTTCATGAACAAATTTTTGTGTAGAAATTTCATATAAGTTTAAGGATTTAAATAATTATTTAAATTATTACAAAAAATTCATGCAATAAATTAAAAAAAAAAATTAAATTTTTTCTTAGAGATACATAGCGTCATATCAATCACGAAACTGCAACCACAAATTTTGCTATAAGATTTCCTTACAAAAAGAAAATCCCAGCACCCAGACTAACAGACCTCGTGCCAAAAACACACTGCAGGCTGGTTTTATCTAGTTACCGATGCATTGAAATCTCAAACAATTCGGCTTATGATAAATTTTAACATCGCAATTTAATCGAGCACTGCGTATTCATTAAAGCCTTGAGGACTTTTTTTAGTGTCTTTAGGCCATAAGTTTTCCTTTCTTTTAGTCATATCCTCCAATGATAAACTTACATACATTTTATAATAAGAGTGGGGGTTGTCGGTCATGGTCAAATTGACATTATCCCGGTCTGCTACGAAAAAATTAAGACAAAAATATACTTGGTTGGTTACCTTAGAATGAATTAACTCAAAACATAAAATAAATATATTAAATACTTAAGGATTTTTTTTTCGTAAGATACGTATAATAATTACATTAATAATTATGTCCTTTGTCTCATTCATTGAAATAGACGCTTGGAAAGTTAGCGTTATATATACAGTACATAATGGGGGACATTCACAAAGCACTTTAACCCCCAATTTAGCCCCGATTTTTAACCCTGGTGCTAAAAATGGTGCTAAGCTATGAGCTTAACATGGTTAGCCCCTGGTTTAGTACCATGTTTAGCACCAGGGTTAAAAATCGGGGCTAAAGTGGGGGTTAAAGTGCTTTGTAAATGTCCCCCAATATAAGATTATAAGATGCAGTAGCCTAATTATTTTGATAGAAAGGACAAGGGGGCACAAAAAGCACCCTCTCACGACTACTCATAGAGTTCGTCCTAGTCAGTGCGGTACTACTGGAGGCTACTTGGAAAGGGCCTCTCTTCCCCTTCTCCCCGCTAACCTCAATCTAGCCGCGACGTCGCCCGGTGTTCAGTAGTGACGCAGAGGCGATACCGCGGAGTACGTCTCTCGCATCACTCTCTGACCAACAAGCAAACATGGAGCGTACCGTGTTAGTGGGATTGGTGCTGCTGCATCTCCTTGCCACAGGTAAATGGAAAGTGTTTAGAGTTATGTTGGAGAATTCGTGTCGAAATATTATATTTTATTGATGAAAATTTAATTTCCTCAAATATTAAAAAAAAAATTACAAAATTCAATTTTTTTTTGGTAATTTGTGAAAACTTGAAAAAGATACAGAACACACATGTGCATCTGTATGGTTATTATCTCAGTAAAATACCTAGGTGATTTTTTTATTTGTAATTAAAATAATCTGAAATGCATTTAACAATAACACGTGTGATTTTTTATTTACAGATCTGGGTATAATATATAATTAAGTCAATTAAAGGATACATTGAAGCATGTATACGTGACAGTTATAGTTATTGCTCAATATTTTAGGTGGTCGCATGCTAAAATTTCACACGAATAAACTTATGACTGTTTTTACCACGAAAAATAAAAGACGAACGTTGATAAAATTACTCTCAATTATATTTTCCAAGGTTGCTCATCTTAGCCCCTGGGGCTAGGCAACTTACTCAGCACCGATGTTGTTCTTATGGGGAACTTTAATGCCCGCGCAACATATTTTTTTATTAGGTTGTTTTGAATTTATATAAAAAAAGTTGCTTACATAATATGAGGATATCATCTCTTACATGCATTTCTTAGTTATATTATGTTAGTATAACGAGTTGCATGTTCCTAAATTGGTTTATTTAACATTGATCGAGGCATAAAGATATAAAAAAAAAGGAATAAAAAGTGCATATATATATACAACATTTGAAACTACTACTACTATATAAGAAGCGAATTTAATTTTTAATTTCAATATTTTAATGCGAGAAATATTGTATTATTGTACTTGTTGTTTAGTTATTTTATGAAGAAAATAAATCTATTTGATAAAAATTGTAACAAATCAATAATGA
The DNA here is from genome assembly GCA_949825025.1 of Siphlonurus alternatus. Lineage (NCBI taxonomy): Eukaryota > Metazoa > Arthropoda > Insecta > Ephemeroptera > Siphlonuridae > Siphlonurus > Siphlonurus alternatus. Next base: position 31,730,871 of record OX463782.1, read on the forward strand.
TAATAATAAAAAAATGTAACAGGTCAAAATTGTAACAAAAGAAACTTTGAACATTTTATCAACGATTTGAACTTCCAAGCTTTAATATTACGATCATGTGCACTCTCCCATGAAAATCAAACCCATTTTTTCCCAACTTTATTACGATTTCAAAATCACACAATATAATATTAGATTTTTCACATACACTCCTTGCGTCTATTAGCAAACTTATAATTCTATTACACGACAAGGTCATATATAAGGTGGGTATACACACAAAGAAAAATTATCCTCCATATTAGCATCAGACTTGTCGTAATTCAGTGTCTGCAGCAGAGATTTATTATCCGCTCACAATAAAGCAGAGGATTTGCATATATATTGATACAAGAGTTGGCTCATGTACGCTCGAGGGTCAATGGGTCATTGCGAGCAGGTGGCACCCGTGACGTAAGGTCCATTATCCCAGCATGTATCACGTAATTATCGCCTCGATGACACCGGCTCATCAACACTGATGTTGTCACGGTAAACTGGTGACCACAAAAGAATATCATTTACAATGCTGCGCATCGCAACAACAAGTAATCTATATCTTAGCGTTCTAATACAGCAGTGCAGCGGAAATAATCAAGTCAACGTGTATTGAAGCTTGTGCTGTTCTAGTTTATTTAAGGACTATATCTGATCCTTAATATTGGTCTTATACTTTAATTGTCGACATCGATGACACAATTATTATAAAACATTATTTTAGTGTGAAAATGGTGCAAGATCGACTCTCTTCGACTTTGATTTAATAATTATCACTATTATCAGAGCTTTCCCTTGACTATGCAAATTTTTAATACTGAAACAAACAAAACCATCGTGCTGTCACTTATCATTTAATGCTATTTGCATTTTAGTGACTCATTATTGTAATGACGTTCATATGTTCAAAGAAAAATCAATTCTTGAACTGGGGAAAAAATAATAACTCTTGAAAGCAAATTCTTTTTGACAAAATATAATTTCAGTCTCGGATAGTGCAAACTTGAGATATAAATAAATTTTAATTTAGTCTTACTGCCAGGAGCAGCTATAAAATTACATAAATTATACTACACGTAAATAACAAACAATAACAAGCACCCCGTCAGGTAAATGCAGTACAAGGTGTCATGTGGTGCGGTTAATAGACTGTCACAGTTAAAAGTCACGGTTAACTAGTGGGTTAACGACACTGACGGAGCGATCAGATGTCGCTACAGATTTGTGATAACACCACATTGATACAGTAGGAGTTACCAAAGAGTTTACATTGTAAAGAGATCGAACGCCCATGTTAAATATTTTTCCTAGCATTTAACGTATAAACCAAAGAAAAAGTCTAGATGAAGTGAAAATGAAAACTTATTATTTGGGCGTCCAGATGGCGACCGCGGCACCCCCCCAAATGCTTATAACTTGCAGCTGCAATGTCATCTGAACGCCCCCTGCGCTGAAACTTTGGAAAAACACATTTTTTCGTACTCGCACTTCCTTCAAGATCTGTGATGTTTGAACAGAATTTTGGCCATAATTAACCGTTCTATATCTCTACACTAAGATCTCTGGAGTTACATGGAAGTCCCGGCCGGGTTAATTTTGAGAACACAAACGTTAAAATCTATGAACATGCACATGGATATTTTCAAATTACTTAATAATTTTATAATACTTTGCCGGTGTATTAAGTTCATTGCGCTCTCTCCTGCATGTTTATATAACAATGCCTTCTTAACTACTTTGACATTATGAAATAACGAAGGAAAATTTCATTGAGTACACTAAGTTATAGGTCATATGATATCACTAGTCACTAAAAACACTTACGTGCTCTGACATACGTAAGTTCGTGGTAAGATTTCTAATGATGTGCAGAACATGACCAAGCCTGTATTAACTTGACAAAATATCAAAGTTTAAATAATTATAGAAAGGGAGGTGAACCAAATCTAAGATATTGAATGACACGAATAAAAAAAAAAGTGATTAACAGTCCTGAATGGTCGGGAAGTGAATGAACAGCTGAGGCGGAAGTTGCAGCCGTACAGCCGGGGGCGAGCACCATGTTCGCCATCAGCTGATCGAGAAAGTGACGGCAGAGGATCGTTACTCAATGTTCGCAGCTGCATCTTTACTGAACGATTTCAGAGATACTTTAATTTCTGATTACAAATTTGGTTATCGGGGATTTTAACGAGCGAAAAAACATATCGTTCCTTAAGTATTGAATTTTTGTAATTAATGAAAATAATATATATATATGTAGATTTTATGTAAAGAGACTCAAATGCATGAAATAGCTGCCCCACATTAATTTTTTAAATGACGAAAACACATTACTGCTCATGACAGAAGATTGTCTTAACTTAAAGCTTATATAAAGCTAATAATTATTTTAATTGGTGTATGTTTGAATAAGTTTTATGACCTTTTGTGGTTTCACATGATTAATTTTCTAATATAATACATCGATCCTATAAAAAATAATTTGTCTTACATAACTTAATGTTAACATATAATTGAAAGTTTATTTTACTAATAGAGAGAAGTGTTTCCAATTATAATAAATTATAAATAATTGTCAGAGACCTCGTATAATTAACCATATTAAAGCTATTATAAAGTATTTAATGTGCGTGTGGTTTATTGCAGAACCAGCAGGGAAATACTACTAAAACGATTAGCTTGACATTTAATTTTATATCGGTAATATAAAATATTAATTTCCATCTGTTGTTGATTACCATATAAGGAATTTAAGTACAAATAAGAATTAGCAATAATCATCATTTCTTACGATTATAGCAAGACTTTTGCATTATACGTCTATTTTAATTCACTGCCACACCATTTAAATATAATTATACCTTTATATATTCAGAAATAAAAACTAAAAATACGCAGATATGTTAATATTTTTCTCTCGTCTTAAAAAATGTGATTGGACTTTAAAATCAAGTGTGTAGTCATGCACGATGCGGGATGTATCACGTATGTATTTTTTTTTAAAAAAAAGTCTTATTACGTAAAATGATTAACAACTTAAAGCAGATTTAAGTCGCTCAGAAATGGTTATATTAATTATATCATAATAAGAAAACAGATTGTTCAATTATAAATATTCGTGAATTTAGTAAGTAATAATATAATTTTCATTGACGATTCCAATCACATCACGAAACATACAACTAAATTCCAATGTTTCACTGATGCACGTTATCGTGACCTAGGTTAACATTGCTAATGCGATCGATCTGATGACGTCACTTCGCCTTGTATGACGTCACGGTAGCATCTTCCTTTTCACCGCGGCCTTGGAGATCAAACGATTATCGCCGTCATTACACAATTATAAAATTAACTTTGGCTTCATGTACACCTGGCTAGCCTAATAGGAGCGAATGTTTTGGTTGACATAAATTTTTGTTACTAATAATAATATTTGACGAAATCATAAATTAATTATTCAGAGCATGTTTTTTTACTATACAATATAATATAAATTTACAAGGTTTCTAAATGTCCTAAATACGTAAAAGCTTTTTAGACATGATAACATAAATTAATCATTAATAAAACCGTCAACTTCACTAATATGCATTTCGAGAGAGTGGCTTATTTGATTATATTTCTGAATTGTAATATTAAAACTAACATTTTCAATATTTTTTCACATATAAATGGAAAATTACAATAACTGAATTTACACTTTTAAATTTTCTTTTCTTGTCTCGGCGGGTAAACACGGTAGAAGTTTAAAATTATTATAAAATACTGCCAATGTCTGTAAGTTGAAAAACTTACTATACTATATTTCATCTTTATATGTGTATATATAATATATATATATATATATATATATATATATATATATATATATATATATATATATATATATATATATCCAATTGTAGCATTGTGGCTTACATGCAGTAAATTTAATAATATAAGATCACCCAAATTTTTAATTTCAAATTTAATTAAAGCTAGAAATTAAGAAAATTGAAGAATGATGAATGAAGTGTAGTATTTTAAATTTTTATCCCCAACAAAACATTGAAGACGTTCACTTATAAAAGAAAAGAAAGAGATTATAAAAGAGTGTGACAGTGCGATAAATTTTGCAGTGGTTCCCACTAATTTTGACTAAGGACGATGACAGAGTATCATGTCGGCGCATGCCAAGGCCACTGTGAAGCTATATAGTACCTCCCGTATGTAACACCGAGATGCTGGAGATAATTCTGCCAGCTGTATCGCCCACTCTCCCTCGTTCACAAGGAGTTTGTTTTCCGACAGTTCATTTACACCTGCTGCTTATCCTTTCTCTTACACTCGACGTTGCGTGGGATGAGTGACAGCAGCCTTACATCAATGCCTCGATTTACGTGTAGTCGATTCATCGCTGAATTTACATTTCAAGTTTGCCAAATGTCTTATACGTTTTGCATGTGCTAAATATGTCACTGTACTCTCAAGTATAATTATATTTTTATTGGCAGATGTACTTACATACAGGTATGAGTAGGCTGCAATCAGCACGTTGCATCAATCGGACAATCCCACTCTTTATGACTTACTTTGTATACACGTTTTAAGGTAGAGATAATACGAATCAGCTGTTTGACGCAGTCCCCTTTGTTTAACATGTAAACCTTAGAAAATTCACAAAAATTCTGAAAATTTTTTCAGATGCAGATTTTAGTGAATAAGCCATTCAAAAAATTTCAAAAAAATTTAACGAGTCGTTTTTTTTTTATTAAGTTTTTAGTTCGTCTCTCCATGGGAAAGCCCTATATATGTTAAAAAAAAAAAAAAAAAGAAATCAGCTCATTTAATTGTTTTGAAATTTTTTGTATGTCTTTTAGGCACTAAAATCTGCCTCTCAAAAATTTTTCAAATTTTTTGTGAATTTGTTAATTTGCGTAGTCAAAGAGGACTACGTCGAACAGCTGATTCGTATAATCTCTACCTTAAACATAAAGCCGAAATACTAATGCATACACGTACCCGACAATCTCATACATCTATACTCGCGTGATTATATTATAATACATTCTAGTTGTAAGAATTGCATTTTTATCACAGTCCTATTATACAAAAGTCCAACATCGCCAGAAGGCATGATCGAAGGCATGCAGTAACAGTCAGTAGATTGCACAAATATTCAACATAGAACACCATCGATAATATTAACATGCAACAAGTGCTTTCTTTTCTCGCAATTGACTTCTTTATTTTTTTTAGAACTGCAGCAATGAGATCTACATTCGTATCAAATTACACCTTTGTTAAATTGCGTAGCCACACATTTGCTTTCACTTGATTAACCCGTGAATAATCGGACGATACACTTCTTATAATATTTCACAACAGTTTCAATATCGCACTGCAAAAATGTAAACAATGACCGAGCATTCGTACAAACTGATGTATTTCGACAACATTATCATAATAAAATTAAAGTAACTAGATCGTAAATAATTATACCGAGTTAAAACGATATTGACCTATTTAAGTGAATTATATTTTGTATTATAGCAAAAATGTGTAATAATGCTGGGTATATATGTGCCAGTTGATTTTTTTTTTTTTTTTTTTTATGAACAGAATACGTTAGCTTCTGTATGTTATTCTTGTCATTGTATTAGTGTGACTTATGAGTAGAAATAGAAATTTTTACTAGTTGTTGTTAATTTATGTTTAAATAATATTGTGACATTGTGCAATGTATAGAATTAACACAATTTGCAAAGTGTTTACATCAATAATATTTCATATGAGATCCATGAGAATGAATTAATCAGTCACATAATAAGAAGCATTGTTGTAAAGAATATTATAAGAAAATATATACAATAACTTACTGCGCCTATTTTTATTATTCTTTTTGGGAGTGTATTTTTAACCATTTACCGAGTGAAAAAAAAGGAGAGCAAATAATGAAATTCGATGGCTCAACGTTTCTGAAAACACATAATTATGCCATGTTATTATAACATTTATGACCGCATATGCCAAAAGTAAACATGGTATACGTCTCTAATATATTAATACTATGAATATTTTTGAGTTTTAAGTATCGGAGGATTTTTTTTTGCAGTACATGTTTAAGAGTTTCCATGGTTTCTTTAGTTCCTTCAGATGAAAACAGGTCATGGGCCACTTCAATGCCTCTTTTGCAATAATTTGAACTAATAATCATCAGCTCATGCACGTCAGTTGTGTTGTCTAAATTTATTCTGGAATCATGTCGATAAAAGCTGTATATTTTAATTTTCAAAATTTGGGTGTATTCCGTTTCATAGTAAATGCAACCAGTTTAAAATCGATAGTTGGCCACGATAATTTCTGCTTGCTTTGGTACGGAAATGTCTTTTAATGGGTTGGCTGCACGGCCGATTTTAAGTGGCGGAAACGAAAGAGGAGGTGCTGAAATGCAGGTGTGAATTTTATGCGAATTTTTTGAGCACTGTAACTTTGTATAAATGCAGTTTTAAAAGATGCATTTCACCTGGAAGCCATCGCCTACCGCCTTTGACGTCATCGAAATGTCAGGTTCGGTTCACTATAGATATGCATACCTGTACTCACCTGCATAACAGGTAGCCAATCAAAAACAATCTAGCCAAAATTCAAAATTTCAAATGCCTAGCCTGATCGAAGTGGATGAGTTTTAAAACTTAAAAAATGCACATTATTCCATGTACGCGTACTGTAAAAACACACTGGGAGATAAGTAATATTACAAACATACCTTTCATCATATTTAAATAATAGAAATTGTTTCTCAAATAGTTTCATTTTATTGAAGAGAAGATGCAATATCAAGTCCTTCCACCACACTCTCTTTTTAAATGATTGGCGCCGTTAGCAGCAATCAGCCAATGAAAATGTGTAAATTTATCATACTGGACTCCTTCCGTATCTGCTGAATATCTATTGAATTATTATATTAAACCTAAAACTGAGTCTCTTTTCTTATCTACGAAGATAGTAGGATGCCGTAGGATTCATATTTAACTTTATTAAGACCCTTGAATCATAATTTTTAAATGTCTTTTCAACCCCCTATTTGCTGCTGCTGAAACCATTAGTGGAATCATAGCCCTCTGGTGGAAGGCCAAGACCTGACCGCGCCCACTTTTCAATAGCCGTCCTACTGAGCAGCAGCTTTGCGTGTAATCAAATGGGAGAGGACTTCACTTTGGTCGCGGTTTACGACAATTGCGCTGTGTGCTAGAGTTTTGAAAACGAAACTAGTTTAACTCTAATATAGTCTAATCTTGCGTAACAACCTTCTTTTTCACGCAAAACCAATATTAATACACTCCAATTAATGTTTTATGAACCCGACTTCTGTTACATCTGCGCATGCGCGAAGCCGCGAAGGAAAAAGTCAGTTTACTGGCGATGACGTCATATAAACATTGAAAACCTTTCTTCATAGCGAGTGACTTTCACTTTACTTAATTGCAATTTCTTTACTTTGTATATCAAGTAAAGTTATAACTACATCGAAAATAATGTATGAAAGTTGATGCAAGTACTTTTTTGCATTTTCAATATTCCGTGACGTCATGATACATATCCAAGGCTTGGAAGATATAACTAAGTTCCCGCCCTGACTTTACCGTAATATTTCTCAGGTAGTATAATATTTATCAACTAAATAAAATAATCAGCATGCAGGAGACTACATTAAAGTAGTATCGCACTACAAGATACCTTCAATAATATCAGGTAAATATTTTTAAAAAAATATTTCCTCCCCATTACCAAAGAATTAATATTAATTCTTTGCCATTACTTTGCGTGTTATTTTTTAAATTTCAGACGGCTAATATCTTGACAGTTGACGATCGCCCCTGCTGGTCTTGGCCTTCCACCAGAGGGCTATGGTGGAATGATTGAAAAATAAATACAGTTTTAATTTCGACTATCCTAGCATGGGCGTCTGTGGCCTAGTGGAAGTACACTTGTCATCCACGCAGAAGTTTTAGGTTCAAATCCCCTCTGGGTCATTTTATATTTTTAGTAGCACGAGGAAGTTTATTTCACATTTTTAATGCAGATGGGGTAAAATTGTTTTGTTTTTTATGATTTGTTATTAATTTTTCTATCATTGTATGACACGCTTTTTTTTTTTTTTTTTTTTTTTGCAAAGTTTTTGAAGTGCGTATTTATATGGAAAAGTGTGACTTATAATAATATAATATAATTATATTGTAAGAAATAATAATATTATTTTACCCCGTCTGCATTAAAAATGTGAAATAAACTTCCTCGTGCTACTAAAAATATAAAATGACCCAGAGGGGATTTGAACCTAAAACTTCTGCGTGGATGACAAGTGTACTTCCACTAGGCCACAGACGCCCATGCTAGGATAGTCGAAATTAAAACTGTATTTATTTTTCAATCATTCCACTAATGGTTTCAGCAGCAGCAAATAGGGGGTTGAAAAGACATTTAAAAATTATGATTCAAGGGTCTTAATAAAGTTAAATATGAATCCTACGGCATCCTACTATCTTCGTAGATAAGAAAAGAGACTCAGTTTTAGGTTTAATATAATAATTCAATAGATATTCAGCAGATACGGAAGGAGTCCAGTATGATAAATTTACACATTTTCATTGGCTGATTGCTGCTAACGGCGCCAATCATTTAAAAAGAGAGTGTGGTGGAAGGACTTGATATTGCATCTTCTCTTCAATAAAATGAAACTATTTGAGAAACAATTTCTATTATTTAAATATGATGAAAGGTATGTTTGTAATATTACTTATCTCCCAGTGTGTTTTTACAGTACGCGTACATGGAATAATGTGCATTTTTTAAGTTTTAAAACTCATCCACTTCGATCAGGCTAGGCATTTGAAATTTTGAATTTTGGCTAGATTGTTTTTGATTGGCTACCTGTTATGCAGGTGAGTACAGGTATGCATATCTATAGTGAACCGAACCTGACATTTCGATGACGTCAAAGGCGGTAGGCGATGGCTTCCAGGTGAAATGCATCTTTTAAAACTGCATTTATACAAAGTTACAGTGCTCAAAAAATTCGCATAAAATTCACACCTGCATTTCAGCACCTCCTCTTTCGTTTCCGCCACTTAAAATCGGCCGTGCAGCCAACCCATTGGAGAACTTGGTCACCATATGGTACAAAGCGAAGACAAAATGCTCTATAAACTCTATATAGTTATTAAATTATTATATGGAGCATGTGGGGAACATTGCACGCACTCGGCCTTGATATCAAAACAATAAATAAGCTGCTGCCCTGCATGCGTGCACCTTTCCTTAAGATTTTTTTTTTATCTGCTAGGCCATCAGTTGCGTTCTTTTCTACGAATAAAACGTAGTAATAATTAGAAGAGAACGTCCATGTTAATGACACGATGCATTAGATATCGACGTAATTATTATATTACATAACGAGATAGACGCCGCGCTCTAGAATGTTTTTACATACATGTTTAATTTATGTTAGTAGCTTTTGAATGATGTAATATATGACAATACACGTTAAGACTTGTATAAGGAGATTTTCATATAAACATATTTATAATATTTATGATCTCTAATAGAATTATAGAATGGGTAAACGAGATTAAATCTTTTATTTTATCCATACACGGCATTACTGTCTAGCCAAAGCTATAATATAAAACATTATCTTAGTGTAAAGGTCCATGTAGCATCACAAGTAGAAGGGGGTACCATAAGTATAGTTACCTATAAGGATATTTTCTCCCGCTATATATTAGGTAGGGGCAAAAGGAATCATAAAGCTGAGGTGAGGTTTTTGGAGTCTCAAACGTCATGGTTTCAAGTGTTTGGTCCCCAGTATAATAACTAAGTTAAGTGCGGAGTCAGGGTACAAGGGGGTCTATATACGTATTTCACCCTAGGTAGGTCTCCAGAGTGTGGTCTTGAGTATAGCTAGGGGCACGGCAGGGGCGTAGTCTGTGGGCGTCGTCTAACTTTCACCCGCTCGCTCACACGTGCGCAGACAGACGGTGACCCCTGACCTCACGGGGTGAGAATCGGGCCTCACGTGTGAAACATGACCGTGGTAGACGCCCATGCGTCCTTTTAACTACGATAAATATATAAAACAACACGGATGGAAATATTATACATGATTTGTATATTTGATCATTCAGTTAAAACGACTAAAGAATAATAAATTATTAATTTTTGTTTTTCATGGTCATATATATACTGTACAAGTAATGGTAAAAAAATATATTTACCAAGACAAGTTAATAATATTTTTTAATGGTGATGCCAGAAACCTTCAACTTTATAAACGTTTGTTTGGATACGTGTGTTGCAAGGATGATTATCACGTCCACTATGTTCAAGTATGTCGTTTGCAGTCATAACGTACAATATAGGTAATGGAAATTCCGCATTTCTTGCCAAATAAAATACTTAGCATAATAAACCATTTGGCATACTTCTTGATAAAATCATAAATGTATATTAAATTCAATTGAAAACAAAAAAATCATAATTTTACATTTTATGGGTAAGTAAAATGTAGTCTATTAATATTTACGGTTGTACGTAAATGTCATAATCAAAGTAAATTTGTATAAATGCGGATCTATTTTGAGAGCGAATTTCATACAATATTACTAATTACATTAATATTATACGCGGTATATTTAGAATTTATTGTATATACGTGTTGAGAATAATATTCATTGAACAATAAAAACGTAAAATAGAGTAATTATCTTGATAAATTTATGACAAATTGCTTTTCTCTATATAGGGGGGATGCTCTATAGTTGAAAAATTACGTCTTCAACTCATCTTTTACATGTCTAAACCTAATCTTTTTACTCTAAAACACATCTTATTTCCCCTTTGCTCAAAGTGAGGATGAAATGAAGACAACATTTCTAAAATTGTAAGCTCAAGAAGAGGAAAAAAGACGAAATCTCGTCTTTTTCACCTATTTTTTCCTCTAAAATGGTGCAAAATAAGAGGAGAAAAGACGAGAGGAGAGCTTAATAGCAGAGAAAATATGAAATTTATTTCAACTCGGGATGACGTGACGGTTACTGCAGTTTACAATTTTCACACTATAATTCAATGTTTCAGAGTGCGCGGAGGAACGTCCGGCAGTGAAGAAGTCGAGGGCCCCGGCCCTGTCCGACCAGGACGAGGTGGGTCCTCCACGTGAGCGTGCGGAGGACTGGGACAGCGAGAACGACGGTGGAGAGCCCACCCACGTGCCGGCCGGCTTTCTCAGTCCCTCCGTGCAGGAGTACCTCGAGCTGGGGAAGGCCATTCCAGGTAACAATGTCCGTGACCAGGAAGGTTACCATCATTGAAAAAACAAGTGTACTCCAAGCAGTGTTTTTTTTCATTCAGTGTACTGTACTGAAGCAAATCAGGGCTTTCAAAGACAAATAACTGACGAACCGTATATAAAACCGGACATTTCTTTCTTATATACTAAATTAACACTGAGAAAATATAGCCTAGTCCAAAAAAATATAAAAAGTGTTTAGTTTTACATCTATTATAGCAATAAATTATTATAATATTTAATATTACGATATAACTCTCGTCAAATTCATTTTCTATATAATCGAGTCTCGAACTAGTCTTTGTTAAGAATTTAACGCGATATTAGTAAAAATATACATATTTAGAGGAAATTGAGGATTTCCTACATTGTATTCCTCTTTAAACTGCACGATCATATAATAACAAAATAATCCTCGCAATGAACATTAGGACAAGGCCATCAACATGCCTTCCCTTCTCCCGGTTCTCGAGATGATCTCTTGTCCTTCTCATCAGTAAGACCCGGAAAGTGAATTTGGTGGAGGGAGATTGGAAAACAATACGTTCTTGGAGGAAGCCTCGAGCTGTTTCCTAACATTAGCAACAAGTTATACAATGATGAATAGCCAGCAGGATTGGATATTATAATTTAAGGTTGTCAAATTAAATCAGCGAAAGTTCTGCTGCTGCTTGTCATGGTAGCTTCTCAATTCACGACTACAGCAATGAACTTCAGTCGCTGCAGGCTTGGCTTATCAAGTCTTTTCTAACCGCACGCACAAAATTAAAATTGGCAAAGATCATGTTTTATTGTTATTTTAGAAAACTAATAAGAGTTAACCACAAAATTATAGCTTATCGAATAATTTTTTATATAAATAATTCTGAAAAACGTATCACATAATTTCAGCTTATATCGTATAATTTTTCTTTATTTATAAGACGTTACGATTTAAGATAATTAGAGGGGGTATAAAGTGATGACAATTTTCTTTAATAACAACCAATGACTGAAGATTTTGAGTTTATTCTTGTTAATTTACACACATTTCTATATTATTATTATTTTATCTCAGGGTCTTTAGTTTGGAGCGGTATCTTGCACCTTTTTGTTATTACTTATATATTAGTAATAATTTTGTTATATATCAAAACAGGTTGCAAGTTTTTTGGGCGGAACGAGAAAGGAGAGATATAATTAAAGGCATTTAATTATACCCTGGATTATTATTATTGTTAAGAAACTAGGTCGAGCGACCGAAACTTTGAGATCTGTCAGAGATCAATGCACTGAATTACTCTCTATAAGGCCACTGTGTCTTTGGAGGCCAGCTACATCGTTAGTTTGTGATAGTCGGTAAAACATTTATTATTGAACGTAACATTCACTATCATTTTGTTAGATCATTATGTTTTTATATCCTCCATATCCGTACATAAATAATTAAATAAAACATTTTCAATTTGTTTTAAATGACAAAACATTATATCTTGATTTCTTTTAATTGACACACTGAAATGTTTTTTTTACACTTATAATAATATATGATGTTAATTATAGGATTAAAAGTCAGTAGCGTGAAACTCATTTGCATGTTAAGGTAGAGATAATACGGATCAGCTGGCCCAATGCTAAAAAAATCCCATTCATAAAAATTATGAAAAAAAATTTAAAATGTTCTCCTCTACATCCCCTATCAGTAGGTAAAATATCATGCAGGTATACAAAAACGAGCTAGTTTTCGAGTTATTAATTTTTAAAGTTGACTAATTTAACATGGAAGTTTCATTCCTCCATGTTAAAGTAGTCAACTTTAAAAATTAATAATTAATAACTCGAAAACTAGCTCGTTTTTGTATACCTGATATTTTACCTACTGATAGGGGATGTAGAGGAGAACATTTTAAATTTTTTTCATAAGTTTTATGAAGGGGATTTTTTTAGCATTGGGCCAGCTGATCCATATTATCTCTACCTTAATGATAAGGAAATATAACGAGCCATGTAAGTTTTGTTTAAAGTTTCGTAATATATAACAATTTTCAATGTCTCAAAATTAATGTTTTGACGATTCTTTGATAGTTTGAAATTTGCGTTGGAGTACCTCGGCCATGTTAATATGACTCGTATTTTTTTGCATCTCAGTTTGTTATATTGTTGATAAAGAGAAGCCGAGAGAAGCTGCTACCAAGCTGGCTTAGAGGACCGGATCTGCGAATAAATCTGGTTGCGAGAAAGAGAGAGTGAAAGGCTGCTGTCTGCGTTAATGCGGCCTTCACAGCGGCGGCTGCTACGAGATAGCCCGCGCGGGACATAAAGAATCCTCATCCACTACAAAACTGGGCAAAATGAACACCGATCATGTCTGTTGCTAAGCTGCTAACTTGTCGTCATGACATCATCATCATTCTTCATATAATCGTGATTATAATAAATTCAAGGATTATAATACAATCTAGGTGATTCAATTCTTTAATCATAAAGGTTCTTGTTGTGTACATAGAAAAGCAATTTATCTAAGTCTATTTTTAAATTGAATTGTTATTATTTTTATAGCATTTTTTTTAGAAGTAAAGGGGCACGTGCAGAAGTAAGACCAAGATGAAAAAAAATAAAAATAAATTAAATTCAAGCAAATATAAATAATTATTAAAGACTTATTATACTGTATTATATATGTAGATTACACATCTAGTTTCGTCTTGTGATATAAACTATAATTCCAACAATAAAAAACGTAAAATAATTATACTTCTTATTTTTATTTTGACATTTTGATGGATGTTTTGAGAAGCTATGAAGGTTATAAAAGTAATATGAGGGTGTTCTAATTGTATTCACATATGATAACAGTTTGCATAGACACGGTAGATCCGGGTATTATGACCCAAGGCCCAGCACGGCTGTCGTGATCCGTGCTAACTTTACGACACTACAATAGGGAAAACAAGCTAGACAACAAGCCCCCTGGGGGAGACATGTAGCAGAGGGTGTGGTCGTAACAATAACCTAATTTGTACCACTAATTTCCTGGTACCTTGACCTAACACAATAATATAACAATACACACAGTGTAATTAGTCATCGATTATAGGTGAATGTATCATTATGCATTGATTGTTATTAGAACAAGAAATATAAATTTGCGTAATTTTTTATGATAAATTATTTAGCACATTATACAGTTTGTATTGTATGGATGAAAGAGTTGTAAAGAAAAGCACACAATATTGACAATGCATGTTTGTACGTGGGTCTTAATTAATTATGCGAAAATATACAATTTTACTTTCTGATAAGGACTTTATTTCTTACCTTTAGATTCACTAAGATTTAATCGTAAATAGTCCTTCTTTATGAAATTATATAGCTTGCAATTTAGTTTAAAACAAAATGAAAACATATATATACAGACACAAACCTTCTCAGATTTTTCAATTACTTTTAAATCACTATAGTTAATCAATCGAGTTGCTATGACTGATACAATCACATAAAAAAACAAACACAAAATTGGCGTTACAAATATAATATAGAAATATGTCCAAATGCAAAGTGACAACAACACATGACTGTCACTATATATTAACCATGAAAAGTGATACCTTTTAAATTATGTATACCTTTCTAATACCTTTGTCTACATCAAACAGCATTATAAAAAATATAAATGTAGTTAAGAAGCTAAATTTTCAACATCAATATGCAAATATCGATAGGTTGACAAGTGTCATTTGATATCATGTCGTAAGAGACAAATTTTGATTCACACTTTACTGCGTCCTCGCTCCACTCTGCACGAATAACGATTTTAAGTCCCCTTTATCATGTACGAGTTTTTAGTTTAAACTTGATCTGAGTGCGTACACAAATGGTTTGCAGCCTTACAAATCTCCATGTCTTAGCCAATTTTACATCTGTCACGAGGCTAGGAACAGACACTCGATACTTGAATATCTTCCATTTTTATACTAAACTACGACCTTTTTCGCACCGGAGTGACGTGTCAGTACTAAACTAACACTTTGTTGACAGGTCGCCCAGGCACCGACTACCCTGTGCTTGCCACTGTCCCCTACACCAACTTCTACTGCGATGAGCAGCCCTACCCTGGCTTCTTCGCGGACATGGACACTCGATGCCAGGTGTGGTTTAACAATCTCGTCAACTGTTTCTGAATTCTAATATAAAATGAGCGACAAGCATTTTCATTCGGCCTTTTGGAGAGGGGGGGGGGGGATCTAATATGACTGCATTATGTTAAATACAAACAAAAGCAAAAGATAAATTAATTTATTTTCAAAATTCATTTTTTATCGAAATAAAATTTGAGAATTACAAATTTTTGTATTAAGGAACGAGAAAAAGAGAACATTTTGTTGACACATAATAAAAACAATTTATAATTTCACGCTTCTTTTTACACTTTATAATTTTCCTCTCACGACTTATAAGTGGGCTATTGTTTTGGGTTTGTGTTGTAAAACGCTGCGATTTTAATGACAGGGTGTCAAATGTTTAACAAACTAATCATCAAGTAGTATTTTCAACAAAAGCTTTAACATTATAAAACTCGCTGAGATTTTTCTTCCTTTGTTTTATATATTAAAGTTACAAAATACACCAAAGCGTGCTTGTAAATTGTTAGGAAATGGCCTAGTAGTGTGTGCTGTAAAGAACCAATTATTTAACATTACTTGGTGTATTGAAAGTTTTATTAGGTAATAAAGAAATAATCAAGTTTTTGGTAAAGTGGTTTTTAATTTTCAGTAATTCTATTTTTGTTACTGTCTATATATATATATATATATATATATCTCCTTATAATATAATATATAAATTACCAAAAAAAATATCACAATAAACTCAAGTACACGTCGATAAAAAAAGAGAGGCCTTGAAGTTTTATTAAACGACACTAAATTATGTTCAATTTACACGTGCATGGTTTTTGTACGATTCATATTTACTAGTATGACATTTTCTTTTAGGCCGGTAAAGCATCAGGAATTAAAAATAATTACCATTATTATATATTACAAAAAAATACTGTCGAGACTTGGTAAAAAAAAATGTACAAAATTGTTCCTGTCTAGCAACTTTTTACTTCATTAGATGTCGATGTAAAGTTTTGGGTATCCAGAAGATATTCTAATTGAATTAAGATGCTTTTCTACATCATGTATAGTATAATCCTAAACCAGCGTGAACTTGTAATACGAAGATATTAAGAAATCAGTCTCTCTTTTTGTAGTCACACAATCAACCATCAATTTATGTTGATAAGGTTTAGGCGATACATCGATTTAATTTTAACGTTGCTTAAAGTTGGTAACTATTTAGCTAAGCTTCATGCAGATCGTATAACCACGAAAGTGTAATATATGACTCATAAGAAAAGCGGATATATTAAAAAGATAACCCATTTAAGGATTAATGTCAGCGGGCTTAGTATATACCACTGGAAATTTCAGCAAATTCTGACACCATGAAATATTTTTCCATGGGAGGGGGGGGGGGGGGGGGGCAAGACAAAATTTGGTGAAATTTTCGAGATTTCCAGCATTGGGATTGGCATTGATTTAAATGGGAGACTGCTGTGACTTAGTCAAATCAGTATCTTTTTAACACGAAAAATTTAATTACTCAAAATCTACACCGTTTTTTTTTATTTTTATTTTTACATCAGCATAACAATATTTATTTTTTATTTTGTTCTTTATTTTATGGACTAAAAATATTTTCAGTTCATCATCGGAAAATATTTAGCAATATTGACATTAATCCTTAATAACATAAAAAAGTACACAAAATTGTCTCCCTGCCTAACACAAAATATTAATTAAATCTCATTATGTCCCCAGACATGGCACTACTGTGACATCGACGGTCGTCAGGCGAGTTTCCTGTGTCCCAACGGCACCCAGTTCAACCAAGCAGTGTTCGTCTGTGACTGGTGGTTCAACGTACGCTGCGATCTCAGTCCTGCACTGTACGCCATCAACGACAGACTGTACCGACGACCGTACCACGACACCGCCAAGCCACACCGCACCATTACCAAGGAGCTCTTGGAGAACATCTTTGTGTGAGCACCACAGACCTGCAGCACGTGCCATCACCAGAAAACGAGAGAACACCACGAGGTCCTGTAGAGGCGCCACACAACATCATTACTTGTTGGAGAACACCTTCGTGTGAGCACTAGAAGAAGCAGGTGTCGAGTGTTTAATTTAAATGCTTTCACTTCATTTTTTAAATTTGCTCCATCAAATAAGTATTGTCAACCTACAGAGAAAGATATAACAAACAAGAGTGGTTCAGTGCACGGACATAAATGTTTACCAAGAAATGTGAATGTATAGAAAAGTAGCAATTATTCACTGACGATACAAAATTTTAATGACTTAATGGTGTATTATTTTTAATATTTTACTTGTGTGTCATTGACAGGTATTTTAACCCAAAAGATACGAAGTTAATGTTGTATCAAGCCATTTTGTATAAGGGTATTATTAGAATCTGTGAGATCATTATATTAATAATTTATCTTCTTGTCCAAATAATTGTGTGTTTTAATGAGCAGCTGCTCGCAAAGTAAGTTAAACACTATAGTGTACTTTTTTTATTCCAGTAATATTATAATTAAATATAATTATGACTCCTTTTTGAAGCAAACAATAATATTAAACAGAAATAATTCAAGCAAAACTAGTACTGCTACATTGATATTATTGAATTTATACGAACATTTAAATTTTATGGGAAAATATCGTAGACTTCAAACAAATTGAAATTAATTAAAAGACAACAATAAGTTCAGCAAGAGTTAATTGTTGGCATTTCTGTCATATTATAGTGTCAGTAAGGATAAATTAAAAAACTGTAATACAATATATGACATTTAAAAAGTTTGCCTTGCATTGTTTTCAAAATAACTAAAATTATTATTTTTTATTTTGTAAAAAAAAAATACAAATCTAACATATTAAGATCAGAAATTTATGCAAATTCACACTATTTTAATGTATTTAATATGAAATTGATTTGTTCTTCATTCATTTTAAATTGTAACTTTCATCTTGTGTTTGTAATAAATAAATGTGTTATAATAATTAATTTTTAGTATAAGATTTATAAGATTAAATGTAATCTCTACATTTTATAATATAATAATAATTATTTTTCGAGGTTCATTAAATTATGGATATTTTCGAGAAGAAATGTGTTTGAATGTATGAGTGCCACAGTTTTATTTCTAAATCCTATCTGAATTATGATTATGTGTGTCTAGAATAAATAATTTCAAACACAATATTTCTGATTTATGGACTTCAATATTCATAATAACAATTGTCTTGCTGGAAAAAAGCATTAGATCAGGCTCGGACTGGCCATAAGGCTGGGTCAGGGATCCCTGACTGGCCCCTCAGATTTTTAACATAGGAGCATAGGAAAAGTGGCCTCAAACCCCCTAAAAAATGGCCCCTGCTGCATGTAATGCATATTTGGCCCTGACTGGCCCCTAGCTTCCCAGTCCGAGCCTGCATTAGATTTCTCTTTTAACATTGCAGCAGTGTGTCTCCAAGAACAAGCTAGGCAAGGTATGAATCAAGATGATAAACATCGACGGAGAAACTCTCAAATGTTTATTCATGAGGTCTCCAATAAAATATTATTGACTAACACAATGCACAATTTGTCGCGGTAGCCCACTGAGGTCGCCTTCAGATTAAATCTGCAACTTGTTTATTTATATGAACTAGATTGTAAAAGTCTAGACATTTCAAGTTATATTAAAATATAAACTAAACCTAACAAAAAATTTCAAAGCATTATAAACATATAGTAGGTTTGAGTGAATGTACTGTACTTGTTATATTGCATACTTATTGATGAAGTAAGTCCAAAGCTATCTTTCAGGTGGTACTTGCTGTGCAGTCAATTAGGGTAATTTTCGTGGACAAATCCTCATACAGAAATCTGAAGTATGAATGGAAAATAATTTTTCATTCAAAATCAGAAGACCTCTAATTTATAAAATGCGGGGAGGGGATAGGAGAAGTTAAACTCAAATAACTTTAATAATTAACGAGGAAAAAAAAATTTTTTTTCCCCCTTCATCATGGTACTGGTACGTTACTTATGGAAAAAAGTTTCCGGCGGGCAACAAACACTCGAAGCCTGCAACCCTAGAGATGCAACGAGATGATCGTCGAAGAACAAAACATGAATGGCTGCCTCACGTCACGCGAGCTTTTTATTTCAGCACACCAGCACTGTTTAATATTATAATCATGGAATCATTATACTCATCATTGAATTGTATTCATGGAATTGCTAAACTGGAATACTCCATTCTATGTAGGGTTGAACTAAAATTTGACCCCCAATTAACCCACATCTATAATTATACCAGAATGATTTTTTATAGTGAGTACTGTGCGTAGGTGAGCGTGTGAATAAAATGTATCGGAAAGAATCACACATGCACCTGTTTAACTACCATATTTTTTATAAAGAAAAATGTTAATAAATCTTACCACGTCTTTTTTAAAGGTTAATTACAAAACAATCCACGCAACAACAAACATATAAAAAAAGCTGTGGATGAATTGCATGGGAATTAAGATTAGAAGGGTTCACATGAGTGCGAGATAAAAATAGTTGTTGCAGGTCCACTTTCTCTGTATACAAAGGTGAGTGGCGTGTGAGCGAAGAGGTAGTGGGCGGTGCACCACCCGAGTTTTCCCGCCCTGGCAGCGTGCGTGGTGCCTCAACTATGCGTGCAGCTGGATTAATTGAACTTGGCTCGATATGTTTTTAATTATTTTCGCGTAAGAAATAAGATATCAAAGTTAATTATCGAGATTTTGTATGCAAGAAATAAAAAATATTAAATCCCATCGTTTCGATGTGAAAATATCAACATTAAATTTCATAATATAATACGACGGTGATTAAATATTATCAAGATTGTGGTCAGTTTTTTTTTATGTGTGGCAGTTTATTCATGTCAAAATAAAAGCAAGGGGCAAAAAAATAACCTTGGATCAAATCTTAAAAAAAAAAGTAACAAAAAATTGCATTTTTTAAATGAGTGAAATATAATATATGATAATGGACAACATACATGAAAAAATTTTATTACAGAAATGAATAGAGGGTACCAAATTATGATACTCTGAATTTTTTCAGATTTTTTGGAGACCCGGAACTGTTTTTAAATAATTATTGAAAGTCCTGTGATTTCAGTTGGCACCTCTGAATTCTTAATAAAAAGGATAGAGACTGGACGCCTATTGACGCCTCCAGGGGGCGTGGCCGCACTTTTAATAATTATTTAAAAATAGTTCTGGGTCTCAAAAAAATCTGAAAAAATTCAGAGTAGCATAATTTGGTACCCTCTATTCATTTCTGCAGTATTTTTTTTTCATGCATGTTGTCCATTCAGTAAGTTTGCTACAAACAAAATATAATTATTAGATTTATTTATTTATTATTATATTTATTCAAAAAACAGACTACAGGTTAGGTAATCCGATTATAAAGAATACAATAGTTCATACAAATTCTTAGTTAAAATACACACGTACAAAAATTATTATATAACTAAAATCTTGGTAACATATAATACATTATATTTATATTACATAATTAATCATGCATTTGAGTTATTTACATATCCTTGCAATTTCTTGCGAAGATTGATGGAAAATGTCAAGCTCGTATTTACTGTACAGTTCATTGCAAAATGATTGAACTCTGGAAATAAAAGAATATTTATCAATATCAATTCTTGAGTTTGGTATGTAGAAAAGGTGAGATGATCTGTTTTGTGTCGCTGGTACATTTAGACTGAGCTCAGCTAGAATTTCAGGACAGTCTGATTTTCCATCGATTAACTTCTTAAGAAAAAAGATATCACTCATATCGCGTCTGTATTTAAGTGTTGTTAGAAGACAAAACTCACTAGAATTTGTCTTTATTTTGAATCATCCATGTTATTATACGAAGTTTACATGCATGACAGCGTCGAATATGAATTTGACAAAACATAAGATTAGCGTGATCATTGGACAACCTCCATGAATTTTTTTATTGCAGAAATGAATAGACGGTACCAAATTATGCCACTCTGAAAATTTTCAGATTTTTTTTAGTCCCATGCAGAACTATTTTTAAATAATTATTGAAAGTGCGGCCACGCGCCCTGGAGGCGTCAATAGGCGTTTAGGCCCTATCCTTTTTATTAAGGATTTAGGGGCGCCAACCTAATTTACAGAACTTTCAATAATGGACAACATACATGAAAAAAAAATTATTACAGAAATGAATAGAGGGTACCAAATTATGCTATTCTGAATTTTTTCAGATTTTTTTGAGACCTGGAACTATTTTTAAATAATTATTGAAAGTTCTGTGATTTCAGTTGGCACCCCTGAATCCTTTATAAAAAGGATAGTGCCTGGACGCCTGTTGACGCCTCCAGGGGGCGTGGCCGCACTTTCAATAATTATTTAAAAATAGTTCTGGGTTTCAAAAAAATCTGGAAAAATTCAGAGTAGCATAATTTGGTACCCTCTATTCATTTCTGTAATAAAAAATTTTCATGTATATATGTTGTCCATTATTTTAAACTATTACTGGGATTCAAAAAATCTGAAAAAAATTAGAGTACCTTCTATTTATTTCTGCAATAAAAATTTTTCATGCAGGTTGTCCACATGGACTGATCCGAATTAGACGCGGTCATGTAAAAGTGATGAAAATCACCTAAGACAGACAATAAAAGTGTTGTGCGGCCTCGGTAAACTTATTCCCGACCGCGGGCGGCAGATCATCCTGCCCTTGGCGTGACCCTGACATTCACTGGATCACCTGACCAACCGGTCGTCTGTAAATTACCACGAGCACTTATTGAAATTACCGTGTTGAAGTTCATAAATAAATATCAAACTTACGTGCATTGTAAGTAGGCTGCATTGTACAACTTTTAAAAAGTAAAAGTTTGAGCCTTCTTAATATGACCAAAAAAAAAAACAAAAAAAAAAGTTAAAATAGAGGTATTTGATAATATTAAAAAAAAAAGTTTATTACACATTTCACCTTTAAATTATTATATATAGAAAAATTATATAATATAGCTCGATCTCATGTATAATTGAGATAATTACAACTGTACAGTATGAACATGTTATAAATATTATACCACG
Organism: Siphlonurus alternatus; assembly: GCA_949825025.1. Lineage (NCBI taxonomy): Eukaryota > Metazoa > Arthropoda > Insecta > Ephemeroptera > Siphlonuridae > Siphlonurus > Siphlonurus alternatus. The sequence continues at coordinate 31,753,416 of OX463782.1, forward strand.
TCGTGTGTTTTCTCAAAATTAGTGTAGTCTCTTTGGTACCAAAGAAAAAAAAAAAAAAAAAAAAACAGTCATGGCACCATATATTTACTGGTACCAATGTATTAAAATAAATAGCATAAAATATCATGTTTTGCTCGTCTGTGTCGACAGAACAACGATTAATTAATATTAATCCTTTGTAAACGTCTTCACTTGTAAGATTTGTGTTGAGGCATTTACGTTTTCCCCTGCCAATTGGATATAGTCAACCGATTTTTTTTTCTAATTTAATTACTCCACCCTCCTTCCCGGGTATATTCACTTATTTAAGGTCATTAATTTTTCCCTGCAAATATTGCAAATCATTATGATGATTACAAAACAAAAACATCACCTTGCCCCTGCAATATATGCAACTTGCTTTATTTGGTTGCTGAACAAGTTGCCTAGCCTCCAGGCTATTTTATTGACAACAGTTCAAGTTAGCACACAAAGAGGTCTCTAGTGTACAGTACATAATACATAACTATGAAGGTGTAAATTTAAACTTTTTTATCTTAAGGTAGAGATAATGTCAGTCAGCTGTTTTTTTTTTAGCTCTATTTGATTAACATGTTAACCTTAGCAAATTCACAAAAATTCTGAAATTTTTTTGAGAGGCCTAAAATGCCTAAAAGCCATAGAAAAAATTTCAAAACAATTTAACGAGACGATTTTTTTAAATTAATTTATTTAATTTTCAGCATAGGGCTTTCCCACGGAGAGACAAACTAAAAAATTAATTTAAAAAAATCAGCTCGTTAAATTGTTTTGAAATTTTTTCTATGGCTTTTAGGCACTAATATCTGCCTCTCAAAAAAATTTCAGAATTTTTGTGAATTTGCTAATAAGGTTTACAAGTTAATCAAATGGAGCTAAAAAAACAGCTGACCGACGTTATCTCTACCTTAATTCTCAAATCTGCATCTACTTGTTCAATGAAGAAATTAGGTACGGGTAATTTATACCAATTTATATATTATACCAATTTATAAATTACCACCAATTTATATTTAATTTTAGGTTGCGTAATTATATGTATATGATATTGTATGACAGTGCTGCTGTCAATGTAAAAATAATGTAAATAACATTGCAAGATATTGTGATAAAAACTTTTAAACATTTGTGTACAGTGTAGTGATTAAAAAAAAATTCTAATATAATCACAAATTTCTAGTATTTTCTGAAATAAAGTGTACAAAAAATAATTACTTGATTAATTTGATTTGTTTTAAATAATTATTTAATTTTTTCAATGACGTTTAAAACAGGTAAATTAAAATTTATTATAATATTAAATTTAGTATTATTTAATTATTAAAATAAAGTCCTGTTTCTGTTTGTTTAGCATTGATTTGCAAATTCTATATAGTTTTAGCAGGGAATACCATGATCTATTCCCTGATTTTAGTGTTAGTTGTTTTTTCAGTGTATAATATGTTATTAAAATTCTTGATTGTTTGACTAAAAATCAATTTATAATATAAGGTTAAGGTTATAATTAAAAATAATAATAATAATAATATGTGTTTTCTTTCGTGGTTTTTGTCTTTTTTAAGAAATGGTACAAACTTGCAGCAGGGCTAAAAAATCCTCTATTCTTGTGATGAAAGTGATTATATTACTTACCGTTAATTCTTGATACAAACGTTAGTTCAAAATATTTGTTTATAAATAGTTAAGTTAAACGTTCTTTCAAAGTTTGGCAGCTGACAAATTTGAAAAGAGAACAATACTTTTTAATTCTGATCTATCAAAATTTTACTAAAACAGGTATGCATACTGTATAATGAAAATCGTAATAAAGGATATTACTACAATACGATTCATATGTATATTTTGTTTTATAACAAATTGTAATAATTTGAAACCAAATTTGTGTTTCAGAATGTTTTTGGAAATCATCTCCAGTCTGGTGCTCCTCATTACAGTGTACTTAGTAGAGACAGTATGCTTGACGAGGAACGTAGCATCCAACCTACGCTACTTGATTTTCGTCACAACCGGAGTATTCATCTTGACCGCGCTACTTGGTGAGTATTAATTATAGAACATACTAAATATTTGGGACACTCTTTTTGAGCCAGGGTCATCTTTATTTTGTATTATTGTTCAATAATGGGTAAATAATTTATCCCAGCATTTGTTAATTTAACTATTTGTATAAAAAAAAGTAGTATATATTATGATCATGCAGTATAATAAAAGATTATTTTGTTATAAAGTACAATAAACTCAGATTTAGTGTATATAATATGTATATTAGCCAGGAATAATAAAAAAAAAAGTTGAGGAGCGTTTGCCATTTGATGACAGAGGGTATGAGCGTCCCTTTTCCGTTAACAAAAATTTTTTATTGCTGAAATTTGTAAAAAAAAAAAAAGTAAAAGCACCCTTTTTAGCCAATATGAGGGCGTTTCAACATTTTTTTTTAGACTATCAGTATTCAGAATTGACCGCCATAAGTCGTGGAAGGGAGTGTTCAATAAATAGCCCTGATTAAAATTCTTCTTTAATTTTATATGCTACTGATTAACACATATTTACCCGGTTTATTGTCCTGCAACTATCAACAATAACAACAGCTAAATCATGAAAATTACATCATAGTTTCTAACTTTTAATTTTGTCCCCCAGGATGGACGACATCGATGGTCACCTCTAACCTGTGTTTGGCGGGCAGCATCGCCGTCGCTGGGGTGACGATGGCCCCCCTCCAGAACTACTTCAGGTCTGATGCAGTGAACCGAGAGGTCGCGCGCCTCACCGCTGCTGCAGTTGACTACTCTGACGACGAGTGACCCCACACCATACTGCTAGGGGTGACCCTTCCTTTCCTCCAGTCACTCCCTTCTCTCCCTTGTCACCTCCTAGCTCAAAAGCTCAAATTAAATTAATTTGCAGTGATGTATTCTTTTTATAAAATAAACTTGTTTATAAAATAATTTACAAGTATATATACAGTTTTTTTTTTTTTTTTTTTTTTTTGCTAAAAAATTAATAATTAAGTAACATTTGTTTTTGCAAGATTTTAATTCTGAACTGAAAACAAAATTTAATTTATGTTTATTTATAATAATTATGCTGTAGAGAACACCAGTCGATATAAATGTATAACTTTGTAAACTATTTTTGTTCAAATTTTTAATTTTAAGGTTATGAATGTTATGATGATAGAACATAATATATACTACTCTATTATAATATTTACTTTTTATTGTTTTGGTATCTACAAGGAAACTTAAAAATTTAATGTACATATAACAAAGTTAAGAGCATAATTTTATTAGCTAGAAATGATGACTTTATTTTAGTCTTTGTTCAACGATAATATATAATGTTCATGTTAACATATTTATTTTACACTACATTTTGGAAATAGCTGATCAACTCAAAATACAAAGTAAATTTTACTCTGCTAAAAATAGTTTTTGCTATAATTACTCTATGATCTCTGATTATTTGGCATCGTTTGATATGCCTCTCTATATTGCCGCTTTTTGTATTTTTACACTTCAATACCAGACGGCACAACTACACGATTGATACGATGTAGGACCCCGATGTCTTTCATTAAGTGCTGCCACCTATCGTTTCGCAAGGTAAACACAAATGCCTTCACTTTCGTCTATTCATTCAAGTCTACTCCAGTGATTACTATAATCACTATATCAGGTCATCGCGCTTCTTCGCTTCTTCGTAGAAGAACGATAGACCTTTAATTATTATTGATATTTAGTTTTTTGTTGATGCTGTAAATTATCTTTAAAAATCACACAGCTAATATTTAGTAAAATATTATAGATGAAAACTTTGATAATGGCGATTTACTTTTATGAGATTCGATCCACAAATTTAAAATACTACATGCAGATGGTATTATTCTTCGTATATATGATATATATTATATGCAGGTCATAAGTACATTAAAATTTTGTTAATGACCCGTATTTACTACAGTAACAACAGCTTTAATAATCAGAAAAAAAAATCTTCAATTTTCCTCATAACAGTTATGATTAAACATTATTTTTTATTTTTACATTAGCAAAAAAATAATAATTTAGTTTTTACTTTCAATTTTTATATAAGATTAACTTCGGTGCGAACATTATAAAATTATATCCTCGTGCGCAAATTGGCTACATCATAAAACAGATTGAATCAACTTCTGTATAATAATATCCATCATTGATGAGGAGGCGTACAACCTGTACTTACGTCGTTTTCTCTTGAACTTGTCCCACGGCACAATAAGAGAGCACTGTTTACATGGAAGCTTTCCATTTCTATCAGAATAATTTTTGCTGGAGTCAAAATACCGCCGCGTTATCCAATTGAGCGAGAGTTCTAATTCATCCTGTAATAATCCCCCCCCCCCCTGTCAGTAATTTTTGTTGAATTTATTACGTTCTGAAGGTATTAGCTAGAGGTCATTGAGTCCAGTTAGTAAAAAAATTTTGTAACAGCCGTTGATTATATCATGAAAGGCTGTAATATTATAATACTTGAATGCATTTTTTTCTTCAAGTGGCACGTTCTTCCATATATACTCAATAAACAAAATTATTAAACTGTTAAAGAACTCGTGATAAAAAAGCAACTTTTTATAGCTTTAAATTGTTTGCTTACACTGAAATTCTTAAAAATGAATAACAACAACAAATATTTTGCTACACTATGCAGATTCTATGTATTTTTTTATGACGAAAAATGAAGAGAATGAGAATAAAATTTGCATGATACCAAAGACCTAGAATCCCACGGTTTGAGGCAAATGCTTGTCTGAAATATTATTAATTTTAAAAGATATTTTCACTGGAGGTACCACCAAAAATAAAGTAAGATATTATTGTTTTTTGGTGTCAATGACTGCACAGACTTCCAGATCAGCCGTTTTCGGTTTGCTAATAAATTATAAAAAAAAAAAAAAATAAAAAAAAAAAAAAAAAAAAAATAAAAATAAAATAAATAAATTGACTTTCTACTCTCACCCTGAGAAAAAAATATAAACAATAAATTTGATATTTAAGTGCGTTGATATATCGGACATATTTTGATAAACCGTGAAATATTTTAGAATGGACCAGAAATGTAAAAAAGCTTTCACAGGAAACACAAATCATGATATAATCCTTTGAACATGTAATCATAAAAAAAAATCTTCAGATTATTTCGAGTGGAACGGACCAATTTTTTTAAAAGACTGCTCGGCCATGCCAGTGAATTGGGATCGATTTAGATAACACTAATCTCTATAATAATATTATGTTTATGCTATTGTTGAAAGAGCCACTAGAGCGAAGAGAAGGTTAGGATTGTTGCTACATGTAATAAACGAAGGATGTGCGGTTTGTACTTAATATAGGAAATATATATATATATTTATATAATAATTAACTTTCTCGATTAAAGCGCATGGAATCTGATGTATATATCATTACGTAAAAAACATCTCATTGTTAACCGGCGTAATAATTATTAAAACTCATGGTATTTAACTTACAGAAAGTACAAAGAACGTTTTACATAGTTATAAAGTTATTTATTTTCTGTAAGAGAGAGTACACAGATTAAGGAATTTGTGTTACAATTTGTTCGTTTACGCGCAATATATTCTAGAAATTGTACACCTGGTAAAATGTATTATATAATGATATATTGTTTTTTGTTCCATGTATTCAGACATTGTTGACAGGAAGATTTACGATTCGTTCATCATAAAATAAGTTCGTTAAATTTATGCTGTGACACAGTAATTAACATTCATGCAGATAAATTTTTGTAATTTCATTGATCGTTTTTAGTGCGAATCAAACACAGCAAGCTTCTTCTAATTAATCAAGATACTCATCAAGTTGCTGAAAGTGCAAGTTTCACGCTTCTTGAGTGCATTGAAAATTAATAATTTTAAAGAGGGGCCAGTGTTTTAATTATACCGACGTCTGTGAAATACAATCAGGAAGTCGAGAAACTTGCACTTCCGTTAAGAGGGATTTTTTTTTTAAATATATACATTTGGCGGTTGGATTTTGTTTAATTAAAATCTATATACTCTACAATCCGCTATAATATTGTAGACAACTATTTATGGGGGTCAGGCTCAAATAAGAATATATTTGCTATGTTACAAATATATACATTTATTCAAAATTACGTTACACGATTTCTCTATACGTGACACGCACCGGGCCTGTGCCGTGTCACTCCTGCCTGAGGGCTAGCTGTGCAGGTAATGCTCGAGCTGCTATATTGAACTTTACCTTGCACTCGCGTCAGCAAATACCGCTGAGTGCATCGCAGCTACGAACACACCGCTCTTCAACATCCTGAGCACATGCTGACTCAGGCTCAGTACTTTTCCATTTTTAATTATACAAAACTGTGGGTTACAATATTATTGTGGCAAATGCGTCTTAAGAACTATTTTTTCCCTGCATGAAAAGGCTCCTCTAGGACCTCCGGCTCTGACAGAGCATCCTGGTTCTTAACTACGATCCAGGATATTGATTTTGTTTGGACAATTTTATAGTCAGCTGTTCTTGACGGGTCTTTTGCAATGTATGAATACAATACATAACATGGCTCTATATTTTTAATAAATATATATATATTGGATTTAAATTAACTATAATGTAAAAATTAAACGTTCACCATTCAGATTACAAAATATAAAAGCAGGTGAATGACACTTCAATCAACATTCAATTTGATGTTTGTCAATCGATTAGTCATGCAGCAGAGAACCATTTTATTAAATGAAGCCGAAATGAGGTAGACACTTTCTATATCAGCTTCACATTAAGAATATTAACCTTGAGAACCTTTTATTTTTAACTGTAGTAGAACATTCTACATAATAAAATATACATGACAATAATTTTTTATATTCCACTTAATAGAACTGCAGTAACGATTTTATTTTAATACATCACGTTTTTTAGTGTAAATTCTTCATATATGTTTAAGGTCACTTATATATTATATAGAATTTTGCACTGTAAATTAAAGTAAGGTAGTAAATTTTTATAAGTAACGAAGAAAGTGTTAATATGCAGAAAATTGGACTGTGGGAAAAAAAACACAAAAAGCACTATTCTGCCAACATTAAGCAAAGTGTGATAATTAAGAGATTTTTGTCATATCTTTTGTGTGGTTACATGACGAAATGCACTTGCAAATAGGGTGAAGTATTTAGTGTGAAGTCGGTCCACCAGGACGATAATAGATAGTTTCCTTGTTGTTGTCAAATGATTCAAAGAATTTATATAACAACTTTCTATTATAAACAATATTTACTAAGGTCATTTTTTTATTTAGTAAAACGCAAAAACATCATATCATTATGTTATAATTATAACGATCAAACTGTTTTAAACTATTATGTCATAAAGACAGGAAAACAGCAACAACAGGTTGTCGAATGGCTAAAATTATTGTTATTAACAATTTTACCAATTAATTAATTTGTTTTTGTGTTGCAAGAAATGCTATAAAATTTAATTTCCGAATCAATATAAAATTATAACAAACCTTGTTTAATAAAATTATTTTAAAAATTGAAACTCAAGTACAATAAAACTTACAAAATATTTTTATTTCAATTGCCTTTTTTGATAAAGTTTTAACTTTATAAAATTAATACCTATCTCAACTTTGACCTGAGTATTTATATAATTCACACCTTTACCTGAGAAACCTTCACCTCCAGGTACAAAGTTATTAGTGCAGTCACGCGTTAACCTTGTTGAAAGGTGAAAGGTAGCTGCTACATTTTACTGCAATAATATTTTTCTCACGTCAGTTTTCATATTAATTCTAATATACTTACGTGGGTGTTACCAAGGACATTGTGACGTCATGACTTGGTCTGATTGTTAGACACATTGTTGCAAGGTCGGACGGAGGTCCGGTCTGCTCGAGATCCGCACGGTAGGAATTTAACTTCCTTAAGGCGGATTTCCATGGAGCGTGGAAAGCGAGAAAATCGCGTGCCATAGCCAATCAAAGGCTCGGAATTTCCTCGCCTTGCGGGGGGCGTTTTTTTGCCAACATGGCCGCCATACGAGATTGAAGCAAGTGCGCTTTTCTCGCCCCGCCAAGCCTCGCTCGACATCGCTCCATGGAAATGAGCCTTTATCCTAGCACGAAATTTCATGATCATTATCTCCAGGCAAGGCAGTTTCCAAGGAGGAGACTGCCTTGCTCCAGGGGGGGATATACGAAAATAAATTAACTTTACAATGATTTTACATGTTTTTATAACTATATAATCACGAAAATATAATATATTTTTATATACTAATTAATCTTATTAATACAAGGTTTACGTTTCAGTTTCAAAGTTACACGTGATTTCATTTTTTTTTTTATAAAATGTTTTACATAAATTTATGACAGTAATATAAGCTAGTAGAAATTTATTTACGAATAGATAACATTTTCATTTTAACAAAAAAATAGCCTTATTATTTTGACTCTCGTCTCCACTAATTAGAGGCGTGCCGGTCTTGGAGTTTCACTTTTGTCTCACGTGAATTGTATACGTCTCACGTGGCATCACAATCACGCGAGGACATCAGCTGGACCAGTTTCTCACTGATGCTCAACGCAAGTTAGGAGTTTTATTCGAAATTCTGTGATATTTTACTTTTATTGAAACTAAATTATAAAATTAAAACTCGCATTATTCCTCATTTTATTCAATTCCATGCAGGCACTATATACCGAATTGTATTACTAGTATGGCATTATAGGTAGCTAAAGAATGACTATGCCATATATATTACTAATATAACTCAGTCGTATATATACACTGCATGTGCCAGGAAATTAGTTATACTGGAAGTTATTCAAGATAACATTAAATTTGTTCTTCAATTTTGAAGCCACTCTTCGAAATGAAACCATCGAACGAACAGTTTTATAATCCCCATCTACATTGGTGATATAACTGCATTATTTTATGATTTTGGGGGCGAAAGAAAAATTAAAAATTGCCCTATCCAACGGTCTTCAAAATAATAATTATTTTACAGTCATATGCATGGATCGATTGTCTATAGTCGCTCCGGTTTTGAAGCAACTCACAAAAACAAGACACTTTGCTTGCTCAACCATTACTGTAATATACAACTGAAAGTTATATTCAAAATAAATCATCTATATTGAAAAAAAGAAAGAAAAATAATCAAACGTTGCAAATTAATGAATTTCCTAATAGCTATCGCAAAAAATAGACTACCTTTTGGTCGATGCCCTTTCAAACAATTAATTAACCCCGGCTTGTAAAAACAGTTAAAATTTTCATACAACTTTTATATACGGATGTTTTCTTGCTTCCTCCGTCTATAAAAGATTTTTACTATTATAAGAAAACTCCTGACTGGATCAATGCAGGTTAACTCAGCGCCGGAAACGAGCATCAGGTTAGAAAGACGTCTCACACCTTGTTAACACAAACAAAATATCGACACTGCTTTACGACATCATAAACAAAATCTTCTCTCAGCATAAAGCTATTAATTTCTAACACCAAAAAATTAAATTTAAATACAAAGCTAATAAAAATAATCAATTAAGAAAGTGAAAGTGTTTATTGTTTTTGTCATTGGCGATAACAACATCTTCCGCTGTCTTCTTCGAGTTGCTCACATAAATTCAAAATAAGATAATTATGAACATATAAGGAGTGCATTATCAAAACATTTTATCAGCCTATCCAGTTTGATAATACCCAGTGTGGTGATGGAAAGTAGACAAATATTTTCTAAAAATGCAAGGCGTATTAATGAAGCTGATTATATGACGTCATAATGGACATCTGGTGGATTTTAATTGAGTGATTCAAAAAGTAGTATTATTTTTAATAACAAAGTCGCTACTATAAAGTACACATGTATAATAGTTAAGTCATACTAACTTTATCGAGGAGGTTTTCAATTACATCTCTTTTTGCTTTATGAGGTCAATACTTTGTTTTAAATTGTAACGAAAATATAATTCCAAGAAACTCTATTTCCCATGGTCTTCAATTCTAATATATTGATCTGAATATCATGCTTACATAACACACGACGTAAACATAAATAATACATAATCATATAGTTATTTCACAGTTGTTACACACAGACTGATTAACGTATCAGTCGTTGAAGCGAGACGATGAGATGATTTCTAACCCAAATAGTTAAGGTTGGAGGAATGCAGGGGGGGATGCTCTGGACCAGGTGACGCCTGAATGCGCGCGAGAGTCATCCTCGGTCCTCCTCGGAGGATATGAAAGTTCATGAAAGTTGCAGCCGGTCAACAGATTTCAAATTTTTGTATACAGTGAAAAGTCACTGCGTCATTCAAAATGCACACAAATAAAAAATATATCGTAAACTCATCATCTATAATTCTTTAAATGAAGTGTTAAACCGTGTTTTAATTAATTGAAAGGTTAAGTGTCTTACACATTTTAAATATTTAGAACAAGTTCGTGTTTTTTTTTAATTATTTGGCAAGCATGAAGACGAAGTTTGTTGAAATTATAATTGAACGACTCAATTTTTCATTAGATTCACTCTGACAATGATCTATTACAATATGAAATATACTATACAAATAAACCGCAAGAACTATATTAGTAAAAGGGAGAAAAAAATATCTATATAAGAGTTACGACTTTATAAAAAAAAACAGAAACACGACTGTTAATTCTGATTTTGTAACCTCTTTTGCATTGAGCAACACAGGTAATACGTGGGAACTGAGTGATACAGATTAATGCAGTATCAGTTGGGACGCTCAACAGGACAAGGGAGTTGGGTTCTCGGAGATTTTAACGACCGGTCTCCCTTCACTCGCCTGAGATCGAACCCGGCCCTTCCAGCAGCAAAAACTGACCACACTGACCGGTTTGTCACTTTCCATCTGATTGTGATTTAATTGCTACTGCATGCATGGGAAGCTATTTAAATATGGTATAAATTAAGAGTAGCGTAAATTTAATGACAGTTCAATGGATCATATTATGAAATTATATAGATAACAAAAAATATAAAATTTAACGTATTAACCTCAATATTCTTGTAAGTTACACTTTTTTACCATTTCAAGATTATCAATTTTGTGAACAAAAATATTAACTGAACTAAAAAGAGCAAAAACGACTAGAAACAAAAATGACGGTCATTTGCACTATAAAAGTGAAGAGATTGGTGTGAAAAATTCCGTTGTTGTGCCAACAACTGGGGACTCCACCCAACAGCTGTCACTGCAAGGCAGGCGGATGAAAGTGATTCTCCCACACCGACGCAAGTGACCGAGATGTGGCTTCCTTCCCATCAGAATATTTAATTATCACACCGATTGTTAAACATTTTGTACCATAATTAATAAATCTCAGATGTTTACCGAGAGTGTAAAATATGACTCACAATTAACGTGTCTAGAAAACTAGAAAGCCATTCCAATAATACAGAATTTATCAAGAGCAGTGACTCCAAGTTAATTTTGCAACTCCTAAAATTAAACATTTCAGTGTGATCACTATAATTTAAGACTGACCGTTCGATATTAATGCTTGATATTCGACAGCAAACTTAATAAGTGAATGATATAATAGCCTTGGCAAATTTGTATACAAGCAGATTTGTCACTTTCCATCATATTTAATTTCATGCATGATTTTCATTTGTCGCTTAAACAAATTTAAAATTTTCAACACTATAATTCATTGTCGTTAAATCAAAATGATATATTTGCATGTAATTCTACATTTTATTATTATACTTAAGTCTTTACAATAAGGAGAAAGATATTTTTAAACAAAAAAATATAGAACACTAACAGTTGATATGAATTACAGCCACTTAACTGCATGTGTATTTGCATAAATTAACTGATGTAATACATAAATATTACACACTTATACCAGCACAAGTACCTTCTCCAATTGCAGTATCATAAATCATAAACCGAGAACTACATATTATTATAATGAGCACCACATGCAGCTATATAAAATAAACTTTTCATTTTATTTTTGCATTTATATATAGAGTAAAAAGCTAGCAAATACTGCATGCATGCCAATTAACGTACAGATAGCCTTTATAAACTTGCAAAACGCGTAATTAAAACTTTGATTCATGAATTAATTCACGCATTACATCATGCAGTGTTTGTACAGTTACGGCACGTATTCAAGAGATGTAGAAATTACACGGATAGTGATCTTTATGAGTTCTCACGTCCATTGCGGGGCTGACATCGCCAGCAGGTGATAATGCCTTGACCCAGACTGCGTATACCAACTTAAATTGTGGTGTACTCTCTCGTTGAGGGGTTTTGCCACGAGGAGGGCAAACCACAAGAAAAGAATTAATATATTAATTCTTTGCCCCTTGAGGAAAGTAAAATAACACCTATGTTAAGCATTGTCATGGAGAATTTCTCTTGTTATTGGAACAAAAGAAATGTTCTACCATCTTAATATACCGATACATCAACCAATATTATATCAGAGAATATATAGGTTGACCTGCATGTTAATTCTTTAAGTATATGCATCAACGTTATTATAAGTCTATTACCATCCATTGGCGACGGAATTTCTCTAAGGCAAGGGCAACCTCCATGCATTTCACAAGTGGCAGATTTGTATTTTAGGCTTAAATCCTCTTAACAGCTATAATAATATACAGATATTTATACTCCAGATACATGATACAGCAGAGCTAACAATAAAAAAATGTGATATTATGATACGGGTTACACTCCCTATTTGACGTATAGGGGCTAAGTGAAAGGAAAAGGCGCAGTACAAAAATTGTCAGAACCATTGGTGCAAATCATTTTTTAATGTTATATAATAACTTCATACATATCACGTGTACGTTTTTTTAACGTTTAAAATATCCATGAATCCTGGTTGTTAAACTAATATAATCATTACAGCTCGGACACTGGGAAACATTACGAAATGTTCCATAAAAAAATCGAACATTATCACACACACAAATCTATTAAATGGTTAAAACATGTAAAGTGTAAAAGTGATGCAAGTGTTACAACTTAACTAGTTAAATAACAACGATGATTCCACGCACTGATTCTCTCTACAACCAACTTAACCGCAGAGTTTCGCGTGTCACTTAATGGTTTAACGTGTTGTACCACCAGCCGGGCTGGTTGTGGCTCGTGGCGAACACAACATGCCCCAAAATAAGACATGCTTTGCGACACTCGTGCTTTACTTCGTCTTGGTGTCCGGTGTCAACAAAACGTCGCACATTTGGTTTTACCACAGTAAAAAAAAAAAAAAAAAAAAAACATTACTATAACAATACTATACTATATTTTTTTATAAAGTAAAAAATGATTGATTTAATTAATTAATTTGTTCTTTTTTTGCGGCATTGAAACATTTTCATCATGTGTGCTCTTCAAAAATAAAGGACACTTTCATGAAGAAAAAAAACTGTTTTTATAATTTAACAACTCTCTATAAGATAGCGACAAAACTTAACTAAAAAAGTAATCAGATCTACATGCTATAGATGTAGGACAGATAATATGTAAGGTAGATAATATGTTGTTTATTAAGTTGGCGCAAATAAAAGCATTTTTTTTTCTACAAGTTAATTATAATTAAATTTATTTTAGATGCTACTAATACCGTTATTATTTAATAAATACAGATTGTATTTGCAACTAAAAGCCCATGGGTGCGTATGCGATAGAGTTAACTTAATTGATGTATAAGTTCATGCTTTGATGTTTATATGAGGCACCTTCAACTGATTCGCATCAAACACCTTCATGTGAACGTTATATTGTTTTATAGTGATTGGTTTGACAATATAATCTGATGGGCGAACAGAAATTGTTACACATCTGATGAGACTAATATAGCATGAAACGAGGGAACGTCATTTATTAAGGTAGAGATAACGTCTATCAGCTGTTCGACGGTGAGTCCCTTTTGCATGTAAACCTTAGCAAATTCACAAAAAGTCTGAAAAATATTAAGAAAAATTTTTGAGAAACAGATTTTAGTGCCTAAAAGTAATAGAAAAAGTTTCAAAGCAATTTAACGAGACGTTAATTTTTTAGTTTAATTAAGTATTTTAGTTTGTCTCTTTATGGGAAAGCCCTATGCTGAAAATTAAAAAAAATCAATTAAAAAAATCAACTCGTTAAATTGTTTTGAAATTTTTTCTATATATGGCACTAATATCTGCCTCTCAAAACAAAATTCAGAATTTTTGTGAATTTGCTAAGGTTTACATGTTAATCAAAGGGGACTACTTCGAACAGCTGATCGGCGTTATCTCTACCTAAAGTACAGCTTTTCTTGAGAGTTCACGACAGAGCACTCCGGGAGGGTCTCCAGCACATTACGTCACTGGCGAACTAGCGTGCAGAGAGTTACGTTAGAGAGGAAATCTCCGTCACGTCACGGTCACCGCTCCTCGGTACAAGAAGACACAAAAATGTCAATGTTAATATCAGTAATGATACGACACAAATCCCAGGAAATTATATAGCATTATGACAAGAAAACATCTACATGTAATGGCATTGAAATAAAATTAAAACCTTCGTTACGGTACATCAAGAATGTTACTCAATGTCTATAATGTAATTATTTAATAAAAAATGTAGTAGAATGTGAAAATTATTTTTATTACAATCAATATGTTTTACAATGTTCTACAATGATTTCATTTATATTTACGTCAAACTGTGCTTCAAAGCAGACAACAAGTTAACCTATCAATATCCTTAAATTTTGCAAGCGTTCAAATCTCCGATCGTACATTAATTGGATAATTTGATGAAATGTTCACTATATCAAGGATTTTAAGTCATTATGTAATCTTAATCTTCACATCGAACCCGATAATCACCCTGTGACGTCATTCCAGGGTCAGAGCGCATGCGCAGTGCAGAGTCGGTCTGCACGGACCGGCGGAGAGTCAGTTGGTTCTTCGCCACGCTATGGAGCACCACGCCTGCTTGAGAGTGCTGCTGTCCTCCGCGCTACTCGCGTGCCTGGGTGAGTACGTGGGTCTATAGGAGGCTAACTGGTCCAGCATTACTGACCTGCTATCTTGCAACATGAGGGAGACGCCCTCGACCCACAACGTACTTGATTAATTTATTGTCTTATAGAAAGCCGGTTCAAAAAATAAGTTCAATTGAACTATAGTAACTATATTCCGAGATCCTATATTGGTTTTGAATTCAGGCGTTGATTGTTGCAAGTTACAAAATAAATACAATAAACATTATATCGAGAATCAACAGCTGCATTATATTTCATGTGATCTAAACAAAAATTTTTTTAACCATTGTTTGTGTTAAAATATAAAGTTACATATTTTAAACATTTGCAAATGGGGGTAGTCACAAAGGACTTGGCATAGCAAAAGTTATTTTTTGAGAATGATGTCATGCACTTTTTGTGTTAGTTTCATCTTGAATTTTTTATGTCTGCCTCTGGCTTGTTGTTTTGAAAAAACAAAACAAAAAAACAAAAACAACAATAAATAAAATACCCCAACTAAATTAGTACCACATTTAGTACTGGAATTTGTGATCAAATTTGTAAACTAAAAATTTCTAGGCTGACATCTAGATAAATTCAGTTCATTGTGAAAAAGCCCTTCTTGATTTTCATAGCATTGAAACTTAATTTATTTAAACCAATACTTATATGTTTAACACTTTAAACTCTCCAAATTTAAATATTTCAATCTTTTTGTAAATATGTCAATGACAGATCAAAAGATAAAATTAATCGAATCGTGTAAAATTAAATGGTGCGTGCACAAGGCTTGTTAGTGCAGTCAGTTTAGTGTCTATAATGTATCATTAATGTCTTGAGCAACAGTTATTTAAAACATTTAAATGCATGCACACATTGAGTATTGCAGAGATCTCAGGGTCGTATGCTTTGCAATGAATACATCAAATCAATTTACTGAAATTTTACCGCTCATTTGATTATTTGAAGGCAACAATCGGACTCATAAAGTCATAATAAATAAATTATAACATTCCTACGAAATAAGAATTACATTAAAATGAATCAGAACGAATATTTTCTAATTTGCCAACTATTACGTGATATTATAAGGTTGTCGATGCAATAAGCAGCAGCAGATAGCGATTGCGTGCCGAGTATCCGTCCGTGCAATCCCATTGTTGTCAGACAACAATATATAACGAGCCAAATAAAATCAAAGTTAAATTCCACCCACACCTTTACTTTATTGATATCGTTTGTCCATGTTATTGAATAATATTATGTATAACTTTTCTGCATGATGTTCTAAATTTATTTATAATTTTTAGTTTACTATTATTATAAATTCTTTAATTATTAAAAATATATATTTCATCCGGCGGGTAAACACGAAAGTTTTTTTGTTCAATTTGCATTTTATAAAAAATATTTATTTCAATAAATATTTTATAATACGCATAACAAACAATAAAAAAAAATATATATTACCTGGATGCAATTAATTAATGCCTGAAAAGTTTTATTTTGTAATAATTCTTAAAATTGTTAAATACTAAATAAAAATAACATTTTACTATATTTAATATATATATATATATATATATATATATATATATATATATATATATATATATATATATATATATATATATATATATATAAAATCTGCAATAAACAGCTCATTAAAATATTAAAAATCAGTCCTCTCGTCATTAAAATATTGGGTTGTTTGAATTGTGTAATGTAATGAGTAATAAATATCCAATGATGTTTAATAACCGAATAATCTTTCAAGTGCTAAATTAATTGAAATTTTGCATGACTCAAATCGTTTGGTGAAAGGTTAGAAATAATGATCGCCGGCAGTTTTACGACAACTTGGGAGTTCGATTGTTGATAAATTCAGGCAATGGTACAAAAGACCTTCCCAAACAATCGGAACTAGAAGGTGGCGTCTTCCAATCTGAAAGCGATACCAATTGACCAGCATTCGAGACAAAAGGGTATCGACACGCAAAGATGGAGCAATTTTAATGCTATTATTACATATTTAATATGGACCTCCATTTTTCATGAAGGTATTTCATTATTATATAAAAATTACGTTAGTTCTTCACAAGAAATTCTCTTTTATCCACCTAATTTTAAAGAAACAAAAAGTGCGAAAATTGCATTAAAATAATTTTCTATTAACTCTTTAAACTTTTGAATCGCTAAATTCTTATACAACTAAAATCACATTTAAAATAATTTTCATGCTCAAATTTGCTATGCATTGCACAGTATATAAATAATGATTATGATATTAATTAAAAACTTAATTTACAAAGAAAGGCTTGGATCTGCATGCATGTTTAAGTCTGGGTAAAATGCTGCAGTGAATTAAGTCAATTGCATGCTGTAAATAAAGAAAATAAGATATTCACAGCATTACAGGTTTATATCATTAATTCAAACAATTCATATAGATTCTCAGTACATATGCACGGGGGCTTGATCAGGTGATACTTTTGAATAACCTTGCCTTCTCAGTCACAGAGTGGACCAGTTTATAGTCAGGCAGTTTGGGCAATGTTATTATACTACATATAGTATTGTACTGTTATAGATTTGTTCGTAAACCCTGCTAGGTGTACTCTGAGCAAGTTTACGAACAAAAATCGTGAAGTCATTTGCACTGCACTCCCTATAGCTCTATACCGCACCATCTGCGCTGGTGTAAGAAAGTGAAGGCAAGGTTTACACCAAGCAGGGTTTACGAACAGACCTTATAATTATTTTATATAATGTTGTTTTTATTTCAGCTATTAAATATTAATAAAACATTTGTATGCATGCAGTTTGTTCCATCAGAAAATAATACAATCAGAAACTAAATATTGTACAGTAGATCTCGTATAATAATATACTTTGATTAGTTATGGGAGAAAAAAACGAGAATTTTCCAACTTTAAAATTCTTCTCTCCCTTTCAATTATAACTAAATAAATTACATTAAATTGTTGTTATTTCTTTGTCTCGCGGGGCATGGATATGATTGAATTATTATAAATTCACGGTTAAAATCACTTTCTAACAACTAGATCGACCTTCAGGTTCTTTTTACTGTGTTTAAGGCCTTGAAATGTTAACTAAATGTGGTTAGTGTGGAAATTAGAGTAAAGAACATAAAAGTTAATTTTATAGGTTAATAACAATTATCGACCGTAATTAAAGGCGTATAAAACTTTAAAAATGCTCGATCCACTAAAACAGTAAACATATATTATATACTTCTAGAAACTATCAACATTAATAATTTAATTGTATTTTGTAATATAGATTGGAAAATAACTTATTTACTGAAAACGTATCTCATTTAAAATTGAGCCTATTAAATTAAGCTTTCTCGTGATGAGTAACAATTTCCATGTTTTTTTAAATGTAATTTAATCGCATTATAAATTAATATTGCCTATTTCAAAAGTATTACTATCCTGTTCAAATTTTAAAAAACTATAGCTTAAAATTTAATAACAAATAACTATAATAATACTAGCAGCAAATATTTAAAATTTAAGTGAGAAAATAGCAACAAATAAACATTATTTAAAAGTAACATGATACTCTACTTACTTCCTTTAATAAAACTTGAATTAATTGTACTCTTGCAATGCATTATTTCAGTAACAATTAAGTTATTATGTCCAACGAGAATGCGGATTCACGGTGAACGCTTACCACGACTCAAGGAAGCAGGTGAATTTTCGTTAGATAACTCTGTGCACCCATTAATCATCAATAATTGATCAAGCCAGCCATGCGTCACGTGGGTCCTTTCTCCTTCTTCACAAGTGTAGCGTGACTTTCTCATCACGCGGCGTGCGACACAATGCTTTGTCAGTCGTGATCTATGGAGAAATTTGACTGCCATTTGGCAAATATTTAGAAAAAGGTACAACTGAAAAGGTGATTTTTTTAAATGATTAATTTTGAGACGGACAAATTATTCATATTTTATTTGAAATTGAAAAGGGGGAGGGGGGAGAGAGAGAGGTTGAATTCGCTCTAATTCAACTGTCTTCTTCAAGCTCAGGAGCAATGTTCAGTATACATGATATGTATTATCAGAGACTTTATATTACACAATGTTAACTCTTTTGTATTATATAATATATTTTATTTAACTGCTGTGATATCAAATGAAATAAAAATAGCTGCATGTACAACATTTTGAAAAATTGTTACAATTCGCTTCTGGTTGTATAATTTATACAAAGAGTATTGCGACAACATCCGCATGGATGAAAACGCAAAAAAAAAAATCATTTTTTTACTACATTTTTTTATACGGAACAAGAGGTTCCAATTTTTTGCAAGCCTAGAGCTACGTTTTTGGTCTAAATTTTTAATTATGCAAATAAAAGGACATTGATGCGAACGGTTGCACTCCCGCGATTGACGTGCTAGGCTATAACTAAGAGGTATAATATAATGCCACCCAAGGCGGAACCACTGCACCCATATCGTTGAAGGGCGTGATCGTGCCTCAAGCAAACCACTGCAGCTGCAGATCACGAACAATCAGTCCGGCGTGTTGTGAATGTACACTATATATATTGAATGGTTGTTATCATAAGTTATAATAAACGTACTACAGTATAACATTTCCAGCAAATATATATATATTTTTTTTTGTGTGTGGGAGCTAGAATTCCTTCTTTGTTATTTTTTCACTGCATTTTTTTTTTTTTAATTAGGCGATGTAAAATAGGCTGACAGACATGTCAAGCATTGCATTAAAATAAAATATTATCTTCTTTTTAATTAACATATGTTCATTTTAATAAAATAAGGTTTTAGGGGGCAAAAACAATTAACCAAACAAACAAAAAAGCAAAACAAAAAACGGAACAAGAAACATTTTCATTAGAAACAATGCAGAAAATTCTATCTTCATATTTTTTTAAGTTAATATTATTATATTATTTTAAGAGATATTATATTGTAACGTGTATATACAAAAAATACATCCTCTGCATATGGTACAGTATATGATTTACATACAGCACGACAAACAACCCTGGACATGGAGGCTTTGTGTCAGCGTAGGTGCAAGGAAATTACCAATTTCCTTGGTAGGTGATTGTAACGTTGCAAACAAATAAAAATACAACACCACACCCAATTCAGCATGTAATTCAATAAACCAGGTGGGTGGGCTTTTATTGCTACTATCTGAAACAACATATTGAGATCATAATAAATTAAGTTATTTGACAAATCGTTGCTTGGACAAAACTTCATTTGTGCACAACATAAATTATTAATATCCCTAATGCTGATGATTAATAATAAAGCATTGACATTAATTTGTTTATAAAACTCTGCACGAAATAACAAGAACCTTAATTATTAAATAGTTTAAAAATTCGATTTCTCTCAGGAATGATGAGGTTCACGATTTAATTATAACACAGCTTTTACACACTCCAGTAATGCATGATATGTATAACAACATATTAATGATTCACGTATATGTTTTCTCCTTTACGCTACATCAGTAATCATCACTGCAAGTACATATAAAAAAAAATAGAAACGTATTTAACACGTTTTCAAATCAACCAAGCGTGATTACTATAGTATAATTTTTATAACTATATTTTTTAATACTTATATAACTTTAACACATTGCTACAATAAAATACCATACAAGGTGTATCACATAAACTACCAGATAAGGTACATTCTCTATCAGTTTTATTAGTGCTGGTAAGTACAGTCCAAGTACAACATGGGCACCAGGTTGGGTCATCGCATTTCGGTTAATGCCCAACAGCTGCCTGCTACTTTACCTTTCACTAGCGAGTGTTAACACCCCGCAAAGCACTGTGTGAACCACATATTGCACGCCGGCTTTGTGTAATAAATTCTTTAAGTTTTGCAAGTAGTTTAGCACAGAGCATGTAAGAAAGTATTCTGTTTGTTGAAATGTGTAAAATTACCCAGGCTGCAAATCCTCCTCATTACAAAAAAGTGTTAATAGCACGTGCTAAATCTTTTTACACTGATGGCACAATTTTGTAATTGTTTAAAATTGTTTAGACTGAGGTGTCTCTGCCCAAGTTGGTAATCTACGTTTGGATTTTTTCATAGTTAGATTAAAAATTATATATTTCCACCATCATAAAAATAGATGAAATTTAGAGAAATTTCAAGATATTAAATTCTAATTTTATATAATGACTATAAGATCTCTAAAATAACATATGAGAATTTAAACATCATGCATCATCAAAAATACATTGAACTCTCTCTATCGAATGACACAGTAGCTAATGGAGTGTACAAAAAAATAAGACATTAGATTCAACAATCAATTTAATCTGCAACATCAAAACATTTTTCTCCAAATCACCACCTACAAGGCCAAGGTGAAAGCCTTCATAGAAACTAAAATCTCTCGCTTAACATTTTTTAAAAACGTCCTCAGGGACTTCATTACTCAAACTAATTTTACTACGAATGTAGCCTAGTTAAGTTCACTTTCGCTGGAACGATGATGGTAACAGGATGAGGCGAGGCCTTGCAAGGACCTTTCACTGGACAAAGTCTCCTCCTCATGGTGTCAAATGTCAACTGCAACTTCCGGGGAGAAATGAAGTACTAACACCCACATCGTTCTCATGGAGGTGATGGGATTAAAAGACTTACGATTGTTCAAATGTGCGGAGTTTTATGACGTGAAAGGGAAAGGAAGCAAAATAAATCCAAAGTTGTTTTTTTACTCATGAAGATATTAAATTTGATGTCTGGGTTTTTATGTTAATTTATTATGGTTATACGTTTATGAGTCTACATAATAAATCCACATAGCTAGTGTAGACAATTTTTTTATGAACAAAAATAAGAAAAAAACTAATTATATTTAGAATAATAAAATTATAGTAGCTTAAAATGTGTAACATGAGCCATGTGTAGTCAAGAAAAGAAAAATAAGTTAGTTCTTACCTCTCCCGATGGTGTCGCCACCGTTTAATTATTTTAATTTCGGGTATTGACGAAAGGTGAAATTATGTAACAAATATCTTAATTATAACTAAAACATGCGATTGAGAAATTAGAACCGGACGTGTATGGTGAAAAAATGAAAGGTAAATACTGCTCGTCATATTGTAATTAACTTGTAATTAAAATGTATAACAGAAAATAGCAAAAAATGTATGTAAAACTGTACAATTTATTTAATAACGTTTCCGCATTTAAAGTAATTTGTTCCTTG
This sequence comes from Siphlonurus alternatus, assembly GCA_949825025.1. Lineage (NCBI taxonomy): Eukaryota > Metazoa > Arthropoda > Insecta > Ephemeroptera > Siphlonuridae > Siphlonurus > Siphlonurus alternatus. The sequence continues at coordinate 31,775,723 of OX463782.1, forward strand.
TTTTTCACTATACTGATATGATCTCCAAAAAAATTATTTATTTTTAATTTCATCTCTTTTAGCAGGCGGCGTTTGAAACATTACTAATATAGAGTAGGAAAAACAAGGATACGTAATTTAAGGTAGAGATAATACGAATCAGCTGTTCGACGTAGTCCCCTTTGATTAACATGTAAACAATGTAAACCTTAGCAAATTCATAAAAATTCTGATTTTTTTTTATTAAGTTCGTCTTTCCATGGCAAAGCCGTACGCTGAAAATTAAAAAAAATTAACTAAAAATAATCGTCTCGTTAAATTGTTTTGAAATTTGTTGTGTTTTTAGTTCGTCTTTCCATGGCAAAGCCGTACGCTGAAATTAAAAAAATTAACTAAAAATAATCGGCTCGTTAAATTGTTTTGAAATTTGTTGTATTGCTTTTAGGCACTAAAATCAGCCTCTCAAAAAAATTTCAGAATTGTTGTGAATTTGCTAAGGTTTACATGTTAATAAAAGGGAACTACGTCAAACAGCTGATTCGTATCTTAAACGTTATTTGATAATTTATTACATTTGTTTGTTTGTTTTTTTTTTTGTTTTTTTTTGAGCTGAGACAAAACATTTTATTAATTAATAATTTTATGAACAACAAATCCCATTTCACTTTTACTTTCAAATTCGCACCTTGATGTTCATCGTATTATGCAAAGGAGACAAAAAATACTTTAATTATAAATTCATGTCCGAACATTTCTGTTTATGGTTAATATCGTGCCAAGTGATATTTCACGGTCATCACGTTTTCAATTATTTTATAAAATCCAGTAATTTACCTCATTAATTTTTATCCCTGCACATATATATGTTTTGCAGTAACTTATTAGATCTAAATTAAATGGTCATGATTTTAAAATGTTGAGAAACAATAATTAAATTTAGGAAATTATACATTATTAAAAATACAAGGATGTTCTTAAATTGAGAATGAGAAAATTTTATGGAGTTAAGTCAGGTATAAGAGAATGAAGAATTGACGATAGTAAAATCAAATTACACAATTATGGTCCCTGATGGTGAAAAATAGCAAAGAACATTAAAAAAATGTAATAATTAGTCGAATCTGTAACGTTTTTTCTGTGACTCCATCGTTGTATAATATCATGTATATACATAATATAATCCTCAACATCAACATTCATGCAAATTTAAGGAAGCTGAAATTTCAAATAAAGCATGTACGGGCAAAACTGGGACTTCCCTAATGATCAAAATTTCGAGACAATTAGTCTTATATGCCTTGCCCTGGTCCTCTTCATTAAAATCATTAACCTTGGTCTTATTTGACAATTCGATTTCTCGACTTTTTCCTTTTACCCACGCATGAATCATACGACAATTGCGCAATAACTCAATATGCAAATAAGAAAGTCTTAGTACTTACAGTACATAGATTGCAACTGTCAACATTGTAGTAGTGCAGATCATGACGGTAACAAGTAATGCTTGTAGTTATAAATCTTAATATTGACACGGCCCATTCATACATCAAAGATATGCAAATCACCGTGCTCACGCAGGTGCACACTTTCTTAGTGTATGACAAGCAATTATGTTAGTTTTTAATCTCTTCTTTACATGCTTGGATAATTTCTCATCTATTAGGGAAAGTGACCGGTGGATACTCACATATTATAACTATATATAATCCCCCCTTCTAATGGAAAGTGTAAGTTTATTATAATATGATGAGGGTATACTATGGACTATAGCTTTTGATGCGTATCACCGCTATAATAATAAAAAAAAACACACACACACTGATCTTTAATAGAGGTTAGTCATTTAAAAGTGTATACGTTATAGAAAGGATGAAATTGTTGTGATTGTAAGGCAGTTTTTCATTCCAGTAAATTTCTCATTAACTTTGAAATTACATGCTATATATGCTTGACCTTCCTCAACTAACCTCTACATAATATAAAAAGTCGCATATATAAACGTTGTAAAAAACATACTGATAAGTTAATAATATATTTTTAACTGCAAAAATTAAGCAGCACAACTTCGTTACCTGAACTTATCACATAAATAACAATTGAGAAAGTCTACATGTATGCATGATGTAACGCTTTGTTAATGTAAGTACAGCTGATAGTTTTTATCAAATGTTTTAGAGTATATGCAAATTTTAATTGGAAAGTTGTGAAAAGACAATTTATTTCATACTTAAGGTAGAGATAACGCCAGTCAGCTGTTCGACGTAAGTCCCTTTGATTAACATGTAAACCTTAGCAAATTCACAAAAATTCTGAATTTTTTTTGAGAGGCGGATATTTATAGTGTCTAAAAGCCATAGAAAAATTTTCAAAGCAATTTAACGAGCCGATTTTTTTAAATTAATTTTTGAGTTGTCTCTCCATGGGAAAGACCTATATATATGCTGAAAATTAAAAAAAAAAAAAAATAAAAAAATAAAAAAAAATCGGCTCGTTAAATTGTTTAGAAATTTTTTCTATGGCTTTTAGGCCTTTAAAAAACAATCAGAATTTTTGTGAATTTGCTAAGGTTTACATGTTAATCAAAGGGACCTAAGTCGAACAGCTGACCGGCGTTATCTCTACCTTAAAATTTGTAAGTACACAATCGTTTGAAAGAAACGAATTAAAACTTGCTGAAATTAACATTATTTATGGTGCTTCTTTTTTGTTTTGGTGCCAATTTTGTCTCTGGCAGCGCACAGATCTTAAAATATTGATAACATTAAATCAGCATATACATCGTGAAAGTAAAAAAGAGGTCGACAAAGTAATAGTTTGTATATTACATTCGTTAAAAAGAGTACAATTTAATTCCTGCAAATGACCGCACTTGAGGGTCACGATGATTATCTACACATAAAACATACATTTGGGATCACCAGTCTGTTTTAAAATTGCAGGCCGCAATGTTTTGTTATTACGGCGAAAGTAACCTTGTGAATTGGACGTGATTGTATTGTTTGTTAGTAAGAGTATAATATGCACACGAAAATATAGTAAAAGCAAATTGTAACAATAGAAATTATTGCTACTACGTGAGTCAAGTTTTGTGCTTTCCAAAATTGTGAAGATATATTGACTTTTGAATTACCACCGCTGAAAACTTATACATACAATGAAAATGACCTTGGAACTTATTTATTTCACAATTTAAAATACAGTAAAAAAAAAAAAAAAACGTACAGGCTGCAAGTATTGACAAGAAGCATTAGCACTCCAGGTTTAATTGGTTTATCACCATCAAAGGTCATCAATAGATCAACAATGACAAAATATATTAGGTCATATAGGCTGCTTATTTAATTGGTCTCAAAAGAGCCCTCGGAAAATTATAAAAAAATTTAAGACATCACAGATTAAGTCATTTCTTTTAAATTTACTATAATATATATATTATACTATAGTACTGTAGGTATAATACACTGTGCATCTCGACAATTAATAATTACATTTCAGCTAGGTAGGACAAAAAGAAATAAGTATTCATTGAAACTTTAAGGTAGAGATAATATGGATCAGCTGGCCCAATGCTAAAAAAATCCCATTCATAAAAATTATGAAAAAAATTTAAAATGTTCTCCTCTACATCCCCTATCAGTAGGTAAAATATCAGGTTTACAAAAACGAGCTAGTTTTCGAGTTATTAGTTGTCAAAGATTAGAATAATTGTCCTACATTCAATCCTCCTCCCCCCCCCCCCTCAAGAAACATATATAGTCGTTGTCCCCCCCCCCCTAGCTTGCATCAGGTTAAATTACAAGCACAACAGGTGTGGTTCAGAAAACACGTAAACTATGAGAAGATTTATCGAGAGGTCTGCATGTGCGATCTTCGCTTACGTCAGAGGTTAAATTGCATATTATACAAAAGGTGGGGCTCGGACGACACGTACGGAAGGTAACATCAGCCGTTTACTTTCCCTCTGAAGGGGTGTGTGTTGACACCAGGAAGCTCGTCAGAGCACGTACCTCTCGAGCATCTCGTCTCGCTACAACCTTTCATGGCGGAATGACATAATCGTATTACGTGTGTGCTGACATCCAGTAACACAGGTTGGATCACTTTAGCTTTAGTTTAAACAAGAAATTATTAATGTAACAATGATTCACATCGACTGACTGATATATAAGTCAATAATGAAAGATAAATTTATACTTAAGCGTCATAGAACTACGGCTTATGAGAATATATAGTGCCCAATCCCCGTTTAATTATCTCCCCAGTGATATAAAAAAAAAGAAAATTTAAGTACATTTAAGGAGAGACTAAAAACTTTTTTATTTGATAAAAATGTGTATGAAATTGACAACTTTTATACGAGTATATATTATATTAATAATATAATTATTGCATTTAGTATGTTGTGCTGACTTGTCTTGTAAGTGAGACCAATAAATTAAATATTTGAATTTGAATTTAAAAATTCAGTGATGAATTTTCATTATTTACGTCACTGTTGCTTTAAGGGTAAGGTAACGCCACCAATGTTAAAAAAAATCCCTCTCACAAAAATTCTGAAAAAAATTTAAAATGTTCTCCTCTACACCCCCTATCAGTAGCTAAAATATCAGGTATACAAATACGATCTAGTTTTTGAGTTATAAATTTTTAAAGTTGACTACTTTAACATGGAGAAATGAAACTCCCATGTTAAATTGGTCAACTTTAAAAATTCATAACTCAAAAACTAGATCGTATTTGTATACCTGATATTTTAGCTACTGATAGGGGGTGTAGAGGAGAACATTTTAAATTTTTTTCAGAATTTTTGTGAGAGGGATTTTTTTTAACATTGGTGGCGTTACCTTACCCTTAAAATTCTTAGAAAGAAAAATAAAAGCTATCTAACCATGCAAAATTTGAGATCTTTGGAATTGTCATACAATGAGACCATCAGCTTCAAAACTGAATATAGGTTTTTGATAAGAGCATGCTTTATTTTTCAAGACATAAAAGGTCTTTACTACAAATGCCAATTCAAGAGATGGATTTGTAACAGTCTACACCTGTATGCAGGGTAAATTATAATTTATGACAAAAGAATCATGATTAATAGTCACGTGACAATTTACTACGACGTCTCAGTGTGGATATTTCAGTCACTGAGCACGCGAGAAGCTCACGTTGCGAATGATGACAATTTAGTCCGCTGCTTTCCCTCCTACAACCGACAATTTGCGTAATTCTTGTTAAACTTCACGTCATGCTAACTGCGGTAGTGAAACAAACTTGCATGTACTTCAATTTGTGTCTACTAGTAGCGTCTTAAATACCAAACTCTTTCTTATAATTAAATGGACAACCTGCTTGATTTTTATTATAAATCTGGACATAGCACCTCGAGTATTAATCTGATCTTTTTGATTTTTTTTTAACTATTACACCCTCAAAATCGAGAGGAAAGATTCTGTGACGTCAGAGTTATGCAACGTCTTTTCCTATGATTGTTTGATAAATATTTTCAAGACTATGACGCCACAGTGTGTTTCCATTTTGAAGGTTTTATAAGAGAGTTCAAAAAATGTGTCAATTGCCCCAAAATACCAACCAATCAACCAATCAATCATATATATATATATATATATATATATATATATATATATATATATATATAATTCAGGGGCGGCTCGTACTATAGTACTGCGGTACTGCAGCCCCCCCCAGAAATTTTGGGAACAAACACAATTAGAAATATCAAATAATATATCCTATAATTTTTCTGAACTTTCCAGCAAACTTTTATCAGTTTTAACATTTAAAATCATGAAATTTTTGCCGCTGCCGCGTAAATTTATTCCCTCAGCGCTGCCCAGCGGAAGGTACTGCCACTACTAGCAGTAGCCCAAAGCAGTGTTCCTACCCTCATTCTCCTCCTCTTCAACTCCCACTCAAGCCGTGTGATTTTGGAGCGATCGGGGACTGTGCGATCGGCAGTACCCGCAAGCTCATTGGTTCAACAGAACCAATGAGCTTGTGGTATTTGACATGCGGGAATAATTTTGAACAACACTTCGAAGACCTTTCCTGTAATATGGTTTCATTGAGCAGATTAACAAAATTTTAATTACATTCATCAGTGAATATACTAACAAAGATTGACAAAATATATTGAAGCATCTGAGGAATGAAGACCAGCACTTTTATTTTACTTTAATAAAAATATGACTGTCCCAAAAGAACCAACACTTTTGTCTTTTGAAAATTAAGTGGTGCATGCATGCATGTAAACAATCGTGAGATCTCACGTTCGAACAACGACAACAACAGGTTTCTTACTAACCACGCAGTTAGCGCCAGTCTAACTCGATGGCACTAAACGTCGATCGAATTAATTAAGTGAGAAATCTGGATAACTTAATTCGTTCGTGAATCGCGCCCATGTATTTTATTATAAATTATAAGTTTACCAGGAACAAGTCGATATACATGGGAGCTATTTATTTATTAATTATTCACTACAGCATTTCATACCATTAATGTGAAAATTCAAACATAAAAAAAAAACAAAAACAAGTTGTAAAATTGTACGAGTATACAAAATATAAGAAAACGTCGTTAACTATACTGCTCCAGGATGAGAAAAATATATAGCTTATTTTCCCGGGTTTGCGTGTACCGGCAGTACATTATTTAGCAGTAAATATGCGATAGTAATCAAAGAAATATTGCATGGCTCAAAAAAAATAAAACAATGATAAAAAAATTGGGATATTTGATCTGCTATACCGCTCGAGAGGGATTCTAGGAATTTTCGGTGTAAGACATTTCGGTGTAAGGAATGTTCGGTGTAAGCGTTCGGTGTATATTGACAACATGTACTGACTATTGATATATATAGCATAAGTTCTTCTAGTTCTTCTAATTCTGACCTCAAATAGAAAAAGTATTAATAAATTGAAAAACAATTACATTATTTTATATTTAACAGTTTTATTAACGTTGCACCAAATTTTCTTTACGCTGAAAATTCCTTGCACCGAATCTTCCTTTCACCAAGATCTCTTTACACCGAAAGTTCCGTACACCGAACGCTTACACCGAACATTCCTTACACCGAAATGTCTTACACCGAAAATGCCGGATACCTGATAGGCGATGTAGAGGAGAACATTTTATTATTTTTTTTTTTTTCGTAATTTTCATGACTGAGATTTTTTTAGCATTAGGTCAGCTGATCCGTGTTATCTCTACTTTAACAGGATTACGATTATTTTTTTCTCAATTAAATAAATACTAATAATATTGAAATAATGTTTAATAATGCAATTTTTTCTTATATAAATTTCATTTTTTATTTTTTTATTAAATTTTGTCTTTAAAAATTTATATTAGATTCTGGTTGTTGCCTAATTTTGTACATATTGTATATACCATGATCAATTTATTTGATGTTCATTATATACATTGCGTAAAAATTATACCAGACATTCAGGTTTCATATTAACAATGCAGTTTGAATGCAGTTTGATTGACACTATATTATTTAAAAAAAAAAGGGCTTAAAACAATATTTATTTTTATATAAATATATGTTTCTTACCACGTGAAAGGACTTATGAATTAAAAAAAATAATTAAAAATTGGATATTATATTAAGTTTGAAACATTCAATCACGATTTCAAAAGGGCTCGCATAAGTGCATGTCATAACAAATTATAAATAAAATGCATGCATTTTTTTATTTTAGATAATTTCTGCTTCGTTGTTGAGAGCATTATTATATGATTTTGTCATAATTTTACCCTAAAAAAGGGGCGTGTCCTTAAAAAAATCGCGCCTGCGGCGGGCCATTGGGGGGCTCCGCCCCCCAAACCCCCCCATGATGTACTGCGGATCCCATGTCAGGCAGCACCCCCACGGAAAAGGGGCACGAGCCGCCCCTGATATATATATATATATAATATATATATATATATATTGAAAAAAGTAAACAATACATCTCATCTTATCTTGAGGATTCTAAATATTGAGCAAAACATAAAATAAATAATAAATAAAATTATTATTCCTAGTTTAATAGAAAACAATAACCATGTTCTTTTTATTCATACATAAATAATAAATACATATTATACAAGTGGTGTAAAAAAAATCGAAATATAACCATAAATTTGTGTGTGAAGACTGTGAAGTATAATCAAATTTCCTTCAAATGACTCAGTTACTACAACAGCGTAATAATTTGTAATCATTATTAGTATTACATACTCTAAACTATAATGATTGTTTTATTACTCATCGCGCAACTTAACCATTAAAACTTATGTAATTTATACGTTGATCTACTTTTTACTGCAGCTTTATCAGAATCATAAATAAATCATGATCACGATCGATACATATTATTTATCTTAGCAAAAAACATATTAAGGTGAAGGGAGATATATAACAAAACAATAATAATGGATGGTGTCAGCCTGTACTGTTGTTATATCACAACAATCGAGTCACATTTGCATTATGTGAGTGCACATCACGAGTGTTTCCCTTTCACCATTCCATCCGAAGACCGTCTGCTATGCTATAATAGGACCGCATGAGCATAAATATGTCTAGGAGTTACGACACAAGTCGCGCGTGATTAGAGAAACAATAACATTAATTGGCTCTAGTTCAATCGTGCATTTTAATGCATGAGAAATAAGCTATAAAATAGTTAGTGAAAAATCGTGATTATAATAAATTATATCGTAACGAAGATTACGAATGATGTGTGAGAAATAATATTATATTCGATGACCGATGAAACTTATTTAATATTAATATTATACGATTATGACATCTCGTTATTGCATCGAGTTTACTTCATTGAAATTATTACAATATTTATATATACAACAGTTAATTTATTTTTATTTGTTTTACAAAGTATGGAAAAATCGTGATTCGTAAATAAATAAACGCAGGTGCGAGATATAAATAATAAAGCGATAAAAATGTACTGTAAGTTTTATAATAATTTTAATAACTCCGAGGACCATTTTTAAAATTTATTTATCGACATGCAACTTACGAAGTATGAGTAAAAATCGTGATTCTTAAATTAAGAATTAATCGATTAAATCTGTAAATAAAGTTTGATTATATCTTGTGGAGCAACTTATATCTTTTAAGATTTTATCAAAAATATTAATTTACGAAGTATGAATAAAAATCGTGATTTTCAAATTAAGTAATAATACGAATTATTACTTAAATAATATGTTATGAAAAAGGTGTGAAAATAAAAAAGATCAGCCAGCTTGATATGTAATGTGATTGTTCTTTTTATACATTTGAGCCCTCGTCTTTCGATCACGACATTCCTCTAAAATTAGATGTAAGAAAATATACCTAAATATAATCTGTAACATCTTTTATAAATTTCACATGATGATCTGTTTTAGAAAACAGATCACTTCAAATTATCTCTAAAAAAAAAAATCATGTATCATCTCAGCGAACGCATCATTATTTACAATCATAATTCTGTGGGAACTCGACCACAAGACCGAATTATTTAGTTAATTATGAAGACATTACCCATTCATTCACTTCCTGTCGAATTTCTCTATTCATATTGTAAAGGGCAGGTAAATAACGTCAGATTACTGTACCTTACCTGGGTGTATACTTTTACTAAATATAAATTATTATTATTACCAACAGTAATACATAAGGCGTGTGAAAATAACATTAACTTTCTACATAAATTTTCACGTGTATTTCAAAAGGCATTGTAACAATAGTAACATAATACTGGACACAAAGGATTCAACATTATAAAATAATTAGCATACAAAGAAAATATATAGACTGACCAGCAATAAATTTAAAGCGTTTTTTTAAAAAAAGATATCTCAGTGTTGTATTGAAATACAAGATAAAATGCTAGCAATTCATTTACATTTCTTCATAATAAAAGCATCGGTATGCTCATTAACTGAATAATGCAGAACAAGCAAGTACAATGTATATGAAGACTTTTCCCTGTTTATAATGAAGTACTCATAACTTGAACTAATGATAATATTACTACAACCTACTCAATCAAGTTCAATAGAAACAATAACCCCCTACTGGGCAATTGTACGAGAGGCATTGTTTATAATGATGAAGTCATAACAATTCGTGAAAGTTAAAATATGATGCCTAAAACTTGTATTTAAGACAGTTTTTATTGTCCATTAAAATAGCTCAATCTATTTTTAATTATTATAACAGTTTAAACAAACTGATGACATAATTTTGTGTTCACAGCATGGCAGCCAGTGGAGTCCATAACCGTGACGTCGCGAGGTGAACCCCCCACGCCAATATCAACCCAGAACTTTACGATGGCATTGCGTCTGCTAGAGAGGATGTTCCTGAGCCAAGAGAGACAACATCGCCTCATTCCCTATTACTCTTACTACGTCGTCAACAATAGGAACGGCTACTCACAGGCACCAGCTTACTCCCACCAAAATCAAAACAATTTCTTATCACGACCAACCCCTACTCCATTCCCAGTCCAGAACACTGCCTTAGACCTCCTGGCTAAGAGTCTTTTCTCTCCCCATCAACTTCGTGGAGGTTATTCACACATTCAGAACTCTCAGGGGTTCAGACCTAATTATGCTCCGTTACCTAGACCTGCATATGCTAACCTGTTGCCATACCTGGCTAAGCCGACACAACCCCCAGCCATTCAGGAGAACTCAGAAGAGCAACAACAAGTGAACCCTCTCTCGGCAGCCAAGCAGTACATTGACCTGCTGAGGTACCAGACACGTCCCACTGAAGCTCCCCTACCCCCAATACCAGAGACCCTGGCGCCTTCCCTCCCACGCCTGCTTGGTCCCTTAGCGTCAGTGACGAGGTTTCCAGGACCCGCACCCAAGAAGGCAGGAAAGGATGCTCCAGGCAGGCCAGGCGTGGACTACCCAACGTATCACAAGATCCCTCCGACAGAATTCTCGTGTGCCACGCAAAGGTACAAGGGCTTCTTTGCAGACCCAGCCACCAGCTGCCAGGTGAGATACGTTTTCTATATGATTTTTTTTTTTCTGAATATTTCGAGAAAACAAACAATAATTTTAATTCCTACAGCTTCTATTTTATATTTTTATTTAAAGTGCAGCTTTATGTGCTAAAAAAATCTTTTAAGTTTAATATGCATATGATTAAGAGTATTAAGACTTATTGCAGTAATTATACTGTATATAGAATGTTATAAATAAATGGTTTGTTATTATATTGAAATGAAATATCATATCTAAACTGCCAAACAAACGGGAAGAAATACTTATAAAAGAAATTTTAATTTATTTTTATGTGTTCCCTCTTCCTCCAATTTAAACTGTATCTTAACCCTTCTATTTTCCAGGTTTGGCATTACTGTGACCTGAACGGTGGACAAGCCTCATTCTTGTGTCCTAATGGCACCATCTTCAGTCAAGTGCTGCTCACATGCGACTGGTGGTTTAACGTCAAGTGCACCAACACTCTGCAAGCTTACGTGCTGAACGAACGACTCTACAAGTACATCATGCCTAAGCAGCCATCCTTCCCGGAGGACTTCTCTGGACCCCAGGTGGACGCCTACCTGACCAAGAACCAGCCGGAGCTGCGGCAGAAGGAGCAGGCTAAGGCGGACAGGCTGAAGAAGAAGTACAAGCCCTTTGAGTTTGAGGATGTTGATGAACTGCAAGCTTTGCTCGATAAGATGAGGAACCAAAAGTTCGAGGAGGAAGAAGAGGCAGCATTGAGGCTGGATCAGCAGCAAGCAGAGGGGGAACAGGAGTCAGCACAGGAGAGGCTAGAACGGGAGGAAGAGGAATTGTATGTGCAGTAGATTGTATTTTAGTAATAGTATGGTGGTGCCTGAGCAATATCACTACATTTTTAGTTGTAAATGTTTCATAGTCATTATCAACTATTATCATCAAATTAATTTCAAATGTACATAAACACATTAACTGTCAAACTTTCATTTTCAGAATCATCGTTGGAATATTACCGGTAAATCATAACACTGATTAAACAATATGTCAAACAAAACGATGTTATGTTAGCAGAATAACAAGTAAGCAGCAGAATGTATACATATAACATAGCTGTAAATGCATTGTCATACTCCTTCATAAATCACTCAATTACTTATATAACTTTCTTTATCTTCTTCTTACTTTAGTAAGATTTTTTGTTTTCGTAAACATAAATTCACGTAACATATCTAAAAAATGTCTCACCGTTACAAAGTTGATTCAACTGTGGTCTAGACTTTTATGCTTGGGTACCATCTTATGTAGAGCCAAATGATTTTTTTTTATATTAATATTAATGAACACTGAGAGCCCCGAGTTTCAGTACAATGAAACACGGAGTGCTCTGAACGTCAGTGTTACTGCCTGCATGATCAAACGTCACTGTACGTTCTTTTCCTCAGTACAGAGTTAAGAGCAGTCCTTGAAAGTAAAAGGAACATTCTTCTAGTCAAAAAGTATGCCACTTAATAACCTCAGCTTCGTAATTCTACCGTGTCTCTGAGGAATATGTTTTTTTTATAATAAAATTATTGTAATTATCTACAGTGTATTATTTATTTAGTTTTAATGTGTTTTCAATGGTACTTTAATACCAGTAAGCTCTTTTTGTATGTACTCATCACAGTGCATGCTTTCATAAATACAGTAGCAGAAAAAATTATATGACATGCACAATGTTAGTAAGACTAGTTAAGACTTGATTCTGAAATGTTGCTTCATACTGAAAATACCATGTTGCTCCATACTGAAAATACCGGTACCAAAGATTTATTTGCTGTACAATTTTTTTTTTTTGTACAAGAATCCCAATACAGGAAATTAAACAAAGCAGGACATACTAGAACTACAGTACCAATTTGAGGCAGCTCTGAAAATAAAGGTAATAAAGGATGTTGTCCTACCTTTTGAGCTCCAACCAGCCGTTTGAGCACCTTGGACACGTGGGAGGTGGCTGTCTGGACCTGGGGCACCAGCTGCTTGTTCTGCAACATCACCATCAGGGCTTATGTAGGGACGTGTTTAGAGATTCAACCAAAATCTTAAAGGTTTTTAGACTTTAGAAGATAATATATTTAATTCATCTGGTTGAAAAATGCAATTTGTTTGGCAGGTAGACGTTAATGACCTATTTTATGTACTGTACTGATGATTACAATTTATTTATTTATTTATTACTGTACATATTTACTGGATGTAATAAATAAATAAATGAATAAATAAATAAATAAATAAATAAATGAATAAATAAATAAATAAATGAATAAATGAATAAATAAATAAATAAATAAATAAATAAATAAATAAATAAATAAATAAATAAATAAATAAATAAATAAATAAAAGCCTTTAATTTCATAAGTTTAGGTGAGAATTAAGGTGGATTTTCATGAGCGACAACGGCGATGCGGCGCGATTTGACGTAAAAGCTGCGAAATCCTATGCGGGGGCGAATTCGCCTGTAATCGCGTTAATTACGATGCTCTTTTTCTTTTAATCGCTCAATATGGCCGCCAATGGATGTTATAGCAAGTGCGCTTTATTCGCGTCGCGTCGCAGGCTGGAAATCGCCCATGAAAATCCACCTTTAAGGGTATTGGAGGCTTAAATTGACATTGTATTCAATTTTCTTACACTTACAATAATTGAATTTTGACATGACAATTCATTATATTTACCTACTTTCAATAATTTTTTTTCTCCGACTGTACGGAGCTATTTTTGTTGGGGAACTTGTCTTGACTTACCTTGTTTGCCATCTCGACGAGGTTGTGTCCGTTGTGTTTGAGGACGGCACAGCTGGGACACACCACGGCATTGTCCTGCTCGCAGTAGAAGCTGCACAGGTTTTCTGGGTGACTCTCACATCCCCCGAGACGGAAGCTGCTGCTGCTGCTGCGCACTCCCTCCGTCAGCAATATCTTACGGTGGAGACGGAGAGATTTGCCCACACTGTGAATCTGAAACATAAAAACTAACATTAGAAACAGAGCTGACCAACTTAAGGCTTAACCTGAGAAATTTGGACGAAAAATTCGCTACAACAGATTTTCTTCAAATTAATTTAGTGGACTCACAACAATCGTCAAATTAGCTCTGAATTTTTTCGGAATTTTTTAACCGTTGGTTTAATTATAATTAATTTATTTAAATGAGAATTTTGTATCCTTCCAATGTTAAATTTGTTAATTAGCATTGCAAAAAAACTATACAACAGATTCTTTTACTTTTTTTTTTTACTAAAACCTAATTTTTTAGACTATTTTTCTGAATTGTTTTCATATATTTTGAACCGTGGCGATGATCGTTTTCTATATGTAATGAGAAAAGTGGCAACGTTCTCAAGGACTGATGTCACCACCCCCTCCTAAAAATTTATGCGTATTCCAATGCAAACAGTGTTGCCACTATAGCCACGCCTCTTGACCTTGACAGACAAATTCTCAGGTTATACCTTAAACAAATTGTATATAAGAAGTGATTTTCAGTGCCTAGGAAATTAAAGCAGAAGGAAAAAAGGATACTGTAAATGCAACAAATTTAACTAAACAACAGAAATTATTTGCTCTGTAAACTTTTAACTGGTATCTTTGTTTACTGTCTACAGGATACTGATAGATTTTTTTTACTGGTAACTAAATATATATTTTTAGCAAGGTTATTTTGGTGTTTTGGTGCTTGTTTCTTAATACCGATTGATTTAAATTAAATTATTAATTAATTTATTTCAACCTCATGAGAAGTTTAAAACAAATTTAGTCTTTTAAGCCTTAGTTTGCAAGCTATACCATAGCTACTAGAATTGGAATCAAGCCAAAATTATGACATTTACGGGCATAAACTAAAGCTTGCAAGACTGCAGTTTACAGGCAGTTTCAACAATAAACATAAAATCAACTATTGTAGAGGAAAACTATTAGTCACGGTAGAAACTTCTTTATTCCACCCGACCTGACAGGTGACATACCTTGGAGAAGCAGGAGTGGCAGTACACCTCGGCACACTTCTCGCAGCTGCACGAGGCGGCCTGCACGGAGCACTCACAGCACATGCCTGCAAATCAGACAACATTGTAACATCTATTGACCCTGACAACGTAGCGAAGCAGAGCAAAAGTCTGCGTGGAGTCAAATAATGGCATTATATTGTAAAATATACAGTACAATAATTTGATTTTTGTTTTTAGCAATAAAACTCCAAATTACATACTGTATATTGATAAACATTTTGTACTGTACATTTATTCATGAATGGAATGTTTATATTATTTCTACTCTAGATTACAGTAAGAATTCAATTTTAATATGCAAGACTCCTGTTAATAGCTTCACTTTAAAAAAAATAATTTAAAAATATTAATTTATAACAGATACTGTATAGCACAACAAGAAAAGAAAAATAAGAGCAGCATGTACTTAATTTCAATTAGGATCTTGTTAGTGCAGGTACAATTACCAGAGAGAAAAAATAAGTAAATGAATTGTCCTCAACCTGAAAGCCTGAATATTTGGGTTCCTGGTGGTACAGTAAGACTGACATGCACCCTAGTGCCAACTTACTTGTCTTGTTGGCCATCGGAAGCACTGCGAGGGAGGGACGTTGGTGTCTCGAAAGTGAAGTTCCCGCAGGCACGAACTGAATCTGGTGGCTATCACAAACAAAGATCACACAGTAACATTAAAATGTTATGCTTCTAGTAAAATAATGTACATTCATTGTGATACTAAGTAAAAAAAAGTAAACATATGTATATGTCATAATTAATGATATAACCTACTCGTCACGTTCATTCTGTGCCTGCTTGAAGACAAGTAAGCCAAGCAGGTAGAAGTTGACAGGGAAGGTTTTGTCGACATCCTCCTTGGCCGTGAGGTTGATGGGAATGTCGCAGACTTTGCAGCTAATCTGCAGGCTGAGACCCGCAGCTCCGCTCAGGCACTGGCTGCATGCTGAGTGACCGCACGCCAGAAGTAGGGGGCATCGCGGACTATGGGGGCGAGCCGGATCTGGAAAATGAGGGAGAGTAAAGCAATGATAGCTTGAATGAATCAGAATAACACAAATAAAGCAAACAACAGCATGTATAATACTGAATATGAATTGTAACTATAAGCATGCATAGTTGCATACAGTATAATATACACTATGCATTCTTAGAGAAAAATAAGTCTTGCATCTCAAATGAAAGTACGTACCGATAGTATTGAAATTAGCAAACAATAGACATAATGCATCTCTGAGTCAAATGATCAGCGTTTTCAACATTGCCTAGAGCCGTGAAATAATTTGTTTTGTTTTTTTACCCTCACTAAACGGCCGGCATGTATCAGGCGGCAGTCACAAATCCGTATAAGGAATTAGAAGAAAAAAAATAATACATTTATTTTTTCATTAAAATTCTGCTGTAAAAAATTACAGTATTTTATATATTGTGTAAAGTGATTATATTCCTATATCTTGAGCCAGTTTCATTAAAACAGTCTAAAATAATTAAAGAATTAGTGAACCCAAATTATTATTTATTTTTCTTTTATTGAAAGTCTTTAGCAAGGCCCAATTTTAGGTTTAAAATACGAGTCACATTGGTAATTTTAATCATTGTTTAAAAGTACAAGGGTCACTCAGCCACAAGACTCGAATCCTCTCTATTGAATCATGCATAATATAGCATTTGATGTGTGCGACCTAATGCAATATATCAGTTTCTTTGGACCGAGCGGTGTCATCGTGGCCACGGCTGATCATGTCAACAACATTAAGAGGTCACATTGAGGAGGCAATTATGCATTCTATAATTTTTTCTAGTTATAAATTTTTTTAAGGATGAGTTAAACAAAGAGTTACCCTCCCGGCGGCAAGTATATGTGTGGGTCATATGGGAGGAGGGTAGTTTTGTAAAAGTAGACAATCGCTGGACCCTCACTCGCCTCTTCACGCAGCGGGGAGTGGAAGAAAAAAAAAAAGAGGAAGCTTTCCGACAATGCCTACATGAAAAATGTTATAGATTTGCCTTCCAAGCACGCCCTCAAATCTTCATAAGGCCATCAATGTTAAAAAAAAAATGGAGTGGGGGAAATGCCTATATTGCCCATGTTATTAAATCCGAAATCTCGAGGGTAGGCGCGCTACCCCCCCCCCCCCCCCGATCTGTGCCTGCTGATCAAACGTCGACAAACGACAACAACCCAAAAAAAATTGCAAGCATGCAATGCTGAGCATGCATGCATATCAAAAATTTCAAACTCCAAGCAGCACCTGCAAACACAGAAATTTACAAGTTACAATACTAGATCTTCAATTACCTCTTACAAAGAACGAGTTATTGCACACAGTACAATTGGATGTTATTTTATTCATTTTTTAAGATTACACTAGTGTTTTTCACTCCTTTTTTTCTCATCGGAGCAAAAACACGCCGCCAAAAAACGTGTTAAAAATATTTTTATCTCGTCTTCTTTTATCTTTCTAGAAAATCGTGATTAGCGAATCAGTGTAGTTTGTTTTATCACGTGAAAATCAGCAGCCAATCACAACCGATTATAATACCCTTTCGTACTAATCGTACTACAATCACGTCGTAGAGCGAAAGTAAAGATAAATTTCAAAACCCTATTACACTATTATTCATCATTCAAATTACAAGTTGAATTACAAATAACTTGAATAGATCATATTTTTCATAGAAAAATAGTTAATAGTTTATTAAAAAAAAAAAAACTAACTTCAAATTCGCATTATTAAAATGTGAATAGTGCAAGTGCGTCGAACACTTAGCAGTGTTTTGTTTTCCATCAGCCATCACTGCCATCAGCTGCTCTAAATTTTCTATGGCTGCCATCAACAGAGAGGTTATAAATTTTATTTAGTGGATATTGGTAAGTTTTTAGTGTTTTTACTCTTCTTTTTCGTGTTCATACAAGTTTAAAAACATGTTTTAAGAACTGATTGAGTTTTGAACCATTTCAGATTGCGAGGCGTCTTCTGCAAGAGTCGATTGACCTCAAATATTGCATGCCAACTGGCATCTCCCTGCACAGCTATGCTGCTTCAGCCAAGACCTGTGCCTATGATTCTCAAAGATGACTCCCCGATGCAAGATCAATCACATTATTATTGGGAGGTCAAAGTTAGCCATGTAAAGTATCGTTACTCTTCGGAAGGTTGGTTCGGAATCGGTACAGGCAGTGTAAGTCAGAGAGATGCAACGAACCTAATCCAGAATAATACATGCAAAGAAAACTTCTGGGGTTATGGTAGTAATGGAACTCTGGCTCATGATAATGAGATTAAACCTTATGGACCTCATTTTCATGAAGGTGACACTCTAGGTGCACATCTTGATTTGTTTCATGGAACACTCGAGTTCCATCTGAACAGAAAACCTCTGGGGATTGCATATACTGGACTTCCCGGAAATATTCCTTTGTACCCAGTGTTAATTGGTGCCACTGCCATCCCAACACCAAACAAAATTGATGGACCTCATCAATTTACATCATCTCTTCAGTTAATGTGTTACCGTCAAATTGCAAGGTTAATGCCAAAGGATGAAGTCTTAAAAGTTGTGCCGCCTGGTCTTATCCAGCTAGTCAAGACATTTGAATTCCTGCATTTCTTTACTGGTGAGCTTCCAAAGCCGGAGACCTACACTCGCAGTTTTGAGATGGTGATTGTGTCGGAGGAAGAGGAGGAGAACGTCGTGACGACACGTCAACGTCGCAGGAGGAGAGTCAGGCCGAGACCAGCGTCGTCCTCGTTTCTGCCGACAAGCCCTGAGACAAACAACAACCAACCTTCCTGCTCTACGACGAGGAAACGTCCAGGAAGGCCTCCTAGACAGCCCCTCAACGATGACAACGAGTCAATCTTTGTGCCAGTTAACGAAAGACGTAAGTCATCTCGTAACACGAAGAAATCCTACCAAAAATGTGGATGTTGTGGATCCTAGAGGAGACTTTTTAGACTGATTTCTACGACCAAGTTCTCGTACTTCTGCAACTCTGTGAGTTGTAAGTTATGCACAAAGTAGTCTCGCTATAAGTAAAAATGTCATCTTTTAATTTGTGCATCTTGAAAAATATTTTACTTTTTAATGTTTAATTATATTTTTAATATTGATACAGATTTTCTTTTCTAAGTTAAGTGTCTTGTCAAAAATGGTGCTGTTTTATCATCAGCATGCTCCCATGATGTTTGTAAGCCACGTCAGTGCCTATTATATTTACTTCATGAACCATCCATAAGGCGGCACTGTTCCCTGCCTACAGCTGAAGCAGTGCTGCCTTGCCAAAGGTTGATGACAGTTTTATAGACTGAGGGCCCTGACTTGGTGTGCAACTGGGGATGTGCACCACGGCACTGTAATGTAAATAGTGTTGTCGTGACATGTACTTTCACAGAGTGAACATGTCACAGCATTTTAATTTTTCCTTGAAATCTATAGCTGTTAAGGTTAGTACCAGTAGTGTACGATGAATTATAATTCATAAGGAATATTCATGTCAAAGATAATGTAAAATATATACTGAGGTAGGCAAAAATATTAAACATTAATTTTTTTAAGTAAAAATAGTAAAAAAAATAATTTTGATACAGTGTTTCAAAATATAAAGTTTTAAAGTATGCACTAATTTCAAAAACATCTCAAATTCTCAGTATGTAGACATGACAAGACTGAATTGTTTGGTACCACTGACAATTGCACAGACCTCCCACTTCCACTCCATGCCCCACAAGTCGTGGCAGGAGGAGAAGGTGGCGACCAAGCTTAATCCATCGTAAAAATATTAAGTTTTCTGAATTATGTGGTTAATTGTTTAGTAATTCTTCTCCCACTTTTGCTTGATAAAGAAATATTAAGGGTAAGATAACACGAAACATCGATTGTTGTAGTCCCATTTGATTAACATGTAAACCTTAGCAACCTCATAATAATTCTGATTTTTTTTTTTTTTTTTGAAAGACAGTTCTTGGCACCAAAAAAATGTAGAAAAAATTTCAAAATAATCGGACGATCCAATTTTTTTAAATTAATTTTTTAGTTTAGGTCTTCATGGGAAAGCCCTATACTGAAAATTTAAAAAATTAATTTAAAAAATTTGGATCGTTCGATTGTTTTGAAATTTTTTCCACATTTCTTTGATGCTAAGAACTGTCTCTCAAAAAAAAAAATCAGAATTATTATGAGGTTGCTAAGGTTTACATGTTAATCAAATGGGACTACAACAATCAATGTTTCGTGTTATCTTACCCTTAAGGTATATCCTGAGAAATTGTCTGTCAAGGTCAAGAGGCGTGGCTACACCTGCAAATCTGACAACACTGTTGCAATAGTAATGCGAATAAAAGATTAGGAGGGGGTGGTAACTACAGTCCTTAAGAGCGTTGCCAAGTTTCTTAAGACATATCAGAAACGATCATCACCACGGTTCGAAATATATGAAAACAATTCAGAAAAATAGTCCAAAAAATTAGCTTTTAATCCATGTAAAATTCTAAAAAAAATCTCGAGCCGTTTTTGTGCAATGTTGATTGAAAAATTTAACATTGAAAGGATACAAAATACACATTTGAATAAATTGATTATAATTTAACCAACGGTTAAAAAAATATAAAAAAAATCAGTAGTATTTGGACAATTGTTGTAAGTCTACCAAATTAATTTCAAGAACATCTGTCGATACGACTTTTTTCGTCCGAATATCTCAGGTTAAGCCTTAAGTGACAGAATCAGAAGGAACAGCCATGCATTCTAAATTAATATTCTGCTTTCAACTTTTATTTTGAAATACTGACAAAATCAAGATTAAAATTGAATTGAAACAGTTCTGTTGTTAATAAATTTATAATTTGTCTGCTTTTGTTTTCCTATTATCAGCATGGAATCTGACATATTTTTACTTTGCTTTAGTTATACACACTAATATTACCAGTGTTTGATGAAATTTCTTCTGTCACTTCCATAGTACTTCATTGCCAACGTTTAAAGTAGTGTACATAATACATACATAATTTATTTTTCTGAGTGTTATTTCACACAGTATGCATTAACACTTTTCTGAAAGACAGGCAGGCGATTCAAGGAATCGTGATTCCTTGAATTTCGTGTTTTGTGATTTCGTGTCGTAATACGTTTTGTTTGATCTTTTAAATTTGAAGTTAAAATTTTTTACTGTTCTAAAAAACTAATAATGGATTTCAACTTTTATAAATGCCATACTTTTAATTTAATTTTAAATGTTTAAAAAAATGTAGGTGCTATGACATAATTTTTGTTTGATTTTACAAATTATCCCTCGTCCGTAATAATGAGCTATCTGCTTAACACGATTTTGTTGCAATAATGAGCTGTCTGCTATATCAGGTGAACGCAATTATGAGCTGCACATTGATATAGAATAAAGCTCATAATTGCGCTCACCTGAAATATGTAGCAGATAACTCATTATTGTAACAAGATCGTGGTAAGGAGATAGCTCATTATTTCAGACAAGTGGCGAAATCCTGCAATCAACTTGATCACAAGCAATATTTAATTCAGGTATAAAATAAATTGTCAAGTTTTTACTGTTAATATTAAATTTGCTGATGTTATTAATCTGTAAGGCACGTGTTCTGTCAATGAGGTGATTTATACAAAATGTCTAACAGTGATTGAAGATGTTATACAAACGCAAGAAAAGCTGGATTATGAGTTATATGTAATAAATAAAGTTTATGAAAACAAATAACAATGCTCAGGTTTGTAAAACTGATGTCACAATGTAGATGACAAAATAGCAGTAAGTTTTTGCCGCTTAGAGATATTGAAACACCAACTTTGAAAGAAAAACCATGCAATAAAAAATACATTACATATTTCCAGAATTGCGAGCCTTTAAAATTGGTCCCCCCAAAGCAGGTGTTTTGCTGTTTTTTCAAGTCTCTTAAGTTCAGAAAGTGTTGTGATTCTGAAAAGTCAAAGCTTGTTCTCAATTAATTGTTAAAAATTAACAGGTTCAAAATGTGTCTTCAAAGTATTTCATAACAAAAACTTCGCAAAAGGATTTTGCACTTTTAAACTTATTAAAGTAAAACAATATTTGCAATTTATTATACAATAAAATTACTACTCTCGTGCCGAGTTACATTTTTCCCAATAAAACATAATGTATAGTTAACCAATATTTTTCGTTTTATTAATTTTCTTATTACACGTACCTCTAAAATTAATTCACAGGTCAAAATGATGGAACAATTAAAAATAAAACAATACATTATACAATCATTTTGTTACTGTTATTTAAATAGTAAATATTTATTTTTGTTTGTTCTTTAACTTTTAATAGGACGATTTTTCATCATCTTCAATTCCATTTAACATTTCGGTTTGACTTCCTAAATTAATGAGACAACATTATCATACTTTGCAAAACTTCTGTTAAATGCTTATTTTAAAAACAGAATGTGCATAAATTTTATGGGATTGTAATTAAAGAATGAAAGAATAAATTATAAGGTTTAAATTTCAAGTCCTACTTGAAAGGAACCGATGATATTAATAGCAGGGATTTAAATAATACCTTTCAAATAATTCAAGTAAAAAAATCAGCTAAAAAGTAAACAGTTGCAATGCAATTTGACAGTAATAATAACTTAATAATTCTTACATAAATATTTTACTTAAGAAAAAATATAGTAAATCGTTGAAACTGTATTTTAAACCAATTAATTTCAAATTTTAATGGAACTAAATAGTACAATTTAAGACTCTTTACTACATAAAACCTTTGAAAAAAATGAGACATCAACCAAATCTAGATAAGAAAATAAAATAGAAAAACTAATTTAAATGACTTCAATAATAAAAGCCAAAAAAATCTAGATTTTTTTTAAAATTTCGAAAATTGCCTGTATCATTTAGCGGCAATGTTAATACTTGATCTAAGATTTATTTCATTTGTGACGCTTCACTTCAACTTGAGGGAGGCAAAGGCTGTGGCCGGCCAGGAGTAAGACGGGGGCAGAGCGGACGAGCCGTAGTGGAAGTCGTACATCTGCCTTGCCACGAAACCCTCGCAGCTTGACGGCTTGGGGTACGTCGAGGCAATACCTACAGACATCACAGCAACTTCAGTACATGTTTTTAACAGTTTTATCAAGTAGAAGCTAAATGGTAATTAATGCAGTTAATGAATTGATCACACATCAAAATTACAAATATTTATTTCTATAAGTAACTAATTTTTTTGTCAATTATTTAATTTTCAGCAATAAAAAATAATTATATTATGTAGCCGTTATGTAGTCATTGCACTCTGTTACTAACTGGTTTTTAATGCAAATAAATAAATAAGTATAAAGTTAAATTTATTTGTTTATGGCGCTATACCAAATATTATTTGTATGATCAGACTATAGTCTGTGGAAATTAAGCTGGCTTTAAAAGCATCATAGAGTCTGGTTTTAAAAAACATATATTTCACTATTTCAGAATATGGTGTATAAATTTGTAATCCTTAAGTTGTGTTGAGAACTAGGACTCCTACAAAATAAAAATTAGAATGGAGTACCGACATCAAAATTTTTTATTGCAGAAATGGATAGAGGGTGCAAAGTTATGCTACTCTGATTTTTTTCAGATTTTTTAGAGCCTGGCAAATATTTTTTAAAAATTATTGAAAGTACAGAAAAAGTGCCGCCTCTTGCCGCCTCTCTTAAAGATAGGACCCAAAAGGGACGTGGATTCGAACCCAACCTTGCCAAAACTTTTTAGCAATACTTCCCGGTCCCTAAAAAATCTGAAAAAAATCAGAGTAGCATAACTTTGCACCCTCTATCCATTTCTGCAATAAAAAAATTTGAGGTTGGTACTCCATTATGAAACTATATTAATTAAAGCTTTAAAAAAACAATTTTCCCCCTTTAATTGTTACTTAATTAAAATACTTAAAAATAATCAGAGTGCTCAAGAAAATCCACCAATACAATAAGCAGTACAAAACAACCAATATTAAAGAAATATCAAGAACATTAAAAAAAAGAAAATAAGAAAAAAAAAAAAAAGTAATATTTTTCGTATTTATAAAATCTTATTTTCATATAATTATAATATGCCTACTTTGTTGCATAGTAAGAAATTTTTTCACCCATAGTGTATTTAAAATTGCTGTATAAACGTGGTAGTAATAATTAATAAACACAAAAAGTGAGCAGTGAAGTAGGCTGCAGTCTATAATGTTTGCCCTTTTATGTCACAAAAGTAAATAATGAAAGTTGAATTATGCTGCCTCGGGTTGGCATATGCAACGTTTTCTTTTTAATTTAACTGTGCAAAATAAAGGCAAACATTGCAGCCAAGGTTGGCTTTATACAGGTTAAGCCTCCGATTTGACCAATGTTAACGGGCTTAGCCAATCAGATTCAAGTATTCCAGGACCCATCGTGCCGCGAAACTTTGAATGCGCCCATGATGCAGTGCTATTTTTGAGTTTTCGCGGTACAATGGGTCCTGAAAATAGTGGAAAATTACGCACGAAATACGCACGTGGCTTAACCTGTATAAAGCCAACCTTGATTGCAGCTATATATGCTGCATACTTCACCAGTGATCGCTATACAGCCAATAGGGTTAATCAACAACTATGGCTATATCAAATTTAAAAAGTGTATTATTAGTAATATATCAAAAGTATTAAACTGCACACTCACCCAACACAGTTAATCAAATTTACAGGAGAATTATCAAAGTAGGCATTATTTATAGCCAAAAGAAAAGTAAAAATATACTGCATGCAAATAATTAACACTCATGCAAACAGAAGAGCAGCAACAATAACAAAATCTATAAAAAAAGGAGAAAATAAAAATATAAGGACACAAGAACTGACACGAAACAACAAACCAAAGTGCAAAGAAAACATCTACATCTATGGTGCTAATCAATGCTATATTGAGAGAAATCACAATAAACTTGACGGACTTCTGACCTGGTCTAGCTAGGCTAGAGCTTAGGCCATGGATATTTGGCTGGCAAGGCAGAAGTATAGAGGTAACTGTAGCGCTGCGCCCGAATAAACTGCTCCTTGTCAGAAGGCTCGGGATAAGTTGTAGCAAGACCTGCAAGTACACCAACAATGCAAAAGCTACCACTTGCAGATGTGCCATTCTCTTTGTTGGACTTTCAACAATAACTGACACACAGAAATTTTTTGACAAAAATATAGCAGCAGTATTATGCAAGACTTTACATAAATTTTTGTTGTAAATTAAATTATGATAATATAATATTATGATTATGATAATGTACAATTTTTATAAAAAATCTGCACACAGTAAAATTAAAATTTTAAGTTAAATTCAAATAGAATATGTACGATATTGCAGAACATTGGCTTTTGTATATTTTTAAAATGTATGTTAATTATATGTATTATTATCATTTTTTTTCCCCCAAAAGTATATATACAGAGTAATACATGTGTACCGAGTCACAAAACACAATTTACTAAATTTATTTTTATTTCAATTACCCAGTCATGCACCATATTAGTGTCAATGTATACAATTTAGTTTACAATAATTGGAACCAAAGCTTCCTAATTATACTCCCAGGTTTTCAATGCTCAAGCTGCACCTGACACGTTAACCAATTTCCCAGTCTAGTCCCGCTATGCGACAAGCACAATTTTGCAGGTTCACTCACCCTTCTCATAGGCGTGCTCGGTGATTCGGGCCGCAATCTTGAGAGAACACTCCTTGATGGTGTTGAGTGGTGGGTACAGACTGCCCTTGTTGAGGTCGTCCTCAGTCACGAGCTCCGCCAAAGACTGCAGGGATAAATCAGACATGTCAGCCATATATCTCACAGCATAGAAGGATTTGCATTTTATAAAAAAGTAAATACATTAAGTATAAAGTTACTTTAGCATTGGAATTTTTATGACTTGTTTGGTTTGTTGTTGTTATACTCTGTTATCAAGCTTTTTCACAAGTTTAGGTTGCGGGATGTGTTTACAAATTTTTCCTGGTGAATTTTAATTGCTTTAATTTGTCCTGTAACGTTACAAATTTTCAATTTTTAATGTAAAAAATATATCAGTAAAATTACAAATCCAAGGTGACAAAATAGATAAAGAAAGGCTAAGAATGTACCTGTGCAGCGATGAGGAAGATCTCCTCGTTGATGTGGTGGATTCCCGTGCAGATCACTCCGAGAGCCACTCCGGGGAAGATGTAGGCATTGTTGCCCTGACCGGGATAGTATGTCTTGCCATTTTGAGTCACTGGCAGGAATGGGGAGCCACTGGCAAACACACAAGTGCCCTGCAACCAAAGTTTGTTTAGTCTCACAAATCAGTATATTATAAAGTAGGCAAAACTTTAAAGTTAATTGGTTTTGTTTAATGACAAGCTTCAACGTAAAAATGCCGCAGCGCCGCATTCTGACATCGCTCCATAAGGTTTGTTAGGAGAAAAATCTTATTTATTTTTTCATTCAAATTCTATGCTGCACAAAATCTCGAATATTTTTTATGTCGTGTAAAGTGATCTTTCCCGTGGCTCATATATAATCTTGCCCTTCATAAGAACCGTCGGAAAAAATTAAAAACCAGGTACCGCTGGGTTAAAGGATAGGAAGCTTGATAGAACATGTCGTCGCGCGCAGTTCGCGCGCTAGATTTTCAGTCTGAGAGAATTGTGTCGTCAATGTTGAAGCTTCTCATTCATGCATTCTTTTTTTAAGTACTGATTTCTTTAAATGAAATCTATTTGAGACAACTAGTTCCAAACTACAATCCATCTTACATTTTGAAGAACATTCCTTATTGACTTGCTCATTAGAAAATACAAAATATTTTATATCTTATTGAAAATAGAAGAACAATTTTGAGTAGTAATTAAGGTCACTAAGATGTATTAGTTTTTTAATTTCAACTAATTTTTATTTTCCTAAATGTTGTGTATTTTTTTAATAAATAAGGCTCAAAAGAATGAGAAAAGGAGATACATGCAAAATTGAAAATTTTTATTATTTTAAATTTATTTAATTTAAAAATAATAATGTAGTATTAAAAATATTACATGCTGTAATGATAATGAGGGTACACTAAAACTCACGTTGGTGTTTTGGTAAGCCTGCTCAGCGGTGCACTCAGCTTTGCTTGTTGGGTTACTGAGAGCGAAGATAATTGGTCGCTTGTTGAAGGAAGCCATGTCTTGCAGAATCTGCGAAGTAAAGGCTCCTCCAATAGCAGCTGCTCCGATCAACACCGAGGGCTTGGCCTGCTTCACAACGTCGGCTAGGTTTCTGATTGGTGCTTGATTTCTTGCATAGCGCAGCTTGTGTCCTACAGAAGTGAACAGAGTCAGACATGATTGTGGACATCGTCGAGCTTTGAATTACCTTGGATGCCTCCCTCTGGACGGTCCTTGACAATGAGACCTTTGGAGTCCACCATCCAGATTTTATCCCTGGCCGCCTCCAGCGACACTCCCTCCTGCTGCATGGCCATCACACAAAGGTCTGCAATGCCGATGGCGGCCTGTAAACATCACGTCCTTCAATATAAAGATACAGTACGTATATAACATTTTTGTAGCTGTTAATTGTTTTAAAAGTGTAATTACTGTGCATAAAACTTAATAACTCATATATATGAGTACATTACTACTGGACAGTTAAAGCTGTTGATTGTCTTTAAAAAAAAATTATAACAATTTAATGGCGAAAAGTAACATGAATAATATTTTCACTTTCCTACCTTTAGAAAATGAAATTAAAAAAAAATAAATAAATAAATAAATAAAAATAAGTGTTTCTATTTCTGATTGCTACAAGTAAAATGGCTTAAATTCATTTTTTGTTGTTGTTATTCTTAAATTAATTTCATAAAAAGAGAAAAATATATTTTAAAAGTTTATTCTAACAAATCAGGAATAATATTAAAACAATAACAAATTGCATTGGTGCTTCATTGAGCTGTGATTGCAGTTAAACAGTTCTTATCTCACCTCTCCGGCGCCCTGGAACACGAAGGTGTTCTCCGCCAGCTTGGTCTTGGTGATCTTCAGTGAGGCCAGCAGTCCTGCCACTGCAACAGAGGCGGTGCCCTGGATGTCGTCGTTGAAGGTGCAATACTGGTTGCGGTACTTCTCAAGGAAGCGGAAGGCGTTGTGGTTGCCGAAGTCCTCAAACTAGAGATAACATTGTTAGTCTGCGATCATGTGATCACTAGCGCACGGGCTTACCTGAATGAGAGTGTTCTGGCCATAGCGACGTACGACTGCATGCATGAACTCCTCAATAAAGTCGTCATATTCTGCTCCAGTAACTCTCTTCTGTCGCAGACCGATGTACAGAGGATCGTCCAGCAGTTGCTGTAAGCAAAGACACGAAAAATTTTAAGCAACAAAAGATTTTGTGGATTAAATTTTAATTTATATTAATTTAAATTTTAAATAAATTAAATAGCACAAAGCTTTAGTATTTATTTATTTTTTTTAAAATGGAATATATAATTATATCTTACAAGGAAATATATTAATTAATATGGCAGTATATTGATTTTTTTTTCTAATTAAAAAGAAAGATTCAAATTAAATTATAGTCATTTGAAAAAAGGAGGTGCTGGGGGGATACATATTAAAAAAAGCATGAATTTTATTGTAATTTTTTACCTGGTTGTTGGTGCCAACATCCAGGGTGATTGGCAGACACTGGTGGGGCTTGATGCCGGCCAGGGCGGTGTACAGAGCCATCTTGCCCACGGGAATGCCCATACCGTACGCTCCGAGGTCTCCCAGACCAAGGATGCGTTCTCCGTCAGTCACTACAATCGCCCTCACGTCGGACTCGGGCCTGCACAAATAAAATTAGTACAGTTGAATCATAATGAAATTTATCAGATATTATATATATATGATCAGATTATTTTTATTGTATAACGTAGAGTAAAACCTCAATTTTACGAAATGTGTAGGGACCGGAAAAATCAAATTTTAATAATCGAAAAAAATATTTCACATATTTTTATTTTTAAATTTTTGAGAGCAAGAAAATATTTCGTAAATTAGTAATTTTTTTTTTAAAATCGTGATTTATAAACTTGAGTTTTTACTGTAGATATAATTTTTCATTTTTTTGCTGCCACGAGTGTTTGAAATTAAGCTTGATATGGTTCAAAAGTAAACACAGATCCGTTCTTTAAATACATTTTTCTAATTACAAAGTATTAATTTTCAGTCTCACCAATTTCTGAGGACGTCGTACACGTGTCCCTTGTCGTGGATGGTGATGAAGAGCCCCCGCGGCCTCCTAAAGATCAACCCGAACTTCTGACAGGCGAGCCCCACGGTGGGGGTGTACACGATGGGCATCATCGTTTCCACATTCTCCGAGAGTAGACGGTAGAACAGGTGCTCGTTGCGGTCCTGTCACCACACAAATTTGTTAGAAAATACTCGTGATTAACATGAGCTATAGAAAAATTTAATACGCACATTAGATTTCTTAAAAACACGATTATTTTTAATAGACTATCAGAACCAAAAAGGTGTGCCCCTGAATAGCATACAAGTTCTATAAGGAGAGGGGCACCTTTTTGGTTCCGATAGTAGTCAACTTTACCAAGTTTTTATAATTAAAATTGAAAAACATGAATGCTAGAGTAGCGTGAATAATAATGATTGAGTGGTCCATTTGGCATACCTTATATAGAAATAAAAAATTAAAAATGTAAATGAAATTATTCAAATTTGTGGTACAGTAATGAAAATGTATGGTAGAAATTTGAATTTCTGTAATAAATTTTACTCGTGCGTCACATGCACGATTGAAATCACCTGCAGCCCGGTGAGGTAGATGTACTTGTTGAGGTCCTCGCTGTAGCGGTCCACGCTGATCTTGCACAGCTCGAGCTGCTCCTCTTGCGTCTTGAAGCGCGGGGGCAGCAGCCCGTGGATGCCGAGGGCCTGTCGCTCCTCAAGAGTGAACGCCATGCCCTGCGCAAAATTAAAGGTCGAGCTATTATATAGAGATGTGCATGTCATTCGCAGTAAAGTCGTCTATCGTGTGATTTATATACTTATTATAACGCACGAATATGATTTTATAGATGAATAAAGCACAAAAAGTAACGTATCTCATTTTCTTCCGATAAAAAAGTATCATGAATAAATGAAAGCTTTTAATTATACACATATTATAATTGACACCTGCAGCAAAGTACAAAGAAAAAATGTGTTAAAATTTGTTTCACCAAATAATTTAAAGTTATTTAAGATTATAATTTAATTGTAATGCCCTTGTTTCATTATGTATTGTACTTATTAAACTGGATACACATAATTTAATTAATTTTAGTAATTATTCAGTAAAATGATTTCGGAAAAAGAAATATTCGATTTAGTCAGAAGAAAAAAAAAAAAAAAAGAATTCTTGGACTTAAAATTTAAATCGGATTAGTAAAATAATATGCATAATTCATTAGACAGGTGATTCATCTTTTCATTTAGATAACACAAAAATTGGCAGTGCGCCTGAAAGTCACGCAACCCCTCTAGCTCTCACGCACTACACACAAAATAGTACAGAACATAAATTGTGTTGCAAATTTTCCCACGATCGAATAGCTGTGAAAAGACTGCACTTCAGACGCCTTGTTAGTAAAATGAAAAACGAAATTAAAACCATAAACAATTCTAATTCATCTTTCTAATTTTATATACCATAAAGAAAAACCAAATTTATATTGTGAACCAAAAATATATGCAAATTCTAAGCTCAAAATTTGTTTTCATTTCAAAAGCTGGTAATAAATCAATATTTTTAATTTTGAGCGGACAAAAGTAAGGACATCTCATAAAGGATGACGTAGGACAATGGAGAACATTTGGCTACAATGATGGTCGAGCGAAAGGGAGTACGTAATTCTTTTGACCTTGCTGATACCTCTCACGTAATGCGAGGAGACGCTCGACAAATAAAAAACAGATGACGACACAGTAAAAAATGATTACACAGAAAAAAAAAAAGCATTATAATTCCATATTGTAAGAAAAAAAGAATCTTCACTATTTCAGCTTAGCAACGTCCTTTTTATGCCCTTGTTGCGTGATGTTTCAAATTAAGGAAATTGCCTGTGGGCCTAGGGGACAATATCCCGCGTGTTGCTGATGCAGCGACAAAATGATTAGCTTTTCAATCAAACGTAATCTCCGTCGTTACGTGGAAAAATAACATATCACTGCATTATAAATATTAGAATGTATTAGTAATAAAAATGTAATTATAAAGTTTCGTGTTTTATAGATAAAAAATAATAATGATTATTAACAGCTTCATTGTCTGTCGGCAATTTACTTTGATTGTTAACTTGAAAATATGACGTCATATAATATCTCTTATATATAGCAATATTGAATTATCACTTCATCCATATCAGCATATTGAAAGATATACCAGTATAAATTATATCTAAAATCCTGTGATTCATTAAGATAAGGCAGCAAGGCAGCAATAAAAGTGTTAATACTTTGATTTATATATAGCAATTTAATATCTAAATGTAATAATTATATTGCAATATTATAATTTCTAATTCCAAAGCATGGAGGAAATATAATTTATCCATGTTCCAATGTAATTTAATTTCTACTTAAAAGAATGAGATAAGATGGATAGAATTATATGTATATAGGTAACACATTAATTATTTATTAGGGATATAAACATAAGTATCGTAAGAGTTTTGAAAAGTTCCCCGAACTTGACGTCACAGTTGTGGATTGTGATAAGAGATAAGCGAGTTTTGCAGTTTACGGTGCACACGGTTGGTGCTCACACACACGGCGAGTCCTTGACCGTGGTTGTTGCTACAAGAGGATGTAAAAATAACCGCCTCGTCATCTCGACTTGCGCTGCGACTTGCAAATAATCGCAAACACATCGAGCGCTCAATTTACATGAACTGTACTGCAGCACGGTCATGTATTGGAATATTATAGAGTAGATAAGCAGTTAAGTCCACTGGAAAGCTTAATGAAAACAGATAACGAGCCCATAGATTTCCCAATGAATTATTAGTGCTTTTATGATTAATTTTAGCTTATACCTCTCTTCCTTTTCAATCTTGCCTCGATGAAATAAGTTAAAAACAAAGTAAATATTAATTTTTCGATAAAATATTATCTCAATCGCGATGTAGGAAAAGCTTCATAATGAAACGATTTAATATAAAATTATCCGAATAATGACATTCAATTTAGCGAGCTCGATAATACAGTCTACAGTAGACGATAAATCTTTAGTTATTTTGAATACTGCAGATATTATTAATAATATTAAAATAATTTTGTTAGCTTTGCCAGCACGATAAATATAGAAAATAATCATTCTTGACAGTTTCAGTTTATCGTTAATTGGTTTTCAACATCGATAACTAATTAATTATTAAAGTAGATTAAATTTTAACTTTATTTCAGCATGGTGCTATAGTTTCTCAGACACACAAAGAACGACGGAAAGAAGGGATTTTTTTTTTAATAAATGACGGATAAATCGATTGTCAATCATCAACGTTTAAAGTTTTATAACACAATTTTATTTATGATAAAAGTATCGTTAGTATAATATATATCAGTCAATATAATACCATTGCATACTGCAGTGACTTCTAATAAAGATCCCTATACTATTATATATAGAGATCTTGCTTTTAATTGACAAGTAATTGTGCGATTGTATATTATTTGATTTTGTTCATTATTCCAATTTTTCTATAATTTTCACGGCTGTATATAATATATATATATAATATACATTTTTATACACTTTTTCGGTTTTAATTCAGTTAATTAATAATATTCCAACACCAAATTAAAATTATAAGTATCTTGAATGGCCCTCAGTTAACATCATTATATTATAGTTTTGCATTACAGAAAATTTATCCTGAAATTATAAAATATTGTAGTATATTACATTAAAATACAATTGATTATAATTTTACTACAAAGTGTGGTTATATCGACGGACATTACCACACCGTCCAGGGTGAAGAGTCCATCTATGAGGTGATCGGTACGATGTCTGGTGGGCTGGACGGACGTGCTCCGCTCCCACTCTGAGTCCATTGCCTGCTCACTCGTCAACCCCCACGCTCCATGCTCATCAGCGTGTTCTAGGTACACAGGCGGAGTCACCCCGTGCCAAGCTCGGACTGAATCGAGGAGCGCGCTACCGAGCCACTGCCGGCTGATCGATAGGGTCAAAGCTCCCGTGTGTAGTTCATAAGGACTATTTTTATATGTTAAATTGTGGTAGTTTAGGAAAAATCAATGTGTAGTATAAGTTTCTAGGTATGTCTTAAACACGCAGAGCTTCATATATGTTAAAAAAAAAAGTGAATTAATTTATAAAAGGGGGAAAGTATAAGGAAGTAAAATGACGTAAGGAGAATGTAATTTGCATACAGAATTATCTTGAAGATTGAGATAAGAATGTGGGACAAAATATGCCATGTTGATACAATTTTAAGATCATTTGTATGGAATAATAATAATAATTGCAATATGCACGATTTAAAAAGGACAACTGTATATACGGCAAGTTCTTTAAATATAATAGTATCATCGGTATTCTGACCAAACGTATATATTATTAACTGACCTTATCTTACCCTCTTTATTTCAATTTTAGAGTTCTCTAAAAAATAGATGGGATGTAAAAATAGCTTAACTTCCACCGACTTTTATACGACACACGACTGAAGATCTTTACATTAGAAAAAATATTACGTTTTGGTTTAAATGTAAATGAGATATTCTCATAGTTTCAAAACTGACATGCGACACAGATTAATTTTTACTAAACGCTTATGAAGTAGGCAGTACACTCGGAACAGCTGATTTGCTGGATGTTGTTTGGGAGTAATATATGCTCTCTTTGCAATGTAAAAAAATAATTATCTGCTTAATATATTATGTTATTTATTTCTTTATTTCAAATACAGTGAACAAAATGGAAAAAATACACACTTTTTTATATTGTTATAATGTTTCCCAGATAATAGGGTATTAGTACATCTTCAAAAAAACTAAAAACAAGCGCATTAATTATTCTTTATTTTCATGCCCCCCTTCCTTGTCCACCCGGCTCAACAACAGTCAAATATAGAACAAAAGATTGATATTATCGTATTTACAAGAGCTATATAAAAATAAAACTCGTGTGTGATATAAAGTCTATATATTATGTATATTTCTAATATTATCTGATGTTACTGTAATAGAACAATATATATATGCTTCTGAATCAGCGCCTGCCCAAGAACTTATCATTGATTTTTGAAGAGACGATGCATGGACTCAAAGTGCGTGGATCTCTCCAGCATGTTAAATTAATAGTCTCTTTACTCCAGCAGCCTCGGGCGATGCAGAGGAGGTACCGAGAGCCACGCCCACTCGAGGGAAATTAGCTGCCGGCGAAACTTGTGTAGCAATGTTACCAAACTGCTCTCAAAGTTTCTAATATATTGATGGATTATGCACTTTCAACTTGGTGATAGTTCGAAGAGATAAGAAAAAATGTTGAAACTATACTGCACTTCTGTCGTCACTCGGAAACTCAAACCTCAAAACCAAAAAGCCTCCAAGTAGCCGGCATGTATTACAGGACCTTGTCATAGAAAGATAAAATTATACATGCACTATAAATTCATTGCATTCTATATAGTATACTGTGAACATAGCATTACATACATGCAGACTTTTCATTAACGAATTAAGTAAAATTACATAATGTTATAAGATTAAATTAATTAACACACTTAATTTTTAAAAATAGTGTGGAGTGAACAAGCAACAATAAACTTAAAAACAATAACACCTATAATATAATTGGGTCTTTTAATTTTAGAAACAGTCATACACCTGCTAATTATTAATCCAATGCTCTTTACGGGAGTTTATAATTATTAATAATTAAATTAACGCAAATTTTAAATTGCATATATAAAATTTATTAAATATTGATTCCCATTGAGAATGTTGCAACAACGTCAAATATATTGCATAATAAAAGAGCACCATTATCATCCACATTAATATTGACCAGTCTGGTGACCTTGAGAATGCGCACGTAATGTCACGAGACGGTCGATCTCAGTCAATATGCTTGGTTTATTGACATTTTCTTGTTGATTACTGCAGGATATTGCGAGACGTTTACTTCTTTCTCACAGTTTTTATCAATTTCCTCTTCCATGCATGCAACACAGTTCAGCTTCTCAACACCAATTTAATATTACAGTTTCATATCATAGATACTTAATATTATATTGTACTATAAATCGTTATAGTGTGGTGATTTTAAACGTTAAAAAATATCTCATTCTGTAACAAAAACTCTAAAATTTAAACTATTGTTACGGCCAAAAAACGCCCCAAGGAAGCAGTTCTGTTGCTGTAGAGGGTACAACAATTTGGAGTGTGAAATTCGCTGAAGACCACACCCCTTATAACTCTCACAAGGATTTTATATGAGATCTGATGACGATATAGCTTTGAGCTTTTGAGAATTTCTGGAGCGACAAATCGAGCCTCAGGTGCTGTTACTGTAGCGTGTTAGTGAATTGAGCGTGCGGTACCATCTGCAGTCGGTATTACCTCATTTCAAGTACTGTACTCGCAAGAATCTCTCCGCGGTATTTAGAACGAGACACTAGCAGATCATTAAAGACAATGACAGTAATTAGTCATGAAATATCTGTACAAAAAGCACGATCATACTCCATCTCCATATATTAT
Source organism: Siphlonurus alternatus (assembly GCA_949825025.1). Classification (NCBI taxonomy): domain Eukaryota; kingdom Metazoa; phylum Arthropoda; class Insecta; order Ephemeroptera; family Siphlonuridae; genus Siphlonurus; species Siphlonurus alternatus. The sequence continues at coordinate 31,811,534 of OX463782.1, forward strand.
ATATAGAAAGAAGGTGAACCGATTTAATTTAAAATAATATCTGGGGTAAGGACATAAGGGGGTGGTTTTTCGATGTTAGACTCCATCCCCGGCCATAAAGAAAAACTCGCTGAATGTATTGAGAGCGCGTGGTTCCACCAACGACCATCACGGTCTTATCGCAAAAAGCTACCGTCAAAATATTTGTTGAAAATGTTCTGGTTACGTATCTGTGTATAATATATGTAATGTACGTATGTTTGGGTAAATAGCAAATAAGTTAGGCTTAACTTGACAATTAACTTAACGTTATTCCCTGCAAGTAAAAACTTAATTCTATCTAATATTCGGTTATACGAATAGAGCAAATAGAGCACCTGACAAAACTCCTGTTGCCATGGAGATAAGAGCCAAACAAGCAGAGATTTTTACGCTGAAAAGAACAAGCCTCGGTACATTGTAGCAGTGTTGCCGACTCCCATGTTATCTGGCCGGTCTGGCTGCTCAATATAGTGTCAAGGTCTGGCAATTTGCACTCCAGCATCACTTCAAATAATGTTACACTCCCTCAGAAAGTATAGTATTATAAGTGATCCTTGCTGTTTGTAACGAACTATTTATAGTGAGTATACACATACGCAGTATAGGTGTGCAAATTTTTGAATTGGAGCTAGATATCTTGCACTTTTTCCTGGGAAATATAAAATAAATTGCACTGTACATGAGACTGATTTAATTATTATATTAACACTTCATGCATGCGTGAACTTGACGAGCTGCTCTGGTACTGGGAAGTACATTTTGAATAATTATTTCTTCCTCAAGGGTCGCTGCAAGCTGTCCATTTCATTACAAAATTCTCGCTGCCTGCTAACAGCTTCAGTATGTGTACCTCGTGTCAACAAGCTGCGACGAGGGTGCTGAATGCAAAGTACTTGGGGACAAAACAGACAGCTGGAGGCGAGTGACGTCACATGCGGGCACACACAATTTGGTTTTTCATTCATGGCTTTTAAAAATTCTCATTCATAAACCTTACGACAACTCGGAGCATATGTATTATAATTATTACCATTTCAATTTGTAAGAGGTCAACTCAAATCTTTTCCCTCGTATTGATTAATTTATTTAAATTTAAAAAAATGAATCAATGGAGAGATTCACATTATATAATTTAGCAACAGCTTGTAATTAAAGATATAGATAATGGACAATTTGCATACATTTTTTTATTGCAGAAATGGATAGAGGGTGCAAAAATATGCTACTCTGAATTTTTTCAGATTTTTTAGAGACCGGGAACTATTTTTAAAAAAATTATTGAAAGTCGATTTTATGACGTCACGAGGAGTCTGTCCTTAAGAAAAGGATAGGCGCTAAACGCCCGTGACGTCATAAAACTGAATTTCAATAATTTTTTAAAAATAGTTCCCGTTCTCAAAAAAATTTGAAAAAATTCAGAGTAGCATAATTTGGTAGCCCATTTCTGTAATGAAAAAATGTCATGCAAATTTTCCATTAAGGTATTTTTAGAACCAATTAAGTTTAAAATCACTTAATATTTTTCCCACTATACTTTCTCATGTGCAGCTCATTCATTTAGGTTCAGTAAAGTATTCTCAACAGATTTTCAAGTCGGTCGGTGGTGCAGTGGATGGATGCGTGCTTGTCTGTCGCTCGGGAGGCCTCGGATTCACTCTCGTCAGGTCTAAATAAATTTTAATGCCTCTGTGCTTCGAGTGTGTGCTCGTGCTTTCCGAGTGATAGTCCAGGAAAATTAAGTATTACCCTGCTCAAAAATCTTGAGCATATCTTTGCAAGATCTTGACAAGATCTTGCCAAGTAAACACGAGAAGACCAAGAAAGAGGCGCAACAGGGTTGAGTGCTGGTCTGTAATATTATTATTGGATATTATCCTTCTAAAAATAATATTTTAGCCAAAAATGTGAAAACAATTACAAAATAAGATATTTTTGGTTCAACAAGATCTTGAGCAAGATAATAATCTTATTCAAGACGTCATTTCTTACGCAAGATCACAATCTTAACAAGAAACTCACTTGCGCAAGAAAATATTCTTTGCAAGATAGAAAATCTTGCTCGTGTTTTCGAATTTATCTCAAGATTATTTCTTGAGCTAGTTACCGTCTTGCGCACGATGGTAATCTTGTTCAAGAAGTCATTTTTTACGCAAGAACAACATCTTGGCAAGTAATTAACTTGCTCAAGAAAAAAATCTTAAACAAGTTATCATATTTTTCTCAAGATTATTTCTTGGAGAAGTTACCGTTTTGTTTAAAATGACAATCTTGTTCAAGAAGTCATTTCGTACTCAAGATTTATATCTTGAGCAAGTAATAGACTTGAGCAAGAAAAAATCTTACACAATTTTTCATATTTTTCTCAAGATTATTTCTTGGACAAGTTATCATCTTGCTTAAAATGACAATCTTGTTCAAGAAGTCATTTCTTACGCAATATTTATATCTTGAGCAAGTAATAGACTTGAGCAAGTAAAAATCTTAGACAAGTTTTCATATTTTTCTCAAGATTATTTCTTGTAGAAGTTACCGTCTTGTTTAAAACGACAATCTTGTTCAAGAAGTCATTTCATAGTCAAGTTTCATATCTTGGGCAAGTAATAGACTTGAGCAAGAAAGAAATCTTACAAACTTTTTCATATTTATCTCAAGATTATTTCTTGGGCAAGTTACCGTCTTGTTTAAAATGACAATCTTGTTCAAGAAGTCATTTCGTACTCAAGATTTACATCTTGAGCAAGTAATAGACTTGAGCAAGAAAAAATCTTACACAATTTTTCATATTTTTCTAAGTATAATTTCTTAGAGAAGTTATCATCTTGATTAAAATGACAATCTTGTTCAAGAAATTGTTTCTTACGCAAGATTTAATCTTGAGCAAGAAAAAATCTTCAACATGTTTTCATATTTATCTCAATATTATTTCTTGGACAAGTTACCATCATGTTTAAAATGACAATCTTGTTCAAAAACTTTTTCTTACCCAAGATTTTTTATCTTGAGCATTGCAAGTAATAGACTTGAGCAAGAAGAAATCTTGCGCTCGTTTTCATTGCGCAAGTGGACTGCGCAAGTGGACGATGTGAAACAAATGCAATGCGCATGACCGTTTTTTTATAACACTTAAGATGGATGGTTGGTGAAAATTGAAGCTGGTGAAGAAACATTAAGATTTTGTGTGTTTTTGTGCTAATTAGTAGTTATTACACAGTTCCAGGTAAGCTTTAACTTATGTATAGTTGTTTTTGTTTAATATATTGTTAAGCTCACACAAAATTGTCTGTTTTTTTAATGACATTTCGGTGGCTTGACCTGCTTCCTGCTTGCTGAGCGGCTTGCAAACATGGCCGGGATGTGATGGATTCTGATCAAGGATTCGACAACCATACCAGATCGACAAAAGTTGGCTGTTGTGCGCATAAATCAATGGCATAGCAGTATTTGGTTTGTATAAAGTTGATAAAGGTATGTATACTAGTACTGCAATGTATGCATACTGTGTATGCATATTATATAATATGCATGCATTTAAGTTAATGCAATAAATTGTGGTTGTATATGTATTAAATTAACATCGTTGTACAGTAGTGAAGTGTTTAAATTTGTTTTACAGTACAAAAATTGTTAATCATGCATTTAAATATATACTGTATATAATGCATCCCTGCTCAAAATTCTTGAGCAAGATCTTGGGCAAGATTTGCACAATACCTTTTGCAATTGTCTTGAGCAAGATCTTGCATGTCTAATTTTATCGAATATCCTTTAAATATGTCTTTGATCCCCAGGTTCCGCAGGCCTAGCCGTTGCGTACGTGCATGGATAGAGTGAGAGGATTCATTGTGCGCTGAGCGGAGAGATAAAGCAGGATGATGAATATCCACAGAAAGGAAACCAGCAAGACAACTGCCGAACTTATAACGAAAACTATTATGTACTATGCATACCAGAAAAAAACTAATTAAACTCTTTATTTTTTTTCAGATGATGGATAAATGTATGTGACGACTGTGAGGTTTCTACTAGGTACCACATCTTGCAACCAAGTCTTGAAAATGTTGTCAAGATCTTGCATTTACTTACACAAATTTTTTCAAGTACAAATCAGTTGCAAGTCTTGTGAAAGATCTTGAACCCCAATAATGTTACCAAGATCTTGCACAAGAAAATATCTTGCCAAGATCTTGCACAAGATCTTGCCAAGATCTTACCAAGATCTTGCGCAAGATCTTGCCAAGATCTTGGCAAGATCTTGGTAAGATTATTTGGGCTCAAGATCTTGGGCAAAATTTGCGCAAGTCTTGAAGAAGTTTTGACCAAGATCTTGTGCAAGTCTTGGACAAGTTTTGAGTTTTGACCAAGATCTTGAGCAATAATCTTACCAAGATCTTGTCAAGATCTTCCACAAGAAAATATCTTGCCAAGATCTTGCACAAGATCTTGCCAAGATCTTGCGCAAGATCTTGCCAAGATCTTGGCAAGATTATTGCTCAAGATCTTGGTCAAAACTTGTTCAAGACTTGTACAAGATCTTGTTCAAGAAATTTCAGCAGGGTATGGTGGGCAAAAATAGTAAGAAGCTGAAATTTGGTACACATATGCCTGGATAGTACACGAGTTCCCAAAAAAAAGTCCCCTAAAATCCCCTTTGAGGAAACAAAATTACGGGACATTTCCCGGAAAAACATACTATTTATCAAAAATATTTTATTTCTAGGCAACCAACGATCATGCATGACTTGATAAAATGTTAAATTAGAACTAATTTAGCACAAAACACTTTCCAAAAAAATTATCCCTCTTCAATGAATAGTTTCCAAAATATCCCTGAAATTTACAAGGGGAATATTATTAAGGGATTTTGAGTTTCAAATTACTCTGCAAATATGCGAAGTATAAAAAATAATGTCATGATAAAACATAATTTGAATTAAATATTTTATACAATGCAGTTTATTTGCAAGCGCTAATGCGTTTCGTTTTTGAGTTACGGGATTTTGGAAATCTTTTAACAATCAAAAAGTGGGCGTGACCCGGCTCCATGTATGTATTATGCTTTGTATAAATGAGGAAAATATCGTGCCTCTTTATAGTTGACATGGAGTGTGTGACACCACAAACATACTTGACCCTTCAATACCCCTCCCCCCCCCCCCCCAAAAAAAAAACCAACCTCCTACCCCCGTTTAAAAAATTAATGTTATGGATCAATTTGTGATTGGAAGATTAAGATCGTTGGAATAAAAAAACGAATAATGCTACTTGTATATACACCCTCCTTTACCTCCCCCCAACCCCATTCAACTGACCCCTTCCCGCTCCCCCTACTTCCAATAACAATGATAGTCTATATATATAGCTGCATCTAAACAACATATTTATATAAATTATATGAAACAATGAACATTATCACCATACAATTCTCGTTCGTCACGTTTTATTTTAGTTCTTATACTTTTAAGAAAACAAATAATTAATATATGTGTTCTAATGCATTAATATAATAATCGCATGCTTTTATAACAAAAGGTGGAATCTAATTTGTTTAATGAATCGGTAGGTACACATTCCTTGACTCAGCTGTACCGTACGAATATACATAAAGCTGATATTTCCTAAATAACTAATAAATTAATTTGTCCACCGTTATATGATACACGATTACGATCGAATTAAAATTAAAGTCATTTCCTTTTGTTACCATAAAATATGTAATATATTCTTTTTATATTTGTTCACAACATTTGAATTGTATACGTAATATAAAATTACTAGCTGTAAACAATTTAGGAATCTTCGTAATTTGTCACTTCATACGGAATATGAGTAGATTTAATAATTCAGTAGGTATTCAAACTGTAAAGTTTATAACTTGAAGTATACTAGAAAGAGTAAAATACATTCAATTTAATTATATTATAAAATAATAATGAATATATGATAATTTTTATGGTTAAAAGTTTTTCATAAAAATATATGGTACGTCACATGCTCGTATCATGCTGATTGATGGGGAGGTAATATATTTATAAAATATAAATCAACTTTTTTTTAATGCAACATAATAATGCTGTTGAAAAATCTAAATGTAATGATTCTATCTTAAATGATTCTTATTAAATGTCATAACAGATAATTAATATAATAAAATTTTATGTTTCTGTTATATAATCAAAATTAATTAACATTAAAAGCATAATATCTCATATATGCTATAATATAATATTATAGTGTATGTATCCAGTTTTTGAAAAGGTTGTGTTCCGTGACTATATTTTAATTAATGTTATATTTCGTTAATTGCAAAAAATGATTATTCTTAACATTTTTTCTTTTTCGATGTATGTACACTCTTCGGAATGCCATATAATTCTGATCTGGTCCAAGCATTTACATATAAATATTAACAAAGTCATTTATATTTTATAGTCATTACGATTATTATTACCAAAAAGAATACTTTTATAGAAAACGTTAATTAATACTTTAAAATATACATGCAAGAAATATTAAAATGTAATATGTATTTTTAATAATGCGTTTTCCTAAAATTTATTTGGATGTGGGGGGGGGGGGGGGGGTGATGCAACAAGGAGGGTGTATAAAAATAGCATTATTTAATTTTTTATTCCAACGATCTCAATCTTCCAGACACAAATTCATCCATAGCATTAATTTTTTTAAACGGGGGTAGGGGGTGGGGGTATTTTTTTTTTGGGGGGGGAGGGGTATGGAAGGGTCAAGTATGTTTGTGGTGTCACACACTCCATATATGTCAACTATAAAGAGGCACTATTTTTTCCTCATTTATACAAAGCATAATACATACATGGAGCCGGGTCACGCCCACTTTTTGATTGTTAAAAGATTTCCAAAATCCCGTAACTCAAAAACGAAACGCATTAGCGCTTGCAAATAAACTGCATTGTATAAAATATTTAATTCAAATTATGTTTTATCATGACATTATTTTTTATACTTCGCATATTTGCAGAGTAATTTGAAACTCAAAATCCCTTAATAATATTCCTCTTGTAAATTTCAGGGATATTTTGGAAACTATTCATTGAAGAGGGATAATTTTTTTGGAAAGTGTTTTGTGCTAAATTAGTTCTAATTTAACATTTTATCAAGTCATGCATGATCGTTGGTTGCCTAGAAATAAAATATTTTTGATAAATAGTATGTTTTTCCGGGAAAATGTCCCGTAATTTTGTTTCCTCAAAGGGGATTTTAGGGGACTTTTTTTTGGGAACTCGTGTACTATCCAGGCATATGTGTACCAAATTTCAGCTTCTTACTATTTTTGCCGACCTCGCTTATACATTTCGTCCTAATATTCCTGGACTATGATGGCATGTCCTTTTGCTGATAACTACTAGGATTGGTGTGTAGGCTTGACAGCATTGCTCTGGCTAGTCCAGGCTTTGGTTGTAATGGCCCACGCCATGCAAGGGAAATTCCGGGACAATTCGCCAAACCACGGCATACATTCATCCATTTCTATTAAATCGCACATTGTTGGGCTTGCTCGTTGTGTGATACAAAACTCATTTTCAATTAAAGAGCTTTAAGACGCAGTTAACTTTGTATACATAAATTGCAAGTCGAGAGTTGACCTCTAAATGGCGAATATTACATAATTGGTGTCCAGATTGACCTCTTCCGCTGTCAACGCGTCTGACATGCGGCCGAGTGATGTCTCCATTCAGACGATAACCCATCTGGAAAGTAACTCAAGCGCTAAATATTGGTACTTTGCGATTAACGCCCACAATGAATTTTCTTCAAGTAGGTTAAAGTAAATTAAAGTTCCTAGCAGTGAAAGTTCGTTCGTATAAATTTCTAACAGATATAATTGGATGAAGAATAAACAACGCACTTTTCAATTTTTATGCCATATTTGGTTTAACGTTGAATTTACTTTAAATTAGGATATGATATGATATGATAAAAAAAAATCTTAGGCAAGAATTTTAAAAACCACAAGATTTCTCCTCATTTCTATGTAATGAAATTTTATTGCCTACAGGATTTATTGTGAGCATTTTCTTTGGCTTATCACCGAGTTATCAGAGTGTACTTTCCTTTTCTAAATGAAATATCAAGATATTATCTGTTCTGTGGCTCTATATTTTTTTACTTAATTTGATCAGAGCCAGGATCTTATCAAATTAAGTAAGAGAGCCATACAACTTTAGTATTTATTGCTCAAGAAGTTAAATTTCCTCCTCAATTTCCTCAATTTTATCGCCGTCCTCGCCACATCCTCGGGGCTACATCCTCGTTACAACAGTACACTCCATGGTATAACGTGACATTTCGTCAATATTCCAGCACAGTCCTTCTCATTTAAAGTACTCGATCGATAAGCCTGCATGGCAACACGAAAGTTCTATCTCCATCGTTACGCGAGGTTATGGTTACTGCATATGGTCTGAGAAATTCAATACTTTAACAATTCAGTCCTTCACTCTTCATTTCATATACGATAAATCAATACTGACTACACTGAAAAAAAATCAACAATTTTATACCGTAACCTTGAAAGTAAAAATACACCATTCAGATTCAGAGAGTGTGTATTATTAGGAAGGGAGAGACTTTGTAAGATAGGAAACCATAAAATAATCTTGGTAAAGATTTCATTATGGATAAAAAATACTTCTTTTACAAAGCTCTATAAAAAAGTAATGTCTAAAAATTAAATTTGATTTGAAATCAATACATATTTTTTTTCTTGGTGCTCAAAAATCCTAGCATAGAATACCCTAGTTCACTGTTTGCGCGAGGTCAGTTTACCTTGTTGAGGTGAGGGTCTCGGAGATGGTCGATGCCTCGGACGAGTCCTGGACACACGTCATCGTCTCCACTACGTCCTTCCCCGTGAAGGGGTCGCTGCCCGAGCCGGTCTCTCTGTAAGTCTGCCATACCGGAGGTGCGTACACTTCTTGAGCTCAGCACGTCGCGAGAGCCACTACCGCCATCGCCGGCCCAGCTGCAGCAAATATAAGCGAGAGGGGGGCGTGAGCGCCGGCGTGCAGAGAAGGGTAGAGAGGGAGGTAGCACAGAACCGTGGTTGACAAGGGGGCACAAACAGTTGGGGGGTCGGAGGAGTCCCCTATTAGAGTCAATGTTAATGATTTAAATAATATAATGTATGGAAAAAAAATTATTGAATATCGAATTTGTCAAATTTCAAGTCTTAAATTCAATGTAAAATTTATGTCATGGCCCATCTTTAAATTTCAGAGAGGTTTGTAATTAATTGTCAGTACACATTTATTAATTGCAAGTTAATTAAATGGACATTGACTGGCGACATCTGAGAACGTGGGTCAAGATCTGAAATTCACATGCAAATTTCTACATGGCATATTTGAACATTTGAATCATGCAATATTCTGATAATACTTAATATATAATTGCGATAACGTCACACATTTAGGGACATGTTTATTGTTCATTCATTACATATAATATTATATTCTCATTATACTAACGAACTGTACAATATTAAGATCGATACAAATTTAAAATAAAATTAAAATTAGCGTAAAATAAAATTAAGTATTTAAATTAGTATTTGGTCAAAATTAAAAACAATTTTATTAAACAAATATTGAAAATAAAATCCATAAAATTCAGATTAATGAAATTTCAACACAATTTTGTGCAATCGCTTGGACATTTGCATCACGGTATTGCATAAGTTTAGGATCATCAGGCGACTCAGGCATCATCATTATTATCATGCATTGATCACACATTCGGGTGTGGACTCTGCGGATTATATTTTTTTAGGACCCACTGGACCTAGGATAACTTAAAGGAATGGGGAAAATGTGAGACTATCGACCTATCTATAATGGTATCTCTTTGAAAATCCTTGGCTATAAATCATGAAATTGTAGATAATTTTCTTGCTATATCACCTGCCTAACTTTTTATCATGCTCAAGTTCGCACGATCAGCCGGGAATATAGAGCGCAGGCGCGAACCACGAGATAGTATGATCTATAAAACAAGTTTATGACGTCACCGAGTACTTTTTTAATGTTCAGTGTAGATTTAACTTTCCAACTTTTCACGGAGAATCCAGGTGAAGCGAAATGTAGATTACACCAAGTGCTTCAACAATTGCTATTCTTATGTAAATGTGGTGCAAGTACTCACTGCTCCAATTTTTTGTCACGTAACAGCCTGTGAGCTGGAATATAATTGCAGTGATTTGCGATTTGTCACGTTATGTTATGAATGTATAGTACAATTTAAATTATAATATATACCACAAAGGTATAATTGCTGGTAATGGACTGATATAATCTTGCTACACGATATTTTCAATATATATATAAAATAAATTAATAATAAATATGAAGTGCTTTGGCGTTAGAAAAAAAGAAATGTTATGCATGCAGTATTCAAATTCAAATTTTTATTTCGATCATAGACTGTACATCATAGATCACGTCAATTATTACATAAAATATGTAACATACTTAATTCTAATTAAAATTAGCCTAAATTTAATTAATTTAAACATAATTTAATATATATACCCAAACAATAGTTAAAAATTAATATAATAAATATTGCATATAAAATTTTATTGACTTAATTGACTTCAAATCAAATAGAGAAAAAAATAATACAATATCATATTATATCAAAGCTTTTTTTTTTTTCAAATCTCGCATACCATAAGGACATAAAATAATAATAAAAATACACAAATGCAAATTTTATCCCAATTTATATAATTTATGACATTATATGAGATTATTTAAGTAAAAATTTGTATACCCGATACTATATATATAGAGAGAGAGATAATACTCTATAACAGAGAAGGCAAGTGACAAATGGGTCGATCGGGACTAAACCTCAAACTACAACATGGCAGGCAGCATTACTTATCCAGGAATTACTTATAATTAATAACAAATAAACTGTAAAATCCTCCTCGTTTTAGCTAACAAAATTTGAAATGAATGAATTTTTCATCTAACCACTGACATTACAATGAACATAAACAATATTTAAAAGCAGCAAAAACGTTATATCGAGAATCACAGAAAAAGACGTCAGTTTTTTTAATTAAAAAAATACATTTTGAATTACAATTACCTGGTTATTCTGGGCCGCAAGTACGCCAAACACCTGGGGAGTCTACTCATCGCTTCATGACTGACTACAATGGACCAAGTGGACCGACCGAGGGTACCGTTACCGACCAGTCTGAGGCACGACTTACGTGTTAACACTTTGTGTACACCGACGGTAATAACCGGCGCAAACTACAAAACTTCTCCTCGGGTATTTCGTTAGCGAGTGTTTTAAAAGCTCTCAGATATTTGTTCACTGCATTGTGATGTAATTGGAACTAGTTATAAAGGTTAACTCAGATTGATCTGTTTTAAAATTTGTCTCAAAGGAATGCGTTGTTTTTGTTTCTAATCGATTATAATGTACATGCATGTTATTTTTAATACATTATAATATATATATATATATATATATATATATATATATATATATATATATATATATATATATATATATATATATATATATATATATATATATATATATATATATATATATATAATATATGTAAGTATAATCAATAATAAGAGACAGCTCGATATTACATGTAAATTGTACACAAAAATATAGTGGTTTATTTTAAAAAATGCTCACGAATGACTCACGTCAAAAGCTGCTAATGGACAGCCTACAACTAAAAAAAAATATATATTACATAAATGAATAAAGGGTATACCAAATGCTACTCTGTTTTTTTTTTTTTTTTTTAGTTCTGGAACTATTTTGAAATAATTATTGAAAGTTCTGTAAGTTAATTTGAGAGCCCTGAATCCTTAATAAAAAGGATAGAGACTAATAGACGCCTATTGATGCTTCCAGGGGGCGTGGCCGCACTTTCAATAATTATTTAAAAATAGTTCTGGATCTTAAAAAAATGTTAACAAATTCATCAGAGTAGCATAATTTGGTACACTCTATTCATTTCTGCAATAAAAAAAAATTCATACAGGTTGTCCATTCTATTATGCTCGATATTTCACGAAACTTGCAGACATGAAGCACCTGCTGCACTCTCAGCTAGGAATCACAGGTGCAATTTATTGAAAGCCTTGCGCTACCCCACTAATAGTAAAATGTTTCAAGTTACCGCACTGTATATAGTGATTGAGTTATTGACCATGCGCACAGAGCAACGCTTAATTGTTTACATAGACAGTTATTACACTGCATGCTTGATTTTTAATGAAGAAAATTAATAAAACAGTAGTTATTTTATAAAAATGTTTCTTGCAAAAATGCGAGTTGAATTAATTATGCATGCGAACCAGCTGTGGCGTTTTCTTTTGTCAAGTCGTGAATTAATGTAATCAGTAATTACATATTTAAACATGATATCATGTCCTAAATACCTAAATAATACAAGCAATGTATGCTCCTAATTGAATTGAGAATCAATTGCTATTAAAGAAAAAAAAAAAATATGCATACTGTTCTATATTCTTTAATCTTAGTTAGTATACCATTGGAATGAAAACGTCTTATCGCAAGGAGCTTGCAAGTTCATCATTGCAAATAACTAACCATTTTAACTTTAATATATAAACAAACACTGACTTTTATCCTTCTCTTATTTGTATACAACGTATATAATTAAAATTAATTAACTGTCAGCATTCAGCAACAACTACAGAGTTATTTGAAGACAAAAAAAAAAAAGTTTAACGAGGGGCGTAAATTAGAAAATCTTTTTTAATCTAATTTGAGCGTAATAATTTTTAGTACCAAATTTTAGGGTGAATAAATTGAGTGCCAACCTGCATGTAGTTCCAAAAATGGTACTAAAAATAAGTACCTTCGGAAACTCTGTTCATATACATTTCATTTAATATTACATTCGATTAACCTTATAAATAGGTCCAAAAGTACAAAAAAAAAGTACAGAAAAAGCGTACTCCATTCAGGCAGGGTATAACACTTTTAATTCTTAATATTATTACAGAATTATTCAAAACTTTCATGAATTTTTAACATATTATTTATATTTTTTTAATGGAGTGTACTTGATTTCAACTCGGATTTTTATAATTAAAATAAATTTTAAATAAATATTCAGGTATCAGTTGTGTTTCCTAGGCTTGTTAGTCCAGCAGCCACGTGTGCCAGGGGAGAAAGTTATGATTAGAATCACGCGGTAGATCTCGATCAGCTGATCTCGAGAAAAACATTTTATGATGTCAGGTAATTATCAGATCAGGAGTGGCCCGGGGAGGAAAATGTCGACTATGAGTGGGTGATGTCAAATTTAATTATAATGAAGTACTGCCAGAGTGAAAAATTAAAACTCTCTGGTCCTGCTTTCCTGCATTAAATCATTCAGTTCCTTAATAATACTAAAATATTTATGCTATAACAAAACGATAAAAATGTTTGAAATTACTATACTTACTTTAATTTTATTTTCCATTAATTTTCTTGTTTAATACAAGTTATCATGCAACACTCCATCCCAGCAGGTGTCAAATAAACTGAGAATGACGTGAACATGAATAGAGGTTGATAGGCGACACTCATGCATTTAATATTAAGGACTTTATATATACCCAAACATGTCGTAATGTTCGGCACTTTTTCTTACCTCTCTAAAAATATACCTTGCCAAACAAGAATAACTGTTAATACAAGTATTATTGCCCGTTAAAAACCAGTACAGGTTATGCATAACCATCTATTTAAACTGTTACAGGTTAAAATTTCGGGAGTTAAGATATATATCCTGCTGAGGCAGCAGTCAAGTTGAATGCCATATAATACAATTCAAAGGAACTTAGCGTAAATTTTAGCTTAAAAATCTTCAGTACTAAAATATTTCTATGCTAAAATCTTCGTGAAAAGTCCTTTGAAAGTTCTCAAATAATTCCAATGACGTCACAACAATTACCACCTCGCTGACATTGTTAGGAGGAACGTATGTGTACTGTCATTGTTCGAGCTGAGCATACATTACAGTTCACTATTCCGTGTCAAGATAAAATGTTCATCAACAAAATTTATTTTAAACTCAATGAAATGAGAGCAATTTTGAAATTCTAGTATACCGACGCATATAATGACAACTAGAAATATAACTATCACACATAAATAGAAAAACCTGCAATTCATTTCAAAAAACAGAAAAAAAAATAGTAAAAAATGCAGCAGCTAACAAAGTAAAGACCTTGTAAGAAAATAACATTGCAATTTACGTCATATTTTGTTTAACCACGATGATGCCACGTTTTTATTTTATTTTTTTTTCTCGACACATCGTATGATCAGTACGTAAAACAAGTTTGCAAACATGTGAAAAAGAACACTGATGAACTAAAAGCTACCATCTACTGCAGTACCAGAAGCTGTTACTTTTTTTTATATATATTTCCAAAAACATTTATACGTAAAGTCTTTGTATATATCTTACATTGTCTTTTGTTCTGAGAAGAAGTAAATAAACTATATATGGAAGAATTTTTACCTTTTTTTGGAATCCCAGAAGGCTAGAGCCTATTTATATTGTACAGTATATAATAATTATAATACATTTATAATGTTAGTCACTCCCCTTACATACGTATATCTTTCTCCACTGTACTACTGCTACAATGCTAATTTATAATTAATAATGAACGCCGGCAGCGTAAAAAGCTAAAAATTGCTCCAAATTCATAATATGAGTATCACATATATCAGAGAGAACTTATGATGGTTCGGACCAAAAAGTGACCATTTTTTACCGAACTGGTGTGCATGTTAAAAGTTTACCACCTTGTTAATTTTACCACAGGTTAATCTAATAGATAACCTTTGACCTAAAACTTTATAACCATGTTATTGTATCTCGTGCGTGAGAGGAGCGCAGGACCGTCATAATTGAAAAAAAAAAAAAAAAAAAAAAATCCTAGAAAGCCAGTAAAAAATGTGCATGGTTAATATAAATATGTACGCGTATTAATGTATATATTGCTAGGAAAATGTATAACTGCATGAGTAAGAGCTGCTAAGAGTAAAGTATAAAACTTTCATTTCGCAAACAGCTGATGCTGATAACAAAAAATATTTATCTTCAAGGCAAATATTTTTAATTTTTTTCTTTTTACTAAGTATTTATTTCGTCGTAATAAGATATTATGTAAAAGTGATTGAACTATATAAAGATACAAAGAATGCATGCATATTACATGACAATTCTTTCTAACAAGTAAGATAAATCTTACGATGAATTACTTTATAATTGCAGATTCTGCAGATCAGCTGATGTAACCCAAGGAGGTGAAGACATGATTATCGCGCGTGAGCGGTCACCTGTCACTCACGTGTCACGTGGTGCCCACGCGTTCGCCAGTGACGTCATCAGAAGCCGTGCCACAGCGATCACGTGACCCGGCCTTGAACCTCCACATGGTAGGGTGCAAATAGCACCGCCAATAATACGATCCGATCGTAAAAAAAACTCTGATTTGTCATGAGAGTTGTTTAATACTTGGTTGAGATTACGTTATTATAATATCACTTTCTTCAGGTTAGTTATAGCATCCATGATGAGAAGGCGTTGGAAAATAACGGGGGACATTCACAAAGCACTTTAACCCCCACTTTAGCCCCGATTTTTAACCCTGTTGCTAAACATGGTACTAAACCAGGGGCTAACCATGTTAAGCTCATACCTTAGCACCATGTTTAGCACCAGGGTTAAAAATCGGGGCTAAATTGGGGGTTAAAGTGCTTTGTGAATGTCCCCCATTATTTTGCAAAATTAAAACAATTACATTTGCATGTAATTCGCAAAAATAATTTCAATTGACAACAATGACGTTAAAATCTTAATTGGTTAATGTAAAAATACTATCCTCTGGATTGCAACCACTTAATTTACCCCTTTAAAACTTCACCCACTAATGCGCCATTTTCATTCAAGCTATAATGAACTGTGACAATATTTTTCTTTAGTTTTATAAAAAAATATACAATAAATTAGCTCCACAGAAAAAATTATCTCAGATAGATGCATGATTAATAATTCAAATTTTTAATTCCATTAACTACACTTTATTATTTTTTCACATACTTTGTTCCTGCTCATAATTTTATTGCATACATCATAAAACTTTCAACTCATGATTAATACAGTGAGTCATATATAATATTTGCATACTAAAAAATAACTAGAACAATTTTATTTTTATTGAGATAGGTCAGGTTAAACACTGCGATACTTAGATTATATTATACGCAGCTGCATAATACGAGTAATATAACCAGAGATTTTATAGTGTAATGCAAGCGCTTTGATATAACCCTGGCTGCATAGTACGACACCGACTGGTGGAAATATACCCAAGGCTAGCGCGACGCCTGATCAGGTTTACCTCCGCCACTTAAAAAAAAGTGCCGACATTGCACGCTGAAGGTGCGTTCAAACTTTATATACCCTCGTTGTGATTATATAGTTACCAGAGGTTTTTTATTGCATTGAAGCTCTCTGTTGGAATCATATAGCAAATATTGAACATATCAGTGTATTATACAGGCTCGGACTGGCCATAAGAGTTGGTGAGCGATCGCTCAGTAGGCCCCCTCGGCTGGGAGACCCCTACAACGTTAAAAGTAGGCCCCCACAGGGTCAAGTAGGCCCTTGATATGGGCCCGTACTCCTGTTTGCTCAGTAGGCCCTTTGAGCCCAGTCCGACCCTGAGTGTATATCGAATACAAGAAAAAATAATGTAATAATTATTAACTAATTTTAATAGTCACCCACACAATGTGTTTTCACAAATATGAGCCTCGGATGCTGTAGTTCCCAGTTTTCATATAATATGTAATAAATATATATTATATAATATTATGTAGTTTAATATACACTTTTGGTAATCAATTATAATATAATAATCAAAATAACAATTAATATATATATATATTATTTCAATATTAAATGTTACTTCAATATTGTTAAAGTATATTTTTTTTAATTAAATTTTTAGTTTATCTCTCCATGGGAAAGCCCTATGCTTAAAATTAAAAATAATAATTAAAAAAAAATCGGCTTATTGTTAAATTGTTTTGAAATTTTTTCTATTGCTTTTAGATACACTAAAATCTGCCTCTAAAAAAAATTAAGAATTTTTGTGAATTTGCTAAGGTTTACATGTTAATCAAAGGGGACTATGTCGAACAGCTTATCCGTATTATCTCTACTTTAAGCCACATAAAATTAGGGGCTACTATTTTCTACGACCTCTGTATTATATGTTTGTTCGCACCTTTGTGTCCTGCCGGCGTACAGGTGTGCGCTATGACGTCATGCGACGTGGCGTGAGTTCTCCATAACTTGGATTATCGTGATATAAGAAAAGAGAGGCATGGTCTGGCTTAGCAAAATCAATCAATATCGAGCACAATTAAAATAAAAATTAAACGATCAAGCTTGTGATGATCATAAAACCTCACTTCACTAGTACTGTACACATCTTGATTTATAATATAGTACTTTTTTTGTAACGATAAATATTTAATTTAACGATGGCTATATATCATTACACTTCTATAATTAACATATAAATAATTGGTTTATATTATTATGTGTAAACATTTTGCTCAGAGCGACTGTGCATATAGGAAGCTAGGAAAACTTGAAATTCAAAGCTTATAATAAAATACGACTTGTTTTAAATTTAAACGGACAACATGTTTACATTGGAGATTAATTAACAAAGCGTGGAATGTGTACCAATAAAATATAATTAAAACATCACAAACACCTGGAGTATGTAATTATATTATAATGGACACTCTCGATTAATTAGAAAGCATGTTAAGTTTCTCATCAGATTTAAATTGAGAAATTATCAGGAAACTATATTAAGTGTTGCTCCTTTTTTAAAAATAATTAAAAAAAAAAACAGGCATTTATGTATAATAATTAATAGTTTAAGTACGTTTTTAAATTAAAACAATAAAAACATCAAAGGAAAATGACAGCTAGGGATTTTACAAGGGTTTCTATAAAATATATTATACCGGTATATGAATATGTTTATAAAGTAGTTCATAAACCCTATTCCATGCTCGATTAAAAATTATTACTTATTAATTATAAAATTAGATCAAAATAAAATGCATTTAAATGATGATAACATCTTAATTTGCAGTGATTTTTTGAGTCTACGTCAAAAGAACGAAAAATAAAAGAACGAAAACAATTTAAACGAAAGGCATTACACCGAAAACAAAAAGGACGAAAGTAATTTAGCACGAAAACATTTTAAACGAAAATATAATTAACCGAAATGGAAAATGTGCGAATGCATTTGTAACGAAACTTAAAAAACACGAAAGCATTTACAGCGAAAACATTTTAGCCGAATTCAATAATCACGAAAACCATTTGGCCGATAGTTATTTGAACGAATTGGAAAACAACGAAAGTAAATTAGAACGAAAACATTTAAAACGAAATAAAATATTCACGAAAACAATTTGGCCGAAAGTTATTTGAACGAAAACATTTTAGACGAATCAAAAAATAACGAAAACAATTTGACCGAAAGTTATTTGAACGAAAACATTTAAGACGAATCAAAAAAGAACGAAAACAATTTGACCGACAGTTATTTGAACAAAAACATTTAAAACGAATGGAAAAATCACGGATACAATTTGAACGAACGCTATTGGACCGAAATAAAAAACACCGATGAAGAAAAAATTAATAAAAAATTATAACAACATTAAAAAAAAAAAAAAATGTAAATTAAAACGAATGTAAATTAAAACGAATGCAATAAAGAAGTATATATACATTGCAGACTGAGCCAGAAATGGTGTTCCGAACCCATGCTAAAATTTGGGCAGGTTAACTTATTTGAGCTAGAAATTTGAAATTTGGCATACGCAAAGCGCGCCAAGGGTTCCAGATTCTTTTGACATATGTACGTGTTAAACAATTTTTAAAATTAATATTTCTTACCGTTTTAGGGGTTGATTCACGATTTGCGTTTCTTCCTTATAGGATTTCCATGTTAAATTAAGTTGATAGAAAAATTTTAGCCAATATTTGCACCAAAATTAGTTTTTAAGGTTTTCAGAGCACGTTAAATTTAATGGTGTAATTTAAAAAGTGGTGAAAACAACCCCTAATGAGATAATGACCCATACTACATGAAAAAATGATGCTATCAAAATTTTGATTATGCCACTGAAACGGACTTATTTTTTTACCCCATAAACAACCTTTGAATTTTTTGAATCCGAGCAAGTTAACGATTTAATTTTTAGGGGTGAGGAAACACCATTAAATACAGTGTGCTCTGAAAACCTTAAAAACTAATTTTGGTGCAAATCGGCTAAAATTTTTCTATCAATTAACTTAATTTAACATGGAAATCCCATAAGGAAGAAATGCAAATCGTGAATCAACCCCCCTAAAACGGTAGGAAATATTAATTTTAAAAATATTGTTTAACACGTACATGTCAAAAAAAGAATCTGGAACCCTTAATTGGCTTTACGTATGCCAAATTTCTAGCTCAAATAAGTTAACCTGCCCAAATTTTAGCATGGGTTCGGAACACCATTTCTGGCTCAGTCTGTATATATACTTCTTTGTTGCATTCGTTTTAATTAATTTACATTTTTTTTTTTTTTTTTTTAAATGTTGTTATAATTTTTTATTAATATTTTTCTTCATCGGTGTTTTTTATTTCGGTCCAATAGCATTCGTTCAAATTGTATTCGTGATTTTTCCATTCGTTTTAAATGTTTTCGTTCAAATAACTGTCGGTCAAATTGTTTTCGTTCTTTTTTGATTCGTCTTAAATGTTTTCGTTCAAATAACTTTCGGTCAAATTGTTTTCGTTATTTTTTGATTCGTCTAAAATGTTTTCGTTCAAATAACTTTTCAGTCAAATTGTTTTCGTGTTTTTTTTATTCGTCTTAAATGTTTTCGTTCAAATAACTTTCGGTCAAATTGTTTTCGTGCTTATTGAATTCGTATTAAAATAATTTCGTTCTAATTTACTTTCGTCCTTTTTAATTTCGGTCAAATTACTTTCGTACAAATTGTTTTCGAGTTTTTTGTTCTCGTTATTATTTTGTTTCGTGTTAATTTAATTTCGTGGTAAATGATTTCGTTTATATTTGTTTTCGATGTAATTGTTTTCGGGATAAAGTCAGTCGTTGAAAATGCTTTCGTGATTTTTGTTTTCGTTGTTTTGACGTGATACCGATTTTTTTTTCAACAAAATTATATTTCTAACTATGTATAACAATACAATTAATAGAAGTGCTAATCGTGATTAAAATAAAATTAATAAACGTGCTGTAAATTAAATCTGCTACTAAAAGTCACGCTTCATGCAGTAAAATTAGAAAGTCCTTGGTTCGAGGACTGCCCAGCTGGCGGTCAACGACCCCCGCCCACCTGCTGACCTGAAAACTAAGGGAACTCGAGTGCCCCCAGGCCATCACGGCCAGCGACCCAGAAATTATTGTTGCAGCTTCGATTGTTGGCTTTTGTGGTTACCCATGTTAATAATAACCGCGGGGTATTTATTTTATTGAGAAAATAAATATCAAAGTCTCATTAATATCATGCATGGTCACATTATATCAACAAGAATGTTTCATATGTGATACGAAAATTAAAACAAAAAATATATAAAACGTAAACACTAATTTATTAATATTTTGTGCACGTAACAATTTCATAATCAGTATTTTGTATTTTTAGGACTCAAACGGCGCATTGTTATAATAAATAATCAAATGCTTAGGCTATGGCCGCCCCGCGGTTTGGAAGGGACCCACAAAAGTAAGGTCTACGAAGAGCCGGGAGTTTAAATTCAATTCAGTCACTTAAATGTGGCCATGAGTACCCTATACTAAGGTTCAGTTAAAAAGCTAAAATAATAATAATAATAAATAATTAATATCAGGTAAATATACAATTTTATTACATATCGAGTACATATTTTATTATTAATGATTTGAAATAAGTCGTAACGGAGCCTATGAAAATTTCATACAGTACTACTGTACGTAATAGAAACTTTTCATATAATACGGATCAATCCTCTATAAGATAGATTTAGATTTTAAGTTGGAAACATGGAAAATCAGCAGCTCTGAAGCATACAGTTTTAAAAATATTACAGCTCCGCAAGAAGATACAACACAATCTTTTATAACTTGTTAGTATTAAAAAACTATAGTACTTTATTTGCAAACCTCTATATCTTCTAGCTATATACCCATTCATCGGCCGGCCGCAAGTATATTGGGTGCATTCCCTAAAAAATGAATGTGTCCTATAACTATAAATGGAAGGAGGGATTATTTCTGACTTATAATAAAACTGTTTCTGTAATACGGTTTATTTCCATCTTGATCCAACTTACCTTTCTTGTCGCAACAGTGCCGATGCTAAATGATAATAATTGTTTTTACAATTTCGAGATAATAAACTTAAGACATCAAGATTACCGTATGTGGTAAACAGAATTTTTGCCATACTAATATTATACTCAAAATACGTACACAGATTCACACTGTGACACTGTGTCATCATACTGCACAAGCAAGCTTACTGTGGTAATTTCAAGAATTATGAGGGGAGAAAACTGCTTCTATTGAAGCCAGCAGGTATACTCCATCTACCTTTTTTTTTCTTACCTGCATAAGAGGGTGAGTTTATAAATACCCCCCGTACCTCCTACTTACTTGCACGTACAGTACCACGGCCAGCTACCTCTAGCTGGCCGTGACAGAACATACCCAAGAAAGTTGATAAAGAAAATGAAAATTTATTATAAAAAAATGCAGTGCGCTGAAAAAATATATACAGTATATTATGTATATTTTTATATCACATATTTATCATAATATATCTTTTTTTTTCACTGCAGTATTATACTTATATCCAAGATCTGTGCCATATACCCCAGTAGCACATTGGTGGAGACATGGTTGCAAATTAGTTGCCAACCGTTGCTTTAGAGACGCTCCACCAATTGGCAACGATTTGGCAACCAATATTTTTTTCCAAAATTGCTCTTAAAATGTAATTTGAATACCTAAATGGTATTTTTCACTACAATTTTTTTACAATTTATTAAGAACAAGGATATTTTATGACAACGTTGCGTGGTGGTTACATACGCAACGTTGTTGCAACCATTTCATTAAACCGTTGCATTATTGTTCCACGCTGCAACAAATTGGCAACGAATCGCCCAAAAACGTCTCCTTAGCCACCATTGTGGCATAATATGGAGAATTAAGTACCCATCATGCTACATATATATTGCATTTGAATTTATGAAATTAATATTTTATTGATTTTAACCTAATATTTGAGGTAATTAATGAGAAGATTTAATTGAAAGCACATATTAAAACATTTCTTTCGAAAAAAAAAAGGGTCGACCCCTGAAAGGGTCACAATAAAATTTAAGTCAGAAACGCATGTTAAAATTAATAATATGGAAAAAATATTAAAAAATCAAAATTTCTATTAACTCTCAGAAATTAGGGGTCGACCCCTAAAGGGTCATTATAATGGTTACATCATCAAATACACACAGTGCTCCATAAAACTGTAGTCCTCGTAGTTTTTGCCAGAATTTATTTAAAAATTTGTGTTAAATTGAAAAATATCAAGGGTCGACCCCTGAAAGATTCATATTAAAAAAAATTAAAAACAATGTCAGCAAAGCATACTAATTTTTTGAAATGAAAAAAAAAAGTTAAAAAATAATTAAATTTTACTATCATATTTTAGGGGTCGACCCTTAAGGGGTCATTATGATAACTTCCTCAAAAATACTTAATGCTGAACCTGTAGTCATCATGGTTTTTGTCACATTTAATAAAATATATTTTTGTATTCTTTTAAAAATGACCCTTGCTAGACCCCAAGGGTCGACCCTTAAAATGTGTGAATTAAAGCTCTATAAATAATTAAGGACATTACTAATTTCAATTTTGCATTTTTTTTTGAAAAAAAAAATTTTTAGGGCTCTTTTGACCCTTAAGGGTCAAAGGGTCGCAAATTTAAGGGTCACCAATAGAACCGCCATCAAATTTTACCCTAGGGTCGAAATTTGTATGACATTACATTGAAATGTACCCTGGTCATTTTCCCATAACTTTTATTGATTTTATATACCTCAATAATCTTCAATTTATTAAGAAAGACGAAGCGGTGTAATGGTAAGTATTTGATCAACAGTGATTACCGAAGTTCAGCAACGCAGGTTAAGGTAAGTAGTTAGATGGGTGACCGCTTCTAGTTATTTTTTGACCATAAAACAAATTGGTTGCCAAACCGTTGCCCGCCTCCACGTTGCCTCAGGTTCTCCGAATGGGACATCCGCCACGTGGCAGCCACGTTGCCTGGCAACCAATTGGCAACCATTGTGCAACGTGGCTACCGGAGAATCAAGATGGCGCGCCAGAGTGAGCAACGCCGACGTGACTCTCCGCTCAAATTGTCTGTCCTCTCCTGGTAACTATCCCTATCCTATTCTATATATTAATCGTCTTGATTTCTATACTCCTATCCCCAGTCAATTTGATTCATAATCATCATCTCGCCTCACCGCATCCACATAATCCTACTTTGACCCTGCTCTTCGGTCGGCCCACAGGAGTCGACACGTTGAGAATCTTTCAAATTCCTGCCATTCCTTGCATGTTGTCGCCTGCATCATCAACCTACATTATTGCACCCCACACCACACCGTCAACCCAATGTCCTAAAATCCAACCAATTCCTTGTGTGGTTTTGGTTCACCCACGGTAACACGTGGTGGGCATATAGGTACCACTTCCATCATCACCTTGCATCCCACATTCCATAATCATCCTATCCATTGTTCGTCCATTATCCTTTACAAGACCCTGCAAAAAACAGTTCAACTATACAATTGATCCAAGTTACTCAGTACGTGGAATTATAGCCGTTTAGGCTCCTTCCAACAATTGTAAGAAGAAGAAGAAGAAGCAACGTGGCTACCACGTGGCAGCCACGTTGCTGTGCTACTGGGGTATGTACCAGACATTTAAAAAACACCAAAATGTCAAAAATGTTTCTCTAAAGATCATCGCAAGCAGCAGTCGGTTTATACACAGAAAGCCAGGTGCGGATCCAGAGGGGGGAAGGGGCCTCTTCCCCATGTTAAATTTTTTTTTTTTTTAACATGTTAGGCCATGTTAAAAAAATATAAATATGGAGTGGGGGAAATGCCTATATCGCCTATGTTAAATCCGAAATCGTTTAAAATGTCATAACAAAATTAAATTAAAATTGTGCGTTGTACATACTGAACAAAACTTTACGAAATATAAAAACTAACAACTGTAGATGATGAGCTAGGAGGCTAGCATACAGAAAAAGGAAGGTAAAGGGGGATGCGAGCTTCATTCGTAGGCAATCGTAGCTCGTATAGCTCATCAGATTGAGTATGCTTATTTATCAATAGGCTTTTAATATTAAAGAAAAGAAAAGAGGTAGTTTTTTCTAGCATAATTATGATGTACAGGATATTTGCCTGTGTTAAATTCAAAATTGCGGAGTTGAGAGAAGCTACCCCACGTCTCTGGATCTGTATGCTATATATATACTTTGTACTGATGGATCCGATGAATATAAATATGATATAATATAATATGATACTGTAAAAGCAATAAATGCATAATATTATAATATATACAGTGCACAGCCCAGTTTTGGATTTCAGCCCTGTTTTGGTTCCGACTTGCTTTTATTAGGCTCCTTATAGGCAAAAAATGTAAAAAAAAAGAAAATTGTAACTGATTAACCAAACCCTCCCTTCCATGAAAATAACAACTGCAATACCTTGATAATTTTTTTACTGGTTCAAAAAAAAATAAAAAAAAAACGAATAAAAACAGAGTTTTTAACAAATAATTCGTTTTTATTTTTTCTTAGCTAGTAAAAAAAATATCACTGTATTGCAGTTGTTATTTTTATGAAAAGGCTGATTTGGTTAATGGGTTAAAATTTTATTTTTTGACTTTTTTTGGCTATAAGGAGTCCAAAAGCAGGCCTGGACCAAAGCCAGAACATTTTTTTTTTTTCATGTCCCTCCACACAAATTTTTTTTTACTCAAAGAGATGCTCTGATATGGAACTGAAATTATGATAAACTAAACTCAATTGCTATATTCCATTGAACATGTTAATATTTTTTTCAAAATTTTATGAACCCTAAATATGGCAGATAAAAATTGTTAAAAGTGAAAAATGTCTTAAGGGGGTCCGTTACCGGGCTGCGTGGTGTATGCGTACATACTGCGGCGGTTACCGGTAACATGGTATTGTGATGGTATGCATCCAAGTAGTAAATACAGTCAGAGAAAACGAGATAGAGAAAAAAATATAGTATATGAAACAGAGGAGAAGATAATTATGGCTACTCACATTATTAGTCCAATTAAAGCCACAAAAAACGCCGAATTAAATACACATGTAAGCCACACTTCCGTCATTACAAAAATAAATGTAAAGATGTAAACAAAAGTCAGCTGTGGAGCCAAATAAACAACAAAGTTGACGTAATTGCCAGCAGAGAGCAGCACTTCGTAAGTTCAGCAGAAAATAAATTACAAGAAAGTGCTGCCACCACTAGCCAGCAGCAACGGGCAGCAACCGAAGCAACAGATTAAGGATTGAGAATTGGCAGGTCCGATCATCTTCTGTATGTAGCGAAATACTTGTAACTAGCTCATCCGAATTCATCCGCGTTATCATGAAAACTTTCGGCAGCCTCCGTCAGATGGCGCGTTGATCAAGTTTGGTCGATTTGCGCTTTTCGTTTCTCAATTGCTACACTAGAATAAAATGGCTACCGCTTCCGGTTTTATTATTTTTTTTATTTTGCTTACTAATTTGTTTATTTATGAAAGAACACAGAGAAAATGGGATTATAAATTGTATTTAAGAAATTTTACAATAAAATAAAATATACAGTTGTCACAAAAAGGTCCCGAGATCGTCTCCTTGGCACGCCAATGGGTGGGGTGGGTACAGCGTCCAGCTTTGCCAGCTGCAGCTTGGGCTTGTTTTCTGCTGTAACACGAAAATTATAGCTATAAACATGCATATAGGAAATTATAATATCATTAGGATACACAGAATGAACGTATAGTATAACAAAAAATTGTATCTTGAACAAAAGCGATGAAAACGGGGTAAAAACAATGCCCAATGTTCCCGATCTTTTGGTCACGTACTAACCTTCAGTTCAGTCGTTCATATCAGGATGGCTGCATCTCTTTTCTCGGTTATATATTGTGGTGATACAGTTCTTGTATTCGCAATAGAGGCTTGTAGATATTACACACACATTTATAACTCTTCAAATCATGAAATATAAGACTTAATCGAGCCGATGGTGAACGCCGAGCCGCAGCTGCCGCCATGTTGTCATACTCGCAAATGGCGAGAGATTCTTTGAAAAATAAGTTAATTGAGTTTATTAATTAAAACACATTTTTATGATTGATTATACTAAATTAAAATATTTAAAACATTAAGAAACAAAGATAATTATTATATAATAAAAAAAGTGGGAGATCTAATTTCTGAAGCGCAGGGATAGGGTCCGAAGCGTCCGCTAGAGGGCCAAAATACAAAACTTTGAGCCGCTCGGAAAGATGCATCGACCTGGAATTGGCGGGAATTGGTTTGCACAAACGCGCGCGCCAAAAAGACACGTGTTATTTTTTTTCCTTCTGTGAATTTTGGTGTTTTGTAGGACTTTTCTGCGTATAAATGGACAAAATAATAGCAAATTGGTACGCAAAGTTCAAAGAAACTATTTAAGAGTTTAAGTTAGGGTTTATGTGTATTTATTTTGCAAGAAATGTGTTTTTAATGTGCGACTGATCAGCCTGCTTAAATTTTGACTATGTTTTGACCATGCAGTTAAGTGCGCCCCGCGGGCCGGTCTGCTGTCCCTGCTGAACATGTTTGAATTGTGCTCGTATCTTTGAACTAAAGTGACTTCAAGCTTAGTGTTAAGTGCAGTAAGAAGCTTAAGGTAAGTCTACCTCATGTGTCCATGGACACGTATTCCCCGGTAATTACAAAAAATTTAATATTTTTGGTTTGCACGCAGAGAACGCGAGGCATAAGTCGTTCGCGCGATCGTCGTGCATGTGGCCTTTTATTTTTATCTTGTGAATCTCCTATTTCGACGTTTTAAGACCGTTAGCATATATATATATATATATATATATATATATATATATATATATATATATATATATATATATATATATATATATATATATATATATATATATATATATATATATATATATATATATTGAATGTAAAGTGTACCGTTATACTACGTGCATGCTTGTGTACTAGTATATAATTATAGATATATATAATATATTATATTGCAAATTCATAGCTGGATACTGTGTTTTCTGTCACATTTCTTACTAAATTTTATGGAAGTGATTTTTTCAACTACTAATTTTTGATGATGAGTGATGAGAGAAGGTTTCTCATATATTGGTCATTGGTGAATAAAATTTTCTGCCAGCGAATCAGCGATCAGGAATCTCGTGTCGCAAACAAGCGTCGTGTACATTAATTAAAAACTGAAGTTTTCGATCACGTTGGTAGCAAAATAATAATAATAATAATAAAAAAATAGAACAGATGTGATCTATCGTAATCTTATAATTATACGAAATTTAAAAAAAAATTAGAAATATTTTATTTTTTTAGCAAAGAAAAAACTATACTTTTAAATTATTTTATAAAAAATTAAGTTTATTTACAACACATTATGACCGCAAAACAATTTAAATTTGAGCTTTTGAGCTAGGAGGTGACAAAGGAGAGAAGGGAGTGACTGGAGGAAAGGGAGGGTCACCCCTAGCAGTAGGGTGCGGGGTCACTCGTCGTCAGAGTAGTCAACTGCAGCGGCGGTGAGGCGCGCGACCTCTCGGTTCACTGCATCAGACCTGAAGTAGTTCTGGAGGGGGGCCATCGTCACCCCAGCGACGGCGATGCTGCCCGCCAAACACAGGTTAGAGGTGACCATCGAGGTCGTCCATCCTGGGGGACAAAATTAAAAGTTAGAAACAATGACGTCATTTTCATGATTTAGCTGTTGTTATTGTTGATAATTGGACAAGAAAACTTAATTGTGTGATGTACCGGGTAAATATGTACGTGTTAATCAGTGGCACATAAAATTAAAGGAGCCTAAACGAGGAATAGCTCTAATAGTCTCTATAATTAATCAGGACTATTGAACAGGGTACAATCACTTCTTTCTAGCTTATGGTGGCCAATTATTTAATTCGGATTGGCTGAAAAAATACATACGTTTTTGTTTAAATGCCCTGTTATTGGCTAAAATATTTTTTATTTATTTATTTTTTTTGCTGGTTTGCAAATTTTAACAATCTAAAATAATAATAAAAAAACCAAATGGCGAAGGCCTTTTTCTTTCTCTTCACGGCTAGGCCACTAAATCTGAGGGTTCTAAGGCTATTGCACTCTATTCAGTCAAAAAGGGGCGGTAGTGGTAAACACTCCAGTAACGGTACACTGAGTTTTTTTTGGATCACAAATAATTTATGTCTTTAACACTATGCAAGTTAATGTGCTGAAAGCACTCTAAATATACCAGTCTATGTTTCTGACAGCGTATATAATATTTGCACTAAAAAATTAATTGCCATGCTACCTGTTTAAACCTCAGTTAACCATTACTGGATCCAGTATACCCCCTTTTACCGTATGGAAATAACGTTGTATTACTGACCATATAGTATATACTTGTTTTAAAGTTAATTATCTGGTATAAATTATTTATATATTGTTACATTGTTGGATAATACAAAATAAAGATGACCCTGGCTCAAAAAGAGTGTCCCAAATATTTAGTATATGTTCTATAATTAATACTCACCAAGTAGCGCGGTCAAGATGAATACTCCGGTTGTGACGAAAATCAAGTAGCGTAGGTTGGATGCTACGTTCCTTGTCAAGCATACTGTCTCTACTAAGTACACTGTAATGAGGAGCACCAGACTGGAGATGATTTCCGAAAACATTCTGAAACACAAATTTGGTTTGAAATTATAAATTATGAAACTTATTGTACACGATTTTCGTTATACAGTACCTGTTTTAATAAAATTTTGATAGATCAGAATTAAAAAGTATTGTTCTCTTTTCAAATTTGTCAACTTTACTATCAAACATTGAAAGAACTTTTACGATATTTTAAACAAATATTTTGAGCTAACGTTTTCGTCTCAAGAATTCACGGTATTAATGTAATCGTTAAATAATCAACAAAGGGATTTAAAGGGTTGGACGTTTCAACTGCAAGTCTGCAACATTTCGTAAATGAATATATATTTATTATGAATTAAGATATATATGAATAATATTTATAATAAAAAACATCTTTATTTTTAATATCTTTAAATTTATGATTTATGTCACAAATTGCAATGGTTTTTAGTTAATGAATCAAGAATGTTAATAACAAATATTATAAAGACACAAACTGACATGCACTAAATATATAGAATTTACAAAGCAATAGAAACATTGCAGGACTTTGTTCTCATGATTAAATAATACTAAATTTAATTTTATAATAAATTTTAATTTATATCTTTGAATTTAATATTTAATTTATTTCATTGAAAAAATGAATTACTTATTTAGGACAAATAAAATTATTCAAGGGATCATTTTTTTGTATATTTTATTTCAGAAAATACTAGAAATTTGTGACTATAGAATTTTTTTTAATCAGTACACTGTACACAAATGTTCAAAAGTTTTTATCACAATATCTTACAATGTTATTTACATTATTTTTACATTGACAGTAGCACTGTCATACAATATCATGTACATATGATTATGACAATTAAATAATTACGCAACCTAATATTAAATATAAATTGGTAGTAATAATAATAAAATAAATAAAATTATTCACCCCAATACCAGATTAGTAATTTTACCTGTAGGGGGTACGATTCACGAAGCAGTTAGCCAGGTTTCTAACCACGTTTAGCTTAACCAAGGTAACTAGGTGGTTTAAAACGTATAACAGAGGTATAGTTAAACGTGGTTAGAAACCTGGCTAACTTCTTCGTGAATTGCACCCACAGGGTCTCTGTGATTTTACTATCATATGAAATTTCTTATTGTTGTTACTGTCACCCCTCGCTTACAAAGTCGAGCTCCAATCAAAACAGATGTTTAGTTCAATCAAAAGTCCAGCGGAATATTTAATAATCATTACACGATGGACAACCTTCATTATTTTCATATTGCAGAAGTGAATAGAGAGCATTAACACTGATTTTTTATTTAGATTTTTTAGAGGCCATGCAGGAAGTATTGCTAAAAATTGTTGCCAAAGTCGTGTTTGAACCCACGTCCTCTGGCTCTAAAAAATCTGATAATTCAAATTAGCACAACTTTGTACCCTCCATTCATTTCTGCAATAAACAATGTAATGCTGGTGGTCCTGTCTGGTTTTGGAACATATATACCCAACTATGACACCGCACCTAATTGAAAAAGCAGATACTTTGAGAAAGGTAAGAAGAATAGTTATGTGATAAAAAACACAAAACGTGACGTTCGCACCGAGATGCACAACAATTTAGAAAATTGCCAATCTTAATAATAAATTTTTTCATACATTAGATTAGTCGTTTATATGATTATAATCGTCTAAAACCAACCAAGGTAGATGTGAGTTTTATAGAATGAATATCCTGCTAATACCTCACTAATAATCTCTCCATATTGACGGATATCTTCGCCCCCCTTCCCCCCTCTTTAGTTTATCTCGCCTATTTCATAATGCTGGTACAATATTATATGTATGTAATAAAAACAAAAATGTATTCCAAATTTGCATACAAAATAATTTAACAACCTCAATGCTCTACAATAAAATAATAAATTCAGGTTTTAAATAGTAATAATAAATACAATGAAAACGAGACTGTTAAATTCAAAACCATACAATTTTACGTTATATTTTGTTATGGTAAATGTATTCGAAGTTTGAAAATCTGATATTAATATTAATGAAAATCATCTCTTCATTAAATTTAATATTTCTTAAAATGAACAACCTGGATGATTTTTAATGCATAATTGAGTATAAGATGAAAAAAAATCATATGGTATACAACGTCTATCATTCAGTGTACCAACATAAAATTAAAAAGAGAAGAAAACTCAGAACACGTACATTTCTGTGTTCAATACCCAATAAAAAAATCAAACATTTTTTTCCATTTTCACACTAAAAATGTTGAAATTATAAAGAAGTCCAACAACATTCGTTCACATACATAAAAAATGAGGCAGTGTCTTAGCCACACTGAAAAACGGAAGATCTCTAATTAGTAAAAATGGTAAAACACTTAGAATAAATTCTGACATTGACTTCGTAAGTCCATGAAATATTTGGAAATAGAATCATAAAAATTATCGAACCTTGCTGTTCCAAAATCAGATATTATATAAACATTTGTAATTAAATAATGATTGAAAGCTAATTAAATTTTGAACGTGTTCTGAAAAAAAACACCAACAAGAAAATTATAAATTCTATTTACAATATAAATTAATTCCTAGTAAAGAAAAACTACCTGATTTTGCAACGGCAAGACTCAATTTTATTGCTGTTATATTTATAGAAATTTAACAAATTTTAAAACCCCACAAATTTTTATAATAACATACTGATTGAAATGTAACTATATTTTCTCTGTTAATATTAATATTTGATATATAATATTATAACGGGTGCTAAAATATTTATTATAATTGAACATGTTTTATATTATTTATATGTTTATGTACATCTATTTTAGGGCTTGTGGTTTAAAATCATATAATCTGTGTGCATTAATATTAATGGTTTCAAAGCTGCATATATTTTACCAGTGCGGTTGTTATAATATACATATTTTTATTATTCAGTAATTTAAAGCGGAATTTATGACACAAGAATAATTATTAATAGAGATGTTACTTGAAACCGATTTATTTTACACTTTTAATTTTAAAACATTATGCTTTATCAACTTAAAGAAAGTTCAGATTATTTTTAATATTTTATTTTATCAAGAATTCTCCATAAGTCAATATTGTTGATGTAAAAAAAAAACAAAAAAAAAACATTTGAATTGTAGAAAAAAAATTTGACAGGAGAAAGGATACTGTAGATAATTCATAAAGTTGATTATTTAATTTTAATTATAATGTATTATTAATTATGTTACAAAGCAATACCAAAACACTGTTGATCAAACGGGTTTTAAAGCCATATTCACTACAAGTCGTTTGTTGTGAAACGAGATAAGTATAATTAGTCTTCATTTGCATTTAAATCGATTTAAAGACAATTAAATCGTAAGAAATAGTAAATAAAATGGAATACTGTTGAAATTTCTTGTTGTGACTCAAATAATTATTTCAATTTTTTTATTTCAACATGATTTTTGTTGAACGCAAATAATATTCAGTGTATTTTGATTGTGTATTTTTGATATTATGTAGTTTTTCTTCATGATTTTACTACTCAGTTTCGTTGCAATTGTTTTATATCTTGAATACAATCTGATCGATACACCTAGAAGGTATGCAACCAGCTCTACATCCAAGCATAAGTTGTAACGTCACACTCAAACAGGCTGTCAAATATTAATAATGTATTTACTGGGTGTATACCACCAAGCGTGGAGACAAGACTGAACATTGTTTGTACGATTAGTTTGCGTATCACATTTTGTTCAGAGTTTGTTACGAAATACGCTGCTGCAATGACAGAAGGAACGAAGATAATTTGTGGGGCCAAGAAAGAAAGTTAGAACTTTGAGCAGGTAGATGACGTCACGTCGCCTATGACGTCACAGTCTCAGCACCTCGACACCAAGGGAAGCATCCACGTGGTCAGCAACATCCAAACTGAAACATCAGAGTAAATTTAATAATATATACTCAATGGTATGACCTCAGATTTTGTTGAAAATATGAATTTAAGGAGGAGTGCAACAAACAACATTGAAATTAATTTTCAGACTACATCGCTAAAGTTATATAGTAGGTATGTTAGTAAACCCTATCCAGAGTATACTTTTTACTCCCAATCGACCTTATGCACATGGACATAAGGTTGATTGAGTGCAAAAAGTGCACAGAGTTTACGAATAGACATATACACATAATATATAAAATTCAAAATCAATTTTTAAATAAAACGACGTTTTTTAGTTCTGAGTTTGCTCATGCATCTCTGACCAAAATTAAATTTAAATTTAATTAATTTTCTTGCATCGTGACAATTTTTTTTGGCACACACTTAGCTTGCAATTTTAGTGCCATGTATACTACTGCCTCGTTTATCGACAGTACGAAATTTAATATGACTTGGATTTCTAAGAAGGGAGGGAAACAAACGCCTCTTTTGACAGTGTATAGAAATGGAAATATGTGAGACAAGTGAAAAATAAAAACAATAATGTCGTGTAACAGTGCATTCTGATGTCACTTTGGGAGAAGAAGTACATGGAAAATAAACTGGATTCAATTTTTGTAACACTTAAAAATGAATTAACTTGCTCTACGAAAGAGTATCATGAAAATTCTTTATTTTAGATAATACAAAGACATCACCTTTGCCTCCAGTCAGGTTCAGGGAGGGCGCCCCCGCAGCGATCCCCGACCTGACGGGCCGCACCGTATTGGTGTCCTCTTGTTCAAGGAACTGGTAGGTGGCGTGGAAGCCCGTGCCGTCCAGCCGGTCGTTGGAGCGGAACGTCACTCTGAAGAACTTCTTGTCGCTCTCCACCTCGAACTCTTTCAGCTGACCGCAGTAACGAGAGTACTTCCGGTCCTGAGCCATATAGTTGGAGAACTCCACGTAGTCGCTCGCAGAGGTCGCCTCACATCTGTGAGCATAACCGTCAGAGAGAATTTACCACATTATTCAATAAAATGAAATTATTTACTAGACCCTTATTTCCCCTTTTAAATTAAAAATTTCTGCCACATAAAATTTATTGCATTAGTAAATCTGCCCGCTTGAACATATGTTTGTAACTTTTTCTAGTGTTTTATTAAAGCGATAAAATTAAAATTTAATTCAGTTATCAGTTTTACATATGATTCTTTCTTTTTTAAAGACCACCAACTAATAGCATGCATGACTCACGGCAGGACACCCTCAACGTCGAAGTAAGTGAAGTGGAGGTGCACGCGCTCCGTGTTGCGGCCGTGGAAGAAGTAGTGGCACTCGGTGTCTCGCGGGTAGTAGCCGGGGTAGTTGGGTGACGAGAAAGAACCGTTGCTCGCGTCCGTGCTGTTGAAAGAAAACGCGCACGGGTAGTCCAGCTGCTGACGGCCTGATGCCACGCCAAAATCTGAAACCAAACTCTCAATTATACGATATTTTATATAAATAGTTGAGGATAAATTTTAAAAATAAATGAAATTAATTCAGTATTTTAGAAGTTGATATCATTACCCCAACATAGTGTTCAGATTCAGATTCAGAATAGGTTTTATTCAAATTCACATAATACAATACAGAGTTAGGATTCAAAACAATTAAGTCTTATTATATCATCTCTACCTGCGGGGTTTTACAATTTTTTTGGATTTTTTTATTTTTTTATTATTTGCTTAAAAATATAAATTTAAAAGTCTCAAGTATTCCACAGTGTCCAAAGTAAGTCTCTTAGTCCAATTTGTTGATTCACTCATTGTACGCTAATAAAATTTTTAATTTGTTTTAATTGATTTAATTAATTGAGCGATTTATCATTTTTTTTTCTTTGCACAACATGTGAATGAGTGGTGGGCGCACGTTTAATTTTGTGCAGTGTATCTCGTGGCACAGTTTTGCCAGCTGGAGCTGGTTGACGGGGGCGGGGGATTTCTGCTGCTGGTCTCACGTTACTCGCCGCGGTGCAATCTCGGCTCCTCAGTTCCCAAGGTCGCACGTTTGTGGGGATGCATTTCTCAGAGCTTGCTCCCCTAACTGATGAAAAACTGACGTCAGAGCCATGTGTTTCGGAAAACTGCAATGTTGTCGGTTTGTCATTTTTGCTGCATTCTGCCTCGTCCACCGCCATTGTCGCGTTGTTGTGTGATGGTGCACTTGACAACTGCTCTTTTGTATATGTGAAGCCATCTACCACTATGTTGCCGTGTCTAACAAATGCATGCTTGCTTTTGCCTCTAGCTATGTTGAGGTGGTGCTGGAGTTCTTTGCGATCGCGTCGCTCTTTTTTTGTTAGGTCATGAAGTATTTTGAAGTTTCCACATTGCTTATTTTTCCTCATTATTTCACATTTTTTATTAAAATTTGCGATCTTGCATACAATTGGTCGTTTACCTCGGTTGCGGCCAACACGGAATGCCTCCGAAATTCCATTTTCACCCATATCTACTTTTAATGACATGCAAATGTCAGTCACAGTCTCCTCGCATGTCTGATCAGAGGCTTCATCAACATCAAAAATTATAATGTTATTTTTTCTGTTCTTACTTTCTTGTGCATCCAGTGCTCGTTGAAGTTCGTCGTTGGCCCTTTTCAGGCAGCTTACTTCGTGGTTGAACTGAGCTTGCAGTGCAATACGCTCAGCACGCTCGTCGAACAACAAATTTCTCAGTACATCAAATTCCTTTCTAAAATAGTCCATCATTTCACTGGTATCCATTGCTAATTTATTTAAGATTCACCTTGCACAGTTACAAATACTTTCTTCGCGTTGTAGATCAACAAATTAATTTTTCTCACACAGTGACGCTAAGGGCTGTTTGCCCGTTCGCGCCATTTTTTTCTCCCAACATAGTGTTAAAAGCGAAATTAGAGCGCCAAGATGATAGGCAACTTGCATAACTCCACTGCACAGCGAGTTGCCTATGTTGCAAAATCTTTTGGGGTTATGAAATTTTTATCTTCTTAAAGGGCATTCAACCTTATTATATCAGAATATGTAATTTAAAAATTACGATGTATTGTCAGATTGTATAATAAAATATTGACAAAATTTTTACAATTTTTAAGTTGATAATATAGATTTTAGAAAATTACATGGCTATTTTACATTATGTAACTTCTTTCTAAATGTAATTAAAAATTAAAATTTCATAGCAAGCGGTTTAAATTTAAATTATACCGATTAAATTGTGCGTAACTAAATCAATTAGCAACATTATATATAGTCGAGTATATATAAGGAGACATTAGAACTTGAAGGACTTGAAGAACTTTGTCTCTCCCGCCACAACAACTTACTCTCGGTGAAGCTGTAGAGGGCCTTGAAGCCACGCACGTATCTGGACGAGGTCTGTCCGCGGAACTCAAGCGACAGTCGCGGCCCGCTGGACATGAGCGGCAGCGGCACCGAGTTGGCGCAGAAACTGTCGATCTTCTCCGCACGGCCCTCCAGGTGCACGAAAGCGTTCAGAGAGTCCGTCGCGTCACAGCTGGGAAAATACATAGTCAGTATTTCAGTGAAAGTTGCATTCAAAGTTAATGGGAATTAGATGGCAAGTGTCCAAGTACACACTGCAATATCGAACCAATATTATCGCAACATTTAACCTTTGTTCTTGTTGAATCTACTTGCAAAAATGTGATGTGATTTAGGTGAAATTTTGAGAAAAAACTGACTCTTATATATTGAGACTGTTGTGAGATTACTAACAATTAAATTAACACTGTCCTAAGTTTAAAACAATCTGGTCGAATATATTCTTAATACAAGAGAAGGTCCCCAATATTTGTAAATTTATGAATCACAAATAAAAGTAAGTAAAGTAAGATACAATTATTTTTGTTGAAGAAGGCGAGAAATAGAAACCATGCATAAATATTTATTAAAATACCGTTAATGTCTTCCTCAAAACGATCGTTTTGTATATTCTCGGGAAGGCAAAAGTTACAAACCTAAATTGGATAAACTTTCTTTTTTATTTAAAAATGACACTTTAATTTTGTTAGCAGTTGTAAATATAATGTCGCATGCAGCAGTGCAACAAGCAGAGATAAACATTACCAATTTGCTTGCAATAAAATATACATGCAGATAGTATCCCCGTTTCCCGTACTATTTACATAAAAATTAAGTTCCAAAGTTTTTCGTGTGCTGTATCTTTTTTTACATTGCTGCGTTAACTTTTTCGTGTAACATATTTTTAATGATATTTTATGACATACATTCTATAAATTGTAAACTCCACTTCTTTTTAAATTTTTTATAATGGCTAATGCAGCTGCGACCAACACAAGGAAGATATTTGATACTGCTAATCGTTTTTTCGACGGTATACAAGTTTCGTGGCAAGGGTCTATCTCTGTTCAACTCACCGCAGATATCAGTTTTTACACTTATTTTCAAAAAAAAAAAAAAAAAACACTTTCTTAATTATTAAAGTGAAACTTCCAATAATGTATCTACTGTTTTGAAACTTATGAAATATTGATGGATATGATTTTATCAAAATTTATAATTTTATAGAATTTGTGCATGTTTTACATTTTTATTTTATTTCTTTATCATCTCTTTCATGCCATGGGATAAAATAATTAAAGCACCAGGAATATTTATTTGTTCAATACATTTTAGAATTCAGTTTTTAAACCAATATCCATATAATATATATTAATAATACTGTATTGTTAATATATACAAAATAATATATGTGTGCATGCAATGACAGCTAAAAGCTATTCAAAAAGTTAAATGTATATTTTTACAATTATTCAATATTTTTACTTATTTGACGGAATGTTTGAAGAGAATTAATGAAGAAAAGTAAATAGATTTTCTTTCTTTGATTACAATAGTTTTGAGCCGGGTCAGGTATCGTGGTACTTCCGCTTTAAGTAATCAACTATTTCACACTTGCACAAGAATGGGCTCTTGGCATGCACGGGCACAAATTCTTATGTACAAAATATCATTAAGAAACAGTGCAGAAGGGAGGATAAGCTTTTAGGTTAATTTGCTGATAAGAGGGAAACTGTCTTATTAAGTTAAGATGCCTCCTTAATCGGTATACATTAAGTTGAATTCTTCGTTCAATTTATGATTTCTTTTTGTGTCAATAAAAGTGTCAACTCACTCCTTGTCGTCGTCTCCCGCGTGGTAAAGGTTGAAGTCCGTGAAGACGAGCTGCACGCGCTCCTTGCCTCGTCCCTGGAACTCGTAGCGACACAAACTGCGCGCCGGGTAGGGCTGTGGGTAGCCTGGAGACGTGACGCTGCCGTTCTTAGCCACGTCACTCGTCACCACCACGTCGCAGCTCACGGCTACAAACAAAGTTGTGAGAAACACGGTCCGAGAATCAAGATGGCGCGCCAGAATGAGCAACGCCGACGTGACTCTCCGCTCAAATTGTCTGTCCTATCCTGGTAACTATCCCTATCCTATTCTATATATTAATCGTCTTGATTTCTATACTCCTATCCCCAGTCAATTTGATTCATAAATCATCATCTCGCCTCACCGCATCCACATAATCCTACTTTGACCCTGCTCTTCGGTCGGCCCACAGGAGTCGACACGTTGAGAATCTTTCAAATTCCTGACATTCCTTGCATGTTGTCGCCTGCATCATCAACCTACATTATTGCACCCCACACCACACCGTCAACCCAATGTCCTAAAATCCAACCAATTCCTTGTGTGGTTTTGGTTCACCCACGGTAACACGTGGTGGGCATATAGGTACCACTTCCATCATCACCTTGCATCCCACATTCCATAGTCATCCTATCCATTGTTCGTCCATTATCCTTTACAAGACCCTGCAAAAAACAGTTCAACTATACAATTGATCCAAGTTACTCAGTACGTGGAATTATAGCCGTTTAGGCTCCTTCCAACAATTGTAAGAAGAAGAAGAAGAAGAGAAACACGGTCCTCAACAGATGGCAGCACCGTCACTAGGTGGTAGAGACGTGACGTTCTTAGCCACGTCACTTGTCACCACCACGTCACAGCTCACGGCTACAAACAAAGTTGTGAGAAACACGGTCCTCAACAGATGACACTACTGTACGTCATGATTTTTTACATTGTTGATTGTGCCTCTTGGCTTACACAATTCCTCGAGGGTAGAACAACGTGCCTTCTAGTCTAAGCAATTAGAGATTGGTAACCGTCAGATCCCGCCACACACATCCGAACAATCTGTCACATGTTGACATGTGTCAAATCCTCGAGCGCTGCCAGCGATGTCTCTCCAAGTCAGATCCATAATTGCCTCTGTCGGATAAATTTCTCCCTCTGGAAAGGTCTTTGCCAGACTAAATTTGTAATTAAATTTTTGCTTTTTTTTACTTTAATCATCCAATGCTTCAATAAACTTCCAAATTACTAAGCTTCTTCTTAGAATTATGATCTTTACATTAATTTGCATTTAAACAATCTTGGGAAATGTGATCTTATTAAAGCATATAGAATTTATATCTTTCATTAAATATTATGTAAGTTTATGCATGAAATTTGCTTAAGTTAACAGAGATCTTAAATTAATCCAGACTCTCTCTCTGAATCCAAAACCTTCTCGTGGTAATAAATTTGACATGAAAGCTGGAACATACGTAATATCCAGTTAGAGATTTGTCAAGATTTTTTGTATCTTTTTAAATCGTGTCACATAATATATGATTGTGTTGTAACTCATAGAACTTCCAAGATCTTTAACTTCTACAGTATTTCATAAAATGAACTAATGAGACTCGATATATTAACCGTACTATAAATGTAGCAAAAAATTGAACCATCAGTGATACTTTGAAACGGTGTACATTATATATATTATATATTTTTTTTAAAGGCCTGGAAGATTTCTTTTCAAAGTAACTTCTTGTATGGTAAATGGGAAAATGTCGTCGTTTCTACGCAGATTGATATCTTGAAATTCAAATTTTAGTGCTGTGTCAAATACGTTATTATATATTCGACCCTATTCACAATAAAAAATGAACTTGCACTTTAGAACTCCGAAATTTAAAGATATATTTTTTAGTGCTAACAACTCTTTATAAAAAATAAGAAATAATACTAAAAATTGTGTATACGTACTAGTGCAGTACTGATCTACAATCTACCAATCAGTCTAAAATTATTGAAAAAATCTAATTAATAAACATTTTGTAATTTAGATGAACCCAAATTTTAGAATTTTTAAAATTTCCGATGGAACAATGTAAATGTAAGATATGTTGTGTTAATATAAATGGGATTGGGGGAAATGCTTGTATTACTTAAAATAATGAATTCAAATAATAAAAGGGGACATCTCCAGTCCCTACCACCCAAATTTCATCTACGTCTGCTTTATTTATTTATTTATATTTTTTTTTGTATTTATTTAAATTAATACATTGGGTATATTGATGGCACACAATAGGTGTGAAATGTTGAATTTTTAATAAAAAGAACCTTCATAGATTTCAAAATAAATAATACTTTCACAATCGATTAACAGATCAACATAATTTATAAATGTTAATAATAGATGTACGACTTTCAAATTTAAAATTCAATATTAAAATTTTTATTCAACTTCAAAAGAAATATATATGTCAACAAATTCACTAAATATTAATTTGTAGTAAAATCGTCCATTTTATATATATGTTCATTGCCAGTAAATGCATTTTCATCTTCTTTTTAAAATGCGCAATATCAATTTTACTTTTTAAGTGACTGGGGAGATTATTACAGATTTTTTTTTTGAAAAAGTAATGCAACTATGCTTTTATGCCTGTATGGTTTTTGCCTTTTTTTTGTATGAGCCTCTATAGCTTGGTCAATTTTTGTAATATTATTATATATTTGTTTCTGCACAATTAAACATATTATATTATTATTTATCGATATCGATTGATCTCACCGAGTGACACACCTACAACAGACGACAGTGTTTTTTACCGTGTACTGCCACAATATGCTTGACGCAGAGAACGTTTGGCGGGGTCGATAGATCTCACCCTTTGTCACGTCACACCCGCGCTTGATTGCTCAATAAATGTCGCTCAATCCCAGCTGACACCTTTAACTTTCGTGTAAGAAAATATTAAGACGTTTATTCTTACGCCACAACATGTTAACTTTAAATTAATTTATCTCTCGAGATTTAGAAATGTTTTTAAATGTAATGTTAAAAAAAGGTTGGAATTTTCAGTAATTATACAGTATAATTTAGAATCACTCAGTCGTTAAGTGAATGTTTTATACCAGAGCGTGTGTTTTATAGAGTCATTACTTTAAAGAGTAAAACCTGTAGAGGTTATATTATTTATTGTTGATTAATTTTTTAGAAAAAAATGTTGTTAAATTGTTCGATAATTTTCAATAATTTCATTTTTTCATTTTTAGGGAGTTAATTGTTTTCACGTGAGTTTTTAAGGGAGGGGAAGCTGCGTGGAGGAGAATTTCGGGGGGAAGGGGGGGGGCAAATAAAAATCAAGTATACAATTTGAGTCGAGAAAAAGTTAATACAAAATTGTATTATATAATTCCAAGTTTTTAACCAACTATAAGTATGCACACGATGGAAAGCCTGCATAATTTTTTGTATTTCACAGTATATGTTGATATTATACAGTACTTTGAGTAGATTTTTTTTTTCAGATTCTTAGAACCCTTTAAAACCCTTCTGAAAAACTTGGTGATGTCACAATTATGCAAGTGAAAAATGTCCCATATGTTTGTGTGTTAAGTATTTGCATGACTATGACGTCACAGCGTTTTGCAGCATGATTTTAAAAATGTTAGAAGGTTGAAAAAAATTTTAACAAAAAAATTGCAATACATATTTTATTTTAGCTACTTTCAAATCAGCAATGGCAAAATTTCATGCAGTTTGTCCATTTCTACAGTTTGCCGTGATGGTTTAATTATTATGCGCCAGTCAATATATTTTATATTCCGACTGTAATACTGCAGTGTACTTACAGTGACGTAACGTGACCTTGTAGCACAGTACATTTTTCAAGCTTATATATTTTTGCTACATTTTAATGATTTTCCATCCATAACTTAGACACATAAGTCCTCTGCTATATATACTAACCTCTGCCATGCAACTTGCTCTAAAAGTTCATAAAGTTTTATACATGTAAATTTTACAGGAAACCATAACTTACTATCTGTATAAAATAGAAAGTTAGTACATTGCACTCACATAAATAATAAATTTGATGTTATGATAACGTGGACTTATGACGTTATCAACCAAAAGTATGAAAAGTGATGACGTGTTCAGAATCTCCCTGTGGAATTTTCAAGAAAGTAAAAAGATCGATGAATTTATGAGATGAGGGCTCCCTTGGTATTTAACTTGCAATGTGAGCAACAATGGGATGATCGATAGCATTTTTAACCCAGTTACCACAATCTAATTAACAACAAGCCATTTGTTGTACATTTTTTTTATATTCTGTCATAAAAATGTTATTATACCAAGTTGTATCATGTAGTGGAATTTTCCTACATTTACGTTATATAGATAGACATAAGATGGGTTCTTATAGTTGTAAAATAATATGCTTCAAGATAAGCTAGATTATTTGTTTTCATTTATTTGTAAGTCTTAGATATTATAATACAGTTAAATAAAGTAAAAATAAAATAAAGTTAATATATTTTACAATGAAAAAATGCACAATATCCATACAAAATAGAAAATTTCATTTCAAAATTAATTATTTTGTTTTATTTTTAATGTTTTTATTTGCACTTCACACTAAATGAACTTTAAAAATAGGATTATTTCTATTTTCTCATATTTTAGGAAATTATCAATCGCGTTATTGCAGTTTCTTTTAAGTGTTGTTTCTATCACCCATAGATGAGGTCTAATTGTAAGCCAGGCCTAACTTCGTTAGTTTCGTTTATTGCAACAATCAAAATAAACAATCTTTGGCCTGGCCTAACATTAACCTTCTTTCACAATCACGCCGCAACGCCGCAACACTTTTGCAAAAAAAAATCAAGCTTGTCTTGATTTTCTTACGGTGGAACATTAGTTGTGGCATGTTTTTGCAGCAAAATCGGACAATGTGAAAGCACCTTTAGACTTCATTTATGCAATTGGTTGTATGAAATTTACAAGTGTTGATGCTTTTGATTTAATGAGCTAAAAAGAAAGCAAATTTGATAATCACTTACATATATTTTTTTCTTTAAACTAAAAAAAAAAAAAAAAAAAAAAAAAACTCATTTTATTTCAGTACATCCACGTGAATAAAACAGTATAAAAATAATAATTATAATCTTCTTTATATAACAGTAAGAGATACGGAATAATTTCCCTTTTATATTCATTCTAAGCCACGCCAAGTACACCTTATCAAGTTCTATAAATAGAATTTATGAAGAAAATCTCCCACTTGTTCATGACAATTAAACTTTATGTGCCGTCTATTGGGGAGGAAATTACTCCGGGTATGACGTCATAATGATATCAGGTCAACGTACCTACAGTACCAACGCTGCGAGGATTACGAATTAATTTTTCAAGACGCACGGTGAATAATTTATAACAACCTCTTCGCTAACTTTTTTTTTTGCCTGTCTAAAGAAATGTTGGGTTTTCTTACCATCTCTCTTTTTACATGCGTTTTTTTTTTTTTTTTTTTTTTTTTTGCTTCTTCTTCGTTTTTATTTCACTAAGTTTGAAAATAAAAGAAATTGTTCAAATATAAAAAAGGGAAAGAGAAACTCTTCTTTATGAACCATCTCAAGGTAAGACTATGAAAATAATATGTGGCATTATAAATTTTTTTTTTTCTCATTTCGTACTGTCTTAGAAAGGAACATCTTTGATTAAATGTTTCAACCATTGTTTGCTTCAACTCTTTTTTTTTTTTTTACAAACAAAAAACTTTTGATTTAATTATAAAAGAAAAGTTTTTGATTTAAGTTTATTCATTTTATATTAAAAACTTTTATGAATAGTGATGCTTAATTTATAATGATACAATTAAAATTATACTTTAACTTATCATTATTTTAAATCAAAAGTTTTATTTTTTTTTTTAAAGCAAGAAGTAAAATTTTACAAAGTAGGTAATAAATTTGAGTCGAGGAGCAAAAAGTTGGCAACCACTGCTGCTTACAATTCGTCATGATGGAGGACTGTCAGCATACATTTTTTGTTTTATATACCAATTTCTAAAGACAATGTAGTAGCATTGAAAGGCATTAAAACTTTTCAGTATATAAATTAATTAAGCCATTCCCGAGAGCCCACAAGCCTGTTATATTATAGTTATAAAATGTATTGTTTAATTCACTCTCTCTGCTTTCTCTCTGTCCACACAGTTCGCATTTCCAAATGAGTGGTAAAT
This sequence comes from Siphlonurus alternatus, assembly GCA_949825025.1. NCBI lineage: Eukaryota > Metazoa > Arthropoda > Insecta > Ephemeroptera > Siphlonuridae > Siphlonurus > Siphlonurus alternatus. The sequence continues at coordinate 31,856,056 of OX463782.1, forward strand.
TAATTCACCACAGAGTACGCAAATGAAAATTATTATTCAACATTCTGTAATGTTATTCAGTCGACACACATATTTTACATGATGGACGTTTTGTTTTTGGATTACTCTGACGTCACGCTAAAAGTGCGGTTGCCTCAGGGCTTGGCTGAAATTGAACACGCTCCCGTCCTTTTGTTATACTGCAAGCTCTATAAATTGTAATGTGTTTTTTTCTTCTTATAAAACGCAGGAAGACGATGAAAGTGAAGCCCCCTTAAGGGTTTTACATTATAACAGAAATGTAATGGAAAGTCTCCTTTTCCGAACTATTTTTTTTTTAATATTATTTTAAATTCTTATAAAGGACATTTTTTTTTTCAATTTTCTTTACTTAAAATATTATGTAAGCTTCAAATTCTATTTCAGAGGTGATATTTTTAAAAATTACTTTGAACATATATTTTTTCTAGCATAAATATAATTATTTCAATTCTACATTATTACCATAGCTGTCTTTAATATTAAAAGCTATGTATATATTTACTATTTAAACATAGTTTTATTAATAATACATTAAATAAAATCCAAAGTTTTGATTAAAGTACTGTTTTTACATTAATGTTTTACATATACAGGAGAACCGTGGTGTATAATTAATTAGATATTACGTTATTCCCTCTCAAAGTTTGTTTACTCGAGGAGGAATATTCCCTCAGACAGTTTTGCTGGGAGCTCTTGCCGCTGTGCCCGGGTCACTACTGCCGTGCTTGCCTTGCTGCATTGCGGCCCGGACACGCCCTCGCTTCCGTGTGCACGGCAAGTGATGGGCGTGCACAAAATAACGTGAAACCGTTTAATTAGTCCCTATTATATTTAATATTACAACGAGATTGAATTTTAATTTTTTTAAATTATTAATTGGTTGGATTTTTTGTTGTTGTTGTTTTAAGGGTAAAGTAACGCACCCAATGTTAAAAAAAAAATCCCACACATGAAAATTATGAAAAAAATTAAAATGTTTTCCTCTAAATAATCCCCTATCAGTGGCTAAAATATCAGGTATACAAATTCAAGCTAGTTTTTTAGTTATGAATTTGTATACCTGATAATTTAGCTACTGATAGGGGATATAAAGGTGAACATTTTAAAAAAAATTCGTTTTCATGTGTGGTATTATTTTTAACATTGGGCGCGTTACCTTCCCCTTTTAAGATGTGATACAGTTAAGTATAGGAATATATAACCATAAAATTGAAATTAATTGCTTTGAAAAAAGGTCACTTTTCAAAATAAAATATATAATATAACTTGGAATGGTACAAAAATATACTGGAATCTTATACACTATTATTATAATTTGTAAGTAATGTGTATTTTTTTTAAACAGAGCCACTCTGGGTATACACATAGAGAGCTTTATATTAAAATACAAACTTTCCGGTATATCCTGTAAACCACTGTAAAAAGATAAAGCAAAAGAAAATGTATGGTGGCAAAAATTCACTATAAAAAAACATGGGAATTTAATTACACAAAGTAAGCCTAACATTCCACAACTAAAAAAAAAAAAAAAAAAAGTACATTTTTTTTTTTCATTAAAAAAAGCTGGAAAAAATAAAAACTCTATTCAATGAGCATAGAAATTTTAATTATTAATGAATTTGAGTGTATTTGTTTTCACCAAACGTTCCAGCATCCTCCTTTATATTCAAAAGGGTAAATTTTAAATTAGTTATAAAGCATGCAATATTTACTTTGACCTCAAACTTCTTAATTAAAATGGCAATATTGACACAAAAATATCAAAATTGAAATCAAAGCAAGAAAGCAAATACTAAGCTAGTAAATATTCTTAGTAACATTCCAGTTTCTTGTCAAGTCACCCTTTCAGTACAGTATTTGAATACATTCTTGTCCTTGCAGCAAACATTGCCACATCCACTCTCTTTCTTGACCTACTTGAAGATATGATATATATTTTTTTGTTTATATTTTTATTTTTAATAATAAGAACATTTTATTTTTAATTCAAATAAATTTATTTATAAATTATACACACCATTATTTTTTAAACAAATGAATTTTATGCATGAGAGGGTCTCTACATCGATTTATTTAGAAAAACCTTTTCTTTTAAAAGAAGATCTTTGAAAGCTATCTATGTTGGATTCATGCCAAATTGACCAATGGTAAACGCCTCTGGGAATCACGTGGTACAACGTCACACGCTGCGGTGTGATAAAAACGATCATGCAGTCAGCAAATTGCATAATACATGGAGTGCAACATTACTCCCGGGGATGTACATGCATTGCTACTGTAGAATGCATGAGCGAGTTTTATATGTAGTAAAAATGCCACAGGATGTTGTCGTGGTTCTGAATTTCAATGAATGTTTATATGACCTACATTGTTTCTAAAAGTTTGTAGTGAAGAGAATATTGGAGGAGTGACTCGGAGAATTTTTAAATAGTTATAAAGATTTGTAATTTTAACTGCAGTTATACGTGTGTTTATTGTAATTAAAATAAGATTTTACAAAGTGTAGTAAAAATACTTATGAAATATAGCAAACTTTAAAAATGAATAATAAAATTTATAAATAAAAATAGAATTATTCTACAAGCAAGCTTGCTGTTTTAGTTTTTTTTTTCAGTTTAAAAAGGTTTTATTGTATTAAAAACACTGTATACTATATAAACGTAGTTTAGTTAGATAAAAAAAATATCTATTGAAACTCATATATCAACTTTGATTATTTAAAATTTAAAATAATAAAACTGGCTGACCCACAAAAGTTAGAAAGTGTAATGTAGGCAACCCGCTGCATCTTTCCGTTCGACAGGTTGCCTATACTGCATGAAGAAAATAAGAAGGAGATAAATCATGCCGAAGAGAAAAAGATGGCGCGAACGGGCAAACAGCCCTTAGCGTCACTGTGTGAGAAAAATTAATTTGTTGATCTACAACGCGAAGAAAGTATTTGTAACTGTGCAAGGTGAATCTTAAATAAATTAGCAATGGATACCAGTGAAATGATGGACTATTTCAGAAAGGAATTTGATGTACTGAGAAATTTGTTGTTCGACGAGCGTGCTGAGCGTATTGCACTGCAAGCTCAGTTCAACCACGAAGTAAGCTGCCTGAAAAGGGCCAACGACGAACTTCAACGAGCACTGGACGCACAAGAAAGTAAGAACAGAAAAAATAACATTATAATTTTTGATGTTGATGAAGCCTCTGATCAGACATGCGAGGAGACTGTGACTGACATTTGCATGTCATTAAAAGTAGATATGGGTGAAAATGGAATTTCGGAGGCATTCCGTGTTGGCCGCAACCGAGGTAAACGACCAATTGTATGCAAGATCGCAAATTTTAATAAAAAATGTGAAATAATGAGGAAAAATAAGCAATGTGGAAACTTCAAAATACTTCATGACCTAACAAAAAAAGAGCGACGCGATCGCAAAGAACTCCAGCACCACCTCAACATAGCTAGAGGCAAAGGCAAGCATGCATTTGTTAGACACGGCAACATAGTGGTAGATGGCTTCACATATACAAAAGAGCAGTTGTCAAGTGCACCATCACACAACAACGCGACAATGGCGGTGGACGAGGCAGAATGCAGCAAAAATGACAAACCGACAACATTGCAGTTTTCCGAAACACATGGCTCTGACGTCAGTTTTTCATCAGTTAGGGGAGCAAGCTCTGAGAAATGCATCCCCACAAACGTGCGACCTTGGGAACTGAGGAGCCGAGATTGCACCGCGGCGAGTAACGTGACTAACGTGAGACCAGCAGCAGAAATCCCCCGCCCCCGTCAACCAGCTCCAGCTGGCAAAACTGTGCCACGAGATACACTGTACAAAATTAAACGTGCGCCCACCACTCATTCACATGTTGTGCAAAGAAAAAAAAATGATAAATCGCTCAATTAATTAAATCAATTAAAACAAATTAAAAATTTTACTAGCGTACAATGAGTGAATCAACAAATTGGACTAAGAGACTTACTTTGGACACTGTGTAATACTTGAGACTTTTAAATTTATATTTTTAAGCAAATAATAAAAAAATAAAAAAATCCAAAAAAATTGTAAAACCCCGCAGGTAGAGATGATATAATAAGACTTAATTGTTTTGAATCCTAACTCTGTATTTGTATTATGTGAATTTGAATAAAACCTATTCTGAATCTGAAAAAAAAAAAATCTAAATCATGCCAATGCGTCGACGAATGTAATTGCTACAGCGCCATGCGGCAAATCTGGAACTATTTTAGGCTCTAGCGGCGTTGTCATCCGCTTCGCTGTGTCTTAACAAAAAAATTAACCACGCTTAAACTGTTGGTCCTAAAATTCTTAAAAAAATACTAGTTTATAAACAAATTCTTCATTTATTAGAAATTCAAGTGCATTTCGTTCTAAAATGAATATTGGCTGCGATATTTGCCTCCAAATATGACAATGTTATTCTTACGAGGAGTCGAGCCTAAATTAGTTCCGAAAAGCGCCACGGCCGTTACACTTTTGCCGCAACCGACACAACGTTAATACCAGCTTGTTTGGGTTCCTTCCTTTTTCTTTCATGCTATACTGCAGTGAATTGAAAGAAAAAAATGTTAATTGGAAGTATTTTTCTATTATGTGTGTAATATATATGCATTTTTCATTTTTTTTTTTCAAACTTTAGTTTTTAAGCTAATATGCAATAATCAAGGTTGATTTGAGTGTATAGATATTTTTTTTATCTGACTCGACTATGTGTATCTATTGTACTGTGATTTTTAGATTTTTAATACAATAAAACCTTTTAAACTGAACTGAAACATATATTTTTAAATAGGCTATTAGGGATATTTTGATACATTGTATTTATCATACCCATATTGTAAAAAAATATATTATATATTTTGATGATAATACAACTGAAACTATAACAATACAAATTATGTGCAAAACTAGAGATGAAATAAATTTACGTTTATTTTATTGTTGAAACTTGTTCTCCGACGAAATTGTTTTAAGAAATAAAAATGTGAAAATATTCAATAATTCATGAAAAATTTAAGAAAGCTCTTTCAGCATGCGCCAAGCTACAAGAACGTAAATATATCAATTTCTTGTCACTTTCATCCAGCAGTGTGAGTATAAAATAATTAAATTTCAACTCGCTGTCAATCGAACGTGGATTTATGGGCTCTCCAGCAGCCAATATTGTTTCAAAATGACGTTGTACAAGATGAATTTCCACGGAATATTTATTTTAACTTTTTTATCACAGCTAATTGACAGGCTTATAAAATAAAATTATTTTTTAATTAAAATGACAATCAAACCATCACTTGGAGACATTGCTGAGTGAGTTATACACATCATTATAAATTTTTATAAATAATTTTTGAGCTACATAATTTTTTTCAATTGCTGTAATTATGATGTAATTTCTTTAATATTATTTCACATCAAATCAATTTTGTGGAATTTTTAATCTTAGGGGGGTCGCACACAGACTTTTATTTCCACGATCGTAAGCTTACGATCGTACGTTTCTCATTTAGAACCGGTTCTAAATTTCTTATCATACGAAAACATACGATACGAAGCTGTGTGCGCACGAACATCTGTTCGCATAGGTTCTTAATTTTATGCTGTGAAATCATTCGATTCTGTCTGCGACCATCCTTACTCCTTTTTAAATAAATTTTAAGAATTTTCTTAAAAAGTGTTACAAGTACCATAATAATTGATACAAATTGTATGATTTGATGCTTTTAAAAACACAATTTTTATAATTATTATCTGAAATTCCAAAATTAAAAATAATATAAAGCCTAATTATTTTACTCTCTTCAAATATAACCTTAATTAAAGTAATGACTTCAAATATAGAAATTAATATAATTAAAATCAAAGAATAAGCTGATTTTCTGATTGGATTACAAGGGACAGTGTTTGGTCCAATCAGGCCATGAAACAGACTGAAACTCTGAGGTCAAGCTCATCAGTTTGGCGGTGCTCCAAGCGGTGTTCCCTGGTGACCTGTGACTTCTTTTATTGCACATACAATAAGACTCAGATTTGCTGTCGGTTTTAGTCGGAGATGCTCGGGTGTACTTCGGTTTGTGTTCGGCCAATCAGGTTCTTTGTTACAAAGCATCTACCAATGACTGAAGATGTTACAAACACGACGAGAGTTAAATGTGACACACAGTAGCATTGTTTCTGTGCTGAAATTCGAAAGTGTGTGTGTTCTCTCTCGCGACAATCGATGCCACACTGACGTACCCTCCCCCCATTCATTGCAATTAGCTCGGGAGCGCTCGACGCGGCAACTCCTAAATCGCAACACAGCTCGCCGCCTCTGCCAACTGCTGCTACTGCAAATAACTTGGCACTAACATTTTTTTTGTACAAATGACGTCATGAATATTGACTGACACTGTACACTGTGTATCATAATTAACTTTGTTTACACTCACAAAGGGAAATAATTACATTTTTATTTATAATAATAATTACTTCATCATATATATTTAAACATAGTGTCTGATTAATGAAAAATGTTATGTAATATTTTATTTTTATTGCTCTCATAATTACTAATACTATTCTTCAGTGTTATAAAAATGAAAATATACTCAGTTTATTTTGTTTTATGGAACATTTTATTGTTTTACATATATTTAAAATTCACAAGCTATTTCTCTGTGTATTTTTTTTTTAACAAGCATACAAGAGTTCTTTGTAAAATATTAAATAAAAGTTGTTACAAAAAACGTGGTGTTATAACATTTGAAATTCTCAGTCTCGCCAAAAACTACGTCATAAAGTTAACCTAGTTACGAACGAAAGTTCCGACACAAAAATTTGCTATTTTTCACCGAAAGAGAGTACGTGGAGTTTGAGTGACGGCTGGGAAAACGGCAGAAAAAACTCAACTTTTTGCAAGGCAGTGGTGTAGAATTCTGTGCTCAGGATTTATTTTAAATTAATTTGCCTCTGTGAAAATCAATAAGGGTCAGGAATAAGCACATGGCCTTCAAAATTATACAATCGTATTTTTAATTGTACAATATTTCAATAGAATTTCAATACAATTCTATTATTATACATCAGCTATAGACGTTTTAAAAGCAGCTTGGTATTTACTAGTAGAAATATAGTAGACTCGTCATGTCTTTCCCAGAAAAGGTAAATTATAATTACTTTGAACTGCGGTTATCAATAAAAATTAATGTAGATATTATATATATGTTGACACTGTGTATGGTGTGTATTATTGTTGTTGAAGCTAACAGCTTAATTATGTATATTAGAGACTTACCTTTGCTAAAAGTATGTGTATGCACAGTCGTCGCCTTGGAAAATTTACCATTTGCAGCCTTGTTAATCACCATAAAGCCCTGTGTTATTCTTACGAAACATGATGATTAACAAGGCCGCAAAAAGAAATTTTCCGAGGCGACAACTTTACAATAACCATATGGTTTTATTCATTGTAATATTGTTTTTGTAGCAATATTATTTAGTTTCTACATGATGACCCCTGTTGGCAATGTCAGCAATGTGTAATGTACACTGTAATTATTTTATAAATTTTAATCATTAATTGAATACTTCAAAATCGTGGACTTAATATTTTTTAAAAAATATTAATTAGACCAGGCTGATCTAAAAATTACTGATGTTGTAGTTCATGGGAGGCCCATTAGAGACAGGGTATGTATAGGCTGCATTAGAGATATAAAAAGGAATCTGTTTGATTTATTTCTCCAAAAACTATATAGAATATAAATAAAAAAAAATGGTTTTGTTTTTAGATCTGTTTCAGAATGGAATCATCTGCCTCCAAATATTAAGTTAACAACCGGTAATGTGTTTGTAATACTATAATAATTATATTATATAAAGGGTATTACACATCTTTTGAGTATATTGTTATGTAATTATTATGAATTTAACACCATCAGGTTATATGAGTGTGTAACAACATGCATAAAATAAATAACGTAGTGTAACATAGGATAACTGCCACTTTCATGATAAAAAGTTCTTAATATATACACTTCGTATGTTATCCCCACCCAGTTTTAGCCTTAAAATGTATTTTTCTGGGTGAAATAAATACAAATTTCAAGTTAACAAACTGTAGTAGGGGTGCATAAGATTATGATCTAGCAACAGCTGATAAGTTTAGACCTGTTGAAATAAAAAAATGTGTGTTTTATAGACCATTTAAAATAACATTGATTATACTACCCCATATATTTTTTTATTAATCAAACCACAAAGAAATAATACAGAAAAAGACGTAAAATATTATCACAACACAACACGTTGTAATTTTCTCACGAGTTATAAATTTTACACATTCAATAAGTTTATGATCATCTTTATCAAAACATTATTGATGACAGTAAATTTATGTGATGCAAAGAATCAGCCAGGTCATGTTTGAAGGAGAGTAAATTTTACCTGACTTGAGAACGGAATGAATAGGCGGCGCAACAAAGAAAGATCTGATCTGTCACTACAAAGTGTTGGATAACAATTGCCTTTCATCTTAATTGTGTTAAAACTCTCTGAGTGGTTTTAATTATAATGCAATTTTATTATGTCTCAAGTTCTTTTAATCCACTCAACTAAAAAATTAACATTTTGCAAACAAAGGAGAAGATTTACTTTTTTATTATAAAATACTTTCTTTCAGAGATCAAATTAGAGACCTCCGTGTCATACGGCTAGGAATTTGACAAAAAAATTTAGCACTTCGCGGGGTATGAACGTGGTGCCGCTAGTGTAGCATATAATATAAGCAATACATGCATGCGCTATATATATAGAAGAATAGAATATTTATTGATCAATTCCTTTGACATACAAACTGTGAGCGGAGTAAGTAAAAAACATACAACATACATATAACATGATACAATGCAAAAAAAAAAAGAAAAAGAAGAAAACAATACTGGCACCACGCTCAAATATCGCGAATCACTAGAAATTTTGATCAAATTTCTGGCTATAAGACACGGTTCTAATAGTCTCTGAATTTCTTTAAAATTTCGTCTGTTTTAAGTTTTTTTTTAATATTATGATTGTTAATATTTAAAATGCAGCATGCAGGTGATAAAGCTAATTTTGTGAAAACACAACTCTTTTAATAGTATAATTTCCCTTCTTTGAATTAAGTTTTAACATCATAAATTTACGCAAAAGGTGCTATCTGTGTGATTCGTGTAGTCTGGTAAGTTGCTTAAAATTAGATAACTACAATTAAGAATTTAATATTTAAATGCTGTAAAAAAAAAACTTTTTATTGTCCCAGTGAATACATTGTTTTACTTTAATTACAATATGGTACTTAAATTTATTTTTTTTTGCATGCTAAATTTACGTATATTTAAATAGAATCAAGTACACTATGTGTAAAAATTAACGTGAATAATACTCCAATGATCGAGATTTTTTTTTTTTTTTTTTTTTTTTTTTTTTTTTTTTTTTTAAGTTTACAAGTTGATTTTTAAATAGTGGTTGTAGCCTAAAGGCACGTTTTGCTTCATTAAGAATCAAAACAAGGAGTAATAAAAATTACTTTTAGTTTTATACGTAATAAAATCAAACCAAATAAACAATGAACTCTAAAATATCACCTCTATTATCTCTCTCATGATTGCTTTACTTGAAAAAATCTTGTAATTTTTTCCTCATCATCTTAAGCCCCATTACATCGAGTGGTTCTCCACATAATCAATTACCACGATAATAAGCTGCAGTTACATCTTGTTTGTCTTATCCCCCGTGTTATCAGTCCCTGCCCTTAGCAATGATAAATTGACAGCGAAGATTGCGTGAACTTTCTGGCAAGCAGCAGGCAGGCATCTGAGTGCCAAGAAAAGGTCTGTCTACACGAGGAGTCTTAACACGTTGTTTGCCAACATCATCACTTACTTGGTTATATTCACATCTGACGGAAATATGTTGTAATAGCTTATACAAAATTGGATTTTTCTCAAAAGAATTTTTAGATAAAAAATAAATAATGTTTTCAAAACTCCCATAATCTAGATTTAAATCATGCTTTCGTTTTCTTTATCAAAATTTTTAGCTACAACAATAGAAAAATCAATAAAGAAGAAGAATTCATTTATTTTATAATAAATAATGATAGTACAATGCTATTTATAAATTTTGGTAATATTTTATATTAAAAAAAAGCAATATTTTACGTTGCTTTTTGAAGAAAAATCGGTCCACCTTATACTTCAATATAATAATTATAATTATTCACGCAGTATGCAGGAATTTTTGAAATATTATTTCATTCACTTTATTAGTCACTTGGAAGCAAACCGATTACTTTCTCTCTGAAGGATTTTCACCTTCACACTAGAAGTTGAAACAGGTTTAAATTATTTATATATTATGCATACATTGGATACTCTTTATATAGATTTGTAGAAAAAATATTGACATGTGAAATTTTAAAACTGAAACACAACCAGAAAAAACTAGCACTTGAAAATTTCAAATTAATTTCAAGAAGAGAAAAAACTTTTAAAGAGCCCTCATGAAAATTTGAGAGATAAAAATATTCAAATAGTTTCTATACGGGTAATTAAAAAATAATGTCTAAACTGTCTCATAGTTGTTCCTAATTAAAGCACATGATGACGTCACAAAGCGCCTAACCAATGAAAACAAGGCATTTCCACGCTCTTTGGTTTAGAAGACAGCGGGCTTGCTTTACGAGCATCCCATTTCCTTTTAGGGCGGATCTCTCCTAGCCAAGCTGCTATTTTTAGACCTGTATGTGTTCTCCAGCAGCGAGATATGAAAATGTGCAACACTTCGCATATTTCAACCGAAAAATCCTTTTAGAAACTTAAACAAGTTCCATTTTTTGTGTTTGAAAAGGTGGTTTATATCCCACCTATATCTTTCTATACTTTTATGTCAATATGGCTGTCGTAGTACACTCTACTTTGGCGGGGATTTCATTTTATAAGAAAAGAATATAAGTGCCATAGAGATGGCTTTTTATTTCACTTTTCTATATTTAAGATGTCAACACATTTATGAAATAGACTTTTATTACTTTCATAAAAATAATATATAATACTTAGCGATTTAATGCAGTTTTTTATTTAAAAGAACAAAGCTACTATAAAGTTGATAAAATATATTGTTAATATAAAAATAAATAGTAAAAAGATTGATGTAGAAATGAAAGAAATTAACAATTTAAATTTTTCTTTGAAGACAAACTTGAGTTATTAAAGTTTTATTTAAATATAATATATTTTATATTGCATTAAAAAACTTAGACGAAGATTAAATTTTGATATTGATATTAACTTGTATTCTAGAAAACTTGTAAAATTAAAATTATTATTCTGAGCACAATTTGGGTTTAATTTTAGTTCTAGGTTAACGAGTGCTACGATAATTTTACAATAATAGTTAAATTGTTGGTGTTATTATGCAAAGCGTCAGAGAAGCAAGACTTACAAGCAGTTATACTGCGTTATGACCATGCCAAATTACCACTTTAACTGACGAGAGAGAGAGAGAGAGAGAGAGAGAGAGAGAGAGAGAGAGAGAGAGAGAGAGAGAGAGAGAGAGAGAGAGAGAGAGAGAGAGAGAGAGAGAGAGAGAGAGAGAGAGAGAGAGAGAGAGAGAGAGAGAGAGAGAGAGAGAGAGAGGGAGAGGGAGAGGGAGAGGAGAGAGAGAGAGAGAGAGAGAGAGAGAGAGAGAGAGAGAGAGAGAGAGAGAGAGAGAGAGAGAGAGAGAGATATGAGAGGGCGAAATGGTAACCCCTAGCGTTTGTGAGGTATGCAACCCTCTCTACCGCCCAACTCAAAGGGAAGCATACGACAAAGGGGCTCATGAAAATGTAATGAAACAACCCTGCTACTATATATACCAACTCCTGAGTATAGTATATAGTGGCAGCAGCAGTATTATGTGCTATAGTACTTCTACGTGTAACCATGCATACTCTTCATTTTGATGCCATAGGGAATCCAAATTTGTTTCATCAACTGACTATGTATCCATGTTTTATTTACAGCTATATTGATCTTACGTTGGCTTCCAAAAAGACTCTAAAATTGCATTATACTTTTAATATACGAGAATACCAATTTTTTACTTCATTTTTTTTTATAACTTTTATATATATATATATATATATATATATATATATATATATATATATATATTTGCATCAGCCTAACGAGTAAATAATATTCCCCGAACACAGTGGAACAAATAGCTTCCTTTTGTTGTTGTTTTGCTGATGGGCTTCTGCTTTTTCATTCACCAATTATCTCTTTTGAGTAATTATTCTCTCCTCGCAATCTTACAAACAATTTTTAATGTTCCACATCCCTGATAATTATAAATATTAGTTTTTTTATGAATATGTTGTAATAATAAATTTATATACGTGTTATAATATAATTTTTCAGTTACAAAAATTAGTGTAATGATATATACTAAAATAAAGTATATCAAATACAGTAAATTCAACACACTAAATTTTTAGATGCTGAATTGGTTTTCAGTACTTTATGTCAGTACAAAATTGCTCCAGTCAGTACAAAATTTCTCCAGTTTCGTCTTACATCCAGCACTTTTGACCTATAAAACACGTATTCCAAGTACAAATTTGGTACTGAAAAAAGAGAGCAAAAGGTCAAAAGTGCTGGATGTAAGACGAAACTGGAGCAATTTTGTACTGACATAAAGTACTGAAACCAATTCAGCATCTAAAAATTTAGTGTGAATTTGTATTTTAATTAATTATGTATTGATAGGGGTTCAGTGATTAAATTACTACACTCAAAGTCGTTTCCGACCCGACATTATTAAATTAATTTGAAATGTAATTGGAAAACTTGTACTACTGGATAGATTCTATTTACGTTTCAGTATGTACATATCCTCCAAGAGAACTGTAAGCAAGTAAGATTTCATGATTGTTTTATGTCGTTCTCTAGCTTTGAGATATTTTTAGAAACAGCTGTCATTTCCAGAGCGTTGTGACTCTTTTAAGAGATTGTTCCATTAAATAAGATGCAAAACATGACAAACAATGTTTCCAAAAAGTTCATTTTCAACGCACTTTTCGGATCCCATTGTTAAATTAAGTAAAGAAGATCATATTGTATCATAATATATGATCTAAATTGTTTATCTTAATTATATTAAAAACTTTGATCATATTATTCTTAGAAAATACTATAAGTTATATAATATAGTAATCTGAATTTTTGTCTGTACCACTTTAATTATTTTCTTGCGCTGCTTTTTTTTTTTTTTTTATATATAATATTGGATCTAATTGCTATTTTAATTATATAACATTTTAATTTTTCATCATGTCTAAAATTCATAAATAAAAATCTAACGTTTCGCGCTTACGAGTTCAAAACTCTTGGGATCTATCTTTTATTTTTCTATTGTAAAATGTCTATTTTTTTCTGAATAAACAAATTTATAAAAAAGAAACGAGGAAATTAGCTCTTATCAGAACAAATTTCTTGTTTTGCATCATCTGTTGATCTCAACTATTCATATTACTAATTTATTTATCTTAAAAATTGATTTGAAATCCACACCGTATCTTTCAATGACCCTGTGAAACATTGCAAAAAAATGTAAAAATATTCCGGGTGTGTAGAATGGGATGAACTGTTGAGTTTCAAATAAAAAGTTGAGAATAATGAACTGTAAAATTGTATACAATTTTAACACATGCATAATTTTTAACAATAAAAATTAGTCTAAATTTACATAAAAAGGTGTTAAAGTATAAATAAAAGATAACAAGCTGGTTATAGCATTGGAAAAAAACAGAGTATATAATAAATCTTATACAACGTTTACCCTACTGAACAGAAATATATATAAAAAAAAAAACGTTATAAGAAGGAGATTTATGAGCGCCGAGGGATTGCAATACACTGAAATATTATTCTGTATTCAAAGCACAAAGTTAGCTAACAAAAAAAAAAAAGCTGAAAAGTTGTGGCTTTCAGTACTCGAGGAAGATAGAATGGCGAACAAATGGAAAACCTTTTCCTTCTCTCTTTTAAATTCAAATAAGTTTGAAACCAAGTGACGCGGACAATTTAATGAGTCTGGAGCTTTAGGTAATTAACTAATTGGGAGACAATTCAATTATTTCGCTACTTAGCCAAGGAATTACTATTATTTGTTCTTTTAACAATGAGTAGAAATGTTAATATTTCATTACAAGCAATTTAAAACAATTACTGTCCAATTTATTAGTTTGCTAACTTTTAGCAGTCATTTGATATATTTTTAAATCGAAATGAAAGTGAATTCACTAAAATTTCTAATCGATTTTAACAATCTCTAGAGAATTATTGAATTCAATAGTATGTTGTATATACGGTACATTTTTATATGGATCATATTAAAATTAATAATCTCAAAGGCCTCAAATCATTTTGTGCATATTTCAGCTTTTTCTATTTGTACAAGACGGTAGAAAATATTGGTCAATACTGTATTTATGTTTTTTTTTTTTTTTTTAATGAACATTTATTATTTATTCAAGACAGCAATAAAAAAAGAAAGAAAAGTACACTCATCGATTTGGAAAATTTCCCATTTTCAACCTTGCTAATCACCATGCCCTGAGTTATTTTTTAAAAGGCATGGTGATTCATAAGGCCGCAAAAGAAATTTTTTCCAAGCGAGGCCGACATCAAAAGTTACAAACTGAAAATCAACAATTAAACTGTGATTGTTTTAAATAATAAATGGTTCTGAATTTATCCTTGCTAGTTCCAGAAATATAATTTTTCAAATTAACATAGAGCAAAAATTTAATTAAATTTTATAAAGGCAAGTAAATAGGTAGTCAGGTTATTGCAACATTAAAAGCAGATTATAGATAATGTTCGTTAGATAATATACACATTAAAGTAGCCTCTAGGCAATCAGAATCAAAACTGGATATTTATACTTTTCGATACGAGAGATAATATCATATTGTAATACAAAATGTAAGCCTTTATCACATATGTCGTTTGTCCGGTTTTGTTTTGATGGTCTCTCAAAGAGAATATATGAATTATTGACGAGCTTTATATCATTAGTCTCACTTGTCAATTACAGCACTGACAGATTATTTAATATTTGTTATGAACAAAAACGTATTTATTTACAATACGATCGTGCTGACAATACAAAATGAAGCTGAAAGTGCTACATAAAGTCAGAATACAAAATTTTGCTCTTGCAGCAATTTTGAACACTCTTCGGTTCATTGAGTTGTCCGCCGTACGTTTGGAGACCACCAGTGGTTGACAATACCATTGATAATAAATTGAACCTTTTTGGCTGAACATCCCAAACCTTGTTTGCATTATTCAGACGTGGTTGGAGATAGACGCGGTACTTCGATGTACCCCGCGGCATATTGTGGACTTTTATTATAGCAACCATGTTAACCCTAGAGCGGGCTGGTCCATCCATAAAAACTCACTTTTTTTAGATAAAAATTCATATTTACTGTAAAGTAGATATACAATATTGATTTTTACTTTTGTTAAATATATTTTTAAAATAAATTTATCTTTATTCTTAGCAAACAAAACTACAACATTTTATATTTAAAAAAAAAATGTTAAATAACTTTTTAAATTACTGTTATTATACTTTTGTAATCTAAATCAACAGTTTATGTTTTTTTTTTTAAAGCGTAAAATATTTATTATTACTGTTATTAAACAAACTTTGCAATATAAAGTAGAAGGGTTTAAATTTGCACAGTTTCTCGTTACACGCGAAATTGTTAGCTTGCGTGACGAACTTAATTGATATTAATCTGAGAACGTGTTAGTAAGCTACAGCTTGTCCAGGTTAAGTACAGTGTGGTACACTTCAATGAGCACAAGAAGTGGCTGAAAACGTTGGTAGTGAAAACTTTGTAAATAAAAGAAATTTAAAAACATTTTTATTTTTACTTACAGCTTGTTCAGTAGCAAGGGGTGGTTAGGTTAAACCCTCACCAAAGTTACGATTATAGCTCAGTGTAGGGCAACAAAGTACTTGGGAAGGTGGGTTCCTCCACAAACTTTTTATGACCCCCCCCCCCCCCCCGATTATAACGTAAACAACACCATCTGATATTTTTCATGGATACGCCACTTTCTTTTTTGTGATAGTTTTACCAGGAGTTACCAAATACCAGAGACTTCCGTGAATTTGGACAGAAATTTGACAAAAATGTCAGAAGTTTGCATGATTTCCGGGACTACTGTAATTGAAACGTCAGTGGGGCTATCGGAAGACATGTTACCTTTTGAGTCATAAGACACGGAGGTCTGTTAAAGTCTATGTAACAATACATAACTCGTATCTAGATTCCATTGAATTCCACACAGTATAAGTTTCACTAAAGCATAAAAAGCTAGAAGAAATAAATTTTCAAAATGTAAATGTAGCCAACAAAGATATTAAAAACAAACGTGAGGAAACTCTCACTCTTTTTGTTTTCGCTAGAAATTTTCACTTAGTGCCGAGAAATTACAGTGCAGATTATCGTTAATTTGATAGCTAAATTCAACTAAGAGGGACCAAATCTTCGGTGCGACCTTTATGTTTCACCAAGTGTAGCGGCTCGTACAGTGGCGTTAAATTGTGCATGAAGCACTTAGCCCTCACCAACACGCTGCTGCTGGGAGTAATGGAGTCAGTTGATATCTCTCTCGTTACAACACTCGAAGTACTTGAGTGAAATAGAGCTTTGAAGATGTTTTAACTCATCATCGTAGTGATCAAAGTGGATCTCGACAAGTTTCAATTTTCCTTTTCAGCACACAGTTTGCTAGATGAGTAAATTTTGAAAATGAAAGCGTAATGAAATATTCTTCACAAACTGTTTCACTTCAAATAGTAAAGTTTGAGTTATGTACTCAACTCTTATTTATACAATCTGATTGTAAAATCTCTCAATTTGTGATTATTTATTTATTTTTTTGCAGAATTTGCATTTTTATAAACATGCGCACTATACATTATCTCTAAATTTTATCCATTTTAATAATTCTATTACCGCAATTCAACCGCTAATTTATACAACAAAAAATTATAAAATACAGATTATAATTCTTTCAATTTTTCTGACATTTTACTATGTTAAGATGCTTTCAAATAATCGAAAATTGCGACGGAGTTCACGACGCAACATGCCGCAGAAAATGTTGATTTGTAAAAAGACAAGCTTGATTTTTCTGCGGAGTACCGTTGCAAATTTCGATTATGTGAAAACTCCTTTATTAAAGAACTTAATTTTTTGCTAAAAAAAAAAAAACGTTTCATAAGTATGACATCACTACATAAAATTATTTCTAAACCTAGTAAAATAATTTCTTATTTCATGGCAGAAAGTATGATACTTAAATTATGTTGTGGAATTCATAATTTTGAAATAAACATAAATTTTAAACATATTTTCGGAAAATTTATACCCAATTCTTTATTTTTATAGGTTACAGTTTACATTGCCAATTTGTTATTATACAATTTAACTTGCGTTATATATACTGCTTATATTATAGAAAGACTACAATGAAAACAAAACATCGTTGCTGCACACTTTTCTTAATGAGCTGTTTGTACACAATCTTTGAGACAAGTCTTTACTATAAAGTGGGTGTCATTACCTTTGACGTCCCGAGTGGCGTGTGCCGGCGCCGCGGCCGCTGCGATGAGCGCGAGTAGCAACAACATGAGGATCATGTGGTGCTCATCTCGCCTCGACTCGCCTCCAGCTCGCACTGCACGAGCAGCAGCCACCAGCCCGGCCTCGACTTGTCCAGCGCACGCGCACGCCCACATCGACCGGAGCATATAACCTGCAAGTCCCGGCCACATCACCGCTAATGCACTCTCCTAGAGAGTTAGTAGGTACAGGGGTCATGTATTACCATGGCCGTGTGAAAAGGGCATATGTATATACCTTCTCTGACAACTACTCTTTTTTTTGTAGACCCTTGTATTACAGTATGTGAAGTCTGTATTTCATTCTCTTTAAATTTACTTATATATGGTTAAAATGGATTTTGAAAATATGGAAATCTTTTTTTTTTAGAACTTCAGAGGCACATGATTATGGTCTTTTGAGATGTATACCCCGTTTATCTAAAAATGTAACAATAATAATAAGGGGCATTCACAAAGCCTTAAGGCCACAATTAAGGCTCAATAATTTAAGACCAGAAATTTTGGGTCTAAAAAACACGCCTAATATCAAGCTTTAAATTATCGAGCCTTAAATGTGGCCTTAAGACTTTGTGAATGCCCCTTTATATATATTAGTAAATAACTTTTGTCTGCAAAGGGTATTCATATTGATAAAATATTTCTCTGACTTTACCTTTGCCGGTGTGCGATGTAATCCTCTCTGTTTGTGGTATGTAATGGAACACGTCACAATGAATTTTACTACCCTTCACGACGTTTCGAGAGTCAACCGCTCTCTTCCTCAGGTGATCTGAGTAGGTCCGAGAGAAATATTCTATCACTAATATAATTATATCTTATTATAGGTAACAGTGCTTGCATGCGAGCCAGACAGAGGGCAGATATTCTTAAGTAAAAAAAAGTGACCAATGCAGTGAAGTTGTCGAGAAAAATAAAAACATTTAAGATTACCTTTGAATTTATTTGACGGGTTTGTGCAGTGAATGAAGAATATGATACTTCTTTTTGTGACAATTTGTTTTATGACATGCTCTTGTTTTATAGATGCATGTTTAAATAATTATTTAAAGGGTATTTTACCACTTTGTGTGTACTGGTGCTCTATATATAGTGCCTTGTAAGATATCCTATTTCACCGTTAGTTATTATGATTATTTTTTTTTCTTGTATTTATATTGTAATTTGTATTGGTGCAATAAATTGATAAATAAATAAACTGCAAAAGATCAATAATTAAGTGCGTAACTGCTTAAAAAGATCTGACGTACGTAAAAAAAAAAATTACGGAATGTATAGTTTGGATTTTACACTTTCATACACGTGATATGACCATACAATAATTAAATTTTCCGCTGACCTAAAGGTTGGCATGCTTCACTGCAGTAGGAAACAGTAGTATATTATAAATGAGGAAAAATATTATTTCACTGTGTATATATAAAAAAATACTGAAACTAGTTTGACGTCTAAAAAAATTAGCTAACATATCAGCAGAGAGAAAGTTGACAACCGCAGGTGGATTTTCATGGCGTGTTATATTATTTATGAGATGTTTCAAAAATGTGTCCAAATCTGTTAGGATTTTGTTAACATAACTTTTGAAAGTGTGTGAAAGTGTTTTGTGACAGGTGCTGACAAAAAATTCGTAGTTTTTATATAAAGTTGAAAAGGTTTAAGTTCAGTGAGTTGCATAGACATAAACTTTGCCAAGTCTAGTAGTAACAGCTGATAAGAGAATACAAAGCTAATTCCACGCTCCAATGTGATTCAAGCGCACCAGATTTTGATACGACTGAAATGTCAGAGTTATAGTAACCGAATAATTCAAACCCCAACATGGATTTGCACTTCATTAATTACTTTAATTACACTAAAATAAATTAAAGATTCCCTCAGGAAGATGGCCATCCAATAAACATATCAATGCTGCAATATTTAGTAGGAAGGCATAAAATAAGACAAATAGCCCCTCTGTACAGTTTGTTCAGTAAATATATTTAAAAGATCCAACTCACCAACAGTGATTTGATAATATCTGTACATCCATGCCCCAGAATATTTCCTTAACCAATAAATAGCGTTAAACATTACATCGACGATACGTCCTTCTATTTTTTTTAAAGAATATTTTCAGTATACGTTAAAAATAAAACTGACAAGGAATATATACTATTACATAGTTATTACTGTTATTAGCTTTTCAAAATTTATTCGCATAAGGATAAGATGAAATGTGTGTGCTTTGTTCTCGTATATCAGAAGAAAAGAGAAGAAGCCATGGGTGCCAATCTATTGATGCAGTAGCTAACTTTTTGTCCGTGTCAAGTATAGGGGCTAAAGAATTGGATGTTAGAGGGTTGTTTCGAGGATGCTGCTGCTGAAACTTTTCTCTTTTTTTTTTTTTTTTTTTTGTCGAGGGGAACGAACGCTCTTCTCTGCTGCTACACAATTGAACACTCAAATATTTTTTTATCAACTCTTCTTTTATATCGAACATTTATACTCTATGTTTTTATATTAATGAAAATTCTATACATCAATTTAAATATAATCATATATTTTTGTAAGTTAAAAAGTTTTATGTTTATATAAAAATTTATAAATATTTTTGCTTTAAAGTAAATGTCAGAGGAGTGTATTTTGTACCACTTTGCAAAACGCGTTATATAGAAACATAATTTACAAAGAACAGGATTCAAATGTTAAAAATCAATAGATTTAATTTTACATTGAAATTCTGATGCGATATATACAACAAAAAATGTATAATGTGAACTTGATACGAATTAATCTGAATGTATCGAAATGGTGTGAGTGGCATTGTTATAAGCGATCTACCTCGCAACAATGGTTCGTGTAACAATGAGGGGATCAGCATGGTGGGTGTGGTGGGCGTTCTCGATGTTCAACAATATAAAGCAGCAATATCACGAGCCCAGAGCGAGTTCAACTGATTTATCGTAAGGATTGTGCTTTTTATGTGACATAGGGGTGAAATTTAGATTTGATTTATGAAGAAACTCAACCTTAGGGTATTACAGATAAAATTTTACATGAAAAATAAATAAAGTACTCTTTGCTATCTATTTATTTATATGTTTTTTATCTGTGTTTAAATTAATGCAATAAATTATGTTTTTTAATTAACTATATATGAAGTTATCTTTTTTTGTAGATATTGATAGAGTTTTTAGTATTTATCAACGTTTACAATATTAAAGTAGATTTAATTTTAATGAACTCTCATTTTATACTAAAAATTCATTCTCATATTCTGAGAAGCTAAAATTTTCATAAAAAATTAATTTTAAATTACACAGATCTGTAGGAAGGAAGAAGACCTCGTCTTCATATTATGCAAACAATCTTCAACTGCGTAGCTCATTAGCCTCTTTCAGTGTAAATAAAGAGTGGAGTGACGTCACCGGTGCTCATATAATTGGCAGTCTCTTGCTGTAATATTGATCGATGCGACTGCCAATATGGAGTTTTACATTGTAATAATTTATAACTACCCTCCATATATTTATATACTGTAGCCAAGAGCTTCAGGATAAAGGGGAGGATCATCCCTCCGGAATTTATTCAGTGTAAGAAAAAAAAAATACATAGGAACATTGTCGCAGCATAAAATTTATACGAATAAAAATATATACCCTTCTCTATAATTCTTGAACATGCGTTGTAATTCTAAATTTACAATAGTAGGGGAAGTATAACATTATAAATATAGTCAAAATTTGTATGCACTATATTGAATTATTATTTAATTAATTTATTTACAATATTATAATATTTTATTGTGTGCATTATATTTTAAAATACTTTTTTACAATTTATCAGTAATAGAAATAATTTGTTTATGTTCCGGAATGCAACAAAGATTTTTTTTTTAATCCCTTAACTTTTTTAAAAACTTTATGGACTAAAGATCATTAATAAAATTTATAGCATACTTTAGAAAAAGAAGAAAAAAATAATCGAGTTGAATTCTTCAAAATTAGAGTAGAAATAAAAGGATGATAAAATGAACTCCCTACAGTTGTTTGTCTGAAGTGCTAACTTAATTATAGTTATTTACATTGTACATACCTACAAACTATACCACATTTTCCTTAATTAAAAACAACATTTTCATTTCCATGACAAATTTAAAAACTAACAATATAAAGTTAAAATATTATTCTTGCTTTGATATTACAAAAAAAAAAAAAAAAAAACAAGCACAGAGAAATTAAATTGAATATTTAACACCCATGCACTTCTACTAGAGACTAACAACAGAGAAAGTTTTGATGACGTCACAGGCTTGTATTGATCCTAAATTATATCACAAAAAAATATCCGAGAAGGCTTGTTCTACTTGACATAGTAAAAAATTGTGCCTTGCTGGAATTGAGTTTCCACTGGGGAGTCGAGGAGCCGACTTAGTTTTATTTGCTGGCACCAAGCGAAGAGGGGGGCATTGGTATCAAGTCTTAAGATCAGTGTTCGAATCCCCAAGGAATGAACAGTTTTATTGTTGCATTTCTCCTTTTTATTTATATGATATAAATATAAGAATTTAATGTTTTTAAAATTGTCATTTTTATTTTGTATTTACATGTTTAAATGTGTTTTTATATTTTATTTTTATCGCTTCAACTTTTTTTTATATATAAAAACACTTTACATATAATCAATATTCTCTGTCTATTTTCATTTGTAAATCTTTTAAGATTCCTTTTGTAAAAATATAAAAAAAAAAATACATGGGCATTTGCATTATGTCATAAAATGGATAAATTTCAACACGAATTGTGACATGCTGACTTCTTACGTGTTATTAACGTTAATATTAAAAATTAAGTGAAAAAGACATCAAATATTGTACAGTTCACCAAATTTAAGATTTATATTAGGAAAGTAGCGGGAAGTAGAAAAAATTGACCTAGTTGAAGTTTTATAATCCTTACAGACAGGCTAATTATATCTTAATTCACTCGGCAGAGTTTCAAATTGGAATTATTAACATGCAAGACATCCAGTGTACAATCAAATTTATATTATACTCCCTCCGGAAGTAGCCGGAAGTGTATGGTTTCTGGCCATCCTATTTCAGAGTTGCAATATTAAACATTGGTCACCGTTTCTCTATACTGAAAACCCCTTTACAACGTTTAAAAACTGCGATTTACATTCGGAACAGTCACAAAATTCGCATTTCCGGCTACTTCCGGAAGTAATATAAAATTAACACGACTGTACTTATATTTCAGCATGTTTATCTATTCACACGTTATAGTAAAATTCAACAATATTCGCTCTGACGTCACGATATTTTTCAATAAAAAAACAGGAATTTTATTTAAATAAACAATAAATTACAACACTGTAGTAACAGTGAGTGGCTATCCTAGGTTCGTATAAATATTTTACGAGTTAAAAATTGTGCTGAAAACATTTCAGAACGCCTTCAAAATTTACATGAATTTAAATATACATTTTTCCCTTTAGTTAATAGTTTCTAGCAGTATAAAAAGTTATAGGATTTTTTTTTTTCTTCTCAAGGAAAGTAAAGAGGTTGCAATGCACTTCAAAAATTTGAAATGCATTTCTTAATAATATTCATATTTTATTTAAGGTATTATTTTATTATTTGTTTTTGCTATACCCTGCACAAATTTCATCAATTGGTCCAAACTATAATAGGCACGATTTTACTTTTAACTTTTAGTAAAGAAAATTTAAAGAGGCGCAATGCAAGTGTAAACTGTAATACCTGTAGAATTTTACTCAGAAGAAGTTATAATCTTACCCTGTAATTGAGATAAGGATGCAACTTTTACTAACAATTATTTATGAACCCATTTGATTATAAGGATTTCATTTATTTGAAACAATTTAACAAACACACTGAAATAACACGAGACTGAAGATTATGATTTATGATAATAAAAGACCCCCCCCCCCCCCTTGTTGAAACGATTATTGAATTCGCCATTGTCAGAAACTCTTACTAAATTCCTAAGATGTTCTTAGGCAAATTTTTGTGACGTATTTCAACCTTTTTTTGTTCGCATCTTGGACTCATGACTTGCAAACGAGGCAGCCAAGCGGACAATGGCGAACCAGCGGCTGTAGAAGAACTCCGGAACATAAATTCACCGCGAGAGAAAATTAGCACCCGAGAATAACACAAAGAAGGCGAGATATAGTTGTCACTGATTTATCAGCTGTAATAATCATAACTCGTGTTACATGACCATAAAAAACTTAGCGGGAAAACTTAAAAAATAATAAAAAAATTTAAGATAAAAAATTATTGGTATACCTGAAAATATTACGATGTTATCGTACTATGTGTAATAAATGGACTTATAAATTATTGTATGTGTCTAGATTTTTTATATACTTCATAAATAATAGTACAACAACATTACGATATTTTTTCTATCAATTTCTTGTTCGTGTACTGAGAAAAATACGAGTAAATCATTTGTTGTCAGAAAAGCGTGAGAAACGAAGCACAAAGACCGACGTCCGCCTCTCAAGTTGAATTTTTAGTACCAGTTCGTAATCTTCTCCCATAATGGGGTGAATTGGGTGAATGTACGCATTTTGTGTATGGACTTTTGTCTTTTGCATCCACCAATTGGGTTTTGTATGTGTTTAATTATTAATATTTTCCCTATACTTTGTATTTTTAAACCCAATAAACAATTATTATTATTATAACGGGTTTAGACAATGTTATTTAAATGCATGACTTAATCACTGGAGGAAAAACTGCAGTATCTTCCGATACGGTTAAATGATCCGAAGAGCTGGGGTGTTCTTCATTCAAAACTATACTAGAACAATCCAGCCCTGCACAAAAAAAATATTTAAAAGTAATGTACGAACACTTTTACAATGATTACCATCGATATAAAATCCCAATAATTGTCTCAATATCTCAGAATTGCAAGATATTTATTTTCTGGGGTTTTTAATTGTTCAATTTTGTATTTATAGATTTTTTTATCTCTGAAAAAGACAGTGGCATTCGAAGCTTTTATTTTGCTGAGTAATACTCGTTGATTCGCATTGATTATTCACATTATTTATACAATATTTTATTTGGAGACTATAACAACTCGCTCAAATTGACATATTTCAGACGTAAATTTATGCCGAGACAATCTTTTATATATATATAGTGAATGAAAAGGGGCTGTCAGTTAAAGATATAGTTAATATAAGAGAAAATATTTACCAAACTTTACCACAAGACTTTCAGTCTGAACTTTATTTTGTCCATGCTATAAAAAAAATAAATAAGAATTTTAAATTTTTATCTTTTCTCTGCTGCTATTTTACAGCAAAATGCATATAAATGTAACTTCTAATTAGAATTCAAGTCTGTTTTAATATTGACAAATCCATCGTTATTAATTTTGTAACAAACAACAGCCTCGCTTAAAGGGTAGGCAACATGTTCAGCATCAAGGTGGAGGAAGTTACATATTTGACAGGGGCAACATTGCGTTTTTATTTGCCCCTTCCATGTATAAAGCCAGCTGTGCTCTGATGCCAAGCAAGTTGCCTAACCTTCAGGTAAAATTATCAAGCAAATATGATAACTGATGTTATAATATTGAACTGATGGCTTCGTTGGAGACTGTGAAGGTTGTTTTATACTGTTAATTTAACTGATATAACAAAGTGAAACATTTTCATTTGTATATTTGGAGCCCAAAAACTTCTAATTGGGATTATCTTGATTTTGCAATTTCTCCAGTGCAAGGTGTAAATACAGGATATTTAAACTAATTCAAAATGTATTAAAAAAATTACCATAGAATTTAACTAATTTAAGTGTGATTTTCTCTTCTAAATAATCTTGTTGTTTACATTGTTGAAAATCGCAAGGTCTTGTTAAGCATATATACAGTCTCGAGCTCCAATTGAAATTCCACTGTACTGATGCGGTTAACTACAGTGAGTCGGATACATTAGCTCATGTAAACCTCAAAGTTATCCCTGTGG
This sequence comes from Siphlonurus alternatus, assembly GCA_949825025.1. Lineage (NCBI taxonomy): Eukaryota > Metazoa > Arthropoda > Insecta > Ephemeroptera > Siphlonuridae > Siphlonurus > Siphlonurus alternatus. The sequence goes on from OX463782.1 coordinate 31,881,801, forward strand.
GGTCTGACCCTTGGGTATTTGCGAGGCTTAGACCAAATGAAAGCCTAACTACTCATTTACCTTAATACCTTAATTCTCCATGGAAGAGAGATTACATATATACATGTAGTGGTATTTAGACCTTTGTTATTGATTATTAAAGTTAGTTCTACCAATAATAATATTTAATTATAATGACAAACTGTGTTTTATGAAAATAATAAAATATATATATAAAGATATTGTTTATGAGGTTGAAACTTTATTCCGAAATCTGTAAATGAATTAATCCTTAATAATTGATTGATTGATTGATTGATTGATTGATTGATTGATTGATTGATTGATTGATTGATTGATTGATTGATTGATTGATTGATTGATTGATTGATTGATTGATTGATTGATTGATTGATTGATTTCGATGTCCATGACGACATCGATATGAAAAGGACGGTCTTATAATAAACTTCATTTTGCAGAGTTTCAAATCGTGGCCTCATTTTCTACAGCTTAAATAGACAAACAGGTGCAGGTTCGAATTTTGGTAAGAATCTTGAAAATAAACCTTAAAGTTTTAAGATTGATACGCCTCTTTCAGGTTAACAGAGTCTCATACATTTTATTATTTGACATTCATTGCTACATACAAATGCAGTATAATGAATGATCGATCATTATAATGCATTATATAGCATTAATTTAGCATGGATGACGAATATTTTATTATATTTTTACTTTTCACTATATTGTCACCAGAAGTAAATTATAATTAATTCTAGAAGTTTAATGATTAAGTCAAATAGTTGATGCAAGAAAATATCGTTCTTCATCACAACTTTTGACATGAACATCAAGGCTAAAATATAAAATTTGACAGAATGGGTCCTGTTTGCGAATATTAAGGGAAATTCACTTCTTGGTCTTTGAAGAGCTGATTTTACATTCATATATGTAAAATTGAAAGTCGTTTAAGAGGGCATGATAATTTCCTGGTGGGTGATTTCAAGGTACAGCTTTGCCGCAGACTGAACGTGCCTCGTCGTTTTATGTAAATATTTGGCGATATTGATTTTATATTTGCATAATATTTATTTTGCATAACTTAAAGACGCTGGGAGAACATCCCTTATCGATCATGTCTGCGGTTATTGATTGTCCCCTCCTTGCAGAGTAAAAATCATTGAAAACAAATACACACAACTTGAATGAAGTAATTTAAAGCATTTTGGTTAGTAAAAAATGCATTTATTTAGACAAAGGTAAATAAAATGTCACTTATATCTAGGAAAATGTAATAAATACAGCAAACAGAAATCAGAAAATAATTATATAATAATATGTATTTTTGTCATGCTGAAACTGCATGCAGAAATGGAAGCTTTAAAATTGATATATCGGAGACCACTTACATAATTACATTAATTACATATGTGAGGTCGGGTGCGTTTTATAAAGGAAATTTCCAGAAAGATAACTAACAAGTAAGACTAACCGCAAAATACACTGACCGGGTTATTTGGAAAACTTAGTTATTTTCTATCGAGTATTGCACGTACTAAAATTAATATTTTTTTTACTGTTGTTTCTGTATCTTCAGCATGATTAAGTGTTGCAGTTGATATTAAATAAGGATGACGTTTTCTAGTTTTAATTTCATTTTAATTGAGTGAGGTTTCTGATTTTTAATTGTAATTAGATTACATAATTATGTATAACTCGAGTTAATTAAATGCATGATTATACTCCAAAATTTACGTTGCAATAAAAAGCCATGTTTGCTGATCTGTTAAACACGTGTTTGTCCGGCATCTGCCAAGTCATTAATCAATTAACGATTTGACTGCAAATTGATAAACGCTCTCTGGGGCTGTTAGTACCGCGTCTTGCCACGAGAGCGCTCACGGCTGTGGCGGAATTCCAAGAACTTGACACCTGTTGCTTCAAAAACACGTGGCGCCTCATGTGTTTAAGGCGCCAGGTTATAGATGGCGCCTCTGTCATGAAACAAGCATGAGAAAATCTGAAGTAAAATGGGATTTAGTTTAAATTATTTCTTTGTAAATTATTCGTCCTTCTAATGCTAATTTTAAATTTTATATTTAATGTAAATTTGATTTATAATTTAAATTAACATCATTTTAGACTCGGGATTATTTACAACCAAAGTATAATTGATGCCTTGACGATAAAGTAAAAAATATTTCAAAACGTCATATGAAACTTGTCCCCAGTCCACTCGGTCCCCTGTGTTGTGTGAATTATTATAACAAATAATATAGGATTTTAACTCCCAACATATAATTATCATGAAGTATTGCTGGATAATATTTTCAATCCTTTAAATAAGAGAAATAAATTTATTTGATCTCGAAAGCTCCAGATAAAATAGCAGACGTAGGAAAACATTGTTTGCAAGTTGATTCTAAGAAAATTAAGCGTTTAAAACTCGCAGAGAAGACAAAAAAGAGTAAAATTTGTAGTACCTGGAGTGTTGTGAAGCTAAACATCCGGACGATGTCAAGAAATCAGACGGCGATTCGCACATAACGAGGGGGAATAACAAGGAAAGTTTTGAAAATACAATCGGGTGAGACAAACAGATGGCAGAGTCCAGGGAATCGAAAATCGGGAGGTAAGACAACAAGTTTGTAACTTATCCTCGGCTTTGAATACTATTTAAGATATTATACAAGACATTTCTTATATAAATATATAATTTTATTTCAGTATGAAATATTAAATTTGAATTTTAACGCAACATGATCCTCATTACTATTTACAAGTATTATGAAAAATCAAAATGCGAAATTACATTGAACTCCATCATTAATATGGTGCAAGGATGTAATCCTTAAAATTTTGTGTCATACACTACATATTTTTAATATAATATTATGTCAAGCTTATCAATCTTAAAATATTTTTAATGTATAATAAATAACCTTGCTTTAATATTTTTGTCTAGCCAAACATTAATTTAATTTTAATTTGTCATTTTAGCTGAAGAAACCAAAAACCTTGATTATGATGATCGCATATATATAAGGCAATTCATAATTTTTACAGTTTATTTTTTTTTATTATTATTTATCTTCTATGGATTCCCTCTTTGACTTAATTTTTAATTAGGGACAATGGAGTATTGTCCTCAATTTTTTTTATTGCAGAAATGGATAGAGCGTGCAAAGTTATGCTACCCTGATTTTTTTCAAATTTTTTAGAGACCGGGAAGTATTTTTAAAAAATTATTGAAAGTTCTTTTTGTGACGTCACGCGGCGGCAAGTCCTATATTTTTCTTAAGGAGCGGCGTCTCGTGACGTCACAAAAAGAACTTTCAATAATTTTTTAAAAATAGTTCCCGGGCTCTAAAAAATCTGAAAAAAATCAGGGTAGCATAACTTTGCACCCTCTATCCATTTCTGCAATAAAAAAAATTGAGGTCAATACTCCATTAGTAATATTGAATATAGATATGATCAAATTTAAATTTTGATTCCAACTGAAAGTAATTTTCTACTACACATCTCCCGTACGTCTTGTACGGACAATCGATCGACATGAGAGAGTGACAAATGACGTCTCACAATCAGACCTTCAATTAGCGGCGATCGTGAGGAGAAAGAGAAACGTCTTCCATTGTTGTCCGCGTCGTTAGTCGGAGCCTGCACTGGATCAAAAGTAATTGCACGCTCCTCACTCATTAATTTTGTACAGATCTCAGTCAACAAGTACAACAATGAAATTTTTATAACAAGTTTCAGTAAGTTTTATGTGAATAGAAAAAAAAGGTCTTATGATATAACAGCTTTGGTAGTAAAGGAGATGGATAGTATTGAAGCAGGCTAATTGTAAATTAATAATGCATTAAACAGGTCGCACACAACCTCGTACGCATGCGATTGTAAGTTTCCCATTTAGAACTGGTTCTAAAAAAAAAAAAAAAAAAAATCCTCATCATATACGAAGCTGTGTGCACGGCTACTACACCTGATCGCATTCTTTAAATCAGACGCTGCGAAATCGTGCGATCTAGTGTAAGACAAGGTTGGCTTTATACAGGTTAAGTCACCGATTATACCAATGCTAAAGGGCTTAGCCAATCACGTTCAAGTATTTTTGGCCACATCGTGCCGCGAAATTTTGAATGCGCCCATCATGCAATGCTGTTTTTGAAATTTCCCGGTGCAATGGGGCCTGAAGATTTACCGAAATTGCCGCACGAAATGCGTGCGTGCCTTAACCTGTATAAAGGAACGTTGGTGTAAGACGTCTTTGGAGATGATGAAGGGATTTTTTTTTTTAATTAACCTTCATGAATTTTTTTTATTGCGTATTTGGATAGAGGACCTCGAGTTATGTATTATCAATATTATTTTTTTTTAAACCTCTAACACCCTTAAAATCATGCTGCAAAACGCTGTGACGTCATAGTCATGCAATTATTTAACACGCAAGCATAGGGAAATACGTTGCATGACTATGACGTCACAGCGTCTTTCCCCTCGATTTTGAGGATGTTAGAGGGTTCAAAAAAATGGACAATACATAACTTGAGATCTTGTATCCAAATACGCAATAAAAAATTTAATGATGGTTGTCCAATTGTGCCTATTATAAGATACATATTATGAGAGAGGGAGAACATAATTAGAGAGAGAACTTGATTTTTAACAGAAAAGAAACATCAATATTTGGATTGGGTTCATATATACCTAGTTCTTTTATGACGTCACGGATCACTCTTTTCGACAAATCTGCTATTAAATTCACGTCTGTGACAACATTCGATCGGTAGCTCCTTACATGACATAGATATAGCATCTTTTTTAAGTAGTTCCAATTAAGTTGTAATCCCCGCGAAAAACTTGAAAACATTGAGATTAACGCATAATTTTTTCACGGTTTTCCTCAGACTGCAATATTTTTACTAAAACAAAATGATGTGCCATTCTATGTCTTGATAATTGTTATAATTGGTACTCTTCATTAAGGAAAATTTGCAAAGGAACTTTCCAAAATTTAATTGTTAACTTCAAAATTGTACATATTACTACAAAGTTTAGCAAATTTTTAATGAAATAAATCAAATTTTTAGTATTAATTTCACTTTTTGCAACTTTCCATTTTTTTTTTTACGTAAATTAAATCCCTTTTAGCTCAAACCATATAATACAAGTATATAATGCGTGTAATCCTAAATATTATGCACCAATAACTTCAAAATAACTCATTAATTTTACATTCAAATATATATTACATCACACAGATAAAATACAAAAATAATCCCCAACATCATATTTTGTCCACTCTATTCATGCATCAATTTTGTTGGTACATTATTTTATTTTCGATATTTTACGACAGGTTTAATTTTGTACTGCTACGTTTTATAGGTGATACACATGAGTGCTATTTGATAATCTGTGTGATGGAAAAGTCAATTACCGAAGACTGGAGTGAAGTTTGCGCTTGGCGTTGCATCAGGCAATTAGCTTAACGTTATCGCTTACGGGCTACTTAAGCCCCATAACAGTGCAGAATGACATCAAAGAGGATGTAGATAGCAACGTCAAAAACAGCTGATCCTTTGTAACTTTTCATTCATTTCCGTTTTTTAACGATTTTTGCTATCTGATTTATGTAAATCATCCATAAAAATGGGGAAACAAAGGGGAAAAAAAAAAAAAAAAAAAGGATTTGTAAACGAATTAAAATAGAGGCATTTTTTTTTTGTTTGCTAATATTAAAACCTAAGAGTCCATAATTATTTATACATGATAATTTTTCATCATATACATTAAAATTTGTGTTGTTATTTGCTTTCATCTTTATATTAAATATTTACAATTACAATATTTTAAGACTTTAAAGGGGCATTCACAAAGCCTTAAGGTCACAATTAAGGCTCAATAATTTAAGACCAGAAATTTTGGGTCTAAAAAACACGTCTAAAATCAAGCTTTAAATTATCGAGCCTTAAATGTGGCCTTAAGACTTTGTGAATGCCCCTTTGTAAGACTTAATTGGGAAGCAATTTCTGAACACTGAACAAATAAAAATCAGGTTAACAAATGTAAGGTTATATTATAATGTTTGCATTTAATTAATCATACGTTCTTTCCAGGTGTTTTATACCTTATTATATTATTTTAATATAATATGTATATTATAATAATATGTTATATTATTATTTAATCATACAATGATAAAATCTTCATTAATTGCTATCTTCTGTAAATTTATGATAATATGATATAATAATCAACAAAATAATAAAATTGCCAAATTAGAGAATATTATAATTTATATTAATGTAATATGGAAATTATTAAACTTAATTAGAATATGAAAGCATAATTAACAGAAAATAACTTAAAACATTCATATATTTTTATTATAATGAAATTCGAATCATTTACATAAGTAAATAAACTTCAGATTTACCTTAAGTATCATTTCAATTCATAATTATTAAGCTTTACCTATAAAGAAAATTTGTAAAATATATATTCAGAATTAAATTAATTTCAACTGTGGAATTTACACATATAATAATAGTGTGTATATATTATTATAATTTCTGTAAGAATTTTGTATAATGAACTAAAATGTAATTGGAGATGAAAATGGAAAGTGCTTAAAATTTAATCAAAGAAAATGTAATGCTAAAATACAAAAATAATTGCTATTTTAAGTAGCACAACTAATTTCTATACGCGCACATCATGGGTATACAGAAATTTTGATTATCTAATTAAATTTGTAATGATCCATCTGAGTGAGTAATGTTAGTAATTATATTTTGAATAAGAAATTCTCTTCATTATTTTTACTGAAACATCATGAAAAGTATAATATATTATAAGGATTTTAAATTGTTGAGATAAAAATAATGATATTTTAGTTAAAATACATAATTTTATGCTATAATTTAGCATAAATACAAAACTTTTATTTATAAGCATGCATGATTATAGAACATTGAATGGTGGTCAGATGTTTATATATATGCAGTAATTAAAAAGCCCGTAAATAAAATAGTGCATATACGAATAGAACAGTTATGTTAACTGTAACACTTTTAATATTTTCCTGTAACAAAATCATTAACGATTAATCTCAGTTACTTCGGAATTAAAGAATATTTCCCTGCAAACGAATCGAATGAAATAAATTTAAAAAAAATCGAGAATGTTCTAAAACTTAATCGCTTTTGGTTTGAGCAAATTTAGTCTTGCAGTTTTTTTACAACAGCTCCATTTCCGGTTTTCGTCCATAAGGCCAATGTTAAACTTCTACCTCAGTTTTCACAAAACTGATAAGACAGATTCGCTTCAAAATTTGTATGCCACCTATTGATGGTGATTTCTAAGTCCCCTGCAAGTCTTGTTGCATTCAGGCGGTACGATTGCGAGATATCAACCTACTGAGATTCATCCTTAAAAAAAAAAAAAAAAAAAAAAAAAAATGTAGATCATAGTTCCTTAACGTTACCAGATTCAAAGTCTAATCCAACGAAATGGTGCCTGATAGGCCTCTTCGGTCAAAACAATAAAAAAATTATGAAGGAAGTTGCTATATTGTATTCACAAATCACAAATTACAACTCTTACCTTAAAACACGCTAGGTTTTTCATACCATGTAGGCTCAGTTCTAGTTTTCATAATACACTAACCACTCACGTATTCAATTTTGCTTTGTAGCACATATCATATTTTCTATTGTCGACACCAATTTGCAATATACCAGCATCCCCGGTTCATGGCCAAGTTTTTCACCTGCACGTCGCATCGATTTTGTCTGACGCATGATGTAAACTCACAATTACCGACTATGAATTTTCACGCGCGGGATTATAGTCGTCTAGACGTTTAATGCGGCGGATTAGCGGAGTGTTGCACGGGGCTGTACATCACCCGTCACGACTCAAAGATTCTGCGCTCCCGGGGAATTTTATAGACACAACTATAGAGGCTTCAAGTCAGCTAATTTTGCGTTACATAAACCTATGTAAAAACAACACGAAATTGTTTTAGCATTAATACAAATTTTAAGAGGAAAATAAATTCTTGATTCTTCATCAGAAGAGCCCTAAATATGGGTGATAGGAGATGTTTTCAAATTAATAGCTTCAACTACTGAAAGAAAAAATATATATATATATAGTTTTTGTTTGTGTGGATATTTTTTCGACTTTTGATAAATTTAAACATTCGAATTGATCAAATTTATGCAGTATGTACCAATTAAATGTGTCAAGTTTGTATAATGGTATATTTCTTGAAATTAAGAATAAAATTATGGGCGTAAATTTTTTCTACACTGTGCATAGTGTATTTTTACTAAATTTATAATTTTAAATAAGAAATTTACATTTTTCTCAAAAATTGCCTGGCTTGAAAATTTTAAAATAATTACTTGATTTACAAGTTTATACATAAATTTGTTAGCTTTTTGTTTGACTATTCTTATTTTCAGAAATTTAGAATTATTGACTTAGTTGTATTGAATCTTATAACGAATATAATTCTAAATAAATGTATTGATGTTCTCAAAATTAATTTTTTTATAAATTATGTATTGAATCAATAAAAAAAAACTCCCAGTAATTAAAAAAAGGAAAATTACCTACAATAATGCTACAAAACATATTTTAATTATTAATTTTTACAACTATATAATATATATTATAAGTGATTTACAGTAAACCAGCCTTTAGGATTAAATCCTGGCTGAAAACTGTTGTTTTATTAATTAAAAAAAAAAAAAATAGAAGTAACGAAATAAAATCGAAATAATGGGCGCGATTCACGAAGCAGTTAGCCAATTTTTTAACCAAGTTTAACTAGGTAGTTTAATAGAGTTTAACACGTAATTCAGGCATAGTTAAACGTGATTAAGCTAAATATGATTAGAAACCTGAATAACTGTCTTCATGAATCGCACCCAAAATATTTATATTAACATGTTTCATTATTTAACATTGAAAGTATTTAATTAGCAATAATACTAAAGCTGATATTATGTTCCCACTTATATTATCACTTCGCCCTGAGGCTAGGCAACTGTTCCCAACACCTAATCGCCTGTAAATGTCAACACATTGAGTTTTGGCTATAAGCTCTGATGGTTGTTTATACATTGAATAATGTATAAGAAAGAACTATAAATTGTGCGAATTCATGCCTAAAATGGAGTGTGAGTAATTTCCAGAAATTCGCAACACGTTGCTAATTGATACTACCCTTGGTTTTATATTATATCTGTGTCAAATTTCAACTGTCGCTGAAAGTAGTTTGCCTGAAAATTTATAACACAATTATCATTGACACAACCTGTATACCTAGGGCATGTACAGACCAAAGGTTGAGTTCCAAAACACAATATTTTACATGTAAAACCAGCACATTAAAAACGTATTGATCGTTCAATATAATTTATACTTTAAAAGTAATAATGAACTTTTTAATTTTAATTACTTTTGTTTTAATGCTGTCTGACGTTATTTTTTATTCCTATTAACTTGGCTTTAGTGTAAAAAAATTTAACTTCATTAACGATTTATTTCCCCTCTCATCTTCACATTTTCGCTGCATGAGAGAAAATTTCGCTGAACTCGCGGCGTTTTATTTTTATTATTAGAAGTCGATGTCTAGTCTGATGAAATTGGAGAAGTCATGTGCTTACAAAATACAGTTTACTTCATTTAAAAATCACCCGGAAGTAATAAGTTTTAAGGACTATAGATTTGAAAATTCAAGATATTTTAATTATTGTTTCGGCAAATTTTCAATGTAGTTGTATTGAAATAAATATTACTTCCAGACACTTCCGGAGGGGAATTATGTATAAATTTTACTATGGTCTACAATTTGTTTAAATAAAGGCTTCAAGTTCTCCCCGGCGGGAAAATGATTTTCATAATAAAGTATTAGAATAGAAATTTTGAATTATTTCTTAGTAACTATTAAAGCTATTAATTTGAAATTATTTCCCACCCTACCCTCCCAATTAGTGGTCTTCTGATAATGAGTCAAGAACTTTTTTCCACTTTTTTTTAATGCCAAAGAAGCAATTTCGATTTTTTTTTAACATGGATTTGAATACGACGGTGGGAACACTGCAACATTCGCTTGACGTCCTTCTATAAATCTATAAAGTTATTTTTATAAACACAAATCGACAAGGACAGGACAAATTTGAGAGTTTTTTTTTTTTTTTTCATTTTTGTAACATAATGTGAATTAAAGTAACCGATGTTTCCTGTGTTTTATTGATATAACAAAAATATATATATATAAAGTAAAAATATTATTTTTATTACTTTATAATTATTTTTTTTCTTATTAAATATTGTTTTATATGCTTTAATGAAAGAGCATGTAAAATTTTTATTAATTAAAAAATTGAAATTTTTTTAATATTATTTGATATTAATATCAGCCTCCAGTTGTTTATCCTTCAAATTTTTTTTTTAAAAATAATGTTGGATTTTTTTTATAATTAAGAAAGTCTCCATAAACAAATTTTTTTTTTAGAATAATAAAGAGCCAATTTTTTAACATTTATTATTAAAAGTATCTTTTGTGTATAAAAATAATATTATAAAAGTCCTTAATTGGTTATAAAATTACAGAACATTATTTCCAAGTCAATATATAATTATTTATTGTTTCACAATATTATTAACAAATGGAAATATGAGATCTGATATTTTAAATAATAAAAAAGCTTGAATACTGTATAGTACCTCATTATATTATAACTTTGAGGTACGTTCCAACAATGATAAAGTGATCATTTGCAGTCAATTTTTTTTCATAAACTGAACCAAGATACCAAAAATTGAAAGTTCATATGGGGCATTGACAGATTAAAGTAGAGATAGTGGAATGTGAGCTCTTTGGTAGAAGTTTCGGGTCTTAAAAATGTGTATTTTACACTCAAATAAAAATGTCCAATCCGGTTATATCTTAATTATCATGATCATTTATATATTTGAATGGACTCATTGCAGTGGAGTATACACTAGAGCCGAGATAAAGTGTCCTACCTCACTTCGAGATTAATCAATTTTGTAGTCCCTGCTGTTCTGTTTTTGTTTCTCGACAAAAGTTACCTCAAGGTAAAATGGACATTTTATATTCGATTGAGTGTACCAAGACAATGCAAACCGCTTCTGAGGGCTTCTCAAATTGTGGGCTAGCATGGTAAGTAACTCTTTGCCTCATGGCCATTACATTTTTATCTCTGACTTCCAGTGCTGTTTGCTAGAAATATTAGCAGTTGAAGTTAATGTAGCGAGATGAATTATAAGTATCAGAGTTTACGTGTTGGATAGAAATGATTTAAAGAGAACATTTGGTGTAACCGTAGTAGCATTTTGTGACTTTTATGTTCGTGTGTTAGTTTTTATTCACGGTTAGAACGAGAAAAAAAAGATTGAATTTTCAAAGTAGTGTTTATTTTAAAGTAATTCACTTAAGTGAATTTTGTTGTTTACGTATATTATTTATTTATATTGTTAGTACCTGATTGTTATTATGTTCGTATTATTTTCTGAACATGCAGTTGAATAAATTGTAATGATGTCTTATTTTATTTAATAAAGATGTGTTTATGACTTATGTTTATCTCAGTTCTCATTGAAACTTGTAAAAATAAAATCCAGTGAAAATAATGTTCTAAAATAAGTAAAAGTAAATGGGGCACATTCATGAAGCACTTTAACCCCCACTTTAGCCTCAATTTTTATCCCTGGTGCTTAACCAGGGCCTAAACATGCATGGTTAGTACCTATCCCTGGTTTAGCAGGGATAAAAATTGAGGCTAAAGTGGGAGTTAAAGTGCTTCGTGAATGTCCCCCAAACTTCCTAATTTAATAAATGCATTTTTTTTTTTTTTTACTTTGGTTCAGATATTATTGTTGACCTAAAAATGCTATTAGGTCTGTATGTTTGTTACAATAATTAAAAAAAGTATGATTATATAAAAAAAACTTGTGTTATGTTAATATTTAACTCATGCATGTCAATGTTTGATTCGATTATAAAATTTTTTAAACTGAAAAAATTCTCAATAAAAGTAAATACTGAACTTTATTTTCTTACTGTGTTCTGTAGCTTAATGTGTATTATGTGTATTAAGGCTTAACCTGAGAAATTTGGACGAAAAATTCGCTACAACAGATTTTCTTCAAATTAATTTGGTGGACTCACAACAATCGTCAAATTAGCTCTGAATTTTTTCGGAATTTTTTAACCGTTGGTTTAATTATAATTAATTTATTTAAATGAGAATTTTGTATCCTTCCAATGTTAAATTTGTTAATTAGCATTGCAAAAAAACTATACAACAGATTCTTTTACTTTTTTTTTTTACTAAAACCTAATTTTTTAGACTATTTTTCTGAATTGTTTTCATATATTTTGAACCGTGGCGATGATCGTTTCCTATATGTGATGAGAAATGTGGCAACGTTCTCAAGGACTGTTGTCACCACCCCCTCCTAAAAATTTATGCGCATTCCAATACAAACAGTGTTGCCACTATAGCCACGCCTCTTGACCTTGACAGACAAATTCTCAGGTTATCCCTTAAAGTATTCTTCCCCAATGTCTTAATTATCTTGATAACTAATACGTTTAACAATCTTTAAATTTTCGTAAACCATTGCTAAATAATTGTAAACACAAATGAATATATTATAATCAATATATTATATATCCATATTACTATAAATACAAATACATTATTGCAATCTACAAACATTAGTTATCAATTGAATGCACACAAAGCTTGTTGTTTACTTGTATTTTGACATGCAAAGCTGATGTTTACATAAAATAGTAATCTGCTTACAATTTAAACCTCCCGCCGTGATGGCTTCTATGTAAATGTTGTCAACTATCATCGCATCAACCTGATTAAGTGTGTTTAAACTGTACTCAATTGTAACCACTTGAGAAATCAATTATTAACTTACATTTTAACTGTGCGTGTTAATACTATGAGCTGTCATCAAATAGAGAACACTTATCACGGTTTATATGAGAGAACGTGCAGGTATACGCAGATCGCTATAAAAGCCGTCTCCTCTAGAATCAATAAAGCCGACGTTAGCCAAAGTTTGACAGTCGAAGCACGATGTCTCCAACGAGAGAGAGAGTGACACTAAAAATTGTTGGACAGTTCACATCACACCGGGATCACAGGCCAGATCAACTCCATCAATCATCTCCTTTAAAACTAGCTTGAATGACATGACCGGCATATGTTCACTATATATTCATCATAACAAAATAATTGATAAATTGAGTCTAAAAATAAAGACACATAACCCTTTCCTTTTCTTATAAAATTTATCTTTCTGAATTTAAATTTGTTATTTTTGAGGTCCTATTTTTAAAAAAAAAATAAATTTGTAGGATAAAGTTTAAAAAGCTATTATTCTCCAAGGATTTCATTGAAACATAAATCAACACATGTTTACTATCTTCTGGTCATTCAAGCGGGTTTAGCCATGATAATATTTGTGGCAGTGAGGGTACATCGATGGTGCTCCCAATGGGTCCATATCACGTCGGGAATGACCGCGGGGGATGCTGATGTGAGGGCAATATATTGTGTGGACGTGTTGAAAGAATCCTCGGGTCACCCGCATGTCCTCTTGGCAGCGGGCCATAACAGATGTCAGCGACACCAGCACCAGGTAAGATTAGAGCAAGTACGATTTACACTGCAGGACCGATTGTATGTTTTTAAAGAAACTTCACATATCATAAACAAAATTGCATTTTTGACCATGCATGCAAGAGTATTATTGATTTAGTATTTTGTGTGCAAATAAACATGAATATTATGCAAATATTTATAGTCTTATTTTATGATGACTGCAGCTGCATTTTTTTTTTTTTTACTGAGAAATAGAACTATACTTTAATTGGAATTTATTTTAATCTGCTACGCACCAAGCAGTCATATATAGGGGGCGATTCAGGAAAAAAAAAACAGAAATTTAACCATTTGTTAAAGGTGGTTAGCGCCAGCCTAAATTAATTCAATGACACTAAACATGGTTTGTGCATGAGAAATCTGGATAACTTTCTTCGTGATTCGGGCCCATTATCTCCATTTTACTATTACGGAAAAAAAATAAAAGCATACAAAAAATATACTGTATTAATATTTTCAAAAGCTCACTGCAAGATAAAGTAAGTATAACAACTATGAATTATTGTTTTTTTGTTCTACCGCATTCTTTTTACAAACAATGCATTAAATAATTAATTAAATATAAAGTATAATACGTGATAAACACAGAAGATATCGTTTTAGATTATAGTTGTGATTAAATTACTATAACTCTTCAACTGCCTTATCATTTAATTCTGCAGCCGATTTAAAAATTAAAATATTAGCATGCGAGATCACTTTGTCACTGTCAATATTGACACACTTAAGTTTATATCTCGCTGGAGACTTGAGCAAATATTTAAATGAATATAAGCGAGCAGTTTAATAAATTCGATCCATTTGAAATTTGTTTTTGCACGATAGTAAATTTGCATTTAGATACTTAAAATTTTATCGTATTTCAAAGATTATAACTTGTAATTAAGTTTAACAAAATTGATTCAGAGGGCTTGCTTGGGTTAATTTTAAAGTTTCAATATTTAATAATTAAAAAAAAAAAAAATGAATTAAGCTTAAGCCGATATTACACGATACAATTTTTCTAACTACTGAATACAATTTTTCCTTACAAGAAAATTTCATCTCCATACAAACAAATGTAGTTGAAGTTTTCTTGTAAGAAAAAATTGTATTCAATAGTTAGAAAAATTGTATCGTGTAATACCGGCTTTAAGAATTATTTTAACAACAGAATTTTTATGATATTGGACAGTAAAAACTTCAAAAATAGGTTAAAATCTGTACTTTTAATGTCTGGAATTAGTTTATACTGTTTTCTGTTTAAAATTTGACTAATATATATACTTCATTATATTATTATTTAAATATTCAAATTTTGCATTTAGTAAAATGCATTAGTTTCGTAAGGAACAGAAACCAACCGGCAGCGTTTTCTTAACATGCTTTTTTAATTTTCTATGAGTTTGAATACGTAGAATGATTTGCTGACTTACATTCATAATAATATATAAAGAAGTGAATTTATTGGAACGAATATAGAGAGACAAAGACATAAACAAATATATCAAATTTCGTATGAAAACATCCTGCCGAGCTGATATAATTTATATATTTTCCATATGAATGTTTTTTGCTGCCCTGGTAGTATTATCAAATATAAAGAGTAAATACGTACACTTTTTTCATAAAAACACGCACGCATATATGATATACAGTATTATACAAAAGTCATCGCTTTCTCTCTTTTTCTCATTTTTTTGCTTGTAAAATGAGTTATACGCAACTTTGTGCAAATAAAAGTAAAAAAAAAAAAAAAAAAAAAAAATACGTACTGACTTTCAGGTACAAAAAAAAACAAGCTGTTTCGTTTCACTGATGCAATTTAAACTTACAGAAACTAAAGATATACTTTTGCTTCACAGAAAGATATAATTTATTATTTTATCTGTTCTTTCTTTAAAAAAAACTACCAAACCAAAGGTACAAAAAATAACAAAAATATTATACGACAGTACATGTTAAATCATGCTGAAAATTTTCATAAAATAATAAAACATGTACTTGAAAACATTTTTTTTATAGAGAAGTTGTTGTAATTCATTGAATTTTTTTTATACAATTAATGATAAAGAATCTTGGATTATTTTCACTCTTGGATTGAATTGAATTACAGAATATTACACAAATATGGAGGCACGCACATCTAATTATTTTTCTTTGATGATACTAATTTCTAGTAAATTTATATTTTTTTAACAAGTTGAAAAATAATGTTAAAATAAAATATTATAGTCCGTAGCCACAGATTCACGTGGTACTTGTTTTTACATTTTAATGTGAATTCAATTGAATTATTTTGCGATCTAAAATTTAATATGAAAGCTTTTTTACTTATAATCTTAAGGGTAAGATAACGTCACGTGTACCAATGTTAAAAAAAATCCCTCGCACGAAAATTCTGAAAAAAAAATTAAAATGTTCTCCTCTACACCCCCTATCAGTAGCTAAACTATCAGGTATACAAATACGATCTAGTTTTTGAGTGAATGAATTTTTAAAGTTGATTAATTTAACATGGAAGTTTCATTTCTCCATGTTAAAGTAGTCAACTTTAAAAATTTATAACTCAAAAACTAAATCGCATTTGTATACCTGATATTTTAGCTACTATGATAGGGGGTGTAAAGGAGAACATTTTGAATTTTTTTCAGAATTTTTGTGTGAGTGATTATTTTTAACATTGATGGCGTTATCTTACCCTTAATATGAAATCCTTTCTTTATATATTTGATATGAATTGGTACTACTCCATCTCACACCTGTCGAGCAGATACACACAATGCAGAATCGCGATTCACGATGGAATTATACAAAAAATAGCCAGTTTTTTCACTAACCGTGGTTTTCTTACTAACAGTGAGTCTGGTACTAACCGCGGTTACTGAGAAAACTGGTTATTTTCCTTCATAAATCGCACCCAATGGCCCTACAGGCGCGGATCCAGAAAAAAAATTCGGGAGGGGCTGCCTCCTTAAGGCCAATGTTAAAAAAAAAATTTTGGAGTGGGGGAAATGCCTATATTGCCCATCTTAAATCCAAAATTTCGGGGGGGGGGGGGGGCTGCAGCCCCCCAGCCCACCCCCTGGATCCGCGCCTGTTAATGTATGTTGACAAATAACCAAAGGGAGAGAATAGATTGAAAATTAAATACATATATATTTTTACTTTTTTGGAGTGCGGGAAGTAATTTAAAATAATTATATTAATTATGGTGCATGGTACTATAATCTGATTGGACACTCATGACGTCATTAGCTCTTAATGACGTCATGAGCAAAGCACCCCAAATTAAGATAATTTCAATATATTATTTTTAGAAATAGTTCTCGCACTCCAAAAAATCTGAAGAAATTAAAAAGTACATAATCATAATATGTAGATTCTCTAACTATGCAATAAAAATGACACCATTATTGTCTATTGCAGAAGTAAAGGTAAAAACTTATATGTCAATTTTACGATTCACTCTGTAATAACTCTACAATGTTATTTGTTGTATTTTAAATGTATATTTTACACACATAGCCGTAGATTTTATTATACCAAGTCATTTTATCGTTAATATTTACCAACATATTTTATTTGGTTGCAATTCCCTGAAGACTCGAAGTTCAAACTTGGGTGGTGTGGCAAAAAGTATAACAATGTTCCCAGTTCATCTTGAAAATGCTTAAGTGTCGCAACTGCTCGCCAGGGATCGCCACGAGGCATCGCTCGTTCCCTCAGGAGACCTACAAGAAAACACCATAAAAGCAGCGAGCAAAAATAAACACAACAGTAAAATTCTCAAGTGTAAAAACACAACAAATAATAAACTTGAATTGTTAAATGTCATAATGATAGTGAAAAAGAAGTGCAAGAAATGTGTGCAGTTTATATTATAGTATACTTTTTAAGTTTGAAATATAATTTACATGCAAATTTAGCTTCAAACTGGTAACTATATTGTAACATATTTATATTGCATAGACTTATAATGGTAAAAAAAAATTACTTTTACAGCTTTGAGATGTTTAAATATCACACTTTATTTGACAAATAACTTGCAAATTTGTGTGCCTGAATAAATACCATTTTAAGGTTTTAACGCAGTTTCGTTGAACAATAGTATTTTACATTATTTCTACAGTATTTTACACTGCACGATGAGAATACATAATTTTATTAACTTTGAACAGCCTATACAACTAAAAAAAGTATTAAATATGATAATACTTTAGTTTGATGGTGATAGTACGCTCCTTGTTCACTTCACAAATACGAACTATTTTTGTAATACGTACATCTATCGAAATATTCTGCAAAAAGTTAGACAGAAAGCTAAAGAAAAAGGCAGGGAGGGAGATATGCACCATGTAAAACCCCAGCAAAAGGAACATTTTTTGTTTGCGCACATTTTTATTCACGTATTGGTACGAGATTGGAGGCTCCTTTGATGGTCCGCTATTGAAAATCCTCAACGGCTCAACGTTCTATACCTTTTTTCTTATTTCGTATTTTCAATAAAATATTGTCTGGTCTCACAGAAGCAATATGTAGAATTACCTTGAGTAGTAAATACAAAGACTTCAGGTATAAAAAAACGTTCCTCTACGATATACCCATATATTAGTTTTAGAAACATTGGGCGTGGGCTTTGTATACATACACAACAAGTATTACGTTATGTATTTGTTTTTTTGTTTGTTTTTTTTTTTTTGCTGCTAAAACTTTTGTCGAATGATGAAGGCATAAAATATTAAATTCTTTTATGTATGTACATTTATCTTTAATGGTACGATTATCTTTAGAAACAAAATAGGGAGGGGGGGGGGAAGCAAAATCAAAAGTTTCCCCGAATTAAATATGAGAGTTTACAGGTCATTGTGCATCCAATTGTAAAGAAATCTATTGTTTGTTTTATATACGCATACAAAAAGTTTTGTAAATCAAATATGACCGTAAAAAAAGTAACATGCCAGATTTTTTTTTACAGCACAACTTCATTTTTTATTTCATAAAACAATCGAGTTATGACATATATTTTTTTTTAACAACACACATTAGGCTAGTGTAAGTTCACCCTATATTTGGCTGCTTGAAAACAATACATTTTACGTTATATATGAGAAAAAATATCAAAGTGTAGAAATAAAAAAAATCCAAAGGACAAAGAATAATGGCAGGGTGTGTTGCTAGGCGAGCCATTAAAACAAAGTCCCGGAGTCCCCGACCTGCTGAATAGATGGAAATGCGGGAGAAAAATGACAGCGGTGGAAAACAGCACTTAAATTGTGTGTGTAGCTAAAACGAAGGCAATAGAAAAAAATTGAATGAAAATAAAAATAGTTATCTCTCTATGAAAAAATAATCTGAAACTTCTGTAGTCTCTCTCCATGTAACTAAATTGTAGCACAAACAGTATGGTAGTTGTACACATATTTTCTGATTGATCGTGTTCTTACAAAAGTAAACATTTAATTACCTTGAAAGCTTGAAGATTAATTTCTTTATCTCTCAAGTATTTTCTATACAGCCACAAAGCTTATAAATCATAATTACCAGTCTTGAGGAGATAATTTTAATGCTGTTATTTTTAAGGTGCCATTAATCCTACATGAACAAAAAAAAATGAAACGATGCCTAATAAATTAATAATGGATAATATTTATTTATACCAAACTTTTTAAGTTCATCAACAATAATTTTCTTTAAATTTAATACATGCGATTCATACAGTCACCTTAAGAAAGACATTAGCCAAACACGCTATGATTGATGTGCAGTTGTTCACAATTTTATTTAACAATTTGTAATAAGTAATAGAAACAGAAACCAATTCAGCATGTATATTAAAATAAATAAAAAATAATTTAAAAAACTTAAGCTGCATTAAGGATAACCTCCATGTTTTTTTTTGTTATTTTTTCACATTTGAATAAAAGACCTTGAGTTATGTACAGTCAATTTTTTTGAGATATTTTTGAATCCTCTAACACCCTCAAAATCCAGAGTACAGACCCTGTTAAATAATTAAATGTTAACTGAGAGTTAACTATGAGAATATTACTAAAATACACTAGATTTAGTAGATTTAATTTGAAATGGAAATAATACTTATTTATAGAATTAAATTGTATTCTTATTTTAACACATGAAAATAATGGTATGAAACAATTATTTAATTATTTGAAAAAATGAAGGACATTTTAACAATTGATGTAATAGTTAATACAAGACAATAATACACATTGGTGTGACGCATTGTAGATACCTTGTCAGCATATCTGACAGCTATATAATCAAAATTTAATTGTCGTCATGTACAAAGTATATATTAGAATTACTCATGTGCATCAAAGTGTATTATTACTGACTGTTGGATAGTTTGAATTGTTAAAACTTTGTAATGAAAATAGTTTTAATTCTCATCATATTGTTATTAACGTTTAATTTTACTGCAATACATCCATTGATATATAATTTCCAAATGAAAAATTATGCGTACAAGAGGTAAAAATATAAAAGCTATTGCACATATTTCTATTCTATACATTATTTATTTGATATATCTCTAAATCAATATAACTGACAGGTATTGATATTATTACTAAAGGTATAAATGTGGTGAAATAAGATACAATGAAAATATAATAAAACTGTCTCAAATATCACTATGATGCTATCAGAAACTGTCAGATGCTGTCAACTCATCCATATTGGTGTACAAAAATGTATTTACAGTACAATATAATAATGGAATTTTAACAATAAAATTAACATTTTATGAGGTGTCATATATGAGAATCACGACACGTATGATTCTTCAAATATGGAGAAAAGGTTGTAAATAATAAAATCATTTTAATTTTTTTATCTACGAGAGGAGACTAAAAAAATGTTAACTTATGGTTGTAAACTTTAATATTAATCAATTTGTTTACATTTGTACGTATATAATTATTATAATATATAGTGGAAGAAGTGAATAAAATTAATAACAGACAGAAGTAGCACAGTGGTGAGATTAGAGAAACACCAGCTGTTTCCATTTTCATTACATGTCACCAAGTGTGCCTTAACTAGGAGAGAGGACAACGATTTTCTGCTGTAGGATGGACTAACTTTTCAAACCGTCCTCTTTTGCCGCCAAGGAGACGCCATGTCGCATCTCTGGTACGTCACGATGCTGACTTTGAAAAGTGCATTTGATTGGCTAACCTTATATCAAAGGTGCCGCTTTAGCCACCAGCGCTACGTTGTCAGATTTTTGACGTCCCCAAACAGTCCGGCCGCCAGCTGCTCGAGCGCGCGACTCATTTTACGGACTTTCCCGAAAGTTGACGAAACTTGTCGAATTTTGAGGTCTATCAATTCAATGTTGTTGGCCATCCTCCTAGTAAACTATCTTTGAGAGAAGACAGAGAGTCGCTAAGCAAATTAAATATCGACCTTCATCAGGCTGCGACGTCTCGTGATGACACTCGTCTAAACAAACAATAAGCGACGCGATACAATGGTACTTCTTTCCGTGTTTCCAATTTAAACTTCAGCAGGGAAATTTATTTGTTATTTTTTGTAGTTGTTTATTATTTCAATTATATATCTTGTAAAAAGCTGTTGATGAAGAGTGGAACAGAATGATTATTGTTGCATGTACGAGCTGCCAGAATCATTTAGACCAAGACTGTATGAATAAATGAGAATGTTTAATTCACCGTCTTAATGTTGTTAAACCTTTTTGTTGTTATGTCAATTATACAGAAGAAATATGAAAAAAAAAAAACTTGAATGTTACATACTTTTAGAAGATATGCTAACCATTTTCTCTCACAATAAGAAAAAAAGTAAAATTAAAAAAAATCGTAAGCATTTTTTCGATTTATACATAAGAAATATTGTATATATAAATGAATTTATTATTTTTTATTACCAGCTCGATATTTACATAGTTTTCTAGAATTAGAATCATTATAACTGTATAACATATTTTGTTTGTTTGAATATTTCACTGCAGTGCAGAAATTAATTTGTATACGACTAAAAGTAAATTAATTATTTCGTAAAACGCTTTCGAAATTATGCCCGGAGCTATAATTATGTTTTATTTTAAAAAATAAAATGAATTTGGAAGAAGAACAACAAATTTAATTCGGAGTAAAGTCATTAAGACTTTTTGTTTACTTCATCCGGAGAAAAATTAATAAAAGTTTGACCAAGTTTGAACGTTTAATTTGCAAACTGCTTTAATAGGTTTGCCCTCTGGGGAAGTTAAATGTTGTTGAGAAAATATCCTTGAAGTGAAAAAAAAAACTTCAAACTACAAAGTTTGCAAATAAATTGAAAATTATAGTTAAAATATTTTTCAAATTTTCAAAGGTGTAATGATAGTAATAAACCCTGCTCGGTGTACACTTTCTACACCCAATCGACCTTATATCCCTATAATTTAAAACATGACATTCTCATGCTAATTGAGATTCCAAATATGCGAAACTGTGGATAATGTAACAAAAAACAGCGGAGAAAAATTATTTTATTAAATAATGGATATAATTGCTTCCCCCTCTTTAATTTCCCCTCTTTTTTGTTTCTTTACAAAAAAATGAAAATGTTTTAACACTCGTATTGTTGACACAGCCTAACTCTTTACGTATACAACAAAATTTTATTAGGAGTCCTACATATTTTTACATGGAGCTATATGCATTGTTGGGGAGTGCAACAGCATTGCTAGTAGGTACTTGGAAGATAAAAAGTATGTAATTAATGTGATGAAGTAGAATTACTTCAGAAAGAATTAAACGGGTCTTTAAAATATTTTGTATCAGTAGATTGATGACAAGAAGTACAAACTTTTGTTTTCTTTCTTAACCGAGAGTGTATTAGTTCCGGCCTTTCCTGGCTGCTCTCCGTCCCTGTCTACAGATTCTATTCCTTGAAAAGACAAGCTAGACACACGCAAATATAAAGTCTAGCAACTAAGGTACACTCATGGTCGATTGTTCGATTGAAACATTTTAGTCTCCTAGCGGGTATTCAACCTGAATGAAAAATTTATGTATTCCTAAAAGGCCATTGCAATTTTTCATGAAAACGTTGATGTAGAACTTTACTGGTTTCATAACCACTAGCAAAGTATTAATAGTGTGACACCTTTTCTCCCATTTCCCCATTTTTACTTTTTTTAATATAATTACAATAACAATATATATTGTTCGTTACTTGGAAGGGGGGGGGGGTCTTTTGACTGATGGTCATTTCGTCTGAATTTATCACGTGACGTAAAAATATACACATAATTTTAAAACCAATGAGCAAATTCAATGACTTAAATAGCCTGAAATAGCCTGTTTTCAAATGCCTATAACAGGTATAATATATAATAAAAAAATATAAATATTATCATCTTTGTTCTGTGTGTGAACCAAGGATTCTTGTATATAACCTCTGGAAAAGTTATCCCTATACCAATAGCATTACAGCTGCTGAGGCAAATCTCCAACGTAAGATGGCGACCGAGCGCAACCATCTGCAACATAAACTGTATGGCTGTGTCCCAATACTCGTTTACTACCCTTCCCTACCCTTCCCTACACTACCCTACCCTACACTTTCTTCAAGAAGGGCCCTTTTGTGTTTTTTTGGTATTGGGAACGACAGTTTTCGTTCCCTTTATTCCTACAAATTCGCCACCTGGTGGTAGTTTTTTTAAATTAAAAAAAGGTGAAAAACACTTTTCAAATAAAAGAGGGAAAAATAGAAGTAAATTTTAATTTTAATTTAATTGTGTTAATTACTTTCAAAATATTAATAACAATAATAAAAAATAATTATTTTTTTTATTGTAATATTTTATACTATTTTATACTTACAGTTAGTACTTTAAACTAATTTTTTTTTAATTAAATAATTATAATTTTTATTCAATTTATAAAAATTTGCGGTAATATTTATTATATAGGCACTTAATTGCATATTAAATTGTTTAAATTCCGATCAGTTCCCATATAGCTTTCATCAAATGTCTTCTAGATTCGAGTTATCAAAATAATTATTATAAAGTATGAAAAAATAATAAAGTTACATAATATACGTACGTTGCAACACGTCCGCGTCCATATATGGCACTTCTGAATCCTGATGGTAATATTGCCGCATGGTATATAATATATTATAATATATATATATATATATATATATATATATATATATATATATATATACCATATATTATATTTATCCCCCTTCTTTTGATTAAGACACTAAAATTTTCACATTCTAATATATCTCATTGTTAGAGCTCACAATGGCTTATAATTATAAAAATAGAACAAATGCAATGGCCACTATCCTTCTATATACTTAACTATAGCTCTATATATATTATATATATATATATATATATATATATATATATATAATTAATATATAGCTATATAATATTTGGATAAACCTCTATAACATACTTTTTATTAATATATAGTCAAAAAACTCCGAACACCTTCCGAATTAAACCCAAAAACTTGAACGTTTCACCATGGCTCTCATTGAGAACGAGCTAGGTTATTATATTCTTGCAGCCACGGCCTTAACTGCAATAATTCTCATCACGGCATTTGCCTAGCTGTGACTGAGGGAAACGTGACATCCTCTGATTATCAGCCAGCAAGCGCGGATCCAGTAAAAATTTCGGGGGGGCGGGGGGGGGGGCCTCCTGTTGTTAAAAAAATGGAGTGGGGGAAACGCCTCTAGACTCTATATTGCCCATGTTAAATTCAAAATTTCAGGGGGGTGGGGTTGGGGGACTGCAGCCGCCCCCCTGGATCCGCGCCTGTCACAGCCACAGAATTGAAGATTCATGATGCTATACATTTTAGTTTAAATTGTCATGACGTTCGCCACGTGCTGTCGTGTTTGGTGATCTGACATGACCCGGTCGGTCAAACCCAATTAATATAAACCACTGCGCCATAAGTGACACGTACGTACCTCCTCAAGTTCCTCACCGGCTTTTTCAAATAATTGAGTAAAATAATTTTATTTGAAAAATAAAAACATGCAGGAAGAAAATATATATAATAAAATAATTTAGAACAAAAATATTACTATTAATTAATTTAAGCCCGTACTTAATTGCACGTGTTATATTCAATATATTGACTGTATTAGACGATATACATGCATTAATTTTTACATGCAAACAGGCGCGGATCCAGGGGGGGGCTGCAGCCTCCCCCCCCCCTCCTGAAATTTTGGATTTAACATGGGCAATATAGGCATTGCCCCCACTCCATTTTTTTTTAACATTGGCCTTATAAAGGCAGCCCCCCCCCCCCCCCGCCGAAATTTTTTTCTGGATCCGCGCCTGCATGCAAATGTCATTAACTTAAGTTAATACGTATTAATGATTGAAAGATGCAATATCCATGTCACTTATAATATAATTAAACATTAAACAAAATTTAAACAAATATTATTGTCCGGAGTTCAAGTTTTCTTATTGTAAGGATTCCATGAAAAATCGTTTTCAATAGAAAAATGATATCATTCATGCATGCAATATACCGAAACTTTAGAGCATATCATGCGGTTACAAATATTTTAAAAATATGTTATTATATTGTATAAATTTTCCAAACAGATAATACATAATTAATATATATAGGCCCCCCGGGTCATTATTATTTTTTCTAATATATATTTATTCCAATTTTATATTTTTATAATATATATTATTATAACATATATATTACATATATGTATGTATATATAATATATATATATATATATATAGGAGGTGTGCGCTTGACCGGGTCTCGAATCGTGCAGATCACCGAAATCAAGCAACGCCGCGCGTGGTTAGTAGTTGGATGGGTGACCATTTTCAACAAAAACCACGTTTCCCACCCAGGGGTAAAACGTTACGCTTTTCCACTATGTGGTTCCCCTGGCTTTGGACCATTGCACTTCCGGTTCATTAACAAAAGCTGTAGCGTCCATCCTGGCTGAGGTTTCCACGTTTCCCTCAGCCGCAGGCAAATGCCGGGATGGATTTGCAAGGCCGTGGCCGCCCCCGTTCCAGAAGAGCCCGCGAAACGCTCAAGTTAGGGTTTCGGAAAGTTCGGGGTTTCAAGTAGTATGTAATTAGTAAATAGAAGTACCCAATATGGTTTAATTAAAAAATTAAAAATATATATATATATAATATATAATTATATATATATATAATATATATATATATATATATATATATATATATATATATATATATATATATATATATATATATATATATATATATATATATATATATATATATATATATATATATATATATATATATCATAAAGCCTTCATATATTTTCAAATTTTTTACAAAAGAAATTTCAATATATTTACATTATTTACATAATTTCTTTAGATATATTTATAAAAAATTATTATTAATTGATAAAATTTATACAATATACGTTTCTTGAACAACTTAACTTAATGTGTTTATTTTTTATATATTAATATAATAGGACATAAATATACTGAAAATAAAAAAAAATATATTTACTCCATATTATTTTTAATTGTTAATTTTAATTGTTAATTAAAATTAATTAATTATAATTGTTAATTATAATCAATCAATTAATTAATTATAATTGTTAATTATAATCAAATAATTAATTAATTATAATTAAAATTAATTTAATATTTAATGTCAATATTAAATTATATTTATTAAATTAATAATTTAATTATAAGTAATTATATTGTCAATATATTTTTCTAATAATTAATTAATCAACAAATTTTAAATTAATTTTATTATATTTAAGTAATTAAATTATTTAGATTTAAAGATTCCCAGAGTAGGGAACGACGCCATCTTGCTCGTCAATTTAGGGTCCATCGTATGCGCCCTACAAAAATGGCGTCGGTAGGGGACGAAAAAGGGAGCGAAGTAGGGGACGAAAAGTATTGGGAAGCAAATTCAATATGGCGGAAGGTGATTTTTAGGGAAGGGTAGTAGACATAGTAGACGAGATTAGAGAATTGGGACAGCGCCTATGAAAGTTCCCCAACGTAAGATGACAGACATCCTATTAGTTACTGTTGTAGCCACAACCCACTTCCTCCTCACGACTGTGCCTCACCGACGGCAGCACCATCACCTATCCAGAGGTTACATACAAAATCCTTGGTGTGAACCTGTTTCTGATCTTTGTAAAACAAATATATTATGTATACTTTAACAAATAAAATGTACGAAAAAAATGTATAAAACATTTTTAACACTTTTTGCATTAATCTGCTTTAATTTAAATTTCATTACTTTCAGTCACGAGTTCTGTTTGTAATTTCAAATAAATGAACAAGGTAAAACGAGAGAAATAAAAGTGATGTAATTTATCGTCCGTAAATTTCGAAACAATCAAAAAGTTAAAGTATTTTATTAGTAGCAATTTATCATTTGTCATGAAAAGGCGTTTTTTTTTTATTTATTTAAAGTGCAGTTTGATATATAATTGTAATTTATTTTTTAAACAAGCAGTTGTTACCTGCATTCATATAAAAATATATTACACCAGTTTCAGTAGTCTCGTGACCCATTCATTGACCCCCACATCATCGTAAAAAGCTACCAGACTATATTTAATTCCTGTTTATGGCGCTGTCGACTCAATTGTAAAGACTAATTATTGAAAGATAATAATATTAAAAAAATATATATTATTTCTGTATCGTGTTCTCTCGTCTTTAAGTTTGCTTTTCTTGAGACAAAAAAAAACATTTCCTTGTGAGGTTTCACTGGTTGAAAAGACTCCGGGTCGTTGCCTCAGTAGAGCATTGAAGCAAATTGAAGATATTTTTATTTAATATAGAAAAGAGCTAGGTGATCTCTGGCAGTGGCATACAACCCAGCAATAATAAATAAAAGTAATATAAACAACTAATAAGCAAATAATGAGAGAAACCTCGTTTCCCACAAAGAATTCAGCTAGTAATGAAAGAAGCATCGAAATAGTAGAAATGTATTTTTATAAAGCAGTCACGTAGTCGTAAAAAGAACTTAAATCATTTTAATTAAAAAGCTAGTTGAGAGAGTTCGTAATAGAGGCTAAAAGTCAGCTGATTTTTCAGTGTTTCTACCAGCTATACCAAATCTATGTAAAAAAAAGGTAAATTCGTTTTTTCACTAAGAATAAGATTTTTTAGGGAAAATTCCTTTGCGGAACTTTGATCCAAACTGAAAAATACAGTAGATAATTCAAGATTTAGATTTTTTACTTGATTTATAACCGAGAAAAGTTAA
Organism: Siphlonurus alternatus; assembly: GCA_949825025.1. Lineage (NCBI taxonomy): Eukaryota > Metazoa > Arthropoda > Insecta > Ephemeroptera > Siphlonuridae > Siphlonurus > Siphlonurus alternatus. Next base: position 31,909,791 of record OX463782.1, read on the forward strand.
AAAAATACTTTGCTTCATTTTCAAGTTCAAGATGGACCTTAGCGACAACGGTTGCGCAGCGCAAGCGCACTCACTTGTAGCCTCTATTGTCATAGAATTGTAAATCTGAATTATCTTTATCTTTTGAAGCTGCAGTGCCAACATAATTTATGCACGAGTAGTAATAATTACTCAATAATTATAATAATAATTATTTCGTGATAATTTATCTCAAGATTTACTGCAAAAATTTGTATCGGAAATATAAATCCTTTGAGACAAAAGTTCTTATTAAATTTAAATAAATTTTGAAATATTTAATACAAGCAAATTACAACTTGAAACTACATAGTTATAGACGTGATACCAGAAAATAGGCCAATTGATAAAAAATTAATATATTATATACTGAACATCTTCAAGTTCTGTGTGTTCTTTTTTTTATAAATTTATAGGCGAGCAGAAATAGATAAGTCAGAAATAAGTCCAATAGATGGACTTGAAGCTTTTTTTTCGCTACCATGGTGATATATTTTTTATTACAATAATGGTTACTCATGTTATAAATCAATATATATAATAAAAATACTTTTTTTTATTCGAACAATGATGCTATATGTTCTATTCAGCACGGTTGTAATACGCTTCGTTGGTGAACGTTATTGAAATGTTGTCAAAACAAATTCTGAAACATGTACGTGAAGTGAGCCCCCCCACTTTCAGCACTAATTCCAAATTTAAGTGCAGTAATAGGTGCTCAATTAGTGCTAATTAGTGCCGTAAGACAAACATCAGCCCCCCTGTAAACACATGTTCAAATCCAATTTGAATTATGGGGGGCTCACTTCACGGCAGCCCCCCCACTTACAGCACTAATTCCAATTTTGGGTGCAATAATTAGTGCTCGATTAGTGCTAATTAGTGCCGTAAGAAGTTTTGCTCCAGCTCAATATCTTTATTTTCGAAAAAAATCGGGAAAATGGGGGGCTCACTTCACGGCAGCCCCCCCACTTGCAGCACTAATTCCAATTTTAGGTGCAATAATTAGTGCTCGATTAGTGCTAATTAGTGCCGTAAGAAGTTTTGCTTCAGCTCAATATCTTCATTTTCAAACAAAATCGGAAAAATGGGGGGCTCACTTCACGGCAGCCCCCCCACTTGCAGCACTAATTCCAATTTTGGATGCAATAATTAGTGCTCGATTAGTGCTAATTAGTGCCGTAAGAAGTTTTGCTCCAGCTCAACATCTTCATTTTCAAATAAAATTGGAAAAATGGGGGGCTCACTTCACGGCAGCCCCCCCTCTTGCAGCACTAATTTCAATTTTAGGTGCAATAATTAGTGCTCGATTAGTGCTAATTAGTGCCGTAAGAAGTTTTGCTCCAGCTCAACATCTTCATTTTCAAATAAAATTCAAACACATGAAGGCAGCACCCCCTCTCCCCCAAACTTGCAAGTTTTGCCGCAAGAATTCCAAAATGAAATGGAATAAAAAGTGCTCAATTAGTGCTATATAATCTCACAATTTCATTTATTTTAACTCGTAAATTATATGCATTAATTCATGGGACAATGTATCATGGTGGGAGGGAAATTCAAATCTATATTTGTTTCATGGAAAATGAATTGAATGCTGCAGCAATAAGTTCATTCAACATTTCTTTTGACATTGTCGAAGCATTAAATTTATAAAGTCTCTCCAATTAAAATTATATAAATGATGAAGGTAGAGATAACACCGATCAGCTGTTCGACGTAGTCCCCATTGATTAACATGTAAACCTTAGCAAATTCACAGGATGTCTGAAATTTTTTTAAGAGGCAGATAAGAATTCCTAAAAGACAGAAAAAGATTCGAAACAATTTAATTAGCCGATTTTTTTAAATTAATGTTTTAGTGTGTCTCTCAATGGGAAAGCCCTATATCCTAAAAATTAAAAAAAAATTAATTTTAAAAAAATCGGCTAATTTAATTGTTTCGAAATTTTTTCTTCGAATTTTAGGCACTAATATCTGCCTCTCAAAAAAATTTCAGAATTTTTGTCAATTTACTAAGGTTTACATGTTAATCAAAGTGGACTACGTCGAACTGTTGATCGGTGTTATCTGTAACTTAATTGAAAAAAAAATTATTAAATTTTAAATGCTTACAATTTTTTTTTTTTTTTTAATTTCTTGATATAAAAATAAAATATACCAAAAAAATGTAGAGAAAATTTTAAAACAATTGCATGATCGTTAAGAATTTTTTAGATTAATTTTTTAAATGTCCAGTATAGAGCTCTCCCATTGGAGTCCTAAACTAATAAATTAATATTAAAAAAAATCAGATCCAGCGATCGTTTTGACATTTTTTCTAAATTTTTTTGGTGCTAAGAATTATCTCTAAAAAAAATTCAGAATTATCATGAGGCTGCTAAGGTTTACATGTTAACCAAATGGGACTAAAACAATCGATGTTTCGTGTTATTTTACCCTTAAGTATATATAAATAAAGAAATAAAGAAGGAGGAGAAGAAAAAAAAGAAGAAGGAGGAGGAGCGGGAGGAAAAAACATTAAAAAACAAAACAAAAATTAGTTCAGTATATAATTTGTGATGAAATATTTTTCTAATCAACTGTATAGAGATGGAAAAATTAAAATAAATATAAATAAATAAATAAATAAATAAATAAATAAATAAATAAATAAATAAATAAATAAATAAATAAATAAATAAATAAATAAATAAATAAATAAATAAATAAATAAATAAATAAATAAATAAGGGAGATGAAGATTAATAAATATTATATTGGGTTTACTAATTTTACTGTCCTATTTTGAGTATTTTGGTAGTAGTCTCAGTAATGAAGTTCTATACTTCCAGCATGAAGAAAATAAGAAGGAGATAAATCATACGCAACGCCAATGCGTCGACGAATGTAATCGCTACAGCTCCATGCGGCAAATCTGGAACTATTTTAGGCTCTAGCGGCGTTGTCATCCGCTTCGCTGTGTCTTAACAAAAAAATTAACCACGCTTAAACTGTTGGTCCTAAAATTCTTAAAAAAATACTAGTTTATAAACAAATTCTTCATTTATTAGAAATTCAAGTGCATTTCGTTCTAAAATGAATATTGCCTGCGATATTTGCCTCCAAATATGACAATGTTATTCTTACGAGGAGTCGAGCCTAAATTAGTTCCGAAAAGCGCCACGGCCGTTACACTTTTGCCGCAACCGACACAACGTTAATACCAGCTTGTTTGGGTTCCTTCCTTTTTCTTTCATGACTTCCAGATAAACATTTTTACAGTTATTGAATACATATGTTGGCACCAAAGCCCGAAAAAAATGCGCACATCTAGGTGTGCCTCTATCGATTTGAGCAAAGTCCGATATTAACAAATATTTCGGGCTTTGCTCATTTAAATTTGATCATTTCTAGAAGTGTTCAAATCAAAAAAAGCAAACCCTGACGAGAAGTTTTATTTCGGTGTTTACTCATTTAAATTTGATCATTTCTAAAAGTGCTCAAATCGGAAAAAGCAAAACCTGACGAGAAGTTTTATTTCGGGGTTTGCTCATTTAAATTTGATAATTTCTAGAAGTGCCCAACTCGAAAAAAGCCAACCCCAACGAGAAGTTTTATTTCGGGCTTTGCTCACTGTTTTGATTATTTCTAGAAGTGCTCAAAGCAAAATGAAAAATAATTATTAGAAATTGTGCCATATTATAGCAATAAATTATAAAAAAAAAATTATTTAAATTTAATAATATTTTAATTATATCACTTTTTTAAATAATTGATAAAATACAAATTTAACATTAATAGCGTGTATACTGCAGTGTATTATTATTTTTTTTTTATTATTAAAACGTTTCCTTCTGTATTATTCAAGTCATATTGAAAAAATACTATTTTGTCACACTGAGAGACACTTTTAATTTTTTTTTCATTTTTTCTAATTAAAGGGTATGATTACAATTATACTCTGGCAATGAATTCTAGGTTGCAGATGAACAATTTCTAAGTTCAGACGACGTACCATACATGACAAAGAAAAGAGTCTCACAGATCAGCAGCAGCATTAGCAAATTCAAAGCAAGGTTTTGTGTTTTGCAACTGCAAGAAAGGAGTCAATCTAAAACATGTTGTGCAAAGAAAAAAAAATTAGATGAATTTTAAAATGCAATGATAGTAATTTTTTTTATTGGTAGGTTTGATACTATCTTGAGGAGCTCTTTGCTCCTTAGCAAGTTCTATAAATTAAGTAAAAATGGTTTTATAATATATCAGCTGTAAAAAATTATTTAAATTAACTAACAAACAATATATTAATATAAAAAGTGTGACAAAACAGTATTTCTCAGTATGACTTGAATAATTCAGAAAGAATTAAATGTTTTAATAAAAATATAATATATAAACGCGCTATGCTAAACTGTTTAATTTGTATTTTTGTCAATTAATTAAAAAAGTGATGTAATTAATATGTCATTTAATTCACAATATTTTCTTTTTTCATTATTTATTACAAATTATTACTATAATACGGCACAATTTCTAATTATTATTTTTCATTTTGCTTTGAGCACTTCTAGAAATGATCAAAACAGTGAGCGAAGTCTGAAATAAAACTTTTCGTCGGGGTTTGCTTTTTTTGATTTGAGCACTTCTAGGAATGATCAAATTTAAATGAGCAAATTTAAGCCTGAAATATTTGTTAATATCGGGCTTTGCTCAAATCGCTAGAAGCACACCTAGATGTGCGCATTTTTTTCGGGCTTTGGTGCCAACATATATATTAAATAACTGTAATAATGTTTGTCTGGAAGTATAGAACTTTATTACTGAGACTACTACCAAAATACTCAAAATAGGACAAGGACAGTAAAATTAGTAAACCCAATATAATATTTTTTAATCTTCACATCCCTTATTTATTTATTTATTTATTTATTTATTTATTTATTTATTTATTTATTTATTTATTTATTTATTTATTTATTTATTTATTTATTTATTTATTTATTTATTTATTTATTTATTTATTTATTTATTTTAGTTTTTCCATCTCTTTACAGTTGATTAGAAAATTATTTCATCACAAATTATATACTGAACTAATTTTTGTTTTCTTTTTTAATGTTTTTTTCTTCCCGCTTCTCCTCCTTCTTTTTTAGAGATAATTCTTAGCACCAAAAAAATTTAGAAAAAATGTCAAAACGATCGCTGGATCTGATTTTTTTTAATATTAATTTATTAGTTTAGGACTCCAATGGGAGAGCTCTATACTGGACATTTAAAAAATTAATCTAAAAAATTCTTAACGATCATGCAATTGTTTTAAAATTTTCTCTACATTTTTTTGGTATATTTTATTTTTATATCAAGAAATTAAAAAAAAAAAAAAAATTGTAAGCATTTAAAATTTAATAATTTTTTTTTCAATTAAGTTACAGATAACACCGATCAACAGTTCGACGTAGTCCACTTTGATTAACATGTAAACCTTAGTAAATTGACAAAAATTCTGAAATTTTTTTGAGAGGCAGATATTAGTGCCTAAAATTCGAAGAAAAAATTTCGAAACAATTAAATTAGCCGATTTTTTTAAAATTAATTTTTTTTTAATTTTTAGGATATAGGGCTTTCCCATTGAGAGACACACTAAAACATTAATTTAAAAAAATCGGCTAATTAAATTGTTTCGAATCTTTTTCTGTCTTTTAGGAATTCTTATCTGCCTCTTAAAAAAATTTCAGACATCCTGTGAATTTGCTAAGGTTTACATGTTAATCAATGGGGACTACGTCGAACAGCTGATCGGTGTTATCTCTACCTTCATCATTTATATAATTTTAATTGGAGAGACTTTATAAATTTAATGCTTCGACAATGTCAAAAGAAATGTTGAATGAACTTATTGCTGCAGCATTCAATTCATTTTCCATGAAACAAATATAGATTTGAATTTCCCTCCCACCATGATACATTGTCCCATGAATTAATGCATATAATTTACGAGTTAAAATAAATGAAATTGTGAGATTATATAGCACTAATTGAGCACTTTTTATTCCATTTCATTTTGGAATTCTTGCGGCAAAACTTGCAAGTTTGGGGGAGAGGGGGTGCTGCCTTCATGTGTTTGAATTTTATTTGAAAATGAAGATGTTGAGCTGGAGCAAAACTTCTTACGGCACTAATTAGCACTAATCGAGCACTAATTATTGCACCTAAAATTGAAATTAGTGCTGCAAGAGGGGGGGCTGCCGTGAAGTGAGCCCCCCATTTTTCCAATTTTATTTGAAAATGAAGATGTTGAGCTGGAGCAAAACTTCTTACGGCACTAATTAGCACTAATCGAGCACTAATTATTGCATCTAAAATTGGAATTAGTGCTGCAAGTGGGGGGGCTGCCGTGAAGTGAGCCCCCCATTTTTCCGATTTTGTTTGAAAATGAAGATATTGAGCTGAAGCAAAACTTCTTACGGCACTAATTAGCACTAATCGAGCACTAATTATTGCACCTAAAATTGGAATTAGTGCTGCAAGTGGGGGGGCTGCCGTGAAGTGAGCCCCCCATTTTCCCGATTTTTTTCGAAAATAAAGATATTGAGCTGGAGCAAAACTTCTTACGGCACTAATTAGCACTAATCGAGCACTAATTATTGCACCCAAAATTGGAATTAGTGCTGTAAGTGGGGGGGCTGCCGTGAAGTGAGCCCCCCATAATTCAAATTGGATTTGAACATGTGTTTACAGGGGGGCTGATGTTTGTCTTACGGCACTAATTAGCACTAATTGAGCACCTATTACTGCACTTAAATTTGGAATTAGTGCTGAAAGTGGGGGGGCTCACTTCACGTACATTTCTGAAACACATCCTTCTACTTCAAGAGAGGAGCTGCCAGCTGTTTTAACCAAGAATCGTGTTCACATCCAATCATGTAATTTGATTTGATGTAATTTAGAATCATCCAGCATTTTTTGTGTTGTCATACAGAAAAAAAAAAAAAAAAAATCAGTTTTGGAACTTTTCATTAAATTTATACCCAAATTCACTAATTAATTTTTTATTGAAATAAATGTGAACAGAATTATGTATTGCTTATAACGGCAGCATTCTCAATTAATTTATCTAATATTAAGCATTTTATTGCTTTTTTTTTGGAATGTTATACATATAGTTTCACTAAAATAAGATAACTTTCGGAAGTAGCCGGAACAGCATGTTTCTATTTAATTTTAAAACTTGAACCTTTGGTGAGAGATGTGTGTTAAGATTTTTTTTTTGACGTTACCGTAAAGTTTCTGGACCTATGAACCTAATAAACTTAAATTTCCATGTATAATAGCAGTGAAAAAATATTTCAGCATCCGGCTAACTCGTAATTGTTGAACTGTATAGTTTATATGGAGCTCCAAGCTATCCAGCATTTATTCATATAATTAAATAATGCTTCAGCGATTTCGTTTGTTAATAATGCCGTTAGCTGAAGCGTTAAAATAATGAACATTTATACAACACGAGTCATTACTCAACTTTATTAGAACAATTAATTTTGGATAGGAAAGTGTTAAATATTATCTATGTACATAGTTAGGAAATTATAACGGCTAAATTTGAAATATAATGTGAATTTCATTAGTAAATTTCATGCCATATAATATACAATATAATTTCGTGTATAATGTATATCAAAAGACTCCATTAAAATACGAATCATTGTTGTTGTTTTTCACGTTTGAGTATGATTTTTTTATACATTACAGGCAGCTTTACTTGAAATTAATTTTCCCCTAAGTCTTCATAAAAAAATTAAATTAAATATTAAAAATAACTAAACTGCTGTATAATACCCTGTAAGCTGGAGTGACTCTTTCTATTAATTAAATAAATAACTTGATGGCCTTTGTGTATTGTTCCTCAGAGTCTACAGAATTAAACAACCTACATAATGCAATGATTCAAGTAAATTAAATTCAATTCATTATACAAGTACATCATGGATTACGTCATTACACATAAAAAAACAACAAAAGTAATAATATCAGCTGCAATAAACAAAGTGAAAGAACATGTGTAAATAAAATAATTAAACTAAAAAATAATACTACACAAATCATCTTCTGACATCTTATGACTGAAATATTAAAATATTAAAATTAGAAAATTAAGACAGTGAAGGAGAATATATAAAGGAAATAGTTGCCATAAGGTTTGTAACAGAAAATAGAGCCTGTTACGTGATTTTCCTTGAATTTCTTGTGGTGTTCAGTGAGTTAATTTGTCAAAGTACTCCCTCATAAAGACACATTTTCCGCATAGCATTTTAAAAGGAACGGAGAATTCTATTGTAATCAAAAATTTTATATATTATACAATATTGTACGAGCAAAATTCTTATTTTATTAGCAACACAAATTAAATCTTCGTGGGCGTTTTTTGAGCCAATCAAAAGAGACTTGACAAAATTTTCACCAATAAAAAATACTTTAACAGCTGTGATGGAACATTACGCTCCATGTCACCCTAGGCACGAGCTTCATGATCAGTCACGTGCACAGATTTGGGAATGTCAAGACGAGCTGGCAGGAAGAATGTACCATGAGAATAATGCCAGCTTACTTCGCTGTGTATTACTTTTGTAATCATTTTGCTGCAGTCTCTCAAGTCTTCGTAATATTTTCCTGCATGATTTTCCAGAATCAGTATGGAATACCGTATACTTATTATTGAATCAGCCAATAAGAACGGTCTATTCATATTAAAATACAAGACGTTGCTCAATATGTTTTATGTAAGATGTTTTATGTATATACTTTCTTATGATATATTATGTTCTTGTTTTAGGTGAATAGACACTGCATGTATAGAGTTTTTGTTGTTTTTGCAGTCATTTCCATTTACTCTATAGGCTCTCATTGTTTCTGTTTCTACTTTATTAATTTTATTTTCAGCCTATGAAAGATTTAGTAAAATTAAAAAAATTACGTTGTTGTAGTATTACTTTTTTTTTTTAAAAACAAAATCAGTGGTTCCGCTTCTTCAAAGTAGAAACGATAATTTTCTTTGACTCTCATATCTTCTTTACTTATTTTGCATTGTGGCGTTCTTTTGTTTCTAAATCATTAACGTTGAAGTTCAACAAAGTTATTTAATATATCTTGTGTTGCATTACAGCTTATTACATCTTTATATTGTTTTAATTAAACTTAAACTTTTTGCTTTAACGTTAATTAAAATTGTAATCATGATCTATTGAATTTAAAATCAAAAGTTATGCATGTAATATTAATTATTACATTCAAAAAAATAGATACTTTTTATTTTTATTTAGAAAATTAATCATAGCCACGTGGACCAGATTAAATTTTGTAATTCTTTAATTTAATTTTTAATATTGCAACACGGAAATAAATTTTATTTAAATTCATTTTAGAAAAATAACACAGATCCATTTAAATACATAGTGAACCATCATCACAGTATAGCTTAAACAATTTGCCGTGTTTACCAAAATTGACATTGCACCATTTTAATTTGATTTTGATAAGTATTTAATCAGGGCTATAAGATAATTCTGATTTAGTATAATAATTGTAACTAATAATTAATAATAATAAACCATTGTAATGCATGTATTTTTCCATCTACAAAGTTACAAATTTAATAATTACAACATTGCTATGTTATCTACTTTTTTTGTCTTGCATTTTTTTTTTATATTTCTATCAATATATATATCTTCAATTTTCACAGTAACTCTAACTTGCAGCTAAAATTTCGTTTGAAAAATGTTACGATACTTTGAGATGGTTATTGCGGCTAGAAACATTTATCGTCTCGTATAAAAAGAGCACTTTCAAAATAAAGGTAGTGCGCCATTTTTAAGCAACGCTGCTACATATGTGAAATGTTCAACCACCATGTCCAGCGAGGTGGGTGGAACCTTCTTTTACTTTATTGCTCCATAGAAAAAAAATTTCTGCGTAATGTAAAACATAAATCTTACAGAGCTATTCTTTTCGTTTTAATCACAATCGTGTAATTTTGGCTAAAACAACGCAGCACCTGCGCTTCTCTTCCTTCCACTAATAAATTTATTTTTAATAACCTCTTTTTGTGTATGAAGAATTTATTATGGTTAAGCATTATAAAACTAGGACCATTGTCTTGAATTTAATTTGTTTGTATGTATTACAAATGACATGCATTTATGTATAATTTATTTCAAGTTAAAAATATCGGATTTCGTATTATAAGAAATACGTATTTTTAATATACATAATATAACATTTTTAAAATACAAGACATCTGTGACAGTCTTATTTATTTATTTTCTATGCACTACTTTATTCAACTGAGTGGACAAGATATATATATGAAATGTCGCACTCTTCTCATACATCTGACTCATATATGTGCTTCGCATTAAAAGAAATTGCACTTATTTGCTAAAAAAAATAATTGGAGTATGCCCTCGATTCTTTAGATATTTTCTTTGCTATTCACATATATACAATAATATATTGTTTAACGAGAAAGACACATTAATAATTTTCTGGAGTGTCGGTATCCTCTCTGCGAATCACAATAAACAATAAAACCCGAAGCGTACAAACCTCCAACATTGCCAGCAAACCATTGTTTCAACAAGTTATAATTATATAGCACTCAACATATCAAATAATTTTATTAATATTGTTCAAGAGTTTTAATTTTAATAAAAGTACTTAACAATAATGGTATTATTTATTAAATTTATTCCTTTATGTTAAGTCATTCATGGAATTTCTACTTACAGTTAGAGTATGATTTCATACATTATTAATTCTTCATGTATTATGATAGAAATAGAAAAAACAAAAATGTAAAAGAAAAATGTAACAGACAGTAACAATTTCAACTTTTCGTCTATGACATCACAATATCTCTTTAGTCTTTATGAGTTATACGTCTCTTGTATATTATTGTGTGTTCCCAATATTATCTTCTTGCATATAATTGCCGTTTTGCCTATGCACTTAATTGTTAAGGGAATGAAGTATCGACCTCAATTTTTTTATTTCAGAAATGAATGCAAAGTTATGTTAATTTGATTTTGTTTAGATTTTTTTGTCACTGCAGGGAACTAGTTTTAAAAAATTATCAAAAGTACAGATAGAGCAACGCCTCTTGACGCCTCTCAATAAAAGGATATTATATAACCTAAAAGGGTCGTGGGTTCAAATTTGGCTTCGGCAAAACTTTTTAGCAATACTTCCCAACCTCTGAAAAATCTGAAAAAATTCAGAGTGGCATAACTTTGCACCCTCATTCCATTTTTTTCAATAAAAATTTTGAGGTCGATACTCTATCACATAAATATGTATTATTTTTAGAGCTATAAAATTTCAAGATGTAAAGTCACGTCCTCGCTAAGAAATAGTTTGAAAATCAACAAATTAAATATTGCCGAGGAATGTTTTCCAAAGCAAGGCGTGTACCTTGCAAGCATTAATTTCCTTGAGGTTCAATGTTTCATTCTGTGTGGATAGAACGCCGACAAAAATAACCTAGCATATTGAGATGTTGACTTTAGCCCGACCTCTCTCTTTTAAAATATCATTTGACTATAAATAATATTATAAAAATTATATCATTTCATACTTCCATATTAAATTTGTTCAACTTAAAACATTAATGGCAGTAATATGATCTCAAATATATATAACAAGAGATTATAATATATTACAAATTTCTCTCCAATTTTAATTTCACATTGGCATTAACGTAAAAAATGAAAGAAAAAAGTTTTTGTTGATGAACGTTACATCAATTTCCTATGCTATACGCATATAGTATTTGAAAAAGATGAAAAATTAATATACATGCACATAATATTAGTTTTTTTCGATTTGTTGCAATGTTTTAGATTTCACCTTGTAGTACCTAACATGCATGCTAATATTAGTTAATGATATTAATAAAAATTTTATATATTTTAAATAAATTTTACAATAAATTTTGCTTTACAGTTGAGATCATTTTGAATTCTGACACTATATGGAGAAGCAACCGAATAATTTGAATAATTATACTTTATTGAACATCATATAAGAAAACAAACTGTTAATTCTTAAAATAAAGATGAGCACCATGACCTCGTGGAGATCAAAGTCAGCGCAAGGTCACAACCTCAAGTATAGCAGCACCTGCATCAAGTACCATTGCCGATTTGCAATATCTCCCCAGTCCTTTCTCAGCAATTTCTCGAGATCGTTTAAGCGCTTGGGATCGCGAACCAGCTGTGAACACATCACGTGATCAGTTAGTACCACGTGACATCGTCTTCTTGTCCTGAACTAGATTTTTCATTGACCATGTGAATCAAGTGTTTTAATTTCGATTGCCATATTTTACAATGATTATTGTTATTTACTCTACTCAATAAAATATCTTGCATGAAAATTAGCAATGACGTCAAGTCTATACCTAGCCCGAAATAAAACCTGACCTGTCGCCACTGCGTGTTGCTGAAATTTTTGAGCCGGTTGAAGTGCCGCGTGTACTGGTGCGCGGCCGCCTCCATGGCCCGAATCTTCACCTGTAACTCCGCCTTCTTCTGGCGCTCCAACTGCCGCGCCGCCACCCGCTGCTTCATGGATGCCATCACTGTGCACACGTGAAGCAAGTTAGTAATGGAGAACCGACCTCAAAATTTTTTGTTGCAGAAATGAATAGAAGTTGCAAAGTTATGCTATACTGATTTTGTTAAGATTTTTTAAGATCCCGGGAACGAACTATTTTTAAAAAATTACTGAAAGTACAAAGAGAATCGTTAAGAGGCGTCACTTATTAATAAAAAGGATTGGATTAAAGATCTGAAATTTGAATAACTCTTTAGTAACTTTTTTGGATCACAAAGAAAATTGGAAAAAATTGAAATGACATAACTATGCACTCTTTATAATCATTTTCTGTAATAGGAATTTTATTTTCAATTATCTATTCAATGTCCCTCAAAAACAGAGCTGGATTTGTCTCCTTATTTTTATTGCAACTTTGAAATTTTAAGAGAATTTATCAAAGTTAATTAAAATGCGTAGTAGTAAAAATTATAAGCATACGTATTATTTAAGTGAGAGTTAATCAGCCCTGAAAACTTGTATTTATTAAGTTATTCGTTGCGTTAATCTTGAAAAAATAAAGCATCTCAACAGTTTTTCTGTAAAGGTGCTTTCAAATAATATATATTATTATACTCCGTAAATTGTTACGGAATCACCAGGGCAACACGCTGAAGAAAATAAAGACCAAAAAAATCTGGTGGGCTGTTGGAGAAAATTTCGACTATGTGAAAGAAACTTTACACATTCAATATTAATTGACAAAAACAATGACATGAAACGTTTTAAAACGTTCAGTGTGCTTATTAGCGACACCGTTTGAACTCAATGCTTTCTTTTTTCTGACATAAAACAATCAAGCTTGAAATTTTTTTCTTTCAATCGCTAGCATGTGATGTTTTTTAGCACAAAAGATGACATTATATTAAACATCAGAGCATGTAAATATATGAAAAACACATATTTTTAATGGATTGGTCCTAATTAAGGGACACTTGAATTTGAATGAGCTGCTGAAATATCAAGAACTTATAATAACATAAGGTATTATTTATAACATGACAATTAATATGGTTAACATTTGGATTTTTTTTATATTTATAAATAGCATACTTAATTTTTTGATAACTTACCGGGAGGTTCATTCTCCATTTTGAACTTAAATTACGATTTTTTAACGTAGTATTAGAAAATCTTTGCAGCACCTCTGAATGCAACCGAAAGTCTGAACAATAATATTCAAATGATTTGTTTACATACTTTACATTGTTTACAATATAATATATTGTTGCGCTTTTTGACAGTTAATAATTTTAAAATTAACAAATACGATGCTGGATTATTATTTACATTATTTTTGATGACTTTTGCCATTATTTTCTTTTTATTAAACTATTCCATTGATTATATTTTTAAGGAAACAAATAAATGCGTGTTTGAATAATTTACAATCTAAAATATTTTAAAATCCTTTATATTATTTTTTATTTTAGTGTAAATAAAGCAAAAATATTTACTTAGTTAACAAAAATACCCCACAATAGAGTTGCTGACTCGAATTTTCGTTGTATTTTTGCTTCTGCACGCGCCTCCGTGCTTGCCTCGTCGACAAGCTCCCCTGAGATTTTCTGCTGACATTCTCGCTTAGTCAGTACACTCATTTTCATAAAAATTATTGGAATTTAAGTCCCCGTCAGGCGCGGATCCAGAAAAAAATTTCGGAGGGGGCTGCCTCCATAAGGCTAATGTCAACAAAAACAATTTGGAGTGGGGAAAATGCCTATATTGCCCATGTTGAATTAAAAATTTCGGGGGGGGGGGGGGGGCTCCAAGCTCCCCTCTGGATCCGCGCCTGGTCCCCGTCATCTTTTAGGTGTATATGGAGAACTGAGGACTTAGAAATTGCATTTGTGATATATTCGTACACTTAAACTAATAAGTATTTTATGATTTTATTTGAGGGTCTTGCAAAAAATGTAATGATTAACATGCAATTGATTTATTGCAAAAATACATTGCCATAAAAAATTAGGACCACGAGGGAAGGGTTGACCAAATATTTACTACTGCCCTCTTTCATATAATACTGGAGTTTTATACTTCATCCCCCACATGACATGATAAAATGCACTCAAAACTGCAACTAATAATGTAATAATACGCATTGCTCTCCTTATTGTGTGAACATATTTTACACACAGATATTAGTTGTACATTTTCAGTGAAAAAATTAAGTAAAATTATCTCTATTTCATAGGCATATCATTAAATATTAAAGGTATGTCATTTAAATATGTACACCTCGGACAATATGAACTTTACCCCTGTTAAGTTTTTGCTATCCCTAAGTGTACAATAGTCAATAATAAAAAAAATAGAATTGGAAATTATTTTGAACCGACTTGGGATTTAATTTATATTTACACAGGCCTTATGAGTGACGTCATGAATGACGTTTGGCATCAACGTTATTCGTTATATGAGTGTGATATATAGGAACAGAATCAACTGACCTTCATTTTACAAATTCTACACACGTCAAATTCCTTTATTCATCCAATTCCAAACAAATTTATACGTATTTAATAACAGGTATAAAAAAAAACATTATACGCATGGGTAAGACAAATCCAAGGGCAAGTTACAAAACACTAACAATTTATTAAATCTTATTGCAAAAAGGCTTTAACAGAGAGTATAATAACAATTATTAAGGATATTTTTTTTATAACCAATTTTCTGAAATCTTTACATTTTTTGAATATTTTTTAATGTTTTTGCTAACTTATTATACATCCATGCATGGGACCATTGTCAATTATCGTTGCCAATACTATGTAAACACCAAGACAAATTTAAAATTTTCTAGTCGGTATACCGTAATGTAAACTATTGCACTCTTTTTTTACACAGATTGTACAGTCTCCAACTCTTCATATAACTAAAAATAAAGTATCATTTCAAATTATTTGAGGGTTTGACAAACTTTTTTTTGTTTGTTTTACTATCTGTTGCCTCAAGGCTTTTGTCAACGAACAAATATAAAAATAATAAGTATGAAAACAAAATATTTTTTATGTATAAAGCTTTTTAATATAAATAATATAATATACTTTCATTTAAAATTGATGAAATACAAAAAGTATAAGCCCCATCGGGAACATTTTATTCAATTTATCTTCTTTTTTAATGTTTACTCAGATTTAATTTCATAATTTTTTTTTTTTTTTTTTTTTTTTTTTTGCAGAAAGGGCTACAATTTTATTGACACAGAAAATATATTTTAGTAAAAACAACAATATAGACACTGGCACACAATAGAGCTTTTGTTATAAAAGTATAAAAGTGTCATATTTTATTTCTGATTACTGCATGGTTATATATAGACATTACGCACTATTTCATACATTTAAAATAGAATTAAATTCCTAGATTCATATGAAGTTAATTTTTAACTCTTCACATTATATGTTACATAAAAATGTATTTATGTTTTATATGTCTTATGTAGACAAAGTAAAATTACGTTTAAAAAGCAATTTTCTTCATTGCACCGCCATCTTGCCCCTGCAGCATATGTGACTCGCTCCGCTTTGATGCTAAACAGGTTATCTAACCTCAAGGCGAGCTGAAGATTTTTGTTCATAATTTCCTTACGTGGATTTATTATAATAATCACTAAAATTTAGAATAATTTTGATATGTTCATATCAAGCAGGGTACATTTTACATCTCAATATTTCTCTCATTGATGACCCCTTGGAATTTCGTGACGTCACACGTTTTCCTCTTTTCAATCATGTCTTGCAGTAATTAACCATCTGTACGTGACATGTGACGTCACAAGACCTTACATAGACTCCATTCTAACTTGGCTCCGGTCCATTACATTTTTGATGCAGCATCCCCTTTCTAAAAGTAATTAGCTGCTCCCAAGACGTCCCCTTAACATTGAAATGTTCACGGCATCGACTGAAAAGATAATGAACTTTCTTTTAGTTTCCAGCTTATTCCATTGTTCCTTGTTATATTAATTAAAAACGATGTGCTAATTTGTTAATAAGACGAGATAATGATGAATAATTTAAAGACAAGAGTAGTTTGAAATAATATTTAAATACAAGTACACTCGTCGCCTTGGAAAATTTCCCACTTGCAGCCTTATTATATCACTACATGTATTGTGTTATTCTTACGAGGCTTAGAGAGGGAAATTTTCCGAGGTGATGACTGTACATAGGAATCAACAGTGACAAAAATATATGAATATTAAATTTATGAGATAGTTTCTACATATTATTATTTTTAATTGCTATATAATATATTATTATAATAATAATATTATGTAATTTTGTTTAATTATTTTATATACACTATATAGTATGTTTAATGCCAATAATATTTTATTCTTTCAGATAATTTTTTGTATTATATTAGTATGTAGTCACAATGTATCAAATGATTATATTTAATGTGAATAAATAAATCAAATAAATTCTTAAATCAATAAATCTTCACAAAAACTTATCACAGATTTTAATCTAATATCAAATTCCAAAACAATACAAACAATACACAGTCCATTCAGTGTGTGAATAAATATATACGCTATCAGTTTGTACAAATTTTGCTACATTAAAATAACCAATACGAGTGAGTGAAATTCACAAGGTTGTAAATTGATACTTTACTATAGCAAGAGTCTCTGAAAAGTGCACTCTTTCTTTCTGAACATTTATCAGCGAGGTTTACATACAGTTCAACAAATGTAAGAATACCACTGGAAGTAGCCGGAAGTGGAAGGAGTTTGGCCGAACTAAGAACGTGAAAACTGTAAGACATAAATTGCAGATAAGTTGAAATCAATTATAAATCTTTCTTATACAAATTTTCAGGTTGAAAACTGATCTAGTTAGTTCAGATTTCTCGCACTTCCGGCTACTTCCGGTTGTAATCTTACATTCGTTGAACTGTTCTCTCTCCAATATCGGCCGATGTTACGTCACACTGAGTGATCGCCGCGGTTGGCGAGTTGACGTGCCAGGATCCCGCAAGACGAATCTCCTTACTAATTAATATCGTGTAAATCATTGCGTGCAGAACATACATTACAATTTCACGTGGAACATTATGGTGTGCAAAATTTACATAACATGAGCTTCAATTTAATTAGCTGAAGAAAAAGCAATTATTGGTTTTCTTACTGATTTTCGCTGTAATTGATGAAATCTTTAACAATTATGGTTAATTAATCGTGAAATCATCTTGAAGAGAGAGAAAGAGCGAGCACCGCAGCCCCTCAATTTTTAATTAATTTGCCCTTGAGCACCACTAACGAGTTGTGACGTCACAATGTCAAAGGTCAAATCTGCAAGCGCCACCACCACATTAATAATTTTCCATCAGGGTTTACCACCTAATGAAATTTTATGTTATAATTTCAAATATTAAATTGTATTTTTTATTAGGCTATAAAACTCTCTGTAATTTAAAAAAATAATATCGTTACTTTTTTGGCTCGTCGTTTAATTCGTAAATACTATACTAGTGTAATTAAGCAACAATAATTAAGTTCTTCATAAAAATATTTATGAGCCTGTCTGCTTTACTATATTTGAAATTTTAACTCATGGACATAACAAAATAAAAAAAGATAATACAATAATTTTAGACGTAATACAAATTTACAAACAAAGAACAAGTCTGCGCCATCCGAGCATCGAACACGAGACATAAAATTTAATGTTCGTCATAAATATTTAAACGGGAATCAGACCAGTCTGCTGTCCATATATACAACATATTTCATGTACCATTGAATACATAAACCCCCAATATATTGAAACGTAAATTAAAACAATATGCCAGTGAGACGTGTGTTATTTTTTTTTATGCTTCCTCTAAATCTGACAAATTTGAGAATATCATGCAGAAAATTTCAAGCAAGCATCATAATGGAACAATATATAAATATATAAATAAATATGCTGCATAAATTAATAGGGGGGGTACTAAATTTTGAAACTCAGGATTTTTCAGATTTCATTTGATTCCATAAGGAACGATTTTTTTAAAAAGGATTTAAAATGCAGCTACGCCCCCAGAAGGAGTTTAGTCCTTAATAAAAATAATAAAACCTAAACGCCTTCAGACCACACTTTTAATATATTTTTTTAAACATTTGTTAGACTCAGAAAAAACAATTTAGAATAATATCATAATTTGATACGCACTTTCTTTATATAAAAATGAATAAGTTGTTGTGTCCATTGTAGCAAAATATTTATAAAGATAGCAAAAAAAGGTTTCAACAAGATATTTTATAGCGGAAACTGATAAAATATTAAACGACGTATTCTTTAAATTAATGTTTTTCTAAAGTGAAAGTACACGAAAGCCATTTGTTTGGTGGTCACGTAAGCAGTGTACGTTACAGTACGGCTCGAGTAAGAACATTTGTTATTAACTCCTCAGGCAGACGTGAGAAACAAGGAGAATGAAACTGAAGACGTGGAGAAGCTTCCTGCCAGGTACAATTGGTAAACAATATTGTCTTTGTCAATGAAGGTGAAAAATCATACAGGATTATAATCCGTGCAGAATTGTAACCAATACTTCACGTTAATCCATCCAAATACGGTGGACAGCTGTGACACCTTCCCTCAGGTTTTGCTAAAAAAAAAAAAATCAAGTGTGTTTACAAAGGTCCTAGAATAGCTCACATGAAATATTTTTTAATTTTGTCGATAAACTAAAAAGTTACAGCAATAGTACGAAATACGCATAAAAATGGTCACTCGACGATCTATAGCGCTCGGAGCCAACGTTGTTTCACTGGCATTTTAGAAATTATTTAATATATTGTTCAGAAATTTACAATTTTTTTTTATAGATTCCTGCATGTAAGTTTCTCTTGTGAATGAAGAACCATGTTTATCCATGTAGATGATAACTTACTAGTTTCAATACATTTTGAAGTTAACATTTAAAAAGGAATATCCTAAAGCTTAATATCAGAAAGTTCAAATGTCCGATTTTTATTATAATTGAAATTATGATATTCTTCTGTCCCTTACTACCAATTGGTACACCTTTTTTTACCTCCTAATTCTCCTCTGAACGACTGATTGGTTCTGTTTCGAATTGCCTCAGAACTAATTGCCTTGCCCGGCTGCGTGAATGCCAAGAGGCTGCAGAGAGCATAGTTCGTCTTCTGGCGTGGGTGCTTTATTTATCTCGGACAAAGCTTCTTGTATTGCACGGGGTGGGGAGGGGGGGATTAGCGAGACGCCCGAGTGAAATATCACCCTGTCTGATTGTCACAACTCTTTCAAAAGGAATTAAATTAGCTTATTGTACTGTAACTTTAATTTCACGCTAATTAATTAATAAAAAATCTTTTTAATTTATTTGAGTTGTCCTTTTAATTAGGGAGTACATTTGAGATGGTATAAAAAATATGACCTTTTTTCGTGTCACATGAATTAAAGTAAAGAATCTAAATAAAAATTTAAAATATATATTTTTATTTTACAAGGATACACTCTTAAGAGCTTATAGCTGGGGTAATGGATAGGGAAAGGAAGGTGGCCAAGGCCTGTTATGCGTTCCATCATTCGCTGAGGTGAGACTGAGGGAACCGTGGAAAACCTCAGTCCGGACGAACGAAAATCTATTTGTTTTTCTTAGCAGCAAAACCAGAAAATCACCCTCCATCTGCCCTGAGGTGTGCAAATATGCTCATATTTCTTTTACACAAAAAACACATTGACATGAACTTTAAACATAGCACTTATTTTTTTTATTACATTATATAAGACATCAACACACTTTATCTTTTAAAACATGTTTATATAAAGTCATATTTTGCATGTGTATTGGCTTACTTTGTTTTGATGGTCTAATATAATACCAACACTCTAAGATTCTCGTTCATAAGGCTCAAATTCTTATCTTTAAACATTAAAAACTTAAAGGGAATCTTGTTAGGGCAAGTCATGAGCACTTACAAGTAAACGAGCTCGCCGACTTTGCCTCATCACTGCTAACAGATGAGACTTTTTATATCGGCGTGCAGATAAAAGCGGGTTGTACACATGGGGATTGATCAGTCTCACTTAAGCTTTAATGTGCGTCATTTTACATTATAACAAAAAGTATACAGAGAGTTAATGCTTTGGTATTATTGGGATGTTTTCCACTGATCCATCAATATATATTTTTTTATATATCAATTTATATCAATATTAATCTTTTCAATTCGTTCTTTCTTACTAATGCATTTTCTTGGGTGATTTCAAATTTTATCTATTGATAATACATTGACTTCAATATTTCAAAATATAGTGGATATAATCATATTATATGAAATCTTTCGTATTGTTTGAAAAATTAAATCTATATCAATTTAATACGTCGTGGTATACGAGTGATCAAAACTACGTCGATTAGAAATCTAAAGCCATTTATACCGTGGTATAATTTGTTGTTATATTAGATAGCAGAAAGTGTTATTGCCTTCTTTTCCAGATTTTTTTAACCTTCATGCAATCAACACCCTAAAAATCAAGGGGAAAGATACTGTGACGTCATAGGCATGCAACGTCTTTTTCTATATGTTTCGTGTTAAATATTTGCATGATTATGACGTCAAAGCGTTTTGCAGCACAATTTTAAGAATTTTAGAGGGTTAAAAAAATATGGAAAAATCTTAAACATATATAATTCGAGGTCCTCTATATATGATAAAAATTTTCATTTAGGTTGTTCATTTCATTTCTGACATTGAAAGTATCAATATTTACATAATGAGGAAGAAGCGTATTTAATAAAAAATTGCAATAATATTCATGAATTGTCACAATGACTTAATTAAAAACATGACAACCTTGTTTAAAAAAAGTCAGCTGTTTTGAGGTGCGATGTGAGATGTGACAGCTGGAGAAGTTCATTTTCTGCTCAATATTCGTGACGTCATCGTCAAGCTAACTCGATTATTACTGTCACTATTGTTTTTGAAATAGTGAAAAATGGTGGAGTTGAATTTAAATT
Source organism: Siphlonurus alternatus (assembly GCA_949825025.1). Taxonomy (NCBI): domain Eukaryota; kingdom Metazoa; phylum Arthropoda; class Insecta; order Ephemeroptera; family Siphlonuridae; genus Siphlonurus; species Siphlonurus alternatus. The sequence goes on from OX463782.1 coordinate 31,931,427, forward strand.
TCTCTTTCTAAAATGAAGCTATTCCATATTAATAATCACCCTGCTATACCACCTGTATTTAATAATATTAAGTAACTAATATAAATTATTTAATAATTTTCTACTTCTCCAACTAAATTTAAAAAATATATACCCGAATTAAACTAATACAATAATAAATTTAAACAAACTGTATAAAATCCAGTAAGGCGTAACATTCAGAATAACATAGAACGCAATGGTGAAAACAGACGAGTTTAACTCGAAATCAATGCAAGCATTCGATTTTACGCCTGGGGCTTACGTTGGTTGTCCAATTGTTCTTCCCCGTGTCCCAGAGTGGTCATTACAGATAACGTCCCCCCTAACAAACGATGAAGCAGCCCTGTGGCTAACTGCTCACAAGACACCTGAGGTTCCATTCGGTGTCACCTAACTCAGACCATCGAGCTCGACGTAGCCTCCCACTACCAACCATAAAATTTACTTTTAGGTATGCTTTTAAAGTATTATTTATAGTTACTAAAGTGCAATCTGTGCAATATAAACCTAGAAGTGAAATTAACTCCAACAATATATTATAATATTTACTTAATGACTTTGTATTAATTAATATGATAGTGAAAATGAGTACTATTATCACACAACAGGCAAGCCTAATAACATGATGTGATTTAATAGAAATGGATAATTTTATGCGGTGGATTGTTGAATTGTCTCGGGATTATGGCATGGACCACTAAAACCACAGCCGGGACTAGCCGAAGCAGTGCATAGACCTTTCAAACCTACACACCGATCTTAGCCGTATCAGCAGCACAGTAAAGGACATGCCATCACTTTGAAAGCATGAACACACACTCGAAGCACAGAGGCATTTACAAAAGCCACCTGTATCTGAGAGCGAATCATAGCCTCCCGAGCGACGCATGCATTGCACTATTGACCAGTCTTTTATTTTGTTTATAAATTTAAAAATCTGTTAACTAGCAATAAGTCATCATGAATAATTATTAGAAATTGATTAATCTGTCACATAATCTCACTCAAGTTAGTGGATTTAGACCTTTAATATATCCGGACTATTATTTATCTTGCTTGTGTTTAAAGTCACGTACACAATTCACGTTCGTGGTAGTGGTGCAGCTAGTTCACCACACAACACGCAGCGAATACAAAGAGAGAGAGAGAGAGAGAGAGAGAGAGAGAGAGAGAGAGAGAGAGAGAGAGAGAGAGAGAGAGAGAGAGAGAGAGAGAGAGAGAGAGAGAGAGAGAGAGAGAAGATTGATTTCGACGCGATCAGACCCGGGGCAACAACAAAGTTGGCCCCCACTCTCGTCTTAACGCCGTCTTACCCTCAGATCAAAGAGAACAAGAAAAGCCGATGATGAATCTAACATCCACCACTGGAGGCGCTGCAGTCACTCATTGTAGCCGCAAGAGCTTTCAACTAAAAAGCATTGTTCTCCATTCATTGAAAACACAATACGATAAAAATTATTCATTAAATCCTATTACACAAGGTCGTTCATTGTTATCGAATTAATGAGCCTTCGTTGAGTGTTTCATACAGCAATTGAATTTACTACCAATGAAAAATTTAATATTGTTTGCTGGTAATGTAAAGAGAGTGATTTATTTTTTAATTCTGTAATATCCTTTTATGAATACATTTATTCAATTGGCTTTGAGGATGAATTTTACAGGTATGTTTTTTTTTATGTTTTTATTTTTAGTATACAAAACATTGAAGTGTAAATGTAAAGTGTAAAAATATGACAGCCTTGAAAAAATGTGGGAAAAATTATTGAGTAATTTTAAAATTTTTAGCTTTATTAGTTACTTGGTAATTAATTCACAAAACTACGTAATTTTACACAGCTAACATCCAATCCGAAAGTGAAAGTACCTCCTAGGCAGCGCAGGTATAAAATTTTCGAGACTGAGGCCGGTTATTCTAGACTGGCCATGTACACACACACACACACACACAAACTGTAAAAGTTTAAATGGTTTGAAACCTTTACCAACAAGTTCAACTAGGTTGTAAACTTATAATTAATAACTCACTGCATGTCGCAAAGTCTTTTTGAGGTGTAAAAAACATTTTAACAATGTTTTTTCCATAAAAAATTGCTACCTGAGAGAAAAAATAAAGAGTACAGTAAAGCGTGTAAAGGTCATGGTAACTATTGAAATGTTTTGTAAACTTGTGGCATTTTGACGCATTCATATTTACACAGTTTACAATAGACACTATACAGAATTTTTGCTGTCACTTGGCCCCGACCCTCAAAGGCCGGGGTTGGAAGGACGTGACAGCCCTTGCAGTCAACTCGCACCATTACTTGCCATTCACCGACAATCAGGCACCATTCACGGACTGAATTGAAGCCAATTCGCAAGTACACAAACTCAATACTTGAAATTATCGACTAAAGTTAAATGTGGCTTCTGATGGGTTTCTGTTGCAAACTTGAGGTTTTCACATTTAATTATTATGAATGAAGGAGTTTTGAAATAAAAAAAAAACGTAACAATATATTAAATTGCATTTAAATTTTTGATCTGGGAAATGTGAAATAATGGACCCTATTCATGAAGGAGTTATTAAGAAAGATATCCAGTTTATTCACTAAACACGTTTGATAACATTTAGTTAGTCTGACGTTAGCAGTAGTTAATGAGAAATCCTTTTTTTTTTCTTTTTTCTTTTTTTTTATGAATCGTATAGTCATTTTTTGCATGACACTTTCATTAGATTTATTTAATATTATATTTACTCACTCTATTTCTTTAACATTGCTTTACCTTCACACTAGGCAGATCACTGATAAAACATTGTGTATCTATAGTTACTGTAAGTAATATACACACTAAAATATTAGATGCTGAATTCGATTTTAGTACAATTATTTTCACCTTAAATTATAATATAAGGGCTTTAATTTTAGATTTCAGTACAATGGGCTAATTAGACCTTATATTTTCAGTACTTTTCTCAATTTTAAGTACAAATTTAGTACTGAAAAAACAAAGCCAATAAAAGTACAAATATTATCCTTACCAGTTAGAGTAAGTATCTAAAGGTTACATAGAGTGTATATATATTTATAAGTATATAATTTAATTTTTTTTTGTGACACACCATGCAAAAATACAAATCTGTCAATGTATTTTTCTCTATAATATCCGTATTTTACTAAGAAATGCACAATAATAATATTTTATAATAATATATCTACTCTTCTATTGTTGATCAGCACAGAGAAAAAACAATAATTTGACACCATTCTTGAGATTTTCAGTAACAAAAACTATTGTAATACAAACATGGATTATACTTATTACGCTTGCAGGCATTGTTAATATCATGTATTTTTTTCCGTGTTTAAATTTTTGTGTCTGATACTAAACCCATATGAATTCCTTACATATTATAATATGCATATACCTCTCGGGTAACCAAGACTATATTTAATCTCCACAAATACGTCTGTATAATATTCCATCGCATTGAAGTCCCTGCCTGACTCTGTGGTTAGAAACCACACGTGAAAAGTGTCTTTGTTCGAGTCGGGATGTTCAAAATTCCACTAATGATGGAATTTTACACTGCGGGCCATTTACTAACTGTACAGAGTCAATATAGCCTTCGAGTCATATCATTTTTACGTGCTATCGTACCTTTTAGATACAAAGACAAAAGAAAGAGAAATTTAATTGTCGTTTTTCAACTTGAACGCTTTGATTTAATAATTTTTTTTTCTGGATTCTAAATTTAAAGTATCTTAAATGTGGGATAGAATTTTTTTTTAAACATCATTTTTAATGCAGCAGGAATTGCTCTAGTGTCACGGAAAATATGGTACCTTATGAAATTTGTAGGAATTTTCTGGAGATAAGGCATGGAATCTTTCAGACAGTTGTAATTAATTAAATAAATTTAGTTTTGAAAATGGTGAGGACATTTTCCCGCCGGGGAACAATTGAAGCAACTGAAATATCAACGTGTCTGTTCTGAGTCTCCTTGTTAGTATGCAACCAGTTCTACGTGCATTTATTATTAAATAACGTGTACCCTCTATGTTTATGCATCTTTCAGTACAGCACACATCATGGTCTCAAGGGAATGGCTGCATGTGCCATGCATACCTCACAAGGTGCGTGAGTAGTACCATGCAAGGTTCCAAATACATTGACACTTTTTTTCTGACTATTTGATGTGAAACTCCCTTGGTATTTTTGTCGAAAAATCGGTGTCATTTTTTTTCCATTATATTATTTTAACAAGCTAAATTAATTGTTGTATGAAAAGGGTTTTATATTGATTTCAATAATAACTTTTACTACTGTAACAACTTGAGATTTCTATGGTTTATTTTTTTATATCCTATGCCTCACAATATATTGTCTTTTGTGGCATGGAGAGGGAAGGAAGAGACAGATGTTGTGACTCTCAGACCGTGAAAACGACGGCGATTCATCCCCTCTAAGACCGATGTTGTATTATGAGGGTTTTTATAACACCGTGGTCGTACAAAGAGCAGATTCTTAAATTGTCGCAAAAAAAAAATTAATTATGACACCGATAATTCTTTACGATTTTCTTATTGTAAAAACTTTCATTTTATCATCATCATTATATAACCCGGCTTTACACCAGCATATTTTTTTTAATTTAATAATATTTTATCTTTATAAATTTTAAAATGAATTTGCTTTCAATTGATTTCTAATGTGTTTAAATTACTTCTAAGGATTGTTTTAAAGTCACTTGCAAGAGGATACTAAATTTCATCATGTAAAGTCAGTTTGAAACCTCGAGACGTGTTGTCTTTATTTCATATTTTTAAACCCTCTAACACCCTTAAAATCATGCTGTAGATCTCTGAGATTTCATATTCATGTATAGCACCTTTCTCTATATTTGCGTGTGTTTTCATTACTATGACTTCACAGAGTTGAGCACCATGATTTAAAAAAAAAAAAAGTAAAAAAAAAAGAAAAATATATTGATGCAGGTCATCCATTCTGTTTTAGGAAATAAATCTTGCTGTATGCACAACTTTTTTAATGCAGTACGTACTGAATAAAAAGTGCAAAGTTATGCCACTCTGATTTTTTTTTCCAGAATTTTAGAGACCACTGCAACTATTTTTAAAAAATTATTGAAATTTCAGTTTTGCCAAACACACCTCTTTTTAATAAGAACACGTGATTATTAAGAACGTGACGTCATTAAATAGACTTTCATTAACTTTTAAAAAAAAGTCGCTGAAGTTTACAAAATCTGAAAAAAAAAAATCAGAGTAGCATTCACCCTCTCTATCCATTTGTGTAATAAAAGTTTGAAGTCGATTTCTTTCTTGACGAGAATCAGAGACAGCCAGACGGCAGCCCGCGGCGAGGGAGCCTCATGACTCAATCAGGTGGGTCTGTCTGTCAATACCACAGGCCTGCGTTTGCGCTCCTCGACACCGTATGGATAACACTACTTTCTTTACGGGCCTGTGTTGTCCCAATCAATCACTTGCTGAGCAACGGTGCACTGATAAGGGGGGGGGAGAGTGATGAAGAAATTATTTATTTACAAATATTACAGATATGTTTCAATGCTTGCAATGGTCTTTTTTTTTACACAATAAATTTTATATATTTTTTTTATCATTACATAGTGCAATGGGCAACCTGCATGAAGAAATTTTGTTGTAGAAATTAATAGAAGGTATCAAATTATGTTACTCTGAATTTTTTAAGTCCTGGAAATACTTTTAAATAATTACTCCTGAATCCTTAATAAAAACGATAGGGCCTAGACGCCTAGACCTCCAGGGAGCGTGGCCGCACTTTCAATAATCATTAAAAAATAATTCTGGGATGAGAAAAAATCTGAAAAAATTTAGAGTAGGATAATATGGCAGTCTCTATTCATCTCTGCAGTAAAAAAAAATCATGCAGGTTATCCATTGAATATTATGAATGCACTAACATTTATGCATTGACAGTTTTAGTTTGATCTATGACTTGATTCTGTCGTAGTCACGAATGACCTAATATTATAAGTTATAATTTTAAAAATTATCCAGAAAATATTGTAAGATTCAAGATTCAAGATTCAAAAGGCTTTTATTCAGAAAACACATATTACAATACAAGTTTGGGTTTAAGTACAAGACTTTTTAACCGGATCAGCCATAAAAAATGTAAAAAAAATACATAATTATGCATTGAATAAAAAAACATATATATGTCCTTAGAGCCTGTAATGTATGCAACTGCTTGAGCTCCCGAGCTAGACAAAATACATATATGCAAGGTGGTTGAGGAGGCAAATGACTCATGCTTTTAACTCTATTGTATTGTGTATAATGTGGTATTAAAATTTAATACTTTAAACTGTTCATTGTCAAGAAAACTAAAAATAAGTTTCTGTTATTAATCGCCACATCGGAATATATCCCTTTGTGGCCTTATTAATCACCATACCCCGTTATTAGAATAATACAAGACATGGGTATTAAGAAGACTGCAAGTGGGAAATTTTTCAAAGGTGACGAGTGTACAGTGCGTTCTGGAAAGAAATTGAATAAAAAAATCATTAGAGTTAAAATTATTATTTATTTTATATTTTTAAATAACAATAACTATTTCATCAACATCAATCAGTATCGTGACAGCTAGGTTAGTTTTTTTTTTTTTTTTTTTTTTTAACCGCTCCCAACATGAAACTTTACCATTATGAAGAAATTTTCATGCAATATTCTACAATACATAGAATGATGATCTATAAATAATATATAGAACCCATGTAATGGCAAGCGACACATGGGAGTTTTATTTAAGTTGATGGCAATAATTTATTTTATTAAAAAGATTTCAATTATAATCTCATAGATCACTGATGGTTTCTTATTGAACTAAATCTTATATTATAATATTAATTTCTTGACTCTAATATTAAATTCGTCTTTGATGGATCCTCGTGAGGTCTTACCACAGAAAGTTTCTAGTACCAATATCGCGAAATTTGAAAAGTTTCGCAATCCGCAGACAATAGCTGACGTCATAAGACGAGCACGGAAATCAGTGCAGGCAAATATGAGGGCCGTAATTGTGGCTTCTTCAAACTTTATATCTTCTTAATGATGGGAAATGAATCTGAACCAATATTAAAATTAAATGTATAAAAAATTCATATACCTATTTTCAGTATTTCCCTGAATTATCATAAAACCTCCATCAAATAATTTAAATGGTTAATAAATACTTGATTGTATAACATATATTCAAGATATTATTTAAACAAAAACATTTTCTTTAAAAAAAAATAAGGTACCATTTTTTAAATTAAAACAATCATTTTTTTATTGACATGGTAATACAAAAATGACTATTTTAATTCTATTGTATAATATATTATATAATGCAAATATATAAGTAAAAATTTTCAGTAAAATATTTTAAAAATCAATAAGTTTCTAAAAGATGATTATATACGTAAAGGGTTCTTGAAAGTCATTGCTATTATTTATTTCATTTTGATTTCTTTACACCAAGACCCTCAATTATAGAAAATAAATCATACAGATGAACATATTTATTTTATACAGATGAAAATAAGTAACTATAAACAGTTATTTTTCTAGGTTCATTGTTTATGAAAATTCAGTTCTCATAATAATGAACTGCAGATTTGTAGCCAATAACATTAATCAATATCAATAAAAACTATTAAAAAAAACTATAATTAGTAATAAAATAAATTTTGAATTTATTCTCTATAATCTAAATAATTTGAAACCATGTTGATTTCCAGACTTGCTTTTTGGAAGATTTTATATAGTATTATCTATGATGAGATATTAGAATATGAAAATTTTAGTGGCTTAATCGAAAGAAGGGGTAAAAATATGGTACTGTAATATTTTGAAAGTCTAATTTGATGACGTCACGGGCGGCACTTCTTAAGAAAAAGGATAGGGCAGTGCCGCCCGTGGCGTCGTAAAATAGACTTTCAATAATTTTTTAAAAATAATTCCCGGTCCAAGAAAAAATTCACAATACCATATTTTTACTCCTTCTTTCGATTAAGCCTCTAAAATTTTCATATTCTTATATCTCATTATATTCTTTATTATCTGCCACTGATATAGTTTTAAAGTTTTTAGTATATTAATTTGCAGATTAAAATTTTGTTATTGTTTGTAATTTTCGATACTTAATGAATCTTAACGAAGCTTCTAGTAAACTTTGAAGGATGTTAAAAATTAGCATTATATACCTGTAAGTTCTGTGTCTATTCAATATTACAAATCTCATCAAAATTTAACACTTGAAGAAAAGTTTATTATTAGTATCCAGTTTGAAATATAGTTGAGCTGCTGATTATTTTATTACATTACATTGCTGCTGGTTAGGTTTAGTAATGACACTAGCGAGAATGGCTAGCGAGAAACCTGCATATCTTTGTGGATAAATTTTTCGTCTCAAAAATATATGCATGTACTAATAATGAGCTATAACATTTGAATTTTATCCCTTTATTATGATATTTTGATTATCATATTTTAAATATCACCGTAATTTATACAAATTATTATAAAATCATTAAAATTGCAAAATGTCTTCAATCAGGACCGAATCTTGTTGTGTTTTTTTGTGTGTATGCGTCATTTTTACAACGTGAAGTTTGGAGAAAATTAAAAGAGTAGTTAATTTGAGTAAATTCCTTTATTATTAATGTAAATTTTAGATAATTAAGTTAATTAAAGTAATTTGAATTTCTAAGTGCTCAGAGAGATAAGTTTGAAATTGTTGATTATTTGATCCACTTTCTATTTAATTAAAATCTCATCTCCAGTGTTGCGTGATATTACACGTCTAATTCATGTGTGAACTTGTTGGAGGTGATTTGCATACACAGCAGTCTCAGCTCGATGCACGTAACATTCTCATTGCCACAACAATGACCGCCTTTGTAAGACCACAAATTTTAACTCTTCTAATTTAAATAATTCATTTTACTGTGTAATCTACTCTGAAATTGTTGTATAAAATATAAATTTCATTGTTTTGTGGTTTTCATAAAAGTAGTTATATTATGTGAGTATAAATGTATTTTATTTTAATAATACCAAACAATGAAAAACAGTAATTTAAATAAATTATATCTGCTATATGATAACTTATGCTTTTTTTATTAAAAGTTTCAATGATCGAATCCTTAATTTTATTCATTATTCCAAAGTATAGAAAAACATTCAAAAACCTCACCGAACCATGATTATACAAATTTATCATTCAAAGGAAAATACTACCTCATATTATACTTGAACTAAAACACCTTTGTTTCGTTTGGGGCTTAGAGGTTGTATTTAAAGACAAACTTAACGTGAGTAAGACTCGTAATTAAAGACCTTATGTCTGTACACATTTAAATCAACACAGACATTATATACAGCAATGAAAGCACGTATTGTACAGTCACTATAATTAATTATCACAATAAAAACTAAACATTAAAATGTAAAATGTTTTCACACATTTTACAAAGTACTGTGAAATGAATTTACTGAATTTTTGTTTCACCACAAAACTTTCTTTAAGTTTTAATTTTAAATATTCAATATTATTAATATCAATGGGGGACATTCACAAAGCACTTTAACCCCAACTTTAGCCCCAAGTTTTATCCCTGGTACTAAACATGGTGCTAAACCAGGGGCTAACCATATCTAGCTCCTAGTTTAGCACCATGTTTAGTACCAGGGATAAAACTTGGGGCTTAAGTTGGGGTTAAAGTGCTTTGCGAATGCCCCCCAATATATTTAAATCTTCTTGGTAAAAAATAAAAAATAATTAGCGGAATGTACTACAAAATATTCAAGTAAACTAAAGTATCACTAAAGTATGTTAACAAATGCAATAATATCGGTTACAAATTCACAATATGACACTTTTTGACTATTCTATCAAAATAGTTTATATTCTAAAAATGAAATTTATCATCGCAACACTATAATATATAATATACAATATAAATCTACTAATAAAATAATATAAATCTAATTTAAATATATTATATTTATTAGCACATACTCTTTTATTTTACACTGGCGCATTAGTGTATATAATGATATATACATCAATGTATGTATATGTAATGAATATATTATGATATTTGAATCAATATTTTGATTCATTAATTTTAAGATATGAAATTTTTTGCTTTAAAATTAAAACAATATTATAATTACGAGACAGCAAATTCACAATTCTTTTAGTTTATTAAACATGTAAATTTTAGAGCTTGGCATTGTTTGTTATTTAGCTGCGAAGTTAGCGTACTGCATTTGAAGCTGCAATTAGCGGAGGAGCTTTCACCTTGTTAACCATTATTAAGCAGGATTGTGGTGGAATCAATAATGGAACAGTGCCATTAGCTCAAGTACTGCATGCGCTAATTAGGATATACTTCATTAAGGATTTACTATAGAGTGCTTTCAAGTAGCAAATTAATTTTTATATCAACAATGAGAAATAATTGAAATTTATATTTACCAGAGTTTTTTTTATTAAATGAGAGGGAGAAACAAAATCTACAAAAGGTTTATTTACAACATTTCACTATATTTATTGGGCTGATTTTAATCTGGATATTACACTAATTAACCACAATCACGCATGAAAAAAAACAGTTATAGTTTGAGTGTATTTAATTAAAATCGTTGCTTTAAGAGCGCTTACTTTATTTCATTACTTTTTTTACTTTATGGTGTCGTATTTGATACAGAACTCTTTAACAATATCTAGATTAATAATAACTAAAAAAAAAAAATAGGTTAATTAACTGTAAAAGAAGATCGAAAAATAGCATAACTTTTGTTTGTATTCTTACAAGAAGTACAAATCACTGATATTTTTCTATTTCTCTCAACTATAAATCTGAGCTGAAATCTCAGCAAAAAAAAAAAAAAAAAAAAAATTATTATCAAAAAAATTTCTAACAATATTCTTTGCTTTGTAGGTTTATATCACTCCATGTATACGCACCTCAAATCTAGGATCTTATTTATGCTACTTTATTTTTTCTCGTTAGTTTTTTGACATCTAGAAAAAAGTTAGTTTTATTCATACACTATATTGGCCGTCATATTTATTTAGGAAATGCTCGGAAGTATTCGGTTTGTGTTGGGCCAATTAGATCCTTCGTTACAAACTGCCGACCAATGAACGACGAAAACTGGTTAAATGTGACACACAGTGTACTGTAGTATAGCAACAGTTGTGGGCTCTACCCTCGACAATTCATGCTCGGCGATGCAGAAACGGTCCTCGGTCACTTTGATCGGGTCACTGAACATCAGTCTCTGAGAAAATAACATATGCAGGTAGAACAAAAAAGTATCATTCCTTGTTTATTGTTTCAGTTGTAAAATATCTGACTTTAAAATAAAAAATATTTAAATCCAATGTTACATCAAAGTTGTAAAATTTATTTTGTTTTATTTATGACTTATTTTTATGAGACTTGTAGCGAATAAGCATTGACAACTTGAAGACAAGATATAAAATTGGAAATACGTTCTTTTTTTTTAATGTGATAGCTTTCAAGACTTTATAGTGGCTTGTTTGTTTTTTTTTGCAAGTCTAAGCATGCAGCCAATTACTCGTATTTTCTGAGCGCTGCAGATCACTTTTATACCTGCTGGACAATCGCAAGGTAAATAAACATAGAAGTTATACAAATATTAGCTTTCAAACAATTAATATTTTGTATTCTTAGGATCAATTAATATATTTGTTTATCTCGAGTTAATCGTCAATCTTCATTAAGGTATTTTGATATCTCTGTAATACTCTTAAATGATATTTGAATTTATTAAACACAAATAGTGTACAGATTGATACAATTAGATATAAATAAAATAGAAATAAAACAGACATATAACTACAGACACAAAAATAGTTATAGAAATAGATATATTAAAGCATAAATCAGTATGATAAATATAATTAAAAGATACATATTATCGTATTAGATATTGGGATTCAAAGAACATCTACCTTGGCATAGTCATAAATAGATTTGTTTCTAGCAACACAAACATTCAAATGGTGCAATCTTGAGTACATATTATAGTTTACAAATAAAATTAGAGTCGGCCGTATGAAATTTAGGAGTTTTACAAATTAAATGATGAAAGCCATGAACTGCTTGACAAGTTCATGACATTTTACATCTCTTTGAAGATAAAAATATTATGCTGTAACGTCATCTACATGCAGAGATAATTTAAAAAGTAGATAAAGGCAAACACAACATGACAATCATGTAATTATAATGTGATTTTAAAAGCATCAGAGGCAAAAAATTACAAATAATCTTGTGATAACTAGAAATCCTACATTTATTTGTAATAAAAATATTAATATCCTTTTTACGTCATGTGTCGAATGATGTTTCATTAGTTAGAATTTCCAGCCATATTACCTATAGGTTTAGCTGTCGTGACAAGGTTGTTTATACGCGTGCACGTCTCCCCGGGGGTTTATTTACTTTACGTGACGCGCGTGGTTCGTTGCCGGCTGACTGTCGAGTACATACATTCACCACAGTGGATGAGAATTGAATAGACAATAATGGTTGCAGTTTTTTATTTCATAATTAGAAAATATACATTAAATTATGCTTTTCTGAATTTTTTTCAGATTTTTTGGAGTGCGGGAACTAATTTTAAAAAAATATTTAAAATATCTGAATTAGGATGGTATACCTGATAGAACAACCATGACATCATCAATAGCCAATCACAGCATGACAAATGACGTCACGGTTGTCCCATCAGGTGTACCACCCAAATTCAGATATTTTAAAAATATTTTTTTTAAATTAGTTCCCGCACTCCAAAAAATCTGAAAAAATTCAGAAAAGCATAATTTTAGGTCTATTTTCTAATTATGAAATAAAAAAATGCAACCATTATTGTCTATTACGTCCAGTTCAGTGAAGCCAAAACATATGGTTTCAAAAGTACGCAATTATCTTTGACCAGAAGTCTTAGTATACGGAAGTTGTTCCAATTAATTTAAGACAATGTTTTTGCTGTTAAATTTAATATACCTTTTTAATGTATGGTGCAGTATTTGTGGTAAGGTTCAATGTTTACATTTATAAACACTCTTTTAGTATTAAATTTGTAGTATTAAATTGCTAATTTCAAGTCTTCATTGTAGTTATTACATAAAGTAACCTCTATATTAGGGAAATTAATAAAATAGAGAGAGAGAGAGAGAGAGAGAGAGAGAGAGAGAGAGAGAGAGAGAGAGAGAGAGAGAGAGAGAGAGAGAGAGAGAGAGAGAGAGAGAGAGAGAGAGAGAGAGAGAGAGAGAGAATGAGGGGTATAAATTTTTACTGTATCAAATCAATGCAAAAATTACTTGATAAAATAAGTTTATATTAGAAATCATATTTAGAAATGAACATTTGGTATGCAGATCCGATTCGTTATCAGATGGCCGTTCGATCTCAGGCACCGCCAAACTTTTCACGAATGTCGCGCGGTTGCTATAACGACATACATATAGATGCAGGCGCGGATGCAGAAAAAAAATTCGGGAGGGGCTGCCTCCATAAGGCCAATGTTAAAAAAAAAATTTGGAGTGGGGGAAATGTCTATAATACTGCCCATGATAAATCCAAAATTTCGTGGGGGGGGGGGGGGGGCTGCAGCATAGATGCTCGTACATCCGGGAGGTGATTGATGGCATCATCCATCATTTGCCGACCATCCTGTCTGAGGTTTCCAGGGTTCCTTCAGTCTCAACCAGGTGAATGCATAGATGGATTCCTATAGGCCACATAGCCGCACAAGTTTTGAAGGAATCAACAAAAATCCATGATAAGCAATAATATTGCTAGGTCGGGGGGTCCGTTCTAAATTTACCTACAAAAAAAAAATTAAAATCTGTAACTATTTTTAAAATTTTAACATCATTTTAATTTTTATAACACTCGATCGACATGATACTATATATATACAATATTATTTTTGGCCAGATAATAATACGCTCGATGTATATTTAAAACTAACATGACGTTATTTTTACGAATTTATTTACTGACAAGCATTGTGTAGTAAATTTTGTATGTTTTGTATGTTTGTTAACGTGGATATGTTATGTTTAATGATACATGTTTTTATATTTATAACATTATACATTAAATAATTATTTTACCAAAATATAAAACACAATAGTGGATATTAATCCTTATAATTTTTTGAGTATAAATATCATCATACAAAACATTTCTCATTGTTATTATTATAAGGATTATAAATATAAGACGTTTCTGCAAGATGAATTATTACGGTAATATTCGCGTATGAACAACAAGCGTCATACTTGAGTCAACGCGAATGTTCAAGTACTCGCAAAACGGTCCTCACACATTCTGTCGTTGTACGAAACAAAAGACACTTCACGGGGACTTAAACTGTCACAAATATGCTCCTTTTGTCGCTAAACAGAATACGTTTAAAATTTCATTTATTATATTGTCTCACAAATATTTAATTTGCTCTTTATACGTGATTTTTGGTGAATAAATGCAGTTGTTGTTTTTTTTTTCGGTAAAATAGTGAATAGATAGATTTTTTCTACGGCCTTTTCTACTTGACTATAATATTAAAAACGAATGTTTCTACTCGTAAATTCATGGAGCATAAAATCAAAATTTACGTTAAGTGATAAAATTAAAGAATTTAAGTGAATGGGATGAAGGTAATTATTGAAATATGAAACACGAGAAGAAAGTCACCTTATCAAAATGTTAATGATGATAGAGTGGTCTATTTTCCAGTAGTGATTAGTGGGGTGGGATGCTTTTAGGGAAATAGCCTCCCTAATTTTGTCACATGTCCATCGATGAAGATCCAGTAAACAATCCAATATAACCAGCTCGTTGTCTATTGAACTGGTTACTAAACTTTCTGTGATGGTCCTTCCACTGAAAATAATCAGGGTGAACGTCCTCTTTAAAACTACCTCACCAGCCGCCATTGTATGGGGTATGCATGGTACATTTAAAACTATGTACTGTTCACCTCTGGACAGCACGAACTTACTTCTACCTCACTTGCTAGAGCTACAGCTCCAATTATACATATTTGAAATTTTTAGTGAGGTAAGAACAATACTCAATCTATCAAAAGAGTTTTGGTTCCTCACGCTTCCATGGACTATAACGTGGTAACGCCTTCAAAGAAAGCAGGAGTAAAATTTGTGATGTTCAGAGGTGTACATTAAAATAGAACAGCTATGTTTGTTTATTTTAATACTAATTTGAAAAATTATTCTAATTGTAAGATTGTTCCAAAATTACATGATGCAAGTTGTTTCACTAAATATATTAAAGTTCTTTTTTTTTTTTTTAATTCGTTGTTCCATTTGTTGATCATTTTATATATTAAAATGATTGTTATCTTGAATGGTTTGAAACGTATGGTAAATTTTTGTTTGCTGTGGTAAAACGCAGCTACAGCAGCAGTTGTGTCTACGCAGCAAGCCACCGCGATATCGAAGGAAAGACACGGGCGAACGTGCCGCAATGCGAGCGTTTAGCAGGTGAACCCCTCCGTACAAATTAGTTCAATAATCGGAGGAAACGAGTTTCTAGCTGAAACATTGCAGAGTGGAGTTATGTTTAAAGGGAAATTAAGTACATTTTGGGGAACTACGAATGTTCTGTCTGCTTTGTTTCGATGTTTTCCCATCAGTTTATGAATGCAATTAAGCTGAGATTTTAATGATTAACTTCAGTTACTTCGGAGTAAATATTTCTGTCAAAAAGAATTGAATGAAATCAATGAAATAAATTTTAAAATTTCAAGAATTTTCCAAAATTTTATCTTTTAATCACTTCATCTCACAACAGCTCCATTGCCGGTAACTCTTGGCAGCTCCAGCAAGTTTAGTAATTTCAGGACCTACGTTTTTAGTGGGAAAATGAATGAATCAGTTGTGTGCAATAAACTGCATGATGAAGAAGGCAAAAATATGCAATTTTGTTGAACATTACAAATTTACATTCTTTAAGCTGTAAGAAGGTTATTTTAGTAAACTTTAAAATTAAAATGCAGACTATAATGGATTAATGTTTTTTATAATTAAATTGAGATAAATTGTAAATAATAAAATATCTATCAAAACGATGTATACTATGTGTACGTAGCAATTACACTGATAAAAAGGTATTTATTTTTCTTAGATATACAAGAACATATGCTCTCTCTCTCTCTCTCTCTCTCTCTCTCTCTCTCTCTCTCTCTCTCTCTCTCTCTCGTATTTAACAATTGTGATAGAACTACTCACAAAAATTTGCTTCAAAGTTGAATAATGTTGTGTCAATATTATTTGGTGCTTTTCAATTTATATACCAGGAACTAAAAGGCAAGAACGATGTTTAAAATTCATTCAAAATTAATATTATTATTTTAATTCCCACGCAGAAGATACCAGGAAGGAAGAAGACATGTTGAATATTTACGTTTTTTGATTTTCAATGTTTTTGTTTTATTTCTACTTCAGATATAATATAATATAGGAAACTTGATGCCACGCTGTATTTATTCTACTATAAATAAAATCGTTTTAAAATTTATGGTAACAATTTTTTCATTTATATATTTAGACAGTTCAATTTTAAATAAACAATATGTATTAAAATATTGTTAAAATAAATTCACTCTAAAAATGGAATTTTGATATAAATTGCTTCATTCAGTGTTAATAAAAATATGTGTATCAAAAAATTCAAATATTTTTTAATATATTACATATTATGTAGATGATAGAAAGTCATAATTTTGCGCTGCTGAGCTACACTTAGATACAAAACGATCGATACCCCTGCTCTGTTTGTGGACGTTGTCTTGCAAAATAGATGTGTGGTAATTATTAAAAATTAGTTAAAAATTTACGTAATATCAACTCATCCTTTACACGTCTAAACCTAATTTTCTTAACACGTATTTTTACCTCAAAAACACATCTTATTTCTTCTTTACTCAAAGCAAAGAATTAATAGATATTAATTCTTTGCTCAAAGTGAGGATGATACATAAATTTTGTCAACATTTTAGTTTCAATAAGAGGAAAGAAGACGTAATCTTGCGTCTTTTCCCTTATTCTTTGCTCGGAAATGATGCAAAATATTGGGAAGACAAGGACATTATAAAAGTGAATAAAAGATTAAATTTATTTCAACTCAGGTGCTTTTTTACTTAAAATTTATTTATTTATTTATTTATTTATTTATTTATTTATTTATTTATTTATTTATTTATTTATTTATTTATTTATTTATTTATTTATTTATTTATTTGTTTGTTTGTTTGTTTTTTTGTTTGTTTGTTTGTTTGTTTGTTTGTTTGTTTGTTTGTTTATTTATTTATTTATTTATTTATTTATTTATTTATTTATTTATTTATTTATTTATTTATTTATTTATTTATTTATTTATTTATTTATTTATTTATTTATTTTATTGATTTATCCCAAAATACATACATATATTATAATATACAGAAAATATAAAAATTTTAAATATGCATCTCTCTTGAAGCTCGTCAGGCGATGGTAACGTCCGTGGATTCCCGAGGTGTATACAATCAATGATTCTGTGTGTGTGGAGCTCACGAGAGAGATATAAACCAATTTGGGTTGACGTCGACTATCGCACATGATATAGCTGTGTCTGGTGTTTTTTGTTGGAGTCCATGAATATGGTAAAACTTTTAAAATTATTAGTTATAGTCTTCGATTCTGGGCAACATTTACTTCGCCATGTATTTTACATATTTTATTGAATATAAAATCATAAAATATATGAGTTTTTGTATATAATTTATATATATATATTAAAATTATATTATAGCTTCATGTTTTATAGAGTTTCTATATAGTGTATTATTTCAGTTGTTAAACTATTACTTTACATATTTAAAATCTGATAGCAAATTGGTCTCACTATTAAATATAATAATATATAATTTTTTTCATTAAATATAGAAAAACAATTTGCTACAAAGATTAAAAATAATTTATTCCTATTCATGTAATATAATATATGCTACAGTTTTCTAATATGATATACAAATATTAAATATGATTCTATATATTAATCAATTCATAATAAATCTTGTGAAGTACAGAGCATGTACAAGGAACAGTGTTTTATTAATTTGTTAAGTAATAAAACAAAATTAAATTCTTAATTTATTAATTAATTTAAGTTCTTAAATTTTAATATAAAACTCTCAAATCATTGAAAAGTTTAATTTAAAAAGCAAAGTACAATATATACCATTCAACATAAGGAAAAATTCATTATTCATTTTATAAACGTTGTCTGGTGTTTACGGAGTCTTTTTCAAGACTTGTCTGAACCATCCGGCCTCTAATTCATTCTGCAGTAAATGCAATTTGATTATACAGAGGATTTTTCTTCAGGACGTGGATTGCACGCTAGAGTAGCGCCAAATTAGAACTGTAGGCGTGTGATTGCAGTCTCTAGTACGGAAATGAAAGTAAGCACGTGCCAGCGTGTTTTTACATACGCGTGCTAACTTTTAATATAATTAACGAAGGTCTTGAAGAGTAATTTACTGCAAAACTAAATATAAGAAGCGATATATTAGTATAATACTAATTTTAGTGTTTAAGTATTAGTATGTTTAGTATTTTTAGGCAGCACCATATAATAACTGGCAGCACTGTTATATTTTATATTTTTATGTATAAAATTGAGTATTCACTGTGATCATGGTTTATAATATATAAAGACAGATTTAATTATTGTGATTCGAATAAGACAAAATTTTAATGACTAATTGACTTAACAATTAACGTAAATATAATTCATGTAATGTTAAGGGGAAATTAATTGAGCGGTTAATAGATTAAGCAAATGTTACAATCTGTGGTAGAGGATATGCCAAGGTTTGTCCCGCAATTAACTGTAAGGGTTTGTCTAATTACCCCTCGCCATATGTAAAGTAAGGGTGTGTGTATCTGATCCCTTGCATAGAGTACGATCTGAATGGTCAATCGTGCTGGAATATGAAAACTGTAACGTTTTGTATTATGTGCTATTTATTATGTACAGTTTCTTTATTTGAAAATTTTGCGTCAATGAATTTATCATGGTAAATATAGTTGAATGTAATACTATCACTATTGATCTTTCTCGTGTTACGATACCCGACTTCTGGCTTGTCTGTTTGCATACTTGCTTGAGTACATTGATGATGTTAATATTTAAAAGAAACAAACATGCCTTTGTACGTGACGTCAGATTGGAAGTTTCAACGATCATTGGCATCCTTGTTGGTGGAGCTATGTATGTATAAGCATGAGACAAAATATTAAAAAAATTATTTAAAAGTATATAAAGAAAATATTCAAACTTCTGAGGTGAGCAAAAGTTTGTAAATTTAATTTATAACATTTTGTTCACCTTACCTTTTTTATTTTCATTTTAAAGAATTTATGATATTAATTTTTACTATTTTGGCTGCATGCAGAATTCTCTAAAACTCCACTGTCATGGCGGCCTGCGCGCGCATGTTTGCACTCATCTCTGTAAAGTAGACTGTGTAGCTCATGCAATAACCTTATTAGTTATTATATATTACTTACCTATAGAATATTTGAAAATGAGAATGAGTTTGTAGTTAAAAAAAGTTAGTTTCCGTTCTAATATCTTTGCAATAAAATTATATCATATAATATAATCAGTAATAAAAGGAGAGAAACTATAACTAGTATGCATAATACACAGCCTTAAATTATTATCATTATTTAAAATGAATAATAAAAATGTAATATTATTTGTATGTCATGTTGATAATCTGATAATGTGTGTATGTATATCATGTGTGTGTGTGATCGTCGTTTTTTTTTTATATATTAAATATTTGACTTGATCCATATTGTTAATTGTACAACCAGTTGTTCGAATAAAGAAAATATTACATAACATGTGTACAGTATAACGCGGGACAGCTTGATCATTTTATATCTGCCTAATTTGCTATATAGCTTCAAGACAGGGAAATTGGGAAATCAATAGAGGCTTCAAGTAGTGTTCCCTGATGGGAAACCATAAGCCACCATGTTAGAAGGATCTTTCAATAATGAATTATTATTATTTTTTTTTTAAACTCTTTTATGCCAAAAAACATATCAAGAATTCCAGTTTTTTTAACAAAGGTTTGGATAGGACCGTAGAAACACCGTAAAATCAGCCAACTGAAGCTTCTAATAATTGAATTTTCAGAATAGAGTTATAATTAAAGTGATTAAGATATTATTAATGCCTTCAAATTAGAAACTGATATAAATCACATATAGAAATATAACAGAATCACACAAAAATTTAAATTATAAAACAACGCTAAAATATTAATGCATAATTTAAAGAAGTGAAGGCTAAAATAAACACAATCGGACGTGATTTGCGTACCTTAGGGAATATTCCAATGTCAAGTTAAATTCTTTCCAGAGAATTGGAAGTTCCGTACAAAATTCTCCCTGGAGTTCCGTGCATTATTTATCTCACGTCCATTATGTGACGTCATAGTTTCATGAAATATTGAAATTTAATATCATAATGTTCATTTTTAGTAGCCCTGGTGCGTCCAATCTTGGTTATTTATTTCATTTATATAAAAATATAGAGACTTATTTTATTATCCTTCTAAAACGGACTTATTATTTGAATTTATTTGTAAATGTGTGACTCGTACCATGTTATCCTCCCTCCCTAAAATCAAAGTTTTTTTTTTATAAAACAATTATTGTTAATTATACAGATTTATATACATTGCATGATAACTTCCAATTACTGCAATTACATATTATGCTCCATTGTATTTACAGTTCCCTTTAATATATATTATAAATATAATTGCTTCCAATTATTAAAACATGAATATTTTTTCTAATAATTCTAATAATAATAATTGTTTTAATGAAAAGAAAAAACTTTTTTAAAAAATAATAATACTGGAGTTTTCTGTGGTTTAGTGAAGAACTTTCGTCTAACAATGCATCAAATTTATCTCAAAGCACGTGCGTAGTAATTTGGTCACGCAGCCCCTAAAGGCCTGACAATGATGATTAATTTAAATAAAAGTTAAAAGAGAGAAAACACGATGATAAAGAAAAGTTTCAAAACTTATTTTTTTTCCTCAGTTGCTTTTTAAAGTACGTGTCTGCTATAAGAAATGAATGAGACTCCGTAGCTCAAAGTTTTATGATAGATGCTTGGTCCTTTGTTACTGCTTGATTGTTGACGTCACTGTATTATGTAACAATTGTGATCAAAGTTTATAAAATACATTAGAGATCAGATTATGTTTAGGGGCACATTAAGATGATATAAGGAAAGCATGTTTATGCAGGGGATGGCTGTTACCTTGTAATAAAAAGTTCTAATTAGTCACATGCAGTAGGCAGAATAAATTTTCTTCTTTTTTTATTGTTTGCTATATTTTTCTTACTTCTTCAGTATTAAACAAAATTTAACTTTATTTAAATTTTGTTCTGTGAGTAAGCCATTTATAAAAATTTATTTAAAAAAAAATACCGCTGATTTAGCTTACATTTTATTACCATCATATTTAATAGTACTTGATTTGACTCCTTGGTGCTAACAATATGTTATAGGACCGACAACACAGGTGTAAATTAAAATCAAATGTACTTGGAAATAAATAGCAAGGATGCAATTAAAAAAAAATAATTACTGTTTATATTGCAGCGTTATAATTATTAGGTAAAAACGATAAAGGTAGCAGTATAACTTGTCATTTGCAATACCTAACAATTGATTTCTCGTATTCTCTTTTGATCAACGCGCTAAATTAACATTGACTGCTAATATTAGATAAAACATTATTTTAATATTTTAAAAGTATCATGTTTCATTTTGAGAATTAAATGAAAAAAATATAATTAATTACATTTTTAATGTTTAATGGCTAATATTTTGCATAATGATTTCAAATATTAATATTTATACTCATTAATGACTTTGATAACTACCAAATTACTCTACAAAATGTAATAAAAAAAATCGAGATAGACTGCGGACACAATAAAAAAATTACATTGATAGACAAATTTATTTCATATATGTGCCAAAAAAGCTGAAATATTCTCTTTATTTTATTTCAAATGATTGTAGCTATACTGTCAATGCACTCCAACTATATCTCCGTTCTGACTCTGTACTGTGTGTAACTCTCGCCTGAAGTTTACGAGTCAATGGAGAAAACTCAGATGTTATTACGTACCTTGCTCTTACCTGTACGTTTCCACCACGGACCATTTGATATCATTTCACTGCAGCAAAACAGCAACATTTGTACTAAAACCATCATAAAAAAAGAACACGAACATTGAATCCAGCAGCAAAAAGTAATTCCATTTTAGAACCACTTTCGTGGGAAAATCTAGTTACTTTTTTTTTATGGATTCAAATAGAAAAAAATAAACTTGTTTTTATTTTCACTCTCGCCTTAAAAAAAAAAAGAAATGTAAATAGCTTAAAATATATTTTTTAAAAACTTGTTATACTTTTTTTTTTTTTCCTCGACGTAGGAAAAGACTCTCACTTAAACGTATCAGTTGACGTCACAGAATTGGAATTTTCAGCAAGTAAAGGAGAAATAATTTTATCAAGGGCTCTTACTCTACCCTATTTTGTAGAAAAAGGGGAAGGAAAATCTTCCCTCCTCTCAAATTTACTTCTAAGACGCTGAGGTTTTCCTTCGTATTAGGAGGTGACCCCCCTCGAGGGCGCACAATCAGCTGAGGCGACACTCGGGCACGCACTCGAGTGTGACGTCACGAGGGGGGGGGGGGGCACTTAGCCGCAGGGACAACAGGGACCTGCAGCGAACCTGTAATCAACTTGGGACTCCCTCTCTCTATCTTTCTCTCTCAATATGGACTGAAAATGTGAGAATATCTTTTTAGAAGTTAATATTAGCTTACATTTACTATAAAATTATAAATTAAGTGTTAAAATTTTTCATAAAAAATATCATTTAATTAAGTTATCTTAAGAATAATGTTTTACATTATATTATAAGAGACACAAATTATTAAGTTTATAAACTTTGGATTAGATTCCATTTTATATAACTTTTATGTTCTTTGTTTCTATTAAAATTTGTAATGTATGTTCTATGGGTGCTGGGTAACAATTTTATTTAGGACTGAGGGGCCGCAATATATATTGCATGGCGTGCCTGCAGATAGTAAAAAATGCATTAAATTCTGTCCTGCGTTCTGTCTAACGGTACCCCATTAAATAATTATATATTTTTATTGAACGTTCTGTAATTTAAGTTGGCACCCCTGAATCGTCGTTAATAAAAAGGATAGGACAGAGACGCCTGTTGACGCCTCCAGAGGGCGTGGCAGCACATTTAATAATTATTTAAAAATAGTTCTGGGTTTCAAAAAAATCTGGAAAAAATCAGAGTAGCATAATTTGGTACCTTCAATTCATTTCTGTAATAAAAAATTTTCATGTAGGTTGTCCATTTTGCATTAAAATACCGTTATGATATCACGTACTGAATACTTATATAGATGGCAACATATGATTGACAAAATTAATTAAAAGACTTGAAACCAAACGAGCGTAGGCGAGTTTACACCCCACCCCTAGTTTCATTATAATCAGAGGGCCGTATTATATTTATTAGTTCCTTTGTTGCCTAAAATTTGAAGACATTTGGCCATTCTAAAAAAAAAAAAACATATGTTAACACATAGGGACTTTATTACCTAGGTTGTAATATGAAAAGACGTACGCAAGGCTTATTCACAGTTATCAGTCAAGTCAGTAGCTATCTCAGCGATGTAGTTCATCTCCTTAATTACTTGATATGAACAACAGCCGTCTTTATTAAAACAGTTCCTCCATTCACTCATGCTTCACGAAAAACTTCATTTTTATTAAAATCGTTGGATTTGAAATCCTAGTTGAAAAAAAATCAGCTTTATCTTGTTGTTATATTAAATACCTGCAATATCAGTAGAATCTATCCTCCCAGATCCCATTGAATGTACTTACTTTTGAAAGAACAGGTAATTTTCACCTAGATACAAGTTTTTCAAGAGCAAATTATAACATTATATATTATGAAGAAGATTATTTACTACAGGGATTTTCAGCAATAATTTAATTTACATATACATGGAGTGAGTAACTCTAAAAAAAAACATTAATTTTGAATAGATGCCAAATAAAATAATATACATATATATATATATATATATATATATATATAGCTACAAAACAACTTTATCTCACATGAAAATACCCAAGTAGCTGTGTTGTGAATTTAAATATTACAATTATATATTTTATTATGGCACGTTTTTAACATTAATTTCAACTTCTTATGTTAAAGTATTATGTAGAAAATTATGTCGTTAACTCCATAATTTGTAATAAAAAATCTCATCACATCATATATATTTTTTTGTTTGTTTGTTTTTTAAAACAATTGAAAAGATGACAATGTAGTGTAGAAAACATATAGAACTGGGAAGTATTATAATGTTTTGTTGTGTTTTGAGAATATAATAAAATATATTCACTCCACGTATTCAATAAAGCCTTTATTAATCCAGTAATGCAGCATTGATAACCTCCATTAGCGAATGTATAAGACGGATAAATGGGCTACATTTCACGGTTGAATGCCTCTCGCATACTAATCTAAAAAGCACTCGCTTGGAATCGTTCCTACTGTACTAGAGGTATATATATGCAGGCGAATGCAGTAAGGCAGAAACAGCTTTGCAGAGTATGTGCTTTAATCCAGTAGCTAATTAGCGCCTGTAAAAAGAAAAAAAAAATAGCTTGTTAAATATTTGTAATATAAAATTAAAACGCTTGAAAATTGACTTAAGGTAGAGATAACGCCGAACAGCTGATCGACGTAATGCCCTTTGATTAACATGTAAACCTTGGCAAATTGACAAAAATTCTGAAAATTTTTTTAGAGGCAGATATTAGTGCCTAAAAGCCATAGAAAAAATTTCAAAACGATTTAACGAGCTGATTTTTTTTAATTAATTTTTATAATTTTCAGCATAGGGCTTTCCCATGGAGAGCCAAACTAAAAAATTAATTTAAAAAAATCGGCTCGTTAAATGTTTTTGAAACTTTTGCTATGGCTTTTAGGCACTAATATCTGCCTCTCAAAAAAATTTCAGAATTTTTGTCAATTTGCTAAGGTTTACATGTTAATCAAAGGGGATTACGTCGAACAGCTGTTCGATGTTATCTCTACCTTAATGAAAAGTAATGTTTGACTTTCATTAAACTTTTTATTTTATGAAAACAACCTTACGTAAAGTTTTAAGAATAAAGAAAAGGGAAACTTTAATTACCTTGATTTTTAACTTTTTACAATGCAGTAGCTCACTATTTTATTACATTTCGTACCTTATATAGTGAGCTAATTAGTAATTAATATAATATATTATTATATTGTGTGATTCAACGTAACCATAAAATTTTGTAATAATTATAACTGAAACACAATTTTAATATTGAAAGAAATAATTCAATTTTTGTTTCTTGTAATTTTTTTGTAATTTTGTATATTAAATTTATTTTGCTCTATTTTTTTAGAGCGATATAATAAGAATTAATATATTAACAACTTCTTGATTGCAAAGATTATTTTTATAAATTATAACAAAATACTAAATGCATGATCCACACGACATCGTTGATCGTGCTTGTAGCTTTAAAAAGGTTGTGTGTTTGAATATCGTGTAAAAAGGTACATAATTTGAATAATTATTTCCAACTTCAATGGTTATAGTTAATGAATGAAGCATGAATATCTTATTTATAACAGGCAAACTAATTGATTTTTTTTTGCATCGTTTTCTTGTAAAACACTTAATTTAAGTTAAATTAATTAATTTTTTGCGTTTAATTAAATAAACTTTCCAATGTAATTCTAAACACATTATTCATTTCTATTGCTTGTTTTATGATATTGTCTCACTGTCTATATGGAAACATGAAGCAGTAAAGAAAAAAATAATCAAATCCTGAATAATTCGAGGTGTACATAATTAAATTTAAAAAAAAAAATAAATTATTAAAATAGCAATATTAAAAAATTATTTACAAATAATATATATTTGATATTATTAATACCTACATTGATTATAGTTATCTTTCCCGATTAAAAATTTGTTAGCATCGGTGCTGCCTTCATTTGTCATTTAAATTACATTGCAGATAATTTTTTTAACTATCGTTAACGTAGAAGGTATAGAATTTCATGAATATAATTTTTATAAATTTTATTATTATCAGGGCAATAAGGTATTAGTTACTATAAAATATCGTATTTTTGTAACTATTTAGTAAAGTCATTTTATGGCAACAATACAAAAAAGTAAACAATAATATTAAAAATTTCAAAAGTTCGTTACACTTTTACAACAATTCAGTAGTTTGATTTCAATATTAAACATTTGAATTTTTCCACTAATTTTTAATTAATAACTGTTTGTAAATCTGTGAATCAAGACAAGCCGTGACTAATTACCGACCTAAGTTACAAGCGATGTTCTCGATGCTACGTGGGCTTGCCCGCTACCTGGGGCCTCCTTTCTCCTCCGTGGACGAGACCAAGTCACTGCGCTCCAAGCTGCACGAGCAGCAGGCCGTCTCAGACCGACTGCAGGAGATGTTGATGACGCAGGAGCTCGAGCTACAAGACAGCCTGGCCAAGCTTCGCTCTCGAGAGCTCGACGTGGCCACTGCCTGCGAGGAGCGCGATCACCTGGCCCAAGAAAACACCAAGCTGCGTGGCCAACTGGCTGAGTTGCTGCGTGAGGCAAATCTGCTTAAGACGACGCTTGATCTGCGACAGGCCGAGTACGAGGACGCTAAGCGCGAGCTGCTCAAGAAAAACCAGCATCTTATGTGTGACCTCCGAGCCAACGCCGCGGAACTACGGGCTTCTCACGAAACCAGAGAGCAGCTGGAGAAGATACGTGCCACTGAGGTTGTTGACATGAGAGGCAAGATGTACCAACACGAGGCTCGCATTTTGGCCTTGACAGACGAGCTGCACGCCAAGGAGGACGAGATCGCCCAGCAGGGGCTGATACACGAGGGCGAGAGGCAGCAGCGAGACAAGTTTAAGGTCAGGGTTGACGAGCTGACCGAACAGCTGGAGAACGAGCGTCGACGTGGCGAGGCTGAGCGGGCGACGAGCGGCGAGCAGAAAGCCGAGGTGGAGGGTCTGAGACAGCAGGTGCAGCAGCTGGTCGCGGACAAGGAGGTGGCAGATGAGGAACATACCAAATTACAAACTATGCTTGAAAGAAAAGATACAGAAATAAAAAATTTGGAACTTGAAATTAAAAAGCTGACAAGTGACAACAAACAAAAGGATATTCTCTTAGATTTTCTAAAAGAGGAAATTGAGAGTTTAGAATTAGCTCGCAATAATCAGACTGGTGATAAGACATCTTGCCAAGACGAGTTTGAAGAGCCAAGTGAGGAGGAGCCAGGCTCGGACGAGTCTGGAGATGAGAGTGGTTTTCAAACTTGCCGCGGCCACTATAAACATCAATTACCAACTTGTGAGCGCCAGAATGAATGTGCAGATTCACAAGGCGTGGAGACTCAGAATTTGACGCCTCGTGAAGACCATGTTGAAATTTCACACGCAGAACCACCAATCACGACACGGCTTTGCAAAGACGATGAAAATTTTGAAATTTCCCGTGCAGACCCACCAATCACGAAACAGCTTTGCAAAGACAATGAAAATTTTGAATTTTCCCACGCAGATCCGCAATTTGCAGCTGCTCTGAAGGAGCAGGAGAAATTGAACAAGTTGGTGCTAGGGCTGTAAATTTTAACCGGTTGATTAACCATCCGGTTAAAACCCCACGGTTAATCGTTTTAATAAAACACTGTTACTCGAGGATACGGTTAATTTAACCATTTAACCGAACTTCGATTAAAATTAAAAATTAACCGATAGTCAATTTTAACCGTTTCTAGCCGTGTCATAATTTTAAGCACTTTAAACCGCGGTTAATTTTTTTTAATAATTTTTTTAAATGCAAAAAAATTAATTGACACATCGTGAACTGTGAGTAAATTTTCAGTTAGGTTAAAATAGAATTGCACTGATGGCACTAATTGCTAATAAAGCACGTACAATTTTTTTTTAAATTATAACTATTATAAGTTTATTCAGTCTGTTTGCAGAAAATAATTTATAATATATATAACTATTTCGGCATGAATATTTATACTTTTCTTTTTGTACTTTTTAAAATAATTAATACATTAGGTGAACGTTTTTGCATACCGTATCAGATAAGATCTCGTAAAAAATTAACTTTTCAAAACTTTTTTTATATCTTTATTTTTTTTATCGTTATATTGAACCTTGAAGGAAAAAGAATATTGAACTATATTCAGTTATGTATGCAATTGTATTAAATATATCTTAATTTAACGTGATAATTGTCAAAAAATAACCGATGGCGCAGAGTAAGCCGTTTCGGTTAAATTAACCGATCAAATAAATTCAAATAATTAACCGATCGAATAAAATTAACCGATAACGATTATACGGGTTTTTTAATCGATCAAACATTTTCAGAATTCTGAGCGGTTTTTAATCGAACTTCGGTTTGATTAAAAACCGGTTAAAAGTTGACGGTCACCGGTTAAACATTTTTCTCGGTTATTTACAGCCCTAGTTGGTGCATCCCCCTAAAGGCATCCTCAAGAAACCCTAGACGTTAGGGGAGTGAATCAATGTGCTTAATACACTATTTTTTACACACTATTATTAAGCTGGATTTTTAAATTTTATTGAAAGCCTTTTAATTTATTTTAAATGATTATTTTGTTGGTTATTTAGTTTTAATAAAATATTTAAAAGAATAATATAATGTAATATTTTCTTATTATTTATTAATAATTTTAAAAAAAGTAAATTATAAAGAAGACATAACAAAAAACTAGTAACATAATAAATTTAGTATCCTTTTAAATAAAAGCTTCTGTATATTATTTCCATTATTGTAATTCCCAATTTGCATGCTTACAATTAGCAGAGATTAATTATGAACGACAGGTAATTAATGCAGGTTTCGCTCTGCTGCAGTGTTATTCACCGACTACTGAACTGGGAATATATCGACCTCGTAGACACTAAATCAAATCAAACGTAATTTATGATGCTGTCACTTTAACACACTGTCGTTATGCATCTCAATACATTGCACAATCAGGTGCATACAGATTAGTTACGTACAGTTGTAGACAGTCGATATATTACATGTCTATTTTACTGTGTTTGTTTAGACAAAGAGAGGCAAATTTTTCATTTTTATTAAGGGTATATGTCTTAACTTCACCATATGGAGTGTAGAGGTTTTACAATTATAAAAGCAAGGATATTGTTTTACCTGATCCGAAGTATACAATCAAGTATAAAAAATGTATAATTTTCGTCATGACTTCTCTAAATTAAGATAAAATGTTTACAAATATTTCAATTTATGATATTTAATTTTATGATCATGCTTGGTATTAATTAATGTATAAAATAAAAACTGTCGAGAAGCACATCTTGATTAATTCAGTAACATTAAGAAAGTCATGTATTTTTTATATAAACTTCAGATTTTTAATTTTCAAGCCACCTAAGAGAAAGTGATGATAAAAAAATGT
The DNA here is from genome assembly GCA_949825025.1 of Siphlonurus alternatus. NCBI lineage: Eukaryota > Metazoa > Arthropoda > Insecta > Ephemeroptera > Siphlonuridae > Siphlonurus > Siphlonurus alternatus. The sequence continues at coordinate 31,961,233 of OX463782.1, forward strand.
TACTTCTTTGAATCATACGTACCTCGAAGCTGCAGTAGTTAGTTAAACTTGCTTGTTAGTACTACCCCGAGGTGTAAACGTGTATTAATTCTGCGTTAATTAAGTCGTGTATTTGAGCTCTTTCAGTTAACTTACAGCAAAATATTTAAAGAACTAAAAACAAGCCGGCTAGAATATCATTTAATGTCGTAGTGAATTAAGAAATATTAAGCTCAACATTATTCTTTCCATTTCCTCTTGAGAAAAAAAAAAGTGTTTCGAATTAATTGTCTTTTAAAAGAGTTGCCAACTTTCTAAGAAAAAAAATGGAACAATATAAAGTTATACTATAATTGAAAAAGTTAAAAAAAAAGGTTTTGAATTTTTTAAAAGTGAAAACAAAAAATATTATAATATACCAAAGCTTGCAAACAATAAAATTACTATTACTGTTTAAGCCTGCTGGACTTAGCTTTTTAAAGTCGGACAACTACAGTTTATGATAATGGACAACATACATGAAAAAAATTTATTGCAGAAATGAATAAAGGGTACCAAATTATGCTACTCTGAATTCTTTCAGATTTTTTTGTGACCCAGAACTATTTTTAAATAATTATTGAAAGTGCGGCCACGCCGCCTGGAGGCGTCAATAGGCGTCCAGTCTCTATCCTTTTTATTAAGGCTGCAGAGGTGCCAACTGAAATTACAGGACTTTTAATAGTTATTTAAAGATAGTTACGGGTCTTAAAAAAATCTGAAAAAATTCAGAGTTAACTTTACTCAGATGCCTAGCTTGTCGAAATCTGAGCAAAAGCTAGGGAAGCATAACTTTTTATTATGCTCTTTTCTTTAAGGTAGAGATAACGCCGAACAGCTGATCGACGTAATGCCCTTTGATTAACATGTAAACCTTAGCAAATTGACAAAAATTCTGAAATTTTTTTTAGAGGCAGATATTAGTTCCTAAAAGCCATAGAAAAAATTTCAAAACGATTTAACGAGCCGATTTTTTTTAATTAATTTTTTTAATTTTCAGCATAGGGCTTTCCCATGGAGAGACAAACTAAAAAATTAATTTAAAAAAATCGGCTCGTTAAATGTTTTTGAAACTTTTGCTATGGCTTTTAGGTACTTATATCTGCCTCTCAAAAGAATTTCAGAATTTTTGTCAATTTGCTAAGGTTTACATTTTAATCAAAGGGGATTACGTCGAACAGCTGTTCGACGTTATCTCTACCTTAAATGAATGGATACTATTTTTAAAACAAATTTTTATCAATGTTCCAGGATTTAAAAATGAAAAATATTTTAAATTTATTTTGTTTTAATTTTATGTAAGTAACTATAACGTTTTTTGAAAGATGTGTAAAAATGTATAACAATTAAATTAAAGTATTAAAGCTTTCTTTATAATAATAGCTTCATGCTATTCCTGACCGCCATTCTCTCACGGAATTACATGCGAGCTTGTCTGTCCTAAGTGAATGACGTGTGATGAGGGTTCAGACCATGACCGCGGGCGGCGCTGCCGTCACTCTGACGTGCATGAACCCTACATACATTTTCTAACAAAATTCTATGGTCTGAGAAACAGAAGGTAACACACTGGAAAATACGGCACTACCTCTCATGTATTTTAAAGAAGAACTCTGCAAAGAAAAATAAATTCTCAATTAAAATTACAGTAATTTTTTACTTGAATTCTTATCTATTTCCGCTGAGGATCGAGAATCTTATAAAATTATGTATTTAACAATGTTGGCTTTTCTCTAAAACATTGAACACGAAATTATCTACATACAATATAAAATATTTATGTGTAGTTAAATTTTGTATCTTCAACACGTTTACGTTCAAAACATATCAATGCATATTGTCTTGATAGAACATTCAAAATTTATAGCAAATATTTTACTACAGCATCATATTTTTACTGCTGTAGTATACGTTATCTATATTATATCACATAATGGAGTGTAGATACCTAAGTCATAAATATAGCAAATAAACATGAAAATGTAACAAATAAAAATTTTCAAAGTTGAATCTTTAAAATAAAGTGCTTATTTTACATTATAAATATATAATAAGTTTTCTGTTACACAAAATGTTATAGTAACGATTGCAAAATTTTCCAAAATTCTATGTGCATTTTTAAAATTATTTAAAACGTTGTTTTTATATAATACTATAAATATATTATTATATAGCCTATAGGTATTACACGATACATTTTTACATACAATTTTTCCTTACAAGGAAATTTCGTCCCTATACAAACAAATGTAGTTGGAATTTTCTTGTAAGGAAAAATTGTATGTAATAATTAGAAAAATTGTGTCGTGTAATATCGGCTTAACTACAGTGGAAAACGGAGTTACATCGATTTTAAACTCACTCGTCACAGTGAAAAGCCATCTTATTTCTTGTCTGTCATGAACTTTATTATTAAATTTTCATCTTTGGTGGTCACTGATACTATATTAATAGAGCAGTAGGATTTTGTTTTATTTATCTTTTTATACAGTTTAAAACTGTTGAGTCTTTACAGAATAGTTTTAATATCAAAATAGTAACGTAAAGTGGCCTCAAGATTTAAAAAAAAAAATTAAAAAAATACTGACTATTATATTTGTTTTCAATGCAATTTAATGCTTGACAACATCCGAGAGTCTTTAAAATGCACAACCGGACAATTGACGCAGTTGTTATATTGTTATTCTATAGCATCCGATTCGTAATTCATGAGTTCGATCCTAGGCATCGCCAACCTTTTGGTTGTTTAAAAGAGGAGAACCGCTTCAGCTTTTATATATTTATAAATAATGTAAAAAAAAAATGTACCCCAAAAAAATCATCACCTTCCGCCGTCTATATTTGTTCCGGCCGGTTCCACGGTTAACAAGCCCCAAAATCTGCGGCGCCAACCGTCAAACTGGCAGGAACAAGCAACGGAGGATGATGATTTTTTTTTTGGTACAATGATTTCTTTTTTACATTATTTATAAATATATAAATGCTGAAGCGGTTCCCCTCCTTTAAGAACTTTTTTATTGCATCCGGGATGTGATTGATGGCATGATGGCATGCTTCATCAACTGTTGATCATAATGAATAACATAAATGAGGTTTCCATAGTTTCTTCAGCCAAAATTAGGTGAATGTTACAATGCTGCATGGAATGAATTGTTTACCCGGTTTGGATGGGATACCCACAAAATCATAATCATTTCTAGTTTTTTACGAAGAGCCGGGAAGTTCAGATATATATGTAACCATGCATGCTATACAGGTATATATACCCCCAGTTCCATAAAACGTTCAGGGTTCAGTCAAGAAAGGGGAAAAAAATGCAGAAGAACACGCTGGGGGCCGAACCCCCGGCCTGCTTACACCACTTCCATCAAGCCTAACACAATCAAAGTGTCGACACCAAAGTTAGACTTGGTGAGAGGGATATAATACGTTTACCTTTCAAACTAATCTTGTTTTACTAAATTCAATTAATTCTTAGTCAATTAGATTACTTTGTTATTTACTTTAAATGAACAAATGAATATTTATTTTTAAAAATTTTGAATTTATGTAAATTAATATTGTAGTATATTATGTTAGTACGATACTTTACAAGTACAGTATTTTCGTTGTTATTAATAACTAACCTTGTACAAAATGTAAAATCATAATTATTGATATCCAAAAAGCAGATCTATGATACCATTTTATTAATTTTAAATATAAGGATTATTCAAGAGTTTTATTTTTGCTACCTATTTACTATATTATATTACTGAAAAGTTACCTATATTTTTATTTTAAAAATAGGTTAAAATATGTTTGCAAAGTTTTTAAAATTTTTTATTTTAGAGTAAATAATTTTTAAAAATTGAATCTGTATATGAAAGGTAATATAAGAATTTAAAATCAATCACACCTAATTTTTACATTCCGTATGAAAAATATCAATTAATCAAAACTCAATCAAAAAGAAAATAATGAAATATCAAAAGTTATATTAGAAAAATGTGAGCCCCGGAGTTCTATCAGATTTCCTGGACAAAACATCAATTTGGTAGCGAAGTCAATTTTTGTGGCGCTGCAGCGCCGAGGGACGGAAATTGCGCTGCGGAGGAGGAGGGGCCACGTGGAAATTGCTCTTCTTCCCCCAGGAGGAAGGGCGACACTTCTCGACAGGTCAAACAGCTGACAAGCGTCATGCGCTCTAATCTGAGCCATGGACACCGTGATAAATGTCAGTGATGACCGGAAAAAAAGCCAAGGAAAACTCGGTGCTCTTTTCTTGGAAAAAAATAAATAGAGAGGATAACATGATTTGTAGAGAAACGAACATGTAACAAATTTTCAGCTTTGATATACTACTGTTTTGAGGTAAGTTCACATGGGAAATTTAGCAAATGCACTTGAGTATTCTACCATAGACTTTGAAACTTTTCATTATACTAACAACAAACGCTGCGCTGCAATATTTGTTGGATATTTTCCATTCCGAGAGTTATGGCAGCTATATTGACAATTCCCTCGTGTCTCACAGTTAATTCATTTCTCTTGTTTCATCTCCAAACTACGTATTGTGGTGCATTATACAAGTCAAATCGACGTTCAAGCAATTATCTAATTGCATCTGTCTATGTCCTGAACTGGAATGCATTGATTTATAATAGAAGAAAATAAAGGTAATATTTGAAATAGTCTTGATTCATGATGTGGATATAATATTATACACTTTTACATATTAATAATATTGCAATTTTCATGTAATTTCTATCCACCTCAATTTCGTTGCAATAATATATCACAACAACGTATATTATGAAAATGTTATTAATTTATTAAATGAAATTTTATTTTTATTTTTGCTGTTCAATCCATTACAACTTTATTTATCTTTTTGCAAATTTGATTACTTTAAATTCAATGAATTGAGTATCTATTTAGTTCTGTGAAAAGTTTACATTTTACGGACACTATTTGATTCAATTCACTGAAATAAAAGTAACATTACGAGTATTACTTAATGTAACGTAATTAAAACTTTAAACAGTATTTAATTACCCCGTAAAAATCTACTTGTATAAATATATATAAGAATTACAATCATGTTATTCTACTGATTTATGTTTAAATACTTGAAATGAGAATTTATTGTTTCAATTAAAATAATCTCTAGAAGTATTTTTATTTTATTTGAAATAAATTTAGTTTTTTTTTTCTTTCGTTAATCTTACTAAAGAGCTTCTTAGTTTAATCGTTTTTCTTGAGTAATTCGATGAAAGCGATGGCAAAGTATATCGATGAGTCTAATCCAGGCACTGCAGGCGGCGCCGGCTTAGCGCCACGTGATTGATGGCGCCATCCTAGACGCAACCAATCATTTCCTCATTTAATCAATTATCAATCAATCAAACATAATGAAGTTTATGGTCAAATATTATTTCATACCTTTTCGTACACAGTGTAAAATTGCGATATAAAATATAATATTAAATAATATAGTAAATGTTTATTGCAAAATTAATTAGAAAATAAAGTGCTTTCTGACATATTTTCTCCCAGATCATGAGTTGGTTAAATGACAAATTACTCATGGCTCAATATAATATTATTAACTTTATTTACAGCGTATAAATATTTTATGTTTGGAATGGCATCAATTAATTAATAAAAATAAAGCATCAATTAAATTTCTATACTTCTTTAAATTAATTCTCAGACTATGGGAGATCACCTTCCATAGTTTGAGAGTTATTTGTTTTATTTTGTTTGTTACCTGCCTTCAAAAATAGCTCATGAATTCTATTCAGAACTATTTTGTTTCTTTTTATTTATTTATTTATTTATTTATTTATTTATTTATTTATTTATTTATTTATTTATTTATTTATTTATTTATTTATTTATTTATTTATTTATTTATTTATTTATTTATTTATTTATTTATTTATTTATTTATTTATTTATTTATTTATTTATTTATTTGTTTGTTTGTTTGTTTGTTTGTTTGTTTGTTTGTTTGTTTGTTTGTTTGTTTATTTATTTATTTATTTTTTTTTTATTTATTTTTTTGCAAATAAGTTTACAATTTGGAATATCAATATGCTCAATGCTATATATAGTACAATCTATGGAACGTAAAGTCCCAGAACACAGTTACACAATTGTCCATAATATATTACATTCAATTTACAACATTAAATTCTTACGTGAATAATTCCTGACTCGGTGACAACAGTTAAATACTGTTTTCAATTTCCACGCTCGGACGGGCTCACATTACGCGAGATTTGTCGATGCGCTCGGCAATTACTTCGTCCGCAATCACCGCGCACAACAGCCGCGTTAATTGAAAGCCTCACTGCGACGATTGGCATTTGTTTGTTACGTTTATTGACGCAAATTCTGTCTGGTATCAACTAGTTAAAAGTCATACGGTACAAGTATCGAATTACAAAAAAAAATATTTTCCAATGTAAGAGATGGTGTCGCTAATTTGTAATCAATAAATTGTTTTTTTCAATGCTCTGTGATCAAATAGTGTCAGTAATATTAAAGATAAAGAATTCAAATTAGTATGCTAAAGTCTCAAATTTAAAAATAAAAGAATCTGGTTGTATCACGAAAATGTTCAACGTCTTTAAATTTACTACAATTAAACCATGAGTATAGCTACTATAGCTATGTATAATCTCTATTACATGGGTGGGTAAATATTATTTACATAATTTTAACTTTTCTACATAAATAATCTTTTATGTTGAGTCAAATACTTGAAATTTAATTATAGACATAATACATTGTTTTGATATAAGAAAAATAGCGCTGAATGTATTAATCTTGTTCTTTTTTATATATTTTTTTGTCAGTAAAAAAATAATCTGGTAATTGAAAAGCTACTTGGTATGATTAGATTTGAAATGTGAGCAATAAGATTAAATTCAACATAAAGGATTTATCAAAGTTTCCAGCTGTCGGAGATCAAAGATTCAGATACAAAGAGCGACATCTCCAAAGAAGAGTTTCTTTCTGCAGCACATTTCACCACTCGGAGAACACATTCAAACATTTATAAAAATTTCCGCTTTGATAAAATTTTCTGTGTCAAATTTCGTTGGTAAAAAATCTTCAAATCATCAAGGATTTTTTTTATATAAGAGGTCAAAGCTTTGACGTAATTAAACATATAATTAAAATGTGATAATTAATTCAAATGTTTGATATAACGTGTAACAGATTATGTCAAACGCTTTGGGGAATATTAAAAGGAAAAAAATACTGTCTAGCAAATGTATACCAAAAATAAATTTAACTGTAGGTTTATGAAACTAAATTAGTTTTTATTATTATTATTATTATTAAATTCAACTCACTCTCTCAATATACGGTTACATATTGGAAATTGGCAAAATTGTAATATTAAATTTATGTTTCATTTAAAGTTGAATATTTGCTATTTTTTTGCAAAATAAAGAAATTACCCAAAGTAATGCTTCAATGAGTATTAGAAGAACCAAGGAGAACATAAATATAAATCCTCCTTGACAAGAGCAAATTGTATTCGTGTGCATATTTTGAAGAGATCGCCATCTTTTTTCCAAGTATCCTGTAGGTATGCAACTTTCGCAGCACAAAATTGCTGCAGGTGGAGAAGCTTTAAAAGTATAACTTATGGTCATGTAAATGCAATTTTCATTCAGAATTTGAAGGATTTCAGACACACAAATTATTCGCACTGGAATAAATTGTAAAATAATGCAAAATATTACCCTGTATTTGAACTAAATTGCGCATGAGAAAGTTAGTTGTCATCTGCACGAGGAAAGGACTGAGTATTTTCCTAACCTACCCTCGGAGTATTGACTTTGGTAGAGAAACGTTATATGACTTGCTTCCCTGCCACAAAAATTGCAGCTGTGGTTCGCACAAAAACACCAGTTCGAACTTTTCACCATGAAACTTTGTTCACCACCTCTAATTTTCTGAGTTCTTGCAAGAAAATAATTAATACTAATTTGCACCTGCTCTCTAGATCTTTAACAAATTAACAACTTTAAAGGTTTAACGTAAAAAAACAGCTTTAAAATAGTTGACGACTGTTGGTTTTATTATTTATGAGAATAATTTTATGAACACAATTTTATAAGTGGAGTATCATTATTATTCATTAGTGTGACACAGATTAAAAGATACTAACGAGAATGAAATCTAATTAAATATGATTTATTATATGATACTATTTTTACATTTTCTTGGTCAGTTTGATTTGCAATAATTGCTAGCTAGTGCCTAAATGAATTAGTAAATTTTGAAGAAAAGGTGCATACGTGATTACAAATGAAGTGCCTCCCCCTTCTCTTGAAAATACATAAAAGTGAAACCCCTAGATGATTCTAGGATAGATATATCTACACACTTTTTCTTAGGTAAATTATTTACCTATGTATTGATGTTATAATCGAAGGCTATATAGCAATATGCCAGTAAGCTTATGTTTTTTCCGCAGAATTAACGCATTCGGGAATTTTGAATGCCACCTTGTGGCCAAATCGTTCACAATAAATCTCAAATACAACCTCTGCTCATTGTTGGCCATTCATATGTTGGATTCGATTTATATAGAGGTTATATCCCCTGCTTAATCAACCATTCAATAGTTGCACTGGTAACAATGGGGTTAAATAATTTGAATGATTTGATTTTTTTAATGAAAAAATAATTATTGCTTTCTCACTTTTTTAGTATGGATAAATAAATAAAAGTATAATGATAGAGATAGAAATAAAGAATTCCTCTACTTAATTAATTAACTATTATTTTATAGTATTATTATTTTATTTAATTTGAATGCGCTAAATTAACGATTTGTTGGTTCATTTTCTCAAATACTAACGGTGTAGCTAAATGGGAAGCTGTGATGATGACGTCATGCAACCTTTGTCCTACCATTTACTTACAAGAAAAGACTGGGTGCACGTAATACGGAGCAATTTTTCGATCGCAAATTGTTAATTCTTAACACAAGTTCTGTTTCAGAATTTAAAATCACGTATTGTCACTTACCTTTTACATTTGCCACTATTAAAATATTATTTGCAACCCCAGCTCAGTTTAAGTAAAGAGACTCTAAAAAATTTCGCGGTAATTGTATTCTGATTTTGGAGCGGGAAATCGGCGCAGAAACGTTGCGCAATGGTGTCAAAATCCGCTGATCTTCAACATACGAATATCCTCCAGTTAGAATATGGTGACCAAATCGGCAGGTCACAGCTTCCCATTGTAGAACTCGGACTTTCCCCTTTAATTAGAGTGTGTGAGAAAACTAAAAATATAAAACAATAAGTTTAATTTCCAGGTCTAAATATTAAATAAAATAAAATGTACTATATGACTCTCTATGGTATAATTTTCCATTTATATTCATGAGCCGTATATAAAGCATCAAAATTAACAATACATTTTGACGTTAACTTTTTTATTAAATTAAAACTAAACAATCCAATAAGCAGAAAACTAGACCAAAAATACACACACTGGCAATCTGTTACTTTTTGTGAGTGATGATGCTTATTGCTTCATTAAAAATATTGTACACATAACCAATATTGCTTGTCATGGATATTATTGGTTTGAATACCTCAATATTTTTTTTTTGTACGAATCAGAACTATGATATTTGTCATTCAGTGTTTATTTCCATGGTCTGACAGCAACTTGCAAATCAATCACTCACATATTTGGGCAGGATTTCAATTATTCATTGTATTTGCAATGATTGGAACGCCATGTGGAATATACTGCGAAACTAAAGCTGCTCTTTTTCATTTATTTATTTATTTATTTATTTATTTATTTATTTATTTATTTATTTATTTATTTATTTATTTATTTATTTATTTATTTATTTATTTATTTATTTATTTATTTATTTATTTATTTATTTATTTATTTATTTATTTATTTATTTATTTATTTATTTATTTATTTATTTATTTATTTATTTATTTATTTATTTATTTATTTATTTATTTATTTATTTATTTATCTATTTATTTATTTATTTATTATATTCAGAAAACAGACTACAGGTTAGATAATCCGATTATAAAGAATACAATAGTGTATAATAATTTAACAACATGAAACAAAACTAGACCACAAAAGTACAATGAAAATTCGATTACAATGTTTGAGAGAAAAATAATAATTATTTCTTTGTTAGTTAAATTAATATAGTGTTTCGATCATTCTCAATACCTACGATTTGACTAATATTAAAATGTTATATTTTAAACTCGTAATAAGCACTTGAATTATTTTATATTTACTGTAAAAGTTAAATCATTTGAAATTCCTAGGTCTTGTACATTACAATTTTAATGGTCTATTTCGAACGATTGTCTAAATTAGAATAGAAAATATATGCAGACCAGGTACTGAAATACACCTGTTTCACTCATAGTAATCGGTCGTAAGCGCTTTCATGATGTTGAGATTTATACTTTGAGACTGACCGTCTGTGCTAATTTCCATTGAGGCTTTTAATTAATGAGGCAGATTTTAAGCTGAATGAGGATCCCGCTCTACTAATTGCCTTGAGAGTATTTGAAATAAATAATTAATTTGACTTTCAAGACTCAAAAATAATAATTTGTATGGAAGTCCCAAGAAAATTATTATTATTTTTTTTTTTTTTTAGAAGTAAAGAAGTAAAATAAGCACATGCTCATACAGTAAAGTAAATGTTGAGCATTGTCAGTAAAATACTAGCTCATTTATTATTAGCAATTTAATCAGCTGTTAGCTGATTGACCTACAGATGGGGGCCAATAAATTGACAATTCGTGAAATCAGATGAGCAGAGAGAACATAATTGGGATTCTCATCTATCATGTATTTTTCAAATATTCCTATACTGTCCTCTCACAAATTCAGATCCCTAAAACTGAAAACTCAGCGGCCATTCAGAGCGTTGGAATTGACATCACCGAGAAAAAAAAATCTGACATAATTTACAATGAGTTTTGGAAAATAAATTCTTAGCCCCTTATATGGAAGACATATTGGCTTTAATGTTTGCAAGATGATAAATGTATGCATGGGCTAATCGACTTCAACTTTTTGGGGGAGTGGGTGGTAAAACTTCATCATACAATTCATACATATTATTAACAATTGAAGGTAGTAAAGACTATGCCGCAGTATGAGAGAGAGAGAGAGAGAGAGAGAGAGAGAGAGAGAGAGAGAGAGAGAGAGAGAGAGAGAGAGAGAGAGAGAGAGAGAGAGAGAGAGAGAGAGAGAGAGAGAGAGAGAGAGAGAGAGAGAGAGAGAGAGAGAGAAGACTGTGTCTCGTGATTTTGTTTGATGTTTGCCATCACACGTCGCACAACAAAAATGTATCATTTTATGTCAATATTTAATAATAAAGTACAAAATTATGTCTGGTAAAAATATAAACAATAAATTCAGTCTAGACGGTAAAAAAATTGCACGTTATCAGAGAATGTATTAGTCACGATTGATAATTAGAATCGTTAACAACTACAGGAGTAGAAAAATATAATGTAAGAAAAAAAAAAAAAAAAAAAGCATGGAACTGGATATCTGTGTAAACAAACATCACATTGTTATTACTTGTTTATTTTATTTATTTGAACATCAGCAAATATATTTTTGTTTTACGACGCTAATTGCAATTAATTTTGAATCTTTCAAAATAAAATTTCTATAACGATGTTGATTTTCATATTAAAATTCTATCCATACAATAACTGACGGTGAGTCTACTATATAAGTTGCAAAAGCCTCTCCTTTCACTTTTGTAATGGGCAAAAAAGTGTACCCCAGATTATAAATTTTAAAATTTGAGTCAAGGGGGGGGGGTATTGGTACAAAATAATAATACCTGGATTAAAAATTGACCTATTCACCTAAAAAACGAATTTAGGGAGCAAATAAAAAAAATAAAAATTGAAAAATGTCAATTCAGATGGTAAAAATTTGGTCATAACTTGGTCATTCTTTTTTCTTTTTTTTTTTTTAAATATCTGATTGAAAAATCGGTTTAATAAAACTCAGAATGGAATCATCATGACACAAAAATTCTCCCTTTAACTTCCTTGAGGAAATCTGCAGATACTCACAGGTGCACGTAAAGCCGATATTACACGATACAATTTTTCTAACTATTGAATACAATTTTTCTTTACAAGAAAATTTCATCTCCATACAAACAAATGGAGTTCAAATTTTCTTTTAAGGAAAAATTGTATTCAATAGTTAGAAAAATTGTATATCGTGTAATATCGGCTTTAGACACTGCCCGATAGCTTTCACCATCTCGTTACTACCAGTTACTGTGTCAATATAAAAACCACAATGCATGCAGTCTTGTAATTGAACATTAACTGGAATTAACTTGTAGACGAAAGACTCTAATGTCTGAAATATAATTTTAAAATACCAGTACTTAATTACTTCTTCAAATTAAAAATTACAATTTAAATACCTACTTTTTACTACATCAGGTAAATTTTTTAATTAAAATATGTACATTACAAATCATAACAATTAAGCACCACAAATTAAACCATTTAATTGTACTCTCTAGGTTATAGTATAAAATGTTTTAGTACGGTGATCCCTCTTTAACTGAAATAACGTGGAACTACAGACCAATTAACCAAGGACCTAAAACTTCTATAACAAGCTTTTGTAGTAAAAAGAGAGACGTTATATACCAGTTAAGTCCCTCAATATAATGTCGAGCTATTGTGGTGGTCCTACTCTTTTAATATGCTATTATGTAAGCTTACAACGTTAAGTGGGGCTCTATAACGTTTAGTATACTATTATTAAATGCGTAACTGCAATTTTAAAACTGTAAATCTATATATAGTATAGATTTTTTATACTTTTTTACATGAAAAAAATTGTTAACACCTTTATTTTAAATTTTAATTAATATTATAGCCGTAAGAAAAAAGGTTTTATGGAACGAGATACTATATAATATGAAAAGTATGCCAATATATTAATTTTAGCTCAAATTCTACATTCAAACAATTTATAAATTAATTATAATATAATTATTTGCTATGAGAAATTATTGTAAGTATTAGAAAACATTAAAACCGATGAGATAATTCTGTTAATCCAAATTTTGTTATGTTTTTCATACTTCTAACTTAACAATTTATTGCTACAAAATTTGATTTGTAAAATACCTTTGCACTTTTTTGTAAAAATTAAAAATTCTTGCTCACCGCTAAATAATCATTGATGATGATCTAATGGATATGATTTTACCCATCCATTGTTACATTCTTATCTGTTTGTAACAAAACTTTGCCCAATATAACATTTGTGTGCATACTTTTGATTAATTTAAAGCATAAAAGAGCACCAAATTAACTTCATATGAAATGTAATAAATTACGTTTAAATTATAATATCACACACAATATTTTTGAGAATAATAAATCAAGGGATTTCATTTTTAACCTGCATATTATTTTTATATCCCAAAAATTAATTTTCAAATACCAGCCACCCTATTTATCATCATTTTTTATACAAGTGATGTCACCTCTTATACATAAAACGGCATTTAGTTAGTAGAGGGGGAATTACGTGTAAAAAAAATATGAGAAACCATTTTCAATTCCACTAACTTTTTTTTATAATCCATAGAAGTAAAAAAAAAAAAAAAAAAATGAAAGTTACATTTTTGCTACACGAACTCCACTAGTTGAAATAGTTTGCCAACATTGCCTTTCTTTTTGTGTTATTTCTTATGGCAACGAAAGGAAAAAAGTTTTGATTGAGCTGGGAACCGTGAGAAGACACCACTGTGACTTGCCAACTTATCTGTTTATTAATTAACCTAGTTTTCCGACCGCTGTCGTCGCGTCCGACCGGCGTTTGTGGCCTCCGTGGCCGGCAGTTGCAGACTCGTTCGTGGTCTCTGCTTTGGTTACATCTGTTATGTTCAGCAAGTCAGTTCAGCAACAATGTAATCTAATCAGCTGTTCATTTACATTGTAACTTGAACATGATACATTTAACATGAAGTAAAATTACGTTTTAGTTATTAAATACAACATAATCGCGTGATTTGAAGTCAAACTACGATATTTTTGATGTGGTTTGTTGAAATGGCGCTACCTCTCTCTTGTTTAGACTATTCTTGGTTTTCAGAACTCGTGATATCGAGCCTCTGAACATGTGCTGTCATGTAACCCCAGGCCGGAATGTTTCTTTGTGGTGGAGAGGCGCATACCCGGGGGCAAGTTTAATTTGTTCCCACAAACTAGTGCCAGTTCGACGAAAATAAGTTTTAGTGCAAATGAACTTTATGTATCGTGAAATGAGCTCTTTTTTGGTTACATTAAAAATTTTGTGGATTCAAAAACATCAACAAGACCAAGAAATTTATTGACCAAGTCTGTTGTTTTTTTAATATTAATAATTTTGCATAATATAGCTTTTTTTTTCAAGTTTTATTAATTTGGATTTAAAAAAAAATATTGAAATGTTTAAAAGACGCTTTACTTTTCATATAAATTAATGAATTGATTTTAAAATATTGATTTTTTTTTACTGATTAAAATCAATAATTACACCTTTATTCATTCAACTGCCCCTTCTCGCCTTGAATTTAGGCAACTGGCTCAGCATCAAATCGAAGCTATGACATTGCAACCATACGACGTGGGATGGAAACTCCAGGGCGACATACAATTATGATAATATCGATGGCTAAAGTAGCTTGATGGATAAGTCCCGATCGTTTACTAAATTGATTATTATAATAAGAGTATAAAGAAATTATTGCTTGATAAATTACGTCGCATATGGGACTCTAAATCTTACCAGGTCAGAAAATAAACTGAAGGATGAATCTCTTACATCAAACTTTTCCACTTCAATTCTAAAATGATTCGTACTTCGAAACTAAAAACCATACAAGGAAGTCTATAGTAACTTTTTGTTAAAATTTTCTTTACCGTTCTCAACTTTAGTATGGATTCTATACTTTATTTTCTTTAGAAATATGAGACACTATAAGAGTCTTATTTATTTTTTCGTACGTTTCTTGTCAAACTCGTTAGTTTTGATGTGAACTTATTTGTGTGGGTTTTCCACTGAAATTCAGACGTCTCTTGTTTAAAAATTTCATCTTGTTAACAACGTCTAGTCGTCTAGTCAATAATCAGATCACTGTGAACTTGCTACTTTAAATTCGATAAATTGATTAAATCGTAACAATTCGTTTTACACACAGAGAAAATACTTTACAAAAGGCATGACTTCATTATTTTTGCTTTTCCTTATTTATGGTCAAAACAAATAAAGAACGGTCTATCCCAGCCAGCATTTGATTGAGGAAACCTTGTAAACCTCAATGAGGACGGTCGGTAATGGAGTATTGACCTTAATTTTTTATTGCATAAATGGATAGAGGGTGCAAAGTTATACTACCCTGATTTTTTTTTTCAGATTTTTTACAGCCCTGAAAGTATTTTTAAAAAATTATTGAAAGTCCTATTTGTGACGTCACAAGGCGCCTCTCCTTAAGAAATGGATAGGACTTGCCGCCGCGTGACGTCAAAAAAAGGACTTTCAATAATTTTTTAAAAATACTTCCCGGGCTCTAAAAAGTCTGAAAAAAATCAGGTTAGCATAACTTTGCACCCTCTATCCATTTCTGCAATAAAAAATGGAGGTCAATACTCCATTGATGGAAGATGCTCAGGGGACCTCTTTGCAAAAAATCTGCGGTGCCTGTGATCGAACTCACGATAATCTGATCACAACACGCTAACCATTTTGTCAAGTTCCATCATTTTGATATGAAACTCTTGTGGTATTGCAATCAGTAATTTTTCTACGTGTATGAAATTGAATTTTTATTACAACTCTCTTTCCCATTAACGTCAGTCTTTTATTAGAGTGAAGCCACCTCTTATTAGCCCCCCCCCCCTTGTTCTGATTGACCCCCCCGTCCTCGCTCAAGCCTCCACTTGGGGAATGTAATTAGTTGGGAACCGTCAAAGCCACAGCCGGTAAAACCGACATTCCTCCTCGTTATAGGCCGGGAAATAAGTAATTTATTTTACAAATTAATGAATTTTAAATTTGAGTAATTGGAAATATAATTTGAAGTACCGATAAAAATAAAATTAATACGCAAATTAATATTGCAATATTCTGACAGTTTTATTATATTTAATGTAATCAGTTAACAAAAACATACAATATTATAGTAGATATACACAATGTTTGTGTTTGTTATTTTATACATGCCTATTTTAATATGAAACCATACAATTTAAATATAAAAAAGGTGTTTCTATAATAGTTCATAAACTTTTTGACGAGGGAAGAATATAAAAAAAAAGTTTTAGATCTTCACATTTTTTTTTATAATTTTTTTCCCTTCTTTACTTTTTCAACACTAGGGGATGAAAAGTGCTTACTTCCCGGATCTTCCCCACGCAGCTGCGGTGATTGATAAAGCGTAGGGGTGGAGAAACTGCCCCCTCTGATCACGTCGCTTGGACGGTTGGCCAAGTTCGCACTCTCTTCTCAATAAAATATTAACTCGAACAAACTTTCTTCCTACTAGATTTTTCATCAAACTTACAAATTTAATTATAAATGAAGTAAATACATTTTAAATTGTACTTTTGTTTCTTATACGACTACTTCTTTAATAAAATAGTTACTTTACGTAAGTATAATATATCTTTGTTTTTCTTAAAGTAAGATATTACATAATCAAAGTTAAATAAAAAGTTAAAATAAGCCACTTTCTTGTTCTCGGATACAAATTAAACTGTCTTTTAAAACTTTATTTATTCATATTATTTATGGAGATATAAGTTTTAACTAGCCACTTGTGTAACTATAGTGAAAATATTCCTCAGATTTTTGTTATAACGTCTGCTTTAAATTCTCGTGTCATTTTTGACGTGGTGATTATGCAGTCTGTGCTCGCAGGCTTGCGTGATCAACAGGCGCTTTCGACGTCAATTTATTCGCGGAGACGGACCAGGCACACGATAAATTTCACCGCTGCATTATTATCTCGATCCTTTGTTGACCAGATTCGAGGAGAAAATTTACTGCACATAGCTGAGAAATCACATTAAAAAATATTTTAATTTAAAAATTCCACATGAATATTTTTTTTATGTTATTATGCATATTTTTTGTATATTATGGAATGTATCAACTACAATTTATAGTACTTCATTTTAATATTGTATTATTATGCTAAATTAGATTAACTTTTTACACTCAAAATTTTTAACTGCACGATATTTTAACTTTGACAAATTGAAGGGTCGATCATGTTATAATTATTTTACTGTTTTAAAGTTTACAAAAGAGTTTCAATTATTTGATTTCAAGATTTTCATCTCAGAATTTCAGATATTTACAAGAAAATTTATAAAAAAAAAAAAAATTGAAAATGTAATTTTGGAATACTATAAGTTTTGTAACTTTTATCCAGGATTTTACCGGCACCATTATGAATAATTAATCAATTTTCTAGATTTTTAGTTGAGAATCCATTTCAAATTAATCTATATTCAATATTTTGAGTTGACATGTGACAGAATTGGTTTATAATTAAAGAGAACATTACTCTGTGGCAGTAAAATCACATTTTCTAATCTTCTTACTCATAATTTTGTAATTATGTACTTCATTAAAATTAATAGCTATTTTTTTAAAATCGATCACATCATCATTAATTATTTTGGTCGCTGAGATTGAGGCAGCTCGGATGACGTCATGTAGGTATAGGGGAAGATAATGAGCTCGCGATGAGAAACGTCGCGCATACCTGGCTGCTCAAACCAACCAAATTATTCATGTTTCCGGCACAGTAATTACTTGGCTTCTCAGGAGTTTCAAATTGTGACTTCTAAAACTGCTTAAAAGCTTCATATGTTTAAAAAAAAAATTTTGTAAGTATACAGTAAAATCTTCACGTAAAATACGTATCACCAAGTTGGTGAAAAGATGAAATCGTTACAATGTCTATCCTAATGTCCTAATAATAAAAAAAAAACTATAAATGAACATGAAAATCTTGTTTTTCACGGCAGTGAAGGTATCCTTTTTTATTTGAAATTAATTTCTGAATAACAAAAATATTAACTTCATTGAACAAGTAATTAACTATTATATCCCAAAAAAAATTTTATGTTCAATTTGATTGTAAGTAAATCGAAAGATAATCTAAACGTGTAAAGAAAAAAAAAAATCACTGTACTCCATTCAAAGAAAAATTTCCAATCCGGCTATATTTTAACGTTGCCGGATCGAACATTAAATTTTTTTCATATGAATGGTGTGTACAGTACAACATGGCAATTGAACGTTCTCCTCATTGGTCCAGTAAAGACGCGATCACACCCGAAGTTCCACGAAGTGATAGACTATCTGCCGAGACTCTCTCCTTGCTTTTTCCGTCTTGAGGACTACAGCGATGCCGAGCATCTGGGGCCGTCGTCGCGGCTGATTTGTGGCCCCTGAATCATTCATGAGCCCTCGCGTGTACCAGACGCTTGGCCTACTACCAATTCCATGAAAAATTGCACTTACGTCGTCTCAACATTATGCTGTTTTTTTTTCTCTCTTTATACTATCTCATAGTCTGTAAATTTATAGGAAAAGTATTTTGCATATTATAACTTCTATTCATCAAAATATGGAAATTCTTTAACGTTTGGAAAAAAAAGAAGCATTTTGCTTCAAACTAAAAATATTTTACTTTTTTTTTTTTTTTTTTTTTTTTTTAGGATATATACTTAAAAAAGTGTATAGCCATTAGGTTTATATAGAATGAAAAAATGTACACACAAAAAATGTTTTTTGAAATACTTTTTTTTTTTTTTTTTGTGGCTAGAATTCTAAAAAAGTATTTTCGCACTTTTTTACATTTATTTTGACTTAACTCTTTTTGATATACAAAGATACTGTATAAAGCAAAACACACTTTTTTCTCATATTTTGTTAAATAACTTTTGAAATAAAAAAAGATGAACGTAGTAAATTTCATTAAAAAAAATATATATACTTTTTTTAATGTTAATTTTTGATCTAATCTAAACCAGCTTTAAACTAGATTTTTTCTTTTTTATAAATGAGTATTTTTTGTGAACACTGCAAGCAGTAAAATTTTCTGGTCAGTCAGAGTTTATCTTCTACGTGTTGTATCTCGTTCGTACTACTCAGCAGCGGTCAGCGAGATATACAAGTACTCGCTACGGCACAAGCATGGAACTTTACTTATTAAAGACCCACGTACTGCGAAGTCTCAAATCACCAGCAGTAAACTCTAGAGTTCTCAGGAGGATGGACAAACGTCTAATTAATTCAAATGAAGCCTTAATACAAATGTAGTACATTATAATCTCTGCATGGTAGATTATGAGGGGATTGCACTGAAACTTGTACAACAGACACTTATTTAATAATAATGCCATGAGTATTGCTCTCAGTTATGTATATTTTGGAGACCATGCTGGTGATTAAATAGTATAGTAGCGTGAATACAGGGGTGCAGTTAGTGAGAAGAAATTTAAATTATATATGTAATGAATTTATTGTATATATATACCTTTTCCGATTTAAATTATACAGCTAAATTTAAAATATATAATTATATAATAGCATCAGTTGATTCCTTATTGATAAAGTAATAACTATGATAAGTATAAATGTTTTTCTGAATAAACAAATTTGAAAAAATTGTTCATTTAATTTAATTGTTCAATTTTTTTGAAACAACAACAAATTGAAATTGAAAATTAATTATTATAATGTAATAAAACACGATCCTGTAAAATTTAAAATGAAATAATACTTTCTAAAAGCGACTACAATTTTAATAAAATATCGTATTTTAAGTCCCCTTAAAAGTATGCAACTTTTTCAACTCCTCGACGCACGCGCGTGAACTAAAAAGACGATAGTGTTGCTTAAATATAAGTTGAAATTTAAACATAAACTGCATATTATCATGCCTAAAAGAAAATGTTAAAATGTATTGCACTTCATTATATATGAGAGAGTTTAATGAAAATATCTCCGCGATGTAAAATTAAATTATTCCTGGCAAGATATTCTCCCTTCACAACACTCTAAATAACAGAGGCACAAAGACTCGTGTGCGTGCATGCCCGCCGGTCTAATGAGAATATAGACATCAACAGAGGAGGAATTTCTACAGCAGCGGCAACGTGGTGAAAGTCTTACATTAAGAAAAGCACGCGAGATTATCCCATATAAAGTTTTAGATTAATCTCTTAAGTAGTGCATGCATGATATCATGCAGGTGCAGCTTGTACTGTATCATTTAAAATTTAATGAACTATTTTTATAAATTAAATATGAAAGCTTTATAAAGCCTATATACTGATATAGGTATGCAAATTTTAGCAAGGTTTCTTATTTTTTGCAAAACATATTTTAGCACTAGCTAATTGTATTATATAGGATATTTTATTATGTCTAAAGGTAAATTAGGAATAATTCAAAAGGTTAAAAAAAAATATACATATAAATATTTTTTGTATTAATTTATTTTTGTTTGCAAAAAGTAACATCAATACACAATAGTTACAAATTTTCTGCCGTTATTTAAAATTCACCTAAAAGCAATTCTATGTGGCATAAATGCTGTAGACATTGTTGATTATGAAAAATATATTTCTGTTGACATGTAAATTTAATACATTTCTTAAATACATTTTTATGGCTTTTATTCAACTCTTCTATAAGCAATACAAAAATAACAAAACATAAACACAAAATATTTTCTCCTGAAAAAAAAAAAATTTAAATGGCAAATCTAAAATATACAAAGTATTTTATTTATTTACTTTTTGAAAATCGATCTAAAAAGAAGAAAAAAAAATCTCTTCATAGAGTTATGTTGAAAATACACAATCTTAGGAAATTGTTACAAAATTGTAAATTTTGATTTATATGAAATTCAGGTTTTTCCGTTTCAGCTTAAACATGCATATTATTTTACTTTGTCGTTAATTTTGAGCTGGTCTGTGCTGGACGACCCCTCACCGCGGGCACATGGCATGACGACCTCCGTCCACCGGCAGGCTGGCCCCGGTGATGAAGGTGGCATCGTCCGAGGCAAGGAAGGCGATGGCAGCTGCTACTTCCTCGGGCTGCCCGGGGCGTCCCAGGGCGTGCGTCTCCTTGGTGCGCTCCAGGAACTGAAAAGGAAGAGGTGATTTAGCTTGGGTCCACACCTGGCCACTGGGTGACAGCACTATCATTATAATTGTCGTTAGGGATTAACAAATAGCAAAAGCTGGGGGGAGGGGGAAGGAATGTCCATACATATACAGTATTGGGAAAAATTACAATCCCCTTCCTCTCCTTTCCCAAAATATTACATAATGTTGAAATAATATTCATAATTAAAAAATAAAGGTGAGCAACATTCTCAGGTGTTATAAACAGTTTTTCATTAAATTTTGACGATAATAAGTGTAACTGATTAAATATCAATATATCTGTGATTGACGTTGCATGGGGTGACTCAACTCACCTTTTTGTAAGCCTCCTCGTCCAACCCTCCACGTTTCTGCAGCTCGGTCAAAGTCACCCCGGGGCTGCAAGTACAAACATGTTTAACATCTCGCCTCTGTGAGATTATTGAGGAAACTTACTTGACTGCATTCACTCGGACTTGTTTAGATGCAAGCTCTGAAATCAAATAAGAGTTTATTAAAAATTAATTAAGTACTTTAGATGTATTAATCTCACCTAGAGCCACACATCTTGTAAGTTGGTCAATCGCAGCCTTCGACATATTGTAAGCCAAGACGCCAGGGAACTGTAAGAAAATCAATAATTAAACAAGTCACAAAATAAATAAATAAATTTATTACCGATCGGATTCCGTTGACACTCGAAACGTTGACGATATTTCCCTTGCTCTTGATAAGGTGTGGCACGGCCAGCTGGGTAAGTTGGTACACAGATCTGCAAGATAGCTTGGTAAATGCTTGTTCGCTGCACTGAGTAGCGAGTCATACCTGACGTTGGTGTTGAAGAGACGGTCGTACTGGTCCAGACTCGTGTTCTCGATGCTGCCGAGCTCAATGATGCCAGCGTTGTTCACCAAAACATCAAGACGACCAAAGTGCTTGATAGTCGAGTCCATGATGTTCTTAGTCTCAACCTCGCTAGTTAGGTCAGCTGTTACGAGAAATGTGTCGAGTGAGAAATGTTACTACAGTAGCTAAATTAATAACACAAACATTGTGACTTTTAACACTGATAGTGAGAGAGGTATATATAAAAACGGAGTTTAATTAACTTGTGTCATTAAGTATTTTTTTGCTGTATGCCTACAGTATGCAAACTGTAATTTCAATGGATTTTTTTTTTTTTTTTTACAGGGATACACCCCAGAACAGCTTACAGCTTGCGGCTCGCGGCGGGGTACTGGGTAGGGATGAGGTAGTAAGTATTATAAGTATGCATATTGTATGACAACGTTTGATTCAGTTAATAATATTTCAACATTCGATCAAAATATAAATTGGTTCAATAATAAATTTCTGTGACGTCCACTTAAAATTACCTTTCAGCAAGAGAGGCTTCAGTTTACCGGCTTGCTCCTCGCATTGCTTGGCAACCTTCTCCAAGTTCTCCACATTTCGTCCGGTCAGAGATAGCGAGGCTCCAAGCTTGGCCATATGGATGGCAGTCGCCGCTCCAATACCAGAACTGGCCCCTGCAGCACACAACATAAGAGCCCATTAGCCGGCTTTAACCTTGACAAGAGAGTAACTTGTGTAGCAAGAAAATTCACTACAATAGGCTTGGCATGCTACTATTTGTTACGTACCTGTTATAAGGACCACTTTACCAGCAAACTTAGCAGCTGCCATGTTTAATCGATGTGAGATAACAGATAATTTCACAAAATTATATCAATCACACAAATTTTGTTGATTTTTTGCCGAGATTTTTCTCTAACAGCTGATTACTTTCGGAGAAGATCGTGCGGGTGGCCGGAGATTACCGAACGAAGTGTTATGTCACTTATGTCGCTTATGTCGCGCTTTAGTTTTTCAAACGTGATTTTATAAAATTAAATTTATTAATTAAATCATAATGTAAATAATATTATATATTATGATTCTACTCCATACTCCATTTATTCACGAGGTAATAAAGTTTAGTTATATATTATACAACATTGAACATAAAGTGACATTTTTTTTTTTCACTTTTTTATTCCACAAAAGTATATAAGCTTGATTTATAAATTGTAATAAAATATTATTTGAGAAGTTAATTAATCAGAGGTAACATAGATTTATTTAGAAGTATTATTGTACTATACTTACGTTCTAAAGGTATTTTTTGCAATATACATATAAAATGTAAACAATTAAAAGTAAATACCTTATTTATTAAAACAAGCTTAATTCCCTGAAGTATAACATTTCTCCTTTATTTTTAATAAATGTGTTGTAAAATATTTTTACTTCAAACATTATTATAACGTGTTTTTACGTTCATCGTGGTTATAATCTTCTTTGCACTTTATCCTATCTTAAGTCTTTATAATCTGAAAGCATCACAAAGGATTTAGATGTACACGTTGCTTTATTTTGCTGGTTATTCATCCTTGCGTGATGTTACGAATATTCATATTATAGTCACGAAAACTTCTCTGCAATAGAAAAAGTAAAGACTACACGTATAACGTACTGAAAAAAAAAATATCACTGTTTTTTCTTAATCCAGTTTAAAGCGCTTATAATTAGAGGAAATTTTAACGAAATAAACATTTTGTTGTTCACTGGAATGAAAAATTTCGTGTTAATTCTTCAAAACATTTTAATTTATATATTTAAATTTATTAAATTAAAGTCTCTTTGATATAGGAATAAACTGCCTTCTGGCTTTTATATAAATATATAGCTTCTAATGAAAAAAAAAATGAAACTAGTCCACTAAATTATTGTATGGTGAATTGAAAAAAAAATTCGTAATTAGAATTTCCCAGAGAGGAATAAATTTAAAGACCTACCCAACCATGATTTTTATGTTTAACATGGGTACTATAGCAATTTTATCAAACCCAATTTTCGTGATATTGCTCCTATCCACCCCCTTCCAAAAATTGAATATATCATGAATATGTACTGTACAGTATATACGTTTAAGCATAAATTTTTCACACCCCAATTTGATTTTACAATGACCCCTCTTCCTTCCCTATCTTTCTGGAACCACACGTCTTTAACATATATTATAAATCTTGCATATTTTAGAAACTGTTAGAAACCAAAACTCACAACAATGTTCTTTTTGAAAGTATGAAAGTAAACAATAGAGTTTTTTTAGACAAAGAGATGCTCTGATAAATATCTAATTGTGCGTAAAGCCACGCAAGCATGTTTGTATATACCCTTGACCGCCACTCTTTTAGGTTGGTGATGTTATACCCTGCATGGATCAAAGTGTTCTCCAAGTGGCGTGACTTACCGACTGCGGACGTGGCAATCTGTTCCTTCTGACACTCTCGTCGCCACTCTCTGATAGAGCACGCACAAAATTAACACTTTGTGTTCTACACATGTAAATTATCAGATTTTCAAACTTGGACGATGAGTTATTATATGGCATATCAAATAGCTACTGTAATATTTTTATATAATTAAAATTAAATTTAAAAAGTATATTATACATCATGAAACATAATAGCATTGAATAGAGGCTTCAAGTGTTCCCCGACGGGAAAATTTTCTCCACAAGTCACCATGTTACAAAAATTGAATTTTTCATCAGTAACTATTAAAGATATTAAGGGGCATTCACAAAGCCCTAAGGCCACATTTAGGGCTCGATAATTTAAAGCCTGATTTTAGGCTTGCTTTTTAGACCCAAAATTTCTGGTCTTAAATTATCGAGCCCTAAATGTGGCCTTAAGGCTTTGTGAATGCCTCTTAATAATTTGAAAACATCTCCTACCCCTCTATTTAGAGGTTTTTTGATAATGAATCAAGAACTTATTTTTCTCTAAAAAATATCTTTAATGCCAAAAAAGCGATTTCGAGTTTGTTTTTTTACATATAGGTTTGGATGGGACGGTGGGAACACCGCAAAATCAGTTGACTTGAAGCCTCCATATTAATAATAATTTTATTATACAATATTCTTATGCTATAATTAATTGTCAATAAGAAAAATATTTTTCTTTCAACGTTGCGCACTACAAAGTATATAGTATGTGAAGTGTGTTGTTCGAAGTGTTTTTGATACTCTTTGTCATATTCTGACTAAGCAACCACCAGTTTTACCTTTTTAATGTATTCTACTTTAACTTCAGAAGTGTGTTTTTAAGCATTAAAGGATTAATTAAAGCCTCCCAAACCTCCTTGCTTCTCTAGTTCTCTCTCTCTTTGCTATGAGATAATATCAAGTTTGTAGACTTCTAAGATTTGAAACTAGCGTATATATAATAAAGATGAAAGGATTCAGAGAGCAGTTCACACTTCCAAAGGAAATCTCATAGAGTGTGGATGTAATAATATTCCTGCTGATGTCGTGAATATAAGCCGGCATTACTAATATCCCCCGTAACTTAACGCCGTTCTATAAACTTGTCTTTAACACAAATTCCCATCATCACTTTTTGCGACGATAGATAGAAACTTCCACATTAACAGATGGTGTAATATGTCAAACGATTCAAAGAAAAAAAAACGTGATATCGTAAAGCAACGTTTGTGATTCAAGTGGATGTCACGACTGAAGTTTCTCAATGAATGATTTCCAAGCTTTTCCTAGCACTACATTTTTTTTTTAACTATAGGCCTGTTCATAAACCCTGCTCGGTGTACTCTGAGCAAGTTTACGAATAAAATTCGTGACGTCATCTGCACTGCACTCTCTACTCCACCATCTGCGCTGGTGTAAGAAAACGGTGTAAAAGTGTACACCGAGCAGGGTTTACGAACAGGCCTTATAAGATTGACGGGGAGTTAGAACTGCTTATACATTAACTTATACAAAGACCTTGGTAGACGTAAGACTCTTATTAAAACTTGACAAAACATGTAAAAAAAAAATGTGGTTTCCTTTTCCTCCTCAGTCCAGTGCAAAACAAAATTATGTTTAAATGTGATAAATGATTAAGTTATCATCAGGGAAGAAGGAACTATAGTTATTGTATAGCTTGTTCACTTTAAATTTAAATTATTAAATTTTTGCAACAAAATTGTTTTATTGTTTTGTTTTTTTTTGTTTTTTTAATTTTACCGTCAATGCATTAACATATCAATCAATGAGTTGCAATACCTCATGCCCTCTCTTTGACCCTGCTGCTTGCAAATGAATCATCGAGTGATTTTTTAATGCAAAATTTCCAATTCAACAAACTATGCATGAAATTAATTATATAAGAGTCGGACGCTTAATTGTGTTTTGCAATGCAGTTTTTTATGGAAATAATATTAACTCCAAAGTAAACGAATATTCCATGTTGTTAATTTTAACTTCAATTTAAAAATATAAACAATTTGAATTAAGGTATTAGAAATTTAATATTAATAAAAGCGTTTGACAAACATTCATGGTAAATGGTCAGCATCCATGATGACATCACGAATCCTTTGTCCTCCCATTTACTTACAAAAAAAGATTGGGCGCACGTAAGATCCTATACGGAGCAATTTTTCGATCGCTTATTGTTAACCCTCTAAATAAATTATGTTTGCAAATTTAAAATTACATATTGGCACTAACCTTTTACGTTCACTGCTATAAAAATTTTATTATTTGTCTCGGGTCAGTTTAATTAAAGAGCATCTAAAGAATTTCGCGGTAGTAGTGTTTTGACTTCGAGCCGAAAAAACGTGCGCAGAAGGGTTGCGCGCCGATGCGCGGTGGTTGTAGCAGGAGTCAAAATCAGCAAACGAACATGGCGACTATATAATTTTTCTGATGGATACTTACCATTAATTGAATTCAGTGCAAATTATTTTCTTCATAAAATTCTAAATTTAATTCAATACGCAAACAAAATTTAATGAGTCATTATAAAAATGTATGTTGACGTTTAATTAATAAAACTGTATAATTTAATAATTATGATACATTGTATATAAATTTGATGTTATACCTTACCTTCCACTATATTATAATAATTATATTGTAGAGGAAATATTAATTATTTGCTTACTCTTATCTATTAAGTGTACCGTAATTAAAACACTCCATTTCAAAACTAAGTACCTTGAATACCGTGAGAACATATTATACTTAATTTCTAATATTTTTGAAATATATAGTGTATTCTAAATGGTGTTCGGTGGTTACAGATTGGTCCTCCATGTTTCTCGTTAGCGTCTCATCTCGAACTCATTAGCCTCTCTTCCAAGCTACCAACAACCCTCAAATTGTACCCTTACCTGATGATCAAGTCAATCTGAGAGATGTTGTAAGCAGCTGGTTTACGGAGAAAGTCTTGAATTAGGTTGTCTTAGAAGCTACTCAAAGTAAACATAACTATAGAGTACTTAAAATTAGAGTATCAAGAGTAAACATTAGGCATCTTAGTGTAACCATTACCCTTACATAAATATTCTTCACAATTCTCTAAATAACTGAATGAAATTTTATTGTTTATTTGGATATATAACGTTTACGTATTTTCATTTTATTATTGTTATATTTTTTTTACCCTTTAATGCTCTTAAAATTGTTCTTCAAAACGCTGTGACATGAAAATTAATAACATGCAAGCATTGGAAAGGTTTAAGATAATTATTGAAAAAAACATCGTATTTTTTCCATTGATTTTGAGGGTGCTAAAGATTTTAATTCATATAAAAACATATGGAAGAATTTAATTGAAGAATTGGTAATTGATCCCGTATCTAAATATTAAATAAAAAACTAATGCATACTATCCAGTACTGGATTATTAAGTAAATAACGCTTGAAAAGTACATTTAAATATATTTGTAATTATAATGATTTTAACCTTTTTCCAGGCGCGAGTCCAGAACAGAATTTTGGGGGGTCCTGGCCCTATAAGACCACAATGTTAATAAAAAAAAACAATTGAATAGGGAAAATGCTTATATTGCCAATGCATTTCAAGTTCAAAATTTCCGGAGGGGAGGGGAGGGGGCTTCATCTGTCTCAGCCCCCTCCTTGGGTCCGGCTTTATATAACATATTTATTTTTTAACTGCAAAATATTGTTTTGCTTCAATATTAAATTACAAAAAAATGCACTTATTGCGTATTAAATAACTATATTGAAAATGAAAATACTTACTACAGATTAAAACAATACTAATAATTGTAATCCTTTAAGCTTATAAATAACAACACTTCTTGTTACCAATAAAGGAACACATGTTTAAATACAGAGTGGAAAATTTTACATTGTTTTTAAATATGTTTTTTGCATTATTGTTTTTAAATATGTTTTTTGCATTATCAGATTAAATTTCTTTGTATTATTTTAATTATTATTATAGCTTATAAAACAAGATTCGCTAATAAGTTTACAAGGAAGTTTGTTTCCAATATAGTTTTTTTTTATATAATAGATTTCAGCTGAACAATTTTACAACCAAGACACAATTTAAATATTAAATCATAGCCACAAGTATAAGAATATTATATATATATATATATATATATATATATATATATATATATATATATATATATATATATATATATATATATATATATATATATATATATATATATATATATATAAAGGGTGATGCAAATGTGTGCATACATAAAAATTAATCAAATTTTACGTTTCAGTGATTTAATTAATAGTTAATAATAATTAAAATTCAGTTAATAATTCTTTCACTATTTTTACACTCTTCGGCTTTGAAAAGTTCCGTTTTGCAGCCTTGTTAATCACTATTTTTATACACTCACAGAGCATGGTGATTAACAAGGACCTGCAAAGAGAAATTTTCAGAAGCTACGACTGTACAATACATTTAATTTAAACTTTAAATTCTCAAAACCGTCAAAAGATTTTGATATCAATACTAATCAATTCTGGTGACTTCCAAGGAAGGCATGGTTATATTAGCACACCGTGAAACCACACCCTACTTCGTTGTTTCTAATAAATTTATTATTACATAGCTTTGTATATTTTGCTGTAGACTGTACATACACCCTTCTCTAAGCGAAAGTGGACATAGAGTGCTGAGCAAGAAAAGACGGGAGTGAAAAAAAAAAAAAAAAAAAAGCGTTGCCAGAAATTCCATGTAAAAGCTAGGGAGTACAAGAACACAAAAAGGATAGTAGCTTAGTGTTGGAGCTCGTCACGACAAAAATATAGCCATAATTCATACTACACGAAATTATACTGTTGTAAACTAACTGTTTTGTTTTTGTGCTAAACTTTATATATATAAAAAACACAAATGAAATTCATGTTACAATTTAAATAATTTATACAAATTTGTACCACTTTATTTTTTTTTATTTAAATAATATATATACATATAATATTTAAGATAAAAGAAAGAAAGATCAGAGACTTCTTTTTTAACATACTAGATTATAACTGTAAAAAGTAATATTAAATCAGTAGAATAACATTATATTTTTTATCGTACATTACAAATAACATTACGTATATATAACTTTAAAAAGACATTGAAATACGCAGTGAAGTTCCTCAACTTTCTCTTGCGAACAGATGATTTCACTTGCTACAATAAATGGAGAATGAATAATGTTCGTATCGAATGTACAAACTTTTGTATCCGAAGATTCCATTATGAAATTGCATGCACAGCTGTTTTAGTTTACTAAGACGGAGGGATAGGAAGTACATAACTCATAGTTAGCTAAAAATATTACATTCTTTTATGATATTGAATAAAAAGTGGACAATATGGATGCTAGAAAAATGAATTATTATCTAGCATTATTAAGTATACTGTCTTAATATTGGATGTTTTGAGGACAGCAGATAAGCAACTAGACTACTATAATTATGCATTATCTCCCGTAAAATTATAGATATTATGGATAGGGACAGTGTGAAGACGGTTTTGCTGCATGGTAAATGTTAAACATTATATTCATAATTTTTATATCAGTTCTTGGTTTTCAACTGTACACTCTTCGTCTCAGAAAATTTCACTTTGCCTTGTTAATCACCTTGCCCGTAACAATAACACAGGCAGGGCATGGTTATTAACAAGACTGAAAGTAGGAAATTTTCCAAGGCAATGAGTGTACAGTTGTGATTCAATTTAGTGAGACAAGTCGCTGTTTCCACTCTTTATGACTGATGTACTAACATAACAATATAAGCACGTCAAATCATGTTATTCAACAACCTCACTGTGTCTATCATAAAAAAAATTATACAATATTTGTGTGTAATTTTATTACATTCTTTTTTACAAGATTTTAAAGTGTCAATCTTACTAAGCCTCAGTAAATCCCTGGATCTTTCAGCGCTCTCCCTTTTACCACCATAGTATACTTTTTTTTTTTTTTTTGTTCCGTCAGCCAAACTTAACTTATAATGCTAATATGCAATATTTATTCATAACCGTGAAAATTGACAACTGACTACACTCCAGATTATAAATATTTATTTAAATTTTAATATTTGGCTTACACAGTTAAACTGGGAACGCCCCCCTTGCCCCTTCTTACTTTCTGACGAGGCAGTAGAACGTCAAATTACCTCGA
The DNA here is from genome assembly GCA_949825025.1 of Siphlonurus alternatus. Lineage (NCBI taxonomy): Eukaryota > Metazoa > Arthropoda > Insecta > Ephemeroptera > Siphlonuridae > Siphlonurus > Siphlonurus alternatus. The sequence goes on from OX463782.1 coordinate 31,992,000, forward strand.
ATATAAACAACATAGAATAAATTTTATTGAGACTCCTTCTGTAGGAGGAAGTAAAAACGATGTTTGCTATACTTCTGTTACAAATAATATTACATGCATTATGATACTCCTGAATCAAAATTTCAATATTTTTTGTAAATTTTGCAAACATGTGATGAAAAACTTTAAATTTCTGGTATTTTTCATATCTTGTTAACCGTAATTCATATATGAAGTATGAAAACATGTTCTATTCTCAACAAGGCTGGTAAAAATAAACCTTTTCACAAATTAAAGAAGGAGTGTTGGAACTAGAATGCCTAGCTGTAATAACTAATAATAATATAATATTTGTCATAACTAAACCCTGTTGTATAGGTTACTGGTCACAAGTGACTGAATTTAACTTTCCGGTTCTTCGTAAACCCAAACTAGCAATCAATTTTTAGGTTTTTTTAGATTTCTTCCAAATCGGAGAGGCTATGGCCTAGCAATCTATCCCGGCATTTGCCTGCGACTGAGGAAAACGTAGAAACCTCAGCCAGGATGGACGCTATAGCTTTTGTCAGTGAACCTGAAGTGCAATGGTCCAAAGCCAGGGGAACCACATAGTGGAAAAGCGCAACGATTTACCCCTGGGTGGGAAACATGATTTTTTTTTAAAATGATCCCCATCCAACTACTAACCACGCTCGGCGTTACTTGACTTCGGTGATCTGACGAGACCCGGTTAAGCACACTGCGCAATACCTCCCAAACTCACAAATAAAATCGCACAACAAAATATGTAGGCATATTTTACAAAACTAATCTCATACGTCATTAGATCTTTAATGTATTCCCAGACTATATATATTATAATCAACAAAGGATCGAGATAATAATGCGGCAGTGATATTTATCGTGTGCCGACCAACGTTGAGAGCGCCTGTAGAGCACGCAACCCGCCAAGCAAAACGGCAAAGCGGGTTGCATAATCACCAAGTCACAATGACACGAAAACGGCGGCATTTTTAAAGAACTTATTTAAATATTCTATTTTTAACAAGATAATTTTTTTAAATTATGTAACAAGATTAAAAATAAAGTAATTTGTGTTTAAGTTAACATATTGATGTTTAGGTTTAATAAGTGTTTGTACGTATGACGTTGATTGATAAAGTGGAAAATGTTATGAAAACACGTCAGCCTTTGAGGCGTGAAAATTAGCTGCTAACATTACCATCAACAGCTTGTTGTAGCGCTGACGTAGCAAACAGGTTTATAAAATCATTATAAAATTCTACTTTGTGCCATTTATATTAATTATAAAAAAATATACTCAAAGAATTAACTATCATGTTTAGTGCATGAGTTATCCAGCAAAACTTGAATTTTAACCCGAAAATATTGCAAAGAAGTTACTCTCAAACTATAGAAACAGTTAAGGAAGCCAAAATTCTCGAAAATAATAAATTATTTTTTCAAGTCATAAATTATATAGCATTAAAAAGTATTCCTTAAATTGTGGCATGTTAAGTTACTAATTTTATTAAAATATTTAAAGCAAAAAATATAAAAAAAAAGAAAGAAATACCTTCAGAGTAACTTTTTAACATGATTTTCTATTTAATTTGTGCAAGAAAAATAATATTTACTCTTGTTACTTCTTTTTATTCTTTTTAATGTTAATAAGACTTTACCTTAGTGGTATGAGTAAGCAAACATGAAAATTGTTTCTCAAACGATGCAATAAGTTAAACTTTCTGCATTATTTAGTAAAAATCCAATATAATTTACGATCAGTTGGCATTCACAGAAGTTTAAAAACACACAAAACGGCTGTGTTGACTAAAATTTGTGAAATGCAACAACAACGTCCAGGTTCCATTCATCCACGTTCTTTATGCTTTTTCATTCCCATTGTATTCTTTGTTGGCTTTTCGCCAGTTTTGACCATCACTCTCACAGAGCAAAATAATCCAACTGGCTTGAGCGGACCATTAGAGTCATCAATACCGCAATTCAAAAAGGGAAGCTTACTTCAGTAATGTTATTTCTCTGAATATAACTATTTGATTTGAGAATAATATATTATTTCATTGTATAATACGTGTGTATCTTTGTTAAACTAAATGAAGAGATATTGTATGCTTTTCGTTATTAAACATTAAGCTATCCAGTAATTTGACTATTCCCTAAGCTATACACGTATATTCTATGGAACCACTGAGCTCTAGAAGTGTGGGAAAATTCATTATTCAACATATAACTGTGCTCAACAAAACCAACAATTTATATATTAGTTTGTTTTTTCAACCCTTAAGGGATAGCTGTTCGATGTACCACAATTAGCATAAAATGTGAAGCATTTTAAATTATGTAAATGAAGTTTAAACATTCATCTATAATGAAATAATGTAACATCCAGTAGTTTTTTTTATTATTCTCTTTACATTATATCACTGCTATACTCCATGAAAAATGTAATAAAGATCAATTTGAGGTGTAATATTAAAAAAAAAGGTCAAAGGTTTTATGATTACATCATTAATTGCAAGGCCAAGTCAGCAGGAAGATTGCGTTCTAAATTTGACTTTATGAATACTATTTTCATTACCGTAGCCTGAACAAAAGCTCAAAATGAAATCGTAAACTTTGGCTTCCTTCCTACAAAAGCAAAAAACTGAGACGAAAAACAAAATCGTAAAAAGATCGTAATTTTTATAACATACTTGATGATGTTTCTATAATGTTTGAATTAGATTTTCAAGTAGTATGAATTTTTAATTTAGTCGCATAGAAAAATAATAAAATATTTTCAAATAAAGGGAAAAGAAAATTGAACTTTTAATAAACACTATTTTAAGAAATAGTATATTAGTCTTATAGTAGAGTTTCAAAAACAAGCATTTAATTATAAAATTGATTTTGGTAAAGCACTATAGCTGCAATTGCTGTATAAATTGTTTAATATGTTTGTTAAAATATTATGTTGTTTAATTCTGACGTGTCTTTATTCAAAATGCTGCATTTTATAATGTTTGTATGCTTGGAAAATTGATAAATAAAAACAAAATTCTATATATACGCTTATATTAATTCTATTTGAAATTTATTAAAATAAAGAAATTTATTAAAAATGATGTAAAAAAATATATAAATATTATATTGTAACCCTACACTGCTACATTAAAAATTTATTAAAAACATTATTTCAAGTACAGGCATAATCCTAAACAAATATTTAACCTATGGGGAAACAATTAAACATGCATTACGTCAGTATACTGATGAAGGTATGGTAATTAATGGAGAGCTGTGTAGGTAGCTACTCCATTTGTCCACAAAACCTTCTCCTTGGTTGTCCCTATACAAACCGCAAGCTTAATAAGGATAATAACATTAAAATTATGCCAATTAAATTATTACGTATAAGTGATATCAATTATAATTATATTTACTCAAAATGTTTTTAAAAAAAGTCACTTGCATCATCCTGCTTCTAATTATTTCATCCTGCATTTGAACGACAAAATTTGAGAGACGACCATGGCGTCTAATTACCCTCTTGGCACCACGTGGAGTTGGACGGGGGGGGGGGGGGGGGGATTTGAAGAGCAATCAGGACGAGCAACGAGGGCGGATATTACGTAATATGAAACCGTCTTTTTAATGAGAGTTTACGTATGGGAAGAAGAAAACAAAACATTTTGCTGCTTTAGAGATTGTATAAAATATGTTTGTAAAAATGTATCTATTCAGTGGGAGTTGATGATCTTCAGTAAAATATAAAGTTCTCTAATTAGTATTTCCAGGTAGAAAGTTTATTTTATTTATTTATTTATTTCCTCATGTGGCTGTACATAATACAACATATAGAGGTACAAAGATATTGATACTAATAATTATGTTTGGAACTTAAAATAACATAAGATTAGGATACAAGTAATATATTATATACATAAGTAATATATATTATATACTTGTGCCTCTGTAATATGACCATTTTTATACAAATAAAAAGAGAAAACTAAACTTGTGCTATTTTAGAGTTAACCAAAACAACCCTTCATTAAAAATGAGTTCCAACACATCAGATAATCAATTTAGCTTGTTTCTGAAACCACCATCAGTTTTTTTTTTTTTTTTTTATCTCAGGAACAGCCTTTGAATTCTTTTGAAACGGTTCACATTAAAAAAATAGTAAAATTCAAGGTACGTGAATTCCTCTCTTAAATTCAAATTCTTAATGCGAAATAATTTAAAAAATTCAAAAGCTGTTCCTGATATAAAATATAAATAAATAAAACCCACTCAATTGAATGGCAATATCAGAAACCAACTAAATTCATTATACTTGATGTGTTACATTCTATGTTTTAATGAAAGGTTGTTTTGGTTATTAATTTTAAAATAGCAACAATGTATTTAGGGCAATTTACTCTTAAAATAAAAATTTAATGGAAATAATTTAAAAAATTTGTATCACTTTAATTTAACGTGGAAATTTCGTGAAGAGTTGGGACAGAAAAAATCATCGAAAATTTACTATAACAGGGTCATAAGTCATAATAAAAGATGAGCTGATGTCTTAAAGTTCCACAAACCCTTCATCGCAGAATCTGTAACTGAAAATGAAACACGTGGCATAGTGACTCTATAAACATAGACATATTGATAATATTTAGAGGATATTCAAAAGTACCTAACTTAATTAATATAAATTTTAGAGTATAGAAAATTTCAGTACAGATTCAGTACCGAAAATTAACATCAAATTTTAATACATCAAATTTTAGTACTAAAATTCTTTAAAATTAATTTTTTAACTAAAATTGTATGGTAAGTTCTTCATGAATATCCCCTAGCTTGCCCAATTCCAGAAACCAAAAATAGGAAGTTAATTAGCTGAAGAATTGCGACAGCATTTACTAGCAGAGGGTATTATAATGGAGTATCGACCTCAATTTTTTTATTGCAGAAATGGATAGATCTACTCTGATTTTTTTCAGATTTTTTAGAGCCCGGGAACTATTTTTAAAAAATTATTGAAAGTTCTTTTCGTGAAGTCACGAGACGCCGCTCCTTAAGAAAAAGATAGGACTTGCTGCCGGGTGACGTCACAAAAAGGACTTTCAATAATTTTTTAAAAATAGTTCCTGGACTCTAAAAAATCTGAAAAAAATCAGGGTAGCATAACTTTGCACGCTCTATCTATTTCTGCAATAAAAAAATTTGAGGTCAATACTCCATTATATATATTCTATAAAAGAATCTTGCTCTTAAAATCCATATTCATTTCTTATTTATACAATATACTATATTTCACTATATTTAACAACAACATTCTGTTAGTTTTACATAAATTATTCAGATGTAATTTATTTAAATAATTCATTTGCATGTAATTAAAGACAACGGTTAATTACTATTAAATAATTCACAGAAACTCAACCAGAACGTTTTAGCATATTTATAACAAAACAATCTTGAGATTAAATTATTCTAATTGTTGTGTTATGTTAAATAACTTACAAAAGTTTCTAAAAATAAAAAATATTATAATAGAGACTTTGTGGTGTAATGTAAACAATTTTATAATGTAAAAAGACAAACTTTAGCTTAATAAAGCGTTGTCATGGTTTGTCAAATTCTGACTTCTCATTGTTTGTCAAGATTGCGTGACCTTACGAACAGTTTTCTCCCTCCTTCCTCACTCAGGCGCGGATCTAGGGGGGGGGGGGGGGCTGGGGACTGCGGCCCCCCATAAAATTTTGGATTTAACCTGGGCAATACAGGCACTTCCCCTACTCCAAATTTTTCTTAGTTTCTTAACATTGGCCTTATGGAGCCCCCCCCCCCCTCCCCAGAAAATTTTCAGCCCCCCCCCCCGATTTTTTTTCCTGAATCCGCGCCTGCCTTCCCTGATATAGTTCTCGCATCTTATCTTCGATGTGACGTCACGTGATCCTCCCATTAGTATTGTATTGGAGGAGGAAGAAAAAGGTTCGTGACGTCAAACCAAATACAAGCTATGACAACTATGTACCTCTCAATCAAAACTTTTCCTCGCACGATACAGCTAGGAGGGCCGGGAGACACGCACGCTTGAGAATGTTGCCAAACTATTTGAACGTACGTAACGACAAGTCAACGAAACTTTTGATTTCATTTTCTCCAACCAACCTTTAAAAAAAATGTCACAAGGAGTAAGAAAATTATATAGAAGGGGGAAGAAAAAAATGTATTTTTTTGAAAATAAATTAGAAAACTCTGATGAAAAACAGTTAAACCTCACAATTTGTTTTAAAGTGAATGAGAGAACTTTTTATTTTTTATATCAATTGAAGTTTATTTATTTTACACTTCATTTCTTGTTACATATACTAATTTATTTTATATATTACAAAAAAAAACTTAATAAGCCTAAATATTTTTCTTCGGCTTGCAGATATTTCTTCTGATATTATATAAATTATTAAAATACTAACAAAAACTGCATAATAGATCGTACTATAATATATAAAATAATTGTATATAACGATCAATTTTAAGTATTACGCAAGAAAATGAATGACATAAAGAACAAATATAATTTGCATATTCAGTATATTGTATAATACATTCTATATGAAGTATTAAACAATGAAGATTCTCAAATTCCCTCTAAGGATTCATATGGTTCATTATTACATTATAACATATTACAGAGGGTGATTATCTGTTCAAATAAGCCTTAAAATTGCCTCCACCAATACGAAATGTGTTTGAATAATTAAAGGATGATGGCTTAAAATACTGTTTGCATTGAAATTATAATATCATGTCTGCGAACGTTATAAACATTTGAACTATCCAAGTTAGGAAATACAATACAGTGAACTATTAAGGATATTTCCAGTATAACATATAGAGCTCTGAGGGTACTTTAAAATTTATAATTATTATTCAGTTTCTAGTAAAATTAACACACACAAAGGATTTAGGTACTTTAAATATTTAAGAACGCATATATTACTATACAAATGGGATAAATAAAAAAATTACCTATATATTTTTAATTCAACAATATTATTCTTAGACATATTTTATAATTGTAATAACTTGTAATTAACATTTTGTGACCTTTTTTTATGAAATGAGGATAATTGAATGAATAATTTTGTACGTGCCATTGAATTGAATATAATTTAATTAATTTTATAATTGTTTATAATATAATTTAATATTAAATTAGTTGAATAAATATATACTAGCTATAATAACTATTATATATATTATATTTATATAATATTTATGAAAATATTAATATTCCAATCAGGTTAATTGTAATTATAATAAATTTTAATTATATAACCTATAATAATAATTAAATTAAATTTTCCAAACATTATCATAATAATAATTATCTAGGATTATTTGTGGTCGTATGATAGACGATGAGTGTGGCAGATGGACTTTATTTTGTGCGCCGGCGCCAAGTTGGCTCTGTGGGGCGCCGGGTCTTGATAGTTTGTCAGTCGGTGTGCACCGTGCGCGGGATCGTGTCGTGTGATTCGCAGACGGAGAACGTTCGTGTCTTTGGAGAACGATTGTTGAGTGGTACAAGAAAGACACTGGGATACAGCAAGTTGTGTTGGTTCAATATTTCAGTGTGTCATGAACTTTATTGTGACTCAGCAATAGGTGAGATATTTTTACCTGTATTTAATGTAATTATAGTTAAGATGTTAAAGTTATGAACAAATATAGAACGGTACTGTAGAATAAATATGATGGCAATGTTCCTTAATTAAGATTATTTTAATTATCAAAATGTTTAATGGAGTATCGACCTCAAATTTTTAATTTTTTTGCAGAAATGGATAGAGCATGTAAAGTTATGCTACACTGATTTTTTTTTTTCATAATTTTTAGAGCCCGAGAACTATTTTTAAAAAAAAATATTGAAAGGACTTTTTGTGACGTCACGAGGCATCACTCCTTAAGAAAAGGATAGGACTTGCCACCTTGTGACGTCAGATAAAAGGACTTTAAATAATTTTTTTTAAAAATAGTTCCCGGTCTCAAAAAAAAAAAAAAAAAAAAAAAATGAAAAAAATCAGGGTAGCAAAACTTTGCACGGTCTATCCATTTCTGCAATAAAAAAATATTGAAGTCCCCATCCATTCAAATTGACATAATTTAAGGTAAAATACATTGAATTATAAAAGAAGTTCTAAGGTTATTAAATTTCATATAGTCCTAAGTATAAAACTTAGAAATAAAATATTAAATAAAATTAAAAATAAAATATTTTGTCATTAAATATTTTGAAATTTTCATATTTTTTGTAACAAAAAATCCTACATGTTGACAATTTAATACAATTGTTATATTAAACAACAGTAAAAATTGTTATTCACTACGCAACATTCTGTGAAAAAATGACTTGAATTTCCTGAATGATAGCAGCTATCCAATAACTCGAGGGCACTAAGACGAGCAAGTCTTTGCCTTTTAGGCTTTTTACGTCAGAGGAAAAAAAAATCGGTTTAAAAGCAAAATAAATTATTTTTAGTGCTTTTAAAGCACAATATCTTGATCACAGAGCTTTTAAAGCAATTTTTTATGGACCATAAAAAAACGCAAATTTAGCACATTAATACATTGTTTACTTCGAAAGCGCATCTCCTACATAAAGGCTTATGTTTACTAATTTCGCAAAATTAGCAAATTCTCCAGAACTCCCCTTAATTTTCCATTTTTGATAAAAATTTCTCTCATCATTTCAATTAAATTATTAAACTAATATTTCATATTTTTATCAGACAAAAAATTTTTTTCTGTATTTTTTTTATCATATTTTTGAATACAATATTCCATTTTTTTTCTCTCTCCTAAAAAACATCCTGTAGTTTATATCTTGGGGTGTTTTATGACACAAATGTGTCAGAATGACAGAACTAAAGATATAAATTTCCGCACCACAAAGGATACTGGCGAGCTATACCATTTGAATACGTTGGTTGTATGGTGTTAGGGGTGGCGCCTAGGTTTGCTGGTGGTAGTATTAGGCGCCAGCACGTGCATACAAAGCGAGTCATTGTTATGCAGCATGTGCACCTGAGGTTGTCTAACAGACAATGAAGCATTGTTGCAACAACAACATGTATATATAGATACAATAAACATAAGTTGACTTAATTGTGTTTATAAAAACATTTCAATTGTATATCAAATAGAACATTTTTATTAATTTAAATGTAACATGTTACATTTCACTTTGTTTTTATATGTTAATTATATTGGATATATGTAAATTAATGCTCCAACAAGATAATTTTTTAAATTAATGTTTAATTAGGAAAATTCTCATATATAAATTAATTAATTTAGATTTAGATAATTAAATAGCGTTTATAATGAAATATGTTTTTTTTTATGTTCCTTTTTATAATTAATATTATATATATCATATGGTCGTACATATTCAAAATATTCACTAAAAATAAGTACAATATATTTTTAACGTAATTTTTTTATCACTTTGTTCTCATATAATATCAAAATATCCCCGCGTCAAAGATCGTGTTAAAAACACCCTTGGCTTTCTGATGAAGCGATATCAAAGTTCCTTAAGATCCACCACAAACTTCTTTTATACTTTAAATCTGAGCATACAATTTTATCAAGCAAAAAATCGTGTCAATTTCAAGATCAAACAATTTTATAGAGGGATTTCAGCCACGCATACACATGGTCATTGAAAAAAATTGTTGCAGCATTTGAAGAGGATGTCATGATAAAGAGATGTACCATGATTATTTACTTAAGAAGAGATGTAGCTTACTGTAATTTACCATAGTCGAGGAGAAGTTTTAATTATTTTTGTCAACGTAAACGTTTTGGGGCAAGTTGTAATAACATATTTTAAATAGAACTCACAAAAAAAAAAGTTCTACAGTGTAAAATTTAAGTTCTCTCAGAGTAAAATGGGGTTAAATTATACCAACAACATAATGAAGTATTAATTTTTTTACTGTATGTATAAATGGATATAGATATTATAAAATTAAATAACTTTTTTTACCGGGAACTTTTTTTTAACAATACTTCTCAGACTCAAAAAATATAAAAAATATAGATTAATAATATAATTTTGTGTTCTCATTGATGTAATATTTTTATGTTGATCTTACTTATACTGTATTATTAAAATGATCAGTTTATAAAGAAACATCACTTGAGTTTTTTGGGTTTTATTAATTTCTTAAACTTATTTTGATTAAGTAAAATATACGAGGAAAATAATAAATGTTACTTAAATAAAGATTTTAATATTTTTTTTTTTTGCTATTTTGCTATCATTAGCTTTGAATCAGAGTTATAAATGAAAATATAAAGTCTGCATTCAATTAACAACAATGGTATGTCGTTAAAGTAAAACAATTGTAAAAAGAAATAATATTATAACTTAAAAGAAATAACAACATCATTTAAGAATAATGTACGAATGAAAATAACAATCTACCTTTATTTCAAAGCTGATTAAATTGAAGCTCTAAAAGCAGGAAAATTAAAAGTTACTTCTAGTTTTAGAAAAACGAATGAGAAAGAGAAAACTTCTTTATGTCTTATTTGATAAAAAATAAAAAGCTTTAAAAAGATGCTTTTTATTTTTATACTTTAAGGCAATCTTTCTTTTATTTTTTTCCCTCTTTGCATTTTTATCTCTTTTGAATTTTCCAATATTGTAAAATCAGATCGGTCTAAATTATAGTTTATCGATATCTACTTGGGTCACCCATGATTTGGTTCTTATCTGGTACAATCGGATCTCAAGTGGCATTCTTTGTTTGGACAGCTTTGTATGTACAGCCAAGCCAAGGCGGTAAAATTGCCATGAAATTCACGTACGCACGAAGCACTCGAGTTTTTTACCAACCAGGATTTACCTTGTTCTTTTTTTAACGTTATACTTGACCACTGAAAGAAATATGCTTGTTACGTTGGAATTGAGGAACGCTTTTTTTCTGCATTCTGGATTTCATAGATTTTTATTAAATCTGTGATAATAACATGTTACTTACATATCAATAAATAGTCTTGTTTCACAAATTGGAGAAAGTTTTAAGAACTTTGTAACACACTTTCGGCGCACCTCATGTTAAATTCTATGGCAGCCATCTTGGCAAATGCCAATAATTTTCTACGAAACCCTGCAATTTCAGCTTTAATTAAACATATTATTATACTACATATTTCAATATTTATGGAGAATAATAATTTATACTTGCTAAATAGCTTATATATAAAGCTGACAGCAATCAGAAAAAAAAACAAATGTTTATAAATCTAATAATTCTCACCATAAGGTTGTAATACTTTCTTATGAATCTCACGTGAAAATTGCTACCACTTTTTGCAGCTTCGACTGTACAAATTCAACATATCTTTTGCATGCACAAGACACGGCGTGTTCTTGCAAGTTTGTTAAGGTTGCCACACCAGCATGATCATCTGCTTTATTCTGAAACCGTAAGGGTCTTCATTTTACCGTGTTATCCCTCGGTAAATATTGGGGTTCTCCTCGAAGTAAAATAAGCATCCTCTGATTTCATATTTTGAATTTTAAATAAAGTAAATATTAAAAAAATAGCTCTCCCCTTTTTTTGCAGAACTGAAAAAATAATACATCAATGAAAAAAAAAAAAAAATCACGTTTGTTCATTTGATTAGAATTTGTACCTTTATACAAAAGCAAGTTTATAAAAATAAATCGAGTGTTTTTAAGTTGTTTTTTCTTGTCCAATGCCTGCTGTTAGTTTTGCCACCATGCTATTCATCACGGTAGACCAGGTAGGTTCGTGACGTCACAAGCTATCAATCGGTCGTCTCTGAGGAGTTGAGCTCCATCTGTCACGTCCTCCGCAACTGTATTATTCCACCAATAATACTACAGCCTTTATGTTTTATGTATTATCAGCAACTTTCGATGACTTTCAAAGTGTTTTTCAACTACAAAACTCTCTCTCTATCTCCCCCTTTTTTTTATATAAAAGGTCAAGTATGTTAAAATAAAAAAGGGATACGTTTCATTTTTAGATTTTTTACCATTTTTTAACTAGAGTGTAATTCTAAATTTTATGGTGTACTCAAAGTAACTAAATATTTTTCCTAAAAGTACGTTTTTTTTCCATTTTTTACGAAATAATTTCACCTTTCCATTTTACACTTTCCTACATTGTTTGGTAAAGCTTTAGTTCCAAGAGACGAAGAGATGCAGATTTACAATTTTGGGAGAGGCGTCCAGTCTATCCGAAAATAGTTTTTAAGTTTACCACAGCTCCATGACTACCTAACAACGTTCAAAAACAAAACAGAGGCCGCAGGGTAATATAAAGTTTGGTGGTGTCGCTAGGTTTTCTGTTACCTATTTTCAAAAATTCATAATAACAAAAAACTTCACAAAACGATCGTTGAGAAAATTTAATTTTCAATACACTTATAAAGAATTAAAAAATTAGCACTGTTTTAATTTTAGCATGCAGAAATTAAATCAAGTACTAAATATTGTATTAAATCCTATATACTTAACGTTAATATATAAAAATATTATAGTAATCATATACAATTTACATTTAATAAAACATATAATAGAATTCATATTTTATTGAAATATTTTGGACGCAATTTAAGAATGATAAAACGGGATGTCTTAAGTAAAACATTAAATTTAAATTTTATCTTATGACGTCATCACAAAGTTGTAATATTTTTAGACTTATCTCTTCAAACAGAGAAAAAGATTGAAAATTTGAGATGACATAATTTTTCAAGTCACGACGACATGCAAGCTTCGTTATTATGTTAAAAAGAGGCTTGCTGGGTCTAATGCATTGTAATCTTTATCGTGCATTGCTCCATTTAACGAAGCTTTTAGCCGAGCTATGCAGCGATAAGCCGGAGGTTTGAATTGTTATATGAAGAAGCCAGGGGCGATCGGTCCATAGATGCGAAGAATGCACTGCATGACCAACACAGATGGGAATGATGGGATTTTTTTTATTGTCTTTTGGTGCTCCAAGCATATAATTTTCATTAGTTTGAATTTATAATTTTGAATAAAATCCCGCTGATCTTATTCTCGCTTGTCTTCGTATTTTTTCGCGATTTAAGACTGCGGCCCGAGTGATCGCAGTCATCACTACGTCACTAGAACCGGATCTAGCCAATAGAAAAGGCGCAAAATGAGATGGTGGTTGGGGTGGGCTATGGTAAAAATAATAGCTGGTGAAGCGCTGTATTCAGAGCCTCCTCAACCAATCAAAATCAGATGACGAGAAACTTTGATATTCATATTCGAAAATATTTAATATTTTAATAAATAAATAAGTATGTTACTCTTTTAAAATAAAAATATCAATTATGAAATTACCACATTTATTCTAATTTTTAAATTACCTAGTCTGTAGTCTTATAGTCTCTAGTCTGATTTTTTTGATAGAAAAAATATTCTTTGCAAGCTAGCGCCATATATATGCTGTGTTGCAAAAACGAACTACTTAGTAGTTAGTAAAGTTCGCAAGCTAGCTAGTACGGAAGCGCACACGTCTGGTTCTGTTCAGTGATGCCTGCGATGTATTTTGCTTGTGTTATGCGTGTCTAGTGTATAATTTAGGGAGTTTCTTTAAACTATGTGAAATATACCTAATATAATAAGTTGACAAATTTATTGATAGTTTACCAAAAAGAGCGTCGTCTATACATGAAATTTTATATTTAGTAAGTTTGTTTTACATTGACATATTTATGCCATGCATGGTAGAATAAAAATTATACTTATTATAATTTAGGAGCAACGGAAAATAAGAAATAAGACTTTATAATTTGCACCGTTGATTAAAAAGAATGAAAAATATATACATTTAAAAACATTGAAATTAGTAAATTAACTTTTTTTTTTTAGAATACGGCAAAAATATTAAAGAAACAAAAACATCAGCATCGATGGTATAGCTTCGGTTATAAAAAAAAAATCAAAGTTTTCATTGATTTTTAATAAAATAATACTGGATTGATAATTTTAAGAATCATATAAAACTTTGAATCATGTTTCTGGACTTTCTGGAGTGTTAATTTTAAACTTCAAAATTTATCTGCCACGCCCCTTTTTTAGAAAAAATCGCGCCTGCGGCGGGCTGTACGGGGGGCACGGCCCCCCGGACCCCCCTTTGGCATTTTATTCTCGTCGTTTTCAATGCGCATGACTATGTAGTAAGGTCACCGATCGCCACTGGAAGAAGCTTAACCTTCTTCACTCGAGAAAGTATTTTAATATTCAAGAAAACTTTCAGAAAAGAAAGCTTATTTTTTTTTGCACTCAGAATTTTAGCAGAAGAGAAAATTTTGGTGATTTTACTATAGACCTTCGATATGCATACTTTGGTAAAAAAGGAATATAAATCACAAAATAATAAACAACCTTGTTTCAAATTAATTTTCCTAACCTATAATGTTATGACATAGTACGTTACAACATTTTTGAAATTCTGAATAATTATTATAATATAAAACAGTTTAGAACATAATAATAATTATGCTTATAATATGTTTAATGTTAAAATTATAATGTAACATTCGTTGGCAAAGAATTTTAAATATTTTTAAACATATAATATCTTTCGCTTGATATATTGCTTTTTTTCTGTATATAAATTATAAAAAATCATAGTAATTCCATACAATACACACACTTTGAAATCAAGCAAGGACGCAGCACGTACTTTTTATTATTAATTATTTTAAATAAATTTACATAATTAAATTGTGTTATTTCTTTCTACACTGGTAATTAAAATACAGCGAATGTTTTAAAATAAAAATTTTGAACTTGTTAGTAATTTGAACTTTTGAAACTGCAAATTTTCCACGTTCAAACTTGTCACTTTGACCCAGTGACCTGTTTGTTTATTATTGTTGACCTAGGCTACGTCGATGCGTTTGTTACACTCTGTTTAACTTACCACAATAATTCTTTTTTAGTTCTTGGCTTGTATGCGAGCGAAATAGAGAGAAATATGGATTATTTAACGATATTCTAAAAAGAAACAAAAAAATATATATAATATAGTCAAACATTATGCCGCAAGTTTTTAAAGATAGATATTTACATTAAATTACTCATGCAGTACAAGGAATGTTATATAAAATATTTCTTTATATTATAATATTCAGAATATTTCTTGGCATGAAAAGAATGAATTCCAAAGTCTTTTATATATTATACAGTTTTAGTCAGCATTATTACGTATAATATTTTATATCGTTATAATTTTTATATATTTTTTTACATCATCATGTTAGTGTCAGATATTATCTGGCCAAATTTCATATTTCAAAGTTAATCTTTTTACCAATAAAAAAATGTCAAAATTTTTGATACGAGAAAAAAAAAATATAATCCTTTTGATGCATTACTTTGTATTGATTGTACGTGAACTGAATATAAATATTACGACACAAGTTGAGTAATTAGAAGAGGCTTGCCAACTTGAGCACGTGTTCTTAGGAAGCATCGCAACAAGAAACTTCGACTAGTACACCACGGGAAACCACAAAAGTTACCCTTGCTGACTTTCCAGTAACCAAGAAGATAAAGATTTTCTATTTTATTTATTATTATTTTTTTAATCAAACCCTGTTAGGTACTTCTACTTACTAATTACATACTACTTTGAAACCCTGAACCTTCCAAAATCCTAACTTGAGCGCTTCACGGGCTCTTTCGGAACGTGGGCGGCCAGGGCCTTTAATTGTAATCCATCCCGGCATTTGCCTGCGACTGAGGGAAACGTGAAAACCTCAGTCAGGATGGGCAGCTTTTGTTAATGAACCGGAAGTGCAATGGTCTAAATCCAGGGGAGCCACATAGTGGAAAAGCGCAACGATTTACCCCTGGGTGAGAAACGTGCAATGGTTTTTGTTGAAAATAGTCACCCATCCAACTACTAACCACGCTCGGCGTTGCTTGACTTTGGTGATCTGACGAGACCCGGTCAAACGGTCACACCTCCCAAATTTTCAATTTTATGAAAGCCTTCTAGCTAATTCTGAAGTGAAAGTTCATCACATTTCCAAAGGCTGCATGACATCGTTCACAATCGCAGAGAAGAGTAACTTTCAGGATGACTGGAGGTGTACACAACTTCTTTTTATATTCATGTTTCATCTTATAAATAAGATTAAGAACGTGATGCTGGTTTGAAGTTTCACATAGTGTTGATGTACCGTACGCTGAAATAATTTCAACTCTCTCTTTCGCTCATGAGCATCGCAAAGTTAAGTAGCAAGCAAAGTCTCTAGGATCCTTCAATAAGTATACATATTAGAAAAACGACAAATGGATGAATGCTTTTGAAAAGACAGATTGTTTGAGTGCTAGATAACCGTGTGTGTTGTGTTATCTGGTGATATTAAAATCATAAGCTAATATTCAAAATTTTAAAAAATAAAGTACATTAATTCATTGATTTGGAAAATTTCCCACTTGCAGCTTTTTTAATCACCATGCCTTGTGTTATTATTACGGTCGGGGCGTGGTGATTATGATTAACAAGGCCGCAAAGGGAAAATTTACAAGTCGATGACTTTACAATTATAATATCACATGAAGAATTTGGCATTAAAGAAAATACATTTTATTATTGTGTAAATGCTCCATGAAACAAAATATATAAACAAATAACAATAATTCATGATGCGAAAAATTTAATTGCATTGACCTGTAAAGTATGCAACTGTTTGTGCAGTTAAGTAGTGCGGGTTGCCGAGATATAGGATGCAACGTTTAAAATTTTAGCAATGAAAAGACTGAACATCTTTCACATCTACAGTGCATGTTTTTATGTTGTTCTCATTAACACGGCAGCTTGCACGTAATTACACATATAAGTTAACAACGTTGTTATCTTACCGCTTGCTTGGTAAAGCCCTGGAATAAACCTCCGTCTTGCTACACTTTTTGTTGCTCAGCTGGTTATTTGCTCGCTGCTCCCAAGAACTTTTATACTTTTGAAGCAGATGTAAGGTTGTTTGAAAAACTTCTTCTTCTTCAAGTCATACGCACCTTCGAACTAACAAGTTGCTTATCTCTTGTTACATGATATATATATACAAAAAGTCAGCAGAAATTATATGAAATTTCAACAAACTATATTTATTTTTATACAACCTGGTATATATTAAGTTAATTTAATTAAATAACAAGAAATAATACTTCATTTACGTTAAGAAATAAAAGTACAATCTTTACTTTCACGTAAATTTCTTAATGAAAACAGAAACTGATGTACTCTTGTTGCAAACATGCTATAGTTTAAAAATGTTTAGTTACAAAATTACCCCAGAAGTAATCGGAAGTGCATGGTTTCTGATATTTTCAAATCCTCCATTTTCCCCCTATTCAAATTTTACACTTGCAAACAGTTTTATTTAAAAATTTATATTTTCTGCACGAAGTTTCAGGTTTGAATTGTTAAGACCAGAAGAGTTCAGAGTAGTATCCTTGTATTTGCTGAACTGTAGACTGCTGAGAGTTATACTGGAGCGTTAGAGAAACTGCAGTGGAGCGAATTCCAACAGGGGAGGATACATCGAGACGTCGACTAGCAAAGGAATGCTCTGCCACATTGTCCGCACGTTGAGACCGAAAGTTCTATCTTTTTTACATTGTCAAGCACCATAAAGGTTCATGACTTGCTCAGTTTGGAAACAATTTTAGTCGTTTAAAAATTGAAAGATTCTCCTTTCATTCATTCTTTTCCATTACTTTAATGAGGAACGAATGAAACAACGGAGAGAGAAAAACACAAGTTTCTAAAAAAAAAAAGGCACAGTACACGACACCATTTGTTTCTATTCATAATAAAATTAATCTTAATAATTATTTATTTATTTATTTATTTATTTATTTATTTATTTATTTATTTATTTATTTATTTATTTATTTATTTATTTATTTATTTATTTATTTATTTATTTATTTATTTATTTATTTATTTATTTATTTATTTATTTATTTCACCCAATACATTAATTAAATTAAATTGTGTATGTTTACTATAACATTTAAAAATCTTCGTTCGATTAAACATAATCGTATGTTCCGCATTTTCCTCCCTTTCCTATTTCATACAATATTCTATTTAACTTTTATTTTCAATTAACTTTAAATACAAAAAAAAAAACGTTTTTGTCCTGCATGATAAAAATCTTTGCGTCAATAAACGTAACAAACAAACGCCAGTCGTCGCAGTGAGGCTTTCAATTAACGCGGCTGTTGTGCGCGGTGATTGCGGACGAAGTAATTGCCGAGCACATCGACAAATCTCGCGTAATGTGAGCCCCTCCGAGCGTGGAAATTGAAACAGTATTTAACTGTTGACCGTTAATGAAATCACATCCCTAAATGTTTTATTTATAGATGTAATGATATCTATAAAATACATAAATCAAAGTATATTATTTTTAATTGCATTAAATATTAATTAATATTAATAATTTTTAATATTATTAATGAAGTCTTTTAATATAAAATTATGATAATAAATCATATATATTAATGATATATAATCATACAAAGTTTATCTGTTTCTCATGCTGCAATTTTATTAAAAAATATCTTGCATACATTATCAGATATTGAGGGTCGATTTAATGGGTAAACGATTACCGTTCTGGCGTCATCAATCACGACCAGTGGCGCCTCCGGGGATTTCCCTGCCACTGAGAGATTCTTCCGCCAGCAGAGAAGGAAATTGATTAGAATAAGATTGAAATGAAAACACTGCAAACTTTTTCAAATCAAACATTTCGTTTGAGAGATTTCATCCGTGTATCTTTAGATAAATCTCTTATGTTTATTTAACTATACATTGATACTTTTTATGAAGAATTTGAATAGTAAATAATGTTGTTACCAGTATGTATTTTTTTGTGTACTTTTAGTACATAAATAAATCAAGTAAGTATAAAGCAATATTAAGTGCTCTTAGTCTAGATACTAAAGTAAAAGAATACCACTTCTTTTGTTTTTTGTATTAAAGCTTCTTGCATCAATAAATTACTGACAAAGCGGATTACCTTTAGCGTGGAACTTTGATATTAAAATCGAATCTTTGTGATTCAAAGTACACTTCAAAGCATACGGAATGTTAGTTTTGCTCTCTTTGGTGGTTATATTGTCAATTGTCATGCAAATTATGAAGACATTTATTGATCTTTTAGTATGGATAGCTAGGTACTAATCTCACCTCCTTATCAAAGATCTGATAAGCACAAACTTCCTGACCGTGAATTTTCTCTCGAATTCATTTTTCCGTAAAAAAATAAAGAAAAATTCTTATGGGAATTTTCATAGTAGATTTTCTTTATTTTTTTTTACGGAAAAATGGATTCGAGCGAAAAAAAAAATAATCGTGGTGTTTTTCAGGTTAGGCCCCATGTCAAGCGACGCGTTCACTCTGACTTTGGATTTTGTTTTCTGGCAAACCTATGTGAGATAGAATTTTTTTATTTTGGTTCCGTATGGAAGACCACTTGAACTATTTAAAAAATACTATACTAAACCTTTTTTTCATTACAGACTCTTTATTTTAAGTAGTATTTTCTGTGTATCATTTTCTATTGGAGTAACAATGTAAATAATAGCAAAATCAGGCCAGGGTAGCATCTGTATATAATTAGTTTTGTTCATTTAGTATAATGTATTGCTAAATCGATGAAATTATGCCGATATCTATATTATATAGCGTCAATAAGGTTTGATTTCAAATATTTGCAGAATATGAACGAAGAAGTGATCAAATTTTGAAACTAACAGTATATAAAAGTATACATTTGGAAAGTAAGTTAGCGATAAAATTACAAGCCATGAAATGTCACAGAGTCAGGTGAAATATTAAATTATCGAATCAACGCCTACAGAGTATATGCAGAATTAACACGTGTGGGATGTGTTTAATGAAATATCAAATCTGAGAATGTCGTTTGAGAATTATTTAATACAAATTTCGTAGGGAAGTATATAAAGCAGTAAAATGAGAATGTTTCCTCGTTTTGGAATCAAATACAAACTGAAGAATTCAACTGATTAATAATTAATATTGTCCAGTATATTATTTATTTATATATTTTTTCTCAAAAATATAATATAAAAAAATATAATGAAAATAAAAAAAAAATGTTAATAATGTACATAATTATATTATTAGTGTAATTTTATTCATGAATATTTTTTATATGCCTATGTATTTTATTTTTAAATACCTATATGCGTGTATGTTATTTTTAAGTACAATGTTAATTAGAATTAAGTATCTGTTATGTATAATCTATGTAACAATTCTGACGTGATCTTTGCTGTAAAGCCAACGATCGAAATAAAATTTGAATTTTGAATTTGAATATTTAATATGAGTTAAATATTTACAACCTCACCAACAATGAACAAGGTGAATTTTCGTGATAACTGAGAGAGAAGTTTCTTTTTAACAATCGTATTTAATATTTAAAAAGATAAAATACATGCATTGTTAATCATGATGGCAAGAGTTAGAGTGTAACTTACAAGTTTTGTATGTAACTTTGAAACAATCATATTATTATCAAGGTAGAAGATTATAAGATTTTTTTTTTGTTATACAAGAAACAACTTAAAACGTAGATTTTAAAGCAATTTTAACATTTATTTAAGTTTTATATGAAACTATAAGTTTCTTTATGTTTATAGGAACAAGATTTGAAACAGTAGAATCTTACTTACTCAAAGATCTCATTAAAAAGACGGTATTCTGTAAATCTTATTGACACTATATCTTGAAGGAACGATCTCTTTCAAGACATTCTCTCATCTCTGTCGCTTCTATCTTGACAGGGTCAGAAAATAAGTTACTCATTCTGAGGTATTGACAAGATTTTAGGGCCCTAAATTTTCTCATGGCCTTATGCTTTAAGTGAAGAAATTTATGAATTTAAAAGTAATTATTTTAAAAGCATAATTTGTATTGCTTTTTTTTTTTAAACACGTCTTTTACAGAAAGCTGTTTCTTTTTCTTTTGTCACATTTTTTTCCTTTGAAATCATTGCTCTTTTTTGCGGGTCAATCCCACTGCGAGTTCTAACAAGAAAGAGAACATCAAGATGACGATTTATTGATTTGCCACCCATCATCTCCACTTTCACGTTAAGAACCGGAGAGAAGGACTGCAATTTCGTCACGTCCTCACTTCTGGTATGTGAATTGCAATTTCCGGAAAACTAGCTCATAAGTCGTACACACTCGGGCAGAATTAACAACACAAGCAAGAGTCTTTCAATTAATTTTACCAAGACCTCTAGCTTCTCTTTGTCCCTTAAAAAGAACGAATGTGTACCGGCCTTTCATTTCCTGTGTTGGAGAAGATATTTTTCGTTGTTCTTTCTTGCTGGGAAGTGAGATAAAGTAACAACACATTTTAGCTTGATGTTTCATCCCCTTACAAAGTCAAGTTTATTTGCAGCTAAATAATTTTGTTATCTATTTTGAAAATACCTGAAAAAATAGAAATAGCAAACTAATTAATTAATTAATTTCGTGTTTATTTTTGTTCAGTTGTTGAAATAGCATGAGAAAATCTTCATAGGTTATATTAAAATTAATATTAAATTGAATATAATTTGAATTAATTTTTTTAAAATGTGTTGCACTTAAGTGAGAAAGCCCTCAGGAATATCTCGTTAACTTTGCAGCTAACGTCGACAAGTTTATCGTGTTAGTCTCAAGAGCACCTCTGGCAAGTGAGTAAGAAGTTTGCTAGCGGGTGTGTCGGGTCTTGAACCAGCCACCGCCTTGGGAGAGGGAGCTCTTAACGTCAAGTCTAATAAGTACGCTGACTTACAGGCGCGTTCACACCACTTTGTATTAGCATTTTCTTCCATTAGGCGAGTGTAGAAAGTACTTGCAACAACAATGCACTCAGATAACTGTCAACAATAGACTGTGACATGCCCATTTTTTTTTATAGCAACAAAAAAATAAAATCGAAGGGCGGCAAAATTAAAACTTAAATTATAAATTTTCCACACATTGGATTTTTAAAAGCTTTTTTTAATATATATATATATATATATATATATATATATATATATATATATATATATATATATATATATATATATATATATATATATATATATATATATATATATATATATATATATATATATATATATTTAATATATATATATTAATACTAAAATTAAAAATAGGAAGTGATTTTCGTGCGAATATTTTCTTAAAAATATGCTTGCTTACAGCTAATAACCAGCATAAAATAACTGGTAAGAATCAAGGTTCGTACGCAGTCAGTTTATTTACTTGAAATGTTCATATAAATATAGCCAACAGTTAAAAAGTCAGTTTTTTATTCTTTTCGTCGTTATTGCTGAGTCATTTTCTCTACTTGAGCTGATTCCCGCCCACCTCCTGATTGAACTTTGAACTGTTGCAATAAATTTTCAAAGAAACAAAATGTACACATTGATCGTGCATATACATTCTATAGCATGCGTAGCATGATATTAGTATTTAGTTGTGATATATAGTACATTTTTTTTTTCATTTAAAATTTCAGCAAAATGACATGTTAAATCAGAATTCAAATGTATTACGAATGTTCAGATTTTAATATTGTGAAAGGCTATTATATACTCGTTGACTTGGAAAAATTTTCATTTGCAGTTTTTTTTAATCTGCATGATATTCATGCTCACAATTGTGATCAACAAGGCTGCAAAGGGAAATTTTCGAAACATAACACATGAGAGAAAAATGTCATTAAAATTATTATTTTCACCCATCAAGTTTCGTTACAAAAACTTTTCTTATTTACTTAATATTGTATCGATTGACTTATCGCATCGAGTGTTAATTATTGTTGTCAGCGCCGCCATTGGATGACTTTTGAACCCTCATCACACGTCACTCAAGTTAATGAAACATGACGCGGAAATTTGTACATCGAATTTCAAATTTAATCTGCTGTTGGAAATTCAAGTCCTGTCTAGTCAAAATTTCTCTCTTTCTTTCGAGACGAAGTATTTATTTAGGTAAGACTTTTAATAGTGAACAACAGTGTCATGTCTTGGAGGAAAAATTATAGTCACCGTTTATTTTTCAATCAAATTACTATTTTAAGGTAGAGATAACGCCGAACAGCTGATCGACGTAATGCCCTTTGATTAACATGTAAACCTTAGCAAATTGACAAAAATTCTGGAATTTTTTTGAGAGGCAGATATTAGTGCCTAAAAGCCATAGAAAAAATTTCAAAACGATTTAACGAGCCGATTTTTTTTAATTAATTTTTTTAATTTTCAGCATAGGGCTTTCCCATGGAGAGCTAAACTAAAAAATTAATTTAAAAAAATCGGCTCGTTAAATGTTTTTGAAACTTTTTCTATGGCTTTTAGGCACTAATATCTGCCTCTCAAAAAAATTTCAGAATTTTTGTCAATTTGCTAAGGTTTACATGTTAATCAAAGGGGATTACGTCGAACAGCTGTTCGACGTTATCTCTACCTTAATAACTACTAAGTCTATATGTACCAACTTGAAAAAAAAAAAAAAAAACGAAACGAAAAACAAAACATAAACGAGAAAAACTCCCCTTAATACCTTTTGTTTGTGTTACAATTCTTATGCGTACTGTCTAAAAAAACTTTTTACAACAAACTTATAAAAACATCACTTTCAGCTTATAAAAAGATAGGCCATCTTTTAAAAAGAGCTAGAATTATAATAAAAATGTAAAAAAATGAATATTTTTTTTAATTATATACTTTATACCAATTAAAAAGTTGTTAATTAATATTAAATTCAGAAATTAAATATAAAGTTCACATCAAACAACCTATAATTACCCCGTTAATGGACCCTTTAAAAAATTATTATACTTTGAATTAATAAAAACATTATTAATTTTTAACAATATCTTTTATAAAATTTAAAAGTGTTCAATTATTATATGTTGTTGAAAGATTAATTTGATTGAACTCTATCAATTTCCTTTTCCATGAAGAATAATTGGCTGAACGTTGTAAACAAGACGAAGGGTAATTCCTCTTAAGTGCCGTAGAGGCTCGCAATCTTTTCTCTTCTTTTTTCGGGTGATTAATTCTACCGAGTCACCGCATTCGCAGATTGATGATCGTGATCAATTTCAGGACGGCGCAAACAAGTCCTTTGTTGCAACTGCCACTGCAGCAACAGCACTGTTGTGTTTGTGCATTCAGTCGGCCCATTAATACCAGTCTAATGAGTCCTTTGTCCAGAGGTAATATAGTGTATAAAAAAAACAAGGTAGTTTATTACAGTAAGATCTCTAACTAGAAAAACTATAAATTTTATTGTATTTTTTTCATGCTCAGCTTGATTTTTCATAAAATGTAAACTGAGAGGCGGTCAAGGCACTAGATAGTTGATCACTGACCAAGCCTTTTCATAAACTTAATTCATAGCCTCTTCCAAAAAAGAAAAAAAAAAAAGGAAAAAAAATAGTACTCGCTTTAAGCTGTGAGAAGATTGAAAAGGGGTAAAATTGTTAATAAAAATTATGTTTCCAAATTTCCTGCCAATAATTCTTCACAAGAGCAGTCACCCGTCTTACTTCCACAATATTGATCATTTTCTGTTTTCTACATAAAATTATGTGTAGAGTCACATCTTAGGCACTTACAGTAGTTCAATGCATTTTCAGCAAATAATGAATATACGTTACTAGGTCATACAAAAACGCTTATGATAACGCTTAAATAAATGTACAAAGCTTATTACTTACGCATATATAGTAGACAGAAATTCACTCTCCTACATCTTGCTGAGGGCTCGATTAGCAGCGAGGGATTTTACAGCCCAGTCAACCCCAAAGACCATAAGGTGAAATTCAATCAGATCATGACCTTGCCAAGTGATAAGAGGAACTATAAACCACACATGGTTTACTTGAGAAGGAAACTCCATTTCTGTGTCAACGGGAGCATACTGATACGTGTAGTATTTTGCACTTTTGGTGCAGCTTCCAAGAATATACAAGATTATGGCAACATAAAAAACTGGTTGACTGATAGCGTAAAGATATTCACGTTGACACAAAACAGAACACTCTACAAAATCTACCACCGTATACGCGTATAAAAGAGCAAAATATGCACACAAATTTTTGAACTCAGAAAGTTAAAAATAGTACATGTAAATAGGATTGAAGAAAACATATCTTGGGACATTTTATTAAATTTTAAAAACATCTCCACGTACTTGAAAGAAGTTATTTTTTGTAAGTACAAGTACTGTACGGGTATGTAGCAATTTTAAGTATCATCTCACTGAGAAATTAGGCGACTACAGTAGCCGTCACATTTAACTTGCTCATGGTCGTGTTTGTAACGCTCTCAGTCATTGGTAGCCGGTTTGTAACGAAGGACATCATTGGCCGAGCCGAGCCGAATGACTCCCGAGCGCTTCCGACCATGAGCCATTTAAATGTGACGGCTACTGTATATAGTTGAGTGTCAAAACTGCCACCATCTTGCCCCTGCGGCATATGCAACCCCTCCATGTTGATGCTGAAGAAGTTGCCTAACCTCCAGGCTAACTATTCTCTATGGTAAAAATCAGTGCAAATATTCAATTTAATCGATAATTTATTCCACCATTGGTACAAGTACAACATGGATCACGTCAATATAAATTAACATAAAACACTGAAAATACAAACAAACAACAGCAGCAATATGTAGCATATGTAATAATGAACTACATATATAGGACAATAAAATAACTAAAAAAAATAAAGCAAATAAAATAGTATTGGCGTCATAAAGCGAACCTAGTAGTAACTGCTGGAACTACGTGCGTCTGGCGAGGATTGCTGTTATATAATCAACATTGTAAAACCATGTAAATGCTCTGTCAGCAGCCACAGCGTAATTTTACAGAAATGACAACACTATAATTAGTTGTCAAATACTTTCGGACAAATATAAAAAAATATGTCGTAAGTGATTTCTTTCTTAAAAAGTTGATATTTTTTGTGATTCTTCCCATGCTATAGGTATTGCCGTATCCTCGATGCAAAGAGCAAAATTTTCAGACATCAGCGCCATCTCTTGGTCCTTTATATTTGTCTTCTATTACATATTAATAATATTGAAATGAACTCTGTAAGAAGTTGGAATTGTATAATCAGTTTGAATAATCTCGAAAGAGCAGCTCATTTTGTATGTATTTAAAAAAAAATTCAGGCAAAACTCATAATTTTTTACTATAACACTTCAACAGCTAGGGTTAAATTTTAACCATGTCTCACTGTCAGTTGAATGTCTAGTAATTAATTCATGAATATCGTTTTGAGCTGTCTAGAAGTGTACATAATAAATCATAGTTATTCAATTTTTATATATTTTTTTCATTGATAATAAATTTAATTTTTTATTACCTGACAAGAGTAACAGATATATACATTACTATAATATAGTGTATTAAATTCGTTGTGTGATATATCATAATAGATTTGACTCAAATATAGGTCAACAATGTCACAAGTACATGACAAGTAAGCACAGTCGAATTAATAAAAAAGTAAACCGGAAATTCAAAGTTTCCATCCGTACTATAATTGGTTTAATTCTAAAATTTCATTTGCATGTCAAAACTTCTAATTACGAATATTCCTGTAAGATTTTAAAACTCAAATTTGAAAAATAAAGTCAGAAATCTTACAATTTTCGGAAAGATTTTAAATTAATTCAACTATAGTAATGTATTTTTATTTTTATATTCAACACATTTCATCATCATGTCAGTAGATGAAATAATATCACTAAATCATTTATATGCTAATATTATGCAACTGTCACTCAAATTATGCATTGTTCAAATGCATCTGCTGCATTTATAATGCATTATTATTTAGTATATGACAAGTACATGCAGTGTATTATATTATTAGATTCTCATATACTGCTTTGCTCTGATATAACATTGTGGTATTTTCTACTAGTAGAATAATTTATTACTTACTATATAGTCGGGGTGGGTTATATAGGTCAACATGTAAACCACAATAATCGTGTAATTACACGTCCAACTTACCATTGAAATGGATAGTTGGACCATATTATATAAAAAAATATAAATTTATGTATACAAACAATTTTAATTTTCTTCTCCCTACAAAAAATAGAAGTTTCTCAATATATTTATAAAGCTTAAAACGCAATTTCCAAACATGAGTTTTGATCAGAAATTCGCCCTCTTTCTGTTCAAAGTATTATGCACAGATCCAATTTCTAAGGTTCAATTTTTGCATCATTGCTTTGTATAGTGTAAGCAATATCAAGTTATAATATAATGTATGTTCAAAAAATATTCATGAAAAAAATAAATTTATTTTCGCTTTCATGCACAAATTGTGAACTTCAAAAAAACATTCATAATAAAATTCAATGTGAAATTTAAATATGAAATTTTTTATCATAAATCTGTTTTACTTTTCTACGTTTTTTTTTAAATTACATATCTGAAAATACAATTCATTTTTTCTTCGTGTTAAAAATAAATCTTTTGAGATTGAAAAAGCAGTGACTTTAAAGTTAAGTTTGAATTTATTAATTAATGGACTCTCTCAGAGTTAAGATTAAAATTGAAATATTAACAAGAATTAATTAAAAAGTTTCCTGCAATTTTACATTTCCCCACAAAGAGTCTGACTTAATTCGTTCCTCCTATACTGTATCTCACCAATGTAAAATATTAATTCACTTTTTTTTTTTTTCATTTTTAAAATTAGAAATAATTAATCGTGTCAAATTATTTATTCAACAACCTCTCATGCACACATATTACATTATTTCCTTCCCCATATGCATTCACACTTCATGGTATAGACCGCTATATATTACACTGCAACTGATATGAAAATAAAATTTACATAGATGGATATATGTACGTACATTTACAAATTAAAAATAAATACAGACATAAAAAAATGAAGTAAACATAACTAATTATCCCTAAAGGTTACTTTCTTATCTCTCATACGACCTCAATGACGTTATATAATATGTTTCTATTTGATTGTCAAACCATCACATAGATCGTATAATATGAACAAGGTAGGAATATTGAAATTTAATGAACTCCCAAATTTGAATTAGAAAGCTAATCTCATCTCGAGAGGTGGTATAATATTAGGAGCACATGTTTTCTTTTAAACCACGTAGAGAGCTAGAGATGCTATATACCACCTCTTTTATGACATCAGAGATCCAACTGAATAAACTGATAGTTGATATTTTTTAGCTTATAAAAGATTTAATAATGAAATCAACAATTTAATTAAGTTGTAAATAAAATCTGAGTCACGTCCCCCTCTCAATCAAGTTAATAATAATAATTGTTAATTAGGTTAAAGATTTCATCAATATGGGAGGAGACAAATAATTACCCAATTAATGGACTGAAAAAGGCAAATACCCAACAATATATCATTATGTGATCATCCATGAACGCGTCAGAAAGGCAATTTTTGTCAAGGGAGAAAAAAAAACAGGAAAAAAAAACAAACAAACAATATATTAGAATACATAATACAGGATCATATATTAATATAATAACATTACAATTGTCAATTTATGTCTTCACTTCTCGATCTGTTTTTAAGAATAGGCCTTATTAAGCCATACACCCAATTTATAATCAATTTATGTCTGAAAACATTAATCAGAAGTGGAAATTTATTCCTTTAAATTATTGCAGAATGGACCAGCGACAAGTAGAAAAGATATCCAACTATGCCATGCCGTTTAAAACTCTACTATTAAGAAGGCTATTACATATTAGTATTTTATAACAAGTAATTTTTACCTCCATAAGTGAGTGGTCGACGGAGAAGGTCGGGTTCGCACATTGTCACTCCACGGACTAATTAGAATTCCTGCTGCGCACGAGTAATAATTATAACCCCCGACTAAAATCGAGAAAGAATTTTAACAGCTTTCTAGATGAAATAAAACAGAGGGTGAAATCTTTTGCGTCAAATAAAATTATAAAACAAAGTGTTGATAATTAACTTTTGAATCATTAAATTTTGCATTTAAAATTTTATTAAATAATAAATTAATATTATTTTTAATATTTACATATAAAATGAAATGTTTAATTTGAATTTGTTTAAAATACAATTATCTAATTTAATTTTATTATAAAACGTTAATTATAGTGTACATAAAATCAAAGTTACTATTAAATAATTAAATAATTTAATAGCTTAGTAATTAACTTGACTCTTGTCTCAAAATCAAGTTTTTTCCAGAATTTATTACCTTCCGAGCCAAAATTTTTAAGCAAAATCTTTTCTAAAAAACTAAATATATTATATATTATACACAGTCATGCCATTTATATGACAAACACTGAAAACAATTTACAGCAATGCACTTCGAATTGATCAGTTTTGACAAGAAAGCTACATCAAAATAACAAGTTGAAAACAAAAACTTTTTTTTTTCTCACTCATTTTAGCTTTTCTTTCTTAGAAATAATAAGGAAGTTTTTTTAATCAAAGAAAGTGGGATTGTCTCTTTGGTATTCAATTGAAGGAAAAAACAATTACTTACAGTTACTTACAAGTTGCACAGCTATCGCTCATGAAATCTTCACTCATCAACAGATGGTCATAAACGTAATGTTATTTTTTGAACCTACATCGTCATATTAACAGATATCTATATATCCACTACGATCATATGACGGTGTTTAATACGTATTCCTTGACGACGGATAATGTTATTCTTATGACGCGTTGTCAACGGATCCGTATTAAATACCAGTTGAATGTGAAGAAAAAATTTATATTATGGCTATATTTTGTTAGTTAAACAAAAAAAACATCACGCAGTGTTGGGGGAGTTCTGTGCAATTTTTTTTATGCATCTGTACACATCTGGAGAGCATAAACGTTACATTTTCTCTGTTTGGGGTACTGTCATGCAACCTATGGAGGCGAGATAAAGAAAAAATTAATTTTGGGGATGGTTTATGGAGTGATTGCTCTTATTTCTGCGGGTTTATCTTTCTTATATGTTAGTTTTAACTACCGTTTTATTAAATCAGACAGTTTGTGCCATCTCGAAATCTTCTGTACTAACAAACAAGATAGAGAGAAATTATCTTAATAATGGGGAATTCTCCTACATTTATTTTAATTTTTTTTCAGATGCTCTATGCCTTGAAATTAAATGTCCCAAAACAAAAAAGTTTCATTTTTCAAAATTGGAGACAAGGGAATTTTTTAAAAATCTTCCTTCTTTTGAATTTAGCGCCAAAACGTGACGTAGAAGCTGCCTAGCAGGCGAAATTTTCCTGCAATAAATTTATATTTTCGATTATCACTCTTAAAGTAAACTGATATTAGAGACAAAACTATTGATACTAGGGTAGAAGAACCGTCTGATTTCGATCGTGTTACTAAAATTTATAGCTAATCACTCCTTGACGCTCAAACTATGATATCAGGCAGTTGTTGTATGTTAACTAGGGAGTTTCTACGTCACAATTTTCAGTTTTACGCGCGGGTTGCATACTTTGCCCCTATTCTAATAATCCCTTCAGAGTCCCCAAATTTGAGTTAAAAAAGTTGAAACTTAAGTCAAACTTATTGTTAAAATGTACCCTATCATAATATGGTAGTTAAATTAAAATTTGAGTTGTAAGAGAATTCCCCATTATCATTATTTTAATTAATTTTAATAAAACAAAAACTTTCAAACTCAATATTATAAATAATTACGGTATATAGTACTGTACGTAGATAAGAAAGATTTAATAATTACAAAACTTAGTGATATAACTTTATAATTATAAAGTTCGCACCGAGTTATAGGTGTAAATGTTATTACTTGAATGTACTCTGAGTGGTAATAAGGTTACGCTAATGAATTCCAAGGCAGTTTGAGAGAAGGAGAGAATTCATTACAAACCTTTATCACTCCAGTTTATGACGTCACACCGTCAGCTGGCAATCAACCCTTGACCGCACTGGACACCGCAATGCTGTAAAAAATATAGATAAAATTTAACATTAGTGTGCATTTTTACAATAATAAAAAAAATAATCAAAATCTTTGATAATAAAATTAAGAATCATGAAAAGTTGTCATAAAGTTTATTTTGTTTCTCGTAAAATTTTGTTTCGTTAGATAAAGAAGGCGGTTTAGCCACCAGATTATTTGAGTGAGCTTTGCTCTGAATGGCCGCATGATGACTCCAAACTACGCTCATAAAATTACATCATCAGAATGAGCGACCGTGGGGACAGGCAGCTCACTAGAAAAGTTATAAAAAATATGCGAGACTTTTTTTTAACTTCTACTCTGAAATGTTGAAAGAAAAATGCATTAAAATTATTTTTTATTGCTGAGTATTAAAAATGACCAGTTTAAAAAAAAAATGATAGATTATAATCTTTTGATATTTTTAAGTGCCATAAAGTGTTATTTTTCTTTTTACTTTTTATATATTGCTATAAAATCTTACAATAATTAGTTAAATAAAAAAAATTATGATTACTTTTATACTAATTATAAAAATAAAACTTATTTATAAATAAATTCAGTTTTAAAACACTCATTTGCTAAAAAGTCTAAAACTTCAGTATTTATTTATTTATTTTCTGTCAACTAGTTGTAACTTTCCCCCACAAAAATGTCAGTTTTAAAAATCAATTTCAATGATTTCTAATCATGAACTCATTGAATCTGCGGGTGCTACGATACGTACAGTGGACGATTATGGAGAACAAACAACGCCAGTACGATGTCTAACCATGTGTCATGTGTTGCAGAGATGCGGGGGGTGGCGCGCGCACCGCAGCCCCCATGCTGACGTCACACCATGCGCTCGCTGCACGCCATGCAGGTGAGAACATGTTCATACAAGGGTCTTAATTTTGATCGTGTTCCTTCGGGAGTCCTCGGCTCGAGATCCTCCAATAAGAATAGTCTCTACAAACTCAACGACTATATACTGGAGGACGGCCTAGAACAACTTATTGAAGAACCTCGATACGCGACATTTCTCGCCAACCTTCGGGGAAGTCCGCTAAATGAGCCACGTGCTCGGGCGGTTTCTTTGAAGACGTCAAAGATTTGACAGCTTGACAGATGGCTAATAAAGCGGCATCTTTGACCGCGGTATCTTTGTAGCTGACTCTAGGCCAATCAAAAGTCAACGTCGTGACGTCACTGGGTTAAGGAAATGCCAGCTGGTTGGCGGCAAAAAATTTAGGCCGTCCTCTTAGTAAACAGTTCTTGTCTACAAACTGGCTGGGATTCCTCAAGCATTTGCATACTCAAGATGAGGATAACCATGCTATTTCCACGTGCGACTATTTTCAATCCAAGTTTTTGTGTGCAAGTCTGTTTTTAGTAACGGTACGATAGTAGACATAATGGGCGCGATTCACGAAACAGTTAGCCAGGTTTCTAACCACGTTTAACTAGGTGGTTTAACACGTAAAACAGGTAAACAGATATAGTTAAACGTGATTAGAAGCCTGGATAACTGCTTCGTGAATCGCACCTACTATACAGCTGAAATTGCAAGGCTTTCGACAAACTGGATATTATTTACATGACTGGCATTGAGCTTAAAGTGAGAAAATTCATCACTTCCAGCTGTTCTATGATAGCTACTGCCAAGAGGGTTAATGTTGGGTTTATTTTCAAGCACTTTTTATTTAACTTTTTCTGTTTCACCTCTATTTTTTTATCTAGTAGAATTTAAAACAATTTTCTGTTCACATTCTTTATTAATGTAAATAAATAGTAAAGATTACTTTTACATTTTGCCTAAAATAGATCAAGTAACAAAAAAAAATATTTCATAGTTACAAATTCAAAAAACTAATTCTCCAAAGCAAATAAAAATTCATTTTTCAACATTTTTATTACAACATAAATTAAATATCATTTGCATAAATATTTGTTTAAATTTACACTCGTATGGGTTTTACAATTCGCCAAGGGGTATAAAATCATTTTTTTAAATGTTATGATGCTGTATAAATTTGCAAATATAATGCATAATTCTGTGAACATACAACATGCGCTGCTCTCTCTCTCTCTCTCTCTCTCTCTCTCTCTCTCTCTCTCTCTCTCTCTCTCTCTCTCTCTCTCTCTCTCTCTCTTTCTCTCTCTCATATTTTACAGCTCAGTAATGTAATCAAAAAAGAAAGTCACTGTAAAATATTTGACGGAAAATTAACGCAGCACTTTCAAATCGCTAACTTTTTCAACCTTTATTTATATCAAAATACTCAGTTTCAAATATGTATGCCAGCATGGTTTAATTATAAGTTATAATTATTTTATAAACATAAAATAAAACAACAACAAAAACAGATCAAAAATTTAGGATATATTATGTATCTACATCATATTATAATTATAATGTAACACTTGTCCTTTTTTTAAATTTTGCTTGTCATTTGTAAATAAAGTTTTTTGTTTGCTTGTTTTACTGAAAAACTTCTTTAGACAATAACAAGTTCATCCATGTTCAAGAAATAAATGGCCTGTTTTTGCTGGTTATGTTTTATTTAACATAATTATTTATAAAAATTTTAATGCCAATAAAAATACTGAAAACAGTATCCCCAATATGACTTGTCTTCATAAAATGTTAGGAAATATTCACAAAATAAATAACTTATCATAGAATTTAACCTAGCAAATTTGATACCAAATTCTAATACCAAATTTTGGTACTAAAATAATGTTCTAATTTGTTTGCGTCTCACAATCAGTACAAATTATTCGACTTAGAATTTGAATTTCGAATTTAAGATGTTGCTACTAAATTAAAATACCTCTCTATATGACATATTGGTGACAAAATCTTTTTCCCCTTGAATCTAAAAAACGAATTTTGCGAGGTTGTAGCAGCCTCCTGCAGAGTTGCTCCAATATCAAGCCGTCATAAAAGCCTTCTGCTAATGAAGACGACATCATATTATCGCTTGGCAAGTTTCAGAATAGTTGTGCGGTTTGCCACAAGCATGAGAGCTAAGTGGGCAATTAGGACACTTCTGATTGGTCGAAATAATCACGTGGTTTGAACTAGTGGTTGACATTCGTGATTCATGATCGTGCCACTTGCTTTGGTCGGATTACAAACCACTTTATAGTTTAATCCTTTGTGATTTATTGATAATTGATTTTTTTTTCCTTATTTATTATAACAATATAAACAACCACAAACAATAGCTATAACAATAACTTATTATCCAATATGGTACTTAAAGAGCGACGCTATGGGGTTATTTTATTAAATTGATTAAAACAACTAAAACTGAAATAAAAACAGAATGTAGAACTTTGTATTGTGTAGCTGTGCTTTTCTTTTTTTATATAGTATTAACACAGAAAATCCAATAAAGTGATTTAATTTCACGAGGTAAAAGTAATCTCGCAAAATAGTGCGTAAAAATAATAGAAATTTTTCAAGTAAATATTTGAAAAAAAATGGCCCGATTCTAAGTGGTGAAATTGATTAAATAATTTTTTTTAATGGAGAGAAAATAGAGCATGGTGCACGATGTATGATAATAAGTATGATAAATTATATTTAATTTTCTTTTTAAGAGTTTTTACAAATTTCTGTGTACAGTTTGCTCGTTTCGAAACTGTGTATCAATGGATATATCGTTATCAACAATTTAAAGTGGTCTATTGGGTAGCTGTAAGACTATTGATAAAGTGACCAATGGTGACCACAAAAAGAAAATAAATGACTTATTTTTGAAATTTTGTTTAAAAGTATATATTTTCGTGTAAAATATGAATTCAACAAACTATATATATATATAAAATATATTACACTGCATAACATTTTTGAGAGATATATCACTTCACATATTACTTTGTTGCTCATTAATTTTAATTTTGAAACATATTTTCCTCTTAATTTTCTTCGATATAATGTTTTGATAATTTAATTAAAAATACTAATTACATTAATTATTAAATTATGTTGAAGCACATGTAAATTTTTATTTCTTACTAATTTATGTTTATGGTACTAAACCAATTTAATTATTCTTTACTTAAGTAATTACCATAATTACAAATTACACATGGCTATAGTGTATATTATTTTATGGGTCTAGCTGGCATACTTTACGTTGAAACATTGCACTCTTTATATAGTTAATGATTTTTAAGTGCATTATTTAATAAGTTTGTTGGTAAAAGTATTGTTTACAAAATAATTACAAAAAGCACTCAGACACTATTTAAACATTCATAAAATATATCACACTGACTTGTTTATTAGCAAGAAAATTATATTGTAATTATTAATAACTTAATAAAGAACCTAATGTTATTATCGTTTTTTATTATTAATTTTATAAATTAACACTCAACTATTAATAATATATTACATCACTATAATTATATAAGTAAGAACTTAAATTACATATAGGCAGGTTTGTAAATAATAGAAATTATAATTAACTATCTGAGAAGTTTCAAAGCGTAATTTAATTGAGGAAGTTTAGAAAACAGTCAAATTAACGTTAAATGTTTGTTATTGCTTGTCAATATTTGTTCTTCAATTTTTAATATATTTATATTATGTTTGCGCCATTGGCAGAATATTCTGTAGTTATAAGCTAACATTGTAAAATAAACACCAGGTATTCTTAAATTATCAAAATAATGAAAACAATATTAAATTAATATTTATTTAATATAAATAATAAACAAACTGATATTCAAATTTTGGTTGAATAGAAAGTTTTCTGAGCTAAACAGTTTTTTTGTTTACTGTTCATATATAGTTATACATAATACACAGTTTTTTCAGTTTGTTTAGATCACATAAAATACATTAAACACATTTAGGTCTCTATCAGCTCTGATCTTGAGCAGAGGAAAAATCAGAAATTTAATATCCGAGTATAGCATAATAATATATTATACCAGAACAAGCATACAATTGACACTATTGCTTATCAAACGAATTCCCTTTATTTTTATACTGCATCAATGTTTCTTTAGGCTTAGGGGATGGGTTTTCTCCACTCTATTCCGAAATCCAAAATTTTATATTTTAATGTTTTATAACATATGGATGCTACATTAATTTCCCTTAATACTCAATATATCATTGGCCCACACTAAATTTTTCCTTCAATGACAAATTTTGTAACTTTCGACTCTCTTTTTTCAGTAGAGAAATTTTACTTACGTTACATTAATTACTTATTTGCGAAAAGTACTGAAAATAAGTAAATAATGTATCAAGTTCTTACTTTAAGGTGAAATGAAGTCAAATTCAGCATACAATATTTAAGTGTCGGCATAACATAATAAAAGTCGCTCCCAAAATTTTCTGTTCTAACACATTATTTTTTGTATCTAAAGCGCACCTTTAAGTCTGTAAAGTGAGAGATCGTAAAGTTTAGTAAATTTCTGATTGCCCCTGGAAAGTTTGTAACTAGGCAACATTCTGGGCTCGTGAATCACATAGCTTGGCAGTTTAGCCAACTTTGCCCGGGTAGATCTTCTGTTCTTATTAAGCAATATCGTAATAATATACACATACAACATTTTTTTTCTTTCTCAATTTTAAAAAGACTGTACATAAAATTTGATGCAAGACATGCAGTGCAAATTAAAGTTTATTTCATAATATTTAAATTTTCAATGATACAAAAATGATTTACAAAACTAAATTTTGGGAAAAGTTACATAAAATTTGATCTTCTATGTTCCACTGTACTTCATTTAAGTTCAAATGTTGTGATTTTATTTAAATATCATTTTTGACAATACACTCTTAAAATGCCACATTAACTCTACGTAACTCTGCTTACATTTTAGATTTTCTTTCCAAGTATTTATTTACAGCTGGACTCAAGCGCTGATAATAAAGAAAAGTCAGGGTAGCAAACCCCCTGACCTCTGAGGTCAATTTTTAGTACACAAAAATTAAACGCTATTACATGTGTTGGCGTCACATAAATGGAATTACATGAGACTTCATATTCGAATCAATACGCCATGTAAACTATGTCTTTGTGTGTTACAGGCGCGGAGACATCATATTCGAATCAATACGTCATGTAAACGCGGTCATTGTGTGTTACAGGCGCGGCTCGTGGCGCTGGCTCTTCTACTGACGGTGACAGGACGCGAAGCCGTCAGCCCTGGTAAGTAATAAGGGCTAGTTTCGTATATCAATGTCATGTAATTGTGAACCATTTAGTCTCCATGAAACTAGCGAAATCTATAGAAGTGATATTTTGATGCTTTTGCTATCAGAGTAATGTTAAACGATAATACTAGGTCTGTTCGTAAATACGCAATAAAAAATAATTTATTGATGAACCTTCTGTACAGGGAACATAAGGATCATCAATTATTTCTGATTGTGTATTTACGAACAGACTTAAGGTTTGCATGTAAAATTCATCTGTGACGTCACAGTGCTTTTACCTAGTATGTAAAATTTTTCCCTGCATGCCATTACTGTCGCGGCCTGTTTGCACTCATTCTCTGTAAAGTAAGCTGATTGCGTTAGCCTCGTATTGGCATCAACAAAATTGTAAATTAATTTATTATG
This sequence comes from Siphlonurus alternatus, assembly GCA_949825025.1. Taxonomy (NCBI): domain Eukaryota; kingdom Metazoa; phylum Arthropoda; class Insecta; order Ephemeroptera; family Siphlonuridae; genus Siphlonurus; species Siphlonurus alternatus. The sequence goes on from OX463782.1 coordinate 32,029,669, forward strand.
ATAAACTCAAATTCTTCCATCTAATTAGCATACGAAGCAACAAAAAATATTATTTGGAACGTATTTTCATGAGTATGAATGCGATATTTATTAAAAATATTTTAGATTTTTTTCTGGAAAACCTAAGCGAGATAGATTTTTTTGGATTTCGGTTCCATATCCACTCAAAATATTTTTTAAATAATACTAAGTCAAAAATTTTGGGGTCGTTTTTGTAGAGCGCATTTTATTTTAAGAGACGTGACAAAGACCAAGTTCTTCTTGCCATGGAGACATAGAGAAACCTTCACTTCAAATATTTAATTTTCACCAATTGTCAATATATGTTTTATTTTTAGTATAACCTGACTGTTTTTGACACAATAAAACAAAGAGTAACAATGTTCCACTTTGAAACAAACTCTTTTCATGTCAAAACGGTAAAACAATACCATCAAGTTTTTATGAAGAAACTTCACACTAGCTTCTAACGAGCGCATTGCCAATTAGTTGCCGCAAAGTAAGTCATTAGTTTACCTGGGTGCTGTGAATAGTAAGGAAAATGAAACCTTTTCATAGGAAATGTTGCAAAAAGTAGACTTTTCGAGAGCGACGGAGCCATACAAAAAATGTTCTAAATAATGAAATGTTATAGAACTGTAGTTTATTGCTATACATTAAAATTTCATCGTTAAAAGTTTTATTTTTAATGAAAATACGTAATAAATTGCAATTAAATTTCAAAATTTTCAAACACAAATTAAAATAATTGAAAGTAATAAAAAAAAAAAACCTTTGTTGGCCATTGAAAAAAAAAATTTTTTTTTTTTCGTCATATTTTACATTTATTGAAGTTGCATTGTAGTTGTATTTTCATGGTGCAATGCTTTCACAATATACACCATTATTTTAATAAAAAGAAATGCAATTTTATACTTAAAATTATATGCTATTGTACTTGATAATTATTCTCAAAATTTATGTACAGAGTTCCTGCATATTTTGTCACTGAAAGTAAACGCACTCTGCTATATTTTAAATTATTATTTTTAATTAATATTTATATTTATGTTCGTTTGGCTGTATAAAATAGTAAAATCAACATCAAAACTTCATGTCATTATAAATGAAATACGGACGTAAAAGTTATTGACAAAAATAAATTCACAGTTAAGTGTCACACGAATGATCATAAAATTTTCAAACGCAGCTGCGACTCTACGAAATACATTGAAATTGGCAGACTTTATTACAGCCTAAAATATATCGTTGATGTAACTTGCAATAGAATTGTACATTGAAGTGTTAAAGTGCTATACATACGCATGAATTTACCGCTAAAATGTCCCTAAAAAAATTTTTTACTGTAACATAATTATCATAAAATTTTCAAATTTTGAATTCCTAGATTTCTGAATTCAATAGTTCTGACATTTTGGTACACTGTTTCATGTATTTATAACTTTTTTTTTTTTTTTTTTTTTTTTTGCAAAAATAAAGTAAATTGTTGTTTATAAGAATAATATTTTTAGATTATGAGTTAATGAAAATTGCTTTTAAAAATAACTAAAACAAAAATATTGAAATAAATATTCTCACTAAAATGTAAATGTTTTCAACTTTTTGCAATTTTTAATTTTTAAAATAAATAATAGCAACTTAAATATTCAAATATAGAAATATTAAAAATTATTTTAACATTAGCCACAAACTTAAATAATATTTTAAATTTTTTATTAATAAATTATGTTTTTCTTTTAAGTATTTTCAATTCTTTATTTCAACAACTTTATTTAAAAAAAATATATGCATTTTCATTAACATTTTAACTTAAAAACTCTATACTTTCTTCTTTTTTTAGTCTGGTAATCTTTATTTTCTCCCCATTTTTTAAAACAAAATCCCGCAAAGATTTCCGATACTCGATCACTCCCAGATTTATCGACGATGCCTGCAGCTTCTCCTCGGGTGACATTATGCAAAGTAGGTATTTAAATCTTACTTAGGTGGGAACATCAAAATGGGAGAGGAGGGATTGTATTTTTATAAATCAAACCGCAGGAAGCTTCAAATTATTGAGATAAGTTATTGAATATTGAGGGGAATTGAAAAAAAAAATGTTGGTTTTTATCACAGATAGGGTCGCCGTGAGATATCAAAAAGATGATACATTTCGTTATTTTATTTTATTATAACTGTTGTGAAATTTTATTATGAATAGTAAATTTTTGAATCAACAAAAGTTGAGCGTGCCGCAGTGCATTCGCCAGTTCTCGTTAAATCACCGAAGTCAAGCAATGTCGAATGTGGTTATTACTTGGATGGGTGACCGTTTCAAGTAAAAATAACGTTGCTCCTTCCCTGGAGTAAATTCATCTCAATTTCCACCCAGTGCAAAATGATGCACTTGCGTGTGCTGGTTCCCCAGGATTTTGACATCACTTTGGTCCATTGATAAAAAGTAGAGGTTTTCCACTGTTCCCTCAGTCTCACCTCAGCGAATACTTGGACGCTTAACAAGGCGTGGCCAACATATTTTCCCTCCCATATATACTGTATATATATAAAACAAATACTATTCGTCTTTGAATAATTAAAATGTTTAAATTATATTTAGTTTTATTTTGCGAATCTCTCGTTCAGGTTTTTACACAAGAGGGTGAATGCGGGAGGGGAATAAATACTAAAAATGCAAAGAAGAAAAAACGAGAAAGCAGTGAAAGTAGTACATTCACTCCCCGCAGAAGCAAAATAACTTGATCAATATCTTACAAATACGTCATATAAAAAATGTGCATGCGATACGTTAAGTAAATAAAACCAAATCTATCATTTGCAACTCTCATCGCTCAAAAGTCCCTACAATAATACAAAATAAAAGGGCGATATTTCACGACGGCTTAGATGGCATTTATTTAAAATGTAACTTTCAAAATTCTCCCCTATTTTCACAACTTGAAAATCGATCAGATGTTCTGTCTCTGAAAACATTTTCTTTTCATTTGTTTTTTCTTTCAAGGTTTAAATCATTTCAACCGATTTGTCAATACAATGATTTATTGTCAATTTTAATTAAAATTTAAATTAAATTTGCCACTTCAACAAAGTCTGGTTAATGGTAAATTAATAAAAGAAATAAATTATGAAGAAATAAAAAAGAAAAATCTGAATATTACAAGAAATTTAAAATGATGAAAACCAATTATTTTTTTAATTATCAAGTATTTTTAATTGATACATCAATTTCTAAACATCAAATTTTGTGTTTTCTTCATTTTTATACATTAACTTTTTTAATTATTTTACTTTAAAAAAAATACAATATAAATGTAACAAAAGACTTTTAACAAAATTGTTTTTAAAGCCTTTTTTTTAAAAGAGTAGCTTATTTATGTAAATTAATGTAAGAGGCAATTTGACACTGTTCTTATCACCATCAGAGTTAAGCTCTCGTTGCGGAATTGTATTGTCAAGTAGTTCTCCAAAATGGCGGTCGAAAAGACACCAGGGCACAGCGCCAGGTACCCCCTCCCTTCCCTTCATAAACATGCCTGCCCTAATCATTCCCTAAACATAATCTGATCTCTAATGTTTTAACTTTTGACAATAATCAGATTCCCCATTGTTACATAATACAGTGACGTCAACAATCAAGCAGCAACAAAGGACCAAGCATCTATCATAAAACTTTGAGCTACGGAGTCTCATTCATTTCTTATAGCAGACACGTACTTTGAAAACCAACCGAGGGAAAAAAATAAGTTTTGAAACTTTTTTTTTTCTTTTTTAGCTTGTGGCGTTTTGAGTTTTTATATATTTTTGGCGTTTCTTCTTTTTTTTTCTCGTTTAATCTGTAAGTCTATGTTACCAAATTATCACAACGCTTGACAAGATACATACAAGTATTATTACTCGTAGTAAATCATGTCAACTTTAATTGCTTTAATTCTAAAGTAATTTATTTAATGGTTATTAATGTTATAATCTGCATTATAAAGCAAATTAAATGGAGCAATTGTTCTCTTAATTTAGTCATTAATTCCAACCGTTCAGTAATAATTGTGTTTATTGTTACTTACCATTTGTGACTTACTGCTTATGTATTTAATTATTTCATAAAAACGAAGCTGCATGTACTGTACGCCATATATTAGTACTTGTCAGCAACAGGAATTTTCATGCATTGTTTTACTCCATTCTTTAAAATAGATTTTAATGAATTTATCGCGCTTTTTTGTTATTTTGTAATCCAATATTATTGTTACATTTTATTTTATTTTCGTCCATTGATAAAATCTTACAAACTGTCAGATTTGTATAAATTGTGAATTTGATTTTTGTTTTTCAATTTTGTAAATAACAACATATAGCATTGTGTAAAGTTTTTTGTTTTAGTTTTTTATTAATTTTTTTAAATTTTTTAATAAAAACATTAAAAGCAATTATAAGAATGTTTTTCATATCATATTCTCGTTCAATTCTGAATTCTTGTAATAAAAATTAATTATTGACATAAAAATAACTGACACTCATTGTAATTAACGTTAACATGGGATAATAACGTAAAAATGTAGTAAAAATGTAGTTGTTTTTCTAAGAAAAATAACAAAAACTATACCAAATTGAATGTAGCAAAAAATAACTTCTTGGTAAATCAATCCTTGCATCAAAAAATACTACCTCATCCAACGACATCAAAGAATATTAATGAAGCGTGGATATGAATTATCCCATTCAAGTTTAAAATATTTCATTTCGGACATGATGAAACAAAAATTTGGCATTCATAAACGACTAATTAAAACGGTTCTAGATTAACAGATTGTGCTACGGAGAATTTAAAATCCTCTTTCTGTGGCTCCATTCGTATTGCAAACTATATACTAAAAAATACTGATAAGATAATTATGTGCGTACACCAAATTGAATTCAATATGTAGGGACAAGCAAGTTATAGAAATATCAATGAATAGCTTCGGTTTAAAGCCATGTTCAGAATTCATTAAAAAAAAATACATTTTTGTGAGTATTTAAAAAATTTAAGTGAAAATATATTTTTTTTTCTTCTCTTTTGGATTTTTAAAAGTCATGTATAGAGAAATTATCTCTAATGAATTTTTATGTAATGTTTAACAAAAAATATTAATCATTTATTAAAATTATCAATATGACATGCTTATATTTTGTTTTGGAGCAAGGTAAAAGCAAAGCCTATATATTATATAATATAGGCTTTACATATATAGGCTTTGAATGAAAGTAATTAATACATTTTTATACGAATTTTTAAATATTATTAAGTATTATTACCAATTAATCTTAAGTTATTTTCATTCATTAAAATACTTTGTATACATTGACGTACAAAATTTTTAAAAAAAATTGTATTGTTTTGTTTTTCATGTACAAAAAATGCAGCCAATTGAAATACTCTTTACATGCTTGCAGCAATGTGATTCCTCTATTTATTTTTTTTTTTAACTTCTCAACTGAACCCTATTTTAGGGTACTGGCCACAATTAAGTGGCTGAATTTAACCTCCCGGCTCTTCGTAGACCCTACTTTTGTGGGTCCCTTCCAAACCGGGGCGGCCATGGCCTAAGCAATCCATCCCAGCATTCGCCTGGTTGTAACTGAGGAAACCATGGAAACCTCAGTCAGGATGGTCGGCAATTGATGGAGGATGCCATCAATCACCTCCCGGATGCACGAGTGGGTGTTCTTTAGCAACCGCCATTTGTGAAAAGTTTGGCGGTGCATGGCTGGGATCGAACTCACGACCATCCGATTACGAATCAGAGGCGTATACCACTGCGTCAAGTGCCCGGTATTTGTCTCTATTTTAATGCTTTATATTTTGAGTATATTTGAAAAGTTTTGGAAGATATAAAAAATTTGCATGTGTATTATTTTTTCTGAAATCTTTTTCTGACTATTTTTATTGGTGAAATTCACATCATATCGTAAAATGTTGAACTTGGAAGTTACAATTCGAGAGATGAAATTATAAAGTTTGAACGAAGTCCCCCTCCAACTTGGTTTGAGCCACTTTATTACAGAAACTCAAATATTTATTTTTATAAACCTTTTCAATATTTGAGGCCTGGATTTTTGAATACCTTGCATTCTAGGTGGTTTGACATTATAAAATTATAAATAATGCACAAAAGTTTTTTTTTTCTAGCGTTGTGGGAGTTACAGAATGGAAACCGGTTCTTCATCAAATAATATAAAATTTTGTTTCATTAATTTCCTAACTATTTATAAATAGGAAATTAGTAACAGCTGATATTTTGATTAAATTAATTTCAATCATCTAGTGATATGTATTTATATTAAATTGTTGATATTGTGCTACATTTTATCACTATACTGTATGTCACTACATTCATTGATAATTCTGTCTGCATTAGTATAAAATTAAGCATATATATCAATTAAATCAAAGAGGCCCCGTATTTTTTTTTTAATTCTTCAAACACTTAATTATTATACAATATTGTTATATTCATTAATATAACAAATTTATAAAATGATTTATTACAATAGCTGAAATTTTTATATTATTAAAACTTTTCATGAAATATTAAGTAGTTTTCTATCTCTGTTCGTTAAAAACAAAATTTGTATTCTTTTCTCTTTGACTTGATTTGCCTCCTACTTTAAATAATTTCTTCTCCCAAGTTTCAAACTGAAGTACACAACACGTGAGTTCAATTAATTCTGTGCAGAAATATACAGGCTGTGCTATTTTAATGAACCTCTTCATACCACGTTTGAACGTCCTTAAAAAAAAGTTGCCTCTGGTAATTAACTTGGAGTGTTTTGTTGCAAAATTATTAAAAATATAAATTTGTAATTTTGTGAATTTTATAAAAAAAATCCAATTATATATTTTTATCGAAAGCAGGTAAGAATTTTAATTATTTTATAAAAAAAAAAACTCTTCAGGTTTTCTCTAATATCAAAGCAATCGAAATTGTATTAAAGCATTGAAGCAAATCAAAAGGTAAATAATTTTTGTTTCAAAATAATGAAAGGTGAGCAATTTAAAATCTTTCATTATTTTATCACAATTTTGAATGAAGAGAGAAAAAATCAGACACAAACTTTTTCTTTTGTAATCGCATCAAAATTTTCAATCAAATCTCAAATCAATATTATGCTTGGGTCCATGGAGAGTATATAATGCTTCAAGTGTGTACTCCTATAATATTAAATAATAATATATAAATTATATAATTATAAAATACGTAGTAAGTGAAGTGCAGTATAGAAAATTGAAAGCAAATTGTCTGCTTGACTTACTATCATAGAAAATAATACAGTAACAAAAAAAAAATCTGAGGCATCCTTGCTAGATCATGCACTTGAAGTCCGCATCTTTGAAACACTCGACTAGCTAAAAAAGAAAGTTGATATTTTCAGTGAAAATTTTATCCTGTATATTTAAATGTAATTTTTTTTTAAAAAAATTGTAATAAAATATTAATTCTAAGAATAATAATAAAAATAAATAAATGAAAATAATAAGATAACTTATAAGAAAAATAATTATTCTTACAATGATATCTTATTTTTATTACAATTTCTGAAAAATAACTAGACGTAATTTATCTTTCATATAAAATGTTATTGTTTTGTTCAAGTATGGCATGTTTATTTTTTTATTACAAAAATTTTGAATATATTTTTGCGTGACAGTTTAATAATGAAAATACTTATGGGTAGTAGCACGCAAGTACAGGGAAGCAACTTAATTAATATTAATGTTATGTTCATATTATTATGTTCATGCATGAAACCTTTTTCTAAGAAATGAAATTTACCATTTTGCTTCAATATTACGGTGTAAGGTGCGGGTTTGGAATTAATTTTCCTCTTTTTTTTTTATAAAATATGTCACTTTTACGTTGTTTATTAACGTTTATAAACGTCATAAAATTTTGTGTAATTCTAAGTATTACTGTTGTATAGTAACAATGAGAAACAAAATAATGCCATGCAACATTTTTAATGTTGTACTTATGTCAAATTTAAATAACATATTTAATTAACATATTAAAACAGTATAGATTATATTTGTTAATAAATAATTTATTCAATAGATATTTTGAAGTGTATTTGAGAGAAAATTTAGTGATTTTTTTTTTATTTTACATGCTATTCACAAACAATTTAAAATTTTTGTGTCTTATACGATGGAAACTGTTTTCGAATACACTCTGCAAATCCTTTGCTCAATAACCCGATATCCAGATTTGGCTCGCTAAGGGTTGAGTGAGGGATGATTTGAGCGCCCTCTAGAGTCCCTCTGTGATTGCCAGCAAGGAAAATCTCATTCCATCTCGTCTTTATGACTCAAACGTAATTTGCATGAGGACTTTGTGGTGCTAACTTTTTTATTTTGTTTTTGGATTATATATTTTTTATACTAGAAAAAAATTCTCTGAGAATAAACTGAAAAAAAAATCATTATCTACGTCTTCATTCATGAACTACATTAATTATAAAAAAGAGACTTGAGTTTTTAATAAAAGTGAATTATATATTGTCACTATACAGCTGTGAAGGAAATTATAAATTTATTTTATAGTCATTAATCTTAACGCTTTTCTTAATTGACAGTGTCACTAACAATAAAAAGAGTTTTATATATATTTTATTATATAATATATAGTATTTATTTATAAATAATAAAATATAAAAAAATTTAAAACATAAAATTTGGTAATATTATACTTTTAATTTTATGCTATAATAGTAGCTGTAAAAAAAAATTGAGATTTCTTTAGGTTCAAAAATGTAACATGTATCTTGAGTACACATTAATTCTCTACTCCCTTACTCTATATAGGCTTGCATCCAACTTTAAAATTCTAATAACTTTATAAGTCTACATTCAAATTAATTTGATATTACCTGTGGAAGTATCGAAAGTGTGAAGTTTTTGGCTCTTCTGTTTGTAATTCAGTTAAAAAATACTGCATATAGGTTTTATTGAAAGTACTGACCCATATATGAAATTACAAAACTGAAATGAAAGACTCTTCGTATCTAGTTACTTCCGGAGGGAATATAAAATGAATTTGCTGTAGTTGCTTTTTTTTTTTTTTTTTTTTTTTTAGGATAGGCTGTAATTAATGAAAATTTTGAATGACAGTTCTTCTCTGGTCAGTCGGTGGATTATAATGTTAAAACTGTTTCGTGACTGTTCTTTTTTATAAAACATAATTGGAATTCACTGCCATTACATAATTTGATATTCTCTCCACATGTAGCCTGCCAAGTTTTTTGTTACTTTCGTATTTCCATTTTTTTAACTTCAGAATTCTGAGATCTGAGACTTTAGACGGCAAATAAGGCTTGGAAAATTAAAAATGTCACACTTTTGACTTCTTGAGGAAAAAAATATTTCAGTTATATATTATACTGATTGTGTTAATAGAAATATAAGGCGGTTGCATGAGCAACGCAATCAGTCTACTTTACAGGGGCTGAGTGAAAACTTGCGCGCGCGGGCCGCAATGCTGGAGTATTGGTAGAGACCTCTGCATGCAAGCAAAAGATTAAAAAAAAATACATTATAAATTACTTAAAAATGAAAATAAAAAATGTGAGGTGAACAAAATGTTTAAAATAAAATTTGCAAACTTTTGCTCACCTCAGAATTTAGAATATTTTCATTATATACTTTTAAATAATTTTTTGAATATTTTGTCCTATGCTTATACATTGTGTAGCTCCACCAGTCCACCATCGACGACTGGCGGACAACTGTTGAAACTCCCGATCTGATGTCACATGCACAAGCGCCTAATGCATGTTTAAATTTATAGTATATTTTCTCATTTTATTGGCAGTTGGTAATTTTATACTGATTGTTATTGAACAATTAATTTTCTTTTTAACAAAAATACGGATACAAATATTTGTATACATTATTTTAAAACCACATATAGTTAAACCATGATCTCATTGTTATATGTTTATTACAACTGATTACTGAATACATGATGTATAAAACAAGCTTAATTTAACTCTTGTATCTCATTGTCTCAAAAAAAAATATTTCCATTATAGTGAGTTCTCCTCTTTATTTAACAACAAAGAACAAAATATTCAGTATAGCGTTGTTTTGGATGCTACAATAACGTTCACAGGACAATCACATGTTCTCCTTTGAAGTCACACAAAATATTATGACTCGATGTTGGAAGATAACAGAAACAAAACTCTTCATGCATGAAAACGTACGTACAACGTTATGTTTAAATAGTAATTGCTTTTCATGACATTCTCATACAATGAATTCAAACTCTAATTTACAACATACCACGCTTTTGTTGAATTTGTGTTAATTTGCAATGGCATGCTAATTGTTTTTAAAATGTAATAAAATCTATTGAAGCATTAAGGTTAATTTTCATTTTTTTGGAACACTTTAGCGTGATTTTTTTTTTATAATTTCATAATTTTTTTTAGGTTGTCACTTATGAACTTACAATACAAATAACAATATTACATTTTTAATTATTTCTGTTCAATAATATTATATTTTTTCCAACAAACTGCATGAAGTATTTAATGCATTAGTATATTCTGTGACCTCGGTTTGTTTATTAAATGTTTTATTTGTGTAATAAAATTAATTATTTTTAGCTTATAGTATTACTGATGATTCAAGCAGCTTTGATTTATTCATATCATGTAATATAGTTTATGTTTTTTTTAAATTAATTAATACCTCATTCAAATCCGCACTAACAATGAAATAAAATCTGTAAGCACTCATCAATATTAGTTTAAAGTATAATTATGTATGGCTGTAATAAGCTCTTATTGAATATTACCATGTATTTATATGTGTTTATTGAATCCAATTCAGTAGATATTACAGTATTTCCGTAAGATTGGATACATGATGTAGTACATTTCCAGTCTATAACATAAAACACTTTCCAATAGATACGATTTATAAGCATATAGTTAATTATACCCACATATATACAGTATATTACACATGAGTCGTTATGTTTATTAGCGCATTGGATATCGTATTAAATTATTCTGCTAATGTCGAATTATTCAATATATATCTTATAATGCTCTAATAAAAACAAAAACAATGGAGTATTGACCTCAATTTTTTTTATTGCAGAAATGGATAGAGGGTGCAAAGTTATGCTACCCTGATTTTTTTCAGATTTTTTAGAGCCCAGGAACTATTTTTAAAAAATTATTGAAAGTTATTTTTGTGACGTCACGAGACGCCGCTCCTTAAGAAAAAGATAAGACTTGCCACCGCGTGACGTCACAAAAAGGACTTTTAATAATTTTTTAAAAATACTTTCCGGGCTCTAAAAAATCTGAAAAAAATCAGGGTAGCATAACTTTGCACGCTCTATCCATTTCTGCAATAAAAAAAATGAGGACAATACTCCATTAAAATTCTTATGTTATTATAGTTTTCAATGGAAAAATGAATTAATATTGAAGCTGTTCAGTTTGTAAAAACTGCTGAAAAGGAAAATATCTTAAATTCTTATTACCTTATTATTCAAACACATTCATTATAATTTTAACTTTATGTTAATCAATAAAATAATAATATATGTGACTGCTAATATATTTGTTGAAAATTCAAAGTACCTCCCATTTCAAATGAAATACACGTAACTGTTAACAAAGATTGACATTAGTAATACGAAATTGTTTGTAACATGTCATGTTTATTTTACGTGAGGATTAAATTTTCCAATAGAGGAAGTTTCAATATTCATTCATCTACATATGCATACATTGAAAACGTCAATACCTGATGTGTATTATTATTATTGTTCTTTTAGCCATCATTACATGAATTGTAAAAGTTCATTAATATCATTATTGATACGTCAATTACCTTGTTAAATTTCATGGAACACCTGTGCTATTTTTACAGGTAGTGTATAATTAATTAACGATATTCGTACTTTCCCATTTTTGTCATTAGTGCCGTGAATCATTGATGAATTCAATCGTTTGAAGCACACTCTATTATTTAATCATTAGTTAATTGATGAATATTGTGATGATCGTTTCATTGATAATTGTAAAATTTAAAAAAAATTCTTTTTAAAATTTAATTTAAACGGAATTGATATAAAACTACAGGCGAATATCATGAAATAAAGAAGATGTGAAAATAGCTATTTACCTACAAAATTGTAAGCTAACATAAATACATGTTACAATATTGGACATAATTTTGCAGGAACAAAATTCCTTGCCCAGCATTTGCACATATATAATTCTCTAAGGCCGATATTACACGATGCAATTTTGCATACAATTTTTCCTTGCAAGAAAATTTCATCTCCATACAAACAAATTAAGTTGAAGTTTTCTTGTAAGGAGAAATTGTAAACAATAACTAGGAAAATTGTATCGTGTAATACCGCCTTTAGAAGTCATTAAGTATATACTTTTCAGTGGCGTAGCCAGGATTTGTCCAAGGGGGGGGGTTCTTCAAGATTGAGAACAGCCCACTGGGGGGTTTGGGGGGCGTAGCCCCCCAATTGCCCGCCGCAGGTGCGATTTTTTTTAAGGACACGCCCCCTTTTTAGGGAAAAATTATGAAAAAATACTATTATAGAGAATGTATGGCTTGATGCAATTTTTTTTTAAAAATTATATTTTTTGCACCCCATTTTTTTAATTTCATTTCAATACGTGCAGTAAGTGCTGCACTAACGTAATAAGTAACAAATAATTTTAGTTAAATCAAGTAATTCATCCAATAACCACTTTTATATTATTTTTATTAGTTTCATGATGCGCGATTTTTTTGAAACAGGGACGTGGACTTAATTTTTTTCAATGAAAAATTGCAGCAAATTTCTTATATTTGTAAATCGTAAATTATGTACAGTAGTTACAATATTTTTGTCACTACTTTTTCTTATAAAAAAAATATACAAATTAAAAAAATCAGATTTTTTTAACGTCGGTAATAAATTATATGTATTATGATATAAATGATATATGTACAGTATTATACATTAGACAATAAAACTGGCAATTAATTGTAAGATGTAATATATACCTATAATATATAATTAATTAAAAAATAATAAAATATTATGTATGTATAATTTTTAGTTTTATGCTGAACATCATGCGGGGAATGTTTTCAACATTTTTTATATTTTTAAATTGTTGTCTACAAAAACATAAATAACTTAATAATGAATACTACATAATATAATTATAATAATAGATCGTTTTTTTTTATTCCGTAGACTAGATGTTATATATTATCGATGACGAAAAAAGCAAAAAAGCACATTGGAATTAAATAATAGAATTATAGCATACTTAAGTAATCATAATACTGTAGACGGATTTTAAATAAATTAAAGATGTATTTTCTTTGTGTTTCGAGGATATGAATTTTTAAATTTTTTTTTTTTTTTTTTAAGAAAATTTGTCATCAAATTTTATCTAAATCGTATCCGTCGAGTACCATTTTTTGTTATTTTTCCCTCAAAATTTACTAAGGTTCAGCTCTCAAGGGGGGGGGGGTTATAACACCCAAAACCCCCCCCTTGTCTACGCCCCTGACTTTTAATGAGTGCTAAGAGAATTTTATTTAATTATACATCCAAATAGAATAAACAATTAAAAATGATTACATACACTTGCATTTACATTAAAAAGTTAAAAAGTACATCTATTTCAAGAAATTAAAAATTTCCTGTTTTTAAACAACATTAACTTAATTTAATAATAATTAAGACAAAAATATCGTCACTTATACTCACTGAAATATTTTAAAATTGCATTTTTGAAACTCCTATTTTTATATAGCAAATTTAAATTATTACAATATTATGCAATTAAATATAATTAATAGGATACCTTTTTCTGCATTAAAACTATAGAAAAATATAAATGATGTATTTAGGTAGCATATATTATATATAACTTAAACCATTTTTGTTTAAAGTTGATTTTTTTTTTTTTTTTTTTTTTTTAGAAATTTTCATTGCTGAAGCATTGAAAACATTAACCAAAGATGACTGCTATTGGATTTTGGAGCACGCGATTAAATATTGCCTATGTAAATCGAACTTCAAGATTTTAAAGGAAGTAGAATCCTTTGCACTTCTGTTTCGCTATTGTTGATTAATTGGTGTAACTACTGTACATTAAGTAAAACCGTTTCTGAGAAGCAGTAATTGAAAAATTAAATGAATTAAAATTATAAAAACTAGTGTGATATTAAATTACTGTATATGAAGTAAGTTTTAACTTTTGGTATTCGTGCGTACTACCTGCGGTTATGTGTGTGTAAATAATTGAAGTGTATCTCAAGGCAAACGATTCATTATTCATCGCTAGCTGGAGCAGCGCGGGGCATATTTTTTTGTACCTGCATGGCGGAGTGCTGCAAATTCTTGAGGCAAAGCTTCCAGCCAAGCACATACTCGTCAAAGAAGTGCCTCTCTAATTTAATTTCAGATTCAATTTTAATAATGTTATACAAGATTTTGGTGTTGAATATTTTCTATATGATGATGTTTAAGGGAAAATTATATGCATAATAAGTTCTTTAATATCATGTTTAAAGTTTATAATAAGATTTCTTATAATATTATACATGAATATTTGAATAGTTAATATTTAATGAAAACTGAAAACATTCTTGATAATAATAGGTTCCAAAGAAGTCTATTTTATATAATAAAAAAAGTTTTTTTTTATTCGCAATCAAGAACTGCATCAATTTGAGATTTATAAACATTGCCATCTTGGATAAGAAGTACTCTGTTACTTGAATGCATTACCTTACCGTTTGTTTACAATATTTCTAATACTACAAATGTTTGTAATACATTTGTATTACAATTTCTTTCGTGTTTTTTTCTTTTTCTTTTTCTTTTTTTTTTTTATATATTATTTTATATCATTTCATTTAGGAAGAAAAACCTTTTCTACTAACAGAAAATAACAAAAACTAAAATATAGCTTTAAAAAGCTGATTTACTCTGATTACATTGTATCCGGTTTGTGATATTTCATCTACAATGTCCGTAAATGGTACAATGTATGAAAATAAATTCTGAGTCTGTACAGAAGTGTTTTGTGTACTTCTGCTATCGTTTTCATCAAGACTTAAAAGTTACACCTCCGGACAGTCCAAAAGTTATCAATTAATACGTACTGTTAAACATTTTATCAAGATTTTGTGATTGTTTAACACATTGATATAAATTTGCCAAATTGGAATATCTTTGTCTGTTAAAGGTGCGCTCAATAGGCTCTAATACTACGTTCTGATTGGTCCTTGGAAATTTGAGGGAAGGTTTTTCTCTGCAAAAAGTTGCTAAGGTCTATTTTTTTAACCCCGTTTATCAATATTTTTTTGCGTGCGAAATTTTTTAGGTCAAAAAAGCTTCGGTTCCACCTCTAAAGTGCTTTTTCATGGAGCGATGTCAAGCGAGGCTTGGCGGGTAGGGGCGAGAAAAGCGCACTTGCTTCCATCTCGTATGGCGGCCATGTTGGCGATAAAATCGCTCCTCGCAAGGCGAGAAAATTCCGAGACTCTGATTGGCTGCAATTTTCTCGCTTTCTTCACTCCATGCTGGAAATTCATTTTTACGCTGCATCCAGCAAATCAGGCAAAGATAACGTTAGTGCTTTCCCGAGGTGTACATTGTAACTCATTGCTTTCACTAGGATAAAAAAAAAACACAAACACACTTCATAATTCGCACTACAATTTGATATACATCAAAAAGTCTGATATGAGTCATATGTACAGAAAAATAACTACACGTCATTTTTTGTAACTGTAAGATCGGAAATTAGAAATCATTCATTCCTCCGAGTTCTTTTTACTTCAATATCCGTTTAAGGAAATAAATTGTGATATTGTACGTCATGTCATACAGTGATTTATGTGACGTTTTGCTATTACATCAAGCAGGAGGAGAATGACAAGAATCGAGTTGAGGAATAATCGATTAAAATCCTTATCTTGATAATAGATAGAAATTTATGTACACAGTTAGTACACACTACGTACGTTCTGTACAATAACAATTAGTACAGATAATCAGGAAAAAAAATCTCGACAAAGAAGAAGGTAATATATAATCTCGATCGTTCAAATTGTTTAAAGATCGAATTATACATCGATACTTTGTCCATCTGTGATGGTTGAACCCTCTATTTGCATTTTAAAGCAATGCATTTTAAGTGTCATTTTAAAGCATACAGTATCGGATATTTTTATTTGAATGTATTATTTAAGAATGCAAGAAATATTGGGTTCGATTTTTTTCCCAAAAAAATAAAGCTTGCTTATGGTTTTGAAGTTACATCAAATAACTTTTTTAAGTTAAATCGTTTTTCCGAGTCAAGCACATAACCTTTTCATTGACTGACCAAGCTGGTCGATATCGGTCCACAAAGGCTCGTGTCATGTGACGCTACAACAACGAGGCCCCGGAGGAACGAGACAGCAGCAGCGGTCTCCAAGGATATCCCAGAGTAGGTTCAAACTGGAGGTACATCTTTTGGATGAGTCTTCTTTATTGCAGCGTCGTTGAAAAATGCATAAAAAATTTATAAAACAACTAATGATTTTTTTTGTTTTGTTTTTAATACAATAATTTTTGAAAAATAAATTTATTGATACACTTGCATCTTCAAAATACAAATTTCTTGTTTATATTTTATGGGAGAAAAGATGTAAAGTTTCAAAGGATGTTGCCCTATCCTCCTTTTTAATATGCATTAGGAGGTTTGAATGGAATGGGGTATATTAAAATACCTTTCACGTATTCAGGTCATATTGAATTGTCTTTTAACAAGAAGAAATTCCCCCCATCACCACGTGTTTGATTTATTTATTTGATGACTTTAAAATCAATTAATTAAAATTTTAATTAATTAACTAAAAGTGAAACAGTTTTTATGCTAAAAATTTTGAAAAATCTCAGGTCATCATACTTTTTGACACACTCTTCAGTTTCGTCTCCGGTAACTCTGAGCTCTATTATTGTAACCTTCTTTGCCACACAACATGGGAAGCTTGGTGTGGGCGTGTAATCCAAGGCCTAGCAGAGAACCTTGTGTTGTGAGTGGCCTGAATTGGACGCGACATTCCTTATCAGAAGACGAGTGAACATCAGTTTCTCATTACCAGCGTGCGTGGGCTTGATTCGATTGGAAATTTGTTGTGCAAAAAGTCATGTTAATTTGGAGTCATAGAAAAATTAATGCTTAGCAACTAGGCGATGTAATAAAAAGTTGTCAACTGCAATATCTCTCTCTTATAACTGCATGGTCACCTGTTTATAACCTTTTAGGTTTACGACTATTAAAACTTGGGTTGCATAATTTATGTTTTATTCTTATATATCTTCCAAATAATTTAATCTTAATAAAAAAGTAGTATATTATTATATACTGAGAGGTATGAAAGTTTTTACCCAATTGAAATTCTTTTCTATTATTTTTCCATGTGACTCACTTCATTTAATTTAAATATCTTGAAATAAATGTATTCCCTCTATATATTGAAAGCATCACTTCAATATTGATTTAAAATAACCAAATTTTTTATACAAGATAAAAACAAATTTTAAATAAACATGTAAATTTCTTGTGATCTGTTTATTTCATATGACTGCTTATCCCCGTCACTGTCTCTCGGTATTTGAGGGACGTTTAGCTCCGTCATATTGACAGACTTCATCACGCACGACTCCCTCGCGGGGAGACTAAACAAGGAACGTGGCTCACGAAAAGTGGATTTACTTCCCATGGGCGACTTTTGAGAGCGACGTTCTGCGAACATTTGTGTGAAAACCACCGTGTTGGGTAATACCGTCGTTTTGAGGTAAATTCGCTTCGAAGCATAAGATTTTGCGTATGCCAAAATTCCGTTGTGGTGATAGTTAATTGGATTCATTTTTCAGTACAAATTTTAGATTGAACTGCAAAAAAAATATTGTTTTTTTTAATTGTTTAAATTTGCACAAGAAAAATACTATATAATATACAATACAATTAATTGTGTGTGATAATTATTCAAAATTAAAACATTATTGTTTTAAAATCTTTAATTAATATAGTATGAAGTTATTTTCCTAAAAAGTGTTATTTTTCTTTCAGTATGCACAATGTAATTCAAGCGAGTGCAATAAATTGAGCAGTAACTATATATTTTTTTTTACTATAAATAACAATAAACCATTAATTCTATATATTTTCTCATTTTCAATTTAGTTAAATTAAAATTATTAAAATTAAAAATGTGGTAGAATGTTATTTTGTTGAAAACAATTTCTCTGCTAAAAGTAACAAAATTCATTATTTTTGTTTTAGTTTTCTCATTCTAAACCATAGTTTGTAGTGTTTGAATAGTAGCTTATGAGAGTTGATTACAGTAAATCCTGGCTTATTCAAATGAACAACAATGTTCTATCTCGCGGAATAGCTGCTGCTGGATTTCTATAGAGAGCATTGTTGTGATGCCGCGGTCATTGTTACCCTCTGGAATGTGCGCCAATAATGCCTGTTGAACACGATACGATGTACATGCCTGGGAATCTCTGCATGCAAATATCGAATTATGAAGCTATTGTGTAGTCGTAATATCATTCATTTCATGACGATTTTACCTCGAATATATTTGACAGTATTCATCAATGGCTCTTGTTTTAAAAATAATTGTAAAGTGAGAATTAAATACTCTCTCTCTCTCTCTCTCTCTCTCTCTCTCTCTCTCTCTCTCTCTCTCTCTCTCTCTCTCTCTCTCTCTCTCTCTCTCTCTCTCTCTCTAGGCTCATTTAACAACTAATAATTAGCATCAGTACAAAAAATAAAAATCTGTGATAAATTTCAAATCTATTATAAAATATAACGTTCAAATAAGCTCTCTACTGTATAAATAAATTACATGATTAAAAATTAAAATGTAGTCAAATGAATTTATAGCCTCAATACTTATTGTTAGCAATATTCATACATGAACTTTTTAATTGTTAAATAGGATTAATTTAGTTATAAAAATCCACCGTAAAAAGCTCATCTTAATGAGAATAATCAAGTGTGATAAATGTTAAAAATAACATACACAATAATTAGTCTATTCGTTAAGCGAAAACGTAGTTTCAGGGATGAAGTTTTTCTTGCTTCAGGTTTTTTGTTTTTTTTTTACACTAAAATGAGCGCAACTTAAAGGAAAAAATATTGATGAAGCCCCGGGGGTTAATGTGGCGCTAAGCTAACGGTGTATTGTATTTTTTATTGTTGGTTCATTTTACAGCCGAGGGCAATAAAAGTTATAACTCATTTTAAAATATTAATTAATTTAATAATGCATGCATGACGTCGTGAATAAAATAACAATGCAAAAAGAAATAAAATATTTTATCGTTTATTATAAAATTTACAAGTTTAAAAAAAAAATACCTTTTTACTTTCTTTTTTAAAATTTACAAGAGAAATTTTACATTCATGTTGTCATTTAATTAAATTTTCAGTACTGATAATTAACTGTTATTACTCAACGTCATTGAAAGATATTTAAATAATTTATTCAATTAATTGGGTTTTTCAATGACATCCTTGGTCATACCAGATTGAGACTGCTGTAACACAAAAGAAACAAATTAACAGACTGTCGTGCTTATTTGCATACAATTACACTCAACTCTGCAGAAATAAATACAAAGCAGGCTGCACGTACTAAAACACTCAAGTTACTTCGCGCGGTGTTTAGTTAAATAGTTGTACCTACTTTTTCTTTATCACAAATTTAGGAGAAGGGGGGAGGGCACAATTTAAATATATTCGTCGGTGTTTTCTGATTGTTTTTATTTATTTTTTCAAACGAATTGAAAGATCCGAGAATCCATTAGTTGGTGTAAATACTTAATGATTTCACAAAAGAATAATCAAACAAAATTTGAAGGTGATAAATATTATTATAATTAATTTTCATGTTCTCTCAATTTTAATAATGTGAGCTTATGTTAATTAAAATTGTACGTTGAAAACAAAGCAGTGATGGGAGAATTTTCAAACGTTTGTCACAGACCAAGTGACTTTTACTGTGGACGACACTTTCATTAGAAGGTTCTTCAATGTATTGGTGCCCGTGTTGCAGCGTGCGAGTGCGTGCAGTTCACCAGCACGTTCGGCAAGGCGGCCGGAGTGTTCTCGAGCCCCGACTTTCCCCGACCTTATGAGGACAACGTGGAGTGCCTGCTCTTCTCGTTCGTGGCTCGGAGGGACCAAATCGTCGAGATCACCTTCCGGGAGTTTGACGTCCAGAAAACGCATCTCGAGTAAGTCAAATCTTTCTAATATTGGGTGCGATTCACGAATCAGTTAGGCAGGTTTCTAACCACGTTTAACTATACCACGTTAAACTATACCTGCTTTACGTGTTAAACCACCTAGTTAAACGTGGTTAAGCTAAACGTGGTTAAACTAAACGTGGTTAGAAACCTGGCTAACTGCTTCGTGAATTGCGCCCCATTGTTGGCGTGTGCAGTTGTTTAAATGGACGTTATTTATGAAGTCCGGTCTAATTAACCGCGGTTACTTTCATTAACTTAAAAACCAGACATGAAAACTGGATATCTTCCTTCGTAAATATCACCCATTATATCTGTAGCTAATTTGATGAAAATATATATTTAAGAATTACTTTAGGTATATATAATGATAGTACTTTCAGTCTGAATGAATGACTGGCGTTTTACTGCTGGAAAATTAAACTTATCAAAGACCAAAGCCATAGCATACAATAGAGACATTATAACGATGGAAATGTGGCAAAGCCAACGTAACCTTCATTTACATAAAATTTATTTGAGGAACGTCAGTATGAATAAACAAGGAAAAAACAAACATGCAGAGTTGGACAAGTTTCATTTTTAACGTTTAAAATCGATTCATTACATTTTTTCAACAAATGCCAAGAATGATGTTCAATACATTGTTGTCGACATTATTTATATAACGAGACACGTTTCCGATGCATTTCAACACAATTAGTTGAAAACAAACAAAATAAAAATTTGAGAGGTTCTTAAAAAAAAAATGTAGACAAAAAGATTATGGCTACCTGCGTAACAAAAAGCGAATTTCCCACATAAGCAAGCTTGCTTACGTTACTCAAAGAAAACTACTTTTTGTGCGACGTCTTCCACAGTTTGAGCCTTCTGTCGAATAACACGAAGACGATAAGCTTTACAAATAGCAGTGAAAAGTCGTGAAGGGCTACTTTTTTATGTTGTAAATTGCCCAATGACCCTTCAGATACTTCACCAGCTGGGTCGTGATCGATCACGTGATATCGTGATGGAGTAACTTTATCCACACTCCACTTCTTTCGAGAAGAAAGATCAAGTTTTTATTTTGAAAAGGTATCAATTTTTCAGTACGTCTTGAACAAAAAAAAAAAAAAAAAGAAAAGAAAAGAAAAGAAAAGCATGAGTAAGAACACACATATTTCAAACTTGTATACGTAATTTTAGTTTATGATGTACTGTAAATTTGTATGAAGTAAATCTTCATTTCTTGTAAAAATTAGTGTATAAGGTTCATAAATTAATGAAAATTAATTACATTAAATTTGTAATATATAGTGAGAAAATTTAACTATCACAATAACAGCATAAATAATTAAGCATTGTTGTTATTTCTAAAATTCCGTACCCATAGCTAAACCCATCTTCAACTAATCCTTCACACATATAAACTTAATCTTATTACATATTTTTACCTCAAAACACATCTCATTTATTTCTTGCTAAAAATTAGCATGAATGAAATGTTGAAAAAAATTCAAATATATTTGTTTCAATAGACGTAATCTCGTCTTTTATTCCTCATTTTTCCCTCGAAAATGATGTGCAAAATAGGAAGGGAAACGACGAGAAAAGACGTTATTTAAAAGTGAATAAAAACTAAAAATTATTTCAACTCGTTTTTTCTAACGAATTTGAAAAAAAAAAAAAGTTCACACACGTCAATTTTCGAAATTAATTGCAATATAAAAAATATTTACGGTTAAATGATTTTTATTTTTATATCTAACAGATTATTGCAAGAAAATATTTTTATTTGAGAATTCACTGCAAATGACACTTAAGGTACTGCGGTGTTTTTCTCACTGCATTTCTTTCTATAAATTCATTGAAGATTTATTTGTTAAGGCAAGCGGTTTATAAACTTAATCTGCAACATTTAATCTTCAAGCTCCGTTTTTTCTTTACTTACCTGTCCTATTTAAGCCAGCAAACACTTACCTCTTCCGAGTATTAAAGCAATTGATCTGGGTATGGTGTATCTGCCAAGCTAAGCTCTTTTTACAGGATTGAAACTTTTTAATCTCTGAGACGATACTTGAGATCTACAGTTAAATCAATACAAGTTCCCACAAGAAAGAATTTGATTATTTCCGTCCTGCCTGTTTGTGTCTTCATAATCAGCCTTGAGATATTTTATTATATTTGTTATAAAACTCCCAAATTGAAATATGAAGTAAAAGTTTCAATTTATAAGTATTTTCATCTACTGTTTTAAATTAATTGAAGTGTATCAATGGTTACACTTTATATAATATCATCAAAAATTCAGTCAGTAGAAACGAGATTGTAATCCTAATATTATTACACAACTATAATCTATATATCGTATAGATAAACTAGTGGTATGTGACAGAAATATATGACATGAGGATATTACAAATATCAAGACCAGAAAAAGTCTATACGCAATGGTAGTTTATTATTATTTAAAAAATTCATTTAAACGCAATGTGATTTTACAGCATGACAGCTAGCTCACTCTGAAATCACGTATTTGATTTGACTTTATCAGAGAGAGATGAAAAAAATTTATAAAAAAAAATAAATACCAGGTTTTGACAAGTTAGGAAATACAACATCTCAACTGACAGGTTTTTTACGTGACACATTTTTCTATACATTAATATTGTATTCGACAAAAAAAAAATACTCGTGTTTGTTTATTTTATTTGAATGTTTACTTGAAAATATGACATTTTTTCTCTACCATTAATAATATACTAAATTTATAAACTGAAACTAAATATTCATTCTGTATATTATGCATCCCAAAAATTCATATGATATTTATATAAGTCGATATTATATTTTTCATTCAAAGATCTCATAAATAACTTGAGCGAAGAATCAGGAACGAATTTTCATTACTTTATTTCAAAGTTTCTTCGTATTGACACGGAGTCTAAGAAAATTTAAAGGTATATTTACATGAAAACTGTAAAGCGATTGAAACGAGTTTGCAATAACATACAATGACCATCATGCTGAGTGTATGTACTGATAGAAGGTACATCCATATTACCCGTACTTCATGCCGTATTATAACATTGGTACTGTAATTTTACTGCGGTAACACATGTAAACCCGCCTATACAAAATCTGGGAGATTTGTTGAGGCTTTGCGCGGATTGTGGCTGCAGAGCCGGATTCGACTTGGAGGAAAGACAGCAGAAAGTTTCACTCAAAAGACCTCACCCACACTGTTTGTTTTAGCGTCATCACGTAAGCCCCACATGTCGGGAAGTTTGGTGGTACGACCTCAGCTTCTCGCTAATTAATGACAGAACCACCAAGTGCATTATCAGTTAAGTAGTTACGCGTATTTATTATATGGTCATTGTATCTCGTTCTTTCTATTTTTATTTTGTTCCTTTTTTTATCATTGCAAAAAATGTGTTACCCTTTTTAATATATTATATTTATTCTTATTCGCTACATGCAGTAACATCAAAATTAATAAAATAATTAGTTAATTTAATTAAAATGCTATATGATGATTTCAATTATGTTTTATTATTTACATATCATAAAAAGAAACAAACAATATTTCATAAAAATGACATTTTATAACTCTTCAGACGTAAATGAAAAATGTGCGCCATCTTGGTGCCTCAGTGTGGCCAAGGTCACCTCAAGGTTAAACCCAAGGGAAAGGTGGTATCAAAGACTCCAGGATGGTGGCTCGAGCCTGGATTGCCGGCCAATCGTTCTCCAATGCGTCCGTCAGCGCCCGTAAAAGTGAGGGTTCGTGAATCAGCTGTGAGTAGACCAAATTTACGTTAAAATATCTGACAGACCAAAAAGTTTTAACAGGATAGTTCATCTTATTAAATTGTGATCCTTTCAATACGAGTATAGCAATATGTCATGATGTACTTCAACACAAAACAACGTAATATAAGCTAATTACATAAAAATGTAATTGAAAAAAACAGTTTCCTTAAGGGGCATTCACAAAGCCTTAAGGCCACAATTAAGGCTCAATAATTTAAGACCAAAAATTTTGGGTCTAAAAAACACGTCTAAAATTAAGCTTTAAATAATTATCAAGCCTTAAATGTGGCCTTAAGACTTTGTGAATGCTCCTTCTTATGTTTAAAATCACTGTATGTTGTATTTATAATTGAAAATTTTGACTTTTTTTATATATATATATAAAATTTTGATGTAACCATTTTGATGTAATGTTAGATTATTTAAAACACATGCAGTATTTATATTTCATCATAAATTATTGTACAATAAGTCCAATATTTGTATTGTTGAAAATAAACTTGCTTGATATAATTATGTCATCTGTTTGATAGCTTCAAATGGTAAAAGTTATGCTATTTTTATATAATTCTACATTCGGAATACACATAAATTTGAATGCAGTCCATAAAAGATCAGTCCATATCAAGCACCGACAACTCTTGTCAATAAAGGGGTGTGAGTGCAGCATCAGGAGTCTATCGAGCTGTTATTGACCGGGTTAAGTGGTCCTCCACCCCCAATTCAGAGAGACTCACCTCAAACCAGAGCACACCAAACGGTAGGCAACACGCTTCGTTAATTCTAACATAGATATTATTTCCATAACAATAACACTATTGTCGTATTATTATTTAAGAATGTTTATTGCTGTTTATTACTGTTTATTATTTGTTATGTTTTGTTAATTATGTTTATTATTTGGTTTTGTTAAACATAAAGTCGATCTTAAATATTAATAAAAGTTAAAACGTTAAAGGTATAAGAGTAAATTTAATAAAGGTTGTGTAATAACTTCAGGCATTAATAATTATATATGATATATTATGCAGAGCTAAGTATGGATGTTGTGTTTTATGTTTTGAAAATCGTATTTTTTTTTTTTTTTTAATAAAACTGTCAAAAAATATAATAAATTTAGTCTCAAAAGTTGAAGCAATGAGTTGTGAACTACTGGACATTATTATAAAAAAAAAATGAAAAACTATATAATATAAACTTTGATGTTTTTATCGTTATAATACTAATATTGAGCTATAATGAACTTTCCATGCGTCAACACATAAAAAATACAGAGCGCCTGTGTTTTATACAACCAGTTGTTCCGTTGTGCATAAACATTTGCCTAGTTGACAGGGGCTTGGGTGTGTCTGTCGCCTTTGCCGGCTTCTCCCCCTTGTCTCCCCGAGAGACTTTCACCACTTCCCTCGGACTTCCTTCTGTCCGGTTTACAAGGTTATTGAAAACGAGAGGTGATATGTAGCGAGCTAAAAGTTGTCATGCAGCTACCTTTTTTTGTTACTAAACATATTTTAAATTTATACTTTTTTTCATGTGTACTTTAATGTAAAAAATTAATAAACATATATTACACATTTTAGTTAACATACTATTATAATACATTTATTCATAACATACTTTTTACATTATAATTAATTTAATTAAGTTTAGAAAGGTGTTGACAGATATTTTAAGTTCACCTCTAAATTTTTTACACACCATGAGTTTTAGCTTATGGCAAGTCATAACAATCCAATATAGAAACAAAAAGAGAGGGAAAATATGGTAACAAAACCTTTTTATACAAAGAATTTTATAAAAGCATGTCATCCCTTTTTTATTGTTTATCAAACAAAAACTCAAACCAACAGCTTGCTTGTAGCCAAGGGAAATAATATTTCCTTCGTACATTCGATTTCAGTTTAACAGTTACTGGGATTTAATCCTACAAAAGAATAAAAACCTTTTCTCTCTTCTTTTGTCGAGTAAAGATAAAATTTAAAGAGAATCCTTTGTGTGTGTTTGCACTCGGTCCGTATTTGATCGTTCAATAGGGAACGTTTGCGGGGGCGGTCAATACACCACCAAAATTTATGCCTCGTAAAAAAATATATGTATGAACCTTGAAATTAAAACCAAAATCAATTACTACAATAAATTCCACAAGACTTAAAAATTTAAACAGAATATTTCGATCCTGAAATTTCAATTTCCTTTTTGATTAAGTTTTTAAATTAAAATTTTAATAGACTTAAATTACATCTGTATATTGAGATTTTGTATGCAAAAACACAAGATTATATTTTACAAAAATTTATACTATAATTATAAAAATGTGTTTTTATTAAATATAATTTTAATTATTTTTTTATTTATTTTTTATACTCAGTTGTGCATAATTTTCACCTCAAAAAAATCATAAATTTTGGTTGAATTAATTATAATAGATTATAATGTTTTAATCTCAAGCCATTTGATAACAGATTCCAGCTCAAATTGGTATCAATTTCAGTCAAACCTTTGAGTGTAGAAAAAGGGCAAGTCTGCTACGAAAACTCTGACAAAAATTTAGCGAGCAAAAATATTTAAAGGGTGAAGTTAGCATTTTCATTGAAACAAATATAAAAAAAATCCATAACTTACCACGGGATTTAATAAATATTAGTTAATTTTAATACCAAAGTATATTCTAGTATAGGAAGAAAAATATGAATTATAAATTAAAATATTAAAATCTGAGATCAAGTGGTTCTTCTAAATAAATAATTTTTCCGGTTCACTATTTACAAAATAAATTAACAAGTTTTTTAAATTGCCTCCATGATTTATGCTATTGCAAATCAACGACATCTTTGGATCCATTCAAGTTATCTCGGAAACTTTTAATATTTTCCATCAAACCACAGTCCTTATATATCATCATTTATTTACAGCATCGTATACTAGACTATAAACTGGCTGTAAACTGTAAAATTAGTACTATAATATGTTACGACTATGCAGTACACTGCATTTATTGCATTACAAAACAACATCTTGATACATATTACTCATTACTTTTTGCTCGTTATACGTATTTTATGGTTCTTGCGCCGCATTCTTGCTATTTCCGTGTAGAACCAGTGACGTCACGAGGTTTACGCGATGGTCTCCAGCGTGTCATTTGGCTGAAATCCAACTTGAGTCCTCCCCATCTTGGTGAAGGAATTTCCTAGAGTCGTTATGTGCCTCTAATTCCTAATAGAAAAACAAAATCCTATTGTAGAACGATTATTTCTGTCTCCAGCTAGATACTTAAGTACTGTACTTAACGATTTTTCTATATCTATACAATATATTTAAGTATCATACTTAAGTTACTTTACAATAAATATCAAATTTTATTAATTAAAAGCTTTGAAAGTATGGTTTTCAAGATTAAAAAAGAGTATATATTTTTTATAAACAATTCAAGTTCAATCTTAAGCTATGCAATGTTCAACAAATAAATACAGTTATTTTTATTCATAAATTCAACTGCTTTAACAAAAATATACACAAGATAATTTTTGTATTCATATGTAAATCATATATTAACACAAAATTAGATTGTAGAGCGCTTACATTACACTATACTTACAATTAGATGTAAATTGAATTCTAGTTTTACAAATGTTATCATTAAATAACGTTTAACTATCTTGTCCTGCAAGTATTATGATAATATTTGAAAACTTTCATACACCCTTCTCCTTCCTTAATGTATAATTAATCAAAATCTACCTCAAAATTACAGCACCAGAACAATGCAAATTCTAATAACCTGAGGTAATGCTTTGTGTTGTTGAAAGCAATTGACTGGAAATTGCGTGGACGTTAATTACCAAGGAACAATGATAATCTTACGTTCAAATGCAGCTCTTAAAATATAAATCACAATACAACATGCTCTCATTGTCCCATTGTTTCTGGTGGGATCTTGGGTCTGGTCCAGATCAACCCACTCTCGGATGCTGCATCTTTTCTCTCGTCATTTTAACTCTACCGGACCTTAGACGTAAAATTTTGGTTGGAGAAGTCCGCTTTTGGAAATCACAAGCCTTCGAAAAACCTGTAGAAACCAAACTTTATAGTTGCTCCTATGTGTTTCTAACCAGGATCATGACGTCATAATCCTGGTTGGCGCAGATTGCCCATGTTGCAGGCATTTTTTAACGTTAACATATTTTCATGTTAAATCAACGGATCGTTTTTGAAACGTACATCAAAGGCATTGTAATCAGTTCAACAATTTCTGTCAAGTAACAAACTGGCAAGTTTTTTCTACTATACTTTCTTATTGTCGGATATGTAACTGCTTTGAGAACAACATCGGGATACGTATTAAGAATAAGGTTTTGAATTTTAATAAAAAAAAAATCATATTTATTACAACTCTAATTACAATAAGTTACAAAACAAAAATTTTACTATTATTCAGTGATCAATATTAAATCAAAGTTTTAAATTCTTATATTTTATTTTCTGTATTATGTATTTTGCTACCACAAATAGTAAAATATTTGTTTTCGAGTTACACATTATTATTATCTAAACATTAATTTCTTGGTATTCATTTGATATTAATTTACATGTGTATTGACAGTATTTATATTATACGATTATATTAATTTGAAAACCAAACACATTGTTTATTTATCACTCTCAATTTGTCTGAAGCAATGAAAGATGTTAATTATGTACTCGTAATTGCTAATTATAGAAGCTCTCAACGTGGGTCACACTGCATAATTAAAACTCCACTGAACCTTGTGTATAAGACAATGGGGGGCATTCACAAAGCACTTTAATCCCAACTTTAGCCTCGATTTTTATCCCTGGTGTTAAACATGGTGCTAAACCAGGGACTAACCATGTTAAGCTCATAGTTTAGCACCATGTTTAGCGCCAGGGATAAAAATTGAGGTTAAAATGGGTTTTAAAGTGCTTTGTGAATGCCCCCCAACATCACTTCTGTAGGATATACTGAACTGCATTGAAAAAGAAAGTAGTAACTAGTAGCAACACTGTCACTGCTTCCTGTTGACAATTCTTTAAAATAGGCAAATTAGCATGACTTGTCTCTATAATTCAGATATCAGCTGGCATGGTTTTGCAGACACATCCTCAGCTGACCAGGATAACTCCAACCGCAACTAGAACTCAATGGGGGACATTCACAAAGCACTTTAACCCCAACTTTAGCCCCAAGTTTTATCCCTGGTACTAAACATGGTGCTAAACTAGGAGCTAGACATGGTTAACCCCTGGTTTAGCACCATGTTTACTACCAGGGATAAAACTTGGGGCTAAAGTTGGGGTTTAAAGTGCTTTGTGAATGTCCCCCAATATTTTTATTTGCAACTTAATTACTTCAACAGCGACTAAAACGCAAAAGGGTCGACATCTGGAACTCTGCTTTGCTACTGTTCTCTGCTGCTGGTCCAAACAATGAGAACATGGGGCCAAGTATATGGTTGATATTTACTGTAATATTTAACGTGAAATAACCTTTATTACATTTCTTACTACAACTCTAACACAAATTTCATTGTGATTTTCAATTTTTAAACATTAAAACAACGTTTTGAATTCTGAGAAATTCTCTACATTATTTTGTTGCCATAAAACGAAACATTTTGTTTGTAAGTTAATACCTAAATATTAATTTATATACAGTATTTGTTTTACAATTCTAGGAATATTATATTCATGATAATATTATAATGAACATAAAACCAAATGTTTAATTATTTACAATCTTAAATTTTTTCAAGTGCTACAAAGATCTTAATTAAGAGCTACATTGTGAATTATTGTGACAGCTGAAAGCAACGCTAGGTTATAAAAATAAACAGTGCCTTGCGAATGTAAGATACTAATTGTGTGGGATATTCCAACTGCTTTGGGAACAGCATGATTGAAATTTACTAAAATACTAACGTGAATCAATGAGATGAATTGACACTTAATTAACTCTATTTAAATTACATTTTTTATTAAACCAACTTTAATACAATAAGTTGAAACAAAATTTATCAATATTTTTCAATATTAAATATCGTACATTCTGAGATTTTCTCTACGTGGTTCGCTCTACCATAAATTGTTACATACGAGTAATTATTTGTACGTTATATATAAATATTAATAACTTGATATTAATTCGTTATTAATTCTAGGAATATTATATAATCATAAAAACAAATACCTTTAATTATTTACAACTCTGAACATTATTTTGTCAAGCATTTGATAATTAATATTTGTTCTATAAATATGTAATCTGTATGGGTGAAATAAATAAATAAATAAATGAAACATACATTGCTACATTTTGAGCAGTCGCCAGTAACGTGGGTTGTTGTTACGTCAGCACTATTTATTATTGACAAAAATGGTTGCATTTTTTTATTTCATAATTAGAAATAATATACAGGAAATTACACTTTTCTGATTTTTTTTTTTTCAGATTTTTCGGAGTGCAGGAACTAATTTTTTCAAAAAAATATTTAAAATATCTCAATTAGGGTGGTACACCTGATGAGACAGCCGTGACGTCATTTTCTCGCGCTGTGATTGGCTATTGATGACGTCATGGTTGTCTCATCATGTAGTACCACCCTAATTCAGATATTTTAATTTTTTTTTAAATTAGTTCCCTCACTCCAAAAAATCTAAAAAAATTCAAAAAAGCATAATTTTATGTATATTTTCTAATTATAAAATAAAAAAAACAACCATTATTGTCTATTGCAGTAGTAAAAACAGTAAACGAATTGACAAAACTTTACTAATAAATATGATTCGTAATCAGTTGATGGTGAGTTCGATCCCAGTCACCGCCAAACTTTTCTACATGGCGGTTGGAGCATTCACTCGTGGATCAGAGAAATTATTGATGACATCCTCCAACAATTGTTGACTATCCTAACTGAGTTTTCCATGGTTCCCTCAGTCAAAACCAGGCAAATAGTGAGATGTATTGTTAGACTATGGCCTGGGGGTTGGAAGGAACTCACAAAATCCTAAGCATTACTATCGGTCTGAGTCTTCAAATAACACTAATTTACCTAAACTTGGCCTAAAAAATGTCTCAGCGCAACAATAAAGAACACATTAATACTGTCTTAGTTTTAGGATTGTTGTTATTTGAAGCTAGTCCACGAAAAGCAGGGAAGTTAAATTCAGTCACTTGTATCCACAGTACAAGAGGATTCAGTTGAGGTAAAAAAATATTGTCATAGCACTTACAAGTTATCCTTTATCGACAACAAAACATTAATAAGTAGAAGTATCTTTAATAATAAAACATAATGGGCGAGAAGGAGGAAACCTAATAGGTATCTCCTGTGGTAATCTGAAATATAATCGTTTTCTGTTCCAACTGATGGGGCTACAAATTGAAAGCAATCTTTCTATCATGATATAAAAATGCATCAATTCAATGTTGTCTTCTATCTGTGGGTTATTAATAATATTTATTAGTAATAACAAAATTCAGAGTTGATAAAAATCTGATATATTGTTATAGGAAATTGATTATATTTTAAATTATTTAACTTCCCGTCATGTTTTATTGCTCCCCGTTCATTATTATTTCTATTTATGAGATGAATAAATTTGTTTAAGCTTTGCAGGAATTGTAATTATTTAAAAACATGGATATTTTCGATGTTTTTTTCTGTGTTTATAATGCACTTAATTTTATATGAAAATGTTAAATTCTCCAAAGAATATTGATTTAAATATTTTCTTCATGGCAATTTTGAATATTGCTAGCTTAAAAAGAGAGCAGCAAGCAAGGTGTCTTAAAAGAGGTTGCCTATTTTTTACTTCTATTTGCATATATGTGACATTTCGCAAACAAATTTTTCACCAAGAGAATCTCATTACTGTGTCACCGTCAGCGTTTGATATAAAATATTTTGCCAGAACTCTAAATCAAATATAATATACATGCTGCTTTTTCATCTCACATATAAAATGCAATACGATATATTCAAAATATACAACATAGAAATATAAACAAATTTTTGCGTTCTTTTTTATTGTTTTCATTCTTCGGAAAAAAAATTCTCAACGTTTTTTTAATAATAATTTTAGTTTTCTCCCAACATGTTATTTCATTTAGATGTACCCAGAAAAAATATATTATTTTATGATACTAACGGTATAATTTAATAGGTGTTTATTAAGATCGAGTTGAACTCAAAAATCGTTATTACTGTGGGGCTAGCATTCAATATAGGACGTAATATAATATTATTTCTAGTAAAAAAAAAATGTGCTTGTTTTTTTGTTTTTTTTTTTTTTTTTTTTTTACATTTTACAAATTTACACTCCCTTTAAAGTATTCTCAACAAATTTACATAGGCTCTTAATTTAATCTTACCACCTTACACACTACCAATCATTTTTAACAGGCGCAGATCCAGGCGGGAGCTGGGGGGGGGGGCTGTGCAGCCCCCCCCCCCGAAATTTTGGATTTAACATGGGCAATATAGGCATTTCTCCCACTCCAAATTTTTTTTTAAACATTTAAACATTGGCCTTATGGAGGCAGCCCCCTCCGAAATTTTTTTCTGGATCCGCGCCTGATGTTTAAACTGTCATGGCTTTCACTTTTCACTTCAAAATTTTTACAAGGGACACTAAATATTTCAATTGTCTCATGTACAGTTTCCAACAGGAAATTTTTAAAGCTAAAACCTGATATTAATCAAATAAAGCCCAAATTTTCAAAGTTTTAAATTACTCTTCTTTCAATGTTTCTCCTCGCAGTGATGAAGACACTCAAGGAGCGAAGTTACAGTACCCGGTACACTCGCGTCTTTTAGTCTCTCGCTTGACGTGCCAACACGCCACGCACGGGTGACTTATGATGGGCGTGTCATGACCACTTACCGGCCAACTTGCTGACTGCGTAGCATCACGAGAACCTACATATATGGCAGTTTACAGCCGGGACGTACAGTCGAGGGATTTAAAAATGTCATGTTTTAAGAATATTAAAAATATATTCTCATTATATAAAATTATATACAATATACGATATTATCCTCTGTTTTTCTACCATTAAAGCTTTATCATTCATTGATATGAAATATATGAAATAATAATTAAAGCAAAGCTCTATATTGAAAATTTAAATAAAATATTCAGACCATTTCTTGTCCTAATGAAAAGTAAGAGTGAACATGTTTGGGAGTAGTACAAAAAAAAAATTAAGCAGCTTAACTATTGAAACATATTTTAACGTTAATGGATGTGAATTTTCCACGCAAAGTCCAGCAGGTATACGTGAGGCCATTCACGGTCTCTCTAATGTTCAAACTCAAGCTATATCTAAACTTGCCTCTCTGACAAAAGGTGAAAAACCTCTCTGCTTGTATAAAATAGTTGAACTCATTATTTGCTAAAAGATTGCGTCTGTATAATTTCAATTGCAATTTCAATACAAAGGTCGAGTTTCTTGTACTCTTGGATGGGAACCTTTCGCTTGTATTATTGTAGCTAGTTACCATTGATGTGAAATTACATTAAATGTAGGTGTACCATTTATAACAAAATATTGATAATTTTATGCTGCAAATATGAGACTCAAATTAAGGTCATAGAGGAGAGAAATTAAAAAAAAAACTAAGATGGCATGTTGAAGGTTAAAATAGCCAGGTTTATAATGTACACTCGTCGCTTTGGAAAATTTCTCTTTGCAGCGTTGTTAATCAACATGCTCTGAATTATTCTTACGGGGCATGATGATTAATAAGGCCGCAAAAGTAAATTTTCTGATGCAACGAGTGTACTGTACTGTACAAAAAAAAAACTCGATTATCATTAAATAAGAAAATATTTCTTTCGGTATGATTATTGTGTTGCTAAGAACACTTACACAATAATAAAATGTTGAATCATTTAATTGGCTGTCTTGTGGGTATGTAATCAGTTTCATTTACCAGAAATGGCATATACCTTGATACCCCTTATATATTAGGATCAATTACACGTTATATAAGCAATGCAGTAAAACGAAGAACACAAATACACGTTACAATAGACAAATTTCATGATATTTTTCATTACATATTTATTCAATAGAGGGTTCAAAATAATGGAGTATCGACCTCAATTTTTTTTTTATTGCAGAAATGGATAGAGGATGCAAAGTTATGCTACCCTGATTTTTTCAGATTTTTGACAGGCCTGAAAATATTTTTAAAAAAAGGACTTTCAATAATTTTTTAAAAATATTTTAGGGTTGTCAAAAAATTGAAAAAAAAAAAAAACAGTGTAGCATATATATAACTTTGAAACCTTTATCCATTTCAGCAATAAAAATATCAGGTCGATACTATATTTCAAACAAGTAGTTAATTAATAAAACATAACTTGAGGTTCTCTTTCCGAATTTGTAATAAAAAATGTCTTGCAGGGTATCCATTATTAAATGTGTTTTGAAACACAAATATCAGACTGTAACAGTAAAACTCAATATTGTTTTCCATTATAGCCTTTTTTTCACATGAGTTTGAAGCTTTACTGTTATATTTTAGGATAAATAGTAGAATAGAAAATAATTAAAATATCAATATTTCGTCTGTATAGCGTTTATAATAATCATAATAATAATAAATATAGGCATGGAACTGACTAATTTCTTGTAATAAAATGTTATTTATATAATTATGAACATTTCCTAACACTGCTCTTTATTGACTTGTCCTATAAACCTCAACAAATTTTGTATTGTAATATGACACTTTGACTGTAGGAAAAAATGAAAATGGAAAATAAAAAAATATAAAATATTAATTAGCAATAATTACATTAATAAGAGCAATTAAAAAATATATTATTTTGGATACTTTTTTCCTACTAATAAATAAACCAATATCCATATTTAATGAAATCATGAATATATAATTATATATTATAACTGAAAGAAAACGCATAAAATACGTTTGAGAAAATCTGATATTAATTAAATTATTATTTTTAATATTTTTTTCATAAAAAAAAATTATCATACAAAAACTTGTGCCATGATTAAAAACATATTTATTACAGACGCCCGCCACCACTGTACGCCTACATCCCGAATAAATATAACATTTATATTATAACTTATAACATTATTATCACATTTATATAACATTTCTCCGTACCTGCCACGTTATATTCACTACACTCAAATAAATTCAGAGAAAAATAAACAAATATTATATATATAACACTTTTTATATAAGATATTCGTAGACAATTTTCTTTTTACAATTCCACTTGAAAAATTTCGTTTCTCAAAGGTTGCTCTTATTAAATGTTTTAAAACAACAACCCCTCTCATAACAAGACTTTATTAACTTTCAAAGTTAGCTCATAGTGTTTGTTTCCAGCTGCTTTATTGTGGGGGTGTGATGACCGCGTGCTACCACTATGCATCCTGTGAGACCCCCCCTCTCTCCAACCCTCTCTAACTGTGGACTGCCGACTCAATGTTACCTACGTTATAATATAACCAAACCCACACCTGTGACAATACACCTCACAAAGTAGTTACCCGTGGTATTAAAAACACACTACAGTGTTAGTACCAGTACTTAACTGAGGGGTCTCTCTATTTTCAATGGGTGCGTAACAAAAGCCCGATGATAATAAAGAGAGAGCTCACAGGAGAATTGACAAGCCGTTCTGTAAACAACAACATAATAATGTTTTAAACCAGCAGGATATTTGTTTTCATTGCTTTGAAGTATACCTAGTATAAAAAGTAATAAACCATCAATATACGTATATATATATATATAGCAATCCAATCGAAAATGTGTACACTTTTTAATACCAGAATACATTTTTAATACCCTGTACAACTCGAGGCAAGTAGAACGTTAACCCTAAAATGCATGCCACTATTGACGTAAAGAGCAAGGAAATTTAGAATTTACAATTTGATGAGAAGACCGAAGAGCATATATCCTCTAGAAAGTTCATCGACCTCGTCTGCGTAGCGATTTCTACTTTCTGATGAATGGTAACTTTCCAATCGTTCAGATGTGTGCCTTTGATGAATTTTACAAAAATATTTATTATCAAATCTATTGAGCACTGTTTGATAAAGGTTGTTTTTAAGACCCACGCTCGATATCTAGTTTAATGCATCAAAAATTTGTATAAGCTCATATGTATATATGAAAATTAATTTCAGCTGTATCATTTTTTTTCCCTATAGGCAGAACACTTGGATTCAAGGAAATTTCAATATTTTTATATTTAGTGGCTATCTTATATGTTTAAACAGGATGGAACTTACATATAGGAAAGGAGAGCAGTAGCAAAGATCTTATAGTGTAGAGATATAGAACGCTTATTGTCAAATCAGCAGATTACAGCTTCTCGTCTCCAATTGCAAAAGTTAAAAGCATTTGGGGGTGTGCCGGCCGCATTGCTACTCCATCTGAACGCCACCAGAATAAGTTCTCATTTTTACTTCATCTAGAGCATTTCTACGTTAAATGCTAGGAAAAATATTTAACACGGACGTTCGATCTCTTTACAATGTAAGATCTTTGGTAGTAGGAAGGGTGATACACCCTATATAAGCTATAGGGTGCCCAACTACTCTAATGTAATATAATGAAAGGAGTAAGGAGGATAGATTACAAGGTTACTAAGGAAAGCAGACGGTTGAATGTCAGGTAGTGATAGTGATATTCAATACCACTTCAACAAGCGTATCCTTGCCTGTAAAGTTTAGCATCAAAACGTGTAAATATAGCTTTAAAGTGGTTTTCAATGGAACGATGTCGAGCGGAGCTTGGCAGGGCGAGAAAGGAACACTTGCTTTAATGTCATATGGCATCCATGTTGATATGGAAAAATCGCTTTCCCGCAGCAGTTAAATCTTGCTGCGATATTTTCATACCAACATGGCCGCCATATGATATTGAAGCAAGTGCGCCTTTCTCGCACCGCCAATTAAACCCCGCTTGACATCGCTCCATGGTTCACCTTGCCCCTGTTGCATATGCAATTTGCTCCATTTGGATGCCGAACACTTTGCCTAGCCTCAAGGAGATGCATGTGATTTAGAATTTGCTATAGTATAAATATATTTGACCTTCAAACTTCCGATACAAAAACAGCCTCACTATTTAATTTACATTTTATCATAAATTTGTAATATTAAACGTATATGAGCGAGTACCAATAGAGGCTTCAAGTCAGCTAATTTTACGGTGTTCCCACCGTCCTATTTAAACCTATATGTGAAAAAAAATTCAAAATTGCTTTTTTGTCATAAAAGAATTTTTTTGAGGAAAATGAGTTCATTATCATTCATTATCAGAAGACCCCTAAATGGGGGGAGGGTAGAAGATGTTTACAAATTGATTGCTTTAATAGTTACCGAAAAATATTTCAAAATTTCTAACATGGAGGCTTATGGAGAAAATTTTTACGTCGGGGAAAACTTGAAGCCTCCATTGGCACTTCAGTAAAATAAATAATGCAGATTTTTCAAGTGCTTCTCGCTGACCGTTTTATTTACGAGATCTTGCGACACTGCTGGCACGATGGATTTTTTATTTGAGCTCTCAGAGTGCGATAAAACACGTCGTCACGAGGCCGGCGATGACACCGTCCGTGTCCGCCAAGTAGAGTTATGGACCGCACTTAATACACTGCACACCATAACTCACTGTAGATGCAGTAGATTCAATCGAACTAAAATCTACTGTGTTTTGTATTTTATATCTATGTAGCACTCATTTCTCCTTGTAAGTCCATGTTTCCCCCCAAAAAAAAATATATCGCAATCTATTATTTTTATTTACATGAAACATACACACGCATAAAAAATAATGGGGGACATTCACAAAGCACTTTAACCCCCACTTTAGCCCCGATTTTTAACCCTGGTGCTAAACATGGTACTAA
Source organism: Siphlonurus alternatus (assembly GCA_949825025.1). Classification (NCBI taxonomy): domain Eukaryota; kingdom Metazoa; phylum Arthropoda; class Insecta; order Ephemeroptera; family Siphlonuridae; genus Siphlonurus; species Siphlonurus alternatus. The sequence continues at coordinate 32,067,735 of OX463782.1, forward strand.
ACCAGGGGCTAACCATGTTAAGCTCATAGTTTAGCACCATGTTTAGCACCAGGGTTAAAAATCGGGGCTAAAGTGGGGGTTAAAGTGCTTTGTGAATGTCCCCCATTATATCTGTAGAAATATGTTTTACTTGAAAATACTCCTGACATTCCTATACTTTTTTTTTTTCATTAAATTCATGCCTCGTAGTCAGCAGGTTTTTTTTAACAAAAGTAATCAAGAGAAATATTTGAATTATTCAACAACAATTTTGCTTCTTCTTAAAATATTTTAATAATATTTTTTAGCTACATCTTATGTATTGTAACTCAACAAGAATTTTGATTTATTTCAGCTGGAATAAATTTCTATTGTTCACTTTCATTTGGAAGAATGAGCAAGTTACCAACAAATTTCTCTTTGTCATTTTTCCTTTACCCAAATAACCAAATTATTTAAAAATAAATTTTTTTAACCTTTTCGGCAAAGTTTCTTTATTAAAAATATATGACTTTATTAAAATGATAATAACTTTATCAAAACATTACGTTATTCAATTTCTCCATCTACACATCTACATTCAATCTTAGTACCTGCAAAGTTTATAACAGCTGGGCGGAGGAGTTTCGGCCTGGTGCCTTCGAGGATTGCATACAAAGTGAAAACGTGAGAGAGAGAGAGAGAGAGAGAGAGAGAGGAGAGAGAGAGAGAGAGAGAGGAGAGAGAGAGAGAGAGAGAGAGAGAGAGAGAGAGATGAGAGAGAGAGAGAGAGAGAGAGAGAGAGAGAGAGAGAGAGAGAGAGAGAGAGAGAGAGAGAGAGAGAGAGAGAGAGAGAGAGAGGAGAGAGAGAGAGAGAGAGAGAGAAGATTGATTTCGACGCGATCAGGACCCGGGGCAACAACAAAAGTTGGCCCCCTCCCCCCACTCTCGTCTTAACGCCGTCTTACCCGCCGCCCCCCTCCAGATCAAAGAGAACAAGAAGCCGATGATAATTCTCAGAGCCACCGCTGGAAGCGCTGCAGTAACTCATTGTATATCTTCAAGCATAATTTCCTCTTTTATTGTTAATTGAACCAAAAAAATTACTAATTAAATCTGATTTAACTTGTCTTAATTACACAATATATATTATCTTTAAAGTTATTCAAATAATGAACTTTTTATAACTTTGAAAAGAGAACAAAAAAATTATGGTACTTGTCTGAAAGTTTTAAAGTATAAAATAAAATATATTATTGCCAAAGAAACAATTAAGCTTTACAGGAAGAATCTAGAAATCTGATCAAAGGTAAATTGCTGCAGATGTTACAACTCTCTCTTATTTTAAAATATCATGCATGCACATTTTTTCTAGTTTTAAATTATTTAAAATTAATAATTCAAAGTCAGCGGTATAAAAACATTTAATGAGCTTACATGTATTTCATTTTCTATGTAATATATACAGTATAAAATTTATAAATACAGGAAAGAAAATTCAATTATACATTAATGAGTTCACTCGTGATTCATACTCAATTACGAACAATAAATAAATTTATGGTAATTCTACCTCAAGGGTATACAATACATATTTATTTATTTATTTATTACCCTTTATTTTATTTTTTAATAAAATAAAAAGGGTAATAAATAAATATGTATAATGTTATTTATTTTAAAAAATATACATAGAACATTTTTATTAAATACAAAAAAAAACTGTGGGCTTATTTTATACACATGTATAAAAAAAACTTTTCTCTATTGTATAACTAAAAAATTCAACAATGACGACGTATTTAAGGTCTATTTTTCCATTGTTTTTACATCTTTGTGATTCCCTCACGACCTTACAGCGTGGGCTTGTTTGAGGCTTATAAAAAGAGCTTGCTGAGGAGGCCCCTGGCGATTATCCGTGGCAAGTAGCTCCTTCTCTTGGGGCTTTAAATGGACCTAGGAATACACCTTGGAGCCCCGTGACCATGGCTAAAATGTAATGTTGAGGGAGGTTACGTGACAATATTTTATTCCATACGGGCTTCAAAATTATGCTAGTATAATGATTTTTTTTAGTAAGGGCACTATTTTTCTTTAATTGAGAAGGGTGGTTCAGTACATTGACTGGTTCTTGTTAGATCAGCGAAGTCAAGCTACATTGAGTGTGGTTAGTACTTGGATGGGTGACCGTTTCAAGTAGAAATTATGTTGCTCCCTTCCTGCAGTAAATTCATCTCGCTTTCCACCCTGTACAGTGATGCACTTGTGTGTGGTTTCTCCAGGCTTTGGAAATAATTTTGGTCCATTAATAAAAAGTAGAAGTGTCCGTCTTAACTGAGGTTTTCCACGGTTTCTTCAGTCTCACCTTAGCGAATGCTGAGACGTGTAACAAACAATGGCCACCATCTTTTTCCTCCCTTATTACCCATTATCCCGCCTCGAGCCCCAAGCCATAGAGGTTGAGCCTTGTAAAAAAAAAAATAATAATAATAATAAAAATAAACTTACTGACAACGCCTCTATTCGGCGAATGCTTTAATTAACAAAAGGGGGTAGGACTTGAACGCTGTAAAAGGGACGTAACTCTCATACACTGTAAGATCGAAAACCTAACACTAAATCAGCCCCCCCCCCTCTTTCTTACAAGTCTTAAAAAATTACAAAATTACACCTTTTTTATGGCCCAATAATTTAGCAATAAGGTAGGACTTGAACACTGAAAAGAACGTAACTGCAACACCGTGAAAACCGTGACGTCATCAACAGCCAATCACAGCGCGAGAAAAGGACGTCACGGTTGTCCCATCAGGTAGTACCATAGTAACACCCTAATTCAGATATTTTTAATATTTTTTTAAAATTAGTTCCTTTACTCCAAAAAATCTGACAAAATTCAGAAAAGCATAATTTTATGCATATTTTCTAATTATGAAATTAAAAAATGCAACCATTATTGTCTATCGTCAAAAGGGAAAACGTTAGTGAATATTTTTCAATGACATTCACTTACACGTACGAGGATGACCTCAATATCCCTTCCCTCATACGTGCTTACAAAAGTTTTCATCAATCATTTAGAACGTAGCAAACATGAGGAAACTCATTTTTTTTAGTAACAGACAATAGAAATAATACGCCTTTGCCTATGTCTGAAAAAAAAACATTGTTATTTTGGTGATATTGAAAGTACAAAGTGATATCATTTGCTTAGATATTCTTTGTGTGCAAAATTCAATACTTGATATAAACACACGTGTTGGTTTTCTCAGAATTTTTTTACGGTACGTTATTACTTCGAAATTGCATGTCAAGTACGTGTTCTTTCATATTGGAATATTGATATCACTTTGAGAACTTTTCAAAGAAGTGAAAATATGATGGAGTCTTAAACTTGAAAAGAACAAACTTTAATATACAGGGTATATGGAAATACTTTTTGTGTGTGTGTTTGAAAGTCTAAAAAGCACACAGTCATTTTCAAAATATATTTCATGTTACATAAAATTTCAAATTGTTTCTGTACTATAAAAATAATTAATTTTTCTCCACGGTAAAGTGGCAAAATTAATGATGGAAAATTATATTTTTACATATTTATATATTATAAGGGGGCATCCACAAAACCCTAAGACCACATTTAGGGCTCGATAATTTAAAGCCCGATTTTAGGCATGCTTTTTAGACCCAAAATTTCTGGTCTTAAATTATCGAGCCCTAAATGTGGCATTAAGACTTTGTGAATGCCCCTTATAGTATCTACGCAATTTGTACACAAGTACACTCCTCGCCTCTGAAAAGTTCCCTTTTGCAGTCTTGTTAATCACCATTGTGATATATATTATACTTACAAAGCATGGAGATTAAAAAGGTTAAAAATGAAACTTTTCATAGGAAACGACTGTACAATTCGGCTCGTTTATTACTGTATATTTTTATTGCAATGAACTATAACCTTAACAGTGGTTTAAAGACTAATTTTTCTTATATATAGTCTACTATTATAGCTAAAAAATCCAAGATATATTTAATTTGATAATAATTAGAATTAAATTAATTTTTATCAACAATTTGAATCAATGAAATCAAGCACTGTTTCTCTTTTAGATTCTAAAAAGAGATAAGATTCTACAAATTTTGTGCAATAAATAACTGTATATTATATTTGCATATTTGTGGATACAAAATTAATGGTATAGCCGGGTATCAATGGAATTTACCAGAGCTATACCGATTTACAAAGTTCATGAGTTTTGACGTATTAAGAAGTCGGTACAATAGATTATCAACCTCAATTTTTTTATTGCAGAAATAGATAGAGGGTGCAAAGTTATGCTACCCTGATTTTTTTCAGATTTTTTAGAGCCCTGGAAATATTTTTAAAAAATTATTGAAAGTTTTTTTGTGACGTCACGAGACGCCGCTCTTTAAGAAAAAGATAGGACTTGCCGCCGCGTGACGTCACAAAAAGGACTTTCAATGATTTTTTAAAAATAGTTCCCGAGCTCTAAAAAATCTGAAAAAAATCAAGGTAGCATAAATTTGCACCTTCTATCCTTTTGTGTAATAAAAAAAAAAAAATTGAGGTCGATACTCTATTTTACCATCTCTATATGAGAATTTTTTCCGTGCAAATTTTATAAAATAAATCCCTTTTACCTCAATTTTAATTGTATTTTATAACTGAATTTTTACTGTAGCATACTCTGTAGCATGCCCCTGAATAACATCAAAGTCCTTTGACAACATAAATTCATTGTTCAAATAAAGTAGTGGTGAAATAACTCCCAACTGATCCCAAAATATTGAAACAGAATGTTATTGCCAAAGTTGCGACCGTAAATGTGCCTCTGTAAATTAATTCAGGGTGCAACCTCGCTGTCGTAAATCCCCGGCTTTTGTTTGTTCAACGTTGCAATTTTCTGTATTCTTTGTTATAGTAAACACACCGATTCATTTATCGTAAAATAGTTTATTGAATGACCGCAGGTGGCAGCACAGTCCCTTGTTTATGTTGTAAATATACTTTTTAGGGGACCTACAAACGTTTGTGATGGCAATTCCTTGAGAACTGCCATGAATAAGCGGCTGCTGGTCATAAGACGTCGTTGCAAATCTTCAAGGTTTTATTTACACCAATTTACCAGTTGTTTGTTTTGTCTCCTATTTTAATATTGTTTTGTGTGATTCGTGCTTCTTTTTCTGTTTAAATATCGAATGAGCATAATATTTAAAATTATATATATATATAAATAAATATTTTATTGAGCAGAAAACAGACAAATTACAAATATGTCACAGTCAATAAAAGAAAAACTGTCCAAGGGGATGTAAAAAAAGGCAAGGCCCATATACTAAGTTCTACACCCAAAATAAAGTAAGAGCAACTAAACAAAAGTTGCATAAGTATACAAAATATAATATGTAAGCTAACTACAAAAGTAGATATAAGGGTAATAAATTTACATCATTGTTTTAAATAAGCTAGTTTTTAAAGATTTAACATTAGGATGAAGATTATTATATGTTATATGCCCTTACAACACGTGGAAAGAAAGAATTATTATAACAATAAGAGTTACAAACAGGAAAAATGAACTCAGTACTTTCTTTATTACGCAGCATACTTGGCTTTGTACGTAATGTAATCCTGTCATCTGAAAAAATGACAGGATTACAATAATATAAATGTTATCAGAGAAGTTCATGAAATCCATTCGTTTCGATCGTAAACTTTACAAGAACCTTTGTTTTGACTACGATTGTTATACAGAATAATACCTTTTCTATGTTAATTAATATGATTTGTCTAATGAAAGCAATTTAAATTGAGACTGCTGTATACTTAAAAAAATACAAGACTAATTTGTTTGCATCTGATTGTTCTATGGTACAATAATTCTTATTCTTTTTACAGTAAAGTTACAAGTTTACAGGTTTTTTTTACCATATATGTAGACTCAAGTATAGTGAAAACAAAGAAGCACTTTAGGGAATATTTTCCCACTGTACTAGATTTTTATCGAGTATTTTCAACAGAAAGTCCTATGTTCGGACCTATACGTTTTTCCTTGTATAGAAAACACTGAAGGATTTTTTTCTATTTCTGTGCTTTATACGTAAGATAGATTCTGAAAACAGTTTGATCCTCTCAAACGCACCAAAATTAACGAGACATCCCACCCTTTACGTAAGACTACATGACTGGCATGTCTACCACAGCTCTACATAGAATATCATGCAGGTAGTAACTAGCTAGTCAACGTGTCACAACATCCACGAAACCAGCTGACGCTTCCCCAGGCGCGCTCCATTGTGCTCGACGGTATCTGACATCATGCACGTTTTACCCGAGGTCACCCCCATTGCTTTCTATGACCCCATTACCACCCCGTCACTGCGCCGTCTGGGCTGTATTGGGAGTCAAATCTAAAATGAATGTGCTAGTCTTACCTTCAGATAATGTAACTTTTATTCTAAACAATTGAATGTCTTTTTCTTAAAAAGTCAATTTTACCAAAGCTTTGAAGTAGATTTATGGTATAAATAAGATTTTTTTTTCTCAAATTCCTTAAAACGCACAAAAAATATTGTAAGCCTAAAATAGATTCCAACTTTTTTTGACTGAGGTAACGGTGCAAATTTCAGTTCAATGTTTGGAATCAAAGTAGAATTATAATAATTATATTAAACAATGTTTTTCTTGCACTACAGTATATATAAGCCATATAATATACCATGTCATATTTTGCTAATAATCATAAACTGAAAAAAAAAAAACGTTGATTTAAAATATAATATGTCAAATTTACATATAATGTTTTGTATTTGTTTAAAAAAATACGTGTTTTAAAAACAATATGATGAAATGTATAACAAAATTATAAAATGTTCCACATAAAAACATTTTACGGTCGTGATCAAAGTAAACATAAATTAAATCATGAATGAATTTTATCAGGTACTAAATTATTATAAAAAATTGTTACTCGTAATCAAATATTGACATAAAATAAAATATATATTTTTAAATTTTTTAAATATAAAATTTTCTCATATAATTTTAACTTGATACACTAACATCATATTATAAATATAAAAGCTAAAAATTAATAATGAATTTTGATTTAATTTAATGGCATATTTTAATGAAATTAAAGAAGAGTATAAAATATTAATGCACAAATTAAACGTTTTTAATGAAGTGAAGCTAATTGATTTATCCAACACATATACACATGGAATGTCCTCAAATAAAATAGCATGATATTTTCTGGTGCTCAAAGCGAGGGAGAGAAATAAAAATTGTTTCATGTACCCAGCAATTGATTTACACGTGAGTGACTCCACTCACCCTGCAGTTCATTCAACTTATTAAAAAGAGAGCTTTAATTATAAATATATTTTAATTTAATATTTAATAACATTAGCAAAGTCAATTTATTACATAGTGTTTATTTTAAAAAATAGCATGATAAAACTAAATTGCTGCTTCCCTTCTCTCATAAAAATAGGGGTGGAGGGGGATTATTTAAACGTCAATGGCTGCAACTTGCACTGATTTTAAGTTGATCACGTGGTCTGTGACGTCATTCGAATAAATGCCATGTTAAATTTCGTCTTCTTACAATCGGTTTATTGTACCGACATACTGATTTTAAATTTTATGTTTTTTTTTAACTTGCTAATTTGTTTCCGTCAATAAATGGTAGCTAACCAAAGATTAAAAATTGTTTTCAGATTTTTTAGAGCAGTCTTTTACATCTTCTTCCCGCTTTAAAAGAGTTATGAATCCTTTCGACTCACGTCCCTTGGTAATGCTATAAAAGTTAACACCTAAAAGTAAATAATGGACGTTTTCTCTCAAAATTTGTCATCACTATATACTTGAAACATTGACACGTCATGTACTTAAAAATTGACAATTTTTGCATTCTTAAATTTTCTACAAAAAGAATATTATAGTTTACCAAGTTTGTATTTTAAGATTAAAAAAAAAATGAATTTTAAATCATAACAAGAAGATTGAGTAATTTGATCTGAAGATAGTTGTAGAAATTTGCATCGTAATTAACTAAAACAGCTGTTCAGAAATTTACATTTGCTGTACATTCCAACAAAAGTAAAATACTGTTCTCGTTACGAATACAGTAACATTATTATTTAAAACAAATGAAGTTATACTTTATGCAAAACGATTTATATTGCATTTTAAATTATTCAACACAAGAAAGCTAGAGAATATCTTGTAGAAAGTATATGTAAATATAGTTTAGAACAACCCTTCTTCTCTTTATGTTATATAACTTATATATAGCTTCTTACATCTTAAACTTTATGTAAGATACTTTAAATGAACATAAACTTGTTGTATGACTTTAACATTGAAGTCGTATAGTACAAAATAACCCTACAAGATAATTCATAGTCCCACTACAAGGAGTGGTTCAAAGTGAAATACCACGTCTTTCTTTACTCTCTCTTAACATTGAAGCCACATATGTACGTCATCCTTTGTGTGTAAGCAGTAACCTTTGGCGGGAACTTTTGAACTTTTAACTTTTATTATTAATCGAAAAAAAGTTAAAAATATTTTTAAAAAATTTATTCACAAAAACTTTTGCTGTTGTATTTTTCATGATCAAAAAACTTAAAGTTGCGTGTAAAGCTTCTAGTGTTCTAGTTGCCGTCTGTAATAACAATTTTAATTTTATTTTTCTGCTTATATTTAATTTTTTGCAAAGCTCACTGTATTGTAATATAATTTGTATACCAGCACCTACTCATAAGGCTTTTGGCCCTGGTAGGACTGTATTCTTATTTTCACTTATAAAACTATTTAAAAAGAAAATTAATTATAATTACAAATAAAAACTTATATTGCGGCTTGGTGATTTAAAAAAACTAATATAAATTATTGCATAATTAATTAATATAATCATAATAAGGAACCAAAAAAGGGTCATCGCAAATATTTAATAATTTTATTGCATTGCATTAATTTGAAAATTGCATGTTGGTTCAGTTTGCGGTACTAGAAATACATTATTATGCTGTGTTTTTCTTTTTATAAATAATGTGGTAACAATTTGAAGTTTGAACTAATGGAATGAATTGTAAATTAAATACAAAATACTATGAATTATATTTGTTTAATTTTAACAAATATTGCAAACCATAATGCTATAATATCAACATGAAAAACAAATACATACACACACACACAGCATTAATTATTTATTTTACCAATTAATAAATTATTATCCAATATTGACACCGCGTGTAAATTAAAAACAAAATTATCGCTTGAAAGTAATCATTGTGGCCGTATTTATATACTAGCACATTTTGCATTTTAAAATAAAAAGTTAAACTAAAATTAACCTATTTTTGTAATAAATCATGATAATGATTTATTATCATTATAATAATGATAATAAATCATGATAATGATTTATTATCATTATAATAATGATAATTCTTTGATTTTTTTTTTATAATTAATTTTTTTAATTTTTAGAATATAGGGCTTTCCCATTGAAAATAAAACCATAGTTTAAAAAAATCGGCTAATTAAATTGTTTTGAATCTTTTTCTATGTCTATTAGGAATTCTTATCTGCCTCTTAAAAAAATTTCAGACATTCTGTGAATTTGCTAAGGTTTACATGTTAATCAAAGGGGACTACGTCGAACAGCTGATCGGTGTTATCTCTACCTTCATCATTTACATAACTTTAATTGGAGAGACTTTATAAATTTAATGCTTCGACAATGTCAAAAGAAATGTTGAATGAACTTATTGCTGCAGCATTCAATTCATTTTCCATGAAACAAATATAGATTTGAATTTCCCTCCCACCATGATACATATTGTCCCATGAATTAATGCATATAAGTTACGAGTTAAAATAAATGAAATTGTGGGATTATATAGCACTAATTGAGCACTTTTTATTCCATTTCATTTTGGAATTCTTGCGGCAAAACTTGCAAGTTTGGGGGGGAGGGGGGTGCTGCCTTCATGTGTTTGAATTTTATTTGAAAATGAAGATGTTGAGCTGGAGCAAAACTTCTTACGGCACTAATTAGCACTAATCGAGCACTAATTATTGCACCTAAAATTGGAATTAGTGCTGCAAGTGGGGGGGGGGCTGCCGTGAAGTGAGCCCCCCATTTTTCCAATTTTATTTGAAAATGAAGATGATGAGCTGGAGCAAAACTTCTTACGGCACTAATTAGCACTAATCGAGCACTAATTATTACACCCAAAATTGGAATTAGTGCTGTAAGTGGGGGGGGGGGCTGCCGTGAAGTGAGCCCCCCATAATTCAAATTGGATTTGAACATGTGTTTACAGGGGGGCTGATGTTTGTCTTACGGCACTAATTAGCACTAATTGAGCACCTATTACTGCACTTAAAATTGGAATTAGTGCTGAAAATGGGGGGGGCGCACTTCACGTACATCAAAAGACTATTTCTGAATATCTCATTTTGAATTTAGGCAACGTTTTCAGCAGCAAAATGGAGCGAGTAACATACGGGCCAGGGGGGAAAACCTTTTGTAACGTGCTGAACAAGTTTTCACATGCTCTGGCTAAGTAGATACTATAAAAGAATGCACAGATTGAATTTCTTAATTAAAATCCCAGTAAAATAATAATAATGAAAACTGAATATCCAACAAATAAAAAAAGAGTAAAAATTACTTTTAAAAAAACACATGAAAACATTGTTCATGTCGGTGGCATTAAGACCGTAATGAAGTGCCGGCGCCTCTCGTTGTTACGTGTATGAACATGTTGAAACTCGCAGCACGCGATTACACCACGTCACTCGTGTCTCACTTTTTACCGGCGTTAACTTCTGCGGGTTAATTGATATAAAAGTTGTTAATTAATAAAGTTGATATTTAATTTGTAATCAGAGTGAAAATTTTAAAGTCAAATATAATTGTAAACCATGCACGATAAATTAAATCTTCAGTAGAAAATTTATTGTGAAACTGTAGCTTCTTTGTTTGAAGGAAATATCGAAAATTAATGATGACTACAAAACTTTATTTAATTAATGTAAAAATTTTAATGACGATTAAATTTCTCTAACGTTTGAGAATTCTCTGTATATACCATTAAATAAAGTTGACACTTCTCTCTCTCTCTCTCTCTCTCTCTCTCTCTCTCTCTCTCTCTCTCTCTCTCTCTCTCTCTCTCTCTCTTTCTACGTGACAACTTTAATGACTTGGCTGCCTACATGATCGCTTTCGATAAAATGAAATTTCTCTTCAAACTTGACACTACTTAATTGATTCTCGTACATTAACTCTAAAAAGTTAAATAGTTAAATCAATCACCTTTTGTTCCCTCTTCTTGTAAAAGCAACTAGTCACTTGAGGTTTCTAAGCACTCAAATAAAACTGAAAAATAAATATTTGAGGTTAATAATATTAAAAATTTATAAAAGTAATATTTTTTTTTGTAATTAAAAAACAGATTCTCCATGTTCTACTACTTTTTTTTTCATTTTCATAAACAACTGAGTGTATATTAAAAATAATATTTTTACAAAAAACTAGAACAATAACACAGGCAGTCACATGTAATGCCAGCTAATTATAAACTGAAATAATAGTGTTTCACTGCAGTGCATGGCTGGTAATCAAGCGGCCTATTGTTCACATACATAATAAGGCCACGCCACGCCGCGAGTCAGTCGTGGCAATTTGTTCCACTTGCAAAAACTTAAAACGATGTGGCTTATTGTTGTTACAGTTACTATCCAAATTTTCATACTGAAGGCCCAAGTTACAAATAATTCAATTGTTTTGTTTTAATGTGGTTTGATCAACGTACCATTTAGATTAAAAATTTTTTCATTCTACACAAGTGCACAGAAAATCAATAAAAATAAAACTTCATATGAATACTATGTTTTTTAACTTTTGTTTTTAAATGGAAAAATGAATCATAGAAATATTACTTATACTGTCATTAATTCCTAAGAAATAGAGCACATGCAATATATATACTTTACATTTATAATTTTATTGCACGTACTATTTTTATTATTTTACATATTTCTGAATACTGGAATTATTTTCAATTATTATTTAGAAGAAGTTACAAGTTTATGTAAAATATTTAGTTTGTCAATAATATTGTTTTAAATAGTTCCAAAACATTGAAAAACCTGTTGGAAAATCACTGATAAAAAATGGAATAGTAACATATTTTTTCCTCGTTCATTATTTTATCCTTTTTTATTAAATAAATTTTATTTAACTATATACAGTACACAGTATAGGAAAATCAACTTATTTGTAGCTGAAATTTAGATAGTATAAAAAACTCCATTTTGGAAACTTTACAATGTTTAGCAATGTGTATATTATAACCATGAATATATGTGTATCTTATCTGGTCTATAAGATAAATATAGATGCTGGTTATAACTGAAACTCAAGAGACGTTCTCGTAATAACATCGTCTAAGAAGAACCGTAAATTTCAATTGGGTAATTTCTGGTAACGCCACCAAGTTTATATATAGATGTACGCTGTAAATGCCATATCGTAGCTTGTATCCCATCATATTGCCTCTAGTTCAAGCTATTCGTTCTAAGTACCATATCATACCTTGTATCATCCGCATCAGACCTATCGCCTGCAGTGATGATTCCATGAGAAGATACAGCAAATAACGTGTGTGTTTTATTTTGTATGATATAGTATTATTTTGCTGCATTTATATTATATAGGTTAAATAATGAAAATCAGAGTTAGAGGTGTTTTGTGGCATTATTAGAGTTTTTCAATTGAAATATTTTAATTTATTTTCTAAACTTTAACGTAATTTAAATTTCAGAAAATAAAAATTGAGAAAGATACGTACTTAATGTTTTTTTTAAATTGAACTACATCAGTTTAATATTTTAAACGCTCTGTCTAATTTTCTTATAATGAATTACAAATTTCTTGTCAATATCGTTAATAGAAAATTCACAACTCATTTCTGAGCGGACGAGCAATTTTGTTCGCCGAGGACATACAATTAAAAATCATTTCTGGTCTGCTGGACAAAAGGGTTGGGTCTCGATATTGCATTCTTTGCGGCCGTCCGGGCGTGATCCTGCAAGTTCGCAACTCGCACCTACAGAATTCTCAGCCTAGCCGAGCAAATTTTTTCAAGGAGACTGCAAATATGAGTTACCTTGCAAGATAATGTACCTTTGAAAATATTCACACTTAAATGTGATCTACACTATTAAAACTATAAAATCTTTAAAATGCTTAGTATTGTTTTACATGCTATATTTACTAACTAACAAAATTTTGATATTTTGAAAGTTTTTATTGTTTTAAATAAATCTCTTAATTCAAAATGCAAGAAAATTTTCAAAGAAAATTGTACACCTTTACAACTTAGGAGACATTTTCCTTTTTGTATATTTTCAGTAAATACTGTATATTCTCTCTAATCAAAGTGTAGTATAATGCTACATTATATTAAACTTGAGTTGGCAGCATTATTTTCAACAGTTACAACTACAGGTTTCTATTAAAAAAATGCTTTATTGAAAGAGAAACGTTAATAAAAAAAAAAAGGACAAGACTTCCTATTTTAGCATTAAAATTTAACCAAATGCAACATTTCTAATTCATGAAATAAAAAATTCAACAAACAAATTATTCATAGACTGTATAATGGTAGTAGAAAGAGTTTTTTTAATTATTTTGTTTTTCTCTTATAATCTCATGAATATTTCTTAAGTAAATGAAACATCTTTGTTTCTTCTTTGTACGTAACATTTCATTTTGATTAAAAGTTTCCATTGACAGTTTTTGTTTTCATCCAACAGGAACAACAATTACGTCTACTGTCTCGCGGTTTAATCCACTAAAGTGTCTCTACAAATCAGAGCCTCTAATTAGAAGCTTGGGTTAGTTAGAACCAACATGGCGCCGGCGCGCAATAAACAACTCCCACAAGTGTGGTGTCAACACAGATTAAGTGCCGTCTAGAAGCCGTTTCATCGTGGGATGAAAAAAAACACACAAATAATTATGCGAGAGAACGGAACAGCTGTGTTGCGCCGTCTAGCGTCATGAAAAGAACAAATGCACGGACAGTACACTAAAGATAATAATTATAAATATTATATATCATTATTATTTACATTTTTCCACTTGAATAACGAAAATGTTTCTTTAAAATTATATCTAGTTTTTGTATCCATCCATAATGATAATAATTGTTTGGTTTCTAATCTGATCTATACTTTCTGCTTGAATATGGAGAAAAATGTTGATAAAAATAGCACATAAAAATTGAAAATAAGACTATATGTTGATATGAATTTAAAAGCAAACCCATTTCCCTTTCTTTGTTTCATAGTCCACAATAATCACAAATTTTCAACAATCGCAACATGTCTCCTATATAAACAAAGTCACCCATCGCTTGAAAACAATCCTCTCCAATAAAACTCGAAATCCTCGCGCACAAAGCCACGCCAGCAAGATGGATTTGAAGCCCTCAACTGACACAAAGTCAGAGAATGTTGCCAGCCAGCTTCCTTGTCATGCATCAGGTCACGTGTGCATATTTGTTATTGTTACTTTTTAAACATAAAGAGTGAATACGGACGATCCATAAATATTCACTTAAGGGTAAGGTAACGCCACCAATGTTAAAAAAAAATCCCTCTCACAAAAATTCTGAAAAAAATTTAAAATGTTCTCCTCTATACCCCCTATCAGTACCTAAAATATCAGGTATACAAATACGATCTAGTTTTTGAGTTATAAATTTTTAAAGTTGACTACTTCAACATGGAGAAATGAAACTCCCATGTTAAATTGGTCAACTTTAAAAATTCATAACTCAAAAACTAGATCGTATTTGTATACCTGATATTTTAGCTACTGATAGGGGGTGTAGAGGAGAACATTTTAAATTTTTTTCAGAATTTTTGTGAGAGGGATTTTTTTTAACATTGGTGGCGTTACCTTACCCTTAAAATGCCAGTAAAATTGCAGTCTTTCTAAGTTAAGGTGACACGGATGTTGGAAGATTTAAAAATTAATTTTATATTTCAAGAGAATGCTAATGTTATTTCAGTAGCTAACGCAAAAAAAAATAAATAAATAAAACAAAAATATTCTCGTCAGGACCAGTTTCCTTTTAAAAACTTGCTGTAAGAGAGGACGTAAAAAAAAAATACAAATACAAATATAATGAATCAGTGCATATAATAACTTTTTCATCTTTATAATTTATTTTATTCAATTTAAGTAATTGTTAATTGTAACTTTTAACAACTTATCACTGAAATTGTTTCAAACTTTTTGTATTATTCTTACATTCTTACATCTTATGTAATAATATTGTAAAACTATTGGTTAGAGACAAAAAAGGCATGCCTTAACTCTCGCCATGTAAAGACGTTTAAATAAATAAAAATAAAAACTTCTTTCTAATATGTGTAGGTTCAACTTCCAAAAATCAGAAATTTAAGACGATAAAAAACTTAAAACCACGCCTGCATAGACTACGTGACACAACAAAGTGTGGGGGTAACGTTCGTGTTCTACTGAGGTGTAAATCTTTTATTGAAGCTAAATATATCCTTGACGAGCCTTGTGAGAACGATTACATATCAAATAAACGTCTGGTCGCGGGGAGGCGCCTCAGTGCAAATCTAAGTAGACGTCTCTCACATGCCACGGATTCTCGCGTGACTGCCATTGACCTGCAAGTCACGTTCAACAAATTGAAGGAGCAAAGTGTAGGTTCAATATACTGTCACTACGTTCACATGACGGTGTTAAATACAGATTCGTTGACGATACAAAATAAGAATAACATTATTCGTTGTCAACGAATGCGTATTAAACACCGTCATGTGTACATAGTGTGTGTTACCGTTAAAAAATCATCTACTTACAGTATGACTGGTCTCAAATTAAAAATTAGAAAGTCGCAGAGAAATGTCAGAGTTGACAATCAACAATGCGATGCAGCTCATGCAGATAAAATAATGTGAATGTCGATTGTCAACTCTGGAAACACTCTGTGACTCTAATTTTTAATTTGAGACCAGAAATCCTTAATAACGTTTTGCTGTAGTGAACAATTACGTGCATGTACACCGTGTTTTATCTACCAATGGACACATTTTGAGGATCAATCTCATATTCTTCACTGCATGGCATGTTGGTCACTTCCTTAAGTTACTGTAACTGGTCTCTCTCTCTCTCTCTTTCTCTCTCTCTCTCTCTCTCTCTCTCTCTCTCTCTCTCTCTCTCTCTCTCTCTCTCTCTCTCTCTCTTTCTGGCCCACTTACAAGGGTACCTTTGAACTTTTGACTATACATAAAATCTACTGATGTTACACATTACACTGAAATCCTCACAACCTTTCCAGTTATATAAAAAAAAAAGTGTTCGAAACTTATGCGTTTGCAATTGGATACTTTGCTTTGAAAAAAACAATAATACACTCTCTCTTTGATATAATACACTTTGCTTTATGACATTATATTATATAACGTATTGTATTTGCCATGATCAAGACCATCATCGATTATATTCACTTGAAAATAACTTATTTTGTGATTTATCATATTTTGGAATACAATACAGGAAGCAATACCTCAGTGTGGTACTCCAGTACACAACATTCCTTTCTGATGGAAGTGACAAGAGATAAGTGAAAGAAATGGTATCGACGTTATCAACATATAGCACTCAGCATGAAGTGTCGCTAGTTTTATCCTTTGTTTTTGACTCGAATCTCAATTTCCATCACGACACTGAGATTCAAATTCCGCTTTGCCGCTTTGACACGCTCACTGGGGCTTAAAGTTCTTGTGGAGACATCACGCTTCTCACTCCCAGGAGTTATTCTCTCATGTTATTGTTATATATACGAAAGGTAGTAGCGCTACCTAGCACCAAAGCGATTTATATTGGTAACACGTTCACAGACTTTCCAAGACACGTAAGCATTGAATTATACTTGTAGAGGGAAGGGAAACTTAAGTTTTAGTTAACTTGTAAAATAAACAAACCACAAGCTGGCAAATACTTTTAAGACGTGTTACAACAATACTTAACAATAAAACAAGTAAACTTGTTAATGGACTCAACGTGACTTGTAATAACAATGTTTGTTTGTTGGTCACAAAATGTCTTTGTTTTAAATTTACCCTTGTTTAACTATGTAGGTTTTCTGAACTCCTTACACATGTACAGCCGTTGCCTCTGAAAATTTCCCTTTGTGGCCTTTTAAGTCACCATGCTCCATAAGAATAACATAGGCATAGTGATAACAAAGCTGCAAGTTTGAAATCTTCCAAGGCGACGAGTGAACAGTGGACATCAGAAGATCGAGTCAAGAAAGGGCACGCTCATAGGGCAATTTACAAGGTTTCTTTTATTGCAAACATGATTAGAGCATTGAAATTTATATATATATTATTAGTATTATTACTCACATCTCTTACAGATGTTTCAAAACCTGGAATTATTTGTTAAACAATTTGTGACGTGACGTCATTATAGCCTGCGCAACAAACAATGATATTTTAAAAGATGCCTGAAAAAACTAATAGTTTTTCAAGCAAAATCTGACAAAAAATCATACAAACATAACTTTACATACATCTTTCTTCAATATTACTTACATTTTTATTTTTAAATAAATATAAAGTTGTCCACTATATCGAATTACTTTGTTTCATTGAGAGCTTCTTAACATTTATAAGTATTGAAACTATATCTCACCATTCCTACTGCCTTGTACAG
Organism: Siphlonurus alternatus; assembly: GCA_949825025.1. Lineage (NCBI taxonomy): Eukaryota > Metazoa > Arthropoda > Insecta > Ephemeroptera > Siphlonuridae > Siphlonurus > Siphlonurus alternatus. The sequence goes on from OX463782.1 coordinate 32,085,497, forward strand.
AAGCAAAAGTTTTTATTAGTCTGCGAATATCAAATTTCAAGTTTGAAAACAAATGTATTTGAAAAACTAATTTAATCAATACTGAAATATCGAGACAAAAAATATCTGCTTCCTAGAACATTGAAAATACGTTTCATTTGTTTTACATGATTGTTTAAACTTTTTTGTTTTGAAGTTTATGAGTTGAAGTTATATACTAAAAATATATTATGCTGATAATTCAACTTACGATGTTGACCAGAAACTGTGTTTATCATCAACACATGGTAGTTTTTACCATCAAAAATAAATTCAGAAAAAGAAAATACGCGTAAATTTTAAAAATGTGAAAATTAATATTATTAAATTTTATTATTTATTTAATATATATACCAGTTATTTTTTATAAATAAAGAATAATTAAAGTGACTATAATTCTATGATTTTTTTTGTGTGTGAAAATTATAGTATTTAAAGATAAAAAGAATATGAGAGAATTTATAAAATATTTATTAGAAATAACCTTGACCTTAAAAAGATAACATTTTTGTTGTTATGTTATCAATATATAATACCAACATAATAAATTATCATAAAATATAGTCGTAATAACTCTCGATATAAGGACGTATCGATTCTAATATCGATATAAGACTATTTTTATTTACCAAATAAAGTTCCTGCTATCATAATTCAATTCTTTGTTGGCAAGATAAGAAAATATAAAGAACACACTTTACGTGATTAGTCCACGTGGTAAATATAACATTAAAGAGGATAGGATATTAAACAACATAAATAAGAGAGGCCGGTAAATAACTTAATATTTTTATACCACCCTTGTTTGGATTTAACTTTATTTATTGATAGATAATAATATCGATATTTATAATATTTATAGTGTGTTATACGATATCATTAGTTTTATTATTTGACAGGTTACATAACTGCTAGTAGCAGCATCACAATTTTACTTTTTATATTTTCCATCAAAAAGTCTGGCATGCGATCAGGAGGAGCGAGATTTGTGTGTATGGTATGTTTTTGTATGCTATACGCCAATATCTCTCTCTCTCTCTCTCTCTCTCTCTCTCTCTCTCTCTCTCTCTCTCTCTCTCTCTCTCTCTCTCTCTCTCTCTCTCTCTCTCTCTCTCTCTCTCTCTCTCTCTCTCTCTCTCTCTCTCTCTCTCTCTTCTCTCTCTCTCTCCATCCCTCCCCCCACCTTGATAATGCACACGTCGACCAATGTATGTACTGTACACATCAACCCCCCGCCCCCCCCCCCCATCACAGGGTTTCTGCTGTCAAAGATTGACGTATATTATATACATCACTTTTTTAATACTGTATACGTTTTATTCAAGTTGTTAAAATACAATTTTGATACTTTCTATAGTTAACTTTAGTGCATTTTGTATTGCTATATACCCTAAAAAAACATATTATACGTATAACGAATATAATCAAGTATTTAAAACATTTTATGAATTTATTCGTGCAAGTTCAAAATAATGATATGGCAAAGAACACGCTTGTTAAAACGGTATCTGTCATGTATATAATAATATCAAAAGTGTGAACATTTTTTGCACCGTTTTATATACCACATTTTCTACATAGTAAGCATTTCTTTTGAGTGAAAAACGTTTTCTAATAATAAACGTGATGTGAATTTAATATCTCGACTAAAATTGTCACACTATTCAAGAACTGAACATTTTTATATCGTTAATTAATTATTACCAACTAAATGTACCTAAGAATTGGTAATTGGCATCCAAAATAAATGTTTGTGAATTATTATATTTATCACAACTTCAGAATCGGGAAAATAAACAAAAAACATTTACAATCTAAAAACGTTTCATTTCAAGTGAATTTCAACATTTCATTATCCTTTAAATTTTTAAGTTAAACGTAAATGCAAGTATTTATTTGATAATTGATAATTATTTGTATTCCTTTTGATTTTTCCCTACCTCTAAGGTAAATTAGCACTTTAATGTTTCTATTTGAACTTATTGATCAACAATTATTAAAAAAAAACTTCTACGGCCGGGTCCTTTTCCGGTTTATATATATAAGTATATACTCGTATAATTCAGAGACTGTTACTATGATTAGAGACTTTGCACAGAAGTAGGACGCTGATTTGATGGGTTCTTAGTACGAAATTAAAAAAGGCTTCGTAAAATGAAAAATTTGCAATGCTTCGTAAAATGAAAAATTCGCAATGCTTCGTAAATTAAGAAATTCATATAACCGAGGTACTTATTGATACTATTTTCTATCCACTTCCTTTCTCGACATTGTGAGAAAAGTTTCCATGTCGTATAACATTGTGTATACAAGAAATTACAGCTTCCCATTGTATTTCAAGTATCCATTAAATTGCAATGTTCTTTTCATCCTATACCTTAATCCACATAATTTTGTCCTCTAACCTCAGTTTTGCAGTTACAATCTTACATTAAAACAGTCTAGCAAGGTTCTCCACTCCATGGGAGGCAGTTCAAGTGCTAGAGTGCGAGATGAATGGTCTCTCGGCACTGCCCGTGGTTGGAGAGAATTTATCACTGAGCCACTCGCACCGCGACCTCGATGTATTAGCACCCTTGTCTGGATTTCAGGGATGCTTGCAATAAAGTGGGGACACTACACCACCAAATTCATACGGTTACAATATAATTTATGTTCTCGGATTAACCGTCTGATATACTGCAGATTTTTGTAGTAATTTTTAATTAGCTAGAAAAGTTTTCTGATGGAAATATTTTCTAAAAAGGTAATCTATCATAGTTTATCGTTCATTACGAGATTTCGAACTAAATCACGTTGAAATTTTAATCTCTTAGATTTTGGAATGGTTCATGAGAAATTTTACATGGTAAAAAGTTGAATCACTGTATAAGTAAATCAAGAAAAAAATCACCAACAAATTTTAATTTTAGGCAGAAACATGCCTCAATTTGTTTCAAATTTTAACAATAATAAACAATACTCTTTTTATTTAGTAAATTATAACTATAATTTTCTACCCTTGTCAATAATTTATATGCAAAACAACCATGCAAAGACGGGATGACAATCAAGTGAAGGAGAGCTAACTGAAAATTTAATCGTCTCAAAATGCTTAATATCTTCTGTAAAGAGGGCACGAAAATGCCAAAGGTGTCCTTGAAACGTAAAATTAGGGGTGTAATGTTTATGAGATGCAATTTTCTCAGTAATTTGAAGCAAAAACTGCTAGTTAAGACGTTGATAAGAGTAATAGATGAATTTTCTGTATTTTAGAACATAGTAAATTTGACAGTGTAGACGGATGTCACGACTTTGGCCGCGGGCCACACCAGCCGTGCCAGGCAATCAACCCGGCAATATACTCCCTGCACCCTTGGCATGAACTACCCCCGCTGTCAGGGTCTAAGCAAATTAAATATCGACCATGCTGACGAGTGTCAGACTGCACCCCCCCAATGTTAATATCTGGGGATGTTATAGACAAGGAGTTTAGTGCACCGCCCGGAAATATTATAGATGACGGTGTGTATATTGTATAAGAGGAAATTCCTTTAGGACTACTCCGCTTTCATTTTTTTCTGCTGTTTGTGCTGAACGGGGGTAGGGGGGAGTTTTATTTCCAAATGTGTGAAATTAGCTTTTTTCTGGATTTTTTATTTTGTTATCTCTTTCTGAAATTGGTTCTGAAATTGACCAAAGTTACATTGCTACGTTATAGCTTATGCACTGTGACTTTCAGAAATATAAAGTGAAAGTTTTGCGAGCAATGGGCAACCTGCATAAAATATTTGTCAGTTTTTCAGATATTTGGAATACCATTAAAATCATGGGACGTCATGGACATACAAATATTTATCACGCAAACAAAGAGTGTTAATGACTATCAGCACTTTGAAAGTTTTTTACTCGAGTTTGTCTATCCAAATATGCAATAAAAATGTAGCACAATATATTCATTGTTGCTGTTTATTAAAATTGAATTTAAACAATGCTTTTAAATAATTTCTTGAAAACTGTGAAAAATATCGTCTTTAATCTTGGATTCAACGAGGCGAATTATTTTAGCATTATTTTGAACATCTTTTGTTAATTGCTTGCATTAATCAATTTGAACCCAGCGTGCACTAGGTTTGTAATTTTTACAAATTAATGATAAAGAACTGAAAATATTTCTGTAATTTTTTTCTCCAAAATAACGTCAAACGTGAGAGCCGCAGGAACTAAAAGAACTCGACCAAGCAAACTTAATAACGATAAAAAAGAAAACTTTGCTACAAAAGTTACACAGTTTAATTTAAGAATTGCCTCAGACTTAGAACCACAAAAAATGTAGTGCCTTTGGTTAAATTAAATAGTTTTTATTAAACAAAATAATATAAGTTATTATAGCATTTATTTTAAAGTAAACTTTTTCTCTAAAATTTTTTTTCTGGGTTCTCAGAATGAAGTGGAGAAAAGAATTAACAAAAAAATATAAAGGTCTATTAAAGCAATAAATTTTCAAGTTTTTTTAAGAGTGAGCTGTAATAGCAACCTTCTTCATAATATATTATTGTATATTGGATACATTTATTATAACACAACCATTTACGTTTATTTGAGGTTATATCTTCATAAATACTGCACTCGATTCACCTTATATCCAAATACATAAGGAAGTCGTGGAAAATCTATACATTGCACACACATTGCAGGGATTATAAACAGACCAATAATAAATGTACTGTATAGCGCTGGCAACAATGCTGAATTTTTAATGAACGCGCCATTAATCTGTAGGAAAGGTACTTTGTTCTCTTAGATTTTCATATTTCAGTGCATTAATTACCATAAAACAAACATCCATATATCACAGAGCAAAAAATAAACGACTTCATCATAGTTAAATATTACATGTTCATTATTAAAGCTGAACCATTTAAGCAAAGCAAACATAACTAGGAGGCTAATATTTGGCTAGATATTCCTAGGAGGTCAATATTTGCAAGAAATTCCTACTGTAATCCTAGCGAGGTCCCGAGATTGATCGTCAACACAAGCGTTCGTCTCTGGAGAGCCCGGGGGGGACGTTTGCAATCTTTCAATTAAAAATGTTCATTAACAATGCAAATTGCTCCAGCATCGGTCAGTTCAAGAGTACGTAATCTGTTTGTGATACTTCTGAGAAAACCATAGTGTTAAATCAACATCTCTTTCTCTGTTATCAATTTATAATGTATTCAAGTTGATTAAAATGTATGAAAAATTCAATTTAAATAAAAGATTCTTCAATCTAAATTTACATAAAGTATACATTACTAAAAATGATACTAACCAAATTTCCACATGAAATTAGTTATATTTTTTATAAAAATGAAGATTTATTATTTATTTATTTATTTATTTATTTATTTATTTATTTATTTATTTATTTATTTATTTATTTATTTATTTATTTATTTATTTATTTATTTATTTATTTATTTATTTTATTTGCGATTGTCATGATTTAATCATTTTAATCAAGTGTTCCTCGTTTTGTCTTTCCTGCTACATCTTACCGTGATCACGTTAACACATAAAATAATTGAGGATCAAAAGCAATGAGGAGTTATCTTTGTTCTCCAGGTGTGAACTTTGGTTCTCCAAGTACAAAGAATGAGGACAAGTCAAGAATTTATTACTCTTTATGTTTTATGCATTACTAGCAATCAACAAAGAATAATATATATATGATATATCTTAATACGCCTACAGGTGTTGATGTGAAAACTATCATTATTTTAAATATGAGATGGAAATTTTATAAATTTTCATCGCGTCTACGACTATGGAGTATCGACTTAATTTTTTTATTGAAAAAATGGATAGAGGGTGCAAAGTTATGCTATCCTGATTTTTTTTTCAGTTTTTTTTACAGTCCTTGAAGTATTTTTAAAAATTATTGAAATTCCATTTTATGACGTCACGAGGCGCCTCTCCTTAAGAAAAATATAGGACTTGCCGCCGCGTAACGTCACAAAAAGGTCTTTCAATAATATTTTTAAAATACTTCCAGGGCTGTAAAAAATCTGAAAAAAATCAGGGTAGCATAACTTTGCACCCTCTATCTATTTCTGCAATAAAAAAAATTTGAGGTTGATACTCCATTAGTGAAAGTTTTGCTGCATTTGGATTATATTTTATCTGACGTGTTTCTGACCACGTGTTCCAGCTGTCTACGCGGCGACCACGTTAAGGTGTTCCTGCACGTGGAACGAGGTGGCGAGGTGAGCGAGCGCTCCCCCTGGAGCAACGTGCTGTGCGGCGAGCTGGTGGACGTGGTGCCTCAGCGGCTCTACAGCTCGGGACACGCCGCCGTACTCGAGTTCCACACGGACAAGAGACCTGGCAACCACTCGGGCTTCATGGGCACCTTCAGGTTCATCGACAGACGTGAGTACCTCAATGAAAGTTATGGTAAAAGTGGGACAGTGTTGTCAGATCAGCAAGTGTTGGTGCTCATTTCAACACTCCAGCAAGTGACTTGTTCTGGTTTTATTGTCCTTATCTGTACCTTGTTATGAAAACAAACCCAAATATTATAATTGCACTTTTTTATTGAGAAAATGCACATAAAAATTAGTAAATCAATGGGTGGCGTGAAACAGGATGTCCCAGTCACAATTAAAAATGTCCAATCATCTACAAATTATTGTGCAATAGACAGTAATGGTTGCATTTTTTTATTTCATAATTAGAAAATATACCTTAAATTATGCTTTTCTGAATTTTTTCAGATTTTTTGGAGTGCGAAAAAAAATGAATATTTAAAATATCTGAATTAGGGTGGTACACCTGATGCGACAACCGTGACGTCATCGACAGCCAATCACAGCAACCGTGACATCATTAATAGCCAATCACAGCACGACAAAATGACGTCACGGTTGTCCCATCAGGTGCACCACTCAAATTCAGATATTTTAAATATTTTTTTAAAGTTAGTTCCCGAACTCCAAAAAATCTGAAAAAATTCAGAAAAGCATAATTTTAGGTATATTTTCTAATTATGAAATAAAAAAATGCAGCCATGATTGTCTATTATAAAATTAGACCACGAATTGTAAAACCAAACAGCTGACATTTGTGATACTTATTTATTATATTTTCCTTCGAACAATATATAAAAATTGACAAATTGTTACTTAACAACTTAAACAGACACAGATAAGGAATATTAGGGCTTTGTTTTGTATCTGGCAGGTTCAATAATACCAAATCATTGCTAAAGTCAAGAACTATAATATTTGGATCTAAACTAGCCCATGAGAATGCCTCTTGTTAGCACCTTGAAAATATTGATATCTTATATCACGAGTTTAATTTTATACCCGGCCTGACATATTGATTTAATACCCCTCTAGCTATCATCGCTCTTTAGCTAGACATATAAATGAATGAACACGTAAGAATTTCGTGTTTCTTTTCTGGCGGTGTTAGCACCATTTTAGACGCTAAGTAAAGACATTGTCATGCAATGTTATTTACAGAGTTTTCTTGCATCGCGACCGTAGCCGAAATAGGTTATAATAATACATCTGGAGGCTTGGTGATCAAAAAGGAATATAAACTCGAGTAACATATTTGGGAGTTTCGTTATGAAAAACTAGTACGTTGTGTGTTGCATGTCTACGTATCAGAAAACACAAATCGAAACCAACGAAAAGATGAACTCAGGGAGGAGATCCCCTAGCCGTGGAGTCACACGGCACAAGGTCACCCCGTGTCCACAATGTCCACATTTGTGATTCAAAGTGCGTGATAGAGGGCCATAACACATCAAAGTGACACGTAATACGTCGCAATAGCATGACGTCCTCACTACACGGCCACGACAACACACCATGCACCAACACTCGAATACACGGTGATTCAAAACACAGACCACACGACACCGAAGAGCCCAAATTTCCAAACGTAACCTCACGGTCGGCGTGCACTGCCGAAACGGTGTCTGGTGTCCGGAACCGAACACGACTCGTGCAGCAACAAAAGTTCACCGGGCAAAGACCTCCACCGCCCACGGCCAGCGCAGGTCACCGGAAGAGCTCGGAGGCCGAAAAACCCCAAAAATCTAAATAAAAAAATTCACCCCCAGTCCCCCCCCCCCCCGGACGTGAATTTTTTATTATTTTCCTGGTTACGCCGGCCACTCCCAGGAACCCCCAGGAAAAGTTTCGTCGGGTTCCGACGAACCCAGACGCTCTCCCAAAGGAAGTGCGTCCCAGCATAGGAAAACGCTGGTTAATTTTGGGGTCCCGAAAGTGATGTTTAATAATATAGATTATATTAAGCAAGATACTTTTCCTGATTAAAACTATCATGCAGCGTTTGTTAAATAAATATACACGCTTTGTGCAAGTAATTACTTTCATGCAATGTATGCATAAGTGGCAGCTACTAAAAGGGTTAAAGTTAAGTGGGTGAACTTCAAACATAAAGTCACTCGGAAAGTATAATGATTTCACCGCAGAAGACAGGAGTTCCATGTTCCATAAGTCAAAGTTTTGGCTGATGGTCGCATAATGCACTTTCTCTTTTAGTGTTCGCTTTTTTGTAAGCTGTGTGCTTAAAGTAACGGCAAAGTGCATTAGTATATTAATCATTTGTCTTTTTGAACGAACCTCTAAAAAGCTTTTTTTAATTCAAATTCGGAAGCCTTTAATAATCTGAATTCCTTATGCTATAATAATTTCGAAAGTTTACTTTTATTGACTTTGCTCTGAAAACTGAGAGCTAGAAAGCTGCCCTGTCTAATTTTGCTCCAAGTATTCACCACGTTAAATTGTCAATTTCTGTTTTAAATTCACATTTATCTGACTAGCTTAATATTTATAACGTGAAAAAATTGTCTGATCCTTAAGTTATAAGATCAAGATCAAGAAAAATTAATCACAGCCCTATACTGGAAAAAATATTATCCAACGCTAACGATCAACATGCGAAAGAGTTTAAAAAAAAATATTTTTAAAAATAAGTGAAAGCGTTAACATAGAAAAGAAAGTACTCTTTTTTTCTCTGATATTATGATTAACTAGACTTGTTATGTACATTTAAATATTAAATCCTGTTGAAGTAGCGAAGATCAAATATTTACGTGATTTCTAATATTAAATCGTCATGCATCTTATAGGGGATCATAAAAGTGCAAACAAAAATTATGCAATTTTAACCCTTACATCAATAGCGCTAAAAAAATACAATTATATTATATAAATTAAGGTGCTAAATTGTAAACAAACGCGCACTACATTAATGCCACTTCGTATAGTTTAACCTTAATTACATTGTTGCCGAAACTAAGAATTCAAAGTAGAACCTCATAACTGTGTATATTGCTTTTTCTTTACTAAACTAGAGCTCACTTGTAAGGTATACTTGCTAATTAGACTTTAATTTTCCGTCTTTTATTACATGGACCCAGTAATTAAGTAATTACTTCGTATTTTGAGATTCATTACAAACAGAGGTGGAAATGGCCTTTAGGCCTTTAGTAATCCACCCCAGCATTTGTTTTATATTTGTTTTTTGTTTTATATAATATCAAGTATTCTGTATTTTAGAGTAATTTTCTGTCGAACTTTCCATTATAAATCACAATGAAGTTTATATCAAGTATTTTTATATAATCATTTTATGTTGTTAATAATAGATCACCGAAGTCAAGCAACGCCGCGCGTGGTTAGTAGTTGGATGGGTGACCATTTTCAACAAAAACCACGTTTCCCACCCAGGGGTAAAACGTTGCGCTTTTCCACTATGTGGTTCCCCTGGCTTTGGACCATTGCACTTCCGGTTCATTGACAAAAGCTGTAGCGTCCATCCTGGCTGAGGTTTCCACGTTTCCCTCAGCCGCAGGCAAATGCCGGGATGGATTTGCAAGGCCGTGGCCGCCCTCGTTCCAGAAGAGCCCGCGAAACGCTCAAGTTAGGGTTTCGGAAGGTTCGGGGTTTCAAAATAGTATGTAATTAGTAAATAGAAGTACCCAATAGGGTTTGATTAAAAACTAAAAAAAAAAAAAAAAAAAAAAAATATATATATATATATATATATATATATAAATTGATTATATTTTGAAATTGAATTCATCACTTTTTATAATTATTTACAAACAAAACAATTTTTCTGTACGTAATATCAGAGCTTTGTATACAGTGTTAAGTATTATATATAAACACAAAGGCTTTGTTATGTACAGAATAATTGATGGTATTAATAAACAGTAATTAAATGTAGGCTTACATATTCATATACACACTGAAAAAAATGTGTTTACAGCTTCAGTTGTTTTTTTGTCATTATCTTCATTCTTTATTCATATGTTATAATCATTTTAGGATAATCACTACTAATAATCATAATGAAGGTTTTTATATTTTATATTAGAATATATCGAAATAAAGTGACTTCAACTGCATCACATTACTAACGATTGTATATAGAAGAATCGAAGTATTAATCAAAATACGTTCTTACAAATTTCATACTCAAACAATAGAGTATGGACCTCAAAACTTTGAATTGCAAAAATGAACAGAGGGTGCAAAGTTATGACAATCTGATTTTTTCCATTTTTTTAGGGGCTCTGGGAAGTACTAAAAAGTTTTGTCGAGGTCGGGTTTGAACCCACGCTCTTTTTGTTTCCATCCTTTTTATTAAATGAAGCTCTTACTTTAAATATATATTTAAAAAATAGTTCCGGTATTCTAAAAAATCTAAAAAAAAGATCAAAGTAGCATAATTTTGCAACCATTTACAAGATCAACTCCTCGACAAACCATCTCGTTATGATGACATAGACAATAAGTAAACAGATTATATTGCGCTGACGTCATACCCCTGTACGTAGGTAGCGCTGAAGCCCATGGGCTTCCTGAATGCACACACTATAAGCATATTAAAATAAAGTATATTTTTTATTTGAACTTTACAAAATAAAACAGGTTAAAAAATTGTGAGAATACACCAGTACACGACAGATATCATAGAAAAAAAACTTCATAGAACTTTATTTAAAAGTTATTTTTTTCTTTTTCTTTTTACATTTATCCTGGATTAAACTAACAGTATTTGAACCACCGTACTTCCCCTTCGTCGACAGTGACCCTCTCCTCCTGAGTTACACGTAAACATAAACAGAAAACTCTAAGATTTTTAGATTCAGATTTGGCTGCTTTTCTTACTTGTTTTCGCGCAATTGATTTTGTTTTAGTGCTAAGCAGATTACCTTAACTTAAAAGGAGAAATGTATATTTTTTTTTCCTGGTAAATTCTTTTAAAAAAATTAAAATATGAATATAAGAATTTAGTCTAAATACCATATGAACGTATTTTTTTAAATAATCAGCTTCCATTTATATCAAGTAAATTACAACTTTTTTTTATATACAAGACATAATTTCTTTTTCTGAAACCGTTCATATTTTATATTGTTACAAATAACAATTTTTATTTTTTTTATAGCTTTTTTACAAGCTCTACCATTTTTACTACACTAGTGTGTTAGTTTCTCTTCTTTCTTTTTTTAGAGGCTTATTTTTCTCGTGGTGTCATTTCTCTCTAGACTAGAGGAGTCGTTCATTGTAAGGAGGGGAGATTTCGTTTTAATGGCTTGCCTAGTTCCTTACGTAATAATTTCTTGTCCACTGATCCTTTTTACAGTCTTCTATTTTTTTTAGAAAAAAAAATGTATGAATTCTATATACTCTTCTCTATTTTTAACTTGCTAACTTGATAGAAAAAAAGTTACATGAACGTAAAAATTTGTAGCGAAAAAAAAAAAAAAAAAAACTTTGTATTAAAACAACTAGGGGAAAAAAGGTTGACGAGCTAATATTTTACCTCTATATTTGTATATTATGCGTATCTGAACTTTTTTTATGAGGTAGGTTTGTAATTTTTTTGTTTCAATGATTCAAACATAAAAAAATAGGAAAAACGAGGAAATAAGTTACATTTTCTGTGAAGTTACTTTGATCTTTGGGTATTTTAATTTGAATGTCAGATACATACTTTCCCCTGCTCATCTCTCTCTCTCTCTCTCTTCTTTTTTTTTTTTTTTTTTTTTTTTTTTTTTTGGTGTAAGCTTTTTGAGCAAAGACAACTCGGCATCGGTTTAGACACATTCATTAATATTTGTTCCCATTCAGTTTTTTGGTCATCTATTTGATGTGTTAAAAAAATATAAATATGATGTGTTTACTTTACGTATGTTTTTAATTTAAAAAAATATTAGTGTCATTTTTTTTTTTTTTTTTGCTGTACACATTTAATTACTGCTTTTCATGAAAAAAATCACCTTTTATCCTCTGCTGTAATAAACTAAAATGCTTGAATACCTTCAACAACATGAAATTTAAAAATCCTCTTATTAGAATTTAAAAAATTTATATATATCTAGGTAAAAAAAGGAATGGGGCGAAATCAGCATGTTTTTTTTTTATTAAAAATATTATTATTTACCTCATTATTTTTCTTTGGTATTAAGTTACAATTTTTGTTACACTTATATTTTTTTTCCAATACTCCTTAAATGTAATTTTTAACTTTATTGAATACACAGAACTGGTACGTGATGCGTCTATGAAGAAGTCGACTATTTTTATCGATACTAGAGCTATAGTCAAATTTATACGACATACCCTCTGCATGAAGTGTGTCTGGGATTCTTATTTCAGTATTAAAATATCACATGCACATATAGGCTAGTACTTGTACTAAAAAAAAAAACTCTACAAAATTTGAAAATTGAATCACAAACAGAAACAAACTTCCGTCTATAGTCGAAGGAAATATAAGTTGACTGTAGATACTGCCATACACTGCAGTAAAACGAAATGTTGACCCAAGCAACACACAAAAAGCACTCGACCGGCTGCCGGATGAGCAACGAGCGTTTCACCCGAGTTTGTATCGAGATGAAAGTGAACGTTGTTCAAACAGATTGTCCATCTACTCAAATCTCCTCCACAAATTGCACGTATGACCCACCCCCATCAGTCAGAGTAAAAAAAAAAAGGAGGTCCAAGTCAAATAAATAATTTGCCATGGTTATTTAATATATAGTATATATTACTTTATAATATATAGTACATTTATTATATAGATACAAAATACAAATTGAAATTTGCATAATTTACTGAACATATAAAAAATATCTAAGGAAATTTTTAAGGACTCTGATATATAAAATAAATGTGTCAAATTGTCAATTCTGTGAAAACTTAGCTCTCTGATTTTCTATAATATAAACAACATGTTATTCGTCATATCAATAATGTCTGCAAAATGTGTGAGAATTTTTAGTAAAATGTACAATAGCTATTAAATTATTCAATTAAACATATATATATAGTTTTTTTTTATAAATAAATGTATTATTAGTTATTATGTTTATAATTTCATTTTAAAATCTAATTTTCTACTAATTTTATTATATGAAATATATCAAAGTTTGAAGAACTAATTACACAGTTAATTGCCTCTACATTGTAGTATGCAATATAAATATGTAATTATACTAGCAATATAAAATATTTAATATAATAATAATTTTGTATGCTTTTATACCAGTCTTTATAAGTTGATATTTACATTTGCAACATAATTATACATTATGCAAGTGTAAAATTTATTTAAAAATATTTTCATTTGTGTTGAAATTAAATTCTGTATGAAGAATTGAAAAAAAGAATCAGCAATTAATTCAGTACACAACCTTTTAAAAACTGTTCTGTTTTTATAATTTATTCATTCTTCGTAATTCATCGTGATCGAGAGTTTGGGTAGATTTCGGATCATTTAAAGACTTTTAACTTTTAGATAAGACGGTTCAAATTAAATATTGAAATACAATTTCATATGTGAGAGCTGTCGTCATCTAGAATAATATGTATAAAGACCATAAATCCCTTAAAACCAAGTAAGTTTTTATATTTTGTATAAAAAAACACAGTGATTAAACACAGAGTTATTTGAGCTTAAATATGTAAGCCTGTTTTACATATAAATAAAATAATATTTGCTCGAGGATAAAATGTTTTATAATGGTATAAAAAAATTATTTATAGCATTCAACAATTCTTCAACATTGACATAAATAAACTTGGCGTGTTTTGTGTACAATAAAAATATATATTTGAATATAAAACAAATTTTTGTATATTATATTTTACATGATAATATTATTTCACGCTATGGTTTATTGTATATATAGTCTTGAATGTTATAAAACCATCTCTCTTTCTCTCAATTTCTCCCTCGTATTTTATGTATCTTACTTTGTGGTATCCAATATATTTAAGAGGCTCTGTGTAATTTAGGTAGCATGTGTAAGATTGAATGTTCATAATCCATGAGGTAGTATCTACAGAGAGAGAGAGAGAGAGAGAGAGAGAGAGAGAGAGAGAGAGAGAGAGAGAGAGAGAGAGAGAGAGAGAGAGAGAGAGAGAGAGAGAGAGAGAGAGAGAGAGAGAGAGAGAGAGAGAGATCGGGTGGTTCTTACTTTAAATAATTCGTACACATCTCGATGTTTCACGTTCCCCCACTACCACACTATACTAGACTATAAAGCCATCAAGTACGCCACATTGAGTTACAACACTGTAACAGCTTTTACATACTGCAACACTAAAATACTACCATGAGCTTTTTTTGTTTTTTTTTTTTATGTGCTGCAATTTTAGAAGAAGTAGTAAAAATATTATCAGTTACTTCAACATTTTTTTTAATGTAAAAAAACACTTTAATCTTTCCATGTGTAAAGGTTTCGCTTACTTTTTCCCTTTAGACCTTGTATAAAAATCCAGTCTTACCATTCAAATTATTTATACAGCAATTGAACCGCTAACGTAACTATCTCGGTACTCTGACGTAACGAGTAGTCTTTTTTATTCTTTTTGGTGTGTATGCAAAGTAAATTATTGTTACGTCCATATTTTACTGTCTGCAAACATAAATTTTGTATTAGTTACGAAAGATTTTCATTAAATTTCATCCTAAGTTTATGCAACTTTCTCAACATCAAAACAGCACATAATACAGCCGAGAAAATGTCTACAAAATCATGCCGTTTGGGAGTTAAATATAACCTCATCGTGACATGACATGAAAATTCGGACATTTCATCATGTTTAGAATGTACAGTTAAAAAAATTTCTTTACTCAAACTAACACAAATTAAATATAATCTGATAATTAATTTAATGTCATCAAAACCTCTATATCCCTTGATGGTAAGATATAAATTAATTTAATTATTAATTAATGGTTACTTTGATAGGTCCTTGACGAAGAAACCTTCTGTGCAAACATTTGGACATCAAACCTTTCCGGTGATAAAATTTTAATTTGGTGACTCTCTGGACACAGCTGATGAGACTCGATTTGATTTCGAGTGTTAATTAAAGAAAATTTAGATTTTAATTAATTTATTGAAACATTTAATTTTAATTAAAGTTTTGAAAATTGAGAATTTAAATAAAATATTGAAAGAACTAAAAGAACTTACGTTTTGTAAATACTTCAGAGCAAATATTTTGATAACTTTAATTTATTTGTGTTCAATATTTAATGTTTTTTTTATGAATTTTAAGTTTTATTTGCATTTAATTCATGATAAAAATAAAAAGAGGAAAGATGGTAGTGGAATGAAAAATTACATGTTCAAACACAAAAAAATACCTTAATAATTTTTATAACTTTATCAATGTTTATGTCTCTTTGTTGAACCAAAATGTCATTTTGGTCAATTAAGATCAATTATATATCACGTAATGCTATAACTTTTAATTATAAAAAGTTATAAACTTTAGTTAAAATAAATCTATTTATGATTTACTGTTTATAAAAATGTTGAATTTTTTAATAACAAAGTCGTCTTTGTAGATTTTTATCTAAATTGAGACAAATTGTAAAAAAGAGAAATTTAATCAGATTTGTTTCATTTTGTTAGACGACGTATTTGAACAAAATATATTTATCATGTAATTTGTTTGAGTGAGCAAAGCAGTTTAATGTTGTTTGTCGATAGTTTTTTGTTTCATATGACCTACATATACTGCAATGTCTGAAATAACTCCAATGTTTCACAATCTGTCCAACTCAAATGTTTTTTTTTTGTTTTTTTTTTTTTTTTTTTTTTTTTTTTGACATATATCGAGATGATGCAAGTATAGCAGGAAATAGTTTATTGGTAAATCATTGGTCACAGTAAATATATGTAACATCAGATATAAACTTTTTTTCTTAACAATAATATCAAAATGGCAAAGTAAAATTGATATACGTAGAAAATATTATATGAGTTATGTGAAATATTTTTATCCTATATATTTATTTCAAAAATAATAAATCTTCACACGGGAAAAAAATATGACAGGTTCAAATATGACGAGGTTATTATTTATGTTTTTATCATTCGTTAACTATATACTAGTGTTCAATTAACTATTTAAGATCAATTATAACTCTTTATTTAATTTATACACAGATTAAATGATTCCAGTGATTGTTTCAATATTGTAAATTAATGCTAGTGTGACATTGTTTTGATACAAAAACACATTACATTAAAAGGACATTGTTCTGTTTGATTTTTAAATCAAAACGGTGATACCAAAATTTTAGAGCTTCATTTTTCGTAATAAAATATATTATTAATTATTCCATGTATCTGGCACAAATCAATAAAAAAAAAAAAAAATGTGGTAGAATAGGACTATACATTATTTGAAGTCTACTCAACGCATGAAGTATCATTGGCAATTGTAATATAGAGTTTTATTTAGGATATCATCGTGTTTTCGATAAGTGGATTGGAATTTTAAATTTGATTTAATTAAATTTATAAAAGGTGTGTTTAAAATTTTTAGTTAAGAGAGGTAATAAATTAAAAACTGATGATGCCATTAAAGATTTATTATAAAGTTCGATATTGTTCTCTGCCTCTAATCCGTGCCAATTTTTTTTTTTTTTTTTTTTTTTTTTTTTGACTTCACTAATGGGCCATTCAAGAGAGCAATTTAACATGTTGATATAAATCAACCTTCAATCTCTGTTTAGTGGAATACAGTCCAGGAAATATTCCATACGTGGTGAATTTACAGGAAGAGCGGAAAGTTGCAGTAAACATATAAACCATACAGCATACGGCTCAGAACAAAATACACACAGTGTTATTCAGATAATATATTGTATCCTTGTCTGCAACGGATAAGCAACATAAAAAAAATTCATTGCGTAAATGATATCAAATAATGCTAATCTGTTTCTATTTTGAAAAGTTTTTCCGTGTCCACCATCCACCATACTTCCCTCCTACTAGAGGCGTTTATAGGCACCACCTTTTTTAATTAAGAAGCAAATGGACTCCATTTTTAATAAATAGTCATAAATCTTAAAAAAATAATAATAGGGTAGTTTCATTCACTCATTTATAATGTGTGTTCATTTATGTAGTAAAACAATTTCATGTAGTTTAGGCCATTCCTTTTATTTGATTAAGACTAAGGTAAAGTAGAATAATCCAACAAAAATAATGCTTTGCATGTTCATTATCATTCATGTATTAACAATACTTATTACTAAGATAAAATCTGTACTTTTTACATAAACAGAATTTAGATTAAAACGTGGAGGTAATAAAATTGTATTTTAATCCATTTATTTTATTTAAATAGGTAAAATTAATTCAAATAGAAATTTCATTTATTGAAAGCAATGATTTAAATTACAGTTTGGATTAAATATAACCTGTACTCGCAGTAGGATTATTACTGCAAATTACATTTTATGTATATTGGACATGCAAGTTCAAACTATTATATTCTTACTGCAATATATTTTCTTGTGTATTTTAGTACATGGGAAATGGATATTTTGAACCGATTACAATAGATTTTATCAAGTAAAATATTGCATGCATCCTGTAAATTATACTACATTCATATCCGACTGTACCATGTTAAAGTACTTTAACACTGCGGAGTATCACTTGATATTGGCAACCCACCACTTGGCATGTCATAGAAATTAATTAACTGGATATACATGCTGCTGGCCATCGATCATTTGATAAAACGATACGAGAACATGAACGTTTTATTAGAGAATGCTTTGAGGTTTTGAAAATCAGTGCCAAAATTTTCAAGCGTCATGTTAATGTCATTTTTAATTACGTGTTTCATCGTGTGTGTTCGTGTGTGTTCTTTTTAGGGTCGAAAAGTTGCAGCACGGACAACAACAGACGTTTTCACACGATAAAATATATATTTTTTTTTATTATTAAAAGTTACCGCATGTGATGTCATCTTTTTTGTCCATTTAATATCATGGTCTTTTTTGAAGAAAGAGAGAACTGATGAATATCGTGTATGTGTGTGTATTTTTTATTTAGGAGTTTCAGCACGGGAGAAGTGCAGTTAAGCCGGTATTACACGATACAATTTTTCTGATTATTGCATACAATATTTCCATGCAAAAAAACTTGAATTCCATTTTAATGTATGGAGATGAAATTTTCTTGCAAGGAAAAACTATATGCAAAATGGTATCGTGTAAAATAGGCTATATATACTTCAATTTTGTACCACGCCAGTTATTTTTATTAAATAAAAAAAAAATCAAATCTAAAATTATAAGCTATATGTAGGTTATTGTTGTATCTAAATTTCATCGATTCATAAAAAAAAAAACATAATGCACTTCTTATCGTTAGTGTAAATATACAGAATATATAAATATTCTTCAAAAATACATTTATATTGTATTCTTAAATTAATGTAAGGACAATCACATTATTGTGGTATAATATTCAAATATTTATTAATCTCACATATAATAAGACTAACCAACATAGTAAAATATAATTTATTTTTTTGTTTTCTTAATAAATTTTACCTCAACACAGAAAATCTAATCATCAACATTATATAGCAAATAATACATTTTAATTAAAATTAAAAAAAATGAAATAATTTAATTAAAAAAAAAAGTGACGTAATCTTTCCGCTAACATTTTCTCTATTTACTTTTGTTGAGGAAAACATTTGGCATGTTGCCAGTTGATATCACGTGACCTCAGAGAGGGTATCTTCCTCTGCATTAGCCCCACACACCTCACTCTGCCAGACCTTTTATCCCCCTGCTAGAGAGAAATATATCCTCGTCCTAAGTTATTTCTCTGTCCCTGCAAATATATTCCACTAGCCCTCTCTCCTTACTTCACATTATTGTACCATAAACTGACGTTAAAATAAAACAAATGGAATATTTTTTATAAGAAATAATATATTATTTTGATTTTTTTAAATAAATTTTAATAATTCAAATTATTTTATGTAATAAATTTTCAAGTAATTATATAATTATTTTAATTCTGATCATTATTTATTAAATTAATAATCTTTTAAAATAATAATTTTAATAAACTGTTAAGCAAATATACCATTTAAATGTAAAAAAAAAATGATAAATAAAATATTATTTAATTTTAAAGCTTTTTCAATATCAATGGTTGTTTCTTTACATTGCGAATATTTCAATTTCCATTTTATTATTTTATTAAGTTGATTGTATATTATATATATTTAACATCGTAAAAATAAGGTTAAAGAATGAAAAGACAAAAACTATTTTTACAAGTACTTTTTATATAATAGCATAATACATTTTTGGTTGGTGTAAAAAAAATGGTCGTAAAATTTATCTCTTTTATTGCCTATTTGTTCAATAAAAAAATGGCCATTTCACTATCGCTTTCTTTATAGAGAGGCCTCGTGTCTTGCTTGCCAAGACTCGTTCCCATTATTGATTCTCGGTCAGGAGATATTTTCACCTGCACACGCACCTCTCAGACTTTCGATCTCACCTCTTTTCTTCTCTCTTCTAGTTTCTCTTTGTACTCGCTCTTTTCTACCATCAATTTCTCTCTTTTCCGTCTATTTTCTCTCTCCTCTCTCACTCTTTCTATTCTATTTTTCCATCTATTTTCTCTCTCCTCTCTCACTCTTTCTCGTCTACTTTTCTATGTATTTTCTCTCTCCTCTCTCACTCTCTTTTCCACTTTCCTATCTATTTTCTCTCTCACTCTCTTCTCTCTTTTTTCAAATTTTTCTTCTATTTTCTTTCTAAAATTCTACCTCTTATTCTATTTTCCTATCCCCCTTCCCTTTCACTTTTATTCTCTATTTTTCTAAACTTGAAATACGCCCCACATCACCGGGGGTGCACTCTGATATCACTGACAACAAGGTTTTCTGTTTTATCCATGATCCGAATGTATATTGTCACGGTGGCTCTAAAAGAAGGGTAAAGCCAGTTGTAAAGTTAAACGTTAACTCAAGTTCATTGGCTTGAATTGACAAACGTCACTTGTTTCGTAACGGTTTATGTTTGGAGTGAATTGAGGCAACAACTTTTTTCTATATTTGTTGAATTGTTTTTCAAAACAGTAAAGTAGACTAATATAAGTTATTATATTACAGTCATTGTTCTTTATTCAAAATGATTAATATTTACGTGACGAAATTCAAGGGTCATATTTGCGTAAATAATTATCTGCGCACATTAGCTACAAAATATTATTTTACTTAAAATTCAGAACATTTGTAATAAGGAGACAAGCAGTTGTTTTCCCCGTATTTTTATTCTTAATCCAAAATTAAAAAAAGAGAAAATATCCTTGAAGCACGTATTTGAGATTTTTCAATCTTTGCAGCAAATAAGATGAGGATCTTTCAATCTTTTAATTTTGGGATACTTGGACGTAATATTGCAGTGTATAATATATCAAAGAAATTGTTAAGTGATCCGTCATGATTTATATTAGTTTGATATAAATAGCCATATAATTAAAACTTTGAAGAGTAAGCAGGTTAATGATATTTTAATTTGCTTTTTTATTTTCAATATTGAAACTTTTGTAAAAATTATCATCTTTGACAAAAGGGGTTCTTTATTCTCTAGAAAATTAGAGAATTTTATATATTATACTGCATGAATGTAATAAAAATGCAAGATATAAAATATTAAAAAAACATTCCATATTTGACGGTAAACAAAATTTAATAAGCATGTTTATTTTAACTTTCTACCTTTTTTGTCAAATAGAACTTTCAAAGATAGAAAGTTCTACTAAATTTTGTATATAACATCTATGTAATGTTTCTACATTAATTAAATCCTTACTTCATGATTGTTACTATATTTTTAATCTGATATTGTGGATTCAAATCAGTCTTTAAATTCATTATTAAGAATTTAAATTCATTACTAAGAATTTCAAGGTAGCGAGGGCTATTCAAGAGAAACGATTTTTAAATTGTAAGAAAACAGTCACCTGCATGAACGATAAACAATAAAATAAGGTGGTAGAGTAAATTGCGCTACCATCATGCCCCTGATATTAGACTGCACTGAGGTGAATCAAAATGCACAGACTAGCATATTATAAACATTATAATTATATTATACTTAAAAATATAAAAGTTAAGATAAATTGTAAGAATACACTAGCACACTATATCACGCATAGAAAAAATCACGCTACCAAAAAATTATTTAAGTTTTATTTTTATTATTTGGCCCAAAGTACACCACAAAAACAGTGAAAAACAAAGTGGTCTTCAAAAATCCATGAAACTTATATATGATGGACATGTCACCTCATCAAAGAATACCCTAATTTTTGTTTTTGAAATTTTGATTTTTTTCCCGGAAATTTGGGTATGTGAAGTTCCGCTTGGTATTCTTGTTTTTTATGCTTACGACGGGCATAACTTTTTTTCTATGGCAGCTATCTACAAATATCTTATACTTTTTTGATGCCAAGAATATGCTCTTTTTGGGAAAAAAAATACTGCATTTTTGTGAATATCATTAATTTTTCCGGTTTTTTTTTTTCAAAACAGGACATTTTCAAAAAAAAAAAAAACTCCATTTTTTTTTTCTCTTTAAATTCGAGTTTTCAATAAAGGACAATGTTTATTAAAATAAAATGCAAAGTTTACGAGGTGCAATTCATAACTTTTTTTTCTATGAATTTTTGAAGTTGACACTCTCGCTCCTCCCTCGAGCGTGCGGCTAATCGCGCGTTTGCCACCCGGCGCGGCCGATGCTGCTGCAGCAGTACATAGTAGTTCCTTTGTTCTTTCAGTGATTTTCATAGATATAGAACCTTGGAGATGCATATACAGTTCATCCAATATAAAATTACGACCGGAAGTGGCAGCATTTTGGCCTTACTAAACACATTGCATTATAATATTGAACTTTCTAATATTATATTTTCTCCCTTTAAATTTTGAGACTAATCAAAATATAAAAAAATAAGATGACGAAAGGAATTGATCCTGACACTTCCGCCGATAGTAATCAACATTCGATAAACTGTACAGTAGAATTAATAAACGGCCGAGAAGCTTTGCTTTTGCCATCAAATTTTACCGAATTTTTACAAGCAGTGTTGTGAAATAATTATTACTCTTCTAGCGAGAGAGAAATTTTACTGGTTTACAATTCATCGATGTAATGTGTTAATTAAGTAAAAAACAGTTAATTTTTTATTTGACATTGATAATCATTATGTGGCACAAATAAATAGGGCAGGTATTATTTTTTTTACAAGATTACAACCCCATGAGCTTGGAGCTCGAGCATGCAGGTTATGGGTATAAAACTATAAAGGAGGGAATGGATGATGGCCAAGGCCTGTTACGTGTCCTAGTATTCACTGAGAAGAGACTGAGGGAACCGTGGAAAACGAAAACCTCCAGTCAGAACAAAGACTTCTATTTTTCTTATCAATGGATCTACTGATGATGTCCAATGCCTATGGAACCACATATAAATACTCACTGCACTGGATGGAAAGCTATATATTTGAATTTACCCCAGGGAGTCACGTAATTTTTACTTCAAATGGTCACCTTCAAAGTACTACAACGCTTGATGTAGATTGAAGATACATGTAGAAGTGCAGAATTATAATCCATTATCTCTATTATTTGTGCTGCATAATGATTATCAATTTCGAATAAAAAATTAATAGTTTGTTACTTAATTAATACATTACATCGATGAATTGTAAACCAGTAAAATTTCTCTCTCGCTAGAAGAGTAATAATTATTTCACAACACTGCTTGTAAAAAGTCGGTAAAATTTGATGGCATAAGCAAAGCTTCTCGGCCGTTTATTAATTCTACTGTACAGTTTATCGAATGTTGATTACTATCGGAAGTGTCAGGATCAATTCCTTTCGTCATCTTATTTTTTTATATTTTGATTAGTCTCAAAATTTAAAGGGAGAAAATATAATATTAGAAAGTTCAATATTATAATGCAATGTGTTTAGTAAGGCCAAAATGCTGCCACTTCCGGTCGTAATTTTATATTGGATGAACTGTATATGCATCTCCAAGGTTCTATATCTATGAAAATCACTGAAAGAACAAAGGAACTACTATGTACTGCTGCAGCAGCATCGGCCGCGCCGGGTGGCAAACGCGCGATTAGCCGCACGCTCGAGGGAGGAGCGAGAGTGTCAACTTCAAAAATTCATAGAAAAAAATGTTATGAATTGCACCTCGTAAACTTTGCATTTTATTTTAATAAACATTGTCCTTTATTGAAAACTCGAATTTAAAGAAAAAAAAATGGATTTTTTTTTTTTTTTTGAAAATGTCCTGTTTTGAAAAAAACCCGGAAAAATTAATGATATTCACAAAAATGTAGTATTTTTTCCCAAAAAGAGCATATTCTTGGCATCAAAAAAGTATAAGATATTTGTAGATAGCTGCCATAGAAAAAAAGTTATGCCCGTCGTAAGCATAAAAAACAAGAATACCAAGCGGAACTTCACATACCCAAATTTCCGGGAAAAAAATCAAAATTTCAAAAACAAAAATTAGGGTATTCTTTGATGAGGTGACATGTCCATCATATATAAGTTTCATGGATTTTTGAAGACCACTTTGTTTTTCACTGTTTTTTTGGTGTACTTTGGGCCATTTGTCTATTTTCTTAGCAGTAATTAAACCACCACTTTCCCCTCCTGCAATAGAGACCCTTCATTGTCCCCCCCCCCCTCCTGAGTTTCAAGTAAACATAACAAGCAAAACAACGCTATACTGACCATGCTAAATTGAAATTTCGGAGCAGCACCATACTCTCACTCACAAAAGTATTGCATTAATAAATTCCTTATATGTAATAAGAGTAGAAATTGTTATAACCCAACAAAGTGGTTATGTATTTTAAAACAATTTTAATGTAAAAATGAAAACCTCTTCTTTTTTACATTAGGTAGAAGTATCATGTTACTCCTCTATCATAAAAAATTCCATTTCTTTACGAGTGTTCATATAAAAAGTCGCACCCTCTCTAGGGGGAAATATGAACTTCGTATAGCTGCTGCTTCTTTTAGTAGACATAATATAATATATGAAAATATTTCATCATAGCACATTAAGTTTAACGTGCAGCTACTATCTCCCACCATATAAGTCTTGCAGATGATATAAAAATTCATTGAGCAAAAAGAACAAAAAAAAAAAAGCTCATTTTTATGATATAACTTACTAAATAAACATGCTCTTATTATATATAATGGTATAAATACTTATGTTATGTAGTTATGACCTGGATTTCTTGACCTGAAAATCTAGGTGTTTTTTTATTATATACTTACGTCTTTGTCACTAAATATATGCCAAAATTCTTTATAATATTTTAGGTGTATTTTTGTTTAGTGATTTTGTAATATTAAAAATAAAAATAAAATCTTAAAAGTATAAAAATACGCTACTGATTTTTTTAATGCATTTATTAAAATTGGATAAATTGTAAAGAGCTTAGTTATTTAATGATTCGAGTAATTTAGATAATTATATTACACGATAAGAGATTGAAGTGAAGAAAGTTGTAATGTATTTTGCAAATATAACCAAAATTTCATTTTAAATAAAATATACTGCAACCCCCTCTGCATATTTTCAATTACAAACAGAATAACCACAAACTTAACACTTCCGGTCATTTCCGGAGAGCATATCAAATTAATTTAACCGTACTACTCGTGATGACGTCATAGTCACGTGGTACAATGACGTCACTTGGTGTTACAGGGATGTTCCAGACGGACGGACAGAAGGTTGCAGGCTCGCAGTGCGACCATCTCTTTATTAGCTCCAACTTCTCGCTGTCCCGCGGTCGCTTCTTCTCGCCTCGCTTCCCCTCCAGCTACCCACGAGGAGCCGCCTGCAACTTCCGCTTTCGGGCAAGGTACAGTCCGGAAATCTTACAGTAGAAATTAAAAAAAAAAAAAAAAAAAAAAAAAAAAAAAAAAAAACACGATCAAAATTGTAGTACGTAATATAGAAAATACGTTGTAATATATAGACGTGATCAAATAATGATATTGCAATAAAATAATCAAGTATTATAATACACTTATTATAAAGTTAATTCATTTCAACTTCCTTTACTGTGAGATATTTTAATTGTGGTTGATATTTAGATTCATATGAATAGATTCACAAATAAAAATAATGCCTATTAGACATTAAAGCCGCCATTTTGAAATAGAGCCCCTGTAAGTAGGCCACTTGTTTAGCTGAATGGTGAAGCAGGTTGCATTAAAGTATCTCAAGGGGCTTCAAGACCCGCTTAAAAATATACAGTTGAGTTCAATAACAATAATACATGCTGGTAAAATTTGAGATTAAAACTAAAAATAATTATATCCTGTGAATTTAAAATATGAGTATCAACTTAATAAAAATATTTGAGGGACATTCACAAAGCACTTTAACCCCCACTTTAGCCCCGATTTTTAACCCTGGTGCTAAACATGGTGCTAAAATAGGAGCTTAACATGGTTAGCCCCTGGTTTAGTACCATGTTTAGCACCAGGGTTAAAAATCGGGGCTAAAGTGGGGGTTAAAATTCTTTGTGAATGTCCCATATTGTGTTAAATTTTTTGTTAATATTTCATTTTTTTTTAACTTTCTTTCTTTAACTTTTACATATTTCACTTTAAAAGTTTAAAAAACCTTCCTATAAATTGTACCACAAGTAATTTTAAAACATAAAAAAATGTAATAGTTATTATAAGTTTTTCAGTTACAAAAAAGCAGCTAATTTTACGGCATGTCACATAATTTTAATTCCATTTTAAAAAGGCATTCTTATGAAAAGAATAGAATTATTGTAGCAAAAACTTCATAAATATTCTGAAAGAATAACTAAAGTTTGTTCTCTGTGATAAGCTGCATTTTCTGTGTCAGGACGATAACGTCGACTTTTTTGTGTTCAGGCCACGCGAGAGAGTGAGGATCGTTTTCGAGGAAGTTGCACTGCAAAAAGGAGACGTCAGGTAAGCAATTATCAACCTTAACTATTCACGTCATAAAGAATGAAATTGCTTGTTAGAAATTAGAACCGTTGCATCTCATATAATTTAACTTTTATATCTCATGTGATAAAACTGAATATGTTTTTAAAGTCTGTAGTTTGAACGAATCAAATGAAATAAATTTTAAAAACTCGATACTGTTTTAAGTCTTAATCGCTTAAATGGTTTGGGTAAATTCAAGGGGGAGAATTTTATCACAACAGCTCCATTTCCGGTTTCCAACCATAAGACTACATGTTAAATCTCTACCTTAATTTTCACAAAAATGATAAGATGTATCCACTTCAAAATATGTATTCCATCTAGTGATGACAAGTTTAAAATCCCTTGTAAGTTTTGTTTAATTGTTAATTGAATTCAAGGAAGCCGATTCCAAGGTCTCAAACGGCTGAAATTAATCTTTAAGAGTTAACGCTTATAAGACGGAATGAGTGGGAAAATAAGGCAGCTGTTGTGGTCAGTTTTCACTACGCGCGGGAAACTTTGAACTAACATCATCAGACGAACCGTTTCTTGTCTAAAACCATCAGAGTACGATTTACTGACCGCGGCCTCTCTAATCGGCTTTCGAACTTCAAGTACGTGAGTACAACAAGGCAAAGAAAAGCCACGAATATTAAGGAAATATTGTATGGTTTATTCAAGAAAATACTGCTTTAACCGAGAGCTATAACTTTATTATACATAAAATTTGCTGACTTGCAGAAACAATTCTCTTTATAAAATTTGTAAAAAAATAAAAAAATAAAAAAGAACTTAATTCCGATCAA
Source organism: Siphlonurus alternatus (assembly GCA_949825025.1). Taxonomy (NCBI): domain Eukaryota; kingdom Metazoa; phylum Arthropoda; class Insecta; order Ephemeroptera; family Siphlonuridae; genus Siphlonurus; species Siphlonurus alternatus. The sequence goes on from OX463782.1 coordinate 32,112,699, forward strand.
ATAATGTACTTATTATTTATATTCACCTTGATTCGAAACTGCATTCAAAATTATAAACATGTGGAACAAAAAAGCTGTGAATTGAAACTTGAAAAGTTCAGAAAATATAACTGATTAACACAAAAACAAAACAAAACAAAAAGACTTGGGAAATAAATAACGAACAAGGAATAAAAAAAAAATCAATAACAAGAGAACTAAATTTATTTCTATACAATACAATTCTATACAATAAATCCAAACAGTGTTTTATATTTTAACCTTTGAGCCACGCCCCTTTGACTGACTTTGAGGGATTCTTGAAGATACCTTTTTTGCAACGCACCGGACGACCGGCTGGTCCTGGACTGGAGGGACTGCGTGGGAAACTTTAAATCCATCCTCATCTCCACGAGGCGTCACTTCCTGAGGCTTTGTCAAGACTTGCAAATTTGCGTGGGAAACTTCAAATTTGTTATTTTCATCAAATCCACCATCGTCATTACAAGATGTCGTTTTCTCAGCTTGATTTTCACGAGCGAATGTGAAATTCTTCATCTCCTCCTCCAGAATGTCGATGTGGCGTTTTTTGTGAAGGCTGTCGGTGTGCAGCTCTTCAATTTTAGATTCCAATAATTTAATACAACGTTCTTTCACATCTAAATCCCTCTTTGAATTACGTTGTTCCTCATCTGCCACCTCCTTGTCCGCGACCAGCTGCTGCACCTGCTGTCTCAGACCCTCCACCTCGGCTTTCTGCTCGCCGCTCGTCGCCCGCTCAGCCTCGCCACGTCGACGCTCGTTCTCCAGCTGTTCGGTCAGCTCGTCAACCCTGACCTTGAGCTCGTCTCGCTGCTGCCTCTCGCCCTCGTGTATCAGCCCCTGCTGGGCGATCTCGTCCTCCTTGGCGTGCAGCTCGTCTGTCAAGGCCACAATGTGGGACTCGTGTTGGTCCATCTTGCTTCTCATGTTAACAACCTCAGTGGCACGTATCTTCTCCAGCTGCTCTCTGGATTCGTGAGAAGCCCGTAGTTCCGCGGCGTTGGCTCGGAGGTCACACATAAGCTGCTGGTTTTTCTTGAGCAACTTGGCGTACTCGGCCTGTCTGTGCTCTAGTTTTGTCCTCAGCAGTTCCACCACACGCAGCAGCTCGTCTAGGCTGTCACGCAGCTCGGTGTTTTCTTGGGCCAGGTGATCGCGCTCCTCGCAGGTAGCGGCCACGTCGAGCTCTCGAGAGCGAAGCTTGGCCAGGCTGTCTTGTAGCTCGAGCTCCTGCGTCATCAACATCTCCTGCAGTCGGTCTGAGACGGCCTGTTGCTCGTGCAGCTTGGAGCGCAGTGACTTGGTCTCGTCTACGGAGGAGAAAGGAGGCCCCAGGTAGCGGGCAACCCCGCGAATCATCGAGAACATCGCAACTTAATGTAGGTCAGGAATTCAGTCACAGCTTGTTTTGATTCGCAGATTCACAAACATTTATTAAACTTTGAATTTTTCTTTCTTTTAAATTTGTTTTGAAAATATTTATTGTTGTCATTTGTGTCAACAACTTTTTATAAAGTCATTGTTGTTGTTTTGTTGAACCGGGTAAAGTCACTCTCGACTCTCGACCGTTACAAAAAAAAATGATTGCTGAAATTTGTAAACAACAAGCAAAATAACCCCTTTTTAACCAAAAAGCAAAAGGAGTTATTTCTAAACCAATCAGAATTCAGAATTGTACCTCCATAACCCGGAAGGGAGTGACTTTACCCTCTACAATAGAGGATTAGCCCTGACGTTTAATTAAACAGTGCGCAATCATATAAGTATATAACAAATGTAAATAAATATTCGATTCTGTTGATAATAAACTATATATGTATATATATTTTTTTTTTACAATTTAGCAAAAGAAAACACGTCGATCACTTGAAATAATTAGGCACATGCATCATCAGAAATTTTGATATTTTTATAACTTAAATTTAGAAATAAATCTTAAAATATAATAATTATACTAATACTAATACAAATCCACTTTGCTAATGACGCGGCCTATATATCAACAACACATGTTTTTTACTCAAAGTAAAATTCCAGGTAGCTGTTGTTCCCGAATATATGGTATATTCTTAGCTTCATCCTACATTTTTCTTGCATGAATATTCAGTTTCAGTTTAAAAAGGTTTTATTGTATATTAAAAATCACAGTACAATAGATACACATAATGAATATTTAAAGGTCCAAAGTGTATTTTACTTTGTGCATGCAACCCCTGCAAACAAACCCTCAGCTCTCAAGTGCGCGACATTGAAATGCATGCCGGGCCGGCTAGCTCCATTATTTCCGTGTTCTGAGCGATCCTATTATGATAACACTAGTCAACCGAATCACGTAGCTGCCTCCTAGAAAAGAGGGAAACCTTTGAAAAAAAAATCCAAAAGATGGAAGAATTCTTTCGTATATACGTATTTTACATATACCTTTAAAAATAAGGTTATAAAGGAGAAGAGATAAGGTATTTATTTTATTATAAAAACATGTTTGAAAAATGTAAAATTTTACATGAAATGTGCTTTTGGGGCTTTGTATTTTTTGTTTTATGACTTATTGTGGCAATAGAATGAAAAACATTTTATAATGGATAAAATTTTAAGTAAGTTTAAATTTTTAAGCATAAAAAGCCTAAAAGTGCCAGAAACCTGCATTCGTGAACACCTCACATTTGAAATGTTGCATGGTATTATTCATTTAAAATTATTTACCTAATATATCTAGAATATATTATATTTGTCATATAATTATTATTTTTTTAATTTATTATTAAAATTATTATTAAGATCAATGCGTTAAAGAGGAGGTGATTGTCCTTGCATGTCATAATGTGTCATTTGTTTAATGCTGAATAAGTTACTCATGGCGAGATGGTGAGAAAAAATAACAGTTATATACTGTGGTCAATAGTACGAAGATCAGTTTGTTTTCATCGCTCTGTTATATATTTTGTCATCTTCTCGAGAAATACACACTCACTGCATGGCTGGTTTGCCTGTTTCTCTTTCTTTCTCTCTCTCTCTCTCTCTCTCTCTCTCTCTCTCTCTCTCTCTCTCTCTCTCTCTCTCTCTCTCCCTTTGATGTGTTTCTCCTGTAAAAATATAAAATAGTAGTGATTGAGCTTTAGTTGATGATAAGAAGACAAATATAGCAAAACGTTTATAAGTAAGAACTTCACACTTGTAATTTAATAGATCAATTCTATTGTAATATTTTTGTTCAAATTTCTAGCCTGTACGTAGATTCTCTAAAGACAAAGGTATAGAAGCTAACATTTTTATAGAAAACAAATTTACCACTTGAGATGAATTTTTTTTTTTTTTTCTACGTTCATTACTCCCTTAAAAAAATGGTCCCATCTAAAGACGAAAAAACAAGAAAAAATCTTCACCAATGTTCGAACACGAGGCAGCGCAAGTGCCGGCGTGCTTTGGCATCGTATCACGTTAAAACCGAGCAGATGGCGCACATGGCGATTGTCGCAAAACGTGACTCCGCGTGACCTCATCAGCACTGTGCTCCATGCCATCTTGAATGACAATTTTTACACTAACAATGATAAGATTTTTACATATTTCATTGCGTATCTTCAGTTTTGCTTGTGCTTTCGGAATGAATAGAAAACATTGAAGCACTAAAACATAAGACTTTAACTCGATCGGAAATCAAAAATTGTCGCAACTCCTCTAAATTAAATGTCATATATATCGGCTATAACACAATACAAACAATATTTGCAGCGGAAAAGATATATTTTCATAACACTTTCATGACATTAATTTATGATGTTTTAATGTATTTTCTATTTTTATTTTTAAGAACTTAAATGACAACTTGACAGATTTCATAACATCATTCCAATTTTTTACATAAAGAAATTTTAAAAACCTTTTAAAATGTTCAATTTTCTTATAATAAATATACTGAATGTTTAAATTGTCAGAGATTTTAGTGATGTCCTTTATAACGTGAAAAATTTTTTAAAAATATTTAAAAATGTAATTATTTAATTTTAATTTTTGATTTTCAGAGAGAAAAGAAGTTGTTAAATAAAAAAATAACTGGACATATTATCTGGAATAAAAAGTCTACTAAAAATACTAAATTCAAGTTCTTTTTATTCATTAAAATGAAATTTATTTTATGCATTTATTAATAAATTCATATTATTATATTAACTATTTTTTATAAATAAAGAGGATTATAGTATTATATCATTATGAATAGGTAAGACAAGGGTAAGTTTATTCGATAAAAAAATTTCACATCTTAAAAATTGAGACAAAAAGTCCTTTAGTAACACCCAAAATGATCAGCTGTTTTTCCAGGTGATTTCTGTGGGTTTATAAAAGTTGCTCCAACAGCCCTTCAATAACCGCACAATCTCTTAAGCAGTTAGGATCGATCCTCAATAAAAAGTTCTTGGCTTGAGTAATTACGAGTAGAGCAGCTTGAGTTCTCTCTTTTGATACTTGTCATTGAGCAGAGGATCAAATGCCTTCGAGCGAGAATTTCACCTTCAATACTTTTTAAGAAGATTATAAATATAATATATTTAAGGTTAAATTAATAAAAACATTGTTATTTCACCTTTAAAAATATTTTCTACTATAAAGCTTATAATATACGGATTTAAAATAAATTAAATTTTATTATAAAACTTTTTTTACGTTAAAATACTTTACAAGTTTGTTATTCAGACTTTTTTTTATATATTAAATAACTAGATAATAGTATTCAAGTTTGTTTACTTCTTTGAGACAACTAAATTATGTCACTTGAAGGTGATTCGATTTTACAACACCTATTGTAAAAGTTTTAGAGGAAAACTATATACAGGTAGAAGATGCTGTAGCGACGTATATAGCCATACTAAGTCTTGAGAGGGCTAGATTTATGAAGTAATTAGCCCGGAAGCTGCCACGTTTAAAGAGAGGGTCGCAAAGATAGTGTCAGCATCGTCAGCCTCCCTCCCCGCGAGGCTTTTACTGTAGACTTGAATTGTTAAACAGCCAACTTTTCGCAATCTACAGACAGATTGATCTTTGTGATATATTGCTTACTTGATAATTACTTCTTCTTTGTAAGAAACTCTATTTACTAACATGCCTAAAGCCTATTTAATTATAACATAAGAATTAAGTTTTAACATAATACAGCCTATTATATATTTTAGATTCTAATATGCTTCTTAGAAATATTTTACTAGGCGTCATTATGAAACAAAGCGTGATATATAAGAACATATTTTTCTTGACAAAATATAAAAGCTGAATAGCATAATTCAAGATCAAAATTTCTTATATTAAAATTAATCATTGTGCTATCTTAAACTCAAACTATTATTAAAATTGAACACTATAATCATCTGACCATAATATTAGGCAACGTACAAACTTAACCCAAAGAATGGACAGCCTGCATGATTTTTTTATTGCATATTTGAATAAAGGACCTTGCATGATTTATATAAATTGTCAAATTTCCTGATTTTCTTAACATGGTGTTGCAAAACGCTGTGACGTCATTAAAATCCAATCATAATTCTTGCATGTTAAGTATTTAAATGAGTATGACTTCACATCTTTAATCGACTTCCTCTGTCCTCTGTACAATAAAAAAAATCATGTAGATTGTTGTCGATTGTAACTTTCTCCTGATATATATGCAACTTGCAACATTTTGCTGCTATGTGAGTTGCATAACCCACGTCGATCGAAATATTCTAATTATGGTCTAAAATTAGTAAAAAAAAATCAGTTCCATCATTATAAAATGTGTGATCAAATTATCGACTTCTAGGTATAACAAATTCCACAATCATTGTAAAAATTAGGCGTAATTCACGTAGGGAATAAAAACAGTGTTCTCATCAACGTTTAGCTTCAGGCTAATTCAATGACTAAACGAGGTTAGAGAGAAAGCTTGTTATCTTCGTAAATCGCACCCATTGTATCCAAATTATCCAAGGGCAGAAAGTTCACACGAGCATGACATCTTCCATTATATTCTGTCAACAACTGTACATTAACATCAAACAGTAAAAAAGAGCTCGTTGGGTAACTCAATATACATACAAATTTGAATTTACCCGACCTAGTCGATCAACTCTTCATTTTCATATCAAAATATACCAAAAACGATTAAAGTATACAAAAGACTAAAGTAAAATATTTACATACTAAAGGTTGTTTAAAAGACATGATAAACACCAAGTTGTTGTTTTTATCTCCGAATATACAAGGAAAAAACAACAGATGTTAGAGAATAAATCAACATTATCATCGGTAAGCCGAGAAGTTGAATATAAAGTAAGACAAGGAAGGACCATTAATAAAGCTCAACAGCTGACTGCGTGACGTCATGATGGATCTGCTGACGTCACAGCACGACACGTGATTACTCAGGTTTTATTTTACTTGGGATTATTAAAGAAGTGAATCCAGAAATATGTGTTAGTTTTATGTTAAATATTCCTAATGTACCATGGGGGAACATTAAATAAAAACAGGTCAAAAGCATGTTGTTTTTTTAAAAAGTTGAAGTGCTTTCTTTTCTGTACCTCAGCTTGAATTTAAACTGAATTTTGCTGCTAGGGTTGCATATTTTAAGATTATAGTGGTAGTGAATTTTTTAGCAAGCAGTCAGTTCTGTGGAATTCTTTTTCTTCCACCCCCCGCTCCATAGAGGTCATGATAATAATAATAAAGTAAAATTTCATACTTCATTTTTCACATTGTTTCTCTTGTTAATTACTGATTTTACTCTAAAACTCTTCCTTCTAGATATAATATTTATTACCTCAACTGGTTCTTTTGACATAATTTGGCAGTATAACTTGCAAGTCCTCAAAACAAAGTTTTCATAAATGATTGATTACTTCCTACTTTGTCATTAGTCTTTGTGGGACTTCCCCCCCCCCCTTAAAGTAGAGTTCTCTGATTGCTCTGCCTGCTCATTTTTGCATTTTCCAATCAATACTTTTTCAATTTTTTACTGTATAGATAAATTGTTATTCATGGTTTGTTCATATCAAAATGACGATTGTTTCCCAATATAAAAAAAAAATAATTTATGTAATTTGTGTTTTATAAATCATTTTTATGCACATCACAAGCCATCAATAATTTTTAACTTCAGAAATAAATGTCCCCCCTTTATGTGCTTATAAAATGTTTAAAATTGACAAATGAGTAATGGTTTGAATATTTTATTAAATATTTCTTGGTATATTGAGTTGTAATCCTATTATACTAATAACTTCAAAGAATAAATGCTGGAAAAAATCTCTAGTTTAATAGCATTTAAATTTTAAATAATAAAGTTTAAGTAATTAGACGTAATAATTTTTGTAGCCTGAAATTTTTTTAAATAAAAAACAAAACAAAATAGGGGAAAATCTTGATCCGGTAAAGTCGTCACCTTGAAAAATTTCCCTTTGCGGCCTTGTAAATCAGTTAATCACCATGCCCCGTAAGAATGACACAGGGTATGGTGATTAACAAGCCTTAGACTGCAAGTTTGAAATTTTCCAAGGAAACGAGTGCACATAAAATCAACTCCAGTGAATTATAATCGGTACACATGCTTGTGAATTAAACTTAGTTTTTTCCCGCTACGAGGCACAGATATTACATTGAAAGTTCTAAGAACTTTTCCCGGCTGGAGGAGACTTCATGGGTGCTCTTTTTACTCTCCCAAAAATTAAAAATCTGCATATCTTTAGTACCTCGGAGCTGTAGTAGCAGCAAATAAAAGTTCGTGCTGTCTGGAGGTATACGTAGTAGCAGCTAGGAAATATTTTTTTTTCCTACGATGAATGACATTGTTAATTATTCGTGATAACCATAATAACACTATTTAATATTAATACTTGAGGTGATTATTTTAACATAGGTACTGAACTTATATTTAAATATATGAAATAATATGAATATTATTACACAAAAAATATAGATATTTCATAGTTTAATATACGTAGTAAGCTATATCTTCTTCGATTGCTGTTTCTATTTTTGCAGTCGTAACTTTTTGCTAAATATTAGCAAAGTTAAAAATATATCAATATTTTATATTTGAACATTTTAGTACCGCTGTATATTTTATCCTACAATATATGTATTGCAATACAATATATATATACATATATATATATATATATATATATATATATATATATATATATATATATATATATATGTATTCCTTAATTCTATTGATAAAAATTCACAAATAAAAATAACACATATATTATAGTGATTAAAAACTTAAAAAGAATCATATTGGCAGTATTATTCTATGTTAATATTTAATAGAATTTTTAGATATTCTATAAATTATATTTATATCCAAATACATTGTAATTTAATTGAATACACGCATTTTAAAATTAGTATTAAAAAAATTGAACGATACACGAGTGCGGCTTTATTTTCGAGCCGTGAGATAAAAGTAAATTACGTTCCTTTGACGTCCCCATCTAGCGACAAAATTAGATAAAAGCTAAAAGGTGACAACTAATTCTTTTTTTCGCTTGTTATTTTCATCAAAGACTCGAGTATCTTACGTTACTTTAATTCAAAAATTTATATATTTTTTAAAATTTATAAATGTTTAATGTTTAAAATCAATTAAGGCAAGATGTAACAGCTCCGACTGATAAAGCGTTTTTAATATATCAAATTAAATTATGCGTGTCGATGGCGAAAAGGCACTAGAATATCACTTTGATTTAATATCTAAAAATTCATGTTCTTATTTACATTTCCTAAAAAGTTTCAATAGCAAATTTAATTTACTTGTTACCAAAATTCTCTCTCATAATAAAAATCTCTCTTTAATAAAATCCACTTTTTGTTATCATTCTGAAACAATTCATGTACAAGCATTGTTTAATTAAAGCAATATTGTTAATTCTCAGTTTAATTATATCAAGAAGATTGTTCAGCAGATAAATATCGTAATAGTGATGTCAAACGTTGTTTAACGTCACTGGTCATATCGCACTAATTGCTATACATTAAAGCCGCTTGTAGAACGTATCAGATGGTCCTAGACTGCATTTGCATCATCAAAAGCCGTGACGTCACAGATAGAACTTTTCATGGCCGATGACGTCACAATTACAGTGTGAGGTTAGCGTTGGTAAAGAAAATGTCATAGAGAGGGTCTCTTGACGTTTTTTAATGAACCAAAAGATGTAACGAAAATTGCAGGGGGAAAAATAATAGAAGAGTTTCAATGCATTTGCAATATATCAATGTTAATAAATAAACTGCTTTTTAAGTAGCTAAAATTAAGCATAGTAAGCATAACATCTAGTATTTTTAGAATTATTTCTTGGAAAACTATAAAATAAAATTATATTGTTCCAAACTTAATATTTTTTTTTTAATTAGAAACTACCATTAGTGAGCAGTTAACCAAGCTTTATTACAGCGTATGAACACCATAATTATTGTTGCTATTAAATTTATTACAGTATATACTATGAATAAACTATAAAACATTTTTTAAAGTTTTAAAAAATATAAAAAAAAATATTTTCAATATCAAATGATCGATACACTTATTTCAAAATCTTTTTAATTCAGCTCTTCATAGTTTAAATGTCCCTGTTATGTCTACTAATTGGTTCACCTTCCGATATAATTATGGTTTAATTACAGCAGGAAGCGATATCAATCACTGAAAATGTTTATATAAACTTCAGTGACGTCACGTTACGTTTCGGTGAATCGCGCTCTATTTTTGTAATTATGTCCGGATCACATGCTGTGATATTGTGATCAAATCGTTATAGTGTCTGAACAATGGCTTCGGTATCACGGTAATTAATGATTGACGTAACAAATAAATATATTCAAATTTATTTACTCTATTTTTAAATTAATATTCTATTATTTTAATATAGAAGAACGTCAACGTTACGCTTTTGAAAGCTACAATAGACGTACTAACTTAGAACTTGAATTTTTTCTGATCTATCATTTATATATTTATAATGTTGGGTCAATGTCTCCTATAGACAGTAATAATCATCTCCTCTGTTAATAATGCTAAATAGACAGTTCATATTTTATTCTCCGGTATAAATACTAATCTTGAAGATTTTTTTTATTATTATTATTATTTTTTTTTTTTCAATAAAATTGTAAAACACTAAATAAAATAGTAAATCTTGATTATTATTATTAAAAGATGTCAATATTTTTCACTTTTTGATCAATAAAAATATAATAATAATAAAAATTAAATATAGCTGTTTCGGTTCGATTAAAAAAAGTCCCTGTCTCAACCAATAACTTCAACTCTGACGAAACGATTCTCTTAGCCAATAAAAATCCAGTGCGCGAACTGCGCGCGACGACATGTTCTCTTCAGTCAAGCTTCTTATCCTTTAACGCAGCGTTACCTGGTTTTCAATTTTTTACGACGGTTCTTATGAAAGGCAAGATGAATAATAATTCATATTAGCCATAGAAAAGATTACTTTACACGACATAAAAAATATTCGAGATTTTGTGCAGCATAGAATTTGAATGAAAAAATAAATAAGATTTTTTCCCTTACGGAGCGATGCAAGAATGCGGCGCTGCGGCATTTGTAAATTGAAGCTTGTCATTCCGAGACAGCCAACATTATTTTCCTGAAGACATAATAAGACAGATCGTGAACTGACGTGCCCCACTGATCCAGTGCAGCAGCCGCTCTGACTTACGACAGTGGAAGACGTTTTGTCTTTCTCCTCACGATCGCCGCTAATTGAAGGTCTGATTGTAAGACGTCATTTGTCACTACGTAGGTCAGGGCTTCGTATCTCTGGCTGCCATATTTATTTATGTTATGCTCGGAGATACTCGGGTTGGGTTGGACCAATTAGATTCTTTGTTACAAACATCAGTCAACTAATGACCGAAGATATTACAAAATACGATGAAAACCTAATTAAAAGCGACTCGCAGAGTGGGTATTGTGTTTCCGTGAATTTTCGCCTCGAATTTGGACCAATGGGGAAACACGCTGTCTTTTGTTAATTTGTTATTCTTATTTATGCTACTAAGTTGTCATTATGTGTCTATATCCATACAATTTGATCTATTTTTTTATACAATCACCATTTTTAATTATGATGTAGTGAAATATCTGTATTATTTATTTCAATTAATGTATAAAATAGTATGATTTGTAATTTCTGCCATCTTGTTCGAAATCTTTAAATAACAAACTAATGTTCCCCGTCTACGAGTTCTAAACTCTTGGGGTTTATCTTGTACTTCTATTGTAATATGATGTATGTTTGAATTCTGAATAAACAATTTAAAAAAAAAAAATCGGCCAATGACGTCACTAACACGAGAAAGGTATTTTTAGATGTGGGAGATCATGTTCTTGCTGACAGCCTGATAGATCGGACATTACTTCATCTTTCATAACTTTAAACTCTGACCTCAAATATATAAAGTAAAAAATATATGATCTATATGGTTATAAAACAGACTAGGTATTACAGAACAAAAATATTAAGAGCTTTTTTTATCAACGATATCAACTAATGAAATTTGTGTAGCAAATGTGTCGATAACTTCTTGATAAAAAAAGTTTGTTGATTTAAAAAATAAAATAATGTCAGCATAATATATCAATGGTTGTGTATTTTCCTTAATATAGCTCTGAATGAGGATAATTTCGTCAGGAAATTGTAACTTTATTTAACAAAAAATTAAACCACTGAAACTTTTCTAGCTTCGTTGGTTTTTATTATACACTCTCAGAAACTTAAATTTACTATTTTTTGTTCTTGTAATTCCAAATACTTCGTTTATTTTCTGCCTGAATTACTTTGCAGTTTTTGCGGTCAAGCAAATAACAGAAAGAACGGATCTACAAACTTTGCAGGACTTCATTTTACCCCATTTATATGACCACAAAGTTTTTTTATATTTTCTTTTAATTCTATTGACTTTGTACTTTAACATCTGTTTTTTATATATATATATATATATATATATATATATATATATATATATATATATATATATATATATATATATATATACATTGTAACAGATTGAAAACAATTTCTAAAAAAGTTCTTCATAATAACATATTTTTTTTCCTGTTCCTGTTTCAATTTGTCTTAGCTATTTTTCCTCCAGTTTTACAAGTTTGAACGCGATTTTTTTACCGGATGTTTGGCTCATGAAGAACCATGACAACATAATTTTAACTTGTGTGGACTGCAGTAATTTCTTGTTGTTTAAATGCTTTTGTTTGATGAAGGAATTCTAAAAGGAATTTTCCAACAATCTTACAAACTGTTTGGACCTTAGTGCCAACTTCTTGAATGTTTGCCATTAAAGTTTACTACTCCCAGAAAGTAAATAAAACAGCAAGGAGTGCTCTTTGTCTAGCACGAGGTAAAAATTCTCTTCAGCCATAAAAGTATTGTTACTTTTATTGTTATTTAAAGTAATTTTATATTCATACTCACAATATGTATAACTGTTTAAACATATATTAAATAAATTTAAACTCCCCGCACAGCAAAAGTTTAATATTATGATAAGTTAAAAGGAAGAATACAAAAAGTTGTTTAACGTAATTCAATGAACTTTTAGTTTAATATAATAATAGCAATGTTTGTCTGATTGTCAAATGCAGAGTTTAATTGAATTTAAACATCACTTGAAAACAATTTATTTAAAAGAAAAACAAACAACAACTTTGCTTTGATAACATACATGAAATAGATTAATAATATTGAAACTAGAGAAATAAACAATAGAGAAATTGTATAACCTTACGGCAAAATACAAAAATTTTAATAATCTAATATTTTATATTACACAAAATTCATATATTTGAAGCAAATGGAATAACAATAATAGTTTTCATGTTTTTTTCTTTAACAAAAAGTTCAATTCTGTGACCACACACAAAATATCCTTATTTTCCACGATTTTTTAACAGGGTAGTGTGTGTGTTTTTTTCACTAGCCTGTAGTTCTAATATTTATATGTTTCAGATTTAACGCAAAACACACGTGCACTAACGAGATAACGGGCACTTGTTTTTTACATGCAGCAGTGCGCGTGAATTATGCAAAGTATTTTTATTTATCTGCCTGCAGAGTATCATTTCAGTTAAATACAAAACATTTATTACCTGCAGTACATGATATAAAATTAGATAGTATATGGAATGTAATTGTTAATTTTTCTCTAAGGTACAAGATTTTAACACAGAGAAGAGTTATTTTAAACCCCTTATTTTGAAATAACTACAAAAAATGTTTTCCTCGTATTTTTTTTGTCATTTAATCTAAAAATTGCTTTATAAAATATTAAATGATGCTATTTCAAAACGTATACGAACTACAATATGGATTTAAAGAGCAGCAAATCAAGCGAAAAGTCAACTTTGTTGAACGATAACACAACAAAATTGGGTCTATAAAAACAGTAAGGGTCATTCCTGTCGTAAAAACTTGAGTTTCCAATGTCAATATTAAAAATCATTTTTCTCCGCGGCACTAAATTTTAGTACGAATAATTTACGAGCAGCTGTTCAGATTAAATATTTCAATCACAATTTTATTATTTTTATGCAGGGTCGATATTTATACTCCCATTTTTATGGTATATACATCATAAGAGTGCATAGAATTTGAATCATTCTGTAAATCATCACGCCTGTTCGGTATTTTTTTACTTAAAAAAAATATATATTATGTGTTGAACGTTGAAATCTTGTCTGCCGAATACACAGCACATCGAGTTGTAAATTTTAAAACTATAATTTAATTATTGTTAATGGAGTGTGAAATTTAAAGGGGTATTCACACAAAAATTTTATGTAGAATTTAAACTGTACATTTTTGGCAATGAAATTTGATATATTTCAGTACTTTAATAAATCAAGGTCTCAATTATATGACAAATTCTAAGCTAAAATCTATACTATCTTCTTTGTCCTCTGTCAATGTTCTCTTAATTGTATTTTACTTTGTTTCTCCCATATTTTAAGGTAATTTAAATAGCTGTAACAAACTTTTGATATGAATGTATACGTGTTTAAGTTCCTTGTAAAAACACCTTTTATTTTCTTGCCTACGCCAAACGCGTAATGTAACCTAATTAAAAATATAAGTTTGAAGATGGACATATTTGGGGGACATTCATAAAGCACTTTAACCTCCACTTTAGCCTCGATTTTTATCCATGGTGCTAAACATGGTGCTAAACTAGGAGCTTAACATGGTTAGCCCCTGGTTTAAAAATTGGGGCTAAAGTTGGGGTTAAAGTGCTTTGTGAATGCTCCAATTATTTATTTTTATTTTACTACTAATACCAGTAAAATATTATGATATGTGTATAGCTTATTTTAATTATATATTACATTTTGTCATTCAATTATCTACAAATGCCACTGAGGAAACGTAAAAACCTTATTCAGGATGGTCGTTAAAAACTCTCTCTCTATATACTACGGTTCATATTTAACTTGGTTTTCATCGAAAACGCTCAGGTGTCATTCGGCTCGGTTCGACCAATGAAATTCTTTGTTACAAAAAACACACCAATGACGACTAAGTTAAATGTGAATGAGAGTATATGAACATTAAGGGTCTAGATATCAGACTTCATGGACTAAAAGTGGGATTCTAACCCACGTGTTGTTGCAGCTGTCTGGAGCGCGAAGACGTAGTGCGCGTACATGACGGCAGCGACAAACGTTCTCCGGTGATCGCGGCTCTCTGCAACCAGGCCACGCAGCTCGAGGTACTCTCCACGGGCCCCGAGGTGCTGGTGCGCTTCATTGCAGACTCGCCACGACCTGGCCAGGGCTTCAGGGCAGCCTTCGAGTTCCAGACCATCACAGCCACGGACGCCAGGGAGCCGGGACACCCTCCCGCACAGTCAGGTAAGGTGTACTATCCTAGCTTTTATATCTATAGACAGGTTTGAACATACCAAAAACTAATCACTCTAGATTTTAATTACTCATAATATGCGAGTGCCATAAACCTCTGATGTTGTCATACATTTATTCAGGCAAAAAATGACGTATGTTTCTGTTGCTGAAATGAAATATTATTCAAATTTGCTGAATAAATGTAAAAGAGAACCGTTTTGTTTAAACTGTCGGATGAATATAAAATTATTCTTTTCCTCTGGGTCACTCGTTACAGCTTGTTCAGTGGTTCTGTTTCTTTATAACTACTTTGTAAGGAAATATGAATTCTATTTGCTTGGCTGATAGTGATGTAAATTTCAAAGCTAAAAGTAATTTAATATCAACAAAAACATCTCCATTAAAACATTTAATAGAACTCAGGATATTTGCCCATTCGGCCACTTCTCTTCGTTGATTTAGACAACTTGTTTGACATAATTTCGAAGTAGGTTGCATAAGTTGCAGGGGCAATAGCCTCTAACAAGTAAGTGCCATAGCTGCTGCATACTTACGTAACCCAATCACTTTATACTAAAAAAGTTGTCTAATCTCAAGTTTAAGTTACAGTGCAAAGAACAATTATCTGCAAGAGTTTCAACCAAAAGTGTTTCTTTGAAGTATTTCAATTTTTCAAATAGTCATTTATTTTAACAATTTTATGCATATTAAAATCAAGTAAAATTGATGCCACTTTTTTTAATGCTTTGAAAGTAATCCAGGTTCCCATAATTTGTCTCGCTGTCGTGTCGCTGCAGATTTTTTGCCCATGAAACCGAGCCTGTGATTTGAGCTTCTGGTGACCTCTATACTTGAAACTGTGAACCACACCTGGCAACCACGTGCGATCTGAAGCAACAGGTGGAAATTTTATCTGGCGCTTTTAGTGGCGCTAGTAGTACTGCACCATCTCTGGTGACTGTTGTGAACTTCAGACTACAAGCAAAAACAGCGGCAGTGACTTGCTTCGTTGCTTCAATGGTTTTCAAACACGAATTGTATCACTGCTAAAAAAAATATGCATAATTTTTAAATTTAACACCATAAATTAATATCCTTTAAGTTTTACAATTAATGCATTGATATAGTTCATCAACTACTGTTATTTCATTCCATTTAAAATGGGACAGATCTGTATGATTGAGATTTTAGATTTTTTTTATCTTCAATAATATCATGGTTATGTAAATATATCTCCCACTTCCAAGTAAACTCATACATAGTTAACCCATAACTTACTTTAATTTGGATAAACCCATAACTTACTTTAAATTTGTAATTATATAACGAATCCTGTTTCTAACCAGAAGAGCCACGTTATTTATAATAATGTCATCTTTGGTCACTTTGCAGAGCCCATGGAGCGTCTGAGCCCTCTGCTACCCGCACCGGTACACAAACTGACGCAGGACACAGGACCGGCAGCGAGCACCGGTAAGTTAAGTCAGGGGGGCGGGGCATCGAGTGTAAACAGTTTATTTACCTGATGTAACTTAGAAAATATCTGATCGATACTTAGAACAATTTAAAGAATGCTCAAACTATTTACTTAAGAAACTTTAGTAGTGACTTGTTAACAGAGGGGTTTCGCATTGCCTTTAACAACTCCAGCAGCAATGTTATCTTCATTATACTGTTAGCGTGTGAGCTTTCGCTTTGCTACAAAAGTTTATTTTAATCTTACAACTCTTTTTAGCCTTTTATTAAACTTATTTCATTATTAAACTAAACTTTTTCTTACATTTTAAAACTTTACATCCCTTTAAAAGTTTTTTTTTTTTTTTTAAATGTAGAAACTAAATTTTCTGCAGTTTTATGGTTTAATGAATAATTAATTAATTAATGATGCTACAGATTAATATTAAGATATAAGCTCTGAGATTAGCAAGTAATTTTTTGTACTCATGAAAGAACCTACTACTAGTTTGTAACAAAATAGTAGCATCTCTCCGAGTATTTCCCCCCATGCCTACGCCACTGACACCTACATTAACATCGTGAGATCAATAAAGCTTTAGATGTCTCATGGACGCGATTTACTGTTCAATTAAATTAGATACTTGTATGATTGCGTGTGGGTAGCTCACGTCACGTAAACCACAATATAAGCTGCCATTCTAATCAATGTTGAGAAATTGTCTGGTTGTCTCCAAATGTCAAGTCTTCTGAAACCTGTCGCTCATTAACAACCACGCTGGTCTTAAAAACAAAAACGTCGCATTAGAAATGTGACAAGTGACATGTTCATTCATGTTCGCAATGAAAATAAGAGAAGCTTTTGTTTCTTATTTAAGTTTAATTAATAACTAATTTTAATTAATTATCATACCTTGCCATTTTTGATTAAAATTTTATTAAAATTACACACCGTGTAAAAACACACAAAAATTAAACTCATTTTTGTATAGTTGTACTTTGGTAAAATGATGGAAAGAAAGGTGGTTTTATTTAATTATGATATTTTTATAAGTACTCATTCAAATTTAAATAAATTTTAATATTGACGAAGTTCACATCCATTTTTTTCAACATAAAATATATTCAGTTTAAACGCCAGTTCTGACAATTTTAAACATTTTGGTAATTAATTATTACAACATTAAAATCTACTTCGTTAATATTATAATAAAGTATTTTCATTTTATATAATTTTTATAAAATCATGATTTGAAATTTAAGTCGAGATTGCGACAGTTTTCCTTAAAGAAGGCGTCAACGTTCCATGTTTTTTTTTTTAAATTTAAATTGGCAATTGATTTTATTCGAAACTCTGCTGGGGTATGATTACAAGTTCCTGATTAATTCTGGCAATTAATTAGTGTCTAATGATACGTCAAGAGGCATGATTAGCGGCCTTCATCGTTGCCATAGCGACGGTCTTATCAACTCTATAACATTATAGGTTCGTGCGAGTATGGTCGGAGGATGAAAGAAACTTGTGTGTTTTTTGTATGTGTAAAAAATATTCAATTTATTTTGTTGTGTGTGCTTAATATTTATTAATAATGTTTTAACATCAGAAAATAATATCTAATTTATATTTATGAACTTTTCTTTTTATTATTCACTACATGAATTTAAATCAAGTTTTTTTTTATTTCTTTTTAGAATGGAATATATTTTTTGTTTCTGTGCTTCTCAAAGCTTTTTTATATATAATATATATATATATATATATATTCAGCTTTAATGTTTAGTTCCCCTATTTTCATTTTATACGCGGAGATTAAGACTTTCTGGGGCTAATATTTTTTTTACAAATTAATTGGATTTAAAAACGTTTTTCATTTCGCATTGAAATTTTATATTTTTTAACAACTCAATGAATATTAAAAAAAGGTTATTAATTAAAATTTCAAAATTAAATTACATATAAACAATATTTGATAAAATATTTTTTATTTATTTATTATATTTCCCTCATGAATACATAAAAAACAAGTCAGAGGCAGAAGACAACAAACAGTCCAAGCCTAAACTAACACGAAAAGTGCATATAGTATCCCTGTGAAACAAAGTTGTAAAAAGAAAATTAATATTTAATAGAAAAAAAAATATTTAGTTAAAAATTTCAAATCTGCATGATGACTTACGTGATTAATAATTTTATATGTAAAGCTAAATTTAAATTCAAATGTGACGTTTGTATACTACAGGTCTAACAAAAGATAAAAATTTGAGTTTTATAATTGAACCAACTGTAAGAATTGTTCATATCAAATTGTTTTTAGTCGATGTTAATTTGTGTAAATTAATATCATCGTGAATATGTGAAATTCCGTAATAACGAGCGGCAGCTAATGTGTTGCATTCTCAGGTGCCATGTCCAGACAACGGCGACAATCACGCCTCTGCCGACCAGGTACAGAACTAATTCGCTCGCGTGTGACCCTTTAGTAAACTTTGTGCTACCTACTAGACCCTAATACATAGCCGTTCTCTATTATAGAAGCACCTGCAGAACAGCATCAAATACTTATACCTTTAAAATATCAACACGCCTTGAGGCTAGGCAACTTTTTCAGCACCAAAATGGAGCAGCTGGTTGCATATATGCTGCAGGGGCAATGGCCAAAATTTGATACTGAACAATTTGCCTAGTGACATAACATCAAATGTATTGCTAAAATCATCTCTTTGTCACAGATTTTTCAAGGTTTTAGATACAATTTATTGAGCATTAGCAATAAAAGTTTTCAAGATTACAAAAATATTTACCAAATAGATTTTCAACCCAAATAGATTTTTAGATAAACCTTAAATTCATATTGTTTTTATGAATACATAAAATATTAAAAAAATTATAGAAAATTAGATACACCTAGATTAAAAAATATATATATGGTACATACACAACGGTCCACGTACCGTGCTATTCCCTATCATATGTAGAAGTATATGTATGTAGACTAAATAAACATTTTTATTATTTTTTCCCCAGTATGTTAAACGTTTATACTTTTGAACATGTAGAAACAAAAAAATACTAGTGGTTAAAAAAATCTTTTTCAAACTCATATACCAACTCAATTGGAGAAAACTTGATTATAAAATTCACGCTTTGATCTTGCTTTTTAGAGTTGGAGAGATGCTTTAATTATAAAATAAATTGAATAAAATGTATCAATATGGAAAAAGAGAAACATCAGAGTTTTTACAGAGTCGTGGTGAAATTTTAGCTTTCTAATTTTTAACGTTCATATATAATAAATAATTAATTATATTATTAAAAATAATATTCCACTACACGTCTGTCTATATGTAAATATGCAATTTAAATCTATATATTGAGAAAGTTAATATTTTATATCAAATATATTTAACTTCAATATAATCTGATTTTTCAACTTAAAATAAAGTCAAAATGTTTCTGTCAAAGCAGTAAAAATCACTATAGATTTTACAAATCAGACCAAGAACTAAATTGGATTTATGTCTTTTGAAAGCCACAGCAAGGGCTTTTCTCTTGCTCTTTTTTTGCTGCTAACATGAAAGGCAAGCAAAGTGACGTTCAAGATTGTTTTTACATCGCCGAGGGCTACTGCTGACCAGCAAACACCACTACAGTTACAGTAAAATTAAATTCATATTCCTGCCGGAAGTAGCCGGAAATTTCTAGTCTTCCCATTCATATTTGCATTTTGAAATTTTGGCTAAAAGTTTGTAAGAAGAGTACTAACAAGTTTGTAAATTTTCAATGCTCAGACATGAAGAAAACGACTAGAAACCTCTCACTTCCGGCTACTTTTGGCGGGAATGTTTCATAAATTTGACTGTAACTTGATTTTAACCCTCACCGGAAGTGACAGTCTTCTTTTCAATATTAGCAGTCAGCACTCTCATCTGTTTTATTATATTGAACAGCAACTCGCTTGTTAGTACGTACCAACTCTCGGCAAAGTTTCAACATTCAAATACCAACTCATAATTCGTTTACCTTACTCCTTTCATCTTAAAGCCAGCATTACACGATACATTGGGGAATTCTCCTACATTTATTTTAATTTTTTTTCAGATGCTCTATGCCTTGAAATTAAACGTCCCAAAACAAAAAAGTTTCAATTTTCAAAATTGGAGACAAGGGAATATTTTAAAAATCTTCCTTCTTTTGAATTTAGCGCCAAAACGTGACGTAGAAACTGCCTAGCAGGTGAAATTTTCCTGCAATAAATTTATATTTTCGATTATCACTCTTAAAGTAAACTGATATTAGAGACAAAACTATTGATACTAGGGTAGAAAAACCCGCTGATTTTGATCGTGTTACTAAAATTTATAGCAAATCACTCCTTGACGCTCAAACTATGATATCAAGCAGTTGTTGTGTGTTAACTAGGGAGTTTCTACGTCACAATTTTCAGGTTTGCGCGCGGGTTGCATACTTTGCCCCTATTCTAATAATCCCTTCAGAGTCCTCAAATTTGAGTTAAAAAAGTTGAAACTTAAGTCAAACTTATTGTTAATATGTACCCTATCATGATATAGTAGTTAAATTAAAATTGGAGTTGTAAGAGAATTCCCCATTCTCCTTGCAATTTTTCCTAAAAAGAATTAATGAAGTTCAAGTTTTCTTGTAAGGAAAAATTGTATGCAATAGTTAGAAAAAATGTGCCGTGTAATACCAGCTTAAAGCCACAGTATTACACGATACAATTCTGCTTACAATTTTTCCTTTGAATAAAATTTGATCTTGTCCTTTAAAAACTTACAAACGATTCTTTTTTCTTACAATTGGTTTAGAAGATGCTCTAAAGAGTCTAAAGGAATTGTAATCAAAAATCATGTATATATGCAAGATGCTTTCAGAAAAATAGAATGTAAGGAAAAAATTGTATCGTGTAATACCGGCTTTTAAAAGTACCTGCATGTATTCATGAGGTTTGCCTTTTCCCGACCGCCCTCTCTACTTTTTCTAAAAGTTCTACTTTTTGAGCAGGCAGGTTAAGGCGGATTCACATAGCGATTCTTACCATGCGACGCGACGTGAATAATGCGCACTTGCTGTAACATCCATTGGCGGTCATATTGGGCGATTAAAAGAAAAAATAGCATCGTAATTAACGCGATTACCTGCGAATTCGCCGCCGCATATGATTTCACAGCTTTTAAGTTAAAATCGCGTCGCATCGCCGTTGTCGCCATCTGAATCCGCCTTTATGAGAAAGTAAAAAAAAAATACAAAAAAATGTTCACAAGATTCTCAGTTGCCTTTCACTACCGTTTGGAATATCAAATTACATTAAATTCATATTAAAGTTTACCATCAAGGTAGATGCGGATCCAGGGGGTGGCTGAAGGGGCCGCCCCCATCACCCCCGAAATTTTGGATTTAACATGGACAATATAGACATTTTCCCTTTATAAAGTGTCTTCTCATTGGTTAGAACTAAAACAAACGTGAAGAATATAATTTAAAGCCTAGAGTGAATTTTCAGCAGCTACAGAGAAGAGAACACAACATATTGCGAATTTTTGTCTTTGTAAACAATTACTTTCATCTTTCACTTCATTTTTGATAACTCGTCCAAAGAATTTCATAAACAAATATTTTGACAACAAACGTCATATCAACAAACCAAATTTTGTATAGAAATTTCAGTTTATTTACTTTTTTTTCCATTGAGTAAATTTTTATTTCCCTCTCTCGCTATACTTTATGACTACAAAGGAATTTGAAAGTAAAATTGTTATGGCAGAAGATAACATTTATTGTTACATCATTTTCAATTTTCTTCTCCTCTTTTTTTACATCATCAAATTCTCTTTTCAATGCTATAAATATTTTATAAATGTTATAATGTTTGCTATAAAATTTTGTAACAAGCATACAGAATTATTGTAAAAAAAAATATATGAAATTTTCAATATTGGAATCGCAATTTATTAAATTAAAACATTAGCTCAACACGTAAATGCTGACAACTGACAAGTAAATGCTTATGTTTCCTGTACAGTTGGTTTATATGAGTCTTAATTGACTTGTACATAATTACAATGCTTTTACGAGCAGGCCTATATTATATTATATTATAAAAAAATAAGAAGTTACTTTAAAGTTTTTTATTATTAATACAGTCCAACCAAGGCCCTAAATGAAGCCCTATCGGTTGGAAATGAGTTACATACAATTATTCAACACGTATAGTAAGCTTAAACAAAATTACCTATATTTATTAAAAATAACAATACAAAACAATACATTAATAACATTAACAAAAGATAAAAACAAAAACAAACAAAAATAAGCATAAACAAATTTAAACCCTTCAATTTAAACAAAAGCACAAACACAATTAATAGAATGGTATTACAGCTCACATTAACGCAAATTATTTAATATATGCTTTCTCAGCACTTTTTTCAATAACATTTTTTGGTCAATTGATCTAATCTTATCGGTATTTCGTTCCAAATTTTTGGTAGCACAAAATTCCATGTTCTTTCTCCAAATCTATTATTACTTCTTGGAGTTGTAGCAGGTTCATTTAAAAACATATATTCCGGCAAGTTTCTCACTAACCGCTGTTAGTGACGTGGATTTAGGCTGAAATTGAAACGTGGTTAGAGAGAAGCTTTATTTATTCCTTCATAAATGAACCCATTAACAATTAATGTAAGTTTATTTAAAAAATATTAAGACTCGTATAATCAGTTATTTAATTTGAATTAATTATATAATAGATGTGAGCAAATGAATTTTAAATTACAGTAAGTATTATGTAAACTTATGATAAAGTTGTATGTACAACATTAACTGACCACTTTTGCTAATAAAGTTACTGCAGTAAGTTGGGATGAGGTATTTGCCACTACAAGCTACAAAGTACGGAAGTGCTCTCGACGGCGCCAACGCTGCTCTCTGATATCTCAGCCTCCCTCTGGATCAATACCTCAGCTGTGACGTCACATCGCACTTTTGTCTCGAGATTCAATAACCAACGTCGTCCGGTCACTGACGTCATCGTTTTTAGCTGCATTTTTTTTATTTCAACATCCTCTTTCAACGTTCCTCTTTGTGTTTGATCAAACTTTTTGGTGTCGTGATATTTTTTTCTGACGTGCTTCTAAAAGTTAAGAAACACTACACAGTACAACAGATACAAGATTATTTACGGAAGTATTGAAAGGTCTGAAGACCTTACTGTCTATATATTTCAAATCTTTAGAAAATTTTCTGTAAAGAGTTCATTGCTCCTTGCTTGGTTTTGAAAGAGTTCATAGAATAAAAAAAATAAAATCCTTCAACTTCAAGGCTCTTCCGGGAGTAATCCTACTTTTGTAAAACTTTTTTATCAGAGTATTTGCTCAGATTTTTGTGATTTATTTCTCCAAAGTTTTGTACAGCAACTTGGTAAACAATAAAGTGAAACTCAGCACTTAAAAAAAAAAACAAAAAAAAAATATTCTTGACGTATTGATAGCAACTGTGTGACATGTGGACCTCAAGACATCTGAGTTTTTTTCCCTCTATTTGATGTTTACATCGAGTTTATATTATATACTGTGTAGTTCCAGATACATTTATCACGAATCACATGTTCACATGTTTTACTCGTGATTGTTTCTCATCGGAGACTCCAGATATGAATACGTCTCAATTGTTAGGGAATTAACAATCAATAATCACATGATAGAAATTTTTATTGGTGTCTTTCCACGGTAAAATGTATACGTTTTACAATTATAAATATACACGCACGGTTATAATACGCAGCCAGTTCTACCTGCTGTCATATAATCATTACTAGTAAGCAAAGCACAACTACCTTAAATTGGGTAATAAATGTATATAGGTGTAAATAATGAGATGATAATAATGGACACTTGTGAGAAGTGTAAAAATAACAATATTTTATAATTTTAGTATTTCTACTAAAAAAACTAATAAATGCATGATAAAAATGTTTAAACTGATAAATGTTTCATGTAAAAACGTCATATAAAAATCAGTTAACGCTTGGCAATTAGTTCGTTGTTTCATAAAGAAAAAACTCAAATAAACATCCATTTTGGGGTGAAGAATTTCCACGTTGCAAAGAAAGAAAGTCAACGAAACCTCAGCACTTGACAATTACACTGCGCCACACGTACGACCGTTCAGAGGCAATACCCTCTTCTGCAGATTGCACCCTAGCGATGCAATTTCCATACAGAGTGCCACGTGTTTTGAAAAATAGTCTGCTCTCTCTAAAACGTCGCCACTTCACCGCGGGACATCACCAACGTTACTTTCGTTTTCACGCAGTTAAAGTAATTTTCATCCTTATCTCATTTTTATGAGGACGAATTCATTCTCAAATATATAAAATAAATGAGATTTTGTCTTATTGAGGATAACAAATATCCTCTTTTTTAGAGAGGCTGCAATAATTTACTTTAAAGATAAGTCACGTAAAAATATCAACTATATCAAACGGAGGATGTTTAAAGTAATATGAGGTAATTTGTCAACATTCATCAACATTATTCAACTTTTCGAATAATTGGGCTGGCTATCAAATCAAGCAGAAATAATATATCATGTACATGAAAGTATGAATGTATAGGAACAAATGGAATTAATAAAAGAATTTTGAATTTAACGCTCTTGCTCTCCCAAATCTGGTGTGTTTAATACTTAATTTTGGTGATGCCAACTCAGTATGTTGGAGAGATGTTGTATACAATAATAGCGTAAACAACTATTATGTATAGTATACAGCGTGATGATTCACGAATGAAAATAGCCTGGTTTCTCACCGCGGTTAGACCACAAATTTCAGTTAGGGAAAAAAAAGACTAATGGCCGTAAGTTGCGTCCAACCTATCCTAGGATAATCCTCGGATTTTTTGTGGCTAAACTTATCCGAGATAGTTTGATAAGTTGCGTCCACAAAATTTGCTACTATCCGAGAAAAATCCTAGAATAATCCGAGGAATATCTTAGAAAATCTATCCAAGAAGTTTGGCGGATAATGTTCGGATAATTTCGCTATTTTTGGTGTGAAAAGTGGAATTAAAATTGCCAATTAAAATAAATTTAATTAATAATTTTAATGAAAAATTAAATACTTAATTAAATAAATAATTAAAAATATTCACAATATTTTTATAAATAAGCAAATTAAAAATTATTAATATTTAATTATAATTAAATAAAATTAAATCAAACTATTCTTCATGTCCTGTGTTACATAAATATTTTTTCTTTCAATTAAAAATTAAAATATGTAATACCAAAACAAATTTTTGCACACATATATTATGGCCAAAATTTATTAAGAAATTTAGTAAAATTATAATTAATTATCTGATTTAATTTTCCACCCTTAAAATCGAGTTAATTAAAAAAATTAAGAGTGAACAAATACATTCTTCTATATAGAACAACCGTTTTAAATATTAATTATTTTTAAATTGTAATTTTCTTAAGAAAATGAGCTTACTTAAAAAAAGCACTAATTAATTTCACCGGTGATAATTATAATTTAATTAAATTTAATTAGGTTAACCCTTAAGTTTCAAAGGTAACAAAAATATCATGACTGTTCAAATGCCGCACATAACTAATTCGGACCTGTAAATTAAAACGAATAAGAAAAAAAGTAGATTATAAATATACAAATCAACAATTTTATTGTGATCATGTTGAAAAACTTACTTGATCGTCCCCTGTGCTTTCAGGGATGGCCATATAGGATTTTTTTTAATATTAATAATTGCCATGCAATTAAGGTTGAAACATTGATTCCAGCATGATATTTATCCATCACAACGGTGATGATGTTAAAATTTTTTAGAAGTCTGCTTGCCTCCTATGAACGAAAGCGGCAAATGGACGCTACGATCTATTATATAATATAATATGTACTGTATATTTATATATCTCTCTTTCATCAGAGAGTATAATTATTATTGAACTAATGTCACATGTACAGGTACACATATGATTACAGGCAGTATCATTGATCTCCTAACACAGTTTACCTATCTATTTTATTATGTAAACTCATTGCAGCTTATAGATACTAATTAGATTCTAAATTTTAATCACAACTTTGTAATACAACATGTTTCTGATCTAATATAGTAATTTGATGATGCAATGAAACTTACCCACTACGTACAGTATGGCACCAAACCCCCCTAGGGTTGGTACCCACGACTTTCCCCAAAAATACAAGAGTCCTTATGGGACTCAGGATTTTGGAAGGAGGACCCATCCCAGCCCAAATTTAATTGGCTATCCGACCGTGGTTGATTTGAAGCCTCAACCCTATTTGGACTCATGATAATGGGGTACCCAATAAAAGCTTTGTTGCTAGCTTCAATTTCAGGGACCCCCAGCATAATGGGGTCAAATTTTGGGCTAGGAACGAGTTTAAGACCTTTTTAGAACCGTATTTGCAAGGCCTAACTTTGACTTATTTCGAATTTGAAATTTTCAAAAAACTCGGAAATCAGCAATGATATAAAATACAGTCGCATGCCAAAATTCGACTTTTTCTCTCCTTGAATAACTTTTTTAGAAAACCAGAATTTAAAAAAATACCCTGTTTGGAATTTGCCTACACATTTAAGCTTTCAGAAATTGTCTTCAATTTTTTTTTACCTTGAAGGGTTTGGCCACGCGAGCTAAAAACGTAAGGGTACCTTCTCTCATAAGGATAACATGGGGAACTACACTCTTGCGTAATAACCTTTTTAGGAAACAAATTTTGACCGATTTGCACTGAAGCTTATTTTAACAAGTTAGCAGACACACAAAATGTAATAGTGCTACTTAAAACATGGTAAAAACTACCCTTAACGAGATATTGACTCGTACTACGTACTACGTCAAAATAATGTTTAATCCGGATTTTAAGCTTACCATTGAAACCAGCTTTTTTTTATTTACTCTTTTTTTTTTTTTTCACCCAGAAACGATTGTTAACTTTTTCAAATCAGATGAAGCCAAGAATTTGAGGAAGGGAGCAAAAATAACATCCCCTAAAATCAAAGTCTTGGCTTCATATATCTGATTTAAAAAAAATTAAAATCATATCTGGGTAAAAAAAAAAAAAGATTGTTTCAATGGTAATTTTAAAATTCGGATTAAACAATATATTTTTACGTAGTATGAGTCAACATCTCGTTAAGGGTAGTTTTTACCATGTTTTAAGTAGCATTATTACATTTTGTGTGTCTGTGAACTTGTTAAAATAAGCTTCAGTGCAAATCGGTCAAAATTTGTTTCCAAAAAAGGTTATTACGCAAGAGTTCCTCATGTTATCCTTATGGGAGAAGGTACCCTTACGTTTTCGACTCGCGTGGCCAAACCCTTCAAGGTAAAAAAAAATTTAAGACAGTTTCTGAAAGCTGAAATGTGTAGGCAAATTCCAAACAGGGTATTTTTTTAAATTCTGGTTTTCTAAAAAAGTTATTCAAGGAGAGAAAAAGTCGAATTTTGGCATGCGACTGTATTTTATATCATTGCTGATTTCCGAGTTTTTTGAAAATTTCAAATTCGAAATAAGTCAAAGTTAGGCCTTGCAAATACGGTTCTAAAAAGGTCTTAAACTCGTTCCTAGCCCAAAATTTGACCCCATTATGCTGGGGGTCCCTGAAATTGAAGCTAGCAACAAAGCTTTTATTGGGTACCCCATTATAATGGGTCAAAATAGAGTTAAGGCTTCAAATCAACCACGGTCGGATAGCCAATTAAATTTGGGCTGGGATGGGTCCTCCTTCCAAAATCATGGGTCCCATAAGGACTCTTGTATTTTTGGGGAAAGTCGTGGGTACCAACCCTAGGGGGGTTTGGTGCCATACTGTACGTAGTGGGTCGTAGCGTCCATTTGCCGTTTTTGTTCATAGGAGGCATGCAGGGTTCTAAAAATTTTTAACATCATCACCGTTGTGATGGATAAATATCATGCTGGAATCAATGTTTCAACCTTAATTGCATGGCAATTATTAATATTAAAAAAAATCCTATAGAGAAGAGGGAGAACCAACCCTGAAAGCACATGGGACGGTCAAATAAGTTTTTCAACATGATCAGTATAAATATACCACACTTGTTATAATTATTATTTTCTTATAATTTCCATTAATTATATAGTATTATAATTTTAAACATTAAAAATAAATTTCTGATAATACATCACGCAAAAAAGTGGAACACGAACACCCCTTAAAAAATTAAAATATAACATCAGGGAGAAAATTTTACATAATACAATAAAATTTTGTGTATCAATTTATAACGCCCCAATAATATATATCAATGGTTGGTTGGTTGGTATTTTGGGGCAATTGACACATTTTGGTCATGGATGCCCCCCCCCCCCCCCTATATATCAATGTTAGTCTCAATAAACATAAAAAATATTTACAATTACAATCCCCAACTTTTGCTAGCTTTTCGTTTCGCAACCGTTTTGAGGGTTGAAAGTATAACAACGAAAATTTCGGAGGTACTACTACATTTCCTGGCATGTTTTTTGTAAAGGTGGATTGACATGGCAAACTTTATCATGCGACGCAACGCGGATAATGCGCACTTGCTGTAACATCCATTGGCGGCCATATTTGGCAATTAAAAGAAAAAAAGCATCGTAATTCGTAATTAACGCGATTCTCGGCGAATTCGCCGCAGCATAGGATTTCACAGCTTTTAAGTCAAAATCACGTCGCATCGCCACTGTCACCATCTGAATCCGCCTTAAGATAGGGGGTTTTCTTAATAAAAATTTGGTTTTTAATGAAGTAATAAAATAAATAAATAAATAAATAAATAAATAAATAAATAAATAAATAAATAAATAAATAAATAAATAAATAAATAAATAAATAAATAAATAAATAAATAAACAAATAAATAAATAAATATTTATTTATTTATTTATTTATATATTTATTTATATATATATATATATATATAAATAAATAAATTAATTAAAACCTTCAAGGTTAGCATATATATTAAAACTTCCCGCGCAAACAAGTCGGCCAATCAAAAACTTTGTATTCGTTTCCAGGATAAGTTTGACATGGGACGCAACTTACGCATATCTCGGATAATTGACCGATAGGGATTATTTGTGGATTTTTCTCGGATACGTTTAGCCACAAAAAATCCGAGGATTATCCTAGGATAGGTTGGACGCAACTTACGGCCATAATTCTTTCATGATTAAAAAAGTAAATCAATATCAAAACTGATATTTATAACAGATATAGATGATAAATTAAATTTTTATTGATTTTTCACTCATGACTTCAAGTTTTTTTTTCCTTCATTCTCGTAATATGTATAATAAAGATTTTCTTCTGAAAATGCACAAAGTTTAATATTTAATCTCTTAAAAAAATACACTTTAACAGTCGAAGAGCGATTACTCCATACGGTTATTACATGCTATAACATCAGTTTTTAGGAGATCCGGGGTGCTATGAGGATCATTACAATTACTAAACTTTGAAGTACGCTAACAGCTTAATGATGCTGGTAGGAGAAGTATGATATTTTACGGATTAACGCGTTAAGTAGCAACTTGTTTACAAGTCGGTGTTTGATTGAAAAGTTTTAACATCATGTGATAAATTATCTCTTCCCTCCCAAGTTCTCATTTTGAGTGAAAGATATCGTCATGCAAATAAAACTAATTCAGAAATAATTAATAATTAAGAAAATATTTAATAAAAATTTTAATAAAATATTTCATTTACTTCTACCATTCCTTTGCGGGTTTTTAAAATACAAAGTATGATAGCTTTTAGTTGTTGTTTTTAGTAAGTTTGTATAATTTTTCTTTATAAAGAAATAAAAGTGAATAAAAATGTGCTGAGAAAAAAAAGTAGCATCGTTAATCTTAATGTTGAAACTTGCGTGACGTACACTAAGCACGTAAACCCGAGAAGAAGAGATTAATTATTTCATCCCTCTTCTTCCCTCCGCAGAATAATGCAATAACTCTCCAAAATTTCCCTAAAATGAATTTAAAATGAACAAAATTAAATAAGACACACAACCACGTAAGTTCTGATAGAAATGAAAAAGGAAATTGCTATATTATTGAATCATTATTCAATTTACTATTGTTTAATAAAATATATTGATTGTACGTACAGTGCACTTTCAAACAAACAAATATTAGTAATAAATTAACTTATACAGTTTACATGCATCAGCATAATCAATGCAATATTAAAATAGGTACCAAAGTCTCTCTATTTTCTATTATACATGTGAAAATTAGATATTTATAGTAAAAAAAATCGTTGAACTAAAAAAACTTAAAAACATGTCATCTTCTGCTCTTTTTACAAATCTTTAAATAATAAGACCATTTATATTTAAATTACAGAAAATAAATCGGGTAAATATCCTTTTTATGCAACGTACTACAAATACCATTGTAACACAAGTAAATGTTTTACTGAGGGAAGACACAAAGAACTGGAAAAGAGCAAGGTGGCTTATTATTCCACGTGTCGCATGAGGCTTTCACGTCATCTTCGCTCCTCCACCAGCGTCAAATAACGCGGGATAGACAATAATGCAGCAGCAGCAGCGAGGGAAAAGTCGCACCCCTGGGGTGACGTTCATCGCTTTGTCAAGATATCTCTTTTAGAAAATCCTCTCATTTTATTGGACGAAGGATCAGATTTTCACACGCCGATCGTCTTGGCTTTAAAGGTAAGATTACATGAGCGTATTTAATCAACACCACGCGACTGAAGTCAGAAGAGTTCCCTATAAGATTATAAAAATAACAAGCAACGATATTAAAAATGAGCCAAAAAATTGAAGTAGGATTGTTATAAAAAATTTACAACAAGTGTGCATAAATCTTGACCCGAAGCTTAAAAAAAATCACTCATGTAAATACTCCTTAAAACAAAGTACATTCATAAATTCAAGATGGTATCTCTCCCTTGTCGGACAAGAATATCAAGTTTGGATAAATGTCTGTTAAAATATTTACTATTACATTATGGAAAATTTGAGACTTTTGCTTTTAGATCTGAAAGTTTCTGCCATCCAGGTATTGTCGTCGATTTAAAGTGCTGCAATTTTGATGGCGATTAAGAGAAAATTTTCTTGTGATAAAAATTAATATAAATAAAAAATAAGTGATTTCTCGAAATTAAGGCATTTAATATAAAATATGTTTATTTTACTGCCAGCGTGAAAAACAAATTAAAGCATGGGTTAATCTGCTTTTGTTTTTTTAAAGATACCATCACACTATTATAAATACAAATAGAGAGTTTATACTTTTTATTCAATCAATGTATGACTGATATAAATGTGAATTCATGAATAAAAAGGGTAAAAAGTACATAAAACGTTGAAATTTTTATTAAATTACTAAAAAAAATTGCTTCTGCTAAAAAAAACGATTTTTTTTAAAACTTTATATAAATGTGAATAATTTAAAACTCTTGTTATTTTTTTTAAACTGCGGGAGTATCAGGTGTTTTTACAGACCAGAAAGAGTAATAATGTTTTCTACTATTATTATTTTTTTTTTTCATAAACAAGATATTATTGCAGCGTATATTTATTTTGCAAATCTGTTTGGAGTTTTATCTGCTCAATTATTTTAGTGCGTTGCTTGCCCGGGCGCCGAGCACCTCAGCTGAAACTCGATATATTCGAGCAATGTTCCACGCAGCGTGCGGGATATTGTACTGTACAGGGACGTAAATAATTCTGTCTTATATTCGAGATACATTTAATAAGCAATGAATAAAGTTAAACCGGCAGAGGTTGGATATTTAATGTATATTGAAATTTGATCTTAAATTTAGAAATTAATATTTTTTCAATTATATTAACAAACTCCCTTTCTTATAAATTAAATTTGGATCTCATCATTTAAAAACTGAATAAAATCCATTTATTAATCATTAACGTAATAAAAATTACGTTGATGAACAATTAAAGGATGCGTGAAAAAAATACTCTATGGTGATAAAATGTCATCAAAAATTGCTTTAATACTTAAGAAATAAAGTTAAAATGTATTTAAAAAGCAACTTCATAATATCTTAGATTATTAAAATAAAACAAAACTTAAGACTAAACAAAATGCAGTCAATTATAATAAGTTATATTATATACTGTATGAAAATTACACGACCGCAGCATCTATTCCATCTGGGAGGTGTTAACATCAACGCGACCGTATTTGCAAGTTCTGCGGGTTAGCGCGGATTATCTCGATGTCACCAAGATGAAATATAACTCTTCACTGTGTTAAATTGAAACTCTTCGTGTATCTTCGTATTGAGATGAACCAATCAGAGTAGACGTTACAAATTTTCCACCAATGACAAGCAACGTTTCACTTGCGGAGATGACTGGGATGCTGGGGTTACAAGATCACCGGGAGGATCGATGTGGGCGTGCGCGTGCGCTGGACAAGTCGAGGCCGGGCTGGTAGCTGCTGCTCGTGCAGTGCGAGCTGGGGGCGAGTCGAGGCGAGATGAGCACCACATGATCCTCATGTTGTTGCTACTCGCGCTCATCGCAGCGGCCGCGGCGCCGGCACACGCCACTCGGGACGTCAAAGGTAACCCACTTTATATATAATTATCGTATTTTGTATAAGCAATGGAATTTTTATCATTTTATGGTCACGTCAACCGACTTATAATCTTACTTGAAATGTTCAAGAGCTCATAAAAAGTTGTAATTTTTTATTTTATTTATCCTCCCAAGGCATAGACAGCATGAATTATTATATACAAATAAAAGATTGGAGGTAGCAGTAATGCACTAAAAGTATCATATTACAGGCTGCTAACCTACAAAATATATTGTACTGTAATTAAAGCGAGACCAAAACAAAAATTTGTGAGTAATTAACTAATCTATACTATAATATTGATAAATTAGAATTCGGTGATCTAAATTGACATATATCTAAATTAGCGACAGAAATTTGCAACGACTTCATTTTTATCAAAAAAACTGAGATAAAAAAACCTTTCCATTGGGATGTGAAAAAAGAGGGGGGTTTAGTCTGGAAGAAAGTCACTACTATTGGAATCAAAAAGATGTGTCCCTCTCCTTATAGAACTTGTATGCTATTCAGGGGCACACCTTTTTGGTTCTGATAGTGTATATTCACGTTGGCAACATTTCCTTTCTTGATCATACAGGTTTAATTAAATAAGGAAATAATAATTTAAATTAATAATAAATTCAGTAAAAAATATATAACACATGTATATATGAATTCTCCTTTTGTTTTGGTACAAAAACTCACTGCAAAAATCAGACACAACTTATCCATTGTTCAACATCGATTTTCAATCTGTCTTATTTCATATCTGTTTTAAATGAAAAAATCCATCTTTAAGAAAAGGTAAGCTCATTAAAAAAAATGAGAAATGTCGATTTTCTCATTCAAAATGACTGTAGTAAAATAGTTCTTGATAACTGAAGATACAGTTCAACAAAATGGAGTATTGACCTCAAATTTTTTTATTGCAGAAATGGATAGAGGGTGCAAAGTTATGCTACCCTGATTTTTTTCAGATTTTTTAGAGCCCGGGAACTATTTTTAAAAAATTATTGAAAAATATTTTTGTGACGTCACGAGACGCCGCTCCTTAAGAAAAAGATAGGACTTGCCGCCGCGTGACGTCACAAAAAGGACTTTCAATAATTTTTTAAAAATATTTCCCGGGCTCTAAAAAATCTGAAAAAAATCAAGGTAGCATAACTTTGCACGCTCTATCCATTTCTGCAATAAAAAAAATTGAGGACAATACTCCATTGAGATTGCTATCGAATGTTTCTGAATTGTGTGTATAAATTTTGAAGCTGAAACTTTGCAGGGGTATTTATTTTATGAATTTCAACCTCTCTGCAAAGTCTCCATGATCATACAGTCAAATTTATTTGATATTCCTGCCGGAAGTAGCCGGAAGTGAGAAGTTTCTGGTCTTCCTGTTCATATCTATAAGTCTTGAAAATTTGCAAACATGTTAGTACTCTTCTTACAAATCTGTCGTCAAATTTTCAAACTTCAAATACAAATAGGAAGGCCAGAAACCTCTCACTTCCGGGTACTTCCCGCGGGAAATTTTAAATTAATTTGACTGTATTTCAGCCGGAATCCTTCCACTTCCGGTGGTAATCTTATATTAAACAGAACGTGAGTGTAACTGGAGCATCAACATCGAGGATGAGTTTCATCTATTTAATGAATGCTTAATTAACTCTCATATTAACGAGCG
The DNA here is from genome assembly GCA_949825025.1 of Siphlonurus alternatus. Lineage (NCBI taxonomy): Eukaryota > Metazoa > Arthropoda > Insecta > Ephemeroptera > Siphlonuridae > Siphlonurus > Siphlonurus alternatus. Next base: position 32,147,389 of record OX463782.1, read on the forward strand.
ATACTCCATAATACGTTATATCTTATTACATGATATTTATTTTATAAATATTGCATTGCGATATGGCATAATAAAAATGTAAAACATATTGCATGAGTATCATTATTATATTTTACTGACTCAATACCGACAAATCAATAATATTAATACATCATATTTTTATAAAAATGAAATTTAACTTAGAGCTTTTATTTGCAAATACTGATCACATTATGGTGAACGTAAAATGCTTCATAAAGTGAAGTCCAAGTTACATTTGAAAACACCTTTCTGGTATATAATTTGGTTACGTTTCCCAAATGTACTGAAAGCTAGCACCCCGAAGTGCTGTCATCCTCGTATGGAGGCTATAAAAGCTTGGGTTGGAAAAGAGCGAGTGTTGTGTTGGTAAACCTGGCTCTGCACTACTATGAATTATTCAAACTTGCTAGCTGCCTGTTGTAAAAGAATTTTTAGTTTTTTTTTTTTGTTTTTTTTTTTTGTCAACTATAATAAAAAATGTATCATGTACTTATTGACTTTTTATATATATATTTTTTTTTTAAAGTGAGAAGTTTTAATATAAAAAATAATTGTTAATTATTTTGTTTTGATTTTAATTTCCTTTGATAATTTAAGTAACGTACGTAACGTTTTAAAAAACATAATCTAGTTTTCTTAATTTAAAGGTCGTTATAAAAAAAAAATTGTTACGTGAATGTTATTAAAAATGCAAGAACTTTTGTAAATATTTATTTTTTATTTTTTCAGACATTCAGTACATATGTCATAAATTTAAATTTTTGGTCATCGAAAACAAACAAAAATTGTTGTCAGAAATGTCAGAGGATGAAAATGTTTTTCTCCATATTTTCCCACGTCTTTCAAGTTCGAAGTAACTTAATTCTGTCCGTTGTCATGAAAATCATAAAAAAGTTTAAATCGCACCTTCAAAACCCACCATAGTTTTAACAAGTTTTAATCTGCAGTTTTCTGTACGATCCACTTGACTGCGCGCGTTCTCAGCTCGCCACGCCCTTCCTTGCGTGTTGCAAACTTCCGTTGTTTCGTTCAGGGATCTGTTTTTTTAGTGACTTCATTTTAAAATAATATGTGTTTAAAATATATACAGTGTACTTTATTATATACGAAACCAACGTATATTCCAATTTCAACAAATTACAAATTTTTATGAAAATCATTATAGTCTAATGAGTTTTCTGATATAATTTAATTTTTAAAGTTGGTTTCAGAAAATTGGTACACCTTTTTTTATATGCATGTTAACGTGCTTCAACTACTTATTTTTTCAAATTTTTTTACTATATAGTGACGTTAAATTTTAGTTTCTTCAATCCACTCATTTGAATATTATTTGCATTTCTACATTTCAACTGAAGTATTCCCTGGCAAATGAATTTTATTAAAGGTCTTCCATGCATATTCAAATTCTCATGTTTGTTTATTCCAAACGAGCCCCCCGGGAGAGTAACGAACCATTACTGCTGCATTTTCCCTCGGTCGCACGCCCCGCTCAAAACTCGAGCCTTCTCAGGCAAATTACTATGGGGATGGTAGAATTTTTTTCAATATTTGATTTCTGTTTATTTAACAACAATTTTCAAGTAGATTTCGTAAATACAAAAACAATTTTTATTTTTTTATTGTTAACATCAACCTTTTTATCTTATATCCTCACAATTAAAAAATTTAATGTAAAATTTAGAAGAAAATAAAAAAAAATTTAATGAAATTCGCAGCGATTTGAGAAGGATTTGGTGATAAAGGTAATTCTGGTTTTGTGCTAAACGCATTAAAAGAGTCATTGTATTAGGTTAGCGCTAACCGTAGTTAATGAGAAAGCTGGTTATATATAGTATTTTATTTTGTTGATTGAGCCCGTATTATAAAATATTACTCAATAAAAATTTATTAAAAATAAATTGTCATGCAATGAAATAAAGAATTAGTTAATTCTATAATTACATATATGGAGCATGATAATCAATATCTTACCATCTATAATTTCCAAAACAATGTATTTTTATTGTTTTTACACAATAAACAAAATTAAATTCAACATTTTAAATTATATTTCCATTAAACGTAACCTGTTTCTATGTATTGCATATATTTGAATATTGCTTACAAAATAGCTATAACCTCAACTTATTTCATTCAATTAACATTAATTTTATAGTTCTAAAAAGGTTAACATATATTATGACTTACACCTGGATCATGTGCTTACTTTATAATGGAATAGCTCGTTGATCCTGGGCGCCTGTAAACGCTGCAACTCTTCGAGCCAAGCTGTCGTGTTGGTTGTATACCGTGCAGGGGTCTGTGACGTCACGCCCTGTTAACACCAAGTGCGTTATAGTACGCTTTGTCAAGTGTAAAGGGGTTGTCGTTGCATAAATTTTTATGTGCAGGTGGCAAAATATCTATTCACTTTAATGTTAGTGTTTTTTTAAGTAAAAACTTTATGTTTCTTTCTAAGATATAATATGAATTTATGTAATATGTATAAATAAACGAATAGAAATAAATTGAACATGCAAACTTTTTTCTCGTGTCAGCATTTTTTTTTATTCATGGCCACAAAAAAAAATATATTGTAACAGTGACAACTTTTTTACTTTTTTTAAGCTCAAAGTTTGCAATTTTAATTTCTGATATCGCTTTTCAACTAGAATTTTTATTCATAAAATCATAATCTATATTATTATGTATACGTAATTCACCATTGCTTAATAAGTATATATTTTTATATTACTTTACCAACTGCTTTGATTTCTGATTCAAGACATGTACAACACTACTTCATTTTTTTTATCTCATTTTCAAATCTTAAAGGGGTACCAAAGTGAATACTTTTGTTACATGTTCGGGCAGCTATGAATTATTCTGATATCCCGGTGGCTCAATATTTTCGTACAATGCCTAGTTATTTTACAATTAATTATTTAGTTTGAAAAATGAGTTTGAAAACCGTTGGTTGATTCAAGCATCCCCGCCGCCGCAGCAGCCGGTGATACGACAAGAAGGGGGCGGGAGGAGGTTCCCCCGATTCGCGGGAGATTCTCGTCGTATCAGCGGCTGCTGCTGAAGCGCACCGACTTGAATCAACCAACGGTTTTCAAACTCACTTTTCAAATTAAATAATTAATTGTAAAATAACTAGGCATTGTATGAAAATATTGAGCCACAAGGATATCAGAATAATTCGTAGCTTCCCGAACATGTAAAAAAAGTATTCACTTTGGTACCCCTTTAAACAAAAAAACATAATATAAAATGAACGTCTTTTTAAACACTATGAAGTCTCTTCCAAGCAGCAGCAGATTTTGACATTACAGAATTCTCGTAGAGGCGGATGTCAAGAGACTAATGGAGGTTGGATTCCGGCGGATCTTTGCCGGAAATAATCCCGTCTGTTACAATATGCTCATCCATCATTCTTTTGTGCAGCTGTTCTGCAGGGTGATGTATCACTGCTATACATTCAAATAATACTACAGAATTTATGGTATTATAATATCTTAAAGTGTAAGAAATATGTGTTGAGACAAATTTTCTCATGGAAGTCAGGTAAAATATAATGTATCATATTGTTGTAATGTATTATCATATAATGTATGAGAATTGTGGTTGTTTCTGCAGCTCTGAAAGCATCATAAATATAAAATTTTCTTTTAGTTTTGAACATTTCTGTGGTATAATAATATGTGTATTATAATTTCTAACAAAATATTATGTTTACTATTTGATTCAAAATAGTGTACCCTTCAATAGCATACAAGTCCCATAACCCATAAACAAAGGGACATACTCTTTTGGTTCTGATAGTAGTTTCTATATATTTGATTTCTGTCATTTTAGTTTTATCAATTATTTAAATATTTATATACATATATACAAAATATATGCAGCATATTAATTATTATTGACAAAATATTGCTTTTATGAAATAACAACTGAAGCTTTCCAAATCGTAGACAAGAGGTTTTAAAGAATGCAGAAGGAGACTAAATTTTATTTGGATATACTTCACAACCTGCAATGCCAGCTCGAATCTAAAAATACACTTAAATTATCTACCTCACCATGGTAAAAAAGGAGATTAATAACAATTTGCGACTAAATTTGCTGGTGACGGTCTCTGTGATAAATGAGCCATAAAAAAAATTGTCCATCTGGTGCTGCTCTCTATCAGACATCAATCAAAACTACACGTCAATCTGCATGTTAACTACAATAAAACTGCCGACGCAGTTTTTTTTCTAACTACATATATCCATTACTGATAGATGTCATCAATACACACCAAAAATATCAAAATAATTACAAGGTCTACTATTAAGTTTAAAAATAAGGTTTAAGTATCGATACGACTGTATATTTGTTTGTAACCGTACACAATCAAATTAGATTTAAGAATCAGATCGTGTATTGATACCCTGCCTGTATATTATTCTTGATTTATGAATCGATTCTACATTTACGAGCTTATACCTAATTTTGAGGCCATGCATGCAATAATAATTAAGAGAAGCAGTTGCTTCACCACTTAATTAGTTAAAAACGATTTAAAAAAATAGTGGAAAAATTAGCTGGTATGCATAAAAATGATGAATACATGAAATTAAGTTAATTGAGTAGAGTATTGTCCTCAATTTTTTTTATTGCAGAAATGGATAGAGGGTGCAAAGTTATGCTACCCTGATTTTTTTCGTTTTTTTCAGATTTTTCAGAGCCCGGGAACTATTTTTAAAAAATTATTGAAAGTCCTTTTCGTGACGTCACGAGACGCCGCTCCTTAAGAAAAAGATAGGACTTGCCGCCGCGTGACGTCACAATAAGGACTTTCAATAATTTTTTAAAAATAGTTCCAGGTCTAAAAAAAATCTGAAAAAAATCAGGGTAGCATAACTTTGCACCCTCTATCCATTTCTGCAGTAAAAAAATGGAGGACAATACTCCATTATTTTGATTATTTTTCTAGGTTTTTCAGAATCTGGAAAGTATTCTTATAAAAATATTGTAAACCTTATATTCTTCGGCATAAGCAGTCTTTCCTTAAAAGATAAAAATGCCCTCGTGATTAAAAAAACAAGTTGTATATATTGAGCCAAAAAAAAAATGAAACAAAATTAATGCGATTCATTCAATTATGAAACAAAAAAGTATTCCATACATGTATTGTATGCTTAAATTTTCGTTTTATAACTATAATTGTAACCGCTTTATTGGGTAGGTTTTGACATTAACTTATTATAACATCGATCGTCATTTAAATTATTGTTGTCGATGTAATACGCACACAGCGAGAACAATACAGATACAGTTGTTAGTCAGGTAGAGTAATATTGTGAGTGAGAGCGGCTAGCAATGCACTTCTATTTATACATTAACTGAGAGAAAGTGAATATGATGGCATGTGACCTTTAAGCCTATAAGTTCCAAAATATATTATTGTTAGAATATATCCGCATCTATAATTGTGGACAATATTTACTTATATTACAAGGTTATTTTAGCAGCTACATAATTTTTACCAAATATTAAAAAAGGGAAAAAGGCGAACGTTTTCTGCCAAAACACGTAATATTCAACAGAGAAGCCAGAAACTGATCCGTATGTTATTTACAAGAGCAGCTAGTGTTACCATCCTCATCGATTTAATTCCTGGACCCTCGCCAAATTGATCAGCGAAGTCTTGCAAGATTCGATCTGTGAGAACTTTTTTTGTATCATCTATTTAAAATTCCACACCCTAGTTGAAAAGAGTTTTAGAAGAAGGGACAGAATGTTTTGTAATCTAATATAGTAAAAAAAAACTGGAATTTTTCACTAGATTTTTTTTTTACCATGATTTTTTTTTTTGTTTTTTTGCTTTTTAAATTGATACTACTCCTTAAAAGTTTTATTCACATACATATATGTTAGCTATATATATATATACATAAATTAGATTATATATTATATCTTATACATGTATAATATTGATCGTCTGTGACTAAATAATGAGTTGATATTTTTTGAACAAATGGGAGTAGTTTTCTAAATTAAAAATTCATGTATGTAGATCTGTAAGGCCGGTCGCAGACAGGATCGCATGATTTCGCTATTTCTACGATCGTAAGCTTACGATCGTACGTTTCTCATTTAGAATCGGTTCTAAAATTTCTTATCATACGACAGCATACGATATGAAGCTGTGTGCGCGCGCACAGCTGATCGCATAGGTTCTTATTTTTTTATCATACGCTGCGAAATCATGCGATTCTGTCTGCGACCGGCCTGAGTTGTCTATATTAAATTACCAAATATATATGGCTGTATTTTACATATCATCAAGTATATATAGAAAATTTACATTATACTAAGGAAAATCTGCGTACTGAAATTTTTTCGATTTGATTTCATCTTGTTTATAACCCTTAGTTAAGCGGCACTTTTCGCGCGTAGGGATCCTCGTAAGAAACGCCCGCGAGATTTTCTTTTCGCGTGGCAGAGGTGTTCCCGTCCGGAATCGACCCGGGAGACGGGGGCGCGGGCTGGGGGGCCTCCCGAGGTTTCCGGAACCGCCTCCCTAAAATCGAGTTTCCGTCCGGGAGGGGCGCCGGAGGGCGAGAGAGGGCGGAAATCTCGAGTCGGGGACGAGATTTCGGGGAAGTTGCGGGCCTCCGGGGGCCCTCCCCGGCGTCCGTCCTCGGCGCCGCGGGAGGGGCGGACCGGTCCTCTCGGAGGTTCATGAAGCCCTTTTTCCACTTTCGTCCCTCCTCCGACGGGGCGGGGGCGAGACCGCCCCCGACCCCGTGGGACGGTGCGGCGTCTGTCGGACCTCGCGGTTCTCGTGGTACGCGACCGGCGGCCCGCCGACGCGCCTCGAGACGAAGCGACCGATCCGTCGCGTCTCTCGCGCGTCTCGCCGCGAACGCGCGTCCCGTCGGGGGGTCGCTCGGGGCGGGGGAACCACGGAAACTTTATCATCGGGGTCGCCCCCGACGTTTGCTAACTCATCCGGGCACGAGAGTAGGTTAGGTCCGACATCGGTCGATTGACACGGCCGATCGAGCGGACCACAAATGAACAGAGAGCTTTTTTCGAAAGCGGGCCTGCTTTCCGTCAACGGGGACGTCAAAGTCGGGCCCACCTCTCTTTGAGCAACTTCGGGTGCCATTTCGCGATTTGAAATCCTGCCTCCGTTCGAGGGGCGTGTTCGCGAGAATGACGTCGCGACACCTTTCCATGGCGATTTTAATACTTTTCGTACTTACTCGATTGAAACGCTCCGTTTCCCGAGCTGACCGTGCGGTCGACGGGAAAAAAGTTAGGTCGTGGCATTCAGACGCGCCCACATACGGACGGATCTACACGACGTTGACAGCCATGACAGGGCGTAATGCCGCGTCGTCGCTAGGTCTACGTCTCACTCGCTTCATCCGAGAGGCGGAAACGGGACTCTCGATACAGACTTCCTGGGGGAGTCTCGTGCCGGTCCGACACAAGGGTGCACTATTTATTCTACATTCTGGAAGGTTCCGGGGCGGTACAAGAAAAGGCTGCCAGGTGGCAGCACGGCTCGGAAAATCACCAGATATAGTGGCAATCGCCGTCGAAATACTTCTACACTAAGTTCACAGATGGCGCGCAAATCCATTTATATGACACGTGCAATTTTTGGCCACCACCGCGCCGTCGCGACTCTTCTTCTCAAAAAGAAGAGAAAAAAAAAAAAAAAGGACCGGCGACCACCCGCACCCCTAGTCCTTATTATTAAACATCACTTTCGGGACCCCAAAATTAACCAGCGTTTTCCTATGCTGGCACGCACTTCCTTTGGGCGAGCGTCTGGGTTCATCGGAACCCGACGAAACTTTTCCTGGGGGTTCCCGGGGGTGGCCGCCGTAACCGGGAAAATAATAAAAAATCCACGTCCGGGGGGGGGACTGGGGGTGAATTTTTTTATCTAGATTTTTGGGGTTTTTCGGCCTCCGAGCTCTTCCGGTGCCCTGCGCTGGCCTTGGCCGGTGGAGGTCTTTGCCCGGTGAACTTTTGTTGCTGCCGAGTCGTGTTCGGTTCCGGACACCGGACACCCTTTCGGCAGCGCACGCCGCCCGTGAGGTTACGTTTGGAAATTTGGGCTCTTCGGTGTCGTGTGGTCTGTGTTTCGAATCACCGTGTGTTCGAGTGTTGGTGCGTGGTGTGTTGTCGTGGCCGTGTAGTGAGGACGTCATGCTATTGCGACGTATTACGTGTCACTTTGATGTGTTATGGCCCTCTATCATGCACTTTGAATCACAAATGTGGACATCGTGGACACGGGGTGACCTTGTGCCGCGTGACTCCACGGCTAGGGGATCTCCTCCCTGAGTTCATTTTTTCGTTGGTTTCGATTTGTGTTTTCTGATACGTAGACATGTAACGCACAACGTACTAGTGCTACTTTTTCCATTTTTTATACATACAGTGTTTCCTGCCATTGGAAAGTTTATGGTTACCAACTTTAACAGCTTCTTTGTCGTTCAAGTTTGAATGTTGGTGGAAAAATGCAAGTCTACCATTGGTAGAAAGAGTTCTGCTAACTGGGATTGACTGAAGCTTTTGCATATCGTCAATGCTTTGAAATTATTATACTTTATTAACTTTCTTTGTGTGACTGCTGCCATCCCATTGGCTGCTTCTGTTTAGAGGCAACATTGCAAAAGGGGATCTGACTGCTCAGTGCAGTGATGTGAAATTCGCGCGAAGATTGGTCCGCGAAAATGCGCATGCGAATATCCGCGCAAGTGCGCGCATATGTGCGTAAGATAGTTTCAAGATGGTGGCTGCCCGCAAATGGAATCACGTGAGCACAGATATTGTAGACATTCAGAAGTTCGATATTTTTCCCATAGATGGAGATGCCATGGTAGCACATTCCAAGCAAACTACTTTCAGGTGTGACTTAATTAATATAACTTTATATAAAATTGATTATTTTCGTAAATAATGCTCGGATTTACTCCCAATTAGGTCTAGGGGGGGTTATAAAATTAAGGTGCAAGTAATGGGGGGGGGGCATACTTTCAGGGGCATGTAGGTTGTGGTTGCCTACTTTCAGGGGTAATTTGCGTTCGGTACATCATAGCATTACGAGGTTTAATTACTACTGGCCACCTCTTTGTGTTGAAGATGGGCAGTGTCCGGAGTAAGCCCATTGCCTTGCTCGCTCGAACACGACCGGACGCTAAGAAAATAATTAACTCGAATCTCCCCAAACTCCTTAAAAAAATTATTAAATAAAATAAAATAAAATAAATAATAATAAAATAATAGGGGCCTAACAACTGCGTCTGACTCCTTAAAAAAATTATTAAATAAAATGAAATAAATAATAATAAAATAGTATAGGGGTCTAACAACTGCGTCTGAGTCGTTATCTGAGCCTGTTCATCTTCGCTAATTTAAAACACTATAATATCTGTCAACATATGGCTGAGAGATTTTTGGAAGTGCATCACTGCACTGGGTGGAAAGCAAGACGAATTTATCCCAGGGAGGGAGCGGCGTATTTTTATACTTGAAATGTTCACCCATCCAAGTATTAACCACGCTTGACGTAGCCTGACTTCAGTGATCTAACGAGAACCGGTCAATGCATAACGCCACGCTCCACCTCTACTCTGAATTACTCTGAATTTTTTTAGATTTTTATGAGTCCTGCAACTATTTCTAAATAATTATTGAACGTTCTGTAATTTAAGTTGGCACCCCTGAATCGTTAATAAAAAGGATAGGACAGAGATGCCTGTTGACGCCTCCAGAGGGCGTGGCAGCACATTTAATAATTATTTAAAAATAGTTCTGGGTTTCAAAAAAATCTGGAAAAAATCAGAGTAGCATAATTTGGTACCTTCAATTCATTTCTGTAATAAAAAAAATTCATGTAGGTTGTCCATTTTGCATTACAATACCGTTATGATATCACGTACTGAATACTTATATAGATGGCAACATATGATTGACAAAATTAATTAAAAGACTTGAAACCAAACGAGCGTAGGCGAGTTTACACCCCACCCCTAGTTATGATATGAAATAACAATAAATGAAATGCATTAAGTTATTATAATTTAACGAAATATATTTACCTGGAGTTGAATCCATGTAAGAATTAAAGCTTTATATTTATTTATAACTAACAATAAGCAGTAAAATTTAGAAACACGTCCAAATTTTTAAGCTTAAAAATATACAAGCACAAATATAAAAGTGTATTTACTGCGTGCTGCGGTAAGTATCAAACGTTTGTTTTGACTGAAAAAATTAGTTCACTTATAAAATATTAGGCATACTTTTTGAGCGTTTTACGTGAGTTATTCATAAACCTGAATGTCTTCTTTCGTGAATCTCCCTCATATTATGTCAATGAAAAACCGCCGTGGAAAACAAATAACTATAGCAATATTATAATACCACAACGTGTATTAAAAATAACGTTTGTAACTTTAAATATGCAGGTCCATGATTCCCAATTAATTACAATTTGAATATTAAATGTGTACAAACTCGAATGAAAATAATTCTTAACTTCACAATTTCATTTTCATGACAGAAACAAAAACTTAGCACGACGTTAATTCATCACTATTATAACTATAAGTAAGTTTTAATTTACAAATTAAATTTCTGCTGTTTCATCATTTAAAACTCCCATATTATAAGTCTAAGCTTGAAAGTTATTCAAATACACCTCCATTTAAAGGCCTTCTGAACCTTTTCACAGTATTAAGTACACGGTTAGCTTTGCTTCAGTGTGATTCGGCTGCATATTTTTTTTTTTCAGTAGCACAAATATCAGAGATAATAGCCGATGAAGAAGCACCTGTGACGTCACTCACGCTCATTCAGCGGCGACAATATAGGGAAATCCCTGCAAAAGATAGGTTCACTCCCGCTGCAACCACGGCCACAATTTTACTTCTGGAATTTTGAAACTTTACCAGGGCAGTCTTGATAATATTTGTCAAATAGACTGAAAGAATTTTTTTGGTGGCGTGTGTACAGACTGAGTTATTGCGGTAACAAGATAAGCTAAAAATTTAACATTGTTTTCCTATACAACATTTTTGCTCCTCTTTCTACCGCAATAACTCGGTTTGTATGAATGTCATCAAAAAAAAATCTTTCAGACTATTTGACAAATACTATCAAGACTGCCCTGGTAAAGTTTCAAAATTTCAGAAGTAAAATTGTGGCCGTGGTTGCAGCGGGAGTGAACCTATCTTTTGCAGGGATTTCCCTATATTGTCGCCGCTGAATGAGCGTGAGTGACGTCACAGGTTCCTTTTCATCGGCTATTATCTCTGATATTTGTGCTGCAGAAACAAAAAATTTTATGCAGCCGAATCACACTGAAGCAAAGCTTACCGTGTGCTTAATATTGTGCAAAGGTTCATAAGGCCTTTAACCAACTGGCCAGGGATTAAAAAAGGCATCCCCTTAATTATGTCATAAAATTCAAATAAAAATAACATTATAATTTACGGTTTAATCTCGAGAGAGGGTGCAAATATTGACGCTATGACCTTTAACCTCGATCCTTGCAGTTGATTACATACCATATAATATAATGATAAAATAACGTATGTAGTATGTAAATATTAAGATCCAACGTCGGAATAAAGAGACGGATTAATTAAAATTGCCTTTTAATGAATTTTACTTTGAGAAGTAAGCCTCCATATAATTGTTAATGGTTTTGTTGCAATCTAAAAAGTCTTTTGATCTTTTTTTTTAATTTAATATGTAAATAGAATAATATATGGAACAGTTTTTAATTAACATCAGTCTGAGTACCGTATATTTAATTGCAAACCAAGCAGAGTGTAGAGTATTCTATATATGATGAATAATTTTCTACGTGGTTTATTATGATAAAAATTAATATAACATTTTAGAAGAGCTTGCTTTGGAAACACATAATACTTTATGGAGGTAAAAATGTATACAGTATTTTTTCTATGTCATAATTACTGTCTCTAAAATTATCAACTAATTATAATTTATCATTACTCTGTACTTTGGATTTTTATATTATATTTCTGGTACGTGGATATTTTTATTACTTGAATAAAAACCATATCAAACTGTCTTCATTTTACAATAATAATTGAATTCCCATTTTAACCAAAAATTCATATAATAACCGCAGTCAGGCGCGGATCCAGGGGGTGGGCTGGGGGGGCTGCAGCCCCCCCCCCCCCCCCCCCGAAATTTTGGATTTAACATGGGCAATATAGGCATTTCCCCCACTCCAAATTTTTTTTTGAACATTGGCCTTATGGAGGCAGCCCCTCCCGAAATTTTTTTCTGGATCCGCGCCTGACGAGTAAGTAATTAACTCGATTTCGCTCGAATTTTGTCACTCAAATGAAGTCATGTCAAGCGAAGAGATGGATATGAAATATTCATGCTCTGCATGGGAGCACATTTTGCTTTGTTTATCTCTACGCACTGTTTGCCTCTATATGGTCTATCTACCGGGATACGGTCCATTTCAAAACTACATACCTCGTGCTATCATAAGAGAACGATGGAATTTTTGGTTCTATAGTATAGACACGGAGTGTTTGTTTGCTCCCATACCGAGCTAATGTTAATATTTATGTAGTGAAAGCATGTGGGGAAGTTCACTTAGGAGGTTCGCGCCATGCAAGTAACGAATGAATGCAAAATAAATATAATAAATATCAGTAGCCGTTAATTAAATTTAACGTTTTCATTTTACAGACTTCATTATTTGCTTTCTTATTTATAACGAAAAATACGAGAAAAAATAGGAATGGAGAAATGTTATTATTTTTGCATCCTTCCTCCCCCTCCCCCTTTCACAAACAAATCGATAAATTATTTCAACTTGCTTTAATATAGTTGCCCAATGAATGCTGGAGTCAACGAAAAGTAAAACCAATACTTTTTTTTTTTTTTTTTCACTCACTCAATATTCCATTGGAAATGTGAGCTTCATTTTTCTATCACAAGAAACGTAAATTCATCATCTGGAAAGGAATTTAATAAATATTCTTTAGAAAATAAGTTTCTGCTTGCAAAGGTGGAATTCGTTTCATAAAAAGTGTATTTATTAATACTTTTAAAGTAAAAATTTTAACAATAAATTAAACATCTCTTTGAATGCTCTCACATTTTATATAGTCTCTCAAATAATGTAATACATATATATGAGAAAAATTTCTTGCACAAACCGCGGCGGCTGAGAAAGTGCGATAAGCAAGTGTTACCTTACATCGTTATCAGACCACCTTATCAGTTCACGGAACTGCAAACAAGAGTGACGTCATACAGTCGTGCAGTCATGTGGCCGTGGGGAGTACGCGGACTTTACCACTAGGGGTGTATTAATTTATTACTGAGAATATTAATGAGGCAAATCAAATATTAACAAATTTTATAAATTTCACATTCTGAAAAGGTGTTGGAAATAATAATTCAAGAAGGAGTTATCCAGAAATTTATCCAGTATTAACCGCGGTTATTATCATTGATTTAGACTGGCACTCAAGCTAGTGAGAAATTTGGATAACTTCCTGAATGAATCGAGTCCTTTGTTTCATTGTTTGCCTATACTATAGTGTGCACTGGAATACATAATATATTTAAGCAATTAAAAGTTTTTAAAGTAATAACTGCAATTAACAAGTTTAAAAAGTTATACAAACTCTCGCACAGTCTACTTATATATACCTGGGGGGAAAAACTTTGCAAACAAAAAAAAAAAAAAAATGCACTAGTTTTTGATATTTTATTTTATGCAAAGTATATAACATTATTTAAAAGCATACGTTTGTTGTTTTTGTAACATATTAATGCATGGAACAATTAATCATTATAATAATCAATACAATCAATATCATATTATAATATTATAATCTTCTTTATACGTCATTACTGTTATATAATTACCGTATATAGAGAATATGGCCAATAGTTCTATTTCAATAACACATGCACGTACATCCTTTTGCCAGTATAGTGTATTAATTATAATGAATTAGTATATACAATTTATACCCGGAATAATAACAATATGAATCATATTAATTTGCATGCATAGACGCTATACAGTCATGTTATTATACTCAGAGTTAAATTAGTCGCAATTTGCATTGCAGTATTAGTAAACAATGCCATCATGTATATGTGTTTAAATTAGCACTACAAATTAAATTAACAATAACTTAATAATTATAAAGAAAAAAAAAACTTAAGTGGAATTTATACGTGTACCAGTGTAACAATAACTTTTCATATAATTACTAATACTGCATGAAAATAAATTAGCAGCAATTGTGTAGTTTTCCTTTGGTTTTCCACACTATAGGATATATTGCTTGACTTGCCAAATGACCGTTTATACCGTTTCGAGGATATATCGTCTTAAGGTAGAGGTAACACGACCAATGTTAATAAAAATACCATTCATGAAAATTATGAAAAAAAATCTAAAATGTTCTCCTTTACATACCTTATATCAGTAGTTAAAATATCAGGTATATTATACAAAAACGAGCTAGTTTTCGAGTTATTAATTTTTAAAGTTGTCTAATTTAACATGGAAGTTCCAATTCTCCATGTGAAATTATTCAACTTTAAAAATTAGGAACTCGAAACCTGGTTCGTAGGTGTATGCATATACACACCTGATATTTTACCTACTCATAGGGGATGTAAAGGAGAACATTCTAATTTTTTTCATAATTTTCAAGAATGGGTTTTTTATTAATATTGGGCGTACTATCTCTATATACCTTAAGCCTGCTGGCCTTTTGCTGGAAGCTCATTATCTGAAATTAGTAGGCGCAATTTGCAAAGCCCAAAGTTGTTAAAGAAAAGACGTGTTTCGAGCTCTCTCAAGGGTGGGGGTGTGAGCATGTAAATCTTCACCCCATAGAGGTCCTTTGTCCCCCTTGCTTGAAGTAACTCCCCCCAGTCTCTCTCTCTTTCTCTCTCTCTCTCTCTCTATCTCTCTCTCTCTCTCTCTCTCTCTCTCTCTCTCTCTCTCTCTCTCTCTCTCTCTCTCTCTCTCTCTTTCTCTCTCTCTCTCTCTCTATCTCTCTCTCTCTCTCTCTCTCTCTCTCTCTCTCTCTCTCTCTCTCTCTCTCTCTCTCTCTCTCTCTCTCTCTCTCTCTCTCTCTCTCTCTCTCACACACACTCACACGTTTTCACGACACCACCATGTATACAAACTTCTCTTTCTAAAATCTTTTCAACTCCTCCAAAGTAAACAAGTAAATAAATTCTCACAAAACTTCAACCTAACTTCTTTTGATATCACACGCAAGTACGTATATAAACTTTCTTGTAATAAATTTTCTAATTATATTAAATAAAAACATGTGTGACAAATACATGTGGCATTAACATTAATTTAATTGTAATAATTTATTATAAATTTATACATGCAGTTGGGTTCATGTAGAAAATAAATATATTCTCAAAATGATTGATATTACCAAGGGATGTGTTTGAGGCATATTAATCAAGTTAATGATACCATAAGCTTTTTTGTAATTAATTAGAGTTATATAAATTAAATATATGTTTTAAATATACATGTTTCAGTGAGCTCTATGTACCAATCTTTGTATCGAAATTCACGCTTCGCTTGGTTTTCTTCCATTCCCTCTCTGATAATATTACGATGTTGTAACCACCGAAGGGTTCAAAAAGAAAGCACTTCGGTGGCAACGTCTTCACTTTGAGGTTTATTAGTTTGGCTCTCCTTCAGTGAAACTTTCTTGTACACTGGGATTTGAAAGTTGCTCACGGTGCTGTAGCTTGCAATCCCCTTATATAAATTCTACGTACAACCAATCAAGTTTTTTTACATCAACTCATAAAAATTCACTAATAGATTCAAATTAATTTCCAATTATAGAAGCGTTCTTGTTTTAGAATTAATTATATTTATTAATTTATAAAGTTATAATTTATATTTAAATGATCATTTTAATAATATTGTAAATATATATCATGTGTAGGAAATTCTTTCGTTTTAAGTATAGTTTCTCGTCACATGCACATACAAAAACGAGTCTATATTTCACGTTGCAAGATTAAGTGAGGAAGGCAACGTGGAGGCATTAGAGCAAAATCTAACATTTCTTTTCCAAGACAGGAAGTCAGTGAAAAGGTTCGTAGTAAATTATTTAAAGAGACTTAAAAAAAATTATCTAAAAAAAAAAGAAAAATCTCTCTATAAACTCTCGATCGTTTTTTTTTTTTTTTTTAGCAAAGTCCGCGTTCGAGTCAATTACTTGAAAACGCCTTAACTATATGGTTTGTCGTGCGTAAATATCTTTCATTTAATTAACTATTTCGGAATGCTTTGCTATAAATTTAAAAGAAAAAATGTGTTAATTTGAAGCTGCTGAAACTTGATTAAAAACTTGACGTTTCCTTTGCATCGTTGTCTCAATTTATTACGTATAGTATCAATCAAGTTTAATTATTTTCAAGTCCTGGTAGAAGTATAACGATGGACCGATATATGCTCGTCCAGGCAACAAGTCATCGAAGAACACTTGGTGAGAGATCGAGTGTGATATCTGGAAAATCCGATTTTTAAAGAGGCTCAGGGAGTTGCAAGAACTGATCAAACACTCTGTAGCCGTGAGCTGCGACGTGGTGGTGACGAGTGACGTGGCTAAGAACGTCACGTCTCTACCACCTAGTGACGGTGCTGCCATCTGTTGAGGACCGTGTTTCTCACAACTTTGTTTGCAGCCGTAAGCTGCGACGTGGTGGTGACGAGTGACGTGGCTAAGAACGGCAGCGTCACGTCTCCAGGCTACCCACAGCCCTACCCGGCGCGCAGTTTGTGTCGCTACGAGTTCCAGGGACGAGGCAAGGAGCGCGTGCAGCTCGTCTTCACGGACTTCAACCTTTACCACGCGGGAGACGACGACAAGGAGTGAGTTGACACTTTTATTGCATAGAAATTCAGTGTAAAATATTTTGAGAGGTTCTCTAAAAATGACGTACACTGTGCTGCTTAAATCCAGGTTTCTATATTATTTTGCACATGTTATGAATAACAAAGGCATGTCAGTCTATGTGGTCATAAAAAAAAAATCCATGCTGCACATTGCAACAATTACTATTATCTTCTTTTCACTGATTTTAAAAGCTCTTGGAAAGCACACACGTAGCTAAAATTTAAAATAGTTGTACAGTCTCTAACTATTTGTTTTCCCAGCTGTGACGCGACGGACTCTCTGAACGCGTTCGTGCACCTGGAGGGTCGCGCGGAGAAGATCGACAGTTTCTGCGCCAACTCGGTGCCACTGCCGCTCATGTCCAGCGGGCCGCGACTGTCGCTCGAGTTCCGCGGACTCTACTCCTCCAGGATGGTGAAAGGATTCAAGGCCCTCTACAGCTTCACCGAGAGTAAGTTACGAGAACATATCACTCTGAACGAGATGATGACGGTACCAAACTTGCAGATTTTGGCGTGACGTCCGGCCGTCAGCAGCTGGACTACCCGTGCGCCTTCTCTTTCAACAGCACGGACGCGAGCAACGGTTCATTCTCGTCGCCCAACTACCCCGGCTACTACCCGCGAGACACCGAGTGCCACTACTTCTTCCACGGCCGCAACACGGAGCGCGTGCACCTCCACTTCACTTACTTCGACGTTGAGGGAGTCCTGCCGTGAGTCCATCCACTCTGGGAACTCATTGAGATATAATTTACTGTTGAGAAGCACCTAGATCATTGAGACTGGAATTATTGTCATTAATTCTATCATAAGTACATTTTTATTTTACTTTGATTTATTATTAGGTTACTGGGTTTGCCTTTAAATAGATTTCATTCAAGAAAATTGTAAAAAAAAAAAAAAAGCCTTTACTAAAATAAATCATAATGATAGTCTGCAAACTCCATTCCTTGTATAAGGTATATAACCAGTTCTAATGGTATTTAGGTAATATTAAATTTATTGATGCAACCATGAGCGTCCGTTTGAGGGTTGTAAAATTCCCATATGGATTAAGGTGTGAAAAGTAAAAAGGAATACTTTTTTTGAGTGAAAATTAGAAAAATTAAAAATTAAGATGCGAGATAAAATATTGACAAAAACTTAAAAAATGTATAATTTCTTATCTGTACCTTTAATATTGTCTCACAGGTGCGAGGCAAACTCCGCTAGCGACTACGTCGAGTTCTCCAACTACATGTCACGTGACCGGAAGTACTCTCGGTACTGCGGTCAGCTGAAAGAGTTCGAGGTGGAGAGCGACAAGAAGAACTTCCGAGTGACGTTCCGCTCGAACGACCGGCTGGACGGCACGGGTTTCCACGCCACCTACCAGTTCCTTGAGATCGACGACACCAACACCATGAAGCCCGTGAGGAGCCGCGCGCCGCCCGCACCGCACCTCTCGGCGATTGCAGGTGACGCACGTGGTACCAGAATTCCCTAGGACAACCTAAGTGAATTTTTTATTGCATATTTGGATAAAAGACCTCGAGTTATGTATTGTTTTTTCAACCCTCTAACACCTTCAAAACGCTGTGACGTCACAGTCATGCAAATATTTAACATGCAAGCCTAGAGAAATGCGTTACATGACTATGACGTCACAGCGTCTTTCCTTTTTGATTTTGAAAATTATTAACTCGAGGTCTTCTTTTCAAATTTTCGATGTAAAATTTCATGAAAGTTGTACATTCTAATAAGCTTGTAGCCTTCCTAGACGGTAAAATAAATACTGATTCAACCACTTTAGAAGGTCTCAAAATATATAATGAAAATAATATGCTAACGTTATTTTTTGCACCCTATAAAATCTATAAAATAAGTTCACGACACAGTTTAGCTATTAAGTATACAGCAGTTGAAAATGCTCGTTATATAATATGCTAATACCTGCTGCAATTGCCGATGACAAACGATTATATTTGCAATATTGTAGTATTCAGTCTATGTCCCGTAAAGGGGCATTTCCATGGAGCGTGGAAAGCGAGAGGCTTGGCGGGGTGAGAAAAGCGCACTTGCTTCAATCT
Source organism: Siphlonurus alternatus (assembly GCA_949825025.1). Taxonomy (NCBI): domain Eukaryota; kingdom Metazoa; phylum Arthropoda; class Insecta; order Ephemeroptera; family Siphlonuridae; genus Siphlonurus; species Siphlonurus alternatus. The sequence continues at coordinate 32,166,448 of OX463782.1, forward strand.
CATATGGCGGCCATGTTGGCGATAAAATCGCTCCCCGCGCGCAAGGCGAGGAAATCCCGAGCCTCTGATTGGCTGCGGCACGCGATTTTCTCGCTTTCCCCGCTCCATGGAAATGCACCTTGAAGCAAGTGCGCCTTTCTCGCCGCGCCAATTAAGCCTCGCTTTCCACGCTCCATGGAAATGGGCCTTAAAATTTGAGACTTTATGCGAATTTAAACCATAATCCGTGTGGCAAACTGAGCATGCAATCATTAGTACCGGCCTTTTTAATTGGCGATAGTTATCTAGGCCATTTTTTAAACAAAATAATGCATTTTTGTAAATTATACATTCTTGCATTAAAAGTAGTTGATTAACAAGAATTAAGCACAGTATTTCATTAAAAATTTACAAAATATTTAACTTCAAAGTATAACAAAAATATAATAACGTATATATAAGATATAATATGCATGCACCCTATTTCCACGGTAGTTGCAAGCAATTGGCAGCTAGGCTCATGGCCACATAAATAATTGAGTGTGCTGAGAATTTGTAATGCCTGCTTACTGCTTGCTCTCATGGAATATTAAGTGCAGCGTTAAAGTTGATATCATGAGGTTTTTTTAAACGTTAATTCAACGTAAAAAAAATATTAGAATTTTTATATACGAGATTTTTAATGGTATATGAGAGAGGAAATTCAAAATTTATAAATTATAATAAGATACCTTTATAATATTGCTTTTCACTTTTTAGATGATAATGCAAAAGTGAAAAATGAGTTTGTTTATTAAAATTTGTCCAGGAAATGAGGATGCTTTTATTAAATTTCAACTCATCGTTTTATGAAGTTTTGTGCAATATGATCAAGGATACTTACTGAGCCTCCCAATCTGCATTCAATGCAGACATCATATGGTTCACATTACACCCATGTACTGAGTACGCGGTCAGTTAATATGCCGACTTCCGACAAAGGCAAAAATAGCCAAGTTTTTACTACTCTGACATTATGCAGTTCTACTACTGCACGCGATACTCCGGATCGAGTCAAATAATTTTTTTATTCACGCATGAAGTCGTAAGTTTTATTCTAGCACCCAAGTTCGACTTTAAATTTTGAAAACATTGCTGAGAAGTCAGGCATAAAAAAAATCTGTGAGTTTTTGCTCCGTCAGTTACCTGCATGAAAAATATTACCTAATCATTTCTGATGAGCGACAGAACCAGATGTATTAATACCGCGTTATACTGAAATGTAGCTGTTATGCAAGGGTTGCCCCCCCATCCCCCCCCCCCCAAAAAAAAAAAAGAATGACCCCTCGTCATTCCCCTCCGCACTGCTGCCCCAGTATTGAATTTTCATATTTTTAAAATAAAGAAAACCTGCAATTTCCGGAAATATCTAGTTAATGTGACTCCACCCAAATGCACTCTGTGACGTCACGCGATTCACGTTTCAGCTGTGCTGCTGCTGGCGTTTGTGTGGCCGTGCTGCTGAGTTAACACTCCCCCGCTGACATCTGATGACCAGCGTGACTTCAATTACAGTGATGTCGTTCTGCGAGAATAATTAATCTGGATGATGCAGTCAATTAGAAATAAGCTGGTGAACGATTGATTTACAGAGCGTGTGGTGTAAGTGGAGACTTCAAATTAGTTTTTAAGTAGAGATGATCTTGTAAAAGCACAATACATTCAGGGTATGTATCCTATACATACCCTGCAATACATTCATGGTTAAATTGTATACAAATTTAGGATTTTTTTTTAACTTATTTTATGTACCTAGACGCAAAGAGAAAATTTTCATAATCCCCTGTGATTCAGGTGACGTTACTTTTTCACTTTTTCAGCAAATTCAACTCTCTTTTGTTTTGACTTAGCAGGGTAATGTTGACAACTTGTAAGTTATGACCATTTTCTCATATTATCTGTGTATAATTTATATTTTCTTCTTGCTTCTCGATACAATTAAACAAGTTTATTGTTACCAATTATTATTGTACACTATCTGCTCTCACTGCTTTACATCATTCCATTTATTAGGCAATTGTAAAACTTGATTAGATAAAGACTCAGTGTGTTAAAATTTATTATTATTTCAACGAATAATTACAAACGAGCCAGCTACCAACAACGACTGTTCATTCCAGTAACAACAGACATTCGTTCGAGTGTGATTTCTTGACTGTGTACATACAAAGTGGAACTAAAATGAAGTGTTGGTTGATCCCTGGCGCTGTTTTATATCACAATTAGGACTGCTGCCTTATTTCAACGATTTGTTTTGAAATGGATCAATAATGAAAAGAGCATTTGTTAATTCTCTCAGATTATTTCATTATTTTCAAAATTTGGGTGAATCGTAAGCCTGTGATGTCACTTTTTTACAAATACTTTGGTAATTATAATTAAAACCATGTCCATATTATCGGATTGTTATCAAAATAGATCCTGAATTCAGAAAATACACTTCGAGCTCCTTTAATTCATTAAATTATTTAATTTAAGTATGTATGCTCTTGTACATTTTGCATGCTTAAATATGAAGTAAATAATAAATTATTTATTTGATGAAATTTTTTTTAATAAATTTCACAAAATATCGTTTAAATAAGGCACAGAATATCGTTATGACGTCACAACCCATTTGTATATTGTTTATTTAATTAATTTGTAAATAATTTAAGATATTGTGACGCTACCACGATATTGAATGACTGGCTTGGGAGTCAATGTTTGTTACATTGTTAATTGTTTATAGAATTGTTGTTTGTAACGTGTGATGGTGTGCATGTGACGACATGGTTTTATCAGGAAAGTTTGAGACAAGCAATCAGAAATGTTAATTTTAAAAAATAAAGTGTCAAAAAGTAATAAAACGAGCACAAAATAACAATTTAGAAATATTTAGTTATAATAAATATCTTTTAAGTATAATATGCATTGCTTTGGGGGGAAAATGAATTATTTTGTGTCATAATTATAGAACAATATGAAGATTTTTCATGAGAGATAATAGTTGCTTTTCGTATTTTAATTTTGTTTCTTACTCTTTATTTATAATAATTACATGCATTAAAGAATATATTATATTTCAAAAATTCTGTTTAGTAGTTGAATTTTAAAACAATTTTATTTTTGCAACGTTTTCTGTGTTAAACATGAATTATGTATATAATTTTTTATAATTTATTTAACATTCTTTTGAGTTGCCACATTATTAAAATGTATCAATTTTAATATAAATTCTGATAAGTATATAAAAAAAAATGGACGTGAAGCAACAATGAGTGAACTTTTGCATGAGAGATCAAGAAGTTGCGATATCATTTTGACGTCTTTATAGCCCTGTTAAAAAATAATGTAGTTAACAAAAAATGTCATAAACTAAATTCATTCTATAAGTGAATGGCCTGCTATTTTATACATGCTGAAAACAAAACAATGTATTTAACTGTATTTTAAATTGAAGAAAAAATACAGATAATTATCGATTGAATAAAACACTTTTTACCTAAACTTGAAGTGAAATATATTCATAAAAAGAAGAATATATAAAATGAAAATAAAGCAAGACCATTTTAGAATAAAATACTTTGAAATAAATAATTGTTTTTTTATTGAATCCTGAGATTTTATGTACAAAATTTACCCTTCTGCCCACTCTTTCCATTTCAGGCACTGAGAGGGTAGGGCAATTCCTCAATTTCCCTCAAATTTTGAATTGGGTGTCCTGGTATTCGAAATTGACTACTATAATCCTCTTCATTTTTTTTTTCTATAAAGCTGTGTGCATGAATTACAAAAATATAATCAGTAGTTTTTTTTATTATTTTTATGTCAAAACTGAGACCCTCAATGCAGTTCCAAATTTGGACAAAGCTTTATAAAATATTACAATTCAATTTTACATATAAAATCTGATAGTATTAGAGTCTATATCGCAAATTTATTGCAACTCAGCTAATTCAATGCAGTTCAAGACATAGTTATTGATTTATTCTATTACAAGTAGCCCTTCATTTTTAAAATAATTTTTTTATCAATACAATCTAAACTTTATCTGAAACAGAAGAGGAAACTAACTCTCCTATCGCAATTTAATTGTAACAGTTAGGGCCCCTTACGGATGTAGCTATTAATTTTAGTTTAGCCAGTTTCAAATGAACCTTCTTCCATCATTTTTAAGGGAGTTTGTTGTTTACTTTTAATTGCGGTCCAATAAAATATAAACCTTATTGTGGAAATTGAAGAGAGAGGGGCTATGAAATTTGAGACTACATAGTATAAGATATTTACATTATATTTGGTTTATGATTCTTTCTGATGTTTAAGTCGACTGTCTCACGTATTAATTAAAGATAATATTTTTAGTAATACAATGAATCATTGAACTGCATGATTCTCTTTTTTATCATGCAGATAAAACTAACCAAGCACACAAAAAGAAGCAATACTTCGAAAGTAAAAAGCCATTAAATCAGACAGGTATTATCAGTGACTATCATTTCCGTGTTATCTTCAGCCAGCAGACTTTTATTTCAAGTGCAGTTTGTTAACTTTATGATTACAGAAACGTCATCAAAATCCCCACTTTTTTCTTTCCCTCTGTGTTCAGTAGTGTCACTGAGCGCATCATGTCTAAAAATAGCACTGCAACGCCCTAGTCCATTATAGTTTTAGTTGAGAAATAAGTGTGACCTACTTTGTGTTTTTTGTTGAAAAATGGCATGGCAAAATGCAAAATGAATCGCAAGTTTAAAATTATTTGTTAATATATTGCATAAAATTTAATGCATTTGGTATAATCGTGATATAAAACAAGCAGAAATACTTTCATTTATCGAAAAAATAACACGCCCCATATAAAATGGAAAGTATGCAAGCCTGCATTACACGGAAGCTCAAAAAGTTGCGTGTATTTAGGAACCATGGACCATGGCAGAGTGCGTAAATTGTAACAAAAATCAATGCTGTTGTAGGAACTACATAAAATATATCGATCTATTTGCAGATAAATTTAATGAATGATTAAATTAATTATAACATACTCTAGTTATAACACAGCTAATTATTTTTCAAAATAAGTTGAACGTGAATGAAAGTTTCCATATAAATGCACGGCCTTGAAATTGCTGTAAAAAGGAATTTGAATGCAGCAGCGCTCGCTGATTACGTCATTGCACACCTCGCGCTCGCGCGGTGGGGGCGTTTTTACTTGTCTTAGCGGGGTCGCTGTCTGCTTCACGCTTGCGCACTCGCAAAACACTCAGCCAGCAGCAAGGGAGCGAGAGAGTTTGGCCGGCATCCAGCTGGTTACAAATCTAGGGTGTGCAGCAAGACAACAGAATGTTAGGAGTTTCATCTCGGGTTGCCATGTAAGTATATAATATTTACTGATATTCTCACACAAAACAGAAGTTAATCTATCAAATAACATGCTAGCTGATGCAATAATCAATAAAATGTGAAACTTAAAAAACGTGTGAGTTTGTGTAACACAAAAAAGGGTTGTTTCTGTCTGTTCACAGTGGTGTCCTATCTAATAATGTTGCAAGGAAGCAAGCAAGAGTATTAGGTATTGTCCAAGGATATTTATTAGACCGTAAATACTACCATGAAGTTACGGGAGATGTCATTTGTCCTTCCCAAGTTAAAGGTATCGACCACATTCGGGATCCACGACTCAACAAGGTTAGACTTGCGCTTTAGGTCAAGGTCAAATAAAATGTCCTTTTAACGCACGTAAAAATATACTTTTGCTAAATGTCTGCTCTATTTTTAACATTAATTTTTTTGTGTGCTGATTTATTTGCGCACGAATGGCAGACTTTTGCATGTTGCAGAATGTTGCTTAGCTTTTTTATAATAGCCATAAAAATATTTTAAAATTTATGACTCTAGCTCGCTACCTGCATGAGCACTTACAGTATAATATCATATAATTACCGTAATCTTTGTGTTACTTCGCACTGAAATTGTTAGCTTATTTCTTCGTAATAACTTAAATATACAGTTGTACACTCGTCGCCTTGGAAAATTTCCCTCTTGCAGCCTTGTCAATCACCATGTTGTCCTGTGTTATTCTTATAACGAAGTACAAAATAAACAATGTACAATTTTTAGATACTATATTTTAGTAGGTATAAATGATGCTTGGATCGTCAAATGAAATTACTAGTTACAACCAATTATTATGGACGTATTTGCCATGACGATTTTATGGGCGTGCCGGTTTCTTTAAACTGCAGACATATAATTATTTATCATGTATATTATAGTATCATGATTGTATCCGCTGTACTGCAATACAATTTATTATAAAAATTATACCGCGGAAGTATATATATATTTTTTCATTATAGCCAATTTTGACAGCGCCGATTAGATTAATTGTGACGGGTACTATTAAATTAAATTATATAGTAAAGTTACTGATCGAGATATATAATTTATGTAAATATATAATGAAATCAAATATAATGTCGCCACAAAAAAAATATAGATATTATAATACTGATTAACTGATAGCTAGCTTTAAGAATAAATTATTTATGGGTTCAATTTTTTTTATTACTCATACAGTATCCACTTTAACTGTACATCCTATATATGACTGTGTTTTTGAGATTTCAATAATAATTATAATTTCATTTATATACGGTGTTTGCTTGGCTTTGTTGTTGTTTACATTCATCAGTAGGTACTTAGGGGGAACTGGAATCACTTGATTTATTGCTCCTAATTTAACATATTTTTAATTTTTTTTAACAATAATTTATACGTAAGAAATGAATATACATAACTTGAACAAATATATTTTTTTTATTTTACCTAGTTTCTTTATCATTATTCTTTGTTGTGCCGTTTCCCACTCGTATTCAAAAGTCCGCGGGGAAAGCAATGGTCGGTGATTGGCTGATTTTTTTTCAGAATGTTAGGGTCAATATCAGTGCATAAGTGTCGTAAAATGGTCATTATTGACGTGAAATTTGGAGTCGATTTACATTTTATTTAATGATTTATTGTATTTTTCACAGATATCATTGGCAAATATTGCATTTTTTTCCATTTACTTGACATTTCAATCTATCAAATAAAATAATTGTCAAAGGTATCACAATCGTCATATCGCAGAAAATAAATAGTTTTTGGTATGCTACTACCATGTTAAATAGGTGCTTTTTGCCTACATTCACGTGACGTCATGTTTTTGTGACGTATGGTGAAAGACCCGTATATAGGAGTTCATTATTACATAGTCTGGCAGTCCTCGAATAATATTTTAGTGAAGGGTGCGCGATTTTGTACCTAAAAAATTAAATTGACAGCAATATACACATAATAGTGCATGTTATTTTTGTAAAACAATATATCGTTTTTGATATTGCATGAAATTAAAAAATTAAATAAATAAATAACAAAATTTTCCAGCGTTGTTTTTAATGATTTGATTGTTTATTTATTATTATTATTTTTTACGTCTTAACTTCATCGATTACATTTTATAATAAATTTGCATGATTATAACCCAGGGAACCACTGCATGTGTGACATAAACTGTTATATTTTTTCGGTAATAAGGTTTATAGTTTGTCACTAGTAGGGCACGTTTGTGAACCTTATTACAATGTACAGCTCGGCTGGTAAACATCGGACATGTGATGATTGACGCAGGGCATGGCGTTCACCCTGGAAGAGCGGCAGATGCTCGGTATCCACGGGCTCTTCCCCCCGCGCTTCAAAACGCAGGAGGAGCAACTCGAGCTGTGCAAGATGAGCATCGACCGCTACAGCGAGGACCTCAACAAGTACCTGTACCTGGTCGGACTGCAGGTTTGTTGTGGTGGCAAAGTTGAGGATCACTTAACTGCGTGATTTCTTCGTAATTTTCGACAAATTGAAACTTTCAATATAAATAATAATAATTCTCTGTAATATCTTAATTAATTTTATAATAAATATAATATTACCACTTAAAATATAATAATGTAATAAAGTTAATGCCTGCATATGCTAATTAAGCTATATTGGAAGTTTTATTCGATCTTCAATTGTTAATTTCAATAAATCGTTATTTCTCGATCAACTTTCAATTTACATTAAATTATGTTGTATATGGTTGAGTTTATTTTTGTCTCGGAATTCACATTATAATATCTATTCAGTAAATAAGTCCGCTAACTAGCTTTGTTTTTCTCACTAAGGACCGCAACGAGCGCCTCTTCTTCCGCATGTTGTCTGAGAACATCGAGGAGATGATGCCCATCGTGTACACCCCCACCGTGGGGCTCGCCTGTCAGAAGTTTGGCCTCATCTACCGGCGGCCGAGGGGCCTCTTTATTACCATCCACGACCGAGGACACGTCTATGAGGTCATGAAGAACTGGTGAGCTTGGCGTTGTAATTAATACACGTTGGGAGATAATGAGGGGTAAATTTTCTTCATCAACATAATTTATATATTTTAAAAAAAAATGTATTTTATGTTAAAAATTATTTTACTTTTTTTTTTTTTTTTTTCTTGGTTGATTATTTAAGCATATATATATATATATATATATATATATATATATATATATATTATATTAAATATGCAAGGAATGTTTTATTAATCTTACTAATGCAGTATCAACTTCAAAAAAATTATATATATTGCAAAAATGGATAGAGGGTGCAAATTTAAGTTATGCCACTCTGATTTTTTTTTTAGATTTTTTAGAGCCCGGGAAGTATTGCCAAAAAGTTTTTACAGAGATCAAGTTTGAACCCACGCCCCTTAAATTTTAGGTCCTATCCTTTTATTAATTATGAGAGGCGTCAATTAAGATCCGCCACTTTCTCTGTACTTTCAATAGTTTTTTAAAAATAGTTTCCGGACTCTAAAAAATCGGGGGAAAAAACAGAGCCCTCTATCCATTCTGCAACAAAAATTTTGAGATCGCTACTCCATTGAAAATATAACGACTGACGATATTTCAGGCCCGAGTCTGATGTCCGAGCCACGGTGGTGACTGACGGAGAGCGCATCCTCGGTCTGGGAGACCTCGGAGCGTACGGCATGGGCATTCCCGTGGGCAAGCTGGCGCTGTACACCGCCCTGGCCGGCATCAAGCCCCACCAGTGTCTGCCAATCACCATTGACGTGGGCACCAACAACAAGGTATAGGATTTTACCACAGACAATTTATTGTCTGTGATTTTACGTAGACTGGAAAATCAGCTCGTAAATTGAAAGTTTGTAAAATCGTAAAGTCAAAATATACCGCCATCGCGAAAAATATACAATTTAATATTCTTATTGTCTTTATCGTTATTATTTGATGATGCTTTTAAAAGGTAATTTTTTTAAACAAAAGAAAAACATGCACGATAATGCGTGGTGTAGAAACGTAAAAAGAGCAGATTTACGAGTGTGATGAAGTAGCGTGAATATTTTAATTCTAAATTAAATTTATAGTAAAAAGACGCAATATTAAATGTGCATTATTTAAAATTATAAAATATTGGATCACTTTAAAAAAATAATACAATATTAAGTAAATTTACACGGTATTTTATGATCTTTTTTGAGTTTTTGAGGACTTATATATTATACAATTAACTTTAAATTATTTTAATAAAGTCGAGATTTCGTCAATTCAAAGTAATATTTATAAATTTTATATTTACTGATTTAATTTTATTATGTATACTGTATTTCTATTCGTCAAAAAATGCTTAGACCGAGAATTTTTTTTGTAGGTTCGTACAATTCCTGTAAAAATGACTATTTCTTGCATTCAAATAATATATATGACATAATAATTAGAAGTATATGATGCAAGAATTACGAAATTATACCAATCAAAGTTTTATAAGTTCATTGATAATAAAAACTGAATCCAATACTGAAAAGAATTACAATCAAAAGTGAGGATATTGTACCTCGGAGAACGGCGTCCCTGACCCAAAATGTGATGTTCGCAGCAACTTCTCGAGGACCCCTTGTACATTGGTCTGCGGCAGGAGAGGGTGACGGGACAACCATATGATGACTTCATAGACGAGTTCATGGAGGCGGTGATCAAACGTTACGGACAAAACACGCTCATCCAGGTAAGTTCAAATTCTTTAATACTTTGAAATTTATTTTCTAAAATAACAATTTAATGAGAAGAAACATAAAAAAACTTTTCACATAATTTCTGCCTCCAGTTTGAGGACTTCGGTAACCACAATGCCTTCCGCTTTCTCGACAAGTACCGCAACCAGTACTGCACCTTCAACGACGACATCCAGGGTACGGCCTCCGTCGCAGTGGCGGGCCTGCTCACGTCAAGACGAGTCACTGGCAGGAAGCTCTCGGATAACACTTTCCTCTTCCTTGGAGCAGGAGAGGTACAATTGTGTCACTTGCCGCTTAGGTGCATGTGACATAGCAGTGACTAAATTGTCCTTGTTACAGGCTGCCATCGGCATCGCAGACCTGTGTGTGAAGGCGATGATGGCGGAGGGGACCTCGCTGGACGAGGCCAGGAACAAGATCTGGATGAAGGACATCCATGGACTGCTCGTCAACGGACGCACCGAGGGAAGCCTTGAGGGTAACGTCAAGTAACAACTTTAAATTCTGTTGAATAAAAGAAGTGAAATTTTATAATACATTGTTGAGTTTATACAAATTTTATATTAATTTTTTTTAACTGTATTTTAATGGGTATATAATTTACTTCACTTTTGCTAACATCTATGATTGCAATAATTAATATTATTATTTTAATTTGTTTTTAATTATTATTAATTTATTTCAATTAAAAGTTGAAGTAAATCTATTCAATTCATTATTTATAATTTTTATTATACTGTACATTTATGATTTTCATAAAATTTACTTTTTACAACATACAGTCCATTTAATTTTTTTGTCAGAATTCTCTGTTGTTTAACTCAAATCTGCTTTCAGGACACAAAGCATACTACGCCAAGGACCACCCCGTGGTGAAGGATCTGCGTACCGTGGTCCAGGAAATCAAGCCCTCCATCCTCATCGGTACGTCAGTTTCAGGTTCTCGCAGGATCGAGAACGTAACATTTAATTTGGTGTTCAGGGGCGTCTGCCGCGGGAGGAGCTTTCACCCCCGAGATTCTGCAGGACATGGCGGCCTTCAACGAGCGGCCAATCATCTTCGCCCTCAGCAACCCCACCCACAAGGCTGAGTGCACCGCAGAGCAGGCTTACCAAAACACCAAGGTGGGTGTATTATTTCATTTATAATTTGTTTTTTATTTCTTAGAAATTTAATAAACTACTAAATTAATAATTTAAAATTGTATTTTTTAACTTTTGCTGTATGTAAAAAGAGACAAAACTGAAAGTTTTAGTTTCTATAAATTATACTCAAAACCAATAATAGTTTCAAGCTTAATTAAGTTAATATTAATTATTTGTGAAATTCGTTAATTTTGTCTGTTAAATAAATGAACCTTGAACCTTTGAATCTCTCTTAATTGTGTGTATGTTCCTAATTATTGTGTTTGCTGCAGGGCAAGTGCATATTCGCGAGTGGCTCCCCCTTCCCTGCAGTGACCTTTGAGGGCAAGACGTTCTACCCTGGCCAGGGTAACAACGCCTACATATTCCCTGGGGTGGCCCTGGGCGTCATCTGCACCGGCATGCACCACATCAGCGAGGACGTTTTCCTCATCGCAGCTCAGGTCAGTCTCATTGATGTTATATCCATGATGAGAGTGTGACAGTTTCATCTTCAGGAAAATAACTGAGCAATAAAAAGCTGCGTTTTGTTTTAATTTTAAATTATTACTAAATTCTTTCTGTTTAGTGCTGGTGTAAAAATATCATTCAATATTGTATATATTTTAAATTTAATAATAAATATTTTTATCACAATAAATTTTAGCATAAACATAATAATAAAAATACAGTACATATGTATACTGAAAATGCTACTTTTCTGTAATTTTACAATTTTCTTCTTGCAGGCGTTGTCCGAACTTGTATCTGAAGAAGACATTGAGAAGGGAAATCTGTACCCTCCCCTCAACAACATTCGAGACTGTTCTCTGAAAATTGCTGTCCGGATTGCCAAATATGCGTATGCAAATGGTAAGGATCTGAACTATTGCTTCAAAGTTTGCCCTATGCTGACTAATTAATATAAACAACATGTCTGAACTACCTGAAAGTGAATGACAGTACATCTTAGACAGTTCACTGAATACATGATCCCTTGCCTAAATGTTGCAGGACTTGCCTCCACTTACCCAGAACCTCGGGATAAGGCAGCTTTCGTGGCCAGCGGAATGTACGATTTCAACTATGAGAAGTGCGCGCTTCCTAAGGTTTACCCTTGGCCTAAGTATAACGTAGAGTATAACTTCTAATCTCTCTACTCATAAAGAAGTTACGTTACTTTTAATGTCACTCTCTTATCAATATGATATTATATAATTACACAGCACTTTTGCAATTATTGTATGTCTAACTTTAAAAGTTTCATCAATTTCATTAGAAATTAATATTTATTTTTTAAATTATTGACCTTTTTTTAACTGTTAAAGCTAGTGAGAGTGTTTTTATTTATATTTTTAGCGTATTCAGTATTAAGAAAATAAATTTCATGTATCGTTTCACTGCTGGTTATATCAGTGAAGTCATAAATGATCAAACATCTTTCTTGTCTTTGTGTAGAACAAACTATTTGTTAATTGTTTTAGAAATTAGCACTTAAGTATAGTTTATTTATGTTAAATTATTTCATAATGTGTGTCCATCCTTTTAATTTTAAAATCCTCTTTCCTAAGAAAAAAAACATGTATTTTATCTCTATTACCATACTTTATCAATGATCATAAATTATTGAATGAATGAGTGAATGCTGGGATGTGATATTTAGCTCAATTTCAACTCATGTTATATCAAGTATGTGTAATGCATTTGAAATCATGTCATACTTAAATAAAAAAAAAATAGAATGAACACAGGCAACTCTTAAAATTGATACATTATATTTCAAATATTCATACCAAATCAAAATTATTTTTTAATTCAGACCATTTAATGGTTACTACACAGCAATATTCGAGATAAGAAAGTACAGTTGAACTGTCTTGTCGTCTCAAATGGAAAATTGTTTAATTATTTATATATTTTTGTATATTATCAATTTCTTTTCCCAAAAGAAATTTAAAACAATTTATAATTTCATTTTGTTAAAGTAGCAATACAAAATTGAGAACTGTAAGTGATCAATGATAGTTAATTAATAAAGGCAATCCTATTTAAAATAATATTTTTGTTATTTACACACCTTGCCTCTAGTAAGTTTGCACATAGATCAGTCATCTGCTTCAAAGTTATAGAAAAAACAAAACAAAAAGTTAATGGTCAGTATCCATCAGAAAAATTATATAGTCACCATGTTCGTTTGCTAATTTTGACTCCTGCTACAACCACCGCGCATTGGCGCGCAACCCTTCTGCGCACGTTTTTTCGTCTCGAAGTCAAAACACTACTACTGCGAAATTCTTTAGATGCTCTTTAATTAAACTGACGCAAGGCAAATAATAAAATTTTTATAGCAGCAAACGTAAAAGTTAAGTGCCAATACGTAATTTTAAATTTGCAAACATAACTTATTTAGAGGGTTAACAATAAGCGATCAAAAAATTGCTCCGTATAGGATCTTACGTGCGCCCAATCTTTTTTTGTAAGTAAATGGGAGGACAAAGGATTGGTGATGTCATCATGGATGCTGACCATTGCGGCTACTAATATTATCACAGTATACTGAAACGTAGTGATTGTATTGGATTTTCCCAATTCTGACAAAACTCCCAACCCAGTTTTTAAATCAATGTAAAATTGTAAAAATATGTTACACAAATAGCCTCTGAATCTTTAATTTTGGCTTTAATATAATTATGTTTTAATATTTTTGCCATATGTTTATTTATTTTGTTATTATTATTTTTTAAACTGGATTTTGAGTTGTCAGAGAGTTTAATTTTATTTTTTAAACTGGATTTTGAGTTGTCAGAGAGTTTAAGCATTAATACTTATTGAAAAAAAATGTAGCAAATAATTTTAAAAAGGGCTTGAAAATATTATTTATATAAGATGTGCTTAAGTTCAGAACATTTATTCAAAATATATTTTTACAACTCCTCAATGACATTTCTTATTAATTACATACAGAGGACTTAATTTTTAGAAGAAATAATAATCTTACCAAAAAATTTTCACAGGTAAATCAAAGTAACAAAATCAGGTAAACAATAATACAGAAGATGCTGCTGTAAAGTAGCCTAATCTATCAATGTTAACAAGTGAAAAACATCAGTACATTAGTTTCATAATATTTTCACATATTTCACTGCTGCTAGATTATAGTACCAGTACAAACAATGTTTATTTTTTTATATCTAAGAGTACTGTACAAGAATTTTCAATACATAATGAAAAATAATCAGCAAGATCAACATAATCCAACAGAGTCTTCGCAACAACAATAACAAGAAAACCATGAGATCACTGATTTCATATAGTAATAGAATGTAACTGGCAGACTGTTATGATAAAGTTGCCAAAGTAGATAGACATGATTCAGACATAAACAATGGAGTATTGTCCTCAAATTTTTTTATTGCAGAAATGGATAGAGGGTGAAAAGTTATGCTACCCTGATTTTTTTCCGATTTTTTAGAGCCCGGGAAGTATTTTTAAAAAATTATTGAAAGTCCTATTTGTGACGTCACGCGGCGTCAAGTCCTATCTTTTTCTTAAAGAGCGGCGTCTCGTGACGTCACAAAAAGAAATTTCAATAATTTTTTAAAAATACTTCCCGGGCTCTAAAAAATCTGAAAAAAATCAGGGTAGCATAACTTTGCACCCTCTATCCATTTCTGCAATAAAAAAATTTGAGGTCAATACTCCATTTCTCTGAATTGCACACTAGAGGTAGTTGACCTCAGAGGAAAAATCACTTTTTCTGTCAAGTTGCAAGTTGCAGGAGGTCATCCTAGACGTCATGAGACCCAGCAACGTCAATCCTAAAGGTCACTGACCTTGCAAGGTAACACAGGTCACTGACTGGCAGACTCACACACCAGAGCGTCCAGGTCCATGGCTGCCAGTAACGCATCATCTTCGTCAGGGCCATCGTCCATGTTCTCGAAGAAGTTGGTGATGGGAGGCTGACTAGTGTCCTGCAACATTTCACATCATTTCATTATTCAATTGCAAAAGTACATTTAAGTATCAAAAAAAAATTGTTGGAATCATTTAATTCAAAGACAGAGTTTGCAATTTATCTTACAATCTTCAAATACTTAAAAGCAAATAAGTATATTTTAAAAATCTAAAAGACAACTTATAACTAAAAAAAGGTTCACATAAAAGAAGAAAAAAATGTACATAAATAATTATTCTAAAGTATGTTTTTTTCCCCTTATTTTTTTCACCCCTCTAATTTATTTATTAATATCATGTCAAGTATCTAGTTTATTTTCCTTGTATTGAATAGCTCCAGTTGTATCGCTGTACAATAAACAGATCATACAGTAAAACACAATAAAATCTCAGTTTAAAGTAGAGTGAGCGATTTCATTTTTTTGAATATTTTATTTTCTGAAAATAGTTTAACTTGCCCTCTATTGAGAAATGAAAACCAAAAAATTCCATCTCAAATAGCTTCACCACAAAAAATTCCCAAAAAGTTGGTGTTTCAGAGGCCTTTAACATGCATCCTTATGGAACGGAAAACAGCTTTTTACTCCAACTTCGTCTGAACTATGGTGCCAATTAAAAAATATGTACGTAATCTATGATGAATTCTTTAATGGATTTTCAAATAAACAAAATAAATACGGAGCTGTTTTTCCGGAAAAAATATTGGAAATCCTTATGGGAATTAACCAGCAAAATTTTTTTTTTTTTTTTTTTTTTTTTTCAGAAAAATGGCTCCGTAAAAAAAAAAATGTTATTTGAAAATCCATTAAAGAATTCATCATAGATTACGAACGTATTTTTTAATAGTTCAGACGAAGTTGGAGTAAAAAGCTGTTTTCTGTTCCATAAGGATGCATGTTAAAGGCCTCCGAAACACCAACTTTGGTAATTTTTTGTGGTGAAGCTATTTGAGATGGAATTTTTTGGTTTTCATTTCTCAATAGAGGGCAAGTTAAACTATTTTTAGAAAATAAAATATTCAAAAAAAATGAAATCGCTCACTCTACTTTAAACTTAAAGAGCAAATAAAAAAAAGTAAATCCCGTCATCTCAACGTTTTTTACAACCTGCAATCTAATGGTGGCAGCACTTGCTGTGGTGAGGTCGTCTGCGTTGAGGCCGGCTTTCTTCAGCACGGCCAGTTTTTTCTGCAGGAGGTTCCACAGATGATCGTCCGCAGTGCCCTGCGCCACCAGGTACTGAACTACCACGCTGTCTTGCTGGCCAATCCGGTGCGCTCGGTCCTCAGCTTGCAGCAGCACCTGCCAATCACAGAGCTTCACATTACTTACAGACCAATCACAGAGCTTCACATTACTTACAGGCCAATCAGAGAGTTCCACACATACAGGCCAATTAAAGAGCTCCTTCCATTAGTTCAAATTTTAAGCTAAAAATATATTGCAAGGTAAAGCCACAATGCTTTACAAAAAAGGAAAGAAAAATGTTTTTAGAATATTCCCTTCATCTATGGAAAATTATCAGTTGGCAATGCCAATTTTCGTTTCGCTGAATAATCACTACGTAGCTGCTGTTATTATTCCTTTGTAGGAAAAGCAGGAAAACATTAAGAATTTAATTATATAATTTTGATATTTTAAAATTAAAGTATTATTATAAATTTCGAAAGAATTATATAAATATTATAATTTTTTTACACAAGAAGAATATGATACAGTAGATTGAACATGTATTTTATGTGCTTTGTACACAACCCGAGAAGTGCTTATTGTCTTGGGACACTCACCCCAGGGTTCCAGAAGAGCTCTGCGAAGAGGACCAGGTGTGCCGCGGTCAGGGTGATGCCGGTGTTGGCTGCCGTGATGGAGAGCACCGCCACTCGGACCCTCTCGTCTTCCTGGAACAACTTGCAGCCTTCCTGGCGAGCACGAGCGTCCGTCGAGCCGTCAATTCGAATGTACCTGATCAGAGTCATCATGTGGCTTACTGGGGCAATAGTAGACAAATCAGTTGAATTATTCAAAATGGTATCGTTAAAGTTTTAACACTTAGTTGTAAATCAGTGCTGTGACCAATAAATTAAGAATTAAATTATTTAATATTTTGATTTTAATTAAGGATGTGAAAGAATTCTTAGACCCTAATTTTCAATTTAATAGATGGTTTTAATTTAAAATTTTCAATGGTGAAAGTAAGCCAGTGCAGTGTGTGCAGTGAATTATAACATGGCAGGTACGTATAGGAATGGCGTCATAGTGCCCTGGTAAGAAAATGGAATTATTTTCACCACTGGAAATTTTTGAGCCAAAATTTGTGATACCTGTACTTTGCTGCCTCCAGTTTTTCACATATGTTGTCCAGCACATTTTTATGGTGGGCAAAGCAAAGGAACTTTTTGTCATCCTTGGCCATGTCTAGGACGTAATCACTGGAACATCAAAATTTTTAAAAGTTAATGGATTGTCGTAAATTTAAGGGGTTATAAAAAACTTGGTACTTTTGTATACTGAATACTGTATAAGACAGTATAAGAGTCTTTGAGAATCAAAAGTTATTTAATAATGAAATTGGTTTATAGGCCCAATACATTGATGGCTGTCGCACAGAAGGTACAGATAGAATCCAGTAGCTCAGGATCATGAAAGTCAATATCTTAATACGTATTTGAAATCCATTAGAACTATAACGATCAATGTATCATGAATTGCAAGTCTAGACTTGACACTTTAATTACAAACATGGTGTCGTCATGTTATGTGTATATGTGTAATTACAGGCATGGAACAAATAGGGAAGGTACATTAAAGACGTTGATATTTTTCTCACCAGATGCCAGCGAGCTTGGCCACGCTGGTTGCGTTAAAGTAAGCCAGCAGCGCCCCCTGCCTCTCCCCACCGTTGAGGCCTGAGCGTTCCATGCTCCGTTCAGCCTCTTTGAGCTGCCTCATCGTCAAGTTGACGGCCTTCCTCGGCAGCACCACCACTTGCCTGCACGATTTGGTATTACATTTACAATCTCATCCTATTAAAAGAGTACTAGAATATATTGAAATACTACCACTGTCATTTTACCTAATACTCTAGCAATTTGAACTACAGTATTAATGCTGTAAAAGAAATAACACGAGAATTAGCATAGGTCTTTTTTTAATAAAAATGAACTATATATTTCAAATACTGTACCAAATTTTGATATCAAAATCAAGCAGCACTACTGTTAAGTAGATTGCTAAATCTGGTAATAAGAAGTTCTAGGATAAAATTTATGCCATGTTCTTTGTAAATACAGTATAACTTACTATTAAAAAAATAAACATACTGTATCCAAAGATGTTGCCAGCAAAGACCCCTTTTTCATCTCCAGTTTTTTTTTTTTTCTATTTCTTATAATATACAGTAATTTAATACAAGACACCTTTTTTTCACCCTTATTTTTGTCCCTATTTAAAATAAGTTAAATGCCTACATAATTGTTTTACTGAAATGCTTAGATTTTCTTCAATATTTAATTACACTCAAAGAGACAGGGTAAAATGATAAAGTGGGATGATTTTGAATTTGATGGACCTGAACTTGGCGGGCAGCTGCTTGAGGACCTCTGTCTTGAGTCTGCGGATCATGAAGCGGTGCTGCAGCATCAGGTGCAGCTCGTCCATGTTGCAGGAGCCGCTGTAGTCCCAGCCCCACTGACGCAGCTGTCCGTTGCAGTAGCGCATGCCAAAGTCGTGGTAGCTGCAAGGACAAAGTTGGTGACATTGTGTGTACTGCAGTAGTTATGAAGAATTTTCAACTTTTTTTTTTTTTTTTTTTTTTTCATAAACTGCTCCTAAGGAAGACATTTTCTTTCATCAATGTTTTAATATCAAATTGTCAGTAATATTCCTTTCTGACTGCTAAAAGCTTGCTTTATCTCTTCCCAACCATACATTTTTTTTTTTTTTTTTTTTTTCTGTTAATCCAAGTTAAATGGTACAGTACCTAATTTTACAAGACCGAAACC
The DNA here is from genome assembly GCA_949825025.1 of Siphlonurus alternatus. Lineage (NCBI taxonomy): Eukaryota > Metazoa > Arthropoda > Insecta > Ephemeroptera > Siphlonuridae > Siphlonurus > Siphlonurus alternatus. The sequence goes on from OX463782.1 coordinate 32,185,626, forward strand.
CAGATGAATGTTAACAACCAAGCTGCATCAAAATTAGAACTTTGTCAGGAAATATTCATGCCACTCTTTCCAGTGAATATCAATCCTAGTCAAGCAGCACTTCTGTCTCTACTCATCTAACATTACTTGCGAGTTCATTTATTACATTACATTAGTTCTGTTTCTGCATTTAAACATACAACAAAAATAGCCCTAGGTCCTCGGTCTTGAGGATTGATTACCTGAGCATTGCCGAGGGGTTGAGGATGCTGAGCTGGAAGTAGAGCTCCATGGGACGTGAGAGTGCAGGCGTTCCGCTCAGCAGGATCAATCTGCGGGCAGCCTTGGCAAACGGCAGCACGGCCTGCGACCGGTTGGTCTTCTGGTTCTTGAGACTGTGAGATTCGTCCTGCCAGAACAGTAAGTTGTTACACTGAGAACGTCTGACTAAATTACTGTATGAAAATTGTTACCTAATTTAGAAATTTAGCATTACAAAAAAAAATATATATATATATACACGAAAATTTTAACTTATGAAACCATACATGATAGATTTTATACAAAAAATGATGCCATATCCATTACAGGAACCATTATCAAAATACATTATTTATATTTACATTAAATATTTCAAATTTTTAATTTGTTTACGAAGCAGAGGAGAACATTTTTAAGAAATTTAATGCTGGACTAGCCAAGTACTGTAATTCATTTCAGAGCTAAATTTTAAGTTACGGAATATTTTCCTCACCAGTATGATCATTTTAAATTTCATTTTCTTGAGCTCCGCCCCCTGCTTGGTGAGCAGATCGTAGGAGATGATGAGGACCTTTGCGTCCGCCACGAAGTCCTTGCCCGTTGTCATGACGGCCACCTGATGTGGAGGCTCGCTGGGGAGCCACGCCTTGAACCCCTCCATCCATGTGAACCTGCACACAAAACATTGCAGGTCCATGAAATGTATCTTCCAATAATTACATTACTAAATGCTTTCAAAATATTTACAGAAATGGTGTAAATATTTTTACTTGAAATTATTTAAGTTACGCAGTGTAATAGAGAGTGTAGAAGGCAAAAGAGTGTTATTTGTATTCTAAAGCAAGTGGAGTGTATGCAAGAATTGAGTGCTGTGGAGGGCAATTTGTAGACGGCCGAGGTAATAATGCTGCTGGCTTATCCCATAAAGGGATATGGCGTCATGTTATGTATGTATGTATTTAAGTTCTGGAATTCACACAATACTGAATTCACTTCTAATGGCTGTTAGGTCATATTAGACTCTAATAATTAGGCTTAGATATTTACAAATTACTTTTTATGTCCTATTTTTTTTTCTTTGTAATAGTACAGTATGTTCCATCAGATCATTTTATAAAAAAATGTCTACAATGTTGTGATGTATGCATACAGTACAAGAAATGTCTTGAGAAAGATACAACTACTCTTTTTATCTGCAGAACTTATCACCTCACGGACGAGGGGCAGACGATGAGCAGCGGCCAGTCCTCTTTGTAGTAGTGAGCGACGGCCAGGGCCTGGATCGTCTTACCGAGACCCATGTCGTCCGCTATGAGAGCACGGCCCTCCCTCGCGATGCAGAACCTGTCCAGACAGACAATGTAAGCATCTGTGTGTGTGGGGAGGGTTTAGCGTTGAGGACTCTTAAATTCAGGACGTTTAAAACCCAAATACATCCCCTACCCCACCATGCTTTTATCACTAGATAATTACACAGCTATAAATAATATTTACTAAAATATAATATTACTGTATGTACTTATAAAAATTTATTGTATATTAATTAATATAATTAAAAATTGTCTGCTAGCTTTTTCTCCTCAAATCCTTACTTCACCCCCTCCAGCTGGAATGGCATCAAAGCTTCCAGCAACGTCTTGTCGACTCTAGACAAGTCACTGTCAGCCAGCTTGTAAGATTCTTTGAAAATCTGAAATATCATCAACAAATAATTTAAATCGTAGAATTTGAGTAGATAATGTTGATTACTAACCGCTCTAACTTTTCTTGGTAACTCAGTGATAGCAACTGAAGATCCAAGTTTTTTTAATTCTTTAATTAAGTTGTCGTGATCAGTAACATCAAAGCTCCATGTTCTGGCCATGAAATCTGAAATGCAATCACAGGAAATGAAAATAAAAACCAACCCTAAGGAAGAGTAAAGAATTTACTATACTGTACATAGAAGGTTCTGAGAACAGTCTCGGAATACCCGTAATATATTAACCCTGCAAAAATGTTACACAATTTGATGCAATAATTACAAAATTAAAATTTTGCAATGCTTTTACAAAGAGCAAAAGTTAACCAGCATATTTTTAGCTGCTTTTAAATAAATCCGAGAACTGTATAAAAATAATTACCATAGTGTTTTGATGGAATAGTTTTAAACAATTCTATCATCTGCTTATGGTAACCAGCAACGACTGAAAAACGATCTTGAGCGATCATTTTACAAAGACCGGTCACAATAGCAGCAGGTTGACCAGATGAGGATCCTTGATTGTTTGCAACACTGTCATAATTAGTCTTCTGTTTCTTGAAATCTGGACCATTACTAACAGTCTTACCATTCGCTTTCCCAACAGTCACATTTAATGGCTTTAATGATGATGTTTTAACGTTACTTGCTGTAGCAGATGCACTAGGATAGAATGAGTTAGTCGGAACTGAAGAAGAAGGTTTACTTAATGGGGCTGTGGGTACTGCCGAGGCTGTCCCTGAACCGCCTGCACGAGACAGTGCTGCTGCTTTCTTCTCAAGAGCTTGCTTACGCTTCTCTTCTATTCTCTGTAATTGTTCAGCAGTTAATGATGAATTAGATGACATTATGAAATAATTTTTAAGTAAATTAAGAATAAATATCACATGAATTTGCCTAAATCATCACATTTTCATGTTGTCATGTTGACATCTTCATGTAACAGCTGTTTTCTGAAATTTTCCCTGAATTTGGCGCCAAATTGTTTCCGATGTAAACAGAAAACAGCTGTGATTTTGTTATTCGAATCCTAGCGTTAATTGAAATTACCTCTCAATTTACTACTTTTCACCGTGTTCAGCGTGATGTAATCTATAGTAATGATTTTATTTCCTACATTTAACATGATTTAGTTCTCTTAAAAGTTCGCTGGGTCTTCAATATTACGAGTTGCTACAACATGAGGAGGACTAGAAGGTCGGGCCGGTCGCGGGGCTTCGGAGACTCTGGATTTGAAGCATGGGTAAGCATATAGAACTGTCTCATCTGTTCCGTATCTTTCATGGATGTTTAATTATAATTTGATTGCACTTCCTATATAGGGTGGATACATGGAAGCCAAGAAAGCCAAGCTTGCTGACCAGTTCAGTAAAGAGGCAGTCAAGGAAGGGGGTGACAAACAAACCGCAGCGATATTCCAGGACGTCTCAATCTTCGTCAATGGATATACAGGTATAACAACAGTACATGGCACATGTACACTCTCCCCTTACATAGTTATTATTTATTACATCATAGTTATTGAAAAACCGAATTTATAAAATGTTATAACTTACCACTGTAATTCCTAGATCATCCACACCTAGCTGTATTATTGTACAAATATATCCCAAATATTGTAGTATTGTAACTGTCTTCACGCCCTGTATTAAATGCTGTTCACAGTACCCTCTGCTGATGAGCTGAAACGAATCATGATGGTGCACGGTGGCAAGTTCCACCAATACTACAGCTGTGAGAAGACCAAATTCATCATCGCAAGCAACCTTGCAGACTCGAAGGTGAAGCAGCTCAAAGGTCAGCCGAAGGTGGTGAAGCCAGCCTGGATCTCAGACTGCGTGGCTGCGGGGAAACTGCTGGACTACAGACCCTACCTCCTGTACTCAAACCAGTCCAAGTCCCAGCCCAGAATCACCTTCCCAGTCGCTGAGAGCTTCAGTAAGAATGCAACCGAGCCTTCGAGTACAAAAGTGCAAAGTACCAAGCAAGAAAATGTCCAAGTAAAATTAGAACCAGTTAGTAATAAAAACACAGCTGTAAGTAAAAAACCTAGATATATTGAGCTAGAATTAGAAACATCTAAAATCTCTAAGAAAAATCTCAAAAATGAAGAAATAAAAAATGACGAACCATCAGTCTGTAAAGAAATTTTACAACCATGTACTAAGGTTAAAAATATAGAACCTGAGTCAGTTGAAATACACCAGCAAGAAAGTTTAACAACAATTATCCATCATGAGAGACAAGAAAGTGCTGGTGAAATTATTGAAATTTTTGAAACTGATGAGAGCAGTCAAAATTCATCAAATAAATCTGAGAGCAGCCAGAGATATTCACCATTTGAAGAAGAACCATGCAATCCAGATGACAACCTTGCAATAACAGAAACTGAAAGCAGTGGAGCACTGCTGAAAAATACAGAGGCTCCCTCTAAACCAGAAACAGCTCCTAAGATAGAGACATCACGTCAAAAAATGGGACGGGCTGGAGAACCAAACTTTCTATCAGAATTCTACAACCATTCACGTCTTCACCATATCTCTACAATGGGTAGCATGTTCAAAAAATATGTCAGTGACTTAAGAAAAGAACATGATGGGAAATTCCCTGGTAGGTTGGAGCTGGTCAAGTGGAAACAAACACAAAATCAAGACAACAGTTCAACATGGCATATAGGAGACAGTGAAAAAATAATTATGCACATCGATATGGATTGTTTCTTTGTATCTGTTGGTCTTAGAAATCATCCTGAATTACGAGGCTTGCCAGTGGCTGTGACTCATGCCAAGGGAAACCCACCACCGTCTGCTTCTAGACAAGGAACAAATAGAGCGGCAGAATTTGAATTTTATAAACAGAGAATGGAAAATAAATTAGGCAGCAAAAACACCACTTCCAAAGATTCAACAGAAGAAAGTGCCCTAGAGCAAAGACTTAGTCGTATTTCAGGCATTGATGAGACAAGCTCAATGTCGGAAATTGCTTCTTGTAGCTACGAGGCTAGAAAATTAGGATTAAAAAATGGAATGTTTCTGGGATCTGCTTTAAAACTTTGCCCTAATCTTAAAACTATTCCATATGATTTTGAAGGTTATAAAGAAGTATCTTTTACATTATATAACACTGTGGCTAGTTTTACATTAGATGTTGAGGCTGTTAGCTGTGACGAAATGTTTGTGGATTGTACCTCAGTGCTCAGGGAGACACAGACTTCACCTTTTGAATTCGCAACGTTCCTACGTAGTGAAATCAAGGTATGAAATTAAACTTTGTTACCCTAAAGGAAATTCTAATCACTTTACGATTCACAGAAGAAGACTGGTTGTCCAGCATCCACTGGCTTTGGAGGAAACATCCTGTTAGCAAGGCTGGCAACCAAGCGAGCAAAACCAGACGGTCAGTTCCACCTTCTGCCAGCAGAGGTCTCTGACTTCATGCAGGACATTCGAGTAGAGGACTTGCCAGGTAAGTACAGAAAATATTAGGAAAGAATAATTTTGTATCAACTGTGTGACTTATAGACAAGTGCTGCGATTTTTATATAAAAATCTTAATTGTATTGATGTACAGGACACAGGTACTTCATCGTCTGTCTTATTTATATATATTTCCATATTTATTTTATCATACGGATTAATAACTGGTTGAATATTGTGTGATCATATTTTTCACCTCAACATTTAGACTGACCAATTTTTTTAAGCTTATCTTTTGCATCGAAGCCAATATAATTCTTCTTTCAGGCGTTGGTCGCAACCTCGCTTACCGCCTCCGCTCTCAACACATTGCCACCTGCGGCGACCTGCAGCAAGTGTCCCTGGCCCGTCTGCAGTCAGAATTTGGTCAGAAGACTGGGCTGGGTCTGCAGCAACACTGCCGGGGTCAGGACGAGAGAACGCTCGACCTCGAGCACCTGAGGAAGTCTGTGTCTGCGGAGGTCAACTACGGCATTCGGTTCACAAAGCTGGAGGAGGCGAGGGCCTTCATTAAAGAGCTGGCTGGGGAGGTGCAGAGCAGACTGCAAGAGATCAGCAAGAAGGGGCGTTGCGTAACCCTCAAGCTAATGGTGAGAAAATTTCCCTGCATATTTTGTCAATTTTATGCAAGGGCAAACATAATATCCTTATGCCAGTTCTCTCCTAGAAAGCATGGCTCCTTGGTACCTTGATTGTAAGACATGATTTTTGTTGCAGGTGAAGGCCAAGCATGCTCCGACGGAAACTGCCAAGTTCATGGGCCACGGCGTGTGCGACAGCATGTCTCGGTCAACCAGTCTCACCACCGAGACGAGCGACGCAACAGTCATTGCACGGTGGGTCAACAAGTCTTCACAACTATCAATATTAAAACTGCATTAGAGTATATTTTCTGTGCATTACTGTACTTAAAAATCAAAGTTCCATCTGAATTTGTTTGTACTGTACTTAGCGAGAATTACAGAGGAAAATTTGATTTCTCAGATAATTTATATTATTTTTGGCCCAATATCTTCTTAACATTATGCAAATTGTTACCATCTTTGAGTTCTTAATCCAGTTTGTCTCATTTAATTCAGTCATCATCATAACATGTTACGTTATTATATTACATATTACATTAATTTATTGTGACTATGCAATCGTTTTAAAGAAGTATGGTATTGATAACATGAATTTTATTATTTACAGAGAAGCAATGACGTTGCTTGGACACCTGAATATGCCTCCATCTTCTCTTCGTGGCATGGGAATTCAAGTCTCAAAACTTACAGAGAAGGCCAGCGGAGAAAGAAGCTTGAATGAGTTTTTTACCCGTAGCAACAAACCTCTTCAAGTCCAGCCTGGGTTGTCAAACACCGAGACTAGAGACCAAGTGGGCAGTAGTGAGCCAAACAGAGACTTACCTGGCACATCTACAGAAGCCAAGATGGATCAGGCAAAAGAAACAATAGATCAAGAATTTTTAGATGCCTTACCAGAAGATTTAAGAGAAGAGGTCATGCAAAATTATGAGCGCTACAAACAGTATGAGAGTTTGACAGAGGAAACAAGACAGTCGTCTGGAGGATCAATTGGACTCCAAGAGTCTCTTTCAAGTGTCACTTTCTCTCAGGTATGATAATCAAAATCATTGAAATTCCCACTTAACCTTCTTAAACCTTCTTTTGGAACACAAAACTTTTCAGAGCAGGCTTCCTGAAGCACACTGATGTGAATCCTTCACATTATAATAAAAAAAAAAACTGTAAGAAGAAAAAAATATTTAGTTGAGAATTTTTTTCAGTTTTGAGAATTTTAAAACTCCACCCATATTGATCAGTTAAACAGTACAGTAAATCAGTACTGTTGAACCTTCAAGTGATTAACTCAATGTTGTAGGTTGACCCAGGATACCTGAATGCACTACCAGACCATTTGAGGAACGAGTTGATATCGGAACTCCAGCAAAGACAGTCCCCTCAAGTTTCTCCGTCCAAGCAGCAAGGTTAGTTTCAGAAATACGGACACAATGTCAAATTGTTTCATGACATCATTTCAGGTCTTCAGTCTCCCACTAAAACTACTGCTACTTCCCCAAGGAAAGGAAAAAACAGTCCTCGTGGAAAGGGGAAACAAGTTTTACTTAAAGGACAGCAAAGAATTAATGTGCTTTTGAAAAGCCCTTCTAAATCAAAAGAAAATGAACCGGTAAGTTACACCACACTGTTAGTACATAATTTTATTTTATTGTCCCCCATTTAGTTTTGTTTTCACGTGTTTGCTGATAACGATAAAAAAAAAATGCATCTCTTTAGGAAGCTTTATTTTCTTGCTAAAAACTCCAAATTCTTAAACTTCTGTATTAATAAATCCTGTAAATCTTAATTTGATTTTTTTAACAACAAAGTTATGCTTACTGAAACACAAACTACTAGAATTTTCTTTTATTTCAATAATTCTCTCTACAAAATACTGTGTCAACCTATAGCTATAATAACGTGTATTTAAAATGTCATAATTTCATTTTATTCCACAGGTCCCCACTGAGGTCTCGTTGCCCCCCAGGCCTTCACCGCCTCCCCAAGAAGAAGCTGATGAGAGTGTTGGGGTGCTGAGCACACGCCTGCCTGTCGAGGAGGCGATGGTGCTTGTCCGAGAGTGGGTGGACTCCGAGACGTTGCCGCAGCCCATCGACATCGAGTTAATGAGCGACTTTCTGCAGAGACTCGTCACAGCTCGCAGAATTGACAAAGTGGATGCACTGCTAAGGACCATGCACAGGTACATCAGGTTTTCTCTTATATATTGGAGGTGTGGCGCAGTGCGCTTGACTGGGTCTCGTCAGATCACCGAAGTCAAGCAACGCCACGCGTGGTTAGTAGTTGGATGGGTGACCATTTTCAACAAAAACCATGTTTCCCACCCAGGGGTAAAACGTTGCGCTTTTCCACTATGTGGTTCTCCTGGCTTTGGACCATTGCACTTCCGGTTCATTGACAAAAGCTGTAGCGTCCATCCTGGCTGAGGTTTCCACGTTTCCCTCAGCCGCAGGCAAATGCCGGGATGGACTTGCAAGGCCGTGGCCGCCCCCGTTCCAGAAGAGCCCGCGAAACGCTCAAGTTAGGGTTTCGGAAGGTTCGGGGTTTCAAAGTAGTATGTAGTAGTAGTAGTATGTAATTAGTAAATAAAAGTACCCAATAGGGTTTGATTTAAAAATAAAAAATTTATCATTTAATTCAGAGCTAAAAATTTCATACTGCACAACATTATATAACATTATGTAAAGAAAGTGATAATTTCTTGTGGAGATAGAAAACAATTTTGTGAGTTTGTCACAACTTTTTTTATTTAATCTTCTCAGTTAAATATTTCTTTTGCTAATTTAAATGATTTAAACATAAAGCATTTTTAATTTAGATTAATATTTCAATATTATAAGAACTATAGTAATGTATATTATTTAATAATATAAATTAGATTAAATATACTGATGTATATACTGTATTATGATTATTATGTGAAATCTTATATAAGGGTAAGGTAATTAACACACCCAATGTTAAAAAAATCCCACATATGAAAATTATTAAAAAAAAAAAATTTAAATGCTCTCCTCTACATCCCCTATCAGTAGCTAAAATATCAGGTATACAAATTTGAGCTAGTTTTTAAGTTATGAATTTTTAAAGTTGACTAATTTAACACATGAAAGTTCCATTTCTCCATGTTAAATTAGTCAACTTTTAAAATTCATAACTCAAAAACTAGCTTGAATTTGTATACCTGATATTTTAGCTACTGATAGGGGGTGTAGAGGAGAACATTTTAAATTTTTTTCATAATTTTTATTTGTGGATTTTTTTTTTTTTTTTTTTTTTTTTTTTACAATGGGCGTGTTACCTTACCCTTAACTCAGAAAATTAAAGAATTATCCTCTTCTCCAAATGTCACTGCAGAAAGGTGGAGAGCAGAAGAAGTACCAGCTGGGAGGCCGTGTACCACAAGATTGTGTCAGACGTGCAGAAAGAAATGCTGAGAGAGTATGGAGCCAAGCTGAAGGTGGCTCTTACATTCCACTAATAATTCAAAAAATAAAAAAATGTACTAATGTATACTCATACATTAGTACATTTTTTTATTTTTTGAATGTTCTGACCAAAGTTCTGTGTAGTTTTCTGTCTTCATCTTCAAATTTACAAAACTGCAGGACTCAGTTTATTATTATTATTATTATTGTTTTTGTTTTTTTATATACTGTATATTATATAAATTTTACCAAGCTGGCCGGTGTGTGAATGCAGTACCTGTTTAAGGTAGAGATAATACGGATCAGCTGGCCCAATGCTAAAAAAATCCCATTCATAAAAATTATGAAAAAAATTTAAAATGTTCTCCTCTACATCCCCTATCAGTAGGTAAAATATCAGGTATACAAAAACGAGCTAGTTTTCGAGTTATTAATTAGTCAACTTCAAAAATTAATAACTCGAAAACTAGCTCGTTTTTGTATACCTGATATTTTACCTACTGATAGGGGATGTAGAGGAGAACATTTTAAATTTTTTTCATAATTTTTATGAATGGGATTTTTTTAGCATTGGGCCAGCTGATCCGTATTATCTCTACCTTAATATAATGTGGCTATATATTATGAAATTTAATTATGAAATGTATAATATGCATGTTTTTTTTTTTTTTTGTTTTTTTTTGTTTGTTTTTTTAATTTTTTAAAAAAAATGCTTTGTCCAATTAAATTTTCTTTACATATTTTTTATTTTATTGTTTTCTTATTGTCATTCTTTTTTATTGCTCAGTTTACTATAATGAAATGTTTAGACTTTATAATGTTCAGTATTATCAATCATACTTTTAAATAATGCAGTACTTTGTCAGTACTGTTGTGTTACATAATTATAAATTTTTAATGAACAGACCATAGAGCATTGCACATATATTGCTGCCATTGAGCTCTATACAAGGCTAGAGGGATAATGCCCTATACTTCTCAATGTTAAACTGTGCGCACGGTCCGGCGGGAGGAAGTGGGTGGGAGATTGCGCTTTCGTCACACATTCCAACGTATTCTCCTCAGAATTGCCAACTGCAGTGTAACTTTTAATACTTATTTTATAAGGAAACTTTCTTAGGTTGGTCAACCAGGCATTCGATAGCACCGACCACCACCCACTTTCCTCCCAGACGCCGTGCGCGCCTAAAACAGCTGATTAGCCCTCTAGCCTTGTATAGAGCTCAATGATTGCTGCGTATATAATTGTAAAGAAACAAATGGATTTATAAATAAAAAAAAAATATTTAACACAGAAAACTATTTATAATAGCAGAAGGATAATATATAATGTTCAGTCCTGTCTCTTTTATATAATTATGTTAATTTAAGCGAATGACTAGCGATCAAACAAGCCATTTTAATATAACATAATTAAGGGACATAAGATAACACGAACAATCGATTGTTGGTAGTCCCATTTGATTAAGGGTAAGATAACACGAACAATCGATTGTTGTTAGTCCCATTTTATTAACATGTAAACCTTAGCAACCTCATAATGATTCTGAATTTTTTTTGAGAGACAGTTCTTGGCATTAAAAAAATATGGAGAAAATTTCAAAACAATCGGACGATCCAATTTTTTTAAATTAATTTTTTAGTTTCGGTCTCCATGGGAAAGCCCTATACTGAAAATTCAAAAAATTCATTTAAAAAAATTGGATCGTCCGATTGTTTTGAAATTTTCTCCATATTTTTTTAATGCCAAGAACTGTCTCTCAAAAAAAATTCAGAATCATTATGAGATTGCTAAGGTTTACATGTTAATCAAATGGGACTAACAACAATCGATTGTTCGTGTTATCTTACCCTTAACATGTAAACCTTAGCAACCTCATAATGATTTTGATTTTTTTTTGAGACAGTTCTTGGCACCAAAAAAATATGGAAAAAATTTCAAAACAATCGGACAATTCAATTTTTTTAAATTAATTTCTTAGTTTAGGTCTCCATGGGAAAGCCCTATACTGAAAATTAAAAAAATTGGATCGTCCGAATGTTTTGAAATTTTTTTCCACATTTTTTTGGTGCTAAGAACTGTCTCTCAAAAAAAATTCAGAATTATTATGAGGTTGCTAAGGTTTACATGTTAATCAAATGGGACTATCAACAATCGATTGTTTGTGTTATCTTACCCAAGGGTAAGGTAAAGCGCCCAATGTTAAAAAAATTCCACACATGAAACATACATGTATGTATCTTAAGGGTAAGGTAACGCCACCAATGTTAAAAAAAATCCCTCTCACAAAAATTCTGAAAAAAATTTAAAATGTTCTCCTCTACACCCCCCTATCAGTAGCTAAAGTATCAGGTTTACAAATACGATCTAGTTTTTGAGTTATGAATTTTTAAAGTTGACCAATTTTAACATGGGAGTTTCATTTCTCCATGTTAAAGTAGTCAACTTTAAAATTTTATAACTCAAAAACTAGATCGTATTTGTATACCTGATATTTTAGGTACTGATAGGGGGTATAGAGGAGAACATTTTAAATTTTTTTCAGAATTTTTGTGAGAGGGATTTTTTTTAACATTGGTGGCGTTACCTTACCCTTAAAGTTTTCTCATCTACTGTACATCCCCTATCAGTAGATAAAATATCAGGATACATATTCGAGCTAGTTTTTGAGTGAATAATTTTTAAAATTAACTAATTTAACATGGAGAACTGGAACTTCCATCCTAAATTAGCCAACTTTAAAAATTAATATGTATAACTCACAAACTAGCTTGAATTTGTATACCTGATACTTTAGCTACTGATAGGGGATGCAGAGAAGAGAACATTTAATTAAGGGTAAGGTAACGCCACCAATGTTAAAAAAAAATCCCTCACACAAAAATTCTGAAAAAAATTTAAAATGTTCTCCTCTACACCCCCTATATATCAGTAGCTAAACTATCAGGTATACAAATACGATCTAGTTTTTGAGTTATGAATTTTTAAAGTTGGCTAATTTAACATGGAGAAATGGAATTCCCATGTTAAATTAGTCAACTTTAAAAATTCATAACTCAAAAACTAGATCGTATTTGTATACGTAACCTGATATTTTAACTACTGATAGGGGATGTAGAGGAGAACATTTTAATTTTTTTTCAGAATTTTTGTGTGAGGGACATTTTTTAACATTGGTGGCGTTACCTTACCCTTAAGATAAGTTTCACAATTTTCATGTGTGGTATTTTTTTTAACATTGGGCGTGTTACATTCCCTTAAAAGACAAACCATCAATATTAATCTATCTATTCAGTTCTTAAAAAAATACAAAAATAATAAAAATAAATAAAACTATTTTGCTAATATTTAGAAATAAAAGAAGATATAATGTGACCACAATGAATTTATTAGTTGACAGAAAAAAGTTACAAAAACATTTTGAACTGCAAATATAGGCCATTAAATTGTGTTAAATCTAAATGGGAGAATTACAATTGTAAATCTGACACAAGCCTACCCTCACCGCAGACTTGAAGGTGAGAACTGCCAGAGACCAAACTCTTTTTAACTTAATTATAATAGTAAACTGACAGTCGACAGTACAGCAAGACAACTTTTTTTAGGCTTTCAGAAGAAAGCTACTACTATAAAAAAAACTGCATTTATTGATAAATGCTTTACAATATAGTTTTGATTTACTAAATATTTTCTAAAATCTTAATAATTAAATAGGTCAAGTAGTATGCAAAACAATATAAACTTCATACAAGACCCATAATTATATTAACTATTTTTTTTTTTCTATTGAATTTTAATAAAATAAGTTATTCATATATGTATTCACATTAAATTTAAATCTTAAAAAAATACTGGTGAGTTGATAAGTTAGCAAAATTTGTTATATGCTAAATATTTTAAACTTAAGTTTTAAAACAAACATCTCATCACCTGAAGAAACACATATTATGAGAACCCTAAGTTTTGCATTTGATTTAAGTTCACATAAAAATTATTTAAAAATTCATGCATATTTTTTTTTAAGACATTATATGGCCCGAAAAAATATCAATGAAATATACAGTATACTTCATTTACCTAAGTCTAGTAAAATATATAAGTACCCTAAGAAAATTGATACAGAAAAAAAAATATCAACATGTTTTGAATTGTTACTAACTTTTTTTACAGTCTCCTCAGAATAAGTTTGTCGTAAGTGACAGGTGATACAAATGTAGACTGAATATAAAAACAAACATAAGGTCTATAACTGCAGCAATGGTGCTTACAACAAACACATTATGAAAGACTATTTATCAAGTTCAATTCTTTTTTTCCCACTCTTTACAGAATAGAACATATATAAATCATCAATTTCCCCAGGCCCTGAAGATGCGAGTGTGTAAAAAATGTAAAGTGAACAGAGTCTAGACATATCAAGTCTCCACAACTGAACAGTATTGAGATTTAACATTTGGAGCGGAAAGGAGAAATTACAAGGCAAAGTGATCAAACAACAGTTAAACAAAAGTACTTCTGAAAAAGAAAAAAACATTTTTTGTATAACAATCAAAGAATTATTGTATGTTACAAGAACACTTGTTTTTATAATAATCTCCGTCTCCTTCAATCAAGATAATTAATATGAAGGTATGTAGTTGTTCAATTTAAATCTATAGATACAGCATGGTGAAATGAAAATAGAAAAGTTGTTAAAAAGACTTTTCTTTTTTCTACATAGAATTGATAAAAAAAAAATATATAACACTGGACTTATTTTGTACCATGCTTTCTCTCTTTTTTAAGATCCTTATGGAGGCTTAGTGACATTTAATGTGTTGTTTATTTTCATGGAGGTTAGAAGGCATTGTAGTTGTTTCCTCCCATCTGGTTGCCATAGCCCATGTTGTTGGCCATGCCGCCCTGGAACCCTCCTCGGAAGTTGTTGCCCATGCCTGCACATCATCACAAAAATTGGTGTCATTTATACAAGATATTTGAACTTGCAATATCTTTGCCACAAAATTCATCAATAAAATCTGGTGGCAAATGATAAACAGTTTAATATAATTACATCACACTAAAAAATAAATGCTCTTTTGTTTGTTTTTAACAGCTATTTTATTTTCCCATAAGCTTCTATATAAATGTAGCTGATTGAAAAAACAAATAAAAAGCAGGCTACAGCTAAATACCAAAAGTGTTTGACTGAATATAATTAAACTTCATTTTTAAAATATACTAGCTATATTAAATTAACCAATTTTTCAGAGTAACACAATAAATCAAAGGTTTAGAATGACTGCAAGACTTTTAAACACTTTCTATGGATAAAGTTTCAATTTTAAACAAATTAAACCATGATAAGAATTAAACTTCTCCTGCCAACTGATGAAGTATCTAGACAATGCAAAACATCTTTTTAAAATGTAAGTATTTTTTTTAATTAAACTGTATCACAAGATTTTCTCCTGCTGTGATTCATTGCTGATTTGTTTATACCTATTATTTCCTTTTAAATATATATGGGTGAAGTTTGACATAAAATTTCAATTCACCTCCTCAAACTAAACACTTGTCAAGTAAAACTAAAGAACCAAGATGCTCACCTCCCCCTCCGCCACCCCCTCCGTAGCCCCCTGCGAAGCCAGCCCCGATGTTGTTGCCAAAGTTGCCGCCCTGGTTGCCACCCATGCCCCCAGCTCCTCCACCGCCCCCTGGTGTGGAGTTGAGGAACAGCTCAATGTAGCGGTGCTGCATATGTGCCTTGTCCTGCAAGCAAATGGAAATAAACAAAAATATGAATCTCTATACCTAAAACTTGGGAGTTGGAGGAGGGAGGAGGGGCAAATACAATATAGTACTAGATTTTAATTCAATTAAAAACACATTTATACATAAAACTGCTTGTAAAAAATTAAAGATGAATAAATAAATAAATAAATAAATAAATAAATAAATAAATAAATAAATAAATAAATAAATAAATACTGAAACGACAGGATAATTGCATCCTAACAATTCGAACAATACTATATTTTTGGAGGACAGAACTCGTGAAAGCCCAAGTGACGCACCTTGTTCATCGCCTTGACGGCATCTTCATGTGTTGCAAACTCTACATCTGACTCCCCGGATGCTCTGCCAGAATTGTCGTGGATCAAACGAATGTTGATTGGATTGATAGGTCTGAAAAACTTTACGTACAAACAAATTAGTTACTCTAGACATTTACAGAGAAGATTGGGGGGGTGTTTTTTTTTTTTTTTTTTTTTTTTCTACCTCTGCGATGTCAGATTCGGAGGCTCGGAAGGGAAGTCCCCTCATGTGGACACAGTGGCCCCCTTCGTTTTGCCACATTCCCCCTCCTCCTCCTCCTCCCGCGCCTGCTCCGCCTCCCCTTCCTCCCGCGAAGCCGCCAGCTTTCAGCGCTCCCCCGCCTCCGCCTCTGCCTCCCCGGGGACCTCCGCCCCCCCACGAGTTGTCATTGTAGCCCCAGCCATCCTCATAATCCCCATACCCTGTAGGCCACAACAACATACGTTAAGCCCTGTTTGGAGAAAAATTAATACCAATGCTGTTCCCATAAAATGTTCAACGTACATCCAAGCTGTTTAAATTTAGCCTGGCTCTTGTTTATATTTTAGCAGTATTGAAAAGAAATATGTAAATTTTTTCTAGTAATTTTTATATTGTATTTAATTTTTATTATATATTTACCTTATATATTTTACAGTCTTAATCATGGGAAAAATCTTGCATTACTAGAAATAAATACAGGAAAGTAAAGTTGCTTGAATGTATGGTATTTTGGTATTTATTGAAAATTTGCAAATGCTTTTTTTTTTTAATCTAATTATCTTGCAAATTCAACACGAATCTTTGAAACTTTTCCTGCTTTCCCATTAGCTCACTTGAACATTTCACTAACATAGCATTGATATTAAAAAAAATCAATAAAAAATAAAAGATGATCCTGAGTGCAGACCCACCCTTGAAGCTGCGTCCCCCTCTGCCCACGCCATAACGGTTCATCCCCCCGTAGCGGTCCCCGCGGTCGTAGGGCGCAGGACGCTGGGAGAACCCCATGGGCCGCATCTTGGGACCCAACGCAGCTCGCACTTCTGACAAGCTACTGCGGAATATCTCTATGTATCTGTAAACGTCACAGAGCTTAGCTTAGAGAGAGAGAGAGAGAGATAATGATAATTAAGGTAGAGATAATACGGATCAGCTGGCCCAATGCTAAAAAAATCCCATTCATAAAAATTATGAAAAAAATTTAAAATGTTCTCCTCTACATCCCCTATCAGTAGGTAAAATATCAGGCATACAAAAACGAGCTAGTTTTCGAGTAATTAATTTTTAAAGTTCTCTAATTTAACATGGAGAAATGGAACTTCCATGTTAAATTAGTCAACTTTAAAAATTAATAACTCGAAAACTAGCACGTTTTTGTGTACCTGATATTTTACCTACTGATAGGGGATGTAAAGGAGAACATTTTATTTTTTTTTTTCATAATTTTTATGAATGGGATTTTTTTAACATTGGGCCAGCTGATCCGTATTACCTCTACCTTAATATGTAACCATAGTAGAGACATTTAATGTATTGATTTTAATTGAAATTTTAAATCTCAGTTTTACTAAGATTTTTAATTTTATCACAGTCAATGAAATTATTCTTTTTCAAGGTAATATTTAACCCAGAAAATTATGTCAGTAACATGAAAATTTCAAAATTATTCTTTCTGTTTATCACAATCTAAACTTCTACTATAATCACAAATCTTATATTATGTTTAATTCTTAAAAATTATCAACTTTAAAAAAAGTCTAGTATATATGCCCCTGAGCTAAACTCTGGAGCCCATAATAACATTTTTACACTTAAAATATAGCATGATTTTTTTAAAAAAAAGAGAGATATCAGACAAATAATAACTACTAAAAAAAATTATCATTTAATTAACCATATTACGTCAATAAATGACTTGTATTTAAAGTAGCTAGTAGTCTGAAACACAACCATTACAGTCCCAGTTACATACTAAAAATAATAGAAAGTAGGTAAACCCACGTACGTTGGTCCACCCATATCCCCCACCTGTGTCCTATTTTCTCCTTGTGCTTCAGCAGAGCCTTCTCTGCCACCTCCTTGTTAACAAACTGAACGTACGCTTCCCCCGTACTTCTTCCCTGGAAGTCAGTCGGAAGGGAAATCCCGTTGGGCACTATCTCCATCCCTACCCAATCAACCAAAACTTATCAACACAACTATGAAGAACCACATTGTTCGCAACATTGTTCTTGGGGGAATGCTAATTTTTTCTTCTAATATAAAGACAGTCACAACATCAAAAGCAATATTTGTTTTATTTCAACAGCATTTAGCTTTTATTTTTATTTTTTTTTTTTTTTTTTGTATTGCTGTGATAAAGCATATAATATAGAGAGGGGGGATACACAAGTAAATAAAAAAAAAAAATAAGCATTTATATCTCCTGTTATAAAGAGGAATTAAAATGAATAAATCTTGATCATGGCTAAAATTCATGCATAATTTTTTAAGAGAGATGACATTACAGCCTAAAAAATGATTTTGCTAAAAGCACTATGAGTATTTGATGCAATTATACAAGTATAGACATGCAACACAGGTTCTATAAAAGCAATCAAAACCTCGGTACTTGAGCAAATACATTCCAAGACTATGAAACAAAAGATAGTAAGAAGATGCATAGCTCTTATGGCTAGGGTCTAGGCCAAACAGAATGAGATAATGATAAGAATGGTTTTCAATATTTTAGTGTCAAGTGTGAGAAGTATCACACTAAAATCGCCCTTTCAAGTCAAAACTCTATCAACTTTATTTGAAACCTGAAAGAGAGTGATATCTGTGGCAAGTATAGCAGACTATCAAAATCACACATCCATTGAGAAAAATGCATCATCTGTCAAAACTATATCACGATATTATTTTGACTAGTCTGGTCATAACAATTTTGCATCTTCTTAGCTGTGAAGGATTAGAATATTATGTTTTAAAATCACTAGTCGAACCCACCTGAGAAGAACTGGGCAATCTCTTCCTTAGAGCAGCCGAAGGGAAGTCCTCGCAGACGCACGCAGCCGTCGTCCATGGCATTCTCAAGGTTCAGTCCGCTACGTTTCACCACCCAGTCCATTTCAGATCTCTTTGCCTTGAACACTGAGCTAACACAGTCAGTCATCGTAAACAAGAACATTTCTTCGACTCACAATGTACATCGTGAGGTGTTGACTTGAGTACTTGAACCTTATGTACATGTACATAACGCCCATATTTGAACTTCTGGAGCTTACATTCCGAGGAGACAACTTTTAGATGAATTATATTTATCTCGCTGACATTTTTATTTTCTATACAAGCAAAGTTTTGTAATTTAGTACATCCAAATTTCAGAAACTCTGTGTTTATGAGACTCGTCTCACCTTCTATGTATCTGTGGCCCATGTGTTCCTTGTCTTTTTTCAACGCCTTCTCAATGTCCTCGTCGCTCTCCATTTCAATGTAAGCCTCTCCGCTGGGACGACCTTCCCGCGACATTGTCATCTGAATTCCTAACTTCCCATTCTTGATGTTGCAATCACCTGAACAACAAAATTATGACCATACGTTAATACTAAATCAAATAATTATTCAAATTTTTAGCCCAAAAGCAAGACACAATATTCTTGCAACAGATTCTTTTGACTAAAGATCCAAAAACATTATCAAATATTAAAGAAATTTTTTTTTTTACTTACATTCACCAAAAAATTTTAGTATTTCATCGACAGTCGTAGACCATGGTAGGCCTCGAACTTTAACAACAAAACATTCTTCTTCGTTTTCCCCCGCCGACATGATCTCCTGTAAACGGAAACTCATTTAGTCTTCAAAACAGCATTGTCATTAAAATGTAGAATTGCTTTCTATTAATGTTCCTGCTAGACAACCATGATAATTATTGTTATTTCATTATAAGAAAAAAAAAAAAAAAAAAGCAACTGAAATCACCTACCTCAAGCCATTTTTGAATCAAAGAAAAGTTAATTAAGTTTAAATCTTTTAAAAAGCTATCAACCTACAGTGATTGCATATGATATGTCCAGGCATTAATCCAGACCAAAATTTTTGGGGTTGCTGGCCTCATAAGGCCAATGTTAATAAAACAAAATTTAAAATGAAGGAAATTGCCAAAGTTAAATTTAAATTTTCGAGGAGGGTGGAGAGCTCAGCCCCCCCCCCCCTAATTTTGCTTGGATATGTCTAATTCTGTAACCCAGGAAACCTAATTAGTGTCTTGTTGTTTACATTGTATCAGTAACAATGTGTTTGAAGTCACCCATGAGAATACAAGCACCACATGCAAATCTTTTGCATTTTCAATCAAGAAGCTAACAGAAATCTCTAGATATTTATTAATATGCATACGGTGTGAAATATGCATACCTACATGGGTATGCTATGGGGGTGATCTCATGTTTTTTCAAGTGAGAGTTTACGTCCAGAAACAGTTTGTTTCCATAAAAGGAAGTGATGTATGCATACATACCGGTATCATGTTTACAGCAGACATGAAATTTGCAGAAGATATACAGCCATATCCATACAGCAGTTTCTGGTTGAGATTCGGTTTAGAAAAACATCCAAATTACCAGCAAATTACTACAAGCGGCCAGAAGTAAACTCTCACTTGAAAGACTACCGGTATGCCTGTTGCCCGCCTATTATTCATTTAATTCAAGCCTTAATCCCCTGGAAATAATGTGTTTCCTAAATGAAAGTGACGTATGATATGCATACATGGTGTTCAAGTAGAACCCTCCTTCCGCGGAAGATGGACCTGTTTCTAGTTGTGATTCGGTTTGCATTGATATCTCATATGCATACCGGTACTCTAAAATTGCTATGGAGCACTAGAGCTCCGTAGAAAAATCAAGTCCTACAATATGCCATACTATATAAAGGTGTTTTCACATATTCGAAAATCGTTATGGAGTTCCGTAGCAATGCCGTAAGCCTTTCACATATTCTCGTTCGTTTGCGGCAGCTGCGGCGGAAAATCATGTGAATGCCGTAGAACGCCGCAGCAGCAGATCGCGATCTCTATGGCGTAATCAACAACATTTGCTACGGTGTAGCTACAGTAAAACAAGCCTTAGATTACGCCTGAGATCACAGACTAGACGTCGTCAAGGCGTAGTAATCTTCATTAAAAATGTCCCACAACAAGGTTATTTTAAACTATGGAATTTTTTAAAAATATTGCATGCTTCTATAATATGTATAACCATTAACCATTAGCGCAAGCTAAAATAAAGAGTATTCAATTTGATTTCAAAATCGCGTCGCCACCACTTCGACCATCTTGCACCTCTTCCAGACGGAAAGCCTGGGCCGTTTTTTTACCAAGTGACAACACGTCCACACCAAAAATGCTCATAACTTGAAAAAGAGTGGAACAATTAATAAAAAAAAATCACCCTTATGCATTTAATAGTAACATTTGGGATTTATTACATCTTCTGGAGGCGTATATAGACGTATATTCCGATCTGTCTTTTATTTTGAATCGTGATCGTTTTACAAAGTGACGTCACAAAAAAAAAACATGGCAGCATGGCCAGCATTCCTTTTATGTTTTGGTTTTAAAGTTGGTTTGGTTATAAACTTTCAAGTTTCAAGAAGGCAACATGTACAATATCTACAGTGTAAAAGGTTTGACAATACAATTAAGGCAAATTTTGGCCCAAAATTTTTGGTTCATACTGCAATTTGAATCGAGCGCTAATCTTGGAAAAATGAAGGCGAGAATGCAAAACGGTACTATTTTATTTTTGTTTATGTCCGCAGGCGTAAACAAAGGTTTGTGATACTGTACTGTGTGTTTCCGTAGCGATTTTCGAATATGTGAAAGCAACTTAATGCATAAAATATATGTATACCTGTATGCATAGATTGTATGGGCATAGTTTTATTTTTCTACAGAGCTCCATAGCAATTTTTTTTTCTTTTTTCTTTTTTACAAGGATACACCCCTAAGAGCTTACAGCTCGCGGCGGGGTACTGGGTAGGGATAAGGTAGGGAACGGATAGTGGCCACGGCCTGCATGCTACGCGTCCCAGCATTCGCTGAAGTGAGACTGAGGGAACCGTGGAAAACCTCAGTCAGGACAGACACCTCTACTTTTTCTCAATGGACCAAAGCGATGTCCAAAGCCTGGGGAACCACACACAAGTGCATCACAGCACTGGGTGGAAAGAGAGATAAATTTACCCCAGGGAGGGAGCAGCGTATTTTTTACTTGAAATGGTCACCCATCCGACGTAGCCTGACTTCGGTGATCCAACGAGAACCGGTCAATGCACTGCGCCACGCTCAACCTCTAAAAAGTGCATGTATGCATGCTGCAATAACTGAATGCATGTATTTAGACCTCTGCATAGCGATATATGATAATTATGTATGCATATGTGGGCATATTTAATGATATTGCATTGTATGCATACAAATATGCATAATGCTACTTTGGTAGTCAAAGATTCTTGAGACATGAAGTTATACAATTATTAGCTGCCGTTCCTGAATACATACAGGAAAAAAACATAGTATCAAAACACTTTTTTGTATGCATACATACAAAAGTACATATAGTACTAATATTGAGTTAATTAAATATGTAATCAGCCATTTTACATTGTAAAAGCGGCGGCGGGCGGCCAAACAGAAAAGGGCAGCCAGATCACAGGCCAGATTTTGAAATGGTGATATTTACCTGATTTCCCAATAAAGGTGGAGGAAAAATGGTGGAAACTGGAGATAAAAACTTGGTTAAGAATTAAGTAGCAAATACTTATCAAAAACACGGATAATACGATACAATTTGTTTGAAAACGTACGAAATCGTACGTTTTTCAATACGTTTTCCGTCGGCTTGCTACAAACCGGAAGTACGGAAGTAGTCAAGTAGAGAACCACCTAACAAAAATTTACGATGGATTTTAGAGAATGAAGAATGATATTTTAATTAATTAAAATATCAAAACAAACAGAAAAAATATAGTTCAAATTACGATGAAAATAATTTCCTTTTTTTTTAGTTTTTTTTAAAATCCAATTATTTTTTAGCGTTAGCCGATCATTTCGTTCATTTCCGGCTTTAAATGGCGGTACACTTATGAACTTTACCAGGAGTAGAAGACGGCCCTGTTATGATAAATTATATAATTTAATGTTAATTTACCATTTACCAGCATTGAAGAACCTCCAAATATTTCAAAAAAAAATATATTTCAAAATAATATTTAATTTTGGTCCAGCCAAATTAATATACAGCTATGGTTTCTGTCCGTTTCTCCACTTTGATTTTGTTACTCTCATCACGTCTCTGCATGATCATCTCAATATAATTATACAAATAGAGACCAGAGACCATCGAATGTACAGAGAATATCCAGATCCATCAGCTAGAGACCTAATATATAATTATACTGCTGTATATGTTTCCGCGCGGTCTTTTTTTTTATTATTTATTTATTTATTTTACAAGGATACACCCCTTATAATTAAGAGAAGAGCTTATATACATCTCGCGGCGCGCGGGGTAATTATGTAATGGGTATAAGGGATAATGGGGTACTGACCGGTATTTGAGTTAGAAGTTAGAAGAACGAGCCCTATTAGAGCATTCTACGACAATTTGCTGATTTTATATGAATTTTTAAAACTTTTTTTGATGACGTCATAGCATTGAATCTTAAATGGGAAAATGCATCAGTTAACATTGCTAAAATGAAAAATTATTGAGGTAGGAATTTGAAACCTTCATTATCGTGATTCTAGCGCCTAAAAACCTTGCAAATTAAGGTTTGGTTACATTTCAATATGAAGTATGGATTTTGGCAATGTTAACTGATCTATTTTCCCATTTAAGATTCAATGCTATGACGTCATTTTTGAGAGGTTTCAAAAATTTATATAAAATCAGGAAATGGTCGTAGAATGCTGTAATAGGGCTTGTTCTTCATGAAATTCTCGTGCCTTTTGAAATGTTGACAAAAACATAAAACTTTTTTTTTTTTTGGTCAGTACCCCATTAAGCTAGCTAGGGAACGGATGGCGGCCACAGCCTAGCTGCATGTTACACGTACGTGTCCCAGCATTTGCCGAGGTGAGACTGAGGGAACCGTGAAAAACCTCAGTCGATCAGGACGGACACCTCTATAACTTTTTATCAATATGGATCAATTAATCCTGGCAGTGCATCCCTGCATTCCTGCATATAATATATGGCCTACCCATTACCCCTATATGCTGGCCATATGCATGCATGTAGAAAGTTTTTTTTTTTGACATCATGCGCACGCTGGCCATAAAATTTAAATTTAATATAATTTAATATTTACAAATATATTTTATTATATATGTACTATAATTATATATTAAAATATTATACAGTGTATATATCATAATCTCATATTTATAAATATATTGTCTTTGATCAACACGCGTCTATCGCCTGGGCGCATTTCTGGTATATATGTACTATTATATTTATCTTCTGCGTGCTATAGATTTTATTTATCAGCCCATGCATGTACTGTATATAATATAATGTTCTAAATGTTCTATTTTTGAGCTTAATCATTATTGTTTATCATAAATTTTTAGTATATAAATCATAGTCTGCATGTAAGTTGTTCAAACAAAATATGTAATATTAATGTAAGCAATTGGTCAGGGGTCAGAAAAGGCATTATTGCCTTACCCTCGCCATGTAAGTCGAATAAATAAATAAATAAATAAATAAATAAATAAATAAATAAATAAATAAATAAATAAATAAATAAATAAATAAATAAATAAATAAATAAATAAATAAATAAATAAATAAATAAATAAATAAATAAATAAATAAATATATATATATATATATATATATATATATATATATATATATATATATATATATATATATATATATATATATATATATATATATATATATATATATATATATATATATATATATATATATATATATATATATATATATATATATTATATATGTATATAGCTATATTATAACTATATCATAAGACACAAAATTCAGTCATTATAAATATAATAACTTTTAATTTTAATTAGTATAATAAGTTGATCTATTAATAACTAATAATGTAGTACTTTATGTTACCTTCTTTTTGAATAATGCTAAAATTTTATATATTATATTAACTTTTATATATTGTGTATTATACAATTTTATATGAAGTAAAAAATTAACTACACCAAAATATCAACATAATTATAATAGTCAATTTTAATTTCTGTCTTGAAAGGATTAATATAATTATTGCCATTGCTCAATATTTTTTTTTTTATGAAATTTCATTACAAAAACTGAAAATATTTTTATTCCATATAATAAAGAACAAAATAACTTATGCTCACGCTCATGTAAAAAAAAGCGCAAAAATCAGTATTCTATAGTTTTTTTAATCCATCATGCATGTAAAAAAGAATTTGGCTAAAAAGCCACAGCGGTCTCCACGAAAATTAAATTTAGTTCTTGATTCATGCATGCAGGAAGCTTGTCTATGCATTTTCAAATCGAGTGATTCATTTCACCATCTAGCTGTAGGTATGGATGTTGGGGATCGATTAGGCGGGATGGAACTATAAGAGGGGAAAAAATAATTTATAAATTTATTGAGATTACAAATACGAGCTTTTCACTTATTTAAATATTTTTTATTAAATATAGCTTAAAATTTTTATACTGATGATCATAAATCATAATATATATTATTATTACTATAACTACACTACTTAATACAAAGCAAGTGAAAATATTATTCAGACTTTAAAATTTCTGATTGATTTGCCGGCCACTGAGCTAATTTAGTAAAAAACATTAATTTAAAAATCACTCTGCTTTTGATTTCAAAAATATTTTCAATTTAAAATAAGAGTTTTTGAATGCATAGTTTTTTAATATATGATAAATACAACCGTGTCCATAATGATTGCATCTTCAGCGTCGAATTACATTAATATTAGCCAGGGTCATTTTCTTTAATTAAGAGTGCATAAGCAGCAAATATTACAGAGGAATCACAAGTTACCAAAAATCAAGCATATACAAATTTGTATATAATAACAGTCATAATTTTAAACTATAACAATTTATTTTAAATGAAAATATTTTCTTTCAAATTTTTTTAAGTTACATAACTCTGGAAATTCTAAAATGAAAAATGAAATTATTTTTTGTCTTATTCTATTCAAGCACGATCCCATTCCCTCCCCCCACACTAAAATTTTTTTGCATGGTAAGTTCACTAATTTTCCTCGCTATTTTCGTTTTGTTTTATTAACATCGACTTATTCTTCTCTACCTCCCAATTTGTTATACTTCTTCGGCCTCGTCTGGCTCTAATCATGTATAAAATAATTTCAGTTATCCATCCGTTATAATAGAGTATTGACCTCAATTTTTTTTATTGCAGAAATGGATAGAGGGTGCAAAGTTATGCTACCCTGATTTTTTTCAGATTTTTTACAGCCAGGGAACTATTTTTAAAAAATTATTGAAAGTTCTTTTTGTGACGTCACGAGACGCCGCTCCTTAAGAAAAGGATAGGACTTGCCGCCGCATGACGTCACAAAAGAGACTTTTAATAATTTTTTAAAAATAGTTCCCGGGCTCTAAAAAATCTGAAAAAAATCAGGGTGGCATAACTTTTCACCCTCTATCCATTTTTGCAATAAAAAAAATTGAGGTCAATACTCCATTGTGTTGAGGGCTCAGTTATATTGCACGGGCAGAGGTACATCGGCGTCTCGGGGCGGCGAGGGAGGTTTCTTGGGGACGCACTTGGGCAGCGGCTGCGGGCACGGAGCGATAAGACAGAAGCGTGTCTCTTGCTCGCACTCCTGGTGTTGCGTGCATGTCAGCGTGGAGCAGTTGCGAGCCACGCCGTGGTCCCCACACTGCTCACTCGTGCCACCTGGAGAAAAAAAAATCACACCAAGTTATTACTGAACATCATTTTTTTTTTTTTTTAAGGGTAGGAGCTTGGAGCTCGAGGCAGGTAATTGGTATAGGGATAAGGGAGGTAAAAGTTGATGGCCACGACCTGTTATGCGTCCCAGCATTCACTGAGGTGATACTGAGGGAACCGTTGTAAAACCTCAATCAGGACGGACTTTTTATTAATGAACCAAAGTGATATCCAAAGCCTAGAGGGGACGTATAACGTGGAGGGTATCACTGGACTGATAAACTGAAAGAACTTTATTAACTATGTATGATGTATGTTGACTTGTCATTTTGTAATATTAATAAAATTTTGAAATTTAATTTGATGGAAAGCGAGTAAGCGAGATGAATTTACCCCAGGGAGCCTAGGGAGCAACGTAATTTTTACTTGATATTACTTGAAATGGTCACCCATCCAAGTAATAATCACGCTCGACGTTGCTTGACTTCGGTGATCTACCCATGATTACCAGCGCGTCTTGAAATTAGACAACTTTTTTAGCATCAAAATCGAAAATTTAACTAATGCCCCTGCTGCGTATGCAACCCTCTTCATTTAGATGCTAAACAAGTTGCATAAATTCAGGATGAAATTATAATCGCGTAATTATCATGCAGCAAATAGCATGAGATAGATGCTTCATATTTGTTTTAGTGTACCTGGGAGGGTATATTCGTAGTTTATATCCTTCAAATTAATATTAATAATTTTAATAAATAATTTATGCGTTGCTGAGAGTAAATATTTTTTTTCCGAATTATTTAAATTTAAAATGATTTTATGTTTATTACGACTGGTATAAGTGGTATATATGATCCAATAGGGTTTGATTAAAAATTAAAATATATATATATATATGATCCGTTAGACTGGACTGATATTTTTTATGGTTACAAGTATAATATAAATTAACAAAATTAAATTTTATCAAGGATTTTATTCTGGAGTTTCTTAAATGCAATGCACTGTAGTAAATAAAATATTATTTTTGAGTTAAGGTGCTTTCACATATTCAAAAATCGCTACGGAAACGCTCCGTAGCTACTCCGTAGCAAATGTGTTGATTTTGCTGCGGCGCACCGTAGCTGTTCCGTAGCACCTCGCGGCACGTTCTACGGAACTCCGTAGCAAAATCAAGATGAGTTTGATTTTGCTGCGGCATTCACATGATTTTCCGCCGCAACTGCCGCAGACGAACAAGAATATGTGAAAGGCTTACGGCATTGCTACGGAACTCCGTAGCGATTTTCGAATATGTGAAAGCACCTTAATACAGTATATTATGTTAAAATTAAAAAAAAAAGGTTTGATCATATTAAATATATAAAGAGCAGATTTTGCATGCATGTTTTTTTGTTATAAATTTCAGTCGTTACATATATTATCAATTAATTATTATTTTAATTTAGCATCCTGTTCATCATATTATTTTCTCAAGATTCGTATGAAGACACGTACCAGAGACACACTGGTGGTCCTCGCAGCAGCCGTTGCAACAGTCGGTCGAGTGGTAACACTACGGACAACAATGCATACATTAGCGCATTACAAGTGACCTTGGCGTGCCAGACGTTGGGGACACGCCCACCTCGCCGCTCGATCGCTCTCACGAAATGAAGATCGCGGGAGATAAATCTCGCAATGCAAATATACAAGTACTGTATATTTTTACAACATAATATATACATATCAAAACAATACAATAGATTGAATATTAAACTAAGAAATTTGCAAGATTTTATTTAAATTATAACAATGATAAAACAAAAATCAAAGCAATATTTTTCAATACATTTAAATACAATAACTTGCTCCAGACCCATGCAATTTTGAAGCAGTGCAACTCTGTAACCAAAATAAAATATTTATATAATTTTGGCGGTGAACATACGATACAATTTATACTATAAACAGACTGCCCCTTGTCTCCCCTCCCCCTCTTCCTTTCCGAACGGTGGAAAAAATGGAAAAATGCACCCCCCCCCCCGAACCTAATAGCAGTCTCCATTAGCAGTCTGCATGGTTATTATATAATAGGATTATAGTCCTTTATATGTTAATACTCATAATTAAGGAAGAAAATGACTTCTCCGCGATGCTGATGAGAGCAGAGAGGTTTATAATCAGACATACCAGACTTCTCTCGACGCAATCTGATCGAATGGTAACTGCGGCGGCGGCTGCGGCGAGGCGGCAGAGCAGTGCGAGGGACAGGAGGACCAACAGCGCCTTCCTCCAGCAAAACTCCGTCATCATCTTCTCGTGCTGTCAGAAAGCTTCAGTGAGACAATTGGGAGCAAGCAAATGACTGTACCTGCATGTACTAGATTCAGGAATAACCTGAGAACGTGCCCCTGCAGATTTGCAATTTTTCAGTGCGATAAGTGTAAATTTAGTGCCAATAGACAATAATGGTTGCATTTTTTTATTTCATAATTAGAAAATATACATTAAATTATGCTTTTCTGAATTTTTTCAAATTTTTTGGAGTGAGGGAACTAATTTTAAAAAAAAAATTAAAATATCTGAATTTGGGTGGTATATCTGATGGGACAACCGTGACGTCATCGACAGCCAATCACAGCAGCCGTGACATCATCAACAGCCAATCACAGCACGACATATGACGTCACGGTTGTCCCATCAGGTGTACCACCCAAATTCAGGTATTTTAAATATTTTTTTAAAATTAGTTCCCGCACTCCAAAAAATCCGAAAAAATTCAGAAAAGCATAATTTTAGGTATATTTTCTAATTATGAAATAAAAAAATGCAACCATTATTGTTTATATTTAGAATTTATCACATGTATGCATGGCTTGATTATTTTTCTTAATTCTTTTGTCTCTTTATTTTAAAGTATTGTACAAATAATAATATATATTTAAATAAATGCATCAAGCATGCATCTCCTCAAATTGAAAAAATAAAAAAAAAATGCTCTAAAATGCGAGTTTTAGCTAAAATTGCAACATGTGCATGGTATATGTAAATTTAAATAAAAGTATTTAATACTCATAGGATTTTTTTAAAATTATAAAACTTAGTCTTCTATAAGCTTTATTAGCTTACAAAGCTTTGTGTATGAAATTACTTGTTAATTTAAAAACTTAAATGAAATTGTTTATATTTTATAAGTCATATGATATCGTGCAATATCAGTATTAATATGTTTTGATTATAAATGAAAACATAAATAAATAAGAAAAAAACATGACAAATTAGAATAAATTTGATTACATTTTATTTAGATGTTACTGAAAATTGTATGTTGAAGCAAAAAAATATTTCATAAATCTTAAGCCTGTATAAAGCCTGTATTACACGATACAATTTTAGATGCAATTTTTCCTTGCAAGAAAATTTCTTCTCCATACAAACAAATGGAGATTAAGTTTTCTTGCAAGTAAAAATTGTATACAATAATTAGAAAAATTGTATCGTGTAATACCGGCTTTACACCATACAATTTTGCATGCAATTTTTCCTTGCAACTTGCAAGAAAATTTCATCTCCGCGTACAAAACAAATGGAGTTCAAGTTTTCTTGAAAGGAAAATTTCAAAAAATTGTATGCAATATAGTTAGAAAACTTGTATCGTGTAATACCGACTTTTAGGCAAGTTGCATGCATGCAGGAAGAGAGAAAATTGAAATAAAAATTTGTAAGCAGAATTGTAGCGTGCGAAGCCGGCGTATCATATATTTAAGTGGTGGGTGACATCATCACCCTGTGACGTCACGCATCACTCACGGCCTGAAACCTGCTCCATGCATTAACGAGTACAACATTCCTGATGTACATATCCTATTTCCAATTTTAATGCTTTAAAGCAATGAAGATATTCTGTTCAGGAATTTCAAATTATCATTGCTAGAAATATAATATTGTGTACATAAATGTGATAAATTTATATATATATATATATATATATATATATACATATATATATATATACATATATATATATATATATATATATATATATATATATATATATATATATATATAATATTTAATTAATCCATATATAATATAATAGTGGCAATAAATTGTTATTGTAGTTCAATACTTTGGCCTTTTTCTAATATTGCACATCATGCAGTTATACTATTTTCCATGCATTCAGGTTTAACGTTTCATGTTCGTATATGGAAAATAATAAATGGAAAATATAATTTTATTATTATTTTAAAATATGATTAGCTTCTTAATAATATTATTTTTAATTTTCGTAAAAAATAGATCAAACAAGATTATAAAACTATATAACCTTATTTGTTGATGTTGATACAATTTAATATTTGTTTTATTCAAGATTCAAAATTATCATGAATTTTATATCATATTTTAATACACATTTTTTTTTTAAATTAGGAAATAATTTAGCAAGCTATTAGTTTAAAATCCTATACATTCAACGTTAAATAAATTTGTTACGTATGAAAACTAATTACTATGCCGCGATGCCAGCGTTACGTGTACTTTTGTTATATTCAGTTAGAAGCGGTGAGGTCATCAGTGATTAGCGCCTCCTCGATACATAGCACTCGGAATTCCTGCAGTAAGGTCCATTTTACCATTATGTAACATGGAAAAGTAACGCTCATTATTATGACCTAAGGTATTTCAAATATTTTGTAAGCTATTATACCATTATAGTCATGCTATATTACAAAAAAAAAAAATCATAAATGTAAAAATGAAATCATCCATATAAAGGTTTAGGCATTTATAAATATAAGTATATAATATAGTACTATATAATTATATTAAACGTATATACATATATATAGATTATATATTACTTGATAATCATAATTTACATTATTTGTTTAGGATATTAAGTTTTTAATTTTGGAAAACGTATTTTGTTTATTTGAAAAAAAATAACTTTCGAGCGTTGATGCCTATACTCTGTTTATTAAAAAAAAATTAAAAAAATAAAAAAAAATAATAACAAATATACATAAATATGCTAGATATTATACAATTTATTAAATAATTACAATGCTTGCCCTTTGATGGTAACTTTATAAACATGTATAATATATTATTATTATGCACATTAAATAAATAAAAAAATTATAAGTTGTCAAATCAAATTTATCAATAATTATTGAAATTCTAAACAATTTAAATATTTAAAAGCAATTTATCTCGTATATAATATATATTCAAGTAATACAAATTGTGTTTATAAAATTTCATACAATGTGTACTTATTTTGCACCATTTTTTATAATTTTCTATTACAATAAGCATGAATTTATTTCACTGCAGAATTCATTTAATAATATATCAAATAGAATTTTAATTACAACACAGTATAATTATACTGAATTTAATTTTATTGTCTAAAGTTAAATTATGATTAACCAGTATATATATATATAACATATAACATAAAATTAAATTATTATAATCATGATGAAACTATATATAAAAAATTAAACAAGGGATGAATTATTATTATAATTAAAATAATACCAAAAATAATTCTTCGTGCCAAATATAATTTATAATAATTTTTAATATTATAAATTTCCACGATACTTAATTGACGCTAACGTACCAGCCGACTTACCTTGGTCGAGGAATGCAGAGAGCAGCTTATAGGAGCGGTGCGAGATCGTGAGTGCCGAGAGCCGGTGTGGGAGCGCGGGTGACTCACGGCCGTCTTTATATAAGCTCCTGCACTGACCTTGTGACGTCATTCCAATAACTTTATTGTTGAAATCATGTACACCGCTGGACACCACCAATTTTACTCCTGCTTTGTGTGTAGACATCAGTCTATGGAGACGTGGTGAACTAAAACTCTTATTTTGATATGTTAATTTAGACTGAGTGTTGTTTTTAAATTTCTAAAAATTACAAATCTGCATCTCTATAACATGAAACTGCATATCTGGCAAGTGAAGCAGTAGTAAACTTCGTGCTGGCCATGCAGAGGTCGGAGTAGTTATCACATAATTTTGACATAGTAAATTGCATTATTATATTGCAGGTATAAAATATTATATTAGATCAAAATTTTGTGAGAGAAATTATTGACAAAGAAAGAATGAATGCATAATAATTAAAATTTAAGTATATTATATAAGTATCATATAAATATATTCCGTATCCAGTCTTTGAAACTATTATATATAAACGCAGATTGTGGGGGGGGGGGGGGGGGGTCGAGGGGGGAATTTTTGACCCCCTCTATAAGGTATAAGGTATTTATCCGTATAAATCATTACATGAATGTGTGGTTATCACTACCCCAACCTCGGTTACCCTCAACCATAGCACCCTGGAATAGAAATTCGAGAATGTTATGCCCCAACGCTCCCATGAATCACCCATCCTTTTTGAATATAACATATTGCATTTCTCCTTTTCGAATTGAAACTTGTACTATATCTATGTCATGAATAAACACATTACAACATTACAAAAAAAAATATATATATATATATATATATATATATATATATATATATATATATATATATATATATATATATATATATATATATATAAATTGAATTCAGCAAATTTTGTATTATACTCTTTAAGGGATGTAGTATCTTTTCAGTCCTTAATCTCTGTTTACTGTGCTTATGTGTATTCGCATTTGTCTTATGGATTGATCTTTTTTGGCTCAATTAACAAGCTGCTGTATAAACTTTTTACCTTGCAAAAACGGGCTTTAAGGACAATGTTAAGATTTAAAAAGCGTAATTCGTGTGTAACATATTTTAAGGCAAATAATATGCTTACTTTGCCCTGTATGTTCATTGTTCAGTGCGCAATGTTTAGAAGAAAGCATTCAAATTTGTATCCACAAAGCAATTCAATTCACCCTTATAATACTAGAAACAACAAATGTACTTTGGTGGATAAACAAAATTCTGTATTTGCTGAAAGAAATCCCCACCATCAATGTGCCAAGGTTTATGATTTTCTCCCTTTGTGTATAAAAAGCATCAAGAGTGACTCTCTTTTTAAATCAAAACTGAAATTAGTATTAATTAACAAGGAATTTTATTCCATTAAGATGTTTTTTGCAAATAAATTGCCAGAAAATTGTTTGCAGTTTTAGAAAACCTTATTTATTTCGTTTTCTTGTGATTTTGTAGCATTGACCATTATCATTGAATATTAATATAATATATGTGCTGTATAGTTGTTTTAGTGTATGTTAATTATGTTTCTGACGTGATCAATGTTGTCTTGTACGACCTTTATGTTCGAATAAAAATTATTATTATTATTATTATACAATGATCGCCGTAGATCCACGTAGAGCGGTCTAAATATAAGAAGCCTCTGATCCACTCAATCCAGTTTTATTAACAATTTTACATATTTCATATTTTAATCTCTTACAGTGAGGGCCCACGTTCTGTATCCCATAATATGGTATATAAGAAACAATTTTCTTTCTATATATATTATATATATATGTTATGTACGAATGTACGGTACATAATACTATACTAATAGCTGGCACGGACCCGTATCACCATGGCAATATAATAAAGTCGAAAAACCTGCATGTGGAATTATTCATAGCATACGTATATACACAAAAAAAAGATCTCATATCTGGTTTCCTGTGATACGTAGTTGACACTCCTGTCATGCGTATATTATATATATAGAGGTTAAAAGGCATGCACTTTAGTTTTATCTTGTATATAATTTTATAATAGGTGGACAACTAGACCTCTCGTCTTTCAAAAAAGAACGGATTCCATGCATGTTAGCTCACTTATTTCCATTGCAATTATATTGGAACGATTAAAAGTTAGCAGGCATCTTCTGGATTCCATATTATTTGTGACATTTATTATAAAATCATGCATGCAGTGAATTATTTAAAAAAAAAAATCATGATGATCATCAGCTTAATTATTAGGCGATCGAGTGTATCGCAATTTTAACGTCAAATTTCGTATTTTTTATTGGAGTACCATATTTAAGTTTTTTTTTTTTACATGATTTTATATTTAAATTATTTATACATATTATTTGTAATATTTAAACATTAAAGACAAATTCTCAATTTAGCAATTAGTTTAAAAGCAGTAAAACTCAACAATAACAAATACATAAGAAGTTATACATCTCGTCAGTATACATGAAAGTTGAAGAGAGTAAAATAATATTCTGCTCTCCAAACTTTATCCTCTTGACGATAGAAATTAAATATTTAATGAGCTTATTTGACATGCTGAAGTAATTTTACTACTGCAAAACACTACATTTGTAATTATAATAATAATATATATATAATAAATTAGGTTAATTATTCATAAATCGGAATTAAATTTTATACTATCTGAACTTGAGTTAACATTGCATTGAATAAATTTATAAATTAACTATCTGTGTATACAAGATACAATATATAATTATATATATTATATTTTCAACGTTAATCATCTTCTTCTTGATTCTCTCACTAGATATTATATTCTCTAGATGCATTAAGAACAGACCTTTGAAATAATAACAGTAATAACAATAGGGTTGTAAACCCTACTCATATAATGTTAACTTTTCTCCACTCGATCGAGCTTATATTTATGTCCAAGTTAATAAGAATAATAAGGAAATCGAAAATCAATTTTTAGGTATTAAATTTTTATGTAAAAGTATTAAATAGCACAATCTAAAATGCTCATAAAATACATTAAATTTTATTGCATTTGTTAATAAACTATACAACTCTAATTGAGAGCTCTCATTAATTAATACAAAAACTCTTTGATAAAATAATGTCAAGCCACACATTACTTATTTTATAATATTGAGTGGATGTCGTTCAAACCTATAACATAATTATAATATACTTCGATATTTTACTACATACCTTCATAATAACATAGCTGAGCTTTCAATAACGGTGTTATATCGATCGACATGTAGGTCTGTAACCCTGAAACTGGTTTATTGTAGCAGGATGTAATTTACAGCATTAATATATTGCTAGCTCGATCTCCATACCATGCTCTTTTGTGTTATTCGAAACTGTTCATAATTTTGAACATTTTACATTTTTATTCTTAAATTGTATTAATTATGGATAAAATTGCATCAGTTGATTGGTATAATCCATATATAATTAATTATTTTTTACTTTTAAAATTAAAATAAATTAATATAGTTATAAAAACAAAAGCATTCCTTTTAACATTTATTTATTACAAGCAGGATGTTTTTTTTAATGGGACGTTAATTATTTTATATAATTAATATATATATAATATAAGCTTAAACATCATGTGAGCATGCATGCAATGTACTTCTAATCTTCTTTATGCTCTTCACCTAATAAAAAAATACACAAAATACATGCTAATTTTTGCAAAAAATTAGCATACGTATAAAATTAGCATAAGGACATATTTATATATATATAAAATATATCCCAGTAAACACAGGGTGTCAAAAATGTGGTGGGCTATCTGAGAAAGGCCCAACGGTCTCATGCAGCACTGGACCAACCTCAAATGTTTTCTTAGGTAATTGTATATTATAGTTTATATATAGTCTTCATGTTGCTCAAATTGGATTAGACGCAGAGACCCTACAGAGACCTCCGTGTCTTATGGGTAGGAAACTAAATTCAAGGTTCTTCAAATTCCTTAGGAATTTGAAGAACCTTGAATTTACTTCTACCGGAATTCCGAGTGGCCACACCACTATCGACCAATCATCATGGTTTCATTATTAATGACGTCATTCGAGCTGACCAATCGCTGATCACAAAATCGCCGATTGGCTATCTCGGATGACGTCACTGATGATGAAATCAATGGTGATTGGTCGACAGTATAGTGTGGCCACTCGGAATTCCGGTGGAACTAAATTCAAGGTTCTTCAAATTCATGCCCATAAGACACGGAGGTCTCTGTAGGGTCTCTGGATTAGACGCTGAACGAGTTTAATTGTGAAAAAAGTTAGCCCCTTTTATTTCTTTCGGGTATGCAATCTGTCATACAGGAGGAGTGAAGAAGTTGCCTAAAACTTCCAAAAATTCATTTCTGCGGAATTTGATCGTTATTTTTAATTAAGCAATAACTTAATAATAATAATAAATAATAATAATTATAGTAAAAATTAACCTTCAATTTGAAATAAATTATATTTTCATTTTTTTTTTTTTTTTGGCAAGTTAATTTTTTTTTTTATATATATGACAGGTATCAATAATATTGTAAATATTTCAAACTAAAAGATACAAATCTATAAAGATATACAATACATCATGCAGGATGTATGAAAAGTCAAGCCAAAAGATATTTAAAATAAGTTCGTATACATTTTATTATAATATAGGTTCGTGTATTTCATATTTAATGTTATGTTATGTATGGGAAAGTTAAATAAAAGCTTCAAAGACGATAAGTGCGCATACATGATGGAGTGTATCGTTGGCCAATTGCCATCCATCAGACTGAAAGCTCCTCAGATGAAAAGGCCATTAATAGTCATGCGACATTTTTATCCACCGAGGTAGCTGCAGACGGGCGGGCGTTGCGGACCGGACGGATAAGATCGCGGCGAAAAACACTGCATGGGTGTTGTTAGAGTTTACATTTTGTACATCGCGTTCAAGGTCCACAGCCAATAAAAACTAATTGGCAAAACTTTTTTTTAAACATTTTTGCATTCTTTAATGTTCTCTTATGCATATTAAATTATATACAATGTTTGTCGTTGTTTTTTTTTTAAATATATTTTTTATACATAAATAGTATTAATTTAATTATCATATATATATATATATATATATATATATATATATATATATATATATATATATATATATATATATATATATCCAAAAGATACTGGAAAGGATATAATTAAAACTATAATATACTGCAGTAATGAGCATATTTATATATTTTTAAGCTCAATTAAGCTTAAGAATAATAATTTTATTTAAATCTGCTTTTAAATTTCATTTATTTGCTGGAAAACCTGTTTCCCGCGTTATATATATTATATAGAGTTCATATATTATAATAAACTTGCACGTGTAACTATATAATAATAATGGAACGTTAATAATGCAACATGCAGGGTATATTAATTCGATGTAAACATTATTCATATTATGTCATTCAATATATAATTTATTCATACTTTCTCGATCATTTTTTATGTATAAATTTACAAAAAAAAAAAATAAATAAATAAAATTCACGTTAAATTTATCTAAAACCTAAATAATATAAATTTTATTAATTATTTGATATAAATTAAAGTCCTATAAAAATAAGAAGTTTCAAGACTTAAATGTAAATTAATGGAGTATTGACCTCAAGATTTTTTATTGCAGAAATGGATAGAGCGTGCAAAGTTATGTTACCCTGATTTTTTTTCAGATTTTTTTGAGACCGGGAACTATTTTTAAAAAATTATTGAAAGTCCTTTTTGTGACGTCACGCGGCGGCAAGTCCTATCTTTTTCTTAAGGAACGGCGTCTCGTGACGTCACAAAAATAACTTTCAATAATTTTTTAAAAATAGTTCCCGGGCTCTAAAAAATCTGAAAAAAATCAGGGTAGCATAACTTTGCATGCTCTATCCATTTCTGCAATAAAAAATTTTGAGGTCAATACTCCATTGGTTTCTATTTAATATCATACAACATACTATATAAAATTAATATAATATAATGATATACGATTAATGTAGAATGCAATATTTAAGGGGGCATCCATGACCAAAATGTGTCAATTGCCCCAAAATGCCAATCAAGCAATATTTAAGTAAATTTTGTAAATCTATTATAATATTTATAAAATTGACATTGCAATCATACTAATGAGGGTATTAAAAAGAATAAAAAGTAAATTATGCTCTCCAATCTTTCTCAATGCATCTTCATGAGATTTTTTTTTCTTATATATAAATTATATTAATATTGGCCGCACCACTACTGATATTTCGTGGATAAGAAAACATATATTTTCTTTGACTCTTGAATAAATGCGATATTGATGGCTTTTCCTAAG
The DNA here is from genome assembly GCA_949825025.1 of Siphlonurus alternatus. Taxonomy (NCBI): domain Eukaryota; kingdom Metazoa; phylum Arthropoda; class Insecta; order Ephemeroptera; family Siphlonuridae; genus Siphlonurus; species Siphlonurus alternatus. The sequence continues at coordinate 32,224,173 of OX463782.1, forward strand.
TTATAAGTTATAAAGTAATTATTTAATATGTAAACCACGTAAAACCTTTCCAAAAACCGCGTCCTTGCGTTCTCTATTGATTTGAAGAAATTTTGTTTAATATTTTATGATGTCGTTGAATACCAAATAGACCAAACCTTTGATAGATACGATAGATTGTATGAGTTTCCCATAGGAAAATTTGTAAATTCAACTTTTATATGGTAGGAATAAAATAAAATATAAAAAAACTAATACGCATTCCTCCACGATTGCGCTTTGATATATTCAATTTTTGGTCATAAATTTTTTAGTTAAAATTTATATGTTTCTTGTCGGCTGATAAATATCTCTCTATAAAATTATATTCAATGACGAGACAAGTAATCACAAGATTGACACTATCGTTTATTTTATCGCGTAAAACGTTGCTGTATTATATTTTAATGGCATTTGAAATAATAATTCAATAATTTATTAGGATGAGAATAATACTGCATGACCTATGTTATTAAAATTGATTAAGCAATTTAATTAAAACAAGCTGACGAGTATCGATATATTTTTATAATATTTATTTTATTATATAATAATGGACAACATACATGAAAAAATTTTATTGCAGAAATGAATAGAGGGCACCAAATTATGCTACTCTGAATTTTTTCAGATTTTTTGAAACCCGGAACTATTTTTAAATAATTATTGAAAGTCCTGTGATTTCAGTTGGCACCTCTGAATTCTTAATAAAAAGGATAGAGACTGGACGCCTATTGACGCCTCCAGGGGGCGTGGCCGCACTTTCAATAATTATTTAAAAATAATTCTGGGTTTCAAAAAAATCTGAAAAAATTCATGGTAGCATAATTTGGTACCCTCTATTCATTTCTGCAATAAAAAATTTTCATGTATGTTGTCCATTATATATATGTTGGCACCAAAGCCCGAATTCGGACGAAGCCCGAAAAAAATGCGCACATCTAGGTGTGCCCCAAGCGATTTGAGCAAAGCCCGAAATTAACATATATTTTGGGCTTTGCTCATTTAAATTTGATCATTTCTAGAAGTGCTCAAATCGAAAAAAGCAAACTTCGACGAGAAGTTTTATTTCGGGCTCTGCTCATTTAAATTTGCTCATTTCTAGAACTGCCCAACTCGAAAAATGCAAACCCCGACGAGAAGTTTTATTTCGGGCTTTGCTCACTGTTTTGATCATTTCTAGAAGTGCTCAAAGCAAAGTGAAAAATAATAATTGGAAATTGTGCCAGTAATAATTTTTAATAAATAGTAAAACATTAAAATATTGTAAATTTAATAATATTTTAATTACATCATTTTTTAATAAATTGACAAAAATACACATTTAACATTTAACATTATAGCATATATAGCGTATATATTATTTGTTTATTAAAAAATTTCTTTCTGTATTATTCAAGTCATACTGCAAAATACGATTTTGTCATACTTTTTATATTAATATTGTATGTTAGTTAATTTAAATAACTTTTTTACAGCTGATATATTATAAAATCATTTTAACTTATTTTATAGAACTTGCTAAGAAGAAAAAAGAGCTCCTCAAGATAGTACCAAACCTATGCCAATTAAAAAAAAAAAAGAAGCATGCAAAATAAATAATTATTATACCTGACTAGTGATTATTACTTGATCATATTTTTGCAGGGATTATTATCATGGCATTTTAAGTTTCTTCTATTTTTTTTTCTTTGCACAATATATATTTTAGATTTACAACCTTTCTTGCAGTTGCAAAACACAAAACTTGAATTTGCCAATGCTGCTGATCTGAGAGACTCTTTTCTTTGTCATGTGTGGTACGTCGTCTGAACTTAGAAATTGTTCATCTGCAACCTGGAAGTCATTGCTAGAGTATAAGTGTAATCATACCCTTTAATTATAAAAAAATGATAAAAATAAAAAATTAAAAAAGTGTCTCAGTGTGACAAAATCGTATTTTTTTCAATATGACTTGAATAATACAGAAAGAAATGCTTTAATAAAAAATAAATACTATACACGCTATTAATGTTAAATTTGTATTTTAATCAAATAATTAAAAAGTGATATAATTAAAATATTATTAAATTTACATTATTTTATTATTTATTTCTATAATACGGCACAATTTCCAATTATTATTTTTCATTTTGCTTTGAGCACTTCTAGAAATGATCAACACAGTGAGCAAAGCCCGAAATAAAACTTCTCGTCGGGGTTTGCTTTTTTCGAGTTGGGCACTTCTAGAAATGAGCAAATTTAAATTAATGAGCAAACCCCGAAATAAAACTTCTCGTCGGGGTTTGCTTTTTTCGATTTGAGCATGGCGCACTTCTAGAAATTATCAAATTTAAATGAGCAAAGCCCGAAATATTTGTTAATTTCGAGCTTTGCTTAAGTTGCTAGGGGCACACCTAAGTGTGCGCATTTTTTTCGGGCTTTGCCCGAATTCGGGCTTTGGTGCCAACATATATATTTATAAAAAATGTTCAGTGAAAATAAATTTTATACGTATATATTATTATTCAGATCAATCCTCTATGTGCATATCATGCAGAGCTCAATAAATTTAATGAATCAACTGGCCATAATTATATTATACAATATAATATAGAGGGCTGTGGTTTGGAAAAAAACTGACAAAATCTGAAGCAATATTAATAGGTCATAATATTCAACTGAACTGAAGAATTCGAAGAAAAAAGAAAAGTTCAATAAAATGTATTTAAAAGTTATAATTATTATTGATAGCAACCCAATCTCTTAGTCATAATTTTATTACTGCATAGGTTTTTCTATACACTAAATCTTCTTCTTGTATACAGTACGTGGACTTGAGAGCGCGTATTTATCATTATAAAGTCATAATTAATTCTTTAAATAAATATTATATACCGCTGTATGACGTCCATCTGTTGGGGTCCAGAAATCTTTATTGTGCAGAAGAAATTAAGTAATCCGTCTCATGTTCTTTGTGAAAAAGAGAGGTTCTTGTGTAAAAATATGTAAAGAACAAAGGTATTTTAAGGTAGAGATAACGTGTACGTCGAACAGCTTAACATGTAAACCTTAGCAAATTGACAAAAATTCTGATTTTTTTTTTTTTTTTTTTTTTTTTTGAGAGGCAGAGTGCCTAAAAGCCTTAGAAAAATTTCAAAACAATTTAACGAGCCGATTTTTTAAAATTAATTTCTTAATTTGTCTCGATCTCCATGGGAAAGCCCTCTCTCTTATATAATATGCTGAAAATTAAAAAAATTTAAAAAAAAAATCGGCTTGTGAAATTGTTTTGAAATTTTTTCTATGGCTTTTAGGCACTAATATCTGCCTCTCAAAAAAATTTCAGAATTTAATTGTCGATTAAGATTTACATGTTAAACAAATGGGATTACGTCGAACAGCTGTTCGGCGTTATCTCTACCTTAACACTACCTTGTATATTCATTACGCGCGGAAAGTATATTAATTATAATGTTTGTAAAAATTTAAGGAATATATACGGCAGATTTTAGACAACATAAAGTACATAATATGATCATATAAATCATAACACGTACACCAGAAATATAAAAAATGTAATTACTCCGGCCAATTTATTGTAAAATGAATATGTATAAAAAGGGTCCCTTTTTATACATTTTGTAAGTGCATTAATTGACCGGTTCTCGTTATAGATGATGACCGATGTCAGGCTATATACGTCGAGCGTGGTTATAATAGTACGTACTTGGATGGGTGACCACAGGGTGACCGCGCGCGGTTACAAGTAAAAAATACGCTGCTCCCTCCCTGGGATAAATTTATCTCGCTTTCCACCCAGTGCAGTGATGCACTTGTGTGTACGTGGTTCATCCCCAGGCTTTGGACATCGCTTTGGTCCATTGAGAAAAAGTAGAGATGTCCGTCCTGATCGAGGTTTTCCACGGTTCGAATCCCTCAGTCTCACCTCAGCGAATGCTGCCGGGACGCGTAACAGGCCGTGGCCAACATCCGTTCCCTACCTTATCCCTACCCATTACCCCGCCGCGAGCTGTAAGCTCTTACAATTAACAATTAGGGGTGGGTGTCGCCTTGAAAATAAATAAAAATAATTTAAAATAAATAAATTTAATGTTCTCCGCTTTTTCTTAACAGCCAATCAGAAGCTCAGATTTTTTCATTGAATGCGATTGGTTCAAACAGTAATCGATTTCAATCGAATCGAATTAAGAAAAACAACATGGCTGAGTTCGGAACTTGTGTTTTGTGAAAAGTAAACATTGCCTTAAATTTTAGCAAACTTAGCAAAGTATTAATTAGAACAACGGTTTACAAGATTTACAGGAGCTTTATTATATCAAGTAAGTAGTATTGTATGAGCAGATATATTTTTTGAAATTTTCTGGAGGGACGCAACTCGTGGGCTTGTAAAGATACGTATGCATATATTATGCATAGTGCCAGAAAGTGCTCTGCATATGACGAATGTATGCATATAATCAGGATGCATACAGTATGCATATAATACTGATTCATATTTATGCCATGTTGCGTTCGTAGCTTAGTAAAACTTCATAGATTTTAATATCTGTCGACTAATTTCTTACTTTAATCTGGGGTCTTACTCGTCTTATATACCTTTATACAGTATGCATACTAGAAGTAAAATTTGTCAGGGACCATGACAATAAATAGGAATGATTGTTATGAATGTTATGATATACAGTATTATATAATACTGTAGGCGTACTGTATATATTTAACATTATATGTCACTGGTATTAGAGCTTCAACAATTTAGCCAGGGGTAATATTTAAATTATCTCAAAATGTATCATGCAGTATGCATACATATATTATGCATATGATACTGTCATATGCATACAGGCCGGAACATCACAACTTCCAGTCTAATAATGTTCAGTAGTGTGCTGTGAAGTAGGCAGCATGTAATTCTCTCCTTAAGATAAATAAAGAAAAGTTGAATACATACACAGGTGACTTTAGTAATGCATACAATTTTTCTGTAACTGCCTGTGGTATAAAGGCAATCATTGCGGGCTGCCTAGTTCAGTGTTTGCTATTGATAATGTTCCTCATACAGTGAAAGTAGCATTAAATAAGAAATGTACTGCATTCTCTCTCTTTATTTTTTACATAAAATGTTCAGCAATATTTTGCTTTTGTTGCAGCGTGCCATGTCTGTACCCAACAACTCAAGTTTGGCGTCCTTGACTGCGACATACACCGACTCTGAAGGAGAGGAGGAACACGAGCATGAGCCGGGCTTCACTGCAGGTACAGTCATCCTCACCGAGGAGAGCAGTCTTTCCAAGCCTCCGTCGCCCGTACCTCCAGTCAAGAAACGTCGTCGAGACATTAAGCGTCTTGTCTCCTATCACGACGACACATACATCTCGTCGGAAGAGGATGGAGAGGCTAGCGAGCCAGAAGACGTGCTGGAGATCGACCACCAAACGAGCGACGACGGAGCAGCCCACCCTGAAGATGCTCAAAATACAGAGGAATCAAGAATGTTAGCTGAACTTGAAGCTAAAGCAACAGCAGCAGCTGTAGATGGAGTAAAATTACCTGACGAACCTAAAGGAAAATGTTCAGCAGAATTTCAAGATAAAATTAATAGAATGTATGAAAGAATGATGTCAACTGGTTTTGATATGAATATAAATATACAACAAAGAAAAGATTTTAGAAATCCAAGTATTTATGAAAAATTAATTCAATATTGTAAAATAAATGAATTAGGTACTAATTATCCTACAGAATACTATGATCCTCTTCGTTGGGGTAAAGAGTCATTCTATGAGGAGCTTGCTAAGGTTCAGAAGACTGACATGGACAGAAGAGAGAAGGAACGTAAGGAGAAAGCCAAGGTAGAAATTGTGACGGGCACTGCAAAGCGTAACTTGCCGGCCCCACAAATTCTAGCTGCCCCCAAGATTCCCTCCACGGCTGCAAGTATTGCAGCGGCAGCAACGGCAGCCTTTGTTGCAGAGGAGAAACGAAAGTCAAAGTGGGACCAAGTGGGAGGAAGTCAGCAGGCCAAGCCTGCAAACCTTCAGCCAACGGCCCTCACTGCTAACGTTACTGGCACAAAAAGTACCGTTATCTCTGCATTCGGATCCTTGCCCAAAAGACCTCGAATATAAGAAAGGTGCATATATGTTGTTCTCTTTTTAAAAGCAAGTCTGTAGGGATTTTTAATTGTTCCATTGCAATCAGCAGTGTTGTAAATTTGCCTTCAATATTTGTAATGACAACAGTCGCTTAACTGACGATGCAGCTTACAGTAAAGTTACAGGAAACAATAATATTGAAACAAATATTAAAGGAAAATTTAACAGTAATTTCAATACATAGAAGGGAGCTTGATCACCTCATATATATATTTCTCTGTATAATTGTATATTTTTAATTATTCTTTAATCCTTATTGAAATGGTCACACATGAATTTCTGCCTGGACTAAAAATATTCTTGCATACTTATAATCTTGAAAACAGAAAATGTTTTGATGGATCAGTGGCTTCATGAGCCATTATCTCATTTTTTTGTGTCTTGCATGTTGCATAGAATATATTTGAAGAAAATATAGTCCCTGGTTGATTAAAAAGTAAATAAAAGATAAATAATAATAAGCAGGCATTATTAATCTCGAAAACAAGTAATGATCCTAGAGTGTAAGTGCTGTGAGGATGGTCTTTGGACTCTTGGTATTTGCCTAGCTCGGCATTAATTAATTGTTTAGAGTCCAAATGTCTCCCTCACAGTGATGCCTCTCTTAAATGGTAAATTTTCCATTATTTTTAGTATCTAGGATATGATGTAAGTAATTAAGTTTGCTTCTTTCACATTTAAAAATATCTCACTTTGTATAATTATGTGTGCATTAGTTTTGTTTATTTTGTATTATGTAAATTTGATGTTGTATCAAAATAGAATAAAAATATTTTTCAAGCTAATGCAAATTGTCAATGTGTGTTTATTTTAGTGGCAATATTAATTATGTACAGTGTAGATATATACTTATACATTAATAGTATGTAACTTTTATCTTCATTTATGCATGGGGGGCTGATGGCAGAGTGGGTCAGTGCCCCCCCCCCCCAGCATGGAGCAATAAGAGGAAAGGGGGGGGGGGAAGAAGGCTGCTCTTTGTTTAGCTGTCAACTTGCCTGATGAGGCAGCATGCATTTCAGTGCTCTGTAATTGTTATTATTATACCTGTCGAAGAGCCGGGAAGTTAATTAAATTCAGCCACTTTCGTGACCGCGCGCGCGGACTGACCATGCAGTACCCTACAACAGCTAGAGGGTTCAGTTGAAGAAAAAGAATGTTGACCTTTTTTTTAAAATTTTAACATTAAATAATCTTACATGCTCAGTAAGTAAAATTAAGTTGATTCTTTAATTTTATCATTTCGTTGTCCTGCAAAAAATTATACATATATCATATATAGTATATATACTGCAGTAATATAAGATAATTAATATATAAACGATACATTAAATTTATAATTAATATTTTAGTTGAATTTTTTGATCGCATAGTGTCAAAAATGAGTAATAAAATGCATGTCAGCGAGACTTTTTGTGAATTAATTATTATTTTAGTAAATAACCTAGTTCACTGATAATCTCTAAGCAGTTGTAACAAAAATATTAGTGAAAATTGTTTTGTTGGCAACACATTTTAGGGAACGCCCTCTGCGATCTTCAACTGTTGTAAAATGGCGTGTGCGTGCCTGTCAAAATTTTATCAGCAGTACTCCGAAATTAATCAATTTTATGAGTGATTTTGAAACTATGGACTTAAAATTAATTTATAAACATTATAAAAAAACTGTAGTAAATAGTGCTAACTTATTTTTTTTAACGATAGAAGCCTAAAAAGCATTCGTTTAGTGGTACTAAACACAAGCGTGCTTGTGTACACACAGAGCAAGCAAGGTAAGCTGGATGTATCAAAGCAATAATGTCTTTTCCAGCTCTTCAAGTACGCGGAGTACGCCTTTTGCAGCAAAATAATGTTCTTGAACCCTTTTGTATTTTTTTTAAAGTATGCAAGGTTCATCTAGTTGTAGACTTGCAGATGTATGTACGTCGAAACGGTCTGCAAATCTAGCCGCTCATTAGACCCCTTCACTTTAGGACCTTTTTTTGGTGCATGTAAAACTTTGGTTTTTGCATGTAATGTGAAAGAAAATGTTTTTAATACAATTAGACCCAATCTTATAATCTAGTAGCTTGTTCTTAAAAGCAATAACTTAATCATTACCCATAAAACGCTGCTACTGTATAATACAAAAAAGGATGATAGAGAATCTATGCTCCTTGGTAAATGCATAATAGTTCTGTTGATTAAACTCTGGGTTAAAGTAAGCTTATAAAAAAATAATTGGTTTAAATGCATGTGGCATATGTATGCATAATAACATGATGTACAATATGCATAACAAATCAACCATCAACCTGAATACAATTTATAATCTACATAATATTTTTTCTATGCTGTAAGTTATCACAGTTTCAACATGACATGTGCTTTGATGAGTAAATGAGGATTACGTTATAGACAATAATAATTGCATTTTTTTATTTCATAATTAGAAAATATACATAAAATTATGCTTTTCTGAATTTTTTTCAGATTTTTTGGAGTGCGGGAACTAATTTTTAAAAAATATTTAAAATATCTGAATTAGGGTGGTACATCTGATGGGACAACCGTGACGTCATCAATAACCAATCACTGCAACCGTGATGTCATCAATAGCCAATCACAGCACGACAAATGACGTCACGGTTGTCCCATCAGGTGTACCACCCTAATTCAGAGATTTTAAATATTTTTTTAAAATTAGTTCCCGCACTCCAAAAAATCTGAAAAAAATCAGAAAAGCATAATTTTAGGTATATTTTCTAATTATGAAATAAAAAAATGCAACCATTATTGTCTAACCGTGCAAATATGCCGGCATAACAAATTGATATACCAAAATACATAATATATATTATGATAATGGCAAGCTAAATAAATACATAGGCATATACATACAGCAGTATGCCTATGTACAGTACCGGTACCTCTGTGTTGTGTTAGGGAGCATTGAATGCATAATAAGCATACTTGTATAATATATTTATATTGTTAATATGATAAACATAAACAATCTGGTCTTGTAGTACAAAAATGAAAAGCTTACAGGCCATTTTTGAGCTATACCGGTAAATTGTTTTGTTAGTCTGCATACTGTACATCAGACTTTCATATCTTCAGAACCAAATTTCAGCTCTCTTCATAAAGCCAATGCTAAAAAAAATTTGGAGTGGGGGAAATGCCTAATTTACCCATGTTAAATCCGTAATTTCGGGGGGGGGGGAATCTAAATCCATGTCTCCATATCTTGGTTTACACCTGGCCGCAAGGAGTAATTTGCATGCTTTCAGTGTCAATGAATCATAACCCAAACTTGTAATCTGTGACTGCTTATATTAAATGCCATATCCATTCCGGAAATTACAGTAACTATTTTCTGACATAAATTAATATTTAAAGGTAGAGGGACTATGAAGTCTACGTACATTATGCATATTTTGTTGTGTGTTCGTTGGATTGATAATATTTGCCACGTTAATATTATTATTATTATTGACATGATCTATATTACTAATGTAATCTACAGATTGAAATAAAATTCTATTCTATTCATGTACTGCACATTATTGGGGGGGGGGGGGAATAGTTGCAGTCCATTCTTTGTATAAAATCTGCATCGTAAAACATTAATTTCATCATATTTTGAAGGTTTTTAAACATACAATTCACTTTTCAAATAAAGTAATGTAAAAGAAAGTACCAATGGAAAAAGGAATTATTTCATTTTTTTTTTTTTTTTTTTTTTTTTTACAAATACAGTACATATAACACATAGCTAATCAGAATCAGTTCCTATTAATTATAAAATTTTGGTTGTGCTATTCTCAGAGTCTTTAAACTGAGAAAAATTCAGGTGTATTCAGGTTATATCTCCGTCAGCACTGTCCAGTCACCTGTATGTATTTCTAGTCCGTACGCAAAAACTTCGTCTTGGAAGCAATCAGTTCCATTTTGTGAGCATTTTGACGCAATAGTATGACCTGGATGAGATCAGACAGTTTTAAGATTTAAATTTGACCAGAAGAAGACGTGATCTGGCATTTTCCAGTGATAATCTTTCATTTATAAGATTGTAATCTTGCATTCTTTGTGTCACTGCCTTATTCCGGCTGACCTGTAAAGAAGTAACATCATTGCATCATTGTGTTATTACGATATCTTTGCAGCTTTAAAAAGATAGGGTTGGGGTTAAATAAATGATAACATTCTTGAAAACACTCTAACAACGAACAAAAGAAGTAAAAAACTTCAGTTTAAGACCTGATTCAATTAGATAGATTTATAAATCAATAAGAAACGAGTTATGTTTCCTCTCTTGAGCTCACTCAGCTGGTATTAAAAGAAAGCAATGTTATTTGCAAGACTTAGGTGCCCCTTCCTGATTTACTTTTTTTTGCAGGCAATGGTGCATGAAGAATCAACCCCTATGAGTGATGTGCTTATTTTGACCGTCGTCTGGCTTTGTGTACAATGTGGAATCTCTCCCGTCCTTGTGTTCAGCAATTAGGCGCCTGCATGAAACACAAATCTTTTCACTACTGAAACAAAAACAAAATTTTAACAGCTTTTAAATCAAAATTGAAAATATGAATTCAATTCAAGTGTCTTTCAAATCAAGAGTTTTAATCCCTTTTAAGTCACCAACTTTTAAAAGTTGACAAGAATAAATTAGGATTAAAAGACTAGTAAGTTGACTAGTTGACAAGATATAAACAAAAATATCCTTTATAGTTAGAAACTGAATGCTTTTTAAATAAACAATTTTTTTAGTCAGTAGGAAAAATATAAACAGTGCTTTCTTTTTTTTTTTTTTTATTTAAATAATTAGAGATAATTAGAAAAAAAAAACTGACAAAAAATAAATAATTGTGCTTGAATGTATAATCTTGATGTGATGTGGTGTTTCGATGTACCGGTAGTGCTTGAACATTTGTAGCTTGTATTTCCGGTAAAATAAAAGTTAGACAAAAGGATATTGTCATAGCTTTTTACAAGAATGCCACGCTCCATCGACGCTCTGGATCGTCCTGGAGACAAGCCGTCGGTGAGCTACAGCGCCAACACTGCGACGACGCCCAATGCCCCGACGACTGGCCGCTATGTCAACTCAGTGTCGGACCTGTACGGTGCCGATGAAATCGAGGTACTGCTGGACGAGATCAAAGACCTGGAGCCCTGCACCTTCCACACTGAGGATTTCCAGGTGACAGATGCGCCACCGCCTGAGTTTAGAGCAATCTCGGCACGACACAGAGTCATGACGTTGGTAAGAGATCAGAAGTTTTTTTCTTTGTTTTATGGTTGAGGCAATTTTAACTTTTTTCATTTAAGTAGTATTGATGTGTGTTTTGTGGTATTTTTTTTTATATAAGAAGTAGATTTTTGTTTTATTTACATTCATATTCATACATTTTGTTTTATTGCAGTATTATATACTTTTTTTTTTGACTTCTTAAGTCAATGTTGTAGTTACTGTATATCAGTTTTCATAATTATATTGTAATCAAGTAAATATATTTAGTTCCGTGTTGTCATTTTTTTTATTAGTAGATGTGTTAGAGTATAAATTTAAATGGTTAATGAAACTTGGTAAAATTGTATTTTTGAAATTATAAAACAACAACAACACAAATCTTCATTTTGAAATATAATTAAATATTTTGAGTAACTGTCTTCAGATTCTCACCCTGTCATGCAATTAAATGAAATGAATAAATAAAAAATCAAAGTTTATCTTAATTATTTTGATCTGATCTCTCTCCAACAATCATACTCTTCGGCCATCTAAAAAAAAAAAAAAAAAAAAATCTTCATTCATAACCATCTCTCATTCTTTATTTTCCTATCATAACCTCGGCTTGCAGGGTTCCAATCATACTTTACTTTTCATATTTTTTTCATTTATCATCACCCTTTGTCGTTGTCTTGTTGTTTCACATCCATATCTTTCAGGACTTTGAGATAGCCGGCAGTCGCACAGCAGTTGATGAGGATGGGGAAGGTGGCCAGGTTGCTAGAGAGGGCAGTTCTCCGGAGTCAGAAGGGGAAGGCGGTGCTCGCTCTCTCGGAGGCACCGTGCACTCGTGGGACAGTCATGCCAACTACCGCCACGATCTAGGAGACGATGACGAGGGAAGGGTGCTCTTCCGAGGAGTCATCGTCTACTGTGACGATAAGCACATCCGCTCGGCCACAGGCATTGTTCGCATTCTTCTGCTGGTAAGAGAACTTGTCAAGGTGGAAATAGAATTAAGGATTTTTCTTATGCTTTCAGTCAATTTTACTAAGTCAGTAGAGATTGGTTTCTCTCTTTCTCTTTTTGTTGCACTTTCTTGTGTAAATAAGTGTATTTCTTTATCATAAATGTTCAGTTATTTTTTTTACTGTAAACTCTTAAAGGTGAACTGAAGGGATTGCTTTTTTTTTCCATTAGGGAACCTTATATTACCTATCCCATTCATCTGCACTAATTTTTTCATGGCAGATACTTATTGTGCTGCTGTAGGACAATTAGTGAAAAAGTGAAGTTGTGACGTATCAGCGACGGTTGGTTGACTTAAAACTCGCCGCAGCGAAGAAACACACGAGCGACCGCGGAAACTGCCGAGAGAGTGGCGATCGCGAGCCAATCGCCGCTCCCTCGGCAGTTTCCGCGGTCGCTCGTGTGTTTCTTCGCTGCGGCGAGTTTTAAGTCAACCAACCGTCGCTGATACGTCACAACATCACTTTTTCACTAATTGTCCTACAGCAGCACAATAAGTATCTGCCATGAAAAAATTAGTGCAGATGAATGGGATAGGTAATATAAGGTTCCCTAAAGGGAAAAAAAAGCAATCCCTTCAGTTCACCTTTAACTATTATCAGCCATGAGAATACAATGAAAAATATTTACAAAAATTAAAAGTACTGGGTGACTAGAATATTACAGTAAAAACTTGTTATTACATAACTTGTTATAAAGTAAAAACTTGATATTGAGTAACGGAGTAAAGGTCCTGTAAAAAATAATTAGTATTGCAGGTATAGGAAAAACTTGATATAAGGTACACTCGATATAAGATAAACCAAATTTCCTGGGTCCCTTGACTTGACGTAATAACAAGTTTTACTGTATTTTTAATTCGATAAATTTCATTTACTTCAATATATAAAACAAGTAAATAAATTTCTTCGAGAGCTGACGTAATGTGATATGCAGGTGTGCAGTGCTGCCTGCTTGGCCGGACTGTGTGCCAGTGGCTCCCTACGAGCCCCTCTCTTCATGCTGCCGCTGCTGGCTCGCCTCCGCCTCATGCTGTTCGTGACGGTGTTCAGCCTGCTCGCCACCAGCCTGCTGTTGTTTCTAGACATATCACACATGGTCTACCTGTTCCCCTTCAACTGGCCGCGATTGGTGAGTGGCAAACTTTTAACCAATATATATATTTTTTTTATTTTGTTACTGAAAGCTACAAGTAGTGTTTCCTGGTAGAAAATATTTCTACCCAAGCCACTATGTTAAATTTGTTGAACTACTGTAAAAAATGCTGCAACTTCTTGAAGCTATTAATATTTAAATATGATTTTATTAAACACAAATAGTGTACAGATACAATTTGACATAAATACAAAAGAAATAAAATATAGTTAACACAGACATAGAACACTGACACAAAAAAAAAAGTTAAAGAACAAAAATATTAAGCATTTAAATCAGTTTAATAAATATAAAAATAATTAAAGTATACATATTATCTTATTAGATACTGTGAGAGTCAAACAACATCTCCCTTGGAATTATCATTAATCGATTTGGTTCTAGCAATACCAACATTTGAATATTGAAAAACATCCTCTACCCACCCATTTAGAGAGAGAAAAAAATAAATAAATATAAAAACAGTTGACATGAATTAATTAATTTTCAATAACAACAAACCCAAACCCCATAAAATCATCTTCACATCTTCATAAATCACCAAACTAAAATTGTAATAATTTTATAATAATAATAGCATTGTTTGATTATCATTAAAATATTAAATGCTACGTTTGAGTTGCAGTACTAATTAGTATATATTTTTACTCACTTGACTGACTGTGTTGTACAGAATGCAGTATTCTTCGTATGCCTTGGAGTGGCCTACTTACTGGGCTCGAGTCTGCTGATCCACTTGGTGCACGAGTACCGCACCTCCCACTCCTGGGTGCCTCGAGTCACCGGAGACCAGCTGCTAGTCACCTCGGTGAGTTCAACCATGTGACAGCAAGCTTAATTTGCAGTAATACAACTAGGATACTTCTATGTTTAATTTAAAAACATACATAATAAAATATCCAAAATGCTGTTCAATAGTAAAAGATAGCTTAAATTTTAAAAAAACTTACTTTGTTAATGTTTATGTAAAATTGTTGTTTAAAATAAGTGTTCCACTACAATTTATTTGAATAATATAGTATAGTACTACACATCATTTTAAAAATTTATTCATATAAGTTTTTACGATTTTTCATGGTTTTGAAACCTACCCTACCCTGTTTTAGCCTAATCTTTTTACTTTATAAAATAGAAAACTGCTGTACAGTACAACAAAGCACAGACCCATAAGGAAAAACAGTCACAACAGCTGTGAAGTGGAGGGCACTCGTGATCAATACAGTGTCATTTGCCCCTGCAGTTTAATTGTAATATAATATAATTTATTTATTGAACACAGATATATTGTAAATAATTTAATAATTGAAACTACAGTGTATATTTTTACCATTGCAACTAGAGAAAGTCATAACTAGAGAGAGGAAAAAAGTCACATTTTTTTTTCAAAAATAGGCGCCTAAAAAGTCAACTTTTTTTTGGAAAATAGTCTTTAAAAAAGCCGTCTTTTTTTTTTTTTTTGAATAGTCTACAAAAAGTCACTTTTTTTTTAGAAAAAGCAGCAAATAGGCATTTTAAAAGTATTATTGGTAAAAAATCTTTTTTTTGTTAGTTTTAAAAGATGTACATCCATAGATGGCATGCATTGTCAAAAAAAAAAAAAAAAAAATCTGTGTTTGTGAGTTTTATTTTTTACTATATTTCTCTAGTTTCTATTGACGATTTGAAGAAAATAGCTGAAATGCACTAAGAAGTGTCAAAAAGTCACAAAAAAGTCACATTTTTGTCAAAAACAAAAAATAGTCTAAATAGTAATTTTTTTTTATAGACTTATCTTAATCCACTTCAGGAGATTGGTGGACATCCTAAATGACGACAAAATAGTCCTCGTATGCACAAAAAATCGAAATGACTTTTTTTCCGCTCTCTAGTCATAACCTAAATTGTCCTCTTGCAGATCCTGGGTTACATCTGTGCAGTGGAAGCGTTTGCCCTGTCTGCCATCTCTCGGTGTGGCATCAGTCCGTACCGTCGCGTGGTGACGGTGGACGAGATGACCCTGCACGCATCCCCTCCGTCCTCCTCCCCCACCCACCGCTCGCAGGTCTCCGCCCCCTCGCGTCCCACCTCGCTGCTGCCCCCACGGACGGCCACCCCCGGCTCCAGCAAGCAGCCCTCCACCTCACAGCCCCCACGGCAGCCTCAGCAGTGGCCGATAGACGACCATCAGCAACCATGTTCGTCAAAACAACTTGACACGTACGAAGTCTATAGTGTGGCGTGAGTGAACTGTCCATAACATTTTAAAGAGCTTTTTAAGCAGCACATTTCTCTACCCCCCTGATCCCTAAAACCCACATTCCTTGTCCCACACAAAACACATCTTATATATAATTCTAAGGTGTACTCAAGCCCAAAGTACGAGGTAACTAACTTCTCCTGAAGTGATTTATTTCTTGTCCTCCACAAAACTGTGTGCCACTATTATTGTATTATCTCTTTCCAATCACTCTATTGGAATACTTGTAGAGTGGGCCAGAGTACAAATATGGAATTTTTCCTTCTTCTTAGGGTTTAAGGATAAGGACATTGTCTTATCCTCATATTTTTTTTTTTTTTTTAGTAGGATGTAATGTTAATATTACTTCCAAATTTTACTCTATATATAATATAACAGTATTATTTATTTATTTTTTCTTAAATGGCAAATTTATTTATAATTGTATATGAGTGTTAAACATTGGCAGTAAAAAAAAAAAAAAAATGTTGTAATAACAAAAAAAAAAAAAAAAAAAAAAGAAAAAAAAAACAGGAAGCACATATTTGTGGTAGATTTTCTAAGTGTTATTAAAACAACTTTAGAATAAATATATTATGCACTACTGTATAATAAGAACTATTGAACTAGAATGATATTGTAATTTGCTGGCTTTATTTTTCTTGTATATAAAATAATTGTTACTTCCAAATTTCATTGTAATTATTTCTGATACTTCTTTTTAAATGTAAAGTTTCTAGTTGAGGCATTATAAAAAAAAAATGCTGTGCATTTCATCTGTCAAATCAGTTTAATTGAATTGAGCTGGTACGACAGCGTTACTCTGGATAAAGTCCCTGTCCTTACCCAAAGTTATGTGACTTCCATTACTGTTAGTGTGACAACATCTCAATCAAAACCGTAAACTTGTAACTTGGTAAACAAAGCGGTTTAGTAATTTTTATACGTTTGAGGTAGCAATCGTTTAAATATTGCACAAAAAAAAATATAGAGTATAGATGATTTTAAAAATGAGCATTTAAATGACATAACAGTGAGGTAATTGTCATAAAATAACGTTGAAATTTTATAACATTACAACAATTATTTTATGACAATATGCCAGAGATTATATTGATCTTTAAATATAAGCATACATATAAAAAAAAATCATGGTACTTTTTTTATAAATCTTTTTAAAAATTATTCTAGTCTTAAAAAAAAAAAAAAAAAAAAAAACAGAAAATTTCCTCTAGTCAATTTTTAATTTTATTTTACCTATTCCTAATTTTTATTTTAGTATGCCTGTAAGTTCCTATTTCTAGTATTTTGTTTTATCTGCTTTTTAAAATGAGAAATGCTGCTAGGATAAAGGATTTTTATAACAATTTTAGTTTTATGAAAAGTTCAAGGAGTACAATATAACATTGAATCTGTTTAAATATATATCTACACTATTTGTTTCTTGCACAAAAATTTTAAAACTATTTTTGAAGATAACTCCTTAAACTTTTTACTGCATTTTTAAATCTCCACCTTTGCAGTGTCTAACTGGTGCAAGAAAAATTGGTGTTTTGTAAACTGTAGGATCTATGAAAATGTCTTGTAATTATTCTTTCAGCTTGTATAAATTGTAAAGTCAAACTGTGTAAAAAAAAAAGTATATATTTATTGATTTATCATTTAAAAATAATAATTGTTTCTTTGTGCTCTAATTAATGTAAATCGCTGACAAAAAAAAATGCTTTCATTAATTTGCAATTTGCAAATTATTACTTAAAATATTACTGCATTTTCTTAGAGAGTGTTTAGTAAGATATTTGTCGAGCTTCTTAATTAATGGCGTTAAATAATATTAATAAAAAAAATACTTGGCATTAATTGTCTTACTTATCTGCCTTAAAAAAATCTTAAATTGCATTCTCCTTTGAGGATATCTAATACTCGTATATTTTCTAATATTGCAGAATGTATTTTGTTTTTAATCAATGTCAAATGTTTTATTATTATCTTTCTTATTTTGTGGAGTTCTATCAATGCGGTGTTATCATATTTACTGTAATGCAACTTGTGCCTGGGTCCAACCAGTATAGAATAATAATTATCAGTGTTTTTAGAGACATTAACGCTATAATTATAATGAGAAGAAGAAAACAAAAAAATGCATTTTTGCAGGGTGCTGAATTATTGTTTTATGTGGAGATATGTTTATTAAGTGTTAATAGTATTATACCATTATACTTATTATTATGATTACAATTACTATAGAAAAAAAAAAATAATACTATGATTGGTTTTAGGCACAAGAATATTAATCTGTCAGATAACCAAAGAATTATAGACTGCATTTAGTTATTTCTTTTGTACTGTACATTTTTTTAAATATGTTCAGGACAGATATTATAATACACTCATTAATTTATTTGCACTATATTGTCATGCATGTGCCATATTAATTATAACACAATTTTAAATTTTATTAATGTCAAAATATGACTGCCTTTTTCTATCTCCTATTTTTTGATTAATGGTAGTTTGTATTTTATTATTTGTTTGATTTTTTTGGAGAAGTGTGTGTATGTGAATTCTTTTTGTGTGATGTATTTTTGTTGTAAGTAAGTGAAATAAGACAATGAAATTTTTCGACTGAATTTATGGAGTGTTTTTTTCAACCAAAAAAAGAAGACACAAAGATATTATTGCTTTTTGTACATAATTTTAATTTCCAGGGCAGCAATTTGTGTTTTTAACATTTGTAGCAAGCAAAAGATGTTACAAGTAATTTGGTGCAGGGTGATTTATTAGCACAGCCAAATACATATAAGTTAAGGGTAAGGTAACGCCACCAATGTTAAAAAAAATCCCTCTCACAAAAATTCTGAAAAAAATTTAAAATGTTCTCCTCTACACCCCCTATCAGTAGCTAAAATATCAGGTATACAAATACGATCTAGTTTTTGAGTTATGAATTTTTAAAGTTGACCAATTTAACATGGGAGTTTCATTTCTCCATGTTAAAGTAGTCAACTTTAAAAATTTATAACTCAAAAACTAGATCGTATTTGTATACCTGATATTTTAGGTACTGATAGGGGGTATAGAGGAGAACATTTTAAATTTTTTTCAGAATTTTTGTGAGAGGGATTTTTTTTAACATTGGTGGCGTTACCTTACCCTTAAGTGTCTGTAGTCTGAATATGATGGATTAGGAATTGCAACCAGTAGTCTATAGCTGAAACAGTCACAAACTTATTAGATTAATTTTGCTAATAAATACTGTGCAGATCTGATGAAACATCTTGGAATTTTTAAGTTTTGGTTAATCAATATATATATATATTTTTTTTTTTTGAATTTTGAATAAAAGGATCAATAAAAAAAATTGAATCAATAAATCAATCGTGTAGGAGAAATAAAAAAAAATGCTGTTTTGTGTTTATGCATGACAAAATCTCGCTGTTAATGACTAGCAAAAATTATTAATTTTTGTACCTTCTAGGCAGATTGATTATCAGGGTATTTTAGTGAAACTAATGTAAACTTCATCTCTTTTAGTCTAACAAAAGGAAGAAGTTTTTACTCTAAGTGAAACTATTTTAAATTTATATGAACTTTTTTTTTCTATCTATAATTTCTATTAAAATACATGTGATATGTCCTTTAAAAATAATTGTGAGAAGAGGTTGAAAATGTATTTTAACTTTGATTTGATTTCTTAATTTTTATTTCTTATTTTTTTTTTACCCTTTTTTTAAAAAAATATGTAAGTTGGCGCTAGAGGTACTGCAGCGCTCCAAGCGGATAAAATGCCAAGGAGACATCTAAAATTATAATTTTTTTTTTTTTTTAATATTGCATTGAAAGTTTGCTGATAAATATGTCAAGATTGTTATTTTAACATAGCAAAATTAAAAATATATTGAAAAAAAACAAGAATTTTCAAAGAGTTTTGTCAGTGCAGTGAATGTAACCGTGCGGGGAGGCCGGGGAGTGGGGAATGGGAGGAGAGCCGGGGGGAGGGATTCTTGGTAGCCATCTTGAATAATGAGACAAACGGATGGAGGTGTAAAGTGACGGATTAGGAAGTCGAATTTAGTGAATATATCTGAACAATATGAATAAATTTTTTAATGTTTCTTATTAAAAAAATACGCTTCTTCGTATAAACTATAAAAGTGTTCCGTCAAAAGTGACTGGTGGTCTTATATCGAAGAAAACTTTGAGGTGAAAGTCTCGCGAATACCCAGATGACAGCTGTGAAATCGAGAAGAAGACAGGTTAAAAATATAAATTTAACTAGAATCAGTCCATACTCTCCTCAGTAACATACAATTACAGTATCAGAACATTTTTTAACAGTGTTTTCAGTGTAATCTGACCCACCAAACTGCAAATTTGAGCTTGGGTCAAGGCTGTTTTTGGACCTGTCATTCCAAATAAATTCTTATTTTTCATGCCCCCTCACTCCTCAGTCTCCTCTCTCCTCTCTCTTCAGTAAATAATTGAAGAAAAAAAAAGTTACCATTCCTTATAATAATCATCTACGATCCCTCAAGATAAACAAAGTAATTCATTCCATGCTGCGATATGCATATAATTAAATTTGGCAAAGGCCTGTATGCATATTTAAGAGCAAAAAACATATTTTTCAATACCATATCATACTGAACTCTAAAATATTTATACCAATAATATTTTATCATCATGGGTTCATGTTTTTCACGTTCTCGAAATAGTGGAGGTAATTCCTCTGGATCTGGACCAAAATTAGGTCCAGGTAAACTTGACTCTGGAATAAAAGACTCTGGAACTGGAGGCTCGTTGTTGGGTGGTGTTGGAGGAGGACCTTCGTCAGCCGTGTCTGCTGGAGTTGGCTCCATCGGAGTCTCAGATGGAGGAGGTGGGATCGGTCAGAGGAACGGACCGATGCCGGCAATTCCCAGTGGCGGAGGGGGCGATGGAGGCGTCGATAATGGTGTGGCTGGAGTCAGCGGTGTGCAAGGAATCGGCCCTGGAGGAGGGGGAGGGAATCTGGCAGGACAAAGTCACAAGGTAAGGAAAATGAATTGCTTTGTGTCTTGTTACAGTTGTTCTGAAAGCAACAAATATCATCAGGATCACCCATTACTGTTACATGCACGACGGAAAATTTAATGTGGTGTCTTTATGATAATGGAGTATTGGCCTCGATTTTTTTTTATTATTTTGTTTTATTGCAGAAATGGATAGAGGGTGCAAAAGTAACAGCAAAGTTATGCTACCCTGATTTTTTTTAGATTTTTTTCAGCCCCTGGAAGTATTTTTAAAAAATTATTGAAAGTCCTTTTGATGATGCACGAGACGTCTCTCCTTAGGAAAAAGAAAGGACTTGCCGCCGCGTGACGTCATAAAAATGACTTTCAATAATTTTTTAAAAATAGTTTCCGGGCTCTAAAAAATATGAAAAAAATCAGGGTAGCATAACTTTGCACCCTCTATCCATTTCTGCAATAAAAAAAAAATTAAGTCGATACTCCATTATGCATACTGTATGCTGACTGATGGAAATTTGAAATTGTCCTGTTGTTTACATGATTGTGGCAACATAATATTGAATCATCTCAGCCTTCCTAGCAAAAATACAGAGCATCTAATTTACCAAGTTTAGTTTGGCAAATTATATGCTAGTGATGCTACAAGGTTGATACTGCATACTGTATCTTTGGTTATTTGGATAAGAAACTATACTGTACTGTGACTTTTAAATTGATGATTTCGTGTCTTCTGTATGAAATATACAGTACCTTTACTGAATACAGTACAGTATGTACAGTACATTTTTTTTTATCATTATACTGTCATCAATTGCAATGTGTTTAATGTCAAAATGTTTAAAGTAGAAATGAACATGCACTCTTGGCTACGTTGCAGGTGTTTGTTGCTCTCTACGACTACGATGCTCGCACGGACGAGGATCTTAGTTTCCGGAAGGGAGAGCACCTTGAGATCCTCAACGACACCCAGGGTGACTGGTGGCTCGCTCGCAGCAAGGCCTCCCGGCAGGAGGGCTACATTCCCTCTAACTACGTCGCCAAACTGCGCTCCATAGAAGCAGAGCCGTGAGTTACAATTTTCATCTTTGCAAGCAGTTTGTACTGAGATAAAATCTGAAATACCTCTTTCACTTTAAATTTTGATGTGTCTTAGCAGCTTATCACATATATCATCCTTCTTCTGTAGAGCCAGCTGTGTATCATTCAAAACCTTTTTTTATATTATCCTGGTAGCGTCTAATTTGCCAGTCACCAAAAATTTGGTAAAAAGTTGACTTTTGACAAAATAAACTCTACCACAATTATATACTGTGTAGATAATATTTGCTTATTTTGTGTGGAAATAGTTTGAAAATAATTAATGTATGTACTGCATGTGTCTTTGCAGATGGTACTTCGGTAAAATCAAGAGAATTGAAGCAGAAAAGAAATTGTTGCTACCGGAAAATGACCACGGAGCATTCCTGATTCGAGACTCTGAGTCACGGCGTAATGACTACTCACTCTCTGGTTAGTTTGATTTTGTCTGTTTGCAAGTCCAGTCAAACGTGTGAGTCACTGCCTTCTAGGGAATCATCAACTCCTATTGATTAAATTGTAAGGGAGGGGGTAATTCTTCCTAGCATAAATATGCCAGTCAAAATACCTCACTGTAACACTAACTTTTGTAAAAAAAAAAAAAAAAACTACCATTTATTGATTTTGTTGCTACATACTGTACTGTAAATCAATAGCCGGATCTAAAAAAATGTTTTGATCAATTATTGTAAATGTGTAAAGTAGAGTAGCGTTAGATCTCTCCTCCCCCCCCCCCCCCACAATTCTATAAAAATTCTAAAAATTCAACTTCCTACGTTAGTTGCTGGCTATTCCAGACAACGGACAAGAAGACTCATTTTGTGATTATTTCAGTGCGAGATGGAGACACGGTGAAACACTATCGTATAAGGCAGCTTGATGAAGGAGGTTTCTTCATCGCTCGCCGCACCACTTTTCGTACCTTGCAGGAGTTGGTGGAGCATTACAGCCAAGACCCTGACGGTCTGTGTGTGAACCTGCGCAAACCCTGTGTTCAGGTGAGATCGTAGTTCGTATGAGATGATTAAGAAAGGAAGAGTTTTGAGTCACTGTGGTCCAGGAATGATTAACCACAATCACATCCTCAAGTTAATGAAGTTGTTAGAGATGTATTTTTCTTATCTGATGACCACAGAGGAAGTGACTTATTGTTGCTTTTAATTACAACCTCTAAAGTTAACATGGAAAGGAAATTAATTATTAAGTCTTTAATTGGAATAATAATTGCTCTCATTATATACTCAATCATTATGTTCACATGACAACAATGTTTAATACATATTTTTTGGCAAAACCTCGTAAGAATAACATTATTCTTTGTCAACAGATCCATATCAAACACCGTCATGTGAATGTATTGCATGTACCGGTATCATTAATTTAGTGTCTTTAACATTTCATTTTCAATTTGTATAAATATGATCAAACTTGAGCTTTTGTGCCTTAAAATGGATAAACTTAATTCGTTTTGCAACATAATTATGTATGGTAAACTTAAACGTGATTAATCTCGTAAGTTTGAATTAAATGTTAACTTTTAAAGGTTTATCCTTTCATTATATTGTGCTCATCTGTCCTTTTGAGTGGCGAATTACATGACCGATAATGCGTTGATTTGATTGACCTAGCATCAAGCAATCAATCAACCCTGGGAGTCCCATTTTCTCTAGGGTAGAGTAACAATGAGTATTATTTTAAATATTATTATCAATACATTTGTAGTTTGTGTTTATATTTTATTAGTAAGTATAAAGTTCGTGCCTGCCCCATAAATAATACTTGTTGATTTTGCATATTATAATTACCATCCCAGTTTGCTTTTAGTTGTAATTATTCCTGATTTTTTTTTTTTTTTTAATTATAAAAATAAAAGAGGTAATAATTCAATTAAACTCTATAAAAATTGTTTGTTTTCTCACTATATCATGTTGTTGTTTTTAAATCAGATTATTTAAAAGTTTCATAATCATAATTTCAATTGTTAAATTGATATCGTAAACATTTTTTTTACATTTCTGATGTTTTTTCTTTGTTCTGTTCTGCCTTCCCCCTCCGTGTGGAGGTGAAATTTCAAATTCCGGTAATGACCTTTTAACAAAAAAAAACATAGACAACACTAGTGAAACACAAAGTAGGTGTAGATCACCCTCTTTATTATTATTTGCTTATATATATATGTTTATTATTTGTCCCTATTTTATTCCAGCCAGCAATACAATGAAAACCTTAGCATCATTTCATTGCATTGTAAACTACTGGTATTAATTTTGTTGGTTGTCGACACAGATTGAGAAGCCCGTCACTGGAGGCTTGTCGCACTCAACCAGGGACCAGTGGGAGATAGACAGAAACTCCCTCAAGTTTGTAAGAAAACTCGGCCACGGACAATTCGGTGAAGTGTGGGAGGGACTGTGGAACAACACAACTCCGGTAGCAATCAAGACTCTAAAACCAGGTAATATTATAAACTGGGGGTGATTCACGGGGAAGTAGCACCAGCCTAATTCAGGGACACTAAAAGTGATTAGTAAGACAATTGACCCCCATCATATCTAATTTTATTTATAATAACCTCATTTGTAATTAAGAATAACTTTTACAATTGATCCAACTCAAAACCTTCATATTTTAGTTGAATAGTCTTGTAGTTTAAAATTAATCTTAAAAGGTTTTGATTGATTTGCTAATAAGACAACATTTAAAAAAAAAATGTGAGGAAATTGAGTACCCATTGATAAAAAAAAAAATGAAGACATTTTGCCTTTTTTTTTTTCATCATGTATTTTATTATTTTAATGTATGATAGTTTTAAAGAAACTTAATATACCTCCAATTGTCTCCAGTTTAAAATCTCCCACAATTTGAACTGCTATACTTTTCTTGGTGTCACTCTTCAATATACTGACTGACGTCATGCTACGGGTGGCATTCAAAGGAGTTTTCATGGAAAGAGTCGTTACAGAACTTTTTGATTTGCTCAGTGGATGAATCAATTTGATTTCTTCCAGAGTCCTCCTGAAATGAAGCCACCACAAGGTACTGCATGTCTGATGTTGGTTTCAGGTACCATGGACCCGAAAGACTTCTTGGCAGAGGCTCAAATAATGAAGAAACTGAGGCACCTGAAACTCATCCAACTGTATGCAGTCTGCACCATGGAGGAACCAATTTATATCATTACAGAGCTTATGAAGAATGGCAGCCTGTTGGAGTACCTTCAAGGTAAAGTGTTTGTTTTAATAAATAAAGTAGATCGCCAGCTGCACAAAAAAAAAAAAAAAAAAAAAAAAAAAAAAAAAAAAAAAAAAAAAATCCATTGTCAATTTCAATTGGTGATTTGTTGGTAGTTACAGTACCTTACAAGTACATACTCTATGTCAATTTAAAAAATAGATCTTTATCAGAAAATGTAATCGTCTTGTTTTCATTTGTCAGTTTCAATGGAATTCATTAAGTCATCTTTTGCTTATTATATAACAATAAATTCATTATTATTATTATTTTTTTTTTTCACTGGATGTTAATTTAGTTTCAATTACGTATTTACTATTCTAGCAAGTCCAAAATCTAGAACATCCTACGAGGCCTAATCTTGTAATGCTGTGATATTTACAGGCAAGGGTCGAGCGCTGAAGTTGCCACCTCTGATCGACATGGCAGCTCAAATAGCAGCGGGCATGGCGTACCTGGAGAGCCAGAACTACATCCACCGAGACTTAGCAGCGAGGAACGTGCTCGTGGCTGACTCAAACGTCGTCAAAATTGCAGACTTTGGCCTCGCTAGGCTCATCAAGGTAAGGGAATACTAAAAAACAAAAAACAAAAAACAAAAAAAAAAAAACAAAACAAAAAAAAAAAAAAAAAATACGGGTTCTTGTAGGAATAAGCTTCAACTTGTACTAAAATCAAATATAAAGCTTAAAAAGAATAATTGATCACCAGAGGAGTCTGGAAATGTGTTACAATAATAATTATTCCCCATGTTCATCAGAAATGAATTATTGATTTAGATTTTTTCTTCTGTCAATTTAATCAGTATTGTTTAGTAGTAAATTTACATACACCATTTGAACGATAAACCAAAATAGCTGTCTTTACCTAAAATTAAACACAAATATCTTTTATTATCTTTATCTAATAATTTTATTCTATATGTACACTTGTTGTGTTTAATAAAAGACATATTTATTATCTTCATATCAAATATACCTATAGATTTATATTTGCTGGTTTACTCAAACCTATGTTTTAAAAAGCAAAGCGTGCTAGATTTTGTTGTTTACTGAGGCTATCTCTACTACAAAGATGGATCATATCGTTGACCTTAATTAAGTTGACATAGATTAATTTTATAGTGGAAGACGATGAAAAATGCCTCTTTCCATGTTGATGGGTCGTACAGCCAGACCCTTGTCCAACATTGTTGCATTATTGACTGATTTTCAATGTTCTTCGGATCTGCAATATACTAAAATTGAAAATGCGGTCATGTCCTCTCTTGTAGGAAGACGAGTACGAGGCTCGTGTCGGAGCGAGGTTCCCCATCAAGTGGACGGCCCCCGAAGCAGCCAACTACTCCAAGTTCTCGATCAAGTCGGACGTCTGGTCCTTCGGCATTCTGCTCACTGAGCTGGTCACGTACGGCAGAATCCCGTACCCAGGTACGCTCTTAGCCATTTGAATCTGTTTTACATGACTGTGGTGTGGAATGTTGTTTTATAATGTTTGGCAAATAAAGAACCTTTGTACTCCATCACATTCTAATGTGTGCTATACTTATGTCCACAAGTTAATTTGTAAAACCAGTTGTTTCTAGGCAGTTAATGCAATGTTTTTTAATCAGATTTAAATAGCCTGTATTCAAATGTGTGTCTGTTTCACATTTAAATTCAAGACATGTATACAGACATTGTTTACATTGGAGAAGTTGTTGGTAGATTGTGAAAACTGTTTTACATAGAAAAAATATTAGGGGAATATGTTACCAATAATGCATTAAATTCCCAACAATACAAGTAAGGGGAAGGTAACTCGCCCAATGCTTTTTTTTTTTTTTTTTAAAAAAAAGAAAGAAAAAAATATGTAAATATTTTAAAAGTTCTCCTCTTTATCCTTTATCAGTAGCTAAAATATCAAGTATACAAATTTGAGCTAATTTTTAAGTTATGATTTTTTAAAGTTTACTAATTTAACATGAAAGTTTAATTTTTCCATGTTAAAGTAGTAAACTTTAAAAATTCATAACTCAAAAACTAGCTTAATACCTGATATTTTATGTACTGATATGGGGATGTAGAGGAGAATATTTTAAATTTTGTTTTTTAATAATTTTCATGTGTGGGATTTTTTTTTTTCTCTCCCTTAATAAATAAAAGAAAGAAAGCACTGCTTATGTAACCAAATTCTCACTGCATGCTCCATGCTGAACTCTAAAAAATATCTCAAGTGCTATTTTGACTGACTTTCTTCTTGTCTTCAGGGATGACCAATGCTGAAGTGCTGCATCAGGTAGAGCACGGCTACCGCATGCCCAGCCCGCCCGGCTGCCCTGCTGCCCTGTACGACATCATGCTTGAGTGCTGGCACAAGGACCCCATGAAGCGACCAACCTTCGAGACGCTACAGTGGAAACTGGAGGACTTCTTCACCATGGAGGGTTCAGAGTACAAGGAAGCCGGTATGGCACAGTACTGAGCAACGCTTCGCAGCACCATGCCTCGAAATAACCGCTGCGTAAACTAAAGACTTCAATATAGACTCTCAGTGAGTGATAATTACATATAAATTTTCCAGTGTTATAAGTGTTGTAAATAAAATATTAAATTGAAAGCTATGTTATAAAAAAATAAGAGACAAATTTTTTTTATTGGCAATAATACTAATTTAGACTGTGGTCAATTATAAATTGCAGTTTTTTTTTTTTTATTTAGCATTTGCATTTAAAATAATGGACTAAGATACTAATAATAAAATACAATAATTAAAACATCAATAATATTTGTACCCATAATTACGTAATAAGAAAATACTATGTTTTCACCCATCTCTTTCTTGGTTAAGGGAATCAATTATATACTTCAGTGTAAATGATTATTAGTGTTATAGTTAAGACATAGATGCTGCTTAAAACAAGAAAAAAATATATCATGTAAATATGTAATCATGAATGCCATATTAGATGAATGTAAATATTTATAGGCTGTCATTATTTTGTGTTTTTCTTTTTTAAAATTTTAATGCTCACCAGAAAAAAAAATATATATGTATAATACAAATAATACAATGTGAGTAAATTACGCTAGTTCGATGAATTGAAATTACTGTTATAACTCTATATCAGTTAGTATACTGATGTGTACAATACATAAACAAAATTTACAGTATAATGGAAAAAATGCATTTCTCACTGTACAGGGATTTAATTCTATCCTCAATATTTTTATTTCTAAATCCACCAAAATTAGATACTGTATAATATTATTTGCCCTCCCTTTTTTTACAATTTTAAGAGATGAATTATTGCTGAAAAATTTGCTCCATAAATTGTAATGGCAGTAAGATAATTTAATTGCAATCTGTATAAAACTTCTTTATTGCTGTTTCTATTTTTTACAAATTTGAGAAAAGTTTAAATATTAGGAATACACCTATGTAACATTATTTGCAAGCAATATTCTTGAGTCTTTTGACAGCCTATTAAAATGTTTTGTAAATGTTTTATGAATTTTTTATGCCTAATTTCTTTATTATATAATAATATAGCCTACATTATTTTATTTACACCGTAGTGCTATATTTTTCTCCAAGAGTCATTTTTTTTTTTTTTTTTTTAATAAATTGTAATATCTATATATCCTTTTTTAGATTATGAAATACCCAATTATATAATTGACTATTGTAGGCTAAATATACATAATATAATACATAATTATGTAATAAAAACATTGTCTATTATAAATCTTGCAAATGCTCATCTTTTAACATATTTTGTGACAGAACGGTATGATAAACTAAATGGTTTGATTAAAAGACAATACATTGTATGTAAATTAATTGAAAAAAAAAAAAAAAAAAAAACGAGAAAGCACAACTTCCTCAAGTTTTTTTTAGGTATTTACTACAAGTATTTTTTGTATCACATATTTGTAGCTGCTGAATAAATTTAATTACAAAATTAGTATCCTCATCATACAAAATCCTTCACGTATATGGTAGCTACTGCTATTTCATAAGAAAATTACAATGTCTCAAATTATCCCTATATTCTGTGATGTCATTAAATTTTGTTAAGTCTTCAAGCTTCAACTTAAAATACAATACTATTGTTTAATGTTATAAAATAAATATTTAATCAGGCCTATCGTTTAATTAAGTCTGTAATAAAGAAACTTTACTTCGAACATAAATATCAAGAGCCGAGAAACAGTACTATTTTTATACTGCACAGAGACAGAAAGGTTGCCTAATTGTTAACAATTCACACAGATTTTATTTTACTCTCTTATTAGTAATTATGTAGTATTGCAGTCAATATTGTAGATTAATTATCAACTTCAAATTTAATATCAGCTAAGTGTTGCTAGAAAAAATATAATTAATTAATAAAATATTGTTTTTATTACTATTTTCAATTAAATAATCTGTTTATTTGTTCTTTACTGAACATTTAATGTATGGTACTGATTTCTCATCATTGGTATATTAAGGGGCATTCACAAAGCCTTAAGGCCACAATTAAGGCTCAATAATTTAAGACCAGAAATTTTGGGTCTAAAAAACACGTCTAAAATCAAGCCTTAAATTATTGAGCCTTAAATGTGGCCTTAAGGCTTTGTGAATGCCCCTTATTATGTTTAATTCAATGCCAATTGATAGCATTTTTATAATTTTTATCAACGTTAAAATATGTATGCAACTACATACTCCTGTTTAAAGTATTTTTTTTTTTATTAAAATCATTACTATAAAATTTCTTTAAAAATGCTGTTAGATATGATTTTTGTGTACAATATTTGTGATTAATAAATATATGAAAAATATAATCAACTCTTATATTATTATTTGTGACATAAAATTTAAAAAAAAAATAATAATAATAATAAGGGGGGCAAGAACAATGAATAACCTTTTTATCATAGATTTATTTTATTTAGTCACATTATATAATTATACAATTTCAGAAGGATGCTGCATCAAATTACATAACAGAATCAACAATTTTGTCATTCAATCCACCTGTTAATTCGTCTATAAACATGGCTTGAATTATAGAAAGAAAAAAAAAAAAAAAATGCAATCAACAAACATTTTTTGTATGCTACAGTTTTGAGTTTTGATATACATAATATTACAAATTTTAAAAGTAAAATAAATTTATAAACCATTTTGATAGAGTTGAAACCCTGGTTGTTATTTTTATATTTTGTTATCTTGCCATACAATGCTCATAAGGGTAAGATAACGCCACCAATGTTAAAAAAAATCCCTCACAAATATTCTGAAAAAATTTAAAATGTTCTCCTTTACCCCCCCCCCCCCCCCATCAGTAGCTAAAATATGAGGTATACAAATACGATCTAGTTTTTGAGTTATAAATTTTTAAAGTTGACTACTTTAACATGGAGAAATGAAACTTCCATGTTAAATTAGTCAACTTTAAAAATTCATAACTCAAAAACTAGATCGTATTTGCATACCTGATATTTTAGCTACTGATAGGGGGTGTAAAGGAGAACATTTTAATTTTTTTTTAGAATTTTTGTGAGGGATTTTTTTTAACATTGGTGGCGTTATCTTACCCTTAATTATAAATTAAATCATGTATTTATGCTTAAAAAAATAATACAATAAATGTGACCATGAAGCACGGTAATGTTTTTGATAAGATGCACAAATTTTTGGAAAAAACAAAAACAAAACTTAACACTTAACATTTTTTTTTTTATTGGAAACGTTTAATGATATTATAATTTAAAATAAAAATAGCAATCACTGACAAAACTGCTTAGCAGTTATATACTTTGAAAAGATTATGAAAAGACTGACAGCCCTAAACAAATGTTAAGACGAAGAGAATTATGTTCCAACAACAAAAACAGTCTTTGTCCGCAGCTCAGTCCTGGTTCATGGAGCTCTCTCCCTCCTCCTTCTTCCTGGGCACCTTGAGGACTCGTGGCCCGTACAGAAGCATGTACGCCACGTGCCAGTCTCCTGTAGGAACAAACGGGAGATCAGCTGAAGTAATATAGACTAGGGCAACATTTTTATTTTCTGGAAGTTCACATCAAAATTTATAATAATTAACGTGCAAAGGCACATTAATTCAGGAATGAAGAATCAGAACCATCAGTACTGCAAGGTTCATTTCATATTTAAAGTTATGCACATATAAACGTCCCTACTGAGAAATTCATAATTTTATTAACCTGTTTAACTTGGACTGCAACTCCAACATACCTGGTCCCTTCTTGTTTTTCCTTCCCTGCCTCTCCATTTAAATATATTTTTGAACCAAGAAATGTTGTTTGTTTTGAATAGGATAAGATAGAACGTTGGGAACGCTGGAAAATACTCCCCCCTCCCTTCCCCCCGAGGTGGCAGCATGTTGTTACCTCCGCCTGAGAGCTTGAGCACGTCCTTGTCTGTGACGGGAGAAACTACGTCGTCGTCACACTTAAACCAAGTGTCGCCTTCTCCTCGCACCCAGGCCACGTAGTGACCGCTGGATGAGGAGCGACCGCGGTGAGTCAGCACTGCCCGCAGTTCGTACAAGCCCGAGTTGCTGCTGCCGGGGTCATCGGGCAGGGAGAAGGGCTCTGCCTGCAGGTCCTCCTCTTTGTCAAGTGTGGGGGGAGGGGCACGACCGCCTCGTGCCCTCTCACGCTCCTTCTCTGCCACGCCCTCCAGTGCAGCAGCCACCTTCCGATCTTCCTCCTCCTGCAAGTGTCAGAGTTAGCAACAATCAATTCATTTAGAGAGTAATTTTATTAATGGAAACATTTACAGAACATTCTAACTGAGGCTCACCATAGTTCCCTTAGTAAAAACTAGGCAAATGTTAGGATAAACTGCTCACAAAATTTCTACACAAAATATCAGGCATTATTTCATGCTGTTGGTTGGTTTGGTTACCAATGGCGGAACTTGTTTTTCAACATTGTTCACAGTGCTCTCTGGGGCTCCTAATACCCAGTCTGCACGCCAGACAGTTAAGTACCGTTTCTTAGCGGGGCACATATGTTTTTTGCACAACATTCCGCGGTCTTAATCACCCCAGCGGAGTATAGATAGCCGTAAGCTGCCTTCCTCCTACCAACTCTTTCATCTAGTAGCCAGTCACACCCATTCCAAGTCGCGAAAAGTCTGCCATATTCGGGATTTGAACCGGGGACCTCTCGGACGAGAGCCAAGTGTACTAACCACTACACCAAAGAGCAGGTTAAAGGATAAGAAATGCTGTAAAGAAAGAAAAAAAAAGTCGTATGAGCCTACCTTAAACTTGACCCTCATTGGGTCTAGCAAGGCCTGCAGTCTGGGGGTGCAGAGCTCCCAAGCGTCAAATTGGAGGGGGAACTTGACGTCCTTGAGGATCTTGGCGTTGACAGCCTCACGCTCCTTGTAGTAAAACCGGACGAACTGCACGGTGAGGTAAGCCGGCAGACGATCCACCAGGCTTGTCTTGGAGTAGACTGCGTCCCGCTCCAGCGTGGGCGACAGCTTCGAGATCTGCTCCTTGACTCGCTGTCAACCAATCAGGGGTTAGATTCACTCTGTCGTCTTTTCATTTATATGTTTATATTTTTTCCTCTCCTCTCCTCTCCTCTCCTTTTTTTTTTTTTTTTTTTTTCTAAAATTATTTGAAAATATCTCTTAACCCTCTTTTCAGGGATATTTTGATTGTGTACACATTTTTAAGCATTTAGCACCACTACCGGTATTGATGACATCACTTATAATTTTTCGCCCCAAAAAACGTCATTACCTTTCTTCTTTTAGGAGTTCCAGCAGTTAAAATATTTATAATTGTGCCAATGATGTTATGCTCACACCTTAAGACAAAGCACTGCAATGTCACCTTTTTCTTGCAGTGAATTATAAACGAAATTAACAGCTGGAACTTTTTTTTTTTTTTTTTTGGAGTAAAAGATTACGTTTGAAATCATCAATAAAGTAATCAACTATTCAAGTAACTCACTGCCTTGAGTCCAGAGTTCATGTGTCCGGTGTCTGAGCCGATGAAGCAGCTGAGGTGCAGGAAGTTCTCCTCGGACAAGATTGGCTCCTCCGCCTCCGCCTCAGTGCACTTGAGGGTGACGCTCATTCGCCCTCCCAGGTACTGCTCCACCGGAGACCTGCCGGCAATCAGCCAGACGTTCACAAGGATTCAGACAAGCACTGAATAAGAGCTTTGAAGCAGGCTATGGTCAAGAGGACTTATATTGTAGTTGTATTTATTAGCACACTTTAGACGCGAGAAATAATATTTTGTCACAAAAAAGAAAAAAAAAAAAATGTAATAAAATAATTATTGATTCTTAAATAAGCAGTGGATACAATCTATTTGACTGGTATAACCACCTTTTATGTATGCATTGCTTAAAACTGTGTAGGGCCAGAAACTATTGTGAAAAAAAAAAAAAAGTGAAAAGGGAAAGTTTCATTTTATTTAATACCTACTTCTTTTTTTTTTATATACATTATATATATATATATATATATATATATATATATATATATATATATATATATATATATATTGTATTTTTAAATAATTTGTAGCAAATACTCAATAGAATCAGATGGCAACCACGACCTTAAAACTGCTGTAGATTTTTATTACAATAAGGCAACTCAGTTTTACTGGTTAAGATTTTTTGCTTACTTATACTTGCTAGATTCGGAGGCTGGCAGGCCCTGCTGAATCAGACGAACAATTTCAGTCCAGCACTCACTGGCATCCTGAAATAACAACAAAAGTAAGCCTTCAATACAGTTGTTAAAACCTAATTTCTTTAGTCTTTAAAGAAGGATATGGGATGGGCTTGAAAGTCCCGCCTTATATTTTTATTACATGAACACTACATACAGGCATTTCTCTTAATTTAGAAAAAACTTTATATCTTAATTCATAATTTGCACAATTTTAATTTTTATTTATTTTATTATATTTCCCTCATGAGTACATAAATAACAAGTCAGAGGCAGGAAATTCACAAACAGTCCAATAAGAACAAACCACTTCCCGAAAGTTATGCAGTGAATCCCTGTAAACACAAAAAAAAAAAAAAAAAAAAAAAAAAAAAAAAAAACGATTGAAATAATGATTGCATTGATGGTGCTACACTGTTAATTCGAAATTCATCATTTTAACTTTTAGTTATGTCAGTAGCAGTGTCATCCATGGATGTATTACAGTCCGAAATCTAATTTAAAGTCACAGGACCCAGTACCTGCTGGCAGAGTCCACCGTTGGGTCCCTTCTCTGCAAAGCGAGGCACGGCACGGTGCAGAGCTCCCAGCAACAGCAAGGGAGGCACACACGAGCCGGTCTGCATGGAGCGAAGCACCTCTCGCATACTTTCCACCACCCCAGTGCCACCTGGAGGAAAAAAAGCATAACTCAGCTATGGGTAATAGAACATAATTATGAATCATGAAAGTGTCATGGTTTTAATTCAATCAAAGTGGATGGATCAATGAAATGTATCATAAGTTGTTGTTTTTTCATCTTATGTACAGTACAGCATTATTAGACGCATAAGGGGGTATTTACAAATGGCTTAAGTTAATACAGATTTTAGAAAAAAACATGTTAATTGATGTACATCTGTGAAAACCCACATCAATACAACCAAGTCCAATACCTGTAGGTTTGAACTCAATGAGGGCCTGCTTAAGTTCCGGCACGGTCTTGAGGCACTGCACAGTGGCGTTCATGTAGCACGTGTTGCCCAGATTTACCAACCCGGCAGGCAGGTCCAACTGTGGAGCATACAGCAAGTAAGCATACGCTGACAACTAGTCTGTCATGGGGCTGAAGATAAAATGGCATCAAACGGCAACGACAATTTTAAGTGAAGTCACTTATAAAATTAAACCATTCACAAACTTCATGGTAACAATCAAGTTAAAATGTTATTTTTTATTGCTCCACTATAGCAATCTGCTGCTGAGACAGTATTTTTTTTTTTTTACTCTTTTCATATTTGTTTCATTTACTGTAATTAATCCTAGAGTTGTAAATGTTGGCATTTTTAGGTATTATGTTATTTTACTGCACTTGGATGTCAAAATCCAGGTGACCATCATTACCTTTGTGTTAAGCTCTGCCTCACTGAGGTCCTCCATGAAAACAGTCTTCTTCTCAGGTTCAAGTGCAAGTTCGTCAGCGGTGCCCAGCATCAGGAACAAGGCTCCCTGCAACAGTAAAATTAGTTACCAAGTACATAATATACTACAACGTAGATCTGCAGTATGTGGTGACACATCTGCAGATACTCACCTGTTTCACAGCCATGCCAGCCCATCCCACTTCATCCTTGAGCTGCGCTCCTTTCAGCATCACCTTCTGGCGGTCTGGCTGCACTCCTGTTAGTGCGAAAATCTGTGCCTTGAAGAGCAGCGGATCTTCATCCGTGTTCAACTCAATGTCGGGGTACAAGTTTTTGCCCCACTTTACCTTCACTGTAATGAAACAAAAAATTGAGTAAATAATTAATAATAATAAGCAAGTTTGGTATATAAATATTAAAATTTAACACATCCTTTAAACAAATCTATCCTATGTATATCAACTCAATAATGTCATCAGCTGCAGACTCAAATTTACCACATTTTTAACCCAACTTTTATGCATTTCTACCGCCTATGATTTGCATACAGTACAGTATGCATACATACAACGTTGGGCAATGATAACAGAACACATTAAATCCGTCAATTTTTTTAGTAAAAAATGTGGAGGTGGCTACAGTCCCTGTAACAGGGACCGCAATTCTAGAACATAGGCTCCCTGTATTGAAACTGCGCATGCGCGACTGAATGCATTTCCGGTACGTCATTTGTTGCATTGCAGGGACCGTAATTTTTGAAACTAGGATCCCTGTAGTCAATTTTAATAATAGGCCAAGTATAATAAAAGTTACAGGGAGCCAAGTGTTCGATCAATGCGGTCCCTGTAGTGAACTTGTAAAACGTGTTGTCATGAAATAGATGCAGGGACTGTAATATCCCAAAGTTGCGGTCCCTCTGTAATCTAATTTTCTTAAAGAAACGCAGCAATACATACACACAGGGAGCGTAACATTCAAGTATTGCGGTCCCTGTAGTAAAAATTTCGTACTCTTATCTGGCCAAGTGTTATACAGGGACTCTAACAACCAAAAGTTACGGTCCCTGCAGCAATTATTTCTTTATGGACGCGGCAATAGAAACTACAGGGAGCGTAACATTCAAGTATTGCGGTCCCTGCAGTGAAAATTTCGTACTCTTATCTGGCCAAGTGTTATACAGGGACTCTAACAACCAAAAGTTACGGTCCCTGCAGCAATTATTTCTTTATGGACGTGGCAATAGTAACTACAGGGAGAGTAACATTCAAGTATTGCGGTCCCTGCAATGAAAATTTCGTACTCTTATCTGGCCAAGTGTTATACAGGGACTCTAACAACCAAAAGTTACGGTCCCTGCAGCAATTATTTCTTTATGGACGCGGCAATAGAAACTACAGGGAGCGTAACATTCAAGTATTGCGGTCCCTGCAGTGAAAATTTCGTACTCTTATCTGGCCAAGTGTTATACAGGGACTCTAACAACCAAAAGTTACGGTCCCTGCAGCAATTATTTCTTTATGGACGCGGCAATAGAAACTACAGGGAGCGTAACATTCAAGTATTGCGGTCCCTGCAGTGAAAATTTCGTACTCTTATCTGGCCAAGTGTCATACAGGGACTCTTACAACCAAAAGTTACGGGCCCTGCAGCAATTATTTCTTTATGGACGCGGCAATAGAAACTACAGGGAGCGTAACATTCAAGTAATGCGGTCCCTGCAGTGAAAATTTAGTACTTTTCTAGCAAAGTGTTATACAGGGACTCTAACAACCAAAAGTTACGGTATAATAATGAAGGGTATAATTAGAGTCCCTGTATGGTACTTTGCTAGAAAAAGTATAAAATTTTCACTGCAGGAACCACAATACTTGAATGTTACGCTCCTTGTAGTTTATATTGCCGCGTCCATAAAGAAATAATTGCTGCAGGGACCGCAAATTTTGGTTGTTAGAGTCCCTGTATAACACTTTGCTAGAAAAGTACAAAATTTTCACTGCAGGGACCGCAATACTTACTTGAATTTTACGCTCCCTGTAGTTTCTATTGCCGCGTCCATAAAGAAATATATGCTGCAGGGACCGCAACTTTTGGTTGTTAAAGTCCCTGTATAACACTTGGCCAGATAAGAGCTAGTACGAAATTTTTACTACAGGGACCGCAATACTTGAGTGTTACGCTCCCTGTAGTTTCTATTGCTGCGTCCATTAAGAAATAAATGCTGCAGGGACCGTAACTTTTGGTCTTAGAGTCCCTGTATAACACTTGGCCAGATAAGAGTACGAAATTTTTACTACAGGGACCGCAATACTTGAGTGTTACGCTCCCTGTAGTTTCTATTGCTGCGTCCATTAAGAAATAATTGCTGCAGGGACCGCAACTTTTGGTTGTTAGAGTCCCTGTATAACACTTGGCCAGATAAGAGTACGAAATTTTTACTACAGGGACCGCAATACTTGAGTGTTACGCTCCCTGTAGTTTCTATTGCGGCGTCCATAAAGAAATAATTGCTGCAGGGACCGCAACTTTTGGTTGTCAGAGTCCCTGTATAGCACTTTGCTAGATAAGAGTACAAAATTTTCACTGCAGGGACCGCAATACTTGAATTTTACGCTCCCTGTAGTTTCTATTGCCGCGTCCATAAAGAAATAATTGCTGCAGGGACCGTAACTTTTGGTTGTTAGAGTCCCTGTATAGCACTTTGCTAGATAAGAGTATAAAATTTTCACTGCAGGGACCGCAATACTTGAATTTTACGCTCCCTGTAGTTTCTATTGCCGCGTCCATAAAGAAATAATTGCTGTAGGGACCGTAACTTTTGGTTGTTAGAGTCCCTGTATAACACTTGGCCAGATAAGAGTACGAAATTTTCACTGCAGGGACCGCAATACTTGAATGTTACGCTCCCTGTAGTTTCTATTGCCGCGTCCATAAAGAAATAATTGCTGCAGGGACCGTAACTTTTGGTTGTTAGAGTCCCTGTATAACACTTGGCCAGATAAGAGTACGAAATTTTCACTGCAGGGACCGCAATACTTGAATGTTACGCTCCCTGTAGTTTCTATTGCCGCGTCCATAAAGAAATAATTGCTGCAGGGACCGTAACTTTTGGTTGTTAGAGTCCCTGTATAACACTTGGCCAGATAAGAGTACGAAATTTTTACTACAGGGACCGCAATACTTGAATGTTACGCTCCCTGTGTGTATGTATTGCCGCGTTTCTTTAAGAAAATTAGATTACAGGGACCGCAACTTCGGGATATTACAGTCCCTGCATCTATTTCATGACAACACATTTTACAAGTTCACTACAGGGACCGCATTGATCGAACACTTGGCTCCCTGTAACTTTTATTATACTTGGCCTATTATTAAAATTGACTACAGGGATCCTAGTTTCAAAAATTACGGTCCCTGCAATGCAACAAATGACGTACCGGAAATGCATTCAGTCGCGCATGCGCAGTTTCAATACAGGGAGCCTATGTTCTAGAATTGCGGTCCCTGTTACAGGGACTGTAGCCACCTCCAAAAAATGTATTAGTATTTCATCTATGTAATGTAGCAATGAATAAAAATAATTCAAAATTACTAAAAGCACAAAGTTAAAATTTATTTGCTGCAAGAATATAACAAGAAGTCAGTAGATATCCATGCATAAAAAATGTTCATCACATTGAAGTCCGGCAGAAACCAACATTTTGATTTAAGTTTGTAGAAATTTTAAGACCTGCTCACTCAAATTTTATGATAATTATTAGTTATTACTGTAGGCATTACCTTTGTAATTTGGCATTTTCGTTGCAGAGTCAAAAATCTGCGTAGAAACAGTAAGAACAGAAAAATTTGTGAAATGATTTCAACACGACGTGACTTTTCAGTTCGAGACGCCCGATCGCATTTCGTTGCGCTGGAAATTTACAGCATACCAGATTTAGATTTAGATTTTTTTTTTTACCACCTGTTATTATTTTTATTTTTTAAAAAATTAGTAAAAATACTAAAAATGTCATTAATTTTTCTTTTCATTTCTAATTTTTATAATATAATTTTTGAAAATTATAACATTTATACTATTGAAGACTTAAGATTCATTAAAATAAGTTTAAAATATACACATTTCATACCATAAAATTAAAACATTTAATTTTGTGGTATTTTTTTAAATGTTGGTATGAATGGTAGAGGCGGCCGGCTATAGAAATTTTGCTAAAAAAAAATCAACAGAAAAGCATTTATTTCATTTAACAGGGAGTGCCTAAGTTAATTTTAATGCAAATAATATGTTTTTCATTATATATAAAATATTATAGAATGTGTAATCTTTTTATACTTGAATTATTCCCAAAGAATTTTGTATTTTAATTTTGTGGTTATTTAATGTGTGACTGTCAGTGAAAAATATAATCATGTCAGCTTTAATTTATATTTGCTATGCTATTGGAGCATTTATTAGATTTTGGTTAATGAACTCTGAATACAAACAAATTATTGCAGATAGGGTTGAAGTTTCTACACCTCTGAATTCATGGAAAAGAGGTAAATATAGCAATAAAATTGTTGTAGGGTAGTGCCATCTGAGGCTCATCTGACACTCCCACTTTTTTAATCTATACATACTCTATTATCCTGTCTGTATCCATTTGCTGTTTAACTCTCAATCTGTAAAAAAATATAAGTATATATAAATATATTATACTATATTATATATAGTATAATATATTCATAAAAATGTTTTATTTCAGTAACGGAGGGTGTGTTCCTGCACAAGAATGGAATTTCTCCGTATGATGGAGACCTTTTCCATGAAACACCCCTGGGGCTAAATGTGTTTTCGTGGCTTCTTGACTTGAAGCCTGCCTTGTTGGACGTTGTGTTTGTAGCAACAGATCTACTGACTGGGCTCTTGCTGCAATTTCTTGCCTCAACTTTTGTTGCTCAAGCGGTAAGATAAACAAAAGTTGCAACAAAGAGGTGTGCGTCACTGTCTGCCACTCCCTTCTTTATTGAGAAACACAGTAATGGAGTATCGAACTCAATTTTTTTTTATTGCAGAAATGGATAGAGCGTGCAAAGTTATGCTACCCTGATTTTTTTCAGATTTTTTTGAGCCCGGGAACTATTTTTAAAAAATTATTAAAAGTTCTTTTTGTGACGTCACGAGGCGGCAAGTCCTATCTTTTTCTTAAGGAGCGGCGTCTCGTTACGTTACAAAAAGAACTTCCAATCATTTTTTAAAAGTAGTTTCCGGGCTCTAAAAAAATAAAAAAATTCAGGGTAACATAACTTTGCATGCTCTATCCATTTCTGAAAAAAAAAATAAATAAATAAATAAATAAATAAATAAATAAATAAATAAATAAATAAATAAATAAATAAATAAGGTCGATACTCTATTGGCATGATATATGAGGAGGGTCATGTGTGCCAAATCTACAGTACTTCTAATTCCCCAAACTTCCAATGTCTATCGTAGTTGAACTAACTTTTAGCTAGGGTAAGACTTGAATTTTTTTTAAAGGAACAACAATGCAACAAAATCAAAGATATCTTGACTATATGTTATATGCATATAGTTATAAGTTTTAACACACGAACATATTGCAGTACTGTACATTTTATCTCCTCCTAATGAAATGGATTAAAACTTTATCCTTAAAAAATAAGAAAATACCAACAAGCCTTACCATTCTTCTCTTGTGATTGAAAAAGCATTCAAATTCAAATTCAAAAAAATTTTTTTCGTCAATTTTCCAAGCATACAAACATTATAAAATGCAGCACTTTGAATGAAGGGTTAGACACGTCAGAAACAACATATTAACAAACATATTAACAAAACATTAAACATTAGAACTTAAATTGCAAATAAGCTTTTACACTATAAAAAAAAACACTTAATTAGTAGTGTTCTCACTGATTTTTTAAAATCTATATAATTTGACAATTCTCTTATACAACATGGTAGCTTATTATACAGTCTAATGCACATTGATAAAGGTCCTTTATTACAAAGTTCAAGCCTGCTAATTGAAGGAGTTATAGTTGCATTCTTGTTTCTTGTTTCATAATTATAATTTTTTGATACAGGAAAATATTCTTTACATTCTTTCCTGGTGAAACATACACATTCAAATATATACTGGCATGGTAGAGGTAATATTCCCTCCTCTGTAAATTTAGTTGAGCAAGTCTCGCGCATTTTAAGATTATACATAATTCGGATTGCTCTCTTTTGCGAAACAAAATACACTCGGAGTCTTTAGAATCACCCCAAAACATAACACCATATCTCATGTGTGAATGAAAATTTGCATAGTATAAAGTCTTTAAACATCCCATTATTAAATGTTGTTGGAAACATCTCAATACTGTAAGGTTTTTATAAATATATTTGTGTTGTCTGTGCCATCAAGACTCCTCACTACGGGCATTTCACTGTGGCAAGGCTTGTTGGTATTTTCCTATTTCTTTCCTTTTATCATTATATCCGACCGCAATGGTTCACCTTCCCTTATAAGAATGTATTATCCTTAAAAGAGTAATATGCATGCTCTGGATGCTCTTTACACTCAATTTTGCTAGGTGCACTTTTTTAAAATATTGAGGGTAAGATAACGCCACCAATGTTAAAAAAAATCCCTCACACAAAAATACTGAATTTTTTTTTAAATGCTCTCCTCTACACCCCCTATCAATAGTTAGAATATCAGGTATACAATTACGATCTAGTTTTTGAGTTATGAATTTTTAAAGTTGACTAATTTAACATGGGAGTTCCATTTCTCCATGTTAAAGTAGTCAACTTTAAAAATTCATAACTCAAAAACTAGATCGTATTTGTATACCTGATATTTCTACACCGCGTAGAGGGGAACATTTTAAATTTTTTTCAGAATTTTCGTGTGAGGGATTTTTTTTAACATTGGTGGCTTTATCTTACCCTTAACTGCTGGAACTCGTAAAAGGTGGTGATTTTTTTTTTTTTTTTTTTTTTTTTTGTGTACTAATAATTTTGAGAGTACATTTATAAAACAATAAAAATATAAAAAGCTGAAGCTTCTTTAACACACATGTTAAGTTTACAAAAGCTTCCTACAATTACTGTAATATTATGTAAATGTACAAGCCACTAATCGTTGCCGTATTGTGTCAGGTTGCCAAGGAGAGGCGGAACAAGTCTGGGTACGCTGCAGACTCACAGGGTATCGTTCTGACGGAGCGGCAGGTACGCCTTGTACCGCTCTACGTGGCGTGTGCCTACTGCTGCAATCCGTACTCGGTGCTGAGCTGTGTCGGCCACACCACCACCGTTTTCAACAACCTGTGTCTGGCCGTCGCCTTCCTGGCAATGAGCAAAGGTGACTGAGAACGTGAGATGCTCATCTGGTACTGAATTGATCATCACGGGACAACCTTCATGAGAATTTTTACTGCTTATTTGAATATAGAGAGGATCTCTAGTTATTTTTATATATTACACTGTATATATTTTGTTGTACATTTTTTTGTTAATGCTCTAACACAATTAAGGCTTAACCTGAGATATTCGGACGAAAAAAGTCGTATCGACAGATGTTCTTGAAATTAATTTGGTAGACTTACAACAATTGTCCAAATACTACTGATTTTTTTTAGATTTTTTTAACCGTTGGTTTAATTATAATTAATTTATTCAAATGTGTATTTTGTATCCTTTCAATGTTAAATTTTTCAATCAACATTGCACAAAAACGGCTCGAGAATTTTTTTTAGAATTTTACATGGATTAAAGGCTAATTTTTTGGACTATTTTCCTGAATTGTTTTCATATAATTTCGAACCGTGGCGATGATCGTTTCTGATATGTCCTAAGAAACTTGGCAACACTCTCAAGGACTGTAGTTACCACCCCGTCCTAATCCATTATTCACATTACTATTGCAACAGTGTTGTCAGATTTGCAGGTGTAGCCACGCCTCTTGACCTTTACAGACAAATTCTCAGGTTATACCTTAAATTAGAGCTACAAAATTCTGTGACGCCATAATCATGTAACGTCTTTTTTTTATTTTTTATTAAGGGAAAGGGAACGCCAGAGTTGCGCCGCGATCGCAGCGCCTCTATATCAATATTCAAATTGTCCCACTCTAAAGATACCACGCAAGTCACGGCAGTTTTATACTCAATTTATTTATAAATAATGAGTTAAATAATAACTGTTATGGTTGTTTTATTTATAAAACTTTTTTTTCATTACTATAAAACATTTTTGGAAAGTTTTTACTTTAGGTGAGTGG
Organism: Siphlonurus alternatus; assembly: GCA_949825025.1. Taxonomy (NCBI): domain Eukaryota; kingdom Metazoa; phylum Arthropoda; class Insecta; order Ephemeroptera; family Siphlonuridae; genus Siphlonurus; species Siphlonurus alternatus. Next base: position 32,267,659 of record OX463782.1, read on the forward strand.
ATTATAAGCGTTGTTTTGGTTCATTAGTCAGCCTGTTTCATTCGCCAGTTGTTTAATGGCCAACCAAAAAGGGGTGTGTGAGACGTGCGAGTGTCAAAAATCGTGCAGTTATTATCAATTTACGTCGCTCCCACTCTTATAATTGTCTTTTTTTTTTGCTGTGAAGGTTTGTCCTAGTGCATTAAGTTTGTTTCTATTTTTTTTTAAAAATCGGACGATTGGATTATAGAATTTTTCTAATGTCACTGAAATGCAGCGTATGCTTGTTCAATAAATGGGTTTAGTTTCAATACAAGTAACTCAGAAACTAGATCGTATTTGTATTGACGATATTTTAAGAGCTAATGAACGACATAGAGGAGAATATTTTAAAATATTTTTGGAGGAACAAATGAGAGTGGAAAATTTAACATTGGTGGCGTTACCTTACCCTTAAGTTAAATATTTTTGTATTAACTTTTTGAAATATTTGCATGAGTATCCATAACATTTTGCAGCACAATTTTAAAAGTGTTCTAAACAATATGAAAAATGCATAACTATCCAAATATGCAGTAAAAGAAACTTGCATGCAGATTGTTCATTGTGAGATTTGCAAGTGTCTACTTACATCTTACTAACAGTTTTCTTTTACAGTACAGTACTGTAAAATACAGTATCAACTTATTTGATTTATTCAACATCATCATGTACTGTTTTTATATTATTTTTTTCAGTTGATTGACGTTGGTTACTTTAAAATTAAAGATCAGGTTCTTTTCAAAATGATTACATAAGGCTGGATTAAAAAAGTACATTGTGAATTTTATAATTTTATTATTATTTATTTTTTTTCAGGCTGGCTTGTGCTGTGCTGTCTTGGCCTGGCGTTTGCAACCTACCAAACATTCTACCCGGTCATGTTCATAGTTCCAGCCTGCATGTATTTGGTGCAGGTGAAATACCCCCCAGGTAGGCTACTTCCATCCTCTGTGTTGCTCCTGCTCATGGTTTTTGTTCTGCAGGCAAGTCGGGAAAGTCGCCCCGCAACTACTGGCCCACCGTCGTCCTTACTGTCGTGACGTTTGCTGCCATGCTGGCCTCCCTCTTGCTGCTGTCGTACCACGTTACAGGCAGTTGGACTTTCTTGGATGCTACTTACAAGTTTATGTAAGTACAGTATACATAGGAGAAATATTGATAAATTGTTAGCAAATGTTGCCACATGTAATAGTAATTTTCTCCACTTTAAATTACCTACAATCAATCTCAACTTCCTTGAGACTCCATGAGCCAAGGATGCATTTTTTAACATTTCAGATCACAATTTATATTATTTGCTACATTTCATTGATGATTTCATTTCATTAAACTCCAAAAATCATTCTTACAAAAAAACAGGAGTTTGACCCAGAGTGAATTATTTGTCTTATTTCAGCCTGTTAGTACCTGACCTACGCCCCAATGTTGGTCTCTTCTGGTACTTCTTCACGGAGATGTTTGAGCACTTCAGACCACTCTTTGTGTGTGCTTTCCAAATCAACTGTTTCCTGTACGTCGCCCCGCTGGCTCTAAGACTGCGCAAGGAGCCCATGTTGCTGGCATACAGCCTGGCTGCGCTGTCCACCGTCTTCAGGTCCTACCCTTCTCTAGGGGACCTCGGATTCTACCTCGGACTGTTACCAATATGGGCACACCTGCTACAATGTGAGTCATCATTGTCATTTTAATTGTACTGTTTTATGTCTTGGACTATGCCAATAATTTTATTCACCTTCATTATTCTAGACAACAATGTGTATTTTAAAGGTGAACAAACAAGGGTTTTGTATTTAATTCACAATGGGGAATTCTCCTACATTTATTTTAATTTTTTTTTCAGATACACTGTGCCTTGAAACTAAATGTCCCAAAACTAAAAAGTTTCAATTTTCAAAATTGAAGACAAGGGAATTTTTTAAAAATCTTCCTTCTTTTGAATTTAGCGCCAAAACGTGACGTAGAAACTGCCTAGCAGGCGAAATTTCCCTGCAATAAATTTATATTTTTGATTATCACTCTTAAAGTAAACTGATATTAGAGATAAAACCATTGATATTAGGGTAGAAAAACCCGCTGATTTCGATCGTGTTACTAAAATTTATAGCCAATCACTACTTGACGCTCAAACTATGATATCAGGCAGTTGTTGTGTGTTAACTAGGGAGTTTCTACGTCACAATTTTCAGGTTTGCGCGCGGGTTGCATACTTTGCCCCTATTCTAATAATCCCTTCAGAGTCCCCAAATTTGAGTTAAAAAAGTTGAAACTTAAGTCAAACTTAATGTTAATATGTACCCTATCATGATATAGTAGTTAAATTAAAATTTGAGTTGTAAGAGAATTTCCCATTAGTTTACTGCATATTGTCAACATAGGTGGATACAGCTTTGTCTTAAACATGATTTGTCTAGTCATTTTTTAAGGTGGGGAGGTCATATAGAACATTTGAGGCTATTTAATATGGTACTGTAGATATAATTTTTCAGTGCAATACATGATTTAACTAACAGAACAATGAATATTAATACTACTGGAATTACAGTAGTAAATTATGGAAAAATTTATGTATTACATAATTAACTGATATTAAGTGAACAATGTTTAAACTACTAATTTAAGGTATAACCTGAGAATTTGTCTGTCAAGGTCAAGAGGCGTGGCTATAGTGGCAACACTGTTTGCATTGGAATGCGAATAATTTTTTAGGAGGGGGTGGTGACATCAGTCCTTGAGAACGTTGCCACATTTCTCATCACATATAGGAAACGATCATCGCCACGGTTCAAAATATATGAAAACAATTCAGAAAAATAGTCTAAAAAATTAGGTTTTAGTAAAAAAAAAAAAGTAAAAGAATCTGTTGTATAGTTTTTTTGCAATGCTAATTAACAAATTTAACATTGCAAGGATACAAAATTCTCATTTAAATAAATTAATTATAATTAAACCAACGGTTAAAAAATTCCGAAAAAATTCAGAGCTAATTTGACGATTGTTGTAAGTCCACCAAATTAATTTGAAGAAAATCTGTTGTAGCGAATTTTTCGTCCAAATTTCTCAGGTTAAGCCTTAAGGAAAATAAACCATTTAGGTTGTGATATATATTTAAAAGAAAAAGATAGGGCCTTACGGTCTTACCGATCGAGAAGTCACAGCAGGAGAAAACCTTGCGGTCAGTTTCACTAATTAGTTACATTATTAACTACATATACAGTACTGTATTTCTTTAAACCCAAACAATTCCAGTTACTGTAGTATATGAAAAAACCTTCACAGTGTGGTTTTAAAATTATATTCTGTCCCAGATATTTTATCAGGTAGTATAATTAAATTATTTTCACCCAACTGTCTATAAATTTCCTAAAAATATTATATATCCCTTGACTTTACGTAATAACAAGTTTTCACTGTACTGACAATTGTTATTCATTTGTTCCTCAAAACTATAATATTTAAACATTGCTCTGGAAAACGTTAGCAGTGAACTTTGATTTGCAGACATGCAGCAGGGCTTCGTGGTGTGCTGCTTCTTCCTGCTGTCGTCGGTGCTCGGTCCAGTCGTGTGGCAGCTCTGGATCTACTCGAGGTCAGCAAACGCAAACTTCTACTTCGGAGTCACCCTGGCATTTGCGACAGCACAGGTAAACTTTGTCTTCTTAATGTTACTACAATTTTATATATGAAATTTGTTTGAAGTTCCATGTTCATAAGGAATCAGGCTCGGATCCAGAAAAAAAAAACTCGGGAGGGGGGGGGGAGGGGAGAGAGAGAGAGGAGCTGCCTCCATAAGGCCAATGTTAAATAAAAAAATTGTGGTGGGGGAAATGCCTATATATTGCCCATGTTAAATCCAACATTTCGGGGGTCCCCCAGCACCCCTTCCCCCCTAGATCCGTGCCTGTAATGAATTATATTATTACTATAATATGTAGAACTTTTCCTTCCCCCTCTCCTCCCCTGAAATTTGCTGCAATTACAGTAATGTAAATTTACATCAACCTCTTCTTAATTCAATTTAATATTTAAAAAAAAAATGCCTCATGCCTTCTTATTTAAAACATCTTAAAATTTTAATTTTAATATTATTAATTTTCCATAATTTGGTAATAATGCACTGTAGTTCCTATTGTTGTTCCTTTTTGTGCTACACTAAAATCTTTCTTAGATTTCATTTATCTAATGAGATTAAAAGTTTTTTGTAGTTATGTTCCCTGATTTACACAATTTTTAAATTCAAAATTTCAAAGGTTCAAATTATTTAATTGAAATCCTCTGCTAACATGTCCGTGCCTGTTACAGATTTTCCTCATCACAGACATTCTGTTTGCCTACATCAAGCGGGAGTTCTCGCTAGTCAACGGCACCAAGAGAGAACTCGGAGGCAAGCCTGCCAAACTTGTGCTCGAGTGAACATTCCTTTTTGTGTAAATTTGAAAAATCAATAAAAAAAAAAAATGAAAAATTTGAACTGTATCTGTTTTTTAATACTATAATAACTACTAACAGAACCTTGCATAATATAAATTGAAAATATACTATCAACTTATCAATTAAGAATTAATAATAGGTAACTTAAGCAATTATTTATTTAAGAAGATGAAACCTAACCGTAATTCACATTATTGCCCGAATTGCTTGATACATGCATTTATTTTTACTAATAAAAATTAGGTATTCAGCAATATACAGGTGTTAGAGAGGGGGGAAGGGGATATTTCTTTTTGTCTGATAATAAAAATTAATAATAATAGTTCTCCCTTACATAATGCAACTAATAAATTTATTTTGCATTGCTTAAAATAAGTTTTAAGGGTAAGGTAACGCCACCAATGTTAAATTTTCCACTCTCATTTCTTCCTTCGAACATATTTTAAAATGTTCTCCTCTATATCGTTTATTAGCTCTTAAAATATCGTTTATACAAATTCGATTCAGTTTCCGAATTACGTGCATTGAAACTGAACCCATTTATTGAACAAACATACCCTGCATTTCAGTGACATTAGAAAAATTCTATGATCCAATCGTCCGATTTTTAAAAAAAACTAGAAACAAACTTAAAGCACTAGGACAAACCTTCACAGCAAAAAAAAAATAGACAATTATAAGAGTGGGAGCGAAGTAAATGAATAATAACTGCACGATTTTTTACACTTGCACGTCTCACACACCCCTTTTTAGTCGGCCATTAAACAACTGGCGAATGATACAGGCTAACTAATGAACCAAAACAATGCTTATAATCCACTCCACCAAAACTAAAAACTTTCAAAAAATGTTTTATAAATAAAACAACCATAACAGTTATTATTTAACTCATTATTTATAAATAAATTGAATATAAAACTGCCGTGACTTGCGTGGTATCTTAGAGTGGGACAATTTGAATATTAATATAGAGGCGCTGCGATCGCGGCGCAACTCTGGCGTTCCCTTTCCCTTAAGGGTAAGATAACGCCACCAATGTTAAAAAAAATCCCTCACACAAAATTCTGGAAAAAATTTAAAATGTTCTCTTTTACACCCCCTATCAGTAGCTAAAAAATATCAGGTATACAAATACGATCTAGTTTTTTAGTTATGAATTTTTAAAGTTGACTACTTTAATATGGGATTTCCATTTCTCCATGTTAAAGTAGTCAACTTTGAAAATTCATAACTCAAAAACTAGATCGTATTAGTACACGACCTGATATTTTAGCTACTGATAGTATTTATTATTTGTCTAAACTATGCAAAGTTTATATTATAGAAGGTGAATAATATTACAGTGAATCTGTATATATTATATACCACATTACATCATATTAATATATATGTATTGTATATATAATATATATATATATATATATATATATATATATATATATATATATATATATTTCCTAGCTATTCCCAACATTCCTTTCTACAGGTTAAGACACTGATGTGACCAACGTTAAAGGGTTAGCCAGTCACATTCAGGTATTTTAGGCCTCATTGTACTGCGAAATTTTGATGCACCCATAACGCAATGTTATTTCTGAAATTTCACGGTGCATTGGAGTCTAAAAAAAATTGTGCAAGAAACTCGCTCCTGTGTAAAGAATCCTATCCTCTACTTTCAATAAGATTTCACAAACTTAATGGTTCATTGTCCTTTAAATTAAATATTAAGCTATCATGTAGGAAATAAAATAAATTAATAACACTTCAAATATTAAAAATTAATTATCTATATTCTATATTTAATTTAGTTGACAAATTGACAAAAAAAAGAGGAACATCAAAATAGTAAGGATGAAAAGGTGCCATTTGGTCTAAGAATCCAAAAGCCCAGTTATTCCAGATTCTATAATATATACGAGGGTACCGAGAGGCAATTGTTAAGACTGTTAAGAGAATAACTGGACACTTGGGACATGACAAAGCAGTTACAAGGGAAGGACCAGCTACACTACAGTCAGTGCATGGTATGTACAGCATGCCAACACAATCAGATGCTAAGTTGCCGAAACTGCATGATAAACACTAAGGTCTTTTCGTAAATTCAAGAACAAAAAATAAAAGAAAATCTGATAATTATCACCTGATCTTTTATTTACAAACGGACCTAATGTGTATTGTCAAACCTTGATGTAACAGAATTTAGATGTAAAAAATTGTTTCATAAAGCAATTGAGAAAATGTGATTAAATCTGATTGCCCAGGAAAATAGCTTAATCTTAAGCTATTCTTAAAGCACCAAGGTAGTATCAAAGAATTAATATCTACTAGAAGACTTACCGCCGTGTTAAAGTTTCGTCTCTCCTATTTTAAAAGAAAAACCTGTTCGCGCTTATGAAGTGAGCTAACGATGACATGGACACTAGATGTCTCCTTTGTCTGAGGCTATACAGTTCGGCAGGGCTAGGGTTGACTTAACGTCACGTGACTCCTATTAGTATTGTATTGGAAAGTCCGTGACGTCAATCAACCCTAGCACGGCCGGAGCACGGTCGTAAAAACTGAAGAAAAGGAGGGGAAGTTAGAGAAGGGTGAGGTTAGAAGGAGGGCTACTCAGCAGAACAATAGCAGATTTTACCGAGGCAATATTGTTATCACGATCGTATTGTGTATTTATTGTTGTCGTTGTCGACAGGGAATTCCTTTAAATAATTCTTTAACGAGTTGAAATAAAATCTTCTATTCGCTACCAAGCTCTCCTCTCGTCTAATTTCCTCTCATTTTAAACCATTTTAGAGGAAATTAAAGAAGAGAAAAAGACGAGATTACATATTTTTTCCTCTACTCTCTACTTGAACATAAAAATGTTAGAAATATTGTTGTCAGGCACTTTAAAAAAACTAATGAAGTGCGGAAAATTATATTTCATGATTATTTTTATTGCTTTACTTTTCGATTGTACAAAACAATGTCAGCACTCATAATAAAAAAAATAATCAGAGTATCACATGACATTATATTGACTTAAATGAAAAGAAGCATGCGCTGTCGGGGTCCACCTAATAAACAGTTTTAATATTCATTTATTTATTTATTTTTTTACAATAATTTTTATTTTTTAAAAATAATTTTTAATTTTAATCAGTTTGAAATTGCTGAAGATTTACATTAAAATGGGAAATTATCCTTAAACCGGGCTTTTACTTAACGTCATGGGAAAATAAAAAAAAACTATAATATTATACATATACACACATATATAATATATATATATATATATATATATATATATATATATATATATATAATATATATATATATATATATATATTATATATGTGTGTGTGTGTGTGTGTGTATATGTATGTATGTATATATTATTATGATAGTACAAGAATGTAGAATTGTATATGAATTGTTATTTTACGATAATACGTAACATTCGTAGGATCTTTACTGAAAATATGAATTTTAATTTTACTTGTGAAATATTTAGAAGAATGACTTTAGTCATTGTTATCCTCTGGCCATTCATCCCTAGCATACCTTCCCCCCACTCCGGCCAGCTAGTTCTGCCCGTCACCTTCTTTTACTTCCCCTCTCTGCTCTGAACAAACTCGATCCGTCGATCGCGACTGTCGCGATACCTTGCGTCCATGTCTTAAAGCTTTGTGCTAAGATAAAGTGGACGAAAGCCGCCATAAGCGGTAAGTCTTCTAGTAGATATTAATTCTTTGGTAGTATTATACCCATTATAAAGCAACACAGTTGCAGCAATATAGCATACTGAATAAACATTATAATACAATCTTATGAATAAAAATAAATATTTAGTTTTAAATTACATTATATGTATACATACGAAGGTGAAAAAAAAAAGTGTTATAATTATTTTTACTCAAAAGATATAATATAAAAACAATGAACATTTTACATTTCACAATGCTTAGCTATGTAAATTGCTACCTCAAAAAAAATTTTGATAGCAATTACCAAAAAAAAAAAACTTTTTTTTACAGATCATTGGAATATTGGATCTTGGCACAAAAATATCCTTAAAAATCACATTTTAATTAACAAACAAAAGCCGTGTAAAATATGTTGTCGCCTTATTCTTTTTACATTACAATTTCGGATAACTAGCTGTTGACTCTAACAATAATCGTGTGGACTTGTGACTCAATCAATACAGAGAAGTGTTGGCCAGACAGGTAGACAGTTTTAAAATCTAAAAATTAATTTACAAAATTTACAAATTGAGACTTAAAATTACATGTACATTAATGTATTAATTATATACCTCCAATATGAAATATTTTTATTTTTTATGAGCTGAATTTTCAAAATTATACACAAATTATTGCATATATAATCAAAATATTATTAATAATAATTCTTTATCCTTGTAAAATACTATTAAACTAAAATAAAATTGAGCTCTTTTTATCTATTTATTTTTTTTTGTATATTATGAATTGCACATTTACACATGAGATATTTTACAATTTCCTACTTAAGACAATAATTACCCATCACAACCTACACACACATTTAATTATCATTCTACAATTATTTTATACAATGCTATTGTTGAGTCCCAAGTAAAAAATTTCCAAAGAAGTTTTTACCGGAGACTAAATTGTCGGTTAGAGCTGCAATTGTTTAAACTTACTTTGCTTTTTTCCTACCTCTCTGAGCTAATAAAATCAAAGTAAGGGTGAACAAAGTAACCTCTTTAACAGACAAGTGCAAACCTGTTGTTCCCTTGATAATTTGTACTGACACTCTCATTGACACTCCTTTGTTCATTTGCTTATATTTTTAATACTAATAATGATTGAAATTTTTATTATGTAAATTTACATTAAATATAGGCTTATATAACACCTCTCATTAAAAATAATGTACTAAAACTTTATATTTAGCCAAACATTATCAACTTTTCATTGTGCTTGATTGTGCAGTGAGGTAAATTAAATTTTAAACTGATTTATTATAAATAAATAACACAAATTTTAACTAATAGTTTAATAAAAGTATAAAAATTTTACACAAATTTACTAAAATGTAAAAGGGAACAGTCAGGGTACAGACAAACTTAGGTAGTTAATCAGTAATCATAGTCACATAGTCCAGTCACAGAATCATAGAGCATGATGGGAAAATAAAATCAGAATTAAAAATAAGCTCAAATGTATAATAAATAACATAAAAAACACATTTAAAATTCACTGAGCTTAAACCCTGAATATATATATTAGTTTTATATAATAGAGAGCATTTTGGCTAAAACTGACGCGCTAGACTATGTTGTTTTGGTATTTATTAGCTAACGTCATAAGAAGATGATAAGAAAGCATTACTATTTAATATATATTATTTTAAATTTTGGAATGTGCTCCATATGTGCGATGAAAATATAGTTCGGTCATTTCGTTTGTTCATTTTTCTTACTTTTTTTTTTTTTTTTTTTCTAAAGATGATTTTTTGAAGACACTCTTTAGCAAATAGATCGATAAGTTAAATATCGAAATAGAACTAACAACAAAATTATTTTTAATTTAATATTTATAATTTTTTTACCTGTAGACATTACAAATTCCAAGAAAAAAAAATTAAAAATAAAGTGAGGTTTCATTCTGTCTGTCCGTTCCTCCTACACTTACATACCAGAGTAAATAAACTCGGGGAAGCGGGCGCTCAAAACAGTCCCTTCTTTTTCTTCTTGTCTTTTCCATCCACCGTTCTGGAACAAAGCCAAAAGTTGGTTACAAACCAGCGGACGTCAACAGGTGCTAATGGTACAAGTGACATTTCAAATTTGACCTCATAACATTTTTATATCAACCAACCACAGGAAAGGTGAAATTAATCCCTAGGGAATTCATGAGTTATTAGTAACTATAATGTTATTCAAGAAGTATATATTTGCTGCTCTTTAAATGCGTCTTTGTTCTTGTTGTTTTTAATGTATAATTTAAATTTTTTGTCTCATAATGCAAGTCGAGTAAGAATTCTTGATACAACTTTGACCCAGAGTTACATTGAGATAAGATTCAGACTTGCATTCAAAAAATTTGTACTTATGTGATTTGCATTCTGAGATAACGATTTAGTTATTAAACTAAATCTACTTTATTCAATAATTAAACAAAAATACTTTAATTTTCTATTGTAATATATTTATTTAACAGCAAAATTTTAAGATAAAACACATTTAATACATTAGAATTATATTTATTCATAATATATTATAAATCTAATCAACAGTTAAATTCCTTTAGAACAATTATTAACACAAGACAGCAGATTATAAGTTTATATTAAAGCATTAAATTTAAAAACAAGGCAGCAGCGTTGATGAAGGACTAGGTAAGGCAGCAGCGTTGATGCAGGAAGACTGGGTTTTGACTACTCCAGAGTTTCCTCGGAAGGCAGGCTGGGGAGGGAGGGGTCCGATTGCACCTCCTCATTGGCTGAGCACCGACTAAGCTCCGCCTCCTCAGAGGATGATCCTTCCTTCTCTCCGTCAGAAGTGACTTCCTCGCTAAACCCACAAAGTCAAGTCCGTTGAATGTTTTAATGTTAATACTAGAGAAAGAAAAAATTACTTTTTACTTCCTTTAATTCATAATTTTTCTGCAAAAAAATATAACTAAATAAGCAAACAACATTTTATATTTGACTTAACACACAATACAACTGAGGAAAACCGAGGGGAGTTGTAAAGATCAAACAAATTAGAACTTTCAAATATTTACTGCGCATTTCCCCACCCAAGATAGGATATTTTTCACTATTTGTGTGACCTCTGCAGGCACCCCTACTGTCTGGGAGGGCTAAAACTCACTCCTTGGAGTTTGCTTCCAGGGACCTCCTCCTGAGCTCCTCTATGGTGACGTTGTTGGTCTGCTCCCAGGCCAGCCTCTCTCGCTCGAAGCCGGACCGTCGCTCCTCCAGCTCCTTCTGTTGGCTCTCCAGAGCACGGCGCATCTGCTCATGGCGTCGTTGCAGCTGGGGGATAAACGAAAACGTCAGTTTACAACGAAATGAAAAGAGATTGCATATAGGGCTGTCTCTCTCTTTGCAAAAACATTTTATTTAAAAAAACTACAACTATTTTCTTTTAATTCTCAACAACTAAACAAGACTTATTTTAATAATATAATAAAAATGAAAGCTTTATAATTTAAAACTTATCATTCTCCTTACAAGAAAAACAAATTAAAATTATATGAAAAAAAATATCATAAACTGTATTGAAAAAAATAAAACACGACTAAAAATGTTCCAAAAATTACATACTGTAACAAATATTTAAAATTAAAAGGTTTTGCTCTTGTGCTTTAATGTTAATAATTAATAAGTAAAACTGTAATATTACTACTGTTTTAGCAAACTACAAATAGTTCAATGTTTTTCTTACATCATTTTCAGAGTCCTTCAACTTCTGTTTCTTCTCGGACACCTTCATCTTGAAGACCTGCTCCATCTCAGCCTCCATCTTCTTCATTTTGGTCTCGTGGTCTTTTTTCTCCTCCTCCATCTGGGCCAGAGGGTTCCTGCACACACACATACACTCAGACATCGCCAGGCACCAGAAAGGTTCCCCTAGCGTACTAACGAGGCTGCTCCATTAGGAACCTTTCTGTTTAAACTTAAGCTATTATTAGCATTGAAACTCACCATACTGTCATGAACGAATCCATGACTCCTTGATTGCATAAACTGATAGAAAAATCATTAATTAATTTTCTCATAGGTTCCATAGTTTTATCGTTAAACAGCCTTGTTAGCAGGCAACACATTATGTTTCCCAGGAGAACAAAAACATGTAGTAACATAATTTTAAATATAAATAAATACCAGCCATTAAAGTTGATAAGTAAATTGAAATGTTGTTTATTTAAATTTAATTAGATCTTCTAAATTGCAAAATAATAAAAAATTAATTTAATCTTAAAATGTTTCAAGATTTTATACTAGATCTTTAAGTACAGTATTAAGTATGTATTTAAGTATATTACCAGAATTTTGAAAATTTCTAATTAGAAATATGAAATTATGTCTGATGCCTGCAACAGGATTTCCTCCATATGAGATGTAGCCAGCAACAAGCTACACAGAGACTTACACGTTGGCGAGGGCCGTCCTGTTGCCTTCTGCGACGCCGAGTCCTGCTAGCTTGCGGCAGCGGAAGTTCTCGTAGTGAACGTTGTTGGTGATCTCTTTGAGGTCCTGCAGATGTGTGCGCAGCAACATGTTACGCAGGGCCAGGAAGTCACAGTGCTCCAGGTTCTCCACTGAAGAGAAGCACCGTCGTTAGTTCAGACAAGTAAATACAAAAGACACTGCTACATTAAATGAGCCTTGAATACATTCTTTTAGACGAACATTGATATCAACTGGGTCTGACTTTTGAGTAGGTAAGTTTAAGGACCACATCACTGACAAATAAGCACCTTCTTCAATTTTATTAATAATGCTTGAATAATACTGATATAAATGTTATTTTCAACATTTTATTTTGGTAGTCTCAATGCATGCTATGAGATAAAAATACCACAACATGTTCTAAATGCATACTAAGTATTACAAAGTAAATATTTCAACACAATTAAAGTAAATCCTACAAGAAGATAATCCTTTTATCTTAAAGGCAAGTAAACAAACCAACAATAAGTAAAAAAAATATATATAAATAAGTAGTAAAATCTCTTACATAAGGTTGATATATCTTCTACTGTGCATAAATTAGTAAAATTGATACAGAATGGAATTAACAGCAGGTAAAACTTGCCAGAAAATGGTTATCAAAGTGAAACTCACCCTCTGCCACGCCCCAGGGGTAGCGCCGCCCCCTCACCCTCTTGCCTCCCTCTACCTCAAGCACCGTGTTGGAGCCGACAACTGCGAAGGGGACGCGACTCTTCAGCTTGGCGTTGAGCTTTGCCTCCTCATCTTCTTCAGGCGAGTCAGGGAATTCGTAGATCTTGATCTTGTGCTGCGCTATCTCCTGCATTATCTGCAATATCAGAGACATTTCTCATCTCCATGTATTTGATATTCTCACAAGCATTTGCTCCTCTTGCATCATAGTTAAGTAACTTTTAGTTAAGAGCAGTGTAACTAACAACCATGAAAACAAGATAATAATAATTAGTAATAAAAATTTGAACCACTTAGCACACTATTGGTCATGTATGCTCCTAATAAGTAATACATTATTGAAATGAAAGGCAACAGTTCTCTGATTAACACAATCTGCTACCCACCTGTTTCTTGAAAGCCTGGCACTCCTCGGGAGTCATGGTATCTGCCTTTGCCAACACGGGTACGATGTTGACTCTGTCGTGTAGCCGCTGCATGAACTCCACGTCGAGGGGCTTCAGTCCGTGGCCCGAGGGGGCGATGAAGTACAGGCAGCAGTGCACGCGACCATCAAGAGGGGCAGCAACGGGGGCTGCTGCGGGGGTGGTAGCAGGGGGAGAGGTGGGGGGCTGCCGGGACACACGAGACTCCTGATTGAGGAACTCTTCAGATCTGGCCTCCACGTAATCCAGCACTGGCTGCCAGCTGTGAGGACACAGAATATTACCAAGAGGAATTTTTTAGAGAATTTTGTTATTATTTTAATATTTATATGTAAAAAAAGAATTGAAAATGTAATTTTCAAAGATAACATTTGTAACCGTAATATTTGGAGTCGGTCAACTATATGAATAATACTGTTATATTAACGTGAAGTAGATATTTATTATATACACATTTATTACATAGTTATGGCAAATTATCTCACCAGTTTGAGTTGTCGACAGCGTCGCCAAAGCCTGGAGTGTCGACAATTGTGAGAGTTAGGTTGACTCCGTTCTCCTTGAGCAGCACTCGGGTCGTGTCTACTCTCACGGTCTTAGCCACACGGTCGGAGGGGCCGGGGTGCTGGTTCGAGTAGATGTCCGAGAGGAACATGGAGTTGACCAGCGTCGATTTGCCGAGACCGCACTCGCCTGTCAACATGAAGGCTCGGGTTAGGTGCTGACGGAGCAACGTAAATTATGCTAACAAAGAGTAACTGGTAAGAATACATTGATGCTGCTAATGAAAACAAGTACAACGTTTGCAAAAGAGCAAACTTTAGAATGTCATATAATGACCAGTGTGAATTTTTAGAAATGATCACTCTAAATAATTTAAAGTAAATTTTATTTAACTTTTATATAAAATTCTCAGTTATTTAAAGATTAAAGGATTTCGGCAAAATAGATAATTTTTCTCTTTTACCGGATACTACAGTATTAATTTTGACTCCTGTTTTTAAGTTTGGAATTTGACGAGATGACGTCACAACGAAATCAGACAACGTGCCATTAGTGGCAAACCACAATCAGATTCCAATCTTTATTTCCATAGAAACACGGGTAAATGATTAGTACTGGAATAAATGTGACATTTGATACTTATAATAAATTCAAATTAACACCAAATAACAAGAAACATTTACAAAAATAAGAGACTAGCTGTAAAAAGCAACATAAAAACTCATCATTTTTAACATTTGAGAGTATGACATTTAAATGCCATTTTTTTCAAAAGGTTACTTCAACCTTTGTGCCGTTTTAGGGCAGTAACTCACCAACAACCATGAGTGTGAAGTCGAAGCCCTTCTTGACGGCCTTGCGGTACACCTGGTTGGGAAGACTGGCAAAGCCAACGTAGCCATCGAGAACTTTAGTAGCAGGTTGGGGCTTGCGTGAGGCCTTAGGTTCCTCTTTGTCCCTTTCTCGAAACCTACAACCAACATTTTTTTGTTCTCATAATGATATTAATGGGTTTTGTATCAACGAAAATAGAACATAGCGAGATATTTAAGTTCTGATTCTAATAAATATCAAGGAAATATTTTTGAAAGAAAAAAATATGAACGACTTCATTTAATATTTTTTAGTTTCGATTTTAACTTGTTACTGTTGTTGTTTTAAATGTATTTTATTGAATTAACTATGTACTCTTTTATGTATTAGTGTAGTAAAAAAATTAACAAATAATAATAAAAACACTTACTGTAAGAATCAATTTAAAGACAAAAGTTTTAATTTTTTCATATCGTGCTGAGTAAATATAGTGAATAAGGACGTTCAGTTCATACGAAAAAGGAAGTCGTAATAAATATTACGATTTAATTCATTGATAATCACGAACAAAACTAAAAATAACTTGACGTATATTTTAAAACACTCTCGAGTGTCCATACATCAAAGATCTAACTTCAAAGGCCCCCCTCGTACCTTGCACTCTGCTGCTCCTTGTTGTCCTCGATGTGGTTTTGACCAGCGGCCGCCGCAGCCGCCTCTTTCGCCGCGGCCTCTCGCTTGGCTAGGAGAGCGCTGACCACGTCCTTGTTGGAGGGCGGCGGAGGTTTCGTGTCGGGGGGCTGGGGGGGCAGCGAGGTGGGCGCGGCCACTGAGGTCAGCGTGGCAGTCACCGTACCAACGCTGGACGGCGTACTTGAGGCAGGCAGCTCGTTCTTGAAGAATAACTCACGCTTGCTCTGTAACTGTAGGAATTTCCTTACTTCGGGAGGAGAGAATTACATTTAATTAATTGTTAGTAAACTTATGTAGAGATTATGTTCCAGTTTTTCCTCAACAGAACTAAATTTAATGGTAAAACGAGATTTTTGAAAAGATAAAAAAATCATTTTAATTTTTAACGAAACATAATCTGTACAATTAAGAATTTAACGTTAGAAACAATGATATTTAGCATCTGAACTAAAACAATGATATAATAATATAATATTATACGAAAAAGACTTAACTTAAAACTTCAACATACATGGTGGTCTGGTATTTCATTGAAATATTTACTTGGCTAGCTGTTCATATATGACTAACACTAACACTGCAGCCTTGACTTAAGTGCTTAATGGCCCCCTAAGCCATCTAGCTTTACTTTCCCCTAGCCTTATCGACGAGATTATTTCACTGTTATTAACCGTGACTTCTTTGAGGGAGAGACAATAGAATGTTTGCTGCTACACGGCGGTATTTAGTTGCATGCTGGATGGGCTTTACAAAGAAATGCATTGAGAGGTGAAGAAAATTAACTTACGAAATAAATTTATTTAATCTTGATTACGACATAAAGGCGCTGCCACATGATATAATTACACTGTATGAAAAAATTGCGAGTTTATGAGAACGATTAGATAATAATCTTTATTTAATTTTTTTTCAGACATCACTAGTATCAAATATTGTATGTAAAAGTAAACTTCAAAAATAACAAAACATAAAAAAAAATTCCCACACATAAATATTAAATAAAAGGTAGATAATAACAAAAAATTGTTCCAACAGCATCGATATTTTTTTATGTAAACTTAATACTGTACTTTGATATATGATTATATTTTTTGTCTTCGACAGTATAAAAGCTCTCGTTATAGAGAATATTGATCGATGATACTGAATCACAACTTTTTAACCACATAAATTTTATACGGAAAACTCCCTTTATGAAGCAATAAAGACATGAAACGAGTTTCCTCTTTTTAAGTTTTATTTTTTTTTTTATTCTTAAGTAATCGTCACTTTGTTCATCACGGGTTTTGTTTGAGCTAGTTCCTGATGCACGGTCATATGTACTTGTCGGCACTAACAGAGAACTTGCTCCGGGCAGAAAAACAATCGTTATAGCTCCAGACGAACAATGGTCGCAAACTAAAGTGGCTCAGTATAAAAACATTGAATTTAAAACCCCACTCATATTGAAGTCTACGCACGAGTGTGTGCATGCTATCACAATAATACAAGTTCTTATATGAGATTTATCTCCTTGTTTCAAGAGTAATTGAAAAAATGCGTACGTACTTCAACAACTTATGTTGTATTTTATAGCTAAGAATGCAGAATATCTATGTGCATGATCGGTCTATTTGATACAAGGAGAAACTAGACTGAGTGCTTTCTGATCTGATGATTTAAATATATAATGTCATACAGTATGGAAAAACAAGAATTAATATTAATGCAAAAAGAATGTGTTGTTTTTATAAGACTACATTATATGACTCAAGTAATAAATGCCATGTGTTTTCATCTCGAATCAAGATTTATTCTCTAGCGCTTTTTCTTCTAAAAGAACTTAACTGGAAAAAAAAAAATGCTACGTTTAATAATAAATATTATAAAAACAAAAAGTTAAATTCAGCAAAGGTATAGCTTTGTGTTGAGATAAGCAATCTTTCACCAAGGCTCTACAATTAAAGTACCTTAATTAAAAGTAAACATTCGCTGAGAAGTTAATGAGAAATTTAAATACTGCTTTCTTTATTTGCCAAAGCAAAACATTGTTTCATATTTATTCTAACTGCATGATTCTTCTCGTGATATAAATTTATAAAAATGACTGCTACTCAAATAAAGATGATTGAGGCAACTCTCTGCTCGTCCAACCGCACGCGCGAGATCACGCCCGCAATTCTCGCTATACGTCGTCTCGGCTTTCTGTCCAGCTGCCAACCACAGCGACCGTGAGCTTATCGACTGCTGCTTGCATGCAAATCCTCAGATCAAATATCACATCAGCAGGATTGTTAGTTCGACTGGCTTCGCAGCCAAATACAGACTGGGGAAAATTATTCACGCGCACTATAATATACGTGAGAGCTTATTCGAGGACGAGAGATTAAAGTGGACAACCTTCGTGAATTTTTTTTTATTGCATATTTGGATCGAGGATGAAGAGGATCAATATATTTTTATATTTTTTGAACCCTCTAACATCCTTAAAATCATGCTACAAAACGCAGTGACGTCATAGTCATACAATTATTTAACACGCAAGCATAGGGAAATGCCTTGCATGACTATGACGTCACAGCGTCTTTCCACTCGATTTTAAGGATGTTAGAGGGTTCAAAAAAATCTGAATAAAAATTGATAATACATAACTTGAGATCTTCTATCCAAATATACAATAAAAAATTTCATGAAGGCTGTCCGTTTTCTAGATGATCTTGCACATATATAAATTATATTATATGACTAATTTTCCATCAGTGGTCGAGTTTGGGTTTAATTTAATCACCATCATATTTTATTGTCATTTCTACGTAAACTGCGATGAGTGCGAAGGGGCTGTAGCTTTTTTGTAAGAAGGTTTGACGTACGGAGTCCTTGCTCTAACGAGGTTAAAATTTATAAAATGTTTTTTTTTTTTAAATATTTCCAAAATTTGATAGTACAATAAAGCATCAGAAGCATTTTATTATAATTCAATACCAGACCTAATTACACCTGACATACAAATTTGAATTCTGAAAAAAAAAAAAAACAATCATCTTATAGGGAAGTCTCACAAACAAGAGCATTGTCAATAATGATAAACCTTGGACTGATTTATTGCTGATATAAAAAAACTCCTAAAAGTATCCAGACACATAAAGCGATATCAGCATCAGTGTCGGCTTGTCATAAATACAACCTCTCGAGCCTACCCTAACTTCGCCCCCTCTCTTTTATTCCCCAAGGCCCAGCAACGTTCGCACCCCGGCTGCCACTCGACGATCGATAAACAACCTCCTGAGTCACCGAGTGCGTACATACATCTGCGTGAATAACTAGTGACGTCATCGCACCAACCAAGTATAAACATTTTTCAAGAGCTAATCATACTAAACACGCGCTTAATGACTGCGGCATATTACGTGAGTTTAAACAATAACAAAAATTAAAAGTATCATTCGCTTTTATGTTTAAATACTAAAATACCATGTAATTTAAAATTAAAAACGCCCACACGCCGCGGTATATTGTGTGATTATAGTTTTAAAAACAGTCTATTGTTCGTATAATTAATCACTTCATATATAATACGTTATTAAATACAACAAAAGAATAATAATTATCAGTGAACCATGAAAAAATAAATTTCATATTAAAATCCATTTAAAAATTAATTTGACGTGTATTATTTGATTCGTTAGTCATAATTAAATTAATATTACTCTCATGAGTTTACAAAACGTTTTAATAATCTGGTCACATACCAGGTATACAGAGAAATTCACAGCTATACAAGCTAAACAAAGGAAGAGCTTATCGGTGACAATATACATACAAGGAAGTTTAATGTACTTTTGACCCATCCTTCTTTTATATAAATAAATATTTCAATATACATTATATTGTCATATACTAATCAAAATGTAATATTTTGTAATTAGGAAATACAACTCAATGTATACTAAATAAACGGACGCCAAACAATAAAATTCTTAATTAAAATACTAAATAAAATGACATGACATTAAAAATTAAACGGGAAAAGCTTAATATGGTGAAGCAAGAATTGAAGCTGGACTCTCAATTGGCGCAGATTGAAGCTGCTGCTAGCTCATTGCGTATGCAGAGAGGATAGAAGGCGAGGAGGCTTTCAACTCTTCCACTACCAACAGCCAAGCTCCAGGCTCGTTATGGAGAGGACCAAGACGGGCGGATGTGAACACAAGACGAACCATTGATAAGCCGCCCCGAGTAAAGCAGCGAGGGTGGATATATACCGACACTATTTTTAGAAATACAAACACATCAAAAACAGATGTCTGGAGGAGGCTGCCATAAGGCAAACCCTCACAAGGTTACTTACTTATATAGGGTTGTCATTATGTCAACAAAAAGGTTGTAAAAGGGTTGTATAGAAATAATCAAGACAGAAAAAAAGTAGCTGCAACTAAACAAGCTGTAATTGCATGTTAGTAACTTCAAACAAGAAATTACTCCTTGTGCTACAACTCGGTACGTTCGGAATGTTATCTATCTTAATTTAGTTGCGTTACAATACCAAAAAAAAAAAAAAAAAAAAGAGAGAGAGAGAGAGAGAGAGAGAGAGAGGAGCACATTCGCATTGCACGCTATTTTGGGGAGATAAGAAGAGCACTTAAGTCTAGTCATGAAAAGATTCAAGTTCACCTTATCTCTATACATAGATAACGTTCACACAACCCCGAAGTGTTGTGAGAAATACAAAAAGTATTGTATAGTATCTTCAAAGATCGGATTATATAACATCGGTCTCTCGAGTTAAAATTAACTTTTCACAATATATCTCATTACACTAAACAAAACAACATCGCCCAACGAGCTCTCATTAAAAAAAAAAAAAAAAAACATGTCAACAATTTTTACAAAACATGCAGGCTGCCACGCCCACTTCTCTAAAGGGGAGTTATAATTACTATTTTTTAACAATATTTAAATGACCTTTTAATGAACCCATTTTCTAATTAATGTTTTCAAAGCAAAGCTCGAGCTCATTTATAGAATAAAATAATAATAGCACTACACAGTAATTCTAAATTTTAAAATAGTCTGCTTTCATGCAATAAGTAATTATAAAATTGTTGTTTAATTATAGCATGGATTTAATAATATCATGGACATAGATAATGCATACTTAGCAATATATTTATTTTAGATTGTTATTAAATGTAAATCTGATGAAACATGCAAATTTGAGCCTTAGAAGCTTTTTAAAGCATTAAATAAATAATTTAATTGCTTAGTGCTAGCAGTTATTTCTAAATTAATTAAAATCCCATTGATGCAACTATGTGGCTATGCAAATGATATGAATAATAAATTTTTATGCATTTATGAACATCAAGTATATATTATATATTTTTTAAATCCATTCATACATTTCAACATAGAAATAGTTGGGGGAAAAAAAATCTATGCTTTAGAATTGGACACCCGATTTAACAAATAATCTTCTTTGAATGTAAACCGGTACTTATTAATAAAATGAGCTTTATAGAGCACAATACTCACGCTAACGGATCCATTCTCTGTTGTGGCTGTAGAACTGCCGTTTTGTTGCTCGTAAAGTCTTTGTCTATTAGCCAGTCTCTCCAGGCTTGCTAGTCTGTAGCCGGTGGTCGATCCCACGTATTTCGGAAGCGTAGGAGGTGGCACTGCTATGCCACGGCCCTTGCTACCACTATCGTGAGATCTCAATAAGCTAGAACTGCTAGTATACGCGTAAGAACCGGGTGCCGATGTCAAAATACTCATTCCCGAGGGTTTAGAACCCGGCGATTTACCATTCGCATCTGTCATTATCAAACTACGTTAATGCCACACAGGTAAAGTGACAGATTGTGAACTGGGCGCGGCGGCGAAGACGGCTGGCTACAGCAGCGGCGGTGAATTTGACAGATCTCCCTTCTCTCCCCTTTTTGTCTAACACTTTGCAAAGAGCAAAGATACGAAACTAGAAATGTAAAGCATTTTCATCGAGTACTGTAGAGACATCTCGTCTCAGTATTACGTAGCTTTTAGTTGCCAATACTGCTAACAGAGGGAAGCCTAGTATAAAATAAAAAATTAATAAAATTATTTTCCTTTTTTTTTTTATATGGTTACACTTTTTTTAAAATGTTAAAAAAAAAATGCACCTGTCTCTCTGTGAGCACATAATTTCAGCTGCAGTGTAGCCTGGATTATAATATAAGGGAGAAGAAGTTCTGACAAAACATAATTTTTTAATATCTTTTAATTAAAAATCGAGACAATTTATGAAATATCAGTTTAGATATTGGACTTATTTTATTAATTAGTCACACCTAAAGAATTTCCCGTTGGTTTATGATAAATTAATTTCATCGACGAGTACGGAGTAACTGTTATACTGCCAAATTTATCAAATGGAAGAATTCGAATTATTTTATAATTATGTTATAAAGTTTTAATTATTACTAATGAATACCACCACACCCTAATTAGCTATAATCATTGTTTTTCAACATTTTTTCGACAAAATAAGCAGAGTTCTATTATAAAAAAATATTACTAATTTTACAAATACATTACCGCCTTGAAGACGTTGAAATGTTAATTAAAAAGTATAACATTTTGCAACTTACTGCAGGGTGGATCCGGAACGCCATATTTCACGAGCGGAAACAAAAAGAGAACAGGAAGCAGATTAGACAAGAGTACTATTATGACACGCTCAAGATACTACACATATTATTATAAGAGAAAATCTGGACACAATACGATCAACACACAAAACTTGTAAAGGCTTATATAATAAACTGCCAGTCGATACAAGGATGGTATACCTTGATGCTTTGTAAGGTTTTATTTTTATGTTATCAGTCATTAACATATTAAACTGTTGACGAAGTAATTATTTTATTTTTAAAATGTCTGATTAAATTTATATTTATTTTTAATTGGGTGACTGAACACTGTCTTAGGAGTGAATGAGATCCCCTTTTATATTTATCCATTGAGCACATGCATAATGTTTGTATAGAAGTATTTATTATGTGGTGGCATACATGACCAAAATGGCCCTAAATACCAACCAATCAATCTATGAAGTATTATGTGCTTTTTTTCTGCTGCTCAATAAACATTACATATTAACACTTATCTTCAAAACATCGTTTACAATTTTTTAATTATTAGAACATTGTTATCGTAAAATGAATGAACATTGTATTATATTCTTATGAGATTTTCTCACAACATAAATTATATCAAAATTATTTTCGTTCTCAAGGAGACTCAAGGTAACCGGAAGTTGAATAAAATTTAAAAAAAACACTACAAGAAATTAAGAAAGGTCAGTACTTCAGCAAAAATATATGCAGTAATTTAAAATGCATACAACTATAATATCACTTCCGATAGTTATCTTTTATATTATTAGACTGTAGTTTATTATATGCAATTCGTATCGTATGACATGTTGCTGTAATGAATTTCATACGTCAAACTCGCTACACACGTACCTTGGAGGATCAAGTACAGCATACCTATATTATTTACAAGTCTGTATCGCATTGTGTCCATCTTATAACTCTATAACACAGAAGCAAATGGCTTATTGAAGACACCACTATTATTTCTTGACAAGAAGGGGTAAAAATATGGTAGTACTGTGAATTTTTTCAGATTTTTCTGAGACTGGGAACAATTTTTAAAAAATGATTGAAAGTCTATTTTATGACGTCACGGACGGCACTGCCCTATCCTTTTTCTTAAGGAGTGCCGCCCATGACGTCAACAAAATAGACCTTCAATAATTTTTTAAAAATAGTTCCGTCTCAGAAAAATCTGAAAAAGCCACTAAAATTTTCACATTCTAATATCTCATTGTATGCTGGCTGGCACTAATGAAAAAATTTTAAGAGTTTGGGAGGTATAATAAAATAGCTAAATATCACGATCATAACCTGAAGATTAATTTTTTGGCAAGCAACTTTCTCATATGCAATTATTTTTGTTTGTTTGTTTTTTATTTAATTCTATTATGATGGTATTAAATGATTGGGTTTGTATATTATGTTTTTTTGTGTATATAATTTTTGTTTATTGAAATATATGTTGACGTGAACCATGTTGTCCTGTACAACCAGTTGTTTGTAATAAAAAATAAAATAAAATAAATAAAAAATAAAACAATTTGATTTCTTGTGAGCAATGAATTGACTCGGAAGGTAAGAATATCGTTTTAGCTCAGTATTCGCGAAATTCGGAGAGCCCAGACGGGACCCTTCTTTTCTCCACCCACTTCTAAAAGCAACATCCTCTCCGAATGACAACGATCCTATTTATAAATAATAATAAAAACATGTCTACATCACAGACTATATATAAAAAAAAAATATTAGCTACAAAGGTGGTTAAAAAAATTGTAATAAATTTGAAGTTATAAAATGAACGTTCTACACGCATTTGAAAACTTATATAGAAAATAGCATAACAGTAAATTGCAATATTTTTAGCATTACGTATGACGCGTTACATTTACATGAGTATAATTATATATAATAATTATAATGTTTAAATGTTATTTTGTGAATAATTTAAATGTAAATTGTTAATCTGTTGCAACAGTACGAGTATAACAAACGAGATCATAAAATGGATCCATTGATCAGTTTGAATGCAAAATAAAATGCTCCAGACACTTTAAATATTACAATAATAATTTAAAAGAAATCCTGACTCACGAAGATTGATTGATTAATTATAATAAAATACCTTCTTCGGTCATCTTAGATCCGCTCAGCTGTTAAGTCCAAAGTGTAGTATAAGGAACGGCTGATCGCGCAATGTATGTATGTATGTATGCTGCACTATCTGCTCAACCAATCACCCGCACAGAATAAATTACAGTGCATCTTTATTATAATCACTTGGTTGCCAAACGTGAGTAATGGAATAAAGTTAAAATAGCTTTGTATATTTTCTTCCAAAGAATTAATTAATTTTTGCAGACAATGAACCATATTATATCTGATTGAGTTTTAGCTTTGCAACGGTTCGTAAAATATAAATTATTGTTTATCTCTAGCGGAGCAACGGTATGGCGGCTGTGAGAGAACTCCACATCTATAATAGGCATTATTGCTCCCATATAGACAATTATTGCAATGCTGACACTTTAATTGAAATGTATTTTTTTTATGCAGCATGACATTGTGTCAAATCAATAAAAATACATTACATTTAATTAACATATGCGTACAATGAAGAGAAATTAAAAAAAATATGTAATTAATGTGTTGCATAAAAAACTATGTATGCATTGCATATGTATGTTATACTGTATACTCTGATATTCTCCATGTAGATTTTTTCAAGCTCGGCAACTACGAATGATCTGCATAAAAAAAAAAATGTATTATGACGTCATTGGCGATGAATGCCAAATGTTTTATAAGGAGCGACGTCGGTGACGTCACGCGAAAAAATTTCAATATTTAATTAAGTGCCACATTTGCCGCGTTAATATTATTATTATTCTCAAACTCACAAAATACTGACGAAAAACAAAGAGTACCTGTACAATTATGTAAACTAACTTTTTTACTATTATTTAATAATGAATCAAAATGCAATGAAAATAATCCATTTTGGTTGCAAATTGGTAAAAAAATATTTAATTTAAAAAATATTAAACCAAGAAAATTACAATTCTAACATAGTTGATAGTAGAAAAGTACGTTAACATTAAACAAGCTAACCAAGTAGGTGTGATGTATGGTAAGGAGTCACGATATTTGTTAAGAGGCGTGTCCCAACATTGCCTTATAAACAAGTCGGAGGAGGAGTGTGGGAGACAAGAGGAAGAGTTCATTTATCCGTCCGCGCGACAACTCGTGAATGAATGAACACTTCCCGTTGTCACCTCATGCTCTGGTTTTTACACAGCAAATTCTATTATTAATACTATTATATTAACGATTTTGTATCTAAAAGTTAGCCGCAGAAAATAAACACAATATATTAAATTTGTAACGATAAATTATTATACCTGAAGTATAGGGGACTTGAAACCCGCATGAAAAATCAATATCCCGTTCACAGGAAAGGTTAACCCTATATACTTGTCCTGTGTGCATCTAGTGATAACATTGTGTTCGGGCCACTTTCATAAACATAACATGAGGAGAAACTCCATTAAGATTAAAGTGGCTGAATCAAAAGGAAGTTTTTTTTTATAAAAATTTTGTTTTTCTGCAATAAAAAAGTATTTTCTAATATAAAATGTACTCTGCTTTCTATTATTTACAGGAAACCAAATTAAATAAGTGTATTAAAGGCATCATCGGATGTACTTCTTTTTAAACTGTTTATTTTATCTAGTGGGAATTTTTTTCGTATACGCCGGAGGAAACGAGTTGATCTAAACATAAACGTTTAATTTTACGCTGTTTTTTTCTCC
The DNA here is from genome assembly GCA_949825025.1 of Siphlonurus alternatus. Taxonomy (NCBI): domain Eukaryota; kingdom Metazoa; phylum Arthropoda; class Insecta; order Ephemeroptera; family Siphlonuridae; genus Siphlonurus; species Siphlonurus alternatus. The sequence continues at coordinate 32,293,855 of OX463782.1, forward strand.
CGTCTGCTACCCTACATAATATCCTCTGAAAAGATCTTAGAAAAAGTCGCCTTGCCTTGAGAAAAGTGAAACCAATTGCTATGATGGATACACCTTACACTGGTTTCTGACATGTTGCTGGCAGCAGGTGCTCCCCAACTATCAATAATGTATCATTTGCTTTGAAAATCGACGTTTATGAGAAATTCCCAATGGAAAAAGCTGCTTGGGGTGTTCTGAATGTGATATATAATAAATTATTTGGAAAAAGGGAAAGTAGGGGAGGGTGAGGCGAGAAGGGGGATGTATCTGGGTCAAATTCCCCTACTTGAAGGGTTGGTCTTTTATTCATCTGAAAATTTACTCACTTCTATACTCAAATTAATTATGTACTTATAATTTTCAGACAATACTATTCAAACAAGCTCATTTGCATAGACTACCCTTATTTTAGCTGCAGTTAAAAAATTATTTATAAGGGATGAAGAAATAAAGAAATGCAACTTGGTTCAAAATAAAAGAAATAAATTTATAATATAATAAAAGAATAAATTTTAAGCATTATTTCGAGTTAGTGATAATATGTGGTAATATATTATGTACACATACCTACCAATAACACAATTAAATCTACATTGGTTTTATATTTAAAACTGCATTATAAAGAGCATTATAAAACTAGCTACAACACAAAGTTGACACTATATGCATACTTTAAATTTACCGATACCGGTATCAGCGATTCCGGACAGTCTATTTATTGTATGCATGTATGCATACAGGGATACCGGCAAAATTACGAAGATATCGAACTTGGCGAATTGGCGGTGATATACCGGTGAAAAGTTGGTGCTCGAAATTTTTCTGAAAATTTTGTATGCACATAGCGTCTTATACATAAAATCAGAAATTATTATGCAGCTCAGATCTGAAGCCAATCAAGTGAATCAAGCAAATCGAAAGTAGATGGAAACTTGTTTTTATTTAGAAACCATAGAATACAATTTGACAACACTGTATCAACTGAATCAACTCTGAAATTGTCAACAAGAAAAAAACTTCACACATGTTAAGCATTCAGAAATCGGATCCCTTATATGGCAATGAAATATAATAGATCCAGCGCGCTAGGCTCTAAGCTACTGCAAAAAAACATAAAATAATGTATGCATAATGCCATTTCTTAGTTGAAAATAAGTAACTAAAAATGATACGGAGTTTCTTTTTTAAAAGAAAATATACAATGCAAGTTTCTTGAAACATGTCAAGCGTATAAACAATAGCCCGCTAGGCTAGATGCATTATAAGGAAAATCGGCTGCCACGAAAAAAAAAAACTTTGCTGAACCGTTGACATTTTATAGACACAAACTGAGCTCTAAACGCAATGCCATATTAAGTAACATTAAAACATGATCTCATAAAACCAAAATGTAACAAACCACAAGTTATGGATCGTGATATTTTCAAGATGACAAAAACCTGTCAAACGACCTCTCCCGCCAAACTGCAGTCAACACACCCTGGAGTATTTTGACTCAAATAAAGTAATTTTCTTAGCATAATAAGTTGCCAGCAATACAATTTACAATTAATTTGTGTTCTAACAAATAATTTTAACGTTTACTTACCGCTTCGCTGCATTTTATTCCGTGTTGAAGACGGTTTTACGGGAGACCACCTCGAAGGACCGACAGAAACAGAAAATCAAACATGGAGTACCAGAAGATGTGAAACTTTCCAATAAAAATCAAGGAAATATTTAAAATTTTATTTCATATTTCATTAAATTTTGAAGCAATATACAATCAGATACTTTGAAATTTAAATAATATAATTAAATTATTCATGTATTTAATAGCTTTACAATATTTAATGTGTATTATAAAAAAATATTTAGTTTTGTTATGTTGGAGCCCTGTTTCAGTGGGAAAATTCGAAGCAATATTTTACACTGACAGCCATGGACATCCAGAGTATAATATACTCAGAGATTTGTATATAAACTAAAATGTACATATGCAGCATAAAAATTATTCGCAGTCCAAAAGTGTTAAAATATGGACAGAGAAGTTTGATTCATTGATTTGTATTTTGGGACAGTTAAAATCTAAATCTGAAACAAAAGGTCTGTTCGTAATAAACGTACGGCCTCTATATAGCTTTCCTATGCAGATACTCAACTATATATATATATAATATATATATATATATATATATGTATATATTTATATATGTTACATTTTTTGTACTAAAATATTTTACTAGCTCCCTATGATACACTCCATGCACCTTCTAGGCTGCTGGTGCAAATGTTACTAATTTTAAGATATAATAGGATGGTATATGTGTCAACATCAATTAATTGGCAAAATTGGTTGTATATATATTATATAATAATTAATGTCTGTATTTTATAATTCATAGTTAATATATTCTGAGAATATAATCATGTTATTATATTTACATTCAATTAAGGAATTATTATGTATCATATTATAGTTTTTACAACCTTTAAATCTGCATTCCCTAGTCGAAAAAGAAAGTGCTAAGTGATAATTTGAGCAGTAGTCAAGTAGTTGACTACTTGACTACTGCTCAAATTATCACTTAGCACTCTTCATTTTCGACTAGGGTTGTTATTATATATTATGTGCATAAATATTTATATTAAAGCCTAGCCTCTGATTGATTGATTGCTTAATTGGTATTTTTTGGGGCAGTTGACCCATTTTGGTCATGTTGTAGTCCCCTATTTAAATTAATCTAAATTAAGGGTAAGGTAACGCCACCAATGTTAAAAAAAATCCCTCACACAAAAATTCTGAAAAAAATTTAAAATGTTCTCCTCTACACCTCCTATCAGTAGCTAAAATATCAGGTATACAAATTCGATCTAGTTTTTGAGTTATGAATTTTTAAAGTAGACTAATTTAACATGGGATTTCCATTTCTCCATGTTAAAGTAGTCAACTTTAAAAATTCATAACTCAAAAACTAGATCGAATTTGTATACCTGATATTTGAGCTACTGATAGGGGGTGTAGAGGAGAATATTTTAATTTTTTCTTTCAGAATTTTTGTGTGAGGGATTTTTTTTATAAACATTGGTGGCGTTACCTTACCCTTAAAGGATTAGTAATAATTTCAAACGTACACCATTTCTCATATTCTTATAATTTACAAAATTATATAATATATATTATATAAAAAAAAAAATGAAATACTAAAAAAACTGCTCTCCCTACAACTAGAAGTTATATATTGTTACTGATTTCAATTATTAAAAAAAAAAAAAAAAATGCAATATATAATTTTATTGAAATCAAGAAATTGAACGTTTTGGATATTGAGGGATGTAATGTGTACATGACACTCTCTCTGCTTTTACTATTTATAAGCTATATTATTTTTTTTAGGATAAATCCTTTCTACATAACATATTATTATAATATATGACAGAAAATGATGACATTTGTTCACCAACTTTCAAGTGAGCTAAATAATTAAAATAAATAAAAAGCTGTGACAAATCATTCTAGCTATGTAACAATTAATACTTAATAAAAATAATTATTATAGTTACTAGAATAAATAATCATAATATTTACTGTTTTTCTCATAATAAAGATTACAGAATAAAACAGGTGTACAAAGAAAATAAAAAAATTAAGTATCAATATTGTTTTTTATTACCTGTCATTATAATACTAAAAACCAAAAATCCAAAAGGCTACTAACTATACAAAAAATTTATCAAAATTTTTATAGTATATATAATAATAATATTATATTGCATAATATAAACTATAATAAATATTAGGCTTATATATAAAGTATGAGTTTTTTTTACATTAAAACTTATGAGCTTTGTTCAAGTAGTTAAGTTATATAAGATCTGTTCTTGTATTTAAATAATTGTTTGCATATTTATATAACCAAGCCAAATACGATGGCAATTAAAAAATAATAATAATAATACACTTTCATCATACAATATACATTTTAATGAACATTATATTTTTTGAAAAAAAAAAAAAGTTTTTTTTTTTTTTCAACTGCGTATTAATTTGTTACTGGCAAACTTGATAGAGATTAATTTTCTCTTCAAACAGCCATGGAATATCATACTAGGCCATATGGAGCTGCCTTGCAATATGTATAATATATATATATATTGTTAATTTAATAATTACAATTATTGTATAATATGTACACAGATACCATTATTATTGAGGTAGATAGTTAAATACTTCTAGGCTACAACATAACAAATTTATATATATATAATTATATATATATATTTTTTATTTTAATTAATTAACATGATGACTGCCATTGATAAAGTCATAATTAATAGTCTTATAAATTTATACTTTCAAATGTGGCACTAACATGGCATTTATAAAATACGATTAATTATAATTATACCGTTTTAATGATTGACAAATGAGTTCGGTGAAAAAAACAAGAATACTAATTAAGAGGAAATAATAGAAAAAAAGTGATATTGTTATAAAGATATTCCACAAATTTTATGAACTTTAATTTTAATATTTTTAATTATCAGAGTTTCTTTTTTTTCTAAGTATACTGTTAGCAAGTTCTTGACTTCTTTAAATTTATATAAATGACTTTATAAGTTGTTGTTTTTATAAATTATAAAATAATAATAAATAAATAAAAAATATAGTTTAGACAAATTTATGAATTAAAGTTTTTGTCACATTTTTAATAATGGGGTACTGACCAAAAAAAAAGTTTAAAGTTTTTGTCAGTATTTCAAAAGGCACGAGAATTTCATGAAGAACAAGCCCTATTGTAGCATTCTACGACAATTTCCTGATTTTATATGAATTTTTAAAACCTCTCAAAAATGACGTCATACCATTGAATCTTAAATGGGAAAATAGATCAGTTAACATTGCCAAATCCCATACTTAATATTGAAATGTAACCAAAACTTCATTTGCAAGGTTTTTAGGTGCTAGAATCACGATAATGAAGGTTTCAAATTCCTACCTCAATAACTTTTCATTTTAGCAATGTTAACTGATGCATTTTCCCATTTAATATTCAATGGTATGACGTCATCAAAAAAAGTTTTAAAAATTCATATAAAATCAGCAAATTGTCGTAGAATGCTCTAATAGGGCTCGTTCTTCATAGAATTCACAGTACTTATAACTAGTATTGCTAACTCAAATACCGGTCAGTACCCCATTGAACAACCAAAAGCACACACGTTACATAAGATATATTTATCTTATCATTTTACAGAGAACGTAGTGAAGAATATTTCACAACAGGAAAGAAAGAGTGAACAGTTAATTTCATGGTAAATATAAAAAATTAATAAGCTTTAACACAGATGGTGTTCATATTGGCACACTCAACTATATTATTTTTTATTGAATTCAGTTGAGATTAAAGTGAAGCCACACTAAAGGCGCCAAACTTTTTAAACATGACATCAGAATGACATCATATCTTACGATAATTGTAATCAGAAGTAAAAAAGAAACATGGTTTCAGTATAAAAGAAGAAAGAATAAAATTCCTCAACCACAAAATTCAAACCATAATTAATTAACTTTTGGCAACATTAATTTTCTGATTGGATTAATGAACCATAGACCACACATTATCTTTTTATAATATATAACTTTTTATGACTTAATGACTGTACTCTCTCCGTTATGCTTTCTTTTTGACATGTGTTGTTTTTTTGTCTACATTAAGTGCTGACTCACGAGTATTTGTTAGCTGCTGTATGCATGAATAAAGTGAAGGGATTCTTTACGAAGCTTGATGATATATTGGTATATTTATATAAATTGTAATGTATTTTATAACAAATTTAGTATTATAGTAATGTGTTTAATTTAACAGTTAATAATAAGTTAATTTAAAATTATTAATAATCATAATATTAGAATTTTTATTTGCTATCTTCAATTAAATAAGATAAAGACAGCTGAGGATGTTAAATTTAAGGTTGTATGCAGCAAGTGACAAACACTCCAAAGTTCAGCTGCTCATACGACCAGCTGGCTGTCGGTGTAGTGGTGATAATGATGGTGGACGTGCTCGTGGATGTGTCGGTGTGTCCGAGTCTCAGCTCCTCCCTCTTCCGGGTCCTCCTCTTCTTCCTCCTCCTCCTCCTGGACGACATTCGGAGGCAAAGATCCCCCGGCTCCCAACTGAGCACTCTGAAGCCACTCCACCACCTGTGCCATGGCTCTAGCATGGTCCAGTTCCCTTGTTTTGTGTCTCAGAAGGTGGTGTGTGGAGGTGTCATGAGACTTTGACCTGGCGTGACCTTTGCTCTTGCCCTTGTCGCAGTGAGGACAAAGGTTTGCAGACTCCAGGCCGGCCAGGTCCAGGTAGTAGTGAGAGCAGGATATCACGTTGTTGGTGGGGTCCACGCTTGTCCTAGTGGTTTTACGAGGCAGCAGGCGGGAGGATTTGCCGGCACGCCGTGACGGGAGGTTTGCTCGCTGGCTGGCCGTGCTGTGGTGGCGATGGTGAGAGTGGGATGCTTGGCCCTCTTCCCCACGTTTTCTGTGTCATAAAATGCAATGTTAGTCACGGAAAACACCTGTTTGTGACTGAAGTTTAACATACTGGTAATAACATGATAGGGATATTTACATCAAAATTTTAGTATTAGTACGTTTCAGCCTAGAAAATTTTAACCAACATCTGGTACTACTGTACTTGTTTGTTTGTTCTTTTCAAACTAAAACCCATTCAATAAAGCAGGGATCGGATGCGGATGCGGATGCAGATGCACACGGATGCGCAAAACTGGGCTTGCATCCGCATCCGTGCATCCCAGATGCACAGGAAAAAATGAATGCATCCGGATGCGCATCCCAGATGCACGGGGAAAAATGAATGCATCCGGATGCGCATCCCAGATGCATGAAAAATAAATTTGCATCCGGATGCGCATCCACGGATGCACGAAAAATAAATTTGCATCCATTTAACACTTTTTTTTCTCTTTTTTATCAGGTTTTTTGCTAATTGCCTCTAAATAAATCTTTAACACGAGGCATATTTTTTAACTTTATTTGCCACTTGTCGTTTAAAAATTACAAGAAACAAAGTGTATTATAAAAACCAAGATCGGATGCGGATGCAGATGCAAGATGCACACGGATGCGCAAAAATGGGCTTGCATCCGCATCCGTGCATCCCAGATGCACGGGGAAAAATGAATGCATCCGGATGCGCATCTCAGATGCATGGAAAATAAATTTGCATCCGGATGCGCATCCCAGATGCATGAAAAATAAATTTGCATCCGGATGCGCATCCATGGATGCACGAAAAATTAATTTGCATCCGGATGCGCATCTCGGATGCACGAAAAAAACGCGTGCATCCGGTCCCTGCAATAAAGTATTATTCATAAATTATAATTACTTCCTGTTTTCTCCCTTTCATAATTGAAACAAAAATTGAGGACATTCTGTAATTATAAATTACATATATAGAACATCACAAACACATACTAAAAAGTAAATACCTAAACCTTAAGTAGCATTTTTTAAATTTTCTCATCTGGTTCCTAAGGACTTCAAAAAACAATAATCAAACTATTGAAACTGTTTTATTAAAGATGAAGATGCTTAGCATTTTATTGTTTCAACTCTTTTTATATCTACAGGTCTATGTTATTTATTTATATTTAATTCCACTATGTTTATGTATATTATAATTGTATCTGTACACTATTTGTGTTTAATAAACCAAGTTTTTAATAAATATAAAATAATTAAAGATGAATACTACATTTTCATCCCAATCAGTAAATAAAAATCTAAAAAAAAAAATACCTAAGCATGGACTTCTAAAGTATAGTAGTCATTTAATGAATGCATAATATCTTACATAAATTAAAATATGTAAAGACGTGTAAAAACTATATATTATGCTTATATACTAGTGATATTTGTTAATGTTATCCATATATAGTTAAAAGATTGATTATTGTTTCCTTTGAACTGTGTTTTCAGGGATTTACTGCGCTTCTTATGGGAAGTGTTTTTTTCTTATTGCAAGTTTGTAAATCTCCTGCCTCTGACTTGTTATTTATGTACTCATGAGGGAAATACAATAAAAAATATGATGTGACATCCTCACCTATGGTGGTTCGTGGTTGCATGGTGCTGCGTGGTGTTGTGGTGCAGGGACAGCAGGTTCTTCTCCATGTTTGCCTGGATTATGTGCAGCAGCTCCTGACGCTGCAGGGTGCCCGAGTACGCCCTCTCTCTCCCCTCCCCCGCGCCCACGCTCTCTGGGGCAGCTACGAGGGTGGGAGCAGCCGTCCGTCTGCGACTGCGAGCCGGCGAAGAGCTGTGAGACGCCACTTTGCGACCTGCAGATCAGAAGGCATGTCGTCAGGACACCTTTTTTGTCACTTGTGCCACAATAAAAAGACAAATTAAGGAAAACTAGTTACATTAGCTAAAGCGTAATGCTTTTTAATTAATGTTAAGTTTTATCACACAATCATGAAGATTGTTGTTACAGCTCAGTGTATAATAGTAAAATCATTACTATAACAGAATTAATGTATAAACATGAACTAGCATTTTTCATTTAATAATGGATAATGGCATAAACTATAAAACTATAAAGATTTCCTTTTAAAATTATGATCCTGTATATTTTTTCAAAACTCTTAGTGGTTGACTACTCACCACTGGTTCTTGGACTGCTAACGGAGACTGACGCTCTTGCCGTGGCGCCTAGACGTAGCGGAGAGTTGGATAGGGAGCCCGGGGCAGAGCTCTTGGGGCTTGTGACTCTGTCTCTTCTAAAACTCTCGTTGGATAATTTCTTTGTGGTTAATGGAGAATCTACATTATTGACTATGGGGGAGCAATTTGTGTGGCCAGTCTCATTGTTACAGAACCGAACTGAAGGTTTCGGTGATAAATGTGGAGGTGAAGAAGCGTTGTCACATAATCTCGAGGAAGCTTCATCATTATTTCTAGTAGGAGTTTTGTATGACGAGGAGCAAGATTCATTGTTGCATACCCGTACTGTTGCTACTTTATGTCCCATTGTTGGACTTCTATGTTGACAATAATGGACGGATTCATTGTTTGCATTATTATTAGTAGTATTACCTCCAGAAGGAATTTTATGAGACATTGTAGGACTATGTAGAGTGTAGTATACTTCATTTTTGGATTTACTTGATGGACTAAAATTGAGTTGCGAGTATAATTGTTCTGCGTTGTTGGCCAGTTTAGAGGGTGAGGAGAGGTTGTGGTACAGAGATTCCTTGTTCACTTTCGGAGGGAGGGGTTCTTCTTTGTGGCAGCCAGCGAGATTCTGGGGGGTTGACGAACGGTTCTCGGGAGCTACTGTCAGACGGACTCTGATCGTCTTGCTGCCCGTGTGTGGCACCTGGATCGTCGCCCCCAGCGTCTCGTAGATCGTCGTCACGAGACCAGCAATGTCCTGCAATATCAGAGCCAACATCAAGAAGAGCTTAGTGGTACTAAACAATTAGCTTAAAAAATAAACAAATAAATGATCCTATTACATGAAAAACAAAGTAATTGATTTATAAATGAAATTACTTGCCTATTTATCAATGACAATTTATTAATTAAGATTATGTAGTGTAAAATTTAGTAGTATATAAAAAATTAAGCATCAAATTTACATTTTTAGTAAGCTATATTTATTTTATTATTATTGGTACATCCATGATGACTTACATGAATAAAAAAACATTAACTCTAACTTGGCAATGATACTAATGATGTCACAAGATATTGACATGTTGTAGGGGAAGTTTGTACCCTACACAACAAAAAATTTAAGCAAACCAGATTTTATCATCTAGCTTCTCTAAAAACTTGCTAGGTATAATACATATATCTGTGATGTAAGTATCCACTGATTTCCTTGTTAATTTTCTATACTCACATCTTTGGTGATCTTGCCGTGTCCGTCAAGGTCATACAAGGTGAAGGAGAACTCCTGCCTTGGAGGAGCACACGAGCGACACTTGTCGCCCCCCTGGGCTCCTCCCACCCCGCCGTCGCCACCCTCCGCCTGTACTGCGACATCACACTCAAACTCCTGTAGGGGAAGAAATCGGTGAGATATTGTAAACTGTACTGAGTTAGTCATAAAGGGTGGTACACACCATCATTTTTATTTTGACAAAGACTACCAGAGTGTCTAATACACAGGCTTTATGGGTAACGTCAAGAAAGACATTTGGCATCAAGTGATAAGAGAAGGCACAGCAACCTTCACTCCACATGCAAATTCAATACACATTGATACGATGTAGACAACAAAACACTTTATAAAATATGTTCCCATTAGTACAAATAAATAATTACAACACAATAATCAATAAATTAACAATTGTATAATATGAATTATACAGTTAAATAAAAAATAAATAAAAAGTGGAAAAAAAAAACAATACAAGAACTACATAAAAACAAGATTATTATTATGTTTTGAACAGTGATTTAGTATTATTAGATAATGTCTTTCAGGGTAACTATCCTTCCAACAAATTCAGTTCAAGATCCCATTGGATTTATTTTTTATTTATTATTATTATTTTTTTTTAATCCTGCATGCATATGCAGTCACAATGGTTTGGGAGTTATCATAATAAGAAGGCAGGCTAACAAAATATTATAAAATACATGCATATTAAAAACCCAGGCAGCGTATTTTAAGAGTCTGGTGTCCGATTGCTTCTTGCACCTCTAGTTTCATCTTACAGTCTCAGAACGTACCTCGAACTTGAGCTCTCTCCTTGGCGTGCTCTCTGCCTGACTCCCACAGCAGCAAGGCTCACGAGGAGGGGCCGCGGAGGCCGAGGGCGGTGCGGGGGAGGGCGGGGGCCGCAGGAGCGGAGGCGGCGACAGAGAAGCAGACACAGACGAGAGAAGTTCCTCCGTGTCTGATGGTCGGCCGCTCTCGCTCGCAGAGTCAGCTGGCATCAATACTGAAACACGCGGCACCAAACATCACAAAGAGGTTTCATAATAATTACTAGAGATGCATGCTCCCTCAACCATAATGTAGATTTTTAAGAAAAATTAATTTATGGCTCCTACCGCACTTATAGCAACATTTAATTAGAGATTGGGTATATACAGTTGAAATTTGTTGATAAAAATAAAATATTTGTAAAACATTTTAAACGATCGAGGGTCTAGACTCTAGACTACAGATACAAAGACGACTAATCTAAAAGTATAATAATGTAATTAATTTTGGCGTTAAAAAGGCAATAATTTTTCCACGCGTTTCAAACAAATAAAACTTCAAAGATAATAAATTATAATAAAAAAAAGTTACTATAATAATGTCATGTAAAGAAAAAAAAATGTTGAAACATTGTACCCTCACAAATATTAATTTTTGCAAAAATCGCGAGAAAATTTAACAAAGTTACGTAAATTTTAAATTTTGTCAACATCTCTGGAGAGTATACGCAACTTCTTTGTGTTATCAGTACGTAAACATCAATCAATCCTCCCTGCTGCTCGGTTATCTAAAGCCAATAAAATCTAGTGAGAGAGCTTTTAGCGTGAGTGACGCTATGCAGATACAACATTAAAAAATAATACTTTTTTTTTTTTTTTCCCTCTATCGCGACCTTCATGACGAAAGAATTATGTATACAAACGCATCCACTACAGAGATAATATATATTAATTACTACTTTACATTTTCTAAATATAATTATAAAAGCTTCATTGATGACGAAGTATCTCGATTTATATACTCATTTATGAAAAACGAAGTCCGTGCTGCGCATGATAATTTGTAAACACGACGTAAATCAAAACACGTCTTAAAGAAGTAATTCATTACTGCATGTAAAATATATGCAAATAATTTATATCGTTACGACTGAGTTAAGCTCAAAATGAACAAATGCTTTATAATATCCATTAAATAATGCTTCAAAAAAATCGTGCCGCCGAACAAGACTGAAATTATGAAATAATTATTATATAGTATTTTATAAAATTTTATATTTATATTAAGAATTAGATCAAAGCGGAGACCAGCGTGAAATATGTGACGAGCCGGGGGGTGGGAACCCCCTCCTCAAAGAGGTCATTTAATGCCCCCCCCCCTTCCTCTCAGGAAGCAGAGAACTGAATTAATTAGTTCTAGCTTAATAAGAGCACGCTCGGCATGCTACAATTTAGATTAAATTCTCTCAATTATAATTTTGGCAATTTGCAAATTTTACGTGCATGACCAGGTATGCTAATAATCATTGTGATTAAAAATGAAGATAGAATTTATAATTATAATAACTTAATTATTATACGAAATTTATCACATTTGTTCCTGCATATATTATGCACTGCATATTATTCGAACTACGGACATGGTAAATTGAGGCTTGGTATTCAGTTTGAGGACAAGTGCTTTTTCTTTTCAGATCTAAATAACAATTGGAGTGTTGATTTGAAGACAGCGCTGCTTGATCTCTCATGTGACAAAGGGGGGGGGGGGGGGAGAATAGCAAGAGAGCGCACCTGCACGGTAATGAAAAGTGCACGGCGGAGTTCCTCATAGCAGCTGCTGTTTTTTAAGAGCGTGCGGCGCTTCTTCTAAGAGAGCTTTTTTTGTCTCCGTCTACATTAAATACTTAAGGACTCTACTTAAATCATATTAAAAATTTAGATTATACAATGGAGTATCAACCTCAATTTTTTTATTGCAGATATGGATAGAGGGTGAAAAGTTATGCTATCCTGATTTTTTTCAGATTTTTTAGAGCCCGGCCGGGAAGTATTTTTAAAAAATTATTGAAAGTTCTTTTTGTGACGTCACGCGGCGGCAAGTCCTATCTTTTTCTTAAGGAGCGGTGTCTCGTGACGTCACAAAAATAACTTTCAATAATTTTTAAAAAATACTTCCCGAGCTCTAAAAAATCTGAACAAAATCAGAGTAGCATAACTTTGCACCCTCTATTTCTGCAATAAAAAAAAAAAAAAATGAGGTCAATACTCCATTACACTCGTATAAGATTAAAGAAGTACGTCTCCAGCACATTGTATATTCGTGTAGGCCATCTTATACCAACAAAAACCAACTTTACCAAGTGCATTGGGTAAAGTTGGGTGCATAGCTATATAATTGTGACCTATTCTTAAATAATTTCAATAAGCTCAAACGTTAACCCTGTGGTCCCTGAGTGTTAAAATTATCACACATAAATTATAATATGTTCACTAAAGTCATCGTAAAACCACACAGTGTCTCTTTTTACCAATGTCACCTATGTGTGACTTGAGAATCCCCCCTTCCCCCTAAAACAAAAAATATAATGCATAGCATTTAAAAAAAAAAAATGCAATAATCCTTACACAGTACTTAAAGACATTTTAATTTTTTTAATTTTCTCGGATATTATTATTACATAGGCTCTTCAATACATATTGTAGACTGTACATTTCTAATTTTATTTATATACTTCTTTTTTACCTCATATAATAAACTGCAGTACTTCGTCATATCGGTAAATAGTGTATACTGACTGTACTGGTCTTACATATATATATATTTATACATATTTTATATATGCAATATAATAAAATATATAATTATGCAACTACAGTAGTTTAAATGTTAATAATTTTAATTATGTATAATTTAATTAATTTTTAAAGTATTTTATATTTCGCATGCAGTTTCAGATGCCAGCACTGAAAGTTTTTACATTTTTAAGTAACGTACTTATTTATTCAATATAAGCATCAGAGTATAACACTATAGCTGCTACTGCTTTTTTTTTTTTTTTTCAATTTCTTTTTATTTATTTTTTATTCCACTACAAAGTTTAAAGGATATATTAAAAAGCCGGTATGTTCAAAGCCGCTATGCTGTTCTATATACTTTAGCAGCATCAAGAAACTTCACCAAACCTTGTTTAATTAATCGCTGCTCTCTCTCTACTGCAAGAGTGTACAAATGTAGTAACATTCTAATTTAATGGCCTACACAAGATTTATTATTGTTTTTTTTTCTTGTTTCTTTATATATAAGATGGTTTTACGCAATAAGTAGTACGTTATACGATCACATTTAAGTCGATATATAAAATACCTACGGCGTAGTCGTGTATATGGTTTAAATACATGATGATATAAACGATCGACGAGCGGTGTTTATGAAGTTTATATACAAGTTTGCATCATTGCAGGTGATAATTCATTGACACGGTGATTTACCTGCATGCAGGTCAAGCAACCAAGTGCTTTACTTTAATAATAACGATAAAATCTTCACATCAGCTGACTCGAACAACTGACGGCTTGAGAAACGACACACATATAGTCGTCTCGGCTTATCTTTGGTATGATGTAACGTCACCTTCCCATTAGTGTTGTATTGTTGGAGAACAAGAAGAAAAGATTCGTGACGTCAACCCAAAGATAACCCGAAACGACTTTAACAATGTTGGGACTGCAAAAATACGAGTCCAATATTTTTGTTTAGGCCTGTAGATGCTCTCAATGAAATAAATAACAGGAAGGGTGTGATCAACACAAACAATAGAGCCAAGGGCGGCATCGTTTTATATTATATTTTTGTTTAAGGGAGGGCGGGGCAGTTACCATAACTCACAATGCTAATTAGGGGGAGCTTATAATATATATATGACGGTCGACAATCATATACGGGTGGTTCTTCATATAGGGGTAGCCGACACTCCCCAAAACTGTGCAATACAATAAAGTACATAACCTCAAGGTAACGTCATGGTCATGCCAGTATGTCAGCAACAAAAAGCTTGACAGAACAATGAAAATCATGCAGCATGATAGAGAAAGTATAATGTACAAATGTACAGTTGATTCAAATGGAATAAAAAGAAACTGACACGCCCCCTTTTAACATGAAGTCATACTGGGGACTTGTATACTGTTACATATCGTTTTTTTTTTTCAATATACTTTATGATCATAAAAAAAGCAATGGTATAAAAATCTATCATTATTTATTTCTACCATAGAGTTTATATATAGTCACCATTTATATCGCAAAAGTGTACCGTATAGTGACTTAGTGAATCACATAAAAGTCACCATAAACATATGCTCGTTATAATACACCTTCTTTAATTGAATTTATGTATTGTATATATTTTCAAGTTTAAGCATTTGTATCAATTACACTGCATGTAACATTGATAGTACTTCACGGTGGCTATATAATTTTTTTATAAGATCGAACATCACCGGATATAAAATAATGTTACGCACGATTCTGTATCCGGAACTCTCATACGGCATCCAAGTATTTGTTTATAATTATATATTATATACAGTATGGACAACCTGCATGATTTTTTGTATTGCAAATATGAATAGAGGGTGCCATATTATAATATGCTACTGTACTCTGATTTTTTTTTTTCAGATTTTTTTTGAAACCCAGAACTATTTTTAAATAATTATTGAAAGTGCGGCCACGCCCACTGGAGGCGTCAATAGGCGTCTCCGTCCTATCCTTTTTATTAAATTAAGGATTCAGGGGTGCCAACTCAACTTACAGAACTTTCACATAATTATTTAAAAATATTTCCGGTTCTCAAAAAAATCGGAAAAAAATCAGAATGGCATAATTTGGTACCCTCTTTTCATTTCTGCAATAAAAATTTTCATGCAGGTTGTACATCATTATATATTTATTATTATAAATGGCATACAATGTAAGTCACTGACGTCAATGCTAATTCCTTCTCTTATTAAATACGTCATGAATCAAATTCAAAACTCATTTCAACATAAAGTCGAATGTTTCTCACATATATAGGTTCCTTTTTTATTAATATTTAACATACATGTGATGTTTTTATATCATTTTGACTTTTGACCTACAAATTGGCTGTTTACCAACACAAGTACTTGCTTCTTAATTATTTAATAATACAAAGTGCACATTAATTACAGAGAGATTTGTGTACCTCGGTATACCACAAACTTTACCCTTAGCTAATTTGCTGCAATAAGACACAAAGACCATGAACTGTAATTTAGGGACAGTTAATCAAAACCTTCCACTAACAAACCACAGTTTGACGACGCTCGCAACCATGAGAGGAATATATGGTTCTTGCCGCCCCCAAATGTACTTCTTTAATTTACTGGAGTACTCATTTTATTACATGATGTTTTAAATAAAGTCATTTGCTAGGACCTTCTGATATTGCACACTAAGATATATGAAAAAGGAACATGCCATCGGGACTCGAACCCTGGTCTGTTTGGAGTCATGTCAACACTGTAATTATAAATGTTCTAACATTCTAACCATTGAGTTATATACTGGTGCTGATAAAATATCTCCACCCCTTATCCCATGATTAAATAATGCTCGAGGAATAGATTTTCTTTTACAAAATTAAAAATTTTGGTAAAAATAAAGAATAAAAGATACAAACGTAAGCTTTTGAGTATTGACTTTATAATACACAGTGGATCCAGTGTATTTGAAATTAAGTTAAAAAAGAAAATGTCCAACATTTGAATGTATATATATATACTTTACGTTTGACGAGCAGATGCTAAGTACGTTAATTGTAATACAATTGGTGACACACCTGTGAACCATATAAGGCTACATAATATATGGTCTTTCCATTCAAGTCAGTATCTCACGTGCGTGCATCACGTGTATCATTGACCGTGCATGCGGATCACAATAGCCTTCCTGTCGCACCCATTGATCTGACCAGATAAATATCACATCTTCCTTAGTATGGCTCGCATACAGATGTGTGAGCAATAGTAAAAAAAAAAAAAAAAAAAATTACATATTTGATTCCTTGTATTGAAAAAGTAGCTACGAAAAGCAATCGACTGTTGTGTAAACTATGAATTTGTGTGATGTTAATAAATTAAGAGACATTTAATTGATTACCGTAATGCTTCCATTATAATATCACCTAATATGGAACTCAGAGCATTAGACAGCAGTGTTTTCAAAACTATAATAATAATGAACGTAAAAAAATATAGATAAACAAGCTTCTTATCCCCATTAGCTTAAATTTTTATATTCTTATCTCGTTTTTTTTTTTTAAGAAACAGAGTGATTTGTAAATACGACGTTAAATCAATTATAGAACATTACACTTTTTGTTTAATAAAGCAGATCAATGCACTTGCATACATACACCAGAAGTACACAAGATTATGGAAATACCCCTGCCTCCTACGTCATATGATTGGAGGGGAGGTCTGATGATCAACTCAAGAGAGAGGGTGTGTTATATATATTAGCTTGTGGTGTAATTTTGTTAGAGAGGGCCGCCGCGAGGTAGGAGCACGAAGTTTTGAGAGGAGCTGTACAGACAGACAGACAGGCGGGCCCTGCTGGCAAGACCGGCTTCTCTTGAAAAGCAGCGGCGGCGACGTCGGTAGAAGGCAGCAGGCAGGCAAGGCAAGGCATCAAAAGCACCGCCACCGCCGCCTTCTCCCCTCCCGGCTTCCTACCTCCTCCCCTTAGTAGCAGCAGCAGGCGGTCACGTTAGCCGCTGTAGCTGCACTGGCTGTGCCTCTGGCCATTGTCGAGGCTCGCTCACCTCGCCTCTCATTGTTGATAGCCTGACTATTGTTGCCATCACCGGCAATCCTTGTTGCACCGTAGTTTTTTTTTTTTTTTTTTTCTAACTATCAGTCGCGGTTATTCAAGAAAACGATACAAGTTTTTCTCTATCACACGTAGTCCCTAAATATTTCAACATAACCACCATAGTTGAGAAAGAGAAAAATTACATCATCTTGCATTTATTTTAATATGTTTGTAATTATAATATTGACCTAAAATATATATTTTTTTAGAGAAATCAGTGATGGAAATCACAAGCACGCGGTGGATTATCTTGACCATTGATTATTTTACTAGCGCCATACAATCTGGAGATAATCTATCGATTCTGTCACATCAATCTTAAACTCTTTCATGTGAACTTAATGGTAAATTAAACATTTTTCTACAAAACTTCAAACGTTTCAAAAAAATATCAAACTAAATGAATTTAGTAATAATTATTTTTTAATGTTTTGATACATCAAAAAGGAACATTGTAATATACAGGTTAAGTTAAATACCATCGAAACATTGGGGGGGGGGGGGGGGGGTTCTTCAAAGAAGTGTAAAATGTACATTATATATACGATTTTATTTTTTTTAGAATTTTGTAGATACTAGGAAAAAAATGTATGTTTATTTACTTGTTTTGCTATATATTTTATTACAATTATACTTGAAAGGTCACGCGGGTGTGTGTATTAAATTATCCTTATTATCCGTATCAGGACGCAATATCTTAAAATATACCGACAATAATTAACCAGCTAATTAAAATAATAACATGGTGATAAACAGAGGGGGAAAAAAATAGAAAGTTTTTTTCTTTTTCGTTTACATAAGTTACTGTACTTTTTTTTTTTCTTTTTTTTTAACTTGCAATATTTTTATTAGTATACAAGCGTCTACCGTAGTCACCAAATCCCGTTGCATACGTGTACTATAATATATTATAAAAGAGTCTAGGAGGAGGACAAATATTCTGCGTACTGATAAGAAACCATGACCATCCCTAACCGTTCATACACACAACATGCTTGCTGTGC
Organism: Siphlonurus alternatus; assembly: GCA_949825025.1. NCBI lineage: Eukaryota > Metazoa > Arthropoda > Insecta > Ephemeroptera > Siphlonuridae > Siphlonurus > Siphlonurus alternatus. The sequence continues at coordinate 32,312,504 of OX463782.1, forward strand.
TACTGTGATACACGCGACTAAAGCAGCGTTGCTATATAACTACTGCATGCATTATTATTATTACAACCCGTATACTGCAGTAGTTAACACCTAAATGCTTTTTATGTATAATTTTACAACCGAAAACTTTTAACAACCATTGTCACTTAATGCTTGATTTTTAAAGGTTAAAACACAAGTAAAAATATAATTACCATGCCTTTTTTTTTTGTAAGTTTTGTTGCCATTAAAAGTTAAGTGTCAAAAAAAGGATTATGTGTGTTCTATTTTGTTTATTTAAAATGTTGTATGAATGAATACGCAGCTGAATGTAAAAATGTTCCATGTATAATTAATTAATATAAATAGCAAACTAATTAACATCATAACTGCAAATTAACTGTGAAACTCTTATTATTCTTATTATTGAAGCTACTTTTTTACAACAACTGAACCTTGCCTCAACATAATATTTTTTAAAGCCAAAATTTGTTGCAAAATCATACGAATATTAAAAAAAAATAAAAAAAAAGGCTACGTAAATGGTATCATAAAATTTATATTTAATTTTTATGCGAGTATAATATTATGCATCCTATTAAAATTAACTTTAAAAAAAATAATAAAAAGTTTCGTATGAACGTTTTTAATAAAACATTTACGTATGTATATTTTGTGGTGTGTATTAAATCTAGCCTAGAACTAAAATACACTGCGCAGAAACAGGTTAATGGGCAAACCTTATACCTAAACTGATTTTTTTAAACTATGATTATTCACTTATTATAGACTATTAACTAGGCTAGTTATGCTCTAAAATAATAAGCACTCAACCATACAAATAGGCCTCTAAAAGTGAGTAGTTTACTATGAAACAAATAATAATGATAAAAAAATAACAAATAAAACGTTGTGAAAGAAGGCAGAATATTATTATTCATATTAGGATTTCATAATGTTACCCATAAGTCCCATAACTAGAACATCATATGCATACGCTATGCATACATGTTCTTCAGATCACTGCAGTATGCATATTCAATAATCATATTTTATAATTACTTTCAATCAAATTAATGTATGAGCTAATAATTAATAAATCAAGTATAAAAAATATTACGTATGCATACCTGTAAATTGTTTGTAGCCATTCAAAAATCTTGTTTTCCACCATTTTACTAAATTAGTTGCCATAGCAATATAATTAACCACACAACACACACAACACTGCCTAGATTCTTCTTTTCAATAGGAAATTATTGGTCTAGAATGCAGTTCCCTCCATCCACAGATGCAGCGCGCGTTTTACTTGTACGACATGGTATCCACGTTTAGAACGCGTTGTTTTCAGTCACATGGTAAAAACTATAAAACACTTTACTATATTGATTCAAAATAGCATTTAAAACTTCGTATAATCCACAATAGCACATGAAAACAAGGTACTTGCACTCTGAATCATCAATCGTCGTGCACTGCAAGCTGTGTTTTCATGTGTGCTTCATTCTGCTAGTAACTTCGTTAAGGTTCGTTACACTTCGGAAATGTTCGGTTTTAGTACAATCTTTCCATATAAAAATAGATTTTTTTTATAATTTAATATTTTATTTTAGATTTTATCTCTAATTAATGTACGTATTGGTTTAATACTATTAAATACATTGGTAAAATTTTAAATTCTTTATATTTTACATACCTGTGTTGGTTTGAATGAGATCAAATTATTTTAAAATTATAGCTTGATTTGCGTAGAACTGTACTCTCTCCCATCCCACTGGCGGCACACAAGAATGCTTTTGGCGGCTCCCGCTCGCTCCTCACAGAAAAGAGAGAGAGAAAGAGAGAGAACTCGGTGGGGAGATGGTACAAAAAAAATTGTTCATAGAACTTTTAAGGATCCATTTCTTGAGGCGGCCCAAAATCGACGACGTTGCCATCCGTGATGTTGCAAGTACTTTTATATGTTTTAGATTTAAAAAGAAAAAAAAAAAAAAACTAAAAAAAGTACATTAAAATTATTTTGATGCAATTAATTAAGCTAGGCCCAATTTTTTTAAATCAATTTGAAATTGAACTTTCAATAAGAATAAATAATTAGGTATAATTGACTAGCAATTTTACAATTATTGCCCAATCACTTCATTGAGCAAAAATTGTGTCATAAAATTACATGAAAAATAATATAACAAATTTTTATTTACATCAAAATTCGAGGTAAAAAAAAAAACTTACATTAATGATTCATCAACATTAATTAACATAATAACCATTATTTTTTTTTTTCTATAATTTGTGCCCATCTTAAGTAAGAAAAAAAAAACATGGAACAAAACACCTGCGGAGCACGGGTAAAAATAATAATATATGCAGCATAGTACAACAATAACAGCCTTTAGGTGATGATGATAAAAAAAAAAAAATCTTGGTAATAATAAAACCCGTCATTGATAGCAAGGGGATATGAAGTTTTGGATTTTTCTCCGACCAAAATTGATGAGAGAGGGAGATGCCGCTTTTTTTTTTCCTTTGAAATGCCGCCTATCTCTCTCTCTCTCTCTCTTTTTCGAACAATTACACACTCTCCTCCGATGACCTCGAATCACCTTCGTACAGCGTTGTAAGACTTTCTAACATGCCGCCTTTCTTGCATGGTTGCCACAATTTTCAAATGCATTATAATATATTATTGTACAATCACAACCGTGAAATTTTCCAATATTTTTAAATTGAACTTCCTTCGTCTTTTGATATTCACTATAAGATATAAGTTTTAGACTTATTGTATAACTTTTTGTATCATTATATTATGTTATACTCTTATCATGGCTTCGACTTAAATGACAATCAGATAACACAGATACTTATACGTTTTATAAAATACAGTTTAAAAAAATAATCAAAAAGCCGTCTTTAAAGATTTTTTTTTTTCCCTCCAAATTATTACCCTCTTGATTTATCTTTAAAGATGAGCTGACAAAAGTTTGTCATTTTTAAAGCAACAATTACCTCATGGTAGAAGGTCTCATTTTAATATAAAAGGCAATTGTTACAAAATCACACACCTGCAAAGCCTTTTTTTAATCTACGGCTGTCATATATTGAGATTTTGAGAGGAGCTGAACAAATCGCAGTTGCCAGTTGGAACATAAATCAAAGAATACAAAAGTTACAACGATCAAACTCAAGATCTGTGTGGTACATTTTTATTTTTCTTTATATTATGTGGGCTATTATTTTCCTCTGGGAGGGCCCACAGAGAGCGTCGAATGTCAAGCATGAGCAGAGTAGCGCGGAATAGAACCGCACATAAAAAAAAAACATATAATAATAATAACTACTCAGTTCAATTTCACCAATATATATTACACTGAGAAAACACTAATGCTTCTCTTATCCATTGGTAGAGATAACATGCCCACAATGTTAATAAAAACCCCATTCATGAAAATTATATATGAAATTTTTTTTAGAATGTTCTCCTTTACATACCTTATCAGTAGGTAAAATATCAGGTATACAAAAACGAGCTAGTTTTCGATTTATTCATTTTCAAATTTGACTAATTTAACATGGAGAAATGGAACTTCCATGTTAAATTAGTCAACTTTAAAAATTAATAAATCGAAAACTAGCTCGTTTTTGTTATACATCATCTGATATTTTACCTATACTGATTAGGTGTATGTAAAGGAGAACATTCTAAATTTTTTTCATAATTTTCATGAATGCATGGGATTTTTATTATAAACATTGGGCGTATTATCTCTATCCAAATACAATGGAGTATTGTCCTCAATTTTTTTTATTGCAGAAATGGATAGAGGGTAAAAAGTTATGCTACCCTGATTTTTTTCAGATTTTTTAGAGCCCGGGAAGTATTTTTAAAAAATTATTGAAAGTCCTTTTTGTGACGTCACGCGGCGACAAGTCCTATCTTTTTCTTAAGAAGCGGCGTCTCGTGACGTCACAAAAAGAACTTTCAATAATTTTTTAAAAATAGTTCCCGGGCTCTAAAAAATCTGAAAAAAATCAGGGTAGCATAACTTTGCACGCTCTATCCATTTCTGCAATAAAAAAAATTGAGGACAATACTCCATTGTTTGGTTATGGCAGTGTTTATTTATTTTGTTTGCTTTTGAGCTACCCACGGCGATATAATATCTAATGAACCTAAAATGCCATTTTATATATTTTTAATAAATTTATATGCATTTATTATAACAAAATAATAAAAATTTATATTAATGTCTCTAAAAAAACATCTATATAATTAAATTAACAAATTTAATACTGTTTTAAAAAGAAGGTGATAATAATTTATTTCTATTCTTATAAAATTTTACACAACGATTGGATTCTACATTTAAATTTTAATGGCATCTTGCAATCAGTTTTTCATTTTTTTAATGAAATAAAAAAGTAAATTTGGATAAAACCAATTGAGAAGATTAGTTTTTTTATTTTATAAATTTTTGCATAGTGAAATGAAGATATTGCCACATAATATAAAATATGGTGTTGCATTATTATAAATATAATATTTAAAATAATGATGATTATAATGCAGAATTATTATGAATAATTATTATTATATTATAATTGGTATATTATATGTGTGCAAGTTGATTGATTGATTGATATTTTGGGGAAATTGACACATTTTGGTCATGTATGCCCCCATATATGTATGCAAGTATATGGGAGACATGTAATGAGTTGACGATGTATAATAACTTTTCAGTGTATAATACACGGAATACATCTATCTAAACTCCTATACCATTGCATCTAAAAATACATAATATATATATATTTTTTTTTAAGAAATCAAGCCAATAAATACAATACAATCAATATTTTGGAGCTTATCAAAATTTTATTTCTATATATGACTTGTGCTGCACTAAATAACAAGCATGCAATCTCAAAAGGTTGGATTAAATTGACGCAATCAATAATTATTATACTCTAGCAGCGTCGTCTCTTTACGATATGTAACTACCAAAGTTGTATTTAACGATCTGAGTTCTTTGATGTCGTTGCACAAAACATCTGAGAGCAAAAGGTAGATTTTTAAAACACTTTTTTTCTTTGAAAGCGAGAACCCTTCATACGAAACTTTACTCTTTAAAAGCTTTTACACTGCTTTCATGTAAATTTACTAAAAAAAAAAGAGGTAAAATATATGCATGGTTTTTGGTTTTCTAATATATAACAAGTTATGTAAAAAAAAATATATAATTAAACGCACGGATTTAGAAATATTAATTTTTCTTTATTTAATAATATTTGTGTATAATAATTATATACATTTTAAATTTTATGAAATGATAAATTTTTGGTATTAAGATTTTTATTTTCTATATAATATTAATTCACAAAAATTATAATCTTAATAATAATTCATTTTTGTTTTTCATGGAATGACAAAAAAAAAATACAATACAGTAAATAAGTCCATTATCTACAGTTTATATCAATAACTGTAGAAAAAGCTAGGACTTAAAAATATTTAATGCATAGTAATAATAATAATGTAATATACAATATGTATAATATACATTTATAATAAATGTGTATATAATGGAACTTGTGTTTTTTATAGTAAAATATAGCACTTTTTTCACGAATGGAAATGTATATTGCTCACAGTTTGAGATGCTACACGACTTTGCTCGATCATTTTTACAAACACGAAAGTGGATTTATCCTAATAAAAATTTAAATGGGGGGTTTATTGCAAAAAAATTATGTCGCATCCGACTGAATTTTTAATCAGATTGTTCTCATTTGTATAATTATATACAATGTACATTTTATTTCATTAAAATATGGCATAAAGAAGAAATTCTCCAACATTTATGAAATATTTATAATTAAATTTTAACGTAATAAACTGCAGTATCTCACTTTCTTGACAACAAAAATTTTCTCCATAAAATTGGGTACAAAAAATGCCCACATTTTAACGTTTTTACGGGATGAAGTATGTTTTGAAAAACGTGTCATAAATCTTGTTATTCTTGTTATACATGGAATAAAATGTGTTGCGTTTCTGAGCAGAAAGCCTCCTTAATTTGTTCACATCTGCGTAGGTCGCTAACTCAAGCGTCGCCAGCTTGTAGTAGTGTTCCTCCTGCCTTACCTGTGGTCGGGAGTATCTGGGGGGGAGGAGAGGGGCGGGGGCTGATCAGGTAATTTGGCAGAACCACGACCATCTGTAAGGTAACCTGCCATGCCTGCTGGCGCCCCTGAAACATAAAAAAAATATATATATAATTATAATTACATATTTCTTTTACAACATGCAATACAATGTACTTAAATCACGTATAAAAAAATTATGTAGTTATATAGCTTCATTTATATAAAAAGAAAGAAAAGAAAATTAGCCATACAGTATAAGGATCAGGCGCGGATCCAGAAAAAAATTTCAGGGGGAAGGGGAGGGGGGCTGCCTAATGTTAAAAAAATTGGAGTGGGGGAAACGCCTATATTGCCCATGTAAAATCCAAAATTTTGGGAGGGGGTGGGGGCTGGCAGCTCCCTAGCCCCCCCCCCCCTTGGATCTGCGCCTGATAAGGATATTGTACACGGTATCAATAAAAATTACGTTTGAAAAAAAAATCGTTTTAAAAAATATTAAAAAAAAAAAATAATAGTAATAATGCGAGATGTGAGGGAAAAAAAATCACCCACAAATTCGTTCCTTTTTCAGAGTGGGAAAAAAAAATGTATAATTTTTAAATGTCATGGTGCTCAGAGCACCAGGTACGTAGCATATGGAGTCCATAATATACGTTTGTCTATATACGTTTTTCTGGTATATAAAATTGTAATTTTCTACATCGAGCACGTATATAGAAGTTCATACGAGTATATATGGTGTTGTATAGGTCATTTAAGGTCATCTTGATTATAATAATATAATTATACAGTGTAATAATGAATTAATTAATTCATAAGCATGTACATAAATGCAGTTTATTTAATTTATTAATTGCATTATATATAAAACTCAAAAGTACTTTTTTTTTTTTTTTTTGTCACGGATGTATTTTCTTATATTACTGTATATGAATGTATCTCGTTATCTAGAAAATTTATGTATGCAATATTTTATTTTGTTAGGTCTGCCACTCACAAAAGAATGCACCATAAGCAGCACAAAATTTATTACTATATGTTATTACACACGGGCTGTTTGCAAAGTAGCTAGCGTGAAGTGTATTAAATTGCAAGCGACGCGAGTGTCTTTTGTAGCTTAACTACACTTTATTTTATACAATATTTTAACCGAAAGTATTATTTTTGGATTATTTTTTTGTTACATTAAATTCCAAGCTTGATCAAAGACCTACTAAAATAATAATAAACAATTCTCATTAAGTTTTGTCACTAAATTCAGTTCATAAAAGTTCACTTCCGGTGTTAATTTCGTGCAGAGCGAAGTGTGTCGCAGCTGGTCCCAACGTGACCCTCGTGACTCTCCGTGCAAGGCGATAAAACGTATTCACGCCGCATGCACGATTGCCGCGCGACCAAACAAGTCACAGTCGCTCTGGCGTAAAATTGTGACTGCATTATGTGAGGTGAAAACGCCAGGTTAATTAACTATATTAATCAAAAAAGAATATTATAACATAAAAGATTTTTATGATGAAAAATCAAAAATAACGCAGGAGGATGTTGCAAACTGGAACGTTGCTCTTACGGATCAACACAAACAAAAAATGTTATCTTTATCTATGGCTCCGAAATAAAGATAGTAAACAAATTTAATATCTGACCATCAAAGTGTTATGTGAACTATAGTGCAAAGTGTTATGTGATCTATTTAATAGTGCATCAAGAAATCATATGAGGAGATAATAAAACAATTATATTAAAAAGAGTGAAAGTGATATTGAAAACTTCAACTATTTTTAAATATTAAAAAAAAAAAAAAAAAAAAAAAAAAAAAAAAAAAAATATCAAGATTAAAGAACCTGATAATAATGAATAATACAATACATATATTATGTTAATAGTGCAAATTTATTTAAAATTATTTGTGTAAACCTATGTATGTTAATTTTAGGTAATTTCAATTAGATTTAAGTACCTGTTATGTATGATTTATGTAACAAATCTGACGTGATCTATGCTGTAAAGCCAACGATCGAAATAAAATTATTATTATTATTATTATTATTATTATTATTAATAAAAAAGTGTTGCCAATTTTTTTAGAGAGTGGGGTTGTAAAAATTCATCGAATCCCCTCACGTTCAATTTTAATCAATATTATGTGGGGATACCCTTCATCCCCCTACCTTCTTTTTATACTCGTTCCCCAAGCTATCTACGATATGCTAAAAAACTGAATGCGATTAAAATTTTAAATGATTTTTTCGGTATAATTAATATACCAGACATCAGAGTTGTCAAAAGAATGATTTGTGTGGATTGTTTCGGAACTGTCATATATTGGCATTGAATAACATAAAGGAAAAAAACAGCAGAGCATAATTGTATTTATTAATTTTATTATAATATATTGACGAGAAAATGGTTTTATAATTTATTGAATAATAGCTCTCGTCGATATTAGGATAATAAATAAATAATTATTGAAATTGTATCTGGAGTATTATATTACGAAAGCCCTCATGGACGAAAAATTTTATATAATGGTAACTTATTTATTATATAAAATAACACATCGCAAAAACTATACATTGGTACCTTATAGTTGTATCATGCATTGGTACAAAGATTAAGAAAGTAATAAAGATAGCAATTTCAAAAAAATCGGAAAAGCCTTAGCTCTCATTAGATCAATTTTAAACAAATTTAAAGAAGTGAGGGAAAGCAATGCAGGGTCCAAATGCCTCCATATTGTATAAAATAAAAATTGATTTTGGGAAAGGGGAAATTTCGTTAAGAAATTAATAATAATAATACATTATGTAAAATGTAAAATTCTGCTGTTAATTAATTAAATATTTTGATTTTACTAAATAAAAGTTTTCAATAGGGGTTCTGTATATAGGATCGTGTACTGATTACACTTAATTAATCACCATATATTATATGGGCAATATTTCGTCTACATCCGGTGCCAAAGTTAAACTACGTTGAGTGTATATAGGGACTTGATTACCGCGCCTAATGTGTAAACAACAAGTGTTTATGCAACGCGCGCCAGACCAAAGGATTTCGTAACTGCGACTCGATAGTTTTTTATTTCTTTATTTGTTTATACATTTTAAAAAAAAAAAAAGTATATAGGAATACCGCGACTTGTGCTGCAAAAGTTTTACTGCTCTGTTTATTAGGAAAAAATACAACGACAGAATAATTTCAATCTTATTTACGTTTCTCACGAGTAAATTCAAATATGACGATATAATTGTAATTCTACTTAGACGTTAAAAAATTGTCCGTTCATTTTTTTTTTTTAAACTTTGTCGGCTTATTTGTCTCATATGTCAAAAGACCATCTGTGGATAAAATCTTTAAATAAAAAAAGACTTAAAAGAAGTGAGATAAAATGTCAAGGATATATTTTTATAAAGGCAGCTAGGCGGTAGTTACAGATGTAATGAAATATGTAATCACTTTTTTGACATTACAGATTTAGATAATTTAAAAGTGAACGATTACTTTGAAAGATAAGGTTAAATTATCATTTGACTTCTTGTACTTATAATAATCCTGTTTTGTATTGTAACTTATTTTTATTATCTGATCCACAGAAGCTCATTTCAATATTTTATTACTGTTTGTATAATTTTTACGAGTTTTTTCCTTATACATTTAAAAGTCGATTAATTGAAAATAGAAACGCCTGATCGACTGCTGCTACCTATTTTTTTTATTATTATTATTCTTAAAAGGGCATGATTAAAAATTCAAAATAAAATAAAAAAAATGTAATGAATTACATTATTTCTATAGATTTTACAATTGATCTGAACCTGAACAGAAAATATAATTTGATGTTACATATTTTATTACAACAATCTTAAACTTGCAATATATAAAAATTAAATCTGTTTATATATTTATTATAATATAATATTGATAAGATTTAAATACAAAATAAGTACAATATGCGCAAGACTATAATAATAATAAATGCATATATACACTTGACAAGGGATATAAAAGAGTACCGCCAACGAGCGCGAGAAGACAAAAGACCCAATCATCACAAACGGGATTAGGGCTTGCCATATGAGCCATTGAGGCGTCGGCAGCTACAGATCTTGCCATGATAATACGGCGGCTGGCGGGCAGAAAGCTTACAAGAATACGGCGGGGGACGCGGGGCGGGAAGGTGTTAATTGCGAGAGGCTGCAAGAAGGAACTCTGTAGAGATTCTTGATAACCAAACGATTTAAGCTGGCTAAAAAAAGCTTTTCATTCATTTCATGTTAGAATACATTTAAAAAAAAAGAAATTATTTTTGCTAAATGCGTTTTCATTATTTTTTTTTTAACTTTCTATAGTAATTATAATGAATGGTATTTTTTTTTTTTTTTTTTTTTTTTTTTACGTCTCAATACATTATTATAAGTGTTTTATAATTTCAATTCCTAGAATTTTTAAAATTTCGTGTAAGTTATTTCGTGGCAAAATATTATCAAAGCTAACAAAAATAGTGTGGTGTAAGATTCATGACAAGTACAGAAAGATAATTCTGTAGACGAAATAAGTCGCTAAAAGCGCAATAAATTACGTCAAGAGAAAAAAAAATCAGTGACAGCTAGCTGACTTTTTTTTTCTTCTTTTTTTTTTTTTTTTTTTTTTAAAGCGATGTGGCTTTCTGATTTTAAGTATTTTAACATGCATGACTAGAGACTAGAGCATCTACAACGATCAGTTTCTTAAATTTATTAAAATACATTATAAAATATAACCTTGATCGATTAAAATTACGAAATCGTGATAATAACGAATCAATCAAGCGATTTAACAGTAGTTAGCTGTTTACGAAATGAAAACAAAAATATTATGTACTAATGTAAATGTCACAGATAAAGCAATGAATTATGAAGCATATTGAAAGAATTAATAATTAGCCTTTAAATTTAATAATACTTCATTTAATCATATAGTAAATATAATTCATATTGTCACCTCAAACTTTTCTCAGAATTATCACAATATCACATTTGTAGACTTGCGTGCTATATATGAAATCAAAGTTACCGTACACTAAAAAATAATAAAAAAAAAAAAAAATAAATAAATAAATAAATAAATAAACAAATAAATAAAATAAATTAAAATCTTAGGCAATAATACTTTAATTAATTCACTCATATTGTGTCAAAAATAGAGAAGCCTTCATTGTGTCCTCAATTATATTGTTAATATTTACTGTTATTTACTTTTTACTTATAGAATATGTACGGTATCAGTTTGCATGCAACACAAATATTTATTGAGTATGAATGCACTATATACACCACTGGTATTTGATCAGAGTACATATTATTAATTATTTTCTTTAACTTTTTGGAAAATCCTCAATGCAAATGCAGTAACATTTTTTACCCCCCATCAATAGAACATAATATTTACTGTAAGAAAGTCAAACTTTTGACTTGATTTTTCATCTATATTTTAGATATTTATTTGCAAAACACTAAAAACTGAACACTGCAGAAAGAAGTAAGATGACTGAATTCTACACAATTTACCAACTGGTAATTCATGTGAATAAAATAATAAATATTGTATTCTACATCACATTTCAAAATTGTTTAAAAATTATAATATTTGTATTTACAAAAACCCTGTTTATGTATTCTAGTATCTTCTTCTTTTCTTATGCCCACGTTTTGGCTTTTAAACCATTCTACTTCTAGTAGAATGAGATATTAAGGATGAATCTCGGTAGGTTGATATCTCGCAATCGTACCGCCTGAATGCAACAAGACTTGCAGGGGACTTAGAACTCACCATCAATAGGTGGCATACAAATTTTGAAGCGAATCTGTCTTATCAGTTTTGTGAAATTGAGGTAAAAGTTTAACATTGGCCTTATGGACGAAAACCGGAAATGGAGATGTTGTAAGAAAACTGCAAGACTGAATTCGCTCAAACCATAAGCGATTAAGTTTTAGAACATTCTCGATTTTTTAAAATTTATTTCATTCCATTCGTTTGCAAGGAAATATTCTTTGATTCCGAAGTAACTGAGATTAATCGTTAAAATGTGAATAAATGTGATTGTGAAAATGTTAATCGAAAGAAGGGGTAAAAATATGGTACTGTGAATTTTTTCAGATTTTTCTGAGACCGGGAACTATTTTTAAAAAATTATTGAAGTCTATTTTATGACGTCACGGGCGGCACTGCCCTATCTTTTTTTTGAAGAAAGGAAAGGAAAGGATGACGTCATCAAAATAGACTTTCAATAATTTTTAAGGTAGAGATAACGTCGAACAGCTGTTTGACGTAATCCCCTTTGATTAACATGTAAATCTTAGCAAATTGACAAAAATTCTGAAATTTTTTTGAGAGGCAGATATTACTGTAGTGCCTAAAAGCCATAGCAAAAGTTTCAAAAACATTTAACGAGCCGATTTTTTTAAATTAATTTTTTAGTTTGGCTCTCCATGGGAAAGCCCTATGCTGAAAATTAAAAAAATTAATTAAAAAAAATCGGCTCGTTAAATCGTTTTGAAATGTTTTCTATGGCTTTTAGGCACTTTTAGGCCTCTCAAAAAAATTTCAGAATTTTTGTCAATTTGCAAAGGTTTACATGTTAATCAAAGGGCATTACGTCGATCAGCTGTTTGGGGTTAACATAATATTTACAGTAAGTTAGGTTGGGTTATAGAAATCACTCAATGCCTTTTAATTAAGCAGTGTTGAACAAAATCCTTTAAGCTTTCTATTTTTATATGAAGTCTCTAGCATATTCCTCATGGGCTCTATAATTATAGTAGCAATAAAAAGCTGGATATTGACCATTTTCACTAAAGCTCATTTTCTTATCTTTTGTAAACAAATAACAACCTTATACTTTAGTGGTGAAATGCTGTAGTAAATTACTGATAAAAAATACAAAAATTGCAGGTAAAGACCTACCTGTGAGATAGGCGTGCTCCTGCCCTCCTGCTAGGAAAAGGTCGTGCTTCTGGTCCCTGAATTCCGCCCAGCCCGGACACTTGTCCAGCATGGCTGCCACCTTCTCGGCAAGCTGGGGGTTGGTGCTGCTACGCAGGGCTTTTAGGGCTTGCACTACGTGGGCCTTATTGGCGGCAGAGAGGGGGGAGGAGGCCGACTGCAGCAGTTGCAGCAAATATGGCACCAGCTCCACCTGCACTGCCTGAAACACACCACGTCAATGTTACAGCAAGTAGAGGTGACACAAATAAAGAAATAATTATTGTTAGCACTGATTTTTTTGTTAAAAAATGACTAACCTGACGTGCTATTGGCTCTGCCCCGAGGCTACTGAACCAATTGCTGAGGGTCTCACAGGCAGGGGCTTGTGCCTGAGGGTACTTCTGCATGGCCATTTTCATCGCAGACACACACTCCGTGCTACGTAGAGCCTCCACACAGGCCTGCAACAAAATAGTCGCAACTACATTAATTACTGTTTTATTAACATGCAATGATTTTTATATTTCATTTTTTTTTTTTAATTCAATTAAGAAATCATGAAAATATTTGTTTATTTACACCCATGGACGTTTAAAATTGTAATTATTAGAATACCAACAAAGTAAATATTAATCAGTGTGTTTACCTGGCTCTTGGAGAGGTGCTTGAGGACCATGACTGCGCCCACGGCCGCCTGACTGTTGTTCCTGCCGAGGCACCCTGACAGAGTCTGCACCATCTTGGGCAAGTGGCCGAGGCTAGGGAGAGCCTCTGCTAGGGCGGGCTGCGAGGTCAGGAGGCCGGTCAGCGAGCCAATGGCAAGCTCTAGCTTGGGACTCTGGAACCAATGAGAAACAATTGAGGAATACTATAATTCTAACATTGCCTTTGCTGATAATTTTGATTGTTTTTGTAATGAAAAAACTTCAAATTGGCATATTATTAATTTTTAATCTCTTTCATACCTTATTTTTTGAGAAGAAACAAATTCTAACTTTCATTGAAATGATGTAGAAAGGGCATTTCATGGAAATATAGTTGATAATTACATAATTAACATTTTTCCCGTATATGTTTTAAATAATTTTCTTGCTACAAAGTAATTCTACTCTCAGATCAACTAAGATTTCATATATTTTAAATTTACGTCTACCAACACACCTCCCCCGTCTCCTTGGCCATGAGATTGATTGTGACGTCCAGCAGCTCTCCCAGGAACATCTTGGGTCTCTTGAGGGTCCAGCCAGGGTTGGCGGTGAACAATCGGAGGTACACTCCGCCCACCACGATCTCCTCAGAGTCTTCCTCCTCCAACACCAGCTTCGTCTCAGGGGCCTTCCACTCACTCTTGGGATCGGCCTTCTGAGATGAAGAGAACCTGCAAGCATTGTTTATAAGTGCACTGGTAAAGATGCTGTAATATTTTAGAGTAAGTAAATACAAAATAAATAATAATAAAAAAAAATATAAATTTTATTTTATTTATTTTTTTTTTCTTAAGATTTGGAGGAATGTTGCGAATGATTTTTATCATGTGACATGAAGACATTAAAAATAATTATAACAATTTCAATAATTGGAACATAAAAATCATTTTCTTGTCTGCATTAATAAACTAACACAAACCCTTACAATTTAAAGCAGCGACTCATACTTTATTGTGAGGAATGAACAGAGCTAAAAAATTATGCAAGTTAAATGTTAACTAATTTAGCAAGTTTTATTTTTTTTTCCAGTAAATAATTAATATCATAATAATAATATCAAAATAGACCTCGTGGCATGTCCCTCACTTGTACTACTCCAATTAGGCCTACAACTCACTCGTTCTGCATCTTGACCAGGTGAGACTCGAGACTCTGTCTCTGGTTCGGTCCCCACACCAGCTCGGGGTTCTCGTGGGTTCCGTCGTACACTCCGAGGGCCATCCTGGGGCTGGCCAGAATGAGGTCGGCCAGCGAGGGGGGCAGGAGGCGGGACAGGGCCAGCTTGACTCGAGGGCCTGACAGACGGTCTGCGGCCAGCCGAGAGAGCAGCTCAGCGGCACGAGAACGAACGTCAGAGTTGGACTCAGAGCCACAGAACAGACGGAGAAGGTACAACACAGCACCTGAAACAACCAAGACGTCCACTTTTCCTTCATCTCTACCTCATAAAAACAAACATACAAAATAACAGGAAGAATAGTACAGAGGAGGATGAGAAGAAAATTGAATTACAAACTTTAATTAAAAATAAGTACAATTAATTTATCTTTAACCCCCCTCCTTAAAGATGATAACTGTATTAAAAATAAATAAATAAGTAAATAAGTAAATAAATAAATATAAAACTTCCCCCCCCCCCCCCCCCCCCAATGAATGATATCAGATCTAATCACTGCAGCCTGCTGTCAGGTTGACTCACCCTTGAGGAGGGCCTCCTTGACAGCCCTGGGTGAGGACGCCAGGGCATGCAGACAGTCAAGGCACGGCCCCAGCACCTCGTGGGCACCATTCAGCAGCACCAGCAGCAGGTGGTGCAGCACCTCTGAGGCTGCAATGTCCGTCACACACTCCTGGTTGGAGCAGGCAGCGTTGAACACTCGGAGGCAGTCTGGCTGCAGAGAGGGAAGGCCCAGCAGCCACGCCAGCAGTCTGAAGTGGCCAATCAGCTGCAGCTCCACGCCTGGAAATAACAAGGAATTTAATTAAAATGGGATTTAATTATATTTTTCATTTTTCATTTTCATTTTCATTTTTTTTTTTTTTTTTTTTTTTTTTTTTTTTTTTTATACAAGCTAATTTGGAGATTGTATTATGGTATTATGCAGCAAGATCATTGATTTTCTACTACTTAAGGGTAAGGGAACACAAATCAGCTGATTTTGTACCTCCATTTGATTAACATGTTAACCTTAGCAAATTCACACAAATTATGAAAAAAATTTGAGAGAAAGATTTTAGTGCCTAAAGGCCATAGAAAAAATTTCAAGATAATTATTCAAGACAGTTTTTTAATTATTTTTTTTTTTTTAATTTTTAGTATAGGGCTTTCCCATGGAGAGCCAAACTAAAAACTTAATTAAAAAAAATTGTCTCGAATAATTGTCTTGAAATTTTTTCTATGGCTTTTAGGTACTAAAATCTGTCTCTCAATTTTTTTTTTTTTCAGAATTTTTGTGAATTTGCTAAGGTTTACATTTTAATTAAATGGGAGTAAAAAATCAGCTGATTGGTGTTACCTTACCCTGAAGGGTAATGTGAAGAAATAAGGAAGTAATTTTGAATAAAAATAGCACCAAGGTATAAAATAAACAAGCTTTATGATCCAAATTGTGTACCTTGGTTGTTTTTGAGAACGTTTGCGAGAGCCTCAAGTGCCATGTGAGACTTCTTGAGAGGTTTGTCATCTGGAGGTGATGACTGCAAGCTGCTTGACTGAGCCTTCAAGAAGTCCAGTAGTTCTATCACAAGACCCTTGGGTTTCTGAAACAAAACAAGTTATGTCATTTTAGCAGAAGACAGATTTAACGGGCAGCAATACATCACAAACTTCATAAATCAATAAGAAATACAATTTTTTAATTCTTTCTTGAATAAAAACTAAACTTTTAATATTTTAAAATCAATTGTCTGTAGTTTTTCATGTAAAAAAGTAAATAAATATATATATTTTGTAAGATAACATGGCTAATAAATCAACGGAGACATAAAATCTCATGATTTTTCTAGATTAACTAAATTAAATTTCGTGAATGATGTTATAAATTACCCCAATATCTCAACGACTAATTATCATGAGAACATTCTGACTTCTTGAGGTCACTCACCTGGATGGGGAAGGAGGGTTGTTCGTTGTAGACCCTAAGGAAGACTCCTCCCACCACTAGCTCCTCTTGGTGAGCAGAGAACCCGAAGTCCGGGGTGAGATCGATGGCCGGATCGGTCTCTCCCGGGTCACGCCGCAGTGTCCGCTGAGCCTCCACAAACTCCATCAGCTGAGCCCGAGTGCCGTTGTCCCAGATCAGGTACGGGTTCTCACTGTTGCTTGTTAGGATCTTCAGGATCTGAGCAACGTAAAAATAGTCAAAGACAAATATTAATATGGTTTATATTAGAAAAAAAAGAAGGGGAAATTTATAAATAGTCTAAATTAAATACAGTACTACTATGGCAATAAATTAAAGATCAAAGCTCAAGAGTCAAGTTACAAAAAAAAAACAAAAAACAATAATAACTTTCTTTTTAAAATTTAAATAAAATTAATGGAAAACAATTTCAAGTGCACTTTGCAAACTGTATTTGTATACTATATTTTTCTTGAGACTTCTGCAATTTTGTTCTGCTGAGGTCATCAAAAATTTAAGATGTTTGTAAAATAGCACCTACCTATAAGGCTTCCGGCCTTGGTAGGACTGCATTGTTGTTTTTTTATCAATAAAAGTATTTTAATCTTATTAAAAGAGAAGGATAGGAATAACCAGCAAGGCCTTACCGATCGAAAGAGTCACAGCAGGTGGAAATTCTTGTGGTCACAGAGGTTCACTCGAAAGTTTTTACATTTTTGAAACGTTTCGCATCGTGGAGATGCTTCTTCAGTCACAAGAAGAAGTAGAAGAAGTGTTTCTACTTCTTCTTGTGACTGAAGAAGCATCTCCACGATGCGAAACGTTTCAAAAATGTAAAAACTTTCGAGTGAACCTCTGTGACCACAAGAATTTCCACCTGCTGTGACTCTTTCGATCGGTAAGGCCTTGCTGGTTATTCCTATCCTTTTCTTTTAATAAGATTATCACAACCTAAATGGTTTATTTTCCTTAATTTGAATAAAAGTATTTTACAAAAAAAAAAAAAAAAAAAAAAAAAAAAAAAGTGCATGTTACTTACTTGATCAGGTGGATTCCTCCCCAGTTGGTGAGCAATGTACGGGGTAAGAAGTCTTTCAAGGGCCGTCTGTGCAACGGGATTGCTAGGATAGTCAATTTTGGGCTCTTCCTCCTTCTTGGGCTCTTTTTTGGTGGGGCTGTTGGTTGGGGAGAGCGGAGGAAAGCCACTGAGAGCAGCACATGCAGCCAGCGAGAGACGAGCCAGCCTGTTGGCCACAGCCTGCAGAGACAAAGTCGTAAATAGCAACTTCAAAATGAAGGTCTTATTAGGATACAATATCAATCTGTTCTATACATTGTATTATGTACCATATCAAACCTTTTTTTACCCCACAAAATCTACATGTAAACACTTTTTTCCCTATATATTGCAGCTTTTAATTACAGTATAGTTGGCTTAATATACTTGCATTTTTTTGCAAGATAAGTATGAAGATATTCAGAAAAAAACAATATTCAACAATTTTTTTACTATTGTTAAGTAGTTCTATTTCTAAGAAGCATTATTTCCCACCTGGCTGCTAGCTCCCTCGTTAGTTGTGACTCCGCCCTCTTCCAAGGTGTAGTCATAGCCAAACATTGCACTGAGTGCAGGCCACAACGCTCCCGTCTGCACCAGGGCCATCTGCAGGATTGAGTCTGCAGCGAGAGATGCCACACAGGTCGTTGCGTGGCACGCTAATTCTCCAAGTTGCTGCAACACCAGGCAGATGTCATTCAGAAAAAGATAAAATGAAGAACTTCTGTGACAACTTCACATTATTTAACACCTGAACACAGTAGTTCACTGACCTGCCACTGCAAGACTGCGCAGACCTCCCAGACGAGCCTCGGCAGCTCCACCATCTTGTCTCTACATGCCTGCGACTTGGCACACACCCCTAAGGTCTGGACTACGCTGCAGCACACACGCACGGCACAGTCCTGTGGCTTGGAGCTGCGGCTAAGCACCGCCACGCAGCGGGATAGAGCCTCCAAGAGGGCCTGCAAAGAAAATCATTACAAAAATCAGACAGCAATTTATGGTAAATAATATAGTGAGAACTAGCAGGTTTTAAAGTCACGGCAATACATTTGACTGATTTCAGAGTATTTCACAAAATGCTTTTAGCATCTAGATTTTAATCAATAATATTGTGTGCCAAAATTTGGTACACAAAAGTAGAACAGGAAACTTTAATCTGTTACTGCACTAAAAATGTATCAGATAAAATCTGTTAGTTTTTGTGTGAATATCCTCTACTGTATCTCAACCTCCTGAGCACTAAAAAAATTGCACTAGATATTTGAAAACATGAGTACATATATAACAAGACAAAAAGATTTAAAACATGAGCAGTGAGAAAAAAAAAAAATCCTCAAATTTAAAAAAAAATATTGTATGACCGGGCCTAGTTGACCCTAGTTGGGCCTAATTCATCTTTAATTATTAAAGACAAGGATAAACAAAATTCATGAACAGAAATTATCAGAAAGATTATATTGTTTATATGCATTATTTTCATGTGAATTTGACATTAATATGAATCAAATGCTCAAATGTTTACTTACGTCAATTCCACCTTCTCTCCTTAACTCTTCAGCATTCAAGGCAGAACAGTCCACCGTATGATAGGCAAGCTCGCTGGCACAAGACAGCAATGGTGCTTGTTTGGAGAACAAAGTTTCGTCCCACGTCTCCATTCGAATGGTCTTCACCAGCTGAGGGTATCCTGCATACTTGTAAGGTGCAAGCTCTGCAACACAAACATCATGTAACCCTCCGTGCTAGTCAGGTAGCAAGGAATATTACCTTTGCTGTACCTTCTGAAAAGGATGCTCTGAGCTCTCAGGATGAGAACTATATTCTCAGGGTTGGGACCAGACAGGTCACGAGATACTCGACTGCATAGGAACTCATACGCTTTGTTGACAGCTTCAAATTTGTCCTGCAAAATAAACAAAGGTAATTAATGTGGATTTATATTTTGAGTAGGTGTATGTGCAATTGGTGAGTGACAGAAAATACTTATAACTAATATAATTATGTTATAAAGCAATAAAGAAACAGGAAAAGTATAGGCAGCTTGAATTATAAAGATTTAAATATTGTTAATAATTGAGCTATATTAAGCTATTTTTTCTACAGTATTCTATTTAGCAATGTAGATAAAACATGAATTTGCAAGATAAAAATTTAAAAATGTATTATATAATACAAAAAAAAAAAAATGAAGAAATTAATAATACAGTATTTTTTTAGAATTCTTTCGTTTCAGAAATTGATTGATTGATTGTCAACATACTAGGATACAACTCATATTAATTAAAGTGCACATAGTTTCAACCTAAAAGCTCTCACCCTTCCTTCAGGGTTCTTGTCAGGGTGAAACTTCTGTGCAAGAATGTAGTACGCCTTTCTGACGGCTGCCTCGTCCGGCTGCTTGCTTGCTGACAGCCCGAGCTCTGTGTATGCCTCCTCGACGGACATTGCGGGCGGCTTCTTCTCCACCTCCTTCTTCCAGGCCAGCAGAATGTCACGCAGTAACTCAACCTGCAGTGTCAGTGATTGGAGTAATGAAATAGGTGGGTAGAGAGTTCAAAATAATTTAGAATTTAGCCTGCTACCGTACTCATAAGCATAGTTTGTTTGGTTTTAACTAAACGACTTTGAAGACACATACTGAACTATGCAGTATTTTATTTCAAGAAAAAAAAAATACTGTGATAATTAAATTAGCTTTTATAAGACATCTTAATTTTTTTCAAAAATAACAAGTTTATTTTCCTCAAAATTCAACCTATTAAAATTTTATCGTTATTTTATTAAAAAGAGTGAGGGGCTTGCTGTTGAATCTGCTTTCATCACATGAGAACACATCAATCTCAAGACGTACCGGCTGGGGTATTGGCCAGTTGGGGAACTTGGCCTCATCACAGAGGTGTCTCAGGTAGAAGGAGCCGCAGAAGAGCTCGTTCTCCAGCTGAGGGTACCTCACCACGGGGATGGCACAGTGGGCGTAAATGGCGCGGGTGTTGGAGGCAAGGCGGGGCGTGAAGTCAGAGAGGTGTGCGGAGAGGCGTTCACACAGGTGGCGTCTGACAGGTGAAACAGAATAGTGTTTAAATAAATAATGAAATTTAAATACCACTCTGTAATAATGTACAATTTTGATTAAAATAAATACATTGTTTTTAATTAACTGCAAATTTACATTACATAAAATAATACATAAATCTAATAAGAAATTTAGTGAAGAAAAAATGAATTGTTGAAATTGAATTAAATATTGTGCATTGAGAATTATTGATATTAAAATGGAAAAAAAAATATAAACCCAAATTTGCTAAAATACTGACCTCATTTCAGAGCTCCAAATGGCTTCTGGAGTATCAAATTCTCCTAGGAATATTTCTGCAAATCTTTCTGGTCCATGGTTAACTATGAAATGCACCATTGCATCTGGTAGTAATGGAGTTAGGACGCTGCCAGCTCCCTGGGAATCAATTGACCTCATCAGTCAAAATACCTTGCCATCGGATTTCATTAAATGTTTCTATGACTGTCCCTGAATTTTACATTGATTTTTTCGGAAACAATTTTAATTTCCGCTAATTTGTTTCGTAGTACATAATTTTTTCACCACATTCATAAATTGATTAAACTCATTCAATTCAATTTTAAGTTTTAAGAGGAAAATTTTTGTGATAATGTTAATAAAAGAAATGAATAGAATTAATAAATAACTAGCAAAGTGTTACCAATCACAAGAGCAGGTGAAAACCTTAAGAGTCATTTAAAAACTACAGTATTTAAATTCTAGTGTAACATTTTTTTAATGGTAACACCTTGTTTGTTATTCCTAATCCCTTTCTTTTATATAGTTTTCTATTTTTACAAATTTTTTAAGCAATTAACCAAACCATACCTTATTTCTGAAGATAAATTGATGAATTAATACTAATAAATGAACAAAGTCTCCACACACCTGAGCTCTACTGCAGGCCTGCAGAGTATGAGAGGTAGCGAGGAACCTGGCAATGGGCAGGACGTTGGAGCCCGAATACATGAGGACAAAGAAGAAGGCCCCAGTCATGTAGAGCCTCGAGACGGCCGGGTTGTCGGCCATTGTGAGGGTGAGCAGCGAGGCGACGCTCTCCACCAGACGAGGGTCAAAGGTCAGCAGCAGCTGCACCACGTGGGGCAGACACCCGGGGTCCGAGATTTGACGCTTCACCCTCGGGAGAGGTCTGATCACCGAGCCATCCTCCTCTCTGGGAAAATAGTTAAGCACTTAAGATTTGTTTTTTCTTGGAGTTTTAACAATTATTTATTTTTTTATATTTAAGAAAAAATATGAAAATGTAAAGAAAATTACTTACGGAACATTTATTGTTAGTACCAAAATTTCACACGTGTAACAAAAAGTAAAACCAGCAATTTTTTTTTCTTTTGTTTTGTTTTTTCCTTCCTTTTTTAAAACTAACAAAATTGATAGTACTTATTCCACAAAACAAAATTCACACAAACATTTAAAGCAAATAATTTTTTCTTTTTGCAACACACTCAATGTTAATTTCCATCAACTGTTTACCTAGATGGAGAGTACTCGCACAGCTGGGTGAGGATGCCGAGGGCAAGGTGTGCCAGCTGACTCTCATCAAGCACCGGCTCACCACGAGCGAGCAGACCCCACTTGAGCTGGGCAACCTGCACATTCAACATTAGTGACAATCATTAGTTTTTGAGACTTAATTTTTAAATAATATTATTTAAACACGATCCATATTATGAGATCAAAATTGTCTAGGGCCATAAGGACTACCAGAGCTCCATTTATGAGAACATACCTGGTGTAGAGGCCGCCACTGCTCCATTCCTTGTGCCCAGCACTTGGTACGAGCAGTGATGGTGGTGGCTGCAAACAGCTCCTTCAGCTGCACAAAAACAACAGTGGGTTCAAAACATTAGCAGGTGTAACTTTTCTATTTAAACATTTTATTTTTCAAAGGAGAATGAGATGAACCAGATGACAATCAACAAGTTTTCTGAAAAATTATTATATAACGACAGTTTGATAAAGAGAGATTGCTATTTCCTTCTGAAATGTGTACCTCTTTGTAGCTGACTGGCCCCTTCCTCTCGTTTGCAACGTCGTAGTACCACTCCTTCTCCTGGTCCCTCGTCATTCCCGGCCCTGCTTCCAGCACATTGCTCTGGGACGGCACCACAGCCCTGAGAGACAAACCAGATTATATTAATTACCTGTGGCCAGAGTCTCTGTTTCAGTCCCTGTTTATTTTACATTTACAATTTTTTAACTTGTGCATTTTTTCAGTAACAATAAAACTGAGAAAAAATTAATAGGATAACAGAAAAATGATTTCTTTTTAGTTTCTAAAAATTTTAATAAAGTTTATTAATTTCCTTGACTGTAAAAATTATGCCATAAAATAATTATACACTATACCATACACCATACTGTATATATACTTTATCCTTCTGACCTTGTTTATTTGGTGCCAAATATTAAATAAAATTACTAAAAATTAAATACCATTAGAACAATTTTAGTTAGAGTTGTTGTATATTATTCTGACTTTTTTTTATTTTTTACTACAGTATGCATAAACTTAAATTCCAAATTCTCCAAGTTCCGATTGAGCAGCAACTAGGCAACACTTTTACCTGATTGAGTAGCAACTAGGCAACACTGTTACCTGGAGGTGTGCAGGTGAGCCAGGGTGACGAGATCCACGAGGCTATGCACCACACCAGCTTCCAGCAAGGGACGAGCGTTAAGGCGATGACGTGCCAACTGACGCAGGAATAGCACCAGGCGATCCCGCTCTGCACGCTCTATGCTCTGTGTAAAACATTGTTTACGGTAAAAAGACACAATTTAAAAAAAAATAAAAATTAGACTATGTATTGAAATTAATACTGCAGCATTTTAAATATGCAAAACCACAAGCCTGCTTAGTTTTAAAAATTGTTTAACTTTAACACACCTAAAGAAATTAGAAATTTTTATTTATTTCTTGTTCTCCTTTCAACAACAGTATGATTGGTCTGATTACTCAGTTTACTTAAAAAAAAAAAAAAAAAAAACTTTTATCACTCATGAGGTCATATTTTGACCTTCAGCATATAAAATTCTTTGCTTATAACATTTTTGTACACATCATTTTGAGTGTATAAAGAAAATTCATCAGCTTCTGGATTAGTACGTTATTATTAGACTCACCTTATCTAACATAGCCACAAGGAACTTGGTGTCAGGAAAAGGTCCCAGCTCCTCAAAGTGCTGTCCGTAGACTATTGACATTGCTTGAAGGCACATCGCTCTCATGTCTGCACGAGTGGAGCTCAGGAGGAACCGGTGGTACAGCTCTGTGAAGAGCTCAGACCTGAAACACACAGCAACAAGTTCAATCGACTGAAAGAAATTTAAACAATAAAATTAATAATTTATGTACTTTTTACTAATATTATTCAAAATTAATCAACCCTCACAACATAAATTAAATAAAAAGAAGAAGAAGAAGTACAGTAAAAACTTGTAATTACGTGAAGTCAAGGGACCCAGTAAATTAAGGTTACCTTCTATTGAGTATACCTTATATCAAGTTTTTCCTATACCTGCAATACTAATTATTTTTTACGGTACCTTTACTTCGTTACTCAATATCGAGTTTTTACCTTATAACAAATTACTTAGTAACAAGTTTTTACTGTAATTGGTTTAATAGGCTTGTAGCTTCTTGTAAGCAATTGTGTTGTATAACAAGTCAGATTTTACTAAAAATTAAAATAAAGTGCTATTATGTATAATATCTATCAAGGAAAGATAATTATTGTAACAAAGAACCAATTCAATCCAAGTTCTCCACTCACGCTCTCTTGATGTCAGACCCCACGGCGGTGCCCTGGCCCAGACTGGCCTGCAGAGTTGCCTCGTGGTCCCGCTCCAGCAGCAGCCGCAGGTAGTAGTCTCCGATCCTGATCTCATCACCCAGGCTGGCGTAGCTGACCTCGAACTCGCGGTGGTTCCACGACATGGTCACGGTCTCCGCCTCAGGGTGGGAGGCAGAGGTGGTCAGCTCAGAGTCTGCAGCGAAGTTGGCAAGCTCCTGCTGAAGAGATTCCCGCAGCTCTTCCCTCGTCTGTCAGGGCAAGTCAGAATAGCGTTAGATGGACTTTAATTAGTTCTTTTTCGATTAAGACCGCGGAATGTTGTGCGAACAACATGCGTGCCCCACTGAGAAACGGTACTTAATTGTCTGGCGTGCAGACTGGGTATTAGGAGCCCCAGAGAGCACTGTGAACAATGTTGAAAAACAAGTTCCGCCATTGGTAACCAACCAACCAACCAGTTCTTTTTCTTTACAATTTTATTACAAATGTTGATTAATTGTTAATCAGTAGTATATGCAGTAATGAGATTATTTAGGAATAAAATTGCATCCTTAATGTTTGTATCAAGAAAAATTAAAGTGCTTTACAATCTCTACAAAATAACTACGGTATATATTTTATTATTTATTTTTATTTATTTATTTTTATTCCATCCAAATTACAAAAGAAAAATACAAGTAAAAAAGGATGCGGATAACCAGCAAAGCACCACAGGCACTATTTCACTAATGTGGCTGATACCCTTAACTATAATTAAATATAACAGCTAAACTAGCTTGTGTCATATATACATAAGTATTAGGAACTATTTTTTAACAAGTAATAGTTTTTTAGAGCAGAAAAAAACTGCTTGTCAGAACAATTCTTTACATTGAATGGAAGCTGATTCCATTTGCAAACAGATCTAATTACAAAACCATTTTTATATAAATTAATTCTAGCCTTTGGAGGTATAAGCAGCACTGCACCATCTTGACCTCTAATAGGACGGCCAGTGCCTACTATTTCTGTGATTTTTAAATCTGCCTGCCCAGTTTGACACGTTATGAACGTAACATAACACTAAACTGAAAAAAGCTACTACAGATTTTACCCACTAGTTGATACTTACTCTGTGGTTCCAAATGAGATCTGGCTGAGCGTGGTCCGCCCAGAATCGGACATACATCAACGTCCAGTTGGCCTTCGACTTTACGAGCTCCCTCCTCTTCCTCAGAACGATGGGGCGTGGTTGGTTGCTCTCTGCCATGTCTCCCCCACCCCCATTGCCGAGTCCCAACCTGTCTAGACCCATCCTAACCCCCCAGTGTTGCATGGCGTGCTAGGGGCATAGTCAATGGTGTTAGCAGCATTTACTGGCAATTAACAGGTATAAAGTGATTAATTATATAATTCTATAATTACAGGAATTATTTTTTGATCTTGTTGATATTTTGTGTTTTAGTATGTTTTATTATTATCATATATGAATGACGTGATCCATGCTGTATTTGTGCAGCCAGTGATTAAATAAACGAATTGAATTACTTTAAGTGAATGTACTGTATTTTTGTTGACATGTCTTGTTTGAAAAATCAACAAAAAAATTTAATTTTGAAATTTGACTGTACATTGTAGCTTAGCTTTAAATTGCAGTTCCTTCGTACGTAAAGAAAAAGAGAGCAAATATTTCTAACATTTTTGCCCTCTATAAGATGACAGTTGTAAGGAAGAGAAGACCTGACTCACCTCCACGTGCTTCTCGACCACCTTCAGGTTCTTCTGGAGATTTTTCTGCACGGTCAAACCAAGTTTGACGACCCCGGTTGGCTTCATCGACTCAATATCATCGTTGACGAGTTTCAAGTTGTCTCTCGTGTTGATGAGGTCCTCACTGTTCTCCACCGCCTTCTCGTCAGAGTCCAGGAGGGTCAGGAGGCCACTGGGCTACAAGCAAAATTGTATTACGAATGAGTTTTAAAATATTAAAATAATAATGGAGAAACAATGTTTGTTTACTGTAATTAAATTTATAAACAATTTCTATCAGACTATAAGAAAACGCCCTGAAAGTTTTGGAAAAAAATAAGTATTGTATTCTAAGCTCAGAGACCAATTTTTAATAAGTGGCATTATCTTTAAAGGAGGGGAACCGCTTCAGCTTTTATATTTTTAATGTTTTATAAATAATATCAAACTTACTTTTGCACCAAAAAAAAAGTCACCACCCTCCGCCTTCCACCAGTTCAGCAGTTGAAATTCAAAAAGCGCGCCAAAGAAAATTGGGGCTTATGACGTCAAGATCAACGATTGGTTGCGTTTGACCAATCATGGCGCTTGACGTCATAAGCCCCAATTTTCTTTGGCGCGCTTTTTGAATGTCAACTGCTGCACTGGTGGAAGGCGGAGGGTGGTGACTTTTTTTTTGGTGCACAAGTAAGTTTGACATTATTTATAAAACATTAAAAATATAAAAGCTGAAGCGGTTCCCCTCCTTTAAATACAGTGTATTACAAAAAAAAAAAAAAAAAAAAAAAAGTCAAGTCAAGAATCAAGAATGGACAACATACATGAAACAATTTTATTGCAGAAATGAATAGAGGGTACCAAATTATGCTACTCTGATTTTTTTCAGATTTTTTTGAGACCCAGAACTATTTTTAAATAATTATTGAAAGTGCGGCCACGCCCCCTGGAGGCGTCAATAGGCGTCCAGTCTCTATCCTTTTTATTAAGGCATCAGGGGTGCCAACTGAAATTACAGGACTTTCAATAATTGTTTAAAAATAGTTCCGGGTCTCAAAAAAATCTGAAAAAATTCAGAGTAGCATAATTTGGTACCCTCTATTCATTTCTGCAATAAATTTTTTTCATGTATGTTGTCCATTAACAGACAGAACCTATAAAAAAAAGTAAAGGTGATAATTTTGATTTTTATGGTTCCTGTCTATATTTTTTTAATTAAATTATATATAATTTTTTTTATAATTATATACTGTATTAAAGAATACATAATACCTAAAATTGAGAAAAAAAAAGGAGATCATGAAGAAATGTTTCAATAATGATTAGCAAAATGACAAATCCAAACAGTCTCTCCGTGATCTTACCAGTATCCTCTTGAGCAGATTATCAGCGTCAGGGTTACTGACACACCACAGGGCCACTAGGTGTCGGGACAGCTGTCTGAGGGCCAGGGTTCGTGGCTCAGGTCCTCGTAGGTAGAGAGCACTCTGCAGGTGTCTGGGCAGCGCACCTTCAGAGAGTGCCAGCCTCTGCATCTTGGAGCCAACCTCCTCCGAACCTTCCTCGATCAGAGCCTTCATGCAGAGGCCTGCACCTCGCACGATGGCCAGGCAAGGGTGCTGTGAGCAACAATGTGGTGAATGGTGAGGTGAAATAGAATACTACTGTAGTATTATTATGTCATCATATTTTGAACATTTACAGTACCATTGTTAAACTAAACTAACAAACACCTTTTTTTTTTTCTAATTACTATAGTGTAGTATTAAGAGCAGTGGGAAGTTATTTGAAGTTAGGAAATTAAGATTTGAATTATCTTTAATATGGATATCTTATTGAAAGCACCTTATGGTTTAAAAATCAAAATCTGCTGTTTTTTAATTTAAATTTTATTTTAACTTTAGCACATCACAATTTCAGGAAAATTTGAGCAGCTAATTTACCTGAAAGAGTTTGTACAAGCACCTTCCCCGGTCAGCCAGGGCTCCCAACAGCTGATCAAAGTGAGCTCCGTTTGTAGTTTCTGAGTATGGCACACAGAGGGCGAAGGTGAGGACGTCCAGCATGGCGGTCACCACCAGAGCTCCCGTTCCTCGCATCTGTAACATGAAACTGCTGTAGAAATATCCCTGTTCTATCTAGCTTGAATAATCCAGTAAAAATTGCAGCCTACTCTTCTTTCAAACACAACATTATTTTTTAATTAAAGAATAAAAGAGAATACTTACCACATGCCCCGCCCACATGTCCAGTAGACTAGCGAGAAACTTTGGGCTGGAGAGCAGCGAGGCCTTGTTGAGCTGCTCCTGCCGCAGGTCCCAGGCTTGGTGCAGCGGCACCATCAGCGCACACACCAGCTCGAGGGCCAGCTGAGCCACAGCCTCGTCGTTGCGGCGCAGTGACTTCACCACTCTCATGCCGATGTTCTCTCGTAACCTGCAAGACAGAGTGCCGTCAATATTCTCAGATTTGTCACAGAGGCTTATTCTGGTTAGTCGAGTGTCTAAGAATCAAACAGAATTCATATATTGTTGAAATAAAAGTTAGTAGCTTATCTGGCTTTACCGCCTATTAATAATTTATCTCACTTATATTCATTTTAATTTAATAAAAAAAAAGGTAATAAAAGTAAAACAAAATAAGGTTACAAAAATTAACATCACCTATTCAATGAGATCAAAACTTACCCAGGTAAGGTAGTGAAGGAACAGAATCCCACTCTACAAGCCAATAGGCGACGTAAAGCATGGAACTGTGCTTCTAGTTCTGACAATGGCAATGTTGCCAAATCTCCCTCCTTTAACATCAAAGTCTCCAAAGATCCGGTCACTCTCTTATCTTTGTTCTCTCCAAATAATCCCTGCATCAACAAAATAAGCGGTGAATACACTTGTATTCCAGCAATAACAAATGGATTGATACTTTGCAATTCTTGTGGCTAAGCAATATAATACTTTCAAGTATCACAATTATTATCATAGATTAAACCAAGAAGTTTGTTGATAACACCTGTTTCCTTAAAGTCTGTTTTGATAATTAAATAGTTGCAAACTTATCTATCACAGCATTTTTATTAAATACAAATAATTTTGGAGCTTAATAAAGAAAATTTAGCTAAAAATCCACTCATATGATGTCTTAAACAGACTTGACTTAAATATGATAATACTGACAGCAGGAACGGTGATATGCAGAAGTCCGCTGTAAGGCACGTTGGCGTTGAATCTCTCGAGGATCTCGGTGTACGGTCTGTCTGGTAGGGGAGTCTGGACCAGCCGCAGGACTTGGTTCTCAATCTCCTCGTCCACCGTGGCCCACAGTGGCAGCAGGCGCAGGCCTCGAGCTGTGCCCTGGGTTGAAACATGGGCACTTCTGTTGCCAGCCGCTCGGATTGTGTCCAACAGGGAGGCAAGCACAGAGTCTCTGAAAGAAACGTGAAATTAATATTATATAGATTTTAAGTTTAAATTTCATTAAATATATAATTTAATACTTTTTAACATAAGATTTAATACAGATATTGTATTAAAATATAACATGAAGACTTAAAAAGATATTAAAGTAAATTGTTGCTATTACAGATTCAGCACTTACTAATTACTACAGTATGTTCATTCCAAAAGTTAGCCATAATAAAGAGAAAGGAAGAAAAGAAAAAGAGGGAGGAAGAAAAAAAAAAAAGAAAGAATGCATAGTATGACCCACATGATTATGTACAGCCATAATTTTCTTTTTATAATAACTTCAATGCTTGCTAAATAACTCATTCTTATCTTAAAGTTAAGATTAAGGGCTTTGGAATTAGGTCAACCATACATTGTGAATTCTTCAATACAGTACAGTATGTTGATACAAAAACTAATATTTCTTTAACATAATACCCTGGTAGAACAGGAAAGTCCTTTTACTATATACAAACCAGCAAATGGTGTGGTAAAAAAATAGCCCAGACAACATGCCTTGGATCATTTCCATCTGAATTTATTAAAATATTATGATTCAACTCCTACAGTAGAAAATACAGTAGTTCTTAAATTGATATTTTCTCCAGAAGTAGCCAAAAATGTAAGATTTCTGGCTTGTCTGTAGATATTTTAGGCTTAAAAACTTAAATATTTTAAATCATACTAAAATCTGATTCTGTCTTTTATTTTTAATTGAGGGCAGAGAAAGTAAATTATACTGTAGCATTATTTTGAGTTATTTTGTAATATTTTGAATGTTTGTCGTTGATTGTATTACTAACCCCCTTTTTTTAACACTATTTTTAATTTATTAAATGTTTAGTATGTAGTCACAATGTATCAACTGATATTTAATGTGAATAAATAAATAAATAAATAAATAAATAAATAAATAAATAAATAAATAAATAAATTCCTCACCTTTCATGGCAAGAATAATGCTTGGACTGTCCAGAGTCGAGCTGCACACTGAAGCTCTGAGCAGAGTCCCGTGGTCTGACAAGACAGAAGATGCTGTCCAGAGGTGCGATGCTGCACACCTACAGTCAGATCGTTAGAGAGGGCCAGGTAATCAGACATGTCAACATTTACCTGGTAGGTCTGGGGGTCTCGGTCTATGAGGCAGGTCTCCGAGAGACACAGCTCTCTCCTCACTGGCTCAGAGTGGCGGGGAGACGTCTTCAGTACCGTGAACTCAGCAATGGGAGTCAGGCTTTCATCTCCGCTGAATAAATAATATAGTTTCTTTAGTATCAGCATTTGGAAACGGAAAATACACTTTATAAATTAAAAGTAATAGGATAGAATTTTTAGTTAAATAAACTTCAATTTTGCTTACATAATTTATGATTGTATTATTATTATTATAAATAAATGTAATAAGTAAATAAACTTAGCAAATGGTAAGCAGCTCCTTTCTATCATACCATTAGCTTGTATTAGCACAACAATACTTCAATTTGTTTGCTTTTCTCCTTGATGCAATAAGTTGTTTTTTTAAAAAAAAGAAAAAAAAGGAATTACTGACATACATTAAGAGTAATTGATGGGTATTCCAGAAACAAACTTTAATAATATGATGATAAGATTACTGCTATATCACTTGTTTGACTCGAGCTTATTGCCATAAAAATTGCAAATATTACTTTGAAACATTATCTTACCTATATTTTCCTAATCTAAAACCATTCCAATCATCCCAAGGAATAGAATCTGATTTTGCAGCATTATTAAATATTAGATTCAATCCAAGACTTTGGTTGGCAGATCTTTGCATTTTCTGTTTAATTTCATTCCAGTCAGAACTCAGGAACAAATGCTGGAAATAAATCAAGGATTTAATGACAGTAAATTTTTACTATGATAAATACGTAGTAATACACTTTTTTTTTTGTGTGTGTACTAAAAGCTAGTATGTACAAGTTGTTTCAAATACCCTCCTTATTTTATTTATCAGCCTAAATAAAAAGTTTTATCTTACTTGCAGGCAATACAAAATTTGAAGATCAATATTTGCCTCAGGCATATGCACTGTAATCTATTTTTTTTTTTTGTGTGTGTGTGTTTCTTTTTAAATGTGTGGCAATCTCAACATCTAAGTCAGAATTCTTACAGCTAGGACACACCAGTGGTGTATACAAATCAAGGGAGAGAGGGGAGAAGTTAACGGTGTTCACCCCTCCCCAAGAACGGGAAATATACATTGACAGTAGCTGGGTTCTATCTTCCTCCACCATTTCTAATCCCCTCTCTTAACGGTGAAAAACCACAATCCCCTATGATTTTTTTTTTTCCCTCTAGGTCACACAGACATACTGTACAAGAAATAATAT
Organism: Siphlonurus alternatus; assembly: GCA_949825025.1. Lineage (NCBI taxonomy): Eukaryota > Metazoa > Arthropoda > Insecta > Ephemeroptera > Siphlonuridae > Siphlonurus > Siphlonurus alternatus. The sequence goes on from OX463782.1 coordinate 32,344,880, forward strand.
TTATTGTAGCGCAGCAAAACTCAATTCAATCACGACTTGACTTCTAAATATTTGACGCTTCTGCTTTGAACATTGAAAGCTTCAAGTTAGCATACCCCAAAGAATACAGTAATTGAAGTATAATTCCAATTACATTTTATCAATGGGTCTGAAAAGGTTAGAAAGTTGCTCACCATTCTACCAGTGTTCTTCATGACAAGTGCCCACGCCTCGGTTGCTCCATGAGTTCCTGGACATCCCGTCACCTTTCTCATGCCAGCGACATCCTTGTAGTGGTATGAGGCCAGCAAGACGTTTGTCGTGGCATCTCGCTGTTCTAGCGACGCTGGTGCCACCTGGAGAGTCACTGGCAAACTAATGCTTGACCAGTGAACCTTTGATGCAGAATAGCTCTGTAAGAATTAGATGGGAGTTATTAAAATGTTACAGTGACTGTTTTGTAAATAAACTTACTGCAGACGGATCTCGCTGTTTCTCAGCTCCCCAAAACTTATGACGATGAGCAAGCAAATCTGTGAGAAGATCAGCTCGGTACTCACTACTGAAACGCATTGAGTCCTTTTTGCTCTTTTCACTTCTTGCTGAGATTGAAAATTCTCCTGCCAGTCCTGCCGTGTTTCCCTGTAATTCAAATAAAAATGGTTTATCATGAGTAGAAACATTTCAGTTTCATAGTATAGTTCACTATAACAACAAACCTGATTGGGGCTTGAGCCGGGACCTGGCAAAGCAGTTACAAAATCGGAATATGGCCATCGATTTGTAATTTCTAAAGTAGTTGGGTTATAAGTAGTGACACCTGTAGTACCCACGGAAAATATACGTTTATATCTGCAACAACAAATTTATGTCAATATTTCACCTTCAAATAATTAAGAAACACAAAGGAAATGTAATACATTTTATTTATGTATGGATCGAATGATTGACATTATGAACACTTACTTTCCTCGCCAAGGGGAATGTTTAGTGACCAAAAAACAGGACACATCTTCATTATCTTTTACAGGCATCATCTTAATGCGACCTAAAAGAATAAACATTATAAATTATACAGTACTTCGTAGTACCGAAAAGAGTAAACTGTCAAAATCATGTGGGTAGTAAAAACATTGACTTGGCAACAACAGGAAAATGACACCGTCTCAGCAACCTGTCAGAGGAACTTTCGACAATAATTTCAAGTCACGAGTGTTTCAAAAGAAAGTCAAATAGGTACATAAATAATACTAGTTTCATATTTACCATGTAAATTGCTTTTGTGTTAAAGTTTATGGAAAATCCAAGGCAAAATTAAACCGGAGAACTACAATTTTGCCAAGCATCTGTCATCCGTGGTGGGAGTATCCTATCGACAGTCATCTGTTTTACGATCATCTGACTGGAAAAAAAAAGATAAAAGAAAACAAATCGCCATTAAATGTCGTAGTATTTTTCTACTGACATACAAAGTGAAAATTAATTGTTTGCAGTGCTAAAATGATAATTAAAATATTAAATTAGTAATAAAGATCAGTTATGGATCAACATATCTTTTGGATTCCTATAATAAGCTTCCTATTTCGTGAGTATTCTAATGTCAAAATATTGAGCCATTTTCTATGCTCCCAAGGTCTAGTTAGCCTACTTCCTTTCTTTGGTGACGATTTCTAATAAAGGATGTGGTACTTCTTTTTTCAGATCTTGTGGAAAGTATTACTGACTGTACAAATGTCTACATAACTAATCATGAAGGAATAATTACAAGTCCTAACTACCCTAGTAAATACCCAGATTTCACAAGCTGCTCCTGGTACATCAACATTCCAAAGAATTCTGTCTTGTCAATAAGGTATGTATTATATATAGAAACGATAAGGTACCAATAAAACTTTAATTTATTGATTACATGTTAATCATAAGCAGCGTGACTTAATTGAGCAAGAAAGGTCTCAACTCGAATCCTGTAATGCCAATGCCATTTGAGGACTTGAGCCGCCAAGGTTACCAATCTAGTTCATGCTTTGTCATGTAGGTTACTACACAAGGGAAGACGTGTTTTTGCCACAATGCCATGGGTTTGGTTGGCAATATGTATGTATCATACAGTATGCATATTGCATACCTATAATCACAGACAAGCAGAAAGCAGACACCCTTTTTTTAGGCCCACTTAGAAAAGCTGTTTACATCTAGCTGAATTGCCATGAGCGCGCGAGAGGGATATTGATGGAGGGTATATGTTAAGAGATAGGAAAAACTAGTGCTGCCTTCTTCGCGGGCACCAATAATATGTATAAAGGAATATATACTTATCATTCTTTGAGGGGAAGAGGCGGGCACAAAAATCCCGTAAGGCGTCTGTCTGTGGTATAATGTATAATGCTGTGTGCCATAACAGTATCATATACTGTACCGGTAAGAAGTGTATGCAGAATTATGTCAACATTTATTGTAATCTATCATTCATCTTGATTTTTTTTTTTTTTTTTTTTTGCTTCATCTATGATTCGAAATGTCCATGGATCTTGTGGATGTTTATTGTATAAAATTATTTTTAGTGAATTTAGTACTGTACTTTAATTTAATACAGTATAATTGTTATGTTTTTTACTAAATCCATGCTTATATTTTCAGCATCCTAGATTTAAGCATTGAGGCTGACGTAGCCAAAGATTGTGGTAGTAATGAAGAGAGCTCGTACTGCTGCAGACGTAACTGGCTCTCCGTGCCAACAAAACCGACACACACCTCCCACCTGCTGTGCGGCAACCATCCGGTACAGAGCTTTGACTTGCCAGATTCACTCAAGATTGCTTCAATCAAGTTTCACTCATCTAAAAATGATAAAGGAGGTCGTGGTTTCAAGCTTAAATATGCCATCAGTAAGTTGTGAAAAAAATAAGTTTTTTAATGTAGTAAAGGTTTTGCTGTTTATTTTATTTACTGTATTTATTTTATTATCTCTTTCATGGGCACAATACAATAATATAAGAATTATATATTATAGTCAAAATTGAATTTACTATTAGATTATAGCTTAGGCTATGTTCAAATAGAAAACAAAGTTTTATTTTTTTATTTAATAATTAGAAAATACTGTATACATACATAAAATTATGCCGTTCTGAATTTTTTCAAATTTTTTGGAGTGCTGGAACTAATCAAAAAAAAAATTTAAAATATCTGAATTAAGGTGGTACTACCTGATCGGAAAACCGTGACGTCATCAATCACAGTGCGAGAAAATGACATCACGGTTGTCATTCCTAATGCCTTAATAATTGTCCTAATTCAGATATTTTAAATATTTTTTTAAAATTAGTTCCCGCACTCCAAAAAATCTGAAAAAATTCAGAAAAGCATAATTTTATGATGCAACCATTATTGTATCTTGGCTTATATGACCAGTATTGATTTTTCTGTACTTCATTTATTTTATGTAATAAATTTAAATGTTCACTGTGTTAATGTTTTCCATGACAATAATTTTGTATGTGCTTCTTCAGTACCCACCACCTTCAGCTGTAAGAACTCTGAATTTTCCTGTCTGAACGGACGTCAGTGTATTGAGGCAATCCGACAGTGTGACGGCATCAGAGATTGTGAGGACCAGTCAGATGAAAACAGCTGTGCATTGAGTAAGTACATAGTCATCTATTGTTATTTATTAAATCATTGATGCAACATTAATATCATGTTTATTGTAAGGGTTTTTGTCTTATTACATTCAATATCAAAAATAAACTTCAAATTTCCTTTGTCTCTACAATATTAATTTCAAAGTGTCTTTATTGCCCTTTAAAAAAATACATTATTATGCTTGTCTTCATCCTGCAATACAGTATGTCACAAATTTGATATTTTTCTGGTAGGCAAAACACCAAATTTTTATCTTTGCTCTAATAAATTATTTTATTAAAAAAAAATATACAGTTGAGGTATGAAAGGGTGTAGAGTATTTACTTGTATGCATCTCACAATCAGTTTTAAAGTTCTGATTGAACAATGGTTTGTCCACAGGATGCCTAGCGAAAGGTTTGTCAAGCTGTCGCAACGCACCTCACGTCTGTTATAACTCGTCATTGAGTACCTGTGCCAGCCTCTTCTCTTGTCCTGGGACCGATGAGACGGAATGGGTACCCTGCAGGGATGGTAGTTCATGCATCCGAGGCGACCAGCTGTGCGACAAGACCATAGACTGTGATGACCAATCAGACGAAGCTAATTGCAAGTCGGAGACGACACCCAGTCAGGATGCTGATGTATTCTTTATGTGTGATACCGGCAAGTGGGTTCGATCAAGCAAAGTTTGTGATGGAAATGATGACTGTGGAGACCATTCTGATGAAGATGGATGTGTTAGGGTAAGAATAATGTACAGCAGACTTATACAGTAGAGTCTTCTAAAAAATAGTAAATTTTTACAGCAGATGCGTATTCAGCGTATTATTTATAAGTATCAATTACATAAGACAGGAGGGGTAATATTCTCTTTCAATTTTTAAAACGTTTTATAGCTTTTAATTTTTTTAGGATTACACAGTCATATTATTAATATGTTGTTTGAAAAAAATAAATAATAACAATATTGCACACAATTGTATGATTACAGTTTATAAGTATTTAGTTAAGCTGGAATTTTCATAGTGTGTTAATGAAAAGTTTTTTTTTATATATTTTAAAGTTTTAACTCATCGTTTCATACTCTTTGTTCTTTTCTATGACACTTTCGAAATAACTTGATACAAAAATTGTCATAAAATATTCAAGCTAACTTTTACTCCCTTAATCCAGGTATAGTACTTTAATCTTCATATAACATATTCTTTTCTTCTTTGTTACAGCCATCACTGGAAACAGCCATCATCTTGGGCTGTCTCTCCTGCAGTCTTCTCTTCATCCTGCTTGCCTCGTATATTTTCCACGCACATCACCAGCGGTCTCGTCAGACCCTCCCCCCTCTACGTCCCATGCTAAACATTCACAACCAGCCGTACGTCATGCCGTTCCGCGAGCCTCCTCCCCCCTACCCACTGGACCCACCCCCAAACAGACGTCGTTACCGACGACACAGACGACACACGAGACTGTCGCCGGCCCCTGTCTCCCCCCAGCCCCAAGTTCCCCTGGAAGAGAGTGTGGAGCCCCCACCCCAAGAGCAGGCAGCCGCGTGTGGGGGGAAGGAGGAGCATGAAGAAGGGGCAACGTCAACAGAGTAAGTGGTGAAGTATCAACAGCATTTAAGTTAAGCATAAGATTCTAGAATTTTAAATTTTCAAGCGATTTGGTTTCCTATTATTTAAAATATTTTTGTCATAAACTTTACTTGTAAAAATATTCTAAAAATATACTTTAGCTGTCAATCAATTGTAAAATATATTAGACTAAAAATAACCTTGATCTTGTAAAATTATTATTTTTTATTTAACTTATTGCTGTTGATGCCAATAAAAAAAAAATGAAACAATGTGAGAAAATAAATATTGTTTCAAATCACAGTTGATTTTAATCAAATTGAATCTCGTATTGTTTATAATTATCTATAATATACGTGTCTTAATTATTATATTTTATAAATTGTCTGTACCTAATTAAATGTAAAAATAATAGTAAATATTGTGAATTTGAATATAATGTATCATATTTTGTTACATATTCAATTGATAATAATGTTTATATATAATATAAATGAACCATCTGTATTTTAACCAAAAAGAAAGAAATATAGGAATAAACGAAATAAAAATCATTGTATTATAAGAAAGGTATATGTTTATTAAATATGTAAAGCAATAGTGTAATGTAAAATATAATTGACTTTTTTTATTTAAATTAACTTTGTTTTAATACTACGCCTCTAAAGTAAATCTTCTTATTTCTCGCTGAGGTCTCTGTGGGTCGTTGAACTGTGGGGCGGGAACTTTCTGGTACCTATACATGATGTAGGTGGCCGCAGCATTGGCTGCCAGTAGGACAGCTCCGACCAGGCCAAGGGGCTGCAAACAAAATAAGTTAGCGAGTGAATGGCGGGGGATGAAATGTAAAAAAAAAAGCATTCAAATGTATAAATGTGCTTGATCATCAAATTTACTAGAAATTTCTCGAAATGCATCTATTTTATAGTGTTGAACCCAGCTTAACAATGCTTAATTATTTAATCTGAATGTAGTAATTTTCTTTTATCATATGCACCCTAAAAAGACTCATCAGAGGAGAACATTTTAATTTTTTATATGTATATATATAATTTTCATTTGTGGGATTTTTTTAACATCGGGTGCGTTACATTCCCCTTAATAAAAAAATAAAATTAGAATGGTTGAAAAAATCTATACTGCCGATGTCAATCCAAAATTTCATCGGGGGGGGGGGGGAGAATTCAACCCCTCTGTCCTTCCTCTTAAATCCTTTGCGCCTGCTGGTTCTTAATTTTTAAATAAGACTAAGGGGGAAAAATGAGGGCGGTCCTCACTGAAAATTAAATTCATAAAATATACCCTCATTTTTCATCAATAATTGCAGGTAGGTAACTCACGGCTGGTATGATGTAGATTATTTCTTCAGAGGTGCATTGAATCAAGGTGAAGACGCTTACGATGATGACAGCCACCGTGGTGACGAGAGACGCGATGATGTCCTAACAAATATTTTATTATCAACACAAAATAGGACAGGAAATACAAAACCAAGTCATTAAATTGATATATTTTTTTTTTAAATGTATAATTCTAGTTGCTAATTTTGACGTTACATACACGTACTTTTAACATTTTTTTTTTTTTTTTCAAAGGAGAGCAAATTGAATCAATTCTATACTCTCAATAAATATTAATTTGTTACAGGAGGATAAGGCAACGTGCCCAACGTTAAAAAAAATCCCGCACATGAAAATTATGAAAAAAATTTAAAATGTTCTTCTCTATATCCCCTATCAGTAGCTAAAATATCAGGTATATACAAATTCGAGCTAGTTTTTAAGTTATGAATTTTTAAAGTTGACTAATAACATGGAAGTTAAATTTCTCCATGTTAAAGTATACAGTGAATTTTAAAAATTCATAACTGAAAAAACTAGCTCGAATTTGTATATACCTGATATTTTAGCTACTGATAGGGGATGAAGATTCGAGGAGAACATTTCCATTTTTTTTTTCTTGATTTTCATGTGTGGGATTTATTTTTTTAACATTGGGCGCGTTCGTTACTATACCCTTAACTATTTTTTTAACTTCTTAATTAGGACGAAAAAATTTGATTGCAAATTTTATTTATAGTATCATAATTTTTAACAATTGCAAATAAACAAAACTAGTTTTGATTAAGACTTCATTAAATTTCAATTGATTTTATAAAAATTGCAATATTCATAATTTATTATATACTCGATATGCGAGACTGTTGTTTACGTACCCCAGCTCACATATCTATAAAGTACTGAGATGGATTTTATTTAATACTCACTATGGATACCCAAAGACCGAGGTTCATTTTGGCGAGGGCGAACAGAAAGGCAGCATACAGAACGAGACTGAGCACCGCTGCGAAGAGGGTGGCCGTGGGGTAGAGCCACACGTACCATTCTGGGGTGCTGGGGCACTGACCCACGCTCAGGAACAAAATGCCGCTCACCAAGAACAATACCTGATGCAGACAAAAGGGGGATGATTTTTTTGTGTGCTCCTAAACTATAATATGACATGTAATATGTATTAATTGCTGCTCACTTAAATTTTGATCGAGGTTGGAAAAAAAAACACTAATCAAATGGACAAGCTGCATGATCTTTTTTATTGCACATTTGGATAGAGGACCTCGAATTATGTTCTGTCAATTTTTTCATTTCATCGAGATCCAAAAATATGCAAAAGTAAAATAATAAATCTTGAATTAATTAAGGTTAATTGCCCATTATCAACTTTATTAAATTTTTTTTAGCAGTTATGGTGACTCACGATTAGGATGAACTTGAGGATTCCTGCCACTGACGTGATGTAACTGGAGCTGGAGAACCTCTGTCTGACCACCGTGCTGGCGTCCGACTGTTGGGACGCGTACGAAGATCCGCGATCCATCGTTGGGCCGTTCTACCTCGAGGTCCTGCAACATCAATGATTAATATAGAGGGGATTGCGCTGACGTCATGCGAGGAGGGCCAGAATGCACGGAGTAGCATATAAACAAAGTGTACAATAATTTTTTACTTATCTTACTAAAATAAATCAAGTTTAAATACTTCAATAATACACGATAGAACTCATAAAAAAAATCTCACCGCCAAAAAATTGTTAAAAGTATTTTTTATAATTTTTTTTCGTCATTATGCCTATGCTCACTGTATAATCTGGCCTTCCTAAAATTTCTCTTTTCCCTCCCTCCTGCGTCCCCTTCGCAATGTGTTAGTATAGGGAAACCCCTCTCCCGCCTCACGTAAACATAAACAGAAATCAGCTCTATACTATAGTGACGTCAAGATCAGGGACGTATTAATAAGTTACCAGAAGATATTGGGTGCGATTCACGAAGCATTTAGCCAGGTTTCTAACCACGTTTAACTATATATGGCCCAGGACGTATATATACCTTTTTTACATGCTAAACCACCTAGTTAAACGTGGTTAGAAACCTGGCCAACTACTTCGTGAATCGCACCCATATATATATATATTGTCTGATTTTTTTTTTTTTTTTTTATTATTATTATTATTATATATTTTGTTTTTATAATTACATATCTGAATTACAAACCAAAACCTGCTGGCCTACAGCTGGCCGCAGACCGGCTTGCCACTGCTGGCATGCGCTGGCAAGCCATGCTGGTTCTGCGCTTTTCTTGTATACCGGCCAGATGCTGGACCCAGCGCTGGCATGCCATCACAAATTTAATTTCATTTGCAATTAAATTAAAATCATTCAGTATCACCTGAAAATTATTTTTATGCTTAATTAATATAAGCAAAATAAGAAAAAATTATCAAATTGAATAAAAAAATTGTCACCACCAGGAATCAAACTCAGGACTATTGGCACCGTAGGCAGGTGTCCTATCCCCTACACTTGGGTGGTTCTTAGTAAATATTTGATGTTAGTGCTTACTTATTATTCAAAATATTTGAACTTGTACGAATATGAAGATTTCAACGCAAACTGTAAGAAAAGTAGCATAAAAGTATAATTTTTTAAAATTTTAATATTTTCTTACGAATTTAACTTGAGGGATGTTAGAAATACATGTTTCGAAAATAATAATTTTTTTTCCCGAAAAAATTCCAAAATCAAAATTTATGGATGGCATTCCAGTGCTGGCCAGCATATGGGCCTGTGTCGCCATGCCTGTGAAGGCAAGCCGCATGCTGGTACACCGTCAGATGGCCGACTGCCGGCCTCTGCCAGCAGTACCAGCAGCAGACCAGCAACCGGAATAATTTTTTGATCTTGTTGATGTTTTATATTATGTGTTTTAGTATGTTTTATTAACCATTATGTATGAATGACGTATTATTATCTATGCGCGCTGGTATATTATACTTTTATAGCCATGCAGTGATTAAATAAATGAATTGAGAATTACATCGCGTCTAATTTAAGAACTACCACCTATAAGATCTCTGTTAAATTTTTTGAAGTCATAAACCATATGAATGATCGAGTGTATATTATTCAGTACATTTTATTTTATATACTGTATATCGTATTATATTGTATACGTACACTGTATATTATAGTACACCAATTAAAATATATATATGTAATTACATATTAATTAGAACAAAGCTATTATAGTTCTCATCAGAAGAAATTAATGCTGCTTATATAAGGAACGAGTGATAAAATACAATGGGGAATTCTCTTACAACTCAAATTTTAATTTAACCACTATATTATGATAGGGTACATATTAACAATAAGTTTGACTTAAGTTTCAACTTTTTTAACTCAAATTTGGGGACTCTGAAGGGATTATTAGAATAGGGGCAAAATATGCAACCCGCGCGCAAACCTGAAAATTGTGACGTAGAAACTCCCTAGTTAACACACAACAACTGCCTAATACCTAATATCATAGTTTCAGCGTCAAGTAGTGATTGGCTATAAATTTTAGTAACACGATCGAAATCAGCGGGTTTTTCTACCCTATTATCAATAGTTTTGTCTCTAATATCAGTTTACTTTAAGAGTGATAATCGAAAGTATAAATTTATTGCAGTAAAATTTCGCCTGCTAGGCAGTTTCTACGTCACGTTTTGGCGCTAAATTCAAAAGAAGGAAGATTTTTAAAAAATTCCCTTGTCTCCAATTTTGAAAATTGAAACTTTTTTGTTTTGTGACATTTAGTTTCAAGGCATAGAGCATCTGAAAAAAAATTAAAATAAATGTAGGAGAATTCCCCATTGTAGAGAATTTATAATACTCAAACTTTTTATACATTATTTAAAAAAAATATATTCGGTTATATAAAGGGGCATTCACAAAGTCTTAAGACCACATTTAAGGCTCAATAATTTAAGGCTTGATTTTAGACGTGTTTTTTAGACCCAAAATTTCTGGTCTTAAATTATTGAGCCTTAAATGTGGCCTTAAGGCTTTGTGAATGCCCCTTATAATCAACAAAGAGGGAGGGAGAGAAGGATAGAAAAAGAGAACCGTTATTTTTTTTTTCAATTGAAAGAGATACGAGAGGAAAAAATCTGTGTTTAATTTTTTTTAATAGTTAAGATAAGTTTATGAAATTGCAGGTGACGCACTAATTAATTGTACATAATCAATTTTACACGGGAGCGATATCGTTAGTATCTCGTGAACATTTCAAGGCTATATAGACAGTTTTATAAAAATTTATCTCGATTAAAATATTTACCTAATTCGTCTATAGCAGTGCTTTAATTGTTAGGATTTTGTAGTGGAGTTATTCCAAATTTTGAGTTTAGAACATTTATTATTTATGAATTTTCTTTGTCAGATTATACATTTATAATATGAGAATTAAAATGCAAATCATAATTATAATAATATAATATATATAATTTTATGTTTATTATAGCTTTATATGCATAATAGAAGAATATAATTATATGTAATTATAGTTTATTATATGTAATACATAGCTTCATATGCATTTAATTAATTAATAGGAGAATGAATGAATTTTTACTTTGAATCAATAATTAATATGATATTAATTACGTACATCTTATCACAAGTTATAATTTAATATTTAATTGATGAACTTCACGTTCCCCACTTACGAGTGTTTCAAAACTCCTGGGGTTTATATTTTTATGTAGTGTCAGTACTTAGTTTTATAAGTCTGTATTTATGAATAAAGAAATTTTAATAAATAATAGTGTTATTTAGAAATAAACATTTTATGACACGTTCATGTGCGTGTCTCGTGCATTTTGTAATGGAGTATTGTCCTCATTTTTTTTTATTGCAGAAATGGATAGAGCGTGCAAAGTTATGCTACCCTGATTTTTTTCAGATTTTTTAGAGCCCGGGAAGTATTTTTAAAAAATTATTGAAAGTCCTTTTTGTGACGTCACGCGGCGGCAAGTCCTATCTTTTTCTTAAGGAGCGGCGTCTCGTGACGTCACAAAAATAACTTTCAATAATTTTTTAAAAATAGTTCCCGGGCTCTAAAAAATCTGAAAAAAATCAGGGTAGCATAACTTTGCACCCTCTATTCATTTCTGCAATAAAAAAAATTGTGGTCAATACTCCATTGTCACTTCAACAAAACATAACATGTATCTCATTTTTTTTTTATTGTAGAAATGGATAGAGCGTGCAAAGTTTCATAGTCCCTGATTTTTTTCTGATTTTTTAGAGCCCGAGAACTATTTTTAAAAAATTAATGAAAAAGTCCTTTTTGTGACGTCACGAGGCGGCAAGTTCTATATTTTTCTTAAGGAGCGGCGTCTCGTGACGTCACAAAAAGTACTTTCAATAATTTTTTAAAAATAGTTCCAGGTCTCTAAAAAATCTGAAAAAAATCAGAGTAGCATAACTTTGCACGCTCTATCCATTTCTGCAATAAAAAAAAATTTGAGGTCGATACTCCATTAATATTGGTTGAAATATATTATACTTGAAATATATTTTAATTATAATTAAACTATTTTAATAAAAACCATGTTAACCAAAATAAACCATTTTAAATAAAGTAAATTAAGAGAATGCAAAATATTCATATTTTTTATATAGGGACGATATATTCATCACCTATATCCTATATTGTAAAATGTATTACTGTGTTTGATGTGTGTTATCATAAAAGTCTTTAAGTCCCATTTGCGAGTTTATTCAGAGGCTATAAAATTCCACAATATGATTAATATACTTGAACAGTTGCATGATATCATCCTCAAAGTTAAACTATAATAAATTATTATTTTATTGACATATCACAAACATTTGTTTTTAATTTGTACACTTAATTTACTTCCTCTATATAGGACCATGTAAGTTAGCAAAATTATTATTGTGCATTGAATTCCTGAAAAAGAGTTATTTATTTATTTATTTATTTATTTATTCATTCATTCATTCATTCATTCATTCATTCATTCATTCATTCATTCATTCATTCATTCATTCATTCATTCATTCATTCATTCATTCATTCATTCATTCATTCATTCATTCATTCATTCATTCATTCATTCATTCATTCATTCATTCATTCATTCATTCATTCATTCATTCATTCATTCATTCATTCATTCATTCATTCATTCATTCATTCATTCATTCATTCATTCATTCATTCATTCATTCATTCATTCATTCATTCATTCATTCATTCATTCATTCATTCATTCATTCATTTATTTATTATATTCATTATATTCATTCAAAAAACACTACAGGTTAGGTATTAATCCGATATTATAAAGAATACAAGAAACAATATTTCATACAAAATCATTCTTAATTAAAATACACACATATAAAAATTATTGGGGGACATTCACGAAGCACTATAACCCCCACTTTAGCCTTAATTTTTATCCCTGGTGCTAAACCAGGGGCTATATTATAGGTTTATTAATAAACATGGTTAATCGACCCTATGGTTAGCCCCTGGTTTAGCACCAGGGATTAAAATTGAGGCTAAAGTGGGGGTTAAAGTGCTTCGTGAATGTCCCCCATTATATAACTAAAATCTTGGTAACATATAATAACTTATATTTATATTAAATAATTAAGCATGCATTTGAGTTATTTACATATCCTTGCAATTTCTTGCGAAGATTGATGGAAAATGTCAAGCTCGTGTTTACTGTACAGTTCATTGAAAAATGATTGAACTCTGGAAATAAAAGCATATATATATATTTATCGCAATATTAATTCTTGGGTTTGGTATGTATAGAAAGGGGGAGAATTATTCTTTAATTATATGAAACTTCTGCGGACCTTTTAAGACTGTCTGGATGACAAATCTCGCAGTAGTGATTAATGCTTATTATTTTCTTATCAAAAAAACAGATTTTTTCTTATCAAAGATAAACAAATTTAATATTCATCACACCGCGGGAAAAAAAATGATAATCCAGTACTTAAAATTTTAACTTGTACGCGTTTGACACTTCAGCTCGATACCCACTTTTTTACGCTATAACATAATAATAATAAGACTTTACGGTACATGATATAAAAATATAATACGAATTAACAGTGTTCTATATTTCTTTCTATAGCCCTGACTGACAACCCTTCCTAACCTTCGTCCTTTAATTTCAATCATCCCCGCGCATATATTATACTCGTGGATGGTTGCAGAACCGCCTTGTGATTATAGCTGATTAGTTTTTTGAGGACTGTGAACTGCATCACATATCTGAGAAAATTTACCGAGCCAACAGTCTATACCTTAACAAAAACAAATAAAGCGCTGCAGTGAAATTTATATTGATTATATAATACATTAACGCGGAAGGAAATTAAATCAAGATGGGGCTCAAGAAGTTCTTCTATGTCCTATCGACGTTTCAAAATAAATATCTCAACCTATATATCTTATTCGGAATAAAAGATAACACAAATTAATTTTTCTGGAAAGCTGAAGGTAAATAAAGAAACAAAAGACTAATTAAATATTTGAAGTTTTCATGAAATCATTCTCAAAAGCGATGATACGTGATTTTCGATTAGAGTAAATATAAAGATAAAAAAAAATGTTGAAATAATCCATTAAAATTTTGTTAAGATAAGGATGTATGGAACTTAAGGAATTTTGATTTATTTGGGTCAACCTTAAATTTACTACCACATTAAATTTATTGTGGAAAAATTGAACTGTTTTCCTCCGTATATAATGAAACATATAGTTACTGTGTACATACAGCATAGCATATTATATATATATAATTAATAATTATAACTCTGGTTAATATTTAACGCTAATTGATTTTAATTCAAGTTATTTCTTTATAAATAAAAAGCATTATAATACATAATATGTCACATGTCATTTTCAAATTACATTAATTAATGTTCCATTTTTAGTTTTATACAAATACAGTAAAAAGTATTATAAATAATTATAAATTAATATGTGTATTATCACTATTATGATGTAAATTTTTTAATGTCAATTAACATAATATTATATAAATAAAATTGAATTAATTGACGAAGAATTAAACAAAAATCTATTCATAAAATTGGTAAATTTATTACATTTTTATACAACAAGAAAATAAATAATTATTCAATACTTGTCTTATTGTTTGTAAAAGTAAATTTCTACATTTAATTTGAATTTTACGCAATGAATAAAAATACATACCAAAATGTCATATCCCTTATTACGGGGTAAACCAGCAGTACCTTTTCAACCGTCCATATCAAATAGACCTCCACAGCCCTCGATTCATGTAAATGCATTTTATCGTTAATACAATAAGAAGAAGGCCATGAAATGCGAGCGAAGCGAGCAATTTTTTCTCAAATTTTTAAAATTTCTTAATGACAAAATTTTGACTTATTTTCATATTTTAATAATAAATAATTATTCAATACTTATCTTTTATTGTTTGTAAAAGTAAATTTCTACATTTAATTTGAATTTTACGCAATAAATAAAAATACATACCAAAATGTCATATCCCTTATTACGGGGTAAACCAGCAGTACCTTTTCAACCGTCCATATCAAATAGACCTCCAGAGCCCCCGATTCATGTAAATGCATTTTATCGTTAATACAATAAGAAGAAGGACATGAAATGCGAGCGAAGCGAGCAATTTTTTCTCAAATTTTTAAAATTTCTTAATGAGAAAATTTTGACTTATTTTCATATTTTAAAAATAAAATACAAGTTTCTTGCAATTCGATCCACCCTTCCAGGTGGAACTGCGTTCCGTCTAATTTTTTTTTTACTGGAACGGCGTTCCGGACCGTTCCGCCGCACTTTTATCACTGGATATAATGCAGGTTATCTTGATCAATGCAATAAACTAGGTACCAACTTACAGTTCAGATGCAGCTAAGGAGTGCGCAGGAAAGACTCGTTAAAGCGTCCGTCACAATTTTTCATGGCAGCTATCCGCGAGTGTTTGAACTGACCGACTCATGATCAATCTGATCTTGCTCCCAGCGGCTCTGCAGCCTTATCTTCTGCATGCTGCTGATGTATTCACTACGAGTGTATGCTGATAGCTTATCACCTTGAATAGCAACTGATATCACACTTCATTGTCATCGATCTTTTATAAACTACGTGCTGTCAAGTTTTTGAAGCTAATTTTTAACCCCATCTATATACTGTATGAAATATCAATGTCATATAAAATGCACGATAAAAAACATTTTTTTTTAAACGTGTTTTTATTAAGTCATAATGGGTGCGATTCACGAAGAAGTTAGCCAGGTTTCTAACCACGTTTAGCTTAACAACGTTTAACTATACCTGTTTTACATGTTAAACCGACCTAGTTAAACGTGGTTAAGCTAAACGTGGTTAGAAACCTGGCTAACTGCTTCGTGAATCACGCCCAATACAAATAGAGTCCAACCAACAAGGCCCATTAAAATATCATTAATTTTAGAATTGGAAAAAAAAAAAAAAAAATCTGCATTAGTTTTTACACTCTTATATATAACATTATAATAGTAATTACCACAAATAATTATTTTAATTTAGTGGAAAGCAATAAAATCGCATTTAACCTTAATGAGTGCATGTTTCTTTTTCCCCATTCAATGATAAAACGTACAGTTTTATTATGACATTATTAGTTCATATAGTAATTAGTACTATATATGAATTTTTAATTTTCATACACATAAAATACTCAGACTGCATGTTTGTTACAAACAAATAATGAACATCGAACAAACATTGCTAATAGTTCAAGTGATTCCCAGTATTGCATTAAAGTTATAATACACCTCTTTTTCCCTGCAAGGGTTTTATAAATTTCTACTCAGAAATTTGCAACAAAACATTGATTTGACAGTGAAGAGTCTACTAGGAAACATTCGCATTAAAGATAATTTTGTGATTGATGGTAAAAAATTTGAAACTTTGTACCTTGTCACTTTTAGTATCTGCAGACAGTATAATCTTTTAATACCTTGTTTTCAAATATTTAAAACACATATAGGTAGATAATTAAATTACGTACAATATAGCATAAAAATGTAATATATTATTATTAATTAAATATATATCGGTTTATCTAAATTATCTAATTTATCTCTGCTGATTAAATATTCATAATGTTATCAAGTTCATTAGCTTTAAACTTAACGTAAATATAAAAAATTAACACTTAATTTTTAATTAAGTGTCCACCGCCCTAAATCTACTTTCTTTGACATGAAATAAATAATAAAAATAACAAGTAAATGTTTGTTTGTGTAGTTAAAAGAGCTCAAAATTATACATGTATTATTATGTAAATTATGTATTGCATAAATGAATAAAATTTAAAAAGGTGCTGGTCATTATCCCGAATTCGCGCGGTACATTTTTTTATTTTTTTAAACTTATTTTGAAGTCATACAGTCATACAGACAAACTTATTAATTTAAGGCGTCAAAACATCTGTTGATTGATTTTAGAACCTGGGATTCTAATATAATTTTATTAAGGAGGGACGTCAGAAAGAATCGTGATTGTCGATCACTTTCAATAAATATTATACCGTAATAAATGTTGTCTCTGTAATCGAAACCACAAAAAAAAAAAAAAAATCCCGTTCTATTCATGATTTGGGTTGATATTTTTTTTTATTCAATTAATATTTCATAATCAATTAAAATTAATATCAGGACTGTTTCATGAGAAGCTTGGAAAACAAATCTTCGCATTTAGCGCCTGAAATGTATGCAACTCTCCTTGCTGACTCGATCTTGTTATAAAGAGACGTGTTAGTGAGCACCACTATGACACTTCTTTGGTCAGTTAGCAGGATTTTCCTGTCAGGTGAAAATCCATCTGATTCGTCGATACCTAGCTGTGCATGTCAGTATGATCTCGGTGCACCATCAGCAAAAAGGAGGGGAAGAAGTGAACCATCAGAGGAATGCTGCTCAACATTTTTCTTGTTGTGGAAGCGAGCGGGCGCACGGAGTTCGGAATTTTTAGTGGAATTTTTTTAGTCCTATCATTTCACTTCAGTATTCTGTTTTTTACATAGTCTTTTATTCAAATTTAAGATTATTTAACAGTAATTCGATTCCTCTTAATTTTAATAACAAATTGTGTTACTTACAATACAATTTGTGAAGGTGCGTTGCTTAAAAAAAAATCCATAAATATTGTGTCAAAATATTAAGGTAAGACAACTAATAGCTTAATCAATAGCTATATATTTTGTTAAAATTATTTAAGTGAAATAAATTATATAATCTGCATGAGAAACTACATTTTCCTGGTATTATTTTTAACGCCAAGTTAAAATTTTACTAGGTTTTATATTATAAATTTATGTGAATTATATAAAACTTCTAGAAAAATTATCAGATTCAGTAAAATGACAATCTGTAAAGCAATTTAATTGACATGCAATTTCAAAATGGCGGAGATGTGAAAACATTGGGAGACATTCACAAAGCACTTTAACCCACAATTTAGCCCCGATTTTTAACCCTGGTGCTAAACATGGTGCTAAGCTATGAGGTTAACATGGTTAGCCCCTGATTTAGTACCATGTTTAGCACCAGGGTTAAAAATCGGGGCTAAAGTGGGAATTAAAGTGCTTTGTGAATGTCCCCCTTTGAGTCTTATTAGAATGCAGATTTTCAACTGTCCAAAAGTATAACTATTTTATTATTATTTTCATGCTAGTTGTAATGAATACAGTTCAGGTACTCTAGTGGCTAGTGGCTAATCTTGATTTACGGCATTTTAGTTTTAGTGTAATAAAATTTTAAATAAATAGCTATATCAGTTTAGGGTCTAACAAAACAATTCAGTTTGATGTATTTTTTTCCCATGGTGTAATTTACATTCTGATACACGTAATGAATAAACTGCAAGAAATTTTTATTGCAAAATTTTGGATAAAGGATTTAATCTTAATTTTTGTCAGCTTTTTTTTTTAAACCTCAATATCGAGGGAAAAAACGCTGTAACGTAACGTCATGCATGTACTATAGGTAATCATGCAAAGTCTTTTCCTATGCTCACATGTTAAATATCTGCGTGACGTCAAAGCGTTGCAGAATGATTATAAATTATAAGGATTTTAGAGGGTTAACGATTAATCTCAGTTACTTCGGAGTCAAAGAATATTAATTTCCCTACAAACGAATCGAAGGAAAAAAAATTAAAAAAATCGAGAATGTTCTAAAACAATACGAATAAAAATATCATAAAATTCATAGGTATATTTTTCGACCTCCTCTTTCGATTGAGCTAATAAAAAAATTTGATGCAAATTGTCCATTGTAATAAAAATATATTTAAATTTATATTTTATAATTGTGTTATATTATAACAATAAAATATATAGCATTTTTTTTTTAAAATTGTTGTAATATAACAAAAGTCTAACAAAAAGAAGAATTTATACTACTGATAGATTTTGAGATATTATGATAGTGAATAGATGTAATTTAATAATACATTATTGGTCATAGATGAGCACCTTTCAAGTTGTTTAGACTGCATAATTAGCCTGCTGTTTCTCTCGGGTTTGGTTCAACACTGTAGTGTAATACCTTATTATCACTAGAATCACCAAGGTATTTTTTGTCACATGCTTTACCGGGGGGGGGGGGGGGGTCAAAACGACCCACAATGTAAATCACATGTTAAAAAAATAAAAGTTTTTACTCACTACTGTATTATTATTTTTTTTGCGAAAATACATTGCTGGGTGGCTTACTAAGGATTACAAATTTTTCAGAATTTTTGGAGAAATATTTTACACCTTTTTTCTTCTTTAAGGTAGAGATAACACGCCCAATGTTAATAAAAATCCTATTCATGAAAATTATGAAAAAAAAAATTAGAATGTTTTCCTTAACATACCTTATCAATAGATAAAATATCAGGTATACAAAAACGAGCTAGTTTTCGAGTTATGAATTAGTCAACTTTAAAAATTCATAACTCGAAAACTAGCTCGTTTTTGTATACCTGATATTTTACCTACTGATAATTTAAGGTATGTTAATAAAAGGAGAACATTTTTTCGTAATTTTCTAGAACGGGATTTTTATTAACATTGGGCGTGTTATCTCTACCTTAAAAAGATTTACGGGTCGGAATGACCCCCTCCCTACTAATGCTAGTGCTAAAAATTCATATATATCTTACTTGTTGCAGATTTGTGTGAGATGGCATCCACCAGCGGAACATCAGACGGTGAGAACTCTGACCAGGTAGCAGCAGCCTCAGAAGAGGAGTTTGTTCCACGTGACAATTCTAGACTGAAACTCGAAATCATGTTAGCCGACAGGGAGAGAAAAAGAGCTGAGTTGGAGGAACAGTTAGCGGAAAGTAACAGGAGGGTGGAGAGAAAAAGAGCTGAATTGGAGGAACAGTTAGCGGAAAGTAACAGGAGGGTAGTTGAGCTGGAGAGACAAGTAGTGACTATCCGGGAAGAAAGAGATCAGCACTTGGCCAAGACCAACACTCTCGAGAGAGACATGCTTGCTCTTAAAGAGCAACTCCACTTTAATTCTGATTCGCGGGACTATTTCAAATCACAGCTTGAGCAGGTATGTTCAGTTTTTAATTTTGATAACAAATAGTTTTTTTTCCATATATGTGCATCGAAAAAGTTCAAAATTTTGTACAAAATAATTTATCAAAACGCGAATTTTATAATAATATTATATTGAACTACACAAATTTTATTTAACAATTACTTAATTATTTGATTTATAAATAACATAAGGATTATTTTATATACATGACATACTAAACAAGTGATGATTAAAAAATTTGAATATTTTATTTGGTGCCCTTATACAAATAATGATGTTAATATATTTTTATTCTCTATACATTAAATTAGTAAAGAATTTAAGTATGATGAAATTTAGTACGATATTTATTATATAAATTATGTAATAAATTAATAAATAATTTCAATCAACATTCGTATATAGCGAAGAGTGACTCTAAAGTTTGTTTGTTTTTGGAGGTTTGGGAGAGGAGGGACTGCAGAATTACAAATTTGTTGAATTATTATAATATATATATGAAACTTTTTTCTGTGTTTAGAAACATTTATATTATAATTTTATTATACTATATGTACTGTATACAGTACGTCCAAAATTTTCAATATATTTTGTTAATTTGAAATAAATTAGTTAAAGCTATGCTGTATATATTATATTTACGTGATCCATATGTTTATATTTTATATATAAAGAGTACATATGATCGAACAATTATAAAACTTTGAATTTTGTTGCAGTGTATGAAAGCCTCGACCAAGCGGGAACTTGAGCTGAAAGAAGCGAATGAAGCACGTGAGAGGCAAGAGATGCAAAAGTAAGTTTTTTAAACTATACTTATTTGCTTCCTTGAGGTGACCTGAAGAGTAACTGATACACATATTGTTATCACGTCTACAGACCCGGGTTGCTTGCTCGACTTCTGTATCGATATCAACAGCCCAAAGCACGTCATCCAGTTTCATCCACCTCTCTGCGAACTGTCAACCAAGACCGCTTGCCTGCCGGTACAGATCGAATTTGTCCCCAGCCAAGGGTATTAGGTCACCAGGGTCAAAGCTTAACGTGTCCCCAGCCAAAGGTGTCAGGTCACCAGGGTAATCTTCCTCCACTCCCACCCCTAGTCCAGCACATCCCAATGTCACTTTGTGCTCGAGAACTCACCGCGCCCTTCGACGGTCCATTAGACCTTACAACCGCAGATCCCTCTTCCAGTCAACAGAACCAGCACTATCCACATCACTGCACGGGCATTAGTAGGGAGAGAACGAGGGGAACGATCCTCAGAAGACCCCAAAGTATATGGGATGTGTTATTACCCCCCACCCATCAACCCCCAAATTTAACATTGCGGGGGGATATGGCACCGTCCCGCGAAGAGCCAAATGCTGAATCCGACTTTGATTATCAGTTGGAACAGTTTTAGTATCAGTGATCAGTACTAAAACTTAAACAGGATACTGGTATGTATTACACTGTAGAAATTTGTTTAGATATACAGTGTGAAAACAAAAGAAAAAAAGTTCCATGCTTAAATTGTGATGCCTGCAAATATAATAACTGCAGAAAATGGAAAAAAAAGAGTAGTGTTACATGTAAATTGAATTTTTTAATTAAGTATGTGTGTGTAATTTTATTTCCAAATTGAATTGACAATATTTATTGAAAAATGCAATGAAATATTTTTGTAATTATTAATGCATTCTTTTAATATGTACATTTAACTTTTTATTGTAATTGAATTTATTACTGAATGTGTCGTCAGTTTTAATAATGCATGTTGTGATTAGGAATATAGTTGAAGTGAAATTTAAAAAATATGATCGTAACTTGTACAATATGTTTTCCCAGTGATTTATTGTTATAATGCTAATGGACAACATACATGAAAAAATTTTATTGCATAAATGAATAGAGGGTACCAAATTATGCTACTCTGAATTCTTTCAGATTTTTTTGAGACCCAGAACTATTTTTAAATAATTATTGAAAGTGCGGCCACGCCCCCTGGAGGCGTCAATAGGCGTCCAGTCTCCATCCTTTTTATTAAGGCTGCAGGGGTGCCAACTGAAATCACAGGACTTTCAATAATTATTTAAAAATAGTTCCGGGTTTCAAAAAAATCTGAAAAAATTCAGAGTAGCATAGTTTCGTACCATCTATTCATTTCTGCAATAAATTTTTTTTATGTATGTTGTCCATTGATGCGTATGAAAAAACGAAAAAACAGAAAATTGCATCATTCTTGTAAAACTTAAAAAAAATAATTTAATTTCATAAATTGCAATAAAATATATATATATAATTTACTTTTAAGACTCTGCATCACCTTTGCGTATTCTTATATATGCTTCCCCATGTTATTTTTTAAATCACCTTTTTCAGAAACTGATAATCGTACAACTTTGCTTGAAACCTTAAAATAAACACTAGTTCACTAGCTATATGGACCAATGCTCTTATTTTTTTTTCTAATAAAATTGAATTTTAATTATAGTTTTAATTTTGAGAATTAAAAATAAAAAAATTTAAAGGTAGAATTAAAATTCAATTGGATTAGAATTAAAAACAAATAAGAGCGTTAGTTCATAGCTAATGAACTAGTGTTTATTTTAAGGTACCAAGCAAAGTTGTACGATTATTAGTTTCTGATTTTTTTTTTTTTTTTTTACATATAAAATAACATGGGGCAAAGCATAGGAAATACGCAAAGGAGGTGATGCCGAGTCTTAATTGTTTTAATACTTTTAAAAATTAAGTTGCATTTTTTAGTTTTTTAATTGATACTATTTTTACAAGCAAATATATATTCATTGAAAGTTATGTGTAAAACCGTAAAACCTATGATTACATTTATTGCAATGTCGTTCAAATTTTATATGTGTAATTTAACTCGATATTCTATTAATTTGTATTAAGCAATGTTTGTGTTTCGGTTTGAAGCTTTATTAGCTGACGAGGTGGCATTACTCTTGTGTTGTAAAATTACAATGACTGAAATGAGACAACATTTTTATAGAATCCTTGCATTTAAAAATTATATTAATTTGATGGTTTTCTCGTTACCTATAAAAAAATTAATAGTTCCTTAAATATGACCAAAATATAATCATTCAACAAATCATTAATTTAATTATCATCAGACTTAATGTGAAAATGTGACGAACAAGAAAAATACTGAGTCTCTATAATTTATTTCTCTTTATGTATATTATTGAAAAACGTAACCCCATATAAATATTATTTTCGAAATTTATCGTATTCGTTCAATGAAACTTAATGCATATTTTGGTTTAATGACAATTTTTCAGTGTAAAATGTTTAGTTGCATGCTCTTTACTGTAATTGAATCTAAATTAAAATAAATTAATTAAAGCAAAGTCATCATTGAATTATATGAATTATATATGCAGTGTGTTTTCCTTTATAAAAAATCCACCTACTTTAAGATATTTAAGATACTTAAATATCTTCTGTTCATTTCATACATAATTATATTAATCATATAGAATATAATATAGTTATGTAAGTTACAATATAATATAGCATTAAAAGATGTAATATCATTAAATTTATTCCTCTGTTGATAAATTTTATAATGATTTTCATCAGCATAATATAAAACATCAAATGTGTAACTTTTAATAATCACTTCTTCCCATCAAATATAAAAAACGTACAGGTAGATAATTAAATTACAATAGAAGTGTAATATAATTAAATTTATCTCTCCATGTTAAGAATAATAATATTTAATACCTTCAAATTATCTTGAAAAGTTTAGCGCCTGATGACACATATTTATGCAACTCTCCTTGCTGACTCGATCTTTAGACAATCAATCACCAATCAACAAATAATATAAGTAAACATATCTTTATTATAGCTGCACAATGGCTCACTACTGTAAATGATGTATACTTTGGTCTATTAGTTATAATCCATTCTCTCTTTACTCACCATATATGACTCACTGCAAGCTGTATTTTACACTTTGGCCTGCAGTTATTTACATGATTTCAGTCTTATATATTATAGGCTGCAGCCTTCTCAACAATATACTTCTTTTCTAGTTGTGGATGTGGGTGCACATATAGTTGGTAAAATTTATTTAAAAATTTCATAGTATTTTTATTTGAACTACATGGCTCTTAAATACTATTCTTCTATTTTGTTTGTCTAAATTTACAACGTCTATTTCATTATTGCAACTAAAATTGCAACCAATTTTATTACAAAGTAAAAAGGGTTACTAAGCAGTCTCGATAGTATCAAAATAAGGTAAGTTATAATATATTAATTAACTAAAAAACTAGTTAAAATTTGATTTTGTAAAATTATAATATAAGTAAAAAATAAAAAATGATATAATCTACATTTTACTCTAAAGGATAGGAAATTCACATTGAATGGAATATGATGGTGAGCACGCCACAAAATCCATAAAATTCCAATAATTGTGCATAATATTTTTCAATTTTTAAAAAGATACACATTTTATATATACACAAAAAAAAATTAATAACATTATATCATTTAATTAAATATGGGATAATAATATAAAAAATTACAAATATTATTGTTTCATAGTTATACAAATTAAATTTTAATTTTTTGTTATTATTATATTTTATATTCAATCATTCAAATTATTATTGTCCAGCCAAAACTTTGGTCATTTGAAGCTTGTCGGCTGGTGCAAAAGATACATGCATATATTAAATTATGATAATTCAAGTTCATCTTAAATTAAGGATTTAAACTTTATAGTTCACAAATTTTAATAATACTCAAAAAAATAACAAAATCATCCTTACACTAGCTGTATTACACTGTATAATATTCCTAGTTACATATGCCCACAATATTATATAAATATTTTACATAAAGTTAAACAAGCCGTATATTTATTTATTACAATTAAGATTTTAGTATAAAATTATTTTATCTCCGTGCCATTTCGAAACTTGTCCTTAAAAAATTGTTTACAAAAGATTTCAAAACTTTTTTATTTGTAACAATTTTTTATTCACAATTTATAATATTTATATTCATGTAACTATAGAATGCACAAAAGACTTAATTTGGAGATTTTATACAATAGAGAATCGACCTCAAAATTTTTTATTGCAGAAATGGATAGAGGGTGCAAAGTTATGCTATCCTGATTTTTTTCAGATTTTACAGACCGGGAACTATTTTTAAAAAATTATTGAAAGTCTTTTTTGTGACATCACGCGGTGGCAAGTCCTATTCTTTTCTTAAGGCGAGAGGCGCCTCGTGACGTCACAAAAAGAACTTTCAATATTTTGTTTAAAAAATACTTTCAGGGCTGTAAAAAATCTGAAAAAATCAATGTTGCATAACTTAGCACCCTCTATCCATTTCTGCAATAAAATAATTTGAGGTCGATACTCCATTGTTGTTCTTTTATGTTTTGCAGATCTGAGTGAACAGAATGGCATCCACCAGATCTGTGTGTCCGCCAGTCACGGAGGAGCAACTTGTATGTGATAATCTCGTGCTAAGAATAAGACACATGGACGCAGAGATACTGATAGCCGAGCAAGTTTTAGCTGACAGGGACGCAAAGATAGCTAATTTGTCCAGGATTTTAGCTGAGACAAATGCTACAATTATTAGACTCAGAGATCAATACCAAACCAGGATCAACGCTCTCAAAAGGGAGATTCTGATTTTAAAGAAACAACTTCGCGCCGAATCTAACTTGCTGATGTTTTACAAAAGTGAAGTTGCTGCGTTTGAGAGGGTATGTTAAATTTCTCATATAATTTTATTTAATATTATATTATTTATAGTAGTGCATATATAATTAATTGTTTCTTCCGTTAATCTATGAAAATAAAATTCAGTATGGTAAGATTGATTGTCTAATTAAATTAATATCCGCAGGCCCAAACTTATAATAGAACTATCAGGCCCAAACCCATGTGACGTCACTGCAACGCATATTGCATACTTTACAGGAACCTGTTACGCCATAGTGCATTAGTAGTTTGTAAGGGAGAAAATTGAGAAAAAAAATAATTATAAATTATAAGCGTCAAGGATTACATTTATATAGTTTCCTTGTCATCAACAAGCCTAAATGATCGAATGACACTAATCACGGTTAGTGAGAAAGCTATAGGCGTCATAAAGTTAGTGCGAACCTAATAGTGGTAACTGCTGGAACTACGTACAGTACGTCTGACGAGGATTGCTGTATATGATATAACATTGTAAAGTCATAAAAATGCTCTGTCAGCATGAGCCACAGTATAATTTTATAAAAATTGCAACACCATAATTAGTAAATTGTCAAATACTTTCGGACAATTAAATATAAAAAATATTTCAACTTCATTACAAGTGATTTCTTTCCTAGAAATTTGATATTTTTTTTTATTCTCCCCATGCTATAGGTATTGCGCCGTATTCTCGATACAAAGAGCAAAATTTTCAGACGTCAGCGCCATCTCTTGGTCCTTAATGTCCTCTATAATAATTAATACTTTCTGGATAGCTCCTTCGTGAATCGCGGCCATTAATTTTCTCTTTTATCACTCGATATTAATGTAAGATAATTGTTTTTCTGTTGTGTGTTATGTATCATTTACCCGAAATGAGTGTGTTTAATCATTGTGCTGATGTCTTATGTGTTTGACGATCGACACCATGCTAAGATTTTTCTATAATATTTTAATTTCGAACAGCTTAACTGTTAAACTTATAATACAAATTATAGAGGGGATTGCGCTGACGTCATGCGAGGAGGGCCAGAATGCACGGACTAGCATATAAACAAAGTGTACAATAATTTTTTTACTTAACTTAATAAAATAAATCAAGTTTAAATACTTCAATAATACTTTAACAGTACACGATAAAATTCATAAAAAAAAACTCAGCGCCAAAAAACTGTTAAAAGTTTTTTTTATAATTTTTTTTCGTCATTTTGCCTATGCTCACTGTATAATCTGGCCTTCCTAAACTTTCTCTTTTCCCTCCCTCCTGCGCCCCCTTCGCAATGTATTTGTATAGGGAAACCCCTCTCCCGCCTCACGTAAACATAAACAGAAATCAGCTCTATATGCTATATGGTCTGTTTTTTTTTCTGATACGAACTTTTTTATTAGAAAAAATTATTGAAAATGCTGACACTTTAGCTAAAGGCATTTATAAGGCTCTACCCTATTTTCTGAACTCGAAAAAATCTGACAAAATTCAGAGTAACATAATTTGGTACATTCTATTCATTTCTTTAATAATTTTTTCCATACAGGCAGGATTTATTTTGAACTTCTTTTTTTCTTAATATTTCTCTTCTTCTTATTTTTTATTTTTTCATCTTTGTTTGTATATCAACGTTACGTAAGTATTTCAAGTACTGTAATCAATTGCTTCGTAACTTATTGCAGGATTACTTAGCAATCTGGCAAGTGGAGATGCGAGAACATGAGCTGACCATGCCACTGCACCGATCCTGTGGTACGTAAATCAATATATTGTTTAATTAAGGAATTTTAAAACAATGGGCTTACGGGGTGTAATTTTTTTACTGGCTCAATCAAAAGAGGAGGTCGAAAAAAAACCATTAGATTTTTTTTGCGATTTTTTTAGCACTGCATCATACCTAGAATGGAGATTAAAAATGTCCCTTGACCTGGAGGCTCCATCCGCAACGCCTATGACGTCATTACATTCTTTGGGTCAACTATATAATGTTTCTAAACAAACACGTGTTGCTATGGAAACAAATGATTATTTTTAATAAACAAGCAACAATGCAATATTTTTTTACAAGTGTTATATAGTTGAACCAAAGAATGTAGTGACGTCATAGGCGTTGCGGATGGAGCCTCCAGGTCAAGGGACATTTTTAATCTCCATTCTAGGTATGATGCAGTGCTAAAAAAAATCGCAAAAAAAAATCTAAGGGTTATTTTTCGACCTCCTCTTTTGATTGAGTCAGTAAAAAAATTACACCCCGTAAGCCCATTTTTTGTGCTTGCTTCTTTATTATTTTGCGATGAAATTACAATTTTCTAATAATAATTATCAATAAGTTTTTTTCATGCCTACAGGGTGATAACGACACTGATCAGACTTGGAGTTATCAGACTGCCAGGACTAATCGTGCTGCAGACGAACTTCACCCGATGTCTTCACGTGGCCCCAACCTTATTTTGTACACCAAACTTCAGTAGCAACCTCTGCCAAAGTGAAGCGCTCTTGACCTGCCTTCATATTTTTTTCAAGAGTCAAAAAAAATGTACCAATTAACAAGTATGGTCATAGATGGAAATCTTTTTGACATCATTATTTTTCGTAAAAAGTAATCCAAAATTGTTGTAATTTTCAGCATTGAAATAAGATTGTTTTTTAATGGAGATTGTGCTGGGGTCTTTAAGTCAAATAAATAAACTGAAAAAAATATATAATTATATGATTTGATCAATTTGTTTTTAAGTTGATTACTTTGATTTATATTATTTTTAGGTTGACATTTTAATGTTGTAATTTGAAAAACAAAAACAAAACAAAAAATATCGTAATTCGTACAATAGAGTATCGCCCTCAAATTTTTTTATTGCAGAAATGGATGGAGGGTGCAAAGTTCTGCTACCTTGATTTTTTTCAGATTTTTTAGAGCCCGGGAACCATTTTTAAAAAATTATTGAAAGATCTTTTTGTGACGTCACGAGGCGACAAGGAGCGGCGTCTCGTGACGTCACAAAATGGACTTTCAATAATTTTTTAAAAATACTTCCCGGGCTCTAAAAAATCTGAAAAAAAAATCAGAGTAGCATAACTTTGCACCCTCCATTGAAATTTATTTAGTAATAAAATATCGATCGACCAAAAAATAAAAATTCAAAGTACTTTATAAATTTTTCTAGTTTTATTTTTGATACTTACATATTTCAACTATTTTAGATTACTCCAAGTTGGTAAACTTTTTATTTTTTGTTAACTATTGCAATTATAGTTTCTAATGATCACACCCCTAAAACAATGAAGATAACTGTTCTGTAATACTTCTTCATTTCCGACACTTTATCAAATATTTTATCACCACGAGTTGTTTTTGTAGTTACAAATTTTGCTGCAAGAGTTGCATATTTTGTGGGCTGCAAGAAATTTAATTAAATTCAAAAAGGATCATTTATTCAGAAAAAAAAGAAACGCACACATTATAATTAAAATATGAGTTTGGGTACAATAAAGACCTTTAAATATTTAACCTAATCAGCCATAAATGTTAAAAATATACACCATTGAGGCGAACCTACATCTCCGACTAGTGCTGTAAATAGAAACAAACAAAACTTAGGCACAAATAAGTCAAAGAAATAATCACAAAACACAGTTACAAAAAACATAGTAAGAAAAACCCGTAAGGGACACAAGTTAACAATTTGTGGCCAATAAATGGCCGCGCTGGGGGCATACATGACCAAAATGTGTCAAGTGCCCCAAAATAGTCAAAATATCAATCAATCAATCAATCAATCAATCAATCAATCAATCAATCAATCAATCAATCAATCAATCAATCAATCAATCAATCAATCAACCAATCAATCAATCAATCAATCATAAATTTAATTATGATATTATAGAAAAATAAACATAGTAAATAATTTTAAATATATTTTTCTTATTTTTTTATTAATAATTTATTATTTTGTTCATATCTTCTTTTATATAATATGTCAACATAATAAGCACCACGTATATCTGATTATTAAACGACACTTTTTTGGAGGAATTACGATGAATGCGGCTCAATAACACTTCACTACCGCTCTTGGACTGCAAGCAATCTCTTATATATAGCACCTAAAAATATACTCCTTGACTGCATGCAACCGATTGAAATGTAAAAATTAGTGCCTTAAATTTAAATAAAATAAGATTGTATATGAATTTATGTTCCAATAATTTCAGAACATAAATTAAAAGTTTTAATATGATTTATTTTTGTGATGATTGAAAAAGTTTTATCGTTTTTTTTTTTTTTTTTTAAGTAACCATCGTTTATTTTTTTTAAACAATTTTAAAGTTAAGTATATTACATTTTAATTTAATGTGTAAAAATTCTACATATATGTAGAACAACAGGGTGCATGGTAATTAACTGCCAGAGCAAACTAGAAAACAAATTGTCGTCGGCCGCCGAGTGCTGACGTCACTGCATGCTACGTCAACCAGGAACAAAATAA
Organism: Siphlonurus alternatus; assembly: GCA_949825025.1. Lineage (NCBI taxonomy): Eukaryota > Metazoa > Arthropoda > Insecta > Ephemeroptera > Siphlonuridae > Siphlonurus > Siphlonurus alternatus. The sequence goes on from OX463782.1 coordinate 32,375,236, forward strand.
AAAGAAATCAAAGCACAGGCGCCGGGAGTACAGGTGTTTTATTTTATGTCATAATGTTGATTATATGCTCTTGCGTTCTTCAATATGAAGATCCAATCAAGTAAAACTTATCATATATATAAAAAATTATCAACAATTTCTGAACTTGCTCATGCATATTTAGTAAATAATAGACGTTAAAGTTGGTATTACATTTTACAATTTTTCTATTTATTATATACATGCATTTTTTTACAATAAAACTTCAAGTCTGTATTTGTACCGGTGGGTGCTAAAAAAATAATGCCTATGTAATATACATACAGGCAATATATTCCCATGCATATTCCCAGGCAAACGCTATATTATAGCGTTTGCCTGGCTTTGTTGTTGTTTACATTCAGCAGTAGGTACTGAGAGGGAACTGGAATCACTTGATTTATTCCTCCTAATTTAACGTATTTTTAATTTTTTTAACAATAATATATACGTAAGAAATTAATATACATAACTTGAACATATACATTTTTTTTATTTTACCTGGTTTTCTTATGATAATTTTTTGTTGTGCCGTTTCCCCCTCGCATTCAAAAGTCCGCGGGGAAAGCAATGGTCGGTGATTGGCTGATTTTTTTTAAGAATCTTAGGGTCAATATCAGTGCATAAGTGTCGTAAAATGGTCATTATTGACGTGAAATTTGGAGCCGATTTACATTTTAATTAATGATTTATTGTATTTTCTACAGATATCATTGGCAAATATTGTATTTTTTTCCATTTACTTGACATTTCAATCTATCAAATAAAATAATTGTCAAAGGTACCACAATTGTCATATCGCAGAAAATAAATAGTTTTTGGTATGCTACTACCATGTTAAATAGGTGCTTTTTGCCTACATTCACGTGACGTCATGTTTTTGTGACGTATGGTGAAAGACCCGTTTATATAATGTAGCGCGCGTCAAATTACCATCACGCAATCTATAATAATGATAATATAAATGATTATATATGTCGAGTCGTAATAGAGCTTAAGCTTTTTGGATTAGTAAAAAGTTTCTCTTAGCTCCTCCAAAATTGTGAACGTGACGATCGAAGATAAAGATTCTATATATGCATTTCTTAAGACCACGACAGTATAGATCATGGAATTGAAATTTTCTTTTAATTAAAAATTGTAAGCAGTAAAAAGATTTTTTTTTTGTAAGTATGTCTTAAGTTTTATAGAAAAAGGTTTTTGTAAATAAAAAACACATGATACATATACTGAATATAATGATAATCATATTCGCCTCTTGTTTTGAGTGCATACTTAATGCATAATGCGGTATATAATTATTGTAGAGTCGTTACGGTAAACGAATAGTGTCAAGTTAAGTCAATGAGGATGTTTATCTGTCAAGTCACGACACGTGTGCTTGAATGGGAAGAAATAATAATGACGTAAATTGATATATTTCAAACAAATATTCAGAATATAAGTGGATTATCAGGATTATATTCTCATAATATATTAAATCTATATATAAATATTTGACCTTTTGTAAAAAATCAATCTTTCTATTTTTATTTATCGACATAAATATACAGGTGCACGAATTTAACCAATATATATTTTTTATTATATAGAGTTATAGATATAATTTTATTTAAAATTTCTCTCTATTTTATTGCGGAGTAATTTTTATAATGATTTGATTTTCTTTAAATAATTGCATTTGCTTTTTATTTATTTTACTCGAGCTATATAATTTATATTAATTTTTAATTTACTGCAGGAAAATAAATTCGTACACATTTCATATATGTAAATCCAATAACTAAAATGTCTAATTTGTTTTTCTTAATAAACGGCCAAATCGGAAAATGTTGATTTCAATGGTATATAATAATACCTACATGAGAGGAAATTAATTATTTTCATGGTATAATTAATTAATTGTTTGAATTAATTAAAAAGAAACTAAATTGAGATTTCCAAAAAATTAAAACGTCATTAATAGATTTACGAGTTTAATTAATTTTTACATAACGATTAGAAATAGCATAACAATGGGAAAGTTTCTCAGCTCTGACAACTAAAAAGTCAGTTTTAACATTAGAATAAAAAAAATCAATGAAACATTTTGTAATTTTTTATAGAAATAGCCTCAATCTTGATTATCTTGGCTTCAATATTTATTTTTAATATTTTTTTTCGACGTTCCATTCATTTTTTTTTATTAACTTTTGAGTTTTCAGAGCTGAAAACAGCACGGACTTTCACAGTCACATAAAAATCATAAACTCATCAGCTGCACTGGCACTTCTACGGAGTAGCCTAAATAAAGCTACATTAAAAATAATTCAAGATTCCTGACGGAAGAAGACGTAAATTTATGGATTTTCTCTTTAAATTTGATTTTTAAGTTTTTACAAACATAGCAGACTCCTCCTATAATAGCACCTGTCAGCTAGGTTTCAATTTTTAAATAAATTTTCTGGGTACTTCCGGCTAAAATTTAGGTACAGAACAGTTAAAATAATTTAAAATTCACACCGGAAGTGAGAGGTTTTTGTTTAACTTATTTGTATATAAAGTTTGAAATTTTATAGACATTTTTGTAATAAGACTATCGACTTATCTGCAAAATTTTAAAACTCAGACACAAATATAAAGATCAGAAAGCAATCACTTCCGGGGGAATTATCATGTAAATATAACTGTATTATATTCAGAGTAAATCAGTTAAAAGCTCGCAGCGTTGAGAGTGGTGGCGCTGACTTGAGAGACTCAGGTGTTACGTCACTGTAACAGGTTGTCCAGTTACGAAACGATCGGAGTGCGAGACACACTGACTGCAGTAGCGGCGTGATTAGTCGAGCATGAGCGGAGAACACAGTGAATATCGAGGATAAGTCGCTGCAGTTAATTTCAATTAAGGTAAAAAATCTGTTAATTAGCTTGCTTGTTTTTGTTTGTTTTTTGCATGAAATTAGTCAATTATTGATTAAGATATATAGCTATAATAAATACTGGGGGACATTCACAAAGCACTTTAACCCCAACTTTAGCCCCAAGTTTTATCCCTGGTACTAAACATGGTGCTAAACTAGGGGCTAACCATGTCTAGCTCCTAGTTTAGCACCATGTTTAGTACCAGGGATAAAACTTGGGGCTAAAGTTGGGGTTAAAGTGCTTTGTGAATGCCCCCCACTGAGTCCTAATTGTCGTGCAAAAAAATATATATCAACCTTTTATCATAGAATATAATTTAAATATACCTCTACTTTTATTAAAGGTCAATTTTTAAAGTGTCATAAAGAGATGACGACCTTATGATATTTGAAGAGATATGTAACAATACTCACATTTAACATTTAATCCCTCATACGAACTTAGCCGGTTGTTATCAGGCAGTGAACTTAATTAAACTTTGATGGGCGTTTTATGAATCGATATTATTACTTCTAAATGATGTTATCAGTGTTTGTTTTACAACAAATATTTACTAAATATTTGGAAATATATGACACAACGTAGAATTTTGGTGTGTATGAACTTTTGAAAAATATATATAAGCTAAAATTAGTCCGCTGTTATATCTGGATAGCAGTTTATTTCGAGAATAACTTATTTCATGACATCTTCATTATATTTATAGTCTGGAACAGAGAGGAATATAATTTAGTTGAATAATTTCGTAATCGAGCAAATGTTTATGAAATCAAGGAAATTATTCAAAATCATTAATGTCATGTCGTTGTGCTCCTCTCTGATTTTGCTTACTGGTGTGATTTTTTTTTTTTTTTTCCTTTTTTAAACTAAATTAATAAAACAAATTTTATGCTTGAATTTATGATTTTCTCAATGGAGTATTGTCCTCCATTTTTTTTTATTGCAGAAATGGATAGAGGGTGCAAAGTTATGCTACCCTGATTTTTTTCCGATTTTTTAGAGCCCGGGAAGTATTTTTAAAAAATTATTGAAAGTCCTATTTGTGACGTCACGCGGCGTCAAGTCCTATCTTTTTCTTAAGGAGCGGTGTCTCGTGACGTCACGAAAAGGACTTTCAATAATTTTTTAAAAATAGTTCCCGGGCTCTAAAAAATCTGAAAAAAAATCAGTGTAGCATAACTTTGCACCCTCTATCCATTTCTGCAATAAAAAGAATTGAGGACAATACTCTATTCTCTGATATTACAAAGTGCAAAAAGTAAACACAAAATGTTGAAATCCTAATTATGGTGGCACATATTTTTTATACTTTTTGTTACAAAATGTAATTTTTTTAAAGAATTAATCCTCAAAATAGAAAATAAAAACACATATCTATAATTTGTTTTACTCTAATATCCCAAAACAACGCATTAATCACGTTTTCTTCATTTCATGCGTATCAATATCATTCCTTTTTTTTGTGCAAATAATTTCAATTTTACTTCAAGAATATACTATCAACATGACACCAATAACGTAAAACATATTTGACTCACGTCATTATTATAACAATCGTCATATAACAATGGTATTACGTTCATTTTACGCTGCGACGCATCAGGACGAGCGGCTAATCGTAGTTAGGCGTTATCTGTAACACACGCGGAAACAACACAAACAATAAGTAGTGTTCAACATAACACGTAAGTGTGCTTTGGTGCAATCGACGGTAAGAACTAATGAAGTATACCTTTTTAATGTCACTAATGAGTGGCTGCTATAATGTTATGTAATAATTATTATTGTTTTAACGAGAAAAAAAATATTGCATGTTTTTTTCAAAATAGAACAAATTAATGTTTTTTTTTTAATTTGATTAATTAATGATTATTACTATTTTCATGGCTAGAACCTGAAAGCTTATTTTTCATTTATATCATATTAATTCCCTCTGTTGCAATGCAAAGCAAAAAATAAATAAATAATTAAGTAAAAAAATAATAATAATAATGAAATAAAACCGTCTACACATGTACATTACAAACATCCTAAATTAAAATAATAAACTGTGGCAACTTATTTATTTAGTTTTTTTTTTTTTTTTTTTTTTTACTGTGTGTTTAATCTTAATCTTTCAGTAATATCGTGAACGCCAATTTTAATGAAACAAAATATTTTAAAAAGCAGAAAACAATATTATTTTTTAAATAAATCATACATTTTTTAGTAAAACCCGTACAGTGCATAAAACTATGACATCTGCTGGCTTCATGTTGCAAAATAACCTTAATGAAACGTGCTAAAAATCATATAGCAAACATTCTAATAATGTCGTTATATAATATAATTTATACCTTTAATTGAAATATAATTAAATTAAATTTTACATATTTTTTTAATATCATCTACTGTCCAACATGAGTCGCTATAATCAGTGTAATACACATGCAAATGTCCAAGCACCTGACCGAAAAGGTCGTGCGAATTTCTAGCGAGGTCATTGCAAATAATTTTGCAAATTCAACACAGGACGTGTTGCAAACAGGATGCAAAAATTTGAATGAAAAAAATATAATGAATGAAATTACTAATTTTAATGAAAAATTGATGAAATGATTTTTTTTTGTATGAATATATGAGGTCACTTTTTGTATTTTCTTTTAATAAAAAAGTTTAACAATTATTTGACGTCATTCTAATATAATAGAAATAGAGGGGGAAAAGTATCTATTATTATATTTTAAATAAATAAAGGTAAAATATGGATTTTAACGTTGAAATCATTCAATTAAATCTATATTATACTATATTTATAAAGGGAAACTGCTAAAATAACACTGCACTGCTTTAATTCAATCGTCCTATATAAGCACCCGCACAAGTCAAGGTAATTTCTTAAAAATAACATAGAAACATAAATCGTGCATTTAAAAACCTTGATTAAAAATATCAATATTCATGATATTTTTATTTAACATTGAAAATGACACTAATAATTATTTTTCTCCATCTTTACATATATTATGTTGTCAACATTGAACATACAAGAGAGTATATTTATGCAGTTATGTTGCAATTTAAAACTCACATATATTATTAATAATAATTTCCTTCATACATGGACGATTTATTGCAAGGTTCCACATGTAAAGATACTTGCTTTGCTACCAGCAATACAATTTATGTTACTTGAAGTATTAAGTGACTACAGTCGTTGCAATATATCGATTGTATCGATGGTAAATTACAAAATATATGAAAGGTGTCGATTAAGATAAATTGAATCGACTGTAGCTGGACTGGATGCTGTTGCAGTGGGCAGTGACTTGACCCACATATTGGAGCCATTTCTAGGAGGCAAGGTCATAGCAGCTCTTAGTAATAACCTCTATACACTTTAATAAAATTTAAATTATAAGCGGATATGCAATAATTTGAAGCTTTAAAATTGTATTTTTAGTTAAAATTATATTATTTTTGCATTTTTTTCAATTTCTTATGTAGTATGGATAATATTGATGGTAAGAAAATGAAATAGAATGAACTTCCAAAGGAGTTCTTAAATTAATTTTACTGTAGCAGACCTGACGATTAGTAAGCTAGACGAGAGAATGTTAAGTTTCGTACAATCAGCAAGGACTGTCTACAAAAGTTATAAAAAATTATAATTTGATTCATTTTATTATTAAATAGTAGACAATAAGAAAGTAAAAAAATATATCGACTTGGCCTAGACCTTATACTTATTTGGCCTTACAATATAACACTTTTTTTACATTCATTTTCATACCAGACGGGAAATCAATTGTATTCTATTGAGATTTATAAATAGATTTTATAATAAATACTATACGAATTTGTTTCAACCAATAGAAAATTGAATAAAAATTCAAATTTATTAAAAAAAAAAGTTAAAAAAAATTGTCTATTGTTGCTCCATGCAATAATAAATTTTTTCTTCTAATATAATTTACAGCATAAAATTTTGTTCATATAAATTTCAGAAATTAAAAAGAGAGAGACTGACATGACTGAGACTTAAGGCGTATAGGCTCTGTCTTCTTTTAATTCCCTTTGTGTGTAAATTGATACCCAGATAATTACATTATAATTATATTATATTACCTGTATGACATAACTTAATACGCCTTTACATCATGTAAACTATTGTTTCTTTGTAAAAAACCATTTCGACAAAAATTATTATAATTTTGACACACAATGAAGCAAAGTATCACATTATAATTAATGTTAATAAATATATTTTGATGCAAAGAATAGTAATGAACAGTTCTATTGGACCTTTTAACAACGGCAAAGGTAAAAGGTCGATACAACTATTCTTTTCATAAAGATGAAAAAACTATTTCGTAACTTCACAAATGAACTATATAGTATAATGGGACTATTTATTTTTATTCTCTGTATAAACTTTTTATATATAGTACGTACTACATATTATATATATTATAGTACATATAATTTTATTATGACGGGGTATTTAGTGTCATCATTTATTTCAGACTTGGCATTTGAATTACTACTAAAATTTGATATCAAATTCACTGTTAATCGATCATTAAACCTGTTCTAAAAAAATTCTTGGCTAAAATCTATGCTAATTATTTTGTGAAAATGTTTTACAGTGTACAGTTCTTGAATATCCCTGCATGCAACAAAACTCAATATTTTAGCCATTTACTTACAAGGGAAAAATTCTAAGGCAATGCAATGACATGTACTTAATGATTGCAAATATTCTTTACATAAGAAACATAATGGAGTATCGACCTCAATTTTTTTTTCTTGCAGAAATAGATAGAGCGTGCAAAGTTATGCTACCCTGATTTTTTCAGATTTTTTAGAGCCCGGGAACTATTTTTAAAAAAATATTGAAAGTTCTTTTCGTTCCTTCAGAAAAAGATAGGACTTGCCACCTCGTGACGTCACAAAAAGGACTTTTAATCGTTTTTTAAAAATAGTTCTCGGGCTCAAAAAAATCTGAAAAAAAATCAAGATAGTATAATTTTGCACACTCTATCCATTTCTGCAATAAAAATTTTTGAGGTCGATATTCCATTATTACTCCACATTGAAGAAAATAATTGTTCGAGTTTTGTTCCATACATGTGCGTGTCACGTTGGATTCCTGTACCACATGATGTAATTGATTGACACGAATCAATCACCGAGAAAGTTGTAGACGAAATAATTGATATAATATTAATAAATTATCTTAATAAGTGTGCCGTATATTTATATCTTAACTTTTTTACATTATGAAAAATTCGGCATTCAAATTAATTAGAGGTTTAATTATATAAATATTATCATAACAAGCTGTGAACGTAATATACAATTTTCTTGTGACAAAAGTGAAACGAGTTTCGTTAACCAAACAGGTTTCAAGTATTTGTAATGATTACGAGGTAAATGATACTTCAATCACCGTTCTCATTCAATTGACACTAAACATCTGGTGGATGAAAAAATTGTAAATTAAATACTTCCCGGCGATCTATAAGTGCAGAAGAAATCAATATATTGGTTATAATTTACTTGTCAAATTTTGTTTCATCATTTTATATTAACTTAAATTAATGAACTACAATTTAATCCATTATGCCTCATGGATTACTACAAAATAATAGTACTACACAAGATAATTAATTAAGTAAATAAAACAAACTAAAATTGTACAGTACAAAAATAAAATTACATGCATGTACGTATCAGTATTGAATAATATAATTATGATGGTATACCTTTAATTCATGCACAGAAAAGAGTAACATTGGTATAATTATAATTTTTTATATAATTAGTATAATTACGTATTTAATTAGGCGCAATAATTTAATTTTGTAATTATATAAAGCATATTTTATATACATATAACTCTCTGATATGTAGAAAATGTATCAAGGTTGTTTGATGACAGTCATTGAAGTGCTAATATTTTTTCATTCATTTTTTTTTTCATTCTATAAAATTAAAGTAACAAAAATTAAATTGACATTTCATGTTGTTGGTCAAATAAAAAAAAAAAAAAAATAGAAGAAAGTTTTATTAATTATTACAAGTTTCACTTATTTAATTGATTATTAGGCTTCATAACATTTTTTTTTTTCTACTTGCTCAATGGATGTGCAATGTAACGTCTCGTCACGGTCGCATTGTTATTTAAAATTATTATCTTTGCGCAGGTTTTTCATAAAACACCGTCAGCAGCATCCGCGGCTACGTTTTTTCATAAGCTACGATGACGCCTGCAAATAATCCGACCAATCCCGTGGCAGGATTGTTGCACGTCAAGGTTCCAGCTTTGGGCTGCAGAAAAAGAGGACTGCCCACCTGGAAGGTGAGTAAACAATGTCGTTGTCATAGCAACGGAGATAATTAAACAATGTTGTTGTCATAGCAATACAGATAATTAAAAAAATGACGTAAAAAATATGGTTATTTATAGAAATTCCATGTGTGACATGTTAATTTTTTTATTATGCAATGGTGGGAGGTGGCAGCAGGAACTGACTGTGGTTTGAACGAGTCAGTTATAAAACTGATGTGATTTTCATAACATGTTAAAATTCATTCCTCTGTTGTAATTAAGTTAAATTTCTAATTAGAATTTTAAAACAAAAAGGTAATGTTTTTCGTTTTCTCCATACTAATTTATAATTGTATTTGAAAGACTAATAATTATTATAATTGCTTCATGAACATACTTATTGTGATAATTAGTTATTGAAAAGTGTATAACTTGTTTATCAAATTAATTAAATTAGCGTAAAATTTAAAAAAAAAATCAAATTCTTTTCAAGTCTAATGAAAACCACTGTTTAAGTAATTCAACTTGTTAACTAAATTCTTGATATGATCAATACTTAAGAAATATTGATGTCGAAATATTGATTATTATATATTATTATTATAAAAAAAAATTGTCATTCATACGTCAAAAAGTTGTTGTTCCACATGAGCGCATTTAAATAACATTGCCAATATATATTTTTTCCTTTTGTATATTTTTAGGTATGGAAAGTTTTTTGGGTGACAGCTAAACAGACATTGTCCAATGATGGTCTACTTCTAAATTTATCACCCATCAAGTTTATGCACAGTTCCGAGTCAGACTCGAGGACCTCTCAACAAATCTTCATCCCAGGAGGCAGCACCGTCAGACGCACAAGTTCAAGGTAAGCACCAGCAGCACATCACGGTGACTCGGCACCTCATCTTTCTGACGTGTTTCGCAGGTCCAAACAGTACGTCTTCGCTGTCTTCCCTGCCAACTGCGGCGTCGCGTTGATATATTTAGCAGGGCGTTCAGAGAGCGAGTCTCAGAGATGGATCTACGATTTTATTAAATTTTTAGATCCACATTTTATAAAAGGTAAATATTTCATTTTTTGTTGTCTTAGATAGTTTAAAAACGCATGAAAGTTTAATTTCCTTGGATGATCACTAATTTGGTTTTAAAATATGAGATTCATCGGAGAGCGTCACTTAATTCTCCGGGTTGTTTTTGCATTTATAAAAAGTTTAAATTTTCTTACTGTATATATACCTTTAAAATGGCCACAAATTTAATTGACAAAGGTGCATGACATTGTAATCTTCAAATAAAGCATACACCTGAATTCTGCATGATGATATTCATATTCATATTCATATTCATCTTAAGTGTAAGTGATATAAGTGTAATATTTACATTGAAGTTAGTATTTTAACTGTCTACAGTACTGTTTTCGATTTTCATATTTATTTAGCTTTATGACCTTATATGCACTTATAATATTTGTATACATTATAATAAATATTGATAATCAAAGTGCCTTTCCTGTTTCCTCATAAAATAAAATACACTTCCGCTCTACTATTAGATAGATATGAAAATAATGATGTAACATATTTTTTACTGCATTGTTAAAATTATTGTAATTTTTAGTTTACACTTTAAAAACTTGCAGTGAAATATTTTATTTCACTAATATAATGTAATGAGTTATTTTGATGAAGAGCATTAAGTTTCGGTCTTGCAGTTATTGTACGTATAAAACTTTTTGAATGAATTAACACTCTTATGAAAAATGTTCAATTTTAGTAATAAAATTTATAATCGTCAGTCACACCTCTGGCAAGACTCATGACGAGTTTGAAGAATATCCACCAGAGGCACCCATACAAGTTTGCTGTGTTTATTTGTGCAGAACCAGAAGCGAGTCAGTTTGAAGTCACCGTCCTGCCTACCGTCCTTAGTTCTGCGGTCTGTATCTCGGGGGTGATGGGCAGACTAGGGGTGCGTAACTCGGGGGTGGCTCTTCGTGAACCCTCGAGGTCAGCTGACCATCAGGGTCGTCTGCTTGGTGCCTGGGGATGGCGCCAGATCGACCATGCACGGTGCCGGCTCGCAGCAGCCGCGCTACCGGAGGATGACGGCAAGATTTGCGTCATTAGAACCACGAGGTGAGACACTTAAAAATAAACTAATGACTACGTGCTCCTTAACAAAGTTTGCAAATTTTATTTTTAGGATTGAAAGTTGAGTCCTTTTGGTCTAAAATTGGATTTTAAAATGTGCAATTTTTTTATTTTAGAACAACAAAATAATAAGTTTTTTTCAAACTATTGTAGTAAATTGTCTGGGGGAAAAAATCAACAACAACTCATGAGAACGCGATAATATTTTGGATAGAATCCTGACATTTAACATGGTATTTAGAACAAATTAACATAATACTCTTAATAAATTAAAGTAGATTTTCGTACTTAATTTTCTTTATGAATGTCGTAATAAATTTCAACTGAGTTTTGAAGTATTTGGAACATGTAATTACACGCCTGTTGCGAAACCTCAATAGTTGTTACATTACTCTTACATACATTATTATCTTTACTCAGGTTTCACTACACGAGTTGTACTTTTTTTTTTGTTCATTCTTCAGGTTTCTTTTAAAAGCTATAACAAGAAATATGCAGCAACGAAATATTTTCCTTATATCAGTTTAATAGAATTAAAATTGTTTACGCTTATACACACAAAACGTTGAAGTTTTCATTTTGGCAGCCATACAGAGGCATTCGTGTGGCAGAGATAGAGTTATTTAATTAATCCTGTTAAGTAATAATTTGGAAATGGTGTTGACTCCTGCTTCTGAGCTTAACTTATTTAATATATATGCATAAATACTATATCATGTATAATACATGTCGTCGTTTTACATAGCACACATATATTTAAATTTAAATCATGAGAGATGGCAAGGTGTGTAAAGTGAGAGTTCATAATTGATCATCACATCTCGTACGTATTTGTGTGAATTTGTTTTAACATTATACTCTTTGATATATCTTATTTTTATGTAATTATTTTATAACATAAATAATGTGTTATTATTATATTTTTATTAAATTTTAGTTGAATTTCGATATTTATTTCGAAAACCTATTAAATGTAAACAAACTTAATTTTCTTCGATAAACTGTAATGCTTACTATAGTAGGTTCTGCATAAATATAATAATATTCATAGTAAAATATTTACATATTTGAACAACTGTTTGTCAGTATTAAATATATTATATAAAAATATATTAACATAATTATCTTACACGACTCCAATCACTTTTTTAATGTAAAGTTGTCACTGATGAAAAATATTATCGTCAACAATACATCATAAATCACCTATTTTTTTTTAGATTAAATTTATGAACAGACCTCGCGATATTTTATTAATTAACACCAGTTCACTCAAGCCGATATAAAATATCCAAATCATTTCACCCTGCAGTTAGGCAACTTACGTAGCACCAAAACAGAGCGGGTTTCATATATAGCAGGGGTTGCTTGCTTGCACTTTATTTTGACTTTAGTGTACATTTATTTTCACTAAAACTTTATATTCAAATATTTTATAGTTCATTGACCTCGCATATCAAACACCTGCATGGCGAACATGACTTCTCACGGTTCTTGCACGATGGATAAATTAATTATAATCAATCCTTTTTATTTTTTATTGATAAGGTCAGATTTACTCCCACCTGCAATTTCACATGCAGTCATGGAAATTATCAACTTGCGTCTATATAATGAAAACTGAGAGCACGATAACTTTTTTTCTGGCTATAGAAACGTATCACTCAATCTATTCAATGTCAGTGAAATGCAAACAGTTGTTCAACAATGCGACATACTGGTAGACAAAATACATAATCTAGTATAAAGGCAGGAGTTAAAAAAATAATAGTTTTATTAAAATTTTACTAAACTGATTTATTTTTTTTTAATTTTAATTATTTTTAACGTTTTTACCTATAGTATAACATAGTTCTAGTCCACCAACATGGCTGCCATCAGCCTATGTGACGTCACAAGGTTCTAATTAAATTTCTGTCTAGCCTGTTCCCTGGCGGCGCGGGCGACCTCACGGTGTTCTGCAGCAAAGGCAAGCAGCTGGTGCGATGTCTGCAAAACAAGACGGCCACTATCCTGGCCAGCCTCAGCCTGGGAGGACACCAGAGGGCCCGGCGCATGAGTCGCAGCGAGGGGGACCTCCGCATGGTGTTCGCCGAGGTCGCCAAGAAGTACATCGAGAGGGAGGACGCAGCGGTGTCTCTGGCCGCGTCCTTGCCGCAGAAACATAGGAAGGTAAGGGCAACATTGAAATGAGAGGGGGTTTAATAGCGTGCAGGTATATTTGTAACGTTCACTTGAATTTGGAAGGGATGGGGGGTGCAATATATGCAATATTTTTTTTTAAGAAAGTGGTTATATTCACTCAAATAATAAGTTTCACATTATAACATGCAGGTACATATAATTGAATTTTAACTTTGAATCCAATCGTATATTTTCTATTATTATAGATCTGCATGTTCGTAAATGTACAATCGATTCATGATTTAAGAATCAGATAAACTATCTGCATGTTATATATTAATTTATACTAAATTTCTCGCATATATTTCCAGTTGGCGACTAGTCTGATATCGGTGGGGATGAGGCTGGCAATTCCGGCGGGTCGAGCGCGGAGTCACTCAGAGAACGAGCCGCCTTCTCCGGAGAACGAGTCCAGTCTGTCCGAGTCCCCCGAGGAGGGCAGCAGTCTGGAGGAGGGCGGCGTGCTGGAGGACGACATGGGGGGCTCCAGTGACAACATGTGAGTTCATTGACTGTCGGGACTAAGGAATCCTGTGTAGTGTGAAATTAAAGGGTTTCTCTTTATACCTAAAATGAGAGGTACAATAAACTTACAGTATAGCTGTATAGATATGCCAATATTGACAGTTATATTATACAAAGTTTTAAAAACTTCATTAGCATCCAGAAATTCAAACACATCCCCCTCCATAATTTTATAAATAAATAAATAAATAAATAAATAAATAAATAAATAAATAAATAAATTTATCGTATAATAATAATTATAATAATAATGGGCATCCAGCTACGGGATGAGCGTAGGCTCTTCTCTGGCTCGCGGTACGTGTCCCCCCGCGCTCAGGAAGGACATGCGGGTTGGGGGTTGCCTTGCGAGTGTGACCTCTGGCCCGTAGCCTGTGGTTCTTGAACCACAGGGCGGCCAGGGCATTGGTTTGGGAAGCCCAAGATGCATCCCCACCTCTAAGTGCCCTGGTTAAAGGCATCCAGCACCCAAAAGTGCTAGCGGAAATGTGTCCCACCGCGCCTAGGAGAGGACCTGCCCGAAAGGCTGTGTGATGGGCTATTTGCGGGTGGACCCCGGAAGCCCTCATTGCCCGCAGCTGAGTAGGAGACGCTGGATCGTAACATCACCAACAGGATCAGCGGGCGCCTTCACCTTGGCCCAATTGGGCCCGGTGCTGGCGCTTAAACACCCCAACTAAGTTGGGAGTTAAAACAACCATAATAATAATAATAATAATAATAATAATAATAGTTATTTGTCCCGTGAAAATGCTACTTTTTTACAATTTATAAACATTGAAATATATTTTCCCTTTTAAGGGCATTGGGTGTAGCACCGGTAGTTGGCAACACTGACGTATCTTCACTATGTTAATTTTTGATCATTGCTCCTCGGAGTAATTTTTATGCTAGAGCTAGGCTGATTGCTGTAGTATCAAGATAATTAGTAGCCCAAGTGCACAATTTGGCTAAATAAAGCCTGATTGAAAGAAAAGTATTTTTTTTATATCTTAGAAAAATGCATGTAAATTTAAAAAAGTACTAAAAAATACTTTTCTTTAAATCAGGCTTTATTTAGCCAAATTGTGCACTTGGGCTACTTAATTATCTTGATACTACAGCAATCAGCTTAGCTCTAGCATAAAAATTACTCCGAGGAGCAATGATAAAAAATTAACATGGTGAAGATACGTCAGTGTTGCCAACTACCGGTGCTACACCCAATGCCCTTAATATCATTGGAACGTGATGTTGTGGACTTGCAGTTCGGAGCAGTACTGCTCGGAGCAGCGGCGCGTCTCCAACGTGTCAGTGGCCTCGGGAGTGTACGAGACCATCGACGATGACATCGATGAGGTCCCCCAGAGCCGCCCCGCGCTGCCCCCGCCGCTCCCGCCCCGCGAGTACAAACTGTGTGAGAGGCGCCGCCACCGAGGGGGGCTGCACGCCTTCTTCAAGATTCAGAGGTGAGTCTGTCCTTGCTCTTCTGGATCATTTGGTGAACACAATGTGCATTTTATTATTTATGCGAGAATGAAAGAATCACTTTGAATAATATTATAACCAATATAAAAAGTCTCATTTCCTTCGAAAAAGAGAGATTAACTTAATAAAATGAATTCATTTCAATCGTATGATACATATAATATTATTATAAGGCATACATAAAACATATAAAATAAAAGCCAAATCATGCATATAATTGAATGATAGCATGGTTTGGTTTTATTCCAAACAGTTCAATATTAATCGTTGCAAATTTTATTTGCTAATATTGAAACTGGAAATACGTACATTAATTAGTAATTAGATTATGATTTATGAGTATATAATATATGTCATTAAATTTCTATTTTTTGTGCTTATATATAAAACTTTCTGTAATTATCCGCTTGAATTCCAACATAAGGAACTCAAAATCTGATACATACGGTGACTTAGAGTGTAGTTTATATTAATATGTATTTGATGTATCTGTATTAACAACAAAAGAAAAGAAAATATTAATTTTTTTTAAACATTTTTACGCACTCAATTTAAAAAAGAATGGCGTCATATTAACTCAATATTCAATCATCAACGTCATAGCAAACTATATACCTTCCTATTTATATATATTTTTTTGTACGTGCCGATAAAGTACAACCTGTTCGAGCCATGACGTCAACAGAAAATTGCACATTACTTTCGAGGAAATTTTATATCTAAATTCCCCACTGTCGTTATGTTTACATTATGTGCATGCATGTGATGTTTTATTTTTTACGTATATAAGGATATTTTTAATAATTGTTTAAAAAATGCATTGCATGTTTGTACTTGCAAGTAATTAAATAAAAAAAGTACATTTAAATGCAAGTTTTTTAAAAATAATTTTGTAAAAATACGAAATAATTGTTCAGGTATTTTCTTTTTTTATTTTTTTCTGAAACAATGTTAAGTGTGTATACGCATAAGTTTTTATGCTATAAAAATAATTTCGTAATTGCAGAAACACAAAGCAGCATCTTAATTAGCAATATAAATACCTTGTTGATGCTTACAAAATTTCCCAGAGACTTTGTGCAATAAAAAAACAATATAACGAAATCCAAGGACTTTCAGGTGACTGCTGTGGCTATATAAATAAAGAAACTTTGAAATCTTGTTAGTTTGCTTCAACTGACTGTATTTTAGAATAATTTAATCTCAAATGTCATTAATTTCTTTTAAAAGAGAGAGAGAGGTAATGTTGGTGAATTAAAATTGTGTTTTCAATAAAAAGGAAACAGATGAAAGAATATTTGTCTTCTAATTTGTAATAATTAAAAAAATCTCTCTCTCTCTCTCTCTCTCTCTCTCTCTCTCTCTCTCTCTCTCTCTCTCTCTCTCTCTCTCTCTCTCTCTCTCTCTCTCTCTCTCTCTCTCTCTCTCTCTCTCTCTATCTATCTCTCTCCTCTTATACAATATATAATTGCATGAAATATATATTATGTAACAATCAATATTTTATGAATTCAATAAATTTAAGCTGACATTTTTTTTTTTCAGACTGTGGCGGAGCAACTCCGACAGCCAGGTGGCCAAGGAAGAAGATGAAGACACTGAACTGAGCGAGACCATTTACTCCGAGGTCATTGACCCTCCGGAGTCTCCAAGTGACCCCGTGACCTTCAAGTTAAACCAACCTCATTTGTCCAGCTCGTGTTCCAATCTATCGAGAAACGATATCGTATCAAGAGAAAATTCCAATATTCAAATTCTTGATAAAAACATTAGTAAATCATCAATTTGTGTACTTAGTCCTATTGAAAATATAAATAACAATTTACAATTAGAAATTAATTCATTGAATTATGATTCTTTAAGTTCTCCAAATTGTGATGACACAGGTGTTGAGGAATCTTATAACGACGGTGAATCAATTTATTTGCCCATGAACGTGTCCCGTACTTACGATAGAAGACACCGAGTGTCCAGTGAATCGTCCATGAACAGTAGCATCATGAACAGACTCTCGAGCTGTTCTGCAATTTCTGACGACAGCATTTACGTGACGATGAACTCGGACATAAAATCTTCAATTACCAGCGAAATGTATGCTTTGGTAACAGGATCTGAACCCGGTACCAGTAGTCCTTGAAACTAATTTCGTACTGATGTAGGGACCAATATGATTATATGTTAATTTTAATATTTGTACCTTTATTATTAAACTATATTGTGAATATGAATGAAAATAAAATTATTATTGATATAAAAAATCAGACATTTTTTTACTATTTTACTATAATATATGTTAAAAGTTATAACACAGAACACATTGCAGCGATGATAAAAATTTACAAATATAGTTCAAATTTGTATATACTTCTCTTCTTCTATATATTGGTACACTTAATTTGCTGTAATTATTTTATAACACTTTTAATTTAAATTACTTCACTTGAAATAGGTATTAAAAAAAATCTTACAAAGTGTAGATTTTAGCTTACAGTACCAAAAATTAAGTCTTGCATGCACGTTTGCATGGTTTGGTTAAAAATTCAGTGCACGTACAGTACGTTAATTACCAAATTTTTGTGCTTGATAATTTTTTGTCCAAAGATTTTTTTTTTTTAGAAAAAGGGGCGTGTCAGTTATTATTATTATTTTTTACAATTAAATTACATAATTAGTACAAATTATAAATGATCATGAAATTATATTTAAAAAATGTATAAGTATTATAACTCTGCAGTTTTAGAAATTTTTTGCATTTTGACATTTAAAAAGTATAATATTATAGAGTTATGGGTTATGGATTTGAATGCCATCGAACCTGCAGGATTTGTTTCAGCAGTCGCAATAAAAAGCGGGCATGTCTTCGATTTTTGACTGTGCTACAAATCTGGAGTATTGACCTCAAATTTTTTTATTGCAGAAATGGATAGAGGGTGCAAAGTTATGCTACCCTGATTTTTTTCAGATTTTTTAGAGCCCGGAAACTATTTTTAAAAAATTATTGAAAGTTCTTTTTGTGACGTCACGAGACGCCGCTCCTTAAGAAAAAGATAGGACTTGACGCCGCGTGACGTCACAAATAGGACTTTCAATAATTTTTTAAAAATACTTCCCGGGCTCTAAAAAATCTGAAAAAAATCAGGGTAGCATAACTTTTCACCCTCTATCCATTTCTGCAATAAAAAAAATTGAGGACAATACTCCATTGTCGCATTACCTTGATCAACGCCAATAAACTCATAAAAAAAAGAAAATAAACAACACCAACTCATCAGCTCATCATTAAAAATATAAATGATTTTTTTTTTTTTTTGTTGCATGCGTATGACTTTTGATCCGTACCAAGACGTAGGTTAAATATATATTTAAATAATTGAATTAATATTTTTCAGAACACTCAAAATCCTAGGTATAGAGTCGTGTCCATGATGGCTAACAATTAGAGCTCCTGGGGGGTGTTCAAATACCCCCAATTAAGAATTTCCGTAAATAAGCGGTATTTTCCCCTGATGGGGGACCAATATTTTTTACACTCTTCGACCTCTATCAATCAAATAAAAAAATAAAGAAAATAAAAAATACGTTTAAAAAACTACTTGAAAATTCAAATAATTTCGGTCAACATGATTTTTTTTTTTTTTTTTTTTTTTTTTTTATATAATTTTTTGAACATTTTCAGGGGTGGGTGAGTTAATTCTTCTTCCCCGTGTGCGCTACTAGAGGTTGTTTTAGAATGTTGTCGTAAAACATTAATAAATGACACATTTTTTTTTTGTTAGTATTATTTATTATATTTTTAACCACAACGTCGTATACAATTTTTTATATTGCAGAAGTGAATAGAAGGTAAAAAGTTATGTTCCTCTATTTTTTACAGCCAGGGAACTAATTTTAAAACATTAATGTACAGAGAGAGGCGTTAACTTACAGAGAGAGGCATAACTTCTTTCATAAACCTAAAAAGGGCGTTTGATATTAAACCCGACCTCGTCAAAAAAATTTTAGAAATACTTCCCAGGCTCTAAAAAACTTGAAAAAAATTCGAAGCAACATAACTTTACACCCTCTATCCATTTCTGCAATAACAATTTTTGAAGTCGATACTCCGATCTAACAGAGTGAAATTCATTATATTATATAATTACAAAGAATTAAGACTGAATATAAGCTAGATGATAAAAATGCATGCTGATAATATATATAACCAGCCAAAAAAAAATTAAGAGTCGATCACGCTGATGTCAAGCGCCGTTCTCTCGTGTATGGTCAACAAGTTCACGCTGCCAGCTTGGCGTCCACCGCGCTCTTGAAGGCTGCCAGTCCTTTGTCCTGCACGTCCTTGTAGCCTGGCAGGGTGTCCTTGCAGCGCTGCAGCCACGCCTTCACGCGAGGGTGCTTGTCCGGGGAGCAGCCGAGGCCCTCCTGCATGCAATAAAGAGAGAAAATGGTTTATACAAGTGTCGGTATAAATTGTGGGCACGGGGTCCATTCAGTGAGCAGTATAGACCTTCTGGACCACAGAATTGTGTATGGAGTGAGAAAGGGGGCAAAACTCTTTCATGTCATGAATCGAAAAATTGGTTTCAATGGTAAAATTCAGCAAGTGATTTTTTTTCACACGCTATACCAAGGAGGAGGGGGGTGGAAGGGGTCGAAACGACCCGCTATTTAAATCATACGTAAAAAATAATAAATAAATAAAGTCTAGAACTTAATCCCAACTTTGTTGCGGAAACATTGCTCTTTCATTATCTATTTTTAATTTTTTAAGAATTACGAATCTCTTCAGAGTATTTGGATGGACAAGTATTTTCCATTTTAAATGAGTTGAGGGTTGTTTCGACCCCGCTGGTAATTCTAGGGTTAGCATTTAAAAATATCAAAACACTCATCTCGTGAAATGTCAATATATTAACCATTAATCCCCCGCAAGTAATAAATATAAGACAACCCCCCTTCCTCACGGATGTTTTTTTTTTAGTGACATAGCGTACGTCTTAGGGCTTAAATGTTAAAAACTACCTTGAGAACACAATGGTGTGCTTCGTATCCTATAAGTTACTACAGAGTTAGTTATTAAGAGTGGAACAGAGTGATTGGTAGCATGCAGCGTATACTTGAGGTTGATCATATTGATGATGCAGAGGGTAATTGCTGACATAACTCTTTACGTACCACGAGTGTGGACGCTGTAGCGACGCAGCAGAAGTCCGCGATGGTGAAGTTGTCTCCGGCAATGTAGTCATGTCCCTCGAGGAACTTCTCAATCAAATCGTAAGCCTCAAACACCTTCTGACGTTTCTCCTCGGGGATCTCCTTGCAGTTTGCGAAAAAGATCGGTCTCTGCGGAAAAATAATTTTTATTTAATAATAATGTATTAATCATTCTTCATTTACATAAAATTATCTTTATAATGTTCATTTGCTTCTTTTAGTATACATTTTGAAACTTTTAAGGTAGAGATACCGTCGGTCAGCTATTTTTTCGTAGCTCCATTTGATTAACGAACCTTAGCAGATTCACAAAAATTCTTAATTTTTTTTTGAGAGACAGATATTAGTGTCTAAATGCCATAGAAAAAGTTTCAAGACAATTTAACGAGCCGATTTTTTTTAAATAATTTTTTAGTTTGTCTCTCCTTGGGAAAGCCCTATGCTGAAAATTAAATAAATTATATAATTAAAAAAAAATCGGATCGTTAAATTGTTTTGAAATTTTTTTCTATGGCTTTAGGCACTAAAATCTGCCTTTAAAAAAAATTCAGAATTTTTGTCAATTTGCTAAGGTTTACATGTTAATCAAATGGAGCTAAAAAAACAGCTGACCGACGTTATCTCTACCTTAATAGGTAAAAAGAAAAATAATTAAAAAATCATGTATGAACGTTATACGTTACACCTCCCCATGAAAATCTGCAGATTTTGGATTTCAATTTGTTCCACTGATAAAAAAAAAAAAAAAAATGAGAGGTCCGTCCTCACTGAGGTTATTGACGGTTCCCTCAGTCTCATCTCAGCATTCTCAGCGAATGCTGGGATACGTGACAGGCTGTGTCAGTTCATGACCACCCCATTCTTTCCCTCCTTTATCCCACTTCGAGCTCCAAGCTCACATATAAAAAGAGCTCAATTTAAAAAAAATATATATCCAAAACGCATTGAAATTCAGATTTTCAATGACATTTTCATTGAACCAAAGTAAGAGCTATAAGTAGCTCCGATATACGCTCTACTTTTAAAAGACCAAAATGTCAGTATATGTTGAGTAAATGAGTATGTTGCTGCTAACTATAAACATCGTCTCACCGCAATGTCTTGCATTCTCGGGAAGAGCACTCCGGTGTCAAAATGCAGTCTCTGGTCCACGATGGCCCTCTTTACCAAGTCCTTGGGGTAGAGCAAGTCGTCCTCACCGTACTTGGAAGCGAGGTATGAGTTGATCACGTGACTGTCCCACAATACGACACCATCGTCGTCGAAAGTTGGGATTGAGTGCTGGGGGTTGATCTGGAACATATAATGGATTGGGTAATGTAAAATTTACAGCAATATTACATTGTACGAGATATTTATAAGTAAAATCAGAATATCGTTTTTTTCTGATAAAATTTAAGCTAAAAGATTTTTCTTATGCCTTAATGTTTTGTAGTGACTTGTAAATTTTCATAGCCGGTCTCATAATTATAGGATTTATAAGGTATATAACCTTATAACCATGAAAAATGAATATATTTTTTTAACTAAACATGCATTATTATTTTACGCGGATCACATTCAAATTCAAATTATTATTTAATCATTTTGGTTGTACAGTGACAAACATGGATTACGTCAAAAAAAAAAAAAAAAAAAAGACTGACACAAAAAATAACAACAAACAGAAAAAAAAAATCATTGCATTTTGAGACTGACCTTGGTGAACTCGGGGGACATCTGCTCCTTGGCGAACAGGTCGATGACCTTACGGGTCGGCTTTAGACCGAGGGCCTCGATGCACAGACACACCGCGCGGCTTGGAGGACTCTCGTCGAAGCAGTACACGGTCATCGGCATCTATGGAGTAGCCGGAAGTGAGAAAAAGTTTGTGCTCTAATTCAGTTTTTAAATATTGCAGAGGGCAGTAGAATTACACATCTGGCTACTTCTCGAGGGAATATTTTAATGTATAAATTTCAGTATTATAAATTTTATAATAAGTTTTAAGTTTTTAAGTTTTATCCAATCTATACAGAGATGCAATATTGTCAATTATATTCAATTTTCGCGACACAAAAGTGAGCATGAAGGCATGCATTTTCTGATCTTTCTGTTCATGTCCGTGAGTTTTGAAAATTTGCAAGCAAGTCAGTATTGCAAACCTCGCTGCAAAATTTCAAAATTCAAATAAGAATAGAGAGACCAAAAATCTTCCATTTCCAGAAATATCAAATTAATTTTACTGCAATGTATATACCGTACAATGTCTATATCAGAGACTGTATATATATGTGATATTATATAGAATATATACTGTATGTATAGTGTATATACACAGATGACACGCGAGAGTGGTTATTTACTGCATGTTCAAAACTTTGCTCTGCGTGGTCAAACAAACGAAAAGTTGATAAGAGTGATAACGCAGATGGATGATCGAAAAACAGCGTTGTAACTTCACTGGAATGAAATAAATGCATTTTTAACTTGCGTCTGACTTAGAAATATCCAGTCTCCTGCATTATATTTGAATACGCGTGTATAATTAAAATAAACTATATATGCTAATTATAATATATATTTTTATTTTACAATTGATTTATTACATTAATATGTCGATCACTCTTATAAATTAAGAGAAAATTGAAACTGCATTAGAAAATATTAGTTGTTTTTAATTCATCAATATAACTATTATAATATAATGTGAAAATATTTATAATAATTAATATATATATATATATATTATATATTAATTAATACAGTATATATATATATATTAATGATTGCATGGCTATATAGTTTGATACGGCGCGATTCACAAGCGTTATGAAATGATTTAAAAAGTTTTTTTATATATATTTTTTAAGCCTCTTTTATTCTAGAGGTATAACTGCAGGTACGAAAAACGCTTAACAAATCGCTCCGCTGAATCGCTAACAAAATAAATA
The DNA here is from genome assembly GCA_949825025.1 of Siphlonurus alternatus. Taxonomy (NCBI): domain Eukaryota; kingdom Metazoa; phylum Arthropoda; class Insecta; order Ephemeroptera; family Siphlonuridae; genus Siphlonurus; species Siphlonurus alternatus. The sequence goes on from OX463782.1 coordinate 32,398,941, forward strand.
TTTAATGTTGAAGCAATTAACGAATTTCTGTATTTGAAATCAATCCGGGAGTAAAATATAATATCAGCTACTAGCTAGGAATGAGTCGGGGATTATCATCATTGTTGAATAGCAACAATACTCACAAAAGTGTAACCAAAATGGGCGTGTACCGCGTGTACGTGTCATAAACTTGTTGCTTTACACATTTAATTGATTTAATTAATTTATTCGAATCCCATTTCAGTCACATACATGTTAATGAACATGAGTATTTCATCACACGTCATCTACAGGTCTTACTCAAATCTTACCTTTGCAAGTGTAGTTATATCACACGTTGTTCACAAAAACGAACGTTGTGTGCCGGTGAGCGAGCGAGAGTGAAGAGCGGTTGTTTGGATGTTTGGAATACTTTGAAAATTCTCTCTGAATTTTGTGTACACAGCGCCTCCTTGATTCTAATTCTGCCTATCAACAGCAAATTAACATAGTAAAATGGACCTTATTGACGGTCGTGCGAGCTATCAGGCAGCGAGCGAGGGACCGTAGATGGGCCAATGAAAGTGAGGCTCCATCTATATGTTCAAGGTCGACAAGGTCGAAGCTAAATGTTTCAACATTTAAAATTCTAATAAATTTTATCTACTGGTCAGTTATTTTCTCTCATAGAAAGACTCATAGAGACGTTTTAATCATCTTAAGAAAAAGAACCCCCTTCTCCCAGCGAGTATCTTAATTATTGTTATTAATTAATTAATATTACAGTCACAATCTTTATTCCTTATAAATTTATGCATAATTTTCATAAACATAAATATGTTTCACTATTGTATATTATATTTTATATCTATCAATATATTATATAATATATTATTTATTTTTACAAGTATACACCTCTATTATATGAGCTTGAGGCATATATATGTTATTTATCATGTGGAATAAAGTAGAGAAAGGAAAAATCATTAATAATTATATTAATAAAAAAATAATAATAGAAATAGTATACATGCAATTAATTAAGCACCTACAATATTTCATTGTGTAAATAATATTAATTCTAATTAATGTGAAATGTGAATTATACAATTTGGCACGCAACAATTAATTTTTCCTTTCAAAAAATTTTCAACTTCATTTTTTAGTATGTAAATTAAATTTTCTTTCAAGGAAAGATTGTTTATGCAATAATTAGACAAACTGTATCATGTAATACTGGCTTAATACCGTCTAAAAATTACCTTTTTACTGAAAAAACTATATAGGAAAATATTAAATGAAATAAAAAACATATATATTTATGTTATTATGCGTATTAAATATATTATACGATTTATTGATTCCATTAATACACAAAAATATAAAAGATTATTATTTTTTTTCTAAGCAAGGTGCAAACTTTTTATATTCAGCACTTTCCCATGCAAGTTTAGAATCATCTTGTGATTGTTGTATTTCACCCCAAGAACCGTTCAACTCAGTTCTGCATCGACGGCACCCTTGAAGACTCCCAGTCCTTTGTCCTGAGCGTCGCTGTACCCTGGCAGGGTGTCCTTGCAGCGCTGCAGCCACGCCTTCACGCGGGGGTGGTTGTCTGCAGGGCAGCGGAGGGCCTCCTGGAAGAACGGAGACACCAATTAACTCTTTCATGGTCACCAACGTATTATAGTTTCGGGGATGGGGGGGGGTATCCTACAATGTTCTTTCTCTGACTTTGAATAGGGATATGGTTGTGGTAGTTTTACTATAGTGCATCAGAGCATTATTTAAGTATAACTTATTTCCATTAAATTTCGACAATGAAGGTTCACAAGCGTGATAGGGAATGATAAAATTATAGTAATTATAATAATTTTAAGGTAGAGATAATACGGATCAGCTGGCCCAATGCTAAAAAAATCCCATTCATAAAAATTATGAAAAAAAATTAAAATGTTCTCCTCTACATCCCCTATCAGTAGGTAAAATATCAGGGATACAAAAACGAGCTAGTTTTCGAGTTATTAATTTTTAAAGTTGACTAATTTAACATGGAGAACTTCCATGTTAAATTAGTCAACTTTAAAAATTAATAACTCGAAAACTAGCTCGTTTTTGTATACCTGATATTTTACCTACTGATAGGGGATGTAGAGGAGAACATTTTAATTTTTTTTCATAATTTTTATGAATGGGATTTTTTTAGCATTGGGCCAGCTGATCCGTGTTATCTCTACCTTAAGTAGAGCTCTTCATTTTCTCAGCTTGCTAGAAGTTAACTATTTTATAACGCTAACTACTATATAATATATAAAAAAGAACCATATTAAAACCTTGATCGATAACGATATTATATTAATATATGACATTCGTATATAAGTCGATCGTATTATAACAATTTTCAAAAATACACGAAACTGTCATTTCATTATATTTTGAATTTATAAGTTTCCCGAAATCTTTTCTGTCTATTTTATATTATTATTATTAATCCATATTTAAAAAAAAAAAAAAAAGCTGAAACAACACTAATTTTGAAAATAAAAAGCTAAATATTTAAAGAAAAAGGAAACTTCATCTATTAGATATCTTTAAGAAATATTATGAATGAAAAAACTACGTGTGCATTGTATTTTATTCAGCTTATTGACGATATAATAATTTCAACCTTATATAATATTGATAAGAGATAATAAGAGCTCACCACCAAGCTAGACACGGTAGAAACGCAGCAGAAGTCCGCGATGGTGAAGTTGTCTCCGGCGATGTAGTCGTTACCCTCGAGGAACTTCTCAAGGAAATCGTAAGCCTCAAACACCTTCTGACGTTTCTCCTCGGGGATCTCCTTGCATTTCAGGAACAGGAGTGGGAACTGCCAGGAAGGAAAATTGATTGTGTCGAGGATTAAAATAAAAACTTATCCACTTTCACACTTTCTTTTTTATCTCTCAGATTTTTTCCTCTCCCTCTCTTTTATACGATATCCAGTAAATATGATGATAATGGAACCCCTAACTTGATACAGCTATAGCATTCCAATTTTATTATATCTATATCTGAGCTTATCTATAGTATAGGGATTATGTTAAATTATATTGTCTTTAAAGAGTCTAAAATACCCATTGCTATTGATATAGCTATTATCATTGCTATTGATAATAGCAATGATGTAATTTTTCTGAAACTTGCATGCCTATAGTAAAAACAATTAAGTCATACTGCTTTAATATTCCGGCTGCTATAATATCCAATAGCAATTTTTACTCTAGTTACTGAACCATGCAGGTATCAGTATTAGAAAATTGCAAGTTAGTGTAATTCATTAAAATAATATATGAACATACACTAATTATTGTTAAATTGCAGCCATCTAAACTTACTGTGATGTCCCGAAGCCTGGGGAAGAGAACTCCGGTGTCAAAATGCAGTCTCTGGTCCACGATGGCTCTCTTCTGCAAGTCCTTGGGGTAGAGCGAGTCATCCTCACCGTACTTGGACGCCAGGTACGCGTTGATGGCGTGGCTGAAAGGTGGAGGATATTTATAGAACTCGGATTGACGATTTGAGGGGACGACTTACCTGTCCCAAATGATGAAACCGTCATCATCCAGACAAGGTACTGTGTGCTGGGGGTTCACCTGTCACAAGAACGTGTTAGTTAGCAAATTAACATCGACACGTGGAAGTATTATAATAAAATCAACCCTTTCGTCTTTTTCGTAACATATATTCTCGAAAACAGACACTAAAAATAAAGACACGGAACTTCCAGCGTTCATGTACAGTTGTCGCCTCGGAAAATTTCCCTTTGCAGTCTTGTTAATCACCATGGTCCATATATAAGAATATAACATAGGGCATGCATGGTGATTAACAAGGCTGGAAGAGGGAAATTTTCCAAGGTGACGACTGTACATTCGCAACATTTTTGATATGGATATATTCTTGAGTGCGCCAGGATGCTGTTCTATATACTCTGCAATGTATATAGTTGATGCATGGTTATATATAATATAGTTTTATTGTATAACATGTATTTTAAATTATAATAACAATAATAATCTGTACACCCACTCTTCCATGCCTTATATAATAATATTAAATATAATTTATAGTATCAGAAGTATCAGAACATTTAAAAATATTTCTTATATATAATATAATACTTAAAAAAAAAATCGTACTCATAAAATGTGGAAATAAAAAACTGCAAACGGATACGTAACATGCATGACTGCTTGGTGCATCAACACCCTTGACTGACCTTGATAAACTCAGGGCTCAGGTGCTCCTTGGCGAACAAGTTGATGGTCTTCTTCTCAGGTTTCAGACCGAGGGCCTCCAGACAAAGGTACACCCCACGGTTGGGGGGACTTGGGTCCATGCAGTACAAAGTCATCGGCATCTGTATATAGCATGTTGTGTTTTAAAATAAAATTTATTGAACAGTTGAACAGAGCGGGAAAGTTAATGATTATTCAAATTGAAGTGGCCATGTACGTGCTTTTCCGGGGTCACTTTTAAGTAAAAAAAAAAAAAAAAAAAAACTAGAAAAGGGTGTGGTCGCTAAAACACATCCATTATATTTTTAAATTACTGTTTGTACTCGGGAAAATTACTTGAAAATAATTATCAGAAAAACAATACATTATATGTAATTATATATAATATAATATTATATATGATCAATTTATTGCGGATTGTTAATTTTTACTTATATTTTGGGAGAGCGAGCATTTGGACTTCATATCGTATTTTTTATTGAAAGCTCAGCAATATCAGGCGTGGATCCAGGGTGGCTGCAGCCCCTTATAGAGGCAGTCCCCCCTTATAGAGGTAGTTCCCCCCCCCTTCCCCCGATTTTTTTTCCGTCTTACATATATTAAAAGCTTGACATACGTGTATATACCTATATATTAATATACTGTATTATATATATATATATATTCTTTAAATCTGCACATCAATTTAATCGATCCGTACGTTTTAAATTATAATATTTTAAATATTTTAAATATTTAAATTAATATTTTATGCCACAAACTTAATTACAGTTTTATAATTGAACACAGCACACGCATGCATTTTTATTTCAATATATTACTATCTTTTATAGTGAATAGCAACTTCCCTATAACTTCCTCTAAAAACAATTTTTGGAAAAGAGTTTTTATTTATTTTTTATTTATTCAGTTTTTATATTTGAATCACAAGAAACTTAAACGAATATTAACTAATTTTTCATTGATCTCTCTGGCATTGCAGCTTAAATAAGCCATTACATAATATATATATTTAATATTATTCACTGATTTTTTTTATCAATTATTAAACTATATAATATTATATTATATATATATAAATAATATAATATACAATATAATAGATGTATATATGCATTAATTATATTAAAACAAAACTTCTTCTTGAATTATTCAAACATTTAATTTTTTATGTATAGCTATATAATAATAAAAAAAAATGTTAAATTGTTATTGGGCGTATCCTGCTTGCACATCCCACGAAATTTCATCATCGTTAATTACTTCATTCTAAATATAAACAGTACATACATCACATGGCATTATTAACAAATTGATTACAAAAATTTAACAATAATACACGCACCTTGCTAGGTTATTCGAGCAGCTAGTCAGATTGTTAATACGAAGATGCCGGCGAACGGATGATTTCTGGGAGTTGTGAGGCGAGTTTTTTGTCTGGAGGGCCTCTCTGGAGTCTTTCTGTTATGTCACGTACCAGCGAGCCGAGCCAATAGAATCGTCGCACGGTTATATTATAACCACACAAGGTCATAGCAAAAAAAAAAAAAACATCATCGCGCTACCTTAATTGAGATAATAATTTGATAGTACTAGCTACTATAGTCATATAAGGATATGTTTTATTTTTAAACTAAACATGACCAAATATTAAATATTATACACGCGGTGTGTTACTTAATTGATTTAAAACAGAGAATGTACAGTCAATATCAAGTAAATTGAAGTAAAATAAAACAGCAATGTCAATCTTTAATTTGTCACGTACGGTACAAAGTTTAAACTCCCTACTCTTATATATAAATTTATAATTGAAATTTTTGGCTACGCTCCCTCTATATATCGATCCCGATCGATCCTTTTATTCGGAACCAAATTATAATAAAGCATATTATATCCAGTGGGTATGGCCGCGCGCGATTTTTTAATAATTTTTCAACTATAATTCCTGGAATATATATGTTGGCACCAAAGCCCCAAAAAAATGGGCACATCTATTATAGGTGTGCCCCTATAGCGATTTGAGCAAAGCTCAAAATTAACAAATGTTTCGGGCGCTTTGCTCTTTTACATTTGATTATTTCTAGAAGTGCTCAAATCAAAAAAAGCAAACCCCGACGAGAAGTTTTATTTCGAGCTTTGCTCGTTTAAAATTTTTGATCATTTCTAGAAGTGCTCAAATCGGAAAAAGCAAACCCCGACGAGAAATTTTATTTCGGGGTTTGCTTATTTAAATTTGATCATTTCTAGAAGTGCTCAACTCGAAAAATGTAAACCCCGACGAGAAGTTTTATTTCGGGCTTCGCTCACTCTTCTGATCATTTCTAGAAGTACTCAAAGCAAAATTAATGAAAAAGAATAATTGGAAATTGTGCCATATTATGGTAATAATTTGTAATAAATAATAAAACAATAAAATATTGTGAATTCAATAATATTTTAATTATATCACTTTTTTAATTAATTGACAAAAATACAAATTTAACATTTTAGAATAGCGTGTAAATTATTTTTTATTAAAACATTTCTTTCTGAATTATTCAAGTCATACTGAGAAATACGATTTTGTCACACTTTTTATATTAATATTGTATGTTAGTTAATTTAAATAATTTTTTTACAGATGTATTATAAAATCATTTTAACTTCATTTATAGAACTTGCTAAGAAGCAAAGAACTCCTCAAGATAGTATACCAAACCTACCAATTAAAAAAAAAAAAAAATACATATCATGGCATTTTAAATTTCATCTAATTTTTTTCTTTGCACAACATGTTTTAGATTTACAACCTTTCTTGCAGTTGCAAAATACAAAACCTTGCTTTGAATTTTGAATTTGCTAATGCCTGCTGCTGATCTGAGAGACTTTTTTTTTGTCATGTGTGTGGTACGTGGTACGTCGTCTGAACTTAGAAATTGTTCATCTGCAACCTGGAAATTATTGCTAGAGTATAATTGTAATTAATTAATTAATTTAATTTTAATTAATTAATTAAAATTAATTATTTTTTAATTATAAAAAAATGACAATAATAATAATAAAAAAAAAGTGTCTCTCAGTGTGAAAAAATCATATTTTTTCAATATAACTTAATTAATTGAATAATACAGAAAGAAATGTTTTAATAAAAAAAAAATGTATTGCAGTATAATATATACACGCGCGCTATTAATGTTAATTTTGTATTTTTATCAATTAATTAAAAAAGTTATATAATTAAAATATTATTAAATTTACATTATTTTATTGTTTTATTATTTATTGCTATAATACGGCACAATTTGTAATTATTATTTTTCATTTTACTTTGAGCACTTCTAGAAATGATCAAATTTAAATGAGCAAAGCCCGAAATAAAATTTCTCGTCGGGGTTTGCTTTTTTCGATTTTAGCACTTCTAGAAATGACCAAATTTAAATGAGCAAAGCCCGAAATATTTGTTAATTTCGGGCTTTGCTCAAATCGCTAGGGGCACATCTAGGTGTGCGCATTTTTTTCGGGCTTTGCCCGAATTCGGGCTTTGGTGCCAACATTTATAAGGAAATTCTGAGAAAAATCAAGTGTTAGCATTTTTATCTTCTATTTATTTGTTAATTATAAACGTGTCCATGAAGAGGGGGGGGGGACGGGGGCTTTGTTTAAAATGGACACCAGTATCACAGACATCTCTATATACTTTTTTTCAATGGACCAAGGTGATGTCCACAGCCTGAGGAACTACACACAAATAAGTGCATCACTGGATCACTGCACTGATATGCTGCGCCACTGCATGAGTGGAAAGCGAGATGAATTTAGTCGGTTATGAGTTACCCCAGGGAAGGAGATTTCAATATTTCATAATTATAATTTAATTCGCTTAAAATGAATATACAATTTTCTATTGTTCAAGAGAAAATGCAAGACTTGAAATTCAATTCAAATTTATAATATTGTGATACATTTTTGTTTGTGCTTGCATGCATAGTGATTTATTTATTCATTTTTTATTCCATCCAAATTACAAAAGAAAAATATTACAAGTAAAAAAGATACGGATTTAAAGGACATGTTATATAGTTTTATTTACTTTAATTGATGATTTATTAAATTTGTAAACTTGATAATTTCATGTTCTGCAACCATATTATAATTAATAAATGTGTGTGATATTTTTCACCGGGGTCTTTTATAAAAAAAAAAAAATATGAAAGGATCGAAACTTTGAAATGAATAAATGATTGAGAAAACAATATCATTAATTGTTTACAATTTATTGGTTAAACTATAACATAAATTAAATTTTCCTCTGAAGATTATTAATTACTGCAGATATGATTGCCACAAGTGCTTGATGCCGATAATACATATATGCGCTGCAGCTGAGTCTACGTCAAAAGAACGAAAAATAAAAGAACGAAAACAATTTATACGAAAGGCATTACACCGAAAACAAAAAGGACGAAAGTAATTTAACACGAAAACATTTTATACGAAAATATAATTAACCGAAATGGAAAATGTGCGAATGCATTTATAACGAAACTTAAGGGTAAGGTAACGCCACCAATGTTAAAAAAAATCCCTCACACAAAAATTCTGAAAAAAATTTAAAATGTTCTCCTCTATACACCCCCTATCAGTAGCTAAAATATCAGGTATACAAATTCGATCTAGTTTTTGAGTTATGAATTTTTAAAGTTGACTACTTTAACATGGAGAAATGGAAATCCCATGCTAAATTAGTCAAATTTAAAAATTCATAACTCAAAAACTAGATCGAATTTGTAAACCTGATATTTTAGCTACTGATAGGGGGTGTAGAGGAGAAAATTTTATTTTTTTTTCATAATTTTTATGTGGGGGATTTTTTTTAACATTGGTGGCGTTACCTTACCCTTAAAAAGCACGTACGAAAGCATTTACATCGAAAACATTTTAGCCGAATTCAATAATCACGAAAATCATTTGGCCGATAGTTATTTTAACGAATTGAAAAACAACGACAGTAAATTAAAACGAAAACATTTAAAACGAAATAAAAAAATCACGAAAACAATTTGGCCGAAATTTATTTGAACGAAAACATTTAAAACGAATGGAAAAATCACGAATACAATTTGAACGAACACGCTATTTGACCGAAATAAAAAACACCGACGAAGAAAAATATTAATAAAAATTATACCAATATTAATTAAACAAAAAATAAATTGTAAATTGAAACGAATGCAATAAAGAAGTATTATATATATATATATATATATATATATATATATATATATATATATATATATATATATATATATATAAATTTGGACAGGTTATCTTTGAGCTAGAAATTTGAAATTTGGCATACGTAAAGCCAATTAAGCAGCAGGGTTCTAAGTTCTTTTGACATGTGTTAAACAATTTTTGAAATTATTATTTCCCACCGTTTTAGGGGTGGATTCACGATTTGCATTTCTTCCTTATGGGATTTCCATGTTAAATTAAGTTGATAGAAAAATTTTAGCCGATTTGCACCAAAATTAGTTTTTAAGGTTTTCAGAGCACGCAGTATTTAATGGTACGTGTTTCACCCCTAAAAATTAAATCGTTAACTTGCTCCGATTCAAAAAATTCAAATATCGTTTCTGCATGGGGTAAAAAAATAAGCTCGTTTCAGTGGCATAATCAAAATTTTGATAGCATCATTTTTTCATGTAGTAAGGGTCATTATCTCATTAGGAGTTGTTTTCATCACTTTTTAAATTACACCATTAAATTCAACGTGCTCTGAAAACCTTAAAAACTAATTTTGGTGCATACATATCAGCCAAAATTTTTCTATCAACCTAATTTAACATGGATATATCCCATAAGGAATCCACCCCTAAAACGGTAGGAAATATTAATTTTAAAAATTGTTTAACACATGTCATGTCAAAAGAACTTAGAACCCTGCTGCTTAATTGGCTTTACGTATGCCAAATTTCAAATTTCTAGCTCAAAGTTAACCTGCCCAAATTTTAGCATGGGTTCGGAACACCATTTCTGGATCAGTCTGTATTGTTCTTTGTTGCATTCGTTTCAATTTACATATTTTTTTTTGTTTAATTAATATTGGGTATAATTTTTATTAATATTTTTCTTCGTCAGTGTTTTTTATTTCGGTCAAATAGCGTTCGTTCAAATTGTATTCGTGATTTTTCCATTCGTTTTAAATGTTTTCGTTCAAATAACTTTCGATCAAATTGTTTTCGTTATTTTTTAATTCGTCTTAAATGTTTTCGTTCAAATAACTTTTCAGTCAAATTGTTTTCGTAATTTTTGAATTCGTATTAAAATAATTTCGTTCTAATTTACTTTCGTCCTTTTTTATTTCGGTCAAATTACTTTCGTACAAATTGTTTTCGTGATTTTTGTTCTCGTTATTATTTTGTTTCGTGTTAATTTAATTTCGTGATAAATGATTTCGTTTATATTTGTTTTCAATGTAATTGTTTTCGGGATAAAGTCATTCGTTGAAAATGCTTTCGTGATTTTTGTTTTCGTGGTTTTGACGTGATCGATACCCTGCAGCTGTGGTTCGCTGGTTGTCGGTGTCGGTACCAAAAGATGTCTTAAAAATTTTAGCGCGGAAAAGAACAACACCAACCGTATAAAAATAACAAATAAAATAAAAATATATTTTAAATGAAATAAATGTAATAAATCATACAAAAGACTTAAAATAATGCAATTTACATTTTTTTTTCTTTTTTAGAACAATTTTTCACAAAAATAGCCGGAGAACATAAACTAAAATGGAATTTCTTATGTTGGTATTATTTGCTGTCAACTCAAAATAAACATGGTAAACATGTCCAAATTTGACATTTAAGCAATTCTTGTAATTTGACCTAAATTTTACCCTTTAAATACCATACAATATACTAATTATAGGTGAAAGAAAGAAGTGTATAGGTGAGAAAAGCATTTCATATGGCACATACTTCATTCCGACGATAAATCAAAGACTGCTCTACTGCCGAAGTTCGGGCCCAAAACGACTGCTCTGCTGATTTTGACGAAAAACAAGGGGGCGTCAGCATTGTCAGCTCACCATGAGTCGCAGGGTAGGAATCTAATTTTAGTACTATGAACTATATTGGCTTATTCTTTCTTTCAGTAGTCAAAACATTACAGAATGTACTGTAATACTCTGTATGCATAGGACGTTGCTAGGGACAAGGGAGCCTTGTCCCGAATCGGGACAAGGCAGTGTTCAGCGCATGCGCACTACGCTACTCTAACTGGCGGCATATTATGCAGTTTTATGCTGCCTTGTCCCGAAGAAAAAGACTCGGGACACGGCACTTTCATATACAAGCGCCATATATCATATATGTAATGTTAATTATATGCTACAGCAGCGCAACATGTTAACTGCCGGCGCATGGAACAATCGACCGAATTAAGTTAAGATCATATATACTGGAATTAAAATATAAAACTTCAATAAACACTTCAAAGTATATAATCAATAATGATATTATAAAAATTATTATTTTATTATAATGACGAGTTATATATATATTAATTTTATATACATAAAATATATATAACAAATTAATTTAATATATTTAATGATGAATTCATCGTGGAATTTTCGACCGCATATATATTTATATTATATTATATATATATATATATATATATATATATATATATATATATATATATATATATATATATATATATATATATATTATATTATATTATATTATATTATATTATATTATATTATATTATATTATATTATATTATATTATATTATATTATATTATATTATATTATATTATATTATATATATATATATATTTATATATATATATATATATATATATATATATTAAATAATTGAAGATTTTTTATAATATATAATTAATTATATATATAACATAATATAATATATATACCAATTAATTATTTTTATTTTATTTATTCACATTAAATATTGTCGCGTCTACACGACGTGGTATAGAGCGTATAGTATATATTATATATACGTCCTGAGTTAAGCGCTGTGGACCCGCATGAACTCGTTGCAATGTTGGCCAGCCCAACTCAGGACGTATAATATATTATATATATACGCTCGAATCTACCCTAGACGCGATCCATAATATTAAATTAATTCATATTGTTGACATATATCATATAGTAACTGCATGCATGCCTTCATGCAGTATAATATCTTGTCTCGATTGCAGACAGCATCAGCCTTAAATTATAAAGCTATTTCAACGTTAAATCGTATATATATATATATATATATATATATATATATATAGTTATATTAGGACTTCCCGTGTCCCGAGTCATATGGATTCGAGACACGGCAGTTTTTTTAATGGTAAATTTACACATTTATAATAAGTTTATTTTGACTGCCTTGTCTCGATTGCAGACACGGCAGTCTAAAATAAAGCTTTTTTAACGTTAAATCGTATATGTTATAGGACTCCCGTGTCCCGAGTGGAGACACGGCAGTTTAATTTTTTATATGGTAAATTTACATTTAATAAGTTCTATTTTGACTCCCTTGTCTTGATTGCAGACACGGCAGTCTAAAATAAAGCTTTTTTAACGTTAAATCGTATATGTTATAGGACTCCCGTGTCCCGAGTGGAGACACGGCAGTTTTTTTATATGGTAAATTTATATTTAATAAGTTCTATTTTGACTGCCTTGTCTCGATTGCAGACACGGCAGTCTAAAATAAAGCTTTTTTAACGTTAAATCGTGTATGTTATAGGACTCCCGTGTCCCGAGTGCAGACACGGCAGTTTTTTTTATATGGTAAATTTATATTTAATAAGTTCTATTTTGACTGCCTTGTCTCGATTGCAGACACGGCAGTCTAAAATAAAGCTTTTTTAACGTTAAATCGTGTATGTTATAGGACTCCCGTGTCCCGAGTGGAGACACGGCAGTTTTTTTATATGGTAATTTTACATTTAATAAGTTCTATTTTGACTGCCTTGTCTCGATTGCAGACACGGCAGTCTAAAATAAAGCTTTTTTAACGTTAAATCGTATATGTTATAGGACTCCCGTGTCCCGAGTGGAGACACGGCAGTTTTTTATATGGTGATTTTAGATTTAATAAATTCTATTTTGACTCCCTTGTCTTGATTGCAGACACGGCAGTCTAAAATAAAGCTTTTTTTAACGTTAAATCGTATATGTTATAGGACTCCCGTGTCCCGAGTGGAGACACGGCAGTTTTATTATATGCTGATTTTAGATTTAATAAATTCTATTTTGACTCCCTTGTCTCGATTGCAGACACGGCAGTCTAAAATAAAGCTTTTTTAACGTTAAATCGTATATGTTATAGGACTCCCGTGTCCCGAGTGGAGACACGGCAGTTTTTTTATATGGTAATTTACATTTAATAAATTCTATTTTGACTCCCGCCTTGTCTTGATTGCAGACACGGCAGTCTAAAATAAAGCTTTTTTTAACGTTAAATCGTATATGTTATAGGACTCCCGTGTCCCGAGTGGAGACACGGCAGTTTTTTTATATAGTGATTTTCAATTTAATAAATTCTATTTTGACTCCCTTGTCTCGATTGCAGACACGGCAGTCTAAAATAAAGCTTTTTTAACGTTAAATCGTATATGTTATAGGACTCCCGTGTCCCGAGTGGAGACACGGCAGTTTTTTTATATGGTAAATTTAAATTTAATAAGTTCTATTTTGACTGCCTTGTCTCGATTGCAGACACGGCAGTCTAAAATAAAGCTTTTTTAACGTTAAATCGTATATGTTATAGGACTCCCGTGTCCCGAGTGGAGACACGGCAGTTTTTTTATATGGTAATTTACATTTAATAAATTCTATTTTGACTCCCGCCTTGTCTTGATTGCAGACACGGCTGTCTAAAATAAAGCTTTTTTTAACGTTAAATCGTATATGTTATAGGACTCCCGTGTCCCGAGTGGAGACACGGCAGTTTTTTTATATGGTAATTTTACATTTAATAAGTTCTATTTTGACTGCCTTGTCTCGATTGCAGACACGGCAGTCTAAAATAAAGCTTTTTTAACGTTAAATCGTATATGTTATAGGACTCCCGTGTCCCGAGTGGAGACACGGCAGTTTTTTATATGGTGATTTTAGATTTAATAAATTCTATTTTGACTCCCTTGTCTTGATTGCAGACACGGCAGTCTAAAATAAAGCTTTTTTTAACGTTAAATCGTATATGTTATAGGACTCCCGTGTCCCGAGTGGAGACACGGCAGTTTTATTATATGCTGATTTTAGATTTAATAAATTCTATTTTGACTCCCTTGTCTCGATTGCAGACACGGCAGTCTAAAATAAAGCTTTTTTAACGTTAAATCGTATATGTTATAGGACTCCCGTGTCCCGAGTTGAGACACGGCAGTTTTTTTATATGGTAATTTACATTTAATAAATTCTATTTTGACTCCCGCCTTGTCTTGATTGCAGACACGGCAGTCTAAAATAAAGCTTTTTTTAACGTTAAATCGTATATGTTATAGGACTCCCGTGTCCCGAGTGGAGACACGGCAGTTTTTTTATATAGTGATTTTCAATTTAATAAATTCTATTTTGACTCCCTTGTCTCGATTGCAGACATGGCAGTCTAAAATAAAGCTTTTTTAACGTTAAATCGTATATGTTATAGGACTCCCGTGTCCCGAGTGGAGACACGGCAGTTTTTTTATACGGTAAATTTAAATTTAATAAGTTCTATTTTGACTGCCTTGTCTCGATTGCAGACACGGCAGTCTAAAATAAAGCTTTTTTAACGTTAAATCGTATATGTTATAGGACTCCCGTGTCCCGAGTGGAGACACGGCAGTTTTTTTATATGGTATTTTACATTTAATAAATTCTATTTTGACTCCCGCCTTGTCTTGATTGCAGACACGGCTGTCTAAAATAAAGCTTTTTTTAACGTTAAATCGTATATGTTATAGGACTCCCGTGTCCCGAGTGGAGACACGGCAGTTTTTTTATATAGTGATTTTCAATTTAATAAATTCTATTTTGACTCCCTTGTCTCGATTGCAGACACGGCAGTCTAAAATAAAGCTTTTTTAACGTTAAATCGTATATGTCATAGGACTCCCGTGTCCCGAGTGGAGACACGGCAGTTTTTTTATATGGTAAATTTAAATTTAATAAGTTCTATTTTGACTGCCTTGTCTCGATTGCAGACACGGCAGTCTAAAATAAAGCTTTTTTAACGTTAAATCGTGTATGTTATAGGACTCCCGTGTCCCGAGTGGAGACACGGCAGTTTTTTTATATGGTGATTTTACATTTAATAAGTTCTATTTTGACTGCCTTGTCTCGATTGCAGACACGGCAGTCTAAAATAAAGCTTTTTTAACGTTAAATCGTATATGTTATAGGACTCCCGTGTCCCGAGTGGAGACACGGCAGTTTTTTTATATGGTGATTTTACATTTAATAAGTTCTATTTTGACTGCCTTGTCTCGATTGCAGACACGGCAGTCTAAAATAAAGCTTTTTTAACGTTAAATCGTATATGTTATAGGACTCCCGTGTCCCGAGTGGAGACACGGCAGTTTTTTTATATGGTGATTTTACATTTAGTAAGTTCTATTTTGACTGCCTTGTCTCGATTGCAGACACGGCAGTCTAAAATAAAGCTTTTTTAACGTTAAATCGTATATGTTATAGGACTCCCGTGTCCCGAGTGGAGACACGGCAGTTTTTTTATATGCTGATTTTAGATTTAATAAATTCTATTTTGACTCCCTTGTCTCGATTGCAGACACGGCAGTCTAAAATAAAGCTGTTTTAACGTTAAATCGTATATGTTATAGGACTCCCGTGTCCCGAGTGGAGACACGGCAGTTTTTTTATATGGTAATTTACATTTAATAAATTCTATTTTGACTCCCGCCTTGTCTTGATTGCAGACACGGCTGTCTAAAATAAAGCTTTTTTTAACGTTAAATCGTATATGTTATAGGACTCCCGTGTCCCGAGTGGAGACACGGCAGTTTTTTTATATGCTGATTTTAGATTTAATAAATTCTATTTTGACTCCCTTGTCTCGATTGCAGACACGGCAGTCTAAAATAAAGCTGTTTTAACGTTAAATCGTATATGTTATAGGACTACCGTGTCCCGAGTGGAGACACGGCAGTTTTTTTATATGGTAATTTACATTTAATAAATTCTATTTTGACTCCCGCCTTGTCTTGATTGCAGACACGGCTGTCTAAAATAAAGCTTTTTTTAACGTTAAATCGTATATGTTATAGGACTCCCGTGTCCCGAGTGGAGACACGGCAGTTTTTTTATATGCTGATTTTAGATTTAATAAATTCTATTTTGACTGCCTTGTCTCGATTGCAGACACGGCAGTCTAAAATAAAGCTTTTTTAACGTTAAATCGTGTATGTTATAGGACTCCCGTGTCCCGAGTGGAGACACGGCAGTTTTTTTATATGGTAATTTACATTTAATAAATTCTATTTTGACTCCCGCCTTGTCTTGATTGCAGACACGGCTGTCTAAAATAAAGCTTTTTTTAACGTTAAATCGTATATGTTATAGGACTCCCGTGTCCCGAGTGGAGACACGGCAGTTTTTTTATATGCTGATTTTAGATTTAATAAATTCTATTTTGACTGCCTTGTCTCGATTGCAGACACGGCAGTCTAAAATAAAGCTTTTTTAACGTTAAATCGTGTATGTTATAGGACTCCCGTGTCCCGAGTGGAGACACGGCAGTTTTTTTATATGCTGATTTTAGATTTAATAAATTCTATTTTGACTCCCTTGTCTCGATTGCAGACACGGCAGTCTAAAATAAAGCTGTTTTAACGTTAAATCGTATATGTTATAGGACTCCCGTGTCCCGAGTGGAGACACGGCAGTTTTTTTATATGGTAATTTACATTTAATAAATTCTATTTTGACTCCCGCCTTGTCTTGATTGCAGACACGGCTGTCTAAAATAAAGCTTTTTTTAACGTTAAATCGTATATGTTATAGGACTCCCGTGTCCCGAGTGGAGACACGGCAGTTTTTTTATATGCTGATTTTAGATTTAATAAATTCTATTTTGACTCCCTTGTCTCGATTGCAGACACGGCAGTCTAAAATAAAGCTGTTTTAACGTTAAATCGTATATGTTATAGGACTACCGTGTCCCGAGTGGAGACACGGCAGTTTTTTTATATGGTAATTTACATTTAATAAATTCTATTTTGACTCCCGCCTTGTCTTGATTGCAGACACGGCTGTCTAAAATAAAGCTTTTTTTAACGTTAAATCGTATATGTTATAGGACTCCCGTGTCCCGAGTGGAGACACGGCAGTTTTTTTATATGCTGATTTTAGATTTAATAAATTCTATTTTGACTGCCTTGTCTCGATTGCAGACACGGCAGTCTAAAATAAAGCTTTTTTAACGTTAAATCGTGTATGTTATAGGACTCCCGTGTCCCGAGTGGAGACACGGCAGTTTTTTTATATGGTGATTTTACATTTAGTAAGTTCTATTTTGACTGCCTTGTCTCGATTGCAGACACGGCAGTCTAAAATAAAGCTTTTTTAACGTTAAATCGTATATGTTATAGGACTCCCGTGTCCCGAGTGGAGACACGGCAGTTTTTTATATGGTGATTTTAGATTTAATAAATTCTATTTTGACTCCCTTGTCTCGATTGCAGACACGGCAGTCTAAAATAAAGCTTTTTTAACGTTAAATCGTATATGTTATATAGGACTCCCGTGTCCCGAGTGGAGACACGGCAGTTTTTTTATATGGTAATTTTACATTTAATAAATTCCATTTTTACTGCCTTACTTTTTTAACGTTAAATCGTATATATATTATGTTATATATAGGACTCGACCGTGTCCCGGCCGAGAGTGGAGATCGACACGACAATTTTTTTAAATGCCAAGGCAATATATACATATTAATTAATTCATTTTTCGTCTCGATCATGGAGGAAATCCATGGTCTCGATTAATTACAGACATGGCCGCGCGGCAGAATAAAATAAACCTTTTTTAACGTTTTAAGACACACACACACACACACACACACACACATATATATATATATATATATATATATACACACATACACACATACATATATGTTTTAGGACTTCTGTGTCAGTTTTAATTTATTTTTGTATTGATATCTATTCAATATATTTTATATAACATGTTGACAGCATAATTAATGCATGCATACCTTCAAAAACAGACACGATCGACTGTCTAATAAAATAAAGACTTCATATTAAAATAAATATAAATAAATATTTGCGGGTTCATTATACCTGCAGCGAGAACATGGTATCATAAGACTGCATGACTTGCATGAGCCATATATATATACGGGTATTTGATGGGGCATGTAAAATTAATAATTTAATAATATTTTAAAATTGGATTTATTTTACGTAAAATCAATGACATATATAAATATTATATATAACAGATGTATTAATTAATTTCATGTCATATATGCATGATATTTTATAATATACAGAGATCATGACAAGATTCTAGTTGTAACATTCGATCAACATTAATTTAATTTGTAACACAGTCAATGAAAGTTTTCTTTTTCTATTATATATATTATACTCACAAAAACTGTATTATGTATGATATATGCTGCACGATGTGAACGTCATGTGTCGTTAATTTTATAAAATATAAAGTTAATTAATTAAAAGATGTTTATATCTTTGTATAAGAAAAATTATATTTAAGGTAGGGATAACGCCAGTCACCTGTTCGACATAGGTCCCTTTGATTAACATATGTAATTAAACCTTAGCAATTAAATTCACAAAAATTCTGAATTTTTTTTTAGAAGCGGATATTAGTGCCCAAAAGCCATAGAAAAAGTTTCAAAACAAGTTAACGAGCCGATTTTTTATATTAATTTTTTAGTTTGTCTCTCCATGGGAAAGCCCTATGCTGAAAATTAAAAAAATTAATTAAAAAAAAATCGGCTCGTTAAATTGTTTTCAATTGTTTTCTATGACTTTTAGGCACTATAAATATCTGCCTCTAAAAAAATTTCAGAATTTTTGTGAATTTACATGTTAATCAAAAGAACCTACGTCAAACAGCTGATCGGCGTTATCTCTACCTTAAACATTTTAAACTAAAATTGAATTTGTTTTTATTTATTTTTTTGTATCATGTATACTTTCAACCGAAATATTATTTCTCTCAAAACACTTTTCCAAAGGAAATTACATTTTGAAAATTTGCTACACAATTTTGCACTAAAATATTATAAATATATAATATTTATACGGGAGTTCTGTTAATATATATATAACTGTATTATAATGTTAACATATATATATGGCATATGGCATATATACGATATATATAATATAAATATATTTAACGTTAAAAAACTTTATTTTAGACTGCCGGGTCTGCAATCGAGACAAGGCGGTCAAAATAGAACTTGTTAAATTTAAATTTACCATATAAAAAAACTGCCGTGTCTCCACTCGGGACACGGGAGTCCTATAAAATATACGATTTAACGTTAAAAAAGCTTTATTTTAGAATGCCGTGTCTGCAATCGAGACAAGGCAGTCAAAATAGAACTTATTAAATTTAAATTTACCATATAAAAAAACTGCCGTGTCTCCACTGATCGGGACACGGGAGTCCTATAACATATACGATTTAACGTTAAAAAAGCTTTATTTTAGACTGCCGTGTCTGCAATCGAGACAAGGGAGTCAAAATAGAACTAATTAAATATAAATTTATCATATAAAAAATACTGCAGTGTCTCCACTCGGGACACGGGAGTCCTGCTATAACATATACGATTTAACGTTAAAAAAGCTTTATTTTAGACTGCCGTGTCTGCAATCGAGACAAGGCATCAGTCAAAATAGAACTTATTAAATATAAATTTACCATATAAAAAAAACTGCCGTGTCTCCACTCGGGACACGGGAGTCCTATAACATATACGATTTAACGTTAAAAAAGCTTTTTTTTAGACTGCCGTGTCTGCAATCGAGACAAGGCAGTCAAAATAGAACTTGTTAAATGTGAAATCACCATATAAAAAAACTGCCGTGTCTCCACTCGGGACACGGGAGTCCTATAACATATATACGATTTATATAACGTTAAAAAGGTTTATTTTAGACTGCCGTGTCTGCAATCGAGACAAGGGAGTCAAAATAGAAAACTCATTAAATTTAAATTTTTATCATATAAAAAAACTGCCGTGTCTCCACTCGGGACACGGGAGTCCTATAACATACACGATTTAACGTTAAAAAAGCTTTATTTTAGACTGCCGTGTCTGCAATCGAGACAAGGCAGTCAAAATAGAACTTATTAAATTTAAATTTACCATATAAAAAAACTGCCGTGTCTCCACTCGGGACACGGGAGTCCTATAACATATACGATTTAACGTTAAAAAAGCTTTATTTTAGACTGCCGTGTCTGCAATCGAGACAAGGGAGTCAAAATAGAACTCATTAAATTTAAATTTATATCATATAAAAAAACTGCCGTGTCTCCACTCGGGACACGGGAGTCCTATAACATACACGATTTAACGTTAAAAAAGCTTTATTTTAGACTGCCGTGTCTGCAATCGAGACAAGGCAGTAAAAATAGAACTTATTAAATTTAAATTTACCATATAGAAAAACTGCCGTGTCTCTACTCGGGACACGGGAGTACGTCCTATAACATATATACGATTTAACGTTGAAATAGCTTTATTTTAGACTGCCGTGTCTGCAATCGAGACAAGGCAGTCAAAATAGAATTTATTAAATTGAAAATCACTATATATAAAAAAACTGCCGTGTCTCCACTCGGGACACGGGAGTCCTATAACATATACGTTTTAACGTTGAAATAGCTTTATTTTAGACTGCCGTGTCTGCAATCGAGACAAGGCAGTCAAAATAGAATTTATTAAATTGAAAATCACTATATAAAAAACTGCCGTGTCTCCACTCGAGACACGGGAGTTCTATAACATACACTATTTAACGTTGAAATAGCTTTATTTTAGACTGCCGTGTCTGCAATCGAGACAAGGCAGTCAAAATAGAATTTATTAAATTGAAAATCACTATATAAAAATACTGCCGTGTCTCCACTCGGGACACGGGAGTCCTATAACATATACGATTTAACGTTGAATTAAATAGCTTTATAATTTAAGGCTGATGCTGTCTGCAATCGAGACAAGATATTGTACTGCATGAAGGCGTGCATGCAGTTACTATATGATGTCAACAATATGAATTAATTTAATATTATGGATCGCGTCTTATAGGGTAGATTCGAGCCTATATATTTGGAGTTGTGGCGCAGTGCGCTTGACCGGGTCTCGTCAGATCACCGAAGTCAAGCAACGCCACGCGTGGTTAGTAGTTGGATGGGTGACCATTTTCAACAAAAACCACGTTTCCCACCCAGGGGTAAAACGTTGCGCTTTTCCACTATGTGGTTCCCCTGGCTTTGGACCATTGCACTTCCGGTTCATTGACAAAAGCTGTAGCGTCCATCCTGGCTGAGGTTTCCACGTTTCCCTCAGCCGCAGGCAAATGCCGGGATGGATTTGCAAGGCCGTGGCCGCCCCCGTTCCAGAAGAGCCCGCGAAACGCTCAAGTTAGGGTTTCGGAAGGTTCGGGGTTTCAAAGTAGTATGTAATTAGTAAATAGAAGTACCCAATAGGGTTTGATTAAAAAAAATTTAAAAAATATATATAATATATTATACGTCTTGAGTTGGGCTGGCCAACAACGAGTGCATGCGGGTCCACAGCGCTCATGCAACTCAGGACGTGTATATAATATACTATACGCTCTATACCACGTGTAGACGCGACAATATTTAATGTGAATAAATAAAATAAAAATAATTAATTAGTATATATTATATATAATATTATGTTATATATATAATTAATTATATATTATAAAAAATCTTCAATCATTTAATATATATATATATATATTTATATATATATATATATATATATATATATATATATATATATATATATATATATATATATATATATATATATATATATGTATGTATGTATGTATATATATATATATGATTGATGATTAAAATTCCAAAATTAACAAAATATATTCAATACACACATATATATATATAAAAATATAATAAATAGTAAAATTATATATATATATATATATATATAATATAATATAAATATATATGCGGTCGAAAATTCCACGATGAATTCATCATTAAATATATTAAATTAATTTGTTATATATATTTTATGTATATAAAATTAATATATATATAACTCGTCATTATAATAAAATAATAATTTTTATAATATCATTATTGATTATATACTTTGAAGTGTTTATTGAAGTTTTATATTTTAATTCCAGTATATATGATCTTAACTTAATTCGGTCGATTGTTCCATGCGCCGGCAGTTAACATGTTGCGCTGCTGTAGCATATAATTAACATTACATATATGATATATGGCGCTTGTATATGAAAGTGCCGTGTCCCGAGTCTTTTTCTTCGGGACAAGGCAGCATAAAACTGCATAATATGCCGCCAGTTAGAGTAGCGTAGTGCGCATGCGCTGAACACTGCCTTGTCCCGATTCGGGACAAGGCTCCCTTGTCCCTAGCAACGTCCGTATGCATACTGTATGTACTGCATATATAGTACATATAGATTAAGATTAAATACCAGTGTGTACACATATTACATGCATACACCACTGCTTGCGGCTATTGTGGGTATTCCACCACGGTGGCTTGCTTGCGGCTGACTCTCTCAGCCCCTCCCTGAACACACCAACACTCCGAGCATCCACAAGCCCAGAGTCCAACAAATTCCACTCCCTCACCGTTCTTCTGTGGGCAAGTATTCTTTTTTGAGAAGAACAGTGAGGGAGTGGAATTTGTTGGACTCTGGGCTTGTGGATGCTCGGAGTGTTGGTGAGTTCAGGGAGGGGCTGAGAGAGTCAGCCGCAAGCAAGCGAGCCACTGTGGTGGAATACCCACAATAGCCGCAAGCAGTGTTATAATGCATATATTTACAGTATGTACATATAATGGGCGTTGTCTCATGGGGTTTAGACCATCATAACTCTATGTGAGTGCTTAAATCTGTTACGGAGAGTTATGCAATGACAACGGTTGCATGCTTCGCTATAGAAAATTTTTTAGCGCTTAAAATTTAAACTTGCATTTGCGAAAGATCTCTGCTTAAAAGTGTCTGTCACGTTCTTGAAAATTTCTTGTTGTTTTAAATGAGCAATGGTAAGTATATACTGTACTGTGTGTGCATACTATGCATGCTGATATCTTCTCTATAATTTAATAATGCAGATCATCATGCTTCATTGTCAGCATAAATATGGTAAACGCTCATGTGGTGGCTCATAGATGTCATTAAATTAAAAGAAAACATTTTTGCTGAGTGCACATCATAATCTGGAAACGTACTCATTTTTTTTTAATTAGAAACTTCTGTGTGTTGTAAAATCGATAAACTGGTGTGTATAAGTTTATCGCTGATATTTCCTTACAGCCCCGAGACAAGCTTGATGAGATCCTGGACAACATGATCCGGGCAATGAACAGCACCAAGACAGACTTCCGGCCCCTGCCTGGCTACCTCAAGACCATCAAGGGCCACCATGAGGACCGAAGTGCTGCAGGCCTCGACTGTGATGAGGTCTATCCAAATATCTTCATAGGGGACGCGTGAGTGTTTTTAACTTAATTTAGTCCTTACATTTTTTATTTACATTTTATAACAAAAATTTTGAGGAGATGAAAGGATTTGTTATTTAATTGGGGTGAGTTTTGCCATAAAAAGTAAAGAAATTAAAGGAGGCGGGAAAGGGAGGAACTACCCAAGTATTTTTGTCCTTTGAGCTGATTTCTTTGCCCTATACCAATTGAAATTGAATACCAATTTGGCATTCAATTCAGAAACCAAAATGTAACTTTTTAGTTTTTTTAATATTTTTTTTATTGTTGATCTTTATTTGATTTATTGTTAGGTATTTATTTATTTTTTTGCTATTCAGTTTCTACAAATTGATATGATTTACAATTTAACAGTAAAAAATGCCTGAATAATACAATAATTTATAAATTGAATTTCTCTAGTTTGATGAAGGTCAAATTATTATTATTTTTTTCTTCGTAGTGGCACGGCTCGAAACAAGCAGTACCTTCAGAGAATTGGCATCACACACGTCCTGAACTGTGCTGAGGGAGGACGGTTGGGCCAGGTCAACACTGGTCCATCTTACTACGAAGGCTGTCCCATCAAGTATCTGGGCCTCGACCTGATTGATCTCCCGGTAGCAAACATAAAAAAACATTTCGACTCTGCATCAGAATTCATCGCATCAGCCATGTCCAGTAATGGTAAATATATTACATAAAAATTGTTTCCAAACGTACCGGTACTGCTTCACATTTGCAGTGTGTTCAAGTGCAGAACGAGTTTTACCAGACAGATATATATATTTTATATTATAATGCAGCAAAAATTTCAAAGGACACTAAACATTATGCATTGCTCTGGCTAGTCCTAGCCATGGTTGTAGTGGCCCACGCCATACAAGGGAAATCCCGGGACAGTTCACCAAACCACGGCATAAACTCATCCATTTTTATTGAATTACACGTTATTTTGGATTTGCCTGTTGTGTATATGGACTCATTTTTCACATACTGTTTTATATCCAGAGACCAAAAAAAAAAAAAAAAAAAGCGATATTCAAATGTGCAATAAACTAGCAGCTTTTCCATTACATTCTCTGATTCCAGGTCGCATCCTTGTCCATTGTCTGATGGGAATGTCTCGCTCGAGTGCCTGCGTAGTTGCCTATCTGATGATTTGCGAGGGCCATTCGGCAACTGCGGCTATCAGAACTGTCCGTAAGGGCAGGGACGTTCGACCCAACACTGGCTTCATGCAACAGTTGGCCGAGTTAGAATTGGAGCTACTGAGGTCAAGAAATTAATGAATTCCTTCTAAGATAGTAAAATATTTGTAACCAAGAATTATCTGCTGTTCCTTGCATCAAAATCAAATTAGAACTCAGTGTAGTCCTACTGATCTAGGTGGATTTTGATGCACTGATATCAACTTTGATTTTGATACAAGAAACAACTGAGATAGGGTCAAATGCAGTTCAGATACTGATAGGTTAGTTTTTTGTGAAACTGTTGTTGCTGAAAACTGAAAAGCTATTAAAAACAAAGCCAACGTTAGTGTGGCCTTTCATTGTGCTTGAAGCATTTTCAGACTCGTAACATCATTAACTTAAACTATATATATAATATATATATAGAACAAATGATGATGCCTTATAATTTGACCTAACTGATGACCCTTGATATGTATGTAATACCTATTCTGGATTCTGGACCAGAATTTGCCTATAAAATTTCTAAACCTTTTTACTATCTTCATATATACTCTACTATATAATATATTTATTTATATTTATTAGTGCTACAAATTATCATGAGATAATATGGCCATGTTGTTTTGCTTAGTGTTATATGTAATAATTAACAAATAATCAATATTAATTGTTAATCATGCTGTTGTAAACAAATTGTGATGTTTCTATACATTTTTTTGTGTGTATATGTTAACACAAAAGATAATAATTTTTTCTTAAAAGCTGTGTACTAAAAATATGAAGCTATATATTGTGATTATATTATATAATATATATGATAAAAAAAAAAATGACAATTAAAAAGACAATGTGTATAATACTCTGTAATAATTTTTTCTCTATTGTTTTATATGTCAGGCGAAGTTGAATTTTGGATTTAACTGCAGCCAGTAATATATGAAGTTCCCTACAAAGTTTGTGCATTTTTTTAATTTTTTTACCTTGATTGATAGGGCTATATAGCCAGTTAGCCACGTCTGCCCATGCATGTACTTCGCAATTTAAACCTGCAGTTGTTGCTGTACATTTTACAGCTGTTTAAGTGACCTCTGTGTTGGAGATCGACTTTCTCTCCACCATCATGAACTATTCAGTTTGTTAGGGAGGGGGGGTCTTTTAGCTTTATTTAATATATTGCATTTCAATAATAAATTTTATACAGCGCGGCAGTCCACTGAAAAGTGCAATGGCCACATTGCAATAGCACCCGCAACCCTTAATTGTGCTTCGATCAGATCGCTTTATCACAAAGTTTGGAAAAAATAAACTCCTCCACCCTCTCGACCAATCGGGGCTATCAGAATTAAGAGTGGCTCACTCTCTTAATTTAATTTTAACTATATTTTACAACTTCATGACAGCTTAATTAAATTAATAATAAAATATATTATTATAATAATTTAATTGTTGTTATATAATAATATATATCCGGCCGTTTTGTCCGGAATAATCTGTCGTCATGAGTAAAATTATGAGCTGTAAATCGGTTCAGCACATGCAGGTATAGCTCTCATTATGTTTTAATTCGAATCCAGCTATAATTAAGACACCACCATCAAGTTGCAACGCAAGTAAAAGAATTAAAAAATATATATTATAAATTATCAGAACTGCGGGATGATTTATTAACCTTTTAAATAATCCATTTAAAAAAACCTCTACACCTACACTACAATGAAACATAATACCACAGGGACTGATAATAAAATTTAATAATCCTCATTCCTCAATGATCGAGCTTAATTATTAATTTATTATATAATAATTATCTATAGAGGACGATCGAGCTAGACTATAATATAGCTGTTGTGCAATAGTGTGGAACTATTCGACTTCTGGCGGTTCTAAAAATGCGCCAAAACCTGAAAAAACTGAGCATCGTAATGTCTATCAACAGTTGACAGCTGATGGCGGATTTGTCTCCGGCTTTACCTGTGAATATTTTATTGTAATTTTGATCGTTAAAAAGAACTGGTGAGTTAATGTTTTATTTATATTAGTGTTAATATATTTTCAAAGCTACTTTTTATATATTAATCTCCGCTATGTGTGAATCGCTTCTCAAGTAAAAGGCTTTTGAATAGTGCCCTACCCTATGCGCCATGTTGGCAAAGCGGTTTTAATGCCTTGCGGTGGAGCTGACTTCCTAAAACTTTTTTTATTACTTCCTTTTCGATGTTTATAGCTTAATTTTGTTTTTAAAAAAATATATATTTGGATTAGGAAGTACGATAATTTTTTATTCTTTCATTTTTTTACGCAAGAATGACGTCATAGGGACTGCTGTAGACTTGCTAATGAGTCACATGCTAACATTCACTGGAACATCTTCTTCTATGTAAGTTCAAATTTTTACCAAAGTTATTCGTGTTACAGAAATGGCAGTAAATGTTTACTCCACTAATGTGACCACGGAAAATTTAAGCCGTCATGAAATGCTCAACTGGGTGAATGACTGCCTTCAGTTGGGCTACAGCAAAATTGAAGAGTTGTGCACGGGAGCGGCTTATTGCCAGTTCATGCACATGCTCTTTCCCGGTAAGCTAAAATAATAAAATTTGAACTTTAATTTTCCAAAGCTAAAAATCTAGTAGACCACCATATATATAACACAGCCAAGCATAGCATGCAAATGCATTGTCATTTAATGACAATTTTGGATCTTATTCTGATTGGTATGCATACGTAATGAAATTATAGGCTACCTTTTAAAATTATAGAACTACATCCCACTCCCCCTTGGTTTGAGATATTCAAATATGTATGCCGGTACCGATATCTGATATCTTGACACTGTTTGTGTCCCAAAATTAACATGATTTTCAGGTTATAATATATTTTGTGACCCCCCCCCCCCCCCCTTGGCTGTAACTTGCAGACAAGCCAGAAAAGCAGTGAGGGATGCCACAAGGAAAAATAAATAATTGGATAATTTTTGCAAGTTAGATAAAATTCTATAACTTGCATCTTTCTATAAATATGTTACACCCGGGAGTGAGACATGCAGCGTTATACTTCGTTGTCTTCAAACAAAATTGAAATTTACTCTTACTAAGACAGAAATCATGATTAAATGCTAATTTGTTTTTACAGGAAGCGTCATCTTAAAAAAAGTGAAGTTCCGCACTAATCTGGAACACGAGTACATTCAGAACTTTAAGGTGTTACAAGGATCTTTCAAGAAAATGGCCGTTGACAAGGTTTGTTAATTACAATTACCTCTCATGTTTCATGATATTAACTAAATGATTTCCCCAGATTATACCCATAGACAAGCTGATCAAGGGAAGGTTCCAAGACAACTTTGAATTCCTCCAGTGGTTCAAGAAATTCTTTGACGCCAACTACGCCGGACAGCACTACGATGCAGTGGAGGCACGTAACGAGGAAGGAGCCCCAAGCTCATCGGCCAATCCCAACGCTCGGCCAGCACCCAAGGCGGCACCAATCGCAGCTCCCCCTGCGGCCCGCCAGAGTAAGTCAATGCTCAATTAAATGGGACTAAATTTGTAGATGATTGTAACGTTGGGCACATAAAACTTAGAATGCAGTAACTTGCTATTTAAGGTTTACTTAATCTGAATAATCTTTTATTTCCTTTTAAAAGCATATATTTTTGTATTGAATATCTTGCCAGTCAATAATATTCAATTTTACAATCTCAAACTTCTAATTTTTTAAGTATAGTTTTCAAATGAGATTTTATTTTTAGTTGATAATTCTGTAGTTCAAAAAATTGATTTTTTTTTTCTTCTGTTATATAATATGCTCATTGTGTCATTGTTAAGCGCTGACTGTGATCCACAGAAATTGCGGTGAGCGAGACACACTCTCGGGTGACTGCTGCTGCTCCCCCTGCCAGGCGTTCTACCCCCCTTGGCTCTCACAACGCTGCAAACCACGACCACCGTCTGAATGAGACCGTTGCTCAGGTAACTTTTTGTGTTATTTATTATCAATTTTTGTCATTATAAGGCATCTTTCTGATAGGTGCAGTTAAGACTGGATTGTTTTTTGAAATCTTGTGTGCCAAAATTGTTACGGTAATTACAGTTCTCTATTTTTCCCAACCTGGTATTATTAATTGCAGTTAATCGACATAAGTTAATCAATAAGTTCATCCTGCCATCACGAAAATTGTCGCTCCAGCTGTTTTTAGATCCAGTCGTTGCAGCAAGTTTTAAAGTTATGGACCTTAAATAATGCATACAACATTATTGAATAAAAAACATGTAAAATATCAAATTTTGTAAAAGTAAGCTTAAGAAGAAACTTGCTAATTTCATCCTTATAAATTAGGAAAGCACAAGCTTTGCATTTATGGATGTTATCTTGCAATCTATAGATTTTTTTTTTTTTTTTTTTATTGGACTTCATGGAATGGTTTAACTTCTTTAAAATTTCAATTCTGCAGCTTCAGTGAGTCAGGTAGTGGTAAAATTTGTGCCGTCTGGAGGTATAAAAATAAGTGAGTTGTGACAGTTCCCTCATTGTGCAGCTCGCCGAGATGAAGCTGACGACAGAGGCACTGGAGAAGGAAAGAGACTTCTACTTCGGGAAGTTGAGAGACATCGAGGTGCTGTGTCAAGAGACGCAGCCTGGGGATGATCTGGTGGGCAGAATCACGGCAATTCTGTATGCTACTGAGGTAGGAAATGACACGGTAATACAAGCATTAATATTTTAACATTGGTCTGGGTTACTTCTTTCTTACTTTCTCGTACTAGAGCTTGTGTAGACATCCACCCCCTATTGTATGCACTTTTTTTTTTTAATGCACTTTAGTAGCACTTGGTTTTGGAATTGAAAATAAAATTGTGCTTTTTATATTCTGCGAGCTATTTCCTGTATAGCATACTTTTTTTTTTTTTTTCTTAGTGTAGAAATAGTTATTGCCATGGCAAATAGTTTAAAGGTACTAATTGAAGATTTAAATCTTCACTCAGTTTTAATGAAACTAGCTTTTTTGAAAAAAAATTCCAGTTACAGTTTGTATATATATTTTTTTTTAAATACTGTAGTTTTATTTAAAATTCTGTAAAATATTGGAAGTAATTATATAACTTCTGTATGCAGAACTTAAATTTTTTGTTTATGCTGTAAGTCATTCCATTCTTCCTACAATCATATTGTCATGATTGTAAAAAAGTTGTAAAATATAGTGTAAAAGTATGAATTTTAGCTTTTCTCATAGATGGCACCATGAAAAACAAAACAGAAATTAGTAATATTGAAGAATTACGGTAATTAAACTGATTTAAGTAATTAGTTGGAAAGAAGGGATCAAATATTTAAGATGACCACTTTTTAATAGAAGTCACTATAGTTAATGCTAAGTCCCAATAGTATTGATTTAATTATTCTCTACTTTAATCAGCTGATGTTTTTGCAGGAAGGGTTTGCCTCCCCAGAGGAAGTGGAAGGTCTACCTGGCGTAGAAGAGGATGAGTACTAGCTGCGGATAATCTCCTGAAGATCTGCCTTAATGTCAAGCCAACCCTAACCTTGCTGCACCCCCATGGCATCAAGTATCTTACGGGGTACATGGCTTGAAAAAAAAAAAAAAATGCAGATAACTAACTAAATTTTCTCTGTATCATTGCATTCTCCCCTCTTTTTTGAGAATTGTATTTGATCAAAAAATTAATGTTGAAGTATAAAATAATTATTTTTTTTGCCTTCCCCCCCAATGCTATACTTATAATAGACACTTGGCGATGCATATTTCCCCGTAATATAACTATGCATCAGAATGTATAAGCTTGCACTGTACTTGGTGAAAGGTGTTGAGGGGAGGAAACAATGCTATTATTAAGTTTCACGTAAAATGTCCACAGAACATGAATGGTTAAGCATGCAAAAAAAAAAATATTAAAACTATAATAAAGCGGCAATTACTAATAATCCTTATAAAGCTATGATAATTTTGTTTCTGATATTTATTATAAATTTTTTATATTAAAAAAATTAAATTATATATTGTATTAAGGCTGAAAAAGTATTATTGATTGCTGCGAGTTAAGACCATTTTGTGTTGCTTATTGAATAAGATAATGATGAAAAGAATCAACAAATATTTAAGGCACTGCATTTCTGCTACTTTCAGGAAAACTATTTTTACGAGTGACGACGATGTACTTTCTGTGATTTAAAATGACAAAGAAATGTCAATTTATTAGTATGTGACTAGCTTTCTTTCATTTTTAAACTTCATAAAAATGAAAATGAATTTTAGATTATTTAGGTTGAAGTTAAATCTCATTTCTGTCATTTTTAATTTGCTAATATGATTTGCAAATGATTTGCAAATTTTGTAAAATACTCAAATCGAGCAATGAAATTTATTTTGCCAAATTTTATCATTTTATTTCTAACCCTATTTCTATAATTCACATACTTTTACTTATTTTATTTCACATCCATTGTATTGATCCCTTAGTTTCTTTTTACTATCGTGGCCTATTTATTTTAGCTTTGCTTACACACGTTGCCATAGCAACTCAATGCAGAAAATAGAAATATTGACTAAATTAAAATTTATTGTGGTAAAAAAGGTACCTGGTTCATTCTCAATTTATGATCTTCATCTTTTTTATTTAAAAATTTTATGTCAATTTTCTGTGCTATTTTTTTCCATTTGCTTTGAGGGTGAGGCATTATTTGTATTATTTAAAAATGGTTTTCCTGAGTTGCAATTCCTATGTTTCAAAAGCTATGTCTTTGTTGCTGAAATAATGATATTTAATAAACTTTTGAATTAAACTATATATTTTTATTTTACAAGTAAAAATGATTATATCCCAAAAAGCAGTTTACGTGTTGTTTACTGCAGAAAGAAGTGCCAACTTATTTAGAGCGTTTTCTTGAAAGAAAAGTTTGCTATCAAGTAGATCTGAAGCCTACTCGCGGAGCAGCCAATCAATTTTTAAAAAAAGACAAGAAACATGAGGAAGGAATACAACAATTAAGCATCAGACGCATGTGCTCCTGATTGGCTGTGCTGATGTCTTACGAGCGAATCGGGCAAGGTCTGTGAATATACATGTTTTGATGTTAGCTACCTCAATTAGGATTGTAGAAGAATGGGTACTCTAGACAATCGGGTTCCACAATATCAGCTATATAGACATCTGAAATTTACGAAGTCGGATTATATCTATATTAGTAGCAAAACTTCCATAATACCTATTGAGCTACACACAAATTGCTTGATAATTAATTTAATTTTGGTAAGAAAATTACAAATTTTACTAGAAAATGTGTCATGCATTTTTTACTCCACTTATTCTTCACTTCGATTGGTTCATTTGAATATGGCATTACAAGGAATCTGGATTGTCGTAATTAAGTCAGGGTTCATTTTCCCACTCAGTTATACCCATTCTTCTACTTTAAATCTTAACCTCAATCACTTCAATGCTAACTGTAGCACCTAGCAGAGTATTTAAGTTCTTGGAATTGCTTTTGTGGGTCTACTTCCCCCCCTTGTATTACTTAAGGGTAAGGTAACACGGATCAGCTGACCCAATGCTAAAAAAATCCCACACACGAAAATTATGAGTTTTTTTTTAAATGTTCTCCTCTACATCCCCTCTCAGTGGCTAAAATATCAGGTATACAAATTCGAGCTAGTTTTTGAGTTATGAATTTTTAAAGTTGACTAATTTAACATGAATGTCTCAATGACAAAGCCACAAACACAATTGGTTTGCTATAGTATATCTGAAAAAAAAAAAAAAAAAAAAAAACGATCGACATCCCATGTAGCACATTTGATCGGCGCAATATTCACCACAGATCGTTTTGATATCGCCTCAATATCAAATTCGACGTTGGTCCAATAGTGCAGCTGCAACAAACCTCTATGGCTGGACGATATTTAATATCAATGTTGCACCAACATTTAAAATAAGCATTGTTCGGATATTTAATTTTAATATCGTTTCAATAGTGCAGCTGCAACAAACCTCTAGGGCTGGACGATATTTAATGTCAATGTTGCACCAACATTTAAAATAAACATTGTTCGGATATTTAATTTTAATATCATTTAAATAGTGCAGCTGCAACAAACCTCTATGGCTGGAGGATATTTATTGCCAATGTTGCACCAACATTTAAAATAAACATTCTTTGATATTTAATTTAATATTGGGCAAGTGTTGCTATATACAATATATTTTTTATAAATCTCAGGAATGGCCAACCAATATTGGCACAATATTGGATTCGATTTTGATTCCATAGGGTAATAATATGTATTTAACATATATTACATATATGGAGCTGCATGCATCATGGGGCTTTTTTTTTTTTTTAAGACTTTTTCCCAAGTCTCGATGATGGAGTATATTTTTAATGTATAACACTTGTATTTTTATCATAGACTATTTGTTATTTCAATCTATATCTCTTTTTAGAGTTTCTCTTATTGTTTATTAATTTTTGATTCCGTTAACAACAGCATTAAAATATTTATTCTCTTAAAAATTCCCAGCATAATGGTTCTATTTAGTGTTTACTTTTAAAAAAAAGTACAGTGACTTAAATTAATTTTAATTTAATTTTTAAGTGTTTTTTAAATTGAATTAATTTTGCTGCCATCTATTGACAAAGTTAGAACTTATAATCGGTGCAATATTGGGCCAATATTTAGCCAATCCCAATCTAAATATTTCGAACATCGCACTTCAATGCCCACCCAACGTTGCATTGACATTGGGAAACTTACATACAATGAATATTCGGCAAAGTATATTGGAGCAACGTAATGAAATTAAATATTGTGCTGGAAACCTTAATCCAACATTGCATGAATATCGAGCACAAATATTCAGCAATATTCACATATCAATATTGTTTATATATTTATTACAAATTCCTATGATACATTGACTGTCAATCCGTAGCCAACATTCAACCAATGTTTAATGTTGACACTGCAGCAATATCAGAAAGCCATTATTGTACCGACATAAATATTTCAAGTATTGAACATCAATGCCCAGCCAACGTTGCATTGACATTGGGAAACTACATACAATGAATATACGGCAAAGTATCTTGGACCAACGTAATGAAATTAAATATTGTGCTAGTAACTTTAATCCAACATTGCATGAATATCGAGCACCAATATTGAGCAATATTCACATATCAATATTGTTTGAATATTTGTTACAAATTCCTATATGA
Organism: Siphlonurus alternatus; assembly: GCA_949825025.1. Lineage (NCBI taxonomy): Eukaryota > Metazoa > Arthropoda > Insecta > Ephemeroptera > Siphlonuridae > Siphlonurus > Siphlonurus alternatus. The sequence continues at coordinate 32,433,380 of OX463782.1, forward strand.
TACATTGACTTTCAATCCTTAGCCAACATTCAACCAATGTTTAATTTTGACACCGCAGCAATATCAGAAAGCCATTATTGTACCGACATAAATATTTCAAGTATTGAACTTCAATGCCCAGCCAACGTTGCATTGACATTGGGACAACCACATTTAATGAATATATGGCTAACGTATATTGGACCAAGGTAGTGAAATTAAATATTGCGCTACCAACTTTTTGCCAACATTGTATGAATATTAAATGCCAAAATTGGGCAATGTCGGCATATCAATATTGTAAGAACATTGGCTACATATGGGTGATATCGTAGATTTTAAGCCAATATTCCCAATATCTGACCAATATTTAGCCGATAAAGTGTGCTACATGGGATGTCCTAAAACTATCAATTAAGAAATGTATTGGAATTTTTAATTGAGAAGAAAGTGAATACAAAAATGCACACAGTATCAATTAATAAAATTAATGTATATAAAGACTACAGCTCGGCATGTATAGAAGTATTTTAATTTCTCTACATAAATGATTTGGCCTTGTCGCGTTGAATGCACCCCGGTTCTCTTTAGATCACCGAAGTTAAGCAACGTCGAGCGTGGTTAGTACTTGGAGGGGTGACGCTGTAAAAAGTGACACTGCTGCCATCTACTGGCACGTGCTGTATGTACGTACGGCGACACAATTGATCACGGTGCTGCCATCTCTCGGAATATTTCTAAAGGAAGTGATCACCCCTGTAAGTTCAAATACTACTGGCCTCACAGATCTGGTAGTCGAGCCCAGAAGAGTGCAGGAGCCTCTGCACTCTTCTGGTTCTGGGAGTCTGGTAAGCCCCAGCTCGGTCGCAAGATAACTCTTACACACAAGGTTAAATACCTGGCCACACGACCTGAAAGGGTAAAATGACGTCAAGGATATTATTAACTTTTAACATAAATGAACACACTTTTTTCATAAAAGACTTCTTTTTTATTCTTTCTTTTATCAATGAAGCAAATAGTGTTGAAATTATAAAAAAATTAAATTTTAAACAATAAGTAAACTTGGCTTGATTTACCACACAGAACATATATGTACTGTACATTTACAATTAATATTTAAATAATTATATGAAATAAAAACACAACAACAAATGCTTTTCTCTCTTTACACATCAACACAATTGACATATTCTTAATATTTAAGCCAAAGACAGATCACGATTTACTGTGGTGAAAAACTATTTGTTTCACAACGCAGTCATATATCGATGGTTCCGCGGAGAAAGCGCTGGTTTGCATTCTCCGGATTTTACAAAATGACGGGTTTGCCTTTGCAAAAAGGTTTCTTTTCATCCTTTGTTATTGTAATTTACAACCTTACTGAAAAGGCAAACCCGTCATTTTGTAAAACCCGGAGAATGCAAACCAGTGGTTTCTCTGCGGAACCATTGATATACTTTTAACACAGTTACCTTGATTTGTCTTTTGTTGTGAAAGTTAACAATACATCTTTAAATATTTGGAGAACCAACAATATTGCCTCGAACAGATATTGTCATTCCATGACAAGACCATCAAACAAAATTATTAGCCATCGTATGGCTACACCACGATCAGAACACATAAAATAAAATTGAAAAAGAAGACTTCAAGATTTTGTGCGTAAAAGAAAGTTCATCCAAGCTCAGAGTTTACAGATCTTAATATAGGTATTATTAATGTAAGTACAACGGACAGGGAAAAAAGGAATAGGATTTAAATATGCATGAAATATATTGAAGTCTACTTTTTGAAGTTTATTTATACAAAGGAAAACATTAGGATTACACATCAACTTTATTTGTTGGATAAATTAAAAATGTGATAGTCCAGTAGTATAGTTTCAAGACTTGTTTTTGATTTGAATGTTTGAGAGACAAAGGAATATATTTTCATGACAATATTGCCATTGGTACATAATACTTGGGCAGTTCAATTTTCTTTCTTCACTGTGGTCTGAGATCCGTCGCTTTCTGGCGTTGTTGCTTCTGTTGAAGGGGAATCTTCGTATCTGTAACGCAAATCAGACCGTGTTAAAACAAAAAGCTAAATTATTTTCTAAAATAATTTTTAACTAGATAAACTGATCAAAATATTATACTTAGAAAGACAAAATTATTCAATGTTAGATAATATTTTATGCAGTGTTGTAACATTTCAATTTGCAATGCAAATATTTTAATATCAATTTAAAAGAAATAAACCATTCAGGTTGTGATAAATTAGAAATTGTATTATATTTCCCCCCACTTAACCAATAATTTTTTTTTTAAACGTATTTATCCTTTATTTTAGAAGTTATCCCAATTTGTAAAATACTTTATACTGGCTATCAATTTCAAAATTAGTACTGATTTGAAAAAACAAACAAACAAGGAACTGATTTAGCTGTTGAATCTTAATAAGGGCAGAGTTAGGGTATAATATCTCCTAATATTAATTTTGGGATGCTTTTGTGTTTGGGGACTTATTAGGGAGGGGGTAGTGGATCTTTCTTCAGTTACTTACTGGAAGAGCAGCTTCCACTCGCCCCTGACGAGTCCCAGTCCGAGGGTGGCTCCCACACAGGCAGGTACGAGGTACAGCAGGGCCGGCTGGGCGTGCTTGGTGGCGTGCATCACCAGGATGGTGGCTCCCAGCCCAAACAGATACGCAGCGAAGCTCGTCACAAAGTAGATGCGAGACTTGCCGTTACCTCGACTGGACAAAACAATAATTTTAGCTGCCGCTGTATCATTAAGCAATTATTATTATTTTTTGTTCTCAACCTCTGCTTAATCATACATGTATCATTAAAAGGATAACATTAGGTATTTTTTTTAATAAGCACTCAACATGTAAGCATCAAATTCTATGGAGATTTGTTTTCCTACTGTAATCTGCATCCTACTGTTGATACAAAATAATGAGACAATTATCAAGTACATAGAGTATCCGCTTTATAAAAAGTAGCAATTTTGTTTATCTCATGCTACTAAATTCAGCTTTATTTAATCAATTTTAAAATTAAATCTATTTGCCATTTTAGAACATGCTTCACAAAAACAATCTCACTTATTATGTATTCGTTTATTGATTTATTGAAATAAAATTCATAATAAATATAATGTTCGCAAATCAAATACACTTATTTTTCTATAATTATACTGACCTGTAGTCAAATCGAAGCAGCAGAGCAATAAATATACCAGGAATGACGATATCTCCTAATCCTAACATTGCAAAGTTATCAGCAAGAAGGCCTTTTTCTAATATGTCTTGAGGAAACACCACTGAAATCAAAAGAAAGAAAATAACAAAATTATTTAAATGTTTATGTTTTATATTTCTGTCCAAAACTTGAACCACTGAAGTTTCCATTACATATTAACACGCCCAATGTTAATAAAAATCCCATTTATGACAGTCATGAAAAAAATTTAGAATGTTCTCCTTTAAATACCTTATCAGTGGGTAAAATATCAGGTGTACAAAAACGAGCTAGTTTTCGACTTATTAATTTTTTAAGTTTACTCGAAAACTAGCTCGTTTTTGTGTACTTGATATTTTACCTACTGAATAGGTAGAACGGTAGGTATGTAAAGGAGAACATTTTAATTTTTTTTCATGATTTTTATGAATGTGATTTTTATTAACGTTGGGCGTATTATCTCTACCTTAAGAGAATGTTGGGAAATTATGTACCATAATATCATTCAAAAGAATGTAAGCTCTCAGCAACATTTTATTTTACAAACTTTGACAAAGAAAAACAATAACAAATAGCCCAGTTTTATTTTATATTGAGTTAGGTGTGACAAATTCATAATTAAATCATATAATTAATATGAGAAGAGAGGTTCTTTGTAATTCAGGGGGAAGAAGTGGGTGGTGGAAAATAGTGGATCCATTTAATGCTCATGCATTTTTCCCTATATTGTTACCATCTAACCAGTAGTAAAAGTAAGCCGGCATACACCAGTGCATCATACTGGCAACACAAAATTTAACAAGACGAATAAAGGAACAACACAATGGTAATAACTTATTTCTCCAATGAACTCCCTCCCATCAACTCACACTTGATTGGTGCCTCGAAGCTCTTTGCTACGGTAACCATGACGTCCGTGCCGAACACCCAGAAGACGTCGTAGAAGAAGAGTCCGGCAAGCAACGTGACGCCCGTCACCACGTTGTTGAGGGCCAGCAGCTCCACTCCGTTCACCGCGAACGCCAAGCCAAGAAGGTTGTTGGCCACCCAGTGCTGGAAACAACATTACTGCTATTGTCTCCAGATATCGTGATGTTTTTATGTACTTTTTGTTCTGAGAGCATTTTTAAGAGGAAGGTAACACGGATCAGCTGATTGATGTATTTGATTAACATGTAAACCTTAGCAGACACACACAAATTCTTTCTTTTCTTTTTCTTTATTTTTTCTTTATTTATTTTTTTTTTTTTTGAGAGACAGATTTTAGTACTTAGAAACCACAGGGAAAAAAAAAAAAAAAAAAATATCTGAGCCGATTTTTCTAAATTAATTTCTTTAAATTTTTAGCATAAGGCTTTCCCATGGAAAGCCAAACTAAAAAATTAATGATAAAAAATTGCCTCGAATGATTGTTTTGCAACTTTTTCTATGGATTTTAGGCACTAAAATCTGCCTCTCAAGTTTTTTTTTTAGAATTTTTGTGTGTCTTCTAAGGTTTACATGTTAATCAAATGGGACTACATCGATCAGCTGATCTGTGTTATCTTCCCCTTAGGAGAATTTTTTAAAAAATTCTTCTAAAATTCTGTGAAACTAAATAATCTAATGAAAAATAACATTTAATGAAAGTGTCTATCTTTTAATAAATATTTAGAACAGGCGAACAAAATATTAATTTATTGCGACGAAGGTTTCAAACTGTTTAAGTAATAATTTTCAGTAGAAGTGTCAAATTACAACAAATCTTTCTTCATGAATTGGAACATTGTGATTTACAGTTTATTTATAAGAAAACTAGCTAGCAGACCCTCAGTGTTGTTGACGTACCTTGTACATGAGGTACCAAACCCCAACCACGGAGCACACGACGAGGCAAACGATGTCGTGCGTGGAGAAGGTGTAATTTATGAGGTCCTCCTCACCGGCCTCACCTCCCAGCTTTCCGAGCCGTATGCGGTATGAAATATTGGGTATGGCCGCCGGTACGAGAGAGCTGATGATCGGACTGTGTAGGGAGGAAATGTTACGTTCATTGGAAATATTAAAAGAAATAAAGTACACATGTTGCTGCAAGATGGTATTGTACAGTAGTTACGATATAGGAATAATTTGACTGATAAAATTGAAAAAAGGACTTGTAATAACTTAGAAAAAATTAACTCTATATTTATATTATACGTAGTTTAGTGCTAATAGCGTTAAGTTTATTTTTTTTTTGTGAATGTAAATACAGTATTTACTATTTTTTCATTCATTTTCCTCAATTGCTACAATATACAGTACGTAAATCATTATAATTAAATCATATTTTTATATAATTATAGGACTATAAAAACTAAAAAAAAAAGGTTCAAGAGTTTGTAAAATAAAAATGAGGAAGTAAAAATCCTCCACCATGTAAGTGAAAAGGGGCATGGCATGTATTATTATTATTTATTTGGCATTTATTAGCAGGCTCACCTGAGCAGGTGACAGAGGGCCAGCACTCCCAGGAAGAAGAAGTAGCCGGTGAGCAGCAGGTTGATGTACTCTTTGGAGAACACCTACAGCGAGAGTCAAGTCAACAACCAATTTATTTTAATTTGTAAGTACTTCACAAAGCAATGAAAGTAAAGTGTAAAATATAATACAGTATTTGATCATGCAATTTTTTCCAAAATAAATGGTGAAAATTAAATACCAGTAAGCCAAGAAATCGGACATTAGTGAAGTGATGATAACCATCTTTATACTCAAAAATAATTATGTTGTCCTTTGCTTAGATATGAATGATATGTTAAAATTAACTAAAATAAAATTTTTAATACTGTTATTTCTGTAATTACCAGACAACAAACAAGTTTGCTATAAGAAATACAGTATGCAACCATGCTCAAGCAAAAAAGATGGAATTCCCATACCTTTAAAAGCAATCAACAACAATAAAAAAAAAAAAAAAAAAAAAAAATAGCAACATACATTTAAAATACTATCTACATTGTTAAAAGCTTGAGGTCTCAGTCAGTATGCCATACATGAGTTCTGTCACTCTATCATCAGATATTTAATTTACAACAAAGTCAGATTGTTGTCACGGGGTTGGTGACATAAAAATGACTGTTGTCGTAATTTTGTTTTACCTGATTTTAGAATGGCAATACACAAATATTGAATGCTTACGTACAGGGCAAAGCACGGATTGTAGTGACCTTAATAAAATAGTTGGAGGTCCCAAGGACTTATTGTCCTTAGTCAAATTTGTAAGAGGGTGGAATGATGCAGGACCATGCACAGCCGGGAAAAATACCTTTGAAAAATAAAGCAGAGTATTTAATTGCTAGCATACAAATTTTTTATTATATATACATACCTGGAAAAATATATAGAGTCCGAAGAGAGCACAACTTGCTATGATGGGGAACATGGCTGCGTCTCGGTGGGACATGATGTCCGGAGTTTCACCGGACTCCTGAAACAAAATAAGTGGTAAGTTAATCTCGAGGTTTCCTTTGATCTAGAGTGGTAAAATGTTGAGACGGTGAATATTGAGCGTCTATAGGGCCAGTCTATATCAATGACACTAACCACGGTTAGTAAAAAGCTGGATATTATCTTTCTGGATAATTCATTTAAGACCATTTACCACCAACCCCAACCAAAAACAATCAACAACAAAATATTTTGAACTTAAAATTTGAATGCATAAAGTTTTTTTTTTTTTTTTTTTTTTTTTCATTTTTCCTAATTTTAAAAATATAAGTTATGAAAAGGACAGAAATAAAAAGCAAGGCCTATTCTTTAAATAATATGTTACAAACTTAATAGTTTATGTTCCTTAAAAAATTAGTACAAAATTTTAAATAAATTGGTTATCATCTTCATTTTTTTTTATACTCCTGCTGTTTTTCCCCACTAAAAATAATGTAAAAAAGAAGTACCAGTATACACTGTACAAGCACATTAGGGCATGAAAGCTCAACATTTTATTGTTTTGACATCCTGCTGCATTGGATTGCTTCGTCACACAGGAGGCCCATTTCCTTCTGTGACTATGACTTCCTCCTCACTTTTCAAAACTTTTTGAGTGGAAGTTATCTTTTTGTTTGGTTTAGGTTGCAACAGGAAGTAAAATCACAATCCTTTAGTGAAGACAATAATTGCAAGACATGTTGTACTGGTTAGCAGTTTTAATTTTTTGACAGAAGAGTGAATTACGGCAGAAGACTCGTTACATATTAGGTATCAATAATTAATTTAAAATCTTTTTTTTTTTTTTTTTTTTTGCTATGCTCTTTTTCAACCAGTTTCCTCACCCGTGGTAATATTGTGGAAAAATTATTGGAGCTCTTACATTTACAGATAAGGCAGAGATCAAAATGCAGTATGATCTATAGCAGGAATGCTGCCTGCATTTTTGAAATTTCTCATTAGAATTGTTTGACATCTTTGGTACCTCATCTGAAAAATGAACTCTTTACTGCGAATGTGTGTGATAATGAACTGTCTGGTATAATTGCACTCTAACACAATGTAACAGATATCTGAGATATCTCATTGGCAAATAGCTCATTATTCCAGATGAGTGACAATATGCATAACTTTTAAATTTTAGTTCATAAATAAGATGCCTTCACACAGGGCAGTCTCCTACAGGCCGTCTCACATGGATTTTCGACTGTCATCTCACTGATATTAGTCGGCCGGATTTTTAAAAGTAAATGGGTCCTCCGTGTAAGAAAATATTTATTTTAAAATATTTACATGGAAAAATGAAAGTAAATTGTAGTCTGATGTCCATGAATTATTTTGTTCTACACACTGTTATTTTTATTTATTTGATAAATATCATACTTTTCGAGAAAAACGCAAGGCGGGAACCGAATTATAACTTATAAGTCTGGTAATATAGTATGACGTCACAGAATATCAAAACCACAAATAAATAGAAAATCAACTTTCATAAATATTTTGATCACAGGAATTAACTTGATTTGATGTTAAAATAATGTAAATATTCACATTAAGGTAGAGTCCAATTCTACAGTCATGCAAAATATATATAAAGTCTATACTACGTCATCGCTTTAGAAATGGGCTTAGACTTTTTTTATACTAGTCGTCCGGTTTATAAAAGTCATATTTAGACGTATTAATATTATTTTTGCGGGTGAAAGGGAGTTGTTGAGCAATATTAGACTCTATGAGCATTTACTTACTTTTAATTTCAAATCTCTAGATACCGTGAAATCGCCATAATCCGGGCGCAAAGTGAGGGCTCTCTCCCGTAAGAATGCATGTAAACCGGCCGCTCAGTCGGCCGACTAATAAAAAGAGTGGTGGGGGGTAAGACGGCCTGTAGCAGACTGCCCTGCTTCACATATTTGCTGCTAAAATGCACCATAATAAAATCAAGCTCATCTTGATTTTCTTATGGATCTGCGTGTGCCACAGTGTCTTACAGCTTAAATACTGTATGTATCATTTTTTGAGTATGTGAACACGTCTTATACCGGCTTCACAGCGGCAGTTCGGATTGCTTCCGTAAGTATTGGATCTTACCAATGCCGTACGATCAGAACCCATGCGAAACGCCACTGTGAACGCAGCATTAATAGAACAGCTGTAAGTATTGGATCTTACCAAAAAAAAAAAAAAAAGGAAAAGATGGTTTTACGGGAAAGCGGATGTTGCCAAGTTGGATGCTGAGTTAAGTGATAGGTTTGAGTCTTGGAAGGATGATGGTTTAAGTGTTAATGAATTATGGGAGTCGTATGTTGATATTTGTAATGAGTTGAGGGAGAGTTGTGTACCCTCAAAAATGGTGGCAGATGGTTGCGATCCGCTGCAGTTTAATAAGGAAGTTAGGTGTAGGAAACGACAGTTGCGTAGGGTGTATGGGCGTTATAAAAGAGGTGAGGTTAGAAAGGGGGCTTTGGTTGAGGCGGAGATGCAGTTAAATAATGCAAAGAAGGTAGCGGAAGATTGTTTTATGCAGAAAATGTTTGATGAGAGAGATGTTGAGGGGAGTAGAAGAAGAATGTTCAGGCATATTAAAACTTTTAGGAAGGCAGGAAATGATATTCCAGTTTTGAAGGATAATTTAGGTGTTCATGTTTCAGAGGTTGAGAAGGCTAATGCGTGTGCTCGGCAGTATAAGTCTGTTTTTCAGGATCCTGTGGAGCAGGGAGTGGTTGATGATGGTTCGAGGCTTGAGCAGCGGGTTGATGAGGAGGGTGGTTCCAGTATTGGTGCTGGTAGGGGTAGGCAGTTTAGAGTTCGTTTTAAAGATGTGAAGAGAGCGTTGATGTCTTTAGTAAAGGGGAAAGCGGCGGGTCCTGATGATATTTCCAGTGCATTTTTAAAGCTTAGTGTTGGTTTGCATTGTAAGTATCAAGTTCATTTATTTAGAATGATACTTGCGTCGGGGAAGATACCTGATGCTTGGAGGGAGGCTTGGGTGGTCCCGATTTACAAAGGGGGATCTAAGTGTGAGCCAAAAAATTATAGACCCATCAGTTTGACATCAGTTGTGTCCAAGGTGTTAGAGAAGGTTGTTGTTAAATTTGTGGTGGGTGATCTGGAGAGATCGAAATTCTTTGGTGATCACCAGCATGGTTTTCGCAAGCATTTCTCTTGCGAGACTCAATTGGCAGGTTTTGTTCAGGAGTTGGCTGATGCTTTGGACAGTGGAGGTGAGATTCATGCTGTCTTTCTTGATTTTGAGAAGGCTTTTGATAAGGTGCCTCATGGGAAATTAATTGAGAAGGTGAGGCGTTGTTTGGTGGATGAAAGGTTGGTGTCCTTGATTGAGGATTTCTTAAGAGATAGGGTGCAGAGAGTTAGAGTGGGGGAGGCATGCTCGGAGTATATTGCTGTTTCCTCGGGAGTTCCGCAGGGTAGTGTCTTGGGTCCATTGTTGTTTTTGATTTTTATTGAAGATTTGTCTGATGGAGTGAGGTCAAAGATTAGGTTGTTTGCAGATGATAGTGTTGTTTATAGGAAGATAGAAAGTGAGGATGATGTGGTTCGTCTGCAAGAGGATCTTAATACTGTGTGTCGGTGGGTTATTGATAATGATATGAGGTTGAATGTCGCTAAGTGCTGTGTAGTTGTGTTTAGTAGGAAAAGGCGTAAAAGAGATGTGCAGTATTTACTTCATGATGAGTTATTGAAGCAGGATGAAAAGTATAAATATTTGGGTGTAGTCATTCATAGTAAATTAATGTGGAATGAACATATTAAATATGTTACATCGAAGGGAAGGAGGTTTTTGGAGTTTGTCATGAGAAATCTTAAGGGTACCAGTAGGGTAGTTAAAGATAATGCGTACAGAGCTCTGGTGAGACCAGTGCTTGAGTATGGTTGCTGTGTTTGGGACCCATATAGATGTGTGGGGGTGAAGGAGTTGGAGAAGGTTCAGCGGAGAGCAGCTAGAAGGGTTACAGGTCGTGTGGGAAGGTTCCAGTTTGTGGGTGATGGTGCTGATGTTAGAAAGGAGTATGTTAGTGTGTCTGCTTTAATTGAGAATTTGGGGTGGGAGTCGTTGGAGTTAAGAAGAAAAAATTGTAGACTTGGTGTTATGTATAAGATAACAAGAAATTGTGAGGGTTGGGAAGAGTTGAGTGGTCGTGTGATGAGAGCAGGTTATATTGGAAGAAATGATCATGGATGGAAGTTGGAGTATGTTAGATGTAGAAGTGATGTGGGAAAGTTTTCTTTTTTAAACAGGACGGTGAGGGAGTGGAATGCGTTGACAGCAGATGTTGCTGAGGCGGAGAGTTTTGATTTGTTTAAGAAATCTCTGAGAGTTGGTGAACATTCGCGGGCCACCGTGGCATTGCCACATTTGCCGCGTTAATATTATTATTATTATTATTATTACCAATGCCGTACGATCAGAACCCATGCGAAACGCCACTGTGAACGCAGCATTAATAGAACAGAGGTTTCAGAGCTGTCACTTCTGTTATATTTTTACTGCTGCAGCAGCTGCATATAGTGAGAAGCTAAGGGAAGAAAATGGTTGAAAAAGACCCCCCCCCCTCCAAATTAGCAAAAGGTAAAGTACTTAAATTGCAGCTGAAAGGGTCAAAATTAGTCATCAAACTGAGTATACCGGTACCTACTGAAGGTGACGGTGTCATGTAAATAAAGCAAAACAATTAACTCTGCTCAAACAAACTTCTAGAAAAAATAATTGTATACTGTATGCATCGTGAACATTAATGTCGTTTCAATGGGTTTGTTGAAAACATGACCTCAGTAAAAAATTTGTATGCTTTTTCAAACTTTTTCATTCTCAACTAGTATAGCTAGAAATGATAAAAATGTATATATTTTGAAATTATAAACTTGGAGAGGATTAGCAAAACATTTAATTTATATTCAGGGAAAACTTAAGTAAAAATATTTACATACATGCAGGGTAAATAATTACTTTTAGTAAACATATGGATGGACCCTATGGTCCAAGTGTTTTGACAATGCCACGTACCCTCTGTTCACGATGATGTTTAACAGACCGATACGAGCCGAAGAATATCGGCAGAAGTGCCATAACCACGAGACTTCCATAGGCTATGGCTATGCCTTCAGGACTTGCAGGAATCTTCGTAGAAATCGGGATTTCGACATTTTCTTCGAGAGTTGAAGATGACAGAAGGTCTGATTCAGCCATGTTGTGCGGAAGGAAACTTGTTGAAATTTGGTTGTAAAACAAACCAACAGATGGCAGAAGCAGTAAAAATATTTATTTTATTTGTTTTGACCAATAGGAAAGTGCCCCGAGAAATATTCAAAATTGCGGTAAATTTTTTAAACTTCATGAAAAAATATCAATAAAAAATTAGTTTGGGAATTTAGAAAATTCCAATATATTTCCGTGGTTTGAATATATTAAATTAACTATATAAATTAAAAAAAAAATAACTTAAATTTTGTTCAGTAAAGCTATCTTTTCAAGGCGTACTGCTACAATTTGATCTTTAAAACAAAAAACTTATGCAATTTTTTTCAAAAATTTATTTTTTTATTTTTATACTCAGTTTAAAACTATTAATTAAGCAAGATAATTCAATAAAAATTAAAAGTTCGTGATTTATTATATCCACCCTAGTGTTGTAAAAATGTGAAAGTTCACTGCGAACATTCAAGAAGTTCGCTCGCGAACATATAAAGTTCACTCATGCAATGTTCGTTCGCGAACTTGTGAAACCTAATTCAAAAATCCCGCGTAAATTTCAGCGTTCTGATTGGTTACATCTGTGTTCTTAAATAAAAAGTTAAAATTAAATAGAAATTTGAATTAAAACACCTTATTTGTAACTATTACTACTATTTTGGGTGCCAAAAATGAAAGGACACGATACTAAATGTATATTTTAACTCCCAAAGGCTATGGCAGGACAAAAAAATAATTACTTTTTTGCGAGGGTAAATTTATTCAATTTATATCTTTAACTTGCTTTCATGAAGTTAATTGTCATTAAATGTGAACATCTTGCTGTTTAGTTTGCTGAATATCGAATTAAGTGTACTTTTGTACAGAATTCAAACGTTCCCGGTTTTTTACATGTTCGCGAACTTTGTAATGTTCGCGAAGTGAACTTGTGAAAGTTCACTCATCACAAGTTCCTTTCGTTTTTTACAACACTAATCCACCCACACTTTTCCGTTTCGTAGCTCACTCTAACGTGAAACTTTTGAACTAATATTAAGAGCATGAGAAGTCGCGTGCCGAACACAAAATAGGCAAGTCGGCGTACCTGCCCGTGGCGAGTTGTAGCTGTAATCAATCAATATTGATTAGTAATGAAAAGAAACAGTTACGCATTCTAAGCCAGTGTTAAGTGACTATTTGTGTGTGATTATCGGGATGACTTGTCATCCCCTACAATTTAAAAAGTGAACTTAAAAAAAAAAAAAAAAAGACTATAACGAAAAGTTACTAACATGGCTGAACGTTTCAAAGTTACTAAATCTCCTGAAGAAATTGGTTTAGTACGAAAATATGGTGCTACAGAAGGTAAGATATATAATATTTAAAACTATAACATATTTATACATATTTTTACATTTAGACTTACGTATTTTTCATACAATTCTTTTATATATATATATTATACTTTGCGGCTTCGGCTGTGATTTTTTTTATACATAATATAATATATATAGAAAATTGTTATCTCATGAAATTGATGTTTGAAAGGTTTTATTTATCTCCACGTAATCTACACAACGTGCATTATATATGTAATCACAGGTGCATTATATCACAAGCTGTCACCTGTATTATATGGACGTTAGGATGAATATTACTACTACACATTTAACGCATCCAAGCAAGTGCGGCAAATAGCGACACGCAAATATATTTACTTGACAAACCTCTAGCTTGCCAAGGATGTTTATAAAATGATGAAACTTGCAAATAAGATATAACCTCCGGCCGCACTCTGATGTTCTAGTTTATAATTAATACACACAACAATTATAGTAAATTGAAAATGAAAAACAACACTATTTTTTTATAATAACCCATGAAAATTAAACTAGTGTTATAATTTTTAGCACATGTTTGAAACTTAATATACAGTAGTTTAAAAATAGTTATGTTCTATTCTAAGTGGCACAAACATATATAAGTTTGTTGCATATGATTCTTTAGAGGTGGAACTCTATTATTAAACATGTTTATTTCTTTTTTTTTTTTTTTTTTAATATAACTTTAACATGTTATAAATTACCAGGCTAACATAAATTTTAAAAAAGTTATGAATGGAAATCGATTAACATTTATATAAAATATTATAAATTACATTATAATAACGTCAAAATTTGTTTGTTTTTAAAATAGTTTTATACTAAAAAAAATCGATATTTTGTCAGTCTACTTTTTATGATCGTAAAGTTAAAACTTTTATGACTTTCATTTACTTTCATGCTAACTTAAATCTCAGCATATAAAATCTTTTACATCTCCATTAAAAAACATCACTTTTCTTTTATGTGAACATATAATGTGTAACTAAAAATAAATTACATACATATTATTTCTCACTTTATGCATAAAAGTGATAATTAATGATTTAGGCTAAAATGAATATATTTCGATCATGATAGATTTTATCATGTATTTATGTACTCGTATGATTAAAATTTAAAATGTAGAAGTAAAAACATATTATCGAATGAAGTTTATGAACAATATTTGCACTTTATTATACGGTGCATGCATAAATTATTAAAATGTAAAATACACTTTTATTGCTCGAGTCATTCAGAATCATATTAATTATTATGTCCCACAGAGTTTATGACAATACAAATAATTTGCGTTGATGTTGTATATGAACTGCACTTTTTAAAAAATTAACAATTTTATAGAAATGATTTATAAATTTAAAAGAAAAACTTTAAAATTATTTAAATCGATAAAGTGAATAAAATATTGATTGTTTAACTTTTATACTCTCTTTTTCTAAAATTACAAATTTATTATTATAATGTATTGATATGGCATGTACCCTTCTTTTTTTGCCGTTTGACGTTTGCCTTCTTAAATAAGCCGTAATTATAAAGTTTCTTGCTGATATACATTTCCCCTGCCATACATGCATTTTTTAAATTACATTACAAAAAATTTAATAATAATAATAATAATATTTGTTTATTTATTTTAAAAAACTCGCGATAGTACTTGTGCCCTTTTAAATTAATTTAAATTTAATTCGTTTTTAGCGACGCAATTTTAACAATCTCGGCATAATTTCTCGGCAACTAATCGTGCATATAATTATATTACAATTATTAAGTTATGGAGGGAATTTAACTGCAATTTTGATGCTATCAATGTTTTTCTGTTCAGCATGCAGTCCTAACAAACTATAAACTAATAAAGACGTTTAAAAAATAAAATTATAGCAATTAAAATAAATTAACAAATACAACGTTTGGGTATCGTCAGCATGAAAATTCTAATAATTTTATCGGAAAATCTCAATAACATTTTTATTTTTTTATTAAATAATTTCCTATATCGATATTTAAAATAAAATCACGTAAGACTAAACAACAAAAATTTACTTTTATATATTTGACGTTTGGCTTGACTTTTGTGACGTAAGCAAATCTTATTGCGAGTATATATACGTATAGGGGGGGAGTTATTTCGCGTCATCGCATGTTTATATTGAAGAGATATATATACACTAGCTACTGTAGCAAGTAAGTCTGTGGTATATACGCGGCTACTAGTGTATGAACGGCATGCATAGTTTGGCCGGGCCATAGGGTTAAATGGCTAGTCTCTTCTTTGCCTACCACTACTGCTCTCTGTGTATAATATGGCATGCGGGAAACCTTACAAAATTGTTCCCTCATAAGTCTCTTAGTGCTGGCTTTTCACTCCTGCTTGTTGAAAGCATGCAATAGATTAACATTTACTACTGTTGTAATTTACAATAGTATATGGTGTAAAAAAAAAAGGTAATATAAATAAAAGTGAATGAATCACTTGAAGAAACAAATAAACAAATGCATAACAGGAGAAAGTACTTAAAAAAGAAACACAAAATATAGAACTGACTTATATGTAACAGTCATTACTTTTGTGACGAGCATTAACACCGTTTGGGAGTTTGATAACAAAAAACAACTTTGCCTGCTTTCAACTGGTTTTAAAAACTCTTGTACTATATTTTAAGGTATATATACGTGGATGAATGAATGAAACTTTAATTTCTTTCATGTTCAAGTTATTTTTTGAATTTTTCCCCCCACAAGGAAATAAATACACAGAATGTTTGTTTTTATTATTATTATTGCCAAGATTCGATCCATATTATATGTTTTATTGCAATGGAAAATTTATTTTTAAATAGAAATAATCAATAAATCGATATATTTTATTTTTATATATTGACTAAAAGAAAAATGAATATATTTTATTATAATATTATGTATGGTATAATAAGTCTACGTTATATTGTATTAATATAATACGAGTATAAAAAAAAACTTTCAACTTTATTTAATTACATATATATTATATGCTTATTTTTAATTATGCAACATATAATTAAACATGGGACAAATTTCATACACAATATAAATATACGACTAACTAAATACATGCATGATATTAATTATTTCATAACCGACATGTTCCCATGCAGCAGTGTATAAAAGTTTTCATGAACTTTTGACCTTTCAGCAAAGATGAGGTCAAATATTTATACAACATCGTACATACTCTATAATATTGTATATACTTCACTGACTAAATTTATCATACATTTTGTACTTTATAATACTTTTTTTTTTAGAAATAAAATCTCATTATAATGTGTACTCATAGACTTTTCATTATTGGATATTTTTTTTTTTTTAATTTTCTTGTTTGTGTAACTTTTGATCGAATATTGATTGAATTTTTTATTGATTGAAAAATAAAGTGAATTTTTAGTCTATAATGTCTATATAGCTTCGTTAGAAAATATTGTGTGTTGTATGAAAGAGAAAAGAGAGAGAGACATGTATAAATTAATAGTACGTGTTATCATTGGATCTACCTTATTATTATTTCCTTCTCAGATTTGGGGTTGTAGCTGGGAGGGTGGGGGAGGATGTAAAAGGGGGTGTGGGTTGAGCAGAGAGAATCGTGAGGTTCGAGTGTTATGCTAAACAACTTTCAAGCCACCAACACAAAAAAAGTGAAATTTTAGGTAGATTTTTTCTCTTTCATATTGTTATGAATTTCTTACGTAAATATTTAATATTCAAAGTGTAAATTTAATTTAAATATGCAGATAAAATGTCAAAGTAAATTTTGAATTTTGTAGGGTAATACTATCGTCTCTTTTATTACATGATGATACAAAAATGGCAACAAAATAGTTGAACATATAAAAAATTTTATTTCCAAAGTTATAAAAGTAAGAAGAAAAAAATACCAAATGTTTCATTGTTATTTTAGATAGTGATATATCTTTTACAACACTTTTAAAACATTTTCTTTTAAAATTTTACTATATATAGATGAAAAGTTAATTTTTTAAACAAAAGTAGAATCTGGTCTCACGGTATATATTTATGTGACATTTTTATTTTGTTCAAGGAAACAAATCAGAGCAGTGCTGTAAATTTGGTTTTGAACAATTTCGATTGATCCTCAACTATATAAGGTAGCACGCACGTGATCTAAAAATGGATCATGGCTTGCGCACATCCAGACTACATGACTGAATTAATAAGTTTAACGATTTTTTTTAACTGATTATTATTACTATCATACATAAAAGTAATATAGATGTATAATTTAAATGTGCTCTGTACATGCTACATGAATAATTTTATTAAGTATATGATCATAAATTCAAGAATTTTTAATAGATCACTTCTCTCCTTGAGGTTAGGCAACCTGTTCAGCATTCAAACGAGTGAAGGTAATTTATTATATGCAGCATAATAATGCAGCAGGGGGTCAAGGTGACTTCTTTAAGTCTTCAGTCTCATTTTTGATTCTGAACAATTTGACTAACTCAAAATGGTCAGTAATATGGCATATTTAATAATAATAATAATAATAATAATAATTTTATTTCGATCGTTGGCTTTACGTTTAGTAATAGAGTATTTACCTCATTTATTTTCATTGCAGAAATGGATAGAGGGTACAAAGTTATGCTACTCTGATTTTTTTTTCAGATTTTTTAGAGTTCGGAAAGTGTTTTTTAATGAATTATTAAAAGTACAGAGAAAGTGACGCCTCTCTTAATAAAAAGATAGGACCCTAAAGGGGCGTGGGTTCAAACGTACCAGACCTCGACAAAGAATTTTAGCATTACTTCCCGGCTGAAAAAATTAGAGTGGCATAACTTTGCACCCTCTATCCATTTTTGCAATAAAATTTTTTGATGTCGATACGCCATTATAAAAACTATAAAAAGTAAATTTTGCAAATTATTATAATTATATAATAATATATGTTGATCTTTTCTTATAGAAAGTTGTTGATATTTTTCAATGAGTTTTTTTTTTTGGTCACCAGAAGCAATCTAAGCCCATATCTACCTATCTCTCCTCTAAAAATAAAAAAATAATAACAAAAAAATCAGATACCCTAACCACTCAAACAGAAATTAAATGTCCACCGAGGCATAAAATTTCGCCCTAAAGTTAGGCAATTTGTTCCACAGCTACATAAAATATGTAGAAGTTGCTTAATGACTGTCCTCTAAACAACTCCAATTTGGTGATGAGCAAGCAGCTTAACCTCGGGGAGATGATAACTATGATAAGGTGGACACTTTATCACTTTAAGTAAAGTGGACACTTTCAGGTTATTATCGAAAATATTATTTAAAAGCAGTAGAGGTCAATTTTTCATACTTTATTTCAAATATTAAACTTAAAGTGGATTTTTTTTTTGTGATATAGCAAAAATTTCTTATAATTATAACAAATAAGTTTTTGTTTACACATTAAATTTAAAAAAATTAAGTTAGAGAAATTTACGCACCCCTTTTCATAATTATAATAATTAGAAAACAATTAAAGTTCAAAATTTAATTAATTATTGTCAGTAACCAAAATTATGTAACATCATACTATCAAAAAGTAGATTAACTTTCTTCATTACTTAAAATTTTAAAATTATTATCAGAAGTTTTTAATTACTAGGGGTAAAAATTACACGCTTCTATAAAAGAGCGAAGAAATTGGAGCTGTCATAGTTTTATATTAAGAAATATTGATAGGTAATCTTGAACTTCTCGAATTAATTTGAAAGATTTCGTACCACGTGGTTGATTTCTCTCTCTCTGCTCCTTGTCTGGAGTTCACGCTCGGCTTGGGAAAGTGGTCCGGAAATCGGAAAATCAAGCTCTCAAGCTGTCGGAGTCAGCAAAAAAAATTCTAGTCCCACATCACCGCCTGACAGTGAGAGAAAAAAAAGAAGACTTTTTCTTTCCATACTTTTTATTGAACGATCATTCAAGATATTAATAGTGGAATAAAAATATCATATAACAATTTGGGAAGAAACATAAATAATAAGAAAGAAATATTTAATTTAAAATATTATTTTGACGAGTTTAAAAGTAAACATATTAGGTCTGTTCGTAAATACACAATCAGAAAGAATCGATTATTTGTGATGAACCTTATGTTATATGTACAGAAGGTTCATCTCATATAATCGATTCTTTCTGATTGTGTATTTACGAATAGACCTATAAAATGTGTTATCAATTTTACTTTATGAAAATAATATAATAATGATCCAATGATGATAATCTACCTTTTACTTTTGGTGCATAGAATTTTACAACATTGATTTCAAAAGATTATTAGAACTTGCTGATGCCATGTGAAATAAATAAACTTGTGAATTATGATATGCAAATTTCATATACATAATTTTGTATAGTTTGGATATTTAAGATACTTATCTCCAATCACGAATTTACATAAAATGATTTTTTAAAAAATAGACCTAGTTTTAACTTTTATTATAAATTCAATCCTTATTATATTTTTATACCTGAATAACTTTATTCATTATTCTGATATCTTTGTCCTCATTAATAAAAAGAAATTTGAAAAGGTTTTGAAAGTGTAATGTAAGCATTCTTGCGTGATTTGGTGACGTTTGCTTTTACTGATATTTGTGTGCAGATAGTGCAAGATGAGAAAAAAAGAGAGTCGTGCTGCATGTATGGTTGAAGAGAAAGATGATGATGAGAAGGAATGAATTAAAGTCTCTTAATGAGGCTCCATACAGTCTAACAACGATGGTAGCGAACTCTCTCATAATTGGAACGGATTGAAGGAAAGAGTGTGAGGTCTCTGGATGAAGAAGTAGGTGGAGGGTGTGGTTTTTGGGGCGGGGTTGTAGGAAAGGGTCTTACAGAATGCTCTGCTAGAATTCTGTGGCCTACATATATACTCTGTGGCATACGCCCAGGCAGGAGTAGTAGACGCTGTTCTCTGCAAAAAAAGCCTGGGGGGGAGGCACTGGAGTGCACTGAGCCAACCGCGGAACTTCCGACGAGCTTTTTTTTTTTTTTTTTTTTTTTAGTTGTCTTCACCTGAATTAAATGTTCATACGTCATAAAATTTTATAGCAGAGAAGAGGTTTTCTACGGAGAAAAAAAAAATCAATGATCACAGCATATATATATTATAATTTTCCATTGAAAAAGTACAAAAGTCTATCTTCACTAAAGGTGTGTGGTTTCACTGAGATTATTTTAAAATTGACATGACTTAAATATAAACATCTGGATCAATTTTGTGACGTAGTAAAATTTAAATAAAATAAAAATTTAATGTTATTTTTTTTCTTATCGATATAAAAGAAAAAAACTTTTGATTTATATTAATAAATTTGAGTAAATTTCTTTGTGCCATCTTGTAACGTTATTTTTACCTCTTACATTGTAAATGTTCAACTTTAATAAATAAATTATTGATATAATATATATGTACTAAATATCCTTGTTTTAAAGTTAACGATATTATTTTGTTTATTTTCATGTTACATGTTGATATATAAATTATGTTCTGAGATTGTAGAAATGTTAAATTATTGTTGTAATCATTCAAATGTAATAAAAATTTTAGACTACAATTTAAAGACCATCAATCATGGTCATTTCAACTTTATTTTTTATTTACAGAAAGAAAAATCACAGAGTGTCAAGAAGTTATAATCTTCCTTTTGAATGATGTTCTTTTTATCGACCTACATGCACTCTGATGTCCACCAAGGTATTAGCAAGGGACGACCTTTGGAGGGGAGGGACCCTGATGTAGGGAGACCAAAAATATGATGATGGAATGTTAGTGCACCTGTTCACACAGTGTACAAAATATGTATAAAAAATGTATAACGAAAAATACAATAGTAAAAAAGAAAAAAACTGTTAGGATTATATTTGTTTTCTTCGGGAAAAGATATGTTAAGAACTATATGAATAAATCTCAATTAATTGGAATGTCGAAATTAGCCTTTTAATGTGACTTTCAATTAAGGGACTATTATTAGTTTTTTTTTATCAAAATCATATTTTTTTTTATGTTGATTTGACTGATCAGTTTTGTGAAAATCGAAGTAATATAATATATGGAGCCGTATTATATGGACGGAATCGGAAATGGAGCTGCTTTTCTGAGACAATTACCACCCCTTTTTAGAATTTGCTGAAACCATACGTGATTATATAAGACAATATTCTCGAAAAATTAAAATTTATTTCTATTTATCTATTTATTTATCTATTATTTCTATTTCTATTTACTTCTGACAGACAAAAAAATATGGACATACCTGTCAAAGTGACATTAATCGTTATAATTATAATTTAATTAGCTATGGTTTAAATTTAAAATTACTTATAAACTCTATTAATTATTGTCATATCGATTGAAAATTAAAATCGAGAATAAATAATATATAATTGGTTTTAAAATTTAATGTTTTGTAAAAAGGTTTATATTAATATTGTTGCAAAAACAACTATCTCCATGTCTCAATATTTACAAATACAGTCGATAGATGTCGTGGGTGGTAGCGTGTCTGTAACAAGGTGGTTGAAGCAGCGGAGACTCTCCGATCAGGAGCTATAGGTTTCTTAAAGTTATCTCAGTATTGTATTTAATATATAGTATAAAGGCAATGAACTTTTATTCTGATAAAAAAGACTTATAAAATGATAACGTGCAAATTTTTATCAAGATTTTGAATAGCATTTTTAATTATTAAATATAATTTATTTTCCATGACGGTTAGTTTCTATATATCTTAAGTAATTAATAAAATGAATTTAAATATTTATAATTAATAATTATTTCATAGTTTAAATAATAAATTTTAAAAAAATGTAAAAAATAATGAGGTATATACAAAAAGCTCAGAAACAAGGTACTTAAAACTTAAAATTAATAATGCTTACTAATATTTTTAAAAAAAATAAGGTACTTCTTTATTTTTTATATTTTTAATTAATTTGTTATTTTTTTAAACTAGTTATTTGTTTCAGCTTAGTAAAATAAAAATTGATTAAATAAGCTTGTTTGTGAACGCTGTTTGATCCCCGTGTGATATTCGCCATGAATACCGCCTGACAAACCCATGTCGACTCCATGCAGTTAACCCCGCAACCTTGCTGATTAATACTCCACTCTGTCTCTCCCTCTCTATATATTATATTCTCTGTCTCTCTTTTTTTTTATCGCATTTCTTTTTTTCCTTATCACCTGTCTCTTTTCTTGCTCTCTCTCTTCTTTAAAAATGTATTTTAATATGAGCTCTTCATTCATCCATTTTCTTCTCTCTATATAATATATTATATATTGCTCTCTTTTCTTTCACATACGTTTTATCTCTATTATTTTTTTACTATATTTTTTTCTTTTTCCCTCATATCGTTCTATTTTATAGTATCCTTCTCTCTCTCTCTCTCTCTCTCTCTCTCTCTCTCTCTCTCTCTCTCTCTCTCTCTCTCTCTCTCTCTCTCTCTCTCTCTCTCTCTCTCTCTCTCTCTCTCTCTCTCTCTCTCTCTCTCCAATCCAGAGCTACTGTAACAAAGCAAAATAATAATGCTCAGCTGCAAGAAGCAAATCACTATCTCCCCCCACCTTTATAATTTCAAGCCATACATTACTAAACTATAAGTTACAATACACTAACATGACGTCATTGATTATGTATATTTATGTATCTCCAATGTAGTGCACATAGGACATTTAAATCAATAACAAAATAGAAAATAAAAAACTTGCAACTTTGACTTATGATTTTACAGGCTAATAAATTTGAGTTAAAATCGTAAGCTAATTTATTTAGATAAGCACTAATTTGATCTACTTAAAAAGTTAGACCATCTTATAGGTTTAAAAAAAGTTTCTGCAACTTTGAATGTCTCTAACGCAACAGTATTAAACAGCACCCGCATGTACTAGTCTTACTTATACACTTTAATCGAAAGTCAAATATATGATCGTTCAAAAATTACTCACGTTGAAATTTAAAATATAGATGAGGGCACCACCGTACTAACATTTTTTTTTTATATTGGTACACTTCCCATGACGCAGTAAACTAATTAAGCCAAATATGATAGTTCAAAAGTTGTCCACAAAGTAATTTAAATGGCTGATGAGGGCATCAATGATATTTTAAGTGTTTGGAAAAACAAACTGGAATATAATAGTTCAAAAGTTGGCCACGATGTAATTTAAATGGCATATGAGGGCACCACCGTACTGAAAATAGTTTTTATGTTACGGACATGGGTAAACAATGCAAGCGCTTATCTCTATTTACATGACATGCAGTCTCACACGTACGTCATTATATAGAGAGAAACAGAGCGCGATTATTCCATTCATTACCTTACAAACAATAAATCAGCTGCCGATGTAACACTAGCTCTCAGTTCAGTCAACTACACGACTATAGCTTGCATGTGGAACACAATGAAGGTTTAATATTAATTGTCTCTACAGTCAAACACAGCTTAAAAGTTACGTAATACCATGGTACTTTTTGTCAACAAACATGTTCGCATGTCACCTTTTTTTAAAACAATTTATCATTTATCAATCAAAAATATAAAGATTATTTGTCATATTTAAAAAGTATAAATGGTTTTATCATGTTTTATGGATTAAATTTTAAATTATCATATTTTTTTATATTATATGTAATAAAAAATACATTTATTTTAATTAATGTTATTTCTTTATAAACCAGATTTGAACACGTATAAAAAAATTAAAATTATATTTATTTACTTTTTAATTATAACAATGGATAATAGTAAAAATGTAGTTGTACTATTTTGATATAGAAGCACATACATGACATGCTATTGAAATTTATAATACAATAAAATTCTTTTGTTATTACACAGTGTATTCATTTGTATTTATTAAATCAACAATCAATCAGTTAAATGTAATGTTGTTTTTATAAAAAATTCAAACAAAATCAAACTTTTTGTAACCAATTTTTATTATTATATAACCGTATAAAAAATATACTGTATATTAATTAAGTTAATTAGTCAAATGGTATTTTAATTTTATATTTTGATGTGATAATTGTAAATACGATAGTAATAATATTAAGTTATTAACTCATTTTCAAACAATACGTTAAAATTATGCAAATAAAACAAATGAACTCGTATTATCAAATTTTTATGATTTCATTATTAGATATTTCCAAATTTATAATTTTCAGTAAACAAAATTACCAAAATATTGAATTTTATATTTAATAATTATAAATCTATTGAAGTGTATATTTAATTAGATGCGTACATATTTATACAAAATTTTGTGAAAACAAACATTTTCATTATAGAAACAGCTCAATGAATACGTCTGTTTGAGTTAGAGTCGTTCCTTCTTGCAGAAATAACATCTTGTTCGAAAAAGCGTGGGTGATGGAGCTTGTCTTTCTTCTTTTGGTTGTCCATGGCAACGTCTCTCATCACAAATAAAATCGCTCTTTTCACAAAAACAAGAATGTTAACTTTGTTTTCGAAGTATAATTTACTTTATACTTGAATGAATTTAAAAAAACCTTAACATATTATACATAAAACGAGAACAATCTTTCAATTTAGAATTTAATTTCATTGAAAAGAACAGAAACAGGATAATTATAATATAAAAAAATATAAATATATATTTCAAGGGATCTTATAATGGAATTATATTTTATAAAATGAATAAAAAAACTTATTATTTTTTTTATAAAATTATTAATTACAAAAAAAAAAAAAAAAAAAAAAAGTTATATATAGAATTGAAATGTTGATATATGATCAATAAATGATTAAAAATAACCTATTGTGTAAATATTATAAATTACGAAAACCGAGTGGATATTTTGCGTAATTTTGTTATGAAAATTAATTTTTGTATTTGTGGAATAAAGGGTACTATAATGTATGGTTATATATTATATATATAGAAACTAGAACAAACCAGTATCAGCTACTATTAGCGAGGGTCCAGTAGGGAAATGGATAGCAAGGGAAGTAGAACGAGAGAAAAAGAATTGGAGACCAGAGGTTAAAAAAGTTTTGTATGGTTCAACCAGGAGGTATAATATAAATTCACATCAAGGTTTTTCGTACAAAATCTCCCATGGGTATAAACGTTTTACTTTCATGAAAGGTCATTCCATTATTTTTGAGAGAAACTAGCAATAGTAGTGAGTGGGTTTTGTAGTCTGGTTAAATATTAGCTCTTAACATGTTGTAATATTTCACATATTTATTACGTGTGTAAAATTTATAATCCTCCTCGTTTTTTATATAAAGAGAAAAGTGAAAAAAAAAAGTATCGTGTATATTATTTATGTCTATATAATTGAAGAATTATTTTTTCATTATTAAATTTAAAGTCAAAAATTAATCCAAGAACAACAATTACGTAATAATATTTGAATTTTAACAAATAATTTTTTTAATGTTGGTGCGTAGTCAATTTTTCAATCTTCTTGAACTTTCTTGTTGAAGCAAGTAAAGATCCACAGAGCAGAGGGAGTCAAAAACCATCCCTAAAATGTGTAGCAATATATTGAAGCATATCCCTCCCTCCGCCCCT
This sequence comes from Siphlonurus alternatus, assembly GCA_949825025.1. Classification (NCBI taxonomy): domain Eukaryota; kingdom Metazoa; phylum Arthropoda; class Insecta; order Ephemeroptera; family Siphlonuridae; genus Siphlonurus; species Siphlonurus alternatus. The sequence continues at coordinate 32,459,196 of OX463782.1, forward strand.
AATTCAAAATAAAATTGTGAAGTAGCCCCCACCCCTTATTTCTCACCCAAATATATTTTATAATTTAATCAGCAGCATTCACAATCAAGCTGCAGTTTACTCAATATAAAGTAAAATATAGAAGGTAAATTTGTAAAATTTAATCAAATTTTAATTATGCATTAGAAGTTCAAGAATAATTGATGAAGCTAGTACATGATTAACTACATAATTTTATAATTAATTTACCCTTACTAAAATATCTTAGTAAAGTATAAGAAAGACGTTAAGGCAGGTAGCACATTCCATGCCATCACCATGTATATAAAACACTCTGTGGCCTTGCAACTCAATTAACCCAAACTTGCTTTGAGCGTTCATATAATATAACATGACGTATGTTTTGGAAATTAATTAATTTTAACCTTAAAACTTTGTATATTTGTCTTTAAATTCTACCTCAACTTGTACCACATGTTGAAGAGCTTTTTTTTTTTTTTATATAATTATTACCTGCATGACGTAAAATATATTTTAAATTTAAATGTCAAAATAACGGACTCATTAAATCAAGAGAATTTGATATATAAATAGAATTTGTGCTTAATGTTCATTAAAATTAATTGAACATAAACCGTGTTGGTACATATACGTGATGTAATATAAAAAGTAACAATAAAAGATTGTGGTTAAATACAAGGTTCCTGTGAGATTCCTAACGTTACGTATATAATGTTGGTATATATTATTTATCAAATAAGAAGTAAGCAGTTATAATTTGTTAGGTATGTGTTTCTCTATTATTACATTATATAAATGTGGGTGTATATATAGTTGTTATAAAAAAAATCTAAGGTATATATATAATATAATAAAAAATAAAAGAAGTATTATATAGTAAATAACTAAAAGTGTAAGGAGTGTGCGTTTGGCTGGGTTCCATACAGCAGCTTGCAAACACGAGAAATCGATGCAGCAGCAGCAGTAGCAGTGGTAGCAAAGGCAAGCCTAGCTCAACGGGCCGGGGCTAAACTGTTCCCGCCGCCGCCGCTATACTGCCACCCCGAGAGAGCTAGTAGGGACCTGGCTTCAACTCTCGACGCCGCCCTGTGCTTGCTGCAACTCTTCACTGTTTACATTACTAGTACCACGCCCCCTTCTGCCGGCGAGCAGGCGCCCCCAGTTGGTGGTAGCTACCCACCCCCAGCAACTTCTCCTCTACGAGACTCGCAATTCCGTATAGCTGTCACCTTTTCAACGCGCATGACAAAGTGTGTATACATCATTCTTGGCTTTTTCAATCCCATGGTATATAAATATTATTCACAATGCTTTCTTGATTAATGTAGCTCTGTTTATTTTTTTATATATATTTATATGTATATTTTTAATTATACACGCCTAACTAAAATGACTGACAGTATTTGATGATTAAAAAATAATAATAAGGGTATGTTTCTTTTTTTAATATGTTTCTTTTTTTAATATATATAATATACAAATAAAATTGTATAGAAACACGAGTTGTAAAATTTAATTTAATTTGATAAAATCTTATTCTATATATAATTAAATTTTATTATTTTCATTAATATTTAGTTTATGTTTAAAAAAAAAATCATGATTATATAACTTTTCGTGCTCTTTTGTTATAAACTTATTGATTATTGGTTAATCAAGATACCATGAATATAAAATATAAGTACCAATCTCTTTGTTAAAATAATACAGGAATATTATAAATTTTGTCTGTATTTTATAAACTCTCTTAAGCATTTTTTATTAAATGAAAATACAATTTGAATTATAATTTATTATATATTTCCTGATTGCTGTGATTTACAACAGAATTTATATAAAGCCTGCAGCTGGCATTTAACATTTTATTGAGAATATAAAGTAATAATAAACATTGTAATTTTAAGTAAGTCATTGTTAAAATAATTAAAAGGAAATTGGAAATAAAATTTTACTGAAAAGTCTGCAACCTGTTCAACTTGAATGTCATGCCGGTTGCATACTTTATAATAAACTATAAATCACGAAGAAGCAGACTTTTAATTAACGTTAATGGTCTCTCTATATATATATATATATATAAAATACAGGTGTATTTAAAAAACCTTTATATTATGACGGTATAGCAATTTGACGAATATAAAAAAAAAGGTACTCTCATTTGAAGTTTAAACCAAGCGGGATTTTATTACACTATCTACTTTCGATATACTCTTGATAGTATCTAACCCGATAATTAATCATCCCATGAGAGCAATTCAGAGATAAGCCCATAGCATCAAGGCTATGTTACCATTGTTAACCCTCATCTTTTTTACATGAACTTATCATCGCCGATTTAACCCCTATCAGCTACTGTGGGGGTGAATAAGTTTACCACGAATGTTTCATCTATTTTCCAATAACACACATTTATAAATGAAAAACAAACATGATAAAGTTTTAAACCAATATCAAGATTAATTCAAAAAGTTTAAAATATTGAACATAACGATAAAAAAAATTATATTCACAAACACACACAAAAACAAAGTTGTTTTTCATGTAGTTTTGACACATAAGATAACACCTGTATAAATTGTATACTAAAAAAATGTTATAACAGTATTATAAAATGTTATTCTTTTCGTAAAATCGTTTTTTAAATGTATTAAGGTAATCAATCAAAACACAAAAAATAAAAATGTGATGTTTTTATTTATTTCTTCCTCTCTGTTTTCTGATAATTCTTATGGTGCTGCAGTTATTAATTTTTACCAGTCTTCAATGTATCTAACAAAAAATTGATTTTTCAATGAAAAATAGAACATTAAACAAAGTTTTATTAGAAACATTGCGTGCAGAAGACTCTGATTTTTACATTATATTTTATATCACACTTAAGTTTATTTTCATCAAATAAAGTTGGATATATAACACTAAATTTAATTAAAATATAATTACCTAAAAAAATTATTTACAAAGTATATAGAGGAGTTATAGAAATAAATAATACAGGACAGTACTGAATTTATCATAACACTTTAGAGTTGTTGCTCAAATATATTTTTAAACGTTTAGACGCTAAATTTATTTTAAAAAACTAAATTTTTATTTTATGAAAGCTTGTAGATTTAAATGTGCGATTAAATTTATAAATCGTTGATATGAGATATGATTATACTGGAGATGACATATTTAATGATTTTTTTTTACCATTTTCCTTCTTCCCTTTTTTAAAGTTCTTTTTGCGGCTTTTACCCTAACTCAGTTTAAGGTCACGCATGGAGAAGAATTTTATAACTTCTGTCAGCTGATTGACAGATACAACAGATTGCGTTTTTGTCTTTCTTTTTTTTTTTTACGTAAGAAAGCTCGACTTGTGTTCTGAGTTCCTGTCAAAAAATCTGGGTCAAAATTTCTTCAGCTAAAAAATATTTGCCAGAATATTTTTACATATTTCATAAGATAGTATAGGACAAGTATATTTTATAGTAAAAATATAATTTTTGATGGCACAAACTTCGTGCGTGTTTTTACGTGATTGTGGTGTTGAGTTTAAATAACTGGGTTGTATTTCATTTGCAGCTTTATAAAATATATTATATCTGAGTTTTTATAAATATAAACTGAAAATAGGCAGCTGCCAAAAACATGATGCGCATTTCATTATTCTCCTTGCGTGATTGTTGAAAAACTCAAATGTTAATCTGAAATTGTATTCTTCATCGTTTATGAAAACGTACACGAAATAAAAGTATATTTTGATTGTTTAAGATAAATAATGTTATTATGTGAAATGATTGATATATAATTATGTATTCATGGAAATTTTGTTCGTAGTTTGCTAATTATACTACATGGGAAGAAAACTAATGATTTGTAGAGTAATTTATTTATAGTATATGTAACAAAAGAAAAAAAATTATCAAACTAGCCGATTTTCAATTATATGACATAAATTTCTGTCCCAAAATTAGAACAATTAATTGTGTTTCAGCAGTTTAAAATTAATTAAAGGACTATTTTAATTTAAGTCTAAATTATTTTGATGGTATTGTATGTTTCTTAATAAAAATAATGATAAAAAGCATAAATTTCAAAAAGGATAAATTTCTAACAGTTTTCTCATCACTCTTTTGCTTTATAAGTTAAAAAATTAATTACCCAATAACAAATTGTTCTTTCGCCGACAGACTGAAAGCAATTAGTAAAAAGACATAAGAAAAGGAAGAACACTTTGAAAAATAGATAGACTAAAAGGGAGAAAAAAAAATCATTTTGTGATTGGAAGGATTCCAAACGAGTGCAGTTGGTGATTTATCCTATATAATGATGCTTACTTATACGTGACTTGTAATTTAAGTTAAGTAATATTGACCAAACCTTTTTAGTGTAAACAATCTAGCAAAGAGTGTGGCCACATTCTCGTGTGACAAACTCAATGAAGAATGAAGACAGAGTGGCATAGAAATATTACAGAACTTTACACATCAACCAAACTTTGTATTAAAACTAAACTCGTATTAAAACTTTTGATAAGAAGAACTCATTTGCATATTAACATTTTTTATTTAAAAATTAAATATGTTTTTGTAATGAACTTTAAAGCTGTAAAGTTTAAGTTATAATTAGTGAATATTAATACGTATAAACAATTTGAATCTGAAGGAGCCATTTTGTTTTTACTCCCACAGTGTTAGGTCACACTAAGGACTCAGATAAAAAAGTATATTAGGTTACACTAAGGACTGAGATAAAAATAAAAATAAAAATTAGCCTACATTTCGATTTGAAGGCGTAATAGCAGCGCTTTTTTTTTTTAAGGCAAGTTAGAATATTTTTTAGTTTGTTGAGCTCTACTGATTATAACTTTAAACAAAGTAAGATTATTTTGATGGATTATTAAATTAACGTGAATTTTATTATATTAATTAATATATTTTGTAATTTACTTTACGTACAGGATTGTGTTAAATAATTTCAAGCTTTACCTTTAATATAAATATAATACACTTTTCACAATGCAGCCAGCTGAAAGATTCAGTTTTTTTTTATTGAATCCTTCACTTCATTTTAAGTTTTTCTAATAATATACTGTATAATAATCATATATAATATAATATATTGTATATAATAATAATGATGAGTATAATGATACCACATCAATTGTAGTATATACAGTTTTCTTATCACGTGTGTTTTAAAAGGTTATTTACACTTAACATGATTATAACATAAATCATAGGATTATTATTTTTTTACCATGAGAGATATCATAATTCAATTTCAGTGTGGTGTATAATAATATTGAACAAAAACGTAATAGTAAACAGCTTGTTTGTTTGTGTGTTTTTTATTATAATGACAAATAAAACGTTAAATTTATATCAATTTATTCTCTTTAAATAAATAATAATATATAATTTCAAGAAATAATAATACTGATTATTATTTTGATTAATTGTTTAAAAACTGAAAACTGTTTTATTTTCTCATCAATGATTCTTATTACGGTTGATAGAGGTCAGTGGGGTCGTTTACCTCTGATTTCATCTTCTCTAAAGTTCAAGCACCATCCTTGCGGAGGAGTTGGGGGGAGGTACCGGCAAGAGAGGTCGAGTGGAGATGCGAGAGAAGGGAAGGGGGGGAGCAGAGAAGGAAGGGCTGATGGGGCAAGTGAGAGAGAGTAAAGTGGAGGCGGCCAAGGAAGGAGTTAGAGCTGCAAGGGTTGGTAAAAACTCAATATTCCTGAAGCATCCTCTTGATAGTTGCGTCACGACGGGGGTAGGTGCCCTGGAGATACAGCAGAGCAGACCCCCCCCCCATTTTCTTCCTTCCCTATGCCATGTACCCCCCCCCCCTCCCTTTATAACTTCAGCGTCACGGTGGGATCTCATCCCTAAGTTTTAACATATTATACTTTATATACACTCTGTATGCCATTTAGTAATACACTAAAGAAAACTAAAAAGTTTTAATTATTAATATTTGTAATTAATAACTGAAAAAAATAATTTTATGTCATAATTTATTTTATTTCTTTATTATTTCACCCATAAATACATAATAAAATGTAAAGAATTAGGGAGAAGATATAGCAAGCAAAACACCAATACGTTTTTCCAAAACACAAAAAAGTGGCAGCTATAATCCTTGAATAAATTGTCATTTTATATATATTAAATTACTATAGTAAGTAAACAAACAGTTTACAAACACTGCTAGAGTCAAAATACATGAATATTAAATAATTAAGGGTAATTAAGATAACATGAATCAGCTGTTTTTTTAGACCCATTTGATTAACATGTAAACCTTAGCAAATTCACAACAATTCTGAAAAAAAATTGAGCGACAGTTTTTAGTACCTAAAAGCCACAGAAAGAATTTCAAGACAATTATTCGAGCCGTTTTTTTAATTAAGTTTTTAATTTGGCTCTCCATGGGAAAGCCCTATGCTGAAAATTATCTAAGGTATCTGTCTCTCAAATTTTTTTCAGAATTTTTGTAAATTTGCTAAGGTTTACATGTTAATCAAATGGGTCTAAAAAAACAGCTGATTCACGTTACCTTACCCTTAAGTACAATATTTTTTCAATATAGTATGTATAGTTAAAACTTTTGCAAATTGACTATGTGAACTCAACTTGACATGGTGAGTCAATTGATTCCACCGAGATACAGTTCTAAACACATAAACCTTTTTATATAATTCCAATCTTACTTTAGGGGGAACCAATAATTCTGCACCATTCTGACCTCTTATAGGCCTTCCATGCTTAATTGAAATTTTAATATTACAATCTATAAGTCCATTAACACATTTTTTGTAGAAATTGAGATCCATAACATGAAAATAATCTTGAATAGGTACAATCTCTATCTTCAATAAACTATAATAATAATCCGACTCATCAAATTTTTTTTACCAGAAAATGCTGACTCGATAGTATTGAAAATCGTATTAATTTTAATGTGTTTAGTTGGAAATATCACTCAGTCAACGTTTCTAAAAATTCAAGTAATTTAAAAAAGCTTATTCATAAAAAAGTAATCATTTGTTTGGAATGTATATTAGTTTTATCGTCATCAATACATACGATGTCATATTTATACAATAATAACCACTGAAATCTATCAACGGTGTGTAATTTATTATATCACTAATGTTATACAATCTAATGACTCCATATAGAGCCAAATTGTGTATTCAAATGTATATTATCGATTGTTACTATTTGTAATTACTATTCTGTCATCGTTGCATTTGTTTTTTCATTGACCCAGTTCATATTAATACAGTTAAATTAATTTTATATTCTCGTTGTTAGTTTTTATAAATATAAATTTTTTTGCATTTCCTATTCATATTTTTGTACTGATTTTATACAAATGTGTTCCTCATTTTCTGTGAAGTTTTAAGACTGAAAGAAAATTTTCACTTTTGGTTAATTCCTGGAGTAATTTTATGTTGTTTAAACTGTAGTGTCTGATAATATTCACAAAGTGGACGGTAGGAAAATTACATTGTAGTCAGGTGGACTGACAACTACATGTTTTTGTAATTACGCGTGTACTTGATATTCATATAGTGACAAATTATGTTGTACAATCTAACGCAAAATATTTAACCTCTAAATTTGTTAAGGATTAATAAAAGTGTTTTTTTTTTTAATGTGATTAAAGAAATAATGTAAAATTATTATAAATACTTAATTGTCATTTAAGCTTACATTGGTGATTTTAATGTTCCCCGTTCACGAGTTGTTCAAATACTTGAGCTTACTGTGCATTTTTTTTATGTAATATCTTTGTTATATTAAGAGGCATTCACAAAGCCCTAAGACCACATTTAGGGTTCGATTATTTAAAGCCTGATTTTAGGCATGCTTTTTAGACCCAAAATTTCTGGTCTTAAATTATCGAGTCCTAAATGTGGCCTTAAGGCTTTGTGAATGCCTCTTATTAATAATAAAAATTAGAAAAAATAAAAATCTCAAGGCAAAGGAATTATGTAAAAGTTGATATTTTGTTATTAATAATTTATATTTCTAGTTATCGAGAAGAAGAATAAAGAAGAATAAGAATTTTATTTCAATCTTTCGATTGCATTAAAGTAGATGACAAATCAGCTGTTCGGGTAATTTGTAAATTATGCAACCTGCATAGCAGACAAATTTTTTAACTTCACCTTTCAAGCATTATAACTTATTTGAAAAATGTTGATTTTTATTTGACAAATAAGAAAATTAAATTTAGAAGAGAACTGTCACCTCAGTTTGCTCATTTAATTTTTTCCATTGCGTAGTAATTTTTTTAAAAATTTTGTACATTTTCAAGATGAAGTCCAAGTTTATCATGGGCTGCTCTCAGATTGTCATCTTCAAAGTTGATTAGCATCAAAAAATAATATTCCGTTGGCCCTATAGCGGTAGTTTGCAATACAAAGCTTAGAGTTTTTACTAATACATTCCGAAAGAAAAATATGTCAATCTCGAACAGGATTTCGAGCTATGAGTACTTTTCTGCAAAAATTCCACGAAAAATATCAGTTTTACATGAAATCAAATGGGGAGCAAAAGCTTGCTTATCTCAAATTATTATTGCGTTACCCACCATGAATTTTATTTGATAATTCTAATTGGCCCAAGGGGGATAAGTGGTAAAAATTTCAGGTGTAGTTATCGAAAGAATTTATAATGTTCCATCTACTTTAATTAATATACGTAGATCAAGGTTTTATCTCGAGGTGATTGTATGCTGTATATTCAGTAGAGATCGGAATGGACAACCTGAATGAAAATTTGGATAGAATAATATAAACATTGAGTTATATATAGGGCAGCGCCACGAGATTGTTGGGTTACCTACTTACAGGATAAAGCTCAGCTGTTAACCTCCCCTCATTTCCCCTCCTGTTGTCATACCGTACGCTCTAAAGCATTGAAAAAAAATATAAAAATTAACTTTGTTGTCAGGTTTAATTATTTAAGGACATAAAAATGTAGCATAAATTAGCATAATTAGCAGATGATATTGAAACGATATAAATGACTGTAAATTGCCGTCTATAATGGAGTATTGTCCTCAAATTTTTTTATTGCAGAAATGGATAGAGCGTGCAAAGTTATGCTACTCTGATTTTTTTCAGATTTTTTAGAGCCCGGGAAGTATTTTTAAAAAATTATTAAATGTCCTTTTTGTGACGTCACGCGGCGGCAAGTCCTATCTTTTTCTTAAGGAGCGGCGTCTCGTGACGTCACAAAAATAACTTTCAACAATTTTTTAAAAATATTTCCCGGGCTCTAAAAAATCTGAAGAAAATCAGGGTAGCGTAACTTTGCACCCTCTATCCATTTCTGCAATAAAAAAAATTTAGGTCAATACTCCATTATTTGTAATGATTTTTTTTTCTATATTTTCTCCGTTACACGCTGCTGATGCAACATAACAATATGACGCGGCCGGTCCCTGTAAAATATGCAATATGCGTTGAAGTGACGTCACGTGGTTTGGCCTATTGCCAATTTTTTTCAGATTTTTTTTTAACCTTAGAATTCCCTCAAAATCGAGGGGAAAGGTGCTGTTAATGTCATAGTCATGCAACGTCTTTCCCTATGCTTATGTATTAAAAATTGGGATGAATATGACGTCACTCGGTACGATTTTGAGGGTATTCGACATTAAAAATACGCAAAAAAAATTGACAATACCTAAAGGCGGATTCAGATGGCGACAAAGGCGATGCGACGCGATTTTGTCACACAAGCTGTGAAATCCTATGCGGCAAGCGAATTCACCATTGCGGCGGCGAATATCGTGTTAAACTACGATGCTCTTTTTTTTTTAATCGCCAAATATGGCCGCCAATGGATGTTACAGCAAGTGCGCATTATTTGCTTCGCGTCGGATGATAAAAAATCACCATGTGAATCCGCCTTAATTCGAGTTTTTTTTTTATCCAAATATGCAATAGTTGTTCATTAAGGCATAAATGAAAATTAAAATAGTTACTCTTCAGAGCCAATTTGGCTCTGAGCAGCCAATGAAAATTAGATTTCAAATTTTGGAGCGGAAAGTCGAGCTAAAAATGTCAACTATAACATCCGCTGGAAAACTCGATAACAGAGCAGGGGAAATATTGTGTACAGATTTGTAGAATTATATAAACTAATCAGCCTCATCATGCTTAACCGAGCTTAACTTATGTTTGGTTAAAATATACAATTTGTTGACATCATTAATTTAGTCAAGCCCTCACAGTAGCCTCTAACAATGTACAAAACAATAATAAAAAGTATTATTATTTTGACGTGGACATGCTTATTTATGAGTGCGGTTTGTTGAAGCAGAATAATAATCCCGTAAAATAAAAATTGCAGCAGATTTATTATAAGTATCCTTTATATTGCAGTAAAAATAAAATTTAACATACGAGAATGAAATATGTTCTCTAAAAAGTTTGCATAAGAATTAATAATTATTATTTTAAAACATATTTTATATGCCTTGAGTGAAGGGATTTTTATAATAACAATGATTTTTTTTTTATCGTTTTATTTCTTTTAAAGAGAAGAGTATTTTTATTTATTTTTACTGACATTTTACAGTCTTACAGTTTCATGGGTAAATTTTTTGATGAAAATTTGTCAACTGTATCTCAAGGAGTGTCAATCAAAGTGAATGTCAGTTCAAAGCAATATCACAACTAGCGAAGCAGCAATATTAGAAGCATCGCTCCTCAAAGTGTTTTTTTTTAAAACGATGAGTTTCAGAATGTAGATATAACGATTTCTTGAAGCATGAATTTTTGTTCATATACTCTAAAAAATGATGATACAGAAAATTTAGTTTAAATATAGCCTCAAAAGTGGAAATAAATAGAACTGTTGGTATATGAGCATTAAATTTTAATGAAATTATAACCTGGAATTCAAAAATTCAAAATAATAATTAGCCTTCATAAAGAACTACGAAGAACTTTATTACGATATTTTGGAAGGACAGTTTTAGTCAAAATGAGTGTGTCTGACAGAATTTTCTCGCTTATTATGACTAACGTTGTACATGGGAGTATGGTACTGACATACTGTTTGTGTTGATTGACAACAACATATTGACTCTATAAATATTGATTGACTCTATAAATAATAATTTTAAATAATACCAGAAAGAGTTTAAAAGCGGTACTCAATAGATACATTGCAATATTTTTACACTTTTTTTCATTAGAAGCATTATTCCTTTCTTTAAGGTAGAGATACCGCCGAACAGCTGTTTGACGTAAACGTAAATTTGATTAACATGTAAACCTTAGCAAATTGACAAAAATTCTGAATTTTTTTTAGAGGCAGATATTAGTGCCTAAAAGCTATAGAAAAAATTTCAAAACAATTTAACGAGCCGATTTTTTTTTAATTAATTTTTTTTTTAATTTTCAGCATAGGGCTATCCCATGGAGAGACAAACTAAGAACTTAATTAAAAAAAATCGGCTCGTTAAATTGTTTTGAAACTTTTTCTATGGCTGTTAGGCACTTATAATATCTGCCTCTCAAAAAAATTCCAGAATTTTTGTCAATTTGCTTAGGTTTACATGTTAATCAAATGGGATTACGTCGACAGCTGTTCGGCGTTATCTCTACCTTAAGTGATATATTTTTTTAAATAAATCTTCGTATTTTTTTTGCTACAATTATTATATCTTTTCTTACAGAAACCATTTTATATTTTCTTAAAGAATAACTTTTACAAACAAAGCTTTTAAAAGACTGACATTTATCAAATTACATTTATTGAAAGAAAAATAATATATATTTTTTTACACAATTTCTACTATAAAATTGTAAAATGATATCATTATATAACGGATACAAGATAGTGCAAACAAATTTATTATATATATAATAATATCCTGCATAACATGTACCAACAAGTTAATGGCATTTTTAAGTATATAAAAAAAAAGGTTTCTTAAAACAAACTAATCTATTTTGGAGTGTCGTCAGAGAGAGGTGGAAGGAGAGATGGCAGAATGGAATGAAACGGAGGCAGCAGCAAGGCAGTGAATGGGCGCTTATCAAGCTTAACCCTCTGCATTATAACCAGCCTCTATGTATAGCTACTATATCCACTACCAAAGAGTTGCTATTGCTGACGCACATTTAAAGCCACAAAGTGTGAAATGGAACACTAATCCAATGTTTTAGCACTGAGAATAATTCATTTTTTTTTATTCTATTACGAAGTATTTGTTTGCTTTGTTATCTTTTTGTCATTCTTTCAAATTTAACAAAGTATAACAAATTTGATTAATTTCTGTCATGCATTCATTCATTGTTATATATACCTACATTATTGTTATCATCATATTTTTTTTTATGTGGAGTGTCAGTGATTGAAATGTACCTATTTTTTAAATATAAAAAATAATTTTTAATATGTAAAAATAAACTGCTTGAGAGTCTTTGATATCATAGCCGTGTCATGGAAAGAAAATATAAATAAATATTTTTAGCATGACTAAAAATAAAAATAAATTTAGGTTACGCTTTAGTGAAAACTCCAAAAATAAAGCAGCTGGAAATATTACGTGATATGCAGTGAAACCACTGGGAGTTACTGAGATTAAAGTTAAATAATATTTAATTAAAAAGAGCTTGGGTCAACAATCACGGTTGGAATTAGATCACTCGACTGAACGCCCTCCTAGTGCAGAATTAAAATTAAAATGAATAATATTTTAAAAGTTAATATTTATATATGAGGCTTCAATATCTTTTTAACAAAAATGAACAAATTAATCCATACCCCCTCCCCTCGCATCCCTTTTTTTTTATCATATCTGCTGGCTGTTTTGAATATTTTTAAATGTATAAATTTCAGAATTTTGATTTTCCTTTGTTTTCTTCATTTTTTTTAAAGACAAAAGCATAAAAAAGAAAAAAAAATGAAATTTGATATATTAATGTAACCAAAAAATATATTAAATATTTTCAATGGCATCTCCAGTTTCTCTTCGCATATACCCTCAATCCCCTTTACGAGTTTTAACTCTTTGGGGTGCATTCTTTTGGAGTAACAACAAAAAATATATATTTTTTTCCACATGATATAGAAATGGTTCATCTGAGGACAAATATTTGTGTTATAAATTTTACAAAAAAATTCGTTACTAAAAATATTCAAGGCAAAAATATTCTGCACTCTGACGTTCATAAAAAGTTCTTTTTGCAGTCTCTGCCCCTTGTGTCTATGCAACCTGGTCTACGCATTAATAAAATAGAGGCTTTGAGTGCTTCTTTTTTAACTATTTTTTATCTGAGAATTTAATGAGGAAAACGTTTCCGTTCTCAGATATGAAATCTGAGAAAAAAATGATGTACTAGCTGTACATATTTGTATAAGGCCATTCAGAGCAGAGAAAAAGTAGTACATGAAATTTGCTTATTTTATAGCCCCAAAAGGACTGACCTTGCACAGCTGACGTAGTTGACTTGAAGCCTCATTACCGCAGCCTGCAATAGAAATGGCTGCATATCTTCAAGGGAGGGGGAGAAAAACTGTCAACGGAAATTTTTTGAATGTTCATTCATAATTTAGAGCAATGATTTCAATTAATTTTTTTTTAAGAAGTCGTGACATGTAACAAAAACAGAGTCATGGTTTGAAAAAACATCGATAATTAAAACCACTGCATTAAAGTGGATATTTTAAATTATAAATTTTACATTATTAATAATTTAATTTTTAAAACTTATATCAATATCGAATAAAATACTTTTTAACCCTCCTTTTTCTCTATAATTTTATTACATCTATAATAAATAATTAATATGCAATCGGAAATATTTCCCTAAAGGATTTTACAATGGCTCTTAATTAACTATGCGCGCTAAGCACAAAATTTTACAGCACTCAGGTTAAAAGCACTTCACTCAGCACGCTCTACGCTCAGCTTTGGTTATATACCAGGCTTTGTACATCGTATACCAGCATATCAAACAAAATTCTTCGTAAGCTCTTTAAGGTAGCTTCCCGACGAGTTTGCATTCAAATTCAAATCCATTCGAACGAACGTACGAGACGATTTATAAGATTTTTTTTTACCCTCTGAAGTCTCAACATAAGGAAATGTTACACAATACTGACTTAAAATGTTTCCTCTAATCTTCGTACCAGTCGAGTGTATACATTTACATTTTTGTAACGTGTGTCAATTTTAATCGTATTTGTAAAATGAAATGTTGTTGTAGTTACAATTTTCCTTCAGGAAAAAAAAAAATATTGGGCGCGATTCACGAAGCAGTTAGCCAAGTTTCTAACCACATTTAGCTTAACCACGTTTAACTAAGGTGCTGGTTTAATACGTAAAACAGGGATAGTTAAACGTGGTTAAGCTAAACGTGGTTAGAAACTTGACTAACTGCTTTGTGAATCGCACCCATTATAAATAAATATATATTATATAAATATATACATTTTGGGATTTACGAAAAAGCTATAACCTAGAATCATAATTTAATTTTATAATTTCGTTAGTAAGAATTAAACAGGTTTTAATATGTTCTATTTTCTAGTTTTTTATTTTATTTATTATTATTTTCATTTTTTTTTAATCACACTCAACATTTATATTTTAAAATCAGATTTTGTCTAATTAGTCTATTACACAGAGTGATATAAAAAATACTTAAAAATATGCATTACAATAAAAATCAATGATTGCCAATGAACATTATTGTCTGCCAGATTAATGTTACTATGTAGTCTATAATATAAATACTACATACACAAATAAAGCTTTTATGATTTTAAAGGGCATTTAGGCGTTACTGATGTTATTGATTAAAAAAGGCTTTTACTTCAATAATTATGATTTTTATCTATTACTCAATAGATACAATGGTGGGAGGTGTGGTGCAGTGCGCTTGACCGGGTCTTTTGTCAGATCAACGAAGTTAAGCAACGCCGAGCGTGGTTAGTTGTTGGATGGGTGACCATTTTCAACAAAAAACACGTTTCCCACCCAAGGGTGAATTGTTGCACTTTTCCACTATTGTGGTTCTCCTAGGTTTGGACCATTGCCCTTCTGATCCATTGACAAAAGCTGTAGCGTCCATCCTGGCTGGAATTTCCATGTTTCCCTCAGTCGTAGGCAAAATTGCTGGGATGGATTGCAAGGCCGTGGCACCCCTGTTCCGGAAGAGCCCGCGAAACGCTAGCTGCAGTAATGGAAAAAGAGATTTAGTTTTATAGTTTTGAGAGAGGTAAGAAAACTACTTACTCTATCCACCTTTTTTTTATTTCACCACGCCACCATCGACTGCGTGACAGCGCTCACAAATAGAGTAAGATAACATTTGGCTACCCCGAGGTGTACGTCATACAAATTAGTTCTTAAGGATTGACGTCAGTTGATTGAGATCTCGGAATCGGCCACCTTAAATGCTACAAGATTTTCAGAGAACTTAGAACTCACCATCAATAGGTGGCATACAAATTTTGAAGCGAATTTGTCCCATCAGTTTTGTGAAAACATTGGCCTTATGGACGGAAACTGGAAATGGAGCTGTTGTAAAAAAACTGCAAGACTGAAATTGCTGAAACCATAAGCGATTAAGTTTCAGAACATTCTCGATTTTATTAAAATTTATTTCATTCGATTCATTTGCAGGGAAATATTCTTTGACTCCAAAATAACTGAGATTAATCGTTAAGCACAAAAGAATTTATTACCACATTAGCCAGTAAGTAAGCAATCGTAAAATTTAATTGCTCTCTTAGTCCTGCCAACTATGGTGCTAAGAACCTTATATACCTGAAGGAGACGCATTATGCGAATGGAGATTTTTTTTAGTAATTAAGTATGCACACATATATAACGTCTACTTGAAGTTTAAATAATATCACGTATTTTGCCCTATGGAATAAAGTTCTGAGCTGTGATTGGTTGAAATCAAAATACCTTTATACTGGTTGGTATATTAAAGTTGGACTATCATTTCTCTGATTGGTTAGCTTCAAAAGAAGTTGCACTCTAATGATTTTCCCTCGTGACTCTTCTTCTCCTCAACCAAAAGATTCTACGGTGGAAACGCTGAGGGTTACTTTTCTATACCACACTGTAGTTATTCTCGTCTAATTGAATGAGTGCAATATTGTAAAGTGCTATACCTCAAGAAGCAGTCTTCTATACTATACTTGAAATATTTAACGTTGGTTTCTTCTTACAATTATATTATACAACAAGAACGAGATATTTGAGAGATAGGTTCTTTTCCACCTGCCTACTGCGAACAATGAATCACTGTGAATAATATAATTTCTTTGAAGTGGTAGGAGCAATTAAAACTTGTGAATTAAATATATATATTTTTTAGACTTCATACAGAAGAAATCACAGAGTATTTATTTTTAGCTTTATATCTTTTTTTAGAATAAGTTTAAGAAATAAGAATTTGATGATACTGATCAAAGATGAGTTTATGCATTTGTGCATTAATTTGGTACAAGAGTTCTTCATAGGAATGGGGTGAAAGTATGTTATAACTGTTGCCAAGTAGTAAAAATGCAAAAATGAATAGCAAATGTTTTAAGAAATAAAATTATGTACGTACGGTGGTAAAATTAGGAGGAAACAGTTTAAACATTTTTGCCAATGGGCAGTGATATTTTCCATTTTTTAATTTGCCCACTTGGATTTTCTCTAAAAACAACAAAATATGTATGATTGATATGATTGATGTATTGTCCATAAAAATAATACAAAACATTGCTATATATTTTATAAAATATAACGAGAGATGCAAATTGTAAAAAAAAAAAAATTGTTGTTAATATTATTACAAAAAAAAGGTGTCAAAATGTCATACCTGAGTGCAAATGTTTACCTTAATAAAAATATGTAAATAGCAATCATCCAGTGGAAATACAAAGCCAATAAAGCTAACCTAATCTAGATGGACACCTAGCACTTTTTGGCGTTACCAGACCAAAATAATCTTATAATCCGCAATATTTTTTAAGGTAAAGATCATACATCATATATTTTTTTACATTTAAAATATGCTAATTTTTTGGAGCTTTTCCATGTTCAATTTTAGTAAAAAAAAAAAATAAATTCTCTTTTATCCAAGTCATATTTTTTTCATTCTTCAATATCGATAGTGTGTTTTTTTTTTTGTTCATGCGTGTAGAGTGTAATAGAAAGTGACGTAATCTTTTTAAAAGAAAACAAAAGATGAAGTAGAAAGAATGAACGAAGGTCTAAGAATTATAAAGGCCAATGTCTTGAACCTCCACTATACGATGTTATTATTATATAGAACAGTAGCGGCTATAATATATAGAGAGTGTATATGTTAGCTAGGGGCTTTACATAATGGTTTTGAGTATGTGTCATACTATACCACCTTATACATATTTGTGGATGTATATGCATACGTTTTCCTTTCGTTCACACCTTTGCTTCTTTCGTCAGTTCATTTTACACTCGCGTCGTGTATATGAAAACATATAAGGTTTCTGTGTATTACACTAAAATATAGACCCCTCTTTATCGATAAAATGGTAATATAGTTGAATTTTTCTCTATTTTTTTTAATATTACAAATAAAACATTATGACCTCGTTATTATCGAATGATTAAAATTGCTTTTAACTTAACAGTCTCCATTATAAAAAAATAGTGCACTTTATAACCAATATACCGGAAGGTGATATAAAAAAAAAAAAGCCCTCGTCTCTTTTTAATGTAGTTTTATATTTATAATTGTGTTACATGAGTTTTTAATTGATTAACTTACTGTATTTTATGTATATCGAAAAGTCATATTATAATTTAGTATATACAATGTATAATATGCAAGCGAAGCATTTACGTTCTGATAAAATTAAATTAAAATAAATTAAAATTTACCAAAATTTAAAAGCTTTTTTTTTTTTTTTTTTCGTTTGGATTTTTTTTTTTATTAAAATATAAAAATATGACCTTATATTTATGGTTTTTACCTATAACAGCTTGTCAAATTAATATATGTATATTTAACTGGATTAAAATTGAAACTAATCGGTCATTATTCCATTTGTGATAAGGGTCACATTTACTTATAAGTATAATTAACAAAAATTAATCATATATATTATATATGATTCCATTCTAGAATTGAACGTTTTATAATAAAGTTGTTTACATGATATTTTTTTCACAGCTGAAGTGAATAGAGCAATGTTTTTAAACAAAATTCTGTATTTTTTATCATCCATTTTTAAACAGTTAATGAAATATACTTACGACAGCATGTTGAATAAGTTGATCTTAAATAAAAAATAATGTACTATCATTGAGAAAAGATGACTTTGTAGCTGTAAGTTTGTGCAATAATTTCAAAAAATAAATAGAATAAGAAAACTAGAAGCAATGTACATTTTATGTTTCACGCTGCATATTTTATTTATTCGCTCACGAAAACTCCCGATCCAGCTTTTTCAGTCATAATTTCATTATTCAATTTTTTAATTTATTTTATAAAAAAAAAAAAAAAAAAAAATCTTAACTGTAGAAAATTGTGTAACCAATTCACCACGTTTAACTAAGTGGTTTAACACGTAAAACAGGTATAGTTAAACATGGTTAAGGGCATTGGGTGTAGCACCGGTAGTTGGTAACCCTGACGTATCTTCACCATGTTAATTTTTTATCCTTGCTCCTCGGAGTAATTTTTATGCTAGAGCTAAGCTGATTGCTGTAGTATCAAGATAATTAGAAGCCCAAGTGCACAATTTGACTAAATAAAGCCTGATTTAAAGAAGAGTATTTTTTTTTAAATTTTAGAAAAATTCATGTAAATTTAAAAAATTACTAAAATATACGTTTCATTAAATCAGGCTTTATTTAGCCAAATTGTGCACTTGGGCTACTAATTATCTTGATACTACAGCAATTAGCTTAGCTCTAGCATAAAAATTACTCCGAGGAGCAAGGATAAAAAATTAACATGGTGAAGATACGTCAGTGTTGCCAACTACCGGTGCTACACCCAATGCCCCTAAGCTAAACGTGGTTAAAAAACTGCCTCACTTCTTTGTAAATCGCGCCCATTGTAGCCAATACCTTAAATATCTGTAAATCTAGAATCAAACATAAGTGATTATATTTGCTAAGCGAGACTTAATATAATATAATCATGCACTACCATAAAAATATCATGTAGCATAAGCACCAAGATATTTTCTCTATTTTCTATATCATGTATCCACAGTATTTGATATGTTATTATGATGTACAAGCTCAACATCGCCCATCATTATTTCTTTATTGCTTAATTATTTGTTTCCACTATTGTCTACCTATATATCTATTTTTGTAACTATGTCTATGTTTATATTAATTTTATATAAATATATGTACACTTTTTGTGTTTAATAAATCATAATTAATACCAAACTGAATATTTTGTCAAACACATTACTGGAGGATAGGGGAGGAGGAATTTTTGGGTTGTACATAGAAGTCATCAAATCATTCATTATAATTTTACACTGTTTAAAGTTTTTGAATTTTATGGTAATGTCATTTGATGAAATAAATGTTTTTCAATATTTTTTTTATTGAAACATGCATGTAAAACTTTTGCATAAAACATGATAAAAAAAAACAGTTTAAATTTATTTTTATTTCATATTACACACCAGGTAAAAAAAAAAGTACTGAAAACACTCAAGTAAAGTTGATATTTAAAAAAAAATCAATAAAAATTATATGGGATTCAACAATATAAATAAAATTAAAAAAAAATATTTAATGAAACACTTAGCCTTTAATCATCATGAGACGTAATTTTGTTCTAACGTTTATAATAAAGTTACTATCAATATTATAAACTCTAAATCACCATCATAAGTTACTTACAAAACACATTACTAAACGTATATAAAACTATGACAACGTCGTCAACTTTTAAGTGACTTTTAATATATATGATAGTAGCACTCTAAAGTTATGACGTCGTAGTGGGAGGGGGAACGTTGATTAAAGAGATGCTTATCTTTTGACACCTCAGCAAACACTAATTACGTCTTAATTACACGTCACGTGTGGCACACAGCTGATCGCCGCCGCAGATTCAGTGCGGATAGAGTGTAGAGTGAGAGAGAGAGAGAGAGAGAGAGAGAGAGAGAGAGAGAGAGAGAGAGAGAGAGAGAGAGAGAGAGAGAGAGAGAGAGAGACAAACAGGGATGGTGGAGTGATATATATATATATATATATATATATATATATATATATATATATAAAATAGAGAATGAGAAAGGAAAACAGAGAGACAGTCAGAAAAAGAGAAAGACAGTCTAAAAGGTAAGAAAATACCATGTGGACAAACACAAACAGAGACAGTCTGATATATAAACTGCGAAGACAGTGAAAGAAAGAGAGAGAGAGAGAGACGCACGTGTCGGTGTTTTCCGGTTCCTCCACGCGACTGTCACACAGTCAGTGGGTGACCGGCTCACGTCACCATTATCGCTCGTCCCTTTTTTCACGTCTCTTCCACTACTGCTAGAGTATACACCCCTCTCATCTTACACGCGATCAATATAAAGGAAAACAATATAGAATTCTAAAACTCCAAAATGGTAGTAAAAAAATATTTATGGTACCAATTATTTATGCATTTAAGGATTTAAAAAAGCTTGCTGTTTATTTTCATAAAAAAAATGGGCAAACCTTTTTTTTTTTTGCTAAATTTTCCTAATTAATCACATTAAAAATTCAATTTTTATATATAATATTTATACAAATATATATAATATATATTTTTAATTACTCAAGATTTTATATAAAAAAAAATAAAGTATGATGGTGTAATATTTCAGTATAGTGACGGTACTTTTATCAGATGAATCAATCTTGAAATCGTGTATGTCCGGAATTCATCGTGTTTTTCCGGTTAGTGCTTGCCCATGTAACTTTTGCAGCAGCCATCTAGCGAAGCAGCAGCAGCAGAGCGATGTTATACCGGGGTAGCAAGGCAGAGGCTACGAACGTACAGAAGCAGTGAGTCTGCGTGATTCTGCACCAGCAAAATATATCGTCATCGTGCTGTGAGTAGAGGGTGCCACATTGGCCCGCGTGGATGTGCGAGTGAAAATCTCTTGCGTGTTATTTAAATGACAGGCTGTGTATATTAAGAAAATGAATCTGTGATGTATTAAAAAAAAAAACTATATTAATTGTTATATATTATTTAATAGATAATGACAATGACTGAAAATTCAGGATCACGTTTTGTGACCGAAAAGGTTGCTGAAGAAGGCAACAATGCTGCAGGAGGGGGTAGTCCCAACAATGTCAAGCAAGTTCCGGACGGCGAGGTGGCTCCACGAGGTACGTAGGTGGCGCTGCATGGCTCAGGTGGTTCCTCCCCCCTCCACCACCTCTGCATGACTTAGCCGGGTGTCTGAGTGTCTAGTACCACGGCCCCGCCCCCCTTTCTGCCCGGGCTAGCTAGAAAACGAGCTCCCTACCAGTTCTATATTATATAGAAACACGCGATACTAAACTTAATCATACTCTATTTTATGATATTATAATACAAAACCATTTTCTTTTTATAAAATTTGTATACACCAATTTAATTATATAGTGTTATAATAATTAATTTGTTTGTATGTTTAATATAATATTATATAATTATACAATTATATAATAATATTGTCACTATGTTTTATTGTTTTAGAATTTATATTATAATTTTATATAAACAATTATTAAACCATGTATTGTATATTTACAATGGATTATATAAACCTTATATCTTAAATTTTGAAATGAAGACAGTTTAATCCGATTATTGTCGTTATCCTTTATATAATTTAATATTTTTTAATTCAAAACATATTCTAACAATGCAAAAATTTGCATATAAATTGTATTTGCAGGAGAAAAAGTATTATATAATTTTTTTTATGATGTTCTTCAATGTATAACAGTTAAGTCTTGTTGTACCAATTATACAACTAAAGTTTAAATGCATGACAGGTCGAGCAGCCCATCAATTAAAATGATAATTAAATATGTCGGTTTTTACTTTAATAATAAATTTAGACATATTTTAAAAGCTATAGGTCATTAATTTTTATTTTATATTTAATCACTAAATAACACACAAATATATTAAGAATGAAGTGTTAATGTAGTTATTAAAAATAAAGAATTTTTTTAATAAATTTCATTGCAATATAATTTTTCACGCAAATATAAACCTACTTTTATGAATTACCATTTCAATATCTTCCAGTATATTTTTATTTATTTTTTATATAGCTGACATTATTAGGCAATAAAAAAACACGTACTCTTCTTTTCATGAGAGCGAATCAACTCGTCTGTTTACAACGTAGAGAATGTTTGTCAGTCAGTTAAGATGTCCATGTCTCCACAAATTTAATTCTACACTGAGAAAAATATATATTGTTTTTAGTATTAAAATATCTATAATAAGTTATAAAATCCAAGTAAAAAATTATATATTAAGATTGTACGAATAAATACAATAAACACTAATAAAAAGGGGCGGGTCATTTAAGTTAAAAGGTTAGACAGTATAATACACTGACAATAATAAAATTTAGATGTGACCTCTACAATAAATGTAGTGATAAGGAGTGTTCAGTGTAGCCGCCATCTGTGTCGGCTCCTTGATGCAGGCAACCCGTCGAGCCCTCGCTGCAGCCCGGCCGCTACCGTCCCGGCGCGACAAACTTGTTCTCTCAAACGTTTCTCAGAACATGAATAATATAACGAGAGGACGTAGTACACAAGAGTGTCAAGTTTTCACAAGCGAAATTCGTGTTTTTATAAAACTTAACGAAAAGATAAAGTTTTTAAACTAACAAAAAGACTTGTAACATTTTTTTTAAAAAAAAGTTTTCTATAGTAGTTATCTAACACTTTAAAAAAGTAAATAAAAAGTTGTTTATAAAGTTTTAATATTAGTAATTTATATCTTAAATTATTAAATTGATTTTTTTTATTAAAAAAATGCGTCTATTTTGCCATTTTTTAAAATAATTTCTAAATATTTATTTTTTAAGTTTTAGAAAATATATTTTAGAGTACTATGAAAAAAAGATTAGAAGGCCTAATGTGTAAACTCGATTACATCATTAAGAATTCGTTCATTTCAGCACGTCCTGTAATTATAATAAAAATAAACGATGCACTCTCCACTGAATAGTTAAAATAAATGTCAGTAAAAAAACCTGCGCATAAAAACTTCCCATAAAATATAACAAAAATTTGTTTAAATAAATTTTATTTTGATGACAAATAAAAATAAAAAAACAATGTATATATATATATAAAATATATATGTATCATTTATAGTGCGTAAAAAACACACACATAATGGTCGACATATATAAAGTATATAATCGTGTTGCGTGAATGGGAATAGCTTGAAAATTGTCGTGTATATAAATGGTAGCTTCTGCTGGGTTTAGTATTGTCAGGTGTATCATATGAAATTGCCGCCAGGGGACATTCATAATTCGGTAGCGTGATTATTGAATTAATGATGTGACGTGGCCGACATGCCAAGAGAGAGTAATTCCAAAACAATAGACGTGTCTATGACATTGTGGAGATGTTTCAAATCCAGGTTTAACTTCTGTTCATTTTAGTTGCTCGCAATATGAGGAAAAGTGATGGCATTTGTTATAAAATTGAGGGGATTGATTTCAAGTATAGTACGGAAAATTCCAAATTGAAAAATCGCTAAAATAATCGCATTTCTTATTTAATCGTATGTATAATTTCAACATTTCACCAAAGATAATTTATAAAAAAAAAATGCTGTATTTTGTTCATATTTTTGGAATATTGCTATTTTATATGGGTATAATAATAATAATAATTTGAATGGATAAAAAATACAACATTATATAAATTTGAGGTAATATTGAGTATTAATTAAATTAATACTAAAATTTTTTAGATAATGCAATTAATTTTAGTTGTACTTACTAGAACATAAAAAACCTTAAAATGTCAGTATTTTAATTTAATAAATTAAAATTTTGAATATTTAATATAATTTTAGTATAAAATATTAAGATCTCTATGTCAAATACATTATATTGGTTTGATCGAAAAGAGATTTATTATGACAAAAACATTGTTGTGACGTCACTGTCACATTTGTACGTGTCACGTAAGGGACGTTAGCAAGCCAGAAGAAGCAAGCCCATCTTAATGTCAGTTCTTTTTGTTCGCCAGCGTCATACACTACCAGACATAATACTCGGCAAAACTTTCTTCCTTTAAAATGAAACTTTCAAACCCACTTTTTTAAAAAAATATGGTCTCAATTTTTATAAAAACATAAAAATAATACATTTTTTTTTATTTACGTAATTTGAAATATAAATAAGAAAATAGGTTTAGTTTTAAAATCTACTGTATATTATTATAATATGTTATTACAATATTGCGGTATTATTGACTAAAAATTTAGCAGTAAAACTAGTACTGTTATATATTATATGTTTTCTTTAATAGATAGAAATCTATTAAAAAAAATGTTTTACATATATTTTTTATAATAAATATTACGTGTATGTTTTACAATTGATTATTCTTATGTTATTTCATGACTCACTACTTTAGTTTTTTTTTTAACCATACAAAAAATGAATGTGCATACAATATATTTACTGTATAAGAAGCCATTTGGCTGCTATAACTATAAGGTCGTATATTCTTGTGCCAATATAAACAAAGAGTATTATATTCCTTAGTTAGTGTGACGCAAGGACAAGGACAAATTCAGGCACAAGTCCATCTTATACTTCTTTTTTAAATTGTATACCTCCTAAGAATACATTAGAAGGTATATAATTTTGACATAGACTATAGTACAATAAACTTTGCCTTGTCTGCTATAAACGTGACAAAAAGTTAGTCTTATACTCTCTCTTCTAAAGTTATAAACCTTTGAACTACAAAAAAATTATCATTGAAAGTTAGGGTATATAGTTTAAAAAAATATACTATATATATGTGTTCCGAAGACGCTACGATATTAGAATAAATTTACACCTAAATGAGACTATGCTGCGGTTACGTGATCAGAATGTGTCAATTTTAATGATTTAAAGAAAAAAATACATAGTACATCACAGAAGAGAGGTATCTGATCTATATTTTTTAAAGCATAATAGTAATTTAATAATGAAAAAAAAGTACGTATAATATATATTTTATTTTTATAAAAAATTATCTAATGAATCCTGTATATAATATAGTTCAAGAATAGTTAGTGACCAATACAGTTACGTTAAGTTAATGTTGTAATAATTGAAAATTGAAACTTTGAAATCATGTGCTGTACGTCTTGGAACAGCCTAAAAATTTATAATCCTTGCTTTCATAAAATAGGTGTTATCATGTACACAATGTACGGTGCGAATGGTTAAAATAGCTGCTCTTCCTTTATATTTTTCAAAAAATAGAATATTTGCTTCTTTTGTAGGTATAAAGCCAGGAAATTACCATACCCATATACATATATTAATGGTCTAGCTCTCCCGATTTGTAAAAAAATATTATATAAATCACAGAGAGCTATCATTTTTATTTAGTTTCAAGCTCACGCTAAGAAGTAAGTACTCAGATAAAAAAAAAATACTCTAAAATAGTCCACATAGTTTGTACTTCAATACAGCAAAGTATAAGAATTAATCACACTCTTTTTTACTGTAATAAATTTGAGTACATAAAGTAAAATATACTGTACATTTTACGTAAAAACATGACATAAAAGTAAAATAAATGCTCTAGTTTGGCACAATATTCATGACCTTACATCGTGTGTGTATGGTAAGACCGATCATCAAAGCAATGGCGCTGCTGACGTACTGGATTTGGTATATACCCTCGGGTGTGCGCATGTGATTGACCGTCAGACGGCGTGTGTACAGCTCGTTGCAGTACGTGGGGCCTGTGTGTGATCGGAGAACAGGGAGGGTTAGAGGGAGGTAGCCCCCAAGTCATCTAAATGACAGATTTTTCAAAGAATACCTCCCTATTTCAGAGTCCAATAAATGAAAGATTTCTGATAGTGTTTTTTTTTTATTTTGCCGCAAGCGACGAGCTGTAACCAAACGCTTGGATACCCACTTGTCATGTATTTTTTTTTTCTTATGCTTGGAAAATTTTTGAAAGAGAAAGGATATCACTGCCTGTGGGTATTGAAATTTAAGACTTTGAATGTAAACATGCATGATTTGTATTTATACAAGTTCTGTAAACCAGATTGTATGTAATTTGTTCTTCTTTGAAGATATTTTGGATGCATTGTACATTCAGCAAAAATTCAATGATTTTATATTTTAACAAAAAATTATGTCCAGAGTTAACTTGCTTTTTATTTTGAATGAAATAAAGTACAATAAATAGTGGAAAAGATCCGGGTATTATTTGTGAACTGTAAATATATTACTGATTACTATAGAACCGAGATAAATTCACCAAACGATCATCATTGTCACTTCCAGTTGTAGATTGTGCAATCAATCGTTATTGTGTGACAAATATAATATTGATTTATTATTTGGGAAAATGTATTGATTGCTGCTATCTTTTTGTCTGATTTTTCCCTCAATACAATTTGTCACTATACCGAGAAAAAAACTGTAGTGTATCCAGATTGCAATAATTCACAATTTTTACATTTGTTAGCAAATTATTCGAACAGGTAAAGGTATATATTATAGAGGCAAGCTTGGGGCAAGCCTATTGCTTTATCACCGTTATTTATTGTTGTCATTAGAGAACTTTTAGGCGACTTTTTTATATTAGAAATTTAGACCTGTTAGGTATAATTAATAAAAAATTACCCTTGAAACCAAGCCAAGATGAAGCATTTAATTTACAGTCACTTCTATTTAAAAAATACGTAATATGATTAATACAAATTACCATATTTTAAGATTTTTTCAACATTAAAAAAAAAAAAAAAAAAAATCACCTTCTTAAGATTAATTTTTCGCGAGATAAAAATATATGTTTATATTTAAATTTATTTGTTATTGTACCGTTAATTTGCATGTACCTTGGTACCAGAAACATACAAGCTCACCTCAAGCTCCGTGTTTAATCAATTGTGAGCAGCCACCGTCTCTCTGTGTGCTGCATTGTTTCCTGTTACAGAAATAGCCCCTGGGTTGCTAGGCAACCCCATCAACATCTCTCACCTTTTTCTCTTTACATAAAAAAAAAAAACTCTTAACTATGTCTCACTTCATTTTTTTTTTTTTTTTATTATTTTTATTATATTCCTTTTTTTTTTCTGCTGACACGAAATTTCACTTTTTCTTATTCCTGTAATATTCAGCATACTCAGCAGCATTATAAGTCTTTGTAGAACTAACTTTATTTTTATATATTATATATATAGAGAGACCCAAAATCTTTTGTGTTTATATTGTTGTTGTTTTGTGCATCTACAGGAAAATAAAGAAATGAAAAAGGACAAAAAAAAAAAAAAACATGTTTCTGACGTCAAAGAAAACAGCTAGCCCAAAGTCTTCACTTTTCGTTGCTTTTTTTTTTCTTTTCTTTATATATTGTATTTCTTACCATAATATAACTTACAAAGTACACAAAATACCCAATTTTTTATGTACATATGGAATTGAAAACAAAAGTAAGAAGCCTTTATATGTTATTTCATTTCTTCGCCTAAATTTTACGATCTTGTACACCTTTATTTGTCATTTTTTTATACGAGTCTCAAAACTTATAATACAAAAATTTAAACAAAATATAATGTACATTATATTTTTTTATTATTAAAATTATAAATTCATACTAAAATTTTGCCATCGTATATAAAATAATACTGTTATCGTCGAAAGACAGTTGTAAGAGATATATTTTTTTAATGTCGTCATAAAAATGAAATTAAATTTAAAATAAATTTGAGGCTATTTATATACAGTACGGTGTAAATTAATATTTAATTGCAAAAATTAGGGAGATACTACTGGGGGTAATTTCTTGTTTCAAGCAGAACACGATGGCTTTGCATTGAAATGATAAAAATTACAAAAAATATATGTATATATATTATATGACTTTCTACAGTATATTATACTTCACAAATAGATAAAAATATACAACTATATTATTATACAGACCATGGATATGGTCTGTGAATCTTTAACATTTTACATTTCCCAATAAAAAAGTAGGTATAAAAATAAACGACATGCTATCTAAAACGAATATACTTCATCTTTCAATGCAATGACAATTTCTCTAGAAAAAATGTAAAAGTTTTGTAAAAAATAATGTGACACGTGATTTCCTACTTTTGTGAATGAAATTGTTCTATATATATATTATGTTACAGTTGTAGAAGATCTAATCTATTGTATAAAAATTGGTAAAACTGCATTATATCGCATTAAAAGTAACACAGCTGGCTAAGTAACGATGCAAAAGGAGTTTTATAAAGTACTGCACTTAACGCAGTGGTCTGCACATTCGATTCGTAATCGAATGGTGTTGAGTTCGATCCCAGGCACCGCCAAACATTTCACAAGTGTCGGTTGCTAAAGAACACCCACTCGTGCATCCGGGAGGTGATTGATCCTCCATCAATTGCCGACCATCCTGACTGAGGTTTCCATGGCTTCCTCAGTTATAACCAAGTGAATGCTGGAATGGATTGCTATTAAGCCATGATCGCTCCAGTTTAGAAAGGATCCACAAAACCCTTTGAAGGAATTTAAATTCAGTCACTTGTAACCAGTACTCTCAGTACTCTCCAACCGGATTTAAATTAAAAAAAAAATCCGTATCAAAGAGCCAAGATAAGGCGTACAAAATAATGTTATCCTTTTTTCCATTAAAATGGTATGATTAATCCATTTATAAAACACAGACAATGCTTTTATGACATTATTGGAAAGAGTACAAACTGCAGTTGATCAAAGTTAGCCCCGGACGATCTAACTTTGCACTTATCAAATTAATGAGATCAGATGTATAAAATATTAGAGCATAGGAGAAAATAAATTATAGTAAATTAAAAATATATCCATCGCCAATTATTATACGAGTACTCTGGAGCAGTGTACAGTCAATATAAATGCAGTGTTCTGTAAGAAAAACCGATGAAGAAGTTTCATTCAATATCAGCGTAGAAAGTCCTGCAATTTGTTCAAAAAGGCGACACAAAAAAAAAAGAGCATCGTCAGCTCTACTTGGTGGGCAAGAACATTCCCGAGAGATTTTCTGTTCTGATTTGCTCGCAGCCGCCCCGGCAATTACCCAGTTTGATTGTACACCCGACTGCACAGAAATAAGTCACCCAGGTCCCAGTTTCAATTAAAAAAAAAATATAAAGAAAATAACTTTCAAATCAAACTACTCTGATACCAAGGAATGCAGGGACATTTCAGTGGATGTTTTTTTTTTTTTTTTTTTAAGATTTTCATCTTTGTTTATGATGCCAATTTTTTGCTACACTTTTTGTAATAAAATCTCGAGATAACTTAAAAAAAGATACAAAATTAGAAGAATTAAATCCAAATGTGCGTTTACAATTGTAAAATTAGGAAATTTTATCATTATAAAATATTTATAATGATAAAATCAACTGCATTTATTTTTTTTTCTTTCTGCAATTCTGCATTGCGTCAAATTATTAAAGCTAATATGTGTACCACGACATTTAAAAAAATGGTACTATAAAACGTGTATGTTTTTTACCTGGAAATTTAATCTTTCAGTACTTGACTATACTTTATTACATCACTTTATCGTGTAATAATATTTTTACTGCGTTTTTAATATAGTTAAAAAGGTAAGCAAACTTTATTACAATAATAATGTTTGAACTAAAAATTTTCAAATAAGAATTGAATAAAGGAAAAAAAATTAGATTTAGAATTTTTTTTATCATATCAAACCTTTTTTTGTGTGGGTTGTAACTTAATAAAATCCTACGTAAGTTAGATTATAATATTTTAATTAAATTAAAAATAGAGTGACTCTATTATATGATTAACTTTTTATCAAAAGGTTAATTCCATGCACGATTTTTTTTTTTATTATGTTTACATTCTTTTATATTATACACAAAAACGTAAAACTAAACAATAGCTACTCCTTTTTTTTTTCTATACTTATGCAATTTAATTAAGTCTGTTGTTCAAATGCCAGCTATGCTTGCGCTCTAATGCATTTAGACTTCGTGTCTTGTTAAGTAATGTTGCGGCACGCACGGAGCTTGTTATAGTCGTGACCCAGTGGAACATACCTTAAGCCAAAAGAGAGGGCGGCCAGTCAAACAGCTGTTGGTCGAAATAAACAGTCTGACAAAACAACCACTAGATGCAATATGAGACAGCTTTACTCTACTGTATATTTTCACCAAGGGATTAAACTGACGCGAGACAGTTGGAATATATTACTCAGAACATGATAAACCTTTCTGTATACTTCATTTAATATATTATGTATTTACCAAGGTTGGCTTTATACAGGTTAAGCCACGTGCGTATTTCGTGCGTCATTTTTCCACTATTTCCAGGACCCATTGCACCGCGAAAATTAAAAAATAGCATTGCATCATGGGCGCATTCAAAGTTTCGCGGCACGATGGGTCCTGGAATACTTGAATCTGATTGGCTAAGCCCGTTAACATTGGTCAAATCGGAGGCTTAACCTGTATAAAGCCAACCTTGATGTTATGTATTTACTAAACTCGGTGCTTTCTGTATATAAAAAAAAAATCACAAAACGTTACAAAAGTCTGAAAAGTTAAACTTTGAAGAATTTTTGGGTACAACGTGTGTATATTTTTTAATTAAACTTGCAGAAAAAAATCAGTAGGAATGCAGATCCCATGAAATTGATGTGAAGTCAAGTAAAAGCCAACCTATGTCAAATCCAAGATTAGAAGGGACCTGGGTTCAAACTCTCTCTTATCGGAAATCTGTACCTCAGAATTTATTTTATTTGTAAGCTAAATAAGCAGCTCCAGTACAATTTCATTAAATATTTGTAAGTATATTTTCTTGGGCTAGAAAGAAACATAAAAATCATGGTTACTATAAAACCTCAAAAACATAACTCTTTAGGTAATTAAATATCTTATTAACAGGTGCTCATGAAATTGTTTCATAAATCCAAAAGAAATAGCCCCTTAAAGTATGCAATTTCTTAAGCACTTGAGTGTTGCAGGTTGGATTTTGCGCCTTATGATTGTGACGCTCCTTGTTATAAATTTACGATGTAACAGCTGCGTTTGATCGCCGGTTCAACATTTTTCATGATCCTTTTTCTTATTGCTAATCGATCATAAAAGATATTCGATGATGCTTTCAGTGTAAAGTTATCGTTACTAGTAAGCATAGAATACAAATTGGCTCATTTTTATGTCAAACTATCTCAATCTGTCTTCTTTTATCAAAACACAGTTGGGTACTTATACTTATTAATTATTCACTAAGTTTCAAACCCTGAACCTTCTTGAACCTTAACGTTTTTCTATATATACAAAGAGGGCGGCCCTTGCAATCCATCACAGAATTTGTCTGTGACTGAAGGAAACGTGGAAACCTCAGCCAGAATAGACGCTACAGCTGTTGTCAATGAACCGGAATGGTGCAAAGCCATGCAGGGGAGCTACATTGTGGAAAAGCGCAACGATTTAACTCTGGGTGGGGAACGTGATTTTTATTGAAAATGGTCACCTATTAATCTACTAACCACGCTCGGTGTTGCTTGACTTTGTTTATCTGTCGAGATCCGGTCAAACACACTGCGAAACACCTCCTACTTCTAATCTATTTAAATACTAATTATATTCATGCTTAACATGCTATTTATTTATTTATTTATTTATTTATTTATTTATTTATTTATTTATTTATTTATTTATTTATTTATTTATTTATTTATTTATTTATTTATTTATTTATATATATATATATATATATATATAAATAAATAAATAAATAGCATGTTAAGCATGAATATAATTAGTATTTAAATAGATTAGATGTAGGAGGTGTTTCGCAGTGTGTTTGACCGGATATATATATATATATATATATATTACTATATATATATATATATGTGTGTATATATATATATATAGTAATTCAACTTATAGTATTACATGATGGAGTTATATTGCGTGATTGAGTAAAAAGTATAGAATAATTTCTTGGTAGAAAGTACTGCAGGTAATTTCATTTTTTTTTTTTTTTTATGAAGTACTATTCATGCAAATAATAAATATTATGATGTTACATAGTAAAAATATTAAGAAAAATAAAAACATGGTTTTCATCATATCAAAACTCAAATTTGACGCGTATAAAAATACATTATTAATCTTCTATAATCCATGAAAAGTCGAAGCAAGAAAAGTGCCTACTTCTGATTGGTGTAGGATTTGCAATTTAGTGTCACATTTTATATCAAATCATATAGAAAATCTAAAGGTAAAAACACCTTATAAGTTTTTATACAGTATGTTAGATTATTGGCTCTAAACCCGTCAATTTGAAGCAAATATTTATCCTCTTCTTGTCGCAATACATTTTCGTCTTCTCCCAGACGGTAAGCATACGTTCAGGAAATTGAAAGGAAAGGGACGTCACGTGAGCAATATTTCGTTCAATTTGAGTCTGGACAAGTTGCATCGTCCACTTCAGAAGAAAAAGGAAATGGAGAGTTTGCGGTTAAATAACTTAGCAGTTATTATAGCAATCGAATTCATTTTAATTGAAAGGAAGTCCTTTCATTATGCTGTTTATGATTTGCTACTTTAATAAGTTAAAAAAAAATAATAATGTTGTACATGATGCACAAGACGGCTGGATTTAACGTTAACATGCTATATAGAAGAAAAAGGAAGAAAATTTCAGAACTATTTTCTTAAAATAAATGTGTATTTGTCATATCATAGTTATATAAAAGGGGACAAGAAGTTTTTTTATATAAAATTAAAATTGTATAATATGTATTATGACAATATCATAAATCGTAAGTTATTTTTTACAAGTTTATTATATAAATTAATTATCCAAATCAGACTTTGAATTATTGGCTAGTACACATTAAATTATTATAAATTTTTAATGTTTATTTAAGTGATATTTAATATTAAAATATAATGATTAAGATATATTTATGTATTTTTGTTAGCATTTTATATGAAAATGATATAGAAATTATTTATTATTTTCTTACGTTATTCTTATTTTATCATTATATACTTCTTGTTTTGACGTACTTTATAAAATTTCTGATAAAATTGGTGGATATTTACGTTGCATTTAGGGTTTTCAGTCCACATTTTTTTTATTTCCTCCTATAACGTAATATAATAATACTTTTTTTAACAATTCAATAAAAATATTAAATTTAAAATGATATAAATAAATTACACGGTACTCGATCACGTTGATAAAAGGAATATCATGTAAATTTAACTTAAATATCTAAATTCATATTATAAGTAAAAATAATAATAAAATTAATAAATCTACCAAAATGTCATTTTTTTATAATTATTTCAGCATAATAATATTGGGCGCGATTCACGAAGCAGTTAGCAGGTTTCTAACCACGTCTACCTTATCCACGTTTTTGGTTTATTAACACGTAAAACAGGTATAGTTAAACGTTTGTAAGCTAAACATGGTTAAAAACCTGGTTAACTGCTTCCTGAATCGCACTCAATATCTGCTATATTTCCCTCCCCCATTTGAAAGTATGTCATATATTAATCAACACCGGTACATTATTTATGGAATTTAGGCCATGCTGCACTATAATCAAAGTGACATGGATCAGGAGGGAAGAACACGTCAATACCATTATAGATTTTACCAAGAGTCACGCTCTGCTAGGAGGTATAACCACGACGTACTGCCAGGTGACACAATCCAGATAAATAGCAATATAATGATATACTGTTAAAATAGCATGTTGCAACAGTTTTAAAATTATACTATAATTTTTTTCCTCTTATGATATAGGAAAATAAGAAAATGTTAACTTTTTGTTTCAATTGATGACCCAGATAAAAAAAATATTTAAATATATACTAATAAAAATTTCATTTTGGAATAAATTTTTACTTTATATTAAAAAGTTTTATTATAAATTAAGATTACCTTAAAAACTAATGAATCAAATTATTTATTTAATTATTTACACAATAAAAAAATCAATTAAAATTAAGTAGTATATTTAAAATTGAACTATTTTGAAAGTTACTTAAATGTTTAATATGATACATGCCATGGTATTTAAATTATTAAATTTTCCGTAATAATTTTATAAGTAATTTACGTTATAATATCAATATAACGACAATTGATGTTAAGATACAATAAGTTTCTTTTTATAAAATGAAAATTATTGTATATGACAATATCATAAGCTACTTTTTACATGTTTATTAAATTAATTATCCATATCCGCATAGTTTTGATGTTAAAACTACAAGGAAAGTAAAATAAAGAGTGTACACTGTTATATAGAAGATCGTTGAACTTTCATCGAGTGAATATGGAAAGCAGCCAGGCAAGCTATATACACTATGACACTGATGTAGCTATAGCTGAGATCGGCAAAAGCAAGCAGGCACGTGATCAAGAGCCTATATTATCTTTCTCTGGGATGTGCACAGCCTGAATGCACTACCATCATATACGTAACCAACATGTTAGGAACTCCCTAAGGATAAATTCACATTTATAAAACATTTGTTAAAAATCGATTTACAAAGTTTCCATAATATCAAGCCTGGTGGCGGTGCCTTCTCTTTACTACTACCCCCTTATGGTCGAGCTAGAAAGTCAAGTTCTGCCTTCATCACTTTGACTTCATACTTACCATACAAACCCTCAGAAGAAGATTCGCTCACTTCTTTTTTTCTCTCTCTACTTA
Organism: Siphlonurus alternatus; assembly: GCA_949825025.1. Classification (NCBI taxonomy): domain Eukaryota; kingdom Metazoa; phylum Arthropoda; class Insecta; order Ephemeroptera; family Siphlonuridae; genus Siphlonurus; species Siphlonurus alternatus. The sequence goes on from OX463782.1 coordinate 32,494,155, forward strand.
ATGTTTTTTTTTTTTTTTTCTCTCTTGGAACGTTAAAACTAATCTTTGAACCTCTCTCTACATACAGTATGCTGGATATACTGCATTTTCCGTTCTTCCATATCTCCCTTAGGTCCGTAGAGTAGCAGCTAATACCTGCAGAATCATAGCTATATACGGTTTGGTGCTTCCATACAAAATGAGGTTATATATATAAGATGTAAGACCCCTTCTTTTTTTCAATTCTTACTCTACGTTAAACATTTTTTTTAGTGTGACCTTTTTTATAGTCTTTATTTCTTCCTGTAGTTCATTTTCTTCTAGTCCTATCTTTAATAGAGAGTTTTTTTTTCTGTTTTATGAAGAATTGAATATAATTGGACTCTTTTGTTATTACATAGAATAACAAAATGAATGGAGATGCTTGTATTATGCAGGTAATTATAAATTAACATACTAAAAGGTGAATTTTCATGAGCGATTTTCAGCCTGCGGCGCGAATAATGCGCACTTGCTGTAAAATCTATTGGCGGCCATATTTGGCGATATTCGGTGAATGGAGTGTAGACCTCAATTTTTTTTATTGTAGAAATGGATAGAGGGTGCAAAGTTATGCTACCCTGATTTTTTTCAGATTTTTTAGAGCCCGGGAAGTATTTTTAAAAAATTATTGAAAGTCCTTATTGTGACGTCACGCGGTGGCAAGTCCTATCTTTTTCTTAAGGAGCGGCGTCTCGTGACGTCACAAAAATAACTTTCAATAATTTTTAAAAATAGTTCCCGGGCTCTAAAAAATCTGAAAAAAATCAGGGTAGCATAACTTTGCACGCTCTATCCATTTCTGCAATAAAAAAATGAGGACAATACTCCATTCGCTCGCCGCATAGGATTTTACAGCTTGTATATAAATCAAAATCGCATCGCGTTGCCGCTCATGTTAAAGGCGGATTCAGATGGCGACAACGGCGATGCGACGCGATTTCTGATGATGCGACATGATCTAAGTTCGTCTATGTACAACCAAAATGATTGAATAAAAATTTGAATTTGAATTTTGTCACACAAGTTGTGAAATCCTATGCGGCAAGCGAATTCGCCATTGCGGCGGCGAATATCACGTTAAATTACCATGCTCGTTTTTTTAATCGCCAAATATGGCCGCCAATGGATGTCACAGCAAGTGCGAATAATTCGCGTCGCATGATCAAAATCGCTATGTGAATGAATTTCATGTGGTCCGGTTCATCTCGCCGTGAGGTTATGCAACTTGCCTATCATCAAAGCAGAGAAGGTTGCATATTCACCGGGGGCAAAATAACGTTTAATAGAGGCCGTCTCACCTACAATACACACGGGTGTTGTACTGAACAAATTGCCTAACCTCAAGAATAAATAAACTGGCAAGACAGACACTTGTAAATATTTTAGTGTGCATGTGCAAGGTCTACCTTCTACATAGAATTGTGAAACTGTAAGTGCAGGTATATTTTAAGAGTATTGCATGGTCGTTCTGAAAGAATTAAAATGCAAATAAAAAAGATAGTCACTTACTGTGGGAATTTAAACTTTTTCCAGTTGTGATCATTTCTCACAAAATTTACTTGCTTCATTTGACTGTTTGACTATTGAAATGTATGGTTTTATATGGTTATTGAAGCAGAAAAAGAGCAATCAAAACACCAAACTTTGACTTGTATGTTTATATCAAATTTAATAAAGTGGTAAAGCTTTTGGGAACAGAAAAGAGTATTTTTTTCAAACTGTTGTCCATTTTTTCAATTATTAATGTAAATAAAATTCATTAGAGTGTTTGCATAGTAACCTATGAAAAAAATCGTCTATCGTCAACATGAATATTTTACCAACATTTCGTTCACATTCTTCGCATCTTTCGCATATGGTTGAATATTTGCTGACAAGAATACAATTAAAAGTCCTTTATAATTATGTGATTGTTCCAATACTCTAGCACAAGAAAAAAATATGTGTCATTTATAAGAGTGATTACGAGTGAAATATTATTAGAATATTCATATAATATATTTATTTATTTGAATAATCATTTACATGGTTTCTATATTCAAATAATTAAAAAAATATATAATCTTCATATGATTTCTGCTAACTTTTTATAAATTCCCTTTTTTAACATTTTTTCATCAACATAAAAACAGGGTATTATTTCTATTAATTAAAATTAAACAACTTATAGAATTTTAAAATATCACAATCGTGAATATTATAAAAACATTACACAAAGATTTAAGACAAAAATTTAAGTTTACAAAACTTCAATAATAAATAATAACAATTTAAAATAATAATTTGAATTTATTTTATTTTTATTTAATATATTTAATAATAAATCAATCAAATTTATTATTTAGCATTACAAATTATTATTATATATATATTTTTTGCCTTTTAAATATAAGTGATAACTTTATTATTATAATAATAACTGTTGCATGTAAATAAATTGTTAGTTTAAAAAATATAATGAGGTAATGAAATAAAAAACAAATTACAACACGTCACGCTATGTAAGATTGTTATTTTAATGGTGACATTTCCGTCAAAGATAAATAAACTCCATCGAGATGTCAAATGAAATTTCAAAATTTACTTTCCTTGATGACAGAGTGTGTTTAAATTAAAGGAGAACATGTTTGTACAGTGTAGCAAACTGTTATCACTTAACAATGAAATTATAGAGCTCCTTTTTGTTAATTATAATCAGTTACAATCTACTTACAAGTATTTATTATGATATATAAATGATAGTTAAAAAAACGTTTAGTAAAGGAAAACTAAAATGAATAAAAATTATCTAAAAATGCATTGCATAATAATAATACTTGTTTATTATTATAGGTTAATAAATACATAGTTTGGAGGGGAAAAAAATTGATAAGATTAAAACGGAAACCAATTGGTGAATTTAAATTATGGAATGCCTATACACAAAATACATAAATACTTGTTTCTACAAAAAGTAAACAAGTTCCTTGCTTAATTAAATAAAGTATGTACAGTCTGTATAATATAAAAGTGCAATGGAACAGCATGTAGCATTAGCTCTGTTCCACTCTTTTTAAGACTCACATTATGAGAAATGTGTATTGTCAGTGTTGCTAATATGCTGTTCAAGTATACCCTCGGACTATAATTTTAATAACATGTACTTGTGTGTGGTTCCCCACAGGCTTTGGACATCACTTTGGTCCATTGAGAAAAAGTAGAGGTGTCCGTCCTGACATGGTTCCCTCAGTTTCACCTCATGCAGTGCATTCTGCGAGGCGTAACAGGCTGTGGCCATCATACTTTCCCTCCCTACTCATTACCTCGCCCCGAGCTTCAAGCTAACAGGGGTTTATCTTTGTAAAAAAAAAATGTCTAATAAGCCTGCTGGGTATATAGAGCAAACATGCACCTAAACGCATTACAAAATGCTATACACGCATGGCACTCTAAAAATTACGTACATGTAAAATCTGAAGACCCTATTTAATTAATTCATGAATATGAATTTCAGAATTAAAAATTATACTTAATTTTTAATTATGTAAATAAAAATATCTTTACTTTCTACTCGATCTATTGACATAAGTATATCGTAAGTTATATTTAGAGTTTAAGACAAGCATGGAATAATTCATTACGTACTGTAATTAAGGTAACGAGATGAGTGACGTAAGAGAGAAAGCCACGCCCCCCTCCCACGTGACATGAAAATAAATCTTCACATGACGTTGTTGTTATGTAAAAAAAAAGGAACGTGAATTATTTTTTATTACATTCTGATAAAAAAAAAAGTAATTATCAAGTTTAACAGTTTTTCTTGTTAGTTGTCGAAATTGATATTTAACAAAATTTAAAATATTATATTTTTACTGTAATTAAGGGTTAGTTTTTATAATATTATCGTACGATTATATACTTTATTGATAAAACTGTATTTGCTTTATCGACAAATTATAATTATTTTGTTAATCTGTAAAAGAAAATATCAAATTTTATAGTAGATTTTAATGTACTACCACTAAAATGCAAGTATACAGAGAAGATTCTGTAATATTAACTATATTTTTGTACTTCATGTATAAGTAAATTAATTATTATAGTAAATAAATAATTTTTCATTATTCAATCATGATTTCATAAAAGAAAAAAAAAAAATGAAAATGTATAATGATAAAATAAATAATCTTTCTAATTTACTGAATATATAAAAAATATATCGTGTATTTATCGTTATATTGTAAATAAATCAGGCTTCCACTAATAATGCAAAATTTAAACTCTTTTATTGCTTATTCGTTATTTGATTTATTGAAATATTTATTGCTTTAATATTGTAGCAGTGAATTTATTGATATTAATACCAAACTAAAATCTATTTTCGTTTATTGTAGTTACATGTAATTTTGAATTTTTAAGGGCTTTAAATTTAAAATCAATAAATTTGTTGGTCGTATGATTGCCTGTAATTATAAAATAGTCAATCATCATATTGCGATGTTAACTCGAGCTTTAATTAAAACACTAATTACTGAACCAAATCAAGCTTGGTATATGACGTCACTCAAATTTTTCATAAGAAAAAGTGATAAATTTCGAGTTCTATAATAATAAATTCATTAAACTTGGAATGTTATAGCACAGAAAATTACCCTCTATACACTCAATTCACTTTCGGATTTGCTCTTTTTAAATTATTTTATTATTCTGAATTTCTACAAACTAATTTTCAACATGTCAAGACGTTATTGTAAGACACAAAATTTTCCTTCAGTAAAATTTAATTTCTTCTTGTAAGACTTAAAAAATTTGTAGATAAAACGCGTTCTAAATTTCTTGTATGCAAATTTCTTGTTTTAAGCGAATACATTGCACGAATTTACTTTTTACAAGGAATAAGCAAAATAGCATCTTATATTACTGGCTTTGTATAATAATTTCAATAATTAGTATGCTTTTAAGTTACGTAAAAATATCAAACATACTCTCACAAATTTTGAGAACTCAATTTATTGGCTAATTTGGCTAATTGATACGAAAGATAACTAATAAATTATTAATTCGCATTCAATTATATACAAACGAGAGTGGTTATTGATATTTTGTAGCAAATGTAACAAAACTTTGTGGTTGTGCAACTTAACTTAAGTTTATACTGATGTACATATAGTTGGTGAATAATTAAATATCAGCAATATAACATCAGCAAAAAAGATGCGCATGCGACGAAAAGAGGAACTAAATTGAAAAAAATTAATTTACTTTCGTCACTCAGAATTAAGTTCGATCTCATAAGGTTGAAAGTCCTGCCTTTCATTTTTTTTAAACCCAAATTTAATTTTAAAGCGACGACAAAATAATAAATGCCATGACAACTGTAAAATAAAAAAAGAAATCGGATTAATCCATGACGATTTTATGTTCTATCCTTCTTTGTAAATTCATTTTCATGTTATTAGAGACAAATTTGAAAGAACACGCCTACTTTACATTCTTTTTTTAATTTGTTTATTCATAGAATTCAACATAAGACATATTACATAAAAAAAAAATACAACGTAAACCCCAAGAGTTTGAAAAACTCGTATCGGGTGTTAGAATTGAAAATTGGCAGTACTATGTGGAGGTCCATGAATTTAACTTCTTACGCAGTGCTCAAAAGAAAGTTACATTATGAATTTCAATATTACGATCATATTTATGTAATTGAATAGTAAAACAAAAGTGAGAGAACGCCTCGTGACGTTCATTTTCTTCATGACGTCATCATTACTCTTGTAAGACTTCCAATACTCGCTTCCATCTTCATTTAAAACAGTACTCGTGTATCGAAAAAAAAATATATATATATAAAAGTTTCTATGCAATATATAGGTTATACAAGCAAGCCATACTGCTTGAAAGTTTATTTACATAGGTGGGATAGCATAATAAACCGTAAAATTTTTCTAATGCTCTTGAACTTTATTTACTAACGGTGAAGTTTAAATAAAAATATAATATTTTAAAAATAGAATGAAAAATATATTTAATATTAATATTTTTCTGTTGCTTGAAACTCTTCCCACTTTTTTTTATAGCATGAATGATTTCAATTTCCAAATCTTTATTTTTTTTTTTTTTCGTGATGATGTGAGGATTGTGCCAAAGGGAAAATATAGAGGGAGAGAATTCCTTTTAATTCACATGGGGGATGATACTAGCAAACTAGGTAGGCTGCTTGGGTTTCTGGCCTCACACCTCTAAAGCTGGAGCGACTAATGAGCCTCCACCACCCGTGCTAGTCCCGGACAAAGGGTTCTCCAGTCTTCTGCAGTGGAGCCAACAATGTTCGCCACCCCCGCCCCCATTTTCTCATCCCCTCCACATAGCAGCAGTTTCTCCCTTTTATCCTTTATAGCCATTTCTGCTGCAGCCTGTACGAAATGGACCACTAGCACCATCAACACTGCAAGCCAAGCAGCTGTTTTCACAAAAACTAACAACAAAACTTCCCCACATATATAGTTCCCACAAAAACATAAAATTATCATCAGAAAAAATATGTTTTTTTTTTTTTATACTTTTTGTATAGTTGAAAAGTTTTTATGGGGTTATATATACACATTTTCATATAATAAATAAATGAAAAGTTTTTTTTTTGTTTAATTCTTATTTGTATGTACTAATTGACGTGATCCATGCTATACAGTGTACAGCCTATAAAAATTTGAAATTAAATATGAATCAATTTTAAATTGTAAATCATTATAATACATTATAACTTCTTCAAAGCTTCAAGCAAAAATCAACAAATAATCTATTAACAGATATTTATTATATGTATCAATTACGAATTAATTATGGAATTATTGAATCTAAAAACGAAATAAGAGTAGAAAAAACTCTGCTGAGGTTCTTACGTTTTGTGAAATGTATCTTGTCCGACTTGTAATATCATTTCATTCCTTTGTAAACCACCCACATTTTCCACCCTCAGTTGCGTGCCTTTCTCGTATATGTGTGCTTTAGTTTAATTATTACTGGAGCAACATTCCTTGGCAAATATTCACACAAGTTAGTTATACCGCCAAACCGAACACACAAGGCATTCTAACTTTAACACTCTGTTACAATAATAACGAAAATTGAATTGGGAAAATGTTATACATTAAAATTTTGAATCTAAAACTACCTTCATTTTAATATAATTTGATTTTTTTTCTTTAGTTAATATTCAAATGAGAATATGTAAATTTACTACTAGGCTTTATAAAGCCAATCTCAAACTTTTGTTTTTGTTTTTTTTTTTTTGTGAGCGTATGTTAGTGACATATTTACATAAATTTTCATGACACTAAATTCTGATGTGAGACAAACAATATGTAAATTATAATGTTGATTATAATAATCAAAACATCATACACCTTAAAAATTGAGAAAACAATTAGAAACCACAGAAACACATTAAACAAAACATCAAATTAGCAATATTTGTAAGTGACATCTTTGATGTATCAAAATTTTATATTAACTTTAATTAAGTGCTACTCTTTTCACAATAGCTTCTGGCTTATAATTTATAGTACACATAGAAAAGCTTTTATCCTTTTTAAAGTTTTGTTTCTTATTTTTTTCTTCTCTCTTTCGTTTCGTTTCCCTTTTTTTTTTTTTTTTTTAAAGTTACCAACTTCTTACGATGGACAATCCTTTACTTGTGCTGCTGTACTGCAGACTTAACGATTTTTTTTTTTTTTTTTTTTTTACAGTCTAGAAAAAAGTTTTGGATAGATTTTTTTATCTATTTTTTCATAAAAATCAACAAGAATTATTATATAAAGCAAATTTAAAATATTTGTAGCATTTAAAAAAATATATACCAATTAAACATTTTGATAAATCCATAGAGCCGTACTGGATAATTTATTAACAAAATTTAATGTGTTATTTATTTTCCATTATTTTAATAAAAATAAACAAAAATAACCATATTAATTTATTTTTAAATTAAAAAAAGTGGGGGGTTAACATACTTTGTAAAGGTTATAATGATTACCCTTTGCTTTTTAAAGTCTTTTGAAATAATATATATATAAAAAAAAAATGTTGAAAATTTGTGAAGCCGACAGTAGAAGGGAGTTTTGTTGTTAATCTTGAAGTATGTATAAAAGTATTGAGTTGTATACAAGAAGTAGACTTGGCGTATAGTCGGCACCATGGTGATATACAAAGTAAGGCACCACCAGGCTATGCAGAGAGAGAGACCGGCGTGGTGGCGGCAGTGGCAGGCGGGTGGTCGGCCCGGGCAACCAGCAAGCAAGCACTGCTGGGAGGGATGCTGGGTGCTCCTGTGCTCTCTGCACGTGCTGATATCGACCAGCTCTCTCCCGCGTTCAACCGACCGACGAGAGCGCCACTGCTGCCGGCAACCTCCCTTACACCACTATAGCATCACTACCACCACCCGCTCACACTATGTGTAGTTTCCATTCCCTTTCCACCGAGTGACACAATTTTTTTTTTATATATAATATAAAAAAAAATCTTTATCAATATTTTTTATTATTATAAATATAAATCTCTAAAAACCTCATCATTCAAAACTCATTTTTTTTTTTTTTTTTAGCTTCTAGTAACTTATTTTTTGTGTGTACGAGAGTAAATCCTATTATTATGCAAAAATATTTTTTTTTTCATGAATTGAAAATTTTCAACGCTTTTTTGTTTTTTTCTATGCACTTACAGATTTAATTTTAAATTTATGTAGATTTATGAAAAATATATAAAATGAAAAATGAAAAAAAGTAAAGTTCTGTATTTATGATGATACCGTTGTTGCATGGTATAAAAAGAAAGATACAATTAAAAGTTTTTTTGCTTACAATGGAGTACGTGGATCACTAATTGGAGCAGGGAAGTCACTGTGAACGCTCAGTGGAGCGAGCCTGCAATGTGAAGTGAAGGAAAAAAAAAAAAACGTAAGAAGGCCCCTGCGTGGTATGCAACCAGTCGGAACGACGAGGTCAGAAAGTTGCCTAACTCCAGGGGCTCACCCGTGAATTCAAACTCCGTGAATAATAATATGTGGGAGAGAGAATGGACATTGTTTAGTACTTTTTTTTTAGCATAACTATCTTAATATAAAAGAATTTTGTAGTAAAGTCACGTAATAATTGCTCTATATCCAATATATAATAAAATCTTATTATTCATTTGTTTTAACGAAACAACCTTTTTAATATAAAAAAAAATCAATATACACTATAGAGAATAGACCGAGTTTCTTAATAAAAAAAAAAAAAAAAGTAATTTCAATAAAGTTAACAATTGAAATCTAATCGTAGTTTTCTAAAGATAGTCATTAAAGAAGTACATTTATATCTATGATATAAAAAATATCTCGAGATTCATTGAAAAGGATTTGAAAAGCATATCATTACATCGATAAAAAGTTCTTTTAATATGTGAATTAAAATATAATAAAGTGAACATATGTTACTTTAAATAACCTGTTATATTAATCTACCTGTCGTGTAATGTACTTTTAAATCATATTATAATTAATCTGTACGCGTATAAAGCTCTATTCAAAATTATAAAAGCAAACAACTCTAAAATATCACATTTGCGCGTGATGAATATATATATAAAAAAAATCATTTAATATAGCTTCATAATAATATCATGAGGGACGTTTTACAATATACGTTTTGCCTAGCGAACTGTGGGTGAAGATTATTTTAGGCTTTATAAGGATTATCTGAAGTCCGATAGTAATTTACAAAGCTTAATGAGATAATATCATATTTTGTGAGTACGCGCGCATAATTTTTAATATATAGCCACAGAAATAATCATGACGTCATAATTATAATATTCTTCTTCTAACAATCAGATAATTTTGTTTTTTCATCTAGTCATCTGTATATTTAAAATTTAAGACACGATTTCTCTTAATGTTCATCGTTATCGAATTTACAACTAAAACTTAATTACATAATCATTGAAAGTTTTTAATCTAACTAGACTCATTGTTTATATAATACTTTTAAAGTTGGTTTAATTATGAAATAAAGGTTTTAATTTGATAGTTTATCAAAACATGTATTAATAATATCGTATAGTTTAAATTAATGTTATATGTTGATGTTCAGAAATCACAATAATTAGTCACGTTTATTACATATTATGAATAAAAATTTACAAAATCTCAATGGATAACTCAATCAGGACTTTTTTAAAATAACAAAGTCCTTAGAATAGTTTAGCGGACCTAGATTAAAAAATTCAATAAAGCTTATAGTAATAAATGAATAAAACAACTTTACTATGCTTGACGCTTGCACGCAGAGTTTTATAAAGGGTTAACAAAGATTTAGATGAAGAATTCAGGGATTGATAAGAAAAAAAAAAGTTATAATATCATATTACGATAAATGTAACAAAAAAAAATATGAAGACGAGAAATAAATTACTTTTCTTTACGTTTTGTCAGCGGTTCACTCGATCAATCTTCAGGCTATGGTCAGTGAGATGCTTTTGCGACAGTCTTCTGTCTAAATTTTATGTTTGTCCGTCAAATAAGACATTCAACTTAATTCAAGAGTGGCTGTTTGATGATATTGTTTAACTCATAAACCAGTCTTTTAAAATGCGACTTTTATTTAACCTAAAAAGACATTTACGATGTAAAGTACTTATTATTCAAAATAGCAAAGTTAACAACCATCATCTTTAACTTTTGATAGTAGAAGAACAAAAGTGTCATTATATTATGTTATATAATCTTAACTTTTGTTTAATGATGTTAATTTATAGGTAAAGTTTAAAGTTTCCTTGTTTAAACAAGAACTATCTAATGCAACAATACAGAATTAATAATGCTTTACTCTCTACCTATTATATAAATATATAGTATAACATATTTCAACTCATATAACAAGAATAATAAAGCTACAGATAAGACTAATATATTTATTAAAATAAAGGAGAGAAATTCAATTCTAATTTTCTGTATTCAACCTACTTTTGATATAAGAGAGTTATTTTTATTATAATAAAGTTTCATAATTTATAATCAAGCATATATTATATGAAAAGAAAATTTAACTACTTCTTTCATTATTAATGTATATTTCAGTTATAATTATATTCAAAAAATTTAATACAAATAAATACATTTTTTTTTTTTTACGAATTTTATAACTTTAATATAACGTTAGCCGTCCTGACGAGGCTATAAATATATAATAAAACAAGTTTACTGTAAATTGCTGGTAACATGTAAAGGTTTTATTGAATTATTCATGTGAAAGTTTTTGATATTTAGAGCATGAAATGTTGGATATAATAAGGATTGGTAATACTACCAAGCACATGAGGAGGTCAGGTGAACTAGAAAGGGGGGGGGGGTGAAGGTTAATTGGAACGCGAGGCGACAGCGGTGAGGGCGAGCAAAGACTTGGGATGTTTGGTTTATATTTAGGCTTGGCCGACTCGCTAAATTACAACACCTGTTTCGAGACTTTTATATAAAAATACCACACATTTTTTTTTTACTTGAATATATAACACCTGCTGTTAATGTTTTTTTTATGTTCAGTCGTTTTTTTAATTAAATATTATGTGATAAGATTTTATTTTTTTATAATTAGATTTGTTTATAATTATAAAATAATTCTCTGCTTATTAGAGATAAGTGACGTAGAAACGTAATAACAATAATTTAATATATAGTACATATTTTTACTAATTTATTTCTATATTTTATTTGTTTTATAATAATTTGATTATACTCGTTTATTAAAAAAAGTGATGCTTTTAAAATATTTTCTGTCGAAAGGTGAAAAAATGAAATAAATAAATCTAAAATTATTTAAAAATCATATCATATTTTTTATTTTGGTAGCTAAAAAAAATTAAGCTGAATATATTTAAAAACTGCACATGCATTCATTGCACGCTTAACATGATGAAAATTAAAAATTTGATGTAAAATTGATGAAGGTAAAAATAAACTCAAGCTGTTACGACAATTTTAAATGAGAAAATATATCCAATTTGAATATACACTTGAATGAATATTTTTAAAAAAGAAAAGAAAAATCTTAATTAAATTTAAATTATAATACCATTAAAAATATTAACGACAATTTTGATTGTAAGCTTCATTTTACGAATATCATCATATTACGTATAATCAAATATAGAACTGAATTAGAGAATTATAGCAAAGAATTTAGAGCTTATATTTTATTGAGAGGTATAAGCTTATTAAAATACAAATTTTAGTATATTATACGTATTTTGTTGTTAAAATTTAATACTCGTAATTTGTAATTGTATTATAAAATATATTTTGAAATGTTTTGATCATGTCAATTTAGTTTAACAAGATGAAAGTTTGGGGGAATACATTCAATGGCTTCATTTAGTTATTGTTGTTATATATACCTTTTGACAAGACAAGAGATAATTTGAACCATTATGGTGTCTCACAACAAACCAAAAAGCTCTTACCGACGACAAGTTACTGCTGATGTTTTGGCATTGCAAGACTTCACAAAGGTTCCACAACGACGCGAGTTAAACTTCTCTACACTATTTATAGATCTAAATTTAGGACAAACGCTTTTATGTGCGGGTGCTCTTACCTGCAGCCTTGAAGAACATCTTAAGAAACAATAAATCATTCTTTACGTAGCATTAACATCTTAATCAAACAATTAATATTGATCATGTCAAAAGATATGGTCATTTAACAAAGATAAATGATAAAAAAGTTAAAGGTAAAAAAAAAAGGGATGTGAATATAGATTAAATAATTTAATATATAGTAATATTATAAGAGAAGGAGAAATAGAAAATGATAAGCTACATTCTTCATTTTGATTTTTATGAATAAAGTAAAGAAAATCTGGAAACTATATTGCAAAGACAAAGTTAAATACCCAATTAAATTGGTGAAGTGTAACTTATGCCCGGATTAACATTGATGATGTTTTATTGTTGTTAGCAATAAAGTTAAGCTTGGAGTAATGTTTGGCTTAAGACCCTCGTCCGCAATAATGAGCTATCTGCATGTTATTTCAAGTGAGCGCAATAATGTGCTTTATTTTATACCTACTTAATTAAGGCGGATTCAGATGGCGACAACGGCGATGCGACGTGATTTTGACGTAAAAGCTGTGAAATCCTATGCGGCGGCGAATTCACCGGGATTCGCGTTAATTACGATGCTCTTTTTCTTTTAATCGCCAAATATGGCCATAATGCCATAATGGAATAATGCAAGTGTGCATTATTCGCGTCGCGTGATAAAAATCGTCATGTGAATTCATCTTTACAGCTGTTAATTGCACTCACCTGATATAGCAGATAGCTCATGATCGTGGTAGGAAAAAGCTCATTATTGCGGACGAGTGACGTAGATGTTATTAGTTTTAAGTAATTTATATTTTTATTATTATCATTTTATTATATCTTTCATGGGCACATATACCTCAATATACAAGACATTAAGTCAAAATAATGAAAAAAGCCCATGGGGCAATTGAAAAAGATTGCTGAGCAGTCCATTCACAATATATAAGTGTTCATTCACCCGTTGAATTTACTAAAATAAAAAATAGGAACAACAAAAACATAAAAAGACAAGGAAAAGAAAAAAATACAAAAAAAGTTTGTATCTTAATTAATGAAACTCGTATTTCTTTTCTTGTTTATTTCATTATACGATTTTATTCTTGTGTCTTATTATTAACTATATTTACATTATTAAATTATTGCTACAGGGAATAATCGACCAATTTGCATAAAATTTATAATGTATTTAGATTGACACAAAATTCAGACACCCTCTAATGAAGAGGGGTATATACGTTTTAATCTTGAGTTATATCTCGCTAAATTTTAGCTTCATGAAATTGTATATAAAAAAAAAATGACAGATTTACGGCCAAGAACAGACAACCATGTAATTAATCATATCAAAATTAGACATTTATACGCAACGTACGCTTGAGGAGAGCAAAGTCCAATAGGGTCGGACTGTCCATATTGTTTAGCCGAAATTGCAAACCAGCAAGACCCAATTCTTCTATATGGGTACCTCTAGGTTTCGTAAATGAACAAATTACCAAAATATACATCGTCGGGCCCTTGGATTTGTCCACTTGTGGTCCTTTCATCCCAGTCCAGCCCTAAGATGATCCTAAAGTAACAAATGATTTTTTTTCAGGAGATGGCGCGGACCAACAGCCGATTGATCAGGAGAAGTCGGCGGCGGGCTATGACACCAACCTGTACCTCTACCAGGTATGTGAGAACATTTCTCCTGACAAAATGGCAGCTCGCATATGTAATAAACATCACGATCCTCTTCTTTCTATTATACATAGAAGTTAGCATGACAAAACTTGACTAAAAAAAAAAAAAATTAATAATAATTTTTTCTTTTATTTTTTTATTTTATTTTCTTGTCTGATTAATGTTTTATATTATATTACAGCCATAACATGTTTAGGTTTATTTCAAAATATATAACAATCTGATAGAAAAGTTTCATAAAATATAGCATATAAACTGACAACCTTTATTATTATACTGATTGTTCATTGCTGAAGTATTCATTTTTCATTAAAAATTTTGAATCTTACAGAAAGTAGACAAATATATGCACCTAATTTAAACAGAGACTATAAATTAAAAATAATTAATTTTTATTTTGTCAACAGAAAAATATTTTAGTATTGTTAAAGAAAACTGTAACATTTTGAATTGAACTTATGGTATTTTAAAACTTTCCTCCTTCTACCCTTCTAACATTTTAATAATTTCTCAACTTCATGTGAACCAATTTTAAAAATTTAAAAAACTATTTTGGAGCAATAAAATCAATATGATTTATTAGTAATGCTCCGTAATGCTACCTAGAAAGAATTTGATTATTTACATATTTAGAGCTTATTATTTTATTTAGTGTCGACTATGTTAAAAATAGCATCAATGGATTCTCAGCATGCATGACCATTTACTTCTAAAAACGAATTAATAATTTATCCAGTTTTTAAGTTACCATTTTAAATTTTCAGTTTAAATTCATGTACGGAAAAACAAACCAATGCAAGCAATCCATTTGGCTTATAAATGACCTATTATAGAAGTGGTTTAAAATCCCCTACTTTGATTCTCATGATTCTCAACAACACGATTACATTAAAGCCGGTATTACAAGATACAATTTTTCCAACTATTGCATACAATTTTTCCTTGCAAGAAAACTTGAACACCATTTGTTTGTGTGGAGATGAAATTTTCTTGCAAGGAAAAATTGTATGCAACATTGTATCGTGTAATACAGGCTTAAAGCTAGTACTTACTACTTTATGCATATGACGAAATATTATCTCAAATAATTTTTTTTACCTGAACTTGAACGTTTGTAATTGATATGTAAATACGTCCGCCAACTTTTGTTTTCTCTGTATATTTATTCTTGTGTTATATAATGGTAAAATAAACAAAGCGTGGCAGACACAGGAACTGTTGAAAGCACGTAATATAAGCACTTAAAAACACACAGTTTAAGAATAGGAAAACTTATTATATAACCAAATAGTGATAGCAAATATTTCCTAACTAGTACTTTACTTTTAAGGTTTATTTAAAGAATAGCTTAAAATTAAATTAAAAATTGATATAAACAGATATTAACCAAACATTCTGAGTATATTCTTTAATAATTTAATTGAGTTAAGAAATTTTATTTAATTACACAATAGAACTTGAAAGAAGAAGAATTATTACAGTAATATAAAAACATACAATAATCAATAAAATGAGCAAAACTTGACAATTACAACCAAGTAAAAATTTACTCTAGTAAAAGTTTAATTGAATTTCATTTGTCTTGGCAACTTGTTTAAGAAAAACACGGCTTATTAATATTTTTGCAATTTCATTTCATTGCTTCTAATTTGGTACAATTTACTAATAAAAATATTTAAAACACCCATATTTATTTTGTTCATCAATAACAGACAAATCTTGAAGTTAAATTCAAATAAATGCTACGTCAATTTATTCTCCCACGCGCTCGTTATGATCAAGTATATTTTAAACAAAACACTGATTAAAACTAATGACGGTGAAAATTTCTACCACATTCTGATTTGAATTTAGGTGCTTAAATTAGAAAATATAAAGTTCATTTTCCTTTTAGTATTAAACCTTATTTATTAAAATTTATATTAATATTACAGTATCAATATTTACATAATTAGACAGTGAAATTATTATGCTAATTTTTGTGTTCATAATTACATAATCTTCACGTATAGGTTGAAGGTTCAGTGCTAATATTTGCCTCCGTCTGGGAGGGGGGTGCAGGATATATAAGGACGTAAGCAGGACACGTGCACTCCCTTGGCAATTCCGTCCTTGTCCTGATCGGTCTCACCTTACTAATAGTTAACGTTCACATAAATTGCTGCAGGACAAAATATTTTCTTATAAACTATACCATAAAATATATAAATTGAATAACTACTACTTGATACAGTCAGTATATAGAAGTATTTTTTATTGCCAGAATTTTATTTATAGCTAGAGAAAATATACGCATTGATATTTTAAACTACTTTTGCATATTGATATTATATATCACATAGAATTCTAGAAAACTTTCCAAAAGATTTAAGATAAACGTGTGAGTATTTAAATTGTATGCGTTTTAAAATTTGAAACATTGCCAAAAAAAAAAAAAAAAAAATGGACTTTATAAAAGGCTTGCACTTTTAGCTTTTTTTGATAGAAATCTTTTAACTGTGGTTGACTTTGATGGATTGTAGAACTGCAAGTACACAAAAGTCCCATAGTTAAAAATGGAAAAGAACAACGACGCAATGTTATAGTGAAATGAAATTGCAACAATCCGCAACACATGGCATAATATTACTGTATGAGATAATCGCATCTTTTTTTAATTAAATTTTCTTTAAAGTCAGTTATACTAATAATATTGATTTTCATTAGCAGCGACATTTTTAATTTAAACCATATTTTACTAATCGATTGCATTATCAAGTTGTCAACTCAACTCACAACGAAAATTAAAATGAAAAAAGTTCAAATTTTATAATGTGAACACCCAGAACATAATTTCAATCACAAGGCGGGTACTGGACAACACAAACTTTATTTTCCCTGCTCTGCTTATGGACGTTGCCACGCAGTCTTCGGTCGTGTGCTGAACTAGAATGATTTTATGATGGCTCAATCGTCTTACGTCTCCCAAAATTTCAAATCCGCATCTCTTCTGGAACTGCAGCTCCAGTAATTAAATAATTTAAAGTTATTGCTCTCCAGAGATGTATAATTAATATTGAACAAGTAATACATATTTTTCTGTGCCTTTCTATTATTGTCACAAATCATAAAATATTATTAAACATAAACTACCTTCAGCAATGTATACTGTATATTTCTTTATCTGAAACCGATATTACACATTAAAATGTTATCCATTTATTTAAGTACAGATTAAATTTCCTTTCAGGAAAAAATCATAACTAGGCAATAAATAGAAAATTTGTATCATGTAATATCAGCTTTTTTATTTTATTTTTTTTTTTCTGTAGACGTGTGTAAACAATTTTCACTTAAGTCTTATGTAATAACAATGTTATTGTACAGTATAAGACAAACATAAAAAAAAACAGGAGACCCCCCTCTCTCCCCGCCCTCTGAGTTATAAGACAGGTATATATATATCTGATCGTAAGATATATAAAATCTAGTTTCCTTTTCAAAATAAATTGGATAGGATCTTCCAATAAAATTTATTATATTATATAGATCATACAAGTAGTTGACTCTTTGGGAAAAAAAATGTACTATATATACCTATATCTATAGTACGTATCATACAGTATATATAATACCTCACAGTATATAATATTACATAGCTTCACGCTTCCAGCAAATGATTTATATAGAAAGAGATATATAATTTAAAAGTTGGAAAAAAAAAATTTTTTTTTTCAGAAACATCTTTCATCTGTGAGTTGTTAACTGGACTAGAAGTCATTGCAAGCGAAAGAAAAAAAAATCTTGTAAAATAGATGAGAGTTGAAGGCATGTAGAGAGAAATCGTGCAAGTATTCATGGAATTCTTGTAGAGAGAAATCCAAGCGTGGCGTCATGTATAGTCAATTTTATATGAAATATTCACTCCGGAAGTAGTCAAATTATATAGGAATGCTGTGGTCTTTCTTTTCGTATTTCAGCGTTGCTATATCACACATAGGTTAGTAATGCAAAGCTCTTCAAAGTTTCAAAACTGAATTACAAGCAGAACAGCTACATACTTCATATTTCCATCCTCATCCGGAGGGAATATATTATTAATTTGATTGTAGTGGTGTGTGTTGGAACTGCGGCTTTCTACGTTTTACCGAACTTGGAGAAAACAATTTTAAGATATCTAAAATGATCCAAACATGTTGTACGCACAATTCTATCTCATCATAAATACAAAAAGTTATATATATTATTATATATAACTAAGAGATTTGCTTTCCCTGTAGTGCAAAATTAAATTCATCCTCTTACATCATATGTATTAAAATTCAATGATGATCGACCACACACAAGTGCATCACTGCACTGGGTGGAAAGCGAGACGAATTTACCCCAGGGAGGGAGCAGCGTAATTTTTACTTGAAACGATCACTCATCCAAGTACTAACCACGCGCGACGTAGCCTGACTTCGGTGATCTAACGAGAACCGGTCAATGCACTGCGCCACGCTCGATTGTATTTTTCCTTTGTATAATTTTTCAAAGTATACCCACATGATACTAATTGATGAATTTGTTGATAAAAGTATTGATATATAGTATATTTTACTATATTATATAATATTGTACAGTATAAAAATATTATATATTTTTTTCTTCCGATCGTCATTCTGAGACGCTAAAAATCTCTTTTTCAGGACATTTTATCAATAACCAATACACCAATACTATATAAACGTATAACGAAAAAATATGTATATATTATATTACATCAGCTAAAACTGCTATAGCTTTAGCATTTCATCTGATGTATATAAAAAATAATGTTTTATGTAAATAAAAAAAGGAATTAGCGGGAAATTTATTTTTAAAATTTATTATTAAAAATAGTCTATAATGGCTTTATTTTTTTGAACGTCAAACGCGAATAATCGGTATAATATATCGATTTTTTTATAACCGTATATATGAAATCAATAATATTAGAATTGTTAATAAGTGACTGTAACTTTAAATTGTGTTATAATAATGAATTTCCATACATTATCAATTCATACAATGGACGTTTCATAAAACAAAATTATAATATATTTCACAGTTCTATATATTTTTAAAATGCGTTTCTATTGAAATGTATGTCACTAGATTTGACGTAATAATTAATAATAATAGAATTAATAAAATTAATTTTATTTTAATTATTGATTTATTTAATTCTTTTATTAATCATTTTAAAAGGGTAAGGTAATGCGCCCAATGTTAAAAATAATCCCACACATGAAAATTATGAAAAAAAATTAAAATGTTCTCCTCCACATCCCCTATCAATAATACAAATTATTGAGTTATGAATTTTTAAAATTGACTAATTTAACACATAGAAGTTTGATTTTTCCATGTTAAAGTAGTCAACTTTGAAAATTCATAACTTAAAAACTAGCTTAAATTTGTATACCCGATATTTTAACTACTGATAGGGGATGTGGAGGAGAACATTTTATTTTTTTTTCATAATTTTCATGTGTGGGATTATTTTTAACATTTGGCGTGTTACCTTCCCCTTAACGCTGATAATTGGACTTAAAGAAATGCATGAAGTTAGTTGATAAAGAGTAACAAGTCCTCTCTTAGGTCAGAAGAGAGCAATCCTGACATTGTGACAGACGACAGGTTGAAAGCACCACCACATCTAGTCAAACTTGCGGACAAAAAGCCAGACAAAGCGAAGAGTTCCGAAGGCTCCGGGCTTTCGCCACATAATGCGTCATTTTTCTGCGCCCAGAGTTCTTTAAACTTCCAACTTTTTTTTACTGTCTTCAAATGAATGAATTTTCTTTGACTTATTAATAGAAACTTGATGAACTTTAAAATTAAAATCTTTTAGGTAAAAATTGAACTACACAATAGTTTTTTTTTTCTCTTTGATTAATTTTTTTTCCCTTTTAGATCTCAAAGAAACTTGCTAGAAAAAAATGTACAAAGAATTGAACCATCTCAAATATCAATAGTACCATTTTTAATAAAGTGAAAAGAACTGAACTACGTTTTAAGTTTAAATCTATATTGGTATTACAAAGAATTGTGGGAGATTAGAAGCGAAGTTAGATATTAGTTTGAAAGGGAATATTATTTTCTCCCTTGAGCTATTTTTTATTAAAAAGGTATGCGATTAAGCTTATTCCTTTTAATAAAGAATTATCAGCAGAGCTCCGAGCTTTTCCTTATAGGAGATTGACAGAAATTCCACCGCAAAGTAGGTGAAGATATTTTCTATAAGCATTCAATCTGCTCCACCTATAGTTAATTAATGAATTGAAATTAATAATTATTAGTTTTTTATCAAACCTTAATTGGGTACTTATAATGAATATAAAATAATTAATCACTAACAGTAAGTCTACGAACTCGAACATTCCAAAAGTTCCAAAACTCCAAATTCTGCGTTTTTTGGACTCAATTGGAATGAATCTGCCGCGTGCCGTGGCCTTGCAATCCATCTTGGCATGCCTGTGACTGAGGGAAATGTGGAAACCTCAGCCAGGATGGACGCTGCAGCTTTTATCAATGAAATGGGAGTGTAGTCCACAGTCAGGCGAACCACATTGTGGAAAAGTGAAAGTCCCTGGTTGGGAGAAATGTGATTTTTGTCGAAAATGGTCACCCATCCAAATACTAATCACTCTCGGCATTGATTTAATACAGAATACAGGCCATACTGGTAAAACTTTATACTTGGATCTCTTAAAAAACTTCCTTAATACACTTATACTTTTTTTACGTAAATTTAAAATGGTAATTTAACTTATAAGTAAATTCTAAAAATAGAATGAAAATTTTCCACTTAAAATGATGATGATAACAAAGTTATTCAATAATAAATTGTTATATATTATATACAACATTAACGTTGTACTTACATCATCAAGTTAGAAGCGATGACATTAACGATAAAAGCCCTCGAGGCTCTTTTTTTTTTTTTTTTTTTTTTTTAGAACATGTGGTAAAAAAACATTAGTCAGTGTGGGAGGGATTTGTGCCCCTAAGTATATAGGCAACAACATTACACGCTCGTGGGCGCAAAGTGTGACAACCAGGCAAACATGTAGGCGATGGGGCATATAAAAAACTAGTACGCAACAAATATTACCCGTCGTCTAATGTTACATATATATTACGGATCATGTGATATGCTTGGGGCATTTTTTTAGCTTGCACATGATTATACGAGTACGGTAATTCTGACAACCACGTTACGTAAAATGTGCCTGAAATTAATTAATACCAGTGATGAAGGGATAAAATTTGTTTCGAGACAAAAAAAAATTTTTTTTTTTCAGCATATTTTTTTCACAGATATGCTTTTTTTTTTATGTTGTCAAGTTTCTAACATCAAATTTTTAAAAATACGAAAGTAAAAAAAAAAGTGTCAATTAATTAACTTTATAAATACACAGAATTTAATTGAAATTATTAACTGTTTAATTATTTTAAAATCTGGTTGTTGTTTTTTTGTTTTTTGTTTTTTTTTTTTATTTTATTTTATTTTATTTTTTTTTTGTTCACTAACCAAAAAGTCGTATTTTTTGTACTCTCAAATTCTGCATATAAAGCTATATTAAAGTAATTTAAGTGACCTAAAAAACCTTTAATTTTTAATGACACGTTATAGTAAAAACGGAAATGAAAACTTGTACATGAAAAGATTGTTATCAATTATTGATAATAATCCAGCGTAACATTTTTACATTAGCAGATTAGTGGTAGTGATGACTTTTCTTTGAAGTTAACAAGACTTTTTTTTTTTTTTTCAAATATTTTTTAACACAAAATTTTTGAGAAATTTATTTATCAAAAACGAAAATTGCAGCACGATTTTTGCAGTAAAGCCGGTATATATACACGATATACAAATTTTCTAATTCTTGCATACAATTTTTCTTTACAAGAAAACTTAAACTCCATTTGTTTGTATGGAGATGAAATTTTCTTATAAGGAAAAATTGTATGTGCAAAATTGTATCGTGTAATACCGGAGACCTCGAGCAAGCACTTCATTGATGACACAGTACAGGCGCTGGGTTCTTATTTTATTATTTAAATTGGTCGAATAAGACATCATCAACAGAAACATTAACTGGCACAATTAATATTCGTCATGAGAGTCTGGCATTGTCTTCGACTGAAATTTTAATATTAACTCTCTCTCTCTCTCTCTCTCTCTCTCTCTCTCTCTCTCTCTCTCTCTCTCTCTCTCTCTCTCTCTCCTTTTATTTTAGCACTATATACCTGCCTCTCTTGATAGAGTCATAATATATTCTGTTTTAGTCTCCATTATCAGCAAAAATTATTTTTACATCATTTTCCCATTAACAAAAATTTACATTTAAGACGAAGCTCTCCGTTTTCTCCTCTCATTTTCATGATTTGAATGGGGGGGGGGGTAACACAGACTGCATTTTTTTTTCTATGACTTGACCACTTGTTTATTAAAGCTCATGTATAGTACGGAAAAAAATCTAGAAACTTTAACAGCGAATAACTTAACGTTGTTCATGCCATCCATGGACATAAAATATATATATATCCTAGCCTTCCACAATTCATGTATAACGTTTGTCTTAAGGGAAACATTATCAACAGAATTCAAGTTATTGCTTTACTATAAATAAAAATATATAAGATCGGTGACATAAAGCATAAAAATGCAATATTATTGTCAAATAAGGTGATAATAAAATTGAAGTATATGATTTATAGTTAATCAAATATATCTCTATATTAAACATAACTTTATAGTTTTCCTGATTGCATAATGATAATTATAAATACACCTGTGTATATTATCGTAATATTAGTTTAAATTTATGTCAGCTATTTCCTGAACGGTTACTATATGATACTTTACCTCTAAGCCTAAAAGAGCTTCAACATTGCTATTCCTACACACATATACCACTTGAGTTGACATTTATGACGCTATATAAACACCCATCTCATCCATCTCCCTTATATATAACGTTACCCTTCCTAATCAACTTCTTCGCCATCTCGACCACCTGCAATCGTAAATTGCTCTCTCTCTTCTCTCTCTCTCTCTCATCTCATATAACCTTTTATTATATTACTTATAATTCTACACCAAATTCTACGCTGGAATTTGACCACCAAAGTCAGTGATATTAACGACACCTTTTCAATTACTTTAAAAACTGAATAAAAAAAAAAAAAAAAAAAAAGAGAGATGAAAATAATTAAAAAACATTTTAACGATGATATTGTCATTTCAGGTCTTTTTAAAGAATGAATTTATGCAGAACATAATAATGATATAGGCTGGAATCTCTTTCATTATCTTATAACAAAAAATGCACGAGTAAAAGTGCTGAGTTTTCACATCAGCAGATCTTTAGTATTGAACATGCATGTTTAAAAATAGTACAAACTCATATAGTGGGAGGTGTGGCGCAGTGCGCTTGACCGGGTTTCTTCAGATCACCGAAGTCAAGCAACGCCGAACGTGGTTAGTAGTTAGATGGGTGACCATTTTCAACAAAAACCACGTTTCCCACCCAGGTGTAAATCGTTGTGCTTTTCCACTATGTGGTTCCCCTAGCTGTAGACCATTGCACTTCCGGTTCATTGACAAAAGCTGTATAGCGTCCATCCTGGCTGAGGTTTCCACGTTTCCCTCAGTCGCAGACAAATGCCAGAATGGATTACAAAGCCGTGGCCGCCCTCGTTCCGGAAGAGCCCGCGAAACGCTCAAGTTAGGGTTTCGGAAGGTTCGGGGTTTCAAAGTTGTATGTGATTAGTAAGTAGAAGTACCCAATAAGGTTTGATTAACAAAAAATAATAAAGTAAACTTATTCTATGCAGCTGAGGTTATTTTTTAAACAATTTTGTACGTTTTTCTTTCTATGTGTTCACTTGAAATAATTTTAAATGTCGGATTACAAGTTGTACAACGTTAACTGAAGCGTACAGTAAACTTTGACTACTTTTTTCCCGACATTTAACGTTCACTTTTGTCCCTGCGGTATTCTCACAATTTTCCAGATGTGTGTTCGGAGGAAAAGTTTACAAATTTAAACTTATTTTGGAACTTGCTCTATTTATTTTAATGTAAGAAGTTTTATATATAAAAAAAAATATATCGCAATTTTGCAGTTGACTTTCTTTTTTAAATTAGAACAATTTTTTTTTAATGTGTTACAATTTTAAAGGAGACAATATTGTGTGTTTTTGAGTTCTTCAAAACTTCATTATAAACATAATTAATTTGACTTAAAATAAGATATAATCAAAGTAATTAAAAATAAATTTATATTGTTAAAATGAAACAAACACTTTTAATTAATTCACAGCAAACTATATTAAGATTTAAAACTGCCAGTAAGATGTTGCAGCTCCCTTACTAAATGAAGGGTTTAACTCCCAAATGCCCCAAAAGAGCATGCGTAAACCAGTTTTATCCCCCGAGGATCTAGATGGAAATCATGGGGGCGTGTATTATTTTTTTTATATATTTTTTTTAACATCTTGATGGATGACTAATTATAATCATATTTCGTATTTGCCAACACAAAATGAAACACGGAATTATAAAGAAATTATATTTTGATGGAATAGTATTATTGATCCTATATATTTTATTTTAAAAATGCTTCAAATTGCAATGAACATGGTATTATAAAAATATAATTTATATATAGGAAGTGGTCCGCAGTGGATATAGATATGTACGCAGAAGTAGCATTAATTAAATAGAACATGTTATGGATTTCGGAAAGTATATATGTATGGCTATTTATAAATAATTTTTTTTTTCTTAAAATATATAGTCATTCCAAATGAGCACCACTACACAATAATCATGCACTCTTTGACTCGGTGAACCAAGTTGCTATCGTTACTTTCCAAGTACCTCTAAACTAAACTAAAAAAAAAAAAAAAAAAATCAGAACTCACCCAAATGGGAGGGTACAAGAAATTAATAGTTTTTGTAGCATTTTAACACCCCACGGATAATTTTATCACGTTGAAGCTCTTGAAATCGTCCTTTTCCAGCCTTATCCCTACTCATTATCCAGCTTCGAGCTCATTAGGGTGTACCCCCGTAAAAAAAATGATAATAAAAACCTCAATTTGCAGTTAGAAAATTTAGTTGTCACTTTATTGTTTACTTTACGATTATTTGCAGGAGGAGATGGAGGACCGTCCTCGAATCTCCACGCTGCTCAACTCTCTGGCCAACTACTCGAACACCATCCCTGCGGCCACCGACCCCGACGCAAAGCCCGCGGCGGCTGCGGCTGGAGCTCGCATGGGCACCCTTATCGGCGTCTACCTGCCGTGTATCCAGAACATCTTTGGTGTGATCCTTTTCATCCGACTGACGTGGGTGGTGGGCACTGCGGGGGCGCTGGCGGGCTTCCTCATTGTGCTTACCTGCTGCTGTGTGGTTAGTACCCTCTTTTACATTATGTTGTCTATGGCTTCAATGTTATGTGTGTTAATGAGAAAAATCATGCAATGAGGAGAGCTTATAGAGTATACGTAATAAAGAGCTTTGCTTTGAAATTTTCAGAAATTACCCCTTTCCCTTCTTCAATTTACGAGTTAGAAGGTGGTATCTACTTGAATATTTTGGAATTAACATGAATCAAATAAGCACAGTTCAAGAAAAAATATAGTGTCTCAGTAACAAAGTTAGCATCAGTCCTAATCAATGACACTAACCGTGTTTTTTTTTAGATATCTTTCTGGTTATCTTCTTCGTAAATCACGCCCAACATGCCCTTTTTTTCCATTATGTATAAATATATTTTTTTATTTTAATAGCCTCCAATATTCCAATGATTCCCACTTCTATCCATATTAGGTCTGTTCGTAAATACACATTCATTAAATAATAAAAAATCCGATGAACCTGGATACAGGAACATATAATAATTGATTATTTACGAACAGACCTAATAAGTTAAAGAGGTATTTACACAAACTTGCTATCAACATTCAAAATACTAATGAGTCGATTCATCGATACCTCAAAGCATAAACCCTATACGTCATAATTAAATCAAACAATTTTTATATATTGAATAAATTTTTGAATTTTTCATACTTGCAATGAAAAACTTGATACTGAAAAAAAAAAAAAAAAAAAAATTTCAGACTAAAAGAACACATCAACGTTATGACGAATGCAATATGGCCGAGATTTGTCACTTGTCTGTTCTGAAGTTCGAACTATATCTTCTATGATTAGGTTCATTCTCCCTCAAGCAGAAATCTTCTGACGACATAAGACCAGCGATGTATTTTCCTGTCACAAAACTTTTCGTGTTAAGATCTATTTCTTATATGAAGCGTAATCTTCACAGTTGACTCAAATTTATTTTCTTTCTCAAGCTCATAAATTGTAATCTTAGTAAGTTAGTCACTTTTTTTTAATAATGATTAATTGTTTTATCTCAATATTGAACTTCAGCTCAAAATTTGTAAAAAAGCATGTTATAAGCAAAGAAAATAAGTTATAAGTTATAAAACTTGTAAGTAAACATTGATCATGAGTAGTTTCTGTGGTGCTCGTCGATGGCGCTGGTGTTGCTCATTGAATTCAAGGATTCTCCAATCTTCAAATGGAGGAACGTTGATTGAATTTTAAAATCATGATGCCAACTTCACGCATGGTTAATGGAGCTACGTTTACTCTAACACGAGTTTTCATATTCCTACTATGATAACATGTAATATAAGGATTATGAATTTTTTTAATGCAAATATGGGTTGAGATCTTCGAATTATTCATAGTATTTTTTCACATTTTATAGAACGTTCTATAAAACCCTTAAAATGGATGTGAAATACTGTTACGTAATAGTCATAATGTAACGCCATCACCATTTTAAGAGTGCTAAAAAAAATCTTGAAAAAATGAAAATTCGAAATATTTGCAATAAAAAATCATGCCTGTTGTCCGTTGCTTCAAAATATCAGTCAATCAATTTATACCAACTCTGGTAGCAATGAATCAAAACATTTTAAAATTAATTGCATGTTTTAATACTTAACTTAATACTGTTTGTTTTTAAGGTTTAATAAACAATTATCTTAATAGTCGTGGGGCTCATGTTAACAGATTCGTTGCTTCCGCGATCTCGCTCTATATAATATTTCTATTTCCCAACAACGACATTTGAACAGATAAGACAAAATCTCGAACTATTGGCAAAGGCAGCCAAGCAAACGAGTCTGAGCCGAGATTACAAAAGTTTTAGTAGATTCATAGGCAATTTCACAAAACATATCTCTTTCTACTGATAAAAAGATGTAATAAATTTGCATTTTTTTTTGCAAGATAAAACAGTTTTAAAAACAAAAGCTCACGTATTTAACAAAAAATATTTGCTATTTTTTTTTAAATATAATCAGAGAAAAAATGAAATATTTTTGAATATATAAAAAATTAATTTGAAATATTTTTATTTCCAGCATATTTTCATTTTCGTTCATTTCATTAACATAACGATGGGTTTTATTTTTAAAAAAGTTTCATAGCATTTCTCATTCATAAAACTTTTAATATCGAAACCAATATTTTATCCATTTTAATTAAATATAAAAAAAAATGGAATATATTTTAATACGCTATTAAGTATTATAATATTGCCTGCGGAAAGAATGAAGTTAAATATATTTTTTTTATTTTATAAAGACCTACATAATTATAGAGGATAAAAGTACGAAACTAAATTATCCTTTGGTTTTTACATTCAAATAGTAAAAGGTATAAAAGTTTTATAAAATGAGTCATTACTTTTTAATATGTATATTCCAACTTTAACAGAGAGACTTTGATGTCTAGAAAGAACTCTCATCTTTTGATGATATTTCCTTATATATAATATGACATACATGTTTTAATTCATAATAAATAAAAATATTAAACATACACTCAAATGCACAAGAAACGCAATTATCTTCTCCATCAATATATTTCTCTTAAGTGAGTGAAATGAAACTCCTAAACACTTTTGTATAAACTCAAGTTTTGAGTGCAAAAAAAAAAGGTTTATTTTAAATGTTCTTTTTGAAGTATTTTAAAAAAAAGTGTCACTCTATATGCACTCAAGTATAACGAAATATTAATGGCAAGTTGCCAGAGAGGATTATTACCTTGCTTTATACGTCCTTCTTCTTGTTTCAGACTATGCTGACGGCTATTTCGATGTCTGCGATTGCTACGAACGGTGTGGTACCGGCAGGGGGGTCATACTTCATGATCTCCCGTTCGCTTGGTCCAGAGTGCGGTGGTGCCGTGGGCATGCTCTTCTACACGGGAACCACTCTAGCTGCCGCAATGTACATCGTTGGTGCGGTTGAGATCGTTATAGTGAGTACCGTCCACATAATCAAACAATTAACACTTTTAGACTATACATAAGAGGATTTATTGAAGTAATCAAGTCGAAAATGAAAGCGCCATGAGTTTAGACAACTTGCTTAACCTCAAAGTAAAGAGGGTTGCATTTGAAAAAGTTGATTGGCTTGCAGATTGATATAAAAAGACATATCTACAAAGTTTCAACATAAAGCTTTGAATGACTCGTTTCTTTACAGAGAGGGAAATTTTTGACTGTAGCAATAATACTAATTCAATACTGATACTCAATTTGAACTTATATTATTTTTTATATATTTTAATCACATGTTAAAAATATATTATCAACAGTTTAAGTATAAATAATATTTCATAAAATAAAATGATTATATGATTGGTATTTTCCCATGTAGAAAAAATTACCTATACATTTACTAACAATAAGTTAATAGAGTGCGTTTCGGAGGAAATAGAAATCATTTCCAAAAAGGATACCACTGTGAATTTGTTTTGAATCGATCTTTTTCTTTTCCCTTATAACTTTTTACAATATAGGGTATAATATTTCAGACAGTCAATAAAATTTGCATTGTAAATATCATAATATATAGATGTAGTTTAAAATCAATATAGAACCTTTTTTGGATAAAAGTATTGATTTGCAATATGAGCATCTGCTGAATTGTTATGAAATAGATATATTTTTTTATAAACGATGTTACTTGCGTGTAACTTCTTTACAGTCAATATTTGACAATACATAATAAGATCCTTTATTAGATATCAATGAAAAATAGTTTCTCAACTAAAAATATTGCTTGTAACTTTTTCTATTCATTAAAATTGTATAAATTATATATATCCTTCGCATTTTAATTGAATAATTTGCATTATAATATAATCTATTTTCTACAAAGTTAGATTTAGTTAATTATATTAGTTTGTAACTTAACAATTCATGTAGTTAGAAATCAACCAACAAGTTGAATATATTATATAGTTTAAATTATAATATTATTAAAGTTTCACGAAACAAAGTTGATGAAAGATTTATTTCACGGGAAATACGAATTTCTCGCGGCAATCTACAAAATTAAGCTTTCTATTATATCGTCTTCATCCGTTTATAAACTTTTAAATGTTAAATTTCATCGGCGTTCTATCTTTTATGTCTATCTTTTCAATTAATCTCTTACTTAAATACACTTTTCAAAGTTGTAATGTGGTTTATTTACTTGCAATATTAATTATTTTAGACTTATTTAAAATTTAACTAACATATTATCACCCAAACAGGATTCAACCGGAATTATCTGGAAGTTTACGATCATATAAAAAGTTTCATAAAAATGCGTGTAAATTGTGTAATTATAGTTATGTTACAAGAATCGAGATTGAGAATGTGTATTACATATATTATAGTATCATTTCTCAACACAATTTAAATGCCCATTTACTTCCAAAAACTCGTATCATTTTGGAACTGTTTTTATTACATCAATTTCATGCGTATAATATTGCAATATTGCGCCTTACTATATTATACAAAATCACATATTTTGAAAGAACGACTTTCATTGAATACATTTTTTATACAATACGTTCTTCTTTTTTTTTTTTCTTTTTAAAAGAGTGAATAAGAAGATCGTTAGCACATTTCTTATCCAGTCAATTTGAAAAGGTAACAAGGGTATGCTAATGGTGTCGCCATCACACACTTAAGTATGCCTCAAGTATAGAAAAAAAACAGGCAATTTTCACCAAGCTCTTTTGTAAAGAATGGATGGTAATTTGGTATTTATTTGACCAATCTTCTTGTTTCAGACGTACATGGCTCCTAGTTTATCGATATTTGGAGATTTTACAAAAGACGCTGATATTATGTACAACAATTTCCGGGTCTACGGTACCGGTCTTCTATGTATCATGTCGTTAATTGTATTTGTGGGAGTCAAGTTTGTCAATAAATTTGCGACCGTCGCTCTGGCTTGCGTCATCTTCTCCATCATCGCCGTGTACGTCGGAATCTTCGTCAACTGGCAGGGAAACGACAAACTCTTGTAAGTTCAACTTATGTTTATTAAAAAAAGCAAGAAAGCACAACTTCTTCAAGTTTTTTTTTAGGTATTTAATAAATTACAAAATTATTATCCACATCATACAAAAACCTTCACGTACTATTGTTATTTCGTAAGAAAATTACAATGTCTCAAATTCTCCAGGATATTCTGTGATGACATTAAATTTTGTTAAAAAGTCTTCAAGCTTCATCTTAAAAACACAATACTATTGTTTAATGTTATAAAATAAATATTTAATCAGGCCTATCGTTTAATTAAGTCTGTAATAAAAAAATGTTATCTTTCATGGACGATGGGATATATCCGATAACCAGGTTTCTCATTATCCACGGTTAGTGTCATTCAGTTAGGCTGATATTAAGGGTAAGGTAACGCCACCAATGTTAAAAAAAATCCCTCTCACAAAAATTCTGAAAAAAATTTAAAATGTTCTCCTCTACACCCCCTATCAGTAGCTAAAATATCAGGTATACAAATACGATCTAGTTTTTGAGTTATGAATTTTTAAAGTTGACCAATTTAACATGGGAGTTTCATTTCTCCATGTTAAAGTAGTCAACTTTAAAATTTTATAACTCAAAAACTAGATCGTATTTGTATACCTGATATTTTAGGTACTGATAGGGGGTACAGAGGAGAACATTTTAAATTTTTTTCAGAATTTTTGTGAGAGGGATTTTTTTTAACATTGGTGGCGTTACCTTACCCTTAACCGTGGTCAATGATAAACCTTGTTATTTTCCTTCGTAAATCACGTCCAGTAATGCCGGTATCGTGATTCAAAAATTTCAGTATTTCGAAATTCACTTCTTTTGTAACTGTTATTAAAATTAAATTTTTATTGATTGAATTATTAAGGTAATCGAAACAAGTCATGTATTCAACCGAAAACAAACATCATAATATATTAAATATAATGGATTGCCAAATCTTATTTTAAAAACTTGAATAGTAGGAACCTCACGCTCTCTATCTAAAACCTGAAATGTAGGCAACTTTTTAGGCAGCAGTGCGGCGGGGTTGCATAAGCTCTGATAAAATATCAAACTGCGCCCTGCCTTTTTAAACTGAAACTGAACTTGGGGTATTTTTATATGTTTACAAGCATTTAGGACAAAAAACCTTTAATTTAATAAATAATATTTGAATATAAGTAAACCTGATGGGCAAGCCTTATTTGGTACCTGTCTCTACTTTTTCACATATAACAATGTACAATACATAATTTGACCACGTCCCAAAGAATATAGAATGGCCGATTACTTTAAATGAATATCTAATGTATTTTTGTTAACATGTCTTTTGAAGATTAATAAAATTTTGAATTTTGAAAGGAATATTAATTAAGTATCTCACACATCAGATAATATCATCAGGAACTACTTTTTTTAAAAGAGAAAGTAAAACTGGTCGCATTGTCTCAAGACATGGAGATTGTTTACGATTACTTGAGTGTTGACTTTTGCAGCATGTGCGTGCTTGGTCAACGCCTGCTGAAGGACATTCCGCTGGACAACTGCACCAAGGACGCGGGCTCTCCCCTGTGGGACGTTTTCTGCACCAACGCGAGCACCGCCACCGGCTGTGACCCGTACTTCGAGCAAAACAATGTCACCAAGGTTCGAGGAATCAAGGGTCTTGCATCCGGAGTGTTCTTTGGTAAGAGCATTATAATCGTAATCGGATGGATTGATTTTTCAGACACTGCTGGATTGTATCCAAGTGGTGTTAGCTAAAAAAAAACACCCACTAGTACATCCGGGAGGTGATTAATTAAATCCTCCACCAATTAACGACCATACTCACTGAGGTTACCTTAGTTACCCCGGTTATTTATTTATTTATTTATTTATTTATTTATTTATTTATTTATTTATTTATTTATTTATTTATTTATTTATTTATTTATTTATTTATTTATTTATTTATTTATTTATTTATTTATTTATCTATAGATATATTTATTTTTATGCATGCCTGTACATTAAAAACAATAAAAAATTAAATTCCTTTAAAATTAACACATAATCTCATGGTAAATAAGACTAAAAAAAAAAAAAAAAACTTATTATGCTACGTAAGCTATGGTTTGAAGGTAGCTGAGTAACGCTATATAATAGATTTAGTCCGCGAAGAGCAGGGAAGTGAAAATGACTCAACCATGACCAGTAATAGGGTCCAGTAGAAGAGAAAAAGGTTTCTTTTAACAAATTAATGTTGCTGCTTAATTATATTAAGAGCCGAGAACACAAAACTTTTTTTTTTTTCACCCTAATGCTTTCTGCTTTAATTTAAACAGTTATATTTATAAATTTCAAGGGAAAGTTTCATTTTTTTTTCTAAGTTGGAGAAAAATGTCCCTTGATATTAATTAATAAATTTTTTTACCTTAACTTAATTATTCAGTTTAGGTTGTAAATTTTGGAAGATTTAAATTTTAATTCATCTACTGTACAACTTCTGGCGATAATACGTGCTCAGTACTTTTTAATTACCTTTTACCTTAATTCATTAATTAATTACAGCAATGAGAAAAAAGTCATACATCAGCAAGCTAAAGTACACCTTCATAATTTAATTTATTTTTATAATATATAGTAGCAATTGCATTTATATTAATAGAAATTTTTTTAACGATCATATAAAAAACTGATAATTGCAATGTTATATCGATTTTATAATTTTTTATTGCAAAAATACTAAAAATAGAGGGTGCAAAGTTACGCTACGTTGATTTTTTCAGATTTATTAGAGCCCGGGAATCATTTTTTAAAAAAATTATTGAAAGTACAGAGAGAGGCGTGAATAGGACTAAAACTGAACTTTGGCTAACTTTTTAGCAATAATTCCGGACCTCTAAAAAGAGTTACGTAACTTTGCACCCTCTCTAATTCATTTCTGCACTAAAACAAAATAAAAAAAGGTCGATACTCTATTCCAAATAAAATCGTTAATTCTTACCATAGCATAATATATTTTTGTCACAAATTAATTTTTTTTTCCACTATTTATATAGTATTTTTCATTTTGTTATTTTTTCATCACAATTTTCTACTTACTACAGTGGGTCATGGGGACAGCAGGGTAGCAGCAAAACACCAAAAACACTATATTATATCAGGCTACTCTCCTCTAACCATGTATAAACTTGCTACTACAATATTGTTTTCTCGGTAGACAACGTCCAGGACAGCTTCCTCGAGTTGGGCCAGTTCATCGCCAAGACCAAGGACCCGGACGTGATCGAGCGACTGGACCGTCCCAGCTACAACCAGGTGTACGCCGATCTCACCACCACCTTCACCATCCTCATCGGTATCTTCTTCCCCTCCGTCACAGGTCAGAAAATAATCACGTGTTCCCCGGCGGGAAAATTTTCTCCAAAATTTATTTTTATTTTTTCTCCTTCAACTAAATTATTATAAAGCTATAATATTGAACCATCTTTTACCCCCCTTCATTTAGAGATCTTCTAATAATGAATCAAGAGCTTATTTTCCTCTCAAAAATTTCTTCAATGCCAAAAAAGCAATTTCGAGTTTGTTTTTACATAGGTTTAGATAGAATATGGGGGAACACCTCAAAATCAGCTGACTTCTATTTACGTCGCAACGGAAAATTTTTACGACGATCGAAGATTTTTTGACATTATTGACGAGTGGATATTTTTCAGAGCTATGGCACTGTACAGAGTAAGTAAAAAATAAAGAAGAGAGCTGTTGATGCGCTCACAAATGAACTATCTCACATATAATACATTGACCATCATTTT
Organism: Siphlonurus alternatus; assembly: GCA_949825025.1. Classification (NCBI taxonomy): domain Eukaryota; kingdom Metazoa; phylum Arthropoda; class Insecta; order Ephemeroptera; family Siphlonuridae; genus Siphlonurus; species Siphlonurus alternatus. The sequence goes on from OX463782.1 coordinate 32,528,671, forward strand.
ATAAACCGCTCATGATTTTTGTTTTTTATAAGGGTGAAAATGTTAATATTGTTAATAGATTAAAATGGTAGTTAATTGAGGAAGTGGAAGCCGCGAAAAACTCTAGTGGAAAAAGTGCATGAAAATACGATTTTTTATGATTTATTTCTCACTTCGCCGCCATCATGGTATTTTCTCAAACATTATAAAACACTTAAAAATGTACTAATAGACAAAGAATTTTACTCTGTTAAAGAATTTTTAAACAATAAAATGTCTGAGAATGTCTTAAATATAAATCTATAGTTGTACACATTTTTTTTTTTACTCAACTTTATGATGAGTTTGGTATTAAATGATTTGTTTTTGTGTTATTTTTGTTTATTGAAGTATGTGTTGACTAAAAAATAAAATAAATTAATTTTTGCAGGTATTATGGCCGGCTCGAACCGCTCCGGTGACTTGGCTGACGCTCAGCTGTCCATTCCTCGAGGAACCATCGCCGCCATCGCGACCACCTCGACCGTGTACCTGTCGTCCGTGCTGCTGTTCGCCGGAACCGTCGACAACCTGCTGCTCAGAGACAAGTGAGTAATGTCTAGTATCAGCGCTAACGTCATATTTTATGTTCATGAGATGGTGGAAAATATGTTTGGAAGCATTGGGCGCGATTCATAGGAAGTAATTCAACTTTTTCACTAACTAGCATGTTTAGTGACAGCCTAAACCAATGGTGCCAACCGCGGTTAGTGAGAAAGCTGCGAAGGATGATTAACGCTTTCGTGAATTATATCCTTTCTTTACTAGAGGTGTTAATTTAGACAATGGGCGTGATTCACGAAGTATTTAGCCAGGTTTCTAACCACGTTTAGCTTAACCACATTTAACTAGGTGGTTTAACAGGTAAAACAGGTATAGTTAAATGTGGTTACAGACCTGGCTAAATGCTTCGTGAATCGCACTCAATACTTCTAAATAATATATGTGATAGGAAACTATAAGTACATTATTTTACGTCAGGTTCTTGAGTGTTATATATAAAGATTTTCTCTGATAATTTGAATATCTAGTTAAAATGAATCAAAATGAATTTTTAGAAGAAGCTGTTCTATAGATTATATAATATAACAATAAATAAATTATTACAGAGAAAATGATCTTCATTAACGATTGAATTGATACTAGTCTAGAGAATACGTATTAAAATATGACATACTGAATGTATACAAAAGTATAATTAAAATGTCATACCTTCTTTTAAATCTTAGCCTAAACTGCATACGTTTACATTTCCATGTGATGAAAGGGTGGCCTACTTTACAGGACACTTTCCTTTGTCAATTTTTGTCATGCATCCAAAAATATTAAAATAAGTTTTTTTTTCTTCAACTATATATTTATATTTTCTTATTCTTTTGACCACAGTGTAGCATTGTTATGTGTATTAATTTTCAACTTAAACATCAGTTTCTCTTTGGACCAGGCTCATATGATAAACTCTGCTATTATACAAGAACCGTAATAAAATTGCGTTATTTGTATTTCTAACGTCAATACAAAGGAATATTATACCATGTCTAAATTTATATCGCAAAGTCTTATTTAATAATATTAAGGCTTTAAAAGAATAAATATTTATTAAAAAATTATATGCATACAACAAAAATTTTAGTACCAACGAAGGAACTAGCATTACATTTGAATTAATCATGACAATTGTGCAGGTTTGGCCAGAGTATTGGCGGGAAACTAGTGGTGGCGAACATGGCCTGGCCCAACGAGTGGGTCATTCTGATTGGCTCGTTCCTGTCTACCCTGGGCGCCGGCCTCCAATCACTGACCGGAGCTCCGAGACTGCTACAAGCCATCGCCAAGGACGGGATCATTCCATTCCTCGCGCCCTTCGCGGTGTCCAGCTCGCGTGGAGAACCGACTCGTGCCCTCATCTTGACCGCCTGCATCTGCCAGTGCGGCATCCTTCTTGGTGAGAAATGGCGGGAAATTTAAACAAAATCAAATTGTTTCAATTTTATTGTTATTATTCTGCAATAAATTTAGTAAAGTGAAATTCAGATGCAAGAAATTGAAATTTAATTTATAAAATAATAACGGAAAATGCTGTCTTGTTGTTCAAAATCTTGTCCTAAAATTTAATGTTTTTTAAAGTTAATTTTTTGTCTACCCCATATTAATTGATAAAACAATTTCTCCGCAGGCAACGTTGACTACCTGGCTCCCCTGCTCTCCATGTTCTTCTTGATGTGCTACGGCTTCGTGAACCTTGCTTGCGCCCTGCAGACCCTGCTGCGAACCCCCAACTGGCGCCCCCGCTTCAAGTACTACCATTGGTCCCTGTCTTTCATTGGACTGTCCCTCTGCATCGCCGTCATGTTCATGACCAGCTGGTACTACGCCCTGCTGGCCATGGGAATGGCTGGCATTCTCTACAAGTACATCGAGTACCGAGGGTCAGTATGTCTTTATAGCGAACGTTCCTCGATAGATCTGTGAAAAACATTCCCTTTGTAGTGGCGGGTAATAGGGGTTGGGTCCCTTACTTATTCAATCATAGAAAGTTCAGTAACTATGCAGTTCAATAGACTCCTAGCGACGAGCTGGCTCCATTGGACTCGCTACAGAACTTTATACGACGAACTCCTTCCTTCCTTGTTTGTTTTTTTGTTTTTTTAAATAATAATGTTCTATAACTAACTTACCAAATATAAATAAAGAAGTAAAATAATAAAGAATCCTTAGAAAATTCGCAATTTGTAAAATACTTCAATTTTTAGTATCATTTTAGGGAGTTTTAATTATCTTAGTAAGGGTTGGAGTTACACTGCGAGAACTTTTTATTTATATATGATATACTCCATCTCACCTACGTAAATCTACGAGATCGAGTTTGTTTTAATATCTTAATGATTGTAATACGAAATTTAATAATAATCCTGGCTAATTTTTTGTTGTACAGAGCTGAGAAGGAGTGGGGTGACGGTATCCGAGGTCTGGCCTTATCTGCCGCGCGCTACAGTCTATTGCGCTTGGAGGAAGGCCCTCCGCACACCAAGAACTGGCGGCCACAGGTCCTCATCCTTAGCAAGCTGAACCCTGAACTGCAGCCCAAGTACCGCAAACTTCTGGCCTTTGCTTCCCAGCTAAAGGCCGGCAAGGGTTTGACCATCTGCGCTGCTGTTCTGCCATGTAAGTACTCAAAAAAAATATATATATATGTTCAAAATAATAATTTACGTTTTATTTCAGGCGACTATACTAAATCTTGCGGTGATGTTCTGGCGTCGAAGCAAGCACTACGCAAAGCTATGGAAGAGGAGAAAGTGAAAGGATTTGTGGAAGTTTTGGCTGCTAGGGAGACTGCAGAGGGCATCAGTCACTTGTAAGATAATATTTTTTATATTATAAAAGTAACAGTTATATTAAATCGATGTATTTTTATAGGGTGCAGACGATGGGTTTGGGAGGACTTAAACCTAACACCGTTATCCTCGGATGGCCATATGGTTGGAGCAAGGCTCGTCATGATAGATCTTGGCTTAATTTCTTAGAGACAGTTCGCACAGTATCCGCATCGAGAATGGCGCTGTTGGTACCTAAAGGCATTAATTGTTTCCCCGAGTCCACTGAAAAGGTAATATTAATTAAAATAAAATTTACTTTAAAACAAACTAAATACGTCTTTTTTGTGTAGGTTGTTGGGGTGATTGACATTTGGTGGATTGTACATGACGGAGGTTTACTTATGCTGTTACCATTCTTATTACGTCAACATCGCACATGGAAAAACTGCAAGCTCCGAATTTTCACTGTCGCTCAATTGGAGGATAATTCAATTCAAATGAAGAAGGATCTCAAGCTGTTCTTGTACCACCTCAGAATAGAAGCAGAAGTCCAAGTCATCGAGATGGTGAGTTGTAGTAGTTTTGGAGAGCCAGAGAATGGAGTATCGTCCTCAATTTTTTTTATTGCAGAAATGGATAGAGTGTGCAAAGTTATGCTACCCTGATTTTTTTCAGATTTTTTTGAGACCTGGAACTATTTTTAAAAAATTATTGAAAGTCCTTTTTGTGACGTCACGCGGCGGCAAGTCCTATCTTTTTCTTAAGGAGCGGCGTCTCGTGACGTCACGAAAAGGACCTTCAATAATTTTTTAAAAATAGTTCCCGGGCTCTAAAAAATCTGAAAAAAATCAGGGTAGCATAACTTTGCACCCTCTATCCATTTCTGCAATAAAAACAATAAAAAAAATTGAGGACAATACTCTATTGAGAGCGTCCATTTTTCAGATGGACTCTGATATCTCTGCCTACACGTACGAGCGAACTCTGGTGATGGAACAGAGAAATCAAATGTTACGAGAATTGCGACTCAACAAGAAGGAATCTCAAGGAGTGGTAAGTGTCTGTTTTCATGGTCTTCACTTAATTTCAAAATATCAACAATCTATATCATTAGATACTTGTATTAATTTTTGTAACTAATAAAATATCATGCATTTTGCAAAAAAAAAAAATAAATAAATAAATAAATAAATAAAAAATAATTAAATTTTTAATTTCATATTTGACTACGAAAAGATGTTTAAAATGTTTCTTTCCAACATATTGACATTACCTTTCAAATTTTACATGTTTCAATTAAAATATGAAAAACAATTGACTTTTATGCATGCTCATCAATCCAGGCGCGGATCCAGAAAAAAATTTCGGGGGGGGGGGGGGGGGCTGCCTCCATAAGGCCAATGCTAAAAAAAAATTTTTGAGTGGGAGAAATGCCTATATTGCCCATGTTAAATCCAAAATTTCGGAAGGGGGGGGGGCTGCAGCCCCCCCCCCTGGATCCGCGCCTGCATCAATCTCAATGAAATTTTCCTTTACAGTAAAACTTCGATTTTAATTCGTAAATTTACGAAGCATTTTCTTGTCATTATCATTTATTTATTTACAGAATCGCATTATAAATTTTAGCTTTTTCTTACAAACGTCATAGCAATTCAGAATGAAGTTAAATTTCGGGCTATATTTTCGATCGATATTTTATTATAAATTATAATTATATTATGTTCTATTTATTTGTAACGTCAATTAAATAAAATAGGTGTTATGATTCTTAATTAGTTCAATAAAAATCTTATTTAATACAGAGTGAATGCCTGCAAAACAAATTTCTTAAAAAGTAAAATTTCTACCCTTTTCAGTTGCGAAAAACGAGATCATTGCAAACAAAATATGTACCATTTTATTTTTTGATCATAATAATTAATACATTAAATTCATAGTTGTATCATGGAGTGAATGTATTAATTATTATGATCAAAAATAAAATGGTACATATTTTGTTTGCAATGATCTCGTTTTTCGCAACTTAAAAGTGTAGAAATTTTACTTTTTAAGAAATTTGTTTTACTTTATTTTTAACAGTGCATTTACTAACGGTTTCCTCCACACACAATCGTTCGGTTTCCCAAAGATTATGTTGATTTTTCTCGTCAAACGACCGACGAGCGAGAATCGTGGCCTCTTTAAATCGTCGTATTATACATCAGCAATTTGTTTAATTTTCTTCATTGATAATTTTAACGTAATAAATTTTATTTTAAATTTTTTTCCCTATATCTTTTTCCATGAGTTTCAAAATTATACTTTTAATTGTTTTTATTAACAAAATTAAGCAATAAGCGGTTGATTAGTAGATTTTACGAGTATTTAGATTTACGACAAATTTAATTTTTGGTCTCTTGAGCTTCGTAAAATCGGAGTTATCTTTATTTGTTTCTATTTATATATAATTATGTCTTTTTAATTATTAATTAAAAATATTCTGTGTAACATATAAGATTTCGGCATGATCTTCTCATGTAAAATTTCAAGAAACAATAATAGTGTCCACTACTTCTTAATTGGACTGTATATTGATTTAATGTTTTCTATTTATTGTGTTTTGTTTAAGTTCAAATCCATACTGTAGTTATTATTCATGGGCTAAAATTACAATGCAACAATGTTTTCAGTAATTTATTTTTTCAGAAAAAGTTTTTATTTCCAGATTTCATTTTGTCATTAATTAATATAATTTCTGCTCTTACAGGTGTATTTTTTCCATTATTTTGCACTATAATTATTATGTGTATGAACTTCTAATGAATATTTGAGTATTTCCCATTGGTTTCAATATAAAAATATATGAAACTTTTTTCTTAAAGAAAAAGTCAACCAATATTGGACAACAATTTGTGTGAAAATGTGGCTTTAAATGTACAGCTTTTTTCACACAATCTTTGTCAATAACAAATTATTTTTTTTCTTATGCTCAAATAATAATGATTAATTCTCTTTCTCTTTGCCTGTCTGCCTTGGCCATATTTTGTTTATATTTATTTTTGTATGGCGCATTGGAATAATTTCGAAAATGGGGATCGATGCAGGTGCAAAACCTGGTCGATTTCAACACTGCTGGCTTCGTCACCGAGGAAAAACTCCCCCTGGTAACCATGTGGCAACCTTAAATGCCACTTTGGCTATGCGCTGATGTACCTTGCGGTACTCAGCATATGCTCAATGTTGTGTGACTTAGATGCTTGATAAGAGACAACAAAAATAACAAATGTGTGTCATTAAGCATGAATTTGTAATTAACAGCACAATAAATTTAACAATTGATATTTTGTGTTAATATTTTTTATTAAAAATATTGTGGTAATTGCATTAATATTTGGATATTTTGATCAATTTAATTTTAAAATACCACAATAATGCAATAGATAAGTGTTTGATGTGTGGGAAGTGTTCAGTAGATGCATGTTCTGATATTAATGTCCAACTCGTAGGTACAAGCAATAGTTGACTCTCATCACGGCTCGACCGACGCAAAGGGCTCCACTAAGGTTCGTTTCTCCGAGCCGGGTTCCTCCGAGGGGGAGGGGGCAGAGGGAGGCGAGGCCACAGAGGCCCCGGGCTCTAAGACCAACAGCCCGGCCCTCAGCCACAGGAGCGCTGAGGCAGAGGCCGCCGAGGCCAAGAAAGATGACGAAGTGCACATAAGCTCAGCGAAGAACAGCCCTAAGAAGGCAGTCACAGTGTAAGTATATCCCTCAAGAAATGTGTACCAAATGTTGCAACTTTGTTAAAAAAAAAAAAAAAAAAAAAAAAAAAAAAAATCAAACTTCAGAGGAACAAGTTGATGAAAACTATGTTTTTACCATTGCCTGCCATTATACCCCTTTACAGTGTGTTACATTTTCTACAATATATTTAAATTATTTACAAAATGGTATCAAACTATTCCATAAATAAGAAATTTTCTTTAAAAAAGATTTGACATGAACACATTACTGCCGTTAGAGCTTGCTATATCAATTTTCAAAGATATGCACAGATCAAGGTGATATAGCAGGCAGAATGCGTTTCAATTTAAGTGACTTGTGTGCTGCAGTGACGAGGGGAACGTGCGGAGGATGCACACCGCTGTCAAGCTGAACGAAGTGATCGTGAACCGAAGTCACGAGGCTCAACTTGTGATCCTGAACTTGCCAGGACCACCCAAGGACTCCTCCCCAGAGAGGGAGTCTAACTGTATCCTTCACAGCTAGCACTGTCTGTGTGCAAATTATCGTTACTATTAATTTTATCTCTAGAAACTTATTGAGACTTGAAAAAAATCTACTGTTGTGTTTTGATAGAGGATCTTGTACTTATGGATAGGCTAGGCTAGATCTATACCAATAGCATTATAGCTGCTGAGGCAAAAGGCCATGGTATCATGGCAGCCGAGCACAACATTCTGTATTGTTTTGGATTCACAGGCCATGGTAAGATGGCGGACATTCTATTGTTAAGACCATCCACTTCCTCCTCACGACTTTGCCTCACTGACGGCAGTGCCCCCACCTATCCATAGTATACAACATCCTTGATTTTAATACACAGGATCTATTACAATAGTTATTATAATGAATTTATTAACTAAATTTTAAATTTTTGTGGGATGATTTAATTTTTGGCTCTGTTTACTCTTGCTCTGTTTGCAGTTGCTATCACACGATCTACGAAGTCGTAGTGATCCTCCCAAAAATTACAAACCTACATCTTTTTGTCTATTGAAGCAGATCAAATTATGCAGTAGTTTATGCTGGTGTACATAAATTTCTTAGTATTTTAATAAACTATTTTTTATTTACTTCCACTTTATCACATGAGCATAAAAAAACATATATTATAAATCAGGTACACAAACAAAATATCACAGTCTTTATTTTAACTCACTTCGAGGCAAATTACGTTATGATGACCTTGACTCGTGTTCAGACATGGAATTCCTGGAAGTACTGACGGAGGGTCTGGAACGAGTACTGATGGTGCGGGGCGGAGGACGAGAGGTCATCACCATCTACTCCTAGTCCCCCTGCAGCACACCACTCCCATCTCCCTGTCTGCTCTCTCTCTTCAGGCTTCTCAGCAGCAGCAGCAGCAGCGGCAGCAGGACTCTTACAAAGCTACTGTGTTAGCAGCTTACTTGTCGTCCCTGCAAAAACAAAAAAAGGAAAAAAAAAATTAATAATAATAATTAATAATATATCTTAAACACAAACACCATCATATTCATACTATTGTATGAGTAAAACATTTTTTCATTCTTGACAAATTAACTAGAATATATTGTAGTTTAATATTATATATATAAAAAAAATCTTCGTTGTGTCTTCTCTTCCCCTCAAGATTAATTTCATTTCATCAGAATGATAAGAGAGTTAGTTGTTTACTGAGGGAGATTAAAAAAAAAATATATAAAATTAGTTATGTTTTTACAAAATTAAGTGATGAATTTTAGTAAATCAAAAAATTAATTAAGCTTAGCTTAATATCATGTTTTTATATAATAATTTCTTTAAAAAAATATATATATATAATAGACAGTAAATTAAATATTAAACATGAATATTAAGTATAAAAATTTTAAAAAATATATAAATATTATATATTATATTTGGGTGTATGTATCCCATATTGGATTGTATCCATTAAAACAACAATGAAGAGAAATGCCAAAGTTCAATTATGAGGGATTGGAATGAATCTTATTATATATATTGGTATGAAAAAAAAAAAGTATTGCTCACTTGTAGATTTTAAATGTGTTAGGAAGATAAGGGACATTGGACTAGAATTGAGGAGCACTTATGTGATTTTTGCTGTTGCAAACAAAACAGTGATCAAAATAGAACTAAAAAAAAAAAAAAAACCTTCACTATACCTACAATCGCGGCGGTATCAACTGCAAAAAAATATATATAAATATCACTGACAATGTGATGCACCATTTTTTTTTGGTTTTTAAAAACACTAGGTCTATGGCCCTTATCCTCTAAGAGTCTAGTCAAAATATATATATATATAAACCAAATTAAAAAGTTAAATATTTCTTAACTCTGTGAGAACAAGAAATTATATAAAAAAATCTTCTAATAATTCATTAAATTTACTAATTATAGCTCACTCTTAAAAAAAAAAACAGAATCAAAACATGCCAAAAATTCTATGATATATAATCTCTATCGATTGCTAATTAATATATATTGTTACACACTCTACACCTACTATCTTGTTATATTATAATTATTATAAATAATAAAAAAAAAATACATATAAAAATAAATATGTTGTAAGTGTATCTGAATGTTGTATTACCCTATGTAATTGTTAATTATCACTTTGGGTTTTTATGAATTGGCTGTTACACAATATATTATTATTATTAGAAATTATTAAAAATGTTATATTAAAAATACATTATAGATTTTTAATATTATGCATGGTATACTTTCTCAAAGTGATAGTAAAGAAACAAATTATTTAATTATAATCGTGTTTTTATTGTTTAGGTGCTACATGTTGCTTAAATCGTATGTTAGATCGTCACAACTATCCAATTAATTAAAACATTTCATCTTGCAAGGTCCTTCAAGTATGATACATATTATATCTTCTGTTAAAAATTATATTATTAATTAATAATAATAATAATAATAATAAAGCTGGCCTCTTTTCTGCGATGAGTATTAGAGAATATTTATATGTGCTTAAATGTTAAAAAATTAGTTGTGATGATGAAATTATAAAGCCAAATTAGATAATAATTGGTGCCATAATTGCTTATAATTAGTCTTTGTTAGGCATTAAAAAAAGAAAGAATATATTACATAATAATAATAATAATAATAATAAAAAAAAATGTTTAAATAAATGTTTCCTATAGCAGCTTTCTATTGCTGTAAGATAATAATTGTTGTTTAAAATTAAAAATAATAAAAAAAAATCTCTATAATATATATATTTGCACTGCAGGCCAGTTAAGTTACTGTTGTACCAGCACCTTAAAAAAAAAAGTAAAAAAACTATTTGCAAGTGTGAATCTGAATTAAAGGTAGATAAATAATAATAATTAGATAATTTCTCAACTCATTTATTTCAATGTTTGTGTAATAAAAACTTCTTTTTTTTTTTTTAAAAGAGTTGATGTTTTTAGATAATGATTTCTTAATAATATTTTTTTTTTTTGTTATTGTGTTTAAAAAAAAATAATAAACCTGTCGATATTTTTTTACACTTTTAATTAATGGCTATATTATAATTAAGCCAATGGAATTTTTATTTTGTATGACTGCATGTCCCTATATGTAACGTACATAAGAGAGTGGAGATGAGGTAACTTCTCCAGCCGCCAATGTAAAAGCGCCACTGTTGTGTTGTTACACTTTTAATTATTGTCCAATCATCAACCCCCATCAAAACAATAAACATTATCTCTAGCCTCTTCGTTTTTAGTTGCACCATCTCCTTAATAATATTAATAAATATTTAAAAAAAACAAACAAGCAAATTGTAATAAAAAAAATCCAACAAAATTTTCTTTTATTTTCTGTATTGTTCTGTTATCTGTAATGAAAAATTTTAATATTAAAAAAAAAAAACTAAGGAAGTACACTAATTTAAAATGTTTAATTTATTATTTTTATAATATCCATTAACTTATTATTTTTCTAATAATCTAAAATATCGATAGAAAGAAGAAAGAAACTTTAAAAAACTTTTTTTTTGTGCGTATAATATAAATTACAGTTTGTATACAGTAATAATACTGCATAATTTAATATTTATCCAATAGTAAACTTTTAAACCAAAATAAGCAAATTAATTATTTGTTTAAACCATGTCAAATAGTGCGTATAATTTTAAATTTATTCTAAACATTTGTTTTTGAATTAAATTACTAATTAACTCATAGTTGGTCTTTAAATCGACATTAAATTTCACTATGGTTGCAGCAGAAGAGTATAATTTATTATAAAAGTTGAACCATGCAATACCTCCTAGGATATCGAAAAAGAACATGTAGTTCCTTTTAGTTCTGGCTTTGGTATTACAAGTTCGTTAAACAATTATATTCCTATATCTTATTCATTACCTAATTTATCGGATTCATTTTCATTCTGTTTAATTAATTCGATGACAGTAAACTATAGCGCTTAATTCTGCAATAAAATGTAATAATGTCGCAGCTAGGTCATTATATATGCATGTATATTTACAAAATGCAGTAAGTATAAAATAATGGAGTACCGACCTCAAAATTTTTTATTGCAGAAATGGATAGAGGGTGCAAAGTTATGCTACTCTGATTTTTTTCAGATTTTTTTGGGACCGGAAAGTATTGCTAAAATTTTTTGGCGAGGTCGGGTTCGAATCCACGTCCCTTTTGGGTCCTATCTTTTATTAAGAGAGGCGGCAAGAGGCAGCACTTTTTCTGTACTTTCAATAATTTTTAAAAAATATTTGCCGGGCTCTAAAAAATCTGAAAAAAATCAGAGTAGCATAACTTTGCATCCTCTATCCATTTCTGCAATAAAAAATTTTGAGTTCGGTACTTCATTTAACATTATTTATCAAATAATTTTACCATATTAGGGTGTCTCCATAAGGCCAAGATGTTAAAAAAAAATAGTGGGTAAATGCCGATATTGCCCTTGTTAAATCCAACATTTCAAGGAGGGGGGTGGCGCAGCCCCTGAATCCACACCTGGGTATAGTCGTATAGTACTGCAAATATATTCTTTTCAAAATTCAAAAGTTCTTTCGTTCTTTCATTCACTAGCATGGATCACGTATTTCTATATTGATAAAAATCGACATGCGATAACTTTCAATCGCACTTTTTATTATTACTTCATGAAGCAAATACAATAATTAAAGTAGAAATAATTTACTGTAAAGCGCTCGTCATTCTTCCTAAATTGGAAATACGCAGTTTAATAGCGACGATGACATTAAATTATTACTTAATTACGTTTATTACGTACTTTAATTGTTAAGTATATTTAGAACTAAATATAAAACTGAGAACTGAGGCAATGTTATTTATAGTTGAGAAAAAAGTTTGCGGTTTTTAAAACTGCGCAATTTATATTTATAATGATATAATAATAATATCATCTGCTAATATTATATTGTAGTGGTTTTGAAATATAATCATAATTAAGTTAATGAAAGACCATGAATCCATAATAATTACTATTATATATGAAAACAATATGTTAATGAAGCGAGAGTTAATTACTGTGCATACAACATTTTTTTTAACTTACCGATGCAGGGTAAAGTATAGCTTAAAAGAATTTGAAACATGCAAATCACTTTCCGGCCAAAAGTAACATAAGAAAGGATAGGTTGGAGAAATTATGTCAATAAATGATTCACAAAACTTTTTGATTGTATCAGTTATGCCACCCTTCGTGCTTGCAAGTACAGAGTTTTGCCTACTTTACAGGCTCATAGGAAGTTGCGTAACTTGAAATTTGGCAACCTCTGCAAGATTTTTTTTTTTTTTTAACGTAAAAACGTACTTCGTAAACTTCTCATTCCGAAGGTCTATTTTAGCAAGAAAAATAAACAGAAAGAAAATATCAATAAAAATATTTCGTAATAAATGAAATATTATTAAAATCAAAATTAAGTTATAAATAACAAATTCAATTTATATTTTTAAATAATTATATTTCATCACTTTTCACTTTAGCGCTACGTAATTTTAAGCAAATAGAAAAGAAGTTTATAACAAACGATCTAAAAATTTGTAGACCTTATATTAGAGCTCTTTCTATTGGTGGACTTGGACCAATAAGGAGCTAGCATTACTGACGTCACACACAGCTGCCATTTCGTCCGAGGCTGCTTGTTGTTGAACGAAGAGAAGGGTTTCCAACGGGCTTAGTAACAAGAAGACTGAGATCTCAAAACCTCATACACAGTAAGTGCTAGACCCTAGGATGGAAATATAATAACAAATATATATATTTACCATTTCTTTGTTAATATTAATTAAGTAATTGAAAACAAGTCAGCTGGCCTAATGTTTATTTCTGACTTTGACGTTTCTGTTGAGGTCAGAAACAGCTGATTGTCAAGGTCGCTAATGTCAAAATTAAAAAGAAAATATTAAATAGATAGCTTTAAAAATAAATAACTAAACATAATGCATTACAATTTAATCAATTCGTTTCTCAAATTTGAGTTGCAAACTGATGTAAAATTAATTGCGCTGTGTGCTTTATGACGCTTCAACCTGTGCGCAACTTTTTCTAAAAAGGCTCCGAGGCAAGACCCATTTTCTTTGCAAGTTGTCCCAGGCATCAGCAGGCTAGCTCTATAGCTCCTAATGTTTACGCGTAGTTCAATGACATCAATAACGGGAGAAATTATGATTTATACAAATAATATGTTATTTTAATATTATTTTAGCTATATATGAATTTAGTATGTCAACTTTTGACCTAATATACTGCCAGTGTCATTATTATAATTTTCTAAATTTTGAATGGAAAATATTATAATTCTCTTTCTCTTCATCCTCTTTTCATAAAAAAATTGAGTTTTTCATATAACAAGGAAATTTAGAAATGTTGACAAAATGTAACAAACGGAAGAGTGTGGTTGTAACGCTCTCTTTTTTTCTAATCACGCAGTATTTTTTTTTGTGATAATATATATTATTCCAGGTAGCAACAAAAACGTTTCTCAAACCTTTTTTTTTTTTGCGTAACCTAATTTTACTATAAATGAGCGAAAAATTTAAAAATATATATATTTTTATTATTTGTTGTATGCGTTCGTGCATATACGTACATACAGTACATAAATATTGTGAAACATCTGTACGTGCTTCTGCTCTTAAAAAAAAAAAAAAAAAAAAGGAAATAAGACTCCCAGGAAAATATTGAGCGGTATATACTGCAGCGGAAATATATATATATATAAGCGAACTTGCAGTGCATGCAATTTTATTACAAAACTAGGAAAAAAAAGTAGTACACGTTTACTTATTATTAATATTGCAAACCGAAGTATTCGAAGCATAGCAAAAAAGGTAAAAAATTAAATAACCTGATGGAAACTTGGAAGACATACCAGTTCTGATGAGAGAAAATGTTTTTAAATTGACCTTTCGCATGCACTTTAACATGGTTTGTCTGACCTCTGTACTGCTTGTAATGCAACTCGTTATGTAGAAAGAAAATTTCTCTTCCTTATAAATTAACTTTAAATTTCCAATTACTATAATTAAATTCATTTAAACTTTTTTTTATTATTTACATAATATACACCAGTCTAATAAATAACATAAAGATTGAATAAAAAAAAATTATCTGACCTGACACAATTAAAATTAATGCCTACACGTTTGACCCCGAAAATTTTAACTATAGATATTGTCCTTGAGTATATAATTCTATTTTTAAAAGTAGACTTGTCTAATTATTGTGTCTATGAGGGTACATAATGCAGAATATGCAACTGCAGTGACGTCATAATTGCGCCTCGTGCATGCGCTGACCACATCTCGTTCAAATCATTATAGAAACATAACATACACCTCGGGATGTATCGAACGTTATCTCTTCTTGTTCTTTTGTTAGAGCTGCAGATTTATTATTATAAGGGAGATAAGAACCTCCACCAGTTTAATATCAAACACAACAATTTTAAGGTCCTCACACTTTTATTTCATTGGTGACGTCCACAAAGAGGGACGTTTCTACTTTCATGAAGTGTAGTCGACGAGTGAAAGGGCGTACGTACTTTTTCAACCTTGTACAGAGAGTAAATATTGAGCAATAACTTGTAATTTTCTAAAGGTTACTCAATTATAAATTGTTTTTTACCTTTTACGGTATTTAAATAATACAATTGTAACGTAATCTTGTATATAAGGCGTACTGTTTTAATTTTTAATTTTAATCTATGCTTCAATTGTTTTCTAAGAACTGGAAAATTTGAATTTAAACATGCAGCACCTTTTTTCTTTCTTTTTATTGATTGCAGTATATTTTAAAAAGAGCTCCACTACGTTTATACAGTATATTACAGACTAACAGTATATATTATTTTTCTATTAGTTGTTTAATTATTTATTACATTTACTGCTCCATTTATTAAATATAACTTGTACTTTTAATAAACATTATACTCTGATATACAATGTAATATGTATGAAATTAATCTTTATAATAATATAATACGGTCAAGAGTATAAAGTTGCATTTAATCATTAGATCAGTATATATTTGCTGTAAATAATATACCTAATGAATAAAATAAATATCCATAATATTAAATTACCATAATAATTCTCATGATATACGATATTAACTCGTGAATAAAATCGCTTACTGTTACAGATGGCTTAATTTGAATTGCATGCACGCTTTGTGTGTATCTCTGTACAGTATAATATAAGAGAAGCCAAGCATGACCCGGAAACGGAAGTTAGCGTACAAACACAACATATTATATGCCTTGTATAGCTTGCAAAATACACTGTCGCTTATAAATTAGAATAAAAGTTACACTGTTAGCGACAACTTATCTAAATAGCCCTACTTTTTTTTTTACACTGCATGTATATACCTTGTAGAATTTACTAAAAGCAGGTGCTAACTGAGTGATATGTAAAAACAATATGACCTATGTTACTGTTATATTATGTTTATTGATATTAATATTAATTACTATACCAGCATATACTTTTATTTTGTTATTGCGAATTTTATCAAACAAAAATGTGTATTTTTTTTAAATAACAAAATGAAATTAAGTTCCCAATCTAATCCTAATCTTATGTTATTTTTAAGTTCCAAACATAATTATTAGTATCAATATCTTTGTACCTCTATGTTGTATTATGTACAGCCACATGAGGAAATAAATAAATAAATAAATAAATAAATAAATAAATAAATAAATAAATAAATAAATAAATAAATAAATAAATAAATAAATATTTGTTACAACAGTGAAAACAAAAATAATGTTAATTAAAAATTAACATTATAATTAATTAATGTCATACCTTTAAGATAAAGATCTCGTTGATAAATTTCTATGGTTTATACAGTGAGCCTGGCTATGGCTCAAAACCTCACTTGGTTTACGTTATGTTAGGACGATCTAAACAGTGTTAAATAGACGGAGGCGGTTTCTATTCCTAGCAGTTAAGTCAGCTGACTCGAAACTGTTTATGTTGTACTTGTGTTGCTGTTCATTGTCCTTCCTTCACACCCCACCGAGTCCAACCTAAACCTTGTACGTTGAAAATTATACCATATAGTTATCCAGTTATTTAAACCGAGGGAGTTCTCAATTAGTAATACCTCAGTTTATAATATTTCTCAAATCACACCCACTGAAAAATACTAACTTTTGCTGTTGATCTGTTCTCGTGCCAAAATACAAACTGTTGCGTCAAAGAAGATTCCTAGCTATGTGTACAATACTTGCATAATAACAAAAATGTCGTATTTTTTTATGTTAAATATGGAACCTGCAATAAAATGTACAAATTGGCATGAAATGAATGTAAAAGATAAACATATATATGAGACATGTTGAAATAATTTTGTTTGTGTAATTGTTTTGAAATGAGAAAAGTATGAATCCAATTTATCTTATTTTAATTACGATGTCTTTTAATTAACTCAAATTATTTTTTCAATAAACTAAATTAATGTTTTGATAAACCTCAACATGCGCCATGTATACTTCGAATTATTATAATTTTTTTTAATTAATTCGTGGAAACACTTTTGTGTTCCACTGCGTTCATTGACTCAACATTGAAACAATATACTGTAGTGTTTCCTCGCGTGCTATCACGAACAAATATTATTATTCTATTTACTAAAAAATATTATAAACTTGAAAGGCTACTTTATTATCTTGTTTGGTTTCATAAAAAAAAAAAAAAAAATCGAACAGGATGATCTATACTTTTTTTTTAAAGGTTTCTTCGAAATATTATACCTCGACTTTTTATTTAAGCAATACGTAGTTATAAATACTACGCAATGATTTCTTATGACGTCACTGCGTGCGAAGTTCCAGTTGGGTCCAGAAATGAGTATAAACATACAAATTTTCTTGGCTATCTCGCGTCGTATTCATTCGACCGATATTCACCGTCGAAGAGATTACACACTCTCAAATGAAAAATTTTGAGATTTTGACCCTTGAGAATCAAGACGTGGAGGTATACGTCATCAAGGCCACTGCAAGTAAGCCACCCCAACAACCGAATTCTCCACCACCACGCAGCAAAGTGTGTGACGCACATCTGCTGCTGTTTTAACTCACGCGTTCACTAGCCACGCCCCCTTGGAGGGTCGTGCGTCTCCAAAAATTTTACCGTATTTTTCTATTCTGAGATTTTGTTGCTTGGACACTCGTGTAAGGTTAAAATAATTCATAACATACAGCGTTAGATTTGCTGTAATCAACACTCTAGCTTGTAATTAATTACGAGCAAGTTTTAATAACTCTTCATATAATATAGACGTGATATAATTTATTTTCACTTTTTATTATATAATATTCGAATCCCTGAGGCAAGTAATAATAACTTGTTTGAAAGATCGTATTACTTTACATTTAAACGACTCGAAATCAACTCGGCTATATTTTATTTTTATCTCACTCTCGGCTTTAATTATCACTTCATTTGAAATTAATTATTATAATTAAAAACTACTTGAATGTTAAAATATTGTTCGAAGTAAAAATATTCTCGAAACCAAATTCTCACATTAGGTCTATTATTCATGAATCAATAATTAAATGAACCTTCGGTAACATACGGAAAATTCAATAATTATCATCTAGCTGTAATGGATACTTTTTATTATTATTATTATTTTTTTGTTTTGTTTAGAAGGATACAACCTTATGCGATTGGAGTTCGAGGTGCATGGGGTAATGAGTATAATACATATTATATAACTAGGGATAAAAGGGAGCGAAAGGATGTGGCAACGGCTTATTACGCGTCCCATAGCATTCGCCGAGGTGAGACTGAGGGAACCGTAGAAAACCTCAGTCAGGATGTACACCTTTACTCTTTATCAATGGACGAAAGTTTGGGGAACCACACATGCATAAGTGAATCACTACACTGGGTGAAAAGCAAGATAAATTTGCCTCAGCAACGTAATTTTTGCTTAAAACGTACCTGTTTATGAACTAGAAGTATACGTAATGTTACCGTGTTAATTAGAGATAAGATGATGAAAAATTATGACGAATCGAAGATAAAACAAAAATAAAACCGATTGTAAATGGTGGTACTATCCCGAGTAGTTCTCTGTAGCATCTCGTGATCTCCTGACCCAGCATCCCAAGGTCATGGACCCAGCGCGCAGCCGCCAGACAAGCTGCTGACAGCGGACGCAGCTGTTGCACCTGAGCTCGCTAGCCCAGACCAACACTGCAATTTTTTTTAAAACCAACACAATAAGCATTCACCTGACAAAAATTTACATAATAATATTCTTATTTAGAAGCGATGAACTGGATATAAAAGATGTAAAAAAAATATATATATATTATGAAACAGGTTTTAAGTTTTTTTGTATGTTAAAAACAGCTGTATCATGTATAATTTTCATACTATTGAATAGAAAGGTTAGTTGTTATTCGTTGAAATAAATAATTGCATATGCACTTCAAAAGCAAATCTCTGCTGGCGATATGCAATCTATTAATAAACATTAATTAGCTGAAAATTATATAGCTCGTGTCACTGCATGTAACGGGGCAAATTACACAGTCAAGTCCATTAAATTAGTACATACAATTTTCTACGCATTTAATACTGCATGTTATTGCAGCGTTGTCAATATACAGAAACGGCAAAAACTAAATTTTATTAAACGCTAATTATAACACAATTGATATTTTTAATATTAGTTTATACTGTACAGTAAAACTCCATGGATTTAGACTCTGAATTTTTATAAGTGACTGTACGAAATTTTTTAGTGTGGAGTGAAAGGATGAGAAAAGCAGAAGGCGTCGTTTGGGACGATCTAGCATGTAGAGGAGAGGTTATTTTGGTTCGCCAGATATTCGCTTAATCTTCCGCAACTCTTTCTGTTGAAGAACATAACGACTTCTGGTCGTGCATTGATCCTTGACTAAGTTTTTTGTTTAGGGTCGAAATAATGGTGGATAGTTCGCATCACATTTTTTTGTATAATATAATGTCTATTTTGTGTAAAGTTTTGAAGGGAAAGAATATCAATTCGCAGTTTATTTATCGTATTCTTACTTCTGTATTTTATAATATATATAATTATATATAATTATATAAATTTATTTATTGTACCGTCTCAACATAAAAATATGTTTACGTTGTATTTGTATAATTATTTAAAAATTACAACATTTTATTTCTACATGATATTTTATGTACAATACTTTATATTTATGTGATATCACTTAATATAATATATGAAGTAATTAAATAATGTTCGTATTTGTCGTCTTTATTTGTAAACGTCATACAATATATAGAGTATAAGAGTAAAAAAAGTTAAAAAGTAATAAAAAAAAGTTGATTTGGCTGCCGTCCACTAAAGTAATTGCGTCCATCCGCCTGCGATAAAAAATAAATTATTATTATGACGCCCAAGTGATGTGAAGTTTCGAAACACTCAAATTGTTACTCAAAAAGTTAGTTCATACTCGAGCAGGTTTGAACATGTCGTCTACGTCGGTGGGTCCATCAAGGTCATCTTCCCGTCTGCACGGCCGCGGGCTTGCGTGATCATTGTTTCACGATACTCGCCAGACATTTAAATCATTGCGTCACTTTTGTCTCGAGAATCGTTTTTAATTTTTTTTATCGAATCCGTTACTTCGGTGATTCCCAGTAAAATATAATATAATTACTATTGTAGGCTACATGCTGTCTAGATAATCTTGGATATCATCAGACAAATATAAAACCAACATCAAGTTTAAGAATATATTTCTTAGAAATTTAAGAAATTGCTTTTCAAGGAAAATATAAATTAATATTAAAGACAAGATAAGTGGTAGGTCTTTAAATGTCAGGAAGAGTGAAGTTAGCATGAAATAATTATCAACTTTACTGCGTGATGTAAAACAATTTGCATTGAGAAAAAATTAGTAAAAAGTGTTATACAATTAAGAGCGTCTGTCATTCATATAATTAAACGTTGAATAGACAGAAACGATGAGTTTATTAAAGTATACTTTTATTCAATGTAAATACGCCGAGATTGCTTGAAAGCAGCACAAAGTTCATTAGTAAAAAAATATAAAAAGTATAATATATTTGAGTCCGTTGCACTTTCCGATAAATGAAGCGTCTACTATTACTAAATAATAAAATATATCATGCATATATAATATCATTATTATACTGATTGTATGAATGTATATGCATACTATGCAGTACGTACAGTAAAGCAAAAAATCTGAACTTGCACTCTGAATTTGTTGCACGTCATCAGGATTAAACTGAAAGTATTTAAATGCTTCTTGAATTTACATTGTTAGCAGGACATTTTAATATATATTATTATAATAAATTTTTTATTGAACACAAAAACAGTGTACAGAATATATATATTATTATAATAGATGTTTTCAAAAGCAATAACGACTAATTAAAACTATTACACAATTAACTTTGGACATTTTTGAAGTGGTTGGCTACTAATTCTATACTCTGATGGTAACAGAATAGAGATGAAGGTCTTTCATATGGACAGGTATAAAAATTGCTAAAAATATCCCCATCATACTACAATGTTACTAAATGTCCTCAAGATTGTGACAATATAAGTTAATGGTGATATTGAAATTGATTGTAAATGTATGACTTTGTAGTTGAGTGGTGCTTATGAAATCCCCTCGCCGAACACACTCCTAAAATAAAGCATGATGACAGTGGGCTATTTCACTGGCCTTAGGCTCTCTAGGACGATGGCTTGATGCCAGAGAACAACATCTCTTTATGCTACAGCCAGCTGCTCTCTATAGTGAACATATCAGCTGGAGCCTGCGTGACTGTACCAAGAGTAGTTATTATGCAACTGCTATATTACCATATGACATAATAATAAAATTGTTTTGACGTGCATCTATTAAGTTCATAGTTTTTCTATGTCAAAATGTACACTAACGTTATTTGAAATAATACTGACAATTTCAATACACGATAGTGTACATTTCGAACATTACCCTTATCTGATATAAATTAAAATATAAATATGTAATTGCAGGAGAGACGTCTCAAGAAATTCAGTTTCCAAATAACTCCACAGACTGCACGATAGAGCGTGAACATTTAGTCTGTGCTGAAGTGTAAAGAGAGAAAAAAAAAAAAAAAGTAACGACTTCTTTTTACAATGGAAAACAGTAAAAATGGGTGTGGCACATTTAAATTATGTTTATTTTTTTCTATAAAATAAATATGATGACCCTGCATATCGTTGTTGAAATTTCATTTAAACAGACGTTTTATCGATTTCAGAAAATAATTGTCAACCTTACTGACAATCACTACGTTTACATGACGGTGTTTAATGCGTATTCGTTGACGACGCCTCATAAGAATAACATTATCCGTCGTCAACGAATACGCATTAAACACCGTCATGTAAATGTAGTGAATATAGACAAATTGATACATTGAATATTGACACGTGAATAAAATGTATGCATAATAATAAGGTTTTATTACTAGACAAATGGACGTAATTACCATATATCTCCTTTTTACCATGTACGTAAGATACTTAACGTTATTTACAATCAATATATAATAAATCATATTCATTTTTTTATAACCTCGTTTATTATAATTATAGAAATTACTTTCAAAATGTATAAAATAAATTGCTAAATAAGATGAGATAAAGAATTCAATATATATATTACATAAGTTGTACAAGTTATTGTGTAGGTTGTGGTATATAGACACTTGACAGTGTTTAAAGCGAGGGAGATGTTGATAGTCTTGTAACAGTAACCTATATAGACACGAGCCTGCTCAATTTCTCAGCATTAGACTCTCAACAGCACCTCCTCGACCATACTTTTGTTCACTACTAGAAAATGTATTATATAACCGCTCTTCTGATTGCTCTTGTAACTCATTCGAATGTGGTATATGAACTGTATGTGGTGGTATATAAGAGACTAATAACTCGACCATCAAAGAGTTGATAAGCTGTTTGAACTAGACTAGCATCATGCTCGTGTTTCATGCATGCAAAGCATATTTTTATGTTGACGAGCATTTTTTTTTATTGAGTGTAAAAAAAAAAAAATATATATAAAAAAGATTCATTGAATACAAAAATCTCGTAACTTTAAAGATAAAAATATAAAAAAAATGAATTATGAAAAATACGAGAGAATTAAATGACGTAACATAGAAAAATAGTAAATCCAGAAAATGTAATAATCAGCATGACATAATGATCAAATAGTTGTGCGTATAATGAAATTTTCTAATGCCAACAAAATTTGATATTTTTTTTATCATCTTACTACATCGACATAAAAACAATCTCATCATCTCACAAATCTGTATGACATTTCAAATATTGGACGATACAAGAGGAAGACTGAACTTGACTCATGGCCGTGGCAAACTGATTAGTAAACAATCCAAAACAAGATGACTTAACTTAATACTGAAACGCATAATGCGGTTGTCGGGAAGAGACAAGAGAATATTATATATATAAAAAAAAAGTTCCAACTTTTTTACCATGCACCATTAAAGATTATTTTTTATTAGATTTTTATTTATTTATTTTAATATTTCACGTTGAAAATAAATTAATTCATACATGCGCTAATATCGGATGAAAATAAGGTTTGCATTTCTAGCTTTATTGCTTCATTTACATGTAAATGGACTGTACACCACACCTTTAATTATTTTTAATTATTTATTACTAGTCAGAATTTCAATTTAACCAGTGACATCATTCGCACAATTAAAAAAAAATTACATCAATATGACTTGATGTTGAAGGTGTAATTAATGTGTAATCATAGCAAAGTACACGAGCCATAAATATAATGTTCAGCAAAATAAAAATGTGTCATTTCCGTCTTAAACTATTAAGGCTCATTTTCTTATATAAATTAATAATCTATACATCCTTATTACCACAACTTGCATAATTGTACGATGTGTTTATATTATAAATGAGTTTTTATTAGTCATGTTTCGCAATACTGTGAAATGATGTCTCTATGGAGCGACCCGAAGAGATACGATGATATACGAACCGTGGGCGTTGACCTAGCAATAATAATGCTTTGTCTCTATTTTTTTAAAGAAAAAATAAATTTATCTCGTCTGCGATTGTTATCGCAAACATAACACGAGGCCTAATCAGGTGGAAATATGACTTACGTAGTAGCAATCTTTTTTTAGAGACAGCCCTTAGCACCAAAAAGTCACAGAAAAAATTTCAAAACAATTGGACAAGCCGATTTTTTTAAATTAATTTTTTTAATTTAGCTCATCTCCATGGGAAAGGCCTATACTGAAAACTTGAAAAATCAATTTTAAAAAATCGGCTCGTCCAATTGTTTTGAATATTTTTCTGCAACTTCTTGGTGCTAAGGACTGTCTCAAAAAAATAAAATTAGAATTTTTATGATGTTGCCAAGGTTTACATGTTAAACAGGATAACTTCACGATGTATGATTTATTTTGTGTTATTTAATTTTCTCTTATAACATATAAAGTATAACGATCAATTGTAACGAACTCAAACATGCTCTAAATAGATTGCATTTCCATGAGTAAATATTATGTTGTATGCTCTACAATCTATTCCAACACTAAAATTACCTTATTATTTTGTTTTTCACTTGTTCTTAAAATACGATGTCTACATTTGAAACGATCTGTTGGCACAGATTTTAGTGTAGAAAATTTATTATACAGTACTAAAAATTTCAATGCAAATTCCTTTAAGAATACACATATATAAAATTCAATTTATAAACACTGAAAAATTTAAAAAGTACAATCACGAGATTGAATTGTGATGATAAATTATACATAGAGCGGTAATTTGGACCCATCAGACAGAGAGCAAGGTCTTTATCTTGTCATTACAATCTACAAGATACGTGAAGCGAAAGAACGTGCAGAGACACTTGCTATATTTATTTATATATAAAATATACGGCAGAGTGGGGACATCAAGTAAGTTGAGCAATCTTTGCCTTGGAACGCACATATAAGAGCGTGTATGAGGCAAACAGTTTAAAAAGTATACTGTACATAAAGTACTGCGCTATACCAATCTCTTACAACCTACAGTCCAAGTGGTATAAGATACCTACATCGAAAAGTCATATTTAGATTATACAATAATATATTTAAATACTAGATAAAAATACAATTACTCGTTCACCGTTCTATGCGCAGTTAAAAAAGTTGACTCATTGACAGAGTACGCTGTAATTTCTCTTATCAATACATATTCAGAGCTATATGTACAGCTTAAGTATGTCAACTAGCTATATAAACAATTTGTTACTTCTGTAATGGAGTAGCAATTTAAATTACTATATAATTATGATTACAATGGCTACTGTACAGATCGCTATGCATATATTGCACAGTCGAGCGCAGACTGCCCGACGCCCAATTCCCCCTCCCACCCACTTTTTTTAATGACGTCATACAACAGCTGATTGTGACAGAAGCCACATCGTCGCGGAAGCGAGAACTAAAAAACGAAGGAAAAAAAAAAAAAAAAAATAAGAAGAATAAAAAAAAAAAAAAAATCTTATTCTGAAGTTTACCTTATGTGCAAATCTATAACCACTGTACAAATAAATATTATTTTGTGGTTGAAATTTTATACAGTACTCAAGATTTATATTATTAACCTTGACTAAACTCTATATAATATTATTTCTTTGATCAGCTTTCAATATAATTTACTGCGCACAAGAAATAAAGTTGAAAAGTCGTTTCTTACAGACTGAAAATTAATAGAGCAAGTTATAGAGTTGTTACTCCAAAGTTCACAAACACTGCTGGACACTTTACAGATGATGATTATTATTTCTTTTTGTGTGTGATGACCCAGATTTTTTTAAATAACGTACCTCGCAAAGTTATTAATTATTAGCAAACTTGACTCATTAATTGTTACTTGTTAGCTGTGATTCTTTATCAACTTCTTATAATGCCACGCTTTTTAAATCACATAGGATGAAATATAATATTTGAATAACGTCATATATATATTATGACAACATTTTTATATAAAAATAAACATGCATATTAATAAAGGAAGTATTATTAGAATATTATTTTTATTATTTAGCTCTCTCGAACATGACGTAGAGGGACGCAGAGGGAATTTTAACTAACTGTTAGGTTGTTAGGTAGATAAAGGGGGGATAAATATAAATTTTAATACACAAGAGGTCACATACGTCGAACTGTCGTGCACAACCGAGAGTTCGCAATCGATCTGCTAGGCTTGTACGTGTCGTATACCGGGGCTCGCTTGGCCAATTTTCCGTGCCGATTCCCTTGCCTGATACGACCTACTCCACCATATAATCGTCTGCTATATTATAACAAACGATTTTGTTCTACGTACTTTGGTATACACTTTATTGTACTGAAGTAAAAGGAAAAAAATGAAAGGTTTTAAAAACTCACTAAACAAGTTTCATGGTACTAAAATTAAGACGAATTTACCATGGTATAATATGTACATATTATTCACTATTATATAATGATTCGAAGTTCGGAGTTATACGATAAAAAAATAAGGCACATGTGTGTCGAAGTCCAAACACGAATGTATTATATAATTTAAAGTACTATACTGTACAGGGGAGATATAATAAAACCTTTATTTATTTATTTATTTATTTATTATTTTTTTTTTTTTGCTAGCGAAAAGACAGACGATAGTGGGATTGTTGCATGCTCGTCACACTCGTATTTTTTAAACTAAATCATTTGTTTAAAAATCCAGCAATTAATTAACGTCAATCGTGTTTTTGTTTGATACAGCGATGTTCACGAACTTGGCAAGTCTACTTTTGGGAGTTGCGACGAGCGCCGACCCTGAGGGCGCTGCGTTCGTGGAGGTCCCCGATGAACACGAGGGGACCCGGCTGAGCGTGTTGGAGGCCGAGGATGACTGGCTCTTGGTGGAGGCGGAGGACTGCGACACCCAACGCAGTTCCCTGCTAGCCTCGATGGCTGTGGCGCCACTGACCCCGCTTTCTGCGAGGTCAAGGTCGCACTCCGTCTCGTCTCTACCCTGTCTCGAGGAGTCGTGGTGAGTCTTTGCATGTCCAACTACTATTTACATTGCAAAATCTCAACTCAGACTGTCTACATTTGTTGTATATTTAAAGAAAATCCATTAAAAACTTTCCTTATCGCATATCTTGTTTTAGTACAAAATGCTTGTGTTGTAAAAAACGTAAAAATTGATGATAAATAAAATAAAAAATAAATAGTATTTTTATTTAGCAAAAAAAGCTAATACAGACATGTGTTGTTAATACATCAATCATCAGAAGGTGATGAAAACAATTTTGTTAGTTTTCAG
Organism: Siphlonurus alternatus; assembly: GCA_949825025.1. Taxonomy (NCBI): domain Eukaryota; kingdom Metazoa; phylum Arthropoda; class Insecta; order Ephemeroptera; family Siphlonuridae; genus Siphlonurus; species Siphlonurus alternatus. Next base: position 32,555,642 of record OX463782.1, read on the forward strand.
ATCAAGTTACAACGATGTGTTTGTCGATAGGTACGTGACTCCGCCCCCCTGTTTCACCTCGACTGGCCCGGTTGTGGTGGAAACCTCCCCGCTGGAGAACCTGCTCATCGAGCATCCCAGCATGTCCGTGTACCAGCGGCCCACGCACCCCGTCCCCGTGCCGCTGCCTCAGCGATCGGCATCGCTTTCCCCTCCCCCCCGGGCGCGTCAGCCCCTCGCGCTCGTCAACCCCCGACCTCCGCGCGCACCCTGCGTCTCCCTGGCCAAGCAGCAGCAGCAACAGCTCGCGGCTGTGCAAGCAGCTCAGAAGGTGGGTGAAAGGAGGTTAAACTTAGAAATAATTAAAAAAAATATTATTATTTTTTTCTATTTAATGTGCAACTATAATTCAAATTATTCAAACATTATTTATTTACTTTTGCTCTTGATTGTACACGAAATTAAAGAAGTAAAACTACACATTTCCTATTTACTTTGTACCCTGGAACACAGTAGGGGGTGACGGGAGTCAACTTCTTCCATTATCAAACCCTCTTTTCCCCCATACTAAAAAATTAAACCATGTAGACTGACCAATTCGCTTGTTAAACTAAAAATATTAATCATTGACTGTATTTGCAGGTGCAACAGAAAATTTGCTCGCAAGTGCTGCGACGCTCGGCGCTGGAGCGTAGCAACAAAGCGCGGGAGGTGAGCTCTGCTCGCAACAAGCGACCCCGCCGTGCGGACCACATGCAGCGCCACTCCGGAGCCAACAACAACCGCAAGTGCTAGCGGCGCCACGTTCCAGCGGTACCCTCGCAAATCTTAATTCTAAATTAAGTAATATTATTCTAGCTGAGAATGCTAGATTTAAAAAAAAAAAAAATAACAACATGAAACATTATTATTAATCAGTCAGAAAATAATTTTTATTTTCTTCTTTTTTTATTATTATATTCTTTAACATTTTATTTATAATTACCTGCAATAGAATATCATTATATATATATTATTAAGTGCAACATTAACTATATATAATAAGGGGTTTTCACAAAGGCAAGGCCCGATTTAGGGCTCACTAAATTCGGATATGAAGAAATGGAAAATTGAGCCTAAAATCTGGCCTTAGGCCTTTGTGAATGCTTCCTATTATATATATAAAAAAAAAGCAAAAAAATGAAAAAAATATTTTATGATTTATAATTGTTTTAAGATTTTTAAATATATAATTTATTATTTTATAATTAAGTTGGCTAATTTTGATAAACTCTGGCAATTAAATGCATCATTCACTAGTTTTTAAACTAGTTTTGTCTTCTGAAAGATAAAAATAAATTTGCCAGAGACAATTTCCATTTAACACATGGAAGCAAATAATAATAATAGACGACCAGCCAACAACAAATTAGAATAATAGATATGTTGTATGTTAAATTTCAACTAACTCTTAATTAATATAGTATAGGGTTAGTTTGAAATATTTAGGCCTACCTCTGACCCATGCACATATATATGAGGAAATAACTGCCACTATCACTGAGGTAAAGTGCATTACCATCCATATTTTACCAAAGGTCATAGAGTAAAAAAGAAAACCAATTATCGTATAATTATAATAATGTACTGCCAAGTGTGTTTGATTGAATTCATGTTGTGAATTGTAATTATTCAATTTTTAATTAATAATTAATGTTAGTGCACAAAGAAAGATTTATCCAGACACTTAAAAAAAAAAATGACATAAATCAAGATGTTAAATATTATGAATATATGTTGATAACATAATATGGTAAAATGTAATTACTAAATTAATAGTAAAAGTGTTTGGTATCTTTCTTATTATATAATAATAATAATTAATATATATCTATATTCTATAATATTAACCCTATGGGTTTATCTCACCAAAATAATATTTAAAAAAACAAATTAAAATAAATATTTACTGTCCTTTACTAATAATTAAATCAAGTGAGCTAATGAGAATAGTGTGATAATATTTTAAATTACTCACAAACTCTAGTAATTAGAAAATGTAAATGACAAACTTTTAACTCTCAGGATCGTGCTATTGTAAAGTGTGTTTACAGGGCATTATATTTTGAAACTGACTTTCCCCCCAAACAACTCATTAAGATCTCTAAATATTATAAATACAATAAAAAAAAGCCCACTGTACGTGTTCTAATGCCCTGTGTTGGCTAAAAAAAAAAAAAAAAATTAACGATCCAAATAAAAAAATATTACAGAGATTGTTCTTAAATTTTTAAATAACAACTTTTTATTATCAAAGCAGGCAAATAAAACAGCAAAAAATAATATGATTCATATTTAATATGTTAGAAAAATATGAATTGCTATTTAAGCTAATAATTAATTGTACTTTGAGTAATAGAAAGTTACTTAAAATTATTGTTTAGATTTAGTGTCCCTGATAATTAAATGGGACGACGCAGTAAGAGTATATTGTGCAGCATCTAACAATATTTTAGTAATTGAGTACTAACAGAATCATTTAAAATGCTGCAATCTAATTATTAAATAATAAAAGGGTTATCATAGAAGGTTGTGTTTTGTGTGTAGAAAATAATAATAATGCCACCTCCTCCATTTTGAAGTTGTGATACAAATTTTTGCCTTACCATTCTCAAAATGCACAAGTAATAACTGAAAAAATAGGGTACTGAGAACCCTATGGGCAAATAATATACAAAAAGAAGAAAAAAAGGAAAGATACATATTAAGAAATTGTGTTTTCAGTTTCTAATATGCTTGCAATGAACATTAGTCTTACTATAAGTAAATAGGAATAGAGTTTTTAAATACATCTTTCACTTTGGCAGCCTAAAAAAAAAAGGAAGTAAAACTCTATCTTTGTAAACAAATAAATATATGAAACAATATATCGTTATAAGTTATTATATTTGTCTAATTAAAAACACTGTTTGATGAAATTACAATGATTGTGTATGTGTTAGAGTGTATTTGTATGCATGATTGTAGACTAAAAGTAGGATTCAAATTTATGCTAATTAATAAAATAAATTGACTTTAGTGTTGCTGAATTGTTAATTGGTTATTTTGAAAATATATAATAATGAAGACTTAATTAATTCATTTTTATAATTTTCACCTATTACAATTAGCAATACATGTTATTATTTTATTATTAGCTAAGTTTATCTGTAGTTATATTTATGATCTCTATGGACAAAAAAATTAAAATAGAGATGTTTATATTAAATTTATGCTTGTGTGAAATAAAAATGATTTGTGTGCGGCAAAGAAAACTTTTAAATAAAAATTTGTAAATATTATTACTGTAAATAATATAATTCATTTACTAAGAGTGCTTGTAACCATTGTTATTTGTTGATCACTATACATCCCTATTTTATTTGAATAACCTTAATTTCACTTATCATTATAAATGCAAAACATTGTAACTAAATTCATCTAATAATAACTTTATTATGAAAATAATATTGTTTTTTATCATGATAATGTAAAAAAAAAATATCATAAAACGTAAAAAACAAACTACATGCGGAGATCAATCAATGATCAAAAATAATTATTATTGTTAAAAACTTCACATTGTTCTATAGATAAGTGTGCGCCCACACAAAATTAAAAAAATTATATGAAAAAAACAACAAAACAAATTATAATAAAAATGAAATAAAAATTTTATATTTAAAAAAACAAAATTTTACCTTCATTTCATTTATATTCCTTGAATATCTAATTTAGAGAACTCTAGTTAAGGATTAAATTTCATTTGATTGGGATCTCTGAACTGACAACCTGATTTTAATGAGACGTATCAAGGGACTTGAAAAACACTCGCCATCAATGCAGGCTGGTTTTTCTGTCTTAATCACTGAACTATATACTATGGAAAGCTAACGCCCACTCTTCTACACCCTCCTCGCTGAGGCAAAAAAAAGTTTCTCCTCTTACCATCACAGCTGATCCCTTAGCATGAAATAACGTTGAAAAGGTCTGACCTTCCTACTATAGTGGGAAGAAATAGTGGGAAGAAATCAGCTGGCAGGCAGGTAGAAGCAATCTTTATTTGCTTCAAACCCTAGTGTGTAGTCTCGCCCCCTGGTCTTAATCTTATCCAAACCTATGCGAAAAAAAAAAAAAAAAAAACGCAAAATTGATTTTTTTGGCATTAAAGAATTTTTTCAGAGGAAAATGAACTCTTGATTCATTATCGAAGACCCCTAAATGAGGGGCTAGGTGATGGTCTCAAATTTAATAGATTTAACAGTTACAGAGAAAAAATTCAAATTTTCTAACATGGTGGCTTATGGAGAAAAAATTTCCACCGGGAAACACTTGAAGCCTCTATAGGTGGCATAATATTTTTGAAGTAGATCCGTCTGACCAGTTTTGTGAAAATTTAGGCACAAGTTTAACATGGAGCCTTATAGTGCACGGGGTGAAAAAACTACCCCCTTGAATTTTCTCAAACAATAGGCGATAAGGTTTTTGAACCTTCTTGAATTTTTAAATTTTGTTTCATTTGATTTCTCCAAAATTACTTAATACTTTGTACTGAACAGTATTTTTAAAAAATAAATATGAAATAGTAAATTATACACTACTTTTTTTTTAATAATACGATACAGTATTGTAATTTTGATCCGTTTATTGTTATTGTTGTTTATTCAATTATTAGTACACACAAAATGTTTATAATTTTTAATTAATTTTTAATAAGAAGACAACATCAAACAAAAAACATTAATCTGGAATGTTGTATTTTTATTACAATAATATGCAAGCTTATTAATAATATTTTGTTTGAGACTTCTAATTATTTACATTTGGCTTGGTTTTAACCAAGGCTTGGTCTAAGGATGATTTGTTTGCAGACTTAATTTGCACCATCATTTTATTTATCACACTGAAGCAGAATTAAAATACAGATGACTAGAAAATTAAATAATTTTCGATTGCTTCATTGTAATATCTTAAAACTCAAAAGTTATAGTTTCTTGGGACATTCAATTTTCTGTACATGATTGAAATTACAATCTAAACATTTAACATAAACACTAAAAAAGGAATACAAATCTAAACATTTACTTCATTAGTAGCACCATATGCCAACAATATCTTTTTTAAGTGTAAAAGCTCTCTAAAATATCATGATCGTAGTATAAATTTTAAGCAACAGGTTCATAAGAGAATATCAGTGTCTAATAGCCAGAAAACTTCACAGCACCACTGTCTGAAATGTTGTCAAATCTTTTTTAACCATAAGACACTGAGGTCTCTGCAGTATCATATTAATTTGCGCTATGGTATCAACTATCTCACAGTTTTTGACAGTACTTTTAATTGAGGGATGTAATATTGAACCTTATTACTACCAAATACAAGGTTCATTTGCTCAAACAAGTTATAAGGATTACACCCATGAAACTATTCTTCAACAGAAAAATACACTAAATGTAGGCAAAATTAGTTTTCACTACAACTTTTCAAATTTCAATTGCAAAGTCTAACGGCTGGCCTGACAACGGAGGTGTTACAACGGTAGCCTAAAGCTTTCTACAACTTCAAAATGAGCTACAGTGCACTCAACTTATCATTGCTAGTCATTAATAATTGAACAGACTACATTTTATAATCCATACCGGTATTTAATAAATAATTAAGGAGCACAATTTAAAGCTCTGCAAGAACAAAAATTAAATCCGTTCAACAAAAGAAATGTTAAGCAGATATAACAAACATTAATACTTTCCATTAAAAATAACACTCAGAATATTAAAAAGAGATCATAATGTAATTTATCTGTGAATTTGACCCAATGGACAACAGACATGAAAAATTTTTATTGCAGAAATGAATAGAGGGCACCAAATTTTGCTACGTACTCTGAATTTTTTCAGATTTTTTTGAGACCTGGAACTATTTTTAAATAATTATTGAAAGTCCTGTGATTTCAGTTGGCACCTCTGAATTCTTAATAAAAAGGATAGAGACTGGACGCCTATTGACGCCTCCAGGGGGCGTGGCCACACTTTCAATAATTATTTAAAAATAGTTCTGGGTTTCAAAAAAATCTGAAAAAATTCAGAGTAGCATAATTTGGTACCCTCTATTCATTTCTGCAATAAAAAATTTTCATGTATGTTGTCCATTGCTTTGGAATACACACTAAAGTTTGAATAAAATGAATCAGTCATGAAATACAGTTTAATACTGGATCTTTAAAATTAATGTGTGATCTAGGAAATAAATATCTCACAAGAAATTAAAGCAAATAGAATTCTGTTTAAAATTAAACAAGTAACTTTTTAATACAAACTGTATAATATGTAATTAAAATATACAGTAATACATTTCATGACTATATAGTAAAAAGTATCTCGTCATGTTTTATAATAACATTTTCAACTAGCAGTTTTCTCATTTATGTTCACTACGTAACTATGGATAGTTTAAATCAAAAGTTTAGTAATAATTGGACTTATTCAGTCTATAATGACATTTACAATGTTTTGTAGGGACTTGACTTATATCAGGACTTAATTAGAGTTTACTTGGTTAAGATAGTAAATGACAGAAGCACTCTTAGACCATGTTAGTTGTTAGTTTGGCCTGCAGTTGCTGCAGTTCAAGTGACTTACATTGTGAGTTGAGTTTTGCAGCCTCCGTCTCTGCACTTAGTCTCTCCAAACTGAGTGTGTGCAGCTGCTCCATGTGTTTGGTTCTCAGGGCGTGCTCGGTGCGATGCTGTCGCTGACGTTCCTCCAGCTGCTGCCGCTCCAGCGACACTCGCTCCAGCGTCCAGTCCAGCTGCGCCTTCAGACGAGACCTCGTGAGAAGATTCTCGTCTCGCTGACGTTGCTGCTCCTCGAGACACATGCTGAGTCGAGCGTCAAGTTCTTGTCGGAGAATGTTCATGGCTTCTCGACCGTTCTGAGTCGTCACACGGCGCTTCTTAGATGCTGGTCCATCAGCTGAAGAATTAGTAAATGTGTTAGAAAAACGTAGAAAAGACAGTTGAAAGTGATGCAAAGGAGTGCAGCTAAAATTAAGAAAAAATAGCTTACAGCATCAAAATCATACATAAAAGTGGATGAAGAACAATTTTATGTTGGTAATTAATATAACTACACCCCACCCTCACACTTTGGAAGCAACTCTAAAATTTTAAGAAAAATAAGTTATTGGCAGTAGCGTGCTGTGAAGTAAGCAATATGTAATGTCACTTTTACCACAAAGGTAACTAAAAGGACTCGGGACAAGCGCTGACCTTGGTACGGCACTTTCACAGGGTTCCTTATTTACATTTAAAATTCAACATTGTAGGTTTTCCGCCTTCACTTCAACTAATTATTGGCTTCAATAGGTTTGCAAACAAAAGTGCCCCCTTGGTAGGACAGCATATTGCACATACCTTGCTGTAATTGCTTCTTTTCTCCAGCAACTGTCTGTCGGCTACTTGACGAGGCTGAGACCTCAGGGACTGAAATATGATTTAAAATTCAGATATTATTTTTTGGTATCCGGTACCTTTTCTACTAAATGCAATTAAATTGTAGCATGTATTAAATTCTTAGACATACTTAAGGAAAAATGCTAAAAAAGAAAAATAAAAAAAAAGAGCTATAGCCAGAAGGAACTGGGGGCATCAAAGCAAACATTATAATCACTGTTTCTTTGTGTCGATCATATAGAGTACATATGTATGTATAGAAGAAGATTGATGATATCTCACCTGAACTAGAAGGTGTAAATGTTTCTTCTGTCAATGGAGAGGCAAGGCTATGCAAGGACGTTTCTTGGTCGTCCAAAGCAGAATCGTCAATAATAGATGAGGCAGGACCCTCCCCCGTTGAGCTCGATGTTAAATCGTAACTCATGCTTGGTTGACTCAATTCGAGGTTTAGTGTAGAAAGTTTTGAGCCGTGATTGGAGACAGATTCTATATTCAAGAAGCTATCATGACTGTTTAATGTTGATGATTGTTCGAACTTTGCTTCATCTCTCTTACACCTATATTTCATATTTTCTACACATTTTTTAAGCTGCTGAGAGTTACGTTGTGATGTGTCAAATATTCTATTAAATTCTGCACATATTCTGTCCCATACTTTAAGTTTTAACTGTATGCTATTGGTATCAGTTCTTTTATTTTCTAAAACTTCCTTAAATTTACAAACCAGGGCAAGCAAAACTCTTTTTTCTTCTGAAGTAAATGCTACCTGTCTGTGTCCTCCCATGCTTAAAAGTTACATTTGATATAAAAAAATATATGAAAGAAAATAAATAGTATACCTTAATTTGTTAAAAAATCGTAAGACATTATAATATAATTTAAAACTTGCTGCTTCAAAGTTTCCATATGCATAACACACGAGCACATGTTTGAAACCATTTTTAACTAAATGGATGGACGTTGCTAGGGACAAGGGAGCCTTGTCCCGAATCGGGACAAGGCAGTGTTCAGCGCATGCGCACTACGCTACTCTAACTGGCGGCATATTATGCAGTTTTATGCTGCCTTGTCCCGAAGAAAAAGACTCGGGACACGGCACTTTCATATACAAGCGCCATATATCATATATGTAATGTTAATTATATGCTACAGCAGCGCAACATGTTAACTGCCGGCGCATGGAACAATCGACCGAATTAAGTTAAGATCATATATACTGGAATTAAAATATAAAACTTCAATAAACACTTCAAAGTATATAATCAATAATGATATTATAAAAATTATTATTTTATTATAATGACGAGTTATATATATATAATATATATATATATTAATTTTATATACATAAAATATATATAACAAATTAATTTAATATATTTAATGATGAATTCATCGTGGAATTTTCGACCGCATATATATTTATATTATATTATATATATATATATAATAATATATATATTATATTATATTATATTATATTATATTATATTATATTATATTATATTATATATATATATATATATATATTAAATATAAATTGAAGATTTTTTATAATATATAATTAATTATATATATAACATAATATAATATATATACCAATTAATTATTTTTATTTTATTTATTCACATTAAATATTGTCGCGTCTACACGACGTGGTATAGAGCGTATAGTATATTATATATACGTCCTGAGTTGAGCGCTGTGGACCCGCATGAACTCGTTGCAATGTTGGCCAGCCCAACTCAGGACGTATAATATATTATATATATACGCTCGAATCTACCCTAGACGCGATCCATAATATTAAATTAATTCATATTGTTGACATATATCATATAGTAACTGCATGCATGCCTTCATGCAGTATAATATCTTGTCTCGATTGCAGACAGCATCAGCCTTAAATTATAAAGCTATTTCAACGTTAAATCGTATATATATATATATATATATATATATAGTTATATTAGGACTTCCCGTGTCCCGAGTCATATGGATTCGAGACACGGCAGTTTTTTTAATGGTAAATTTACACATTTATAATAAGTTTATTTTGACTGCCTTGTCTCGATTGCAGACACGGCAGTCTAAAATAAAGCTTTTTTAACGTTAAATCGTATATGTTATAGGACTCCCGTGTCCCGAGTGGAGACACGGCAGTTTAATTTTTTATATGGTAAATTTACATTTAATAAGTTCTATTTTGACTCCCTTGTCTTGATTGCAGACACGGCAGTCTAAAATAAAGCTTTTTTAACGTTAAATCGTATATGTTATAGGACTCCCGTGTCCCGAGTGGAGACACGGCAGTTTTTTTATATGGTAAATTTATATTTAATAAGTTCTATTTTGACTGCCTTGTCTCGATTGCAGACACGGCAGTCTAAAATAAAGCTTTTTTAACGTTAAATCGTGTATGTTATAGGACTCCCGTGTCCCGAGTGCAGACACGGCAGTTTTTTTTATATGGTAAATTTATATTTAATAAGTTCTATTTTGACTGCCTTGTCTCGATTGCAGACACGGCAGTCTAAAATAAAGCTTTTTTAACGTTAAATCGTGTATGTTATAGGACTCCCGTGTCCCGAGTGGAGACACGGCAGTTTTTTATATGGTGATTTTAGATTTAATAAATTCTATTTTGACTCCCTTGTCTTGATTGCAGACACGGCAGTCTAAAATAAAGCTTTTTTTAACGTTAAATCGTATATGTTATAGGACTCCCGTGTCCCGAGTGGAGACACGGCAGTTTTTTTATATGCTGATTTTAGATTTAATAAATTCTATTTTGACTCCCTTGTCTCGATTGCAGACACGGCAGTCTATAATAAAGCTTTTTTAACGTTAAATCGTATATGTTATAGGACTCCCGTGTCCCGAGTGGAGACACGGCAGTTTTTTTATATGGTAAATTTAAATTTAATAAGTTCTATTTTGACTGCCTTGTCTCGATTGCAGACACGGCAGTCTAAAATAAAGCTTTTTTAACGTTAAATCGTGTATGTTATAGGACTCCCGTGTCCCGAGTGGAGACACGGCATTTTTTTTATATGGTGATTTTACATTTAGTAAGTTCTATTTTGACTGCCTTGTCTCGATTGCAGACACGGCAGTCTAAAATAAAGCTTTTTTAACGTTAAATCGTATATGTTATAGGACTCCCGTGTCCCGAGTGGAGACACGGCAGTTTTTTATATGGTGATTTTAGATTTAATAAATTCTATTTTGACTCCCTTGTCTCGATTGCAGACAAGGCAGTCAAAATAGAACTTATTAAATATAAATTTAGCATATAAAAAAAACTGCCGTGTCTCCACTCGGGACACGGGAGTCCTATAACATATACGATTTAACGTTAAAAAACCTTTATTTTAGACTGCCGTGTCTGCAATCGAGACAAGGGAGTCAAAATAGAATTTATTAAATCTAAAATCACCATATAAAAAAACTGCCGTGTCTCCACTCGGGACACGGGAGGCCTATAACATATATACGATTTATATAACGTTAAAAAAGCTTTATTTTAGACTGCCGTGTCTGCAATCGAGACAAGGCAGTCAAAATAGAACTCATTAAATTTAAATTTATCATATAAAAAAACTGCCGTGTCTCCACTCGGGACACGGGAGTCCTATAACATACACGATTTAACGTTAAAAAAGCTTTATTTTAGACTGCCGTGTCTGCAATCGAGACAAGGCAGTCAAAATAGAACTTATTAAATATAAATTTACCATATAAAAAAAACTGCCGTGTCTCCACTCGGGACACGGGAGTCCTATAACATACACGATTTAACGTTAAAAAAGCTTTATTTTAGACTGCCGTGTCTGCAATCGAGACAAGGCAGTCAAAATAGAACTTATTAAATATAAATTTAGCATATAAAAAAAACTGCCGTGTCTCCACTCGGGACACGGGAGTCCTATAACATATACGATTTAACGTTAAAAAAAGCTTTATTTTAGACTGCCGTGTCTGCAATCAAGACAAGAGGGAGTCAAAATAGAATTTATTAAATGTAAATTACCATATAAAAAAACTGCCGTGTCTCCACTCGGGACACGGGAGTCCTATAACATATACGATTTAACGTTAAAAAAGCTTTATTTTAGACTGCCGTGTCTGCAATCGAGACAAGGGAGTCAAAATAGAATTTATTAAATCTAAAATCACCATATAAAAAACTGCCGTGTCTCCACTCGGGACACGGGAGTCCTATAACATATACGATTTAACGTTAAAAAAGCTTTTTTTTAGACTGCCGTGTCTGCAATCGAGACAAGGCAGTCAAAATAGAACTTATTAAATGTAAAATCACCATATAAAAAAACTGCCGTGTCTCCACTCGGGACACGGGAATCCTATAACATATATACGATTTATATAACGTTAAAAAAGCTTTATTTTAGACTGCCGTGTCTGCAATCGAGGCAAGGCAGTCAAAATAGAACTCATTAAATTTAAATTTATCATATAAAAAAACTGCCGTGTCTCCACTCGGGACACGGGAGTCCTATAACATACACGATTTAACATTAAAAAAGCTTTATTTTAGACTGCCGTGTCTGCAATCGAGACAAGGCAGTCAAAATAGAACTTATTAAATATAAATTTACCATATAAAAAAAACTGCCGTGTCTCCACTCGGGACACGGGAGTCCTATAACATATACGATTTAACGTTAAAAAAGCTTTATTTTAGACTGCCGTGTCTGCAATCGAGACAAGGGAGTCAAAATAGAATTTATTAAATCTAAAATCACCATATAAAAAAACTGCCGTGTCTCCACTCGGGACACGGGAGTCCTATAACATATACGATTTAACGTTAAAAAAGCTTTATTTTAGACTGCCGTGTCTGCAATCGAGACAAGGCAGTCAAAATAGAACTTATTAAATTTAAATTTACCATATAGAAAAACTGCCGTGTCTCCACTCGGGACACGGGAGTCCTATAACATATACGATTTAACGTTAAAAAAGCTTTATTTTAGACTGCCGTGTCTGCAATCGAGACAAGGCAGTCAAAATAGAACTTATTAAATGTAAATTTACCATATAAAAAAACTGCCGTGTCTCCACTCGGGACACGGGAGTACGTCCTATAACATATACGATTTAACGTTGAAATAGCTTTATTTTAGACTGCCGTGTCTGCAATCGAGACAAGGCAGTCAAAATAGAATTTATTAAATTGAAAATCACTATATATAAAAAAAACTGCCGTGTCTCCACTCGGGACACGGGAGTCCTATAACATATACGTTTTAACGTTGAAATAGCTTTATTTTAGACTGCCGTGTCTGCAATCGAGACAAGGCAGTCAAAATAGAATTTATTAAATTGAAAATCACTATATAAAAAACTGCCGTGTCTCCACTCGAGACACGGGAGTTCTATAACATACACTATTTAACGTTGAAATAGCTTTATTTTAGACTGCCGTGTCTGCAATCGAGACAAGGCAGTCAAAATAGAATTTATTAAATTGAAAATCACTATATAAAAATACTGCCGTGTCTCCACTCGGGACACGGGAGTCCTATAACATATACGATTTAACGTTGAATTAAATAGCTTTATAATTTAAGGCTGATGCTGTCTGCAATCGAGACAAGATATTATACTCTATACTGCATGAAGGCATGCATGCAGTTACTATATGATGTCAACAATATGAATTAATTTAATATTATGGATCGCGTCTAGGGTAGATGCGAGCGTATATATATAATATATTATACGTCCTGAGTTGGGCTGGCCAACAACGAGTGCATGCGGGTCCACAGCGCTCATGCAACTCAGGACGTGTATATAATATACTATACGCTCTATACCACGTGTAGACGCGACAATATTTAATGTGAATAAATAAAATAAAAATAATTAATTAGTATATATATAATATTATGTTATATATATAATTAATTATATATTATAAAAAATCTTCAATCATTTAATATATATATATATATATATATATATATATATATATATATAACTCGATCGTCATTATAATAAAATAATAATTTTTATAATATCATTATATTGATTATATACTTTGAAGTGTTTATTGAAGTTTTATATTTTAATTCCAGTATATATGATCTTAACTTAATTCGGTCGATTGTTCCATGCGCCGGCAGTTAACATATATGTTGCGCTGCTGTAGCATATAATTAACATTACATATATGATATATGGCGCTGTATATGAAAGTGCCGTGTCCCGAGTCTTTTTCTTCGGGACAAGGCAGCATAAAACTGCATAATATGCCGCCAGTTAGAGTAGCGTAGTGCGCATGCGCTTAACACTGCCTTGTCCCGATTCGGGACAAGGCTCCCTTGTCCCTAGCAACGTCCTAAATGGATTGTTTTTGAACACCCATGACCTCTAGTGGCATTTTTCTTCACTAATGAAATTAATTTAAATAAGGGGGGAATTTTCAAATATACTTTTTTCATCAACATCGTTCACAGAAAACAAAAAATATTGTAAATGCATGTTGATATATATATTGATTGTAGGAGAAATTAAAATGGATTGAATTTTGAATTGTTTTCTGCATCATTCACGCAGAGACCACAGAGGACTTCTCTAAAGACCGTTAGAGACAAACTGTGTCTTTTATATAGCCTTGTGAAACACAGAAAATCTTGATCAAACTTCTGGCCATATATAATTAAGATTATTGGAAGTCCTCTCTGATAGTCTTTTGGCTGCATGATTGCTGCAGTTATCATTAGCATGCATAAACGTATAACATTAGTGGTATAACTATAGCAACATAACAAAAAACCTTCTTTTAGATTTTCAGCAACATTTAATATCATATATGATAATTTTATTATTTTCCTTGAAATATAATACATTAAATTACAGAAAAGAACTGCAACTAAAAAAATAATATTGAAAATATGAGAAAAAATATTTGCAATTAAAAAATACTATCGTATGGCACCAGAAAATAAAAGCTAATACTGAAACTTAACATTATAATAATTGTGCGCTTAATGTATGATGAAACAAACGGAAGCTCAAAATTTAATTATATGATGCAGAGATTTCAGAAGATTAGAAAATTTAGTTTCATTTCAGCTATTTAATAGAATATCACTGTCAGTCTGTGTTTCCAAAAGGAGATTTACTCCTTTCTCTGATCTTCTTCATCTTGCATACTCTCTTCTTCATTCATTGTATCAGCCTCCTAGAAAAAATGGTAAATAAGGTCCCTGTAGAATAGAACTATTATTTCTAAAGAATGTCAAGTTTTAAGTCCCTTTTATATTCTCCGGGTTTCATAATTACATATAGGGGTACCCTCTTTGCTTTCTCTCCCCTCCCCCCCTCCTCACCTTACACTGAGGATAATGTGTAAAAAAAAAAAAAAAAATTAGACATAAGCCATTCTCACAAAAGGTCAATTTTTACATTTCATAAGCACAGAAAATGACCAAGAATGTACTTGAATGGTTTATTTTCGACCTTCAATTAAAAAGTTCCACTTACCGTGCTGACGATGAGCTGGCTGCCAGTTTGAAGGTGCTCCCCCTCAACTGACGAGAGGATGATAAGTGAGGCTGTGGCAAACTCCCCATCCTCAGTCACGTACTTGAGATTTGAGGTGTCCACCTCGTACGCTTCTTGCTCCTCTTCTTCCGCCTCCTCCGTGTCCCCCTTGTCTGTGTCTTGCTTGCCTGGCTTGTCACAAGTGTGCTGCAGTCGCCGCCATATTGTTGTCTTGGGTATCTGGAGAAGGGTCGCATCAAGATTTTTAGATTTTTTTTTTATATATATAAAAATACATCCCTAAGAGCTTACAGCTCACGGCGGAGTAATGGGTAGGGATAAGGTAGGGAAAGGATGGTGGCTCGTTACGTGTCCCAGCATTTGTTGAGGTGAGACTGAGGGAACCGTAGAAAACCTCAGTCAGGACACACACCTCTACTTTTTATCAATGGACCAAAGTGATGTCCAAAGCCTTGGGAACCACTTATTACGGTATACCACAAAGTGTGTAAAAAAAAGTTAGCATGATGTGTTTTGGTAAAATTAAATATTTTAATACTGTGTGTATTGTTGTTTCATTATAAAACAAGTGAAAAGATTGAGTACACAATAATTAAATATTATTAAATAATTATTAATTAATAATAAATAAATAAATTAATTTCTATTTTTTCATACATAAAATACATTTACTAATTTAAATTAAAACCTAACCTTTGGCTTATTTTTCTTAAAAATTGAATAATTTATTCAATAGACCATCAATTGCCTACATTATTTAATTTCATAACAATTTAGCAAAGAAAACAAATTATTACCATGGACATAATATACAGTAAAATACATGTTTTTCAACAATTTCGTATAGGGATGGTTGCATATCATATTATTATACATTATGTATAAAGAATAATACATTTGAGGGTTCAAACAGGTAATTAACAACAATTAAACCAACAACACTGTTGGCTCACCTGGAAGTGAGCTGCTGCTGCCGACTGGGACATCTTGCCTTCCTTGCAAGCCGCGACCGCCTGCTCAACTCTCATTGAACGAGAGTAGTCTGTGTCTCCCTTGCGCCTCTTGATGCTGTCAAGCGGCAGAATACCCCTCTCTACCAGACGCACTTTTTCACGGAACAACGTTGTCTTTGGGATCTGAGAAAAAGCACAAAATGTGTTAGCTATAGTACACTAAAAATGTAATAAGAATTATTTACAACCCTGAAGACATAACATTCTAAAAAAAAAAATATATATAAAAAATACTATTTATTTTGTCTATTTTAGTATTTTAGTCGCTTGAATGTTTCCAAGAGAGTTTGAAGAAAATTAAGGCTGCAAAGGCGGGGAAATTGAAAAAATAATATATTTTAAAGGGAAAAAAATTTAACAGAAATGTTAATTTGTGTGTGGTTTTCAAAATAAAAATCCACATCTCAAAAATTTATTCTGTGTTTAGTAAAATATAGAAAGAAAATTACAATGCTATTTTAATTTGCTGATCAATACCAGCCCCTGCACCTCTAGTCTCTCAGACCTAGGTCAAATTACCTTAAATCTTTCCTAAACTCTTTCTTAACTATGACTTAATTGTGTTTTATAACTGTATGTTTTCTGTTTTTGATTTATCCTTTGTTCACATATATATGTATATACTTACTATTGTTTTATTGTTCTTGTCTTTGTTTATTTTTTTATGTCTGTGTTATCTATGTCTAATTTTATATGTATTTACTAAAAGACTAATATATAAACTCTCCCTTATATGCTCCGGTTAGCACATACCGGGAACTGGCTGGCAACGGTCTGCAGCTGCTCCCCCCTCTCCAGTGCCTCCACAGCAGCCTGTTTCTCCGCAGGACTGTAGGTCTGCTGGAAGCGAGGTGTCGTCCGGAATGCCTGCACGCGACGCCAGAGCACCGTCTTTGGTATGCAGTACATGCTCGAGGCCTGCTGCAGGCTAGAGCCCTCTGCCGAACATAAAATTAGAGTGAATAAAATAGAAAATTAACACTATCCATGCAGCTTAAGGGACACTCTTTGAATTTAGTACATACCAATTAAGACATACTCTAAATTTGGTATTTAATTTTTTTTTAATCCAAAGTTTACTGTTTACTAACGTTAATAAACAACCAGTAATTGAGTTGAAAAATAAATAAATAAATAAATAAATAAATAAATAAATAAATAAATAAATAAATAAATAAATAAATAAATAAATAAATAAATAAATAAATAAATAAATAAATAAATAAATAAATAAATAAATAAATAAATAAATTGAGTATGAATTTAACATGGACAAATTGTTCAGTCATTTTGGGCAAACATCTGATTGGCTAAAGTTGCTGTTAATATAAGCTCCTTTTTTTTTTTTAGTTCAGAAATTTTCAACTCTTATCACCACTTGATTTTTCAATTAAAAAATGATGAATCCCTCGTCAGACCTTTGACTGCGTTGATGGCCTCCTCGAGCTGCTCCTTGGTGTAGCCCAGCTTGTGTGCGATGCTGATGACCCCAGTGGACCGTGCCCTCATGTACAGTGTGGTGCGGGGAATGTTGAAAGCAGCGGCTGTGTCGCAAAGAGAGCGACCAGCCTTCATCTCCTTGAGTGCCTCTTCAAACATCTCCTCACTGTAGTTAATGATGGTCAATTAATTTTATGCACACTGCATTGGAACTCCAATTATAAAATATTTCAATACATTTAAAAGTGCATACGAATCAAGTTCGTATTTACCTGTACTTTTTCTCTCTGTTAGAATTATCTCTGCGAGGTCTTTTCTTTGGTTTTGGAGTCACAACTTCATCCTGCAAGATAAAATACAAATATGAAAAATTTGACAATGCTATTATTATAATAAAAAACTATAAGAAGTTTAGATACATTTCATATTGTCACGTGGCGGTTTAGTTAAAAGTAATAGTAATTTATTAAGTAACGCGGAAGTGCAGCTCTGTGGTTATGCACGCAATGCTGATGCGTCTAGACGCCGCATCAGCATGGCAGTGCAATGGCCTGCAGGTATTGCTGACACTTCACGTTTGGGAGTTATATAAGCCGCCCCGTGACTTGGTCACTGGGTTCTCTGAAAGAATACAAATACTTATAATTATTGTACTCCTTGCGGCCGGCCCTGCCGGGCTTGGTCGCATGTATTACTATATTAATTAATTAAAGTGGATCCACAAAATCATCGAGTCTGCTTCCTTGTTCCCATCCACGGGAAGGTCCCGTTCAAGATACACACGGAGTGGTGCAACCAGCCGCTCCGTGACAATATAACAAGTTTTATTGAAAGGGAATATAGCAGGGGCTTTTCAAGTTATTTAAAATATCAAATAAAATTAAAATAATAAAAAAAACTAGGTATACAGTATACTGCATTATATGTTATATTTATTTTAAATAGCATTTGCAATTCCCATAATAAGAGGCACTATTTTGCTTCATTTTTTTTTTTTTTTTTTTTTTTTTTTTTGCCCTAAATATAAGTTCTGATGTTTTTAAATCAGACGAAGTAAGGACTTACTTTTTTTTCGATGAAATTACACTACCAATAAAATTAAAAAAACAACTTCCCGTGACTAAAATTTCTTAAATTGTATCTACTATCTAGACTAAAATATTAATACTGTTTCCTTTGCAAAATCAAAATTAAGAAAACTCAACTTTTTAATGTTGATAGTTTCAGTATTTCTTTAGATGTTGTTTTCATTGTGTATATTTCACATATAGCTTAAAGGCCTTATGAACCTTTGCACAATATTAAGTACACGGTTAGCTTTGCTTTAGTATGATTCGGCTGCATAAATTTTTTTGTTTCAGCAGCACAAATATCAGAGATAATAGCCGATGAAAAGGAACCTGTGAACGTCACTCACGCTCATTCAGCGGCGAAAGATAGGTTCACTCCCGCTGCAACCACGGCCACAATTTTACTTCTGGAATTTTGAAACTTTACCAGAGCAGTCTTGATAGTATTTGTCAAATAGCCTGAAAGATTTTTTTTAATGACATTCATACAAACCGAGTTATTGCGATAGAAAGAGGAGCAAAAATGTTGCATGGGAAAACAGTGTTAAATTTTTAGCTTATCTTGCAACGGCAATAACTCAATCTGTACACACGCCACCAAAAAAATTCTTTCGGTCTATTTGACAAATACTATCAAGACTGCCCTGGTAAAGTTTCAAAATTCCAGAAGTAAAATTGTGGCCGTGGTTGCAGCGGGAGTGAACCTATCTTTTGCAGGGATTTCCCTATATTGTCGCCGCTGAATGAGCGTGAGTGACGTCACAGGTGCTTCTTCATTGGCTATTATCTCTGATATTTGTGCTACTGAAACCAAAAAAATTATGCAGCTGAATCACACTGAAGCAAAGCTAACCGTGCACTTAATACTGTGAAAAGGTTCAGAAGGCCTTTAAATGCAAAGTACTATGAATCAATTATAAGTATTTTAGTGCAGATCAGATAAAACTTTTCTGTCAACTAAATTTACCAAGGAAATCCCATCAGGAAGAAATGCAAATCACGAATCTACCGCTTAACTCCATATTGAGTTAAAATTACTGAGGGGCCGATAATTAAGGAGGTCTGACCGAAATGCTGCTGACCTCATCAGCTGGCTTGTCCTGCACAACCTCCTCTGCGACGACCACACCCCCCTCCTCCTCCTCCGTGCCGAGGTCGGACTCCCAGAGGGGCAGCGACAGCACCGTGTGCTCCTCGTCAGTGTTGCCGAGAATGACTTCTTCTCCCTCCTCCACCTGGGGGATCTGCGAGCTTATCTGCAAGTGTCACAGGTCAGTTTTACAAGCAAAGATTGCAAAAATTGGCTTAATTGTCTTTTAATTTTTTCTATACATATCTTTTACAAGCTGCTATAAATTTAATAGTTAATGAGAATACTTCCTCACCTCTGTTAATCCTTGTATCCCAAGAATTTCTGCAACTTTTAACAAAGATGGAAGTTGTGATATCAAAAAGCTTATTTCTCCTCGATATATAAAATCAATTATAGCTTTCAGATCTTTGATGTTTGTTTCTGGTAGTATAATACAAGGATTTGGGTCATCTGTAGTTGCTAGAAGTTGCTGTAAAATAAAAACATTATAAGTTATTGGTGAAAATTTCTGTGATATTCTGCTGGACGGACCTGAAGATACGGACTGCTTGCACACAGCACCATGCGATGGACCTCTATGCTCTCCCCGCCAGTTTTCAGCTTGACGTCCACCATGGAGCCTGACTGCTGCAGCAAGGCCAGCGTGCCAGCCACTTCCACTGCGTGGTTGCCCCAGAAGAGATAGTTGGACTCGCCGCTTAAGTCACCTTCCTGCTCGGAGCTCATGATCACTATCATGCCTGGACAAACATACAGGTTTATTTAATTAGGTCGTTATATTAACTCTTTGTGATGGTGCTGATAAAAATTAAACAGGGGGGTTCACTGTCATAACTATATTGGTTTATATGATTATAATTGATTAATTGACAGCTAGTGCATGACCCTACCCTCCCACATGATCAAATTATATATAACCTCTGAATTTTTTTTTGTGTGAATAAGATATATAATATGCTACATAAATTTGTATGCATACCCCACAGTATAATTTCAGCCTCATGCATATAATATTACACAGACACGTACTATAATTTATAATCTACAATGTTATCAGAAACTACTGCATTTTATAATGTAATTGACAGAAAATAAAATTAAGAAGTTAGAGCTCTAGAGGAAGGTTCAAAAACATTTTGCCAAAATAATTTTTCATGTCCAGTTTCTGAAGTTAGGATTGTAGGAATGTGATGAAACGGAATTTAACTGGAGTATCAATTTTCGTGCAGTATTAGTTATTATTTGACAGTGTAAAATAAACGTAACAGTATTTATAGTAAATAAATTGAATAAATAAACTTACAAGGCAAGAATTTTACAAAGAAATAAGACAAATAGTCAGTAAACTTAAGTAGAAAATGTCTGAAATGCCTCTCGCCCAAGTCGTGTTGATGACGTCAGCTGACTTTCCCCTTCCACTTCCCCC
Source organism: Siphlonurus alternatus (assembly GCA_949825025.1). Classification (NCBI taxonomy): domain Eukaryota; kingdom Metazoa; phylum Arthropoda; class Insecta; order Ephemeroptera; family Siphlonuridae; genus Siphlonurus; species Siphlonurus alternatus. The sequence continues at coordinate 32,576,670 of OX463782.1, forward strand.
CCTCCCGCCGTGTTTTGAACAGCTGTCCGTTCTGTCAAAATTCTGAGGACCAATTTTTTTGGATTTTTTTGCCTTTTGAGAGCACATTCTTGTGATTTGAAACTTTAATCATTTAGAGCACGTATTTATTTACCTTATAATCACTTTATACATACCAAAAATGTCTGATCAAAAAAGTATAATAGAAAAGCAAAAGGAGCAGTTGGCCCGATATGAAAAGAGGTTGAGAGGTGAGTGGATAAAAATTTATAAAAACAAAACTATAGTATAGTATAGTATACCAATCCTTTACCAAAAGGTTCATTGTTCTAAAGCTTTAACATATACAGCAGTAAGATAAATAAGATAAAGATAAGCAGTGTGTACACATTACATGCACACACCCCTCCTTGCAGCTATTGTGGGTATTCCACCACGGTGGCTCGCTTGCTTGCGGCTGACTCTCTCAGCCCGTCCCTGAACTCACTAACAATCTGAACCTCTACAAGCCCAGAGTCCAGCAAATTCCACTCCCCCACCGTTCTTCTCAAGAAAGAATACTTGCCATATAATTTTTGCTGCCCTCTCATACTCCAACTTCCAATCATGATCCCTCCTACCCTTATGAAGGTGCTTTCACATATTCGAAAATTGCTATGAAGTTCCGTAGCAATGCCGTAAGCCTTTCACATATTCTTGTTCGTCTGCAGCAGCTGCGGCGGAAAATCATGTGAATGCCGCAGCAAAATCAAACTCATCTTGATTTTGCTACGGAGTTCCGTAGAACGTGCTGCAGAAGATCGCGAGGTGCTACGGAGCGCCGCAGCAAAATCAACACATTTGCTACGGAGTAGCTACGGAGCGTTTCCGTAGCGATTTTCGAATATGTGAAAGCACCTTAACACCCTTTCTCACTTGCCAGTATGCATACGATAGGGCCCGGATTTTAAGTTTTCATAAGTATGAATTTAAGCATTGGAATAAGTCCAAATTTTTCTCAAAATCAGTTTTTAAGTTTCTTAAAATCAGTTCACTTTCAGTTCAAAAACGTAAAATAAGTTATTTCCAGTTTATATAATTTTTTACGATTTTTTGACTATTTTGACTCTTAAAACCTAGAAATAAAGGAATAATTTAAAATCATTAAAAATTCTCAAACTTTTTTTTGTTTAACATATTTTATTGGTAACCTACAATCTTAATGTGAGAAGTGTCAGTACAATGCAGATGTAAGATGGAGGGAAGAAATAAATTAATTCAAACATAATTATATTTTCATTTTATTTTTTTTTTAAATAATTCCACATTCTCTCTACACAAAACATTGATTTAAGTTTTACAAAACTGAAAAAGTTTTAAAAACTTGAAAAAACTCTAAAAAACTGAAACAGTTCTAGATTTTCAAAATCAGTTTTTTTTAAGTCCAAACTTTTTTGCATTTTTAGGCATGAAACTTCATGATTTGTGGACATTTGTAGTCAGATCCCATATTACATGCGTATTTATAAAACTTGTTAAACTTGAGATCCGGGCCCTAATTATAATAATAATAAACACTACTAGTATATTGACGGCAGTGTGCCCATATAAATATGTTGTTTATATATATGTAGTGAAAATCTAGTTATATTTAATATTTTATTACTTGATTTTTTTACAGATGTTGTAACTGCCTATAAAGGCCTTACTAAAGAAAAAGAAGCACTTGAAGCAAGTTTAAAAATTCTGACAGAAAAGTCTTCCAAAGACGTACAATCTGCTGCGGAACAAAAACAGTTGAAGACTCTGACGGAGTCGCTCTCAGTTTTATCTGCGGAGAAGTCTCGCATGGAATCAAATTTCCAGGCAGACAAGAAAAAATTGCGCAACGAGGTGGAGATGGTAAGAACATTTAGATTATATTTTTTCTTTGAATAATAATAATGACGATGCAATATATTTTTTTTCTGTGCAGTTACAAAATAGTATGAAAGATATTGCAGAAAGTGAGAAAGCTTTAAAGTATGAAAATGAGAGTTTACGGTGTAAACTTATAGCAGAAAAGCAAGATAGATTACAAGAACAAGAAAATCTTCATCATATGATAAGGTAAATATAATTGAGTACTGTAATAAAGTGTAAATTAATTATTTGTTTTGTTATTACCATTGTGTACACCTGTTACCTTAAATAACTATATTTACCCTCCTTTCCCTTTTCCTGTATTTTTCTGCTCTCATTCACTCAACTCGTAATCTACAATATTAAAAAATTTACAAAATTCCATCAATTTAAAATTCCATATTCTGCAAACTACCTACTGATGTTAATCATAATTTCCCAGGGAGCGACAAACACAACATGAGACGAGAGTGGCCTCGTTGGAAGCCAGGTTGACGGAGCTGTCGGTATCTGTGGGGGAGTATGATCGGCACAGAAACACCGACCAACAGGCCATCCAGCATTTGAAAGTGAGTTGCTGGCTCAATAAAACCCTGAGTTTATCTGACCAAATTGCTTATTTGTAGGAACAAATTATGGAGCTAGAAAATCGAGCCTCAAGAAGTTTATTTGAGAGTGAGATGGAGAAGCAAGATTCTCCTGAAAAGAAAGAAAATCAACATTCCTCTGATGATGATGAAATCCATGGCAACTATTTCTCTTTTTTACTACAACTAACAACTTACAGCATTACACTGTGTCCTTAATAATGTTTATGAATGTATCTCTCATAGTTTTCAATGAAATATTTTGTGAAAAAATTAAAGAAATACAGCAATTAACTTTAGAAAGTATATTTTATATGGAACAAAAATACTGTAGAAAATTTTATGCCATAGATGGGCAGTTTTGCAAAGTAATTACACAATACAAAGTCATATAATGTAAATGTGATGGTAAATAGTTAGCAATTGATCTTGTAATAAAATTTGTATCATTCACCATACATTAAAAAACTAACAATCTAAAGTCTCTGTTGTAAATGCAGGGCCGTGCCGAGAGCAGTATGAAATGTTAATGAGAGAGCTGGAGCATGTGAAACAACTCCAATCCATTCAGAGCATGCAAGAGTCAAGGTAAGGTTTGTTTTCTCATTATAAATAAAATCAATATTTTAATAATATTCTTTCAGGTCTGAAGAGGCTAATATTGAATTTGAAAAACTAAAATCTCAAAATCGTAGTTTACATGAAAGAATTAATTCACTCTGCAAAAAGTTAAATCAGACTGATAATGAACTTTCTTTGCAGAAGCAAAGTCAGAAAAGTGTAAGTATTTTAAATTTGTTTTTTAACAAATTTGGACATTTTTTAAGTTGAAATTTATGAATTTGGGCTTATTTTTTGTGCTTAGGCTGTAGAGAATGAGCGGGAGAAATGCACTGCAGAAATGCTGGGACTGAAGAGACAACACGAGGGCCAGATTTCCGGACTGGAGGACCAGATAAGACAGCTGAGAGAAAGGTCGCTGAAGATACTGGAAGAGAAGGACTTGGAAATCAGCAAGCTGCGGAACGCTCTCAAAAACATTTCTCCCACCTCAGGTAAGTTAATTAATTACTTGGTAATTTTGCGGTCTGAATCTGAACATAAATTCAATGCTCCTCCTTTTTATTTCAGTGCTAGCAGGTGAGCTTGGACAAGCACTTAATTTTGATATGGACGGATCAGTAGAATCAGGAGCTAAAAGGTATAAATCAATTTTAAAATAATTAAATAATTATTTTAATAAAGAAAAATTTATATTCCAGCCCAGAAAATCCTCAACTCTTCCACTTCTCTCAAGAAAATGCCAGGAATGTAGTTGAAGCAACAATTCTTAGAAAACAAAATTTTAAGCTAGAAACACAAGTCCGAGAATTAAATAGAAAATGTGCTGCGACAACAATGTTAATGGAGGAAAAAATTGAAAAATTACAACAAGAAATTGAAAGGTTAGTACTAAGTCGAATTTGTTAATTTCCAATACAGAGAAACATAATTCTGTGATATGTTACAGTATTTGAAGATTTACTTATTTTTGTTAAATTTGTTAGCTCATAAAGACAAAATTAAAACACATAAACAAAGTAAAAAAGCATTCCAAATTAAAATATTTTACACTAATAAGAAACTTCTGGGAACTGTATAATATAAAATTCATTGTCATACTATACAAAAAATATGTTATAAATGTATAACCTCCTCAAATAAAAGTAAAAACTTCCTGTTCATAGATAACTGGAGAAGAAAATTTACCTAAGTTGTCTAAATTCCTTTGTTTTTCTTATTTGAATTTTAAATATTTTTTTAAATATTTTTTTAAAAACTTTTTTACTATTAATATTCCCTCTATTGTGCTGGTTTCATTTCATATACGTTGTGAAAAAGAGTAAAAAAGTTATTTAAAATAATAATAATAATAATTATAATTTGAAAAGTATGCTTGTTAAAAATTAAAATACCGAAGTATGAATGTTCTCTCCTATAATATTGCTGATTAATTTGCAGGTTGACGTTAGGCCAGTCTCGGGAAGGCGCTAACCTCGAGTACCTGAAGAACGTCGTGCTGCGATACCTGACGTGTGATGACGAGAACAACAGGAGACACATGCTGACGGCCATCTGTACCGTTCTGCGATTCAGCAGAGCCGAGAGCAAGATTGCACTGGCGGCCAAGAAGTAAACCCGTTCCTATGTATTATAATCAAGCTGTTATCAATTTTAGCAAGGAAAAATCAAAGAATATCTTGCTCAGATTAACATTTGTATTTTAATATAAATTATTCGCTCCTCTATCTACATTGATGATGTATTTAAATTTAAGTATTTTTTCTTTATTATGTACTATTTTTTTCTCAAGTTACTGAATTATTAAATTTTTATGTATTTTTCACAATATGTATGAAGACTTTGAAGGTATTTGGGAACAGCTAGTGTTGTATTTATTAATATTATGTTAACATTAATTTATATTTTTGATTCAATTGTTAAATTAAATCTTAGATTCAATATATGACGTGCTTTGTAATTTTAGTAAATAATAAAATTTATTGATTTAATTAAGTTTATTAGGTATATTTTCTTAATTAATAAATCAATTAATAACCCAACTTTATACATTCACAAGATATAAAATAGATAGATAAAAATAGTTTCAAAACTGTACACTCAATAATACGTATAATAATATATAATTAAATAATAGAAACTTATACATTCAAATGATTCGAAAATTTAATGGAAGTTAATTCCTCACGATCAATTCATCACAATTATTATTATAATAAATAAGGAATGTAAATTTCGAGGAATTTATTCTTAATTAATGTACAGTTTCAAGAACATCTTATTATTTGAAGTAAAAATAATCGTCAAAATGAAAAGAAAATGAATAATACATAATCTAAAATAGAAAATGCGCGTGAATAGAATAAAAAATTAAAAATTATTGCAGCCGTGTGGCGGCCGCTCGCTGGGTTTATATATTATTTATTATAATCATAATTTTCTATATAGCTAATATTATATAATTACTAGGTATAATAATTATAAGCCAATTGTAATACATTTAATCTAACACTAGAGTGTATATAATATTTATAATAAGCAATTAATTAATTATTATATAATATTGCGTACATTTTGAACAATAATTAACATTAATTTAATAATATATATATTATATTATTAATTAACAATTAATTATTATTAAATAATTAATTTAGCATTTATGATGCATATATTATTATGTATCATAAATAGAAAAATAATTAAAAGATATAATTAATTTAAAATATAATTGAACACATGGCAAGCAGCTAGTACAAATATTTTTTTTAAAAAGTATCGATTACTGTGTTTTTTTTTTTTTTTTTTTTTTTTTTTTTTTTTTTTTTTTTTTTTTTTTTTCTTTTAATTACCAATTTTTAGTTTCGTATATTTTTTATATAACAGTATTAACAACATAATATATCATACATCAAATTTACTTATGAATTTTAAATCACTAGCTGGCCGCGGCCGATCAAGATGCACTGCAGTTTTCTACGCTCGATCATGCGCGGACGTTTTGCGAGGAGAGCGGAAGGTGCGTCTCGCGCATGCGGACACGGCCGGTGTCGCATTGATCAATTTGGACACACAATATTCTGAAGAACAGACTCGAAACAAATAACAAATTATTTGGCTTGAATATCAACTGATATTATGTCAAGCCACAATGGAGGTAAGTTTGTGTTTTTATTTTAGATTAATTAAAATGAAATAGGAATTATAATAATCAAGGGATCTAGTTAGAATCAAAAGTATTCCAAACGAAATAAGAAACTTATTGTTATTTTATCATTGTAAAAAAATATATTTATCGAGCACCAAAATTTTATTATAACTTTACTAAGACTCGAGAAATAACGTAATGATTATACTTGCATGCAATATATGTCGTCGCATATATTATTGATATTCCTATAATATATATAAATCTAAAAGAAATTCATGAAAAATATAAACACTTAATTATATAACTTTTGATTTTCATAAAGTTATATTTAATTCATACTTCACTGTGTATGTGTACTCTGAATCTTTTATGTGATCGCCAAAGTTATAAACGAAAATTAGAGCTTTGACAGTAGTATGCATGTTCTCCCATGCATGTTTTTTAAATTGCCCACATATGGGACGAGACACAATTTTCAATAAAAAAAATTATCAATCGATCTGTTGCAGTAAACAAAATGAATCTAATTTAATAATTTAATCTAATTAATGGCCCTCTAATTTTCTTGCTCTCACGATAACGATCGATTTTTTGTTTATAAATCAAAACAAAAAAATGTAGAATGCGAAAACGCACAAAATCCCCGACCGGCACATACAGTGTCTCGATCGTTTTGTGGGAATTATATATATTTATGACAAATTTGAGATAAGAAAGATATCATACAGCATTCTTTGTAGTTATTTGCTTTCGAGCAGCTTAAATTTCAAAGCACACGTAAGAATACAGGTAAAACGCCTATGCTGATGCAACCCGCTAAGCACGCCAGCTCAAACAGTGGCCTGCATGCAGGCGCTTTGTTCCATTCAATTAAAAAAGGTTTTTATTATAATTATGTTTTGAAACGTAAAATAGAACAATTATTTAATTATTATAAAATAATAAATTTAGAGCTGTAAAAAAAGACAAGACAAATATAAATAAAGGATCACTATAGTATTTAATTATAGCTATATATCCATTATACAGACTGTTCAATAATTCGTGATGTGTAAAGAGTCACGAGAGTTTTTTTTATTAATAATTAAAATTTCATATTAAATAATAGGGTATTGAAAATTTATATTCCTACTAAAAACATGTCACAGATTTTGGTGTTTCTTTTGAAAATTTGATTTTTTTTTTTCCGTAATTTTTCTTATGAGAATTTTATATTAAATTTCAATACATTTTATATAAGTAACACAAATTATGGAACAGTCTGTATAATATATAAAAATATAATATACATATATAGTAGACTTTGTTACTTTGAAAAAATATAATTATACAGTTATTTTCAGTTAAGAAATTTATCTAGAAAACTAGAGGAACTCTTTAATGGAGTATTGTCCTCAATTTTTTTATTGCAGAAATGGATAGAGGGTGCAAAGTTATGCTACCCTGATTTTTTTCAGATTTTTTAGAGCCCGGGAACTGTTTTTAAAAAATCATTGAAAGTTATTTTTGTGACGTCACGAGACGCCGCTCCTTAAGAAAAAGATAGGACTTGTCGCCACGTGACGACACAAAAAGGACTTTCAATAATTTTTTAAAAATATACTTCCTGGGCTCCAAAAAATCTGAAAAAAATCAGGGTAGCATAACTTAATTGCACGCTCTATCCATTTCTGCAATAAAAAAATTGAGGACAATACTCCATTATTTGTCTCTTATTACATATAGTATAATAATATATACGAATAGAATCGAAGCCGGTTAGAATCGAAGCGTGAAAGACAATCAAGCGCCTTAAAGTATGCAACACTCCAAACATACTCACTGAAACAGTAGCCTACTTGTCAGGCGCTAATTTTGCTCAATTGTTGCGACGGTAACTTATTATTAAATTTTTTCAGAACCTGCGGAGCTTACCGAAAATGTGGAACAGCTGCGAGCGCGTCTGGAGGCCATGAAAAGATTGATGGCTTCGAGTGAAAAAGAGTAAGAAGAAACTTCATACCTCTATAATTAGTATAATGGAGTGCCGACCTTAAAATTTTTTATTGCAGAAAATATGCTACTCTGATTTTTTTCAGATTTTTCTGAGACCGGAAAGTATTTTTTAAAAAAATATTGAAAGTCCATTTTGATGACGTCACGAGGCGCCTCTCCTTAAGAAAAGGATAGGACATTAACGCCCGTGACGTCATTTAAAACGGACTTTCAATATCTTTTTAAAAATACTTCCCGGTCTATAAAAAATCTGAAAAAAAATCAGGGTAGCATAACTTTACACCCTCTATCCATTTCCGCAATAAAAAAAAATTAAGGTCAGTACTCCATTACCCAATAATAATGTTATTAATTGCATTAATATTTTATTAATATTTTAATTCCATTATTTACAGAGCTCAAAATTCAGCAAATGCTGAAGGAGGTTTAATCGGAAAGTTAAACGGAAGTGGAAAGAAGAACGCAGACTCCATTATTGATGGCAGTTTCTTGAGTGTTGTTTTTGGAGTTGTTTTGATTATGATTATTTCTGTGTCTTTTTATGCATTCCAGAATTTATACTACGCGATCTTGAAAAAATTCCCTTCGCATCACACAGAATTGTAAGGAGAAATTTTGGATTTTGAATTTAAGAATTGTCGTATATACTTCCAATAAAAACAATGTGTCAAAATAAATTATAATAAAATCATTCATGCATGAAAAAGAACTTCATCAAATTTATCAGTATTGGAATGTGATCATATTGTTTTAATTATTATAATGTAAACATTTAGAAAGAGATTAATTAAACATAACGCCCAATTTTACAACCTTTGAAAAAAAAAAAAAAAAATGTAACATTAAATTATAATATTAAAAATGAACTTAGATTATAATAAAAATTCCAAGACTTAACTATGTAACACTTCTTTTCTTATTTATAATAAAAACTATCTAGTATCTTAATTATTACGTTAGAAGTATTATACTTAATTATATATTTATTTAGTACTCTAGCTTTACAATGGAGTATTGTCCTCAATTTTTTTTATTGCAGAAATGGATAGAGGGTGCAAAGTTATGCTATCCTGATTTTTTTCAGATTTTTTTGAGACCTGGAACTATTTTTAAAAAATTATTGAAAGTCCTTTTTGTGACGTCACGCGGCGGCAAGTCCTATCTTTTTCTTAAGGAGCGGCGTCTCGTGACGTCACAAAAAGGACTTTCAATAATTTTTTAAAAATAGTTCCCGGGCTCTAAAAAATCTGAAAAAAATCAGGGTAGCATAACTTTGCACCCTCTATCCATTTCTGCAATAAAAAAAATTGAGGACAATACTCTATTTATTACATTGCATCAGGTATGTTATGTGTATATCATATATATTATATTATTAGTATAACATAAATGAAATTAAAATAAGAAACACCATGTCATTACAATATAAATTATGACCATGATCGATATATTAATTGTCATATATTTATAAAACTACTGCAACCGCGCAGGTGCAATTAATATAAAGCGCATTAATTTCTCTGCGAATACAATTTTTGCTTAAATATAGTAATATATCTCATATATTAGGACTTACCTAATTTATAATTATAAATAATAGTATGTATATACACATACATAAATCATGCATGGTCTGATATTTTAAGTTAATTTTAATAAGTAATTTAAATTAAGTTTAATTTAAAAATGTACTTCAATATTCAATGATTTTTCTCTTACATAAATACATTATAATTATATTTAAATATTATTTATGAATTATGTTTGAATAAATTTTACTGACTCACGATAATAATAAATATTTACAAAAATATAATTAACTTTTATACATTAATTTTTAGTTATTTATATTAATTCATCATGCAATTTGAAATTTCATTATTTGAATTAAGATAAAAATAACACATATATAATAGCCAATGTGTATAATTAGTTAAGAAAATAAGCAAATAAAAATAAGCTTTATATGTATATTTACAATATTAGACAAATAATGTCTCAAAATTAACCAACAAATGAACATAAATATATAAATTGGAAAATTAAACAATATTTTTATTATTTTTAAATCTATTTTCAACCCTTTCAACGCTTTCAACCTTCTGAGCTTCGGAGCGCTTCGGAGCTTTAAAATTTAAATGACGAAGGAGAGGAGGGGAAGTTGCTGGCCCCTTCCCCTCATTATTTCCCCTCAAGCATCAGCTGATGACGTAAAAGTACGATTTTTTTTTTAATTTAATTTTTTAAAACTAAACATGGCTGCAGTCATGAAACGTGTAGTATCTTTGAAGAACTTAAATTTAAGGATTTTGAGGGTAAGTTAATGAACGAATTTAATTTAAAATATAGTATCATAGTTCATTGAAGAACCACGAATTTCAAAATGTAATTGCCAACATGATTGTGTGCAGACAGATGTATAGAAAATTAATGTTATTCAATGCACATGATGCATGCATGTTGCTGCACACTAACTTTATATAGCTTGATTCGTCGCCCCCTTATAGCTATATGTACAATATGCCGGCTGCCGGTGTAAAAGTGAATTATGTAGATAACTAACATAGACTGTAAAAATAAATAAATTATTAGAAAATTTATAAAAACCAGAATGTAATTAAACTGTTAAGTATAATTATTTTGAAAGGAAAAGGAATTGAAGTATATATTATAGTATATATATATATATATATATATATATATATATATATATATATATATATATGCATACAAGGCATGAAGTATATATAATATATGTATTATATTGATGTACAACAAAAATTAATAATTAGATAGTCGAATGAAGACAAGATGTAATACTCCAGCAATGACGTATGATTGAAATTGAAATTATTGTAGTATGCATACCAATGACGGAAAGCACTGTTACAATAATTTCAAAAAATTAATAAGTCCGTGAATGCGCAACCGACCTGAAATTTCTCCCTGATCACTGCATGTATTATTTTTACTATCATTAATTTTATATAGACTTCTCCTCATTTCTGTATTATTATTCTGCCTGCCTTAATTGACTTTAATTAAAAATGTTGCAATTTCCAACAGGGCCAAAATCGCCTGCTGCATCAACCCCCGAAGTTCCCTGGTGCCAAGACAACTTGGACGGAGACTTTGTCCATCTCCCACGCCAAGCCTGAAGACAACTTGCCCGTGTACCGAGTGCTCGACAGACAAGGAAATGTCATCAACACAAGCCACGACCCTCAGGTACAACGTGCAATCTCAAACAACTTTCACAATGGAGTATCAACCTCATTTTTTTTTATTGCAGAAATGGATAAAGGGTGCAAAGTTATGCTACCCTGATTTTTTTTTTTTTTTTTCAGATTTTTTACAGCTACTCTGCTTGAAGAATTTTTAAAAAATTATTGAAAGTACTTTTTAAAAATACTTCTAGGGCTGTAAAAAATCTGAAAAAAAAAAAAAAAAAAATCAGATAGCATAACTTTGCACCTTCTATCCATTTCTGCAATAATAATAAAAAAAAAAAATTGAGGTTGATACTCCATTGTGGAAAGCTCCAATTGTCAATACGCCTTAATTGAAACAATGAGATTAGAAAAAGGAGGGAAAGACAAAAACAGAAAAAAATTGAAATCTTGTACTTGAGAATTCTTGGTATATCATGCAGCTCAACATCTCAAAATCCCCACCAAAAAAAAAAAAAAAAAAAAAAAATGAAATTCCTTTTACAATAAACAAAAAATTAAAAGTACACTTTTAACAAACACATGCCCCCTTTTTTTGATTAAGAGTTCATGTTTTCATTAAAAATATTATGTCATGTATGCATGTACTTTGATGGTAATTTGTTAATTCAGCTGTGTCCCGAGACCCTGAAGAAAATGTACCGTTCAATGACGCTCCTGAACCAAATGGACAACATTCTTTATGAGAGTCAGCGGCAGGGACGCATCTCTTTCTACATGACCAACTTTGGAGAAGAAGCAGCACAAATTGGAAGTATTGCCGCTTTGAGGGACGATGATTTGGTGTTTGGACAGTACAGAGAAGCAGGTTGGTACTGGTATATTTGTAGTTCCATTCTCTTTTTGAAACATTAATTATAATAACAACAGAACTCGTTTGGCTACAAGAAAAAAATTAATGTTAAAGTTAAAGTTCCATCTGCATGCAAGTAAATAGAATACAGTATTATGAATGGGGTACTGACCGGTATTTGAGTTAGCAATACTAATAAAAAGTACTGTGAATTCTATGAAGAACGAGCCCTATTAGAGCATTCTACGACAATTTGCTGATTTTATATGAATTTTTAAAACTTTTTTTGATGACGTCATACCATTGAATCTTAAATGGGAAAATGCATAAGTTAACATTGATTAAATGAAAAGTTATTGAGGTAGGAATTTGAAACCTTCATTATCGTGATTACCTAAAAACCTTGCAAATGGTTTTGGTTACATTTCAATATTAAGTATGGGATTTGGTAATGTTAACTGATATATTTTCCCATTTAAGATTCAATGCTATGACATCATTTTTGAGAGGTTTTAAAAATTCATATAAAATCAGGAAATTGTCGTAGAATGCTGTAATAGGGATTGTTCTTCATGAAATTCTCGTGCCTTTTGAAATATTGACAAAAACTTGCAACTTTTTTTTTGGTCAGTACCCCATTGTTAAATATTGAAATTGGTAAAAAAAAGTTAGTTTTTTAAAAAAATAATAATAAAAAAAAAAAGAGAAAACGGTATATAATACAGTATTTATAACACTTCTCAAGGTTAAATACAGTAATGTCAAAAATTAATGTTACAACTAGGTGTTTTGGTACATCGAGGAATGCCATTAGACCAGTTCATGAACCAATGCTACGGCAATAACAAGGACCTTGGCAAGGGAAAGCAAATGCCAGTCCACTATGGTTCAAAGAATTTGAATTTTGTGACGATCTCCAGCCCACTGACAACCCAGCTTCCACAAGGTTGGTACACCACTGACGTTATGTTACATTGAGTATTTACATGGAATTATTTACAGCTGCCGGAGCAGCTTATGCATTCAAGAGGCAAGGTAATGGCAGAGTCGTCATCACTTATTTTGGAGATGGGGCTGCGTCCGAGGGAGATTTTCACGCAGCTCTCAACTTTGCCGCCACACTCGAGTGCCCTGTCATATTTTTTTGGTAATTATATTATTATTATTGTTAAGGCTCAATTTTAAATTATCTACTTTATCTTTACATATCGCCGCCTCACAATGGTAAGTATCCATCAGAAAAATTATATAGTCGCCATGTTCGTTTGCTAATTTTGACTCCTGCTACAACCACCGCACATCGGCGCGCAACCCTTCTGCGCACGTTTTTTCCTCTCAAAGTCAAAACACTACTACCGCGAAATTCTTTCGATGCTCTTTAATTAAACTGACCCAAGGCAAATAATAAAAGTTTTATAGCAGCAAACGTAAAAGGTTAGTGCCAATACGTAATTTTAAATTTGCAAACATAACTTATTTAGAGGGTTAACAATAAGCTATCGAGAGTTAACAATAAGCTATCGAAAAATTGCTCCGTATAGAATCTTACGTGCGCCCAATCTTTTTTTGTAAGCAAATGGGAGGACAAAGGATTGGTGATGTCATCATGGATGCTGACCATTCAAATCACATTACTACAAAAAAATTTATGCAACACTTAACCATATCTCAGCATATCATTAAAGGATCAAAGTTTTTTTTATTCAGTAACGTAATTGCATTTTGAGGCGATGATATATTATAATAATTTCATTATTATAACTAGAATGACCACAATTAAAATGATAAATATACATGAAACAAGATAGACAAATTTAATTTGAAATATTAAAAATACTAATATAATTCATATTGTTGTCAGTATCATAATTGAAATTGAAATTTGTATATGTATAGTATCTGCTTTAAATTACAATTTAAAAAGCAAAACAAATAATATGAACCAATTGGATATTTTTAAGCCTTTAATGGACAAAAAATTACTTTAATTTCAGCCGTAACAACGGTTATGCCATCTCGACCCCCACCCACGAGCAGTACCGTGGGGACGGAATTGCCAGCAGAGGACCAGGCTATGGCATGGGAACTCTTCGGTGTGACGGTAATGACGTCCTAGCAGTCTACAACACCGTCCAGCTGGCACGTAAATATGCCAGCGAGAACAACAAGCCAATTCTCATAGAGGCCATGACATACAGGTACATTGTTATTATTTGGTCTTTTAATAGCATTACATTGTATTGTTATTTCTTGTAAAAATATGAGTATAATTGTATATACAGTATGTAATAATATCACAGTTGCTATTGCTCAGCTCTGTCTTATGCACCCTCAAATGAACCCTCTTTTTATATACAAAAACTATAACTGGTTGGTTTTATTTTGGGGCCAACTATACATTATTGGTCATGTCTAAATGGTGGACATTTTTGTCTTGCAGGGTAGGGCATCACAGCACGTCTGATGACAGCACAGCATACCGGCCAAAGGAGGAGATAGGAATGTGGAGCTCCACGGAAAATCCTGTGGGAAAGTTCCGAAAGTACCTGGAGACCAAAGACCTCTGGAGTGAGAAGGAAGAGAAAGCATGGAGCAAAGAAGCAAGAACTCAGGTGAAGAAACACCACAACATTAGTTTTAAAATATTTGAAGCTGAATTATATTTATATTTATAAAAAAAAAATGTGAAAAAACTAATTATTGACTCAAATTGACTTTGAGATTGTTTACTACCAAATTTTAACTTGATTAAACTTGGCCAAAATATTGTTTGACGGTATGTTTGCCACATATATTTGCTATTTGGCTATTGGTCTAGTCTAATTTACCTTGTAAAACAATTTAGAAATGTGAAAAGTACCAAGCAGTAGGTCTGACTAGCAGTCAAATATGCCCCATGTTTGATTACATTTAAGTTATAACTCGATCTTGCGGATACTTTTAATTGTACGGTCCTCATGCTTTAACAATTATCCTAATAGTAAAACTTTCTCAGGGCAAATTAAATACTAAAATGCAAATAAAAATGTTTTCAGATTTTGGATTCCTTCAACAAAGCGGAGAGTGTTCCTAAGCCCGATTGGCGAGAAATGTTTGAAGGAGTCTACAAAGATCTGACCCCTGGTCTACAGTAAGTACTCATTAATTCATATAATGTTATTGAAATACCAAACTTAATTTTGTATTATTTTAGGGAGCAAGTGAAACAAATGGAATCTCATCTGAAGACCTATGGTGTCCACTATCCATTGGATAAATTCAAGTCTACTTAAACTCTGAATCTCAGATCTTACTCAGGAAAACTATATTTTTATATGAAACAAAAAATATGAATTTGCATTTTCTTTTTCTTGATTTGGATATTATATTTTTAAAATAATTTGAGGCTTGTAATTGTTGAATAATCAAATATATTTTTAAGCAATAAAAATTAAAATAAAATTTGTGTTAACATTTTAAAACCCCAGGAATGTGCTACTACACAACATACAAACCATGTGTGCGAGATTTAAACTGCTGAGGCTTGATTAAGTTTGCGCTGCCGTATGGCTTTCAGTCTCTGTGCACAGTAGATGCGGAGGAAAACGGCAATAAATACAACAAGAACGCCGGCACCTCCAGCAATGTGAATGTCATGGCCGTAGTAAATGCAGCTTAGTAGAATAGCCAGACCCTACGGGAATATAGAAGAGTTGTCAGTCACGTGTGAGTTATATTTTCTCTTTTAAAATACAATTTACTACTACAAAGGACATTAGGAATCACCTAAGGTCTATCTAAAACTGTTTGACTAATTTTTAATATTAAATTAGAATGATTTTATCTCCTCAAATGGAGATAAAAATGTTTTTTATTGCATATTTGGATAGAAGACAATGTATTGTTAACTTTTTAAATAAATTTTCTGAGCTCTGTAACATTCTTTAAAGAAAGGAAAAATGCTATGAGGTGATTATCACACAAATAATTAAAACATGCAAGCACAGGGAGAGACATTGCATGAAGATGATATCACAATGTCTTTTCCTTTCAATATTGAGACAGCTAGACACTTCAAAACAATGTGAAAAAAAATTTACAGTACCTTCTATACAAATTCTAAACTTGTGATAAAAAATGTCACAAGGATTGCTCATTACAACTTACTAAGGATATCATAGTAATATTTCTAATTATTTAGAATAAAATGGAAGTGATTTAAATGAAATAAAAAAAAAAATCACTATCTCTCCTCTGCAGTCAAGACTAATGGACGAGGCTTCAAGTCAGCTGATTTTGTGGTGTTCCCACCGTCCTAACTAAACCTAGGTAAAAAAAAAAAAAAAAAAAAAAATGAAATTGCTTTTTTGGCGCTTAAAAAAAATATATAGGAAAATAAGTTCTCGATTCATTATCAGAAGACCCCTAAATGGGAGGTAGGAGATGGTATCAAATTAATAGCTTTAATAGTTCCTGAGAACAAATTCAAAATTTCTAACATGGTGGCTTATGGAGAAAATTTTCCCGCCGGGGAACATGAAGCCTCTATTTCAGGCGGAGTGACGCACCTGTCTGATGGTCATGATGATGACGAAGGTCACGGCCCCGAACTGGGAGATGGTGTAGAAGATGAACAGCTGGCCCACGGCCGAGCAAACAGAGAGCACCAGGCAGTCCAGCACAAACGACGGAAACTGGAACGTAAAATAACATCAGTACTGATGTAGTTTCAAATTTTATACAGATTCATTATAATTAAAAAAAGTATACAGTATTTTTGAAGAGAACTTCTAGAATATTATTATCACTATTATTAATACCTGTTAAAAAAAAAAACTACTGTACAGAATTAATAGTGAGTGATGATTATGTATTTTAACTACTCTAAATATATATATTTTTGTTGTTAGTTTTGAAACACTGAACTGTTTGTTACCTGAGCCATGAAGGCAAAGGCAGTATGGAAGGCCCCTTGCTCCAGCAGTGAGGTGGAGGTGAGCAGACACGAGAAGAGGTTCACGCCAAGCATCATTTGCACCGACGACACCTTATACTGCGAGAACAGCTGGCCCTGAAACACAAACATCAAGTAAGATCAAACAGTGGAGAGTGGTTCCTCTTTCCTATTCAAACAAAATGCAAAAAAAAAAAAAAATAAATAAATAAAATAACACAGGACCGTTGTTTCCAGTTTAAAAGAAAAATAAGATTCAAAATATTAACTTAAAAATTTTAACATGGCAACTGAAGAAAAAATTTCCTGGAAAGTAGCACTTGAAGCCTCAATGTTAATACTTGAAAGTTTGTTATAAAGAATTACGTATGCATCTAAAATAAAAAAATTAATAAATGCATAGTAAAAAACCAAGATCGTGTATTGAAGGTCTGGTCTTCGAGTGTTTTAGCCCCGCCTACTTGATGACGTCATGATAGAGTGCCATAAGAATAACATTGGATAGCTCTATCATGACGTCACGAAAATGGTCACGTGACTCCGCATGCTCGTACCTTCCATACACGATCTTGGTAAAAAACAATAAACAGTACATAAAATACATAAATAAAAGTACTGAAACACTGTGCTATATAAATTTGGATTTACAGTATAATGTAATTTCTAACTATTATTAAATCTAGGTCAATATTGAGATCTTACCTGCCAGTTTGATGTAAACGAGTCACAGGCAAGATATCCGATGAGCAGCAATATTCCAGGTAAGGTGGTCTCTGCCGCATGCTTCCCTGCAAAAAATTAGCCACCATTTAGAAACTCAACAAGTTTTTAATTTTATGAACTTCATGAGGTGGAAAGATTAATTGGTTTTCAATTAATTTTGTTTCTAAAATAATTTAAGGAGTTAATATAAAAAAGTACATTATTTGTGCTCATGCAGATGCAGTTCGGTTAAAACAAGTTATCAGAGACCTCCGTGTCTTAAGCCGGTATTACATGATACAATATTGCATACAATTTTTACTTTCAAGAAAATTTTATCTCTATACCAGCAAATGGAGTTTAAGTTTTTTTGTAAGGAAAAATTGTATTCAATAGTCACAAAAATTGTATCGTGTAATACCGGCTTTATGGTAATTAAAATGGCCAAGATTTCAGAAGATTCCATGTTTCCCAGGATGGTAACTCCACTGTAAGCGTTATATGCACAAAAGTCTCTGATAACTACAGGCGCGGATCCAGAAAAAAATTTCTGGGGGGGGGGGGGGGGGGCTGCTTTCATAAGGCCAATGTTAAAAAAAAAAATTTGGAGTGGGGGAAATGCCTATATTGTCCATGTTAAATCCAAAATTTCGGGGGGGGGGGGCTGCAGCCCCCCCCCCCTGGATCCGCGCCTGGATAACTATATAGCTTACAATGTAACAACAGATCAAATATCAAGAATGGTGCAGACCTGGCTTTTGTTGATCCTCCTGCCCTAGTAAGAAGAGCGCCATTCCAGCTGATATCATTACGGCAGTAATATATTCATAATTATCATATTTCTTACGGGAAATACATTTCCCCATCACCATGACTGGGATCACTTTGCAGGCTTTGGCAAGTACCTGAACACAGTAATACACAATTAAATAAGTACCCAACAAATGTAAGTAAAAAATAAATCACATTACCTGTAAGGGAAAGGTGACATATTTGAGAGCTTCATACTGACAAAAAGAGCTTAAAATATTTGACAGTGAACACAGAAGATATTTATACATAGGTAATGTGCGTTTTGCATTATCTGGTTTTAAAGTTAAGTAAACAGCAGCAATAATAAATGCTAAAATACGATTAACAAATACTAGAAATTGTGAATCCTTAAATTTACTTTTGTTCCCTTCGGCGTCTACATATTCCTGCAACAAACAAAACAAGCGCTCAGTAAATTTCAATGAAAAGAACACAAGAAAATCAAAGTAAATTTATTTATGGCAATCAAACCATGTGATGCTTTTAATATATTGTAATTTTCCTCATTCTTGGGAATATTGTATTTTAAACTAGACTGCAATCTAATTTGACTCTTTCTCTTTCAAGTAAGCTTTTTAAAAAAGAGGGAAAAAAAAAAAAAAAAAAAAAAAAAAAAAAAAAAAAAAAAAAAAAAACTAACTCTGAAATTGTGAAAACGACTGTATAAGTTGCAGTACAAGTACATCAAAAAATCAAAACAAAATACAGTAGTTACAGTCAAATTAATTTGATATTCCTACCACAAGTAGCCGGAAGTATGAACTTTGTTGCTATTCTGTTTGTAATTCAGTTTTGAAACTTTGCAGAGAGGTTTGAAGTAGAAGTACTAACCTATGTCTGAAATTACAATACTTACGTACAAATAGGAAGATCAGAAACCTTACACTTCCGGCTACTTCC
Source organism: Siphlonurus alternatus (assembly GCA_949825025.1). Classification (NCBI taxonomy): domain Eukaryota; kingdom Metazoa; phylum Arthropoda; class Insecta; order Ephemeroptera; family Siphlonuridae; genus Siphlonurus; species Siphlonurus alternatus. The sequence continues at coordinate 32,596,195 of OX463782.1, forward strand.
GGAGGGAATATAATATAAATTTGACTGTATGTACATGAAGAAACTAAATTGTGATCCTTAAGTATACATAAATTTTCATGTATTGGGTCCTCACCCTTGTCATAACTTTCTCCTGCAGGAACCCCCATGTTAGATATGACAACAACAGGCCTGAGGCACACAGGACCAGCTTGCTTGCAGTGCTGGACGAGCTTTGACCAGGTTTAGTAGCGTTTGCCTCCGTTAAGTCGGGGGTAGCTGGGGGCTCGGCGAAGCAGCGGCGGACAAAGGCAGGTATCAAACCAGGAGCTGTTGAATAAACATTGATATGTGAAGTCAACAGCAAAATATCCCTTAAGTGAGCTTGTTAATACTTCAATAGCAAATTTAATGCTACTCTATCAAAAAGAGTTTTTAATTTAAAGCATACTGTACTTAACTTTTATGTTATAAATGCTCTACTCTTTATTGAGTTATTTATTTTGTTAATTTTGTATGATTACTTATTCTAAATTTCTAACGTAAGTAAAATCATTTGCAACTCAAAGATTTTTTTTTTTTTTTTTTTTTTTTTTCCTATTCTAAATGAGAAAGATAAAATATTGGCTGTGATAGAACAAGAGTAATGAAATGTTAATAACAAGAAGTTGACAAAATTATTGTAGTAAATAAAATTAAAGGCAGGTTCTCATTGGAGTTTGATGTAATGTTTTCTAGAAAGAAAGACATGACAAGAGACTGAATGAAGAAAAGTATGTAAAATCATTCACTAACAAAATAATGTTAGTTTCCTTAGATTTTACCAGCCACTTCTGCTAAAGAAATACACTAAATTTAAACATATTGGTATTAATAAAATGATGTTTTTACCTGATACATCAACATAGTTGGTGAGCTGTACATATTTCAAGATGATAAATCCAGGAATAATTATAATCAGGTATCCAAATACATTGTCCGTTAATCTTATAAACCAACTGTATTGTGGATCTGTTTGGTTGCTAGTTAAAATTTTAAAAAGTTTTGACACAACTGTCAAAATTAAAATACTGGCTGCTGCTATTAGGCTGAAAAGGAGAGAAATAAAACAGGTCAAGTCTTGTAACTAATATGATTTGCAGGAAAATAAGATTGTTTTAATTATTACAAGCACTTTGATTTTTTTTTATATAATTTTTAGAAAATCAATTACTTAACTTTTATTCTTTTCTCCTAAAACTTTGCAGGAAATGTTTTTTTTTTAATAAACTACAGATGGCATTAAAAATAAAAAGAAAGAGAAGTTAAATGATTAAAAAAATATCAAAAAGGTACAGTATTTGATTTTTAATATTATTTATTGATTGAAAATAAAGTATTTTTTATGAAATAGACTACATTTGGGCTAGGAAAAATGTTTATTTTTAGACAGAATGATAGCAAGAAATCATGGCAAGAGTTGTGATAAAAATGTTTTAAAATTTCTTACCATATCACAATCTGATTAATTCTCCCAGGCATCTTCATGGTTCAAGAGCTTTTTTTTTCTTATCTTATCTTAAATTGCAGCAGGGGGACTAGCATGTTTTTAGGAACTGCATCGAAATGCTTTGTTAATCCATACTTCAGTTTGTAAACTCTATTAACACTGTGATATGCATCTGCAAATAAAATAAATATAGTCACCAAATATTTGCAACATATTACGGCTTTAACAAAAATATTTCTTTTAAAAAACATTCTTGAATACATAGTTACTTATAAAAAAAAATTATCACACACAAAATGATAATAACTTAAAAAAATATTTATCACATAAAATATATGATACATGTTCTACCTTTTGTAAATGTGATAAAAATTGTTATCAGTAAAAAAAAAAAAAAAGAGGGGGCTACCTAAGTGGTAGCCACTCAATAAGACAGCAAAAACTGAGGCCTTCAATAAATGTTGCAATATGTGCATGCTTTTTACATGTTTACAACATACAATGCAACAGTTATGAAATACACTGTACTGCTGTATACTTTATATATACTGTACAATACTTTTGTTTGTATCAATTTAATTTGTTCATGTTGCTGTTCAGCATTTTATATAACAATAGTAATTTTATTACAATGAAAAAAATTATGATACAAAGAAGTAGAAAAAAGAGGGTACAGTAGTTTATTTAATGCTGTAAATGAAAATTTTATGAAGAAGACAAAATTTATGACTGAAAATTCAATTAAATAGCATTATAATGGACAATTTGCATCAACTTTTTTTAGTAGCTCAATTGAAAGAGGAGGTCGAAAAATACACCTGTGAATTTTATGAGATTTTTATTCTTACTACATCATGGCTAAAATAGGGATGTAAAGAGGTCACGTGACCTGGGGGCGTCGCCCGTGTCGCCAATGACGTCATTGAACTGTCTGGTCAAGCAAACGATCGTCTATATAACGCTTGTAAATAATAAATTAATTGTTGCTTGTTTCCATAGCAACGTGGTTATTTACAAGCGTTATAAAGTCGATCGTTTGTTTGACCGAACAGTTCAATGACGTCATAGGCGACGCGGGCGACGCCTCCAGGTCACGTGACCTCTTTTTTAGCCATGATGCAGTAAGAATAAAAATCTCATAAAATTCACAGGTGTATTTTTCGACCTCCTCTTTCGATTGAGCTACTAAAAAAAGTTGATGCAAATTGTCCATTATATATATGAATCAGCTAAGACAACAATATTGTCAAATTTATAACAACTGTCTACCAGGATAGGCATGTCAAAATTAGCTACCATCATCTGATGTGATGTGAAATAATTTAGTCTAGGAATTATTTCTATAATAAATTTAAATCACAACATAATTATGGTATTCAAAGCTATATGAGTAGTCCCATGCGCACAGTGCATATGTTTATTTTTTTCTGCTCTATTATAAAGTTTTCCGTAAATTAATAGCCACGGCTTAGAAAAGCTGCACAAGAACGAGTTTTAAATGTTAGTAGTCTACTGCGCATGGCTCCGCAAAGTGTGCATGATAAGAAAGCTTGAATCCAAATGAAGCTGCGCAAACGCTAGGTGACTAATTTGCGCACAGCCAATAGCAGCTTTGTAAATATGCTTTATGAACAAAGATACGAACTTCTACCCCAGATTGCTTGCGAATTGCGGTGTTTAAAAATTCTTTTAATACATTACTGCAACCGGTTTGGCTTGAAGTATTGCAAATAAATATCAAATTTGAGATGAGATAAAAAGCAACGTTCTTGCTAATGTTGAACAAAAACTCTGCTCCGGTAGGGGCCCCCTCGTGCAGCGAAACAGCTGTTTTGAGCTCACTACGTGACGTCACCTTGAGTGTTTTTGGCCAAAATGCGCAGATCAGTCCAAATTCGTAGGGCTGATGGACCTATCTATGTATTATAGTTGTATCATGTGAGTAATATGCATGTACACTTTGCTTATGGGCTAAATCAAATTAATGTAGTCTCATGCAATTCAAACTTTCACCACCAAATTCAGTCTGGTGTATTACAGGAACAGTTTTTATGCACACATTAAAGATAATAATGAGTTAAAGTTACAGCTTACTGATTGATGACTGCAATGAAATGAACATTAAGGCTGGTGCTTTCACATACTATAAAATCTGTGAAGGATCATACTGAAACTTGCCTATAAAACAAAATAATGTTGTTGATAATGCAGTAGCATGCCGTAGAACTTTGCAATTTCCTGCGGCAAGTTTTGTACTGTAGTGCTTCATACAAAAATAAAACCCATCTTGATTTTTCTATGGCTTTGCATGATTTTCCGCAGCAATATATGCATACATAGCCGCAGCATCCGCAGACAAAGAATTAAAGGTATGTGAAAATTATTAGGCTTTTTTATGGCCTCCGTAACAATTATAAAGTGTATTTGAAAGCACCTTAATATAAAATATGTTGTTTAATGTATGCATTCAGTAAAGAAAGAAAAAAAAAGTGTTCCATGTATGATATAACAAGACTGTTGGTTACCCTGGTTACCAATTTCTAAAAAAAAATTAATAGCACACAACAAACCTCCTATAGATGCAGACAAAAGTATGAAAGTATCATATTATGTGACTAATATCAATCCTGTTCACAAGAAGTAAAACATAAAGCACGTACAGTATAGTATATTATATAGTATAATCTGTATAATATGAAGAACAGTATCATTTTATTTTTATTGCAAATGTGCACAAATGTAATGTGCAAAAAAAAAAAAATATATAATATGCATATACTGTATGCATAATAACATGCCATGTTGAAGAGGCCTTTTTCTAAGGCTTATAAAAATACTCGCACAGGAATTTATATGCCAAATGATAGTAACAACAAATATTAAAATACAATGTTTAATAATTAGTTTACATGAAGAGCTAATCGTCTTACCAATTCACTCAGGAAAAGCTCAGAAAAGTTGTGAAGATCCTTCAAAAAAAAGTCATGGACGTCATCTGTTCTTCAAATTTAATGATTTCAAATGACAGTCGAAAAACATTTTTTAAATCAAAGATGGCAGACACCGCAGGGAACTGGTGCCTCATTGAAAGTGATCCCGGTGTTTTTACTGAATTAATCAAGGAATTTGGTAAGTTCCAGTACCTGAAGTGTTAAATCCGATAGACAATGTATTCGTTTTTAAGCTGATTTATAAATTTTATATCACTTCTGTCACTGTGCGACGTAAAAGACTACTGCAGTCGTGACTCAGCCCCTTTGGATATGCATATCATACATTCTGTGCAATGTCGTAAATTGTCATATTTTTAGGTGTTGCTGGAGCTCAAGTTGAAGAACTATGGAGCTTAGATGCAGAACAGTTTGAAAACTTAAAGTAAGTTCTAGAAAGCAAATGAATAAATAATAAGTATACAAAACTGGTCTCGATGCCACATGAATGACATTATCGTATGCATATTTTATTTTATGCATTTGTATGATATAGTAGAACCATCATATGATCAAAGCTGTCACTTTGACGAGGCAAGCCGCAAGCCGGCGACTGGTATGCAGCCTGCAGCCGCCGGCTTGCCTCGTCAAAGTGACAGCGCTGACCATATGATGGTTCTACTATATCATATGCATACGCGTGTTGCGGAATATATATCCGTAGCAGTTTTCGATTATGTGAAGCTCTTTCATGCATGCATATATATGGGAGTTTTGCCCATATGCATGCATAAAGATAAAGTAGCTTTCACATAATCGAAAATTGCTACGAAAATACTGTACAGTATTTTGTTTCCCCTATGAACTTATTCATAAGCATAATGTATGCATAGAATTAAGTTTTATAATGATTTATTGCAGACCTATCCATGGCTTGATATTCCTCTTCAAATGGGTGCCTGATGACGAACCTATCGGCTCCATCGTTCAAGACAGCCGTCTGGAAAAGATTTTCTTTGCCAAGCAGGTGAACAAATAATTTATAATTTAATCTGTGGTTAATACTGTGAATTTAGTTCTAGGTGTACTCATTATATATTGATTAAAATTTAATATTCTCATATTATTTTGCTGTTTAAATAAGATTTTTATAGTCCTTCACAGTACTTAAATCTTATGTGAAATATTCTTTTAATGATTTTACTGCAAATACTTGATCAATGTTCTTTGTTGCAGGTGATCAACAATGCATGTGCCACCCAAGCCATCCTGAGTGTGCTGATGAACTGCAAGCACCCAGACCTGAGTCTCGGCTCCACCCTCACTGACTTCAAGGACTTCTGCCAAACCTTTGACGCTCACATGAAGGGTCTCAGCTTGAGCAACTCCCAGGTCATCAGAGGGGTGCACAACTCCTTTGCCAGGTACAAAATAGCAAGTTACAATATTAAGTTACTAGCCCATAAAGACATTAATTAACTTACTAAGCTTCTTTTACATATTTGAAAATTTCTGCGGCACGCCACAGAAAAAATTAAGCTCACCTTGATTTACTTATGGAGCTATATTTTCTGTGGGGTTTTGTAGTGGGATTCTGCAACAATTTTAGGAATATGTGAAAGCACCTTTACACTTCCGTTATTATTGGTTTACCGTTTGCAGTGAAGGATATAATTGGCCCAACATGAACTGAATACAGTATTTCTAAGCATGTCTGACCATTACCTAAGTGAACATGACGGACAAAATAGATATCCAGTTCTACACATAATATAATATGCTCTCAGTAGTTGTGATTTTACTACAAAGCTGGAAAATTAAAGAGAGAGAACAAGAGAGAGGTTAATTAATTATTTTCTTCGTGTAACTATTAAATTTAAGGAAAATAAACCATTTTGGTTGTCCTTTGAAATATATTTCTTCGTATAACAAAATTTATCTATCAAATTAATTATATAAGTTATTAAATTATTTAATAGAAATTAAATCATAATATATGACATCTTTGTTATACAGTACTAGAATAAAGCTTGCTTATGCTTGCTTGCCCTCTGCATTTTTACTCATTGTTATTTTTATTTCGCTGTCGTGTTTTGGTATTAAAAGAGACGAGGGTGAACCATTGTTATACACCAATATTAAAAACAATAATTGCTGAGGTTACAATATACAGTAACAATTTGTTTCTCAAGCTTATATTGTTACTTGTTTGTTTACAGACAAACTCTGTTTGAATTTGACTCCAAGCTGGCCTCTAAGGATGACGATGTGTTCCATTTTGTGGGATATGTTCCCATTGATGGAAGACTCTATGAACTTGATGGTTTAAAGGAAGGACCAATAGACCTCGGAGCTGTCCCAGTTGAATCTGATTGGCTGGATGTTGTGAGGCCAATCATAGAGAAGCGTATCAAGAAGTAAGTTGATAGAATTTTTGCAACTCGGAATAAAAAAGAAAGAAAAAAGGTTATATATTTAAGGGGAAGGTAATACACCTAATATTAAAAATAATCCCACTTATAAAAATTATGAAAAAAAAATAAAATGGTCTCCTCTACTTTCCCTATCAGTAGCTAAAATATCAGGTACTGTATACAAATTCATAACTAAAAAAACTAGCTCCAATTTGTATACAGTACTTGACATTTTAACCACTGATAGGGGATGTAGAGGAGAACATTTTGATTTTTTTTTTTTTTTATATAATTTTCATTGTGGGATTTTTTTTTTTTTTTTAACATTGGGCGCTTTACCTTACCTTTAAGTAGAAAAAAATACACTAAAAAAATTGCTTCCTAAAAAAAAGCTGGGGGGGGGGGGTTAATTTGTTGTGTAGGAAGTATGAAGCTGCAGAAACTATATTTTAATTTTGTAAATATATTTAATTAAAGTCCAAGTTACAAGAATGCAGTACATTTAAAATATCATGTATTTACTATTTAATCTCACTTCAGGTACAGTGAAGGAGAAATCCACTTCAATCTGATGGCAATCGTATCGGACCGCAGTATGACTTATCGTAAGAAGATCACCCAGATTGAAAAGCAAATGGAGGTTCGTACTATCAACATTTATTTTTAATAAAAACATTTGCCGAGGTTAACTTGTGATATATCGTTGTGATAGCGTCTAAATATACAAGCATACAATCTCAACTTTGTACATAGTAGCTAAATATCCAATTTCAAGTCAGTACATAATGCAATATGGACTTAAGATCTTGGTTATGTATTATTTTAGCCACATTCTACCAAGTTGGGATCAAATATTTAGACTCTTCCACGGATATGTAATACAAAATCTATTTACACCTGAAAATATTACAATACAATTTTCTTTATAGCATTCATTAATTCCATGAGTAAATGGAGATGTTTTCCCCCCCCCCCCCTCCCTCCCACAGTAGCTGTAAAAATAAATAATAATAACTGAAACACCACTTACTCTTATATTTTATATTTCTGTTTGATCTTAAGGGTAAGTTAACACGAAACATTGATTGTAGTAGTCTCATTTGATTGCCATGTAAACCTTAGCAACCTCATATTAATTCTGATTTTTTTTTAGAGACGGTTCTTAGCACCAAAAAAATGTAGAAAAAATTTCAAAAGAATCGTTCAATCCGACGTTTTTAAATTAATTTTTTACATTTTCAGTATAGGACTTTCCCATGGAGACCTAAACTAATAAATTAATTAAAAAATTAGATCTAACGATTGTTTTGAAATTTTTTCTTCACATTTTTTTTTTATGCTAAGAACTGTCTCTAAAAAAAAAAAAAAAAAAAATTATTATGAGGTTGCTAAGGTTTACATGTTAAGCAAATGGGACTACTACAATCGATGTTTCATGTTACTTTACCCTTAAGTAATGCTGTGACTTGCTGTTGCTCTTGTTGTTCGTATAATCATTGCAATATTTGAAATAACTAGTAATAAGCACATAACATTTACGTAACAATAATAATAAAAAAATCGTGCAGTATTTTATGTAAACAATTTAATTTTTGATATCAAATTTAAACCTACTGTTTGATGACCAAACTGGTAACTGACGTTGAGTGTTGTTGCCCCCAGGAGAGTGGCATGGAGACCGACGCACAGCAGTCTGAGCTGGCTCGTCTGCGGCTCTTGATGGAGGAAGAGGCCCTCAAGACCAAGCGCTACAAGGCAGAAAACGTGCGCAGGAAGCACAACTACCTGCCCCTCATTGTGGAAATGCTGAAGACATTAGCCAGGGAGGGTCAGCTGCTGCCTCTGTACGAGAAGGCCAAGCAGAGAGCCCTCGAGGGAGGCAGCAAGAAAGTGCATACCGCCTGAGCAATGGGGTATTTAACATGCATTTATCTTTTTAACCCTCAAGATTTTCAATTTCCAAGTAAGAAAATTATGTTTCTCTGTGGATGATAACTTTGAAATTAAAAGGTTTGATTTGTGTGAATAATTATTTATTCAATCTTTAAAAAAATACATTTTATTATTTCAATAGAAAACTTAAATCATCTCCAACTTTGTATTCTCTTGGCGTCTTACCCCTGTAAAGAAAAATAAATTAAAAATTAAGGATATTTTAATAGTTGTAATTATTCCAATTTTAAGTACTATTTTTTTTAAATACCAAATATAACAGAATCAAAATGCATCAATTTCTACACAAACAGCATACATAAGTGTAAACTAAATGAAGCTACTCTAATTCTATTTTTACAAGATTTTTTTTTTTTTTTTTTTTTTTTACGGTGAGAGGTGAATTATGGAATTATGGTATAAAGTGAAACTGCAGGCTGTTATCTTATCACAAGTATATTCAGTAGAAGAGTTATCAGAGAACCAATCGGGGAATTTTACTGTAAATTTTCTTTTCTCTCTCTTGCTAGTAAGTTTTAAATACAGCTCTGTAGCAAGCTTTTTAAGTTCCTTAATACCATTTTCTGGTATCATGGTGTTATAGCCAGAAAAAGAAGTTATGGAGGGGTTCTTGCCATTTGGGGGTAAGAGGGGCATCTACAGTCATATTTTTTTCACTATTCTGGGACTCTGGGACTAATTTAAGGGGGAGGGTACTCACGGAGAAAAGAGCTTGGCTCCAGTGATTCCCTTGAGGGTTGCAACATCCCCCTCTACTTGCAAGATGGCTCCCTCTCGCAGTCCAAGTACAGGGGGAGTCCCGGGCAACTCGTGGTACTGAGCTAGGCGCTCCTCACGAGTCTCCTGAAGAATATTATGGCATTAGTGGTTACATTGTGGATATATTTCATGGTTAAAAATTAAAAACAACAAGAATATTTAGTATCAAATATTAAATAAAACAAATGCAGCCTTACATTTAAGTTCAAATAACAATACATACATGAGACAAGGACGTATATATAATTTTTTTGAAAAGCAATAAATAAATCTTACCCCTTTGTGTTTGGAGGTTGGATCAAAGTCGATGTAATGAGGGTTAATGTTGAATGGCACCAGCGCCAGTGCAGACAGACTGGGGGGCCACACAATGGGCATGTCGTTGGTGGTGCAAATACTGGCCGTGGCAACATTACTGCCGGCAGAGCTCCCAATGTAGGGAATCCCATCCTAGAAAATGAAGCAAAGATGTAGCTCACAAGCAGTTATTTAGAAAACTTCATCTTACCTGGAGAATTCTATCTTTGATTGGTTGAATCAAGTTTTCGTCATACAATGATTTTAAGAGTTGGAAAGTGTTGCCTCCCCCAATGTAAATAGCTTGGGCAGATTTTACAGCTTCAATCGGGTTGGAAGCCTCGTGAATACTGTCTACCTGATAACCTGGAATTTAGAATTGTTTTAATTCATGGGTAGTTTATATTAGTGAAATAAAAAGAGAAGAGAATTCTCAAACAATTATGAAATAAATTAAAAAAAAAAATCATTCAAGCACAGCGAACAACACAGAAACTGAAGTAACTCACTGTACCATGTTACCCAAGTAAAATGATGTGCCTTTCCCACCCCTCTCAGCTCACAATAACCCTCGAGATTTAGTTGAGCCAACACTCATGCATTCATGTGCTTGATATGAGGAACTTAAAATTAATAAGTAAGCAGTGATTTAATTTTAGTAAATTAAAAACCTTGCTTCTTGATTTTTAGTTACATCCTTCTGCTATTATTTTTTTCATTGCATTTTTTTTTAAAAAATCTTGAGAGTGATATAAAATCATTTTTTATATTTTACAGATACATATGAATAATTTAACAAAAAAGCTATAATTTTAATCCTTAAATAATTTATCAAAGTTTATAATACAGTGTTATTTAGATATCTTACCCATTTTAATCAGAGGTTCTCTAACTTTATCTGCATACTCCCCATGGTTTCGGAGAGCATAGGGTACAAATAGAATTCTCTGCACAGAACTGCTATAAAGAATTTAGTGTTAAATACATAGAAACTAATTTATAAATAACATTTGAAACCAACCTTTGCAAGAATGACTTGATATCATTGGCTGCATATTCTAGATATGCAGTCCCATGAACTGTAGAGCTGGACAAAAGTAGGATACGTCTTGCTTTGGACATGCTGCGAATTATCATGTGATTCAAAATCAAGAGCCACTTATGTGGGAGGTTTCAAGAGAGAACTTTGACCCCAGCTTGCCAGGTCAGCAAAAAAAGATAAAAAATTTGTTTACACCATCTGCACCATCAGCTGATTTTGACAGCTAGCATTCTCTTGTTTTACTGGGAAAGTTCAAATTATATTTCATACTATCATACTATATACAAGCAAATAGATGAGGAACTTTGATATACAAGTAGAAAAACTTTAGCTAAGAGCGGCCAAGAGTTTTACAGTTTTTCCTATACTACCCTTGTCGAAAAAAAGCGTAGTGGTCAATGCTAATAATTTTTGACAGGACTGTGATCTCCTTTAGCTTTACTAAAATTAAATCAAGTTTTTATACCTTACAACAAATTGCGAAAAGGAACTTTTACTGTATTTATTTATTTTTCATGCATTGCTGGGGGAAGAATTAATTTTTGTTAAGTTTTTATTTTACTTAATTGAATTAATTAAACAATTATGTAGTTTTAACTTATGATAAAATTGCCTCTTGGTTTAGTATTTTTGTTTGTCAATCACTACGTTTACATGGCAGTGTTTAATGCGTATTCGTTGACGACGCCTCATAAGAATAACATTATCCGTCGTCAACGAATACGCATTAAACACCGTCATGTAAACGTAGTGATTATTTCTTGAATGCTCCTCACTATATAATAAAATATTTTGTTCAAGCAATTGCTTAATTAAGTATAAATAAGTTCATTTACTGTACGGTATTGTATTATTATATTCACTCATATTTATTATTGTGAAATTTGAACAATGAGATACTAGAATGTGAAAATTTTAGTATGGCTTAATCGAAGAAGGGGTAAAAATATGGTACTGTGAATTTTTTCAGATTTTTCTGAGACCGGGAACTACTGTATTTAAAAAAATTATTGAAAGTCTATGACATTACGGGTGGCACTCCTTAAGAAAAAGGATATAGGGCAGTGCCACCCGTGACGTCATAAAAGAGACTTTCAATAATTTTTTTAAAAATAGTTCCCGGTCTCAGAAAAATCTGAAAAAAATTCAGAGTACCATATTTTTACCCCTTCTTTCGATTAAGCCACAAAAATTTTCACATTCTAATATCTCATTCTGTATAAAAAAAAAAATACAAAATAAATAGCCATGCAAGAAATTGATTCATCTAATTTAGGAAACCAACAAATAACAAATACTTATTGTAAATAAAATACATGATATATTTTTTATTATTATACAGACATTAAATTAATTAATTGCACCCGATGAACTAAATAAATTTAAGCTCTAAATAAATTTCCATTAATTAACATTTTTATTTTTTTATTTTACATGTTACATTACAGACTTATATTAATTAGTTAAATGTATTTTACATTATCTCTATTAATATAATTATCAACAAACTACTTGAAGTACTTATTTAGTGTTTTAATTAACTATACAGTACTTGATATACTACTTAACTTTAGCACTTTTTAATTATTGCAATTAAGGCATACAGCCGATGATATAAATTACTACGACATATTAAGTCTTTAGCAAATGTTAGACAATTAACTTATTTTTAGAATTGTTCTTTTGTGAAAGCAGCAAACAATGAACAACAATATACATAACAATAAGTATTGAAGCTTTCACTTTGCATTTCTGTTTAATAAAATTGTATAATTGTTACTCTTGGTCTCTTCAAACGATAAATTTCAACGCCTCTTACTAGTAAAAATTTGCTGCTTATTTTCAGCATAAAAATAAAAATTAGTGTCAAAAGTTAGGGTGAGGGATGGAAGGGTTATTAACTTGACCCCTTCAAGACTGCTATACAATACCTTTCAAGGAGCATTCACAAAGTCTTAAGGCCACATTTAAGGCTCGATAATTTAAAGCTTGATTTTAGACGTGTTTTTTAGACCCAAAATTTTTGGTCTTAAATTTTTGAGCCTTAAATGTGGCCTTAAGGCTTTGTGAATGCCCCTTTTCCTGATCTACTGGTACAAAATGATACAAGTTTTAAATTTTTATGGGAGGTAAAAAGAACATTAAGGGGCATTCACAAAGCCTTAAGGCCACATTTAAGGCTCAATAATTTAAGACCAGAAATTTTGGTTCTAAAAAACACGTCTAAAATCAAGCTTTAAATTATCGAGCCTTAAATGTGGCCTTAAGACTTTGTGAATGCCCCTTATTAAGTCTAGCCAGTTCTATATAAAAAAATCAAGCTTACCTCATTTCTGTTCATAGATTATGCAGCACCTCACACTTAAGGTAATGTTCTGGCTGTTCTATATGTGCTGAAATTTGCTGTGTTCAGTAGTAATTTTTAAACATAGACAACTGCACTGAGTTGCTAAATAAAATAAATGATGGATTTTTCCTTAGAAGAGGCCTGGAACTTTGTCACTTAGACGGTGAGGAACTTTGCCACTTAGACGGTGACCCCCACTTCTCCTAAGATGTCCGAGAGACGCTGGAGGTGTACGTTGACGGAGCCAGGGTCCCCTCGACTGCGGTGAAGCAGCTGAAGTGCATTCATGTACTCGAGCTCCGAAAACTGAGCTCCCTTCTCTATCACAGTGGCTAGGATCTCCTGCAATGACATTGTTAGCCATGAGACAGTTACAGGAATTTTTCAGCTACTTTTATTAACTACAGTACCCACGATGTTAAAATGATTGTTATAGATCTACAAAAACTTTTTAATGTTAAAATCATGCTAGAGGTCTGGTAAATAAGGTGCAGGTTGAAATTATTAGGATATCTTTGAGGAAAATGTACATAGAATGAACTGAACTTACTTCTGGTGAGAGGTAGAAGAGCTCGAAGTAGTGCCTCGCATGGTCGAGGCCGGCCTCTCTGACCATGGTAACAGAGGCCAGCGTCTGCTGCAACGACATGATGTTGCGGCAGATCTTCTGGATGCCAGCCTCGTCAATGTGGTCAGCGTACTGGGCTGACGTGATCAAGATCTTGGCAATCAGGTGGCCCAGGCCCTCAAACACGTACTGAAGAAGTCGTGTTTGAGGAAGAAAACAAGGAATATTAGCAATAGTACATAAGTAATAAGGCCTCAGCAAGCAAGCAAATGGGCTTCAAAGTCATGTTCACAACTGCACAAATTGTTTTTAGTTAAGTGGGGGAAGAAACTAACATTTAATAACAACATTTCATAAAATGCAACAGTTAATAAGCCACAAGGATTTTTTATTACTGAATCTGCTATAGTAACTATAAACAACTACAATATATATATATATGTACTTTCATTTTCTATTAAAATTGAAAGTATCAATTTATGATGTAGGAATATGACACAAAACCAATGTTATCTACCTTAGCTTTGCTGGGCTGTAAAGTGGAGCTGAGAGCTTCGTCAATGCTCGTCACTGCTCGGCTCAGCTGCAGGACCCGAGGGTCAAGGTCGTCCGAGTCTGTCCCCCCATTGGCTGTCCTGCCAGCAGTGCCGCGGGGCAGCAGGTAGTGGAAGCACTGGACTCGCACCTGCACAACATTTTAATAGATTTAAAACTTATAACGTAGAGAGGAATTTGTGACAAATAATGCTTTGATTTTGTGAATTTCGATTTTATGAATTCATGTTTTTTTGGGTCTCTCCTTTGAGACTTCATAAAATCGAAAGTTTACTGTATATTATATTGTATAAAGCTATATTTTCGTCTTTTCATCCTTCATAACTTACTTAAATAACAGTAGTAAAATTTTCTCAATAATTACCTCAAGATGCAGAACTAGAAGGCAAGTATTAGCTAAGTCTTCAAACTCATTAGCAAGCTGAGCTAACGCATCTACAGTTGCAATTGGCAATGGTGGAATTTCTTCACTGCTTATTGGAGGCGAAGTGTTGTCATTTGGAGCCTTCCGAGGAAGATTGCTGGCCAAGTTGGACAGAGACGCTGCAAACCACTCCTGTAACATTACAAATAAACAAATAAATAAATAAATAAATAAATAAATAAATAAATAAATAAACAAATAAATAAACAAATAAATAAATAAATAAATAAATAAATAAATAAATAAATAAATAAATAAATAAATAAATAAATAAATAAATAAATAAATGAATAAATAAATAAATATTCAAGTAACAAATATAGTATGTAAAAAAAAAATTCAAGGCCTTATAATTTAGCTTGCTTGTTTAGTACTGTGATATTAATAACACTAGAGCTTTGTAAAATAATTATATAGAATGTTTTTTTCGTATCAAAAATCCTTGTGTTGTCTCACCATGCTCTCCTGAAGCTGGGCCAGCCCCCTAAGTTGCAGCACATCAGACAAAATCTCGTGGGCATTGATTGCCCCTTCCCCGAGGTTGCCAGCCAATATCTCAGCCTCCCGAAGGTTGCGCTGTCGAATGTCTTCTGGGCTTTCCTCCTCCGTGCTGGTGTAACGTCCCAAGTGACGCTGGGCCTTTCGTTGAGACTGGAGATCAGTCCAGTTTGGAAGAGATCTGGGAGAATTACAGGCAGCATTATACAGTGTACGTTTTAGGAGTTGAAATTTGTAATAAAGATGAGAGAAGAGAAGTAACAAAGCTATTGTACCGGGTTTCCTCTTTTTGCTTTCTATTTTTACATATTTACACATTGGAATTTTATAGTATAAAATATAGGTTCTATTTAGAACCAACAACTTAGAAATTAATTTCATTCACTAGGAAATTTCAAGTTACTTACAGAAAATATAAATGAAAAATAATCACAAATAAAAATACAATTTAGTAAATAGTAATAAAAATATATAAAACACGGTAATGAACATACATCATATATTATCATTATGAAATATGATTGATTGATTGGTTGGTATTTTGGGGCAATTGACACATTTTGGTCATGTATGCCATATGAACTTACTTGAGGAAGCGACTAATGTCTTCATCTTTGAGCCAGGCAGCACTAAAGACTCTCTTGTCTTCTGCGTCTGGTTGCACAATACCACGGTAAGCAGCTTGGCACGTCTCACGGTACCCTCTCAGCATGTTACATGCCATGGCCAGGAAATGCTCGGCATAACCAGGTAGAGCAGTCATTAGCTGCCGCAGCTCAGCCACACATCGTTCAACGCTGTGGGTGCTCTGGAGAAGAGGCCTGGCCAGATCCAGCTCCTGAGCAGCCTCCGAGCCTAAAGTGGCCCTCCAAGCATCGGGGGCTCGGGTTGCATGCTCTATACGACTGGCGAGAACAACGTGTTGACGACCAAGGAATACTTCTTGAACGAAGTCTGCAAGGAATGTTCTCAGAGTGCACTGGTTACCCCTGGAAACATATTTGATTTAGAAAGGAGAAGATATAAAATAATGTACTTGTAATTCACAGCATTAGCTGATTTTCACTTTTGCCACTTTACAATAAAAAAAAGTTTATTGTAATGAATTATAAAAAATAAAATAATAATAACAATAATAATAATAAAAAATGAGAGATTTGTTCCTTAACACTTTCAAAAGTCATTACTACTGTACTGTTTCTGTATTTCTTACAACAGCGGACAAACACATACTCACTTTGCATTCATTTCAGTGGACTTTTCGATTTCTTCTATGAACTTTGATAATGGAATAAACACCACAGTGACATTCCATGGATCTGCTGCACACACCAAATTCTTGCCCTTAGCACCCACCTGCAAATAAATTTACTATAATGCTGTTTTTTTTACTAACAAAAATACTATAATAAACGACCAAACTCTTAATTCCATGATGACCAAAAAAACTTACAGCGTCTTCCTCTCCTTCCCCCTGCTCTTTGAGGTAGCTGTTAATGCTGAGTGCGTGTGATGAGGAGTCAAACTTGAAGAGTGGCATTCGCTTAGGCCTGTAAAATATAAAATTAAGTACTGTAGTGTTATTGACGAAGGAAAAAAAATCTTACTTCTGAGGTTTACGACGAGAAAAGAAGGTGGACAAGTCCCCACTTGACGTTTCAGTGAAGCCTGCAGGTGCCTGGTGCTGAGTCCCAGTTGTGTTTGGAATGTCCAGGTAGTTGGTCAGAACTTGTTGCAACTGGAATTATAATGAGTTACTAACATAATTTCTAAGATTTCAAGTTAGGTAATTTTCTAATGTTCCTATTGTCTTTAAAAATATCGGAAATGAATGTCTGTTTTAAGGACTGTCGCTACGTAGCCGGCCACCAGAGGCGCAACGTTTGCGTTTCGAAAAATACTGATTGGAAGAATTTTGTTCCAACATTTTTACAAAACTTTAAAGGATATTTAATTTTTAATTGTATAATAATAATTATATATATATTCTCTGATGAACAAGTTAATATGGATACTGTACAGCAATGTTTTAAGGACTTTACAAGTAAGAAAATTACACACTATATTTCCCCACTTTGTCACAAGCCCTCTTGCTGAATTTTTTTCTCCTCGGATGTACTGTGCATTGTCCCATTGTTCGGGACTGCACCTAGCTTGCTCGCCAGCAAGCAGCGAGGCAAGTGAGGATGGTCAGCTTGAGCTTTACCAGCAGCAGGGAGGGCGCCGAGACGGCTTAGGTTCTGCGGGCTCGGGCACGGATCTGCACGGGCGGGCTCGTGGGCCGTGCAGACCCATGGGCCGTGCTCATGCAGCTCAGCATTGGTAGTCTGCACACGGAAATTGATGGCTCCTACAAGGCCTAGCTCTAGCTATTAAATTCCTCCAATAAAAAAAAAATACATAATATATATATATATATATATATATATATATATATATATATATATATATATATATATATATATATATATATATATATATATATATATATCGATTTTTTTTATTGAGAGAAAAATTAATTAATTATTATAATTATTATTAATTATTGGACCGTAATTATATAAAATTATAATATTTATTATAACATTTATAATATAGTTATAATATTATATAACTATATATAATTATATATATATATTATTATATCTATAGTTATATATGTATTTATATAATACATATCTACAAAAATATAAAATATATATAAATATAAATAAATAAATATTTATATTTATTATTATTTTTTTAATAATAATATTATTGGCGCAGTGCATTGACCGGTTCTCGTTAGATCACCGAAGTCAAGCTACGTCGAGCGTGGTTAGTACTTGGATGGGTGACCGTTTCAAGTAAAAAATACGCTGCTCCCTCCCTGGGGTAAATTCGTCTCGCTTTCCACCCAGTGCAGTGATGCACTTGTGTGTGGTTCCCCAGGCTTTGGACATCGCTTTGGTCCATTGAGAAAAAGTAAAGGTGTCCGTCCTGACTGAGGTTTTCCACGGTTCCCTCAGTCTCACCTCAGCGAATGCTGGGACGCGTAAGCATGCAGGCCGTGGCCACTATCCGTTCCCTACCTTATATCCCTACCCAGTACCCCGCCGCGAGCTGTAGGCTCTTAGGGGTGTATCCTTGTAAAAAAAAAAAAATTATTAATATATATATAAATATAATCAGGCGCGGATCCAGAAACAAATTATTTTTATTTCAAGCATATGATTAGATATGATGAGCCACATAAAGCGAAACAGCATTATGAATGATAGTAAATTTCAATATATAAAATTACGTAATTATTAGGATTATTACTTAGATTCGAGTTAGATTCATTATATATAACAAAAGGAATTAAAAAATACAATAATATATTTTATTATTTTATCGAAAAAAAAAAGTTTCGATGCTTACTATCCTAAAAATCATAATATTAGTTCTTTCAAAATAATACATCTTTGTTTATTTACCGTTACTCTCCCTTCTATTCAATTTAAAATACAATGGAATGTTGAGGCGCACTCGCAACGGTAGAGCAGGAGCATTCATCACGGCACGGCTGCCCTTCATATTTCTTTCTTTGCCTTGAGCTTTTGCTCTCTGAGTTATAGGGGCATTTTTTTAACTGCAATAACTTATCATATAATTATTGTATTCACAAATTAATCAGACTAGGAAATAGATAAACATAATTATAATGACTGTTGCTCATTTAAAAACGGTTAATCTTATTATTTCCTTTGAAATGTTGGAATTAAAATCACCCAATCTCGGACATCATTTACTAAAGACTGGTAGTGACATCTCTTTTCATTCCACTTGCATATTTTCATAGCGACAGACCTTAACATTAAAAAAGAGGTTAAAAGAACATTCTTAGTTGTTGATCACAAAACAGAAGACCCCTAAATGTATTGCTTCAAAATTACTGTGAAAAAAATTCAATTTAATATTGTGGCTTATGGGAAAAACATCTTTACAAGGATGTAATGTAAGCTAACAAATTTGCTAAATTTCTGTGACTACAACATATTAATTCTCGACTGCATGGAGCAACATGGAGACCCTTTAGTACCAAAAATAATTTTGCAACTCGTGGTAAACCTGAATTGAGATCGTACTTACAACAGCCTGCAGCTTGGCCCAGACGTCTGCCATCTCGTAAAGACGAACTTTGATGCGGTATTTCTCAGCAGCCCGGCGAAGACTCTGTAGAGCAACAGAGTGCACGGCAGCCACAGCTCGGAACTGGTCGAATACCGTCAGTAGTAGCTCCAGTAGAGCAGCACTGCCCTAAAAACAGAAAACATGATCAAAGTGCTGCTCTCATAAGAAAATTGGCCCAATTATTGCCAATAACAGAATGATAATTCTATGATCTGACAAGTGAGTGCTGCCTATTTTTCACAATTTATGATAGCTCAGGGGACTAATGAAAACTAAATTTATAGATAATACATATAAAATAAAAAAATATTTTATTTCTATGATTTACTTACTTGTGCAGTACCCATAGCCATAATTTGAGAAGAGGTCTGGGCCACGATTGCCATCATCTCAGGTTGCATACCGGTTTTCAAATTCTGTTGTCGAAAAACACAGTACATCAGTATTATGTCAATAAGAAAAATACAATATATATATATATATATATATATATATATATATATATATATATATATATATATATATATATATATATATATATATTATATTTATTCAGAAAACAGACTACAGGTTAGTTTGATATAAAATCAGAACAATAACATTACAGATAGATCAATAACTGTATTAACTGTTTTGTTTGCTTCTAAAATTAAAATAATATGAAATTTGATAAAGAGAAGAAAAAATAATATTGAGTGAAAAATGAAAACACAACACTGCATTACAATTCATTTCAAATAATTTCTTACAGTTCGATGAAATCAAAGAACACTAATGTCAAGAAAGGTTCAAAGGTATTTTTATACATGATTCTGTTATGACCATCATACATTTCACAATTACTAAAAGATAAAGTTCAAAAGAGAGCACTAAGATAAAAAATGAAATTATTTCGAGATGGTTACCTCGATGGCGTCTGGCAGCCCCCCCAGTACGGCCAAGCACTCCACGAGAATGGCCACGAAGTGCTCAGGGTGCTGTTCAGGGTGCTCATCAGTGACGTCCTCCACCAGGCTGGCATAGGCTTCGTCAGGGTGCAGTAACCTGAGACACAGCGTCAGTGGGAGATAATGTACTATAAATTATTTTTTTGATCAATTGCATTTTATTACTTCTAGTAAAATGAAGTATGTGTAGAAAAATGTGGAAACAAGTTATGTTTCATTGATTTTATAGAAGTGAGCTTCAGAGTTCAGATATGTTGAGGATAATACAATATGCTATTTATTGTTTGCCTGTGTGGTTAATTTAAGTTTCAAAAACTACCCTAAAAAACTAAGTCCAAGTTCTTTGTGACTAACTGCAAATATTTAATACATACTTTCAAGCATGAAATACCTTCCTGAAATGGCTGTACTAACTACGCCCACCTCATCCTGCATGCAGTACCATCATATTGCAGACTCTTACTTGCTCTGTGTTGCTGTTGAGGGCCCAACCTCCAGCCCTCTGATGCGCCCCCTCCCAGAACCCCTCACTCCCGAGCCCTGCCTTCTAAGAGCAGCAGCCTGCGAGCTAGGCTGGTGGTACAGCTGCTGACGTAGCTCTGACATCAGCGTTGCATGAAGTTGCTGAAAACACAAAACGTTTTTGACACTGGAAGATTAAAAATCAGCTGAAAATTATTATTTACTTTTAAAAATTATTATTATAAGTACATTTTTCAAATGCTTTGTTTAATTATTTATGTAAGAGTCCAAGTAAATTTAGTAAATCGCTATGATCTGGCTTGTAAATTGAGTTTATGATGAAAAATAATAATAATATACAGAAAAAATAAGATTTAAAATAAGAATAAGATGAATAATAATTGGTATTCTAAAAAAAAAAAAAAAAATGCGTATAAGATCGAGTGCTAAAAGTACAGTAGCTGTAATATCTGAAGATATACCTCCTTCCTACTGAGCAGCTCTGCCCGGACATCTCTGAGCGCCTCTACGCCCTCCAGCGTTCCTTCGACTGTGTCCAAAGAGGTGACCAGCAGTCGAGTGGCGTGCAGGTAGTGCTTTTTGGACAAGAAGGTAGTCAACTGGGCAGGTACCTCACGTAGCTTGTCTCTATAATATAATAGGAATTAAATTAAATTTAATTACTGTATTGGCAAAAAATCATTTGTCAAGAATTTTTATGATGACAAAATACTGTATGTAAATTTCAAGTCACAAACACAGTGAATGAAGTTTCATTGTAATAACAGCTTTGAAATATTCTTTATAAAAAAAAAAAAAAAAAAAAAAATGACTTTGGATTTTGATATAATTTTTCTTTCAGCTGAAAAAAATATATTTTCACGTGTGTCAACTATTTATTGGCCTGTTTTTATTGATATTGAGGATTGCAATTTGAATTTTTGACGTCATCAGCAACGCTTAAAAAGATTGACTACGTGACGTCACAGAGTTAAATCTATCTCAATAAAAACCATAGTAAATATTTTGCGCACACAAAAATTGATTGTATCAGGAGAAGAAAAAAAAATATTTAATAATTTTATCAAAAGTTCAATGCCGTTTTTTAAGAGAGACACTGTACTCACATTTCTTCAAGAAGGTGTAGCACATGTTTATGCTCGATTCCTTCGAGCCACAATTTCTTAAGTTCTTCTCGCTTACACCGCAGTAACATTTTACATGCTATTAAATTTTCTTTGACAGCATGGATCTTATCTCTTGATGCTATAACTTTGGATGACAGCTTTTCAAATAACTAGAAAATACAAAAATTAGTTAGTATTCTTGATGAAAGTAATTTTTATTTAATAATGAAATTAATTTTGGTGATTAAGCATCACCTATTTGAAATTTTTACATAATTTTGTGACAACTGTACCAGCAAAATATTTACCTGCTGTAATCAGTTAATTTTTTCAGCATTCTCTTCTAAAGTTATTTTATACAAGGATATGCAGTCAAGTCAACCAAATACTTTATACTGTAATTAAAATTGCAGTTTGAAACTCACAGGAAACTTTAAAACATCAATCGGACATTACTTTTAAATTGTTTTTATCTGTCTCAGTAAAGAGCGATTTGAAAACTGTCTGGCTCTCAAAGTTATCCTATAGAATTTTAAAGAAACCTTGGTTGGCACAATGCTTTTTATATTTACCTGCATAGCCTGAGTCAGATCTTGATCATGCACAGATACTAGCTCATCAAGCTTTTTGTCGCTCCGTTTGTATTCCTTCTCTAGCTTAGCTTTCTCTTTGTCTCTCTGTTCATTAGACTCACTTACAGAGAGAGTCTTGATGACAGACATAAGAAGACCACTCTGGAACAAACATTTTTATGCTTCAAGCATATGAACGGACACCACTTTTTCCTGGATGATCTTGACTTATTGTAGATCATAACTGACAATAACATGCAGAATTCCTAGATAGCAGGGAGTGGTTGCTGATGGTTTGAGGCTTGAGCAGCAAGTTGATGAGGAGGGCGGTTCCAGTTTTGGTGCTGGTAGGGGTAGGCAGTTTAGGGTTCGTTTTAAAGATGTGAGGAGAGCGTTGATGTCTTTAGTAAAGGGGAAAGCGTCGGGTCCTGATGATATTTCTAGTGCATTTTTAAAACTTAGTGTTGGTTTGCATTGTAAGTATCAAGTTCATTTATTTAGAGTGATACTTGCGTCGGGGAAGATACCTGATGCTTGGAGGGAGGCTTGGGTGGTCCCGATTTACAAGGGGGGTTCTAAGTGTGAGCCTAAAAATTATGGACCCATCAGTTTGACATCAGTTGTGTCCAAGGTGTTAGAAAAGGTTGTTGTTAAATTTGTGTTGGGGGATCTGGAGAAAGCAAAATTCTTTAATGATCACCAGCATGGTTTTCGTAAGCATTTCTCTTGTGAGACTCAATTGGCAGGTTTTGTGCAGGAGTTGGCTGATGCTTTGGACAGTGGAGGTGAGATTCATGCTGTTTTTCTTGATTTTGAGAAGGCTTTTGATAAGGTGCCTCATGGGAAACTAATTGAGAAGGTGAGACGTTGTTTGGTGGATGAAAGGTTGGTGTCCTTGATTGAGGATTTCTTAAGGGATAGGGTGCAGAGAGTTAGGGTGGGGGAGGCATACTCGGAGTATATTGCTGTTTCCTCGGGAGTTCCGCAGGGTAGTGTCTTGGGTCCATTGTTGTTTTTGATTTTTATTGAAGATTTGTCTGATGGAGTGAGGTCAAAGATGAGGTTGTTTGCAGATGATAGTGTTGTTTATAGGAAAATAGAAGGTGAGGGTGATGTGGTTCGCCTGCAAGAGGATCTTAATACTGTGTGTCGGTGGGTTATTGATAATGATATGAGGTTGAATGTCTCTAAATGCTGTGTTGTTGTGTTTAGCAAGAAAAGACGTAAGAGAGTTGTGCAGTATTTACTTCATGATGAGTTGTTGAAGCAGGATGAAAAGTATAAATTTTTGGGTGTAGTCATTCATAGTAAATTAATGTGGAATGAGCATATTAAATGTCACATCTAAGGGAAGGAGGTGTTTGGAGTTTGTCATGAGAAATCTTAAGGGTACCAGTAGGATAGTTAAAGATAATGCATATAGAGCTTTGGTGAGACCAGTGCTTGGATATGGTTGCTGTGTTTGGGACCCATATAGATGTGTGGGGGTGAAGGAGTTGGAGAAGGTTCAGCGGAGAGCAGCAAGAAGGGTTACAGGTCGTGTGGGAAGGTTTCAGTTTGTGGGGGATGGTGCTGATGTTAGAAAGGAGTATGTTAGTGTGTCTGCCTTAATTGAGAATTTGGGGTGGGAGTCGTTGGAGTTAAGAAGGAAAAATTGTAGACTTGGTGTTATGTATAAGATAACAAGAAATTGTGAGGGTTGGGAAGAGTTGAGTGGTCGTGTGATGAGAGCAGGGTATATTGGAAGAAATGATCATGGATGGAAGTTGGAGTGTGTTGGATGTAGAAGTGATGTGGGAAAGTTTTCTTTTTATAAACAGGACGGTGAGAGAGTGGAATGCGTTGGCAACAGATGTTGCTGAGGCGGAGAGTTTTGATTTGTTTAAAAAAAATTTGAGAGTTGCATGGTGAACATTCGCGAGCCACCGTGGCATTGCCACATTTGCCGCGTTAATATTATTAGTATAACTGCAGTAACAAAATATACTGTATACAGTATTGTAGATGTCAGTACTGTATAATTTGCAGGAGCTGCAGATAGGGAGGAAAAAAGGCAGATTTTTAATTTCACTTCTCCAAAATTATTAAGATATTCACGGTGTACATAGAGCAGGGGTAACAATTGTGCTGTCCCTAGGTGCACAGAGACTGTACATATACGTGGGGGATGGGGGCTGGAAAAATCATAAAAATAATAATAATAATAATATCATTCTTAACTGTTGAGCATCAGAGATGTTAAAATCACATGCTTGTACATACTATATATATATACATACAGTATGCAGTGTATGATTATACATAATTGAACTGAAATTACTGAAAGCTGCCTAGATGTTGCCGGCCAGGGTGGTGGGGGCGGAGAGTAATGAAAAGTTTAAAAATAGGTTGAGTACATCTGGAGTACATTGCGTGCCACCGTGGTATAGTCGCAAAATGGTATAATCTAGCTTGCATGGCATCCCTCTATGCACATTAAGTGTACATATGCATATTATGGAAAATTATGGACACTTTATTTATAATCTCACCGTTTCCTTTGGTTGTTTCACCCCACGCGGAGGTTTAATAGGGGGTCCTGGTGTAGACATCTTACAGTTATATTATTTCTTAATATTATAAATCTAAAATACACTAAAGCTATCAGCGTAAATGAATATTCGAATTATTCGATGATAAACAACAATTTCCGACGACGCCCATCAAGCTCAGCTGATTCAGAGATTGTCATTTGAATGATTTTATTATAAATTAATGCCACTCAATAATATGCACATTTCACATTCTGCATGCCACTCAGTCACATTGCTAAGCATAAAAAATTCCGAGTGACCAGTGACGCGGACCGTGTCGCCATTCTCGCCATCTCGCTGGCTCGCATGATCTCGCCATTGCCGATTGCCGCCAGCCGCCAGAAAGACGGCCAGAGTTTGCAGATTTCAGGCTAATCAGTAATCAGGCTATTTCAGCCGAGCCCCGAGTCTGCAAGCTGCGAGCTTGCATGCCGAGCAAGAGCAACAGCCGTACAGCCAAGTTCCGGTCCCGGAGTTCAGCCAGGGATCCAGGGATTAACTTGAACTCGATTTGCTAATAATACTGTAAATTTGAACTGTGTGTGTTTTGAAAGACTTGTTAATTAAAGTTTTTATTGAACACTCTTACAGTGTATGTACAGTACATATTGTGAGAGTTGTGAGTGATTCGAAGACTCGACAAGCTGCTGAAACCTGAACTATATCGGTTTTCACTGTAAATAATGGTATGATTTCTGCATAATCTATTTCTGTAATGTGTGATTGTGTGTTGCATCATATTTCATATTGGTCATCAGTGGTCATCACATCTTCCCCTTCCCCCCCCCAGCTTTTCCTTTATGCTTCTTTCTGCAGGCTGCACTGTTTGTTTTTAAAAAGAATTAACTTCTATTTCTATGAACCTTATTTGGCAACTTGTGAGCAACCAGATATGCATATAAGAAGAGGACCGTAGGCATTATATATGTTATGGTATACAGTACCGGTATGCATACATACTGTAGGTAGTGGGCTAGAGGTCATGTCCCCCACTGCATGTTACCGTCAGAGAAAGATGGTGAGAGAATGGAACCTGCTTTAACAGGAACGGGTGTCACCGCCAGGAGCTATAAGAGCTAGGAATCCTCCTTGATCTATGCATATAATATGATCCATTCATAACGGGACAGAATGATGGTGGCAAAGAGTTTTCAGGGGAGTTCAAGAGCATGGGAAAGAGGTATATAGATAGGCATGATATGGATACAGCTAGTACTTTCTATGTATTACAGATCTTGGTTTACATGTAGATTTAACTGGGTGCAGTGATAGTCTTTTGCTTTATCCCATCCAGACATACTGACTAGACTGTCTCGAAGCTAGGCGCCATACCATAGAGTCTACAGGTAATCTAAGATCTATTAGACTGGCCGACCATCTTGACTGAGGTTTCCATTCTTCCTCAGTTAAAGTTGACAAATGCTGGGAGGATTATATAAACTTTATCAACTTGCCTCTCTTTTACATTCTCCTCGTTGGTTTGGTATAAAACAGTATAGTTGGTGTGACGAATATTCTGTTGAAATGCAATATTTTTTTTTATATTGTTCTAATTTTGCTTACCAATTTTAATGGGCAATTAATTTAATTTTAATTTTGTATACAGTACAACAGTATTTTGAGAACATTTTTTTTTTTACTGTACAATAAATAATAATTATAAATTTTTAATTTACATATTAAAGGGTTTACGTATTTGTATTTTTTGCAATTACAGTATATCATTTACAAAAGCCTTATTCATTACTGTATCAATGCAGCTGAGAGCATGCACTGAACAGACAGGTCTTCTGAAAGGTACATAATTATGCAATTTTTAGTTTATTTTACACCCCTTGTCATATACCTTTTCGGGAACTTAAAACAACATGATTTACATTTGTAAATCCACAAAACTTGTTTGTTTGTTTTTTTAGTTTTTCAAAAAAAGTACCATGTGAAAAAAAAAAATGAAAATTGCATACCATGTACAGTAGAAGGCCTGCGTGAATAGGCCGTCTTCTTAAAAATTATTCTCACATTCCCCTACTTTTAACAGGGAAAACTCTACGACGTTGACAACCTCAAGGACGCAATGTAACCCTGAAGAAAAAAAAAACTTTCTTGACCTGAACTTTCTTGGGATGCAGTTATACATCTTCAGTCTCTCTCGAGTGTGTGTGTTGTAAACATTAAAGTTTAGTTGTCTCAACATCAAAATGCCATCGTGTTGCGCTTATAACTGCACTAATAGAAGTGGTGATCGTGATTTAAATGGTGTAAAAATTTCATTTCATAGGTTTCCAAACCCAACTAAACGTTCCTCAAAATTCAAAGAGTGGGTGACTGCGATAAAAGTTAAAAACTTTGTTTACAATTCAAATAAACGAGTATGTTCATCACATTTTTCTGAAGAGGATTTTGATAGTTCATCATTGATGCGATACAGAATGCTTTCTGAGAACAATAATTTTATGAGTGCACCAGTGCTAAATGATGCTGCAGTACCAAACCTGAATTCAAGAACTTCGGATACAATGACATCAGCAGCAAAAAGAGCACCCAGAAAATCAAGCGTGTTAAAAAAACATCAATCATCAGACGTTAGTGGTGAAAATAAAAATAACACAAGTGCAGTTAATAACAGTACACCAACAACCTCAAACGCAGCAACTACTCAGTTGAATGAAATTGCAAGTACTTCATCTGAATCATCTGAGAATGGCATGCCAGCGATGTATGTTATTACAGAAAATAGTGTACCGCTTCGTCCCGTACATGAGAGTACTGCCGGTAGTGATGACCTTTGTGTCAGTTCAAGTGACGAGGACAGTGAAGATGATATTGAACCTGATAGCTCTGATTTTTCTGATGTTAGTGATAATGAAAATGAGGTGGAACCTGACAGTAATTCTGTTAATGCAGTAATTGTATTTCTAGCTTGCTTGCTTCCATTGTTTCAAATTTGTCATGTTTGCGGTAAGAAAACTCTTAACACGAAGCAAAGCTTTAAGGGTGCCAATTTGAGTATTAAAACTGAGTGTGTAAATGGTCATACCTATGTTTGGAACTCTCAATTAATGCTTAATAGACAACCATTAGGTAATGTTATGATATGCTCTGCAGTCTTTTTATCTGGATTACCCCGTAAAGCATACGAAACATTTTCTCGTGCATTAAATATTTTATTCGTAGCAAAATCTTCATTCTATAAGATTTTAAATACATTTGTTTCACCATGTATTTTAAATTTTTGGCTTCATCACAGAGCGGCTAATATTCTTGAAATTGAAGGTCGTAATGATGATTTACGTATTGCTGGAGATGTACAAAGTGATTCTTTGGGTCATAATGCAAATTTGTGTATATTGTCTATTTTTTGCATTTTAACTGGTAAAATTATTGATTTTGCTGCAATTAAACAAGGATTGATAAAAGGAGATATGGAAAAAAATGTAACAGATTGTGTTCTTACAAGGCTTGTACACCAGTTTGGTGATAAAATACCGGTAACTCATTATTTGAGTGATCAACATACTGAAATTAGAAAATTAATAAACTTCAAGTTCCCACAAATTAACCATAAATTTACCGTTGAGCACTTATGTAAAAGTTTTATTAAAAATTTACAGCCATCTTTGAAATTGTTTCCTCTTTTAAATGATTGGAAGTGTAGCATATACAATCATTTATGGTATTGCTTAGAAACTTGTAACAATGATGGGGACCTTCTTATAGAAAAATTCATTTCAATATTGAATCATGTTTGTAATATTCATGAGTGGAACTATGGACACCAGTTATTTGGTTGTGATCATGAAAATATAGGACATGAATCTCGAGGGAAAAAGTGGCTCAAAATTGGAAGCCAAGAACATAAAGCTCTAAAAAATGCAGTGCTTAATACAAGATTTTTAAATGACTTGAAACATGCAAAACTTTACCTCAATACTGATGAATTAGACTCGTATCATAGTGCACGCTCTAGGTTTACACCTAAAAGAACACATTCTTCATATAGTGGTTATGTATTGAGATCCATACTGGCTATTCTAGACCATAATAGCAATGTTGGTAGAAATATTATTGAAGGTCGTAAGAAATTTGTATGGTCCAAGACAATGAAAGCATACAGGAAAAAGAATGTTTATGAGCCCAAAAGTGATGCATGGCTACTTAATCTCATGAAGTTTATTATGAAAAATGCCATGCAACCAAACCCTGCACTGCAAGAAGAAAATACAGGACACGAGAAAATAATTTTTCCGTTCCTTCCGTCTCAGCAGGTTGCCACACCCCAAGCTAATCTGGAGAACTGCTCTCAGTTCAGGAAAAGGAATGCAGGTTAGATTACAAAAATTAAACCGAAGACCATTTGTGCATGAAATTTATTTTTTATGAAATATTTATATAAATTGCATAATTATAGTTTTCAAATTTCAAGACAAAGATATATCAAATATATGTAGAAAATATATAATTATCATGATGTCCAATATAATAATTATACGTATTATATAGATATTGACTTTAACTATACAGAATATATACAGATATATAATATACAATTATTAAAATTGTGAAGTAGATATGCATGTCAAATTATTTTTGAAAATTTGTGTGCCAGTAAATAACAAACGGGGAAGTTCGCTAGAAAAAATTAATTCTATGAAAAAATGAAGTGAGTGGATCTCATTGAACTGATGATAAAGTTGTTTGTTTTACTTTGCTACAATAAGGTGTTAATTTTTGGAGATTTATAGAAGATGGACGTGCGGAATTTGTTTTTTAATTGCTCTATAAGAAAAAGCTGTGTGTTTTAAAACCAGATTTCCCGCTATGATCTGTAAAATTTGTCTAAAAATCAACAAATTATCACATAAACATAAAACAAACAACATTTTGATCAGTTTGTTGAGGCTTACTAAATTTCTGTGGTTTTCGAATATTAGTACATTTACTCTATTTTGAGCACAATGACAGCAATAATAGAAATAGAATAAGGAAATTAATTTTCTGTTAATACAGGACTTTCTTGTTTGAAATATAACAGACCAACACATTAATAATTATTTTTGTTAATTGCAGATCATCTGCAACAAAAGCAGTCCAAGGCCCCTCGTTGATGGAGCTGGCAACAGAAGCGCTTGCAGGTACATAGTTTACTGAAAACATCTGTCATTGAAAACAAAGAATCAAAGTAAATGAAAACATAGAAGTAGATACATGGCTAATTAATTGTATTGCAGTTTTTTTGTACAAGTTTTATTTACATATGAATATACATTGTGACTCAATACACTCTAATATTAATTTATTTTTCCATCTTTATGCATTTTCCTAATCAGTAATACAAGATGAAACTACCAGATGCAAAAATTAGTAATTGAAATTTTTATGATACAAATTTATTATTTTGGGGAGGTGGTTACCAGTAGAAGCCCTCAAATCTGTCTTTGCAACTCTCGTTTAACGCAACAATATTCTTATATTATACAAAATCCAGAGCTAGCAGTAAGAAAAGAAAACTTAAGAAACTAAAAATTGCATTTTAGATACTGGAGTGTTTTTTTTTTTTTTTTTTTTTTTTTTTTTTTTTTTTTAGTTGATTACTTTCCCTTTAATATTTAATAATTTTTAGTGAGTAACGAATGATGTCTTGCTTAATTGATAGCTTAAATTAGGATATTCTCCTGCGGTGGTGCTAATGAAACCAACTGAGATATTTGAGGATCCGTATAAAGCTCACAAATCTCTTTTACAGCACATGCTGGGATGATGAGGCGATGACGATGCTCAATCTTCGTCCACAAATTGATCCTCGAGACGACTGCCGGTACTCAACATAGATGGAGTGCCAGAGGTGCTGTTGTTCATCGCGTGCATTTTTTCCCATGTCTCGACATCAGTGATCTCTCTGTGTCCCAGTGTTATCTTTTTTGGCAGCAAAAACTTTCCATGTCAGTGTACCACCAACACAAACTCTGGGGTGGCTGTTCACTTTGTGCTTAGGTTTTGCCTTTTGCAGTCCACCCATTGAGCTTACAGGTATTTTATTGTAATATGCTGTATATATGTTGTCATTTAGCTCAATAAACATTTATTATTATTATTATTATTATGTGTCTTCAAAATTTTGATGCTGCTTGTGAATTTTCTCCCGCTCTGCCGGAAGTTCTTATATTCTTCAGTGAAATTGGGCTCAAAAACTAATAAATTACACAATAACTTGATCATTAAATGTGTGTAATGTTTGCAGCTCAAGCTCATTCTTTACTCAGCTAAATAAGAGTGAAAAGAGCAATTTGTTGTTCACAAACTTTCTCTGCTTTACTGTTACACTGTGTCAAATAAAGACTGCTAGTATTATCTCTTTGAGAAGAAAATATTGTATCGGAAAAAAAAAAAAAAAAACAGAAAATTTTTTCTGATTATTGTATACAATTTTTCCTTGCAATAAAATTTCCTCTCCATACAAACAAATGGAGATTAAGTTTTCTTGAAAGGAAAAATTGTATGCAATAGTTAGAAAAATTGTATCGTGTAATACCGGCTTAATACTCAACTGGCTTAACCTTGCTATTTATACATTATTTTTTTAAAAGAACAAAAGTCTTAAAAATGGTCAGCAAACAAAACTGGCTGTTGTAATTTTGTTGTAAATATTTTCAAACATGTAATTAATATGTTTCCTAAAGAAGCATTAAGGCTTAACCTGAGAAATTTGGGCGAAAAATTCGCTACAACAGATTTTCTTCAAATTAATTTGGTGGACTTACAACAATCGTCAAATTAGCTCTGAATTTTTTCGGAATTTTTTAACCGTTGGTTTAATTATAATTAATTTATTTAAATGAGAATTTTGTATCCTTCCAATGTTAAATTTGTTAATTAGCATTGCAAAAAAACTATACAACAGATTCTTTTACTTTTTTTTTTCACTAAAGCTTAATTTTTTAGACTATTTTTCTGAATTGTTTTCATATATTTTGAACCGTGGCGATGATCGTTTCCTATATATGATGAGAAATGTGGCAACGTTCTCAAGGACTGATGTCACCACCCCCTCCTAAAAAATTATTCGCATTCCAATGCAAACAGTGTTGCCACTATAGCCACGCCTCTTGACCTTGACAGACAAATTCTCAGGTTATACCTTAAATTTATAGTAAGTAATTTAGTAATTTTGATTGTTTCTTTTTATTATACAGTAACAATAATCTTGTGAGCATTAAATAACAGTATTTTTTTATTGTAATATTTTATGTAATAATATACAGCATAATTATGTAAATATAATTTGAAACAATAGTAATAAAATATAAAATTAAAACTTCAAGTTATTTGTCTCAATATTCTTTTGTAGTGGAAAAATAGAAAATAAATAATATATAAAACATATATTATATCAGTATGGTTGAGATTGTAGCAGTTGTACACATCTAAGGGACACTGTAATGCCACCAACTTTCTTTTTCATAATTCAAAAGTCACAACACCTTTGTTGTCCCCAGATGTGTTTCTTTTGAGGAACTAATGGCATCGAGAATGAAGTAAAATAAGCTACCCATTTTTTGTTATTATTATAATTAACTTTTTTGTACTGTGTAGGTCTAATTACCTCACCACCAGAAATACATTTTTTTTTTTTTTTTTTTGCTGCTTGATTTTGTATATTTATTACTTGTATGCAGTAACAAAGTGTAGTCTGTTGCCCTTCACTGTCCTTTGTAAGCTGCATTTCTACAAGACCTCAAGTCAGATCTATCAAATACACTATTTCCAAGATCTCCTAAAAACAGGCATTCCTTTTGGCCATTTCAAGGAATACACCTTTTCCGTTAAAAAAGACTCTCCATTACATCAGTGCAGTATATAAATAACCTCCTCATAATCTAAAAACTATCTTAAAGAAGGTAACAATTTTGACAAAAGATGTAGATCTAATTTTTCTCTTTTGCCTGTTCCTGTCAATTTTCATTTGTCAATAGTTCATGACTATTTACTCATTTCTATTGAGAATATAGGGATAGGATATTAATATTAACTCTGTAATGTTACAAAATGAAGTCACCAAGTCACTTTTTGTTGGGTGTTTACATTCATGACATATCACAGTTAAATTCCAATCTCTGCTATCTCTATAAAAGTGCATAATTTTTTTTTGCAAAAATTAATAGTATATGAAAATTTTATGCTTATTTAACAATTTTCTAATTTTTCCAGGCGTCAAGACATCTACTGCGTCTTGTTAACCACAACATACGCTTCTTGAACATATCAGCTACAAGATTATTAAATAGAACACAAAGTAATTTCTATCTAAATCATCACCAAATTCCTTCCTTCATTCATCAAGCTAAAAGATATTGTCACTCAAAAGATGTACGTGTTGATGATGGAGGAAGCACCACACTAGGCCAAGTAGAGGTTAAAATGAATTTAATGTACACATGTAAAGGTTGTCAAACACACAACTCTCACTTAATATCAAGACAATCATATGAGAAAGGAGTTGTAATAGTAACTTGTCAAGGCTGTAATAGTAGGCATTTGATTGCAGACAATTTAAATTGGTTTGAAGATATAAAAGAAAAAAATATTGAAGAAATTTTAGCAAAAAAGGGAGAAGTTGTTTTAAAAGTCAAAGCTGTTCCTGATTCAACTCGTGAATACTCTGAGTAAAAAAATAAAAGAATTCTCCATTTTTAGTGTGATTTAGCCCAGCAAAGAGGTGCAGGGAGAGCTTCCAAATTTGAATGAAACTTTGGTAATTTAGGAACATCTTATGTTTAAAAATTCATGATATTGCTAGTAGCATGGAGAAATTACACTTATCCATGGCTAGTAGACTTATAAGGGTAAGATAACACGAACAATCAATTGTTGTAGTCCCATTTGATTAACATGTAAACCTTAGCAACCTCATAATGATTCTGATTTTTTTTTTAGAGACAGTTCTTGGCATTAAAAAAAAAAAAATGGAGAAAATTTCGAAACAATCGGACGATCCAATTTTTTTAAATTTATTTTTTAGTTTCGGTCTCCATGGGAAAGCCTTATACTAAAAATTTAAAAAATTCATTTAAAAAAATTGGATCGTCCGATTGTTTTGAAATTTTCTCCATATTTTTTTAATGCCAAGAACTGTCTCTAAAAAAAAAATTCAGAATCATAATGAGGTTGCTAAGGTTTACATGTTAATCTAATGGGACTATCAACAATCGATTGTTCTTGTTATCTTACCCTTAAAAATGTATGTAGATCA
Source organism: Siphlonurus alternatus (assembly GCA_949825025.1). Classification (NCBI taxonomy): domain Eukaryota; kingdom Metazoa; phylum Arthropoda; class Insecta; order Ephemeroptera; family Siphlonuridae; genus Siphlonurus; species Siphlonurus alternatus. The sequence goes on from OX463782.1 coordinate 32,630,512, forward strand.
TACTAATTTATATAGAATCAAATTAGTTTTCAAATTACCCATTACCTGTAAATCGTGTTATTACAGATATTTTTTGTCTTTATTTTTCTAAATGTTGCTCTACAGAATGTTTTTTTTAAATAAGATCTACTTGAATTAAGTCTTTAACTAATAATGTTTTATAAATAAGAAAGTACATAATGATAATTTTTTATATATAAATCTTCAGTACATAGTTAATGTTGTTATTATATGCCTGTGTGTTAAACTATGTTAAAAATAAAATAAGCATAATTAAAACTGTTTTTTTTTTAATGTATATCTGCATTATTATTTTATTAATTAATTTTACAAATGAAAAAAGAAAATCAGAAACACATTTTAAACACAAGGAATGACAGTAAATAAAAAAAAAAAAAAACTAAACTACTTGATATATTTTTCCATGAACTTGCGGTGGAAGTCTGAACGGAGAGAGTCGTTGATGAACTGGGGGTCTTTCTTGTTGGGTTCTGAGCGAGCACAATTCTTGAACACAACGTCATCGTCCCATCGCCGCTTCACCTGTCGCAAACATTCAGTTAGAAAGGTAGTTTCTAAAGCAATTAAATAAACTAAACAAAAATTTATAACAAGTGTATTTAGTGTGGAAAAAAAAAATCTATTAGGCCAATGTTAAAAAAATGGAGTAGGGGAAACACCTATATTGAGTATATTGCCATGCTAAAATGCTAAATCCATATGTAAACTATATAAGAATAGTGGCTTACCCCGTAAGGATTATGGATGGCATCATGTTATGTATATTAGATCCAAAATTGGGGGGAGGGGGAAGAGATCTGCACCCTAGATACCCCTGGTATGGAAACCTACATTAGATTCTTCTGCGGTTCAAATGCCATCAGCAGTACATTATTTTATTACATGAAGTAAACAAATATTTAAGCTCTACTGCATGGATAAATTATTACTTCATGCTCTACTGTATTCTTTCAAGAAAAAAGAAAAGTGTAGATGGAAGGGGGGGAGGGGGAAGACAAGATGTTTTAAAATATACCGGTATATATATATATTTTTAGCTTGTATATATTAATATTACTTGTTCTAAATAAATAGGCAAACATAATAACTAAATAAAATTGTTATTCGTTAGCAATAATTTAATATTTTTAATGCATTCAAATTCGGACAAATTTTATATCTCCTTTTTTCTTCCTACATTTCATTGAATGAGGAACAATTAAACCATACTTCTTGTCCATACTATTATTACCCAGGCCTGACATAATTATCATGACTCTAGCAAACATCCACATTTAATCACCACATACCTTCAGATCTCCTTTCGGGGCTTGTGCTGTGTAGTTGAGGAGGGGATTTCCGCTCAGTATATTTTCCATTCGTATGCGTTCCTCCTCCACTCGTTTCTCAGCTTCCTGTAAAATTAGTGGTGTTATTGTCAGTAAGCATAGTGAGAGTTTTATTAGAAATTATTACCAATTTATGAAAACAATATACGTAAGAAAAAATATCTGTGCTGTAAAAATAATCATTAAAAAAAAAAAAAAAAGATTGACTGCTAGCATAAAGTTTAAAATTTGTAAACTATGCAGTATATGCACTGTACTGTACTATATCTTACCTATTATACAGTCATTACCAGTATACAACAATAGGGTAGTTTTTGTTTTAATACTGTGGCTTGTAATGTACAAGTAAAGGTTTCAAATTAATACCTGCTTCAAACATTGTTCTGTATGATAATCACATTTCGATGGTGTTCCGTCAAAGACGACTAACTCATTTTATTGCTTCCTCTCAAAAACGACTAACTCATTTTATCGCGAGCCGAGATGGTCGCTTTTGCACAATGGGTTTCCAGGTATACATTTTTTTTTATACCTGGAAACCCATTGTGCAAAACAGACCATCTCAGCTCGCGATAAAACAAGTTAGTCGTTTTTGACGGAACACCATCGATTTCCATATAATGTTAGATCCCCACATTTGAGGTACCTTGCGAGATTGCTCGGAGGCCCTCTCCTTCTTGATTCTCTGCAGCTCTGCCAGCAGCTGGGCGGTGTCGTCTCCATCACTGTCGCTGTCGTCAGAGTCGTCCTCGTCGATGGGGTCGTCTGCGTCCAGGTTGGCGGTGGACACCTGGTCGAGGCGGGGTCGCTTGCTGGAGGAGGAGCTTGAAGAGGCGGCCGTCAGAGCGGGAGTCACCGTGGGGGCAGCACTGACAAACATCATTACATTTTTTTTTATGTTGAGAGACACTGACAAACAGACTATCATTACATTTTTTTTTATATTGAGAGATGCTTGTGAAATGCAACAATCAACACAAAAAATAAGAGAAAAAAACAATTCAAACTGTATGAGGAAAACTGTTGTACTGTATATGTATATTTTTTATAAGTCGAGGGATTCTCAGAATAAATAGGTCAGAAACAACAAAATTTTATCAAATAAATAGAAGGTCTGGGTAATAAGTAATGACATCAGTATATTGGAGGAAGATGGTCTGAAACAATCGTATAGAATAAAAAGCAGGCAGCAATCTGGTGCTTCACATTTCATCCTATTTACCTACCAGTAAATATATTACAAGAACCAGGGGCGATCGGTCCATAGATGCGAAGAATGCACTGCATGACCAACACAGATGGGAATGATGGGATTTTTTTTTATTGTCTTTTGGTGCTCCAAGCATATAATTTTCATTAGTTTGAATTTATAATTTTGAATAAAATCCCGCTGATCTTATTCTCGCTTGTCTTCGTATTTTTTCGCGATTTAAGACTGCGGCCCGAGTGATCGCAGTCATCACTACGTCACTAGAACCGGATCTAGCCAATAGAAAAGGCGCAAAATGAGATGGTGGGTGGGGTGGGCTATGGTAAAAATAATAGCTGGTGAAGCGATGTATTCAGAGCCTCCTCAACCAATCAAAATCAGATGACGAGAAACTTTGTTATTCATATTCGAAAATATTTAATATTTTAATAAATAAATAAGTATGTTACTCTTTTAAAATAAAAATATCAATTATGAAATTACCACATTTATTCTAATTTTTAAATTACCTAGTCTGTAGTCTTATAGTCTCTAGTCTGATTTTTTTGATAGAAAAAATATTCTTTGCAAGCTAGCGCCATATATATGCTGTGTTGCAAAAACGAACTACTTAGTAGTTAGTAAAGTTCGCAAGCTAGTACGGAAGCGCACACGTCTGGTTCTGTTCAGTGATGCCTGCGATGTATTTTGCTTGTGTTATGCGTGTCTAGTGTATAATTTAGGGAGTTTCTTTAAACTGTGTGAAATATACCTAATATAATAAGTTGACAAATTTATTGATAGTTTACCAAAAAGAGCGTCGTCTATATATGAAATTTTATATTTAGTAAGTTTGTTTTACATTGACATATGGTAGAATAAAAATTATACTTATTATAATTTAGGAGCAACGGAAAATAAGAAATAAGACTTTATAATTTGCACCGTTGATTAAAAAGAATGAAAAATATATACATTTAAAAACATTGAAATTAGTAAATTAACTTTTTTTTTTAGAATACGGCAAAAATATTAAAGAAACAAAAACATCATCGATGGTATAGCTTCGGTTTTATAAAAAAAAAAATCAAAGTTTTCATTGATTTTTAATAAAATAATACTGGATTGATAATTTTAGGAATCATATAAAACTTTGAATCATGTTTCTGGAGTGTTAATTTTGAACTTCAAAATTTATCTGCCACGCCCCTTTTTTAGAAAAAATCGCGCCTGCGGCGGGCTGTACGGGGGGCACGGCCCCCCGTTGGCATTTTATTCTCGTCGTTTTCAATGCGCATGACTATGTAGTAAGGTCACCGATCGCCACTGACAAGAACAGTACTTTGGGTAGATAAAAAATAAAAATAAATTAAATACCGTAGAGTACCGTTCTGTACATAAGAAAATATTGTAAAACTAGAAAAGCAATTTATAATTTGTAAAAAAAAAATATGAAAACATTTTTTTGTTTTCTCTCGCCAATCTAGTTTTAGACCACATCAGTTCAGCTTTACTACATCCTAATAATTTTCAAATGTGAGCAAAGCACTATAGCATATAGTACTAAAATTTAGTTAGACTCTTCCGTGCCGAGAGTTCAATATTTACCTTGCCAAGGCAGAGTCCTGAGGACGCTTGGGCTTCTCCCTCTCGTCCAGTTCCTTGCGGAAGTCACGGCTCCGCAGCTCATCAGACGTGCCTTGTCCGTACTCCCTGTGACATAACATTAGTTATTCACTCTGGTATACAAGGACATTATTTTTTTTTTCAGTGTATCTCTTAAAAATCAGAAGAAATGGTACTGTAGTTGAAAAAAAAGTATACTTTTTCAGATATACCTTTTTTCATAGTTGAAACAGCTTTAGTGCAGTTATTGAGAATCTGAGTGAAATGTACAGAGGGGTACATGTGAGCCAAAAAGTAACAGTAGTTTCTTATCTCGCTGAAAATAATAACAAGTACATACTGCAATGTCGTGGAGATAATACTTTGGTAAAGTCTGTATAGTCTACCAATTGTCTGACATCATGGGACCCTCACATAATGTTTGTATCAGAGAGGACAAAGGAAAAAGTTTGTAACAAACGGTACGCCATACAGACTTGAGTAATAAATAATCTTTTAATTCCAAAGTTTATTACTCAAAGTAACCATTGGACTTCTGTATGAATTCATTCATCAACTTCAAAAAAATAAGGGGGTGGGGTAACTTTCCCAAGGTTAGTACTTGGGGATCAAACGGCAGTCTTTTCTGGATATTTTAAAGACTCAAGGAAGATAAGAGGACAAGCATTACAAATCTTTATCTCATCGTCTTGGCGAGTATATAAACGATATTAGGATACTGTATGCAGCATATACAGCATAAATGTGTTCCATTCAGTTTAATGTGTGCTGCATTCCTGCTCCACCCCGCAAGCCTCTTACAAAGTCATTACCTGTATTTTAATTTAGTGTGTGATGGAAGATCCCTACTGGAGTATTGCTTGGACATGGCACTCAAGTCCTTCTCCCCGCGGCCTTGGCCACCGCGGGCTGGCTCGAAAGTGGGTCTTGCAGCGGTTGTCATTGTGATGCACTCTAAAATAGTAAACAAAGGATTAACTACATCAAACAACTAATAATACGCAATACAATCATATGTAAGCATCAAGGTTAAAAGTGCTCATATATGATGCATTATTAAAATATGGCCTCATTGCAGTAAATGGAACTGATGGAGACTACAGAAGCTTCTTGATTTTCATCAAATTTTCTCCTTACAGCAACTATTTCAATAAACTTGAACTGTCTTTAGGTTCTTGATTATCTTACCTTATGTACTGCAGAACAATAAACGGTGTATTTTTTCCAAGTTGACAGTAAATACTTAAATATTCACGATTGATCAAAATTAATGTTTTTCTTTCCTTCTGTTTTGACGAATTAGCAAACTACCAACCAAATCTCTTTTAAAGATTTTATATTAAATTCTTTAAAAAATCATTAATAAATCTAAATGATGTCACAAATTATTACTTTTTTTATATTATTATTAGATAATGTCAATACAACTGAAATAAAAATAATACTATCATTGACTATTATGTTGGCCATTCTGAGGACATATGTTTGTGGCATATTTCAAAGTTGTATGTAAGCTTAACTTTGTTGTATACTTTTTGCTCTAGAGCCTGTGTTTTTTGAGAAAAACTGTAATATTTTTGTAGAATAATAGTATTAAATATCCAGTAAAAATGTCACAATTAACAGAAGGTCAGAAACAAGCGAAGGATTTGGAAATTTTAAAGTCAAAATCTGTTGCTGAGTTGATGGAACTCATGGACAGACACAACAGTATTTTGAGTAAAGCGTAAGTTGATCATCTGCTGTTTCCAGACACAAGTAAACAAACAAAAATTATTTATAGGAGAATGAGTATGCATACTCACTCGTTAGTACATAATTAAGAGAATGACATTGGCATAATATGTTATACATATACACACCTCACTCCTAGAGCTCTCCGGAAGGAACGGGGACCAAGCTTTCTGGTCTTTAATTGTATTCACATCATCAAATCTAAAACTTTGCAAATTAATATGCATATCATAGGGAGATTGATACATCATCTGGTTGAATCATTGATGCTTAATTTGTTTCAATAAAGTTAGTGACCTAGCTCAATTTGTGGTCATATGTATAATATAGTCATAACTTGCATTTTTGTAAATTAATTAGGGAAGTGAAAAGAACCTCCCCACTCTCCTAGTTTTGAGAAAATTCTAGTAAAAGTTATGTACTGTATACACATCCATTAGTACTGTACTCTATTACAGTACAATGATGCTTGGATGCTTCCCCCCTCCCCTTCCCCCTCTTCAAACTAATGACTGTATGTACAGTCCTCGTGCACCTCTGAAAAGTTCCCTTCTGCAGCCTTTTGTTAATCACCATGCCCTAGCTGTGTTATTCTTACAGAGCATGGTGATTAACAAGGCTGCAGAAGTGAACTTTTCAGAGGCGAGGAGTTTACACACAGTATTATAACTCTTTACGTGTAGATTCAACTGCGCATGGTCACCATATATTTTTATTTATAATGCATCGGACAGTCTGTTTGGAAGCTAGGTGCCGTTGAGTCTACAGGTAAACTAAAAGTTATACTGTAGCTACAGGTACCTAAGTAAAATACACCACAGTCACCATAAGAAATGTCTGTAGATGTATAACCCTTTAATTAAACCGTACAACATTTAAGAGTTGGGTATTTTCTATGTTTCAGAAGACTGGTGGCCAATCTCCCAGATAAAGGTGCAAAGCTTCGCTCGCTGCAAGAGCGGATTCAAGCAGAGTTATTTTCACGGACCAATCCTTCTTCTGCTGACGCTGTGGCTGATTCTCTGGCATCGGTAATGTTGAACGAAGCCGTGGAGTGGGGCCTCACAGAGGGCAGCACTGCTGCAGCAATGCCAGAGCCGGGTCAGCAAGATCCGCTATACAGTCTGCTGCAGGCTTCTAAGGAAAGGTAACAAGTTAGATTTTATTCTTTCTATATTGAGATTAACAAATCTGAGAGTCTGAAAAAAAAATATATATTTTAAACTGTAGGTAACCTTTCTATAAAATATCTAATCCTGTAAATATTTTTTTAAACAATAATAAAAATTTGAAATTTGTACAGTAAAGACACTGAACAGAATAAGAAAATTATTTAATAATAAGAGTAACAATATACACTGTATATTATTCTATCTTTTTTTATTTCTCTGTTCTGGATCCTCACTAAAAGCATTCTTTTGTAAGCTTTACTGGTAGCAGCTACTTTACCTACGTTCTCTATTAAAATTTTTAGTTTTTATTTGATCTCCTTGTAACAAAATATGCTTTCTTGCAGTAACGTGGATCCTTATGTGGAAGCCCTTTGCCGCAAGTTTGGTTCTTCTCAGCCACAACCCTCTGAAGAGAGACAGAAGTTCGTTCTCTCCCGCAGCACACAGTTCTCTCCCAAGTCCAAGGCAGCTGGAATGCAACCAACTTTTCCGGCAGAGCACTCCGCCAAGCAGCTGGCACTCAAGGATTCCATGTACCTCGAGAAAAAACAAGCTGAAAAAACTGCGGTATGTTAGATATAGGAGAAAACTGTAAAGAAAGTTGATTTATTATTTTGATTATCATAAGGGTACAGGTATGTCAAAACTTTCAATAAAAAATGGACGGTCTTTTAAGTACCTTTGCTTTTCTAATGCCAAGTTTTGGAATTTGAGTCATTTTAAAATTAGAACTGTTTCATTGCCCTTAAAATTAAAAATAGTTTTAAAGATTAATAATTTTTGACCCATAAAACAAATCTGCTGCTGCTGCATCTAATAAACATGTCACATGCAGGGAGTATAGTTACAGTATTTGCCATGTAGATTAACTTTTTTTCTATTTTTTCAAACTACTGAGAGTTTAGAAACCAAAAATAAATACAGTATCAGGCACTTCTTTTGTTTAATTAGACGACTCTTTGTTTTCAGACCAAGTTCACCTCGGCTGGCCTGCTAACAACATGGAGGCAGATTGCGACGGTTGGCAGCGACACCGAAGAAGAGGAGGAAGAGGAGGCGGAGCAAATGGCTGATCTGGCGGAAGAAGAGTCTGAGGACCCCCCTGAGGTTCCTAGCTTTGAGAACAGTGGCGTCGTTAGCTGTAATGACACAGATATTTGAGCAAGGAGGGATAAAGAGCCCCTTCGTAAAGCTGGTTTGTCTAGTGTGTTAAGTGTCTGTTTCCTAGAGTAGCATTATTTTGAAACTTCATTGCAGGAATTATATATTAATGTGACATTTGTTACAAAAGTTATTTTAAAGAGTTTGTAATATTTTCAGTTGATTGTGTTTTTTTAGGTATGTAAATAATAATATCCTTATATTGCACTTTAAAGAATTGGTGTTGTGAATATACTAAGGATACTCAAATGGATTGTTTTTAAACCCTTGTCTAAAATTTAAGGATTAATTTTAGGATTTAGTGGTTAAAAAAAAAGGACTCGGTATCCACATACTATACATAATAAATCACTATAAAAAAATTGCGTAAACCTTCATTAAATCAATTTTAAAATTTATTTTCATATATAAATTAATTATATATTTAGGCTACAGTTTTTAGTATTGAATCAATGAGGACTGTGCAGCAATTACTCAAATCTTTCTCACTAAACAAGTTAATGACTCGGAAAGAGTATCCCAAATACGTAACAGAATACATGAAGAGTCCATACTCATTTTGTCAGGACTGTACTTTTAGGTGCTAAAATTTTCAGCATCGTTGAGTTGTCTTAAAAGAGATGCGCTATTGGCTGCAACTTTACTTTTTCCTGTTGGTGCTCATAATCCATGAACTCATTTTCTTTTCTTTTTTCTTTTTTTTTCAACTGCAGGAAGGAAGGGGGAGTTTTTTTGTTTTGTTTTTTAGTGTGAACTTATATTTTACTGCATCATCAATACTATAAAAATATAAAAGTCAAAGCCGTTTCCCCTCCTTTAAAATGTTCTTATCACAATTCACTGGGTGCTTTTTGAATGTGTCTTTGAGGCAAAAAATATTTCTTTTTTCTCGTTAAGCATGTTTTTGTGTAAGAATATTACAATAAATTGTGTAATCAGAAGACTGAATTTTGTACATAAAACTTATTGTAAATTAATTATATCAATGAGGTATAAATTAATTAAATATATCTTGAACATAAATATTACTGTATTTTTGTATACTCTATCTTATGTACCTTACTTAATTCAAAATATTATATAATCTTCATCGTTTCCTCTGCTGAAATAAAATAGTGTAAGCTAATGCATGACCCAGCATTTAGATGGCAAAATGCATGCATATTACTGCATTGCATATGTGCATATCAGCATATGATACGATGTATTTATAATAATCAGGGACCTGCATGCATATATATTTCTTCATAATGATAAATTATCATAGAGAGAAGTGAATGCACATGAAGTCGTAAACTGCAATTCTTTGAAGAGATAATCCTCTTTTTGCATATATATATATATATATATATTATATTATATTAATTTAAATAATAATAATAATAATAATATTAACGCGGCAAATGTGGCAACGCCACGGTGGCCCGCAAATGCTCACCAACTCTCAGAGATTTCTTAAACAAATCAAAACTCTCCGCCTCAGCAACATCTGCTGTCAACGCATTCCACTCCCTCACCGTCCTGTTTAAAAAAGAAAACTTTCCCACATCACTTCTACATCTAACATACTCCAACTTCCATCCATGATCATTTCTTCCAATATAACCTGCTCTCATCACACGACCACTCAACTCTTCCCAACCCTCACAATTTCTTGTTATCTTATACATAACACCAAGTCTACAATTTTTTCTTCTTAACTCCAACGACTCCCACCCCAAATTCTCAATTAAAGCAGACACACTAACATACTCCTTTCTAACATCAGCACCATCACCCACAAACTGGAACCTTCCCATACGACCTGTAACCCTTCTAGCTGCTCTCCGCTGAACCTTCTCCAACTCCTTCACCCCCACACATCTATATGGGTCCCAAACACAGCAACCATACTCAAGCACTGGTCTCACCAGAGCTCTGTACGCATTATCTTTAACTACCCTACTGGTACCCTTAAGATTTCTCATGACAAACTCCAAACACCTCCTTCCCTTCGATGTAACATATTTAATATGTTCATTCCACATTAATTTACTATGAATGACTACACCCAAATATTTATACTTTTCATCCTGCTTCAATAACTCATCATGAAGTAAATACTGCACATCTCTTTTACGCCTTTTCCTACTAAACACAACTACACAGCACTTAGCGACATTCAACCTCATATCATTATCAATAACCCACCGACACACAGTATTAAGATCCTCTTGCAGACGAACCACATCATCCTCACTTTCTATCTTCCTATAAACAACACTATCATCTGCAAACAACCTAATCTTTGACCTCACTCCATCAGACAAATCTTCAATAAAAATCAAAAACAACAATGGACCCAAGACACTACCTTGCGGAACTCCCGAGGAAACAGCAATATACTCCGAGCATGCCTCCCCCACTCTAACTCTCTGCACCCTATCTCTTAAGAAATCCTCAATCAAGGACACCAACCTTCCATCCACCAAACAACGCCTCACCTTCTCAATTAATTTCCCATGAGGCACCTTATCAAAAGCCTTCTCAAAATCAAGAAAGACAGCATGAATCTCACCTCCACTGTCCAAAGCATCAGCCAACTCCTGAACAAAACCTGCCAATTGAGTCTCGCAAGAGAAATGCTTGCGAAAACCATGCTGGTGATCACCAAAGAATTTCGATCTCTCCAGATCACCCACCACAAATTTAACAACAACCTTCTCTAACACCTTGGACACAACTGATGTCAAACTGATGGGTCTATAATTTTTAGGCTCACACTTAGATCCCCCTTTGTAAATCGGGACCACCCAAGCCTCCCTCCAAGCATCAGGTATCTTCCCCGACGCAAGTATCATTCTAAATAAATGAACTTGATACTTACAATGCAAACCAACACTAAGCTTTAAAAATGCACTGGAAATATCATCAGGACCCGCCGCTTTCCCCTTTACTAAAGACATCAACGCTCTCTTCACATCTTTAAAACGAACTCTAAACTGCCTACCCCTACCAGCACCAATACTGGAACCACCCTCCTCATCAACCCGCTGCTCAGGCCTCGAACCATCATCAACCACTCCCTGCTCCACAGGATCCTGAAAAACAGACTTATACTGCCGAGCACACGCATTAGCCTTCTCAACCTCTGAAACATGAACACCTAAATTATCCTTCAAAACTGGAATATCATTTCCTGCCTTCCTAAAGGTTTTAATATGCCTGAACATTCTTCTTCTACTCCCCTCAACATCTCTCTCATCAAACATTTTCTGCATAAAACAATCTTCCGCTACCTTCTTTGCATTATTTAACTGCATCTCCGCCTCAACCAAAGCCCCCTTTCTAACCTCACCTCTTTTATAACGCCCATACACCCTACGCAACTGTCGTTTCCTACACCTAACTTCCTTATTAAACTGCAGCGGATCGCAACCATCTGCCACCATTTTTGAGGGTACACAACTCTCCCTCAACTCATTACAAATATCAACATACGACTCCCATAATTCATTAACACTTAAACCATCATCCTTCCAAGACTCAAACCTATCACTTAACTCAGCATCCAACTTGGTAACATCCGCTTTCCCGTAAAACCATCTTTTCCTTTTTTTCTGCTCGAAGCAAGGAGACTTTCCAACCTTAAAATCCACAATCGGAATCTTGTGATCACTAATTCCATCAACAACCTGCGAATTTATCCACATATCAACCGGCCTCACCAAAACCACATCCAAAATATTTTCAGCACCCGTATAATGCTTCCGAGTAACCTCCTCAACCACTTGCACAAAATCTCTATTTAAAATTTTCGCCACTAATCTTTGGCATTCCAAACCCCCAACCTCCCTTCTGTCCTCCCAATCCACTCTCGGTAAATTAAAATCACCAACGATCATCACTGAATGCAGAGGACTCAAGTCATCCAACCGACTTAACAGACGCTGCAATAATAAATTATTTAACGCATTATCTCTTGGTCTATACCCAGCAATAATCATCATTTTTTCTGCATTCACTACAATTTCCTGCATGATTATCTGCATGATCTGGTGGATGAGCTATATATATATATATATATATATATATATATATATATATATATATATATATATATATATATATATATATATATATATATATATATATATATGTGTGTCTGGTTCGAATCCCAAAAAAAAAAGCTACAGTATATGCCCATTTAATTTTTGTATAGAAATAATAGCTCAATTCTTTTTGTCTCTAATTCAGAATCCTTACAAAAATTTTAGAATGTTAATTATCATAATTAATTTATTAATTAATTGTGAAAGCTTAGAGTGCACCTCATTTAATTATACAGTATAATATACTAATTATATCCTTTTTGAGACGTACTGCATGCATGCCTTAAAATTTAATTATAGTCTCATGATTGTTATATAATATATTACATATATATAACTTGGGCGCTAACAGCCGGAATATTCTGAAATTTTATTCATATATGTCATAATTAAAACACAGAGAGGTCTCTTAGCAATTTTTAAATTGAAAAGCCTTCTGAAAATTACTGGGTGTTTTGAAGATATAGCCCACACTGAAAGAATTAATTAACTTTGCATTTATGCCCTCTATAATATATCATGGCAGAGACCCTCGGCCAGGGTCTCGGTCTCTCGATCGGTCTGCTAAAAGTCACAATGTACCAATTAACTGGTATTTATTATAATGTGAATAAATAAATAAATAAATAAATAAATAAATAAATAAATAAATAAATAAATAAATAAATAAATAAATAAATAAATAAATAAATAAATAAATAAATAAATAAATTTAATAACTAAATTATTAATTAATAAACTAATAGCTATGCATATCATGGAACGTGGAAGCGTGGAACCAGAGCGTACTTGAGTAGGCTATACTCAAGTTCGCTCTGGTGGAACTCTGCAAAGATTTAAAAAAAAAATCCTTTCGCGCCAAATCATATTTTTTCGCACTCATTTGTTTCATTGTTTACAACATTGTGAGATTTTGAAGGTGCTGTGGTTCATTCACATTTTTGGCTTTTCCAGTGGTTTTACAATGGTAAATATATTAATTTTATATCTTATAATGGATATAAAATCTAATAATTGCATTTTTTACAGCTCTTTTATTCATTTTTCAAATCTCTCGTTGGAAAAGACGTCGTCGTAGAACTCAAGAATGACCTCAGGTCGGTGTGACTTCACATTGTTTCCAATCCTTTATTATCAGAAATTGGTCATCAGTCCTAATTTTTGTCTCTCTGTTTATAGCATATGTGGTACACTTCATTCCGTAGATCAATATCTCAACATAAAATTGACAGACATCAGTGTGACAGATCCTGAAAAATACCCTCACATGGTAAGTTAAGGTTTTAGTCATTAAGTCGTCTTGCCTTAATTGTCTTGCTTATATATGTATTTCTTACTATTTCTATACATTCTTTAGCTCATTTGGCAGTGATAAAAAGTTTAGGTCCTTTACAATAGGGTAAAAAGAGCTATAACAACCAACCTCTCTTTTTTCGTATGCATATTGCAGTACCGTAGCTGTAAAATCATTTGCAAAAACTTATGAACTGTATAATGCATGGAGGAAATATTATCCTTAGTATAATGCATACTGTATACCCATGCAATATGATGCAATGCAGTGTTCCTAATAAGCTTACCGAATACTTTGTCTCTCTTACTTTCTGAAAAACTCTGATTAGCCATACTCTCAATTATGCATATGTATGCACAACATTATAATTTTCAATAATCAATTTTTTAACAGACGGGAGTGATTATACTCAGTTCAATAGAGGATTAGCCCTGACCCCTCCCCCTTTCCCCTGTCAAATCTTGACTGTGCTACTGACACATTCTGTGGTTGCAGTTATCGGTGAAGAACTGCTTCATCCGCGGCTCTGTGGTTCGCTATGTGCAGCTGCCAGCTGATGAAGTGGACACCCAACTACTGCAAGACGCAGCGAGGAAGGAGGCAGCGGCCCAAACCAAGACGTAGGCCCTCCCCCTGTGTACATGGACATTTACATCCCGCAAGATATACAGCTACCTAAGGTTAAATCTTTCTAGGCTGCCTCATGCATGTTTGCAGCCTCGTCCTAGGTCTATTCTATCTAGCTAAATAACTTGTACAATCTGTGTTGACATTATGTACGGTAATCTTTTGAAGAAAGTTTTTAATTTATATTTTAAATATACAGTACAGTAAAAATTATATTAAGGGTAAGGTAACGCCACCAATGTTAAAAAAAATCCCTCTCACAAAAATTCTGAAAAAAATTTAAAATGTTCTCCTCTACACCCCCTATCAGTAGCTAAAATATCAGGTATACAAATACGATCTAGTTTTTGAGTTATGAATTTTTAAAGTTGACCAATTTAACATGGGAGTTTCATTTCTCCATGTTAAAGTAGTCAACTTTAAAAATTTATAACTAAAAAACTAGATCGTATTTGTATACCTGATATTTTAGGTACTGATAGGGGGTATAGAGGAGAACATTTTAAATTTTTTTCAGAATTTTTGTGAGAGGGATTTTTTTTTAACATTGGTGGCGTTATCTTACCCTTAAATGCATGATAATATTCCTTTTTTTTTTTTTTTTTACTTGTTTTTACTTACTTTATAAAATAATTGAGCAAATTTGGGGAGTGCTCATTGTAACAACTCAAAATTGTTTTATGTGCATTTAAAGTATTTTTTTGAGTTGGGGTATTGTACTCTATATTGCACTTCTGTAAGATACATACAGTATATGACATAGCTATAAAGTAAGCCAGTAACACTGTACTAAATTATTCTTGACAACTCTCATTTTAGTTAAATATGCATTTAATGAAACCCTACAAAGTATAGCTTTATTTAAAATATGTGGTAAAGTTACTTCATTATTCACTCCATCAAGATTCAGTAAACCTCATCTTATTCTTTATAATGGTGGCTTCAAAAACATTTCATCATTTTATTAATTTCCAACAATTTTTTCTTTGCCAATTTATTAGCACATAATTAACACAAAACAAACAAATCAAAGATTTGCCCTGTGAAATGTTTACTTTATTGAGTTCATAACATTAAGAGCCTAATATTATGGTTTAGGCTAATGATTTTATTTTAAGTGTTAAAATTAATATACCATTTTCTTTGTATTTATTTTTCTGTAATATTTTCAGAAAGAATTTGCAATAAAAATTAATTGCAAGAAATTTTATTTAAATTTTACTATTTTCTCTTGTGGAAATATTTTAAATTTAAGGAATTTTATTTAAATTTTGCTATTTTTCTCTTGTAGAAATATTTAAATTTAAGGAAAAGAAAATGAACTATAATATAAATAACTGAAATATAATAGTTTATTTATATATGACATATTTTTTTACAGCTAAAACACAGCAATATTTTTCTGTACCAAAACACTTACTTGTTCAGATATACAAGCACTTATTTAAATGTACAAATTTTGCATTTAAAAGTTGAAAACTCCACCGTCAAACAATTTTTCAAGAACAATATGATTCAAGATGAATATTTTATCAATGATCAGCAATATGAAAATCAGGTCTAAGTAATTAAAAGTTCTTGCTTCTTCAATCACGCAGTGGTGAACTGAACCCAGGGAGAGGGGCCAATTTTAACACAGGCAAAAATGACCCCCACCCCCAGTTTTATTTTTTATAGCCAGTATTGTTTGGTGAAGTAGGCGCTAACAATGCTTTTATTTACCTGCATGAAATATTATTATAAGGAGAAGGAAACCATTGCGGTTAGATATATTAATTTAAGGAAAGAGATAGGAATAAACCAACAAGCCTTACCACGATGAGATGTCCGCAGAAGGTGAATCTTGTTGGCACAGATGACTCAAATATTTATAAATAATGTACATTATTGAGACGTTGCGACCAACATTTAATGATGTCGTCTTTATCAATCACAAACATCTGCGGACATCTCATCGTGGTAAGGCTTGTTGGTTTATTCCTATCTCTTTCCTTAAATTAATATATTTACCTGCATGATTAAGGCAGACATCATGGACTGTATACTTATCTGCGAGCTACTGATTATAGCATTTATAAGAAATACTGTAGCTCATTCCTGGGCCGATTATAAAGTTGAGAACCTTTTTTTTTTTCAATTGCTTTTCATTTATTTGAATAAAGTAGCATCTTGACATTTTAAATTAAATTGTAGCTTCTGATTTTAAGTATAATTAACTTGTGTGGGCTTTTTGAAAAAGTTATGGAAAAAAATATGTACAAAGATTTTTTAATATCTGCAAAGAAGAGTAAATTCAACTAATAAGCAATGCAATACTGTATTACCAGAAGAATATTTTTACCACTATACTAATTTCATCAACAAAAATTTGGCTGTATTTTCAAACATATTTCTCTAGCAAGTGGCACACACTGTTGATTTTCTGTCTCATAATTTTCAGTTTTGTTTTTATTGACAGGTATTTTAATTAGGCATTTCATATTAAGTTAAAAAACTTAGGAAATATTTTCTTAGGTAATGATATTGTTTTTGGTAAAGAGAGTTTTATTTAAAATATCCAACTATTTAATACAAATATTAATCAAAAAGTAATATTTGCTACCTGGAGTTTCATCAGTTTTAAAAATTTATAAAGAAATAATAGTAATGTAACAATTGATACATATACACATAATTCGATAATTCATATTTATATATAAACACTTAATTACAGTAAAATAGTTATGAAAATATCTAATCTTAGGAATATTTAATAAATTTTATATGTTTGTTGAAATGAACGTTTCGACTCCGACTCTTTTAGAAAAAAAAAATATATAAAAAAAGTGAAATAAAATAATATATTATCATAAAAAAGCATAAATTTTAAATTAAATATGAAGTATTTATTTATACAGCATTCAACTGCTACCAAAATACCGGTATATGTGTCTTTAAAAATCATTTTGTACTGAAAGTGCTGTACCATTTTTTTTTTTTTTTATATACTTCTTGCAAGCTATTTTAAAAATCAGATCTTTTTCTGAGCCATGCATAAAAATTAAGCCATTGGTTTAAATCAAATCAAATTTACATAATATAATATGTGAACATAATCTTGATAAAACACATTATAATGTTCTCACGTAACAGAGTTTTTATCCATGCTTGAGTATAGATTATAAGTGTACATGTGTCACTGCTCCGTACTGAAGTACGAGTTCTGCATGAGGTAGAGCTTATCAATTGGGTTGACGGGACCGAACGCAGTCAGTCCTTCCAGCAGGGAGGGGGGAGGGGGCACTGGTTCCAGGGTTTGTAGCGACAGACTGTCGGAGGCCGACTCATCGAGAGGTTCAAAGTTAGTGCTGTCATCAAGGGAAATCTCAGAGCTGCAGAAACTCTCTCCGGAGTGGGTCGGGTACGTGTCTGTAGAAAAAGAGGAATAAATTCACTGCATAAAATATTGGAATATGACTTTTACGTACCGTCAGGTGAATACGGTATGTTGGGGTTGAGAGGTTGGCTTGCAGAGTGTGGGTACGAATCTCCGTGGTCTCTCATGGTCAAAGATCCAAGTCCAAGGTAGTGATCTGCTGTGAAAAACCAGGCGTTAATTAACTGGGATAATATGCTATCATCAAATTTATTTTTATTTATTTATTTACTTATTTTCATTCATTTATTGATTAAAGTTCAGTTTCAGCTAATTGAAGATTTTTTTATTCTCTGCATGATGATTTTCATTTTTTTTTTTTTTTTTTTTCATTTATGGAAATGAAAAAAATTTACATTTAAAATAGGACCAAAATCTTTTTTCCCGCCCCCGATTAAAACTGAGCAACTCACTTGAATCCGAAGGTGAGGACTCTTGCTTGATAATCCGATCCTCTTTCCCACTGTCTTTGCCATCTTTGTCAGAGTTTTTATCAGCTTCCTGCTTGGCTTTGCGTTGTAACTTCTTCATTTTTGCTCTTTGGTTTTGGAACCACACCTGTACGACTCGTACACTCAAGCCTGTCTCCTTAGCCAACGCCTCGCGAACCTGAAAATCAATACACTCTCAGTGCACGTCCAAGTATTACTAGCGAAGAGTTCATACCTTTCTGCAAGGCTTTGGGCTGACTTCGAAGGATGCCTTGAACTGACGTCGTTGCGCTGATGTGAGAATCGTCCTCGGCCGCTTGGGGCCGCGTCGTCCATCACGAGGACGACTATTTTCGTCCGAGACCATGTCGTCACCTGTACATGACAACAAAATTAGTTAAAAAATGGGTTTTAGGTGATTTTTAACATTAAAAAATGTTATTTCGTAAATTGTAATTGTAAGAGTCTTTACGGAATTACGGCATAATAATTGTATTGAATTTAAACGTCAGTAAGAAAAAGAGATCATTGAGATCAATTACAATTTATAAATAAAAAGTGAAATAATAATAAATTAATAGCAAATGAAATATTATATATATAAATAAAAAATAAACAAATAAATTATAAATAAATATCATTTTGGTTGCGAAATTTAAAATTTACTATTATTTTAAATATTACAAAATTTTAATGGAAACAAGAAGTGAATTTTACATACAAATACATAAATATATCTTAAAATCTAATTAATAGAAAAGAATTTACCTCGTGGACTCGCTTGCTGCAATAAGAACATTTCCTTCTCGAAGTCAGCCCTACAGAAGAGTTGTCCGGCTCTCAGGACGAACTGGTCCCCCTTCTGCAGCTGCTGGCAACATACGGTGCACGCGAAACAACGAAGGTGGAACACGTGGGTCTGGGCGCGCATCACCAGCTCGTGAGGCAGAATTCGCTCCCCGCACCGCGAGCATTTCACCCCGAATATCCTGCAAGAGAAACGTGTAAATTATTGACCCTTTAGAAAACAATTTAAGAAATTGACATCTCTCATGCTCTGAAATGTTGAAATATTTTTATTAATTAAATTTTATAAGCTTAAAATTTGATTCGTTAAATTCTCCACAAGTCAAAATTTTAATGCTTCAATTTTTTATTTTTTAAACTTGAATCTACATTAGTATAATTATTTCCCTCTTTATATTTTTTTTATAGTTAATAATAAGCCATGCGCTGTGTCACATAATTATACACAATAATTTATTCGTTTTTAATTTTTATTAATTGTCAAACAATTATCATCGTAACAATTAAATTCAGAACTATTTTTAAATTCATTAAAGATTGCTAAAAAAAAACACAAAAAAACAAACAGAACAGAACAGCAAAACAAAAACTACAGCAGAAAGATGTTGGCATATAGTTATACACAACAGATTGTTGTGTATAACTATATGCCAACAAAAGATTTACTAAAATCTGAGTGAAAAAAGCGAACGGGAGCTATAATATAATAGAGTTAAGGGTAAGGTAACGCCACCAATGTTAAAAAAAATCCCTCTCACAAAAATTCTGAAAAAAATTTAAAATGTTCTCCTCTACACCCCCTATCAGTAGCTAAAATATCAGGTATACAAATACGATCTAGTTTTTGAGTTATGAATTTTTAAAGTTGACTAATTTAACATGGGAGTTCCATTTCTCCATGTTAAAGTAGTCAACTTTAAAAATTCATATCTCAAAAACTAGATCGTATTTGTATACCTGATATTTTAGCTACTGATAGGGGGTGTAGAGGAGAACATTTTAAATTTTTTTCAGAATTTTTGTGAGAGGGATTTTTTTTAACATTGGTGGCGTTACCTTACCCTTAATTAATTATTTAAATTTTATTTCATTTTAAAATAAATATTGCCTATTAATATAAAAACCCAAATCCAGGCAAAAATTTCATGACAAAATTCATTTTAAATATAGCCTTATCGTGATTTTGTCACTCTAATCTTTAGTTAAATCTTACTGTAGTTTAAATTTGGTAATTGCATCTATATAAAAAAAAGAAAATAATAAGTGTTTTTTTATATTATGAGTTTGTCTCGTCGAGATAAACAAAAAATAAAACATTATATCGTAAGTCTATGTTAAAAATATAAATAATAAATTTAACTGGATAAGTCGAATAAGTCGGCTTGAGAGCGGGCTTTTTTGATAACAGTTGTGCACGGTTGTGCAGTTGCAGTTCAAAAATTTTAGAATGACCGGGAAGTATACGGATAATAGCATGAGCATGGAAATTTTAAAACTTTCCAGAGTAGGATGAGTAACTGCAATTCCTATATGAAATAAGCCTGAAAAGTTTCATATAGGCAGGCGCGGATCCAGGGGGAAGAAGGCCGCCTTCCCCCCCCCCCTTCCCCCCCATCCGAGATTTTGGATTTAACATGAGCAATATAGGCATTTCCCTCACTGTAAAATTTTGTTTTAACATTGTCCTTATGAAAAGACCCCCCCCCTCCCCCGAAATTTTTTGCTGAATCCGCGCCCCCATATTGGAATCATTTAATAGTCGAGCCAGAACAATGACTTCCGTGGATATTTTTTTTTTATTATTACTGGTATTTAAATTAATAATTTAACTGTAGCGTGCATCTGGTATAAAATAAAAATCGCACTCACATCATCCCCATTTCTTACAATTCTTTGTAAAGTCCTCCCTCTTTTATATATTACAAATTACAAAGCTTATATTTATATTATGTACGATTTCATGTTATATTAGATTCTTTTATAAAAGAGACATTTTCCTTAATATTATAATATTATAAAATATGAAATATAAAAATTGGGGACTGATGGGGAGAGGTAGAATTTATTCTAAAGCTGCGAGGTTTTCTTTAAATAATTAAGCTAGTGATGATATTTTCTGTAAATTTTTACAGAATAATATCAAAATGCATGGCATGCTCATGACTATTTTTTTACATATATATTTATTTTCAATTATAATATTTCTTATACATGATATAAATATTTAAATTATCTTGCATGCCGCTTGCGTTAGGACTGAATATATATGCCATATAATATGTCGTTAATTGTAATTGGTATTTTGTTAAATTATGTTTGCTCAAATAAAAAGTAAAAAAAAAAAAAAAAGCTTTTAATTATTATGTAAATGGTTTGCTTCATTTTTAATAAATTGATTAATTTCACGACTTATATAATATATTGTACACTCGTCGCCTCGGAAAATTCCCCTTTGCAGATGTCCCGTTAGAATGACACAGGGAGAGGGAAATTTTCCAAGAGGTGACGAGTGTACATTACGTACGTACTGAACATTATATTTTAATTATTTATTATTATCGCATACCCAACAGGTGAATGCAAACCAAAATAAAGGTTTCATTAAGGAGCAAAATAACACAACCAGAAC
This sequence comes from Siphlonurus alternatus, assembly GCA_949825025.1. Lineage (NCBI taxonomy): Eukaryota > Metazoa > Arthropoda > Insecta > Ephemeroptera > Siphlonuridae > Siphlonurus > Siphlonurus alternatus. The sequence continues at coordinate 32,652,037 of OX463782.1, forward strand.
CAGTAATAATAATTAATTAGAGGAAAGGCTAAATTCAATTGGAACATAAAGTTAAAATGATCCATCCTGACGTACCTGTCATAATCTCCCTTGCAGTAGAGTTTGGCGTTGCGATGATAGCACGAGGTGGTGAGGAGGACTCCGCACGCCGCGCAGGCCAGGCAATGTTCGTGCCACGAGGCCTCAGCCACGCGCATTAAGAAGCGGTCTTGAATGCGACGTCCACAGCCCTCGCACAACTCGGCGCCCGTGTCGTCCCCGTGCTCGGGTTGTAGCTGCAGCTTCGCCTTGAGCGCCGCGCTAGCCGTGCCGGGCACGCCAGCAGTCACCGCAGCACCGCCCACACCGGCCCCCAGAACGTCTGCAACCGGCGGAACACAGATTAATTATTTAATACTAATTAGCTAATTACCGCATCGAGGCTTATACAGTACAACATTACAATAAACACTACGTAGGATCACTATTATTACATTATTACATATACAATGGAGTATCGACCTCATTTTTTTTTTATTGCAGAAATGGATAGAAGGTGAAATGTTATGCTACCCTGATTTATTCAGATTTTTTAGAGCCCTGAAACTTATTTAAAAAAATGTATATTGAAAGTTCTCTTTTTGACGTCACGAGGCGCCGCTCCTTAAGAAAAAGATAGGACTTGCCGCCTCGTGACGTCACAAAAAGAACTTTAAATAATTTTTAAAAAACAGTTCCCGGGCTCTAAAAAATCTGAATAAAATTAGAATTACAAGCATAACTTTGCACGCTCTATCCATTTCTGCAATAAAAAATACTCCATTATAAATATATTATAGTTGCTATAATAAATTAATTTATAAAACATATTATTTTATTGTATCGATCTAATTGGTACTGATCAGCAAAAATAAGAATCAGAATTAAGTTAACTATCATTACACAGCATGAACGCTATACCTCTATAAACTGCGGTCGTTATTATGATGCAGTCTATATTACATGAAGCCGTGGGGAAATTAAACATTGTTGAGACTGCATGAAACATCATCTATATATAGATAATATTCCTAGCTTCCCAAAAAATTGCAAATTATACAAATAATAATTATTTGAGAGCTAAGCAAATCAACTGACGTTCGAGATATTATATCGATGTGCACATCAGGTAAAATTGTCAATTAAAAAAATGTTATTTATATAATAGATTTCTGTGAAAAAGAACTCAATATTAATTTATTAATTTTTTTCATTATCTATATAATTACATGACAGATTGATGTAAAGTAGAATATAATATAATAAAATTAAATATTAAAATTTAAAAAAAATACGAAATTCATTAAAATTGAAATTATCAATTATCTGCGTTATTTTTGAAACTTTCACCAGCTTATATTTGACAGCAAGGAAGCTTGTAAGACGATTTTATCATTGTTTATTATGTAATTTCTCAGTATTTAATTTATTCGTAACAGAAGGGAGTGAGCGTATTATCATAATTACAAGTGAAGTTATGACTTTAAATAACAATTATTCACAACAAGGCGCGACATTTAGAAAGTGCATGTAAATTAAGGGCCCGTATTATTTTAAAATAAGTACTATATCCGACTACATTTATTGAATTTACTTATAATGATTACAAAAATCAGCTTACCCGACCGTTATCTATTTTACTTTTATTGCGTGGTATATAAAAATATTTATAAAAAAAAAATAACGTGTTACTGAAGTCTGAAGTCACTGTCGATATGCATGCATTTATAATTTCGTTAATTTCACAGAATTATATATTATGTTCTATAATATTTAAATTATATTATAGAAAAAAAAATATAATAACATTGTACTTCAGAAACAATTTTTTCAGGTATTAATTTTTAATTTATCAAAAATTTTAAAAATACAGTTAAGTATAATTCAATTTAATTATAACAATGGAAATATAATATATTAACAGATATAATATTACATAGAAATCCTTTCTTCATCATAATTCGATATTTTTTTTTATCATTGAAGAGTCCTCTGTCTACATTGCGAGGCTGAGAGGAGCAACTGACTGAAAGTCCGTTTCTAGGGACGCTCGAAGCGCGTTGCTCGGCAACACCCCGACAACAACCAAGCTCACAGTGCACGTGGAATGCGTCTGTTGATCGCTTTCTTAGGACGCGTCAAAGTAGTATTGATTGTATTGATATCTTTTACATCCCTACACTATATAAAATCTTTTAGATATGTTATATAATTTTCAGCAGCCTGCATGTATATATATGCTTTACTAACTGGAAAAATAATTTTTATATTAAATTCTAATAACAATTTTATAATCTTACAATAGAAATACATTCCGTCATGCATGTACGTATTATCATAAGTTATATTTTTTTTTTGTTTTTTTTTCCCCTAATTTGTTCACTTAGAATAAAAAATCAATAATAAAGTAATAAAGTAATATCTAAAGTGACTCTTTTAGACCACTGATGTCTTAACGGCCCGAGTAACCGAACCAATTAAATTGACAAATTGTTAAAGTAGAATAAAAATAATAATTAATATTATATATATATATATATATATATATATATATATATATATATATATATATATATATATTATATAGGTATCTATAGGAAAAAATAAACAATTTCAAATTTTCAAAAAAAAAAAAAAGGTCTTATAATTCAGAAATGGTTATTAACCCCAATATAACCCTGCCTCTCACCTCTCACCCTCCAGCCAATGTTAAAAATGTGTTCTATTTTTATGCTTTTGATCTTGTGGGTGCTTCATTAGAATATTGGCACCGGAAATTTGATCAGATTGGAAAATTTAATCAAGTTTTAATTAAGATCCTGATTTTCATGTCAGAAAGGTAGAAAGAAATTATGTCACGCCGAGAGTGACGATCGAAGCACACGCCGAGGACAAAGGACAAACCATCAACATGAAATCGTGTACTTAGTTTACGTTTGTATAAACATTATTCATAAAAAAATAACATTTATAAATTCTTTCAAAACGTTAATTGTCTGAAGTCTGAAGTTGAGGTTCGATGATGCATGACAAAACTAAATTATTTTTATTTTATATGTTTTTAATATTGCATGCAGCTCATATTATAGTCATAATATATAGCTCCTAATTTTAATTGCAAATCAGAAATAATATAATATTTTTACATTAATTCGTTAATTAAGTAGCAACAATTTTAGATCGTAAAAAAATAAACCAAGTCCTAAAAGATATAATACAAATTATTGCTTAGAACTTACTTGAAATAATTTCAATTTAATTCATTTTAACAAATAGTTAAGTAACAAGTAAATTAAGATACTGTACAAAATTGAGTAACCCAAGTCATGAGTGTCATGACAAAATTATTATTGCTCTAATGTCATGCGGAACTAAAGGACCAACACAAATTAGCTTAAAAACTGACTCTTATTCATCAATGACGTCATGCAGAGAGGCGCGTAGTTTTGGAAAATTCACGACGAGTTTATTCGTGACTCCAGCCAACTGTTGCTTTCGTATATTTCCAACTTTGTTTATAAACTGCAACCTAATTACGTTCTAATAATAAACGATCAAATTATTATACAATATATTAAAAATACTTATTGATGAAGAAGAAAACTGCATGCGTATTGAAAAAATATCATTTGATCTTGTAATCTTAAAATACTATTATTTTAATTTTACTATTTATTAATTATTAGATAAAGCGGCTAAATCCATATAATATTAAATATACTCCATAGATTATTATAAGACATTATTTCATGTTCAATTGTTCATCATGCATAGTGCATGGGTTCAAAACTACAATAAAGAAAATTCTATAATTCTATATGAAGATTGTATAAAAATAAACTCTTAACGTTTATTTGCAACATTTAAGCGAAGTGTGCATGCTCCAGCTGTTTGTAATCAGTTTAAAGTTCTATATTATCCCAGTTCGACATCGTAGACCGTGAGACGGTGGGTGGGCTGGCAGGAATCAGTGGGAAAATAACTGCGCCTCGATTGCATGCAAAATATGCCGGCCCGCCCACCACGTGTTAGTCTAAGACATCGAGAGACCATGAGAACACTATATCGAGTTAAAAGTTTTCTTAGAATTTTCCCATAAGTTTATATTTTTTATAGCCAAGCTGTTATTTACGTTACAATTTATATACATTTTAATGTTGTCTATATTGGTTCATATTTAAATGGTACATCATAAAAATGTCAGTTTCTTTATCAATTAAAATTAATTTCTTTTTCAAGCTCTCAGCGTGATGTCATTGTCCGCTGTTTGTATGGGAAATAATCAAGAAATAAAACATTTATGTTTCGAAGAAAAAGTATTAAGAAATTAATAATCATTATATCCATTATAATATATTATTTTTTAATATTAACATTACCCCACCATTAGGTTGAAAATATTAAAAAGTAATAAAAGCATGGGAAAAGTAAATAATGCGCGTTTCCATATATGAATATTCGCAGTAAAAAAGAAAAAAAAAAAGTAAATCAAATGCATGTAATAAAAGTGATTTTATTTTTTATACTTAATTATTTCAATATAATATGGGCGATGGATAACAATCGCTTTTATTATTTATTTTACTTTTAATTTATCAGAAATAAAAAAAATAATGCATTTTTTTTTAAATCAAAATCATATTACATGCACACTATAAAAAGCATGTTATTTGTTATTTCATTAAAAAAAAATGCTAAATTAAAATATTTTAAGTTAATGTAGCAAATGCGAAATTAAAAAGTTGAAAATATTACGTAATAGTTGAATACGTTTGCAGTTAATTCGCTAGAAATATTTTGCACATTAAAAAATAATCCTAATAGAAATAATAAACATGAAGAAATGCAACCATCATTGTATTCCTTTACAATAATTTCTATATATACACTTAAAGATTGCTGTACCACACTATTTTAAAATCATGCCTCATCGTTTTCACACTTTCTTAAAATCCCCCGAGTGCAATTTATTTGTTCTCGTATACAGAGGGTCAACGAGGGAGCATCTCATGTATAACAGGCTGAAGTGCCGGTGGGCCCTCTAAACGTAATGTGTCTCTCACAGAGAACTTTATTGTGGGCGCAACAGCAGCGATGAAAACTTAACTTTACGAGTTTAAAGCCCATTCACTTTTCAAACGGAAGCAATTTCAATAGTAATTTACTCTTGTTTAAAAGAAAAAATGAAGTTCACATGTATTTTTAACATTACATTTTTCTCCTCAAGAACATTGACTCTTTCCTAGTATTGATATATAAATAATATCATTTACTGTACTTATAATAATTGTGAATAATAGACACGATTAAGTTGGAAATGTTTTTTTTATTCATATATTATTTAAATTCTAAATTTTTGTACAGAGGCATGAATGAAGAATTTGATTTCTTTGCAATGGAAAATTTCAGACTTCAAATATACTGTAAAAAAAATTACTTTTCTTAATACTTTTGGGATGAAAATCTTGAATTTAATGAACTGTTTTAATTGCTTAAATTACTTAACAAAATTACACACGGTAGATAATTGGAATATTTTATTCAACATTTACACTCGACTCGCAACAAAAATCCATATTTTCTCCACTTCACAACTTTGGAATAAAGAACGAAATTTGAAAATTATCTCACATGGAATATTCATCGTAAAAAGAGCGATGATTTAACGGTACATAAAATATACTTGTCGCTAAGTGGTGGGCTCGTACTTGAAAGTCTCAGAGCTTTTAAAGCGCTCGACCTGCTCAAATGACAACGAAAACGTTTTGGGGGGGTTGATTAGCAAAGGAGTAGCTTTCAGAGCATGCAGTGATCCGTACAGACAGAGCAAAATGCCATTAGCTGAGTCAACAATCCAAGGATGAGAAGAGTACCAAAAAAATAGAGAGAAAAAATGAAAATATTACCTTTTTTTAATGCTACGTACTCAAACTAAGTTTTACAGTTTCACCATCAGTTTTGCTGACAAGACTTAGTTATATTATATATATTTTTAAAATAAAAATACTGTATTTTATATATAAGTTAAAATTGTGTGTTGTGTTTTGATTAACCTGCAGAAGTTATGAGAGTGTGTACTACTCACTATCATCCCCATCCCACCGTTATTATGATAAAGCAAACTAAAAAGTGTTAGAATTGTTAAAGATAAAAATATATCAAGTAACATTTGATGCATATTTTTTTTTTCTCTTGAGCGGCAAATCGGTTGTGGAAGACGCTGCTGCTTCAATATTCTACCCTCGTCCCCCCCCTCCCTTCCCACAGCACGCGCGAGTGCGCCCTTTCTGCCACCCCCAATGTAGCATATTAAACGTAGCAGCAGCAGCAGCCGGTGCCTTAGGAAAGAAGGAAATTTGAGAAAAATAGAATTGTGTGAATTTTTTGTCCGTAGACTTGAGATAAAATGAATATTAAATAAAAAAAATATAATATACATAATAATGAAATGATGTCTTCATTGTGCTTTTTATGTTTATTAGATTTTTTTATATCAAGTAATTTTATTAACCAGAAAATTGACAAAGGAAAAAATTCTGAATATGTATTTTTAATTTCCACATAACAATTATTATTACACACCTTTAGATTTATGAAGACATTAAAAAAGCGAATATCGGTAACAATTAGAGTATACTATATAACCACAATTGTGTGGTTTCACTAAAAATGAATAATGAACAATCTAAAGCCGGAATTACACGATACAATTTTTCTAACTATAGAATACAATTTTTCCTTACAAGAAAACTTGAACTCCATTTGTTTGTATGGAGATTAAATTTTCTTGTAAGGAAAAATTGTATGATATAATCAGAAAAATTGTATCGTGTAATACCGGCTTAAAAGATAATTTCGTAAGTATAGCATCCTCCGGAGTAAAACATAAGAACAGAAAAAAACAAAAAACACAGATAACTGAAGCAATATCGTTTAAAGTTTCTTTCCGATGGAAGCATTATCAATACATCGAGATACTCCATCTTACCGATTCTGATACCCACGCTTTTAGTACTACTATGTTTTTTTTTTTATCCACAGAGATATATTTTTACTATTACTATAAAATTAAATATCTCTTACACAGGGGTAGTTGCAATTATATTTCATCATCAGGTCAAATTATATTTTCATCGTAAGTATTCGGGAGTTTTCGGCTTGGGTTTCCATTAATGTGAAGGGACATTACACATTTTGTTATCAAAAACATACAAATCGACGTTCACTTGGATTATTTTGACGATCAGTGTAAAATTTCGCAGATCTATTTATAAAGATGACAAAATAATTTTTTTATACAAACATTTAAAAAACTAATTTATTAATTTCTAATGTCATGCACGTCTTTGAGGATTGTCTGGATACGCCCACACAAGCAGGGTCAAGGGACACGTATGACGTCATTCTGAAATTCGATGCTCGGAGGAAATTTTTTTATGTATAACAATTTTGTGTTTTATAAAGATTTAAAAACAAGAGTTAAAATATTAAAACTTGGCTAATATAATATCATTGTTTATGTTTGTAAGTTAATTTAATATATAAGAGTTTAAAAAAAATCAAGCTTTTTTTTTACCATGTTGTGACTTAATAGTGAGGAAGATAAATAATTGCTTTCTTTTAAAATCATACTTGTTTTTTTTTTTTTTTTTTTTTTGCTTATGTATTTTTTTTTTGCTATCCATATATTTTTATGTATATATATATATATATATATATTGCTAAATTTCTACAAATCCACTGCAGCAACCCGCTTCACAGGCATGCTTGAAAAGTTGCATACGAATACAGGCGCGGATCCAGAACCAAATTTCGGGAGGGACTGTCTACATCTACATTAGGGCAATGTTAAAAAAACAAATTGGAGACCATTTTGGAGTGGGGGGAATGCCTATATTGTCCATGTAAAATCCAAACTTTCGGAAGGGGTTGCATCCCCCCCCCCCAGCCACCCCCTGGATCCGCGCTTGTACGAACAGGCGATATGACGCGCCTTGTTAAGCAGTGTTAATCGTAATTAGTAGCTGACATGTGTGACCATTAAACGATCAAGTTTTCCGACTGAAATATTTTGAACGTGTAATATCGATATCGGTGTTGCAATTTTTACTTGCACTTGCTTGGACTGAAAACAATGGCAACTCCGTTTAAAACAACACGCACATGTTAGAGTGTAGGAAGATTATTAGAAGACGTGGAGCATTCTATAACTACAAAAACGTGTTTATTTATCTTTGTAAATTTTTCATGTTATACATATTTACACCTTTGGCTATATGTATAAAAAACTATATAATTCGACAACCAAAACTAGTGAAAATAATAATTCCAAAATTCTTAACTCACAGGACCTCAGTAACATAGTAACAACTATCGATGCAATATAATTAGAAAATTGTTGTTTTGATGTTGTGCAAAATCATTGTAGGGTGATCGGATTTGCAAATATATGATTAAATGGTGACATTTATATATGTAGTCAAAATAAATATCATTATGTAAACAGATATTCAGATCATTTTATCATTAAATAGAATCAATCAACAAGGCAATCTATCAGGTTAAATAAGGCTAACATTAGTATTAAATAAGATAGAGATAGATTGAATATATTTCAATATACTGTATAACCTGTAGTCTGTTTTCTGAATAAATATAATAAATAAATAGTTTTTAGATCTAACAACAACAATAGAGTTAATAGCAATTAACATAGATTTGTTTTTACTTTCTTTGCATAATTGTTATAAATTTTGATTGCCGTCAATAGAATCTTTTACTTCTTGTGTTGCTATATAGTTGACAGACTTTTTAGCTACAGTGACATAGTTTTATTTGCTATTTATTTTACTATCATATCATACAATTAATTAAGAGTTTAAGATTCCCAGAAAAATATTTAATATAAAATAGCTATTTATTCATAAGGAAAATAGTTTAATTTAATTGCACACTTTAAAACAATAAAAACTAAAATAAACAAAAGTCCAATAAGATGACCAGATATAAAATAAAATTTACAAAAAAGATAATAACTTACCAGATCCTCTAGGTGGCGTTGAATGAATACTATCTGAATCTTGAACCATAGTTTGATGCAACTCTAACATTGATTATTGACGTGATCGTGATCCCCACGTGACGTTGCTTGCTCACTGCGTGCACATTCCCGAGCCACGCTCCGAGCTGTATGCCGCACATGGACCTCCTAGTAGCAGCAGCCACGAACCCCTTGAGACCACGCCCCTAGACCCTCGTGCGCGCGCCCAGAGCGAGAAATAGTCCACGTATTCCCCTCCGAGCACGATTCTTTTATTGGTCATGTACAATATAACCACGCCTTTAAGATTTTTACATTTAATCATATGTTTAGTTTTTTTTTTTAATAATAAAAATAAAAATTTAATTATGTTTTTATTTTAATAAGTAGGCCACTATGGTAATTGATTCTTAAGAGCTAATTTTTTGTTTATTAAAATTTAAGTCAGCTGGTCAATACAGAGAATTATTTTAACAATGAGAGCACCTGGCCATAACAGCTGACCACTTGTAGTGCCCACTTGAAGTGTAATGAATGAATGTATATTTTACCATCAGAAAGATAAAGAATTTTATATTATATTTTGTAAATCAATGAATCAATTTGTGAATCAATGAGACAAAACAGATTGATTTTCGATGCTGAGATGTTTGTGTAGTAATTGGTTTCAGGTAAACATGAAAATTTTTCCTTTTAATTTAAGTTTCCAACTATTTGTTTACTTTTAAAACAATTATAAATTATACTGTCGATGAATTATTGTAATTTTTTAATTAATTTTGATTGCTTACTTCATTGACTACAAATTGAGTGGTATAAATACAGAAATACTGATAAAATAAAATAAAAATGGTCTAAAATTGTAACTTATCCATATAATACGTACAACCCTCAGTGCTAAAATATTTTGCGATACGTTTTAGAAATCATTAATAGTCGATAGTAATTTTTTTCACTCTTTGAAGTTACATATTGATTTAGATTCAACCGTCACAAAAATTGACATTGTCCACATTATCATTATTTATATTACTTTTTTAATGTTAAAATTATTATAATTTTACTGTCAAATTAATCCATATTAATATTTTATAGTCAATTCCTCCAATAAACATTGTTATCATCTTATACTCCCGTATAACAGAAAAGTATATTGATGAACTAAGATACCGATATAGGTACGTACAATGTACCGAACATTGCTAATGCACGAGACAAAGAAAACTCTCTCGGTTTGCCCCGACTGGTGTATCAAGGTGTCAACGCGACAACCGCAAGAGATCGATGCTGAGGTGGCGCCCGCGTGGCGCCAATACCTTGCCAGCAGTCCGCCAATCGAACCCCAGGAGGGCTTGCAGACTCTGCGGGGAGCCGCTTTATGTTCACGTACATTACTGCTTTTATTAACGACGGTCCTCGTTAGAAGAATTTCATCGTAAAAATCATGTCATTTCTTGGAGTGACGTCACAGATTTTTATCGTGTTGAATCAAGTCACAAAAATCATGATGAGAGATGTTGTTTATTTCATTATAATATTTGCTTTACAATAAAAATTTATGAACAGCATTTTTTTTTTTTTTTTTAATTAAAGAAATGAATATTTTAATATAACAAGATTTATTTTTTGAATTTATAATATTTTTTTTTAGTGCTGAAGTAAAAAATACGACTCTTGTATATATGTTGCTATTATATATATAATAGAAATAAAAAAAAAACTCTATGGTATCAATTTAATTAGAATATAATTATATAAAAATATGTTTCAATTCCATGTTTCATTAAAATTTGATTACAGTTAATTTTTAATAAAATTATAATTTGATTGCACTAATGTAACTTCATTTTTTACAATAATTATCTTCGTTAGCCTTTGATTGACTTTTATTACATGTTTCATTCAATATATTTCATTAAATAAAATTATATCTATACTAAAGAATTTAATATACAAGCAGCGAGTAAAGATGAGTAAAAATATACCTTGTATTAGTTTACTAATAAGATGATTAATTGGAATTCTTAATTTTTATTACCTTATATTAAACACAAAAATGAAAAAATAAAAAAAATTAGTAACAATTTTTTTTATATATAATTTAGCCTACCAGCTTGTTGAAAGAAAATGTGACATGCTTTGAGTTCATTCAACTTCAAGTCAATTTAAAACTTGTTAAAATTTTAGTAATATAGCTGAAAAAAAGTCATGAGTACTGGCAACAGAAAATGTAAAAAAAAAAATGAGTTATATACACTTGCATTTAAAAAAAAATAATGTGAATATGCATTATATGATAGATATTAATATACATAAATACGATTAATAATAAAATTTTAGCATTACTATCAGGGGGTAGGAAGAGCTGCATTTTGACCCGCGAATATACTATCTCAAATGGAATAAAATTTTAAAGAGCTGTTTTAGAAATTCATATAAAATAATAAATAATGTTTAGTAATCCTTATAATATATATATTTTATATATATAATAGCTCACGGCGAGGTAATAGGTATATAGGGATAAAGTAGGGAAAGGATGATGGTGGTGACAGCCTGTAACGCATCCCAACAATCACTGAAGTGAGACTGAAGGAACCGTGGAAAACTTCAGTCACGATGGACACCTCTACTTTTTATCAATAGACCAAGGCGATGTCCAAAGCCTGGGGAACCACACACAAGTGCATCACTGCACTGGGTGGAAAGCGAGATGAATTTACCCCAGGGAGGGGTAAACAAAAATTGGTGGCGTAATGTGGCATAATCTAGCTATATCATAAGAATTTAACCCAAGTGTCATCGACCCTCCCCCCCTCCCCCTTCTCGCCCTTTGCTGAAAAAAATCATTGCAGTTAAGATGGAAAATTGACTCAAAATATAAATATTTCCAAATTTAATACAAGGAGTATATAAAGGAGACAAAACATGAAAACATTAGTAAATAAACCCTTTAATCCATTTCAAAATGATTATAATATTATTATGATAGTATTAAAAAGTCAATGTGGATTAAATTTTAATATTTTTAAACGTAAACAAGATCTGTATTTAAAAAATGTGTCGATCTCAACACTGCAGCTGTATATATCAAATAATACGAAGGGTGTCAGTGCTTGCAGTATTGTATCTTGCGTCACGCTCTACTGCTTATATAATAGGGGGAGGAAAATGTTAAGGGTAGGAGGGGATGTTTAGCGCATCAAGGGGCGGAAAATTGCAAGCTAGGCATGCATGAAGCTAACCATTTAGCATCGCGGGGGTAGAAAGATCGTGTGGCGAATTGTTTTATACTGTCCTAAACCAAATGGATGGCGTCATAAAGAAATAGAGATATGGCGTAACGGAGAAGGGGGTGGAACGTATCAACTTACTGCTGTGACAAAGCGCGACGTTTATATTGCTTGCTGGGTGAATGCTTGCAGGTGCATTCTCTTCTCTTATAATTTAACACGTGCGAAATGCAACAAAATTTAACACCACCTCTATGTCACGTGATCATATCAATATTGACGTCAGATCAAATTCATTGATAATTGAACATTTTTTTATGGAAATAGTATTACAATATATACTTTTTTTTCTTATTGTGTTAATTAATAAAGAAAAATATAGTACATTCATACATTCACAAAGACTTTTGCACAGATTTAATCTTTAAAAAAAAATGTACCAAATTTTGCACTTTTCTAGGTTAAAATCTGTGTGAATTGCACCTATAATATCGCCTTATGAAACAATATTATTTGTATTAAAAATGTTGTATTATTAGAAGTAGTTAATATTTTTTGAATCATGGTATTTTAGTAATTAATATATTCCAGTGTTATTATCACTTTTTATTTATTTATTTATTTATTTATTTATTTATTTATTTATTTATTTATTTATTTATTTATTTATTTATTTATTTATTTATTTATTTATTTATTTATTTATTTATTTATTTATTTATTTATTTATTTATTTATTTATTTATTTATTTATTTATTTATTTATTTATTAACACCCGAGTGCATAGATGAGGTCTAGCTCTAAGTCAGGACTAACTTTGATGAATTTTTTTTTTAAGTTTTTTATTATTAAATTGTGTACAAATACAGTCCAACCAAGGCCCTAAATGAAGCCCTATCGGTTGGAACTGAGTTACATACAATTATTCAACACGTATAGTAAGCTTAAACAAAATTACCTATATTTATTAAAAATAACAATACAAAACAATACATTAATAACATTAACAAAAGATAAAAAACAAAAACAAACAAAAATAAGCACGAACAAATTTAAACCCTTCAACTTAAACAGAAGCACAAATACAATTAATAGAATGGTATTACAGCTCACATTAACGCAAATTATTTAATATATGCTTTCTCAGCACTTTTTTCAATAACATTTTTTGGTCAATTGATCTAATATTTATCGGTATTTCGTTCCAAATTTTTGGTAGCACAAAATTCCATGTTCTTTCTTCAAATCTATTATTACTTCTTAGAGTTGTAGCAGGTTCATTTAAAAGAGTCCTAGTATTATGATCATGTACTCTAGGCTCTAAATTTTTCATTTGATTCTGTGTTCGATTGTTCGAATACTCAAAATCATCAAAGTTAGTCCTGACTTAGAGCTAGACCTCATCTATGCAATCGAGTGTATATTTGTACAGTACACATATTACTAATATTACATATTAGCGTATATTACATAATGTATAGAGGTTATAAATGAAGTAATGCAGTTGGAATTATTATTTCAATATGATAATATTTATTTGTAATATTTCAAATCCTATACAAACTAGATTTTTTTTATTTACCAATAAATAAACAAAACGAAATTAAATAATTAATATTGAAAATACCAAAAATTATTTTTTTGACTAGTAAACTTCTTGTTATTAAGAATTTCATGTATATTTATACAGTCTTAATAGTCCAAATTATTAGAACACATCATGGTTCTGTTTTACTGTTTATGACTTACGACTAACTAAGTATATAATTTTATATTAAATCATTGATTTCTCTGACAATACAATTAAGGCTATATTTACATCTGAAGAGAATTCTTTTGTGTTTTTCTGAATGATCGTCATCAGACAAGGGAAAGAGTCAAATACAACACATTGCGAGGTAACAGCTGAGAGGCCCTAGTGACGTCACAATGTACACACGTGTTACTGCCCGCCTGCTGCTGCTGCTGCTGCATGGTTTTGCAGGAATATGCAGTAGGGGACGAGGGTACATTTCAACCCAGTGACGTGCATCTCATCCATAGTGAGGAGCATGTGTGTGTGTGTGTGAGGGAGAAAGAGATGAGAGAGTCTTGTAACATCTTGCTTTGTTTAAAGTTGTAAGTACATCAATAGTACGGTGCTTGCAACATCGAGTTAATATTGTTTCACATTTATAATATTATTGTTATTCTAACTAATATTATTATAAATAATTAAAGATTTATAGTAAAATTAGTTACGATAACAATAATATTATATTTTACTTTTAAAATACGATGAAATGTCAAATAAGAAAGTTATTTCACGCAATTTATAATAATATTTTATTATATTTTATTGAGCAAAAACAGACAAAATACATATGCAGCTATTATAGTCAATTAAGTATTATCTTCTATCAAACCGAAAGTAATTTTTAACTTTTTAGCCATACACGTAGAGTTCATTTATAGTTTTGCTTTAAATTTTTTTAATTAAAACAAAAAACTTAAATTTTATTTTCGATGCTACTTTTTTTTCCAAATTTATCAGTAAGGTAAATTTGAATTGCATTTTTTCCCTTCTATGAAACTCATTTTGTTTCTCATACTTTCATCTTATTAAATTTTAGTACTGCAGTCATAATAATATATTCAATTTACATAAATTAATTTTCTAATAAGGTTATACAAGTTCTTTAATATGAGTGAACTAAATTATTTTTTTCATGTAAAAGACAAAGAGTCTCATCTCTAAGTCGCCATTTTGTTCCTTTGAAGATCCTCTCTCTTTTTTTGTCTCCACTAAAAAGCACAATATGCAATGTCAGTGAGCTCTTTTGTCGGCGCAAGCGGTGCCCCTGCCGCGCGCTTGCTTATGCAAACTGCTCGACACGCGTGCATGAAAAGTTGCTTCTTTCCAGGGGCTAGAAAATAAAAAGGAAGGAAAATATTTAGAAATTCTCAGGCAAATTTTCTTTTAAAAAAGCGTAATATTTAGTTAACTTTAATACACTCAAGACTTAATAATTGTTAAAAAAAATTAAATTCATTTATTGACGATTCTTAAATGAGCTTACTAGTTCTAATTTTGTAGTTCACTTATTTATCAGAAAAATATTCAGCTTATTTTATTATCAATAGAAGAACGAGGCCGTTTTGAGCTATGTAGTAATTATCTAGTTACAATAAATTTTCTAACTTATATTAGAAGAAATTTAAGAAAATGGAACAAATCAGGCAATGATCATGAGGTATAACCTAAGAGGTACCAATTATACTGTGATTGATCCGTACTATCCGTAGCATTTTGTAATTTTTTTCTGCCGCGGTTAAGTTTTCGATTTCCTATCATTTACATTTAACTCCGAAAATGTATTACAGGGTTGATTTTTTTTTTTTTTTTTTTTTTCAAAAGCTCTTGGGCGCAGCTTAATTCATATAAATTTGAAACTGAAACTGTTAAAAACCTAAAAGTCAAATACAATAATATCAAATTAATATTTAATACAAGCCCCTTGAATATAATACAGTATACAGTCTGTGAAATTATAAGAATATAACAGTCTCTTCTTTAAAGTACAAAAAAGTACACATTGGTTTATTTACATTTTTAAACTTTGATATCAAATATCAGTAACACCTGCCATATCATATTATAATAAAACAATATTTTTTTTTCGTGTTTATAGTTTTTGATTTGATACATGTCTATAAAATCCCAAGTAAGAATGCAATGTCAGGAAGTCGGTATCAACCCTCCTCCCAGCTGCCGAAGGGGGAGGAAAAGAGAGATCTGTATCTCCGCTAATCCTCGGCATACGTTCGGGCTCTGTGACAATATTGTTTCGCCAGCTTTAGGGGTTGACGCTAACATGTGACCCCCCATTGAGCTATACGGAGTTATAAAAGATATAGGAGAAGAAGGGCGTCAGAATCTAGTGCATAGAGAGGGATAAAAACATGTATCCCTCCCTCTATATATTCTAACCTACCCCCTCCCCTTAGTAACCACTAGAAAAAAAAGAAGGGAGAGAATATATACCAATAATCGCAACCTGTCTTTTATGATAGGGCTTATTTATTATGAAATATTGTGACGTCATTTTTTTCAAATATAAAATAATAACATGTTTTTAAAATTATTGTACTCTTTTAATATTATATTAATGTCATAATAACCTAGAGAATTTTTAGTATTTTATACACATCTTAATTTTTTATTATGTTATGAATTTTTTTTTTATTACATGGTTTATAAAGCATTATTTCGATACTGACTTTTGTGTGAAGGATTTTAGATCTATTTTATAAGCCGTGCTATAAATTTATTTAGTGGTTGACCAGAAAGGTATTAAAAAGGCAGATAAAAAATATTTAATTCCCTTGCTTCGTCTTTGGTCTTGCAGGTTAGTCAGTGATCTGTCTTTAGCATGGGTACCTAAATATTATTATTTAAGTAAAATTTGAGTACTCTTTTAGTCTTGGCTGGAGATAAAGGATTACTCATTGTCAGTTACACCAAGGTTGGCTTTATACAGGTTAAGCCACGTGCGTATTTCGTGCGTCATTTTCCCACAATTTCCAGGACCCATTGCACCGCGAAAATTCAAAAATATATAGCATTGCATCATGGGCGCATTCAAAGTTTCGCGGCACGATGGGTCCTGGAATACTTGAATCTGATTGGCTAAGCCCGTTAACATTGGTCAAATCGAAGGCTTAACCTGTATAAAGCCAACCTTGAGTTACACAATCAAAACCTGGGATAGATGATGATTACAGGACATTTCCACAAACTATTTCACGTGGTGAGGTCTTAGCTCTGACTATCATCATACACTATAATATTATATCCTTGAATTGATGATTGCGTACCTTTTAATGATTAAATTGCATTTATTTCTGTTGTGTTTCTTAAATTTGAAACGATGAAATAATAACATGATGTAATAGTAATTACATAAATAAAATCATATTTCAGATGCTCTGTGGTAAAAATCATACAATTACAGAGTCAAATTATTACTTCAAAAAATTAGAATTTTAAAATTTGAGTGATTTAAATGTCATAACATAAACAGTCTCTGAAGAGCTCGATCCGTTTTATAGACGAAATTTAAAGGCCAAATTTTTTAAAGAATTCCCTTATGTTGTAAGTAAACAAAAACAAATCAACTTTCTCGCCTTTAAAAGTAAACGTGTATTTATATTTTTCTCGTCGTAACTTGAGACTAAGATATCGGTAGATTTCGTTTTCTCATTTTTCTCTTGTCGTTGTATAGGGCCCGCCATTTACATCCGCGCTCTCTCGCTCGCTGCCTTGATTAATGACTGAACTTAATTAAAAGTAAAATTAGACTTGCTACAGCAAAAGAAAAGAGCACATAAAGAAGAGGAAAAAAGGTCACAAAACGTTGCGCACTTTAGATCGAAAGAAAATGAGACATGATCTACAGCTTTGAGAGCGTTCATTAGCATACGAGCATTTGCCAGCGCATGAGTAATTGTTACAAACGTGCAAGGGAGAATCTTTTTTATTTTTTTCGTAGACAAATAGAGACTTATATTTTATAATTCATAAAAAGTCATGATTACTTTTAAATGATTAAAAAAAATCATTAAAAAGTAATAAAGTCAGTTCAGTTAATTACTTTTATAAGTTAAATATATGTAATTTGAATTATTTCCTCAAAATTATTAAATTTGAATTCATTTCAAGATATTATGTTGCGTTCATTATTTTTATTTTGTGTATTATATTTTATAAATTTGATGTTGAATTTTATAGTTTATACGATGGCATTTCTTCTCAAATTTTGTTTCCTGATGGCTAAGTAAAACAATTACAATAAAACAATATCATTTAACTGCCAAGCACGTACATGCAATTTTTCGTTTTTCATGCCTCGCCACAACAAAAATCAATTTTCAAAAAGCTTTCTTAATGCTTTACTTAACAATAAATGTATAAACAATAGCCTTTATTACAAAAAATTATTAAAAGAATAATTTTATGAACTAGTAACTACAATACTTAATATAATAATTATCACCATAAACTCCATAAAGAATACATTTACATATAGTGATATTAGTGATACATATAAAATTTAATAGTTCACGATTTAATTTAGAAATAGGTATTTTTACGTTAATGCCATGTAATTTTTAGTCATGAACTCTACCTTAGTCAGTGATCAGTATACAATTTCTGCACCATGTCCCAGCGCCTTATAAAACTTATAAAACTTCCCAAGCCAAAAGATAGCACTGGGTCTGTCGTAAACCCTGAACTATAATATATAGGTTTTCTCCTCCATACGATTTTTGTAAACACTTGTAGATAAGGTCTTTCATGTGCAGAAATGTGTAGTTTTTACAAACAGATCAAAAATGTATTTTTTGAACAATCTATTTGGAAGGGAATTTTTAACTTAATTAAGGAAAGAAGAAAATTGAGTGCTGAAAAGAAGCTGAAATTAACCTTCACAGTTTCAGGGTTTACGAACATAAATATTAATAATTAAAGGAAGCTTAATACTAAAATGTCACGCATGGATAATTGAAAACAATTTCTGTATGATCTCTAGTAGATATTACTTGTTGCACTCTGTCATTTACACCCCTTTCCAAGGCATACGCCATGCGAGTGAGTGAGCATAATATCGGGCGATGATCGAGGAGGGTTGGGAGGGTTAACCTTCTGTCATGGCGGTGTTCACTGGCTTGATAATAATTAGCCACTTCATACACACAGACAGCAACTCAATATTGATACTACTGAATGTATGCCTCATTGCCATACATCAAAAGAAATCAAATACTACAACATTTCAATACATATTATATTTTATTGCTTTTCAGGGTGATGTGTATCATTTTGTGATGAAAATAATGAAAAATATATTAATATTAGTTTGGTATATGTTTAGTGTATTTCAACCATGAGTATTATGTTTTCCAGTACACGTGCTATATTATTATTATTTGTATATTTAAAACACACAAATACAGTATATAATACATACTGTATACAGCAAATACTGTATAAACAGTATTTATTATACTGTATATTCTACAGTATTGTATTTATTACATAATATATAGATATGTTCAAGCAAAGATTTTCGTAATTTTGAAATATTTGAAAGTACCACACAAGATCATACAGAGCGCAAATTGGAATTATTTGATCAAGAATTGTACCTACTTAATTAAAGAGCAAACAAAAAGGCCCTATGATAGTCAATACTACAAAAATACCATGTTTTACGGTCAGCCATCGTGTTGCTGATATTAAATTTATTATAATTTTCATTCGTCAGAAAACATGAAATAAAAATATTGTTAGTAAAAAATTAAATAATAATAATGCTATGTAAAAAATACACGCACAACAAAGTATAGCAGCAATAAAAAATTTATCAATATAGATGCTATCATATTATAATGAAGAAAATAATTTTTTGAGATTGTATATTTTTATATTTTTGATGCGACATAATTTAATATTCAAAGAATTTATTTCAAAGTGTAATTAGGCTAGTTGTAGACAGAATCGCATGATTTCGCAGCGTATGATAAAAAAAATAAGAAACTATGCGATCAGGTATGCGCGCACACAGCTTCGCATGGTATCGTATGGTATGACATCGTAAGTTTCTCGGTTCTAAATTTTTATCATACGAAGTCATACGATATCATACCATGCGATGCGATGCGAGTTTGTCTACGACCCCTCTAATTCTTGAAAAAAAATTACATATTAAATAAATCTTGTTTTCGTATAACTTAAATTTCCTTATGCTACTACTTTTTTTTAATGAGTATCAAAGTTCCCTATAATATTGCATATTACATTAAGTTAAATTATTCATTTAGTTCTTGAACAATGTAATAATAAGATATTCTGGTATCAAAAATATATTGTTGTATTTTTGTTACATTTAGTCGCACTATAAAATATTTAACAAGAGTACACAAGTGAATGAGTGCTAGTTCACCTGTGAATGTCTCGTCCTAATCAGTGAGGCGTGTGCTCTTTCTCTCATCTGCTTTAACCCCTCGAAACAAGAGCGCTATCTTCCCCTATCAAACAACACAAAGGCTGGTAGGTTGCCGGTGGCGCTAGCTGCTGATATGAGTCGCGGCAGCAAACATTGCGCCAACCCTCCCTATATGATGGTTCCCACGCCGACCCCCCGCCTTCTTTTTTAGATACTAACTCAATGATGTGAACACCCTTTTTTTTTATAAAGACATTGAATGTTTAGTGATATCAAGATCTATAACATTGTCATATCAATTTTAACTTTATATTGTGTGAAATCTATATCCTATGTGTGTGTGTTATCTATTTATTATATCGTTTTATAATATCACAAAAGTAATATATTTTGTTTTATGTGTTATACGTTAGAATAACACAACATTTTATGTAACTATACTGCATGGATTAAAAGAGCTAATACATTGCAAAACTTAAAAATACTAAAATAACTAGAAATTAGAAATTTTTATTTGATCATTTGGCAGTACATAGTGATTAATTAAAATCACAATACAAACATAGATCTTGTCATATGTATTAATCTAACTTAAATAAGCATTATTATATAAATTGTCACTTTTAATATTTCAAGCTAGAATGTTATATATAATGTATTTTACTTATATTATATAGTATATACATATATATTTAATTTTTACAGTTATTTATATTTTTTGACACATACATGGTTATAAGCATTAAAAATATCACATTTCTACACGAATACATGTAATATGAACTACATTTTGGAATTCCATATACACATCAAGACAAGACAGGTGGTGTACCCTACAGTTTAGTATATACGTATTTTGATTACTTATCAATGTAATATAATTATATATAATGTTAATTTTTTCAGAAGCAATTAATAAGTAAAAAAAGGAAGAAAAAAGGTTACATCAGTAAAAAATTTAATTATTTAATTTTTAAATTCTAAATAAATATGAAAATAATTGATCAACAAATTAAATTATTTCTATTTTATGATATTTTAATGTAATATAGCAGAAATTTAACTAGCTTAATATAATTTTCTTATGCTAAATGTAATTACAATAAGCTAAATATTTTACTGTATGTCTAAAATAAAATGTAACATTGCGTGGTTTGTATATGTATGTTTGTTGTAACATAACGAGAACAAATCATAATTTCATCAGTGTTTGATTTAATGTTTCCAAGGGAACATTTAACATCGCATAATTATATTTACATAACAGAAGAGGCAAGCAGCAGACACAATTAGCAGATAAATCACACCTTGCGTTCCTACAGACACGATAAGCATAAATCGCTGGTTGGTGTTGCGGGGGCAACCTGTGCGTGAAAGCTTTGTCAGGTGACAAATCAACAATGAAGCATGCCCACAACAATCAAACAAAAAATATATATGTACGTATTGTTGCTATAGTAATTTTATGCTTTCTATACATAAAGTTTTATTGGTATTTAATTTACGACTATTAGTTTTTTATGAAATGAATAAATCCACAGAAGTATTTTTTTTTTAAATGAAACGGAAAGTTTTATAAAATCTAATAAAAAAAAATAAAATATTTATCATAATTGGTGAAGAAGTACAAGCCATGACAAATATTATGAGGTGTGTACTTGTATACTAAGACCAGATATTAATTTAATTGTAGTGATTTCACTTATTTTTATAACATTATATCATAACGAATTTACTTGTGAATTATATTTGGAACCAATAATTTCAAACTTTGTTATTTGTCCATTCCAAATACATTCAAATTTATGAATATTCTGAGAAATATTAAAAAAAAATATGACATTATGCATGAGGGTCATACATATATTATCTCACTTCATTAATTATTTTTCTGTAGCTAAACAAAAATCTAACCGGGAGTCTGATATACATGCTTTTTTTATAAATATGAGAAATAAATTTCTTGTACCAGAATTGAAAAATAAATCAATAAAATTTCCAAATTCTTATACTGTCATTCCAACTTTACAATTTTGATTAAATTTTTGTATAATATACAAAACACTTTTAAACTTCAACTATTATTATAATATAAATCTAATTTGTAATGTAATACAATTGTATTCCATGCTTATATAAATAAAGTAAATTAATCCTTAAAAATAATACTTACCCTTAAATAAAAAGAGCATCGTAAACTTGTCGTTATAATTGATTGAAGTAAATAAAATTAATATATTTAATCAAATATTATCCCTATGTCCGTACTAGCATGACCGTGAGAGAACTAAATAATACAGTCGGCTTCTTTTAAGTGATAAACTATACAGCTCACTAGCTCCGATTTATATTGGCGAGTGTCATCGTTTAGTTGGTAAAGAAATTCATTGGCCCCGAGGGTTATCGGTCGCGTGCCTGCAAGAAAAGAAATTGTTTAATTTCTGGGGGAGTGAGCAATTTGTTGCTATCGCGGCACACGTACAACGACGTTTTCTCACCATGCACACGTGACCACCGCCCGTTCGATTGTTGACAAGGGGGTAGTTAATATAGCCAGATCTACCCGGGGGGGCCTGTTGCTGCCGACGGGAGAATATACCATTGTTAAATCCATAGAAACAAACATCAGATTTTGGTATATAGAATATTTTTCATATATGATTAATATTTATATCGTGTTATGAATATAATACTCGGATATGTATGAATTTATATATATTGGAAAAAATTGTTTGTCTTATAAGTTGAATGACTCACTTTTCATTAAAGTGAAAAAGTTGTCGAAGTTGTTTGTCGTTGAATGGAGTGTACAACTGTCTTATTTCTTATCATTTTTGTCAATTTTTAATTAACTGCATGGAAATTGCATCAGTAAAAAAATTAATGTCAATTAAAACAGCTGAATTAGTTAGATAATTAGTATCTTATATATGGCTTGTATCTAACCATATATGGTTAACTAGTATAATATTACAAATTATATATTATTATTATTTACGATATTTCATTTTTTTTTCACGTTTTTTTATATTTTTCAATTATTTCCAGTTCCTTCTTTGTTCATTTTCAAATGCAGGATTTAATTTTTTCTTTTGCATTATCTCTGTTCGTAAATATACAATCAAAAAGAATCGATTTTTATCGATGATCTTTATGCTCCATGTACAGAAGGTTCATCAATAAAAATCGATTCTTTCTGATTGATTGAAAACATACCTAATGTCTTTTAATGCAATCTGAATGCTGCAACACTCCTATAATTAGATATGCAGGTTCAAAAGAGCAAAGCATAAACTAGTTTTAATTATATTCCAATATTTATGAGTATAATGTGAAGTAAGTTAATTGTTATCGTTTAAAACAATGTTGGGTGCGATTCACGAAGTAGTTAACCAGGTTTCTAACCACGTTTAGCTTAACCACGTTTAACTATACCTGTTTTACGTGTTAAACCACCTTAGTTAAACGTGGTTAAGTTAAACGTGGTTAGAAACCTGGATAACTACTTCGTGAATCGCACCCGTTATAGTAAATTATGTGTAAAATTTTTTAACTAAGTTACAAATGTTATTATTTATATTCAATAGTTTGATTCTGCTTTCTATTACAAAATATTATGATGAATTGATAAGGGTAATAAAAATCTATTAACATTGTATAGCAAAAAATGAACTTTATTGTGGAATTCAAACGTACATTAAGAAAGTAAAATGCCAGATTCAAAAGAAGCCTTATATTAATTAAAGCTATGAACACATGTATTTTAACAGAATTCACGTGTACAATTCAATTCAAAAAGGCTTTTATTAGAAAAAATCATAGTATATCGTGCATAAAGTTTAGGCTTAACGCTTAAGTACATAAGACTTTGTACCAAAATAAATGTCCACCTTACCCACCCTGAAGTTAGGCAAATTGTTTAACACAAAAATGAAGTTGGATTAAAATTTTCCCCAAGAACATAAAAATTTATGTAACCCGCAATGTCTTGATTTTTAAAAAGTTGTCTATAACCTCATGGTAAAATGACATGAAAATGGACAATTTCTTTCGTCTGGAGTGTACATTCCATGTTTTGCTTACCAAAAGTAAGAATTTAGTTCATCTAAATGATACAGTCTATTAATTACATGCATGAAAGTAATTTATGGTACACACATTTCAATCGGTTAGCCACGAATGGTACCCGAACATTTGGTATAAGTTGTGGCGTACACGACGGACGCACGGGGATTAGCCGGCGCGTGTCTTCAGTAACTGCGCACACGTCCCGTCGTGTGCGACTGTTAATGACCAATGGGGGGTCTCAGTGTGTTTAAACGAGGATTTCATCTCCGCCGGGGGTGGCCATGTTGACTCGAGGATTATACACGTTGTTATCAAAATCACGAGCCGGAGATTATCAATATTTTACCATTATATATTTTTCAATTCTTAGTAAGAGATTATGGTATGTATATTATTAAGATAAAAGTTGTTTGTAATGCCACATGCTTATTACTCATTATAAAGTATTAAAGACTCAATGCCAAATATTTGTTTATTATCAGCCTTTGCAAAATGCTTCTTAAGTAGTTTGGAAGTACAAAATACTTTTAATGACTGCATGTATATACATTATTGACAACTTGGGTTTATATTATGTAAAATTGTACATTTTTTTTTGTATTCTGTTATATATTAGTATATGTTTACAAATAACAAAATATTTTCTATCATATAACATTCCTTTTTATTTTTTTATTTAGTATACATATATAAAAAACAAAGAAAAAAATATATAAATGTAAAAGCTATTCGTTCCTTTGTTCTTTTGTACTAGCAAGAAGTGTCTTGTGAGAAAAGAAGAAACCTCCCCCTTTCTCTCGTCGTTCCACCCCTTGTCGACTTTCTTCTCTTTTCTTATTTTTCTCTCTCTCTCTGGACCTTTGCTCTTCTTTTCTCCGACGCTCCGCCCTTCTCCCCCTCACGCTCTTCCCTACCCCCGGGGCTATTGACGTTCCTGCTCCGACTTTTAATAAAACTCTTGTCTGTTTGGCTCTGATAGATGACTACCCCCCAGTCAGATATTAAACCCAGCCAACGAATCTGCTGCCGAGCGCCTCCACCCCCCCCCCCCCCCCCAGCAGTGGCGGACCCCATACCATACCATACCACGCCATACCATACTGACGCTGCTCTCTAGATCCTTGCTATATAGCTGCCTGCTTGCCTGCCGTACAACGTAGTGAAGGCTTTACTGGGGACTTGCTTGCTTGCTTGCTTCTACTAAAGCTCTAGAGAGAGAGAGAGAGAGAGAGAGAGAGAGAGAGAGAGAGAGAGAGAGAGAGAGAGAGAGAGAGAGAGAGAGAGAGAGAGAGAGAGAGAGAGAGAGAGAGAGAGAGAGAGAGAGAGAGAGAGAGAGGAAAAAAAGGACTGGCAAAAGCTTTGCTCTAAACAGCCAGAGGACTTCTAAACGTGCGTCGACCAAAAAAGGACACTTTTTTTTTTGTTCTCTCATTCATTTTTGTCCTATGCGGTTACAACTTTTTTCTATGTGTATATACACAATTTTGAAGTAGAAATTACTAAAAGTAGTATTAAATTATTTTAATGAAGTTAAATTTTAATGAAATATAACTCCTTCTCAGATTTATTTTATTTAGATCAGTTGTCAATTAATTTTAATAACATTAGAGATATTAAATTTCACTTTATATATATATAAAAAAAAATATCCAATGTCACTTAAAAAATTTTTTCTCACATAAATTAACAGTTCATTAATAAAACAATTAAAAAGCTTTTCACTTAATTAAAATATTTTAACTCTTTCATCTTTAAATAATTTGCAATTCTGAAGAGCTGTTCAAGCTGAAAAATTCATGAATATTAAAAAGAAATATCCGCTAAGAAAGCGAAATAAAAAAAACTTCAATCTTAAAAAAAAAAAAAAAATCTTCATCTAAGATTCCAAGAATCAGTGATGTGAGATTTTTTCTTTTTTACATCAAGGTATAAAAAATGTACGTCAGTCCTTTTTAAATATAATTAATTTTAATATTATAAGGTGTTAAAATAGTTTTACAAATTTTCTACTACCTTTTCAATTTATTGAACATGCAACCATGAATCATCGTTTGATTAAATTTCATTTTACAGCACAATTCTGCCATTATTAAATGGAACTGACATGTGCCAACTATACAGGATCACTCCGTCAGACTCCATGATTTTTATATTAAAAGTTGTAATCAATAGCCTTTACGTCACAGGTAACTTATATAAGGAAATATTCGTATAGTTATTTAAAAATTTATTAATATAAAATTACTTATAAATCTTCTTTCTGATGAAAAGAAATACACCAAAATAATTGGATTTTGTAGAATAAAAGATTTAAAAAACGTCCCTTAATTAAAATGGCGAGAGAAACATATTTTTGGTCCCTTTTAAATCTGCTTTATTAATCATAATAATATATTAAAGCAGGGATTTTTATATCAGGTATAACAATTTCTTTATCTAAAATTTCAAATTCTAATGATATTATTTAAATGAAATCTCTATGTTAATAAAATTTAAATTGAATTTATGGTTACGAAAATATTACAATCGAGATGTCGTGCGGTCTATTGAATTTTCACCTTTTTTCACTCAACTCATTTACCCAATGCATACATAGAGTAAAAATTGCCTATATGTACATCGTTCATAAAGAAACTTCTAAATTTTAAACATGTATGATAAATATGATAATTATGCTATGTTTGAAAGAATATCAAGCCGGCAGCAGCGCGACCTATTGTGTCCGAAAGAGATAAGAACCGGTCAGGTCGGGGAAGCAATCTCAGATACGTTGACTCATAAAAATGTTTTAACATTCTGTAACTAAAATGTTCAAGTAGTATAAAAATTTAGAAGTTAAACGCCCCCGTCGGTACATAATATACATGATACGTGGAGATTGGCCAGCGGGGCAAATGAAGATTCTTTGGTGGAAAGTGACAAAGTGTACAGTACAATAAAATCATATATTGTACTGGACATTTGTATAAAAAATATATAATTAAAAAAATATATTATTTTAAAAGCATTAGATTTATTATCATAATTTATATTACTTTTTTTTATGCATGTATCTTTGAGAAATAATACAATACATCTAAATGTGCTTTCAGAATTTGCGAAAAAAAAAATCATATTAAAAAATTAAATAGATGAAATAAAATATATATAAATAATTCACAGTAGAAACTAAAAATCTTCACTTTGGCTTCAGTAACTTTATTACGTTTTGTTTTCTACTTGTGCATTGATTCAAGTGCTGTGAGTTTTAATCATTGTTGTAAGAAAATACATGTTGCAAGATGTCACCCGAAGTCATGTCCTTCCTAGATACAACAATGTACGTAATATGTGCACGCTGGCATTATTGTTGGTACACGGTAACAAAACTTCTCAGGACACTGTCTCAACAATAGCTTTTGAGATCAGAATAAAAACTAATATACACCAAATTAAAATCTTCACGTATAATTAATGCATAATTTATGGAAATAACTATGTTACAAAATGCACTTCAACTGAATTACATTATAGTAATAATAATAGTGTGTCTGCTTCTCTCTCCTTTTTCGTATCCTATTTGCTATAAAATATTATAAATATTATAAAAATATCTTATTATTAAAAAACCTTGACTATCGATTTATGCATATGCACCTAGCTGAGAATGCAGTATTATAAAAAAAACTAAGAAAATTGTAAAAATAATGTTTGATATTTAAGTATTGCCTAACAGAATGCTACAGTAAAAATATTTAATGACAAAAAAACATGACAGTGTACAACATTATCGTTTCTTTAAAGGCAGCAAGTGTGGAACTGCGGGTTGCAGCTCTCGCAGGCGGTGGCAGTAAAGACTAGTCATTACCCCAAGACGTGGTGCCTCCGAGGATTTCACAAGGGGAGGGTAAAAGAGTCGTCACCACCGCTGTACTAAAACATTACGGCAGCAGTCGTTTTATACTGAACCCATTTAATAATACAGCGTCTCGAGAAACCGCCAATAAACGAATAAAAATATACGACATAGCGCAGACAGCAGCAGATATCAACGTAAACTATAAGAAGAACTTTTTTTTTATATAAGAAATATAAGCTGGCATTTATTTAAAATAAGAGGTATTTTAAATATTTCATTTAATATTTTTGAAATGGCCTAAAAAAAAATATAAAAATAAAATGAAATGACGGAGGTGTCATGGTTTATAATAGCAGCTAGAAAAATAAAATTATATTACTATTTTAACTATTGTAGAAGTCATTTTTATCACATGAAAAATTTAAATGCTACGCTTTTGTAAAAACCTTTTTAATTTTATATTTAATTTTCATTTTATACCAAAAGTTTAAACAAAAATGATGTATTAATTTATTTCAGGATTTTATATTTAAAATAATAAATAATCACTTGAAAGATCTTAAATGTATTATGTGTTTATCTTCCGAGCGTGATCATTTTGATTTTTCTTCACCTTGGCACCGTTGCATATGCAACCTGCTACATTTTAATGACAAGCAATTTGCCTAGCTTTAAGGCGAGAGGAGGGCACTGAAAAAAAAAATATCTTAGAGGACGTATCCGTGGGTTTAACAACGTATTTTCTCTTTAAAATAATCTTAAAACTGAATAATTATATATTGATAAGTTTTTCGTGGCCTAGAAAAAAAAACATTTGTTATACATATAACTATATCAAAATAGTTAACAAACAAATGTGGTAATTACGCATTGTAGTGGACGAGTATAGCAGTTGCGCGCGCACTCTGTTAACTAATACATACAACAGGGTTGCCTCATAAATAATAGTTAAAAAGTTAACATTTTTTTTTTCTTGACTACGAAAAACTTATCAATATTTTAATTCCCCTATAATTAATATGCAGTTTTATGATTTGTTTAAATAGAAAACACGTTGATAAAACCGAGGATAATCCTTTAATTCACTAATTAAATGAATTGTCCCAATAAAATATTAATTTGACTTAATAATAACTTAATATGAAGCATGATAAAAATAAAGTATCAGGATTGGACAGTAGGAAAGTTGTCGGGGCTTACTGCAGAAGGCACGCCAACAATGTCACATGTGGACAGGCAGAGGGTACAAAAAAAGAGGAGGGGCAAATAGTTTGGAGAAACTTTCTGTAGGAGTTAGTGTTGTGTGCATGTGAGATAGAAAATCGCACTCCTTTTTTTCCCTCATCGTTTCTTCTACTGCAGTGTATATTCCACCCACTAGTATCTTAGCGTCTCGGCCTGCTTTTACGCTCTTCTGAGATGAGTCTTGAAAAGAAGAATGCTTGGATCAGCCGATATTAGATTCTGTAAACCCTCTCTCTTCCCCCCAATCTCTGTTGGTTTGAAAAGAAAAAAAAAAAAATCTTGCCTCGAAGTTCAAGCTTATACGATACAGCAGCATCAAGTAAAGAAAGTCAAGTTATTAAGAGTTGAAAAACGAGAAGCAAGAAATAAAAGTTAGAACACTTGAAACTGTAAAAGATTGTTCGTCTTGCTGCAGCTAAGAGTCTGTGTTTAGTTTGCAGTCCATGACTGCAAGAGATAAAGTTTGCCATAAGACGTTAATATTACTTTGGTATAACTTCACTTTATTCATTTTGTAATTTTTTTTTTAAAATAAGAATGCTGTATTACATAGTTTGGTAAAAAAAATAGCTTTGTCAATTGAAGCAATTTTAATTTGTATTTTATCTCTCTATTTTATTACATCTCTACAATTTTAACTAAAGATTCAGGGTACTAAAATTTCAACTTCATTATAAAATGAAGTTTTAGAGGAGAACAAACTAATATTATATATCCATTTTTTAAATTTAATATTTCAAAAATTTAATTCAGCAACATAACTTTTGAATAATTTATTAAAAAAAAATTGTGATATTTGTAGTGCTGGCTTAGATTTTTTCCCCAATATCAGGGGTGGCACTTAATTGTGATTATTAAACACTTTTTAGGACATCTCTCATAATCTATACTAAAGTTGCATAGAGAGGCCTAATGGAGTCTTTAATTTTGAGGATGGAACACTTATAGCATATTATGAACATTAGTTTTAACAGTAGTTTAAAAAAACTAAAAATTATTTTCACTATGTCTCTGTATTATTGAATAGATTCTGAGATTAACAGTACAAAGATAATTTTATGCACCTAATTGCATAGATTTTAAACCTAGTTAGAAGTTAGATATCATTTATTCAATTAGCTAGGTCTTACAGTTAGTGTATTTGTTTAAAACTGGATAATTTAAATACACGTTATATATCTATAATAAGGTTGATACTTAATATTAAGAATTTCATTTCTTATTGCAATCGCTAGCCGAGGAAGTGAAAGCTATCTCAATTGTGGAATGTATGGCGAAGCGTTTTTCCACTATGTGGTCTCCCTAGCTTTGGACCACTTCCGGTTCATTGATAAAAGCTGTAGGCGCTGTAGCGTCCATCCTGGCTGAGGTTTCCACGTTTCCCTCAGTCGCAGGCAAATGCCAGAATGGATTGCAAGGCCGTGGCCGTCCCTGTTCCGAAAGAGCCCGCAAAACGCTCAAGTTAGGGTTTCGGGAAGGTTCGGGGTTTCAAAGTAGTATGTAATTAGTAAGTAGAAGTACCCAATAGGGTTTGATTAAAAAAAAATGTGTTCTTTATGTAACTTTGCAGTCAGTTATTAAAAAGTTTTTAATTGTATTTATTTTTCTCCTTAACTAAACTTAACTGCTCACAAGTGACTTGATACTTTAACTTTTTGGCTCTTCTTAGACCCGACATAGCATTTGTGTTGATAAAAATAATGTAAGAATAAGAACATGAAATTTACTCTATATATTATACTTTTCCTGAATATTTCCTTCATCGACGATTTTTGACTGCATGTTACTATATTTATTTTTCAGAGACAAATTGTAACAATATTGTATTATGTTATACATAATGTAATGGACGTATTACACAATGTTATATAATGTAATAAAAACGTTCTGCTAATTATATGACCCTGTGTGTATAATATGTTGCTTGTATTGTTGTAATTGTAATTGTTGCGAGGGGAGACTATATTGCTTGTTTGTGTTGTAAGTACAAGAACAATATGGATTACCTTTGTAGTTCCATATGAGACAACACAAGCTGAAAATTTGCTAACATAGCACCTGAAACACACCTGCATGGTATTTAATTTTAATCCCGTCTCTTTAAATATACTAATATAACACTGAGATTCATTCATTGCCTTCTCAAGTGTAAATAATCGCATATTAAATCAACAGACAGGTGTGAATTAAAAAAAGGTAAGGATGAGCACGTAAAAAATCCATTTCTTTTTAGGAGGGGAAGTACCCCCCCCCTCTCTAAAAATGAACTACGTTTGATCAGACAGGCAAAAGCAAACTTTTCTGAAGTTTCAGATGCCCCAATTTTAAGACTGCAGTATCTAATTATACAGAAAAATGCAGCTTATAAAATAGGATATAATTGTAAATATTTTACAAAGACTTGTGAATTTTATTTATTTTTTATTTGCTATATATTCTTCTTATTATTCATGCAGGTTTCACAAAATCTTTATTTATTGTTAGATAATTTTTTCAACCGGGAAAACTCTAAATATTGTATTTATTAAAACTAAAACACTTAAGTGAATGGACTGTTCAGCAATCTTTTCCATTTGCCCCATGGGCTATTTTTTTTAGTTTTTACTATAATATATAATATGTTATATTATTGCAAAGTGCCCATGAAAGAGATAATAAAATAAATAATGCATTTTCAGTATTACTGGGTATAAGTTACTTTAATTTTTATTGTAATGATATGAAACATTATAGAATAGAATAGAATAGAATAGAATAGAATAGAATAGGTTTTTATTTAGCAAAAACAGCTAATACAAACATTTCATACATATATAAAAATACAATTACATAATATTTTTTTCCCTGAGAATGAAAAAACATATTATTTTATTTTATTTTGAACTGAACATTATTTTGTAACAAGTTACAATATTAATGGATTACAGTATTTTAATAATATTTCTTTCTTAAATACATTTTTTTAACAACTTCAACACACTCTCTTTTAAATTTTTTAATATCTGTAATTTTTTTAACATTTCTTGGTAGTAAATTAAATAATTTAAATCCACTGACCATAATTGATTTCTGATAAAATGTTTTATTTTGACGTCCAATATGAATTTCCTCTGCTGCTCTAGTATTATACTTATGAACATCATTATTTAATTTTACATTACTGCACAAATATGAAGGAACTTTTTTGTTTACAATTTTATGCACTAAAATCAACATTTGTAAGGCTAACCTTTGCTTAATGGAGAGCCATTGTAAGCAATTTAACATATGTTGAACTGGGGTGTATTTACTACATTTTAATATTACTCTCATTGCTTTGTTTTGTAATATTTGCATTTGCTTAATACTTTCTTCATTACAGTTCCATAGGATACTAGAACAATAGTCAAAATGTGGTGATATTATAGATTTATAAATTAATATTTTTGTCCAAGGACTTAAAAATTTTCCAACTCTGGCTAAATAGGCTATTTTACTACCAATTTTTTTATTGATATATGAAACATAACTTTTAAATTTTAAATGTGAATCTATTATGATTCCAAGGTATTTAATTTCATGCACAAATTCTAGTATTTCTCCATCTATTACAACATTCTCTCGATTTTCTTCATCCAACATTTTAGATTTAACAAATGAGGAGGGTGTAATTAACATACATTTTGACTTACTTACATTAAGCTTCACTTTGTTTAATTTTAACCATACATTAAGCCGTTCCAAGATTTTATTTATTGCATCACACGCCTCTTTATAAGTTTTTTTTGACACTGAAACTAGAATATCGTCAGCAAACAAATTTAAAAATACATCATCAAATTGAATATGCAAATCATTTATATATAATATGAACAGTAATGGGCCCAGTACAGAACCTTGTGGGATTCCGACGTCATTAATTAAGTCATTAGAAACCTTTTCATTAAATTTTGTTCTTTGTTTCCTGCTTGTTAAATAACTTTGCAAAAGATTTACACAATTTGGACCCAATCCGTATTTTTCCAGCTTATTACTATAGATAATTAATTAAGATAAATTATAAAATCAAATTATTGTATAGAGCAATTATTATTATTATATGGAAGTCAATACTTGAGAGTCTTAGTTTAGTATAGTAATTAGTCATTTCCTGGTATTCATGTTATTATATAATCTGCAACAACAAGGTATATAATCAAAATAATTATTAATTCAAACTTTGTATTAATTATGGAGGGTTAGGAAGGTCTAGTGGTTAACTACAAGACTCTAACTTAGATATTATTATAGGTACCAACATTATATATCGCAGAGCGGGTGCTAAAAGTTCCGCTTCACTCACAGTGTGGGGTATAAAAAGTAGACGCTGATGCAGGGGTTATATAGACATCTCTGACTAATCGAATCACACGCCTCGATTGGTAGTTACAATGTGTATACAGATACACAGCTTCAAAGCTGCTTGCTTGGATGCTTGGTTGTTATATATATATACGCATCATACAGAAGGATGATGGTTAGATTCAAAATATAAGTTCGTTCATCTACAAGGGTGGAATTGTAATAATATTTTATAAACATTATAACATATTAGGGAGATTATGATTGTCCATATTTTTGTTTAAATTTCTGTGTTTAAAATAAAATTGACAAATATGTATTGTTTCTCACTAAATCTATAGTAAGTATAGTAATAATAATTATTAGTAAGAAAATAAATTAACAAATAGATTTTTGAACTGAAAATGTAATTTATTTTTATTAGGTAATTAAATTATCAATATAATTATATGTAAAGTGTTGATAATATTTATGTTTAACAGAAAGAATACTAAATATAAAAAAAATGTGTCAACTTAAATATCGGTAAAAAAAAATATATAGCTTTCAAAATAAGTTGTAACCATAAAAAAAAAAAAATTCTAACCTCGGATCTTTCATAACCAATAATAATTTTTTGCCGCATTAAATGGAATACAGTACGTAGTGGTTAAAATAAGCTATGATACAGTTTTTATACGATGTTTTGGCAATTTTTATACTATATTGGTCTGCAACCACAAAATACCGAGCAGAACAGCAGTGCTGCGTATATGAGCAGAAAAATGATCGGTATTTTCTCGGCGTTTGTTGTAAATGCGAATCCATAAAATGTGGCCACAGGAATTTTTTTTACGATCAAAAATAAAAAATATTTTTATTCTTTTTAAAAAACTATCCTCTAAAAATTATGCATGCTTTAGATGTGATAAAAAAATTGTATATTTAATATAGTGATATACTGTAAATGGTATGAATATATTATATAAAGTTGTGTAATGTGCTTTTATTTTAGTTGTATTTTTTTTTTAATAACTAGAAGTTATAAATATATTGCCGTCAAAACAATCACATCAATATATTATAATATATCAATCTAATATAAATTACATCAAGTTGTATTAGTTTTATCTCCAAATAAATTGAAATATGTGTTTTTTTGACAGGTAATTTAAATTAGTATACTATTTCACATAAAAAAATATTATTTTTTTTTTTCTCTCTTCAATCCATAATAAATTTTATAGTACATCAAATAAATTATTGTTAATTTAATTATTTAATTAATATAGCTTTTATACACGCTTTGCTCATATTATTATTTTTGATATGTAAATTTTCATTGACGTTGAAAGTGTACTTGAAAAGTTTAAAGTGCCTAAAGTATAGGAGGACGATGTTATTATTTTGTTTTTGAAATGAAAACACATTACCTTATTGTATCATGGTTAGCCGCTTGCCCGTTCGTTCTTGTTGTTAAAAAAGTACATTCACACGCATCATAAACTTTATTTTTATATGAAAACTTAAATTAAATATATTACAAAATATTGTTTCAAATCAGAGTCTTCTGCGCGCAATGTTTCTAACAAAACATTGTTCAATGTCTGTCGCGTGGTGTAATTTTCGATTGTTGAACGCGAGAAAGGAAAAAAGTAAACAAACTCCGCTGTTTACAATTTTTTGCCGCTGGCGGCGCCACCAGCGAGCGGTAATTATCAAGGGAAGCATTATGAATAACATGAAAAACTAATAGAAATAATTAGAAAATTGAGGACATGTTTTCAAAAATCAAGTGAAATGGAAAGAAACATGCGCGGCAATTTTATAGAAAAAATTAAGAATTTTTAACGGTTTTTTATCATTGAAACGGTCGAAGAAATGTGGAGCGATAACCATGGTGTAAGTAATGTATATCATTTCTGTGTTCCCAAGGGCTTGTAAGCTCTAAAATCTTTTAGCTAGCAGTTCTGGCAGGACTTGGCTGCCCTTACAAGCCGCACCAGTGTCCATTTGTTGATTTATTTAAAAATAAAAAGCAATAAAATAGGGTTTTAAAATTGTACCTTTGAATTTCTTATATCCTGAAGATATAGCAGTAATTCGATAATTTACAAGTTTCTATGCTTTTAGACTTTAATGCTGGAGTGACTGGAGTCCCATCTAACATCTATGATTGCATAGAATCACATTAAAGGCAATGAAACGCCAACCTCAGTCTGCGTCGTCTTTTCTATGTACTAAAAATAAGATAAAGTACCGTTATATTTACTAATAATTAATTTTTTACATTACCTGGATCAATGTAGTACGAAATAATGATATTTTTTTATACTTTTGGTATGATATTTTGGAAGTTATCGTTACATTTAGGCGTCAACTCGCGAATTTCCTATGTTAAACAATGGCGCATAGTCAACAAAAACCGCTCGCTAGTGGCGCCTCTGGTCACTCTGGCGGGCGCAAAATGGAACTAAAGCGTCACGCAATAATCGGGCCACGCGACAGACATTGAACAATGTTTTGTTAGAAACATTGCGCGCAGAAGACTCTGTTTCAAATAAATTTTATTATATTTATATAAGAATTGAAGATGTTATAAAAAGTTATTACGAGTTTTTCTTTGTCTGCTACAATTTCATGCTCAAAGTTTGTGTACGTTTTACGCACTTCTCGTATTTCTACAAGATACACATTTCAGTGTTGGTAGTTTTGTACCGTGTGTGTTATGAATTACGGCAAGTTACCCTTTGACGTTACAGCAACAGTGGCACTTGACAAGAATACGTACCGTAAGTAATTGGGATTTATTGCTAGTTTTATAACAATATCTCCTTGCTTTTTGGCTCTTTTGTTGTTGAATATTATTTAATTACAAAATAAAATTGTGACGTAAAGAATTTTTACTGTCAGGTACACACATATTATTATATATTAGTATATTTATCGTTGTTTTTAACTCATGTTTCAAAATTTATTTATGAAAATTATTCATTACTTTATATGAAGGCATGAGTAGTATGAGTACAATTCCCATACTCTTTCCTTAACAAAGGTCCCCACCTATGCACCCTACCTGTCGATGCTCATTTAAAATATTTTATATTCAGAAATTAAGAACTAATGCTTAAAAAATAAAAATGTAAAATAGTTTTCAAAGAAGAAAAAACTCAATTTCTGGGTAAAAAAATTATTGATTCGTTGTTTTAAAATTTTAATTTCAAATTTAATTCCATATTGAAAATGCATGAGTATAACATAATTAAGTTCTACGTTATTAAATATTTTACATTTGAAGTATCAAATCGTCTAAATTCATGCACCAGTGAACTATTTTGTAATAATTATATTCTGGGTTGACTACATTTTCCTCCTCTATAAAGTCTAATGAATATTATAACAGCCTCAGCATCTTGCAATAAGTTGTTTGTTTCCGGAAGTGAGACTAACAAGACAAGAAACTTGGCAATAATTTTACTGACTGTAGCTGACATGACGTTTGGGGAGAACGAGCCGGGAGCAATGTGCTCGGAGCCATGTCGTCTTCACCCTCTTCTCCCTAGAGATGTCAAAACAACAGAGCTCAGAAGTTCACAGACGACATTTCAGTGAAGGGAAACTCACATCTTAAGAAAACTTGCATCATTTGCTGTTATTGTATTAAAACTTTTGACTGAGAATTTTATTGACGTTATAAAATGTTTGATATAAAAACATTTTACTGTTTTGTAAAGAATTATACGTAAAAATATTTAAAACTTTCATTTTCAAAATTATATTAAAGATTTTGAAAGTTACGAGAAAATTATTGAATTATATTTAAATAAATAAAAAACTCATAATTGGTTATTAAAAATATTAATGTAAAAATTATGTACAGTAAAAAATAGTTGTACTATATTTAATTATTTTACTTACAATCAGTTCTTACGTTAACGAAGATTGTTTAATCATAATTTTTTTATTAACATGTGGAAAGGACTAAAGGTGGTTTTAAAATAATAAAATACACAATAATATTTAACATTAATCAATAATTTAATATTGCACATATACAAACATAAAACAGTACATACTTTACAACTTAAATTTACAAGTAATAACAAATAAAATTCTCATAATTAATTAAAAAATATTACAGCCTAATTATACAATGGAACCTATATTATTTTGAGGTATATTCAATTCATTAATTACATTTTTTTCTTTCGTAATTGTTTCATAGGCGATTATGCATGGTGTAATTTTTTTAATGTATAATACAGTCTCTTATTTAGGGAATGTTCACATTGATCAAAGTGTCGATCAAAAAGTAACTTATAATGTATAAAAAACAAAATCACTTGTTTTTTTTTAAATTTACACTTCATAATATGCAGAGAGTGGATAGCAAAACAATAAATCATATATATTTTACCATTATTTTCTTCTGAACGTTCATTGTTATCATAATTTTATGTCACTCATCCAACAATCACTTGTCATGAGACCAATTTCAAGCCTTATTGCTTCTCTAACGATGTCTCGTTGATAAAGTGTCCAATTTCCAATTAATTAACAATTAATTTTATTTTAATTTTGATGCAGCTCTTTATACCAAGATAATTAATTAAAAAAAGGAAGGTAACCTAAAAAGTCTTTTAATTTTTTTCGCTGTTATCGATTCGATTGGTAATTCGATTCGATTGATCGTTACTGGTCCGCCAAGGATGAGCTGTTTTCCTCGCCACAGAAGTACGAAGTTTGCATGGAGTACAATCGGTCGATGGGGTTGAGGGAGTTGGAGCCTGAGGAGGCTGCCGCCGCGTGTAGGAGGTGGTGATGGTGCGCGAACATGGCGCTCGAATCCAAACCCAGGCTTGAGTACGGAAAGCTGAGGAATGCAGGGCCGCTGAGCTTGTCACCGGGACCTGATGAACCCACCGCTGCCGCAGCAGCCGCTGTCGACACATCAGAGTTATTTCTCTCTACTGTCATTGTAAATTCCTATCCAACAATTATTTCAGTTAGTTAATATGCAGCATACATGAACTTCATACTATATTTAAATGTTGAATAAATTCTCTCTCTCTCTCTCTCTCTCTCTCTCTCTCTCTCTCTCTCTCTCTCTCTCTCTCCCTCTCTCTCTCTCTCTCTCTCTCTCTCTCTCTCTCTCTCTCTCTCTCTCTCTCTCTCTCTCTCTCTCTCTCTCTTTTTCGTTTTTCATACATACTAAATATTCATATTTCAAATGATACAATATTTTTTGTATACCCTAGTGATATATACACTGCATGTTATGATGAAGAGATTTTTTAAATTCTTTTGTTTTTTTTTTAAATAATATATTGCATTAAATTATGGTCATGACTGCAAAAAAAATTGAATTAATTATGTATTAAAAAAATTGAAACTTTCAATGGCGTAAATAAATATAATATATAATAATATACAAATGCTTGGAAAATAAGTTTTTGTCTAAAACCATGGTAGAAAAATTTAATATAATTCAATTGATTTTATAATATTGAAATTTTATCTGTAAAAATATCTGATCCCATTGAAAGAGACATAAAAACAGTTTGAATTGAATGTTATGATCATTTGTACCCCAATGTTAGAGAGTGTGAAAGAATTGATTCTCCATTGGAAAAAAATACTCTATCTCTCCCTTTTATAATAGATACATATTTTTTTTTTTATAACATTAAAAGAAATATTTTAGGATTTGCGAGGGTGTTTGGTGGTAAAACGGGAAAAAACTATTAAGCGATTTGCTATAATGGCTGCTGGCGACATACTGCAGTATTACAGATTTTTCCTACAGTTGCAGCATATAGTAAGAGGGGAAAAAAAGTAAAAAAAAAAAAAAAAAAAATGTTGGAAAATTTCCCGGTTAAAACCTAGTTTTTAACCATCCCCCCATACTCCTCAACATGTGTGAAGTGATAAATGTGTGTGCTGCCTTTTTTTGTTCTTTCTCTTCTTTCCTGGGTTTTACCGCAAAAGCGCACATATCACCCACCCTGCAGTATATATGCACCCCAAACATCGTGCCCTCTTAGAGAGGAAACCACTGCAATGCTACAAATCATGCTTACATGTACTCCATAACATACGAAATTTTTATATACAAGCAAAATAATAAAATACTTATAAATCATATAAAGTCATATTGTTATGACAAATAATATCGAAACAAAATAAACATGTCGTCATATAGTATCGACTTTTTTTTAGCTTTTTTTTTACACATCTATGTATTAAAAGGGTAATTTTAATTTAGGTACAGTTTTGTTGTTTATACTACGTTTAGATGGTATTGCTGTATTTGCAATTAATATATTGATTAGATAAATACTACAATTAATTAAAAGACAGGATAAAATGAAGTGCATTTATCATGCGAAAAATGTCTCTTACTGTGAATCTGCCCAATGCCTTTATTATTCATTTTGGTGTCTTGTGAGTCATATTACTAATTTTTCTATAATATTTCACAACTTAAAAAAAATATATATATGATATGATAATATAGTAAAATTATAATTCATCCTATCATTATTAATCCCCGTGAATGTGTAATTTAAAAATTAGTACATTGTCCTAATTATCTCTCTCCATTAAAATAAAAATGCCAGATTAGCATGATAGCCGCCTTTGGACTTTTAGTTTTGTTTAACTCGTTTCTTAGGCAATTTTACACGAGTGACGTGGGTTCGCCGTAGACTAAATTTTGAACCACGTTGCTTTAAAAATCATCTACAAAATAAATTCACCTTGCTATTTATATTACTCATGGAAACATCACCCACTATATACTAATACAATTGTCAGTCTCACACACCTGCGGAAGAATACTCGTGGTGCTTGAAGAAGATCCCTGCCACGTCAGGGTCAGGGGTGCTGGTCCCGGGGTCACTGCCCTCTTTGATGGGCAGGAAGAGCGGCCCCGCCCCCTCCAGCTCGGCTCCGTAACTCTCAACCGCGGCCGCCAAGCTCCCAGCCTCCGTGTCGCTGCTGCACTCGTTCAAGAAGCCGCCGCTCGCCTGAGGACCTGCACACCAAGAAGGCGTGATGGGTACCTCGGGGCATTCGGAATGTCTTATATGAATTACTGGTGCTAATTAATATAGACAAACATTCCTGTTTTATAAGGTGAAATAATAACTGAAAAATATTATACAAATTGTTGGTGCATTATAAATTAATTTTTGCCTTTTACTATTTTTAAATAATATAATAATTATATATATGTATACCATCAAATTGAAGTATTTTTAAATTTAATAAACAATTTGATATAATGTTTATGTATTTTTTACGTAATTTTATTAATAGACTACAAAGAGTAATATATAATGCTAATATATCTAAGCTGTTTTAATAAAGAAAATCTAGAATTTATATAACAATGAATATATTTATGCGTTAATTTTTATTGAAATCTTAGCAAATTGAAAAAATAATTTCAATTTAATTATTTTATTAGTCTCCTAAAAGTGACCATGATATTATACCCTATATTATATATAGATTTTATCCACCCTCTTATTAACATTATAAAAGGCGACCCCTGTATGTATAATAATCGTATATAAAGAGGGTGGACCATTGTTACAAAGCCTTTGCCAGACTCATAGAGTTGGAATCCGGCCACTGTAAGCCTAGTGACACGTTCTATATTGCTTTCTCAGCTAATACCCTCGTGTGCTAAGATTGCCCAAAGTGCGGGTATTCTAGGAGGAGACACTGATATTACCGCATTAGTTCAGACAATGTTTTTATCAAGAAATAGTAGTCTCTTATTTTACGTGAAGAAGTACATTTTGGAAACCTTACTTTGCTCCTCCTCTTTGATTTTGTTGCCCTTTGAACGCCCAGGTTGTGAGTCATCATTGTCCTTGACGATTTTCCCGTCTTGCCGTGCCTTCTTTTGGATTTTCTTCATTTTTGCTCGTTGATTTTGAAACCATACCTATAACATAAGAGTATAGTAGAATTATTAAAAGGATTATTATTAATCAATAAAAATTAGGTTAGGTACACACTGCCAGGATAATGCTATATTCCTTTCTTTTTCAATATTAACTTAATTAAATTTCCTGAGTTGCTTAATCATAGCAAGGTAATAATCATACAAAAATGCAGTTGAAAAATAAGTGATTTTTTATCATCAATTTTCTTTTGTAAAATATCCATATTATTTTCTGCCATAGTAAAGAAAATGAGTTCGTATTTCATGCTTTCTTTCATGCTACAAACAGAGGAGGAGAGGCGAAGGACTTATAGGACTCCGAAAATTAGTTTTAAATTTGAAATTATTGTGAACCGCTTGAATATTTCACACGCTCGAAAAGCTAATCAGCTATCTCACCTGGACGATGCGGACGCTGAGCCCCGTGTCCTTGGCGAGCCCCTCACGCACCTTGCGGCACGGTTTGGGGCTGAGCTCGAAGGAGGCCTTGAAGGCCCGTCGCTGCTGCGTGGTAAGGATGGTGCGAGGTCGCTTGGGACCGCGGCGACCGTCCTGCGAGCGGGACGTGGCGGGCACCATTTCGTCGCACGAGAACTCGCCTGCACGAGACAAAAACATTGTGACAGCATTAATTAGTTGACGTGAATGAAATACATAATAAATACATGCAAACTTGTGTATATACAAGATTATAACTGATTATTACAAGAGTATATCAAATTTCTTCAATCTTGTTTCCTATTGCGTTTTTACGTAATGACCAAGAAGTCCAAGAACCAATTAAAGAAGTAAATATGTTAAGTAAATCTTTTTGTCACTAAATACCTTATTAATAATATCTGAATTTTTTTATTATGAAAAACAATGCAATTTCTGTACGTTTACGTCAACACCCTTGTAAAAGAAGAAGTTGTCGTACCTTGCGCGTAGCCCTGGAGCATCTCCACCTCCTTCTCGTAGTCTGGTCTGCAGAACAGCTGGCCCTGCTTCACCACGAACTGGTCCCCCTTCTGCAGTCGCCCTCCACACACCACGCACACGAAGCAGCGCAGGTGGAAGACGCTGTCCATGGCCCGCATCACCAACTCCTCAGGGGCTACACGCTCCGAGCAACCCAGGCACTTCTTGGCGTACAGCCTGCAACACCAAAGAGGTGGTGTAATGGCTAGAGTGTCTTTTGACTTTTTGTTATAAAATTAAAAGACAAGTTTTAAAAAAAAAATAAAAAAAAAATACACGAGCTGCAACGAGTTATTTTTTATTTAATGGAAAATTATGAGTATTGAAATATATTTTTCGGGGTCCTATTTATAGAAAGCTTCCAAGAAATTACATTTTATGTTACTTTAGACCATAAATTATTCAGTCATTTATAGATAACCTCAGTACATAATAACCAATAATAATGTAACAACATTAATAGACAATAATGGTTGCATTTTTTTATTTCATAATTAGAAAATAAAATATACATTAAATTATGCTTTTCTGAATTTTTTCAAATATTTTGAAGTGCGGGAACTAATTTTAAAAAAATATTTAAAATATCTGAATTTGGGTGGTACATCTGATGGGACAACCGTGACGTCATCGACAGCCAATCACAGCAGCCGTGACATCATCAACAGCCAATCACAGCACGACAAATGACGTCACGGTTGTCCCATCAGGTGTACCACCCAAATTCAGGTATTTTAAATATTTTTTTAAAATTAGTTCCCGCACTCCAAAAAATCCGAAAAAAATCAGAAAAGCATGATTTTAGGTATATTTTCTAATAATGAAATAAAAAAATGCAACCATTATTGTCTATTGCCTTCTGCAAAATGAGGGAACGTAAAAACCTTAGATAAAAAAGTCAGTCAGTTCATGTTGTATAATACGGTATGAGGAAGGAGCCAAAAACAAGGTAACATGTAAACGCACCAATTAAATGAAGTATAATACATGAACGATGCAAGGAGATTCGGAACCATGGACCAAAAGTCTACTCACAGAGCTGTCTAATGGTCAACTAAGTAAAATAAATGAGTAGTTTGGAAATTACAATCAATCACATTGACTTAATCTCTTTCTTCAGTGACTCATATTTATTTAATTTTATTTAAAGGGTCCAGTCATATTAAAGATTAAAATAGCTACATAAACTTAATCAGCTTAGGATGAACTTTTTTGTATAATCGTTATTTATGAACATCTTGGATTTTTGAACAGTTTCGTCATACATTACAGCGTCTCCAAAATGTAGTGCCACACACAGTATGACTCGACACTGCTGGAGATACGAGCGAGCACATATCACTCGCCCCCCTTGTCATAGCGTGATGGATGACCAGAAACGATCAGCGCCCCAAAATGTGACAAATTAATGGCTTGTAGTTGCACTTGTAAAACCTTTTTACATTAGCTGTAATATATTGTAAATGTAACTTAATTCTTTTGTAAATATTTTTAGTGTGATTTATTATAATGTTTACAAAATATTTAAGAGCAGGATTACACATTGTAAGATAACGTTAATCCAGCCTGCATGGTTTTAGTATAATACATATATTTCATTGGGAAACTTGATCGGAGATTTGAACTGAATCAAAGTTTTGTTATTTTTAGTAAATATTGCTTTCTGTTTTTTAAAATCGACGCAGTGGCATTGCCTATCATCTGTTATATTTTTTTTTTTTGTGAATTAAGTTGTTTCTGAACATTAGATTAAGCTAGGCTGCAATGTCATTTCATATATTAGTGATTATGCTATTTATGCTATATCCTAATATGTATAAATTATAAGAAATTTTCCATTACATTAATGATCATAATTATATATAGGTTAACAAATTTATATATTTAATTAGTTTTATAAGATTATTTTTTTACTTCAGAAGTATTATTTAAATATTGTGTTATTAAGTTCATTTCGGCATAAAAAATATTTAATTTAGGTACTTTTAATGTAATTTAAAGAACTTTGTACTTCACAATAGTTTGTGATAAATAAATAATAAGAATAGAAATAACGTTGTGATAAATAAATAATAAGAATAGAAATAACGTTCTATCACTTTTCTATACATATATGAGACATAAAATTTTGTTATTTCAAACTGTTCCTACTTTCATATAACTCAATATAATATCGAAGGGTTTACAGGAAATCTGATGGACTTTGCTATC
This sequence comes from Siphlonurus alternatus, assembly GCA_949825025.1. Taxonomy (NCBI): domain Eukaryota; kingdom Metazoa; phylum Arthropoda; class Insecta; order Ephemeroptera; family Siphlonuridae; genus Siphlonurus; species Siphlonurus alternatus. Next base: position 32,696,895 of record OX463782.1, read on the forward strand.
AAAAACTACATAATTCCCACGCGAGGTGTCATTTCATTGATAAGCTATAACAGAGCTCAATATTAAGCCTGCACAAACACTGATAAGGATTACGAGTGCCTGGGAGCGGACACGTGGGCTCGCTACAGGTGCTCCGTCGTGCAACAATCAATTGTTGCAGCATTGTTGATATCAACAATGTTATATTATTATGTTGTAAAGATTTCTGTAACCATGTTTTATTCTATTATATAATATTGATCCTGAAATTTATAATTTATATTTACCGGTCAAAGGTAAAGAAATTTGTAACATGATAAGCGAAAGTGTTCAGAGTTTTCTGAGTTTTAAATTAAAATTTTACTTTCAATAAATTAAATCTAAAAAAATGCAACCATCAGTAGAAAAATTAACATTGGGATAAATGCATTGTGTTGCGTGCATGATAATTAATATAAATATTTGTGTAAAATGAATTGTTAGGTCTCCTAGAGATATTTTTTACTTTTTAAAATTGTAGTATTTTTTTAATGATTTCCTATATAAATACATTTTTTTTAATAAGATCTTAATAGACTACTCGAAAAAATGACATTACTAGAATTTCTTTTTTTTTTCACTCAATTCATTTTTACTATTTTTAGTCAATAATTGTTGCATTTTATCGATAATAATCGCTTTCTTTTTGTAATTAAAGAAAATTGTTATTTCTGAATTAAAAAAAAAAAACAGATCATTTAAAAATAAAGACAAGAAAATACCATTTATATACTAACATAAAAAAATCTGCATACATGCTTATAATAATAATATAAATATATTTATTGAGCAGAAACACAAAATGCATATTTCTTTATACAAAATGCATAAAAACCTGCCCAATGACAAGCTTCAACTTAAAAATGCCGCAGCGCCGCATTCTGACATCGCTTCGTCCGTTAAGGTTTGTTAGGAGAAAAATCTTATTTATTTTTTCATTCAAATTCTATGCTGCACAAAATCTCGAATATTTTTTATGTCGTGTAAAGTGATCTTTCCCGTGGCTCATATGAATTATTAATCTTGCCCTTCATAAGAACCGTCGGAAAAAATTAAAAACCAGGTACCGCTGGGTTAAAGGATAGGAAGCTTGATAGAACATGTCGTCGCGCGCAGTTCGCGTGCTAGATTTTCATTGGCTGAGAGAATTGTGTCGTCAATGTTGAAGCTTCTCATTGGTGGCTAAAAAAGGATATCCCATCCACATAAAGTGTTCATTAGCCACCTAAATATTAAACAAATTATATATTTCTGTATATAAAAACTTCTTTCTCATAATTTGACATTTAAAGCGGCTTCAGTAACGATTTTCTATCTATATATGTTGTATTCAGCTCGCAATGTGTGAACGTGACGAGTTTTCCCCACAAGTTTGATCACGTGACTTTACTAGAATATATATATATATTATGTACAGAGAAGAGGCAATATTGGAGAGTTGAGTCAACAGTGCTCGGCCTCGGCAAACACAGCCTCCTCCGTCGCCGAGACACCAGCCAATAACACGGTGGCCGCAGATCAATAGCCGGGTGTGCACCAACCAACCCGTGGCCGCATCTTCCACTAACGACGCTTAACCTCAGGATTGTTACCCTACCGATATTATATTTTATATTAAACTTTTTTTTATAGATTTCAAAAATATAATGTAACCACCTTTATTATAGAATATATTAACAAGATGTTTTGATGGTTTAATTTACAAACCACATATTTACAGATAAAATTGTTAATTATTTTGATAATTTAATTATTATTGTTAGACAAACTATTTATATATAAATTTTTACTGTTTTGGAGAAGGGGTTTTGTTTTAGATCCAGAAACACAAAAGTAAATGGGTTTGGAATTTACAGGTACAATATAGTAGTTGAAATAATAAGGACGGGGGGGGGGGGGGGAGGGGGGGGGAGGTCAGATGAATTTAGTCAGTTTTCTACCGAGACCAATTCTGTTATACAGGTATAATACACGCATGTATGTATTATTATGTTATGACTATATTCTTGCATTTTCAAAGCAGCTTATGATCATTTCATTAATTTAAGGGTCACTTTTATTAGTAAAACTATGAGATAAAGATCCTTACTAGATATGGTATAAGAGAGAATTTTGAAATTATTTTACATTCGCTGGTATGTGTAAAAAATAAGTTGGTCAGAGTAGATTTAGAGATTATTTGATATGAAAGTCATTATCACCACGACATTCTTAATTTAAAATATATTAAATCAAATCTCACATAGCTCTAAGTATATAATTAATTATCTTTGAGAAAATTTATATACAAAAAAAGCTCGTAAAGTTATAAATAAAATAGAGTAATAAAACTTCATTATTATTCATATAATAATATTATGTATCTTGATATAAAAAAGTTCTGATAAAAAACAACGAGTGTTTGCTGTAATTAAGTAATTGAGGTACGGGGGATGTAGCAGCAAGTTTTGCAGCAGGAGTTACCGAGGAGTTTGCACACTTGACTGCAGCAAACACGCGCTCGAGACGATCTCGAGGGTGAAGAAGGATTTACATGCTAGTGTATTTTGTGGGGAAACCGTCTTCGTGTTTTATATAAGAAGGAAATTGTGAACAAATAAACAACCAAAATTGTATACTACAGTTTTGTTGATGAAACATTAAAAAATACGAATACATCAATATCATATATTTAGTGAAATTTAAAAAAAATCTTTATAATTACATTTCTCTCTATATCCTCTTTTTCTTCCATTGTGTATAAGAAATTGACACGAAAGAACAAAAAATGGGAAAATTTAAAATCTTCAATTTTCATCATTTCATTTCATATTATACAGAGATCGATTGACTTCTTTGCATCGACATTTCATCGCCTCAGAATATAAGTGTCGTATAAACCACGAAATTTTGAGGCAATTATATTAGACCTTACGTATATGAAGCGTAAGGTCTATAATTGCAACATCGACATTCGAGTACCGAGTTCATTCGCTCTCGCCGCGGCTACAACACACGCATGTAACTTCACCTACACTCACCTACACGAATCTCTCGGGTTGGTGTATAGCAAGCAACTGGCTTGCCGTAAAAGCACCCAGGTAAGCCGAGACGCCGTTGCTCTCACAGCCAGGTATATATTGTGTGTTGTGTTCAGGAATACATGCTATTATATTGTTAGTACGTGGCCATTTAAAAAGCTAACTTTTGATGAATAAAAAACATAACAAAATTGTATTTGAATATTCCTTAAATATTTTTATCTCGATATTTCTACATTATCTAACATATTATTAAACCAAATAAAGAAATAGTATTTTAGTTATTTTGAATATTTTTTTAATTTTCGTCTTATTTTTCATATATATAATATATATATATATAATATATATTTTTTAATCAAACCCTATTGGGTACTTCTATTTACTAATTACATACTACTTTGAAACCCCGAACCTTCCGAAACCCTAGCTTGAGCGTTTCGCGGGCTCTTCTGGAACGGGGGCGGCCACGGCCTTGCAAATCCATCCCGGCATTTGCCTGCGGCTGAGGGAAACGTGGAAACCTCAGCCAGGATGGACGCTACAGCTTTTGTCAATGAACCGGAAGTGCAATGGTCCAAAGCCAGGGGAACCACATAGTGGAAAAGCGCAACGTTTTACCCCTGGGTGGGAAACGTGGTTTTTGTTGAAAATGGTCATCCATCCAACTACTAACCACGCGTGGCGTTGCTTGACTTCGGTGATCTGACGAGACCCGGTCAAGCGCACTGTGCCACACCTCCCACTATTTTTCATATATGTTGTATTATACTACAATATAAGATTATATTATATTTCTAAAAATAATTAATTAATTTACAATATTGCATGTAAACGTAACAGAAAACTAAAATGCACCATCATAATTAATTACACTAAATCATGATTACTTCTTTATTACAAAGAGCATCATGATGTTAATGTTAAAATTCCGGAACTGACATTTAAAAAAAAGCAAAGAACATTTCCAAGTTTAGTTGTATGAATATTAAAATTATTTTAGTGTGCACTAAAGAGCATGAAAAATTAAATTTTCTAGTGCTTTGTTTTTAAAATGTACTTTCAAATTTAATATCTATGAAGCCTGGATGTTATGCAACTTGTTATGCACTGAAACGTAGCAGTTTGTATACACAACAGGGGCAAAAAACTGTGATGACCAGCTTATATTTTTTTAATGCCGGATTGATTCCTTAACTTTACGTCGAGATGCAACAAACAAAATTTCAAAATGAAAAAAAAAAATAATAATAATAATAAATAAATAAAAGATATGTCATTGCGGAAGTTTTAAGGGTTATTGTTACTATGGTAATTATTTTTTTACGGTAAAAACAAAATATAAAATTTAGAACAGAACATAGAGAACAAAATGACTGTTCACTTTCTGAAGTAAAAAATAATAATTATTCGGTCCAATTTTTGAGATGTTTTTTTTTTTTTTTTTTTTTTTTAGTTTTTTTCAGTTTTTTTATTTGACTAATGGCCACCAGCCCGATTTCCAATGATATTCTCACTATTTCTAGATCCTGTATATCTAAAAAACTAGATTGATTATTGCTCCATTTTTTTGGCTGAATATTTATGTTATAATGTAAGGAAGGTTCACTGTAACTTTCAGAATGGTTCACCATCTACTAAGATCAGTGACAATAATCCTTAAGTTGCTTGAGTCTTTAAAAAAAATATATAAGAAGAAGAATAAAAATAACTCTAAAAAATAAACGAGATGCACAAGTTCTTCTTTCATGAATATAATATCGATCAATTTGAGGTATAATTTTTATCGTATTTCAACTTTTTATAATAAGAAATATTTTACACAAAAATGAGGTAATATCGAACAGCTGCAACTTCTACTTCATAATAAGACGTCATGATAGACATTTAGAAGGAGGGGAGCCAACTCATGCGTTTTACATCACTGCAATGTATAACTACAGTAGCATGCAGTAAATGGATAATAAATTATTATAAATACCACATCATTGATGGCATACTATACAATCGGTCAAGCATAAATTAATATATTATTCCATGCCATTTAATTTAACCAACCACACGTACGAGGGTATTATATACAATAGAAGGCATATAATAAAAAACAAGATGGCAATCAAGCGCATAAATAGTTTGTTCTCTTTTGTTATTTAGATTATAAAAAAAGGGGGAGTGCAGTTTTTTTTTATACATACACCACAGGTGCAGCATAAATATATTCTATACATTACACAATTCTTTAATGAAAATTTTTTGAATACGAGATGACTCTTTAAAAAAATATGATTTTAAATTGTACACATTAAGTTTAAAACTATTTCATTAAATTAGGGTTATATCAAAACTGAATTATTTTTTAAGAGAATAGATACACTCTTTAATTATTATAAATAAGGTTTTTTAACAATCGTTTTCAATAAGTTATTGCATTACAAAGATTCACAAGGGAAAATTAAAACTATGGAAAATAAATTTTAACTTTCAAAAATCACTGATAATCGTAAGATTGAAGTATATTGACATCTAATAATGAAATTTATGGAACCCCAGAACTAATTAAGAGAAAGGAAGAGTATTAGTGTGCTACTATCAGAACCAAAAAGGTGTGCCCCTGAATAGCATACAAGTTCCATAAGGAGAGGGGCACACCTTTTTGGTTCTGATAGTAGATTGTTACATATTTTGTCATGTTGATGTTACCATAGATAATTAGCCTTTGCTTGACTGATTTGGTGCTGAGATGTGTATTGAATATCTTGTTTGTTGTTTTTACGTGTTAATACATGTTTTAATGGCGCGTCTTATCCATGGCATGATACCACATGTATTTTATATGTGTACCTTGTATTTGGAATGAGTTAAAATATACAATTTGTATTTGAGCAGGTTGTCTAATCACAGGGCGAGATGATATAATATTGGTTTTTATCTTGAAGCTGATGTTTAAAAGATTACCAAAAATTAAAGGTATATAATTATAGGAGCGATTCACAAAGAGAGTTATTCAGGTTTCTCATGCTAACCACGTTTAGTGTCATTGAATTAGGATGGCGTTAATTTTGGTTAGTGAGAAACCTGGATAACTTTTTCGTGAATCGCCCGGCCCCTATATATATAAAATATTTATAATTTTAATAAATATTTTTGTACGATTACAAAATTGAATGGTAAGACCAGAAATCCGGAACTTTTGAAGGATTTGCCGAGAGAATTGAACTTTAAAATGAAGTAAATTAATTGACATTAATATTTTGTTTGAGATAATAGGGTTCGATAATCAAAGATTAACTAATATTCTCCAGGTATAAGCGTCAGACCTGTCGTAGTCGAGCCTGCAGTACAGTTTTGCGTCCCTGGTGAAGCACGAGTGGGCCAGACGAGTGCCGCACGCACAGCACAGCAGGCAGCGCTCGTGGTAGGACGCCTCCGCCACTCTCATGATGTAGCGGTCGCAGATGGCTCGCCGGCAAGCTGCGCACTCGGCCGTCTGCAAAGCCACGCCGCCGCCACGGTCCTCCACCATCGCCGCACCGCGCCTGCAGCAAAACTTAAACTCAACCCAGAGAACCCGGGTTCGAATCCCGGTAGAGGAGAATTTTTTTAATTTTTTTTTTTAACGTTCTTAATGCAAGCAAACGATGGGAAATCATTTTAATTTATAGGCTACATCTCGTTGAATTTAATTTTTTTAAGTGTTTCGCATGATTTCTGTAATTAAATTCTAAAAGGAAATTAAAATAACGATAATTGTACTAAAATATTAATATATTTTCTTAATAATTATTTTTTTTATATTTTTCTAATACTGGATCTCAGGTTCTATTACATTCGATCATATTTTCTTATTTTTTTTGTTATTACATATTTATAAAAAATATTACCAATCAAAATCATTTTGCTTTGCAGATATCACAGAAAAAAAAATAAAAAATATCAATATGTATTATAATCTTAAGAAAATAAAAGTTAATGCTATTTTGTCTTAAAAACCTGAATTACAGCATCATATTTCTTTGTTGTGTTTTGATTATATAATGAAAATTGATTTAACACCAACATTTCAATGATCCCGATTTATATCATATTCAATAATAAAGTTTAAACCTTTAACAATTATTCATGAGGGGCGATGAGGTGGTCTTATCTGATGTGTCGTCCCCCCAAAGTCTCGGTGAAAGCTTGTAAGCCGCGGCTAAGATAAACACGCTCTGTGGGCGGGGCTGCTGCAGTGAATTTGCATGTCCATGCCGGCGGGATCAAACGACAAGGCTGCGTCTTACGTAGAGGCTTTGTTCGATACATTAAATAAAAGCTTAGTTAAAATTCATTACAAGTAACTTAATTCAGGGGTTTTAGAATAATTTAAATAAAACTTCGATTGTGTAAATTATGAGATATTATTTTTTGAAGAAATTTAATGTTTTTAATAGCGTTGATTTTTTTTCCAGCAAAGTTAATTATAATAATGACAGAAGACTGAGAAAAAAATGGTGGGGGGGGGGGGGGAGGAAAAGGTGACAGACCCTTTCAACGTAATATTGTTGTACTTTAGAATATTAATATCATCTATTAATAAAAAATATTTGTTAAAGTATACAAAATATATTGTACTTGTCTAATTTTTAACATTTTTTTCCACCTACATGATATTGTAAGGATAAAAAGATCATGATCAAAATCCTTATTGTTGTATTCTTTAATCCTATTATCTTAATAAAAAGAATTTGTTTAAAAAAATAAATGATTGTTTTGCTATACTTTAACAAAAGCAATGAAAGCTTAGTATGTTATGACGTGTATAATAAGTCTATACTCAACAAAAACATATTTATTCGTAAAAAAAAACTCGCTTTTTTTCTATATGTGTAATTAAGGTTTTTATGATTTAAGTTCCTTTTTTTTTCATAAGTGAGGGTGCATGATCTAAGGGTGACACCTGTACACCTCCCCCTTCCCAATACTTTGTTTACCCCCACCCCCATGATACAGACTCGTTGTGAATCAATTAATCACGCCCAAGTTAATCCCAGTGATCCACCCCTCCCTAACTATCCGATTACGTGATAGAAAAGTTGAAGGGCTCGCATCTCAATGCTATGACTCGCCGCCTCACTATGTTAGGCATGCAGGGGAGAACATGACGCCTGAAAGTAGGCAACCAGTCGCGCCGTCGTGTACGAAGATTTGCATAACACAAACTCCTGCAGGCGCGCAACTTTCCGGATTTTTTTTCTTGTTTAATTTTTAAAGTTAAAGAATTTTAACATATTCAAAATATTTTTCAATAAGTATTTAAATCAATTGTATAGCGTGAACATTTCATTCACTCAATATACTAAATGTTAGTTGAATAAAGATATTTTTCAATCATTATATTTTTATAATTCATATTTAAAGTTTTAATAATTATGACTTTAATTTGTTATTATTTTACTAGAATAAATTTATTATAAATATTTTAAGGCTATACAACTTTTTAATAAAAACTTAATTTTAAAGTACTTATTGATTAGTAAGTTAAGTATAGCTTTTGAAGTGGATATTTAAAATATAAAAAAAATTGTTTCTATCTATAATGGCATTGAGAGTGGGGTGTTCTAGAATTGTTTATAAAACATCGCATTGTTGAACGATGATTATTTGTATTCGACAATATGTTCTGTGGTCTTGATATTATTTCAAATGTAACAATAGATTTACCAACAATTCTATATAAAGTTCTTACAAAAACAATTGCTCCTTATGTTTTCTGCTGTCATCCCCCTTTATAAAAATATATTTTTGTGCTATGTTTGAAAACAGACACCAAGGTTTACCCAAGACGCGTGCCGTGACAAAACAAAACTCGATCTGCAAGCCGTGCTCACCCGTTGACATGCAGGCGACCCCCCCGAGGACCTACCAGCTGACCTTCGATGACATACTTGCCCTCAGGGGGGCACACGTGCGCACTTCGGAAAACTTTACCCCTGGCTGGAACTGCATGCAATTTAAGACAAAGATGCGCACATTTTGCAGGAGTTAAGAATTTCATCCCAAAATAATAATGTTCACTCATCTCAATTGACTGCATGGTGGCTTCCTTATATAGAACAGAGGAAACATTCGTAAAATCCCGAGGTGTATATGCATCCTGTTATAAACATGCATGCTTAAAATATTCTTTAAATCTTCCTTGCATTACAAAAAAAAAAATAATTAAATATTTATATTTCTTATAATATAACATTAATTGATGATAATAAATAAATTGTACCACCGTTTGCTGCAATAACGCCTTACGATTTTCAGTCACAAATATTGATAAAACAAATGAAATGCATGCAGTTTTATCAACTTTATTTTTACAAAATTAGTTTGTAGTTTTATAAAAACTAAAAACAATTATATTATAATAATATTCATAATTTTATAAAACACAATTTTTATTCTGTTATTTATATAATATAGTACGAGTTTATATTTCTCTCTATATATCGTATGTAGACCTTACGGCTTAATATTGGCTATTGCGAACTAATGATGCGCTAAACCCGTGCAGCAGCAGCCGCCTCAATGGGCTGTCAATGAGCTCTCCAACATATATTGGACGTGCATTTTATTGCCTGCCATATTTGTCGAGACCGCCCGAGTCCAGCATAATACTTGTTCACTGATGTCGCTTTTTGTACATCACACAAACCACATGATGTTTAATTTTAATTTCTTTTGATGTTATTTCATGCATGATCTTTTTTTACATGTTCTGTCAATATTCATTATCTTTATATTATGTCAAGTAGTGGGTATATTTCATGTGAATATGATAAAATGTTTCATTACAAATAAATATATAGAAAAAATATTGTATATTAAAAATATATATTAATATTTTTGTTATAACTTTAATTTTGTATAATATTAAATATTCAACATAGTTTGTATTCTATTTTACAAATATTTTAATATTAATAACATGTATTTTGATATAATTATTTACAAAACAATATTGTTCATTTTAATAAATTGTTAATGTTATATTTAATTAAATATTTATAAAATTTTATATAATTGCCTATATCTCGCTGTTCACAGCATTACTCCATAATATTATTATACCATCAATTTAATATTGAAATTATGAATACACAAATTTTTTAAATACAATAATTAGCATACACTTTTTTACAAAAATTTATAAAACATAATTACAATCACTCAGAAATTAATTATGTAAATTAATTAAAATTCACTTACCTCACCCAAAATATGGAAATAATTTTGCTCTAATTATTTTAAATATTTAAAAACAATCAAAATTACTAATATTTTTTTTTTTACACCATAATAATTTATAAAACAGAAACAATACTATAATTTTAATTTAATCATACGTATTTGGTTATCAAAACATCTTAGCGAATATAATCTCAAGAATACGGAGGAAACTAGATTCATACAGGCATCTATACACTTCATGTATTATCCGACAACTTTCCCGCCTACCATATTTCCCCTCCCTTTTAAATTTTTTGATCCCCCCCTATAGCTCCACTGTATCTCGAAGGCTAGAATCTTTTGAGCCGAGCTTCCGCCATCATGTATTCCTCCGCCCCGGCGCCGCGGGGGGGCGTGTCCCCGATCAGATCACCACGCCCTTTAGGGGAGAAATCGTCCAATCGAGTCACATACAAGATGCGCTGACACGGATGCTGCGAGATGGACCAAGATTCTCCTTGACTTATCAAAAGTAACATCGTCTTACTTTGAGCACCTTTGCTATACGCACATACCTTGTTTCTGATATATTATTATATGTAATGTAATGGAGAGACATGGTATACTTGTGAATCTGCCATCAAACGTAATAATAATAATAATAATACAATAAGTTCCGTATACAGTCGAGACGCATCTCCTTGAAATTATGCAACTTGTTTAGCTTCAAAGTTATGCGGGTTGCATCAACGTAGGAGAGGCATCCCCCGAATTGATTGATTGGTTGGTATTTTGGGGAAATTGACACATTTTGGCCATGTATGCCCCAACATCCCCCGAACTATGTTTAATTTAACTTCATATTTTTAACCTTCTTTGGTAGAGAACGGTAAATAAAGCCTCTTTTGGATAACCTCAAATTGTGTTATGTGCATGTACTTTATGTATCATGTAATGGGATGAAATAAAATCTATTTTGAATAAACCTCAAGATGTGATTAATAATTAAATAAAGTTCATATATAACAATAATTGTATATATAACTAATATATTTAAATCTCGACTTGTAAATTTCACAAATCATGACAAGCTTCAACGTAAAAATGCCGCAGCGCCGCATTCTGACATCGCTCCATAAGGTTTGTTAGGAGAAAAATCTTATTTATTTTTTTATTCAAATTCTATGCTGCACAAAATTTCGAATATTTTTTATGTCGTGTAAAGTGATCTTTTCCGTGGCTCATATGAATTATTAATGTTGCCCTTCATAAGAACCGTCGGAAAAAATTAAAAACCAGGGGGTCTTCAAATAACACCACTTAACCTAAACTTAACCTAAGACTGTCTTAGCGCAACAATAAAGAATACGCTAAGACTGTCCTAATTTTAAGATTGTTGTAATTGGTGTTATTTGAAGACCCCCCAGGTACCGCTAGGTTAAAAGGATAGGAAGCTTGATAGAACATGTCGTCGCGCGCAGTTCGCGCGCTCGATTTTCATTGGCTGAGAGAATTGTGTCGTCAATGTTAAAGCTTCTCAATGATAGTTCTAAATGTACCATGCAGTCACATGCGTGAAATATAGTGATCTTTAATTTTTGATCTAGCTTTTAGGAAGGAGTTCCACATACCAATCGCTCTGCTCTTTTCTTTGGTTATGTATTTATTATTCAAGATATTCATAAGTAGCCATGTATTTTTAGAAAAAATAAAAAAAAAAAAAAAAAAAAAAGTTCTATATTTTTACACCGCTTTAAAATTACCATATTTTATATTGTATCATTTTCAGGATTTTTCAGTCATTGGTTAAGTTATAACAAATAATAAATGCAAATTAGATAAATATTTTAAAGACATATAATCGGTTTTAATTCCTGTTTTAATCCTATCTATTTATATACCATGTATAATATTTTAATTATATCAAGCGACGCGCCCGCGCGCCCCTTATACATCATAATAAATATAGACATAGAGAGAGAGAGAGAGAGAGAGAGAGAGAGAGAGAGAGAGAGAGAGAGAGAGAGAGAGAGAGAGAGAGAGAGAGAGAGAGAGAGAGAGAGAGAGAGAGGGAAAAAAGGAAAAAATGATAAACTTACAGTATTCCTACCCTCCACCCCCCAGCCCCCCAATTAAAATCAATAGAATTGAATCAGCAATAAAAAATCTAAATATGTAATATATAGGTTGGAAAAATACAAGCATTGCTTCACGTATACGTATTTTTCAATATGACTTGAATAATACAGAAAGAAATGTCAATTTTCATAAAAAATCTCAATGTTAAATTTTTATTTTTATCAATTAATTAAAAAAGTGATATAATTAAAATATTAATAAATTTACTTTATTTTATTTTTTTTATTATTTATTGCTATAATACGGCACAATTTCCAAAATTATTATTTTTCATTTTGCTTTGAGCACTTCTAGAAATGATCGAAACATTGAGCAAAGCCCGAAATAAAACTTCTCGTTGGATTTGCTTTTTCCGATTTGAGCACTCTCCCATTTGATTACACGCAAACCTGCTGCTCAGTAGGACGGCTATTGAAAAGTGGGCGCGGTCAGGTCTTGGCCTTCCACCAGAGGGCTATGGACATATATAGTCCTCTGTCCACCAGAGGGCTATGGCTGTGAAGTTAGAGAGCCCGCTTTTCACTTTTATTTTATGACGTCATCTCGTGACGTCAGAGGCAGCGGGAGGCGGCAGATTGCAGTATAATATTTATTCGATTTGCGGTGCCCTGAGGTCACTAAAAAATCGCAATATCATTTCTTGACATGCTCTATCAAAAAAACAAAAGGTTTCCAAATTTTGGTCGACCGTACCGGTTACTCGATCTCTATTTGCAACAAATTTTAACCTTAATTTTTAATGTGCACGCACCCAAGTCATATCGGTACAACCATTTACAAGCTGATGAAAGTATAATTATTTGAGTACACTTTTTTTAATTAAATACTGTATCAACATCTGTCAGTGAAAGCTCTGCCTGATAGTTCACTTCACAATTAATTAAATTTTCAACTTCTTCGAATATGACCCTCAATTTGTCTGGTTATAACGTCACTATTAATTTACTGATATGTGGGAATTTGCAGTAAAAATAAATAAAAATAATTTAAGTTCCGAAACTGTTCGACTTGCATGCCTACTAAAATATTTTATTGTGCGAATTGCAGAAAAAAAAAGAAGAATCATCTCATTTTAACTATATATTGTTTATTGTTACTTAATTTTGAGATTATTTACTAACTTCATACACAGAAAATATAATCTAATATTCAAACTTCTTCTTTTACAATTCTAGCTTTTTAATAATTTTATGTCATTATTATTTATGTGTAGCTGTTGCTTCTATTTTATATCAATACATTTTTTATATACTTAAATTAATTCAATAAAAAATAAAATAAAAGTAATTTTTCCTGTAATTAACTTTATATGAATTACAAAACAATTCAAAATACATCTACAGTATTTTTCATAAAAAGTATTTTAGTTTTAAATTAAACAAACTCAAATTTTTATATTAAGAAAAAAATATTTTTATTACACAAAGTCTAGTACCTGGTGCTACAATTCAGACCTATAAGTTTCTTCACTCTTTTCCCAGCAGCTCCGTTTGTTTAGCCTGCAGCATTTTGTCGGCCTGGCTGATGTACTGGTCCGCAATTGTCGTGATCTGAGAAGAAGTCACATTTGAAAGAGAGAAAATTAGGAGACCTCTCCTAATATTTGTGTATAAAAATACCGTGAAAATATCAATATTATAGGTCTGTTCGTAAATACACAATCAGAAAGAATTGATTATTTACGAACAGACCTTATAATTATATGTTTTTAACAATTAGTGTCACAAAATTTAAATTGTAAAACTGTAAAACTTAAGAATTCTGAATTAAATTTGAACTTTTTTTTTTTTTTTTTTTTTTTTTTTTTTTACTACTAAGGCTACCGGTATTTTAATATTTTAACTTGCATTGCATTGAGAGGACAGGATATTTACATTGAAACTTTATCCTGGAATTTTAAAGAAAAAAAAAAATGTTTATATTGAACTACTGGGACAGTTTGGATTTGGAATGTCCTTAAAATGTTATGTTTGTTATGTTGCAGTAGTCCAAAATAAACATTAGTGTCCACAGTACAGGTAATTATGATATTTACTTCTATCATGTTTTTTTTTTTTTTTTTTTTATAGAGCTACTCAAACTCACTCTTGCTTGTTATAATGATACCTAATATACCTATAATGGAAATACAGTATAAAATTTATAAATTTTCACTTCAGGTGTGAAATATTATTTTTGACCAATGGGAAGAGAGTTGTTGCCGTCAATGCTACGACAGAAAGTCCTCAAATTTACCTGCTGCTGAGCGGCAAAAACCTCGTCCATGGATACGTCCGTCCGCTTCTTGGCCGCCTTGTGGAACTTGTTCTGCACGTCCTTGACCGTATCTCGGCACCGAATGAACAACGCTTTGGCGTTCTTAGCCAAGTTTTCTCTGTGCTCCCGAGTCACTCTGTAAACATATTGGAGAATCAAAGTTAATTGGGCAAAGAAAATTGTCACTCTGTAAACATATTGGAGAATCAAAGTTAATTGGGCAAAGAAAATTGTCACTCTGTAAACATATTGGTGAATCAAAGTTAATTGGGCAAAGAAAATTGTCTTAAAAGTACAACCAGAGGAATTTTTTTGTTTTTTTTTTTTTATTTTAGAAACAACCTTCCTGTTTTGTAGTACAGACATCACCCAGAAAATATTTTGTCACCATACAGTAGCGGCAATGTATAAACACAATATACCAACACGACTACGTCCATCTATTGCAAGGGAATTTTTTAGGTGATGGCTGCTAGCTAAGAGGCTTATTTAGCTTTTGTTTCTTATTCTCTTCATACTCACACAGGTACAGGCACAAAGAGGGTTGTTCCATCCTGCTGTGGATTCAAGTTCATGCCTGACTGTTGAATGGCTTGCAGTACATTGGGAATAGCTTGAGGAAACGCCGTCATGTTGATGACAATGGTCTTCGGATTCTTCCGAACGACTTGAGCCAACTCCTGCAGAGTGTGCTCTTGACCATCAAGTTTCACTCGCAACGTTTCAATGGAACCTTAAAGTAGAAAATACAGAAGTATATAAGACAGTATGGTCAGTACAATAGATAATATTAGCATACCTGCACTGGATCTTAAAGACAAGTTTTTGATATATTCGTCTCGTAATACGTCAATTGATTTTTGCATTTGAGTTTTCATTGTGTCAATTTGAATAATTTGAGCTAACTCCTCATCGTTTATAGTAACCTTTTTCTTTCCCTTACTGTCACTCTTTTTCTTATCTTTTCCTTTAGCATAGCCTCTACTAAAATCACACTGACATGGAAGAGGCGTGATTAATGTAACAGATCTGGGTGAATTTAAAGTTACAAAGTTGCGTTTAAGGAAAATATTTTGAATGTTTGACATTCTACATACAGTAGACCTGTTGAATAAATGTCTTTGGAAACATAGAGCTCGTAATGTGCTGCTAAAACTCATGATAAATCAAGAAGTTTACGTGTTACCGGCATACGACGTAAACACAACACAGCTACAGCTGGCGCTTTTCAGTCCAGCTGTTTGGATCTTCGCGGAAGTTCGCGGATTTTCCAATTTTTAGCAGTTTTGGACATCTATTGAGTAAAAATTGAACTACTAATATTATTTTTTCTTTGGTAATTGCCATCTAGTAAGTAAAACTGGAACTACTAAGATGAGTTGTCAACTTCGCTCATCATTTGGCTGTCAAAAACAGCTGGTTGTCCTGCAAAGGGTCACCAAAAATATTAACAGTAAAATTCGTATGATAATCTAGCTGGAAAGTCATAATGATGTTTTTAAGAATATTCAGAAATATTCTATATGAATTTTCTCGTCAAGGAAATCATCAAGCGCGTTTGGTAAGCTTATTATATGCAAAAAGAAAAGACTGAAAATTCTTGGTTAAAAACTTCTCAGGATCACTGTTTAACTGAACTTTGACTTTTACAGGGTTCAAGAATAAAGTCTTGCACTAATTTCCTTTTACCACGAAAAGGTCATTTCGTACTGTTATGGATTCCAACTATCACTACAGTTCATACTTTTGGATGGTCGAAGGAACATGCCAAGGGGCCAAATATTTCATCATTAGATAAGTTGTATGATGAGAATAAATTTGAAGAAATATGCCAAGAACTTGCTCCACACAAGGTAATATATTCATGCAGTAGGCAAAGCATAAGGCAAAGGCACATCCATTATCATTTGGATGTTCATGCGTGCATGGACTGTCTGTCATTATAATTAAATTATATTTTTGCACACTTAATTAGCAGTGTTCGGGACTGCATGAATTTTTCCCCAACTATATTTTTTTTAATTAATATGTTTTTGTCAGTTTGTAAAGATTACGCAAATTGTTTTTCAGCGTAGCTAGACTGGGTGCTCTTCTTGTCTCTCAAAATGTTGAATTTTCATGTCTATTCAAATTTACAGTCTCAGCAAATCAAGCATGGATAATGTTCTGAATGTTCATGGTATTCAGAGATGCAGGTTATTAATTCTGTTTGTTTCTGCAGTTTGAAGACGATGTTGAGGTCTTGTGGCGCTTCGCTCGAGCCCTCTACAAACTCTCCAAGGTGACGACCAATGAAAAAGAGCGTCAGCGACTGATAACGGAGGGCTTTGAACTTGCCGAGAGAGCTCTCGCTAAGGGGCCAAACAATTCACCTGTCCACAAATGGTACAGCATCCTTCTTGACGCTAAGAGCAACTTCGAAGGAATTAAAGCAAGGATTATTGTAACTGAAAAAGTCAAAGAACATATGCTGGTACGGAATATTTAAATGAAGATTTTTAACAATATTTCCCAAGTTTCTACTCTAGGAACTGCCATATATGTATTTATCTTTCACTTTTCAATATTTCACATATTTTTTTTCCTTTTTTTCTTTTATAGAAAGCTGTGGAACTCAATCCAAAAGACGCTACCACTCTTTACATGCTTGGAACTTGGTAAGTGATCACTATTTTCATGCATCTAACAAAAAAAAAGAATACAGTCCTTTACTGGTGCTATAGGAATCAAAGAATGTGTGTAGTTAAGTAGCATGTAAAGCGAATCAAGAGAATTTCACTTTATCATACTTAAAATAATCACACTTTTTATCATCTGATTAATAGGCAACAAGTTTCTTCTCATTATATTTAATATATTCATTGTTTTAAAATGAATATATTTCTGAAGCAAGTGGAGTATGCAAGAATTGAGTGCTTTGGAGGGCAATTTGTAGACGGCCGAGGTAATAATGCTGCTGGCTTACCCCGTAAAGGGATATGGCGTCATATTATGTATGTATTCATTGTTATTTGATTAAATATCCTTCTGCCTCCAACATTACTATCTATAAAGTATGTTGTATATTAATTTTTAAAGATATTGATTATTCAATAAGATAATCAATGATTGAATTTGTAGGAAATAAAAGTTAGGTGAGATGGGTGCTATCATGAACATCAAATAGGACGTAGGTTAACCATTTTGTTCTCCGCGTGCCACATCTCTGTAATCAACAATGTGATCAACAATGTACAGGTGCTTTGAGGTGACGAGCTTGCCATGGTACCAACGTAAGATCGCAGCTACGATATTCGCCACGCCCCCCACTTCAAGTTACGAGGAATGCTTGGAATTTTGTGAGAGGGCCGAGAAGATTTCACCGAACTTCTACAGGTAACAACTTCAACACAAAATACTGAATTGTCGTAACGTGATTTTGTGTAGTCTGAACTTGCTGCTGCTCGGGAAGGCCTACGACAAGATCGGCCAGAGAGACAAGGCCATCGGCTTCGTCAAGAGGGCCAGAGATTACCCCGCCAAGACAGACGACGACCGCAATGTAAGTCTCTAAGAATTCAGCTTTTTAGTCTCTAGGTATGAAATTACCGAGTTTAACTTTCAATAGTAAGTTTTATGCCTTACCTTTTGAATATAAATTTGCGTGGCCGTGATAAAAAGCAAATTTAAGTATCCAAAATTAAAATTTTGTGAAGTATTTGCAAAGTCAAGTAGGTCCTCAAAACTTAATTTGAATTTTAGTTTGATTAATAATATCAATGTAGTATTTTTTTTTTTTTTTTTTCAGAAAGGATAGATTTTTTTTAATATTAATTACTTACCAGCAGTTACAGTAATTTGCATTTTTAATAGTCTTGCTATTATTTGTTGAATTTTTTTAACAAATGCCCAGAAATAATGCACTCTGACATGCCACAGCACCAAATTTAACAGCTCTGTAAGGGCCAAAAGTCCCTGTTGATTAAGTTATCATCATAGAATATATTAGTATTATACAATATTGAATGCTGAATTAAAAAATGTGATATTTGTTTAATTTTTTAATTTCCATGCAGGCCAACAAAGAGGCTGCTGAAATTCTGAAGAGTTGGGGAGTTAAGAACTAAATGTAAAATAATCTGTGGTACCTACCAAATGTACAACTGTGTTCAAGCGTAATTTTAAGATACCTTTAGAATTATAATAATTGCTCTCTTATTTCCATTATATTTACCAGGGTTTTAAATCATAGAATTAACTCTTATAATATATTATTATGTAAGCAATAGTTTTAAATTAAAGTAATAAATAATATTATTTAATTTTATGAATTGATTAATATTTATAATTTAAATCGTTTATGTATTTTTCCTCACATTATTATCACCAAATAAAATAAATAAATTATGTATCATCTCCTTTAAAAAATGAAAATTTATATTTATTTTCGCCCTTTATAAACTATAATCATATGGTATACCGTCAGAAAGTTTGTTCTTGATAGTTGCCTCGATCAAGACAAAATTCATTTCATGTTATCCTTTAAAAAAATAACTTTAGATTAAATACAGTGCAAATTTTATTTACAGTATTATCGGTATTATTATAATAATTAAAAACAATGCTCTAGCTACTCAACAAATATTTAACAGTATTGAGTACATAAAGGACCAAGAGATGGCGCTGAGCGCTGAAATTTTGGCGAGGATACAGCAATACGTATAGCATTGGGAGAATCACAAAAACAACAAATTTTATATGAAATACATCTTTTACGAAGTTGAAATATTTTTTTATATTTGTCCGAAAGTATTTGACAACTAATTATGGTGTTGTCACTTCTGTAAAGTTATGTTGTGGCTGCTGAGAGAGCATTTACATGATTTTACAATGTTAAACATATATACAATATGGGCCTCGCTAGACGCACGTAGTTCAGCTGTTTCCCGTCAGTTTTCGCGAGGGGCGCTACTAACTTTATGACAATTGATTTTTTCGTTTTTTTTTATTCTTGTTGGTTTTAATTTAATTTTGTAACTTTTTTTGAATATGCATCAATTTAATATATTTTTTATTTCTATTTTCCTGCAATCAAAGTGTCATAATATACAATAACATTTGTTGAGGTTTATAGGACAAGTCGATAAAGAACAATGTTAGGGAAAGTTCATAATGAATCAATTATACATCGTGCTATCTTTACTGATCGACCATTTTGACTACGGTTTTCACGTTCCCTTAGCTAAATTAGGCAAATATCGGAAAGATTTTGACTTTAACAGCAACACCTTTTCCTTAATAAAAATTAGTAAATACTGAAACAATAATAATAAAATATATCTAAAATTATTGTAAAACAGCACCTACCAATATATAAAGCTTCCGGTATTGGTAGGACTATATTGCTGTTTCAATTATCAATAAAAATGTTTTTTTAAAATTATGTATAATTCAAAGTTATAAATATTTAAATTACAAAAATACGCTGCGCTCATGAAAGTTATGAGCTTTTAAATTTTCTCATATATCCTTATATCCTATATACATACATACTTATCCTATTTTCTATTTGGGAAAATGTTTTGTCTATTATTTCTATACAGCTATTACTTTACGACACAATGAATGTGTTTACTATATTCAGTTGACTATAATAGTAATTTTTTTTTTGTCTCCATAATTACGTAACAAGGCAGTTATATGTAATAATAACCACCTCTGGGGAAAGCTGCTGAAATTGTAGCAGTAAATTATTTCACTTTCTCCCACGGTCAGAGAAAGAAGTCGACCTTCCAGTCCAATGCAGTTTCCTGTATGTTTTTTTCACTGTCAAATATGAGTTAAATAAATAGGTTGTATATTTTTTATAAGTAAATTTTTTTATTAAAAATTATGGACACTATACAACATTTATATAAAAAAAAAAAGTTGGCAAGGAAGCCAAGATTATGACGAGATGACAAAGAGGTGTGGTGGTGATCAGTCGTGAAGAGCGAGATTAAAAATTTCCTGAAACAAAACGTGAATTTGTTAGTGCATGGAATCAATAGATTAATTTGAATTCATTGGTGATGAGAATTACTCTAAGAAAATAAATTTAAAACCATTGAAATAAAAGAAACGGTATAAATTTTATCATTATATTATATAGCAACAAGTTATGCTGGTTTTTATGAGCTCATGAAATATTTTTAAAAAATTATTGAAATGTTCGTAAAATATGAAAAGGTGTGTAATATATTGATGCAATAAAAAAAAAATATGCTGATTGTTCAATAAAAAACACTTGTTTTAAAATACAGAACAAAGATATAAAAATTAGAAGCTTGACACAGATAAAAGATAATCTGGGAACTGTGTAAGTAGTAGTTGATTCACATGCATGAAAGAATGCACATTTCTGAGCATACACATTTGCAACGTCTTATATTTATATAAAATTTACAAGTAAAAAAATGGCGTGAGCACAGTACATAACAATTATAAATCTGAAAGTGAAATTTATACATTCAATGCCGTAATTAAATTAATGACAAGAATTGTTATAATTTACGCAAATTTTACATTATTTTCAAACTAAAAAAAAAAAAAAAACGCTGTACTCTCACTTAAAAACGCGTGTATTAATTTCTCTCGTCAGTCTCGTCACCCCGAAGTTATCTAATTACCTGTTTAATTAAGGTATCGGTAGCGTGGAGAGTTCAGTCCCAGCCGTGGTAACCCTTGCTCACGTAGACGGGGACCTTATGGTAGGAGTGATGATGCACCGTGTGCACGTGATATGGCACGTGGATCACCACGTGTTCGCTGTAACATTCACGAGGGGGGCTTTAGAGGAAGTGCTGAATTTAAATATATCGTTACTTAATAATTGGACAACTTACATGAAATTTTTTACTGCAAAAATGAATAGAGGGTACTCTAAATTTTTTCAGATTATTTTGAGTCCTTGAACTATTTTTAAAAAATTATTAAAAGTGCAGCCACGCCCCCTGGAGGCGTCAATATATAAGCGTCTCCATCCTATCCTTTTTATTAAGGATTCAGGGGTGCCAACTTAAATTACAGGACTTTCAACAATTATTTAAAAATAGTTCCGGGACTCCAAAAAATCTGAAAAAATTCAGAGTGGCATTATAATTAATTTGATACCCTCTTTTAATTTTTGCAATAAAAAATTTTCTTATAAGTTGTCCATTGTTTATTTATTCCGCAACAATATTTTAAATATTTATTTCCATCAAAATGTAGAATTTACCTACAATAATATTTTGTAACCTTTTAACAAAGAATGTTACACTATTATTTATGCTTTTTTATTCATGCAAAAATTATACACAAACTTTTTTCTCTCTCCTGCCCTGTTTCTATATGTAATTTTTACATTTGCTAATTCAATTATACAGTGGGATAAAGAGGAGTTAAAATAAAAACAATTTAAAACTTTTATTTTATGGATCTCGAAATACATTTAATAATAATTTGAATTTCATAACTCTTGAAAAAAAAAAAATAAAATGTTATGTTACAATAGACCACTTGCAAAACTATGTTTTAGCAAAACGTAAACAAACTCATTCACCCAGGTATTGTTGGTTGTTGATTATGTGTATTTTTTTTCCAATACATTGGACCTTATGGGAAATTTACGATTTTCACATACAGATTTCAATGCATTACATACGTATAATTTTAAAAATAAATATATCACCGGAATCTGCAGTTCTTGGCCATTTATAATATTGAAAATGGCATTGGAAGACGGTTTCTTTATTTCAATATATAGTAAATTTAGTATGATACCAAATCAGCCAATTGCATGGGGTAAGATACGTAACCAAGCAAGCTTAAGATTGTTTCTTATTGCAACAGTTAAAATCAACAAACTGGAGTTTTCCTATAGTTACGTATCTTACCCCATGCAATTGGCTGATTTGGTGTCATACTAAATTTACTATATTGAAATAAAGAAACCATTTTCCAATAAAATTTTCAATATTATAAATGGCCAAGAACTGCAGATTCCGGTGATATATTTATTTTTAAAATCATACGTATGTCACGTATTGAAATCTGTATGTGAAAAACGTGAATTTCCCATAAGGTCCAATGTATTGGAAAGAAAATACAATCAACAACCAACAATACCTGGGTGAATGAGTTTGTTTACGTTTTGCAAGTGGTCTATTAAAAAACACTGCCCTCTTCATTGTTGATACTCACTGCTTTGGTCCGAAGAAGAAGGGGTCGGGGGCGGGGAAGGCGGTTGCCATGGCGATGGCCAATACGACCAGCAGGACCTACAGGTAAACAACAAGAAACTTTGAGTCACCTTGGCGACGAACGAAACATCGCGCGCCTGGACGGTAGGCACAGGGCTATTACTCTATTGAACCGGGTATAGTCACTCCCTTCCGGCTTATGGAGGCCCAATTCTGAATTCTGATTGGCTTAGAAATAACCCGTTTTGCTGAAACGCCTTCCTATTGGTTAAAAAGGGGTTATTTTCTTGTTGTTTACAAATTTCAACAATCCAATTTTTTTTTGTAACAGTCGTGAGTGACTTTACCCGGTTCAATAGAGTAATAGCCCTGGGTAGGCAACCCCTCGTGCGCATCGAGACCGCATGAGAGCGAACTGTGTTTGAATTTGAAACCACTTGTTATGCACAGCGTACTAACTTTTTTATTGTGCTCTCGTAACGGTAGAAGTTGTAAAAGCTTTTACGTAAATAATTACACTCTAAGATTACTATGTTAATGTTTATTTTATGAGTTTTATCACTGTTTTGTTTTATTCATTGCGTTGAATTTGCACTTTTTTTTTTAACCTTACTAAAAGTTACACAAAAATAAACACATATCAGTATCAATTATTTTGTCATCGAATACAACAAAAAAAATATATAAGGAATGCATTTAAATTATAATTTTTATTAAAATACAAAATAAATTTGAAATAATTAAATATAATTTTAATTACTTTTTAACACTGTCAAACACTAAAAAAAATATAATTATATTATATAAATTAACTCAAAATTATGAACTATTATATAGCACTACGTTATTAAAAATATATATTCATTTGACACTAAACTTATGTATTATTTTATTTAATTTATTTGCATTAAATGACTACAATATTAAATGAAATGTCACACTATACTTACGATGAACTTAAGCGAAGCCATTGTTTATAATAATCCTGAGATTGCTTGCTGTAAGGGCTGAATGATGGTAGATCGACGAGTGTGCGGCTTATATACCTGAGCCAGGTGACTGGGGTGGGGCGCACGCATTCGTGGAGGGAGAACTCGTTCAACTTGCTCGGGCAGTGAGAGTGCTCGATATTTCCCGGATGTTTTTCTATTTTTCATCTAAAAACTTTTGGACCTGATAATATAGATCAGAACCTCCTCCTTTTCCCCCTTAGGTATTTTTTTATTTGATGACCAAAACATTCATATAGATAATTGTTATGGAATTTTTGACACCTTTTTTTTTATATGTTAGTGTTTTGTGTTATGACGTAAGGTGTTTACAAAAAAATAATTAGTTTAAAAAAGAAAATGTTAAGAAATTATTTTAGTTAATTAAACTGTGTTGTTGACATATTTTTGACAAGTTCTGATTATTGTTTTCTAAATGTAGTTTAATTATACACTTTTATTGCTGGTCTTATTTTTTTTATTTATTTTTTTTTTTTTACAAATAATTGTGCATTGCCAAATGATTACTCTTAATAAAAACCCTATAATTAATTCTTTAGTCACATGGAACAAATAATTTTCAGTGAGATCATTAAATTAATTCTTTGACAGTTGGATAGTGCATCCATTTTTAGTAAATATTAATTATAGCATTCAAATTTGCAATGACATATGATATGATAATGTTTTAGATACGAGTATTCAATGATAGAAATAAATATGAAAAAAAAGAACTTCTGTTATTGTTAACTGTAAATTAATTCTTAATTAATAAAACTTGGCTGAAATTCAGTATATTTTTGACACCTAGATTCAGTGGGATTTTCAACACCTTACATCGTGATTTTTCAGATGTCGTTAAGTTATCATGTATTCATAAAACATTTTCAATAAGCTATGACACACTATGCTGTTTTGCAATAGTTATTTTTATATGACAAAGGAGAGTATACATAACAGCAAATTACTTAAATAAAATAATGCAACAACACACTTAATTAAAAATATATATATTTTAATACTTTTTTTTCGATTTTATTTTTATGATTTTTTATTTTATATTTTTTTTTTTTTCAATAATTTATTGATGGTTTTGTAAGTAAGCTATGTAGTTTACATATCTTCTCACGTTATCAACAATTTTCACAACAAAATTTTCCAAATAAAGAAAGAATTTAACTTTTATTTTTAACATAAACACGTTTTTTTAATCTTTGTTTCGGGCAGACCAAGTAATCCATTGTGGCGATGTTCAGAGCTCGTTGTCAAACGACGTAATCAACAAAGAAAGTTTTTGTGTTGAACTCACGTGGAATTACAGAAGTCACTTGCCACCGTTCGGAGAAAGTAATTTAGATTAGGGACACTTTGCATGCTTCAACAAAAACATCGTATATTATCTTGACTTCAAACTTACACGTTAATATGCGCGTTTTATTATCATGCAAGAAAATTACACTCTTCTGTTTCCTGTCATGGAGTGCAATTTTAACAAAAAGAAGCTAGTAGGAAATGCAAGGTTGATTCTTCAGTCTCTGATTGCATTTATTTTCTATTCTAAAAAATAGTATAGCTTTCATATGTAGTAGTCTTATATGATTAATTTGAATGCTAAATTTTGACAGATTTGGATGTGTAGTAATTTTTTTTCGTGTTGTTGTTTTGTGTGTGTGTTAATATATTCTTTGTTCTAAAATGACGCGTCTTACCCATGCATGATACCATGTATTTTATGTGTATACCTTGTATTTGGAATGAGATAAAATAAATAATTTGTTTTAAGAATTAACATCAGTTTATTAAGCCGTTATTACACGATGCAATTTTTTTGTAATTTTTTCTTGAAACAAAATTTTTAGCTCAAAAAATTGAAAACAAAAATTGATATAGAACTCGATCTAAATTGATTGTAAGGGAAAAAATTAAGTCGCTTCAAGCTGTTTGCAGAAAGAGAGAAAAATGTATTTGAAGCAAAATTGCATTGTGTAACATTGGGCTTTAGATATATTTTCAGTTTACACTGAATATATTATAAATTATACTTTTTTAATGAATTTAATTTTTTTAGTTTAACGTAAAATTATGGAAGAAAATAGAATTGATTGATACTTAATAAGAAATAATCATAGGTGTCTATTTTAAACTCTATAATAATATTAATTAAAACCTTTCTTGTATGTAAGAGTGGTTTTAATAATCTATTGTTAAATATATTTTTGAAACTATAATTAAATTCTTTACACAATTCTTTAAGTAATACTTTGATGTAATATAGACATTAATAAAACAGACCACGCCTTTCATTTATACATAATATACATTTTAAAATTGTCAGCACACACCTCATTGAAATCTATTGTCCATAATAAAAATCAATTCTATTTCCTTTCAGCTCCTTGTAGGTAGAAGCCAAAAAAAGATTATAATCAATTTATCAGACGTAACAATTATTACGTATGATGTATTTGCCGACGTTCACTTTCGATTTTTAAACTTGCTTGAAGCAATGATTCCTCCTCGTTACATTTCATAATGGGATGATGCGCTTTCTCTCGAGCAACTCTCAATTGATGCCATTAGTGTCTCGCCTTCTCAACAACTTGACCTGCGTAGTGACCATTGCTGACATTACTGCATCAACTTCCTGTATACAAAATGCATCTCTTTAATTATGCAATTACAAGTTGCATCATTTTGTATTGAATATGTAATATTTGTAAACAGACATTATGATAAGGTTCAAAATTTAATTTAATTTATATAATTAAATATATTATTATATGTTAGTGGATATATATAATATTTACAGGAATTGTATAGTATAGTAATATTGGGGGGCATTCACAAAGCACTTTAACCCCAACTTTAGACCCAAGCTTTATCCCTGGTACTAAACATGGTGCTAAACTAGGAGCTATACATGGTTAGCCCCTAATTTAGCACCATGTTTAGTGCCAGGGCTAAAACTTGGGGCTAAAGTTGGGGTTAAAGTGCTTTGTGAATGCCCCCCATTATGTTCCAAATGTTATAAATTAGAATATTTTTCATAAAAAGTAACAGATATTGCATCAAATTTAAAAATAACTATTATTTTTATTTTTAACTTAATAATTCTTTATTAAACACAGAGATAATATATTTATGCTTTTATACTTTACATGATTTACATGCAAATTGGTTGATAAAATTTCTTTATTATAATTATATATTCAAAGAATTATAATTTTTTCAATTAACTGCTTATTTTTTTATAAAAAATAATTTAATTAAATTGGATAAAATTAAATACCATGCTTGAAGAATTTATTTAAATATATCATGAACAAGAAATTTCTCCGCTGTTTTATTATCATTTTCTTATTTATTAATTATTTTATTTAATAATCCAAACCAAAGAAAAAGTTGTACGTCTTGTTAGAGAAAATTTTGCAGTTATATATTTATAATAGAAGGCACATGCAGATAATACCAAAAATTTGTATTGAAGATTTTAGCCTTATAGAAATTTTTAGTACAAAAATTAAATACTAAAATCTAATTTTCAATCAATAACTTAATATAGCACTCAAAATTTTTGGATAAAATTTCTGTTGATATCTTCTTTTAATGTTTTTCTAAGGTTGATATATTTGGGATAAAATTCATTTTAAAACTAAAAAAAAAGTATTTTACAGGAGTTAATGAAATTATGTACAAAATAAATTCTTATAGTAAAGATTAGTTACATATGACACATATATGGACTATAATATATTCAATATTAAAACGTCCTATTTTATACACTAGAAATAATACTTTCTTGATATTAATAAAGAAGTTACTCCCCCGATCTCGTCGAGTTGTACAAAGTGAGATTTGCAGCAACATTCCATCGACGACGTAAATTGATTTCTCCGATCAAGTAGCTTGATGTCTGGACAAGTTCAAACGGAGAATAAAAAGTGAAGTCCTTAGAGATAGTTTATGTCGCTGCTTGTATATTAATTTAATTTATAATCTCTTCATTAAAATGTTTTGCACTTTAATATTTTATAGTATCTAACAATTTCAGGCTATAATTTAATAAACATGCATACAATCATCAAAATTATCAATTTTCTAAACCGCATAAATATTATCTGAATCATCATAATTACTCTAAAACTCTAAATAAAAAATATACAATTAATTTTGAATTGAAAATAGAAGAGTTTAAAAGAGGTTATTATAAAAATTGAAATGGTCAATCTGATAAGGATATTTTTTTAAAGTAAAAAAATAATAATACATAATTATTATTGAACAAATATTCGTAGCCATATTTTGAAAATAGAATAAGTATTTATATGACTAATATTGTGTCGATTATCTATAAAATGTAACAACAACAACAAAAATCAGAACGGGTAAGCCCATGCCGTTCGCCTCTCTTAATAAAGTTCCTCAGTGTTATACGTATGTACACAGTACAGTACAGAAAAATAAGCAAGAATATTAGAAATCCTGCAATCATTTTGCACGAAATAAATGTCAAAATTGAAATATTTGAAGAGTAAATTGCTTAAATATAAACATAAATTTCTCCATTATTATGATGTTGATAAAATAACTTTATTATGAAAGTGACATAGAACAATGCAAATAAACAAACTTACTTTAACTATATAGATTACCACACATGCAATTATTTGTATTAAAGCCAAAAATAACATTATATCATTATATACTACATAATTGAATTTAACAGTGCGTATACTCTTCCTTTGTTTATTGTGTTACGTTACATGGAGTCATAAACTCAATGACCTTGGCAAAACAGTGACACAAGCTTAACCTTCACTTTGGTACTTGTCGTAATCCACTTTCAGTTTGACACAAAAAATGTACGCGAATTATTTTTATATTAAACCAGTCTACCTGCTTAAGGTAGAGATAACATGGATCAACTGACCCAATGATAAAAAAATCCCATTCATTAAAATTATGAGAGAAATTTAAATTGTTCTCCTCTACATCCCCTATCAGTAGCTAAAATATCATCAGGTATATATAAAAACGAGCTAGTTTTTGAGTTATGAATTAGTCAACTTTAAAAATTAATATCTCAAAAACTAGCTAGGCGTTTTTGTATACCTGATATTTTACCTACTGATAGGGCATGTAAATTTAAAAATTTTAACATTTTAAATTTTTTTCATAATTTTTATGAATGGGATTTTTTTAGCATTGGGTCAGCTGATCCGTGTTATCTCTACCTTAAATAACCAGGTTTTATTTTCACTAACCTCACTTAGTATCAGCCTAACTTATTGACACAAACCGTGGTTAGTACATAGAGAAAAGCCTGTAGGTTATTTCCCTCCATTAAATCTTTTTATCGCGCCCATTTTGTTGTTTTTTTTTTTAAAGTTTTTTATTATTAAGGTAGAGATAATACGGATCAGCTGGCCCAATGCTAAAAAAATCCCATACATAAAAATTATGAAAAAAATTTAAAATGTTCTCCTCTACATCCCCTATCAGTAGGTAAAATATCAGGTATACAAAAACGAGCTCGTTTTCGAGTTATTAATTTTTAAAGTTGACTACTTTAACATGGAGAAATGGAACTTCCATGTTAAATTGGTCAACTTTAAAAATTAATAACTCGAAAACTAGCTCGTTTTTGTATACCTGATATTTTACCTACTGATAGGGGATGTAGAGGAGAACACTTTAAATTTTTTTCATAATTTTTATGAATGGGATTTTTTTAGCATTGGGCCAGCTGATCTGTATTATCTCTACCTTAAATTGTGTACAAATACAGTCCAACCAAGGCCCTAAAAGAAGCCCTATCGGTTGGTTTTACAAACATCAGTATGTATTTTTACAAATACTTAAGTAATACCCGTTAGTGAGAATCATTGTATTTTTTTAAAGCAAAAGTTTATCTAAATTTTGAAACATTTCCATTTTTCATGTATTTTTTTTAAATGTTGTTAAAAGGTACGTTTAAGTTCATCTTTATCAAAATTATAGGAGGTTTGTTGACAAATTACATTGTGTGATATATTTTGGGAAATATTTCAATATTTAAATATAAATTTGAAAAAAAATCTGAAAATTATACATATTATATATAATTAATACATTTTTATTCAGTTATGCCATGGATTAAAAGGTTATAGTATTGAGTACTATATATACATATATATAATGGGTATAAATATATATTATACATCTATATACTATAATTAATGAAGGTGTTTAATTTAATCGCACGTTGACCTATTACTTGGTGAAAAAGTGCGCAATTTTCTTTCCATACATATAATTGTAACTAAATCAACTTTCGGATGCTCAAAAAAATATACACATGAATTACGAATCTTCTACATTGAAAAAAAAAAAAAAAAAAAAACAAACAAACATAATATATAATTACGTGTTGTATTTCTTGCTACGTAAAGTTCAATTAAAGAGTTCACCATTGCATAAAACTCTCTAAAATTTTATGACCTTTTAAAAAAATTATGATTGTCGTAATAAGTACTATAATGTAATGCCAAAATTATTTTACATGCTTTCATTTTTAAGATGAACATATAATAACTTTCTGCATAATAACAACTATAATTTATTTGTAAACCAACAAAAAATATGTGTATCATTTCTGATTTGTTTCCTGTTTTTGATCTCTAAAAAGTAATTATAATGTAACACACATTACGGAAGTATAAAGGTAAAGTTACACATCCCTGAGGCATTATTTCGGTAAGTAAACCCTGCAGATGTGTGGTGTGCATGCAGTACTTTCTTTCAAGTTGCATTTTCTTGTCGTTAAAACCAGTTTCAGATGATGAGATTATATGATGCAGAATGTTCGTGTACACATGCTTGCACTTCGTGATTCGGGGTGAAAGTTTTAAAATGGGAGTGGTGTAAATTACTACTTTAATAGTTTCAGTCAAAGAGAGTGTTGTATTAAAAAAAAAAATTACATACAATTGTTTATAAAAAATAAAATGATTAATAAATTGTTTAAAAAAATCCTAACTCATGAATTATTTATTTTTTATAACTTGTTTCACACTATTTTTTATGTAATAAAATACAACTGTAATAAAACAAAAGTCTTATATAATTTATTTAGACTTATTGATCAATAGTGTAATTATTTTGTAACTTAATAAATATATTCGTGACCTATTCTAAAACAATTCTAATACGTAAATTTTGGCATGAAAAATATAATTGCTTTACTTCACGAATCAATTTTAGTATCTAGCTTGAGTAATATTTTGTATTTTTGTTGGTTGCTACAAGATGCCTCCCAGCTGACTTTGTTAAAATAAAATGTACATGCAAACAAATACAATTATAAATTTGCGATCGTGATTCAAGCTATACTAGAATAATATTATAATACGTATACTTAAAAAATGAAAAACATTTTATATATTTTCGTGCATGTATAATTTGGTGGCGGTATTGTACAGTTCAATGTCGGGTCCTAGGGGGACCGCGATAATTTATTTTAATTGCAGTGTTTTCATGTATGAAATAATACAGATTATAAATAGAATTAAATTAATTATTGTACTTAAATTATGATTGCTATAAAAATCATTAATCCTGGTTACATTTTGTTATCACTTAATATGGGTGTCTATCATCTAATCTCTCTTGGATGCTGCATGGCTATTTTAAAGGGCCATGAATACACATAATTAACTATAAGGGTGGGGGGATAGGGGGGGGAGAGAAGGTAGCTCTCATATATTGTAGGACCTTTCAGGGCGCCTAAATTGCGTATTTTTTAAGACATAAAATGGAATCAATAAATAATAAATATTTTGTGTTTTTGTTTCTCAATCCTGCCTTATATCATATGAAATTAAGTAAACCTTAAGTTATACTTTACTGAAAATGCGCAATTGGTTATTTTATTGCTCACTTTACATTTTATATTACATTACATAATATAATGTTTCGTAAAGTCAATTTTTACGTCACAGAATCGTGATGCTGACCTAGGGCTAATACATTCTGCAGTGATAATATATAATATAATATTAGCTGTAATAAGTTATTTTCAAGGTTCAATACATTTTAGTATCGCTATCAACAACAAAAACAAAACAATACGTAGAATAAACATCAATTGTTGACATTAGAGCAGACCAAATGAAAAACAAAGTAACTTCCTAAATATACATTAATTTATAACTAATTATTAATAACATAATTTATATATCATTTATAATATTTTACTTCCAAAAGACATGTTTTTTTAATTAGTAATATTTATGTTATTTTGTTTTGTATTTTTTAAAGAGACTTGAATATTTTTTTTGTTTATAAGAAAACTTAAGACTTGAATCTTCATACTCCACAAAATTTATTTGTAATAACATTTATATAGGCTAACAGTTCTAGACAACTAAAAGGATCCCCCCGCATGTATTCAAAAGACAAAGGTTTCTGTGCTTTTATACACTTATTTACTTTCGTGATTATTACGTTTCTGTATAATTTTCAAAGTAGAAGAAATATGAAATCCAAAAACTTTTTTTTTTCCGGCTACTTCCAGTTAAGGGCATTGGGTGTAGCACCGGTAGTTGGCAACACTGATGTATCTTCACCATGTTAATTTTTAATCATTGCTCCTCGGAGTAATTTTTATGCTAGAGCTAAGCTGATTGCTGTAGTATCAAGATAATTAGTAGCCCAAGTGCACAATTTGGCTAAATAAAGCCTGATTTAAAGAAAAGTATTTTTTAGTAATTTTTTAAATTTACATGCATTTTTCTAAAATATAAAAAAAATACTTTTCTTTAAATCAGGCTTTATTTAGCCAAATTGTGCACTTGGGCTACTAATTATCTTGATACTATACAGCAATCAGCTTAGCTCTTATAGCATAAAAATTACTCCGAGGAGCAAGGATAAAAAATTAACATGGTGAAGATACGTCAGTGTTGCCAACTACCGGTGCTACACCCAATGCCCTTAAATGATAGGACTATATATTTATAAATAAAACAAATAGATGAAAAGATGTTGAAGCTTATCATTTCGCTGAAGTTGATCTACGTTTAGAAAGTCAAGTCATCGTAATATTCAAATCAAGCAGCAGACTACCACCCTGGTTTTTATAAGAACAAAAAAAGAGGTTATGTAATTTTAACGCAGTGTTAACCTGAGGCCTAAAATAAAAAAATGCTAGCTGTCTCCAATTGTATCGTTGTTGCTTAGAGACGTAATAAAAAGCTCTCTAGTTTTGTAATAGATTTTGTTTTTTTAATATATCTATGACGTACGCTAAAAGATCGATGCTTTTTTAATATAAAATTGATTTATTGTGTTTTGAATTTGGCAATGATTTCAGCTTTCTTGCGTATTTTAGAGAATTTCGCATAAAAAGTAGCAATTATTATTTTATATTATATATTGGTTTCTTTTTCTTTCAGCATTATAATTATGAAATCAATACATTATAATATTTTATAAGATTATGATACTGATATAGTGATGAACACATTTTAAATTTAGCTCAATAAATAATTTTAAATCTCTGGGTATAATTTAATATGTTAATTATTTTGTTGCATGTAATATGTTACATGTTACTAATTTTTATGCGTACATGACAATATGAATGGGCTTTCAATGATTGTAGAAAATTAATCATTTTATACTCTCAGCATTAAATGAAAAATTGTTTAAGAAAAATGTCCATGCAATAAAATGGCATAAATAGATTGTCAAGCAGCTTATAACATAACAATAATGTTTCCATTAGAAGATGTGAATATATAAAAGTTTTTTTCGATTTTAAAACTGAAATTTAATATCTCACAATTAAGTATGATATTTTGGTAAAATTGAAAATTATAGTGCGTGGTTGCAAATTAACTTAATTTTCTGCGTACGTCTAATTTATCTCAGGGAAAGCTTCTGATAATTCCAAACTCCTGACTCGATATAAAAGATTTTCATTCCATAAAATACTTTACTATCTATAAAGCTCATAAGTTTTGTTGAAAAGTCACAAAATGAACCTTATTAAGTAATTTCTAAAGTATTTTGCAGCGTGACTCTTTCTCCAAACCACGTGACTTCTCCGTGAGTCAATAACAATTACTGTTTTAATGTTGTGGTTGTTATTCTGAAAATATTACCGTTGTTATAATTTCCCGCAATAAAAATAAAATGGATCACTTAAGTTAATAATATTGGAATTTTTGTGAAAGTATAAAACACAAAAATTTACTTTTATTTTGTTATCATCAAGTTTTTAGTTTTACGGAAAAATATGAAGTTCAGCAAAAAAAAAAAAAAAATCCCACTAATTATTTTTATTGTTTTTTTCTAAGGTAGAGATAATATGTATCAGCTGGACCAATGCTAAAAAAATCCCATTCATAAAAATTATGAAAAAAATTTAAAATGTTCTCCTCTACATCCCCTATCAGTAGGTAAAAAATCAGGTATACAAAAACGAGCTAGTTTTCGAGTAATTAATTTTTAAAGTTCTCTAATTTAACATGGAAAAATGGAACTTCCATGTTAAATTAGTCAACTTTAAAAATTAATAACTCGAAAACTAGCTCGTTTTTGCATACCTGATATTTTACCTACTGATAGGGGATGTTGAGGAGAACATTTTAAAAATTTTTCATAATTTTTATGAATGGGATTTTTTTAGCATTGGGCCAGCTGATACATATTATCTCTACCTTATTGATTCTTTAATTAGTGAAGGTGAAAATTGTTTCAGGTGCTTCATATTTTGAGGTCTGAGGTTAAACCACCGATCATTTTATAGAAAAAATTAATACTCTATAAAATACAGCAGGCGTAAATAACTTTATACAGTTGTGATCTAGTGATACAAAGAACATAAAATAGATCGAGTATAAAATAAATAAATAAAATAAATTTATTTTTGTGTCAAATATTTACACTTAAGTACTTATCAGTTACATCACTTGCGTGATGCAGATGATAAGCTTATTAGCATCAGGTGCGATTCCGGCCCCCCACCCCCGAAATTTTGGATTTAACATGGGCAATATAGAATATAGGCGTTTCCCCCACTTCAATTTTTTTAACATTGGCCTTATGGAGCCCCTCCCCCCCCCCCCAGAATTTTTTTTCTGGATCCGCGCGCGCCTGATTGTCATTGTCCTTTTTCTATCTTTTGTCGAAAATGGGGCGTGGCTCTTCTTCTTTTTGTTATGAAAATTTGGATCATATTATTCAGAAAGCCTCTTGGCGTTTTTCAATTAACGTCAAACTGCCAGGATGATTTTCTATTGACATTCACAAAACACTTTTGTTAAAAAAGTATTAAAAAATTACTTAAAATTTAAGTTTCAATAAAAAATCATGAATTATTATTCAGATCTAGCGGCCCTGGCCACACCGACCCTGCTCGGACGTAAGGGAATTATAAATATATTATAGTACCTGGTATATATGTTATTTTCGTTTTAGTATGATATGCTTTATATAATTTTTATAACATTGAGTATTTGAGTAATTTTTATTACTTGTTGGAGAAATTTTAAATTTTTAGGTTTGAGAAAAATTTGTTAACTATATGGAGGCTTCAAGTGATGCGCTTTCGCTGCGCAACTGTTTGTCGCTAAGGTCCATCTTGCACTTGAAAATGAAGCAAAGTGTTTTTTTAACTTTTCTCGGTTATAAATTAAGTAAAAAATCTAAATCTTGAATTATCTACTTTATTTTTCAGTTTGGACCAAAGTTCCGTAAAGGAATTATCCCTGAAAAATCTTATTCTAGGTGAAAAAACGAATTCACGTTTTTTTACATAGGTTTGGTATAGCGGGTGGGATCACCGAAAAATCAGCTGACTTGAAGCCTCTATTGCGGTTTACGGTTTGCGGTATTATGACAACGTCAAACGCACGCACCGTTTAATTAAATTAAAACATGATGCAGTAAAACAATTTTAGAACTCTGAAAGAAACGTGTTACTAACGCCCCACCTCGACTGGACAGTGAACTAAGTTATCTATTCAAAGCAAAGGGTTTTTCACTTTCTTTCCAGCTTATATTGCCCTCTGTGTCGACGAGATGAACTACTGGAAGTTTCTTGCAGACGTTCAAGTCTCTCGTGCAGGAAAAGTTGCATACATTTCAGGGGCAAAATTTTGCGTTAAATTGAAGGACGAATATTATGTATAGTACAGTCATTGCTTCGGAAAATTTCCCTTTGCAGCCTTGTTAATCACCATTCTTCCTAAGAATAACACAGAGGATGATGATTGACAAGACTGTAAGTGGGAAATTTTCCAAGGCGACGAGTGTACGTTAGATTAAGCAACCTCTATAAAGCGTATAATTGTAGAGAAACTGATACATAATTATTTCTTCAGGGTACACTCAAATAGACTGTCTGTCTTCCTTTATAATCTGAAATCTCTACTTGATCTTTTTAGGTAACCTTTTCAGCCCCTAATGGAGTTAGGTGGAATGAGTTGAGGGGATAATATATAAGTAATTTTTGTCCCTGCGCTGCTGCAACTCGCTCTGTTTTGGTGTTGGTCAAGTTGCCGAACCTCAGGCGCAACTAAAAATTTGGCAAGGCGGACATTTTTATTCTGTTTGAGTGTATATTTATTAAAATATTAAATAATGTATTAATTTGCTTAATAATATATACTTTAAAAAAAAATACAAAGTGCTCTTGTGCTTGCATGAAACAATATAGTTTCCAACACTTTTTAGCAATACTTCCCGGGCTCTAAAAAAAAGCTGAAAAAAAAAAATCAGAGTGGCATAACTTTGCACCCTGTATCAATTTTTGAAATAAAAATTTTTGAGGTCGATACTGTTTGTGCTAAGCTGTAATATGTAATGTTGGGTAACTTTTGCAGTAGATTGACAAAGCAAAAGGTGACAAATTCTCGTTTTCAATGGCAAATTAATTAATAAAGTTAACACCAACAATAACCGTTTTTTACGACTGTAGTTTGCATAAAAATAATAATAATAATAATAATAATAAAAAAGTACGCGAGTTTCATTTATACATTTTGGGTAGCACGGAGATGCCCAAAGATCTTCGGGATGTAGGCAGAAAACCCTAAAATCCTATGCTGTGTGGGTTAACGTGTAACACCGTGTAACTTAAAACATCTCTTTTTTAATAATAGTTTTGGTCGCCAAATATTTTTCTTCAATGGCATTGGTTCATCTTGTCACCAATTATGAAAGAAAATTATAAGAAAAATGCTAGGAGAAATTAATTTCTAGACCAACTTTAGCACATATCTGCTATGCCGCTGACAATGTTTTGCCTACAAAATCATGACGTTTTATGGCGTATGGTGAAAGACCCGTAATAAATAAAAAGTGTCCGACGTGGGACGCCACCTGGCTGCTTGGCCGTGAACTTGTACCACGTGACCCAGATCCGTGGTCGAGCGTTACCTCGAGAGAGTGCTCCGCTAATTGACGGCGCTAATTTCACCTCGCAGCATAACAACAAAGTGTAAGTCACAAGAAAGTACTCTCAGCGTTTAAATCAACGAACTTCATGAATTAATTACGCTAGCTTTATTAAAATTTAGTATTTAATTTTATTTTTTTTTTAAATTAATTTGTGCATTAAATACGTGCATTCAAATTATTAAAGCTAGATGGCTCATTATTATATATAAAATAGAATACTATTTTACTTTTACACTTATTTTACTTGCGATGCATATACTTGGATTAAAAATTATGGGACTTTAAACCTAGTAAAATAATTTAAGTAAAATAAGTAAAGTCGATATTTTACACGATACAATTTTTCTAATTTTTGCATAAAATTTTTCCTCACTAGAAAATTTCAGCTTCATTTGCTTGTATGGAAATGAAAATTTCATGAAAATTTGCATGTAAAATGGTAAAGTGCATTAGGTAAATATTTTTTCATGAATTTTACGAGAATTTTCTTATTCAATTTGTTTTAAAATACTAAGGGAACTAAAACAAAAATAATTCAGTTTATTATAAAAACTTTTATTCACAACAATACAACATCAACAACAATAAAACATAAAAATATTATTATATACAATGACTTATGAAATGAATTTTTTTCTTATTAGGAAAAAAATCGAAGTAAAGTTTGCATGTCACACTATGGGAACATACATTGAAATTTTATTTGGTGTAAGTGAATTATGAAGCAAGCTATAGGAGTTCCATGAACTTGCATTGTTTTCATATTACATATAAAACATTCGTGCCGTGAGGTGATGAGAGGAAAAAGTGTTATCACTTATTTCTTGTGATAAGAACCACCCCCGTGGCCACCGCTGGCTCCAGTACTGTAGCTGTCATACCCACCCCCTCCCCCTGAGTAGCTTCCTACTGCGCTTCCACCCCCGTGGCCTCCGCTGCTGTATCCACCCCCACTGGAGAAGCTGCTGCCTCCGCTTGAGTACCCTCCTCCCAAACTGCCCCCGCTAGAATATCCTCCTGATGAACCCCCAGAGAATCCACCCCCATGTCCATGGTCACCTCCAGAGTACCCACCCCCTAGGCTGCCCCCGCTGGAATATCCTCCTAATGATCCTCCATGGCCACCTCCAGAATATCCCCCTGATGATCCTCCAGAAAATCCACCCCCATGTCCATGGTCACCTCCAGAGTACCCACCTCCTAGGCTGCCCCCGCTAGAATATCCCCCTGATGATCCTCCAGAAAATCCACCCCCATGTCCACCTCCCGAGTACCCACCCCCTAGGCTGCCTCCGCTAGAGAAACTACCCCCATGACCTCCACTTGAATACCCTCCTCCATGACCCCCGCTTGAATACCCACCTCCGATACTGCCCCCAGAAAATCCACCCCCATGGCCACCGCCAGAGTATCCCCCTGATGATCCCCCAGAAAATCCACCCCCATGGCCACCTCCAGAGTACCCACCCCCTAGGCTACCTCCGCTAGAGAAACTACCCCCATGACCTCCACTTGAAAATCCTCCCCCATGACCCCCGCTTGAGTGACCATGTCCACCCCCTCCGAATCCTCCACCCCCAGAATGGCCTCCTCCTCCGTATCCACCCCCGCCGATATCGCCGCCCCCGAAGTCACTGCCCCCGTCGTCTCCAACCAGTCCATGGTCGTGGTTCTCAACGTGGTGAACTTCGTAGATCTGCTTGGTGTGGTGAACGTCTTGTACGATCTCAGGGAGATGGATCCGGAAGTGAATGCTGTGGACACGTCAACCAATCAGGAATGTACACAATGAATGAACGAGTCGTTTCACGCTTCTCTAGGTGGGTATACTTGCGACAATTTTCAAAATCAACTATCAGGAACAAATTTTGTATTGTTGGCCAGAGATACAGTTCATTGATGAAGAATAAGTGACTAATAATTGGTTGAAAAAAAATATGTCCCAAAATCAGTCAGTTCTTGATACCTGAATTTAATTAAAGTCCATCGAAAATAAATTTATGTGCACTCGTATATAATAATTACTTTATGGTTAAATGAATACGATGAACTTATAATGCTTTCCTGTAATTAACTTACCATGCCCATTAATACCGTTTCCCCATATTATATGCTAAATTTTAAGAATTAAAAATATATATTACTGATAATATGATACTAAAAATAATCAAGTAAATAAATATTTTCAGAAAAGAATAATCGACTGACGAACAGTAGCTGCTGCATTGATTGGTTTATTTTTAAAACATTTCATTAACTGTATTAAATATGTGCTATACAGGAAGCCCTAAGATATTAATGCAACAAGATTCATATATAGAAATTGAGCGTGATTAAAAAGCAAAAGTGAAATAAATTCATGACTAAGCATTATCACATATGACGCTAACATTTTTTCATGTGAACTACATAATAGATTGGGAGTTTTCACACTTTTTTTGTGCATATGGACGTTGTAGAGAAAATGCTTTAAATTGAAGAACAATTAATTTTAGAAAACAGCTGTAGGAGCTTCTCAGAGATGATTTTCATCTGAGGAAATTGAACTTACTGTTCATTTCCGCCAAAGAAGGTGGCCCGCGCAACACCGCACACCGCCGCTAGCAGCAAACACCCGAGCTGAAATAATGACAAAAATTAGTCTAGTGCTC
This sequence comes from Siphlonurus alternatus, assembly GCA_949825025.1. NCBI lineage: Eukaryota > Metazoa > Arthropoda > Insecta > Ephemeroptera > Siphlonuridae > Siphlonurus > Siphlonurus alternatus. Next base: position 32,736,812 of record OX463782.1, read on the forward strand.
AAAGTGTAACAATTTAACAGAAATTAAAGGAAGTATACAGTTTGTGGAAAATAGTGGAGAGCTGTTTCCTCGATCACACATTTCGCATTTTATTATCAACACATATTTTTAATTATTTTTGTAAATGAGAACCCTAAGATTGTTACTGAATAATGATTAATTTTTAATTATGTAGAAACTTTTATGTGAATTTAATCGTCAATTTCTGTTTCCTGCGATGTTTTTAGTGGATTGTTATGTGATGTTTAGCGAGTGAAACATTGCTGATACTTTAATGATTAAATCACTAAATGATAGTTAGCTGCTGATCTACAAATTAAGATTATATAATCATTTAATCTCTAGCTATTCTTCATTTTAAATTAGCGATTAATAATAATTTTAAAAGCTTGCATTCTTAGAACTAACAGTATAATTTGTAAAAGGAGTATATTTTTTAATGCATAAAATCGTAGATGGATTTTGTTTTCTTTCTCTTTTTGCCACCATATTTATGTTTTAATTAAATCATTAAAATAAATCTCATGCATTTTGTATTATACTGAGCAGCTCTCTATAAATTTATGCAAATTATTTAGCCTTTACTTAGAAAAATGACAGGACGTAATGCATTAATAAACCTGCTGAAAGCTCGCATGTTAACACAATAGGCTTGTTAATTTATATAATTAAAGAAGCATTATAATCTTTGCCGAAAATATAGGGACACAATGCAACAATTAATAAAAGGAGAGAGAAAGAGAGGAAACAACATGTAATTTTGTTTGACCTATTTTTAAAAATAAATTATCTAGATTGTCCGCATCAAAACTACATATAAGGCAAATTAATTGTGATAAGAAACTACTTCTCATATACTGTATGTTGCTATAAGAGTTTAATAAATAAAAAAATAATTAAAAAATGTTGGAGCCAATCATACAATTTTATAAAAAATGTAAATATTTATAGACATGCAATTAGCTGTTGTAATTTAATACAAAATTATAAATAATTATGAATCACCAGGTCATAAGGTGTGTAAATAATAATTATTTTCGTGACTAACTTGCTCTCTAAATCGTGAGAATTTATAACCAAAAATAATTTTTTCTCAAATCATCCTCAACGTGATCGAATTGTCGTGCAAGAGAAATTTATTTACATTAAATGTAAAATCATTAAAGATGCACTTGAATTAACAAGGTCTGCACCGTGAGAACGCGTCTCAATGAAACCGTCTCATTAGTAGAAGGGAGAAAGTATAATGTAGCAGACAAAGAAAGTGGTTTCAAATTTCCCGCGTCATCTCACGTGACCAAATGTAACCACATGCTGCATGACAATGACCGTAATAATAATAAGTCTGATGATGCTTGACATTGCTGAGTGGGTAATAATATTGTTACAAATAAAAAAAAAAATTAAATGTTTTGATGTAGCGATAAAAAAAATGAACTATGATATAAATATGATATAATGGGGGACATTCACAAAGCACTTTAACCCCCAATTTAGCCCCGATTTTTAACCCTGGTGCTAAACATGGTGCTAAGCTATGAGCTTAACATGGTTAGCCCCTGGTTTAGTACCATGTTTAGCACCAGGGTTAAAAATCGGGGCTAAAGTGGGGGTTAAAGTGCTTTGTGAATGTCCCCCAATATTTTTAGTAAAAAATTAAAATACAAGATTTTAAATTAGAAAATATGAGAATATACTCATGAAATTTGTAACAAATTGGTGTAATTCAAAAATTTAGTGCAGATATTAAATTAAAATGAAAGACTTAAATATATTAATTATATAGACAAAATAAATGAAATAATAGATTATCTATATATTGTATACTATTTTCTGCTTAATTTGAGCAAAAATTTAAGATCATATATTTCTAATTTAATTTTTAGAACGACAATTTTGTTTTAACAAAACCTTTACGTATAAACTATAAAATTCCCGAAACTATTTAAAGAACTGTGTATCAGTAATGTTGATTGAGTTAATTCAATTCAATATATTTTTATTTCCATTTTTTCCTACAATCAAAGTGTCATGACAAACAAGAGGAATAATTTCTAGATCAACAATTTATACTGTTGAATAGAGTGAATACAAATGACTTAATTTTGCTATATACATGAATATAAGATATGCTATGTTGATTTTGCAGTTCCATATCATAGAAGGTAGTAAATCGAGCTTTATTAGTCAGGATGTGTGTCGTGCGTTGAGATCTCCGTTCATGCATGACTCCTCCACGTTAGCTGCACGGTCTTCGTTCCCGTGACACACTAAGGGAGTGAATGTCAAGAACACGGTGTGGCTGCACTTTAAGTTATTTATGTTTACTATAAAATAAATCGAATATAATTTGCATATCAAAGTGACCCAGTAACATATTGTAATTCTCTTCTAGGCTTGGGTGTTTTATTTTTTTTTTAACTATGACAGTTTCCGCTTTAATAAATTACAGAAAGAATCTACTTGAGAGTGTTTTTTTATCATGTATTCTAATATTTTAATGTTGTTTCTTAAAAATGAATACCACAAGACAGCATGAATTTTACCCTGTTTTGTTTGCGGATTTACTTGGTGGACTTATAAGCTTATATAGACTGATCATCATATCTCTCTCAAAACAAATCGAGCTGCATATATTTTTCTTTTTGAGCTACGAAGTCAGGTAGATTCATGCTGTCCCGGGGTATACCTACACTTTTTTTTTAAATTTGCATCAACAACCCTTATACAAGCTTCGAGCAAACACAGTAAAGGCAACACTATAAACTTCAGTTTTTAAAAAAAAAATGTGTAAAATGGGCGAGTTCTTGAATAGCGTATCGTAAAAAAAATAGTTTCTTATTTTAGTAGAGAAGTATTGACTATTATCAAAATATTAATAAAGCAGAATAAGATGCACTTAACCCATTTAATATAGACAGAATGATATATAGTAGTCTATTTTATGTTAATAAACAAACGAAGAAGAGAATGACTTGCTGACAAGATCATTGACATCTCTCATCTCTATGACCTAATGACTGAACTGATCATGCATGATCGCCGGCAGCGTGTGACGAATCGATTCTAGAATCGGGTGAATGTCGTTCCACCTGATTTTGCACTCACCATTAATGAACATTTCATACACGTATTATTACCCTCATTATGTTTGTTGGTGCAATGTTACTTGTAAAATTTTGTACTCTGCACCTTCATTACTAGTTTTTCATTACGGTTTATACGAGTACTTCGCATTAAAGCTTCATTTTTTTAAAAAGAATTTTGCAACTAATAGTAATTTTTTTCAGGGTCAATATGTCCAAATAAAGTGAACATGAGCATAAAACATTGCATTTCATATATGTATTAATTTTGGTAGACGCCATCACCTAATTTAAATTCCTCATTCCTCCACCAGCCTCAGCCATTATGCTTAATAACTCTGCAGAATTAAATTGCTGTAAGAATTTCAGCATATCTATATATTCATGCATGTTTTTAAATTATTAACTCCAATATTAAAGCTAAAACGTTTCACGATTAAAATTAAATTGATTGAATCTATTGACGATAAAAAATAATGTCCATTATTAAGTATCTATTTGTAAAATACATTTGATGCGGTTTTGAAATAAAATATCGAATTTGAAATTCAAATTTTAGCTAATTCAGAAATCATAAATATCAGTGTCAAGCTTCAAAAATTAAATTAAACCCACCAGTTAAAACTTCCTATAGATATACATCTTTCAAATGCACAAAAGGCTATTAATTTATGTTTATATTTATAAAAATTTAATTCATTATTAAAAAATTGTATCATGCAGTAATTATTTTATATTTGAAGAAAACCTAAAATACTAATAAAAATTTGTAGTTAATCCATGCATCGAAGCATACATAAATTCCTATAATGAAGAAAAACTAGGTAAATTCACATGTAAAAAAAAAAAAAAAAACTGTTGTAAATATTACTCACGGATAATTTCAGTCTCATTATTATTGGCGAGTGCGTGTTGACGAGTATGTAGTCCTTGTTCTTTGCTCGTATGCAGACGAGTTGAGTATGTGGAGGAAAAACTAGGCTGTGAAGCTTTTATAGAGAGCCGGTCTGCGTGGAGATGATCTGCCAGGGTGGGAGGAACCTCATCCCCGGCAAGTCTCCTGACCCTGCGCCAAGAGATATCCTTGCTCTGTGGAGGGGAAATCTAATGTAATTACCTTTTTAAATATATCATTGACTAGCATATTATAGAAAACTATATATGTTTTTTATAACCAAATTATTATACTATGTGTGTAGTAGACCTATTTAAAATTTTTTTTTTTTTTTTTGTTATTAAACTTTCCCCTCATGTATAGCGTGTGTGTTAAGAACAATGTATGAATTAAAAATGAAAACTAAAAAAAAAAAAAAAATATTCCCATATGAAAATAAAGTATTGTACCTTTGATATTTTTTAACAAACTATACCGTGTTAAAAACTTTAATTGGATGTAATTAAATTTCGTTTATATCGTGTGAATTTTATTTATTTTTTTCATGATAACAATTTTTTAAATTAACCTTGATATATTTTCTATGATTTATTGTTTTAGAATTTCTCCTCTTGTTATCACACGAATTACATTGTTAAACCTATTGTTACAATTTTTATCACATGTAGTTTTTATATAGATTAATTAACAAGCTTAATACATAATGTATAATATATACACTCAAACAAAATATAAAGTGAAAAATCTGAAACCAGTATAATGCCTCCTGATCAAAATATTTTTATAATTTTTTTATGGAGATTTAAATTGTACGCTGAATTTTTGACACTTTATATAGTACGCTAAGTGAACTTCATATTAAATATAAAAAAAATAATTATTGTATTTATATTTTCATAAATTTAGCCTAGACTCTTTTAATAGAAAAGACACGGAAATATTTTATTATAACGTTTTATTTTTATTAATTGTTTATTTATTTATTAATTTATTTTCACCAATACAAAGTACACTATAATTACAAGAAAAAAAGATGATAATAATAACTAACGGTGAAAATAGGATATCTTAAACAAGGCACTATTGAGCACCAGTACACATAAAGTGGTAAAACACCCTTTAACTAATTAATTAATTAAATTTAAAATTTATAAAACAAAAACAGGTCATTTTCATTGATTCTTTAATTATATAGTTCAATGTTTTCACCTTTCCTACGTAGACATATGGCAAACATTGTAATATCCGATATAGAATTTCGTGAATTGCATTTTACTTTGACAAACAGAACAATGTAAGGACAAATTGTTAAGATGACTTTGCATTATATTTTGTAGTTGTCTACAAACCGCAACTTCACGATCAATAACAAAGTTTAACTCTTTTTATTAAGTAGCCTATATAAAGCTAATTAATTATGTTTACTATATAATTAGTATATGCATCATAAAGTGAGAATTTTGATAGCCTGAACTTATAATATTAATTAACTGTAACTTTTTGCATTAAATTCATTAAACTATCATAATAAAATAATACAAAATCATGAATATTACAAATTTATATCTTAATCTATTATATTTGACTTTAAGTATATTTTTTTAATATAAATCCAGTAGTTATTGTTATATAATTATAGGTTATAATAAAGATTTATTATTATAAAATTATTGGTTGTTATATAATATTATGAAACGTTTATGTTTTTCTAATAAAAAAGTTTATCAAATGACTGGACAGACATAACAATTACAGTGGTTTAACATGTGGGTGGGTGGTGGTGAGATTGTTATGAAGAGAGCATTGTTGCATCTTTTAAAAACTTTGTTCAAGCCGAGTGCACGTGATGCAATAACGTGACAATGGCCTTTTGATTGTTGTCCGTGACCATTAAAAACATCATTGTTGATCATGCTAAAAGTATTTATCTTTTTTAAAAAAAAAAAATCTGCCTCTGGTGAAAAGGGGGGTACAAAAAATATATATATAAAAAAGTGAAGGGGAATTTCACTACTACAGATCTGCTACAATAAAACAACAATATCTTACATTGACGACCCACATTTTAGAAAATATTTTAACTCTCTCTTGTATATATTTGATATTACTTTATAATAAAGGGTGACCATGACTTACCCTTTTTTTTATATAGTTCCCATAGTTCCCCCAGTACAAGTAATCAAACTTGCACTTTCATTATAAACAAATTTTCTTATTGTTACACCGAAACTTATTGTAAATTACTTTGTTATGCTTCAAGTGCATCAGACAATATCATTGATTCATGTACCTGTATTAATAGACTATTGTATTTGAAGTTAGAAAAAAATAAAAAAGTAATTAAAAAAAATCATTATCCCACAATTAATTTTTAATGTACTTGTTTACTCTATTTTTAGTCCCTCTCCTCCCTCTTTTTTAATTTACAATGATGATGATAGCAAAAGAACATTACATTTTGATATCATCTCTAAAATCAGGTCCAACTTGTGCTTGTAATAAATTAATTACTTTGTATTTATCTTCTTTTTAGAATAATCAAATTTTCTTTCTATTAATCAAGACATAATTCTCACTATACCTTTATTATCATACTTCTTTATATCAATTGATAATAAAAATAAATAAAAAGTGTGATCCGATTAGCATCCTCGTCCAATTATTTTTTTCAAAATTGTAGTTAGAAATGCAGAATAATGATGTGAATATAACAAATAATTAAAATTCAGTAATTATAATTCACCAACATAATTTTTGAAATTCTCACATATCCATCATGTATTCATGCATAAGATCTCACTTTCTCGCTATGTTATATATGTAATTAAGGCATTTTTAAACTCAAACGAAACTTCAATATCAAGTGAATAACTGGTTACGGTTTCAATTCCGTTTACAATTTCTAATTTCATATTTACGTGAAAAATTCACTTGAACGAATGAATTATAAACACATATTTTTTCATGGCCATCAATGGGCATATATAATTATTACTAATAACATAATATTAATGTTCACTTTCTTCTATAATAATTTAATTGTAATTTACACTGGGATATTCTAATATAAATAAACAAATTATTTAACAAATAAACGCTGAAGCTAGGTCATTACCCAAAGTAGTCCCGCAAAAATCATTTTCGTAAATTTATTTTTGAGGAGATATTGAGGAAAGTTTTTAAATGGCTCATCGTGATTATAAATTTTAACCTCCCTGAATCCACGTCAGTTTCGTTTCAATAGTTTTCCTGGGAGATGCATTTTATTTTTATTCAAAGAGCTTGTAAGATATCTGGTTTATTCTATGGATCACTATATAGTTATACCTCAATTCTTAACTATAACAGATGGATGATATATATCAGGCGCGGATCCAGGGGGGGAGCTGGGGGGGGGGAGCTGGGGGGGGCTGCAGCCCCTCCCGAAATTTTGGATTTAACATGGGTAAAATAGGTATTTCCCCCACTCCAATTTTATTTTTTTAACATTGGCCTTATGGAGGCAGCCCCCTCCAAAATTTTTTTCTGGGTCCGCGCCTGATATATATCATGCAAGTATAATATTATTCCAAAGTATATTATCAAATAATTAACAATGGAGTATTGTCCTCAATTTTTTTTATTGCAGAAATGGATAGAGGGTGCAAAGTTATGCTACCCTGATTTTTTTCAGATTTTTTAGAGCCCAGGAACTATTTTTAAAAAATTATTGAACGTTATTTTTGTGACGTCACGAGACGCCGCTCCTTAAGAAAAAGATAGGACTTGTCGCCGCGTGACGTCACAAAAAGGACTTTCAATAATTTTTTAAAAATACTTCCCGGGCTCTAAAAAATCTGAAAAAAATCAGTGTAGCATAACTTTGCACGCTCTATCCATTTCTGCAATAAAAAAAATTGAGGACAATACTCCATTAAACTTCATTTTGATAATATCTTGTAATTTAATAATTTAAGGTCTAAATACAGTAGAAATTTTCTATGTTAATTTTTATATCACTCATTGCAGTTATCACATTGGCTGCAGGTGGAGAGAGGGAGGAGATTTGCGGGGATTTAAGTATAGCGAGCGTGTCGGCTCTGGGCCAGACATCAACAAGATGAGGTTCGCCCGGAGCTTTCCTTCGTCTGGCTGGGCGATGTCGATCGATACTTTCAAGTACCATCCGGTATGGCAATCCTTATTCTATAACACTTCCTGCTCTCATACCAGCTTCAGGGGAATATATCATGCGATTTTGACGTTAAGGGCATTGGGTGTAGCACCGGTAGTTGGCAACACTGACGTATCTTCACCATGTTAATTTTTTATCATTGCTCCTGGGAGTAACTTTTATGCTAGAGCTAAGCTGATTGCTGTAGTATCAAGATAATTAGTAGCCCAAGTGCACAATTTGGCTAAATAAAGCCTAATTTAAAGAAAAGTATTTTTTAGTAATGTTTTAAATTTACATGCATTTTTCTAAAATATATAAAAATTACTTTTCTTTAAATCAGGCTTTATTTAGCCAAATTGTGCACTTGGGCTACCAATTATCTTGATACTACAGCAATCAGCTTAACTCTAGCATAAAAATTATCCGAGGAGCAATGATCAAAAATTAACATGGTGAAGATACGTCAGTGTTGCCAACTACCGGTGCTACACCCAATGCCCTTAAATCCAAAGGTTTACAAATGAATTCGCCGCGTTGGAATGACAATCTCATATCTTACTAATACTAACAAGTAAGCCATTGGATTTCGTAGCAAGTGTGCAAGATTTTAGGGTAGCATAAAAAAATATCACACACATTAGATTTAATCTTCATAATCATTTGCATGCATCTAAAATATATATTTTTAAAATTAAAATGCCTCTATTTTTATTGCAATTTAATGTACTAGTTTTACAACAAGGTAAACCAATAATTTGATTACATTAATCAAATACAAATTTGAAACCATTTATAATTAATTATTTTTATTTTATAAGAATCTACCTCTGGTACTTTCAATTAATTTATCAGCCAGCGGCTTTGTTGTTCGTTAGTATATATTTTGATTAAACGATAATTTTTTGTATCGATTATTTCGTCAGGATCGCCCAATGGTGGACTTCTCCCATCCATCACGTTGAGAGCATCTGGCAGCTGCACGCTCACTCGCTTCATCGCCAAAGTCCTTTCTCCCGAGGGTCATTGCCCGTACAATGGATCATCTGTTTAAATAAATATCTGGACGCGATAAAATTTGAAATCTCGTTAGAAATTTAAAAGGATCCCACTTATCAAGGGATGATGTTTATTTTGAGTACTTTTTCGATGTTGCATGATTTAAGTCATGTCTCAATATAGCTGTCATCATATAGTTTTCCTGATTTAGTTTATTTTTACTGTAGGTAAATAACAAATACAGATTAATGAATTATATGAATTATTCAAAGTGAATAACTATATTCTTATATTAAATATATTATATATTATATGAATGTATGAGACAATTTGCTTGTTGCATATCCATACATTAAACCTTTTTTTTAATTCTGTAAGTATTCTTGAATTATATATTAATAAATATTGTAATGAAATACATAGCTTCTAATTTTGAATTATTATGTTTTTATAATTTTTATTCTTACAATTAAGTATTAGTCTATTAATCATCACCATCGAATGAAATCGGGTTAGATCTTCGAGAGTTTTAGCTTCTAGCTGATGTGATAGACTGAATACCTAATATAGTGAATAAGATATCACCCACTGAGCATTGTGTGTATTTATTAAATGTTCTATCTTGTTTTGCTCACTAAATATTTATATTATTAAATGAGGGGTCAATCAGTTCAGTGCTCTTATTAATATTTGCTTCCTCCTTTGGTTATACCACAAGCCAAGTGTGCAATAATTAACTCATAACAACTTTTATAAGAGAGCATTTTTTTTTTTATGGACATCAGGTTTGAACTTGTGTGTTCTTTGACAATTTATGATGACCATTTTACAACATTTTCTCTTTTTTTTTAAGTTACACTTCCTTATTAATTTTATTAATTAATTTTTTGTATTTATAATAACCTCTTATCTAACAGAAACAATAAAAGCAAATTTCCAAATACCCTCAAGAAGAATTAGAAAAAAAAACACATTTCCTGAAAAAATGAGAAACTTATTTTTTTTTTTTTTCTAAACAATAAAAAAATAATAATAACATACTTGCATATGGTGTGTGTGATTGACACTTGAAAGACGCACCCAAAAACTAGTTTAGAATTTTAGAATGTCTAATACATTCAAAAGAAAAAAAAAAGTGTAATATCTTATCGAGGAGGAATTCTAGAAAGTGTAAGTCAAAAGTGAATGGTATAGAGAAACGCGCATAGCACTCCAATACTAAAAAGCTTTTGAAGATATAAAAAAAAAATGGTTCATCTCTTTTTCAAAGTGTTTTTTCCTGCGTGGCGGTGGTAACAATCAAATAACAGAATGATTCTCCCTTGACTTTCAGTAGCAGATGCCAGGCAATGGCAGAAAATTCCATTTACCGTCCAAATAATGCCGTGCATAAATTCCACACGATCATAAAGTTGCAATGACTTTTTTTCAACAATGGCAGAAAGTTCCATTACTCTTTTTTCAACAATGGCAGAAAGTTCCATTACTCTATTTACTGACCAAAGCAATGCCGTGCTTTAAATTCTGAGTGTTGATGAACTTGCAATGATTTTTTTTTACCTTTAATAAAAGTGGGTTTTTAGTAACGATAATATCATTATTATAACTTAATCTAGATGCACTCAATATTATATTACATTTCGTACTCTTATATAGCCTTTTGTAAACAGTAATTAGATTTCAACTACTAGCAACATTTAACAAGTAGCACGTACTTTTTCTATTATTTACTTTTTTTATAAAGCTAGCCGCCATTGATCACGGTTTTATGATTGTTTCATTAATACGTTAAGTCATTTATATATAAATCAGGCATGCAAATTTATTAGAACAATTAAAAAAATTACCCTTAATTTAATATGGTATAAAATATAGCTTATGTATTATGTGTGTCATTTTATGTTACTTTTCAGTCCAATCCATACCTTTTCGGGTCATCAGCACAAATTCTACTGCGACTGCCTCGTTTGCTGGCACTGCAGTTTCAAGAAGACACAAAGAAGTGCATTTGCAAATTTAGGGGTCGAAGCAAGAAGTTATAGCAAAAATTACAAATTCACCTCTCTTATTATAGATTGTGTGGTAATGCCTATAAAAAAAACAGCGGTAAAGTTCGTGGTGTCGTGGTGTATATATAATCAAACCGTATTGGGTACATCTACTTACTAATTACTCACTACGTTTAAAACCCCAACCCTAACTTGAGCATTTCGCGGGCTCTTCCGGAACGGTAGCAGCCACGGCCTTGCAATCCATCCTGGCTTGCGATTGAGGGAAACGTTGAAACCTCAGCCAGGATGGACGCTACAGCTTTTGTCAATGAACCGGAAGTGCAATGGTCCAAATCCAGGGGAACCACATAGTGGAAATTGTGCAACAATTTACCCCCTGGGTGGGAAACGTTTTTTTTTTAATGGTCATCCATCCAACTACTAACCAAGCCATATAGTATATAATACAATAAATAAAGTATATTTTACTGTCTTTTAATATTATTGAACACTGTTCGTCCTTTTCAGAATTAAGTACTTTAATTAATATATCATTAATTTTATACTACATCCTTCATCAATAAGTAATTAATCCTATTAAAAAGGTGCTAATAATTTTCAAACCATGAAGGTTATGCTGAGATCTCTGCACACGAGTTAATGTTTTTTATATGAATGAAATTATAAAAATGTGCTACTTCTTCTTATTGCAAAAAAAGCTTACTCGAGTGCGGTAGACTAATCAAATCATATGTTGGGATTATTGCAACGGAAAGAAAGTTGCACATTTCTTTTCACATTAGTTTGAAGCACCGGTGAACTCGGACTGACAGCTGACTGCACATAATATATTTGTTCATTTGTTTTAGTTATTTTATTTTCACTCTCAAATTTTCACACATGATATTACACGCAGCAGTTGATTACAACTAATGTTCCTGAGGGTTGGTAAATTATTCTACATAAACATCACCATCATACGAATGAAGTAGTTGCACTTGGTTGCTGTTTATCGTTATATTTTGTAGCTTATATAATTATAAATGGCAAATGAGCAATACTGATGAAGACCAATAAAACAATAAAAAACAAAATATTATAGATCATAAATTTTATATTTATGAATTTTCCTTTCAATTACGATAGCATATAATTCAAGTTCATCAATTAATAAATTAATTGAAATTTATTACATATTTGAAACAATTAAAAACTAACCGATTAATCTGATTTAATTAAATTGTTAATGAGACTATTAATAATGTGCAGTGGAGCAGCTAAGATTTTTGTCTGACCGAAAATAACAGTTTTAAGTTATATGTAGGATTAAAAGTATATATTGTATTAAAGTACTTAAAATTATATACGAGATTTGGTTGGTTGGTACTTTGGGGCAATTGACACATTTTAGTCATGTATGCCCCCATCTATATACGAGATTTGATTAGATAATATATTTTTATCCAGTATCACCTAGCAAAACTGTAAGAGTGTGTAATTCATGCCATTGGATGTATTATTATATGCTTGAAATCAAAATGAATTATATGATTTATATGTCTTGAAAAATACATGATGTTCATAAAGGTATGATTTTAATATTATGTTTTAGTAATTGCAAATCACAAATATAATAAAAAAAATTGTGATCTTCAATACTTTTTTCCGAGAAAATACTATAAAATATAACAGATTCTAAAGCACTGAATCTTACCACAGTATAGAAAAATCTAATTATTATATTTTGTCAAATAATAAAATTTTAGTTAGCTTTTTGTTTTATTTTATTTTTTACAAGGATACACACTACACACCTATATGAGCTTGGAGCTTGAGGTGGAGTAATGGGTAGAGATAAGGTTATAGGGAAAGGATGGTGGCTACAGCCTGTTACGTGTCCCAGCATTCGCTAAGGTGAGACTGAGGGAACCGTGGAAAACCTCAGTCAGGACAGAAACCTCTACTTTTTATTAATGGACTAAAGTGATGTCCAAAGCCTGGTCAAAACTTATTATATGGCCTGGGGAACCACACACAAGTGCATCGCTGCACTTGATGGAAAGCTAGATTAATTTATCCCAGGGAGAGAGCAACGTAACTTGAAACGGTCACTCATCCAAGTACTAACCACGCTCGACGTTGCTTGACTTTGGTAATCTAACGAAAACCATAATAATACACTGCACCACCCTGAACCTTTTTGCAGCAAACTATCTTAGATTGTAAAATTAGTCAGTGATAAAGTATTATATAAATTTACAACGCACTGGTGCATAAAAAATATTTTAAATTAATTCCTAAAGAAGCTAGCCGGAAGTCCAAGGCATTCTAGTCCATTGAGCTCTACACAGCTCAATGTTCTAGTCTTCCTCAAAGCCTATATTAAACTTTGTTCTTCCTGTTTTAATTACAAATCTTATCTGAAAGTCACCAAAGAATACAATACTTCGAATGAAATCTGTAAAATATAAAACAATATGAACAGACGCTTCCGTATTTTTCCAGTGAAAATTCCTGACAGTCACTCTTAATTCTCATTATAAAATTGCTCGGTCTGGGGCACGAACCCAGGCCTACCGCACGCTCCAATCTCACAAGTCATTGTGTGGCGAGTGAAAACGCAAGTGCACGTTTTTTTACACCTACGGACATTTTTGAAAGCTTTTTAACATCATGTGAAAATATTTAATACTGATTAATAGGATACTTGAAGGTACAAAAGAAATAAAAAAAATAACACAATTAAGTAGTAAACATTATTTTCGCACCATTGCACCGATGCTAAAATTGGAAGAAAGTATTGTCAAAAGAATAAGCATTTATGTATCTAAAGTAACGCTTATGAAATTGATTTGAGTCTTTTTTTTTTCTTTAAAAAACTAAGTAAATAAAAAACCTTTGCAGCAGCATATCAAATTTAACCATAGTGAAAATTTAAAGAAGTGAAATTATATGAATGTGTTTTTTAAAACTAATTAAAATCCTTTCTTTCTTATTTAAAATAAAAATCCCATCTATTTTAAATGAAATTTAATCAAATTGGATCTAAACACAATAACAAGCATAATACAAATTATACGTGGGTGCATGATTATTAAATAAATATGATATATTAATCTTTCAAATATTTTCTAATCCAGATTAAAGATTAATTTTAACTACATTTTTTTATATAAATTAATTTCATCAAATTTCTCCTATGGTTAAATCTGTTTGGGATTTATTTACACGGGAGCAGAGAAATCACTCCGGTATGGTCCAGTCGTGGGATCTGCCCACGTGGCCCACTGACCCTACAGCACTTTCCCCGTGATCTCAGGGCTCTCAGGTTCACGGCCGTGCAGCGCTGATCTCGTCAATCTTTCCTCCTTGTTTTATACACTTCAATTAACTGCTGTAAGTTGCCAGAGAGGCGAGTCAATTTTATAACTCGTCGTTTGTATTTATAATTTTAAATTTTTACAAAATTTTTCCTCCTAACTCCAGATTTTATTTAATAAATTTAATTTATTTAATACCTTTTCTTTATTAAAAGGTTAAAGTAAATAATAATGGACAACCTGCATGAAAAATTTTTATTGCAGAAATGAATAGAGGGTACCAAATTATACTACTCTAAAAATTTTCAGATTTTTTTGAGACCGAGAACTATTTTTAAATAATTATTGAAATTTCTGTAAGTTAAGTTGGCACCCCTGAATCCTTAACAAAAAGAATAGGGATTAGACGCCTATTGACGCCTCCAGGGGGCGTGGCAGCACTTTCAATAATTATTTAAAAATAGTTCTGGGTATCAAAAAAATCTGAAAAAATTCAGAGTATAGCATAATTTGGTACCCTCTATTCATTTCTGCAATAAAAAAAATTCATGTAGGTTGTCCATTTAAATTAATATTTGGAGGGATGGTATAATGAGGAGACAAAATGTTCGATTCATTACTTATTTAATTAACAACTTATTTATTTCCAAATCCTCTCTCTCTCTCTCTCTCTCTCTCTCTCTCTCTCTCTCTCTCTCTCTCTCTCTCTCTCTCTCTCTCTCTCTCTCTCTCTCTCTCTCTCTCTCTCTCTCTCCTCTATAAACAGTATTATACAGGAAATCGGCATGCTTATATTACTCTTTAAATGCAAATTTCTCAATTCAAGTCCATATTCATTGCACCGCTCATTATCAAGTCATATAGTTTATACTTTGTAACTATAACTTACTAAAATAACTCCTGGGACAAGTCGGAAGCGTTTCTAATTTTTAAAAACTTTTAGTCCCATTGTTCTATATAAATCAGGTTTGGGTTTTTATATGTTTGTTTTTTAGTTTATTAATTAATTATTTTATAACATATTTATTTCCTTTAATTTGGAAAGGAGTTTTTTTTTTACCTGATTTGTAATATCATCTGCGGGGACACAGGTGGAAGAAACTCCTATAAAATTTTAATTTAATATCATGGGGGGAATGGACGCTTTTTAATTTTTACAATCGTAATCTTTATGAAACTTCCACTCACTTCTAACCGGCACACTTGCCCCTGTGTAAAAACACAATTCAAATTTACCTAATAAAGAATTAATGAAAATTACAACCCCTTTTAGGAAATCATAACTGCGAGGTGCAACATCAGAGCTTGAGGTCATTGCTCTGGATCAGCTGATCAGCCTTTTAAAGACGCACGCCTTAAAAATGAACAAAAAAAAAGAAGGCACTCAGACTAAAAATCCTGTGAAAAGGGATTTTATTTTGTTTGGAATATAAATTTAAACGTCTCACCAACTCCTCCCATTTTTTTTTCATTTTGAGGCAATTCCTCCCAAATGTCGTGCCACTAACAACAAAATTTGCTCAAATTATATGGAATTAAATGATATCAAGTTTGTTGCGATTTAACATCTCTAAAATGTCGTTATCAAACTTTGATGACCAAATAAGATTTGATTTTATATTTTTTAAACTATTTTTGTAAAACTTTCCTTTTTATTGAGTTTAATTTAACAACATTATAAACACTATTATTATTATATATTTTTTACAACTTTTATGGATTTAGATTTAAAATATGGATTTTTATTATATTATTGAGGTAATATTAAATTTCATTTTTACAATATTATATATTATTAAATAACACTTATTGCATTTATTCAATTATTTATAAAAATATAACAAAGAAGTGAAAAGAACATAGAGATAATTAAAAAGAAATGATTAGCATTATTATCTAATTATTTTTATGACCTACTCCTAAGAGAATTCACTTAAAATGGTTGTAAATTTTAAAGATTCACAACCTATTACTAAAGGAAGTAATAGTTAATAATTTCTTCCACATACGCTTATGTAAAAAAAAAGAAGTGTTTTCCCATTCTAATGATGACAAAAAATCACTTTGAAAGAAAACATAGCTGCAGGCAAAGTGAATGTGTTCGAAACTAATAGACTATAATGAATAAAATATCTACAATTTTATCACAGAACATACAATATATATATAGGAATGCATACATTGACTGCAATTATTGCTGCGAGGCAGCGCGCGAGATAATTGGTAATAAGAGATAAGTAGGTTGCTGCAGGCGAGAGTGCATCAGCTGACCACGTGGTATCACAAGGTCACTTGGTCACGTGGTCACAGGGGGGCGTGGCTCACCGCAAACCGTTTTCAGATTGATTTCACTCAGGATGTCAGCGAAATTATTGTTGATGGAGTTTATAGGACATTTGAACACACACCTTGCTATATTATACAGTTGATTAAAAGATATCCAAGACACCACAAGATCTTGGGATCAATAATTAATATTATCACTTTTCCACAACACAGAATTCATTTATATAGTTCATGGAGAACATTGTTTTTCCTTCTATATATATTATATTATATTATATTATACTTTATATTTAACATACTGAACAAATTGCATGCCAATGCAGCATCGTATCTATAATATACTGCAGCTATGTTCTTTTGATAAAATATGGTTTGTGAGTTAATTACTTAATTATCTTATTGTGAATTTTATTCATAATAAATTTCTATCATAATTATGCTCTGTGCATTGTTAAATTGTTTTTTAAATGGAAATTAAGGGATAAAAATCAATCATTATAATATAAATTGATTCAGGCGCAGATTCAGGGAAGGAGCTGAGGGTGACTGCAGCCCAACCCCCCCCCCCCTACCCTCCAAATGTTGAATTTAACAATGGGCAATATAGACATTTTCCCAACTTCATTTTTTTAATATTAGCCTTATGGAAGCAGCCCCCCCCCCCCCTGATTTTTTTATGGATCCGCGCTGTATAGATTACCCATTACTGAATATAATTTTCTATTTTCCTTATCTCGTGGGATATATAAATTATGTTTACAACATATTTAACATCATTGATGCAATATTGCCCCCGGTCAACTGATAACATAATCATGTAACGTAATGTTTCTCTCCGTCACAGCTAAAAGTGCTGATCGAGCTGCAGTGAACATTTTCTAATGATTCTCTCAGCTTTTTGTAGATTGGAAACTATCGTTGCGGCGATGAGCAGGAACAATAAATGTTTTTTTAGAATGAACCAAACCGAGAAGGAATTTGTCTACTGCACTCTCATTCTTCTACAACTGCATTTTATAACTTTATATGATATCCTTTAATTTTGAAGCGACAGGCAGTTCTTTTTAAATTTTTATGGTACTCGCATTACCCCATAGTATCTTCTGCGTCACATACATTATATAATATGAAAGACATGCACTAAAATATTTGAATTTTAGAGAATGATGCGAATGATGTATATTGACAGCGACCAAAGAGTTTACTAATAATTTTTCTTACACAAGTGGAATTTATTCAGTATGTTTTTCCCGTTCTTACTTCACAGCTGAATTATGCAAGCCTCTTTGCACTGCGACTGGCATATTATATAATATTTTATTACTGTCATTTAAATCATAAGTTTGCAGAGTTGTTAACAACAATTAATGCATGATATCTGAAGTGTAAATTAAATAAATAAATAAATCAAATCGTCTTTATTGAGGGCGGGATTTAGGCCATCAGGCCCACTCTTCCATCCAACCCAATGAAAATACAATGAAGAGATTTCCAATTAGTTATTTTCTTAAACACATCCTATATAATTGTCTTTTTTAATACTAATCTGATAAAAATATACATAAATTTTGAGATTAATATAATAATAAAAAGAGTTAGGAATTTGAGGGACACATAAATTGTGTGACTATCAAAGTCTTTGAACCGGGATCTGATGAAGAACACGTATGGCACAGTAAGATTAGTAAGGGTGGATTAAAGACATGAGCGTTTTGATAGTAGTGATGCGAATTAGGCACTTACTGTGAAACCCTTTGGAGGGCATATTCATAGTAAAAAATAGCATTGAAATATATGCAGCTTAGCAAAAAACCCACTTATTTTTTTTTTAATTAATACTAGTACCCTGTCTCTTAAAATCGCGCAGCGTTGCTCAAAATCTCGAATGTAATTCTTATGTGCTTATAGATGTGTATCAATGTATTGAATTGATTGACGTATTGACTGCGGAACAAGCAGTCATTGCCCGTAAATGTATCAGAATGTTCATCATGTCAACTCATGTAAAACTAGCGTCTGAATTTACTAGAGCAGTAAAGCTGAATTTTATGTCTGGGCAGTCTAATTACTCTAATTGTGTTATTATGTGTATTGACAATAGCTGTCTCGGTTGATAATTGATGTGAAATTAACAGAACAATTACCACTTAATAAATGTGATATGCTGTTTTTACGCTTTGTGTCTTGTTTTATTTTATGTATTCTTTTGGGTGAATAAAATAAATAGAATACTTATTTAAGGGACACACATAGATCAGACCAATATATAAACAGGGTTACTTTTAAATTTTTTTAATTATATTTATATTATTTATATGAATAAAAATAGAACATCGTTCTACTAGGTATTGAATAAATTTTACATAATTTCCAATTTTTAGAAAATAACCATATTTATAAATTATTAACTAAATAAAAAGCTATTGTGTATTATAAATTGAAGACTTTTATATAAAAAACTATTACTATAAAATGTATTTTCTATGGTTTACTAATTGAATGATACATCAAACAATGAAGTTATGGTATATAACATAATTTAATTTCCTAACTTACTTAGAAAGTAAAAAATATTGTACAAAATTTCACTTAAAAAATATTATCCTTATAATTTATCACGAAATTTATTTAAAAAAATAATAAACTTAACCTTTGAAGTATGATGTTAAATACCTTGAACTTGATGTAATTTACCTTTTTTTATAGATGAGGTGTAAAGTGAGACGAGAGGTAAGAAAGTGAGCGACAATCATGACGCCCTTCACCGCGACGTGAAATGCAGCGAGCAAAGAGACGGGAATCTGCAAGGAGGGGAAGGAGGGTGCTTCACTAGCCGAGACCATCGGAACATACAATACAACAAGATTTTTTTTTTTTTTATTTACCTCCGTCCAGTGTAAAAGATTTAGAGCAGACAAGGTATAAAAGCATTGCAAGCGTTGCTGAGAGATTGCAGTTGCAGTTCTCTTGGATCATGGTTCACATCAGCACTTGCATGGTGAGTACCTTCAGACAAGATTCTACTATGTGTATAAATATAATATACTGTGATAAAGTATATTAATAAAGTGAAGTGATAATATTAGTGGTGTTAAATATTTAAGTTGTGTTATCATTTTTTAGTCTTCTCAAAATATGAGAAGGGTGATAAAATTAATGCTATAATATTGATTTAATTAACGTCCTTCGTCCGGAATAATGAGCTATCTGCCTATACCATGATCTCGTTGCAATATTGAGCTGTCTGATATTTCAGTTATGAGCTTTATTTTATTATCAATTTACAGCTCATATTGCGCTCACCTAATATAACAGATGGCTCATTATTCCAACGTAAGCAGATAGCTCATTATTTCGGACGAAAGACGATTACTTAAATAACAATTCGACAAGTTCTTTTTTAAGATTTTTCTCTCTAATAAATTATTTGTGTCATTTTAAAAAGTTCTCATTCCTCAAATGTTTTGTGTGGTTATTTGAAATATAAGTTGTGATTATATATATAGTCTCTAAAAAGTGAAACATATTTTGATATAATTTAAATTACATAAAAGATTATCTTGGAATGCTGTTTTACGTTTTATTACTCGTTTTGGATGTTAAACGAAGCTTGTTTGGCAAGATTTCATCTCAACTTGTCTGGCAGATTACCGCACTTTCTTGTACGTGACACCAGCCTTGGCAGGTAGCGGGTGGAATCGCAAGTGGAATAAATTTGTCAATATTACGTGTGTCGTAATTGTAATTGGATCATAAAATGTCACGATATCGTTCAATAAAACTTAAACGGTAGTAAAACTACTACCATTCACAGCTCTTTAAGTACTGATATTTCATTGCTGTCAATATTTAATTTTAGCAGTACACTTTTTATGTCATTACTTCTATTTCACGTAATTCAATTTTGTGTCTTCATTGACGCAGTTAAAGAAATATTTAATGTAAGGGAGGAATTATAAATTAGTCTCAATGATTTTAATTTAATTTGGATATAATTAAATAAAAATATGTCATTTTCAGATTATGTATAATATAACTAATCCCAAGCCCACGTAGTACTAGGACAAAATTTTCTTTATTTTACTTTACAGCTCAGGCTATTTAAATAACAGATTATTATAAAACTTCTTTTAAATAAGAACTTTTTTTTTTAAAATGCATGTCTTTAAATTTTAGATAGGAATTGTCTAGCCAGAGATCTCCACTTTGCAAGAGGAGCTACTTTCCTGGTAAATAAGTAAGAAAGTGATCCTTACATCAATTTGGAGGTTTCTGATTTTGATGTAAAAGATGTAAAGAAAAAAAAGGAATTCTTTCATGAATAAACACCGTCTAGAATTTTTGGTATATCAGTTTCCAAAAAAAGTTTGGTTCATAATTCTTTAACTTTTTTAATCGATCATATACGTGTACTGGTAATAATTCGATGTTTTGACGAAATTCACTTACCCTCTTGATATGACCTTTAAATGACCTTGTGATGTTCTCCAGGGGCTGAGCACGCTCGTGCTGCTGGTGCTGCTGACATCAGGAACGCAGGCTGGAGGAGGGGGTGGGGGAGGAGGGTAAGTCAATTAACATTGGAGTATTAACATCGTAAATTAATAGAACGTGTATCTATGCTTGAAGTATTTCCAGATTTTACCAATTTGGGAACTATTTTTTAAAATATATTAAAAATACACTTCTTTCCGGTGTCACTATAGGTTTTGATACTGAAAAAATGCTTGGTCTTCAAGAATTATACTCTTTAAATGCTGTTGTTTTTTGTTTTGGTTTTTAAAACAGTTTCCCAAACTCTGAAATAAAATAGCATATCACGCTGTAATCGTTTATGCAAATTGTCAGGCCAATTGTACATTTTGATGACCTAGACATTTTAATTCTTTTATTTATAAGACTTAATTTTTTGAATAGCTTCATGACATGCAACAAATTTATAATGAAGGTATTGATATGAAATGTTAGTATAATATTTTCAATTCATAGTAATTTATTGCCTCGTTATATTATCATTCCATATATAATATACAGTATACCATTAAATTGTTTTCTTTATTAAAATAATGAATTGAATTACATCAGTCTATCAAATTACTATGCAATAAAATATAATAAAATATTAAAATTAAATAAATATATTTATTTTGAAAATATAAAAATAAAATAAATTTAAGAGTGTTAATTAATTTACTTTATTACGACTGTGAGTCAATCGTAAAGAAATCGTAATAAAAGCTCTATTAATTTGTGAGCTTTAAAACTGAATTTGTCTCGATTCCAGCAAAAAGAAGTACATAATCCACGTGCCCATGAAGGTGAAGGTAATCCACCACACGCACACCGTCTACAAGCATATTTACCATGACGATGACCACAATGACCATGGTGGGGGAGGAGGCGGAGGTCATGGAGGCGGCTACGAGATCTTATCTACTGGATACGGAGACTCCGGAGGCGCCCCAAGTCATGGATATATTGGCGGTGGACATGGGGGCGGCGGGGGTGGGCACGGCGGGGGTGCGCACGGGGGAGGAGGAGGAGGGGGTGGATCATACACCATTGTGCAGTACAACCCTAAGGGTCATGGCGGAGGAGGCGAAGGGGGTCATGGCGGGGGCGGTAATTATCAGTTCTTAGAGTCTCATGGTGGTTCAGGAGGACATGGCGGTGGAAGCAGTGGTGGACATGGCTCAGGAGGACATGGAGGCGGTGGAGACCTTAAATATTCTATCATCTCAGGAGGAGGTCATGGGGGTGGTTCATCAGGTGGTTATGACTTTGGTAGCAGTCATGGAGGGGGCTCATCTGGACATGGGGGTGGTTCATTAGGACATGGGGGTGGTTCATCAGGACATGAGGGTGGGGGAGGGGGTGGATACGATTTTGGTAGCAGTCACGGAGGTGGTTCATCAGGACATGGGGGTGGTTCATCTGGACATGGGGGTGGTTCATCTGGACATGGAGGTGGAGGAGGGGGTGGATACGATTTTGGTAGCAGTCATGGAGGTGGTTCATCAGGACATGGGGGTGGTTCATCAGGACATGAGAGTGGGGGAGGGGGTGGAGGCTACGATTTTGGTAGCAGTCATGGAGGGGGTGATGAGGGAGGTTATGGGGGAGGCGGTGACGAGGGACATGGGTCCAGTTACGGGGGTGGTGAGGAGTCAGGTCACCAATCTGTTGGATATGGAGGGGGCGATTCAGGAGGACATGGGGGTGGATATGGAGAATCTTCGGGCCACGGAGCAGCAAGCGGAGGAAGCCACGGCTTCGTTCCAATCGCTTCAGATTATGGGTACGGGGGTCACAGCTCTGGGGGTGGAGGAGGGCATGAAAATTGCGACTGATTCAGATCCCCAGTAGAGACCATAATGTATTAAAAATTCAGCCGGTATTCCTCATTATTATTATTCACTAGTCTATAATTGCTCATTGTTTGTTGATTATTGCCACCGCAATTGTTTTGTTATGTTTAATATTGTATTTTTGTACGTTTTTATATTGTGAATATACCTTTTCTATATAAAAAAAATAACGTTGTTTTTATTATATTAGTATGTAATCAATTTTCCTTTTTATCATAGCTACAAATTTAGAAAACTAATTTTTGTCATTAAAATTCAGTGACACAAAATAAATTTGAAATCAAAGTTACGAAGAAATTAAAAGGCATCAATGATATGGAACTAATTGCCTTGCGTATGAGATCAGAGTTAGCAATAGAAAGTCAAGTATTGAAATTAAGATGATTATTTGTTAATATTACTAATAACATTTAGTCCACTTTTATAATGCAGTTTAGTTTAATTAGAGCAGAAAAAGTTCAATTAAGACAAAAATAATGTTAAATTTATAGAAATTGTGAGACATCCATGCATGCTCATTTTTAGAAAGAACTTGCATCAAAGTGCAGGAAAAGATGATTTTTTTTTCCAGGGAAAGTGTTCACACTAAATCAACGTCGATTTAATTTCTAATAAATCGTTTCAGTGTACAATGTTATTGTACTTTTTCATTAAAAAATAATTAAATAATTTTTGATATACTTACAACACATAGTTTTCTCCTAGAATTTTCCACTTAACTCTTACAATATGTGACAGAAATTAAAATAGAAACTTATTGTAAAAAATGCAACAATACAAAAAGACAGGAAGTTCTAAGAGTCCTTCTTGAGGTTTAATTATTTTTTTTTATCTAAATCCTTTTACATTTTATACAAAAAGTACATCTCTAAAACTTAAATATTTTTTTTTTTAATTCTGGTAACAAACAACAATCGCAGTGAAAGTAATTTTTTGAGAGAAGTGAAAGGATTTGGGTCCAGAGATTGTGTTAACTTCTTGCATGCAGTTTATTTATTGCCAACGGTGCAAGAGGGACTGAGAGAAGTGGTGTGGGGGAGAGAAAGGTCAAGTAGAATTAACCAAGGGCAATGTCGGAGTAAATATCATTCTCCTCCCATCATTTAACATCTGAGTTTGCAAAAAGATAAGAGAAATTTAACTATCACTTGTCTTACTTTTTTTTAGACAACTTTTGAATTGTTGCGTGTTAAATACGTGAATTTTAACCTTTTTTAAAGAAAAATATAATTTTTAAAATTTATAGTCATGCATGGAAGATTCAATAATATTGTTTAGGTTACAAATTATACCTTCAGAACAGTGAGAAATAAAGATGTTATCTTCATCTGAATTTATTGAAGATACCTGGATTTTGATTTTGTAGTCACGAATTTCAAATTCTAGGTCAAATTTGGTTTATTTGAAGTATAACACAAACGGTAAAACACAAAAGAAAATAGCGTGAGTGTCAAATTTGGCTGATTTTTGCAACTAATGGACTTCAAATGCTGATCGAAATACTCAATTATTGAAAATAGATCAACATTGACATGAAAATCGTGTTATTTTTGTACATACAATAATCTTCATAATTTGACATCCTAATATTTATCTGTTGATTTCTTGAAATTGATTCTTTTGTAACCTCTTCTATTCAATTTGTGTTAATTTCGTAGGAAAACAAACAAATTTATTTATATTATATTTGTAATAATTATATACTGTATGATAATTATATATACTTAATAAAAAAACAATACAATTTGGATATTTTAATACATATATTATACTTACATTTTTTTTATGCTTGAACAAAGGGAGTGTAAACTTATATACTATTTTCTGCGAAACCTTTTCTTTACTGCATGCATTGCTGCGTTTTATACGTAATTTTTGCATGCGTGCTGAGAGACGTGTTGTATAATTATTTTTGTTATGTCCAAAACAATGGAGACAATTAAACAACACGCACTCAAGAGATGTCTCTCCTACAGCGACTTCTATAAATAACAAAAATTAAACATATTTTTTAGTGAGAGTGATTAACGAATAAGTTTGGAATATGACCTTACAGGCTTACATATTCGTCGCTTCAGAATAAGTGTCGTATAAACCATGAAGTTTTGATGCAATTTTAAACCCTATGTACATGAAGCATAAGATCTATAATCGCATCAAAACTTTTATCACTTACTGCGGACTATAGTGTCATCATCAAAAGATAGGTTGGCCCATGTTAATATGATATAATTAATTTAGTGAGAAATCTGTTTATAATTATTATATTAATGTTGTCTTCCTAATTAAGATCTGCTTCAAGAAATGTAATAAAAATAAATGCTTTTATGTTTACTGTATATGATAGTAAAAAGAAACTGGAATATAATTAATTTTATTATATCATACACGCGTTGATTATGAATTTAGAGTAATAAAATTAAGTAAAACAATTTTATAGTTAAAATAATTAAAATGTTGTTAAATCATATTATAAAAGACTTATTTTTCAGTATATGTTTAAACATATAATTTAATTAAATTAATTGACATAAATAAAGTAGATTATCCTTAACAAGTAGTTTCACGTTTTTTTATTTTTTTTTTATCAGTGTATCGATTTCAGGAGAAGTGCTGTATAAGTATCTCTGATAAAATAATAAAATTAAAAAATAAAAATTGCCATGCCCTGGCCATATTAAATATTTACCAACTTTCGAAGCCTTGATAATTTTTTATTGAGTCGAAAAATGCACCCGAGGTGTCCTAATAAATAATGATAATGATCAGCGATCAAGTAGCACTTTGAATTGCAATATTTTAAATAAGAAGGAAGTAAATATTACCATTTTGTGATTAATTTCCAGTCTGCGGTCTATTTACTGCACCAACAATTGAGAGTGTTTTCATTATTGTCACCGATCAAGTTGAACAATGATGGTCAGCTTTTTGAAATTTTAATTTTAACAACGACACTAGAGTAAACTGTACTACAGTAAATAATTTTGGATTTGCTATAATAGTTACACAATTACTTTTGACCAATTTAATGGAAATTTTAAACTTGAAATAAACAAACGTAGTGTACCAAGGAAAATAAATTTCCAAAATTAAATATACAAACATAACATTTTTTTTTATGTTTCAATGATTTACTATTTAATTTGAGACATTTTTTATATTTTTTTCTTTATTTTTTATAGCTAAAAATAAATGCAATATAGCCTAAAATATAATAATTTCATACCAATACGAAGTATACAAAGCTTTGAAAAATTATAATTCAATATTTTATCATTATAAATCATCTTGATACATCATCTGTTCGTAAATACGCAATCGAATCAACTGAACCATCTGCACGGGGAACATAAGGATCCTATGAAATTTTTTATTGCAGAAATGAATAGAGGGTACCAAATTATGCTGTTCTGATTTTTTTGAGTCCCAGAACTATTTTTAAATAATTATTGAAAGTTCTGTAATTTATGTTGGCACCCCTGAACTCTTAATAAAAGGGATAGGGACTAGACACTTATTGACGCCTCCAGGGGGCGTGACCGCACTTTCAATAATTATTTAAAAATACTTCTGGGTCTCAAAAAAAAAAAAAAAAAAAAAAAAATGAAAAAATTCAGAGTAGTATAATTTAATACCCTCTATTCATTTCTGCAATAAATTTTTTTGATGCAGGTTGTCCATTTACGAAACATGAAATCTAGTGGGGAAAAAAACACTATTGCTCGAAAGGTAAAATAAAGTCTGTTACATGCTAACCATAGCTCACTGGTAACCTAACTTTTGGCTTTAATTAAATAATATGACGACTGTTAATTATTAATTGAAACTACTCAATTTTGTCTTTATATATACATCCTTATAGCTACTCTGAAATATCTAATAAAAAATATATATTACAATTTATATTATTCTCTCTTAATTTAATTAAATTAATTTAAGTTTTAGTTTATAATAGATTATGCCATGCAGATATTTACTCTGCTCGTATAATATAATATCTAATTTTAGGTAAAATAAGAATAAAAAATTTCATTACAAACATAAACTTTAATTATATTTGCATAATACTGTTGAGAAGATGATGCACAAATGTTAAACCCAAGTAGTCGATGTTATTCTGACATACTTGATTTAAAAACATAAGATTGGAATATACAATTTTTTTAGTATTATTTACATAAAATCAATTATATTCAATATTTGAAAGGTTTAACAAACATAAAAAGGTGTAATGTTAAAAAAGTGTAAAAACAACTTATAAAAATAGTAACAATTTTAGACCGTGTTCTCGATATCCCTTCATAGTAATAATTTGAATAAAGCTTTGGCAAAGTGGGATTTAAGAATTATCAACAAAATCCACGGTTAAATCAAGAAATTACTGATGGTCAGTGGTAGCCCCCACCGCCCCCTCCCCCTCCATGACCCCCCTTCTTCTTGTGGTGAATGTAGACAGTCTTGGTGTGGTGGAGGTGCTTCACCACATAAGGTACGTGGATCTTGAGGTGCACGCTGCAAAAACAAAAGAGCATCAGTAGGCGAACTTCATTTTTTATCTTGGGGATAATTCAACCGCTGATATACAGACGGAATAATACAGAGTTCCATTCTTCTGTAGAAACTATCCACCCAGTTGTTATGTTTAAAGGCTTTTTTTGAAATCTCACGTTAAAATTTAGAGATTCTGAGGCTTTTACTTCAAAAAAAATCAGTCATGGGATATTTATAAAGATTGATGAGTAGTTTTAAAGCTCTCGTGCTTTTTTTATTGAATTTCTCCAATTAAAAATAGAAAATAGGTTTTAGAATTGAATTTATTGATTGAATTAAATTTATTGATGTATTGACTTCGGGTCTGTAGACCGTAAAAATGGACTTCAGATGAAAAATTATGACTCGTATGGCTCTTTTTTTCCGTTCTCGACAAAATATTTTAATCATTAAACTTATATTTTTTATAATTTTTTATTAAATCGTATTAAACAATTTTTGTCACTTACTTAAAAAAAAAAAATGACATGAATTTCATTTAATTTTTTTAAACGGAGTACTAAATATATTCATTGTTATATCATTCATGTATATTAATAATTTTCTTAAGTAATAAATTGTGAAAAAGTAATAAAAATGCAAATTTCTCTTTTGCTGAATGGGTTGCCTATCTTACAGGCTGAATGAAATACAAGCAACCACTGCGATAAAAATAAATTATACTTTGATGCATTGAAGTATATAAATTAAAAATATGATGTACCTTAGTTGCATTTATAGTATAATTAAGCTTAATGACTTTCTTTAGTTCCATAACTACATGCTTGTAAACAGAGCGTGTGAATTCATCAGACAGGAAAACTTAAGATGTCTGACCTTTTCTTGTTGAATAGCTTTTTTGTTCTATGTTATAATATCACTTTAATATTTAAAAATCTTTACTTTTAAAAAACTTAAGGTAGAGATAACACGAATCAGCTGATCGACGTAGTTCCATATGATGAACATATCTTAGCAATTCATTCATATGATGAATTAATCTTAGCAATTAATTCACAAAAATTCAGATTTTTTTTTGAGAGGCAGATATACCGAAAATCCATAGAACAAATTTCATAACAATTATTCGAGCCAATTTTTTTAATTAATATTTTTAATTTTCAGCATAGGGATTTCCCATGGAGAGACAAACTAAAAACTTAATTACAAAAATCAGCTCGTTTAATTGTTTTGAAATTTTTTCTATGGCTTTTAGGCATTAATATCTGCCTCTCAAAAAAATTTCAGGATTTGTGTGATTGCTAAGGGATACATGCTAATCAAAGGGGACTACGTTGAACAGCTGATTCGTGTTATTTCTACCTTAAGATCGAGCTACAATGTTCTACAAGTTTGCAAAATTCTGATTTATGTATTTTTTATTTCCATGTGCCACAAAGAGTAGGTAAATAAATTATAATATTCCTATCGTGAAATAAGCAAAAACATAAATTTTAAGTTCATTATATTGTCTTGGAAATTAAAATCCATCAAACTTTTTTTAAAGAGTTCAGTTATTTTGCTAACTAACACGTTTCAACAAATATAAGATTACCACCTGATGTGGCCAGAAGTTGAAGGATTTTGGCTGAACTATGCATGAACATGAAAAATCCAAGACAATTCAGATTGTTTGAAATCCCTAGTATAAATGTCTCTGCAAAGTTTTCGGTTCAAAAATTAATTAGTAAGTTCAGAAATCTCGCACTTCCGGTGGCTCTCTTTCAATTGTTGACCTGTAGTTTTGTATTAATTTTTTTATCAGCAAGTCCTCACCTACATATAATTACAAAATAATTATTAAAATGACCTCTTTACGTTACTGAACTGCAACCTCATACTCTGCATAACTTACTGCTCTTTTCCTCCACCGCCGCCTCCAGCTTCAGAGATGGTGAAGACTGCTGCCACGAGGAGCAGAAAAACCAGCTGGAAAATTGGAGGGTCATTTTAACACAAAAATTGCAGTGCACGAGGTGTTGTACTTTATGTTACATTTTTGGCATTAAAAACTTGTGGTGCTTAGGTCATTTACATTCTGGATATGACTGAACACTTATTACTATCATATCTATACACTTGAGCGTGATTTACGAAAGAGTTATACAGAAATATAACCAGGTTTCTATCTAACAACGGGTATTGTCATTGACGATAACCGTGGTTAGTGAGCAAGCTGGTTATATTTTTCTTGAAAAGTATCGAGCAATGGTTAAGTTATAAAATACAAGATACTACTTCAATGAATAACAGCTGTTCGACTACCCGACAAATTTTTTAACAGCGCACACGTGGGTCAGAATTAAGTGATTTCATTGGTACTTAAAAGTTAATTTATTTAAGTGGATTTTAAGTGATCCTTGAGGAGACAATTCATAAAAAATCTTTTTTATTTACTATAAGAATAAAATTGTAAAATAATATTGCATTTCAATTTAATTACTATATGTATTTAATTAAAATTCTGTACTAAATTAATCACAGAAGTTTAGCATCAAATTTTCTAACTAAATTACACGATGTATCTAAAACTGTTAAATATAGTCATTAAATCTCAAGAATAAAAATTACATAAAATGCTTGAAATTAGCGATGAAACTGCGTATTTTATATTTAAAAAAAATCTTACCATAGTATTCCTGTTCATCTTGCTGATGATGTTTAGACGGCGAGTCGCTGTTAAATATGACGCTCAGACAAAATGCATGGCTTTATATTGTTGCACTTCAGAGAGCGGGGAAAAAGAAAGGACTGTTGCAGTTAGTCAAGTGTCAGAAAAAGTGCTTTTCATCCCTTTTTTTTGTTTTGTTAAGTCAATTTCCCCTACTTATTAACATCTGTTTTTTTTTTCTATGTTAATTCCCCTCCACATAACTAGAAATAGAGTTCTCGTACTACACAACTAAACAAAAATATATTTACAATTAAGTTTACAATAATGACAAAAAAAGAGTAATAGAGCGCATCTAGGGCATGCTAAAGAAATAAAAAAATGTAGTTCACTTTCTCAAACTTATGCCATTGCGGTTCCTCGCTGCATTCTTTACGACGACCGTTCACACCTCTGCTTGTGTTTACCTGGATCAATGCTCCGTGTAAACTTAAGATTTGTCTCGGATAAACTCCGTGGCCTCTCAAAGTCACGGTAACTGCCTTAACCTCAAATTTTACTCTGGAAGTACTCCTCTACATCAATGAATTACTGTCAACTTGATTATGGTTACTTTAACACCACAAAACTACGCTTTTATTTATAAATTTTATAATGGACAATTTTCATGGAAGTTTTTATTGCCTTGAGGACCTCAAGTTATATTATACTGTCAATTTTTTTCAGATTTTTTTTAACTCTCTAACACCCTTAAATCATGCTGCGAAACGCTGTGACGTCATAGTCACACAAGCACATGGAAAGACGTTGCACGAGTATGACGTCGATTTTTAAGGTGTTAAACGATTAAAAAAATATATTATAAAGAAATGACATTACTTAACTTGAAATCTTCTGTCCAAATATGAAATAAAAAAAAATACCATAAAGATTATCCACTGTAAGATTTGAAAAATTTACTTTTCAGCAAAGAAAAGAAATGACAATATTTAATAACAAGGTTCACTTTTTAATGGTTATGTATTTTATTATAAATATTTCCAAACTTATATTATTTACATCATATTTTTAGAATTTACTAGTTCATTCATTATTGTCTAAATTTGTACCTTCAATTATCTGTTATTTACACTGCAAAATAAAAATAGTAAGAATTAACATATTTTTTAGTTTTTGTAATTCATATCTGCTTCTGTATTTTATCCCAATGCTGATATATGATAAATTCAATGTGCTTATAAATGCGTTAATTTAATTCTGAAAAAAAATATATTAGAGACATGACATTATACGACTGAAATATAAACTAATAAAAATCGGGTAACAGGTTCCATAGCATGAACCTCTTTTATATGAACTGTCATTCAAATTATGATTAATGATAGTGAAAATCCTCCTGCATTTTGTGCATAATTATATTTTTATAAATTTTAAAGAAACACGCTCGAAGTTTCATGATGAGGCAATGTTAACTTGAGATTATATATTATTAGAGAAAACACACATCACAAAAGTACTTATACAATTAGCAATATAGGTCTCATTAATGCAGTGCAATAAAATTTATAATTGTTATAATTACATGTTTTCATTAAAAAAATACTATAATTATGTTATTATTTAATAAAAAAATGCAATCTACTTTTTTGTAATTAATTAACACATGGCATTTGTAGTTAAACAGCTGTCTATTAAACTCTTGTGTTTGTTCTTTTGCTAGTTTTTTTTAAGTGTTTGCAATTACTTTTCCATAAAAATTTCTCTTGCCTTCTGTGAGATCCTGATAATACAAGTATATAGCAATTTGTTAGTTTAAAAAATATAGACTTTCATAGAATTATTAAAAAATCATTCTATTCTGAAAACCTGCGATATTTGTTTTTACTATAAATTATGTAGTGTACACCTCTCGGGACAATACGATTTTTACCCCTGATTTTTTTGTGGTCCTTCCTTAAAATTGCAACTCCCCCTTAGTCTCTCAAAACTGCAGCCCCAGCAAGTGAGACAGGGCCGGTAACGTTTATACTGTACTTAGGTGTACATGTATCATACTGCCAATAATTGCAACAATTGAATCTTATAATCTGAGGTGACAAAAAATATTTAAAACATGATGTGTTCCTTTACAGTAATAAAGAAACTTCAAATTTATATT
Source organism: Siphlonurus alternatus (assembly GCA_949825025.1). NCBI lineage: Eukaryota > Metazoa > Arthropoda > Insecta > Ephemeroptera > Siphlonuridae > Siphlonurus > Siphlonurus alternatus. The sequence continues at coordinate 32,769,209 of OX463782.1, forward strand.
TCTATTATATATTTTCATAGCTTAATATTAAATTTGTTGACATCAACGTATAAAATACGCTTTTCCATGCATGGAGCGATGTCGCGTGAGGCTTGGCGGGGCGAGAAAAGCGCACTTTCAGTAAAATCTTATGGCAGCCATATTAGCGAGGAAAAATCGCTTTCCCGCAGTGATTTAACCGAGCCGCGATTTTTCCTCGCCAATATGGCTGCCATACAGTTTCACTGCAAGTACGCTTTTTTCGCCCCGCCAAGCCTCGCGTGACATCGCTCCATGGAAAAGCACTTTTTTTATACAAAAATATTTTTTCTGTGAATCGAAATAACATCAAAATGAATGTATCTATTTTATTGGAGTAATTACTAATTAGCTATCTCTAAAATATGAGCAAAGTAAGTTTTCTTTAATTCCTTTTATTATTAACAAAACAAACAATGAAATCTTTCTTCGCACCATTAATTACGTAACAAAAAAGGACAAACATTTTTGCATATTTAAGGTAACAAATATAATAAAAAAATTAAACTATTTTAAATACACTTACATTAAAATACATTGAAAGAGTTGTACAATTCGACATTCAGTCTTCAAACTTGTAATTTTTATATAATAAGTATTTACTGTATACAATCAAAATTAAAAACATGCAGGTGAGATATAAATTAACAGTAGTGCCAATGAAACAAATTTGATATTTATGTTAATTTTTGCTCCACGTTCTATGGCCACTGTAGTAATCTCGAAGCTGCCAACCACCCTCATCGTTATTTTTGTAGACATGGCTATCTCCTCCATTTCGGTGCCACTTGTGACCTCCGCTTGTCGTTCCAAGGTCACTACGTTTGTTGTCCCATCCACTGGGAAATACTGTATACCATCCACTGCTACCACCCCCACTGCTGTGACCATGATTGTCTCCACCCCCACTTTCACTCCCTCCTTCCCCACTGCTATGACCATGTCCTTCATCCATATGTCCTCCTCCGCTGTCATGCTTTTTACCTTCTACCCAATGACTCCACCCCCCACTATGTTTCTTATCATCATGACCTCCACCCTCTTTTTTCCCATGACCTCCATGACTTCCTCCACGGCCGCTACCATGATCCCCTCCCCCATGTTTCTTTCCACCTCCTCCTTCCTCGTGTTTTTTTTCACCTTCCTCGTGCTTTTTCCAACCTCCCTCATGACCCCCTCCACCTCCCTCATGCTTTTTCCCTCCTCCCTCGTGCTTTTTTCCTTCTCCCCAGTGTTTTTCCCAAACTTCCTCATGACCCCCTCCACCTCCCTCGTGCTTTTTTCCTCCTTCCCCGTGCTTTTTCCAACCTCCCTCATGACCTTCCATATGTTTTTTCTCCCCTCCATGTCCTTCTTCCTCATGACTATGTTCTCCCACTTTCCCATTGTCATGGCGATCCTCTTCATTGTGATGACTCTTCCATCCATGATGTCCTTTATCATGGTCATCTTTTTTCTTCAAAACAACATATTTGGTGTGCGTGTGGTGGATGATCTTCACTTTGTACGGAGCGTAGATCCTGATTGTCCTGCTTGGAAAATAATAACCATTAGAAAATTAATGCAAGTTTAACTGTGCTGTTTTTTTTTTTTTGTAATCATAATAATTTAGAAGAACGTTCGCACCTTTTTTTCGCAGCGTCGACAGCAATAATGATGCTCAGCACCAATACCACGCTCTGTAACATTCACCAGAGAGTAAATTAATTACAAATTAATTACAAATTATATAATATATATTATATACTCTTATATAACGATTAGCATTATAAAGTATTAATGTTTCATCAGAAACAATGCAATGAATCACCGACTCTCGATTAGGGGCTATTTTATTGCGCATTATTTATTTATCATCACGCATAATTTAATTTTTGTGTAAATCTAATAATATTAATTATAAGAAGTATTGTTATATGATGAATGATAATATTCTAGCTGTAATTTTCAGAATCAATTATTGTAAATTAATTAACTAAGGGTGTCGTAAAAATGAACTACTGGAATATTGAAAATGAATAAAATATTGTTCATTCATTTGTAAAAAGAAATGCACTAAAATTTTATGGCTCTTATACACACCATTTAATATTTGTAAAAATGTGATGTAACATAGTAATGAAAAAAGTGACATACACCGTGCGGTAAAAAAAAGAGACACTTTCTCTGACAAATTGAGAGAAAAATTTGAATGGTTTTTACTATCAAAAAATTAAAAGCTAGACTACCGAACCTGCTATTTTTATGAAAGTAATAGAGAGGCATTAATAAAAAAATAAAATCGTATTAACTTTATAAGCATATATCATATTAAACGGTGAGCTATGATCGAAACAGCTAGGCTGATATTAATACTCTCTTCTCCATTGATTAATATATAATTTAAATAAATCCAAAAAAGTATTTAATGAATGAGCTCGGAATTAAAGAAAAATGCTTTAGTATTGATTATCAGTATTATATGACTGAAAATTTTAAACGTTTGTATTTTTAAAAGGCACACGTTGTATAAATTAGTATAAATTACAATTAGGAAGTTTTGTACTCAGATATTACAAAAAACATGATGTTTTAATCACATGTAGCAAATCCTCTTAGGCTAAAAAATGATAATAAACTTATAAAAATATTATTGAAATTTACATTAAATTTCTCATCATTAGATGCTCTCATTTTTCATCTGATTCAACAGAATTACATTTAAAAAGAAATACAGAAGTGAAACAAATTAATTAAAATAGTTGCAAATTTTTTTGTTTTTTTGTCCTTTTTGTTCGAATTGGGAATTTAAATTCTACTTCAGGTGCAAATAAGAAAAAAAAAAATATTTTCACGAAGAATCAACATGAAATATCTCATTGCATGAATTTTTATACATGAATTTTTGTCCAGATGTTTCTCAGTTGGAACGGTTGAATAAATGTTTAATAGTAATTATACTTGTTAACAAGCATATAATTATTTTTTATTCGAAGATAGAGATTTTGCCAGAAAGTATATTAAGAATGACGAATTTTAATATACTTTATTAAAAATAAATATATAACAATTACAAAAATTAGAGTACATTATTTTTAATTTTTCGTTCATATTCCGTTATTTACTTTCTGCATGTAAAAAAGCTCACGATGCGTTCAAATGTCAAACAAAAATTTTCACTAGTAAAAATCTTTCACTTGTTAGAATATTTGCATACAATTAAATTATAATATTATTACCATTATAATTATGACAGTTATACTTATAAGAATCAATCAATTGATGGGCACTCTGAGGTTTCGGACCGCTTCACTTATTAAAAATATCAATAAAATAATATCATAATTTATAAAATCACAAATCAAACGAAAATCCCCTAATTTTTCCAATCCATCAAATTGCACCTTTCCTCCAAACAACATGACACTGTCAACACGAGCACAGTATAATTATATAAATATTGCAGCCACTAATGTTATCACTCACCAGCCACAAGAGTCGCATTGTCACAAACTGATAGTGTCACGGCCTGTGTCCATCATTTTATACCAAACCAATGTGTCCGCGGATGGTCGCATAGTTTCTCTCCTTTTTCTGTCAACGTTTGTTATACTTAATCAGCTAGTACGGATCACGGCAGTCCCCTCCTATAAAATGTAGGGGGTGGTTAAGCATCACTGGTGTTAGTGTAATAGTAACTGTATACATCTGATTCGGCATATTCTATTTACATTAAATATATCGCAACAACCGTTTAGTCTTTTGTAGTGGTTTCTCAAAATCGATTATTATAATAATGCGGTTAAAATCTTAACACAGTGCGTACTATATTGATTTCCTTCCGGTTTATATTCAATTTAGAGATTTTAGAACGTTAAAAGTAATTCAAAGGTGGATTGAAATTTTAGCTGATGACACTGCGATTTTTGAAAATTAAATTTATACTGCATTTTTAAATTTACGACTAATACATTAATTTTTATAAATAACAAGTATGGGATATTACTTGTACCCGGCGGAACCATATGAAATGCCTATAATACACAGACCTTATGGGTGACATCCTATAATTTGTTTGGCATCAAGGTATGAGTGATAAGAGAAGCAGCATCGACTCACCTTCACTCCTCGAATTCAATACACATCGTTGCCGATATCATGCGAACAAATAGGAATTTTTTATGGTCCTTTCGGTACAATGAAATGAAATACATTGTAGTATATTGCTCGTGTTTATAATATATAACGACATTAACGACTATAACGTTCAATACGGGAAATAGCAAGTCCGATTTGCTCGCGTGCAAATTTGTAGTTTTTTTTTTTAAATAAATCTAACAAAAATAAAAAAAAATAACAATACTTTAAATAATTTTTGTAAATCGTCAAATAATAATTGAAAATAAAATGTTGTCTTCACATTTTACAAAAAAACGTAACAAAGAGATATCGAGTTACAATACATTTATTTTTCTTGTATGTATTATATATATTGTACGTGTATTTCGCCTTTTTTTAATAAAGAGCAAATTTAGTATTTTAATTATACATTTTTATTTTAGATAGAATCTGTACATAAAATACAAAAGTTTTGAAAGCTCATCATGCATAATTCGAAATAGGAAATCTATTTTAAAAAACATCATAATTTTGACTAAAGAAGCTAGGATTATGATAATGAAGATATAAAATATATTGTATAGGAAATGAGATATCATAATTAAACAATGAAAAAATAAAAATATGTTTACATAACTATTTTATAGTATTTTTAGTTTTTATACAACACATTTACAATTTCATTGTTAAAAAATTATGAAAGTTTTTAGATTTTTACTCAATTGAAAAACGAAAGTATAAATATTTTTTAAGTATTTTACAGTAATAATATTTAGCTTAATAACTTTTTTTTTATTTAAATATAAGAAATTGATTTCCATATTTTATTATTATTAATTTTGAAGTACGTTGATCTTAAATTAAAATGGCTTGAAAGTATTGAACTATTGTTATATTATATATTTACAACTTTACTTTCCATTTTAAGATGAAACTATTTTTCCATTGTTTGACAAAGAGGTGAATGTGCAATCCCAAGGGGCATTCGCCTTCTCTCGTAAGGTCCGAACACTTTTCCTCTCGCACCAGAACTAATGGGAATATGCAATGACTAAAAAACATGGTCCTTCTGTTTAGTGAGTGGTCAATAGACAGTGAAAGGTTATATACAAAATACTACTTTCTATAACATTAAATTTTATTTGGTAAAAGCATTATAACGCATCAGAGAATAATGAATATTATTATATATAATATATAACTTTTTCTTATGACAGTGTTATTTAAATTTTATTTAAATTATTTAAAGTTTGATTTATAAGTAAAAAAGTTATATAAACTTAAACAGAACAGAGTTTTCATTTTTAAATTAGTCTTTTTTATTTACTTCATAAAAGTGCATACCTTTATTTTTTTTTTTTTTTTTGTTATGCTGCATGGAGAAATAATTGGTTGTCGTTTTGATTCGATCTATTTCGCACGCACTTTCCACACTACTGGAGTTAAAAAAAAAATAATGTCCACTCGACGGCAGGACGTACTTCTTGTGGAAATGCAGTCCAAGTAATATTGAAAAGTTGAAGCATTTTGTTTTTTATATATAAACACAAGTAATTTCATATATTATATTCTTTTTTGTTCTTTGATATGATTAAGACAATATATTGCAAGAATTAAGGCATAAAAACGTAATTTTTTATTATTTTTGCAAATTATAGAGGAAGAGAAGACATATTATATTATAAGACCTTAGATAGCTTTTTTCATAATTTAAAATCTATTAGTATATTTATATTAATTATGTCATATATTATATTATATGCTCTCACACAATTAACAGCTCAAAAATCAAAGTTATCACGAAGTTGACAAAAGCTGTGATGTCATCATTCAGTCACGTAAAATATCTGACATCATATTTGCATTGTCTATGATTGACGCTACTGACACACACTACATCTTGCACACTATCTTATCAATCTTATGTATCCTATCAATTTTATTTAAATTTTGACAGAGGGGTAAAAAAAGGGATATATTCGTCGTTTTATGATGATTCCGAGCTCTATCCATTATCCCGCCGCAAGCTGTATATAAGCTCTTTGTTAGGGGTGTATCCTAGTTGTAAAAAATAATAATAATAAAAAAAGCACTTCCACCTGATTTTTAGATATTATATTTTTATATTATATTATTTATTTTTATTTATAATATATAATATATCATTATTTAAGAGCCGGCTATATAATTTGCCCCGAAGCCCAGAATTTACCATGCCACCAATCACAAATAATAGAAATTAAGGGGGGGGGGGTTAAACTATAAAATAGTGATAATTATATATTATAAGATTTCCTTACAGCTGAAAATTGCGAGTAAATATTTATATATATGTGTAAAATGTGTGTGTTTTACAGTGTGTAGGTGCATAAATATGATACTCATGCAGATACTGCATTAAATTTCTCCCCCTCATTCCTGGTACTGTACCCCATATCAATCAGTATCACATCTTAATATATAGAAACGAACAAACAAACGAATAAACGAATAAATTAACAGATAAATAAATAAATAAATAAATAAATAAATAAATAAATAAATAAATAAATAAATAAATAAATATGGTGCAGTCAGTACCGCGATCACTGTTAAAAATATAAAACAGTAATATGTACAATTAAGTAGTTGAAAGAAGAAAATAAAATGAGTTTTTAAAACCATGGTTTTCTCAACTTTAAAATTAGAAGTTTTTAATAAAATTAGAATGCAATGAATATTTAAACAGAGCAAACTTGAGTAGAAGGCCACAACACGACCGCGCCCACTTTTCAATAGCCGTCCTACTGAGCAGCAGGTTTGCGTGTAATCAAATGGGAGAGGGCTTGACTTTGGTCGCGGTTTACGACAATTACGCTGTATGCTAGAGTTTTCAAAATGAAACAAGTTTAACTCTAATATAGTTTAATCTTACTGGACAACCTTTTTTTTCACGCAAAAACAATATTAATACACTTAAATTAAACTTTTATGAACCCGACTTCTGCTACTTCTGTTACATCTGCGCATGCGCCGGCATGCGCGAAGTAATAAAAGTCAGTTTACTGGCGATGACGTCATATGAACATTGAAAGCCTTTCTTCATAGCGAGTGACTTTCACTTTACTTAATTGCATTTTCTATACTTTGTATGTATCAAGTAAAGTTATTTACTACATCGAAAATAATGTATGAAAGTTGATTCAAGTACTTTTATATTTTCAATATTTCGTGACGTCATGATACATTATTAAAGCTTGGAAGATAGAACCAAGTTCCCGCCCTAACTTTACCGTCTTATATCTCAAGAAGTATGATATTTATGAACTAAATAAAATAATTAGCAAACGGGAGACTACATTGAAGTATTATTGCACTACAAGACACCTTCATTAATATCAAGTAAATATTTAAAAAAAAATATTTCCTCCCGATTACATTGCATGTTATTTTTTAAATTCCGGACGGCTAATGTCTCGACAGATGACGATCGCGCCGGCTGGGTTTTGGCCTCCTACTCAAGTACGCTCTGATTTAAAGCTTATATTATTCATATCAGCTATCAATTGGAGATGACATCATTAAAATATGCTTTTATACCCCCCATGAACTATTGTGCGATCACCCTTTGAACTTATTCAACCAGCTGATATTCTTGACCCGGAGAGGGCAGCTGATTGTAATACAGTGTTGCCAAGCGTACTCTTTGCATTACAATTTTTATCAATTTAATTATACAGAATCACAATATTTTGTGCTGCTGTAATCTTATGACTACAAAAAAGTTAGTTTTAATGATTCGTGTACAAAAGATTTGAAAAATTGCTTCTTAAAACGTTCATCTCAACTGGCTGCGGTTACGGCAACATTGTAATACTCATTGTAAACACGAGGATTGAGTCAATCAGGCTGATCAAGCTCACATATTGTAGATAATTTACGCTCTAGTTTAGTATCTCTTAAGTACTGACTTACAAAATGGTTCTGTGTTCAATGATAGTCAGTAGATTTAGTCAAAACTGTGTTAAATCACAGTTAGTGAGTCAAATTTTATCAAGATACACATTCGCTGCTGTGGCCAACTCCCATCGAAGGGGAATTGCGACTTCACGTGATCTCTTAGCAAGTGGTAAGGAAAGTTAGCAGACACCTAAAATGCCTGCTAACTAAAATATGTTTTCCTTACGTATTCCAATATTGTGATCACGAGTTATTTAATTTTACATTATATTATAATTTTCATACCTTAATTACCGGTATGATATTACCGGTTACATAATTATATATGTATGCATACATCAGTACCTGCCGGTAGACATTTATATTATATGCATAACGGTATATCCAGCAGCCAGCAGTGGCATGTAGCTAGGGAAAAAATATGTACATCAGTACCTGCCGGTAGACATTTATATTATATGCATAACGGTATATCCAGCAGCCAGCAGTGGCATGCAGCTAGGGAAAAAATACAAATTTGGGGGAAGGAGTATGTGGAACCATCCTCTTTATTGCCCATATCAGTATTATATGCATACATGTACAATACCAGTATACTGTAGTAGGCCAATTTCCCTTTAAGATCACCGCTGCCCTGCGAGTAGCACTGCAACCCGCAGTGTGTGTTAGGAGTATAGAAGCAGAAAAATACATGGCGGAGGAGCGGCAGCCCCAAACAAGCACACTCCAGTAGCCATGGCGTCACAAACAAGCCGAGGTAGCTTTCTTTATCTTGCTAGTCCTTATAGTTTGGCAGTGTCAAGGGAAAAACAATTGTACTGAAGCAAACTAGAAGATATGCACCACGTTTTGGCAGTGGAAATTTTTTTCCAACGTTTTCGAATCTCCTTCAATTGTCATCTGCTGAGGCCACTAAATATACATTTGGAAGAGGAGTTTGGAGCTTGCAGTTCCTGCACCGACCATCTTATCCAAAGTTTCCTCATGTTGCAAAAGCAAATGCTGGGATAAACCTGTAGGCCATGGCCGCTTGTGCGAATGGACATATTGTGTCAAAAAGTACCGATACTCCCCCCTCCCTACCAATACATCTCAGCAGTGGTTACATAATATATTATGCTTATTGGTACAATCTTTCAAGCAAGAGTTTATATGCTTGAAAATCTCTGGTTAAATGACAATGACGCAGTTTTCATTTCTGATTGTGGGCTACATAAATAAAAGCAGAACTACAAAATTTATGTCATTCCCAAAAAAAAATCAGATATAAACTGTTTTGAAAGACTGTTATGTACATTATGTAATACACAAAGAACTTATTCTGTGCTCAAATGAATGTACAGTACTCTTTTTCCAATAGTTTTCTCAACGTGTGTATGATTTAAATTCACAAAAATATTAGTTTTAGAGAAAAAATTCTAGACAATATTGAAAATATTTAAGTTCCTGTAAAAATTGTTGTTTTTTAATTTTTTTTCATGATGTAGAATGATCATGTAGGATTTAGATTCTAGTTAATTTTTTAACACCGTTTATAACACTTCCCATGTTTTCAGAAAGAAAATACACAGACAAGCACGAATGGGTCCAGCTGGATGGGAAAATTGGAACAATTGGAATTACAAATTATGCACAGGTAAATATAATTGAGCATTATGACACCAGAATTATAAAATTGGTACTTTCTTGAAAATGTTATGGTCAAGCATTCATTACTGTACATACACCCATTTACAGAGAATGGATTAACGCATTTCATCACGGTATAGATAGGTTAAACTGTAGTTTAATTTGAAGAGGTCTCTGCAATTGGGTGATAGAATTTAAAGAAAGTGTAGTTATTTATAAAATTTTAAAATCTACCTAATAAAGACAAAAATCTTAAAATTTGCTTGTTTAAAAAGATTACACTGAAACACCTGATTTAATATTCAGATTTGAAATTTAATAATGGGATTTTCATGCTCTCCTCCCGTTCATTTACTGTGACTACGCGTCCTGACTGCCTGTTTGTTATCAGGACGCCCTCGGTGATGTTGTATACGCCCAGCTGCCAGATGTTGGCTCGGAATTCTCACAGATGGGTAAGATACATTGCCGACACATTTTTGCTGTCTTAATTTTTTTTCCCTCTCTTTATCTTGTAATGTTATTTGGGGATAGATGAGGGTGGAAACACCCCTTTGTATTACTAGATCTCTAAGGGAGGAGGGGAATTATCCAATCACCCCTCTCCCCTGGATTCTTGCTCACTTTCTATGTGATAGTACACAGTGTCTGTTGTGTATTCTTTGTAATAAATTATTTTAAGTTCTGAGTTATATTTATTAATACTTTATTTAAGGTATAACCTGAGAATTTGTCTGTCAAGGTCAAGAGGCGTGGCTACACCTGCAAATCTGACAACACTGTTGCAATAGTAATTGCGAATAAAAGATTAGGAGGGGGTGGTAACTACAGTCCTTGAGAGCGTTGCCAAGTTTCTTAGGACATATCAGAAACGATCATCGCCACGGTTCGAAATATATGAAAACAATTCAGAAAAATAGTCCAAAAAATTAGCTTTTAATCCATGTAAAATTTAAAAAAAAATCTCGAGCCGTTTTTGGGCAATGTTGATTGAAAAATTTAACATTGAAAGGATACAAAATACACATTTGAATAAATTAATTATAATTAAACCAACGGTTAAAAAAATCTGAAAAAAATCAGTAGTATTTGGACAATTGTTGTAAGTCTACCAAATTAATTTCAAGAACATCTGTCGATACGACTTTTTTCGTCCGAATATCTCAGGTTAAGCCTTAAATTGAATTTGGTAGGCAAGCTTAATCTGATTACATTATTATATTTAACTTTGCTTGAGCAGATACTAGGTTACAACATCTCTTATCTCGTGCTTATCATGTGTATTTTTCAACCTTCGTGGTGGACTATTAGAAGTGTTTTGCTAAATGATTGCATTAAATCTGATAAAATGTTTCGAAGCACTGAAATATATCGGTCAACTACTTTAATTTAATTTAATTTTAAAATTGAAAACAGTACTTACTGATAAGAAGTATAAAAACACACCATGTATGAAAAACAAAATTATTATTATTATTATTTGTGTTTTTAACTCCCAACCTAGTTGGGGTGGTTAAGCGCCAGCACCGGGCCCAATTGGGCCAAGATGAAGGCCCAATTATTATTATTATTATATAGTCGGTGAAAATTTTAATGGACAATTTGCATCAACTTTTTTTAGTAGCTCAATCGAAAGAGGAGGTCGCAAAATACACCTGTGAATTTTATGCGATTTTTATTCGTACTGCATCATGGCTAAAAGAGAGGTCACGTGACCTGGAGCCGGCGCCCGTGTCGCCCGTGACGTCACTTAACTGTTCCGTCAAACAAACGATCGACTTTATAACGCTTGCAAACAACCACGTTGCTATGGAAACAAGCAACAATTAATTTATTGTTTACAAGCGTTATATAGACAATCGTTTGCTTGACCAGACAGTTCAATGACGTCACGGGCGACACGGGCGCCGGCTCCAGGTCACGTGACCTCTCTTTTAGCCATGATGCAGTACGAATAAAAATCGCATAAAATTCACAGGTGTATTTTTCGACCTCCTGTTTCGATTGAGCTACTAAAAAAAGTTGATGCAAATTGTCCATTGCTGACAGTAAGGAGATGTTTGAGACCATCAGGTTCAAAAACAGACATTTACACTTTTTGAAAATACTATTCATTTAATAAAAAAATAAGTATTTTAAAATTTTAACTATTTATTAAATTTTCTTTGAAACAAAATGTAAGAAATGTGACAAAATCCTATAAACCTCAACATAAATAACATAATTATACATGAAAATATGATATTGAAGGAAAAAATAGAAATAATAAAAGATTTTGAATTTTTTAAAAACATTTTTATTGTTACAGCAGGTCTATATGAAAAATATCATGTTTAGTTCTCCTTGCTAATTTTATTTAATTTTGGTGCTGATAAAATCATCATTTTGAAACCCACTTACCGCTGACGTGCTGATACTGATCTCTCCACAGACGAGTGTGGTGCGCTGGAGAGTGTGAAGGCGGCCAGCGAGCTCTACTGTCCGGTGTCCGGCAAGGTCACCGAGAAGAACACAGAGGTCGAGGAGACACCCGGACTCATCAACAAATCCTGTTATGACCAAGGTGGGCGCTCCCTCTGAGATCCTGTTCTGTCATCTTCAGGGTTCAAATTTATCAAAATGAAATGTGGAAGTGGCAAGAGTTAGTTTTTTGTGTTTTAAAAAGTAATATATTGCTGTAAAATTATCATGTTTGCCAACTAGTAGCTAGCAATTAATTTACTGGCATGTCGTCCCTCGTCCGCAATAATGAGCTATCTGCTTACCATGATTTCATTGCAATAATGAGCTGTCTGCTATTTCAGTTGAGCTCAATTATAAGCTTTATTTTATACTGATTTACAGCTCATAATTGCACTCCTCTGAAATAGCAGACAGCTCATTATTGTACACAATTATGGCTTATTATTTTGGAGGAGGGGCAATATTTTACTTCTGTCCTGTGATTATTGGAAATGTGCTGTACTTGTAAACACGACTCAGCTCTTGGCAAAAAAACATACTTTACCTCGCACTGACAGTGAGACATAATTTTTATTGCTATAAATTTAAGAATACATGTACCGTCTCCATTTGCATTAAATGTGTTCTAACTCCCAATCAAACAATCCACATGGTGATTTTTAAAATATATTAACAGCATATTGAAAATTTGCAATATTCAAAAACTTGTATCCAGGAATTCATGTAGTTATTGATGTTGAATTTATGAAATACATTTTTTATTTTTGTTAGTAATGATACCAGTAGATTTTAAATAGCAAGAATTGCTTAAGCTTTAGTTTCCTCTTATATGCATGCAGTATGAAAGTAATCCAAGCAGAAATTAAGATTCTTAGTATGGAGTTCACTTTCTTACCTCTTACTTAAAATGTACACTTGGAAACAACATAATCTTTAGTTCTGTTCTGTTTTGTGGGTGTTCCCAAGCAGCTTAGAAAGGTGGTGGACCTGATTATTTTTGCTAGACTTATGGCCGTAAGTTGCAGCCAATCTATCTTGGAAAAATCCGACAATTATCCGAGAATTTTAATGTTAATTAGTAAATAATCCACGGATAATCCTCAGATTATTCTCGGATAGGTGGCTGCAAGTTACGGCCATAAGTATCAGTTCTATTTAACTCCCCCGAAATTACAAATCTCTTTGTCTCCTGAAGTTGCCAATAAATAAGGCAAAGTTTGTGCCCTCCAATCTGTACACTTTGAACCCCTGAAAAATTCCCATCAAGAAATTAATGACAACAATGTATTCTTACTATTGTCTGAATAACCTCAAATCTGTTGTCATCTCTTAGCCAGGGAAGTTTTCAGAGACGCCAACTGTGCCAATAAAAGAGTTCCTCTCATAATTAATATCACTGTGTCCGCAGGCTGGCTGTTCAAGTTGGAGCTGTCCAAGCTTCACGAGGTGGACGGCCTCATGGATGAGGCTCAGTACGACAAGTTCCTCAAGTCAGACGCCCACTAGCGGCCCGGACACGTAGCAGGGGTCACGCAGAGGTCGTTGTTCAGAATCGCTGGATCAGCAACAGAGTATTTTTACAACACCGGCCTTGCTAAATGTTATTAGAGTGTAAGGGGAAAACAGTAATAAAGTTAATATTAATTGTTTTAGATTCAATTCACTTTTATCTTAACTGCCTTATTTAGTTTTACCATAACAACCATGATGATGCTCAAATATAACAATATATTATGTTTACTTATTTTGTAAATGCTCTGTCTATGTATACAACTAGTCAAGTGAGACAAATTTTTATTATTATCTTCCTAGAGAGAAGAATGAACAAATGGCAGCTAACTGACACATAAAAGTACATACAGCTACATTGAAATGACACTGACTCAAAAATAGTAAACCAAGAAAATGAAATTCTCAGTTAAAAAATACAAATGCAAAATCATATCTGCTGTGTATTCAGCTTGTCAGTTTATGATATATATATATATATATATATATATATATATATATATATATATATATATATATATATATATATATATATATATATATTACTTTACTTTTATTGTATTTCTTCTAACCTTAATTCACAGGCAAAGTATGTGATTTACTAATTGAGACATGTACTGTAGATGCATTTTTTGCAAATGTTCAGTGAGAGTATTTATCACTCCTCGATGGTTCCGCGGAGAAAGCATCGGTTTGCATGTAAAAGACGTTTTTAAAATAACAGGTTTGCTTTTTTCAATAAGGTTGTAAATTACAATAACAATAGGAAGAAAAGAAACCTTCTTCACAAAAGCAAACCAGTCATTTTGTTAAGTTTTGGAAAATGCATACCAGTGCTTTCTCCGCGGAACCATCATCCTCTTTATTCCTAGATTACTACTATTTCTTACCGTTCTCAAATCTGTATCTTCAATACAACACCTCAATATCTTTGTTACGTGTAAAAAGAAACATTACGATGTGCAATTTGACTGGAATTTCATCTCCAAGCATTTGTACTTCTATTTTTAAACCCCCATGTTAAGAAGTAAACATGTAAATAATATTTTCTGTTATAAAATTTGAAGCAGTGTCATTTCTATTTATTGAGATTAAGTTACAAGCCGCTACTGTACGTTATCTTATATCTACTGCCAAAGAACACCAATTTCTCCCTTGTTCCTGATACTATTTGGTACGCAAATCACCCCTTATATTTTTCACAAAATAACTTATTTCCAATTGTTAGTTAATGCAGTTAAAATTAAAGTCAAGAAAGAATTGTTAATTATTTGTGTCACTTATTATTCCATCACATTTATATATTAATGTTTTAAAATTACTTGCAATTAGTCACAGTTACATGCTGAGTTTACTATATAAATTAACTAGGGCATTATAATTTAAATGATCAACTATAGCATGTAAATATGATTAAATGTTTTTCGGCTACTGTATATGTGTTAAATTCAGGGATTTTGGTGACGAGACAAAAAATAAATGTATAAGGGTGTTTTACTGTTATGATTTAAATGCATTTTGTTTTCTTTTGCTGTTGCCAAATACATGCTTTATTCATATATTCTAAGAGTTCTTATTTTTAACAATTACTCTTCCTTACAATCTTCTGTAAAAAATTTGTGATTTCACTAGCACAATATAGTTGTATTGTTTTTTTACATTTAACTAAAAAAAAAAAAAGAATTTCTAATAAAATGGTAGTGTAAATTGTTGCATATATAGTTGGCAGGATAAAATAAGAATAATTTTTAATTAGTTATAAAGTACATAATATGGACAGCTAGTCTGCAGAATATTTTATTCCGTGAAAAATATTGCAGCGTTAAACACATAATATGTATTTTATTTTTAAGAAATTCTTAGCTTAAAAACTTGAAAGCAAAATTATAATTAAGAAGCAAATGGGCATCCCTCTTAAATGAAATACATAAAACTGTCATATTAGATACCATTGCTCAGGGTGTATACCATCTGGAAAAACCTGGAATACCGGGAAATATCATGGAATTTCAAACCCTCTGGAAAAACCGGGAAAAATCATGGAATTTCGAAAAAAATGTCAAAAAAACTGGAATTATCACATTTTTCAGTAACCATTTTCTTAATTATGTAATTTTGATGCCGAAAATCTTGATACCGTTTTGTTTTTTTAATCTTTTGTCAAGTTCTAATATTTATTCAAATCAATTAAATATTTTTTCAAGTATTGGAGATGAAAATGGGAAAAAATCGTGTGCAAAAGCGTGACGTAAAAAGATCGCGATTTACGAGAGATCGCGCGCGTATTATATTGACGTCAATATTTCGGACGAATAGTTCAATATATTTACTGAAAAGTATATGAATGTTTCAAATATTAATTTGTAACTAAAAATACTCCTTCAATTAAAACAACTTTAATTATAAACCAGAAAAATATAATTATATTATTTTTAACGATGCAAGTGACCATGCATGCAGTACGTAGTGTAATTAAAAGATAGGCAATTTACGCGAATATTACTTTAAAAAAGTTAATCGTTTGATGAGAAAGCATAAATATATACAAGAGATCATTATAAATTATTATAATTTAACATATTCAAGCACAAAAAATTAAAAGTAAAAATTATGGCACTGTAAACGTCATGCTTAAAAACTAGGAAACAACGCTATGTTGCTGTAAGCGCGGCGTGAGCTCACTTTATTTTATTGATCATACCTCGTGTACACAATTTTTGCAGTATTTTTTATTTTTATTTTTTGAAAAATTCAGTGAACACAATATTCAGCATTTCAAGCATTTAGATAGAGGGAACTAAATTGAAAATTTTAACCTAAATTTTTTAAAAATGTTTCGTGTCCTAATTTATGGTTCCTAAACAGAGCGGTCTCATACGTATATAGAAGACCACTCTGTTCAAGACCGCTCTGTTCCTAAATTTCTGAATTTTCAGGGAAATGTTTAAAATAATAATAAAAATTCCAGCAATTTTTATCACATTCAATTCACACGGTTCAAACCGGACTAAAATTTATTTTAAGTGGGACTTTTAAAATTAATATTTTTTTCATTGAAATGACACTGAACACTGAAAAAAAAATGTACTTATACAGTAATAAAAGTTTTTAAACAGACCCGAATAAAATTATATTGAAGTTAAAGTTATATCAATGCATTATTGCTGGATTTTTTTTTATTTTTTTTAAACATTTCCCTGAAAATTCAGAAATTTAGGAACCATGAATTAGGACACTAAAACATTTTTCAAAAATTTAGGAAAATTTTAAATCTAGTTCCCTCTATCTAAATATTCTAAATGATGTGTAGTAACCACAAAACGTATTTTGCAAATTTACTTCTTTTGTAAAATGAAGAGTTGCATGATCTGCATTACATTCATGCATGCACCATTTATGATAAATATAATATATTGGTGTTATAATGTCATCAGACAAGTCAATTTCATTTTTTTTTTTTATTTATTTATTTATTTTTGCGATTTTTAACGTTCCCTATTATTATTATCATCATTAGATTAAAGTATAAATTTAGTATATATTATATAATCATATACAGTATAATTGATGAAAAGATTGTATTTTATTAATTATAATTTCATCCAAAATTTGAGCATTAAAATTTTCTTGTCAAAAAAGTTGCTCGCTACGCTCGCAATTTTTTTTTTTATACTTGTATTATACTGTGTTTGGTTATTTTTTCTTGTTTATACTGGGTAGCATTTTTTTTTTTTTTTTTTTCATGATCTGTATCTTTCAATTGATAAATTATGGATTTATAGTTGTTAAGAAAAACAAAATATAAAATGTCAAGATTTTTTTTTCCTTAAGGAATTTAATCCTTAAACGATACCTTAAAAAATTAAATGGTTCAAGTAAATTTTTATATAATATTCCCCCCCCACCCCCTCCTGAACGCTAAAAAAATACCTGGAATTTTTTAAAATTCCCTGGAAAAACCTGGAAAACTCATGGAATTTCATTTGGGAATAATGGTATACACCCTGATTGCTTGATTATGAAGTGTTCAGTTAATGATAAAAACATAATTCAAAATTGAAGTTCGAAACAATGGACAACATACATGAAAAAATTTTATTGCAGAAATGAATAGAGGGTACCAAATTATGCTACTCTGAATTTTTTCAGATTTTTTTGAGACCCGGAACTATTTTTAAATAATTATTGAAAGTACTGTGATTTCAGTTGGCACCCCTGAATTCTTAATAAAAAGGATAGAGACTGGACGCCTCTTGACGCCTCCAGGGGGCGTGGCCGCACTTTCAATAATTATTTAAAAATAGTTCTGGGTCTCAAAAAAATCTAAAAAAATTCAGAGTAGCATAATTTGGTACCCTCTATTCATTTCTGCAATAAAAAAATTTCATACATGTATGTTGTCCATTTTAAGGCTTAACCTGAGAAATTTGGACGAAAAATTCGCTACAACAGATTTTCTTCAAATTAATTTGGTGGAATTACAACAATCGTCAAATTAGCTCTGAATTTTTTCAGCATTTTTTAACCGTTGGTTTATTTATAATTAATTTATTTAAATGAGAATTTTGTATCCTTCCAATGTTAGAGTTGTTAATTAGCATTGCAAAAAAACTATACAACAGATTCTTTTGCATTTTTTTTTACTAAAACCTAATTTTTTAGACTATTTTTCTGAATTGTTTTCATATATTTTGAACCGTGGCGATGATCGTTTCCTATATGTGATGAGAAATGTGGCAACGTTCTCAAGGACTGATGTCACCACCCCCTCCTAAAAAATTATTCGCATTCCAATGCAAACAGTGTTGCCACTATAGCCACGCCTCTTGACCTTGACAGACAAATTCTCAGGTTATACCTTAAGGGGAACGTAACGCATCCAATGTTAAAAAAAAAAAAAAAAATCCTACACATGAAAATTATGAAAAATATTTCAAATGTTCTCCTCTACATCCCCTATTGGCTAAAATATCAGTACACAAATTCGAGCTATTATTGAGTTATGAATTTTTAAAGTTGATTACTTTAGCATGGAAAAATCAAACTTCCATGTTAAATTATTCAACTTTAAAAATTCATAACTCAAAAACTAGCTCGTTTTTGTATACCTGATATTTTAGCTACTGCAGATAGGGGATATAGAGGAGAACGTTTTAAGGATTATTGTCACTATGCTAATTATTTTTTGATGGTAAAAAAATATAAAATTTAGACAGAACATAAAGAAAAAAATGACTGTCCACTTTCTGAAGTAAAAAAAGTAATTATTCAGTCCGGTTTTTGAGATATTAATTTCTTTTTTATTTATTTTATTTATTTATTTATTTATTTATTTATTTATTTATTTATTTATTTATTTATTTATTTATTTATTTATTTATTTATTTATTTTTTGAAAAAGATGCTGATTTGACTATAAATGGCCGCCAGATTTCCATGCAATGATATTCTCACTATATCCTGAATATCTCAAAAACTAGACTGACTTTTGCATCATTTTTTTCGCTGAATATTTATGTTGTAATGTAAGGAAGGTTTACTATAATTTTCAGAGTGATTCGCCATGATCTCCTAAAAGACTATATAGTAAAATAATGAATAATCGTTATAATCCTTATATATTTTTTTTCTTCATTTTCATGTGTGGGATTTTTTTAACATTTTGGGTGCGATCTTAATTACCCTTAAATTATTGATA
Organism: Siphlonurus alternatus; assembly: GCA_949825025.1. Lineage (NCBI taxonomy): Eukaryota > Metazoa > Arthropoda > Insecta > Ephemeroptera > Siphlonuridae > Siphlonurus > Siphlonurus alternatus. The sequence continues at coordinate 32,788,563 of OX463782.1, forward strand.
CAAGTTTTTGTAATATATTTTCAGAAAATTTTATAAAAGAAAAAATGTAATGCAGGTTGATTTAAAAATGTGGTATCAAAAGATTTAAAAACAAGTTACATGCGGTAAACCTCATTAAAATGTAAAAATAATCAATTAATTAAAAGAAGAATTTAATATAATATTATATATTATAGTTTCAAACGTTTCCATTAAATATTTTATTAATCCTATCGTAATTAGTGTATTATTATTTTTTATTTGTTAAATGCATAATATAGATCGATACACGTACTATTTATTAATTATTTTGATATCTATATACATGAGAAATTTTATTTGCAAAGATTAAATAAATTTGAATTTTAAACCCCATCTCAAGATATTGAAATGATAATCGAAATAGAAAAGTCACAAGTGCGAATTAAAATTTCCAAAAAAGAAAAACTTTAATGGACAAACTTCGTGAAATTTTTTTATTGCATGGATAGAGGACCTCGAGTTATGTATTATCAATATTTTTTTATATTTTTTTGAAACCTCTAACACCCTTAAAATCATGTTGCAAAACGCTGTGACGCTGTGACGTCATAGTCATGCAATTATTTAACACGCAAGCATAGAGAACTAATACTTTGCATGACTATGACATCACAGCGTCTTTCTCCTTCATTTTAAGGGTGTTAGAGGGTTCAAAAAAATCTGAAAAAAATTGACAATACATAACTCAAGGTCTTCTATCCAAATATACAATAAAAAAAATTTCATGAAGGTTGTCCATTCCTCACGACGGAGATGCCGTTGACCAATAATGTCCCCGCGTGCTGTCGATGCACCATCAGAGCTCAGCGACGTGGTGATTCGTAACGTCACAGCAGTAACTTCACGTCCAACATTCGTTGATGGTCAGAGCGAGGTCACCAAAGTCAAGGCAACTTCCAATCACGTGAGGATCGCCAAGCAAGCAAATTACATAATATATATCAAAGATCACACTTTTTTTTTAACTTTTATAATAAAATTTTGTCTGTGTGAAATTTTGTACGGTATATTTTGATTTTTTTTATTATATATATATATATATATATATATATATATATATATATATATATATATACACACATATATATATATATTGTATAGTCATTGCAATAAATGCGTGGCTCTTTGGTGGAGTATTTCAAGGGAGACGTTTCCTAATATATTATAATTATATGTTGTTTTTTTATACAACTATTTTGTCGTACTTGTTGTGTGCGTGCAACTTATCATATATATATAAATAAAAACAGACAGGTGTGTTATTGCAGCCACTGATGATACGAAGCAAATAAAATGCTACGTGACGCTCAGATGTTCCGCGATTCTATGCGAGATAGAGAAAAAATAGTGACGGTCGAGGTTCTTCGTTTACAAATGTCTTCCGAATTACATCTTCAATTTGAAAACCACTTATTGTATAAATAAATATTGCTAGAATATGCAATGAAAAAACATGTGTCCGTTAAATATTAATAAAATTTTAACAAATCATATAGATCGCGAGTATAGGAATAAATTGTATAAAAATCTGATTTTATCATAATTAATTATATTATTAATACAAATATCTAGTTGTTAGTTATTTCAAAAGAGGTGGAGATGGGTTGGTTGTAGTAATAAATATAGTAAATTCATATAAAAAAAAATTAATATAGCCATTCGGTTCAATGTAGATCCTCAAATTGAACTCTCGATCGATCGAGTGATCAGCTGATCAGTAAAAAGTCTTGTGGTGCGAGTGTGTTCAAAGGCTGCGCTCACAGATTTTAGTTGATTGCTGTTGCCATTGGCAACGGACCAAACGCATGAAGACCACAGCGGTCAAAATGCACACGAGTCAGTGACGTGACGGTGTCACGGTCCAGCGCCACTCCAGTTCCAGTGAATGTATGAATTCGTGATAATTATAACCTCAGATCATTACTTTTACTTTTTGTTCAATTATAAAACACTATAATGTGTATTTTACTTTTATATCGATATTATTTATTAAATTATTACACAAATTGTTATTGTTACAAATTGAAACGTAAATTTAATTATAATGTCATAATATTATCAATTAAAAAATTGACGTCACAGAGAGCATATAGAGAATAATAATTAATTTTAATACATAATAATATATTTTATATTTTTCTTTTTCTATCTACGTAACATATATCCACTGCAAATTATTATGTGGAGTGTCAAATAATATACAGTATATATATCGTCTTTAACACGTGTACTGTACTTTTTATATGATTATATTTTAGAGTTAAAAAAGAAGCAAAATACAGAAATCATTATTATAACATTGTTGTAGAATTAAAATGACTGCGTCAGAGTTATCCTTGAAAATAGTAAAAACTCACGGCTCTATAATAATTCTTTGTACCTCACAACTTATGCTGAGTTCATGTTACGTCATAGATCACAAAAGAAAATGTGTTGCTTTTAAGTTTTAACACAACAGGTGATATTATATTATACGCATCTAATGGTATTCAACGTGTATTGAATAACTGAATGCCTGAGGTTTTACTTTAATTCTCATAATGTTTATATTTTATTTTAAACTGCATGTTCACCCAACGTGATTTTTTTTAACAAGCAATATGCATGCAGTATAATATAACTTTTATATATGAGCCCAAAAAGGATCAAACTATAGATTATATCCAAACCCAACTTAAATTTAAAAAAAAAAAAAATATTGTTGATGTAGCTGAGGCTCAAAAATTCAATTCCAGTTGGGCTTGGATATAAGCTAGTTTGATCCTAATGGCCTCATATGTAAAATATATAATTTTACTGTTGTATAATAATTCAAGTACAGGCTACAGCAAATACCAAAAATAGACTTTGATAAAAATGGATTTTGTTATAAAAACCATTTTTATAATGTATTTTTATTTTTTTTTTTTTTTTAGGAGAGCATGCATGCAATACAGTCAATCCCATAAATATATTATATAAATATATATTTTTTTTAAAATTTGTTAATTCATAAAATCCGACATAAAAGTCATATTACATAAACATGTATAAACCCCAAGAGTTTGAAAAACTCGTACCGAAGAACGTCAAATTCATCAACTGCTTTTAGTGACAAGATGAATATTTTTTTCATAATTTGTAATTTTGAGTTTTGTTATTTCTTAAGAAAAAAAAAAAACATACATAATATAATTATATATTATTTGTACTCTGACATAGAAAAAAAAAATGTCATTCAATTTTCAATTTATTTATATTTTTTGTTTAATTTATTTTGTAAGGGGAAATAATGTGTTTAAATTCAACAATAATATATTAAGGGTCTTGAAGAAAAATATTTATGTATTTTGTATCGACCAATAAGGTTATATTTAATAACCTTGGCTGATCTTGTAAATTAAAATATGACCAATAATATATATATATATATATATATATATATATATAGGATATAATAAATTTACTTTCAACTAACTGCAACACAAATATGGGAATATACATAAATTTGATGTAGACTCACAATGCAACAATATAATAAATCTGTGACTATATTACATGATATAACTCGATCAGAATAACTGAATTATACATAGAGTATATAAAAAATATATAAATAATGACGTACGTAATTTGGTTATAAATGATTGTTATATTAGTAAGATTATATACAAATTTATGTTGAGTAGTTTCAATCTATACATTTTGATAATTATTACTAAATTAGAGAAAATATAATCATATTTATGTATTTTTCTTGATCCATCAAATCTAAGATAAAAAAAAAGGGATAGGTTGGTCAACTTACACGTGTTGAGAAGAAGGGACATGGTATATAGGTATCCTTTTTTTCCTATAACCACCCCCGATGGATCCGCCGCTGGCATTTTGGAATAAGTGATATTGTTAAGATTGTTAAGAAACATATGTCTGATTATTTTGTTCAGAGCAAAGAGTTCCACTATAATACGAGAAATAAGGAAACAATAATAGAGTATTGTCCTCAATTTTTTTTATTGCAGAAATGGATAGAGGGTGCAAAGTTATGCTACCCTGATTTTTTTCAGATTTTTTAGAGCCCGGGAACTATTTTTAAAAAATTATTGAAAGTCCTTTTCGTGACGTCACGAGACGCCGCTCCTTAAGAAAAAGATAGGACTTGCCGCCGCGTGACGTCACAAAAAGAACTTTCAATAATTTTTTAAAAATAGTTCCAGTTCTCTAAAAAATCTGAAAAAATTCAGGGTAGCATAACTTTGCACCCTCTATCCATTTCTGCAATAAAAAAAATTGAGGACAATACTCCATTACACCTGCGCTATGTAGACTACAAATATAGAACAAGGGACCTTATTCAATGTCAATTAGATTATACAATAAACTTCCACTGTATATAAAACTTATACCACACTGTGCGTTGATTTTTAAAAAAGCCGTAAAAATATTATTGTTAAAGAATTATTTTTACAATGTTTCTAGTTATGTTACATTTAATTTTTAAGAAGTTGTATGTTTGGACGTGTCTTACCATTTCATTCAGAGTGCCTTCATTTTATTGATTGTGTCTGTATGTTTTGAAAATGACCAATAAAGAATTGAATTGAAAATATAGTGTGTGCCATGACAAAATAAATAACATTTAAGTTAAGTAATATGATATAGTAAATTGTTTATTTTACTTCATATAAGCGATCTAATCATTGTGCCGAGAACTTATTTGTGTTTTGAAATTAAATACATAAATCGTTGACAATCGTTTACATTATTATTTGTTCGGCGCACAGAGCTGACCTTACGCACGCAATAATACAATATCACATATTGCTTTCTCGTTTTCACGACGAGCGTCAGTCGATTTGTGTGTCAGTTCTCACGACCGTCAGACAGCTCGCGCGTGGACGTAATTTATGCAAACATTTTGAATGATGAGAAAGTGATTTGAAATTTAAAAATTTTCATAATGAGATTTGGTTTATATTTTAACAAAATTATGCAATAATTTAGCGATTTCACTGAACAACAGAGCATGAACTTCAACCTTGCTCTATTTGTGGGCATTAAGTTATCTATAGCTTATATAAAGAGGTGTGGTAAAAACGAAACCCTTTCTCGCTCTGTTTCTTGTGAAAAAAACAAAAACAAAATAGATTTATTGTCCTATAATTGTACATATTATATGATTTAAAATCTATGCATTTTTTTTACTAATAAATATATAATAATAAATAACTTTTAACACAATTCATATCTTTCTATTTTCTTCTATAGGTACGTATATCAATAGGTAAATAGGTGAATAGGTAATTCAATCTTGTTACTATATATGAAATTCAATTCAATTTTATTTGCAACAAAATAAATAACATAGAATCTAAAAATATATAAGCAATTTTTCATAATATAAATTGCAGCAATGAAAAGAATATTATTTTACATTAAAAAATATGCATGTTGTATTTTTTTTCCCCGTTCTAATTGACCAAATTAATTCGCGACCGTGAAATATTTTCTGCGCCTGTACATGAATTCTTCGTCTGTAATGCTCCTCCATTAAATAAAAATTTCTTATTCCTACTGCATGTACTCGAAGAAAAAAAAGCTGACGTCATTTGTGTACAAATTCACGTAATTTTGTTTTTTTAAACACCCGTAAAAAAACTTTACGCTTGCATGGTGACGTCAATCCTTTTACCTCTCTTTAATCCGCAAATTATAAAAAATAACATGAAAATTAAATCAATACTAATATGTTTAATTAATGCAATATATACCCTTTACATATTAATTCAATATATAAATAACAAATTTTGGAATTCTTTTATAATTTTTTATTTTTGGAATTCAAAGAATTTTGAGCATGCGTTTGATTAAAAAAATTATTGCATCATCTTATTTTAAAGATGATAATCTACAGTAGTGTGATGGGGTTAAACATCATGCCATTAGTTCGCAATATATGAACAGCATGCTGCAGAGGCAGAGCAGCTAAACGGGTAGTGGGCGCTTTTTGCCTCTCTAGCGCGCGCCTCGTCGCATAAATAGCGTGCGCGGAGCTATCGACCGATTCAGTGACGCGCGAGTCTTGCACGAGAACACAAGGATAGCAGCAGCTGAAAACACAAGAGCCATGGGAGGACCCAGCGTGTACCAGCCAGATCCAAATTTGGCTAAAAATTCACACATCAATTCTATGATGAAATATCAACAATATTATAAAAAATCAATTGATAATCCTGCTGAATTTTGGGGTGATATTGCTAAACAATTTCATTGGGAAACACCTGTAAAAGATAAATTTTATTCTTATAATTTTGATATTAAAAAAGGACCAATATCAATTAAATGGATGGAAGGTGCGACTACAAATATATGTTATAATTTATTAGATCGAAATATAAGAAATGGAAATGGAGACAAAGTTGCGTTTTATTGGTGAGTATTTTTATTTTTTTTTATTCATATACTTTTAATGCATGTATTCAAATTTGAATTTATCAATTAAACTTTGAATTTACATAAAAATTGTATTTTTGATTAAATTGATAGGAAATTAAATTTCATTTTCATTAGTACTAAAATCGAAGCTTTGTATTATTTTTTTCATGTTTTGCAAATCTGATATTAAAGTTTGAAGATATTATAACACTGTACATTATAAAACATTGCAATAAAGTGTATAATATAAGACCGGTCGTAATAACCTGGAATTACCTTTAGTATTTAAATATTAATTAATAAACAAAGGAAGTGCATATAATGCAACCAGTATATACGAGTGCGCATGCAAGCAGGGTGCATTGTATTGTTGGAGGGAGGCGTGGGGGTGAGAGAAGTTTTGCAACTTGACCCCTAATGAATCTGCACATAAAGGTCAACGAGTCACTTCATGAAATTTACACGAGCAATTACATTGTCTTTTGTAAACGTAATGCTTGCGGCTAAACGTTTGAGAAGTGCATGCACTCTGTGAATGGAATGGTCTTTATATTGATTTTTTTACCCAGCACGTATAACCATTGACCTACAACCTACATAAACCGCTGACAGGATGACGTCATTGCTGCCCACTAAATTATTGTCAGGGATTTTGTATAAAAAATCAATACATAAATAAAATGTTTAAAATAGCTCCTCATATTTTATTATGTATGATAAATATAATTTATTAAAAATACTTATTTGCTGTATATCTATTGATTTTGTTTATCATGCAAGATTATATATAATTTTTATTTCATAAGGGAGAATTAGTTAGGAGTTTATGATCATAGGTAAAATCTATTAATCTATAATTGTGTTGATATTAAGCTGAAAATTTACACATCAAGATAACCCTTAAATGTTACTTTTTTTGTGGGCACCGTGAAGAGATGTACGTGAAGTGAGCCCCCCCACTTTCAGCACTAATTCCAAATTTAAGTGCAGTAATAGGTGCACAATTAGTGCTAATTAGTGCCGTAAGACAAACATCAGCCCCCCTGTAAACACATGTTCAAATCCAATTTGAATTATGGGGGGCTCACTTCACGGCAGCCCCCCCACTTACAGCACTAATTCCAATTTTTGGGTGCAATAATTAGTGCTCGATTAGTGCTAATTAGTGCCGTAAGAAGTTTTGCTTCAGCTCAATATCTTCATTTTAAAAAAAAAAATCGGAAAAATGGGGGGCTCACTTCACGGCAGCCCCCCCACTTGCAGCACTAATTCCAATTTTGGATGCAATAATTAGTGCTCGATTAGTGCTAATTAGTGCCGTAAGAAGTTTTGCTCCAGCTCAACATCTTCATTTTCAAATAAAATTGGAAAAATGGGGGGCTCACTTCACGGCAGCCCCCCCACTTGCAGCACTAATTCCAATTTTAGGTGCAATAATTAGTGCTCGATTAGTGCTAATTAGTGCCGTAAGAAGTTTTGCTCCAGCTCAACATCTTCATTTTCAAATAAAATTCAAACACATGAAGGCAGCACCCCCCTCCCCCCCAAACTTGCAAGTTTTGCCGCAAGAATTCCAAAATGAAATGGAATAAAAAGTGCTCAATTAGTGCTATATAATCCCACAATTTCATTTATTTTAACTCGTAAATTATATGCATTAATTCATGGGACAATGTATCATGGTGGGAGGGAAATTCAAATCTATATTTGTTTCATGGAAAATGAATTGAATGCTGCAGCGATAAGTTCATTCAACATTTCTTTTGACATTGTCGAAGCATTAAATTTATAAAGTCTCTCCAATTAAAGTTATGTAAATCATGAAGGTAGAGATAACACCGATCAGCTGTTCGACGTAGTCCCCTTTGATTAACATGTAAACCTTAGCAAATTCACAGAATGTCTGAAATTTTTTTAAGAGGCAGATAAGATTTCCTAAAAGACGTAGAAAAAGATTCAAAACAATTTAATTAGCCGATTTTTTTAAATTAAGGTTTTAGTTTGTCTCTCAATGGGAAAGCCCTATATCCTAATAATTAAAAAAAATAATTATAAAAAAATCGGCTAGTTTAATTGTTTCGAAATTTTTTCTTCGGCTTCTAGGCACTAATATCTGCCTCTCAAAAAATGTTCAGAATTTTTGTCAATTTGCTAAGGTTTACATGTTAATCAAAGTGGACTACGTCAAACAGTTGATCTGTGATATCTGTAACTTAATTGAAAAAAAAAAAATATTACATTTTAAATGCTTAATTTTTTTTTTTTTTTTTTTAATTTCCGATATAAAAATAAAATAAACCAAAAAAAATGTAGAGAAAATTTTAAAATAATTGATCGAGCTTTCCCATTGGAGTCCTAAACTAATAAATTAATATTAAAAAAATCAGATCCAGCGATCGTTTTGACATTTTTTCTAAATTTTTTTGGTGCTAAGAATTATCTCTAAAAAAAATTCAGAATTATTATGAGGCTGCTAAGGTTTACATGTTAACCAAATGGGACTAAAACAATCGATGTTTCGTGTTATCTTACCCTTAAGTATATATAAATAAAGAAATAAAGGAGGAGAAGAATAAAAAGAAGAAGGAGGAGGAGCGGGAGGAAAAAACATTAAAAAACAAAACAAAAATTAGTTCAGTATATAATTTGTGATGAAATATTTTTCTAATCAACTGTATAGAGATGGAAAAATTAAAATAAATAAATAAATAAATAAATAAATTAATAAATTAATAAATAAATAAATAAATAAATAAATAAATAAATAAATAAATAAATAAATAAATAAATAAATAAATAAATAAATAAATAAATAAATAAATAAATAAATAAATAAATAAATAAATAAATAAATAAATAAATAAATAAATAAATAAATAAGGGATGTGAAGATTAAAATATATATATATATATTATATTGGGTTCACTAATTCAACTGTCCTATTTTGAGTATTTTGGGAGTAGTCTCAGTAATAAAGTTTTATACTTCCTGACAAACATTATTACCAGTTATTTAATATATATATTATGTTGCCACCAAAGCTTGAAAAAAATGCGCACATCTAGGTGTGCCTCTAGCGATTTGAGCAAAGCCCGATATTAACAAATATTTCGGGCTTTGCTCATTTAAATTTGATCATTTCAAGAAGTGCTCAAATCAAAAAAAGCAAACTCCAACGAGAAGTTTTATTTCGAGGTTTGCTCACTGTTTTGACTATTTCTAGAAGTGCTCAAAGCAAAATGAAAAGTACACTGCAAAAACAACTAAATACCAAAGGCATTGAGAATCTCCACAATCACTTTTACATCACCAAAAGTGTTTAGATTCTCAATGCTTTTATTGTTTACGGTCTTCATACCTGTTGTAAAAAGCTAAAAAGTGATCACCAATCTAACTACTCGCCAGCTTAACTTCGGTAATCACTTTCGATCATACCCTTACCACTGCACTGCTAATGCTTTCTTAGTAGGAAGAGTATTATTGAGGTATATAAAATAAATAAGAGCTATGGTGAAATGATAAGGGTTCATTTCAATACAAGGTTATACAAATTTCGACCCTAGGGTAAAATTTGATGGCGGTTCTAATGGTGACCCTTAAATTTGCGACCCTTTGACCCTTAAGGGTCAAAAGACCCTTAAATTTTTTTTTCGTGAAAAATTGCAAAATTGACATTAGCAATGTCCTTAATTAACTTTAGAGCTCTTATTTACACATTTTAAGGGTCGACCCTTGGGGTCTAACAGGGGTCATTTTTAAAAGTATACAAATATTTATAACAAAATTTGTCAAAAACTGTGAGGATTATGGATTTAGCATTGGCTTTAATTGATTCAGTAAGAATAATGACCCTCTAAGGGTCGACCCCTAAAATATATTACGATCTATTCCGCATATAATACTTCTAAATGCTATTAACATGCAATTTCTGAATGCTAATTCTATTAACAAAAATCTAATGTTTAAAACGTTAGTTTTTAAATGGTAAAAACAGTGATTAAATAGCAAAGACATTTAGCTATTTTTCTAAATACTTTTAACGTTCAGTAAATGTTAAAAGCATGGAGGGTCTGAATACCGATTTTTTGCAGTGTAATAATTAGAAATTGTGCCGTATTATAGTAATAATTTGTAATAAATAATGAAACAATAAAATATTGTGAATGGAGTATTGTCCTCAATTTTTTTTATTGCAGAAATGGATAGAGCGTGCAAAGTTATGCTACCCTGATTTTTTTCAGATTTTTTAGAGCCCGGGAAGTATTTTTAAAAAATTATTGAAAGTTATTTTTGTGACGTCACGAGACGCCGCTCCTTAAGAAAAAGATAGGACTTGCCGCCACGTGACGTCACAAAAAGGACTTTCAATAATTTTTTAAAAATACTTCCCGGGCTCTAAAAAATCTGAAAAAAATCAGGGTAGCATAACTTTGCATGCTCTATCCATTTCTGCAATAAAAAAAATTGTGAACAATACTCTATTTAATAACATTTTAATTACAGCACTTTTTTAATTAATTGACAAAAATGCAAATTTAACAGTTTAGCATAACGCCTATACATATATTATTTTTTTATTAAAAAAACATTTGTTTCTGAATTATTCAAGCCATACTGAGAAATACTGTTTTGTCACAATTTTTATATTAATATATTGTATGTTAGTTAATTTAAATAATTTTTTACAGCTGATATATTATAAAACCATTTTAACTTAATTTATATAGTACTTGCTAAGGAGCAAAGAGCTCCTCAAGATAGTACCAAACCTACCAATAAAAAAACTACTATCATGGCATTTTAAAATTCATGTAATTTTTTTTCTTTGCACAACATGTTTTAGATTGACACCTTTCTTGCAGTTGCAAAACACAAAACCTTGCTTTGAATTTGCTAATGCTGCTGCTGATCTGAGAGACTCTTTTCTTTGTCATGTATGGTACGTCATCTGAACTTAGAAATTGTTCATCTGCAACCTGGAATTCATTGCCAGAGTATAATAATTGTAATCATACCCTTTAATTATAAAAAATTAAAAAAAAATTAAAAGTGTCTCTCAGTGCGACAAAATAGTATTTTTTCAATATGACTTGAATAATGCAGAAAGAAAAGTTTTAATTAAAAAAAAAATACTATACTGCAGTATACACGCTATTAATAATGTTAAAATTGTATTTTATCAATTATTTAAAAAAGTGATATAATTAAAATATTATTAAATTTATATTATTTTATTTTTTTATTATTTATTGCTATAATACGGCACAATTTCTAATTATTGTTTTTCATTTTGCTTTGAGCACTTCTAGAAATAGTCAAAACAGTGAGCGAAGTCCGAAATAAAACTTCTCGTCGGGTTTTGCTTTTTTTGATTTGAGCACTTCTTGAAATGATCAAATTTAAATGAGCAAAGCCCGAAATATTTGTTAATATCGGGCTTTGCTCAAATCGCTAGAGGCACACCTAGATGTGCGCATTTTTTTCGGGCTTTGGTGCCAACATAATATCAGGGCTATTCTCCTATAATAGAGGGTATACGTGCCACTGTCTGGCTTATGGCGCTAAATACTGAATTCTGATTGGCTTAAAAGTGGTCATTTGGAATTGCTCTGATTGGCCAAAATAAAGTTGTTGATTATTTTCTAATTGGCTGAAATTTTAACTGTTGAAAATTTTAGAGCGATATCATTGGTTAAAGAATGTCCACTTTTCAACCAATCAGAGAGCTGCAATAAAAAAACACTTTGCTTGCCCATATTTTAATTTAAAAAAAGTCTTTTTACACCATAAAAATTATTTAAAAAATCATAAATGGTAGAAAATAGTGTTATAAATTGTTATATTTATTTATTTCAAAAATATTAATTATTTATACAGGGACCAAGCGCAAATTTTCAACAATAGGAATTTGCAACTGAAAAAATCAACAAATTCTGATCAGCCAATCAGAAGCGTCCAATATTTAATGCTTTAAAATCAATGATTTCACCAACTTGTAAGTGAATGTCTCCATCGTCTCAAAAATCGTTCTTTTCACATTTTAAAACCCCTAGGTGCATTTGGTTAAGAATGTAAATCCTCTGGAGCTCCAGAAAAAGTATCGAAAAAATCGATTTTAACATTGAGTTACGTATCCCCAACAATGAAAATGTCCACTTTTTCTGATGCGCGTATACCCGATAACAATAGGAGAATAACCCTGCATAATATATACATTAAATAACTGGTAATAATGTTTGTCTGGAAGTATAAAACTTTATTACTGAGACTACTCCCAAAATACTCAAAATAGGACAGTTAAATTAGTGAACCCAATATAATATATATATTTTAATCTTCACATCCCTTATTTATTTATTTATTTATTTATTTATTTATTTATTTATTTATTTATTTATTTATTTATTTATTTATTTATTTATTTATTTATTTATTTATTTATTTTAATTTTTCCATCTCTATACAGTTGATTAGAAAAATATTTCATCACAAATTATATACTGAACTAATTTTTGTTTTGTTTTTTAATGTTTTTTCCTCCCGCTCCTCCTCCTTCTTCTTTTTATTCTTCTCCTCCTTTATTTCTTTATTTATATATACTTAAGGGTAAGATAACACGAAACATCGATTGTTTTAGTCCCATTTGGTTAACATGTAAACCTTAGCAGCCTCATAATAATTCTGAATTTTTTTTAGAGATAATTCTTAGCACCAAAAAAATTTAGAAAAAATGTCAAAACAATCGCTGGATCTGATTTTTTTAATATTAATTTATAAGTTTAGGACTCCAATGGGAAAGCTCGATCAATTATTTTAAAATTTTCTCTACATTTTTTTTGGTTTATTTTATTTTTATATCGGAAATTAAAAAAAAAAAAAAAAAAATAAGCATTTAAAATGTAATAATTTTTTTTTTTTTCAATTAAGTTACAGATACCACAGATCAACTGTTTGACGTAGTCCACTTTGATTAACATGTAAACCTTAGCAAATTGACAAAAATTCTGAACATTTTTTGAGAGGCAGATATTAGTGCCTAGAAGCCGAAGAAAAAATTTCGAAACAATTAAACTAGCCGATTTTTTTATAATTATTTTTTTTAATTATTAGGATATAGGGCTTTCCCATTGAGAGACAAACTAAAACCTTAATTTAAAAAAATCGGCTAATTAAATTGTTTTGAATCTTTTTCTACGTCTTTTAGGAAATCTTATCTGCCTCTTAAAAAAATTTCAGACATTCTGTGAATTTGCTAAGGTTTACATGTTAATCAAAGGGGACTACGTCGAACAGCTGATCGGTGTTATCTCTACCTTCATAATTTACATAACTTTAATTGGAGAGACTTTATAAATTTAATGCTTCGACAATGTCAAAAGAAATGTTGAATGAACTTATCGCTGCAGCATTCAATTCATTTTCCATGAAACAAATATAGATTTGAATTTCCCTCCCACCATGATACATTGTCCCATGAATTAATGCATATAATTTACGAGTTAAAATAAATGAAATTGTGGGATTATATAGCACTAATTGAGCACTTTTTATTCCATTTCATTTTGGAATTCTTGCGGCAAAACTTGCAAGTTTGGGGGGGAGGGGGGTGCTGCCTTCATGTGTTTGAATTTTATTTGAAAATGAAGATGTTGAGCTGGAGCAAAACTTCTTACGGCACTAATTAGCACTAATCGAGCACTAATTATTGCACCTAAAATTGGAATTAGTGCTGCAAGTGGGGGGGCTGCCGTGAAGTGAGCCCCCCATTTTTCCAATTTTATTTGAAAATGAAGATGTTGAGCTGGAGCAAAACTTCTTACGGCACTAATTAGCACTAATCGAGCACTAATTATTGCATCCAAAATTGGAATTAGTGCTGCAAGTGGGGGGGCTGCCGTGAAGTGAGCCCCCCATTTTCCCGATTTTTTTTTTAAATGAAGATATTGAGCTGAAGCAAAACTTCTTACGGCACTAATTAGCACTAATCGAGCACTAATTATTGCACCCAAAATTGGAATTAGTGCTGTAAGTGGGGGGGCTGCCGTGAAGTGAGCCCCCCATAATTCAAATTGGATTTGAACATGTGTTTACAGGGGGGCTGATGTTTGTCTTACGGCACTAATTAGCACTAATTGAGCACCTATTACTGCACTTAAATTTGGAATTAGTGCTGAAAGTGGGGGGGCTCACTTCACGTACATCGTGAAGAGTGCAAAAAATTGGAAATCTTTATTATGGATTTTCTGCTCCAAATTTGTGTACTTTTTTTTTATTATCAATTGACAGGTTTAACGTTTCAGTTGTCCCGATTTGTATTGACTTAAGGGTAAGATAACACGGACAAGACGATTGTTTTAAATTAATTTTTTTAGAGTTTTATAGCTCTCCATGGGAAAGCCCTACACTAAAAACTTATTTAAAAAAAAATCAGCTGGTCTGATTATTTTGAATTTTTTCCGCAACTTCTTGGTGCTAAGAACTGTCTATAAAAAAATCAGAATTTTTATGAGGTTGCTAAGGTTTACACGCTAATCAAATGGGACTAAGTCGATCAGCTGGTCAGTGTTATCTTACCCTTAAGATTCTAATATATAGGTGTATAATATTTTAATATAAAATGTTGTATTTTTGTTTATTATTATTTTACAAAAAGAATTATACATTAATGTCCAGTCAAGATTATTTAATATTAATAATTCATTATTATTGATTTACATTGATTATTTTTAATAATCATGCAAGAAACCAGGTACAGATCCGGGGGGGGGGGGGGGGGCTTAGGGGGCTTCATCCCTTCAAATTTTTGGATTTAACATGGGCAATATAAGCGTGTCCCCCACTACAAATTTTTTAATCAATTGAAAAACGGGACCTTAATTTCAATTTAATAAGTCCATAAATTGTAGAATCGTTTACAGAGATTCGGAATTAGCAATTACATTGACTTAAAAATTATAATACTATATAAGACGCCAGCATAGCAACATTAATTTATTTTTTTATATTTCTCACAAATATTCACAAAATATTAAACAGGCAATTCATTTTATAAATAAATTTTTTAACCTTAAGATGACTTATGTGAGATAAATTTTTTACGACTATTTCTTCAGAGATTTATTTTTTTTGATGAACGCTTGCTTTGCTGTATATTCTTTTTTCCTGTGATGAACTATATATTTTGAATCTAAAAATAAGCTAGCATGCAATTCTGGGGAGATAAGAGCTGCATTTGATCAATACTTGGTTTGCAGGGAGGGCAATGACCCAGAAGACTACAGTCGGCTCACGTATCGCAAGCTCTTGGAGCAGGTGTGCAGATGCGCCAACGTGCTCAAGGAGCTGGGAGTGGTGAAGGGGGATCGGGTGGCCATCTACATGCCCATGGTGATGGAGCTCGTCATCACCATGCTCGCCTGCACCAGGATCGGAGCTGTACACTCCATCGTGGTATGCTGAGAAGGAGCCCCTGCGATTGTAGCCTTTCATAAAGAATTTGTCATTTAATCTCGCTTTTCACCCAGTGCAGTGATGCACTTGTGTATGGTTCCCCAGGCTTTGGATATCGCTTTGGTCCATTGATAATAAAAAGTAGAGGTATCCGTCTTGACTGAGGGTTTTCACGGTTCCCTCAGTCTCACCTCAGTGAAAATGGGTACGCGTAACAGGCCGTGGCCACCATCCTTTTCCTATTCCTCATCCCTACCCATTACCCCGCCGCGTCGAGCTGTAAGCTCTTAGGGGTGTATCCCTGTAAAAAAAAAAAAATAATAATAATCTTTTATTAAAATTTTTATTAATAGGAGCTTTTCAAACTTCATTAACATTAATCTTATGGGTTTTATCATTGCTGCTTTAAGCTGTGACTTCTGATTCTAGCCTGCGATGTTTATAAAACCAACTATATCATACTGTTTTAAATATGCACCATACAGTTACACCACCGTGGTAGAGACTCTATGAAATTATAAATATACATTTCTCAATCCAGTTATCCCACTCGTCATCAAGGGAAACACGTTTAACACGTCACTTTTACAAAGAGGTGTAATTTGTAAAGTATTTCCCGCTTATTTTCTCTGACCTTCAATAACAAGTCTACGCTACGTGATTTTATATGAATGAATGTTAAGAAAAAACCAAGTCTATTAATTAAATTATCAATTTATCGTTGAGTATTGTAATTTTTATTAGAAGTAAAGTAGGTTTTATTGTTAGAGGAAAATTATGTTTAAAAAATGGAAATATTTAAAATAAAAATTGCAGAATATATCATACCTTATACAAATACAATTAATAATTCACAAATAAATTAAATTAAGAAAATCGATTTCATGTTCAGAAAGTCGCGGGTCAACAAAAGAATTCGTGAGCAAGTACACGAACTGTACGTAGTGTTATTGACTTTGAATGAAGAAAAATATCAGCATTTTCGTTGTTATATATCGGCTTTTGACCACGCTATTTTGAATATTGAAAAAAGTATAAAATAGCAAGTAAATCATGCAAATAAAAAGTAAATATTATCTTTCAGAGCGTACGTATATATGTATATTTATACATGTATATGCTACATGCATGCTTTTAAAACACGCGAAGTTGATAGAAAATGTAATATAAAATTTTAATAAAATATAAAACTATGTTATATACAGGCAGTAGCAAAATATTGTTGCATGTAAATTGAGAAGTAACTAATTCGAAACTGTAGGAAGTTATATATAGTTTGTTTCAAAACCGAAACTGATTTTATCGGTAAGCAAAATATAAAAATATAAATGGAATTGAACGGGAAGTGAGATGGAGAGAAGCAGGGTGGAAGGAGGAAGGGAGTACTCAACACAGGACTCTTTGCACTGATTTTAGCAAAACTAAAGTGAGATAATTACATAAAATCATGGAATCAAGTATTAAATTTGGCAGAAAGAGTTTTTTTTTTTTTTTTTTAATAATAATTTGATAATTGTGAAACTCGACACCACTCTGATAGAGATTGTTCTCCAGTTCGGCGGTTTCTCGTCCGACTCCCTGGCGGAGCGAATGTTGGACTGCAAGGCGAAAGTGTTGGTGACCGCGGACGGCGTGTGGCGCGGAGACAAGCTGCTCTGCCTCAAGGAGATCTGCGACGCTGGTAAGTGTCACCTGACTCTCGTACATCGCCAGTTGCGTGACACGCTTCTCCTTATTTGTCTTCACGCTAACGTGCCGTACGACTGCACATAATTTCACGTCTATAGGAAAAAAATGTTGCAGTACACGTGTCTTACACGCGTCATTTTTACTTTAAAATTTAAATATAATTATTAGGTCTGTTCGTAAATACACAATCAGAATGAATCGATTATTTATGATGAACCTTATGTGCATGAAACATAAGGTTCATTACAAATAATCGATTCTTTCTGATTGTGTATTTACGAACAGACCTCATGTCTTTTATTCATCTACATCAGCCGCTAAACTCTTGTTAATACACATTACACTGTATATACATAATGTATTGCAAATACTGCAATGTACATAATTGATTACATTATATAATTATTCTTATTGTTTTAGATGTTTCTTTATAAATTTAAAGCTCTGTTTCTTCAAAAACTATCTAACTCGTAAAATTTTACCATTTTCATAAGAACACGTAAGTGTTGTTCTAATTTTGTACCAGCAGTTTCTTGTACTAACGACAGTTTTTAAAGCTCATTTAAAACACTACATCATGAAATTTTATGCACATTTGACAGACATATTTACGATCCGTTAAATTAAACAATTTACGTAACGTTGCTGCAACTCAAAACCTGCAGTCCACGTGTGTAAAGCCGGCATGGACTAAATTTAACTCAGGCACCACGTGGGGTTCAATGAACTGTAAGGTGAACAGAACGAAGATTGTCAAAGCTAAATTTATGACAAGTTGATTTTCAGAGAGTAAAAATATCATCACTGCATAAATAAAATCTCGAGGATATATTGCTAAAATTTGTTAATTAATATAACGTTAAATCTACAATACATTGAGCTGAAGTCTGCTCAGATGTTAATGAACGAAATAGATGTATTAAACCATTTTATTATTGTATTACATAATGACTAATTAACATAATACAGGGCATTTAATAGTCATTATACATGCAGTAGCGAATAGTGTTGAACAGATAAGAAATAGCTGTTGGAAAACTCTGCAATTGAGAATCAAATTATGAGATCGAGTTAGAGTTGTGGGAGGTACCTGCCGGATGATGGGTTCAGTTATTTTGGAAACAATTTTTTTTTCAAGTATATTATATTTTTTAAAAGCTTCTCCTTTTTTGGTGTTAATAAATGTATAAATAGTATAAAAATAAAATTATTAGAATGGCGCAGGTTTGCTCGAATCCTATTATATATACATGTATGTAATTTACAATAAGTTTCATTACATGTCAAGCATTTCAGTAACAAATGTCTTAAATTTGCTAAGACAAAACGTATATAGAGCTGTATTGACGCTGCTTGCAGGTGTGGAGCGGTGCGCCAAGCTGGGGCACACCGTGGAGACGGTGCTGGTGGTGCGCCACTTGCCACGACTCAGCTCCTCGCAGAACAGAAACGTGGCGAACGGAGGAGCCACGCAGCCAGAGAAGAAGAAGGCCTTCGACTACCAGGTGGGTGAACAGTTTATTTTCATATTTCAATTTTTTCAACATACTCGAAATACCATGAAGAAATTAGCTATCTAGGCTTGATTATCTCCCAGGGGAAGAAAATCTTAATTAATAAGATATATAATATATAGCTGGACCATATTATCACTGTCAATCCTGTTGACTTCAATTCAAGGAACAGTTGGAACACCAGTGATTTTTACCAGTGAAAAATTTGAATTTAGTGGAGAAACTCCAATAGTGTATTTCCATTTTCATTATATAGCAAAAGCTTCTCAAATAAATTAACGCTATAGCTAAATTATAGCAATATAACCAGTGGTGAAAGTAGTTTCAATCTCTTACCAGTGCGCCTCAGATAGAGGCCTGAAGGGCCAAAACCCCCGCCGGAGGCGCGATTTTTTGGGAAAAAGGGGCGTGGCTTAATTTTTCTTATATTGAAAAGTGGTTTTAAAATTTATTTATAATATTTGAATGCATCTTCAGTTTAAGTAAAATTAAATAATTATCCAAATTAAATAATTATCCAAATTAAAAAAAAAAAAAAAATGCAATGAGTGATTCTCACATTAAATTCATAACAAAAAATATTTAAATATATTGTAGATATAACAGCTATTAAAAATTTTAATACAAAAGAAAATCCCGAGTGCTTTAAATTGAAAGCACGTCGATCTTCATTGCTCATTTAACAGCAGTATTAATATAGTAAAAATATAAAAATACTTTAGTTAACTGTTACGATTTGGAATGCTTTAATATAATTTAATCAAATACGTCAACTATTACATTTCCAAATATTTAAAATTTAAATTAATGTTTTGAATATGCCTAAAAAAATATACATAAAAAAAACGCGAGAGAATTCTTTTTAATTATAAATTGTAATGTTTATATTTGTTTCGGTAATTAATTTTTATTTACTCTAGATCTTGTGGCAATTATTGTTCCCATTTGTCATCGATAGAAATTAAAATCTAGCCATATTAAATATGGTCCAAATGTGCAGTCATCTCGGCCCTAATATATAGCTGCTGCATTATTCTTAGCTACTCGACTCTTCACTTCTTGCTAGCAATGCTTAAGTCGCATACATGTGGCTAAAATTTTGTTACAATTTATCTTTACAAACTCATTAAAAAAACAGATTAAAATTTTTTGTTTGCTTTTCTAAAAAATTCATTACTATGAAGAATTTTTTAAGACGACTGAATTTTATTAATCTAGCACCGACTGCGATTGATCTCCTACGATCCCGAATCCTTTGCCCTGTACTTTTTTAAACTCCTTGCGTAAATGAACCCTCTAAACTATAGATACCTATACCTCGGAGGTAGTTTAGAGGCCAGAGAAGGCACTCCGCCCTCTGCCTCCTGACTTTATTGTAATTAAAATTAACTGTAATAAAAATGTGTTAATTTTGTACAATAAATGAGACAGAAAAAAAATGTAATAAAATTCGTGGGGTAGTATATTATATAACTTATAACGCATCAGCAAAATTCAAAACGTCATTCAAGAATTAAAAAAATAAAATAAAATATATATATTGAAAGAAATATTACACGGTCTAATAAATATCTGTCTCTTCATAAAAATCGAAGATAAAATAGTAAACCCAGTAAGCCTACAGAAATTTAAATAAATTGAGAAAAATATTAAAAAACTATTTCTATTTAAAAAATAAAAAAATAATAATCGTTAGCTCGACATAGTAAAGTAAATAGTTGATTTTAACTGTTTTCCTTAGGAGCTTTTTAACTCAAAAGAAAGAGTAAATTAAATTTCGTGAGACAAAAGTACGAAGTATAAGAAAATTGTCATTAATTATTTAAACATGATTAATGTTTTACAACGTAACTTCTTTGATTTTGAAAATATTCTTAATTTTATTAAAAATTATTGATTATTTTCAATAAATTTCGATCAGTGTCTTACCAGTGCGCCGCACTGGCGTCAAATGTCTTACCAGTGCGGCGCACTGGCGCGCACCGGCTTACTTTCACCACTGAATATAACGTTAGATGAGTGTTTATAAAATAACATGTATATACTTGCAGACTCCCTGGACGGAGGGCCGCGACTTGTGGTGGCACGAAGAGATGGAGGATGCATCCACGTCATGTTACCCCGTGTGGGTGGAGGCTGAGGACCCGCTCTTCATGCTCTACACCAGGTTAGTCGTCCTCGACGATCAAGTTGTCTTTACTGCAGACTAATTAATGGAGAGCAGCGGAAAGCGAAAAGGAAACCTAAATTATAGAATTAACGTCGGGTAACATATACTTTTGACATTGACCCAATTACTATCGAGGTGGGATGTATCCTTCCACCCCACCCCCATTTTTTCACCTATTTAACGGTCTATTTAGTTAAAATTCATCAAAATAATATAAAGTTACAATAGTTTACGTTCATTAGGACAAAGTTGATAATTCGAGTTTCTATTTCAATTAAACTAATCCCATCCTCTCTAGCGGCTCTACCGGCAAGCCGAAGGGCGTGCTGCACACCACTGCAGGCTACCTCCTGTACGCTGCCACCACCTTCAAGTACGTGTTCGACTACCACCCCAATGACGTGTACTGGTGCACCGCAGACATCGGCTGGATCACCGGACATACCTACGTGGTGTACGGACCTCTCGCGAACGGCGCCACTTCTGTCATGGTAAGAATAACTCAGGCAGGGTGCCAAAATATTTTCTATCATAATTAACATGTATTTATATACATACATGTTTGTTGCGGTGATTTTGTAATGGAAAACTTAATTGGTATTTTATTTTGATGTGTAAAGTCTTTAAAGGCGACGTTAGGTTGAAACACCATCTAAAAATTCATTTTCATTTGTAAAATATTTCAGTTTAAAATATTTAAGATTATTTAAAAAAAAAATGTATAAAAATAAAACCTGACTAACATGCAATACTGCATTGCGGTTGTTACTGCATTATTTTGTATTGCTCTACATCATATTGATTTAACTCTTACGAATTATTTGCTTCTCAACTATCTCAAGATAAAAATATACGCAACAAAAAAATACACGTCATGTATAATATGGCATTATGTTATACCAAATATTACGTTAAAAATAGATAATATAAATTATTTAAAAATAATTTAAAGAATATCCTCATTATATAACAAAGAAATATGTAAAAATGTTTTTTACTAATAAGTTGCCAGAAGATGTGTTGTGTAGTGCTAGTTTTTAGAGTTTTCCCTATTATTTTTCATGTCTTATTCTTATTTTAATATTACGGATGCTATTAATTGTTGATGTTTGTGTTTTAGTTTTTTATTATTTATTATATTGACGTAATCCACGTTGTACTTGTATAACGGTTGAAGAAAGAAAAGAAATAAATAACGTAAAAAATAATTTTACTGTACAGTTCGAGGGTGTGCCATTCTACCCCCACAACGGCCGCTACTGGGAGGTGATTGACAAGTACAAGGTGAACCAATTCTACACGGCACCCACCGCCATCCGCGCCCTCATGGTCTTCGGAGATGAGCCTGTCAAGAAGTAAGTTATCTAGCAGTAATAATGTAAATTTAAGTATACCTAATTATATAAAATTGACAAATTTGAGGATAAAGTAGATTTTTTTAATATATATTGCATTGGTACAGTCGTCGCTACGAAAAATGTCCCTTTGCGGCTTTGTTAATCACCATGTCCCGTAAGAATAACACAGAGGGCATGGTAATTAACAAGACTGCAAGTGAGAAATTTTCCAAGGCGACGAGTGTATACATATAAGCATAAAAAAAGCATGTTTATTTTAAAAATATAACATGATTAAATATTTAAAGCAACATCTAAAAATTTTACACCCTTCTTAGTATAAATTAAGTGACTCCTATTAGTTACGAGTCTTGTAAATTTCTTAAGTTTGTGCAGTCTACAATCAGTGTTCATTACTGTAATATTAACAATTTGTGAGCATGCAACTTTTAACACCCAGGCATGGAAATTCACTCTATCAGCCCCCCCCTCCTGAAATTTTGGATTTAACATGGGCAATATAGGCACTTCCCCCAATCCATTTTTTTTTTTTAACATTGTTCATATGGAGGCAGCCCCCTCCGAATTTTTTTCCTGGATTCGCGCCTGCACTCTATGATGCAAAAGAGTGTATTTCTGACGTGATGAACCCCCCAGGTTCTCGTTGTCCACCCTGCGAGTGCTGGGCTCGGTGGGCGAACCGATCAACCCCGAGGCGTGGCTGTGGTTCTACAAGATGATTGGCCAGAGTCGCTGCTCCATCGTGGACACCTTCTGGCAGACCGAGACCGGAGGTCACGTGCTCACCCCCCTGCCAGGGTGCACCCCCATGAAACCAGGCTCAGCGGTGAGTCGAAATAACAGTTGCACCTCTAGCTTGGAAATACACGCACATAAAATTTTCATAAAATATAAACAGTTACACTAACCATGAGTTAACTTGAGTTTGTTTATGAAAAAAAAAATAAATAAATAAAAAAAAAAAAAAAAAATCGAGTAATAAATCACACACAAAAGTTGATGATATCCACTTGAGGTATATTGTATTAAAATGTGTTAAATATTGTTTCTGTAATACAAATCGTCCCTAATATTGTTTTTTATTTGAAAATATATTCATATTCATCTTTATTGCTTTTCGATTGTACATTACATTACATTACATTACATTACATTACATTACATTACATTACATTACATTACATTACATTACACTGTACTGTACTGTACTGTACTGTACTGTACTGTACTGTACTGTACTGTACTGTACTGTACTGTACTGTACTGTACTGTACTGTACTGTACTGTACTGTACTGTACTGTACTGTACTGTACGTTACGTTACGTTACGTTACGTTACGTTACGTTACGTTACGTTACGTTACGTTACGTTACGTTACGTTACGTTACGTTACGTTACGTTACGTTACGTTACGTTACGTTACGTTACGTTACGTTACGTTACGTTACGTTACGTTACGTTACGTTACGTTACGTTACGTTACGTTACGTTACGTTACGTTACGTTACGTTACGTTACGTTACGTTACGTTACGTTACGTTACGTTACGTTACGTTACGTTACGTTACGTTACGTTACGTTACGTTACGTTACGTTACGTTACGTTACGTTACGTTACGTTACGTTACGTTACGTTACGTTACGTTACGTTACGTTACGTTACGTTACATTACATTACATTACATTACATTACATTACATTACATTACATTACATTACATTATTGTAATTCAATATTAATTATATTTAATAGATATACACCAACAGTTAATAGAGAGAGTATACCTCAAGTTACATTTAATAAATTTAATTCATTTTATTAATAATAATAATAATAATAATAATAATAATTTATTTCGAACAAATTTGGTTGTACAGGACAACATATATCACGTCAAATATTGAAACATTATTCTAGGTTTTCTATCTAAAATTTAAACAATCTAATAATTTAATAAAAAAAAGTGTATCAAGATTTCCACTAACAGAAATTATACATTCAATAGGATAAATATGGTTACAGTATCAACTATCATAATTACCAATTTATCAAGACCCAGAATTAACAGTTTCTAACTTGCAGACTTTACCGTTCTTCGGCGTTCTGCCGGTACTACTGGACGAAGGTGGTAAGGAGATCACCGGCGAGGGCGAGGGCTACCTGGTCTTCAGACGACCCTGGCCAGGTATGATGCGCTCGTTGTATGGCAACCACGAGCGTTTCGAGAGCACCTACTTCAAGAAATTCCCCGGCTACTACTGCACCGGCGATGGTGAGAATGGAACTTTGTTATGTTACACTATAACGTTCATAAAGATTGCGATACATTTTGGTGCACCCAAAATTCTTGTAAAGATTATATGAGCGTCGATTACTTTTCATATTTGAAACACATGTGTTAATGTATGATGCTTTCATGATAATCGTTGATTTTATATTTAGTTATATTTTTTATAATTATTATGAACATGTTCGAATTAAGTAAATCAGAGTGCAAGGAAGAAAAATATATTAAAGCTAAATTGTATCCATTATTAATATCTGTATGTTTAAAAAAAATACATGATTTTACTGGAAATATTTCACAAAAAAAATAAAGCATTTAATAGTTTAATCAAAGAAAATTAAAAATACATAAAACTAAGCTCTTGGGACCCATGGCACATTTGACTAATAATGTGTGGCTTGCCCAAAAAATGTAATTCAATTAATCAAAATTAACATACCAATCAATCCAAACCATGCAATCAATCTATCTCATGAACTGTCTCACGCGGCAACTTAAATTTAACTGAAACCTTGTCAGGTGCCCGGCGCGACGAGGACGGCTACCTGTGGGTGACCGGCCGCATGGACGACATGCTGAACGTGTCTGGACATCTGCTGAGTACCGCTGAGGTCGAGTCGGCCCTCGTGGAGCACCCGAACGTGGCGGAGGCGGCCGTCGTGTCGCACCCCCATGCAGTCAAGGGCGAGTGTCTCTACTGCTTCATCACTTGTAACGAGGGTGCACCCTTCACCCCACAGCTGATCACCGAGCTCAGGAAGAAAGGTGAGGGAGAATGTGCAGTATATAATGAATTTTAATAAATTATTGTTTATACTGACTTTTTAGTTTTTAAATTTTATCTTTTTTTTATAATCATAAATTTCATCTCACCAGTTTTTCAGTTAACACTTTCGTACAACGGACAACATACATATGAAATTTTTTTATTGCAGAAATAACTATAATAGAGGGCACCAAATTATGCTACTCTGAATTTTTTCAGATTTTTTTGAGACTCGCAGAACTATTTTTAAATAATTATTGAAAGTTCTGCAAGTTAAGTTGGCACCCCTGAATCCTTAATAAAAAGGATTGATGAGACTGGACGCCTATTGACGCCTCCAGAAGGCATGGCTGCACTTTCAATAATTATTTTAAAAATAGTTCTGGGCTTAAAAAAAAAACTGAAAAAATTCAGAGTAGCATAATTTGGTACCCTCTATTCATTTCTGCAATAAAAATTTCATGTATGTTTTCCGTTCCCTTAAGGGCATTGGGTGTAGCACCGGTAGTTGGCAACACTGACGTATCTTCACCATGTTAATTTTTGATCATTGCTCCTCGGAGTAATTTTTATGCTAGAGCTAAGCTGATTGCTGTAGTATCAAGATAATTAGTAGCTTAAGTGCGCAATTTGGCTAAATAAAGCCTGATTTAAAGAAAAGTGTTTTTTTTTATATTTTAGAAAAATGCATGTAAATTTAAAAAATTACTGAAAAATACTTTTCTTTAAATCAGGCTTTATTTAGCCAAATTGTGCACTTGGGCTACTAATTATCTTGATATTACAGCAATCAGCTTGGCTCTAGCATAAAAATTACTCCGAGGAGCAATGATCAAAAATTGGAATGGGTGACTTGACACTTAATTAGTGAATGGGATCCCCTTTTTGAGTCACCCATTGAGCATTATGTATTAAAATGTATCACTGTGTATTATGTTCTTTTGCTCAATAAACATTTATATTATTATTATTATTAACATGGTGATGAAGATACGTCAGTGTTGCCAACTACCGGTGCTACACCCAATGCCCATACGATAAACAGAAACCACTATTAGGCTTTTTATTTTTAGTTCTCCTGCGAGATTTTGAATTCCTCATTTGTATGAAACATAATTTTTGTATTTTAATATTTTTTTTCTTGCTGTTTCAATTGTCTTTTATAATTTCAGTTCGTGATAGAATCGGAGCGTTCGCCACCCCCGAGGTGGTTCAGCACGCCCCCGGCCTCCCCAAAACTCGCTCCGGCAAGATCATGAGGCGAGTTCTCCGCAAGGTGGCGCTTGGGGACCGTGACGTGGGGGACGTGTCTACCATGGCGGACGACTCAATCATCGAGGCCCTCTTCAGCAACCGGCCGGTGGAGGCCGAGAAACTGTAGAAAAACAGGCGGGGATCTTAAATTGTAATGCAGCAGAGATCATAGACACGTCGATATCTTATTGCAAGCTTCATCTATTTACAAGAAAAATTGCCATAAGATATTGATACCTCTTAATATAATTATGGTCTGTGTGTATAATGAATGATTTCAAGATTTTGTAATTAGCTTTAAAAAATTTCATGGCATTTTCTGAATTGTCATTTTGTCTCTGAATTGCATTTAAATATTCACAAAAAAATATTCATGGCTTCTCTTATGAGATTTATATGAGACAAGCTATAATCTTGTCAACTTTAACTCTGACGAGACCGAGTTTTAGTTTAAAATCTTGGTAAATCATTTCTATAATACACAGAACATAAATAACTCAAAATCGTATTTCATGTTATACTAAATTGTATTTTTGATGGACGAAAAACAAAATTGATGTATTGTACCGTTATATCAATGTTGCATACTGTCGTTGAAAAAAATATCAAGCTACACTAATATATTCCAATAATTATTTTAATTTATGGGCACAAATATATGATAAAAAATACACTTGAGAGGAATATAAAAATATTACAAATGTAGATGTTGTTGAAAGATTAGATTTTGCACAAATGTTCATTAAAACCATCATTTTCATCTTATTTTTTTTTCTAGCGATTCATTATTTTTTTATTATTAATTAACATGATCTATTAAAGATTTATTTTTGCTGTAATTTAAATGTAAGTTTTGTATATGTTTGCTGGACAAAATAATGTACAATATATTGAAGGTATAAATTAGCAATTACTTTTTTTTCTTACTTGTTATGTTTTTTTTTTTTATAAAGTATGGTTTTTATTTTAATATAATTAGGCTAGCATAAAATTGTTATCTTATATTGTTGAGAAAAGTGCTATTATGAAATTTTTTTATTATATATTATAATATTATTTTTAACAGCTATTTATGCACTGTTAAAAGTAAGCAAAAGTATTAAAGAATATACTGTATATTATATACAAATGGAAAAATATCCATGCATATCAGCAATAAGTTGCACAAATAATTTTTAAAAAGTCTGTTCCTTATCAAATGATTTCTGCACTCTTATAATTAATGTACTTACTGGAAAATTTTGGCTCAATTTGTTTTTCTAAAGTAATGTACTTAACTAAATATGTGTAAATATTTTACGAGCCTAAACGTATGTTGTATAATGATAAAGGGTAGCAGCACGTCTAATTAATATTATCATCGCAAAGCACATTTAGTTTGTAAGAGATTTTATGTTAATGTAATTTGTTATTGCCTTAAATGTATAATTATGGCCTCATTCCATACATATCAGCTGGCAATATGTCCAGTCTTTATTAAGTGATGATATCCATGTCACTTCATGTTAATGTATATTTTTATTGAAAAATGAAAATGTTATTGAAATCACATATGTATATAATAACTGCTGCAGTGTACACGTAATTTATTATCGAAAGTATTAATTCTAAGAATTCTAATAATTGAGAATTAATTACACACATTAATTAGAGAAACAATTAAGTTTTATTAAATATTTATGAAGTAATATTTTATGTAAATTTGCTAAAAACCTAAATTCAGAAATGAAAGTAGTTTGAAATTTATTTACAGTATAACGATAATCAAAGGTTTTCTTACTAATCAAGCTTCAAAAAAATATTAAAATTGAATCACTAAATTTCAGAAGCCTTGCATTAATTACGCTGTGAGACATTTGAGACATGTTCTCATGACAAAACCTCATCACTGCAAAAAAAAAAAAAAAAAAAAAAAAAAAAAAATTAAATAAATTAAAATACTGTCATTTTATTACAGGTCTGTTCATAATTATGCACACGCATATTATTATTTTGAAGTAGACATTATATACTGAGAATATATTAAAATTCACCGAATCTTTGATTCAGTGATCAGATTGCGAATTTCACAGGTATAAGAATTTATGGGTTAATACAATCGATAAATTAGCAAGGATAAGCTGCAGTTTCATGGTATAAGCATGTGTATATGAAAAACGTAATTAAATATTATGCTGTATCATTCTGAGCACACTTTTACTATATAGTCGTTGTTGGTGTAAAATTTAGTGCTGAAAATAATTAATAAGAGAAAGTTATAAATGAATAAATGAATGATTAAGTTAACTCACAATTTATTAATTATGATAAAAATAATTCTGATATACATATGTCCAATGAAAGCCTATCAAATGATCTGACTGTACATCCAATGTACAAATTAATTCAACATAATATTAAGGACTTATTTACTGACTTTAGAGAAGAAATTAAATGCACTATTAAATTAATGTTAAATGAAAGAAATGGAATTTCTTCTGCAAATAACTTTAATAATGAGGGAAATTCAAATCATCAATGTCATATACAAACAGCTGATTATGACAGGTCACCAGTTCAATTCTCGCGACCTTGGAGGACGGCTGGTTACACAAAACAACGCCCACCTCAGCCGACGTCGTTCACTAGAGTGCCACAGCAGCAGCAGCAATCACGCCAGCAGCAGCAGCAACAATCTGAGCAATCACGCCAGCAGCAGACACGCCGGCAGCACGTTGTAAGTCAGTATCAACCTCGTCGCCCGCTCCAACACCAACTGAGCGCTCAGCGACCGCACCCTACCCAGCTGCCGTGCCAAAGCCAGGGTGCCCAATTGCGCCCCCCAAGACCTCCTTATAATCCGTGGGGTGCGACAGTACCAACATCAAACTCATTTTCAGTACTACAACATATTAATAATGAGTCTTTTCCGACTTTACATCAGAAAAATACCAATAACCATAATATAAAAAGAAAACATCAAAATTTCCGTTTCATTGAAAAGAAAGGAAATTTGTTTGACGCACCACCAGGCACATCCTACGCCCACTGCGTTGATAAAACATTTAAACAAGGACGTGGAGTTGCAACTCAATTTAAAAAAAAACATGGACAAACCCCTTTTTTAAAGAGTCAACTCAAAAATACTGGTGAAGTAGCTGTTTTATCTTCAGATGACAGTTTTATTTTCTACTTAGTTACTAAATCTGTCCATAACAGCTATCCTGACCACTCAAATATACTACTTGCATTAAAAAATTTAAGAAATATCTGTGAGATTTTAAGTATAAAAAAACTCGCAATTCCTCGTTTAGCATGTGGCAGAGACGGTTTCAACTGGTCTACTATAAAACAAGACATTACTTCAGTGTTCAAAGATCTTGACATTGAAATTGTTGCTTATTATGGATGGAAGACATTAGCAAAGAAAGTTGCAAGTAATGATGATGAAACAGCTGTTAAAGAACTCTTTGAGGAATCAGCCCAATCTACTCTAGCAAACGTCATTACCGCTAGGGCCCCTCCTTCTAATAACCTGGCGGTCCTTGTAAGTTCCGGGCAATGCCAGACCTCTACCTTGCGAGAGAGTACCCGCCCCTCAATTGTCACGCCTGACATAGTGAGGGTGGAGGGACTGCCAGTGCCAGCCACGAAGGAGCAGATGTCTAATACCCGGGGCGAGAAGTCAGGCCTCGCTCAGGTGAACGACGGTACCACCCCGGGCGAGGAGTCAGGCCTCGCTTCGGTGAACGACGGTACCACCCCGGGCGAGGAGTCAGGCCTCGCTTCGGTGAACGACGGTACCACCCCGGGCGAGGAGTCAGGCCTCGTTTCGGTGAACGACGGTACCACCCCGGGCGAGGAGTCAGGCCTCGCTTCGGTGAACGACGGTACCACCCCGGGCGAGGAGTCAGGCCTTGCTCCGGTGAACGACGGTACCACCCCGGGCGAGGAGTCAGGCCTCGCTTCGGTGAACGACGGTACCACCCCGGGCGAGGAGTCAGGCCTCGTTTCGGTGAACGACGGTACCACCCCGGGCGAGGAGTCAGGCCTCGCTCCGGCGAACGACGGTATTGCCCCGAGTGAGGAGTCAAGTCTTGTTTTGGTAAACAATAGTTTGCCTGAATCAGGACCACCCTTACCAGATCCTGTATGTTCTCTTGAATTGAATCAAGATATTATAGATCTGAACTCATTACATCCAAGACTCAAAGCTTTTTTACTAACGATTTTAGATAATAAATTCCAATTTACAAATGATCTATTAAAAAATGATGAAACCGCTGCTAAGAAAAGTGCAATTAATTCAGAAAAATCAATTAATGAAATTTCATCTGTTGTCTCACCATCCATTATTAGTAAAAATGATACTATTAATGATAATGTTTTGAGTTCAAATGTTGATAATTTTAATCTGGCATCTCAATTGAAATCCCCCATTAAAAATTCTCAGGAAGATACACAATCTTCCCCTGTGAGATCACGGCTCCGTGCCAGTACACTAAACAGTATCTCCACCAAATTGCCCAACAAAAAAAAAACTTAATGTTCAGGTTCACTCAGCCCCATGTAATATTAAAATTCTTCAGCTTAACTTACCAGGCCTAAAAAATAAATTACCAAAATTTGAGTATTTTCTTGAAATGGTTGATTGTGATATAATTATATTATGTGAACATGGGCTGAATGAATCTGAAATTATAACAATAAATTTTAAAAATTTTATGATAGTTTCATATTACTGTAGAGATATTCAAAAATGTGGGGGAGTAGTAATTCTATCTCGTAAAGGTTCAAATATAAATGATATTAAAATAAAATCCATTGAATCAGTTTTTGAATGCTGCATAGCGAAATTAGTAATTAACAATACAACAAACATTTATTTTGCTTCTATATATCGCCCACCTAATATATCTAGAGTGATGAAAAAAATTCAGAATTTTGACAACACAGAAAATAATATAAAACCATTCTTAAAAGAATTTGAAATGTTATGCAAAAAATTAATTAAATACTGTAAAAATAATGATGATTTTTTTATTATTGCGGGTGACGTAAATCTTAATTTATTTATTGATGATGCAAATGTAATTTTATATAAAGATATACTGGACTCATACAAGTTGGAAATTGTTAATAGTTCCGCTACTAGAGAAACAATGAAAACGGCTACTTTAATTGATCATATTATTAAAAGTACATCTGCTATTAATACTAATTATAAAACTGAAAAAACAACTCTGTCGGACCATAACTATACTATAGTCACAATAACGTTAAATAACTCGAAGAACATTGATAAAATACAAGAAAAACAATTTTATTATAAACGAATATTTGACAAATGCAATTTAGATAATTTTCTGCTCCTATTAATTCGTGAAGAATGGAATGATTTATTAAATCCTGATCTCAATTCAAATGAGAGATGGTCAAAATTTCTTGAAATTTTTATTTATCATTTCAACGAGGCTTTTCCTGTTGTTAAAAGAAAAATTTCAAGTAACAAAAATAAACCTTCCTGGATACTCAATAACCCCCATCTTTACGAACAAGGGATTTCTTTAAAACGCTTACACTATGATGTAAAATTTACTGACCCAAATTTAGAGTCTACTTATAAAAAAGAAATGAAATCTTATAAACAAAATATGGCCACCGCTAAATTTAAAGAGAATGACCATGAAATAAAAGGAGCTAATAATAAAATTAAAGCTACGTGGAATATAATTAATAAAGAATGCAAAACAAAGAAAACAAATGTTAATAATAAGAATAATTATGAATTATGTATAAATAGTGTAACGATTACAGACCCCAAACTAATTTGCAATTTATTTAATAATTTTTTTGTCAAGACAATTGAAAATATAATAACAGAAAAATTTCCTTTTAATTATTCTAATACTTTAATTATTGTCGATTCTGATAAAAGTAAAACGAAATTAAATTTTAGTTCGATAGACCCGATTTATATTTTAAATCGAATGAAATCCCTTCCTAATAAGTATGCAGCTGGCCCAGACGAAATACCATATACTGTTGTAAAATATTGTGCTTCTGTTTTGTCTGTCCCTTTATCTAATTTAATTAACCATTCAATATCAGATGGTATATTTCCTGATTGTTTAAAGGATTCTAAGATTTATGCAACTCATAAAAAAGGCCCAACTTTCATTATTGATAATTACAGACCAATATCAAATACATCTGTTTTTGGCAAATTATTTGAGAATACATTAGACGATCAAATTACGGATTATCAAACAGAAAATCATTTAATTGCTCCCTGTCAACATGGATTCTTGAAAGACCGTTCTACTGATACAGCACTATTTGATCTTTTAAGCCACGTTTATATGGCAATAGATAATAAACTATTTTGCGTTGCAATATTTTTTGATTTATCTAAAGCGTTTGATAGTCTAAATAAAGATGTATTATTGAATAAATTTGATAACATGGGAATAGGAGTTTCGAGTCGTAATCTATTAGATTCATATCTAACTAACAGACAACAATATGTTGAATTAAATTCAAATTCTAACGGCCAAAATATTACATATAAATCAGACAAATTACCGATTACACTTGGAATTCCTCAAGGAGGAAAAATGTCAGCCACATTGTTTAATACAGGAACAAATGACTTATCAGATCATGTCAAGAATGCGGTATTAGTAAAGTATGCTGATGATATTACAGCTATAATCACAGCAGAAGCCGAAGATGAATTAATTCGTAAGATTAAACTTACTATTGAAGAGGTACATACATGGTGTACAAATAATAAGCTAATATTAAATTCAACTAAAACCGAATACATCCAATTTCATTCCCCTAGACAAATCCCTTTGAATAGTTATTTGTTGCAATTAGCCGGGAAAACAATTAAAAGAGCAGAGTCTGTTAAGTTTCTTGGTCTACACATTAATGAAAGTTTGGATTGGTCTTTACATGTAAATGCGATTTGTAAGAAGATAAATTCGGCCAATTTTATGTTATATACAATCAGGAATCATGTATCTCATGAAACCTTGCTAACCATATATTATGCGTATGTTTATCCACATTTGGCATATGGCATAATAAATTGGGGATGTAAATCGGAACTATTAAATCGATGTTTTGTTTTGCAAAAGAGAGCACTTAGAACGATTTTAAGAATACCAAAAGGACAGTCGTGTGTTTCACATTTTAAGGCTAATAAAATGTTAACTGTCCCTTGCATTTATATTTTAAATTGTGCCTCATTCAAAAAAAATCATCCAATTTTTTATGTTCAGAATGATGGCTATCATGACTATAATACTAGGAATAAATCGAATGTAGTTACTGAAAGACATAACACACAATTTTTCAAAAACTGTGCAATGTATCAAACAGCAAAATTTTATGAATTTTTACCAGCATGTTTGAAAGAAATAAAAACCAGTAAACTTTTTCGCACAAAATTAAAGAATGTATTGATCAATAAAGAGTTTTACTCTATTAAAGCTTTTGAGAGTAATAAAATGTCTGAAAAAGTATTATCAGGATTATAAAATAAACAAAATTATAAATTTACATATACATTGTATTGACTGATATATATATATGTATGTATATGTATATATACATATATGTATGTGTGTGTATATGTGTATGTGTATGTATATATATATATATATATATATATATGTGTGTGTGTGTGTGTATGTATGTATGTATATATATATATGTATGTATATATATATATATATATGTATATATATATATGTTCCACATAAACTAAAATTTATCAGTATTAATGGTGACTTTGGCTTGTATTTTGTTTTTATTATTATTGTCAGTGATTGTGTTTGATAGTGTTAAATAACTTATGTAAATGTGTTTAAGTTTGATGTTTTTATGTTGTATTTTGTCCAATTTTGACTTGAACATATGTTTGTCTTGTACAACCAAAAAGAAGTTCCAAAATAAAATAAATAAATAAATAAATAAATTAATAAATGTTATTCGCAAATGAAAAGAAGTTTTTAATTTATATATGACTATATTCAACCTTGATTTTAAACAAGAGGGCATATCATTAATTTATCGTATTTATAAAACCACGAAGTTTTGATGCAATTATAGATCTTATGCTTCATGTACATAGGGTCTAAAATTGCATCAAAACTTCGTGGTTTATACGACACTTATATTCTAAAGCGACGTTATGTAAAAAGCTCGATATTTTTGTTTCAAACTTTCTTACAAAGGGATCTTGCTATAAAGTATACGTATATTAATGGCCAGTATAGATTCGAGATTATGATAATTATAAAGCTAGCAAACTAGCAAATTTATTTCTTAATTGTAAGATTTCTCACACCATTGTTAGATAATATAAAGTACATATTTGAAATCAATTAAATTATAATTATATCGTTAAACCCCGACCCTCTCTCCTACAATGGCTAATACTCCCCTGACTTCCCCTTAGAATGAATTAATGTATTATAATAATACATATAAAATATATACCCCCATTACATATACTTGAAATCACGTACACTGCCGATTGTTGTTCAAAATACCATCAAACAATTAAGAAAATTAAGTGGTTATCAATAGCTTATATGTACACGCGGTGGTATCTCCTATATTTAAAGAATACCTTATATTAGTTTTTGATTTCGTGTTTCGTGAACTGCAGTATTCATTATTTTTATTTTCTAGCATTGCGATTATGGATTAATTTTTGTTGTACATAAATTTTAATTTATTTTTCATTTAGCATGTATAATACTTAACAAAAAAATATAATTATATATTATTTATTATATATAAAATAAGCATCAAGGATGATGGTCATGGTTTAATTCCAAAATTCAGTTGAAAATTGGTAAGCATATATTAATAAACATATATACGAGGTGGAATAACAAATAATATGTGCATGCTTTCATTGATATAAATTAATTAAATGTATTATTTTAATGTCATCTTTAGCATTTTATTATGATCTGAAAAATAACAACCTTAATTGTAGCCCCTGATTATTAGGCCACTGCTTATACAAATATGTAGAGAAGGTCACATACTAGCAGGGGCTTAAGGACCCTTGCAGAATTTCGTATTACAATTTACAATATTTTTTTATCTTATGATTTCAAACCATACACTAAATAAAATCTTATGGTGACAGATGTGTGTACATAGAATATAAAGTTATAGTACGTACGTATAAAACCATATTTGTATAAACTACGCAGGCGATTATTTTATATATATTATGATACGATGATTGAAACTTTTAATAGTAAAATAAGGGGTAAGTGGGTGATGGATCTGATTACGATAAAAAAGACGATATATATTATATCATAATAATAATATTAACGCGGCAAATGTGGCAATGCCACGGTGGCTCATGAATGTTCACCAACTCTCAAAGATTTTTTAAGCAAATCAAAACTCTCCGCCTCAGCAACATCTGCTGTCAACGCATTCCACTCCCTCACCGTCCTGTTTACAAAAGAAAACTTTCCCACATCACTTCTACATCCAACACACAACACACTCCAACTTCCATCCATGATCATTTCTTCCAATATAACCTGCTCTCATCACACGACCACTCAACTCTTCCCAATTAACCCTCACAATTTCTTGTTATCTTATACATAACACCAAGTCTACAATTTTTCCTTCTTAACTCCAACGACTCCCACCCCAAATTCTCAATTAAAGCAGACACACTAACATATATACTCCTTTCTAACATCAGCACGTACCATCCCCCACAAACTGAAACCCTTCTTGCTGCGCTCATAATCATAATATATATATATATATTATTATATATATATATATAATATTATATATATAATATATATATGATATATATATATTATAATATATAATTACATAATTACCATAAGGTTTGAGGTTTCTCACCGTTTCTCTATTTGTGATAAAAAAAATAATGAGACAAAATAGTGATTTTCCCTCAAATCTAGCGATTTTTTTACGCACAACTTTTAGTTAAAATCTTGTGGTGGCAACACTGAACACTGTCTGAAACGGCGGGAAACGCATCAGCTGTCAATCATAACATGCCGGAAAGTTTAGTTAAACAAAACAGTTTTATAAAATAGTTAAAAAATTGTTAAAACACCAGCTTAGAGTAATTATTAATCTTGTTCAGAAATGGATGAATACAAGAAACTATTAGGTAAGATATTAAGTACATTTTAATTGTATTTATGCATGGATGGATCACCGCCGTCAACGCCCCCTCGCACACACAGCTATGCATAATTATGTACAGTTTTTAATTAAAGTTAAAAATTGGAATTCATAGGGAAGATTCTAATGCATGTATTCCAAATTTTAACTTTAAGAACTGTACAGGTAGTATAATGAGTATATGATATGTATGTATTACATATCGCCCCGATCATATGCATACATATTATACAGAAGGGAGGCCCCAGTGTCCTGCAGAGACATACAATTAATGTAGATTTCATCATGTTTGTACAATGTCATTGGTCGTTAAACAGTTTGTAACCAAACTTCTCACTGGTAGAACTGAAGGACTTTCTCAAGCAGGCTCGGACTGACCATAAGATTGGGTCAAGAACCCTGACTGATGGTCTCTCCACTTTTTAACACAGACGATATACAAAAAGTAACCTCGGACCCCCTTCCAGGTGCTGCCTGTAATGCCTATATGGCCCGGACTTGGACCCTAGCTTCCCAGTCCGAGCCTGCCCGCAAGCATCGAACATGATAAAAATAATATTAAATGACAGCCCCGTCCTGTATTCACCTTGAACAAAACACCAAGTACCCTACATGATATTATCATACCAATTATTCTCTATTAAATTATATAATATTTTGTCCACAGACTCTCACAAAAATATTAAAAGAAGATGCTCCAATTCAGATGAGCTACAAAGATTGGTTTACAAAGAAATGTGTACTCCAGCATTTGAGTTATATCAGCCATCTAAAATGGTAACGTTGCTAACTTGAATAACTTTTCTCAGCAAGGTAACACATTGACTGTTATGTCGCAGACTCAGTCCCAAGGGTCGTCAGCTGATGAAGGAGGTCGTGACCTCTCCACCAGCCGCCTCCTTGAGTCCCAGTCTCGAAGCTTGACCTCCGCTAGCGTCGGTCATATTTTATCTGAAGAACAGAGGAAGTCATTCAAAGGACTAATCCTGGTTGCCAAAGATTTAATAAAGAAACGAAAGTTAAATAAAGGAAATTTAGCTGGCAACTTAGCAAAGATTGTAAGTTTATTATAAAAACTCATCAGTGTACAAGAATACATATATGCTCTCTTTTTTTTTACAGAAAAATCTTCCCCTAGAAGTTTTATGGTGGTATCACTGCTCTGAAATAATTCACATCACAATATACATTGCATTGTAAGTACCGGGTCATACAATTTGGTTACTGTACTTCAATTTTTATAATGTGTGCATCCTGCATATACCCCCATGTGTACATCTGCATTTGTTCTGAAATAAAATGTACATACTATTACTGCCCTTGTAATATTTTAGAGATGACTTGAACAAATTTTATGTTCTAGGCAGAGCAGAGAAAGGGAGAGGACATGGGATCTACATGTTTTGTATCACCT
The DNA here is from genome assembly GCA_949825025.1 of Siphlonurus alternatus. Lineage (NCBI taxonomy): Eukaryota > Metazoa > Arthropoda > Insecta > Ephemeroptera > Siphlonuridae > Siphlonurus > Siphlonurus alternatus. Next base: position 32,827,099 of record OX463782.1, read on the forward strand.
TCCTTCTTTGGGGAGCAATTTCCTCCATCTTTTTCCTTGTATACCTGTCTTTGGAACTCACAATAGATTTATGATATCGTCACTCAATTTTAAAATAAATTTGCATCATTTGTTAACTACTCTCGATCAATCCTTTTCATGTACCTCAGAAACCTCGAGGACAGTGCGGAGCTGGAGCGACTCGGTGCAGGTCTGAACGAGCTGATGAGCGTCCCGTCCGGAGAGGGGGTGGAGGCTGCGGTGTCCTCGGACTTGCTGGCCGCCCTGGCCTCCATCGTGCACGGCCCAGACCCACCGAGCTCCTTGCAAGATACGAGGAAGGCATGCTGCATCATCTTGCAGAGCATTGTCAGAAGACAGCTGGCCGCAATCAAAGCTCAGTCTGGAGGTTAGTTGTGGAAACTTCGCTTGATAGTCCGTTTCTGTCTAGTACCTGGCAGCCAGCCTTTCCAGTTGTTACGTCACTCCCCATGCATATTATGCATAAGAATAGTTTGTGGAGATTGAAGTTATGGAATAGACAACCTGCATGAAAATTTTTTATTGCAGAAATGAATAGAAGGCACCAAATTATGCTACAGCACTCAAAATTTTTTCAGATTTTTTTGAGACTTAGAACTATTTTTAAATAATTTTATTATTGATAGTTCTGTAAGTGCTGGCACCCCTGAATCCTCAATAAAAAGGATAGGATGGAGACGCCTATTGACGCCTCCAGGGGGCGTGGCCGCACTTTCAATAATTATTTAAAAATAGTTTAGGGTTTCAAAAAAATTGAAAAATTCAGAGTAGCATAATTTTGTACCCTCTATTCATTTCTGCAATCAAAAATTTTCATGTAGGTTGCCCATTAATAGAAAAAACAAAAATTATAAGTTTTAAATTTTTACAACATCTATGTCATCTTTCAGTCATAAACAAAGCTTATGAAATTAACGTTGGTTATCTTGATGCCAATGTTCTAACGTTGCAGCGGTGTGGTGGCTCCAAAGACTGATTGGGCCCTCCTCCTCACTGCCCTCACCAGTGGTGCGCAGCTTCGCCTCAGAACTGCTGCACAAACAGCTGACGGAGCCCCCCTACATCAGCGTGCACCAAGCACTTGCTCGCCAGTCCGAGTGGGGCTTCAGTCTTGCCGACGAGCTCCTCACTGGGTTCTTCTCTCAAGTAAGTGCAGCTAGCAAACAGCAAGTGCAGCCCTTCCCATGAAAAATGTCATGCATTTAGCTGGTACAACATTTCAAGGGTATGACTATGGGTTGAGTAAAATCAGCTTAGCTGCTCAATCCTTGCTTTAATAATGAGAGCAACATGAGATGAGACAATGTTCACCAAATTAAATGAAGGGAGAAGTTTACGCCATTTTTTTTTTAAATAATTCTTTTGTTAACACAGATCTAAGTACTGGTCACAAGAATAAATTTGATCTCAACTGTTAACTTTAATGATTTTATGCTTAAAAAAATAATAAAAAATATAAAAATTGAAATATTCTATACAATAAAATAAATAATATAGTGCAAGAAATATATTAATAATTGATTTTATTAAACACAAATAGTGTACAGATACAATTAAACATAAATACATTTTTCTTCCTGTAAGATTTGCTAGCATTAACTCTTAATTGACTTACAGTAGTCCTGATGTGATTGGTAGGTATTGGGTGCTCTTGGTTCGACGGCCGAGACACTGGACATGCTGATGTCAATACTGGAGGGAGGTGACGAGGTCAACTGGCGGGCCGTCCTAGTGTGCGTCTCCACGTTCCTCAACTGCAGACCCCACGCTGTGACAAACATGGCAGGTATTACTTGGTAGCACATTAGTATTGTAATTTCCAGGGGATCTGTTGAGTCTTAGAGCATGGCACAAACCAACTGTGTGGAAAATATAAATAAAATAATAAAATATTTCTATAAATAAATTCTTATTTATTTGAAGAAAATTAATTTGAAAATTTTCCAAAACACACAGACTCTGCACACACAATTAATGGACACACTAAATCTACACGAGTCATCACTTCAAATTTGAAACAGAAATCATGAAGTTACTGATATACTGGTATGTGAAGAATATAGAAATTAATGTGACAAAAAGGATGAGCTCTGTTAACAGCCACTTAAAGTTCTGAAACACCTAGATTTATGAACATTAAATGATGAATTTATTATAATTTCTTACTTAGTGCTGTAATTCGAATGCATTTTGTTGTTATTTCATTAATGTCAAAGCACGGTAAAATCTGTTCTAGTCACTTTGAGAGCATTTTGTCAGTTGCTATCTATGACTTATAAGTCAATTTGAGCAATCCCTCTGCAAGTCAGAATTGTCACGACACCATTAATATTATGTATCTTAAGTTTTTGTGTTTTCTTTTCTTCTCTTACTACATATATATAAGTATTTAGAGTTTACAGGATTGAATTAATACAGTATTTGAGTCTATCATGAAGAAAATTAGACTCAAATTTGGCTATATGATGGTATTTTCCTACTTGAAAATAAAAGGGTGTTGTTTAACTTTACTAACCCATCTCTGCAGGCCTGGTTTCTGAGTTGGTGGTGCGAGCATTGACTACAGACAGTGCGGAGTTGCTGCTGCTCTCCTTCTTGCTGGCTCGCCAATGTGCGGTCGAGGGAACTGTGGTTGGCTGTCTCTCGTACCCCGCATGGTTCAAACGAACGTTTGGCAGCAAGAACTCAACCCTAGCCTCCTCCCAGTCTCATTCGAGGTTCCTGCTTGAGTTCCTGACACAGCTGGTACCCCACGAGCCTGCAGCCTGCCTCAAGACTCACATGGATCAGGTATTGCATTATTTACTTCAATTTAACTTTCTCATCAGTTATTTTAAAACTGCGTTTTATAGGGACTTGCTAAATTTTATTCTTGCTTTTGTATATAAATGCATCTTACTTATCTTTTATTCTGTTAGAATTATTATAAGTAATACCAATATTAAAATTTAAGGTATTATTAATTAAATACAAGCTTATAATAAATTTCAGCTTGATAATTTCTCAAATAACATTATTACATTGTATTTATGCAAGAATGAAAATTCTACCTGTCAACTATTTTTCAAGGAGCTAGTGTAAAGTAGGGTAGTTTGGGTTTAGCTAACTTTTGTATTGTGTCATTACTCACTATTATTTGCCATTGAATGGAAAGTTTAACCATCTGACTCCACGTATTTTTCCTGTTTTTTTTTTTTTTTTTTTTTTCAAGCTTTTATTTTATTTTTTCCATTTTTTTTTTATTTACTTTTTACTTTAAACAGCAGTAGTACCACACATTTGCATCTTATACTACTAATACAACATTAGAAAACTTCATTTTCCATTATAAAAAAAAAATGTAAATCACTTGTTGAAAATCTCCCTAACTGTTGGTGTGTCTTTCAGTCTCCGTGGGTGCCGGCCGCGTGTCGTCCTCAACTACAGGACTACTTGGCGTTGGCCAGTACGAGACTGCGCGACCTTGGGCGAGGAACCGCGGAGGTCATCTCTGGTCTCTTCCAGCATGAGCCAGGCCAAGAAGTGACCTCCATGGTAAGTTGTAGCCTCACTTATATAGGCTCATTTTTGTATGTTAGGCTTTCAACTTAAGATAGAGATAACACCAAACAACTGTTCAACGTACTCCCATTTGATTAATATGTAAACCTTTGCAAATTCAAAAAAATTCTGAAATTTTTTTGAGAGGCAGATATTAGTGCCTTAAAGCCATAGAAAAAGTTTCAAAACAATTTAACGAGACGATTTTTTTATTTAAGTTCTTAGGTTGTCTCTCCATAGGAAAGCCCTATGCTGAAAATTAAAAAAATGAATTAAAAAAAAAAAAAAAAAAATCGGCTCGTTAAATTGTTTTGAAATTTTTTCTATGGCTTTTAAGCACTAATATCTGTCTCCCAAAAAAATTTGTTAATTAAAGGAGAGTATGTTGAATAGCTGTTCGGCGTTATCTCTACCTTAAAATATTTTCACATTGAAATAATTAATTTTTTATTTTAATTTTTACTCATGAAAATTATTTTTCAATATAATAATCTTTGTCAAATTGATATACAGTATAATACATATCTTTTTTCTAAATTATTTTTCAATTTGAATAAGATGAAGGGATTCTTATTAGTTCTCAACACTAGTTGAAACAATTCAACTGTTATTAGCTATAAACTAATGTTCGAACCTTCATGTCTCATTTGCAGGAGGAGCAAGTTAAGTTTGATATCGACAAAACCCTGGCTTATTTCGAGAAGACTGGCAAAGTTCATAAGCTTATATTTGAAGGCTCTATTTTTAAGAAAAAATATTTTGAAAGCAACTTTTTACCAGAACTACTTAAACCAAGGTAGGTTTATTTCTTTACCTATATTATTTTAGAGGGCAAGTAATTTAGAACTAATTAAGTTGTACTGCACTAGCTAGCTTAAGCTTCCTGATCACTAGAAGATGTATTTATTTGATTTAATGTAATAATAAACATGCAGTTACTGTTCTCCTTTGTCACATAGCAAATCGTTACAATAATTTTTTACACATTAAATTTTAACTGATTCAACTTTTGGTTTTTGTCGTGTTTGCAACGTCTTCTGTCATCAACTTGTAACATAAAATACTAACAATGAACATCACTTGTAGAACACAAAGAGCCAAAGTACGCCCAAGCATAAATTATGATATATTGTCGTGGTAGTGTTTAAATATCAGCTCTCTGATGGATTGTGGCTATATAAATATGCAATATCAAGTTAACGTGTAATACAATATCAACCTGAGTTGGATATAATTATATCCTCAACTGCCTCAAGCTACCGATTTGAGATCAAATATTTAAACACTTTTACGATAATATGACGAAAACCAAGTTTATGAACCACATTGTATATCAATCAAATTTCAATAGGTAAACATCAGTATTTTGAAATTTAAATACTTTGTGCATAAATAATAGGTTTTAGTATTTTCTGGATCACTGTGTATTTCTTTAACTAGATGTTGATATATCATAATGAAAATTGTTAAAAGCTAAAAATATAATTTTATTTTTTCTACAGGGCTCCTCAAGCTTCAAACGATGCCCAAACACTCATTCTCGACAAGCTGCTGCAGACAAGTAAGATTTCTCGTTTACAGTATGACAACTACCACTCTCAGTGCCTTGCTGCCTCATCTGCATCTTCTGGTGGTAGCTAGCCTCGTTGCTACATGGAATCAGTTTGTAATTTGGTCATTTTAACTAAAATATTACTTATTTTGTCTTAATTGTTATCAATAAAACCATTGCATGAATATACCAGGATGAGCCAGTAACACGGTGTTCATTGGTTTTAAGACTCAAAATGAAACAAAATTTACACCAATAGCAAATACTTAGGCATTTTTTTTCCTTCCTTCACTGAAAGATTGTGTGAATTGTTTCCTCTACATGAAATTCTTTAATATAAGAAACACCGCATGCATTCACACAAAAAAAAATGTTGTTAACAATGATCTCGTTCAAGGAATTTTAGTTCTAGATTTTTTTTATACTTCTATTTTGAACCTGACAGTTGCTATGTTAAAATCTATGTCTTTTTATCACAATATATTCCTCAAAGTGGCTGCAAAACCTCTGAATATTGGTGTAGCAATTTCAGTTGTAGTATACGTATAAAAAAAACATGTTTGTGATATTCCAAAGTAATTAATTTAGATGAAGTTTAAAAGACCCCCAAGGCTCTCAGAACAATAACCTAAAATAATAAGTGACATAGTACGACTTAAATATTGGTTGTGTGTTGTAGTATTGAATGATTTTAAAATATATTAATTATAGCTTGTGATTCATACTTTTAATCATGCTAATATATTATGTCTCCAAACCAGCTGTAATATATCGATGTGCTTATTTTGCTAATTCTGGAATTCTACAAAAATTTTGCTTTGAAAATTCCAGATTTGTACAAAATGTTCTCTTTGCAAATCGTTGTCTGTTGTTATCATTAAGATTATTTTTTTATTACCTTCCTAAAATGCAGAGTGAACTTTATTAAGCATTCCACTTTTAAGACATATATCTATAGATGTCTAACTTAAGATATCCACATAACTGGTCTAATTAAATCACTGTACCACAAAGTACTATATGTACTTACTTTTCTACATGATGTATTACGTAAAATATTATTTCATAACAGTAAATTTATCTTTTTTATTTAGCATTTTTTTTTTTAATTTTTAATATTACAACTACAGTAAAAACTTGTTATTACGTCAAGTCAAGCGACCCAGGAAATTAGGGTTACCTTATATCGAGTTTACCTTATATCAAGTTTTTCCTATACCTGCAGTACTAATTCTTTTTTACGGGACCTTTACTCCGTTACTCAATATTGAGTTTTTACCTTATAACAAGTTACGTAATAGCAAGTTTTTACTGTATATATTATAGCAGTGCAGCACATGATTTTATTACAATATTGTATTATTTAATTAAAAAAATCAATTTGAATAAACATCAATATTTTTGTAATGTATCAGCATAAACAAATTTGTTTTGTTTGCATCTCCCGGTAACTGTCTGGTATAGCTGAGTAAAATAAGCTAATATTAAAGTGAAATCTATAATATAAATACCCCCTCCTCCTATTATGAATTAAAAATTAAGAATTATGCTTCTCTAACTATATTATTCATAGAAGTTGTCAAAATTAAGTTCATGCTCAGATATGTTTCATTAAAATTTGTGATAATTTTTTTATGTACCAATTATTTTTATACCAACATCAAAACTTCCAGTTCTTTACCAACCAATGGACAACATTCATATTTTATATAGCATAACACTTAATAATTAACGCCAATATATATTGAGAAAATTGCACCCTGATGAAGGAATTATGAAAAAAAATAATAATAATAAATAAAAATAAATGTTCTCCTCTACATCCCCTATCAGTAGCTAAAATATCATTGCAGGTATACAAATTCGAGCTGGTTTTTTAGTTATGAATTTCTGAAGTTAACTAATTTAACATGGAAGTTCCATTTCTCCATGTTAAATTAGTCAACTTTAGAAATTCATAAGTTCATAACTAAAAAACTAGCTCGAATTTGTATACCTGATATTTTAGCTACTGATGATAGTGGATGTAGAGGAGAACATTTTAAAATTGTTTCATAATTTTCATTTGTGCGATTTTTTTTTTTTTTTTTTTTTTAACATTGGGCGTGTCATCTTCCCCTTGAGTAGACTAATATAATATACCAATTAGTGCAGAATATTTTTTAAAAAAAAGTGGGCTAGGGTTAATTTTATGTAATTAAAAATTCAAGATTTATTACATACGGTTGCCTTAGTTTCCAGCGGATGTTTTTATTAATATTATTAATTATTATTATTGAACTATACACATTTGTACAGCGTGACTGTTAGTATTATTTTTTTTTTAATGACATTGTAGGCCTTATTGGAAACAACGCGGCCTTAATCGGCACTAAAAAAAACTAGGTGGGCACATATACGCATCACCATATACACGCAGTTGCAACTTTCTATAAATACAAACAGTAAATTGAATTTTATTAATTTGTGAGCTCTAAAGATATACACATTGATAAACACCCTGGACTCTCGCATCAAACGTTGATTAAAAAAAAAAAAATACACCTTAAAACTTTCTGACAGAAAAAACAAAATTGTTTTGTTTTTTTTAATATTATTATTATTATATTCTACACATATTAATACTTCAATAATAAAAATTATAAAGATATAAAAAAAATTAAAAACAATTAGTTTAATTTCCTAAAAAAATGAAGTTAGAATATTAATTATACATTTTTTTATATAAAAAGCTTAAAATTACTACGCACTCGTAATTATATCCCATTTAAACCAAAATTTACAATATATTTATAAAGAGGATAAAAATTAATTATTATAAATTTGATATAAAACACAATAATTACATTTAATTGTTTTCTAGTTTTTTTTTACAGTATATTGTTCACTTTGTGATCAAATATAAATTAGAATATTGCACATTTAATTGCATCAGCTTAATTAAACATAATTATATAATTATGTGTCATAATTATGGTTATAAATAAATTATTCTTGTATGTACCATAAATTGTAATTTTATTTAGATTTTATCTTTAATCATAATTTCTGTTTTAGTAATAACATTCAATATTAATTAACACATGACAAAAATTGTAAAGTGGGAAAAAAATGGAATAATGGAATGCTATTTAAGGTTTTTAATTTTATTACAATATTCCACTTAATAACATAACAATTCAGCACTTAATCAATATAGATATAATGATTGAAATATGATTAGAAAGAGAGTTAGGTGATTGTTTAATATTACGATTGCTCAATTGTTATAAGATATTGTTATTTGTTTATTATGATAGTCTAATTTCAGTTTATTGCATAGTCGGCTAGTTATTGGATTGTTGAATGAAAATGTTATAATTTGTTTTTAATTATTTTTTTTTCCAATGCATTTGATAACTAAATATATAAACAAAATTTTCTTCTTATTTATTTTTCAATAAATATAAACAATAATGTTAAGTTTTAATTTATATTTATAGGTTGTTTTCAAGTTGATCAATAGGCCTACTAAAGAACATTTTTTTTTTATAAATACTTGGAAAATTGGTGCGACGAAATATTATTACATTATATATATTTACATGTCTTACATATATAAGTGCCATGCAGTGCCACATTTTATTGAAACTTTTTTTTTAAATAAGAATTTAAAATTTAATGAAGCAGTATATATTATATTTTTTATTGATTCATTCCATTATTGCTGTGATATAAGATAAAATAAATTTGTGCAACTTATGAAGATTTCTGATGCATAATATTGAAATTTAACATTTTATATTTTGTGAAAACATCACAGAAATATTATAAAAAAACTCACATTAAAAACGTTCATTTTTTTTTTTTTTTTTTAATAATAGAAAACAACATAATCCAAAATACTAGGTGATGATATTTATATTATATATATTTTTTTTAAAAGCAGACATATATAGACAGCGAGAGAGGAAATATTTTAAATGTGTTTCTAATGATCTGAGATATCACAATATTGAGCCATATAAGTAGACTATAAGGCAACTGTATTTTTTTTTTTTATGATACTACTATACTTTCTTTTCTTTTTATTTATTAATTTAATTAAAATTTTGTATCATATATCTGTACAGTCAAAACGTTACAAGCTTTTTTTTTTGTATAATTATATTCCTTTTCTAAGCTCGCTCTAATCTATTGACATCCATTTTAATTTATAATGACTATAAAAATAATCCTGCTGGTATTCACAATAAAAAAATATATATGTTAAAAAAAACAAAAACTGAAGTTGAATAAACGGGAAGATTAATTTTTACGAAAGGATTTTAATATTGCAATCTAAATAATATTATGAGATATTGAAATTCACAATGCAAAGTTGATGTGTTGTATTTATACATCAATACTTTTGATCAATGCAATGCATTGAATTAAATTTTGAATAAATGTGGCTACTAATTCAAAATCATTTTCTTCCATTTTCAATAAGGATTATTTTTTTTACTGATAATAACCTCCAATTAAGACATTCTTGAAAATGGAACTAGTGGACTCAAATCTTTCGTATAATTTTCGAAATGTGAATGGGGAGGTAAGAAACTTGGCTTACACTTTTATATGAACGTGTTGTTCAGCAAATATCATTGTATAGTATGACTTTTGTCCAGCCTTATGACCTGTTATGGAGAAAAAGGCAAAGTTTGAAAGAATAATGTAAAAAATAATATTGTGAATACCTAAAGTATATCTCTATGTCTAATATATGAGCCAATTAAGTTAATTAATTTTAATTTCACTGGTGTTCTGTAATTATTCGAGCAAACATTTTTTATTTAAATATAACATGCAGCACATTAATAATTATTAATTTACTTCTGTAATAAAGATTATGAATTATTATTATAATACATTAAAAGTTGTTATTATAATATATTATAATTAATAATTTAATGAGCACGGCAGTTAGAATTATTATTATAATATTTATTATAATAAACTTTGAGGTAGACCCTACCTAATATATTTATTATTTAAAGATAATCAATAGATTGTTTAGAGCTTTTTTTTTTTAAGATTATGTTTTCCTTCATATGGTATGAAAAAAAAAAATCAATTTTAACATTCTATTTTCTCTGTACCCTTCTATCCCCGGCTGTAAGAGACCTGCAGCTACAATATTATTAGTATTTTATAATTTTATATAACTTTGACGTACAACGCGCCAGAGAACATTACTTTTTTTTAACATATATTTATTAGAACACACATTCTATAATCACAAAATGAGATAAATTTCCATCACGTAATGCCGTTTCTAAAACTTTGAATATTTATTATTATTATTATTTTTTTTTTTTAAATTTACTAATAAATCATTATTTATATCGACTTAACGTGATGAATATTATTATAATTATTATTTTTTGTTAGATAGGTTATTATTTGAAAATTCTGCAACATTTTTATTACACCAAGATGTATTTAATAAACAGTCACTTTTTTTTTTTTTTTTTTTTTTGCAGATACATTTTTTTTTTTTTTTTTTTTTCATTTTCTTCTTCTAGTAAAAAAAAAAAGTCCACTCGGGTCTTGAATAATTCCACATTCAGAGCGTGCTCTCACTGATTATATTTATTTCACTGTTCACGCATTTAAATTGTCATTGTTTCATTCTTTCTGGACTTGAGAGCAAACAAGTCTTGAGTTTCATTGATGTGTAGATTAAAGGAATTTGGATTTTTTTTTTTTAAATATTTTTTTTTTATATATTATAACAAGTATTTGACAGAACTAATAGAAGATATTATACATGAAGTTTGTTTTTGCATCTTTCATCGTATTAAACTAAAAATACAGTTATAAGATTTAGCATGTTTGTTTATATAACTTTTGCAATAAAAAGAGGAGTTGCCCATATAATAGAGATCGAATAATGTTATCTGGAGTGCTCAAAAAAATTATTTTAATTATATATTTGGGCTTTGTTAATGTTGGAATTATTTATACATTAACATGATTAAAACAAGTTTAATTTATAATGTACTACATATTACGTATTTTATTTTCTGAAGTAATATCTAAAAAAAAATTATTTGATAATAAGCGCTAAAGGGAAATTATGTAAGATTTATTATAGTATTACTTATTTTTGGTGTTTCTTATTATTTGTTTTAAACTATAAATAAAGCCTGAAAACCGTTTATTGCTGTAATTACGATATATTTTCTTAAATGTACATTTAAAATGTCTGAAATATTATACAGGGTGTCCCAAAGATCTTTAGATTTTTAAAACCCTAATAGCAACCGTTTGGTATTTTTTAATGTTCACTTTATATACATCAAATTAAAGCTCCGAATTTAACATTTTGAAAAATGTGAACAGAAAAAAAAATCTGAAAGGTGATTTTTCTTTTTACCCGTTAGAAGGCAAAATGGGAGCTTTTTGCACTTTTTCGTGCATCGTTTTTTGAACGAGGTGTTCCCAAGCATATGGATCGACCTGGGATCCCACAACATGGGTCCCCAGGTTGGCCAGGTTCCCTGACTTCACTCCCTCAGAATTTTTCCTACGGGTCTATGTGAAGGACAACGTATTCAAAATTCCAGTGTGAGACTCGTTGGAGCTAAAGCAAGGCATCACCGCCACGATCCAGTCCACCGTCATATGACTGCCATGCTGCGCAATGTGTGGCGTGAGTTCGAGGAGGGACTGGATGTGTGCTGAGCCACCTACGGAGCCCATTTAGAGAGGCTTTGTTGCATTTGCATTGAAAAAAAAATCAACGAGCATAAGAATTGATGCAATCAATTTTTAGGTGCAGGAGCAGTCGTGATTCCGAAAAAAAGTGACCATTTTGCTTTCTAACGGGTAAAAAAGAAAAATCACATTTAAAACAAAAAAAAAATCTGTTAAAATTTTTGAAAATGTTAAATTCAGAGCTTTAATTTTATGTATATAAAGTGAACATTAAAAAATAATAAACGGTTGCTATTTGGGTTTGAAAAATCTAAAGATCTTTGGGACACCCTGTACATTTAAAATGTCTAAAATATTATATATTTTTATGACATTTCAATTTATTTGCACCATAAATTTATTATTCAACATCGTAATTATATTATTATTATTATATAGGAATGATGTGTATTTGAGATTTTTTTTTTTAGGCTTTATTTATAGTTTAATTTAAGAGAAATTCTCAGTCATCATCCATTAACTCTCCCTGCCTTCCCTTATATCTGCAGCAAAGGCTCATACAGAAAATTCTCATACCAAGACGGAAAGATGGACTCATAGTAATGTATATTAATGCTTTCCAAAATGAATTGAGCACTCCTACCCATACAATACAAAAATGTAACATAGGTATTTGAAATCGAGATCCAACACAAAATTCATATAATCTTACACCAGCATATGGTGTCCAAGAAAGCCAGAAAGTACAAATAAGAACAAAAGACATAATATGACTAGGATTTGATAAATTTTCTGCTAATGCTGTTGCATATTCTCGATCATGTATAGGCACTCCGCTTCTAATACGTTTCATAACAGTAAAAATATATCCATAAGTATAAACAATAGTAATAAGACTTGGTCCTAATACTAATATTCCCATTGTTATTGAATAAGCCATCATATTATCCCAATCTAACATACAAACATATGCTTCAGGATCAAAATGAGGTTTACTATAATTTAATAATGGTGGACAACATAACATACATGATGAGATCCATGTAAAAACCATCCAACACTGACATCTAGTTTTAGTTTGTACAGTATCGTAACGTAGTGGTTTTCGTATTGCAAGATATCTATCAACACTTATCCACATAAAAGTGTAGACACTAACGCTCCATAATGTTACTTCGACATATCCAACCAATCTGCATACCAGATCACCGTACACCCAATGTTGTACGATGGCCGGGTATACAGATAATGGGACGACCAGTAATCCACATAGTAGATCCGCCACTGCCAGTGATAGCAGGTAGTAGTTGATCACCTCCTTCGGGCCTGAAACAAAAATAAAAATAAATAATTTAGTGACAAAAAAAAGTTTATAAAACATGTATATTTTACGAGGTACTTAAATTCATTGTATGAGAATAATCAAGAATATTTTTGCACATATGTTATACAATTACATTATATATGTTGTTGTTTTTTTCTTACATGCACATTGCATTGAAAATTCCCTCGACATTAATAATATCTTAACACCAGTTGTTGCATATTATTTTTGTAGCCATTATTAATATAATTTTTTTTATAGTGTGTATTTTTTTTAATAAAAGTCATTCAATAAATAAAGTTAAAAATTATATTTTGTTCACCGTACTGTTATAATTATGCAGACATTTTATTTATTTTTGTATGTTGAAAGCTGAAAGTAAAAAAACAAATGGGTGTTAATAAAAAATATCTCACAACTTCATATAAAAATAAATTTTATTTTGGAATGTTTAATATAAAAAAAAAATAAAAATTTAGAGAGTAAGATAGGAATGCATATTACGAGGAGAGTTAATTTCTAGAGTGAAGAACGCGTCGTGTTTTTTTTTTTATTATTCCTCTTCTAACGAGAGACCTAGAAAAAAAAATAGCGTGGGCGAATAGAGTCTAGATGTTTTCAAACATTAAGCCACGGCTGTTGCCTGACACCCACCACCACGACGTAATTACACGCGAGTTTGAAGCGACCCGAGGAAATGAGGCAAGCCGTACATAAACCGAGTTGTGTGAGAGCAAGTGCAGAGCAAACTGCTGCAGCACAAACACTCAAACTAGAAAACACCTGCTCATTGAAAGTAAAAGTAACGTTAATTATTAACAAAATAAACTATAAGTACATACTTAAATTTATTCATATAGTATACTCGAAAGCTAAATTATATAATTAGAGTATACTGTACGTAATTCATTAATAAAAACGACTTGATATACTTTAAATTAATTTTATAAAATTGGAATTATATCAATTTTAAATATTAAAAATATAATCCTTTGTAATAAAATATAGTTTCTTACGTTTCCACTCATTTATTTCATAATGCCAAGTTATATTTATGAACAAAATCAAATATTTTACATAGATTTTTGTGGTTACGCCTGTCACATTTGGATATGCAACCCGCACAACGTAGAAGTACGAACAATTGCCGCCATCTAAGGGGACTCGAAATTTTTCTGATTCGATTTTATTTTATCTTACAAAAAATCAAACTTGGGAGTTCTCCACACCTCGATCCATCGTATGGTGACAAAACCTTCTCATCCCCAGAGAGGCACGTGAGCAAAAGCAGCAGTCTGTTTTTGCATGACAATTTTAACGTAGAGGTAACATACAAGCAAGGGATTATACAGAGAAGGGTATCTTATAATATCTCAATGTTTTGAATAGTTGAGACTTAATAATGGAGTATTGACCTAAATTTTTTTTATTGCAGAAATGGATAGAGCGTGCAAAGTTATGCTACCCTGATTTTTTTCAGATTTTTTACAGCCCGGGAACTATTTTTAAAAAATTATTGAAAGTTATTTTTGTGACGTCACGAGACGCCGCTCCTTAAGAAAAAGATAGGACTTGTCGCCGCGTGACGTCACAAAAAGGACTTTCAATAATTTTTTAAAAATACTTCCCGGGCTCTAAAAAATCTGAAAAAACTCAGGGTAGCATAACTTTGCACGCTCTATCCATTTCTGCAATAAAAAAAAAATGAGGACAATATTCCATTAAAAGAGTATACGATGTCTTATGAGTACTTTGGTGGAAGATATTGACCTTTTCAATACGTTTGCATATCAGCAAAAACGATTTTTGGATTGACTTGGATTCGATTGATAATCTTATAATAGTAAAAAATTATTTTAGATAAATTTATAAAAAGAGAGCTTGATATTATTTGCAACTATCAATAAAACATGTGAAGTGTAAATATTTAAACAATATAGTATTTCATTGTAGCATTTCAGTTCTTTAATAGAAAAAACAACAAAACTAATAGAGTATTTTGTACTACCCCTTTTCTATATTCACCTGGTAAAGTCAGTATAATCATCATGAGACTGGCAGTACTATTATCTCAGTTCACATATTATATTAATGAATGCAACTTGTTAGTTCTTCTTCTACACTTTCTTTTTATAATGGAAATGAAAAGATGGTACAATATTTAAATTTGTTATCATTTTTTTTATCTCAACATATAATGTATCTTTATGTTACCATTATTATAATTATAACCTCATTGTTGCTACTATCATAAAACTTACTGTTTACGTGCTTATGATGATAAAGAGTTTATTAGTTATACTATTGTATAAATTAGCTCATGATTATAATGCTTGATATATAAAATGTTTTGAAGTCTAAATTTTAGCATCACATTTATTTTATTTTTTTAATGCACCGTCAAATAATTAATTTAATTGAGATTAGGCAACCTGTTAAGCACTAAAAATAATTTTCGTGAGAAGAAAAATTCGCTTTGATCCTGCTGCATATGCAACCCATTTAATTTTGGTACTAAGCAAAATTACCCAACTTTAAGGCGAGAGGACAGGTGGATATTTATTAATGGTTTGAATGTACTTTAAAGCAAACTAGTCTTTTCTTCACGTTTTACAGCAAAGTTTTCAATTGCATGTTATATTCAAGTGTGTAATATTTGTTTGTTTTTTTAGTAATTTCCTATTTATTTATTTATTTATTTATTTATTTATTTATTTATTTATTTATTTATTTATTTATTTATTTATTTATTTATTTATTTATTTATTTATTTATTTATTTATTTATTTATTTATTTATTTATTTTTTAAATCTTTCTACTTATTTAAGTTGCTTGCTATAGAACATAAATTGTATATTTAATATCTCCAAATTCATCAATACGAAAATGAAACAAAATAAAACATATGAGGATGTTAGAGGATTAATTGTGACTATTTCTTTAGTTTAATTGACATTATTTAGTTAATATAAGAAAAAATCTTATCTAAAATCAAGTTAAAATAGTCTACAGTAATGTTAAAAAAACATGTGAAATAGAAGGATAAAAAAGTAAAACAATTCATGGAGTAACTCGGTGGCATTTTCTTGAGAGTTGAATGTCGTGGTATCAGCTTGCCCTAGCTTTGCTGAGCTGTCACAAATCTCTGCAGAGGATGGGAGGGGGGGGGGGAGGAACTACCACCAACATAGTGTCGTCAAGATTTATATCCCTTCGTTTTTTTATTACAGAATATATAGTTAAGTATATAGTACATATTACGTCCTGGGATTTGATTTGTTGGAGATACAGCTCGAAAAGACAACGAGATTTATAATTTTAAGACAAGAAAGTATACTAGATTTATGTAGCCCAGAAAATTTTAGCATCTTGAAAAATCTCATAAAAGTAGGTCAGGTAACATTCGTGTACTTAATACAAAGATTCTCTAATCACCAATCAAAAGATGAACAAAAGAAAATTGTAAAGCATGGTGGACCATTCTGTGATTCAAGTATCTCTCTCTGCCAAATAATAAGCCCCCCCCTCCCTCCCTCCCCTACCTTTGCTCCTCGGAAAGATCGATGTTGGTCGTTGCCATGGAAACACCTACACTGCTGCTCTCACCGCTCAACGCGCACTTAACTAATAGCAAGCGAATAACAATGGGCTATGTCACGAGTGTATGGCAGCCAGCTAAAGGACTCCTAGGCCTTATTTGTAACGTGATATTCATATCAACAATAGCAGCTATTATTGGCATAGTATGGTTGGTGTTCCGTTAATAT
This sequence comes from Siphlonurus alternatus, assembly GCA_949825025.1. Taxonomy (NCBI): domain Eukaryota; kingdom Metazoa; phylum Arthropoda; class Insecta; order Ephemeroptera; family Siphlonuridae; genus Siphlonurus; species Siphlonurus alternatus. The sequence goes on from OX463782.1 coordinate 32,843,985, forward strand.
AATTTTTTTATACCAATTAAACGTAACAAGTTTATTATATTTTACAATTTACTTGTCATTTATAATTATAGGTTACATTTTATTAAAACTTTACTGTCACACTTCGTATCATGGATATTAACAAATAAGTGAAATTATATTTCTAACTCTCTTTTTGAATTCTAAATAATATGGTGTAGTTAAATACCGACAAAAATCCATTGGTAAAAGGTAGAGAAGGATTTGAAAATTTTTGAAAATGTTTAGTAAAAATTAACGTAATTGAAATCCATTGCCCGATTAAAAGATTAACTGGTTTATTTATTTTCACTGCTGCAAGAATCAAAATGAACAAACTTAAGATCAAATTCTAGCTTAGTTAGACAAAATGTATGAAACCGGGGGAGGATGTTGAATATATTTTTGACATCTGAAGAGTTTTGGTGTATTTTTAGATTTTTTACAATAAATTGATATAGCATTAAATTATTGGGAAACTTTGCCGATTTTTAAATTTTGACATTATATTCTACGGTTTTATATTATAATATTATATACTGATTATTTTTATAATTTTCAAGTTTTTCTAATAAATATAAAATGAATTTAATTAACGAAAAAACAAATTAAAATTTACCAAGCAATAAACTGTGAGCAGTTTCTAAATCATTTATCATTTGTTGAGAAAATCCCCCTAAAAAATAAATAAATTTAGTCTATCATTTTTCTTATATTCGGTTGACAAATTTCTTTTACTCTCAAGTCTTACATGCATTGATGTAGAATATTTTTGAATATGAATACTTTGTTACTATAAGTTTTTATAATATTTTTTTCTCCATACGACAAGTGTGCACCTGTTTTGAATGTATATCAGTAGAGAATTTGAAATTTAAATCGTTCAAGTATATAGAAAAGATGGTTGTCTAGGATGCCTACTCCTGGGAAATTTCGCAGCTCACTTCTTGGAGCAGGTGTAACCACAAAGTATAAAACCTTTGCTAACATTTTAAATGGAAGAAAATATAAGGTAATATGGAAATAGCAACAAATTTAAAAAAAAAAAAATGTCAGTTTTAATTCAAATATCCAAGAGCACTAATTTATAATTATTTTATAAAAAAAGGTATATCGTAAACCAGATAAGAATTATTTTCCTAGATGAAAATGCTATTTTATGAGTTCCAAATCACCATATTTGTGTTATGTCTTTCTATCATTACCATGCATTAAAGATCGATGTATTTGATGTTTGAGGTACCGCTTGTTCGAGTCACCTTGGGAGTGCGGGTGTCTTTGTCCCAACTCACAGGCGCCGCGCGGGCGAAGCATGGAGGTCGATCGCCGCGGAACCGGGACGACGGATACGCCGCAGTGCGCGCGGAAACCAATCATACACCCTGAGAGTCAGGTCACCTTCGTCTCAGATTGTTTCAAATTGAAAACCTGTCTCACTGTTGCAGCCCTAATTTCAAATTTTGACCAAAAAGGATACTCTTATACGCTAATGGTTGCGTTAGAGTTGAGGATATAGACCCGGTTGCATACTCACAAGGGGTGACAAGGCTGCAAACGTACGATTTATGGGTGTTTCATTGTTCATTAATAGGTATTTTTCCTTATATTTTTTTAACCACAATTTATATATTGATTCAATTCCAGTTTTAATAAAATCTCTGGTAATTCTACGCAAAAAAAAAATATTATAATAAATTTACATTGAAATCACCAAAAAATCAGGTCAGTTACGTGTTAAACGGGGTAGATGCAACTCGAGGTGATAAAATAAATTGACCCTTATAAAAAAATATAATTTATAATAACAAACATGGTATTTTCCAAATCATCTCGCTTTTTCTATTCAGATTTATTACCTATTATTATAAGTATATATTATTTTCAATCTTCAATAAACACTAACTACATTTATATGGTTGTTAAATTATTTTAATCCTGATAGAAATCAAGTGTAAAAAGTTCGATGATAAAAGTTCCGGCTCCAATCTTATCACTCTTAGCTTGGGGCGGGGTGTGCAAAGTGGACACGCTGGAGAACCATGAAGAGGAAACAGATCGCGTGCGTGTGAAGGAGCCATGGAGAAGGTAACAAGCGAGTTGATGGTACCACATCCCATTACACACGTAGTTCTTTACGAAAAACGATTGCAAAATTGGAAATAGATTTCTAACTCTGCTGTAGAATCATTATTATTAGCGTTTACTCACAATAGAAGGTTTCTCACTAACGGTGTTTAGTGTCAATGATATTTTTTTTGCTTATTATTGTGTTTACAGGGATTCAATACACAACCTTCGGGAAGCGAATTGTTCTTAGTGGACTGTTTGTGAATTTCCTGCCTCTAACTTGTTATTTAATATGTTGTACTAAAGAGGGAAATATAATAAAATAAAATTATAGCAAATGTGTTTACTGAAAACCTGGACATCTTTCTAGATAACTCCATCGTGAATCACACTCATTTTTGTCTATAACATTATAAAATATATCTAAAATATAATATGGCATTAATTTGATTATTGTAGTACGTCTATAATTTTCATAAAAAAATTGTCATAAAAATAAAATCGTTTAAACATGGAGTAAGTTTTATATAGTGTGGGTGTGCGATTTAGACACGCTTGGCATGTTATATAGAGCAAATATATGAAGCATAATCATGATGCTCTTGCCATATCAATCATTTTTAATGGGTTGCAATCTTGCAGAAAGCTCTGTTTTATAAATAGCCTTGATATAAAAAAAATTACTGAAGTTATAAATATTTATATATGCATCCTCTGATCACTAAATCCATATCATTCAAAGCGAAATGTTCAAAGTTATTTTTTATCAAACATGTATCGTATGTCTGTCAAGAAAAAAGTACATTGTTATTTTTTTCTTATATATATATATAAATGTAATCTATTCCCAACAGGATTGTGTGTTTTTCATTTTGTTTTATCTTTAAATTAATCTTAAAATAATTAAGTCAGCCTGAGCCATATAAAGCAACAATACAATGTTTCCAAGACTAATTTTACGCTTGACAAATTAATTCAAATTAAATTCACATTCTACGTATCTCTTCTCCCGTAATATTGCAAATTCAAATCGATGAATTCAAATTTGAGACAGAGATTTTTCTCTCGAGTCTTTGCTACTATCAATTTTAGTACGGACACTACGGACTTACATTTTATCAACTCAAAATTTGCATAATACACAGGGGGCGCTTTCATGATTAAAAATTCCGTGAGTCTGACTGCATTATGATAATGACGTTTTATTTTATTTCAGTCAAGAAAACTAAATTTTTAATACGGAGAAAATTTATGCTATTTCATTTTACACTCACGAAGGAATTGAATACATAGATGAACTATACACAAATTTGCCTATTAATAAGGGGTCCATGTTAAATAAATTTTAAACAGTTTCTTGTATAACTGGTTGCATATCGATAAGGCGAAAAAACTTGGATTAATCAATCCCAATGGACGCTCGGACTCTCCAACACGTTGTTTAATAACACACTCTTAACTTGGTTAAAATTTAGTTCTAATTTCTATAGTCAGATTTTATAAAAGTGATACCTATGATATTTTAATGAAAATTTACAAGCCTGACTAAAAATTAAACCCTAGGATTATTTTTTAAGTAATAATACTAACCACGTGATGTTAAGAAGGTGGCTATGATCAAGACGTTGGATACAATGATGACCACGCCCATGACGAAGATGATCCCAGCCTGCGTGAGGGCCTCCAGCGTGAAGGCGATTTCTTGATCTGGGTCGTGGCTGAGGATGATCAGAGCGCCGTCTCGGCGTCCGGTGAACATCCTAGATCCCAACTACCTTGTTGGGAGTCGCTCAAGTTGGTACACTTGAAGAAAGTAGAAGGACTCACAGATTCAACTCCACCGTTTTGGTGGCACTTCAAATTATCGCTAGCAATTGTTTTGTAATGAAGGGCTTTTAGAGAATGTACTGAATGGACCGGTCCGCAATTGTTTTGCTTCCTTTTTTTGACGTTTCTCAGCTGAGTCGTCGTTGTAAGGTTGGTAGTGCTGTTGTGACACCTGTGCCAAGCCACCATGATCTTCTGATGAACGGTTGTTTTTTAGTCGAGTTGTGGTGATTCTCTCCGTGGACTTTACCATGCCACTTCACCTGCGAAAAAAAGAAAAACGCCGAAATTTAGTGTCGTTACAGAAAGAGAGGGTCATATACACATTAATTGACGTACTGTGATACCTATTTGTATGCACTTATTCAACTCTTAATTACAATCAATGCATCATTTTCAAAAATATGTTGTATTCAAAGCCTATACAGAGTGAACCACAATTCGCGTGCCAACTTTTTTCGTTAATTTGGTATTGCAAAAATTTTCGCACAAACTTCAAACTTGGTACACTTGTAGCTGAGGGTTGTAAAAATTAGTTCAGGGTGTTAAAATTTTTATTGGACACCAATAACACCCCTTTCAGGGGTGGTTTTTAAAAAAATTATTTTCGCCTTATGGGAATTCAATGTTAAATACAACTTTTTTTGAAATCATTGGAATTTTGCGGAAAAAGTTTCTAGCATAGGGTAATCGACCGTCCTGAACTCAGAAATAATTTTAGATTTTTTCCCCGACGCACCCCTGAGGGTGGAGACCTACCCCTAAAATCCATTTTCCTTAAAAATTGTGCTAAAATTATGAAATTAATTTTCAAGGGGTAATCGACCCTCCTGAACTCGGAAATAATTTTAGATTTTTTCCCCGACGCACCCCCGAGGGTGGAGACCTACCCCTAAAATCCATTTTCCTTAAAAATTGTGCTAAAATTATGAAATTAATTTTCAAGGGGTAATCGACCCTCCTGAACTCAGAAATAATTTTAGATTTTTTCCCCGACGCACACCTGAGGGTGGAGAACTACCCCTAAAATCCATTTTCCTTAAAAATTGTGATAAAGTTATGAAATTAATTTTCAAGGGGTAATCGACCCTCCTGAACTCGGAAATAATTTTAGATTTTTTCCCCGACGCACCCCTGAGGGTGGAGACCTACCCCTAAAATCCATTTTCCTTAAAAATTGTGCTAAAATTATGAAATTAATTTTCAAGGAGTAATCGACCCTCCTGAACTCGGAAATAATTTTAAATTTTTTCTTTGACGCACCCCTGAGGGTGGAGACTTACCCCTAAAATCCATTTTCCTTAAAAATTGTGAAATTAATTTCCTAGGTGTAATTGACCCTCCTGAACTCGGAATTAATTTTAGATTTTTTTCCCCGATGCAACTCTGAGGGGAAACTAGCTGCTACCCACCATATCCTTCTTTCTTAATTATCGAGTAGAAATTGCGAATTAATTTTTTTTCAGGATGTATCGAAATTTTTCAGAGAAAAAATATCCCAGACTGACCCCTTCACTTGCAGCATGACAGTGGTTTCACTCAATGTGACCACCGTTAATTGGCGTGATGGCACATGTTGGTCCGCTCAACGTGGCTATGTGTGTAGGTGCATAGCCTCTAACATCTGAGGTGTGACTAATTCCATGCAACGTCTGATCTCCACTTTCTGTTTGTCAATTCGTCTCAAATCTCTTCTTGTGAACATTTTTCTTCAGAAAGAGATTTGAGACCATTGACGAGCTAAAAGTGACAGACGTTATGTGGAATTGGTTACATCTCAGTTGTTAAAGACACACATGGCCTCGTTGTGCAGACCAACATGTGCCTTCACGCCATGCAATTAACGGTGAACACATCCATCGTCATGCTGCAAGTGAAGAGGTGAGTCTGTGATTTTTTTTTTATGAAAGATTTTGATAAATTCCGAAAAAAAAATTTAATTCACAATTTCTACTCGATTATTAAGGAGAAAAGATATGGTGGCTAGCCGTTGACCCTCAGGGTTGCGTTAGGGAAAAAATCTAAAATTATTTCCGAGTTCAGAAGGGTAGAGTACACCATGAAAATTAATTTTACAATTTTATCACAATTTTTAAGGAAAATGGATTTTAGGGGTAGTTCTCCACCCTCAGGTGTGCGTCGGGGAAAAAATCTAAAATTATTTCCGAGTTCAGGAGGGTCGATTACTCCTTGAAAATTAATTTCATAATTTTAGCACAATTTTTAAGAAAAATGGATTTTAGGGGTAGGGTTTTTACCCTCAGGGTTGCGTCAGGGAAAGAATCTAAAATTATTTCCGAGTTTAGGAGGGTCGATTACTCCTTGAAAATTAATTTCATAATTTTAGCACAATTTTTAAGAAAAATGGATTTTAGGGGTAGGTCTCCACCCTCAGGGGTGCGTCAGGGAAAAAAATCTAAAATTATTTCCGAGTTCAGGAGGGTCGATTACCCCTTGAAAATTAATTTCATAATTTTAGCACAATTTTTAAGGAAAATGGATTTTAGGGGTAGGTCTCCACCCTCAGGGGTGCGTCGGGGAAAAAAATTAAAATTATTTCCGAGTTCAGGAGGGTCGATTTCCCCTTGAAAATTAATTTCATAATTTTAGCACAATTTTTAAGGAAAATGGAATTTAGGGGTAGGTCTCCACCCTCAGGGGTGCGTTGGGGAAAAAATCTAAAATTATTTCTGAGTTCAGGACGGTCGATTACCCTATGCTAGAAACTTTTTCCGCAAAATTCCAATGATTTCAAAAAAAGTTGTATTTAACATTGAATTTCCATAAGGCGAAAATAATTTTTTTAAAAACCACCCCTGAAAGGAGTGTAATTGGTGTCCAATAAAAATTTTGACACCCTGAACTAATTTTTACAACCCTCAGCTACAAGTGTACCAAATTTGAAGTTTGTACGAAAATTTTTGCAGTACCAAATTTACGAAAAAAGTTGGCACGCGAATTGTGGTTCACTCTGTATACTTATAGGGGTTGTTTATATTTATTATTTGAATTTTTTTTAAATATGCCAATATATAAAAGGTACTAAATTTCTTGGTTGACAAAACATTTAATTAAGACTAAAATTTCATTGAAGTCTCAAAATATTGATTTTATTTTTAGATATTTGTCTGTCAAAAGGAGACATCTGGAAACAGTCCATGTTTTTTAAGTGTATTTATAAAATGATTTCAAAAAAATGACGATAAAAAGACGATTTATATAGAAGTTACAATTATTATATTTTTCGTAAAAAACATTTTTACGGTTATAACCACATTTTTTCAAAATATACTAGGTGTAAGAATAAGTTTTCCTTAATATCTTAATTAATTCAGTTGAATTTTTCTATAATGTATATTTTCCACCACATTTACTTTTACATTGAGAGTAAAAAGTTTCTTACGACTTTCATTCATGGCTCGTGTAATTCCCTGGCCTAGCAAATGGTCACTACGTCTGAGAGAAAAGTGAAAACAGAAAAATCTCCATGTTTTACATTTTAATTAGCCTGTACTCCATTGAGATTTGTGTATAATATATAATGTGGCTATAATTATCTAGCTTTTGTTTAATACAATGATTTTGCTCTGGGCAGTCTCTAACCAATCACAACGCTGCATGCAAGCTTTGATGGCTGCTGGCATATATATACAGTATAGTAGCAATCAAACAAAACCAATTAAAAGAGTTACTTTGTTATATATGTATGGTTTTATTTTCGTTTAAATTCTCATTTAACGCAAAATCAAATGGTTCTTTTTTTTTATGGCTTCTTGCAACAAATTTGTGCGTGTTTTTGAGGAAAAAATTAATTAATACGTTAATACAACGTATTAAAAGGCATAGTGGTAAAATAAAAATTTATTTCATTCCAGAACAGGAAAAAAAAAAAATAATAAAAAAATAGCATTAACTTTGAAACAGCTCTGTATTATAATAAGTAATGCAATTAAGTTTTGTTTTTGCTGAAAAAAGAAAATGGAATATATAATATTTTATGATAAGAAATACTTCATTGCATGAATATAATATGTTTAACTTTTTTTAAAATTAAAATGCAACTAGTTTTTCATTTAAAATCTTTGATATATAGTAATAAAAAAAAATCAACTTTTTATAATATTTCTTCTATTAATTAACTTAAGTAAAATATAATGTTAAAAATATATTACTATATTCATCTTATTTTCTTAATGAATACCACATTAAGTAAACAATATATAGTAACAGTATATAAAAAAAAAGAGAAAAACGTTTTATACATCTTAGTGGTATTTTTAATATAAAAAAAAGAGGGAAGAAGCATCTTAAGATTAATATAAGGCAAGAGATGAAGGCGACGTGCGTGGCAAGCCCCAAGCATTTGCCGGTCTCTTCCCCCGCTAATGTCCCTCTCTTCTCGTCGACTAATAGCACCACCAAGACCAACAGAGTCGGGTGGGTTGAATAACGCCAGTAAATATTGCATTATATAGTACCGACGAAGGGAGAGAGGTATAGCGGGGGCGACCTTGCCCAGTACGAAGCTACTGACGTCATCCCCGTGAATGTAGGACAGCTGGCAGATCCATATTCTTGCCAAGGCAATACTATAATCCTCATCGTCGTATTCTATAATGTAATTGACAAAAAAAAAATTATATAAAAATATTTTTATTATAAAATTTATTACTTCTAATCGGGAGTTGCGTTTCGATAAAAAAAAATGAAAAGAGGTTTTGTTACTTTGACATGAATCTGACTTTATAATTCTCCGATGTAAACTTATCACTGAGAAATTAAGCAAGGGCTCGTCATTGTCTTCCCTAAAAAATTTATAAATGACCCTCAACATTGCTTAATTGTTAGTCTGTAATAAATAGCTCTATTGGGCGTGATTCACGAAGAAGTTAGCCAGGTTTCTAACCACGTTTAGCTTAACCACGTTTAACTAAGGTGGTTTAACACGTGAAACAGGTATAGTTAAACGTGATTAAAGATAAACATGGTTAGAAACTTGGCTAACTTCTTCGTGAATCGCACCCATTATTTATAATAAAAAGCATTTAAGTTTTCGTTATAAGCAAAACAAAACGTTTAAAGTTCAATAAATAAACTGTCACTTTTATTTTTATTTTATTATTTAAGTGCCTGGATGTTTTAAGTTTGAATCTTCATAAAGTATTAAATATTTTATATGAAATTATATGAGACTAATACTGCTCAAAATTTAATTTTCAATAAGTTTTATGATTAGTAATAAACAAGTCAATAATGAACCTTATTAAAAATTAAAAAAAGGACAATTTATAAGTTATAACGATGTAATAGATAATAACAAAGGTAATGTTTTTACATATGGCATGCCAGTTATAAAGCGCCTAAAAGTATGCAACTATTTAAACATTGAAGTACTACGGGTTGCTGCAACGTAGGAGCTATAAAAATGCGCGTATTTGAAACAACCTGAAATTAGTGATGGCAGCTTGTGAAACAAATTATTATTCAAACGTTACCTTGGCATACAGAGCACTTGGACTGTATAGCAAAGTTTCATGCAAATCGTTCTCATTATTATGCATGAAGCACGTCCGGCCGGTGCAACTGAAACAAAAGCTGCTGTCTTTGATCGTTTCTGCAATTAACTCGCCCCACTGAGCGGACTCTTGTGAGGTTAAACGTGTCGTGACTCCGTGCATGTAATTATACTGTCTGCTAGCTTAATGAGCTGCTTCTTTTTTAACTTCAAGTTAGAAATAATATGAATATTTAAAGTTAGATTGTAGTTTTCATTCTATAACTTAAATATTCTACTTTTTAATATTCTGGAATCTCCGTGATGCCATGGTAAAAACTGAATGTAGGTATAGTTTGTGAGAAGAAAATTACCAACATATTACATATTAATATACACCTGATCGCAGAGAAGATATAACTATCTTTATTATTATAAGTAACATAACTATTTATCCCATAATAAAAACTTAAAATTTTCATTCTTTTTGACTAAATTATGTATTATATTATTTTTAGTAAGTAAATTGTTCAAAAGGAAGATGCATAATTTTATTTCAATATTCTCTCTAATGGTATATAATACATGTAAAATTTTATTTTAAATAATTCTCATTTTATTTATTTATAGTTAAATTAGCATATTATGATGTATAATATTTTCTTAATATCAGTTTTTGACGTGAACCATGTTGTCTGTACAACCAGTTGTTCCAAATAAATAAAAATAAAATAGTGAGCAAGTAGACATACGTTTTTCATTCACTTCCTTCTCTCTCTCTCTCTCTCTCTCTCTCTCTCTCTCTCTCTCTCTCTCTCTCTCTCTCTCTCTCTCTCTCTCTCTCTCTCTCTCTCTCTCTCTCTCTCTTCTGTTCTACTTTTTATTGAAAAAACAGTACACCATCGTGTTTTAATTATAAGTTTTTCTTATTTAAATTGGATAACCTATAAAGTAATTCGAGTGGAATAATCAACGAAATATCTGGGGAAATTTTCCATCTGTTTTAACATTAATTGCTCAAATAATTATATAATTATTCAAAAGATAAACTTGATGGTGTGGAAATCGTGACGTGTAGGAATTTAAAATCAACAACGGTTGTCATGACGACTGACTTGTCGTACGGCAGTCCGGATTTGATGACAAATTCTGTGACGTCACTAGTGTCCTCAACGAGAATTGATTTACTATCCCAATCCCATAATTAAAAAAATAATTGTAAATTGAATAAAAAAATTAAATAGAAAAATAACTAGATATTTATGTAGGAAACTATTTTTTTTTTACTTTTATTGCAAAATTAACCAAATTAATTAATTAATTAAATTAACGGAAAATTTAAACACTAAAAAAATAAAATGTCGAACAGTTTAAAAAATATTAATCGTTTCTTTTGTATAATTTTATTAAGGGTAAGGTAACGCCACCAATGTTAAAAAAAATCCCTCTCACAAAAATTCTGAAAAAAATTTAAAATGTTCTCCTCTACACCCCCTATCAGTAGCTAAAATATCAGGTATACAAATACGATCTAGTTTTTGAGTTATGAATTTTTAAAGTTGACCAATTTAACATGGGAGTTTCATTTCTCCATGTTAAAGTATTAGTCAACTTTAAAAATTTATAACTCAAAAACTAGATCGTATTTGTATACCTGATATTTTAGGTACTGATAGGGGGTATAGAGGAGAACATTTTAAATTTTTTTCAGAATTTTTGTGAGAGGGATTTTTTTTAACATTGGTGGCGTTACCTTACCCTTAATTTTACGCATACAACAAAATAGAGCTTAACTTGAAGCATAATAAAGGTTTTAATCGACCGAAAAAATCAATTTAATATAAATTAAGAATACTTTTGTAAGCTCTTGCACGTCTAATTAAAGAGAAATTATATCATATATTTTAATATTTGACATAATAAATTATTTTCAACATGAAAATTTCCTTGTTATTATAAATTTGTTATTAATAAGAGATGTAATAAACAGTTTAAACGAATTTTCATAAATAATAGACTACTTCATATAAAACTATAAAACACATTGATATTTGTGTATGACTTACCCTATAATTATGAGGTAGTTTATACGTAACATAATTTATTATACACGATCTATACAGTAACACTGCATGATGTATATTTTGATAATGACGTGAATATGTTTGTGACCTTTCCTCGCTTTAATAATTAAAACGTATATTTCGTCAAATTACGTGAGAATCCGCAATGTTTTCCCGCATTCAACATAAGCCACTCCAATATTCTAGCGTGATGTCACGCACATGAGATAGGTACGTTAATTTGTAACACGTGAAGTTGTACAAACGAATTTACCTTTTTAACCCTTATATATTATATTAATGTAATATGTAAAATGAGTCTTGTATTTTAAATATATAAAATAATTTCATTAAAGCCGAGATCAAATGTCTATTTTAAATAAGGATAGGCAAGTTCAGAAACAATAGAGTTGTTTACTGTTTACTTGAAATTCGGTAGGGGAGGTACAATGCAGGTACACTATCGTGGGAGGGGAATGTGATGGTGTTCTAAAACTGTTAAAGAACATAGGAGCAATGACCAAAATTTTTAAAAAAATACTTTTAATTAATACTTTTTGGTGGTATGATTTTTTTTCTATTATGATACCTATAGTGTACTGTGGTGTAGTCTGAAGCTGTTTTTACAAATTATTAATTTACATTTTGTGTTTATATGCTAGTGCATTTTGGCCCACCTCAGCGCAATTTACTCTATACACATGAGTGGGTTACATGATATGCAGCAGGGAAAGTTGTTATTTCAACTTCCAATAACTCCGTTTTGGTACGACATAAATTTCCTATTGAAACTAAAATTATCAAGGGAGGGGGGGGGAAGGGGTCGAGAAGACCCGTAAATCTTTTAAAGCGGAAAAAAGTATGAAATACTGCCCTAAAAATATTAAAATATTTGTAATCCATAGACAACGATTAATTTTTCCCCGCAAAAAAAGGTAATAATAAAAACTTGATTTTTTAAACATGTGATTTAAATTGCTGGTCGTTTCTATATACCCCCCCCCCTTCCCCCTTGGTGTAATGTGTGACAAAAAAACTGCCTTGGGAATGCTAGGGTTAACCTCGGAGCATGCTGGAGACTTCATCTTTGCCTCAGTGCACATTTCTTTCAAAATTAAAGACAAAACTTTCAGACATTTCAAGTAATATATTTTAAATATTTAAATGACTATAAAATAATTACATTTAATTTCAAGTTTCTCATGCAGAGCAAACAAGTTGTTAGTTTTTTATTGTTTTTATAGAAGAAGTGTTTTATATATTTATATAATGTTAAACCAACAACTCTTTCTTTTAATTGCATATATATGCAGTAACGAGTTTTCTCCCGGGCTCACTTTTTACGAGCCACCACCATCTTAACGTAAACTCATCTGCATGTTTTGCTGTGTCTATCTCCCAGGCACGAGGATGAAAACTTGCGCACGCCTCCCCACTTCTTAACACTCTATAACAACATCAAGATAAAATTTTACTCGAATTTTAAAAGAACCTGAGACGTTCGTTTTTATGCATATAAAAAAAAGTCATTATAGTTATCTATATTATATTACATTTTTAATAGAAATTATAAAAAATATACAAGTTGAAAATAAATTTAATGATAAAAAACATATTAAAAGCTGTGCTATCTAAAAATGTAGGTAGTATGTTAAACGATTTTTTTTTTTTTTTTTTTTTTAGTTTGTATGCATCCTTATTTGATGTGGGGCTATATATAGACATAAATATAATAAAATTAAATAATGTATTTTGCAAATTTAAATAAAAAATGCTTCTCATATTAAATTAAAAAAGCATACGTTGTAATCTGCACTTGAAAAATGATTCGTTTTAAGATACCAATCAAATTATAAAAATTTAATATCAACTATCTCATGGTATATTTTATTTCTATATATTCAATTTATAACATTTTATAATTTATTTAATGCATATACCTTCATCATATATTTAAAATGTTTTATATACCTGTATCTACTATAAAAATATAAATATGACATGAAAAATAAAACATTATTCTGAAAGTACACCATTGGGAATATTTCGGTAGAATATGCTAGGGGGGTTATTTCATTTATTGAAAAGAAAAGACCTTAGTGACTATTTCGTTACTTATCCTGCATACTAATCAGATACACTGGAGATAGGTGAGAGAGAGGGAGAGAGAGAGAGAGAGAGAGAGAGAGAGAGAGAGAGAGAGAGAGAGAGAGAGAGAGAGAGAGAGAGAGAGAGAACTGCTGGCACATGTGGCGATCGATGGAGGCACGCTACCCCGAGCCAGGCACAGTCTTCATTTATCAGCTACAACTGTAGAGGCCACGAACCTACCAGACCAGACGGTCTAACTTCCTTGCCACGAAACGGCCTGTACAGTCAAGAACCAACCAAATTTATATAAAGAGAGACAAGTATGTCTGGGGTTGCAATCACTATTTGAAACAATCACGTTATCAGTACAACGTAAGAAAGAGTGGTACAATGCGCAAAAGTTGCAAGGAGCAACCAATTTTCAATGTACTTTTCCATTATTACAATTTCCACACTCCTGCATGGCCGCTATCTGTATATATGACAAGCTCTTTGATAACAATACAAGGCAGTAATAGACTAGACACGTCAATGCATGTGACAACTTGATTGCAACCCTCATAAAAAAGTAATATGTTTTAGTTTTTTAAACAATTCATTGCTCTAATTATCATGCATTTATTTGTATTTGTTATAATTTTCAACCCACTTAGGTTACTTAAGGTCAGTGTAGGAGTTGTAGTTTTTTTACCTTCCTTTGGTTTCCTTAGTTAAACTAGACAAATATTAGTTAATTACTCATCTCTCTTTTGATTACTTTAAATTTTTGTACGGATTCAAATCTCACCGTGTAATAAAATACTCATCAGTTTTATTTTTGTTTGTTTTAAATAAGTTTAGAATATCTTCGTAAAATAAAATAATACGTACAGATTACGTCTTTTACTTTTAAATTAAAACATTGAAATTAAAGTGATAGCACGTGAATACAATTTAGTTTTTTCATTATATTTATAATTTTTAAACATTCACTATCACACTCACTACAGAATTTTGATTATTTTTTTCTAAATATTCCGCTATTTTTGTTATATTAATTATGTCCGATAAATAAATATCACACAGATTTGGAGTACTTAGCTATAATAAATTTAAATATAACGCATTTAGTAACAATTAAATGTTATATTAAATTCAGTCATTGCAACGTTTAATTTGTTCACATAATATACCTATATTTAATTAGAAGCATATGATTTCATCTCATGATTTCATAATCAAGCTTCTAATTTATACAGACTGGTTGTATATAAGAAAGAAAGTTGCAAAAAACAACACTGAATTTATTTCCTTACTTTCTTTAATTTTATACTTGGAAAGTACAAATATACAATCTTTGTAATTTTAAAAGTCCATTATTATTTTTACTTTCTGTAAAAATTCAACTTCAAGTCATTTTTAAAAGACATGGATGAAAACAGAACCTGTATGTATTTCTACAGTGCAAACTTTCATGTATTGTTTATTTAAAAAATTGGTATTTTAATATTTGAAACTATTCCATGTAACGAATGTGTTCAGAATCTTATACAAACAAGAAAGTTTTGATGTCGTTTATTTTCTTTATGGAGCACTGCACGTCACACATTCAGTGAAACTTTCCTTCGAGTATCTTTTGTATTTTGCACACCATGTGACAACCCCTCCTCCAGCCATCAAACTTCCACGCAAATATCGACTTCCATTTGGCGTAATGGAGAATCAATACTTCTCTCTTCTAAAATATTTGGTACTTGTGATGCTTTATTTGTGCCTGGGCCAATTATTAAGAAGCCATAAGTTTTGTTTCTTTTCATTTTAAATGGAGACCATTTTGAACTGACAATTGTGAGTGGCAATAAAGAGAGAAAAAAAAACTACTCTAGTTTGTACAAGTATATACCAGATATATTTAATAGTTAGGCAATTTATAGAAAATTGACTGAAATCTTTCAAACTGTTGCGTAATATCATCAAATACATCAACTGAGGAGTTTTTTTCTTTCATTAAATGCTTTTGAATTGTAAAAAAGGAAAAAGTAACAATAAATTAAAGAATTTATTGTTACTTAATTTTTCTTGAAATATATAATAATTTAATAAATAATAATATCTATATTATATATTACATTATAATATAATCTTTCAACTTAAACAAATAACAAAACACCCTATCAATATATAAATATAAATATTTCATGGATTTTCCAAGTACAGGGACTGAATTTTTCTTAAATTTTACAATAGTTATACATTTTCATTAATTAATTTTTATAAACATTTTCTAATTAGGTTTCCTATGTTTCTCATACACTGCATATTATTTCATGTCTAAAAATCTTACAACCCACATAATAGAAAATGAAACTGTCTTTACCTTTACGTTTATTGATATTTTATATTATGTGGAGTTTCATTTTCTATGTTCACTGTATTTATAGTAACAGTTACAGTTAACATAAAAATTATTAAAGTTTTATTGTGCCACTGTTTAATTACGTAGAGGCAATATCCCCCCCGCCCCCCGACACACCGCAGTGAGCAATTTAACGTTTGATAAGTTCTACGTCTCTTTTCATAATCGGATTTCTCTCCTGCGCGTAATTAATGATGTCTGTTCACCAACTTTGCATCGGAGCACCAAGCAACCAACGACCAAACATTACCTACCATATTTACCATTGATTTTTATATCAACGATTGGATTTTTATTACGAATATAATACGTAATTGCAAGCAGGAAAAATTTTATGGGAAATTAATAATTGTTCAATAAACTTATAATACTGTTTTTAAATTATAGCTATTATATAATATAATATTTTTAAGTTAAATGTTCGTAACTATCTAATTAAGCGTAACTGACCATTAAAATAGCACCTGATTGCAGATTTCAAACAAAAAAAAATATGGTAATGTTTGGAAGAGCAGGCAGAGTAGTTTTCTACCATTTAAACCATTCAGAGATGGCATTTAATCAATGTACAATAAATTAAAATAACATGAAATGTTATAATAGAATATTCTCTCAAACTAAACTGTTCACTGCGCCGAACAATTTTTACAATGAAGTTGTTCAGTATAAAAAATAGACCGAGTTCCATTATGCAGCAGGGATAAGGCATTGCAACGTTTTCAAAACTTTTACATAAGACCCTAATATTTGCACCACGATGTCTTGATGCAATTATCAACCTTATGCTATAAGACCATAAAGTCTATATATATGAAAACCTCGCGGTGTTTAGAGCGATGAAATGTTATGAAAAACATATTTTTTTAGTGTAAATTATACTTTCAAATTTGATTTATTAATGAAATAAAAATTCAGTGTTATCATCACATGCATAAATTGATGAAGCTAATAATTATAATGTAATAATGTATATTTTTTAATTCTTTAATTTCTAATTTCTCATAATATATCCAAGCATTTATTATTTTTCTTCTTTGGATTTAAGTATTTCAGTCCCATATGCACCTTTGTTCTTAATTATTTGACATTTAATTATATAGCTAATTAAATAATTATGAAGAAACGTTATTTTATTTATCTCTCTGTGTTATGTGATATCTTTTATATTAAATTTAATTTGCATTTTATTATTAATAAAACTTATAGTCTAAGTTTTTTTCAACTTTAATTTATTAAGTGGAATTTTACATTATTTTAATATAGAAATAATTTCTACAGTTACAAAAATAAATTATAATAAAATTTTTGCTCTAAAAATTGTCATCATGATATTATGTAATTTTCTAGCTTATCAAAAATTAATTAGTCATTTAATATTTTATCTTACAACAACACGAGACTCTGAGTATAATAACAGCACGCAACTGTTATACAAGCAAACCTGATGTATCATGCAAAGTTATACCAAGAATTTTTGTTATTTTTACTGACGGTTTCAACGTATAGAGAAACACAGCCGTTCTATCAAAGTGTGCCCATGATGTGTGTTGAACTCCTGTACTTATTTTTACCATCAAATGCAAAGGTCACTGCATCTTTCAACCCTATAGAGTGAATAAAACCATTCCACAACCTGTTGATATTATATAACTACAAGCAAAGTCCAGTTTTCTGTGTTAAATAAATAATAAAAGAACTCTTAACATCAAGATAAAAACATTGTGTATTTATTATTATACAGAGATCGAGGCTTTGGAAAAACACTTATTTCGAGTTCACTATATAACTCTTACTGATGTTTCCCCACTTCTTTTTCACGCGTTGGTGAAGAGACTCAAAAATAGTCTTCCCAGCAGTCTGACTTTTGCTTTGCTGGCTAGATCACATTTGACCGAAGACGAGTAAAAAAATGCTTCCTTGGCAGACTAACTTGATGATTCAAGCCACGTTCTTGAACTTTTGAACCGACCAGTGCACATCTTTGCTTACTAGTCTATAGTATGTGTGCAAGAATTATCTCTCTCGTTCATTCTCTCTTTAGCTAAAAGCTACAAATAGATACAAAGCGTTAAGTGAAATGAACAACAAGAGAATACTTTTAATATAATACAGCTACAGCTAATGTCCTATATATAATAGAGTCAATATATAAGAATGATGTAACTTTTATTTGTATGCTAATTTTAATATATTTTATAGCTTTTTAAACATTATATTTTATGTATATAATATATCAATAATATCAAATTAAAAAGATCATAGAAAACCACAGTGATTTAATACAACAAAAAGAAAAGCTGATAACACAAATAAAACTATTGTTGTCAATTTTCACATAGGAAATGTATTTTTTTATCATATTGGTACACAATAATGAAGTTTTTCCGATTCTTTAGATACACTTAATTTAATTGTGATATATTTTTTATAAATTGTTCTAACAATGAAACACGATTCTCTTCAGTAAATGTATCAACATATCTGTGTATCAAATTTAACGATGAAAAATATGACAACAACTTATCAGCGCCTAATTTTTAAAACACGAAGAAAAATGTTTTGTTTTTTTATCACATGTAATTTTACAAAACTAATTCTATTCTAACAAGTAATATATTTATAACTTTTTTGTAACTTATAAAATTTACATATTTGTAACGTTTTATCAAAACTAATATATAAACAAATTTGTTACGAAACAAAATGCCATATAAGTGCCAAACTAACCTTTTTTATCTTTTTTATACTTCACAGCTTATGGTGGTATAGCTACTACGTTCTTTGTTTTCCAATATTGGTGTATTGATTTTGTTTGAGTTTGCCTGCTTGTCTCACACAAACCGAACTAGCATCATTTTGATTTTTGCATATAGCCTTCGATTTGAAATGTTTTAGGCCACGCTTTGACACACATATTGAATAACAATGCGAAGTAAAATGGAATTAAAGTTATTATATAATTATGATATAATTAGTGTTTTTAATAGTTCAGTCCACTTTAAATTTAAACTCATTTTAAAGTATTCCATTATAATTATATGCTTCCAAAATATATAGGATTTTTTTGTTTTTCACATTTGTTTCAATAATTTTTACCATTTTAACTGAAAAATCTTGTACAAAGAAAAAAAATTTATGCTTATAAATCTTATCATTTATTTAAATTATGAAATTTCATGTCATATTTAATAATTATTATAAAATTAACAATTTTTAAAAATTTCATCTCAAAACAACAATATATATATATATATATATATATATATATATATATATATATATATATATATATATATATATATATATATATATATATATATATATATATATATATATATATTATTTATATATAAATGAGGTTATTTCCTTACCAATTCAATGCTTCTTTTCATTGTTGATGACCATAATGTATCACGTTAAAAGTTTTATTCTAGCTGCCCATTTATTATAAGAGCTTATGCAACCCGCATTACAGACGTACACAAAGAGTTGCAGCGTTGTAAGGGGCAAACGTTAAATCCACCGGGTAGATGTAACAATATAATCATAGAATACAGACTGACAACGTGCGGGCACCAAGCCAAATTGTATTGTTGTCCAACTGGTATTGTTGTCCTAGCAAGGCTATTTGAGCCAATTTCATTTATCTCATATACAAACTTACATTAAGATAGGAACAAAAAAAAAAGTCTATGTTTTTGTCAGAGTGAAATTTTTGTAATGAAACTTTACCTGCTTTTGTTACAAATTCATTGAAGATAAAAAAAAAACATATATTTTATCTTTGTTTTTATTTGTAATTATTTTAATATTGTTTGCAATTTCAAATACGAAATATTTTAAGTTACTGACGTGCTTTTTTAAACTACTAGCGGAAACCATTCAACGTAGCATTAAAAACAATAAAAATTTATCTACAGAATGAAATGTTTTAATTAAATATATATTATAGTTCAGTTTTTAGATTTACTTCGTATTTTTGCGAAATTTTATAACAGCAAGTTCTGGAATACAAATTGCTATTGAACGATGTTGAAAGTTGTAGAATTTAAGGTCACAAATTGAAAGAGGGTGGAATTTCTTTAGCATTCGAAAAAAGGAATGTGTATGTAGTAAAATGAAGAGGGTGGGTGGTGGTTTTGAGATGGGGGTGAATGTAAGGGAAGGAAAACACCCTGAATGACGTAGGACCCCTGCAGCGTCTCTCCTTTAGCTCGAGCCGCGTCTCTCCTTCTCTCTCTCCCTGCATGCTTTGCTCAACGTGAACGTCCTTTTTGTTTTATTGAAACTCCTGCTTAGGAACAAGTAATAAATTTGTGATGGTCTATATAAAAAATTTCATGACACTCCCTGCGTCATAAAACACATTATATATTCGTGCTGCTATTTATAATATTATGTGAGTGACCTCCTTCTTATTACGAATTTGTAACTGCATAATATAATATATTTTTTGTTATTAATACTTAGGCAAAAAATATTATGCTATTAAAAAGAAGAGTATTAATTTTACTATTCACATTAATGAAGTAAAAGGCGCTTCGAACTTTTAGTAAAAAAAAATATTTGTAAGTAAAAATAGAGGAAAACATTATAGATTAAGTATGGCAATGATTCTCATAATGAAGTATTTCTATAAATAATTTCGGGAAAAAAGATTATTGTAAGTGGATATTTGCAAAGAATTTTGGAAATGATTTTATCATAGAAAAATTTTTATTTCAGCACTAAACCTGGTTACCAAAATTTCTAGTCTTCTCTACGATTATTTTAAATACTTGTATAATGTGTAGGTCTAGCATGCAGTGTTCTTAAAATACAAAATGAATTCATGAATTAATTAAGATATCAGACGCACCATACAGGGAACACAAAGAAAATTCTTGTTTATCATTTGATTATTATGTATTTACGATTATCCTAATTACATTTTGGCACTTACTAGACAAAAACAAAGAATAATGATGCTATTTGAACTTTCAATATTTAGTTCTCACCTCCGATACTCGGCAGGTCTGATGCACGCAACTATATATTATATATTTATGACGATACAGACGCGGACGTGAAAGCCGAAAATGCCTCTCAGAAAGAATTTGTCCTCACTGCAAGCGGTGACGTCAGCAGGTATCGACTAAAATACTTTTGTTTTAAATTCAGGTCTTCCAAAACTTACACAGTTTTCATCTTTTATTCTTCTTCAACATTGCATTACAAGTAATATATAACACATTTCTTCTAAACAAAAACAGACACAAGCTCAGAAATCATTTCTTGTGATACAGCTTTTCATATTAATAAATTTTGTCGTACATTTTTAGAAATGAAATTCTATATCGCTTTGATGTGTTGTGCAAAAGAAGAAAAAGGATAATTTTTTACATTTTTTACTTTCAAATTACAATTTCATATAACGGGCATCTCCGTACTACCCAAAATATAAACATAAAATTCCCGTTTTCCTCTTTAAATGGCTATGAATTTTCTTGGCCTAATTTAAGAATGTTGCAAACAGTTTAAATTTAATATAAAAGTAAAAAATGATAGTTCTCAACTTTGAAAGGACAAAAAGAATTTTCGTAAAAGTATATCTTGAGTTAGCTGAATCACTACAGAGGTTTCGTACGTTATTGACCGAGCTTGTCAGTTGTTGTGCTAAAGGTGGCTGCAGTTGTTTACGTTTCAATTAAATAGTGACAGGTAGGAATGCGGGCCAAAATGCACAGAAAAGCTCCATCTTAATCTCTTGCATCAAGTCCATTGATTTAATTTAAAACACGCAATGGTTGATAAAAAAAAAACATACAGTTTATTATTAATTATTTTTTCTGTTTTAATTTATAAAAGACTTTTTAAAGCCAAAAAAATATTAATTTAGAGTAATCCAGACATTATTTCGGTCTAATTAATTAATGTGATATTAAAATATATTTAATTTAAATTATTTATAAATTATATTTTTATTAAAACGAGATTCCATTTTGTAAAGAAAAAAAAATTGAAATCTAAGGCTTTCACTCATTTTGAAACGTCGCAGCGCCTCGTCATTCTTTACGACTATTACACATTTTTTTTCAAATGTAACAAGAGTCCTGAAAGAGGCATCTCAGCGTAACCATCTCTTGGTAGCAACTAGTGGCTAGGAAGGCACCAAAAAAAAAAAAATGACAGTCGCTTTTTACTGCAACGTCAATAAACTATATAAGCAATACCAACAACTATAATATAATACAATCAGAACTGCAAAACTGCATTTTTTGGTTTTGTTTGGCTATTAAAAGCATTGTCTCTAACTGTAAAAAAATAAAATTATATATTTCAATGATTATAGGCTTATTTCATTGTGTCAAAATTGTGCGCCATCAATTACAGTGGAGGATTCTGACAAAACTCAAATTGTACCTTTTGCTTCCTTCATTTTGAATATCAAATTATAGGCAGACTTATTGTTGTAAATATAATCGAGAAATATTGTAATTAGTGCTGCATGGTGCATGGTACACAAAATATCAGTATACCATTTCACATTTAGGGTGATTTAATTTCTAGTTGATGACAGTTTTAGTTATGATAGTTTTGATAACATTAAGTTCTTCTGTATTAAATTTCTTTCATTATAAAACTGAATATTGTATAATACAGTATTTGGATTCGAAACTGCAATATCTTTAATATTATATAATATAGACTGGAACCTAAATGTTTGAACTGCTTAAAAAGATGAAAAGAAACTCACAAATATAAGTTTTTGAAAAAATGTTAAAGAGAAAAGAAATGCTACTGAAATTTTTTTTTTATAGAAAAGTACGTGAAAAAAAGAGAAGCAGCGATCGTTACTTGGGGCTCACGGTACCATAAAGCGCAGGCAAGCATCGGCTCGAGCTGGCAGGTACATAGCGACACAAGCACCAAGATTTGGGCTTCTCATGCACGGAGAAAAAAAAAAGGTATAGACATCGTTGTTGGTGCCGCTGGGCAGTACAAGAGAAAGAGCTCAGTTTGCCAGGGGAGTGGTGGTGTGGCGGTAAAGGCGGTGGTGGAAGCACATTGATCGGCGCCGAGCGACGCTGCCACTGCCGTGCGCCTCTTGGCGGCCAACACAGCTCCTACTGCCCGGGAACCACCGCCGAATCTCTTTTTCCCCCTGCCCTACCTGCCAAGATTCCATCTGTCTCTCTACTCTTGAATCTATCACGCAAGCATACTTTTCTTCCGTTTCATTCTCTCACCTAAATAATAATTAGAGAGTGTATATTTTCATTACCTCATAATAATAAAAGTAGACAACTATATCAAAATAATATAATGATCCATGTAGTATGATAATATCATGACATTTATTATAGTATTTAATTATTTTAAGCCTAAATTATGTTTATTATTTGAGATTATTATCTTTAAAGAGATGTAATATAAATATTTAAATAGGACAGTTGTATGTAAATCAACATATTTTATTATAATAACAGATACTAAAAAAGAACATTGTTTAATCCAAATTTCAATAGTTTAAGTATAAATATGAACTCAATATTAATTGTTAAAATTATTTACATTAAATACTATTATTAAAACAGTATAAATCCATCATTTAATTAATTTTAATGCATTGTTATGTATAATACATTTCATATTGTATGGCTTCTGCATGTTTGAGGGTGTACAGTGAAATCATATGAAATAATAATCATTATTGAATGAAAGGTTATTCACAGCGCCGTCTATCTAGGCAACCCAACGTCTTTTTCTGCATAAAGTATTGCCTGAACTCAGGGCGCTAAAGAAAACCTCAAAATTGACTTTACACACAAAACTGTTTGAAGGGATTTTGAACCATATTAGATATGATAAGACAAGCACAAGTGTCAAACTTCTATCAAAATTATAACTTCATTTCTGAAGCGATTACACATACCTAGGTATTAATAATCATGTAATAATTTTCTTTACTGTAGTAATTACTTTTGTTAAAACACGCATATATATATATATACCGCAACTCCAATACTCTAAAGGCTAACTCCCAATAAGCCTTTAAGAAGAAATAAAAAATCAATAATTTATTTATAAATAATATGAAGCTGCAACATTTGTATAATCAATATCATTATATTTCAGGTATCTTTCCACTGAAATGTGCGCGCGATGATTTTTAAAACATTAATAATACGGCGAGTTTTAATATATTTTGTTTAATGTTATTTCATATATTTAATAAGCAATACTAATTTATCATGAAATAGTTATTATTGTATTTTTTGTTCATCATTGATTTGTTATTAAACCATTCAATAACAATAATCATTAATACGAGTATAAACGATGTTTGCCGAAATACCACGATAATAATTACAGCTTAGAAACTGTTTTTAATCAATGGTAAGAAGGATGTAGTATGTACATTATCTCTTTCTGATTACTCTCAATTAATATTTTAAAAATATTACACTTTATTCAAAATATGAATGAAAATTTCAAAAGTAATTAATACAAATTCATTCACTATTTAGTTAATGTTTTATTTATTTTGTTTTACAAATTATGTTCTTCAATTAAAGTGACTTAATACATAGATTTTAAAATTAAAAATAGTCTATTTTAAAACATTAACTTTTACCAAAACATCAAGCTATAGTTCCTTGTTTATCTTAATTAAAACCTAGAAACGATAGTTGAATATAATTTATGCTAAAAAAATTAAATGTAACTTAAAATAATATAATAAATATTGTTAACTAATTACAATACACTGTCATAACTTCTAACTTAATTAATAATTAAATAAATAACATTATATAGAATACTTACAAATAGCTGATATATTATTTATCTTCTTGTAACTAAATATAATTGTTTATAGTTACAATGTTGTTTTCAGTGACCACTGTGACACATTTCACTCCTCCTAGGACATGATTCTCGAGACCCAGGCACTCCGTGAACCCCGGACACTGTTCTGCAGCTACCTACTTTGCTGCGTCGTAGCACCACCGCCCGGCTGCTCAGGCGCCAAAATGCGCAAGCGCCACTTTGATGACGTCATTATTGTGACGTCAGAGTTTGCTAGAGGGGAAGAATATTTATTTTATTGATAAAAAAAAATGTTTTTAATATGATATAAAAGAATAAGATAATTTTATATCTAAACAGTTTTTTTAAAACAAGATTTTTTTTATATGGTAATGAATTTATAAGTAGTGTAGAGTTGATTAAAAATATTAATAATTAAATAGCATAATTATATTTTTATTACAAGCTTAAATTTATACTTTAGTTTTACGTTAAGACCTGACCCAGTTTTAAAGTTCTAATAAAATAGAAATAAAATTAGGGGACATACATGACCAAAATGTGTCAATTGCCCTAAAATATCAATAATCAGAAATAAAATTAGCACAAATTCAAATTTATTATTCGTCTATTTCCAAGCAAACAAACACAAAAATAAAAAAAAGGTATAGCACTTTAAATGAAGGGTTAGAAATTAGAAACGTCAAAAAATAGCATATTAATAATAAAATTATATTAATAAATGCACTAGAACTTAAATTACAAAGAAGCGTTTACACTATAAAAAAAAAACAATTAATTACATTAGTGTTCTGTTCTTATACTGATTTTTTAAATTCTTTGTAATTTGACATTCTTTTTATACAAAGTGGTAACAGTCTAATACACATTGAAAAAGGACCTCTGTTACAAAGTTCTAGCCTGCTAATTGAAAGATTTATTATTGCATGTACCCCTGTCAATTTCATCAATAATAACTGTAACATTTATAACGTTTTCTCGGAAATGCTGGACGCGATTGCTTTTTGTTGAAAGGGACCTCCCCGCAAGCTGACCCTCTCAGTCCACAGACTTGAAACGTAATATTCTGAGAAGAAAATCAATTTTAGAAACCAATCTTACTAATTCTAAGTAAAAACCACGAGAAATTTACTTTCACTTGTATATAATATAATATATTGTTATCTAATTATAATTAAGGCTGCTATATAAAATGGACAGTTGATATTTGCAATCAATAATGTTAATTTCAATCTTTAGAAATAAGAAAATTAGCTCTTGTCAGAAAGAAAACTGTATAGCGTTGCATACATATATTATATATTATACTTTGACACAATTTTATTTCCAACGGTATATAATACACAGTGGGGGACATTCACAAAGCACTTTAACCCACACTTTAGCCCCGATTTTTAACCCTGGTGCTAAACATGGTACTAAACCAGGGGCTAACCATGTTAAGCTCATAGTTTAGCACCAGGGTTAAAAATCGGGGCTAAAGTGGGGGTTAAAGTGCTTTGTGAATGTCCCCCAATATAAATTGTATTAAAGCATATTAAATTAAAATATAAATTAATTTAATATATATGCTGATGAAAACAATACTCAACGAGTTCTTTATAACAAATTGAAAACTAAAGAAAAATGTCTTAATTTTCACATTTTTATTAAAATTAACGATTTTGTACTGAAAAAAAAAACTGTGATTAAAATTTCATGCATAATAAATTAGATTTGAAATGCACCATTATGAATTAAAAAACTTAAAAAGTAATTTTAACTATTTCAACACCTGTGTCTGAATCAAATAATCATTTTCTTAATATGTTCGAACTACAAAGTTTCAAACTTTTACATCCCTCAGACTTTTGAGTTACAAATTGTGAGCCAATCCGTATCGCTACCAGCCGACATTAAATTTATTCCTGTGCTATAACTGCATGATGTTCAAACTGTACCTGTATATATAGGGTGCGATTCACAAAGCAGTTAACCAGATTTCTAACCACGTTTAGCTTAACCATGTTTAACTAGGTGTTTTAACACGTATTAAAACAGGTATAGTTAAACGTGGTTAAGCTAAACGTGCATGGTTATAAACCTGGTTAACTGCTTCGTGAATCGCACCCATAATGTACAAAAATTTGTATCAATATTTCAAGTACTCAAAATTAATAAATTTTATTCAACAATAAAATTAAGACCCGCAATAACAATATGTACCTTTTAAATTGGTTACCGTAAATTAACACTTATTAAAGCAACAATAATGGGCGCGATTCACAAAGCAGTTAGCCAGGTTTCTAACGACGATTAGCTTAACCACGTTTAACTAAGGTGTTTTAACACGTAAAACAGGTATACTTAGACGTGGTTAAGCTAAACGTGGTTAGAAATCTGGTTAACTGCTTCGTGAATCGCACCCAATAATTTATACTTAATTTACAAATTCATTATTAAGTCGTTTATGAAAATAAGATACATATTTTTTGTTTTGTGTATGCGG
This sequence comes from Siphlonurus alternatus, assembly GCA_949825025.1. Taxonomy (NCBI): domain Eukaryota; kingdom Metazoa; phylum Arthropoda; class Insecta; order Ephemeroptera; family Siphlonuridae; genus Siphlonurus; species Siphlonurus alternatus. The sequence goes on from OX463782.1 coordinate 32,871,218, forward strand.
CATTAATATTAATAAAATAATTGTATATAATGTTAAATCGATATTAATTAAAGTAAAGCAGAGTGAATGAGGTCTTTGCCAGAGTTAAATTGTCACTGAGTGTATGAATAACTTTTACACTTTGGCACACAGCCAGACCAACTGTCTCGAATTTGTGATTTAATTAAATAGGAAGTAGTTTTTACCTCATCATCTTACGTGGCATGATGTAGTTTTACGTAGAATTGTGATTTTTTTTTAACATTTATTCAATAAAAATTAATTAAAAACGCAAAAATATGGCTATTTTTTGGACAAAATTATGAAAGTATATAAAAGTTTAAGGTACAATATTTTAGTATAAAGTATTATTTGAATACAGTATTTATAATGTTATCTCACTTTAAAATAGTTTGAAAGCAAATTACATTATTATTGATTTTATTATTTCACGACTTTATTATTTTATGGAAGGTAAAATATCTTAATGAATCATGTCTACAACTTTATATATATGCTTTAAAAAAAATGTAGTAAAAAATTATTATAATTGGGTAACTTTTGAAACCTTTGATCTTTTAAAAAAAATTTATGCAGATGAATTTATACTGACATTGATACAATATTATATCTTTGTATAAAAAATATGTGAATATAAAATTAAACTGAAAACAGTTTACAATGCCAAAAAAATAAGTCACTTTGAACTATCAGTATATCCATAAAGTACTGTAAAAGTACCCATAATTTGCAAAGCCTTTTATGTTCTTCCGTTCATGCTTTCAGATTATTCAAATTGTTGACGGTAACAGTTAGGGGTTTGTTGACAAATTGTTGACGGTGACAGGGGTTTGTTGACGTTTAATTTGTAGCCGACGAGTCAGACAAAAATTCTGCTGGCCGGCTCAGCGTCGTCTATTTCTGAGGCCAATGATTGCTGGTAATCACGTCGAGGCACTGTTGTTTTTAGAACGGACTGACACAAAATTTAGGTAAACACCACCATTCTTACGAGACGACTGAAATCCCAATCAACATAAAACTCAAATTTATCAAAAAAACCTTTCAAAATAAACTTATCTAGGGAAATTACTGTAACCTCCTCCTCTTGGAAAATTTTCCTTTCCACAAGAAATGAAAATGCTACAATTTATTGTATTGTTCAAGCTTGCTTCCATTTATTCCCTTCTCTTAGCGAGTAAAATTTTCCAGGACAAAAAGTAAAAAAAAAACAAAAACAAAAAAAAAAAAAAAACAAGGATCATGATTTCCAAATTTCTATAATTGACAGTGTATTTTCTTCATCTTTTCAATGACAAAAGATACAATGAATACTGAATATATATTATTTATATTGCAATATTTAAATATTTTACAAACTCTATCTTTAGCTGTCAAAAAAATGAATACATACTAGATATAGTAGTGATAAATTTAATTTACAAAAAAGTTCTAAATATATTCTTTGAATTAAAAATAATCTGAAGTCAAATTGTAAACTAAGACAATCAGTCAATTTTATTTTTATTTAGTATATTTTCTGCATAGCATAACAATTGGCAGATGATACTATAAATTGTTGTCGATTGTGGTTCAAATCCAAACAGTTTGTCAAAAATAATAAATTAACTCTGATATCGATTGAATGATCAGACTATATTCAAAATTTATCACGAAACTTAATATTTAATATATTACCTTCCCATCTAATTTCTCTCATTTTATTGTTTCAAATTGAAATAAATCTGATCAATATTCTAATAATAAGAAATAATATTATTAGTTATTAACATTAAAGATAGAGTAGAGGCAATTTCAAGGACAATTATACATATATAGTGAGCACATTCAAGTTTATATTGCACATTAAAATCCTTGACCTATGAAAAGATATTTGATTTGGCTTAAAGTTTGCTAATCCCCTCCAAGAGACAATATTTTTGTTAAAGTTTTATAAAAAAAGGTAAAGAACAATTTAATTTTGCTCTATCGAAAGGTCACAAAGCGCCGAGAGAGAATAAGAGAAAATGTGATATATAAAGTCTAGCTTTGCTAACTATACTCTGGCCAAATGCCATGATGTATACTAAAACTAGATACTACAATACGTTATCTAATAGGGATTTTAACCTAAATTGGTTTAATGTTGGCTGTTCGCCACTATAATAAAACCAAGCAGTGTCGCGGACGTTACGAATTATAAAGGTCAAAGTCATATCAAGTATTACGTACTTCTATTACTGTTGCTGCTGCCACGTACTACAAAATAATAGCACCAGAGAGTTTGTACTTTCGTTGTTACTCAGCTTGAACGCAAATTGCAAGCCTTTGTGATTAACTTTTTATTACCACGTTGGCTTCATATATGTTTTTATAAAGAGAATTCAAAGATAAAGAAAACCACAATTATAAACATTAAATTGCAAATATATGCAAACAATTAATTTAGAATTTTCATTAAGACGTAATTTGTTTTTATAATTAAATTCATGTGAAATTTGTTTTCTTTTAAATTAATATACAGTATACAGTAATAATTTTTATACATTTTTTTTTATTGGAGCCAAGGTAAATTATTGGCCCTCATAAAATTAAAATAAATATAAATGTGTGATCTCAATATAATATGATGTAGTAAAATGATTATAATATGCAATTGGGAAAAAATAATTCATAAAATATATTAATTTTATTATACTATATTTATAATTATATAAATCGTTACCTGGCTTTGGGAGAAAATGGGCTTATTTCCAATTTCAAGTTCAGTTTCTTAACTTCTTTTCGTAAATATAACGACTTAATGCCTGAATAACGTGTGTTTTTTTCTATAGCCAGGGCTTCAAATCTAAATTTTTTTCACCATTAAATTTAATATAAACATTTCTAATTTTAACCCGTGATAATAAAAAGTTCAGTGACTTAAAATACATATACACGTAAACATTTTTATCTCAAGAGCACGTCATTGTGCACATAGATTTAAATGTAATATGTATAATTATATATATATATATATATATATATATATATATATATATATATATATATATATATATATAAATACATATATAATATATTTATTTATATTATAGGGTTGTAAGAATGAATTTGCCTAAACCTCGCCGCAATAAAGTAAATTCCTATTCTATTATATATAAAAAGTTTCATTACTTTGGTAATTCACTCAATATTCTATTTTACATGCTCTTCAAACGTTCTAAATTAATTGCTTGTGAGTTATTCCAAGCTCACTTTCCCTTGACTCGTATTTAAGCTTTCTGACATTGGACAACCTACATGAAATTTTTTTATTGCAGAAATGAATAGAGGGTACCAAATTATGCTACTCTGAATTTTTTCAGATTTATTTGAGATCCAGAATTATTTTTAAATAAGTAAGTGCGGCCATGCCCCCTGGAGGCGTCTAGGTAATATCCTTTTTATGAAAGATCCAAGGGGGGGGGAGGCAACATAACTTACAAGATTTTCAATAATTATTTAAAAATACTTCTGGGACTAAAAAAAAAAATTTTTTTGGAAAAAATCACAGAGTATCATAATTTGGTACCCTCTATTCATTTCTGCAATAAAAAAATTTCATGCAGGTTGTCCAATGTCTGAGTGTCTGGTCTGAGAGTTGCATTAAAAATTAGTACAGTTGGTAGCACTGTATTATTTATAACAAAGAATAACATTGTCACACTGTCACTGTATTTTTTGAACCGAAGGAATAAAATATACCTAATTTATTATACCAAATGTAACAAAAAACATAGTTAATAAACGTGAACTACATTAATTATTGGGATGAAATAGAAAATGACTACATTAAAAAGTGATTGATTGTTAAAGAATAACAAAGTCATCAAGTAATAGCTGCAGAGTAAATAAACTTAAGAAGTAAATATTTACTTTAAATGTCTTCCAAACACTCAACCAGTTGGAGTATATATTATTACAGTAAAATTTATATGATATTCCCTCCAAAAGTAGCCGTAAGTGTAAGGTTCGCGTTCCTATTCGTATTTCAGCATTGCAATTTCACGCATATATATTTTAGTAATTTTATTGCAAATCCCTCTGCTAAATTTCAAATCTTAATTAAAACATAATAGTAACACTTCCGGCTACTTCCGGAGGGAATTTCAAATCAATATGACTGTATGCACTACATTATCAAGAAGATGCATAGCTGTTGGTATTGATCTATTAATTGAAAACGTCATTGCGACTAAATATCATACATACTTAATAAAATGTATCAACGTTAAGTTTTGGACGATTCCTAAATATTCATAATCTTACTATTTGTTTAAAAAAATAATATTAAATAAATAAAACACGATTCTCTCTAGATTTTAAGCTGCCTTTGTAGCATGACTCAAATAATGACATGGCACGAATGTACATAATAATATGAAAATTAGAATATACACAAAATACATTTTGCTATAATGGTAACAATAATGATTTAAATACGTATCTATATAAGATAATATAAGCCCTGCATGCGTATAAAAAGAGTACTAAAATAAAAACATGCATATTTAATATAAATTTTATAAAATAAAATATTATAATCTTGACCCTCTTAAAATAAATTAATAATATATATATATATATATATATGTAATAAAGAATTTTGTTGCTTTGTTCTGCCTCTGCAATGCAGTCTTATACAAAACCATAATTTTGTATTGATTTTGAAATTTATTTTATCTGGCGTACATGAAAATTATAATATACATCAGCCCATATGCACAGTAAAGCCTTTGCTTCTAGTGGGTGATACGGAAAAGTTTTTTCTGAGGAGGAATATAAAAAGTTTGAGTAATCCGTTCAATAAATATAAAATAATTCTCGGAAGTTACAATTCTGAGAGAACTATGAAAATTTTAAAACTTTTCAGAAAATTCAAAGCTTGTAATACAAAACCCTTGTTACAAATTTAAATCTTTAAAATATGAATAAAAAACACATTTCCTGCACTTCCTGGACTTATGTTATATTTATTGAAGTGTAGTAGCTTATGTTATATAAGGCAGCTGGCACGACATCGATCACTGTAAGCGAGGCTGCTGCTGCTAATAAAACCCCCCACCCAGAAAGACGAAAGGTTTTACCCGAGGGATCCGTTTTCTTGATCCAAAAATGTACACAAAAACAGACAAGAAGAGAGACCTGTTGAGATCATATCTTTTAGTTTCTTCGCACTTAAACATCAGTGTTAAAATCTTATGACATTAAATTAGATAAAATCTTTATGTCCAATCAAATAGTAAGGACATGTAGAACAATTCTATTTTTACAACTTGGAAAAGCTATTTTTTTTTTTTTTTTTTTTTTTCGTTTTAGAAATGAAACTGAAATTAGCTTATTTAACACTGCACTGTCGTTGCATGCGTAAATAAAGAAGATATTGCCTGTGTCCCTGTGATAACAGAATAGATGCCCTGGCTCGATTATTGAAAAGATTCTTAATAACTGTAAAATGTAATTTATTTTAATTTAATTCAATTTACATATCAAATAGAACGTTCTGACTTTTTTTCTTTTATTATGTCTGCGCGTTCATGCACAATCAATCCTGAATAATAAAATACAAAGAATTTGGTATTATAGATTTTAGCATAGAAATTTTAGGACCAAATTTGGATATAAAATTCTATTAATATAAATCTATATTACTAAAATTTTCTTTGTGAGTAGTCCCTTATTATTTCTAAGTGAAATTTGTGTATCTTTTCAATCAGGTTTTATTATAATTATATACTGCATACCTATTTTTGTGAACCGAATGTTTTGTCAATTTAATTACCTTCATTACTTCCAAAAATATGAATCGACTATAATTGTCAGTAAAAAGTTTAAGAACGTATTTTTTTTTTATATTATTACTTACAGTTCAAAAACCACAAACAAATTCTTCGATAATATCGTAAAGAAATTAAATGACTCGCCATACTTTCAATAACAATTTATCGATGTATAAAATGAGTGAATTTTTATTCCCTGACAAAATTTAAATGTCTTTTTCTTGAGATGTAAAATAATAGCGCTTGAGTGAAGTTTGACGATCAGTACACTGCTTTGTTACAACTTTGATCCAGTTTCTAATAAGAACAAATTCCCTATAAAGAGTATTAAGAAAACCTATTTTGTCTTGATTAATATCCTCGTTCGATATATTGGCAACTCCCTTGGGATTTATGCCAAAGGGGGGAAATTTATTACCAATCTCTCGCACATTAAGTTGTTAAAATTAAGCGCATGTGACCTTTATTATACATAACGGTTATCATGAATAAGTTCCTTATGAGTTATTGGGGGCGATTCGCGAAAGAGTTATCCAGGTTTTTATCCGCGTTTAGCTTAACCACGTTTAGCAAGGTGATTTAACACGTAAAACAGGTATAGTTTAAACGTGGTTAAGCTAAACGTGGTTAAAACCTGGCTAACTGCTTCGTGAATCGCGCCCATTAAATCGATCTTAAGAGCATGAATAAGAGCGACGTCGCTCCATATTAACATAATAATAATGAGCTGAGCCAGTATTGACATTACCAGTTACCTGGACACTGTTTTCCCTTTAAGATATCATGCCGAATTTTGAATATTTCTAGTGCTTAGTTGTAATATAGTAAAAATCTGAAATTTTGCGAAGTGACATATATGTACCATAACCATATTTATATAGAAGAATTCCTTTAAATTCATCAGCACACCCCTTTCGCTAATGGCACAAATTAATGGATTTAAGCGATTCACTAATTAAGGAGCTATTTTAGATGCGTTTTTTTTTTAAGAAGTGTTTTAATATCAGGTATATTAATAATAAAGTAGAGTGATGCTTCTTAAAAAAAACGCCTCTTTAACGCTTCGACGAGGTCTAATTTATTAATTAAAGTTGAGGCAAAAATGAAAGTAAAAAAACGCAAGTAACACAACAACTGTAATAACTAATATGTATATCGACCCTTTTTTCGGAATAATGAGCTATCTGCTATTTCAGGTAAGCGTGAGTTGTAAATAGGTATATCATAAAGATTATTATTGCGCTCATCTGAAATAGCAGATAGCTCATTATTATAACAAGAACTTGGTAAGGCAGATAGCTCATTATTCCGGGCAAGGGATGATGTATTATAACAATATAATGTCATAGCAGGTTATTGTGAAAATTTTCAATACATTATACAAGCCTCCTCTGTTAGCAGCACGCACATGGTATATTCCCTTCAATGATTCAAAACGAAGCCACACCAGGAATATGAAATTTGTGTAACATCATCATTTGAAAACATGACGTATTTTATGGATTATTGCGAGTTGCGTGTCGTTGACTTTTGCATGCGTGACATGTAAAAACTTCAACAACTTAAATTGTTATTGTTATATGGCGCATTGTTGATGCCGCATTTGTAAGAAAAACAAAAACTCAGTGTATCCATGCAACTGAATAAAATATTACAACAAGTCACAGGTGTAGCAACAAATAATAAGCACAATACAGGACACAATCTATTGAGTGTACCTTCCGAGAAAATATACTGCGAGTTTCAACCTCTTTATATAATAAAGATTAATAAAGATTAAAAACTTTAATATTTATACACAATATTGAACAAAACAATTTTAAAACAAGTTTCTCAGAATTTTTAATTAAAAACAATATGATCCACAATCATAATACAAGAAATTCAAATTGTTTTCATATTGTGTATCAAGGTAAATCTGGATCTAAAAAATCTATTGGTGTTGGCGGTGCTATTCTTTACAATATGCTCCCAAGTGAAGTGAAAAATTTGGAGTCTCGCAGTGTTTTTAAGCGAGAATGTGTTAAATTTCTTAAAAATGTTTTTCCACACGAAAGAGGACAAATTTATATTATAATAATAGTTGTTCAAATTGTCTGATGAGGAATACTCCATTTTACATGGAGCCTGTATTTTCAGCTTGAGCATATATAATAATATTGTATTGTTAATAACTGTAGGCCGTATTATACAGTAGAATTTGAAAAAAATAAATAAATAAACAGCGCTATACAAGGTGATCGATACATATAATGTATTTATCTCAGTATGTGCATAGCTAATTAATTAATGAGTAATGGTTCCTTGCAAATTGCAGAAAGTGCAAGTTTTATATTGTAGTAATTTCCAGGGTTCCTGTTCCAATACTGTATTTTAGTATGTAAGAATTTAAAATAATGTATTAATCTTCAATTTTACATTAATTTGTCATCAATTCATTTAATATTAGTTAAAATGTAATTTTGTATGAATTGAATGTACTACAAATACTGATGTAATTATTAGCGAAAGCTATCAAATAAATTTCATTTCATTTCAAGAAACTGTATCAAAATATACACAGTATATTATATTAGTAGCTTTTTAACAGCCAAAAGTGATCCTGCATGTTGTTTGAATATTTATGCAACCTTTGAAGCTAATTTGTAATGCAGTTTGCATACCTACAGGCGTTGTATGATAGCATAACTTAATTTACTAACTGCTTTCTTAATTTAATAATACAAACACGAATATTATACAATTTATACTTAATTTCGTTAACAATATTAGACAATGTATCCATTAAAATAAAAATGTACGATCTGGCTATAATTTAACATAGCTTATAGATCTTACATTTTAAATCGAATGGAGTTTTAAATACAATTATTATTAATATAAGTAGAAAGCTGAAAAACAAAATATAACTATTCAAAATCTACTGCGTAATATTACATCATAAAGGGGGTAAAAAAAAACAAAAACGTGAATGTGCTGCACTCAAACGATAAAGAACAAAAACCCACAGAATTTTAAACTCCATCATGATATAATATTTCCTATATAACATATGCCAAAAAACGATAAATAAAAACATAATTTTAAAGTAATAAAAAAAACACATCAAAAGCTTATTTTTATGATTGTAAAATGTATATATAATAAGCTTTATATAATCATTAAAGATGTATGGTAATGATATGTTTGTGATTTTCTGGTTTCTTTGTTGACACATGTGGTAAAGTTGCGTGTTTTGAGGCATCAAGCGGGTAGGAGAAGACTTCAAAGCTGCTATTGATTCGACGTTGGAAGTTGGAAGTGCCATAATTATTCTTGAGAGAGACACGATCATCTTCAAAGCAAAGTAGTCATGCATCTCTGCATATTACGTCATGGAATGAACTCGAATGTTCTTGTTAATTATATAATGTAATTTTATTGAGGGGTTAATTTTAAGTCATTATGGATTTAAAATTTTGAATTTTAATTAAGATTTAAAACATTTTCATGTATAGAAAGATTTTTTTTTTTTAAATTTGATGTCATTGATTATTATAATGGATTTGTCTTTATTACTCCAGAACGTTGCTCTCTCTCTCTCTCTCTCTCTCTCTCTCTCTCTCTCTCTCTCTCTCTCTCTCTCTCTCTCTCTCTCTCTCTCTCTTTCTCTCTCTCTCTCTCTCTCCAGCACGCGGGAGGTTTCTTCAGGCTGAGAGTCTATAATTGAATGGACATTACAAATAAAAAGAAGGAAGAATCAATAATACGTCACCGTCGAGGAAGAAATCAATTGAGGTAAAATCTTCAATCTCAAAATACTCTTATAAATTTATTTATAAAAATATCATGCTTTTTCAAGTGAGATTTAAAATTATATTGAAATTATTATTACTTCAAGAATATTCTTTAAATTCTCTTAATGGGGTATTGAAAAAAAAAAGTTTCAAGTTTTTGTCAATATTTCAAAAGGTACGAGAATTTCATGAAGAACAAGCATTCTACGACAATTTCCTGATTTTATATGAATTTTTAAAACCTCTCAAAAATGACGTCATAGCATTGAATCTTAAATGGGAAAATAGATCAGTTAACATTGCCAAATCACATACTTAATATTGAAATGTAACCAAAACCTCATTTGTAAGGTTTTTAGGTGCTAGAATCACGATAATGAAGGTTTTTCAAATTCCTACCTCAATAACTTTTCATTGTAACAATGTTAACTGATGCATTTTCCCATTTAAGATTCAATGGTATGACTTCATCAAAATAAGTTTTAAAAATTCATATAAAATCAGCAAATTGTCGTAGAGTGCTCTATATAATAGGGCTCGTTAATTCTTCATAGAATTCATAGTACTTTTTAATAGTATTGCTAACTCAAATACCGGTCAGTACCCCATTCTCAACTCTTTAAAGAATAAAAAAATCTAATGTGCAGTTATAATTTATAATAATAAATAAGTTACCGTAAGGACATTAATTAAGCTATTAATGAGACAACCTTAATTAATACAGTGAAAAAGTTAAGGAAATTAGGGAATAGTTTAAAATTTGACATTTGCATATGCAGGCATGATAAAAGACACAAAAAGAGAGAGTATTGTTATTTTTGTAGCCTGCACATAATTATTGTAAAAATATGCTATCAAGCATGTCATTACCATATTTATTTTTACAAAAAAACAACAACAAAAGAAAATATTATAATGAAGCAAAAAATGAATATCTTTTGGCTTTATTCCAAAACATTTTTGTGGGTAATGTGCTTGTATTTTGCTGTGCTCCTGTTCAGTCAACAACATAAAGTGAAAAGTTTATTTTCTCTAAATTGAATTTAGATTAAATTGGATACAAAAAATTAAATATTTAATTTTTAATTCTCAACTTAAACTGAAATATATACACAGCAAGTGAATTTTAAAAGTATATTATACTTGAAGAATAAATTTAAAGTAGAGTGAGCGATTTCATTTTTTTGAATATTTTATTTTCTAAAAATAGTTTAACTCGCCCTCTATTGAGAAATGAAAACCAAAAAATTCCATCTCAAATAGCTTCACCACAAAAAAATCCCAAAATTGGTGTTTCGGAGACCTTTATAACATGCATCCTTATGGAACAGAAAATAGCTTTTTACTCCAACTTCGTCTGAACTATGGTACCAATTAAAAAATATGTACGTAATCTATGATGAATTCTTTAATGAACTTTCAAATAAATTTTTTTTTACGGAGCCGTTTTTCCGGAAAAAAATATTGAAAATCCTTATGGGAATTAATTATATATAACCCGCAAAAATTTCAATATTTTTTTTCGGAAAAACGGCTCCGTAAAAAAAAATTTATTTGAAAGTTCATTAAAGAATTCATCATATAAGAATACGTACGTATTTTTTAATTGGTACCATAGTTCAGACAAAGTTGGAGTAAAAAGCTGTTTTCTGTTCCATAAGGATGCATGTTAAAAGGCCTCCGAAACACCAACTTTGGGAATTTTTTGTGGTGAAGCTATTTGAGATGGAATTTTTTGGTTTTTATTTCTCAATAGAACGCAGGTTAAACTATTTTTAGAAAATAAAATATTCCAAAAAATGAAATCGCTCACTCTACTTTAAAGTGGGGGCATCAGCAAATTAAATTAATTTTATTATTATTATTATTATTCATTAATTATAGAATACATAGTACAGTTTTAGATAGTTACAGTTACTTAAAATTTGTGTATATTATACCAAAAAGAGTAAAAAGGAGGGACAGGGGACTATATTGAGCTCTGAATAATCAATATACATTTTTTAAACATTTTTGTACAAAATTTCTGAATTTTTTCCTCGTCACGACTCTGAAATAACGAAAATTTTAAAATTATGATTTTTTTTAATATAATTCGAGCTAACGAACGTTGCTGCTCTCAACCGTCAAATTTAATCTATATCCACAACGACGTTATTATCATATAATGAGGAAGAGGAGGGATTGAATGCCGTTGTCTGGGTAACAGCCAGGGGGTGGTGGGTGAATGCTGCAACGTACGCTGGTCTTGTTATTATAGCAAAGTTGAAGAGCCCCAATTAATTAAAGTGCAAGCCTCTGCTTCAATCAAAGGGAATTTGTTATGAAAAAATATTGACATAGAGCAGAGCTGTAGGCTAATTAACTTAAATAAGCTATATAATTATATCTATGTTAATTAAGGTAAGTATTTGCGAGGAAGATATGCAGACAACTTTGTATCGAATGAACGCTGTATGTTGTAATTATTGATTCGCGCATTATGTATTTGCAGACTAAATATTTAATTGGCAACAATTAGTTAAAAATTACTTACAACAAAAATCAGCAAGCAAAAGGGACATCGAAGGACTTTAATTTTTTGTTATTTTATATTTTCGGGTGTTGTATATCATTGTTATTTTTATTATATATAATAATTAATCTGTATCATGTACATGGTTTTAAATGTTATTATATATAATTTCTTAATTTGTATACAATACATACTGTATTATTATGTAGAATCTATTAGGGAATCCAGGCGCGGATCCAGAAAAAAATTTCGGGAGGAGCCAATGCCTATATTGCCCATGTTAAATTCAAAATTTCGGGGGGACTGCTGCCCCCCCCCCCCCGGATTCGCGCCTGGTAGGGAATACAATCCTGTATATTAATTACATAATTGTTCTCAGTTCTCATATATTACAGTAATAATTAAAAATAAATTATAATAATATAATATTATATTATATATATATATATATATATATATATATATATATATATATATATATATATATATATATATATATATATATATATATATATATATATATATATATATATATATATATATATATATATATATATATATATATATATATATATTCGGCCCTATATATCTTTCATGGAAAATTAGAATATAAATTTTATAAAGCTACAAAAATAAATTTTTGTTCAATTTGAATATTATTCAGATATGCAAACGCTGTCAGATCATACACAGATGCATACTGATTGAGCAATCATTTTATTCTTCAAAACTGCAATTTATAAAAAGTGCGATGGCCGGGAATCGAACCCGGATCAACTGCTTGGAAGGCAACTATGCTCACCATTACACCACCATCGCAACATACGAGCAGAAGGAAAAACTGTAAACTTAATCCTCTGCATCTGTTACGAATCGCTGGTTGGCTGTTTCTCCGCAGCGTTTTAGCCAATGCCACGACAGCGCGCAAGATTTTCAAACTGATTTTAGTGCATAACCCCACAAGAGCAATTTTTTTTTAAAGATAAATTAAAGGCATATATAAAAACATTAAATGAAATTTCATGGATCTTATGAAGAGTGTATATTTATTAAAATCTGCATTTTTACTTCCTCTAATGATAATGTTAATATAATTATATAATATATATTTTATTATTTATAGTTAATTATTTATTCTCATTTTTAGCTACTAGAACTCGTCGGAACTATATAATATATAATATTCTGCATCATGTCTCTATATATATATGTATATATATATATATATATTATATATATATATATATATACATATATATATATATATATATATTGTATATATATATATATACATTATTTATGACAATGTGCAATTTTTTTGTTGTACCAATGTTATGTTGTTTTTGTTGTTTTTTTTGTTGTGTGATATAGTGAGACTTGACGATCTTTAACTTTTACTGTGATTATGTATCTGACGTGTTTATATTGTTGTACAATCGCGCGAAAAGCAATAAATAATTATGAAATTATGTTAGCTTTTTTTCTTTAATTATTTTCAATTACTGCATATGTGCATATGTCACTAAAGACTTTTTTAACAATAAATTACAATATAATTAAGAAAAGAGAAAGTATATTTTAGTGTAATAAAAAGTATATACCATATATATACAGTAACAGAGTATAATTATGTATAATATATATGTACTTCAATCATATTATAATAATAATATTAATATACAGAGATCGACCCTACAATAAATATATAAACTAGAGCTAGAGAACATAAATCTTTAAGTAAAATTTATAATTATACGTACAATGCGCGCACTTTTTGACCCCTTTTTTTGGGGGGGGGGGGTTTAAAATATGCAGCATTTAATTTAACAATTTAACTGTATCCTAGCTCCATTATAAACATAATAAAATATATATAATTCATATTTAAATAATAAAAACCATGAGGCGGAACACCGAGTGAATATTTTAAATATTAAATTTGCATATTTTTGTTCCATCTGTATCAATAAAAAATTATTTGAATAAATTCCTGTTCTAACCAGATGATAGAAGCACAATATTTATAATTTCCGTTCAACAATCCAGCAAGCAAAGTTTTTTTATCCTTCACAATAATAAAATTATATCACTGTATAATATAATATGCAGATTCAAATTTCTAATATATTTTCTACTTTATTTTAAATTAGTCTAATAAAATCCAATAGTGGCTTTTTATACAGTGGAAAAAATTAAATATATTAACATAATATTAAAATACCACAGGCAACGACACTTATTTAATATTCGATATAATTTTAAAGTTAAAACCTAAGAACTTTTTACGTACTATATTACAATATAAATATACAATTTACTCTACATAATTTAAATAATGGTCTCGATCTCTAGCTCCCTGATATCATATCTTACAATATAATTTATAATATCTATTGTTGTGCATATTATTCTTTATATAAATTTGATACAAGAGTATAATATAGCAATGCAATTAACTACTATACACGAGCGTGGTTAGTACTTGGATGGGTGACCGTTTCAAGTAAAAAATACGCTGCTCCCTCCCTGGGGTAAATTCGTCTCGCTTTCCACCCAGTGCAGTGATGCACTTGTGTGTGGTTCCCCAGGCTTTGGACATCGCTTTGGTCCATTAAGAAAAAGTAGAGGTGTCCGTCCTGACTGAGGTTTTCCACGGTTCCCTCAGTCTCACCTCAGCGAATGCTGGGACGCGTAAGCATGCAGGCCGTGGCCACTATCCGTTCCCTACCTTATCCCTACCCAGTACCCCGCCGTGAGCTGTAAGCTCTTAGGGGTGTATCCTTGTAAAAAAAAAAATATTTAAATATTATTTACTAGCTCATTAAAAATAAACAAACTGTTAACATATAAAATTAAAAATCCTGTTACTTGTATTTATTATAATAATAAAAATTAAAATAATTTTACAATTAATGCAATCGCATAATGTGCTTAAATTAAATATTATTAATTTAATATAATTTATTACACATTTTGTTTAAATTGAGTCATATAATACGTCTTGGAGTGCGTTCGATTTTATATATTTTGGATGGGATTTTTGTATAACTTTTAAGAAGAGGTATATTACATAACATATTATATTGTGCTTAACTTTTATTTATATTTTTTAATTGATTGCAACTTTTAATTACGGCCGTCCATATAATATATGCATCAAAGAATCATATATATATCAGCTTAAAATGAAAAACTGCACTATAATATAGCACAGGCGTTCACACTTCTTTTTATGAATTATGATACAAAAATATATACCTTATATGTAAAATCAATGTTAGGAGATTGAAAATTGTCCTTACACTTTTTTGTTTCAACTGTTTTTACATCTCAGGGGGGCATACATGACCAATTAATTGTGTCAATTGTTTGCCCCAAAACTATTAAACAAATCAATCGTTTTTACATCTATATATATAATAATACCTACTAGAGTGATCGAGCTTTAATTAATTTTAAATCATGTATGTTTTAATTTCCAATGTAAGATCTCTCTGAAATCTAGCTAGCTCGTTTGTCTTAACTATATGACTTTCTATGTGAAATTATAAGAAACATGCACCTTTATTATTCCCATGTAATTCTCTCTCTCTCTCTCTCTCTCTCTCTCTCTCTCTCTCTCTCTCTCTCTCTCTCTCTCTCTCTCTCTCTCTCTCTCTCTCTCTCTCTCTCTCTCTCTCTCTCTCTCTCTCTCTCTCTCTTTTCTTCGAACGACTTCTCCTATAATAGCAAGTCAATAAATTTTGTACTCCACAGCTAGCATGCATGCTGCCTGCCACCCTACATATAGAAGTATATTAAAGTCACCAGCATTACACGTTCAGCTACAGTACAATAAATTTAATATTCCTTCGATAAGAAACCAGAAGTTCATTTTTTTTTTATACTCGTGGTCCCTGATTATATTTCAGTTTTAAAATATTGAATGCAAAAATCTTTAATGCAAAGTTTTCAGTTTTAAATATGAACCAGAAGACTCTGTATTATTTAGAATATTTACCCTTCAGGTGGGATATTTCAATTTACTTCAACTATAGAGCGACATACGCAAGAATACAACTATATATTATACGGCCTATACTCAAGATATATGGAGAACTTTTGCAGACTTGAGTTTAAATTATGGCCACACCATGCATATTGGCAAAAGTCGATTCCATTTATTTTTTTTATGAATATTAAAAGTCATGCCAAAGTTATATTGCCAGTATATAATATATCACAATATGCTATTGATGGAAAAATGAAAATGGTAAACTATTAAACAGACTTAATTATCAAATGCATTAAAAAACTATATATGAAGAAAGTGTGTAGATTCGAATCAATAAAATTGTTGAAGTTGGTGGCAAATTGCAGAAAAAAATATGCAGCGAGAGTAACATTTAATTTAAAAAACTTTATGAGCAATAGTAAAATTGATATATATATTTTATTTTATATAATGAACTTCATATATATATGAAGTTCATTCAGCATATTTTTACTATAAACAACGATAAACAATGACGGATTTTTTTTTGTACTTGAAATATTATGTATATTAATGTGCGCGCACTGTATTATACATACCATGATTTTACTCCTTTTTCTCCGGCCCCTATTCACTCCCTCTTAACTAAAACACCCCCATACCCAATCATTTATATAATATCTTTAAATTATTATTATTAATATATATATATATATATATATATATATATATATATATATATATATATATATATATATATATATATATATATATATATTATACCTTTAAATGGTTAAACTGCATGTTGCTATTTAAAATTTATATATTTAGTAATATACTATCATATATAGATTCTGTATATTATAATAAATATTAAATACATCGCACATTAAATATGCTGTATTTTTATTTTTTACTATGCCACATTCACAAAAGTCTCATATAACAGCATGCAGACAGTTTCTGATGTACAAATATATTTTATGCTCACGATATACTTCGTCTTCCCGGTCACTCTGTTTAGAGTAAATTAATGCATACATCAAGAGAATTTATGAACATGTACTTACTGGCATATATTATACACATATTTTATGTTATGTACGTACTAGCTACTATATAATAGCTGTAATATGTTATTTATTAAAGTTGTTATAATTTATATTATTCATATAATATATTTTACTTTTTAACATTTTTTTTTTGCCATGTAAGGCATGTATATGTACATTATACACATCAGACATAATACACAAATGCAATATATTACTCTGTACATTATTTATTAATTAATGAATTAATTATATAAAATATATATTATAATACATTTCCATATTTTGTAATTATATACAATTATTTTATTTTCAATTTTTTAAGCGCATTTTATTGAATTTATTATATTGACTGCATTAATTGACTACATAATTTATTAAAAAATAATTTAATAGTAGAAGCTGTATAATATTATACTATAATATAATGTAATGACAAAATATAATAAAAATATACGGTGTATATACGATTTCTTGATATATTATAGTAAATATGTAATTAGTTATAAAATTATAGTTAAGAATTTGTTATATTAAGTTTCATAAATTATAATTATATATGAAGCTACACGATCTCGAGATCATTTATATTATATATGCAGCAACTTCTCGTTAGTAAAAATTAAACAATATGCTGGCAGATAAGTTTTTATTACACTTTTTTTCTGATATTGTTTTAATTAAATAATACAATAATTATAATATGAGAGAGCTAGAGAGTGTGTGTATATATATATATATATTATAATAATTATAATATAATAATTAAGTGTACTAGACTTTTTCTAATGGAGTATTTTGAAAGCATGTACAGTGAAATTAATATGAAAGAAATTTTTGCTTCGCTTGTGACTTTTTTCATGACACATTTTTTCGAAGCCAAAAACAATATATAATATATTTAATATAAATAATATTTTTTTTTTTTTTTTTTTTTGTACGACTAGAAGCATGTTTTGAACTTTCGTGCAAATTATAGAATAATTTTAACGTATTCTGAATTTGACTGCCATCTAGTGGCAATTTTTAACAAACAAAAATCTGCACTGCGTTTCACTGCCATCTTCAGGCTAAAACTTGTATCAAATATTAACCTAATTTTCTATTCGGGATGTGCGATTCACAGCTGTTCAATATTTGCAAACACAATTTTATTACAAATTTAATAATTCTCTGTGAGAAACCCTATAAAAAGAGATTATTTTATCTAATGTCAATACATAAACAGTTATAAAATCTATTGAGAAAGGCCAGAAATGGCTGTAGGATGTTGTGCTCAGCGAATTTTGAATCCCCGATCGCTGGGACGAAGTTCTGTGTATAAAGTGGGTGCTAGTTATAATATAAATACCGAAAGTTGTACCCTTTATAAACAGTACTCTACAAGATCAAATTGTTATCTACGAAATGTTACCTCCATCTTCAACCAGAGATCTTCTAATTTTCATTCACTACCAAGCAATAGACATTTCTTCACTACAGGCAAACTTCTAGCATATCCAAGGCTGTCTCCACAAGAGGTAAATTTGCAAAAACGAAAAGTTCATATGTCTCAAACCCAAGTTTAACATACAGTTAGTTTGTGACACAATATTAGGGCAGCTGTCGCTTTCCAGGACTCTGTGGAAGCGAGCGTATTTCGCGCCCAACATTCATAGGGGGTGCCAACTGCAAGATATTTTAGTTGCCAAATCTAGGCTAGGAAATTGGAATGCATACCAAGTTTCGCGCCTACCACAGTACAATGTACTGTAGCGCCCACATTTTGAAGAGACGGCTGCCAAGAAAGCGCAGAGTGAAAAATCCGTCTATTGAGGGATTCGATCCGGCGTACTCATGAACGGAAAGCAGCAGTCATAACCACTATGCCATCCCCAATGAACATAGATGTTTGTAAAGAACAGATATATAAACTATCAGGCACTGAAATTTTCCACCAATCATATCACAAATTTCAATGACGTCATAAATTTTCGACCAATCGTAGACTTGGATGAGACGGTGGGGTGGGAACCTTTGGTGTGATATTCGCGCGAAGATTGGTGCGCGAAATTGCGCGCATATGCGCTCTGCGCGCAAATGCGGGAATATTCGCTATAGATACTTTCAAGATGGCGTACGCCCGCATTTAAAATCATATGACACACCATTAATGTTTCAAAATTTGAACTATAAACTATAATAATATACTAATAATCATATTATAATATAAGTTAATTGTATAACTGTATTCTTATTTTAATATTGATAATGTTATAATATGTTTTTGTTTGTAAGTACTTGAAGTACTATAACAATCATATTTTATTCTTTAATTAGGTCTCATTATTATATTTTATAATTTTTTTTTTTTTTTTACAAGGATACACCTCTAAGAGCTTACAGCTCGCGGCGCGGGGTACTGGGTAGGGATAAGGTAGGGAACGGATAGTAGCCACGGCCTGCATGCTTACGCGTCCCAGCATTTGCTGAGGTGAGACTAAGGGAACCGTGGAAAACCTCAGTCAGGACGGACACCTCTACTTTTTCTCAATATGGCCCGGCCAAAGCAATGTCCAAAGCCTGGGGAACCTATAGAATAATCTATTCTGTACATTAACTGTCATATATGTCTTTGTGTTGAATAAATAATTTAATAATAATATATATTCACGAATATGCGGGGACTATTATAACATCACTGGTGGGAACACCGCAAAATCAGCTGACTTAAAATTAAAACCTCTATAGCGACTTCACTGCCGCCACATATGTAATAATTTTTTAACATTTATTGATATATTATCTCTTAAGTATTATTTATTCAGAAGAAACCGGAAAGCGAAACGTGGAAGGGGGACTCTTTAAAGTAGATCGAGTGAGCGATTTCATTTTTTGGAAGGTCGGCGCTATTCGTGAATAACGTAGCTAGTGGATTATTATTTACACCGCAGCGGTGCGGCTAGCGGCTCCAGTGCATGTGGAGTCGCTATTCGCACCGCCGCTGTGCAAATAAAAGTTACCATGAGCGCTATTCGCATCAGGTCTTTTTAATCGGAAGAAACCGGGAAGTGAAATAAATGAAAGAGGCCGGGACATTGTAATCAGAAGAAACCGGAAAGCGAAAACAAGAAAGGGGGGCTAGCTCTTTAATCGGAAGAAACCGGAAAGCGAAACATGAAAGGTCGCGGGGGACTTTTTAATCAGAAGAAACCGGAAAGCGAAAATATGAATGGCGGGGGCCTTTTTAAACGGAAGAAACCGGAAAGCGAAACGTGATTTATAATGATTATATATATCGAAAATATGAATGGCGGGGGGCCGAGGGGCTTTTTTAATCGGAAGAAACCGGAAAGCGAAACGTAGTTTATTATAATGATTATATAATATAGATCCCTGACTCCACGGCACAGTAGAGGGCACAGTTAGGTACCAAGTTCAATCTTGTGTTCTATTAACATTGTAATTTGAACTGAGCGTAGCCGGTGCTCGCGGCCGGCTGTGCGCGACAACTTAATTAAAGGAAACATATGTGGTTGTGTTGCGGCCGCACGCTGTCCCAAGGCACAGCCACGCCCTGAGGGTACACACGCGCCGTCTGTTGCCTTGTTAAGGTGGATTTTCATGGGCGGCAACGGCGACGCGGCGCGATTTTAACTTAAAAGCTGTGAAATCCTATGCGGCGGCGAATTCGCAGGTAATCGCGTTAATTACGATGCTCTTTTTCTTTTAATCGCCCAATATGGCCGCCAATGGATGTTACAGCAAGTGCGCATTATTCGCGTCGCGTCGCATGGTAAAAATCGCCATGTGACTCCACCTTTAATTGTGTGTGAAAGGAGGCTTTTTAATCGGATGAAACCGGGAAACCGAAAAGCAAAAGGGGGCTTATCAGAAGAAACCTGGTAGCGGACAGTGTGATTTAATTTCAATGTGCAATAAAGTTTGAAGTGAATAAAAAAATACATAACGTTCATCTTTTATACCTTGAAATGTCAAAAAGTTGAGTGGAAGGTCGAAGAACGTCAACGGCGGCCGGCGAGAGTTCAAAAATATTTGAATTTACCGCTCGCACAACAATCAAAACAATCGGTTGCCATGGAGCCGAGGATCAACAGCAGAGAGTTTATCCGCAACAATATACTCAAACGATACCGATAAAACCATAAAAAAAAATAATTTACATGAATTCAAGCCCAGGATTTGAATTTCCTGCCTCCCGCGTTCACTTCCGGTCTTTTATTTGGTCAGAATCAAGTTCCTAGGTTAATTTTACGTAGGGTCTGTCACTTAATCATTCCAGTCTCAGCCTCTCAGCACGTTATATAAATTTACACATTCCTTTTTTATTATAAAAACATAAATAAAATCACGGCAATTAATTATATTGACAATAAAATCAACTGGTCAATTGGCCCCCCTGCTCAAGTTTTGGTCCACCGTGGCGGCGATCATGCAGTTGCAGTTTTCCAAAACACATATGGCTCTAAATAGTACATAATAGGCGTAACGCGCGCGCGGGCTGAAACCCGCTTTTTTTTTTTTTTTGCAAAAGCCTACAGTTTGCGGTGGGGTGCGGGGTAATGAGTACAGATAAGGTAGGGTAAGGATTCATGGTGCAAATGCCACGGCCTGTCGATCACTCGTGTAGCGGCGCATCCATCCCAGCAATCGCTGAGGTTATACTGAGGGAACCGTGGGAAACCTCGCGCGATCAGTTAAAACTATATTAATTTTTAAACAAAATTGTATGGATATTTAATACACATGCAGATATAATAATTTTACTGTCATGTAAAAGATAATAATAATAATAATAATAATAAGGATTAATAAAATACATTATGATAATATTTAATATATTATTATTATATATTTATATTTTATGATATATTATTATCTTTGATAAAAAATTTTAAGTCTGGATATATATTTATTATAACTTTTTTATATGCATTAATTGCAGGTGTTAAATTAATTTTTGAGCAATAATTTATAATTGTAATCAACACATTTTTAAATCCTACTGTAATAAAAGTCTTAATTAAATGAAAATCAAATCGAAAAATATTTTTGCATGTGATAATTAATTTAAATTATTTAAATTTTTATAATATATTTGTTGCGCAGTTATGCCAGTTATATTATTGAATTTAATTTTTAAAGCACTTTTCATGAGTAAAAACTCCTTTAACGACTTTATTTTGCTTTATTGCTTGCAGAATATCGAAATTTAGGGTTCTTTTAATGCAGTTTAAATTTTCCCGCAAATAAGAAAATGCGCGCACTTTCCAATGTGCGCGCGCGCATTATCTAGAAAATGAGCTAAAGTAAAAGTGCGCGTGCGATTTTACAACACTAGCGTCGTTGAGGGCGTATGCATACAAAAAAAAATCAGGTGTAAATTTTGTAAACCCAATCAATATTATACCACGGGTAAGTTTCTTTAGCTTAATAATAAGTTTATATTAGAGACTGTATTGTTAATTATTTTTAATATACCGTAAAAAAGCAGATCAAACTGCTGGAAGCCTCCAGAAGAAACTAGAGAAAAAAATAATAGTAGCACTTTTTTCCTGCAGTTGGTACTTCAAAACACAGCAGCGCCACCAAGTGAGAACTTTGCTTTGTTCGAAAATGGAGACGGGTAGCGATCTTAAAAAATACACATTTGAATGCAATACACTGAAGTTTTTATGACATTACCTTATTTGTCGTACCGTAAATAAGTGGAAATTAACATAATCTTCACAATAAATAAAAGGTCAACACTATTTCAAAGGCGAAACACGGCAAATGTGAGTGTAAAACTTGCCCCCACGACGCCCCTATAATATCCCAGGATCGTCATATTTAAACATTTTATTTTGTTTTTTTGAAGTATCAAATTTATATTTCTCCTACGAAACAGTCTCAATTACATTACAAGGAACAGGTTTATAATTTCATAATCGTTGTACGACGAATATTGAAGCGTCCTCCTTTGTGACAGTTACCCCAATATTATATGAATGCCACAGAAAAAATAAAGATAATTTTGATTTTTCTACGGAGCGCCGTAAAACGCGCGCTACAGCAAATCATGATCGAGGTTCTACGGTGTGTTGCGGCATCATCAACAACTTTTCTGCTGCGTTTTGCGGCATGTTTCTATAGTAATTTTTAACTATGGTAAAACACCTTTACATAACGTATGACATGAAAGCTGCAGTGCCCCCCTTCCCCCTGAAATAAATTTCTGGATTTCTCTCTTGAACCTAGAACCTAGTATGACTTCTATTGATTGCGTCAATTAAAATTTTAAAATTAATAATTTGTTGTTTCAGGTCACCACTCTTCTGCGAGCAAATGAATACACACAAGAGTTTCCTACGTCGTCGTCCATTAAATCCTACGACTCCAATCAGCTGCAGTCCAACAATCCGATAGAGGACACAAGGTGTGAAGCACGTTGTCTTCTGACCACAGGTAAACTGGGAAACTTGAATCTCCATGAAACTGTAATATAATATTATTGTAATTTATTTTACAGGAATGCTGATGGGAGTTTTTGATGGACATGGAGGAGGATCGTGTGCTCAAGTCATAGCTAAAAGACTATTTCAATACATCGCTGCTTGCCTTTTACCCCCTGAACTACTTAATAAATGTATAGAAAATACAGGATCACCACAACTTCTTGAAACTTATAATGATAATGTTGAATTTGTTGATGATTTAAAAGATCTGTACGATGATAGTTTCCGTAAGTTCATCGTTGAGTTAGCTCAGGTGGGGAAAAGGCAGGACTTCAATATGAAAATGGCGCTAGAGAGATCTTTCTTGAAGCTCGATGATGATCTTAGTAGAGAAGCACATCCAGATCAGGCCGGTAAAGCAAGTACCAAAACACTAGCTGTCGCTGCTTCGGGAGCTGTTGCTTGTGTCGCTCACTTAGACGGTCCTCATTTACATGTGGCAAGTACCGGAGACTGCCAGGCCGTCCTAGGATCACTCTCCGAACTGAATCGATGGAGTGCAACAAAATTAACGACAGAACACAACTCCGACAACTCGGTAGAGTTAGAAAGAATCTTATCGGAACATCCAAATAATGAACGTGATACTGTCGTTAGAATGGATAGACTTTTAGGTCAATTAGCACCGTTAAGAGCATTTGGTGACTTCAAATATAAATGGAGTAAAGAAGTAATTCATAATTTATTAGTACCATATTTTGGTGAACATGCGGTCCCTCCAAATTACTACACACCACCTTATCTTACTGCCAGACCTCAAGTCACTCAACACAGGTTAACTCCGAGAGATAAATTCTTAGTTATCGCCTCAGATGGATTGTGGGACCTTATTTCTCCGTTACAAGTCGTACGGTTGGTTGGAGAGCACATGAGTGGTAAAGTCACTCTCAGTCCGTTCAGATTACCTCGTACAAACATGAAGCTCAACGACATAAATCAGCTGCTACTACAGAGAAAGGAGGGGTTGAAAATGAAACCTCTCGACACAAATGCTGCAACACATCTCATCAGAAATGCTTTGGGAGGAACAGAGTACGGTATTGATCACGGAAAACTGTCGCAGCTTCTAGCAATGCCAGACGACATGGTGAGAAATTTTAGAGATGATATCACCGTAACTGTTGTCTATTTTGATTCTGAGTTCTTAAGGCACTGTCCACCTTAAGTTTAACTAATCTTAATGTAGTATATTGTTATAAATATGAATATTTTCTTGTTTAGCAAAACAAGAGATTTAAAAATATTTAATAAATTTAAATTATAAAAATCCCAGCGTTCATATAAATATCCCAGCAAAAATATTTAATTAAATCTCTTGTTATTGCTTATTTACGGCTTTTACTGGTAGCTCATAATGTGATCTATGCATATGCTACAATCATAAACTGGAATCAGACTTGGACCTAAAGACACCAAATAACAAAAAAAAAATGAGATAATGGTTGTTTACTGAAATCAGTTTTAGATTGAAGCAGGTATATAAAATAGATGTTAGGCAATTTGAAGATATTGAAAAATGTTTAAATAATATATTTGAAATGTTACCAATTTCTTTGAAACAAATTGTAAATCACTGTATTTTTTTTTTGGGTTGTTTAATTATTTTTGTAACCCCTAGCCTAGATAAGGAAATTTTGTCCTTGTATATTTTAAGCTTATTTAATTTTTGTAAAGAGATTCTTAGCAATTTTAAGTTTAATTTGTGAATAAATTTTTGAAATAAAAAGTAGTAAAAAGAGCTTCATAAAAATAAATCAAATTTTATTTATTTTTATGCTGTCTTTGATTAGCGGGCCTAATTAATTTTTCTAAATATTGCAATTAAGAAAGTTTAACAGTTGACTGTCATTGTTGTCAATAAAGAGAAGTTGAAGAATGGTAAACAATGCCCAGTAATTTGTGATGACAGTCACTTTTTAAACTTGAAATTGTGTCTCGTGTTACCACATGTTGAACATCAAAATGTTAACATTATCCCTTTGTGTTCCTATCAATGCTGATGAATTTAATATAAAAAATAAATTTATTGTTATCATAATTATGTAAAAATATTTTTATTTTTGAATATATATTATTATATCCAAAGCACAGTTTTTATGATTTACAAAATCTTTTAGAATTTTAACTCAATAATATACATAATGTTTTTTTTTTATTAATTATTAATTTTTTAAAGAAAAGGACTTAATTGTAAAAGACATTTATTTCTTTACATAGAAGGCAAATTTTGTTAAAAAAAATAAATTTAATAAATAAATAAATGATATTGCAGCGCATATATTTTAAATAGTTGTATAGTATAGCTTTTTTAATTGACAACCTTTATCATTTTTTTTATTGCATATTTGGATAGAACACCACGAGTTATGTAATATAATTATATATATATATATATATATATATATATATATATATATTCGTCGTTGTAGCGCTCTTTTGACCAATCTAGCTTTATAAGTTTTGACTTTTTGACCAATCTAAAATTATAAGTTTTGACCTTCTGACCAATCTCTTTTTATAAGTTATGACCTTTTGTCCAATCAATTATTTTCTTAATTGTTCAGGAGAAGCAAAAAACTGATTATCTCCAGATATATTAATTAGAACACAAAATCCTGCCAACTGCATCTGTATAATTTATGTGCAAAAAAAGTACGCATAAAAGAATGTTGGCCATTATGTAAAAAAATAAATAAACAAATTAATGAAATTATTGGGATAGTACCGGTACTGATAGAAGTTTTGGGAATTCAAGATAATATTATATTATTTATTATTTATATTACTTTTTTTACTGCAAAAAAAAAATAAAAATTTTTACAAAAGGATATCATTGTTTTAGCAGTGCATAACACTAAATTATAATTTGGTGCATGCTGAAATGTAATGAAATCTAAAACACAATTACAGTAAGTTTTTTTTTTATTATTTTACAATACAATACCAGCATTATATATTTATTTTGATATGAAATTAACTGAAATAATCTTTATTTAGCTTTCTCTATTCAGTCAAATATAGTTTATATATTATTTTAAATAAACAATATAAAGCTGGTGGTTCATAAAATTTATGATAGTTCATAGAATTTTATGCTTACAGTACAATATTTTTATGATACAAAAAACCATCTTAATAATTATAATTATATTTTATAGTTACATTTTATAGTATAATACATAATACAAAACAATATATTGCTAGGAATAATATTAATTAGGAAAATATGTAGACCTGAGTGGCCTAGCTAAATTGGTAAACAAGCTGCAGAATAAACTCAAAGTGTCATTTTAACAACAGCAGCCTCTAAGTCATAGAATTTTATGCCTACAGTACAATATTTTTATGATACAAAAAACCATCTTAATAATTATAATTATATTTTATAATATAATACATAATACAAAACAATATATTGCTAGGAATAATATTAGGAAAATATGTAGACATGAGTGGCCTTGCTAAATTGGTAGACAAGCTGCAGAATAAACTCAAAGTGTCATTTTAACAACAGCAGCCTCTAGTTCATAGAATTTTATGCCTACAGTACAATATTTTTATGATACAAAAAAACCATCTTAATAATTATAATTATATTTTATAGTTACATTTTATAGTATAATACATAATACAAAACAATATATTGCTAGGAATAATATTAGGAAAATATGTAGACCTGAGTGGCCTAGCTAAATTGGTAGACAAGCTGCAGAATAAACTCAAAGTGTCATTTTAACAACAGCAGCCTCTATTGCTAGTTATGATGGTTACATAGTTTATGTTAGATAGAAGGCTACCATTGAAAGTTTATTCGATGGACGTCAAACTATTTGAGGTGGGGCAGTTTACGGTAGAAACTCCAGTACTTCTTCGGGATGACACTCTCCGATATCTCTTTCAAGTGTTTGTACTTGGAAGCCGTAATCGGAATTCGCTTCTTATACAGTTGTTCTGGTTATTAGCAAGGGAGTTGTAATATTTATGAATTTTTAGACGGTCCTCGTCAGTAACAGAATTACAGAATAAAAGCTTGCTTGTGCATTTGTACATCTTTTACCTATGACTGCAGCTGGCTTCATTACTCTAATAACACCATTTGGTGTCTTTTGTCTCCCAAGGTATGCTTCTGCCTTTTCTTTGAGCCGCATATTATTATATTTGTCAACTGACACCTTCCGAAAACGAGACTTTCTATTGGTAAGATGGGATTGAGTGGAAACTGGATTTACAGGTAAAAGGTTAGCAAGAGGCAGTTCAATGTTGATGACTTGTGGTTGGTATGGAGGTATCACAGCTCCGATTTCCTGATCAATGCTGTGCTCCAAGGTCTGCACAACTTGTTCAGCACTATCCATCACTGAAAGAAGAATTTACATTTAATTACCTTAAAACGTAGGTAATTAAACACGTAGGTGATACATAAATTATGTTCTTCAGTTAATTATTATCACTTACCTGATATTATGCAGCCACAATAGCTTTAAACTTGTTACAAAGTAATAGCAGAATTATTCTTGATTTCCCACATGTTTGAGAAAACAGCTGATCACACCCACTTCTTATTTTTTTCCGACACCGAAAATGAAAAATATTAAAACTGTACGAGTGGTGCCATCTTGTGGCAAATTTTACGCTCTTTCGAATGGCGCAATAAAACGAAAGTTGTAACTTTTGAGATTTTGGACATTTGTCCCTGGCAAAATTTTTAAAGATTGGTCAGAAGGTCAAAACTTATAATTTTAGATTGGTCAAAAAGTCAAAACTTATAAAGCTAGATTGGTCAAAAGAGCGCTACAACGACGATATATATATATATATATATATATATATATATATATATATATATATATATATGTGTATTCACCCTAGTTCTAACACCCTTAAATCGTGCTGCAAAATGCTGTGACGTCATAGTCATGCAAATATTTAACACGCAAGCATAGGGAAAAACGGTGCATGATTATGTCATCCTAGAGTGGGAGGGGTAAAAAAATAATAATTCATTACTCGGGGTCCTGCAATAAAAAAATTTCGTGAATGTAGTTCATTAAAATTAATTTACTTTACATAATTATATTATTATACTTTCCACAGGGCGCAAAAAGAGAAGGTAAAAATTGTTTTAGCTAGTATAATTTTGAATGATTTAAATATTCTTAAACTTTGATGTATTATGATGTATTCCTGCTGGAGATGAGAAAATACAGATAAAATATAATATTTTGACGCAAAAAATTGTTGACAAAATCTTCAAATTAATTGGCGCATGCAGAAAGATAAAAAAAAAAGTGCCTTGACAATTTGTAGAACACTCTTAATTAATGCAGATATTTAATCTTTTTTTATTTCTGGTCACTCAATCAAATTCTTTTTCCTACTGCATTTTTTTTTTTTTTTTTTTTTTTTTTTTTTTGCTTCGCCAAACATAAATGAAAATAAAAGTTTAGTCTTTTGTAATCATTCAAGTAATCTTAATAATTCTTTCCTTTTTAGATTATTATAAATTTTTCAAAACACTATCATACTGAGAAAATCTTTATTTTTTTTAAAAGAAAAAAAAATGTGTCTATATAGTTTTTTCCTTATTGGTGTAAAAGTTAAGTCATTTTAAAGGAAAAGTGATTTTCTTGCTCTGTTTCTTACTAAGAACAGATTTATATCTATATTGCGTGAGAGTAAGCTTCTTGTTTTACATCGAGCCGACGACATTACAAGAATGCAAGTTTTATCTTTGCTGCATGCAGTATATACACTGAGAAATATATCTTATATATGGAAGCTAGGGGTTTAATTTTCCGCTTTATATATATGGATCGAGGCTATATTAATGACTAAATATCATTGATACTTTAATTTTTTAAAATTATAGTCATGCATTAGCAAATTAAAAAAAATATAGGAATGGTTGGGGGGGGGGGCGATATAAATGGGTGGGCTAAAGTTGACTGTGGCATATATTTGGGTTAATGATGCTCCAACTTTTATCCATGTACAGCTTTTAGTACATGTATTTTCCCTATAATAAATTTATTAATAAATAACTTTCGTGCAAAGAATATTCATTAAATTTATATTATGCCAGGAATATCATATGGAGAACAAATGCATATACCCTTGATGGCGCACGCGGCCCTGATGATGACTGCATGTGCAATGTATTTTATATAATATTATTTAATTTCATTATAAAAAAAAATAGGATACGTACATCCCTATATTCATGTGAGCTTGGAATTCGAGACGGGGGGGACGGGGTAATGGGTAGGGATCAAAGGAAAAAAATGATGTTAAAGTGTCCCAGCATTCGCTGAGGTGAAACTGAGGGAACCGTGGAAAACCTCAGTTTTAGGACGGACACCTCTATTTTTTTTATTATTGCATTATATTATACGCCACTAACGTGAGTCATATATTACAGTATATAGTGAAGAAATAATGAAATACTTTAGATTCGACCTATAACTGTGAAGAACAGGGGCGTAGACAAGGGGGGGGTTTTGGGTGTTATAACCCCCCCCCC
Organism: Siphlonurus alternatus; assembly: GCA_949825025.1. Classification (NCBI taxonomy): domain Eukaryota; kingdom Metazoa; phylum Arthropoda; class Insecta; order Ephemeroptera; family Siphlonuridae; genus Siphlonurus; species Siphlonurus alternatus. Next base: position 32,901,349 of record OX463782.1, read on the forward strand.
CCTTGAGGGCTGAACCTTAGTAAATTTTAAGGGAAAAATAACAAAAAATGGTACTCGACGGATACGATTTAGCTAAAATTTTATGAAAAATTTTCTTAAAAAAAAAAACTTTAAAAATTTATATCCCCGAAACACATTGTTAATACATCTTTAATTTTTTTAAAATCGGTCTACAATATTATGATTATTTAAGTATGGTATAATTCTATTATGATAATTATATTATGTAGTATTCATTATTAAGTTATTTTTGTTTTTGTATACGAAAAGACACTATAAAGACAACAATTTAAAGTATAAAAAATGTTGAAAACATTCCCCGCATGATGTTCAGCATAACAATAAAAATTATATATAGTATTTTATTATTTTTTAATTAATTATATAGGTATATTACATCTTGCAATTGCTAGTTTCATTGTCTCATGTAAGTCATATGTATAATACTGTACGTATATATTTAAATTTATTATTGAAGTTAAAAAAATCCGATTTTTAAATGTATTAATTTTACAGTATACTTAATGTAATGAATTGATTTTCCTGTTTTGAAAATTTAAATATAAATATTTTTTCTTTATCGTACATTAGTACATCGTCTTAAAATGTGGTCTATTTTTTTATAAGAAAAAATACTGTAGTGACAAAAATATTGTAACTACATAATTAACGATTTGCAAATATAAGAAATTTGCTGCAACTTTTCATCGAAAAAAATTATAGTCCACGTCCCTTTTTCAAAAAAATCGCGCACCATGAAACTAATAAAAATAATATAAAAGTGGTTATTAGATGAATTACTTGATTTAACTAAAATTATTTACTCAAAGCTTTATTTATTACGTTAGTGCACGTACAATATTGAAAAGAAATTAAAAAAATGGGATGCCAAAAATATAAAAATATTGCATCAGGCCATACATCCTCTATAATAGTATTTTTTAATAATTTTACCCTAAAAAAGGGGCGTGTCCTTAAAAAAATCGCGCCTGCGGCGGGCTATTGGGGGGCTACGCCCCCCAAACCCCCCGGTGGGATATTCTCAATCTTTATCTTCAAGAAACCCCCCCCCTTGAACAAATCCTGGCTACGCCACTGGTGAAGAACATAAAGAAATCGATTGATTGTTATACTATGTATATATATATTATATACGATGACTATATTGTATATAATATGATATATGTATATATGATAATTTTTATAATTATAAAATCGTATGATTGATAAGAAACGATTCTTTAAAAAAATCAAACGATATTCCTCTTTGATTTTTTCTCCGTGTGTATTTGAATGTTTGATTGTTGATTATTATTTGAAAGTCAAAAGAAGAGTATAATAAAAAAAAATTGTATAGAAGTACGTGCCAAAAGTGCGGCTGGGCATGTTATGCAAATTGAGGTGGGCGGACTGAGAAATGTCTTTCTGCAGTAGCAATAGAGATGCTATCTGAAGACGACGTATACCTACGTTGATCCGATTATATAATAATAAAAACGTAATAAATTATGTCGAGTCATGACATTTTGGCGTAATTTCATGTAATTTTTTATAATGTACACTCTAAACAATATAAAAAATATGTAATAATTAAGGTTCATTATTCATTATATTATAATTCGATATTTAAAAAAAAAAAAATCTAATACACGCTTGACAGCATTAAAAGTAAATTTTCAAAATTGTTACACAACAATCGAATATAATAAGTAATAATATATATTTAATAGATGTTCAATATTCAATAGAATATTATATCTATTAATAAAGTAATTATTGTATGCTGTTAAAGTAGAATCTCATAAAGCTATTACTCTTAACTATGATGATAATATAAGTTTATTTGGAGAAAAACATTTGCGTGACAATGTTAAATTATGTAATAAAATTTACAGATCATTAGCTAATTGTTCTTAAACGTGCTTAATCTTTTGGTAAATATATATTTATTTTTGTATGTACTCTGTGTGTACATTGTATAATTTCTAAATTTACAGAATTTGAAGTAATTATTTCACTAAATTTCCATTTAGACCCTGGGTTAAACCTTGGCTAATAAAAGAGTAAAATAACCATAAAATCAAGGAAAAAATCAGCTGGGTAATATTTTGTCATTAAAAAAACTATTTTTAACTTGAAAATGAGGTAATTGTTATACAGCGCAATGACCAAAAGAAGTACATTTAAAAACATGTCTAAAAATTTCTTGTAAGTTTAATTTAAGGATAATCTCAGTTGATTGAGATCTCGAAATCAGCCCCCTTGAATGCAACAAAAGACATTTGGGGGGGGGGGACTTTGAACCCGTCATCAAGAGAAGCCTTTTTATATAAAAAGGAATAGAACTGTACTTATTACAATATAATTCTTATGTTGAATTGGAATAATTTAGTATAATAAAGTATACTAAATTACACAATAAATTATAGTGAAATTATACTGGTTGTATTTTATTATGATAAATTAATATTATAGGAAAGCATAAAATTATTATATTTCTAAAAATATCATTTTTTATATATAAAAAAATATATATAAATAAAAAATAAGCCACACATTGAACCCTATATATTTTAATATGATTTCCATATTTTCCATGAAACGGTTTAAAGAGCCATAGTATTTCTATAATTTCCTATATGATTTATTATAATAAATTAAAACTATAAGTATAATTTATTGTGAAATTTAATATATTCAATATGCTTTTTATTATACACAGAAGACTCTGATTATACACTAAATTATTCCAATTCAACATAGGAAATAAACTTGTAATAAGTATAATTCCTTTTTACTAGGGAGGCATTCAAATTTTGAAGTGGATCTGTCTGATAAGTTTTGCAAAAAGTAAGGCATGAGTTTTATAATGGTCGTATAGATGACGGAAACTGGAAATGGAGTTTTTGGGAGAAAACCACCTTTTTGAAATTGCTCAAACTATCAGTGATACATTCTCGAATTTTTAATTTTTAAATTCATTTGATTCCTTCTCACACAAAATCCTTTGACTTTGAACTAACGTTAATCGTTAATTTATTTTTTTATTCTCGTTATGTAGCAAAAACTTACAATACTTTGTGTTGATTATTATTATTTATTTATTTATTGTAAATAAATAGTAAAGAAAAGAATAAAAATATCATATTATATTATATTTTTTACCTTCTATATATTTTTCTATATTAAAAATATTTTATTACCATTTTATCAGAACAGAAAACTTCACCGTCCATAAATTTAACATGAAATCACATCACACTACTATATAGTCGTAAATTCTTAGAAAAGGAAATAACAGGTCGTCCATTCATTTTTTTATTATTATTATTTTTATACTGAAACACGCATTCTTTAAAGTAGATCAAATAAAAAAAACACTCAGTTATCGGAAAAATTATGCATATAATATAACATGTAATAAGAATTTTTTTATTATATTTTAATTGTGTATAATTTTTTTTTTAAAAGTATAGTAATTATTATGGAATTTTGCCAGAAAATTTATTTATAAAAAACTTGTTTCTCACACTTCATCAGAAACATTAACCATGCAACAAGTACAATAAGACATTTGCGCAGAGTTGTTTTAATAGCATATTATCGTTGTGCCGTTTTACATACGCAGCTCGTGGCAAATAAACACAGCATGTATGTTTGTCGCTGCGAAATAACGCGTTTACTCGCCGCCATGGTCCATTGCAAGATAATCTACATAGGCTGATCAACACCTCGGTGTCGAGCGAAGAGACACAACCTTAGATTTATTTCAACTGGAATAAGCATAAAATTACGATTACATAGCCGTTTTTTTTTTTATGTAATAAAATTTACATTCGTACACCTTGGCTATAATATATACGTACAAGTAAGTGCGACGAAAAGCGAATCAGTAAATCTGAGAGAACGGGATATTTTACTTTTTCTGGAGGGCTTTACTAATTAAGAACTATTTAAGTAAGTTTTGAATATTTTTTTTAAACTTAAAATGCATTTAAAAAAACTGCATGTGAGTAAATAATAAGAAAAATTAGGATTTTAAATTGAAATTATTAATTAAAAGACAACGTAAAACGTGGATTTGTGAATAATAAAATATTTCATTTTTAATTGTCAATTTTATTTTTATCTCAGCATAGGATATAGCTCTAAATGTTATCAGGGTGCATTTAAAAATAAGCTTTTAAGGTCATAGTTATAGGGCTTGAAATTGTAAGTCATTATTTTCGTTAAATTTATTTATATATTTTTTCGAGCCTTGTATATCAATATGGCATATTGTGAAATACTATCAAATTCGGAGTTACATACTATATAATAAAAATTATCAGCGAAGTCAAGAAACACCGAGCGTGGTTAGTAGTTAGATGGGTGACCGTTTTTAACAAAAAACACCCATCCATGCAGGTGGGGTAGATCGTTGCGATTTTTCACTATATAGTTTCCCTGGCTTCGGTTCATTGACGAAAGCTGTAGCATCCATGCAACCTCTGAATGAGGTTTCCACGTTTCCCTCAGTCACAGGTAAATGCCAGGATAGATTTCATGCCGTGTCCGACCCCGTTCCGGAGGGGACCACGAAACGAGGATTTTGGAAAGTTTGGGGTGTAAATATGGTAATTAAATAATTCGTAAGTAGAAGTACCCAAGTGCATGTGAAAAAATATTATTAATTTAAAAAAAAAAACGATTATTAAATACAAAAAATTTAAATGACCAATAAAAAATGTATGAACATCTATAATATATCAAGCCAGTGTGAAAGAAATTTTCATAAATCAATTTTTTGTCACCATGAAAATGACACCATGTATTATGCTTGCTCCCCCCACCCCCTCCAGAAGCGATAAATGGTTATGATTTATGCAGGTGCTGTACAAGGTATAACTATAAAATATATTTTTATTAGCATATTAAAAGGTGCATGAGTTAAACCTGCATGATTGAATTGCAATACCACAGTCTGCAATGCATAATCCCAGATTTCGTATTTCTTTATAGGTCACTTAATGATGCTTGTATTTGTAATTTTATTTTGATATCAAATCCAATTAAACATTTTTTTTAACAAGAAGAATTTTTGCTGACAGGATAATTGAGCAATATATTAGACATTTTATTATTTACAAATTCACGTGTGTTCTTTAAATTATTTAAAATCCCAACATTTTTTTTTTTTTTTTAAATGAGCTACATTATTGAATTTAATTGCCAAATAAAACACTTTATATTGAACCATTAAAAATTAAGAACGATGATTATTAAAAATTCACCAATCATTATTATAGGAAATTCTAAATATATTAACAAATGAAGTAGAAAAAAATAAAGACATAAAAGCATTAAAACAGCGGGAAACAAAGTTGATTAGATGCGCGCGATTTATGCTCGCCGCGAGAGGTTCGACCATAAAAGGACATCCAACATGTACTAATGTTTTCATTTAAGTCAATTTTCTTTTGACCAAGAGACTAAACCAGTCTGTTTTGTATACTTGACTTAATATAAATCAGGTCTATAAGGGCCGGACATCGTGACTTGTAACGAATTTTATGTGAGTCTCAGAGAAAAAAAAAACTGCATGGGGGTTAAGTTGGACTGTTACTTTAGTTCCAGTAATCATAACACGTACTTAGGTAACGGCTACTTCACGTGGATAATTTCTTTGAATGTTTGAAATCGATTATTTACTTTAAAATTTAAAAACCATCAAGCAACCTCTTTTTAATGTAAAATAAATTTTAATCAACAGTTGGTCCAGCTTTTTAGTTTCTCATGACGAGTGTGCATTAAATGTTGAGTTATTTGGAAGATGGAGGACTGTAATAGTTGGGGGTGTATTTGGAGAACTTCTGGGGGTGAGAAACGATACCCCCCCTCCCCTCTGTTATATCCCCCTCGTGAAAACTCACCACAACGTACGTTAAGAAAATGGGCCATCACGTTAATTAACTTCCACTTTGAGATGCTACGACTCTCTGAATTCAGAGTGTGTATGTGGGGGGGGGGGGGGGGGAGTTTGTAAGATAGAGTTTCATGCCTTAAAAATAAGATTTTTTTTTTTGCAGTATACTTTAATTGCTATAAAGTCGTGAGATATCTATAAAAAAAAATATTCAGTATTTTCTTTATTGTATAAATAATTATACTTACCCTTATAAAATGTGATCATAGATCGCTATGAGAGAATATTTTTTTATAAAAATTTAAACAATGAAGTGTACAATATTATATTGTATTAAATATGTGATACAAATCAAGACTTTATCACCTTGAGCTATAAAGGCGAGATTACCGTCTCCAAATAAATTGTAATTGCATATTTTAGTCTTTATACATATATGGGGGAGGATCATTCACGATTCACGACGTCACGAACTTGCTGTTATCTAAAGTTACATTCCAGTCTCAGTATCGAGCAAATTCTCATAATAATTCACAAGCAATATCAGTACTCTCTTGTATAAAATTTTACTTCTTATGACTTTTTTTTTTTTAGTCATCCCACGATTTTAAAATATTTTCTATATATTATGCAGTATGTTTTATGTGCATAATAATATGAATAATTTAACATAAAGAAGAAAATGATGGTATTTCTACAATAAAATTATAAATTCTAAAATGTAAGTTTCTTGTTTTGTTTCACATATTTTATCTTCTATAATTCTCTTACATGTGATTATGTATTATATAAACAAAAAGCATGCAATAATTTTAAGATACAATTACACTTAATTGATTGAATTGACTTTATGTTATAGAAATCTCATAATGTTCTTTAATAAAAATTAAAAAAATAAAAAAAAACGAAGAAGAGTAAAAATATTGTTAATTCATAATTCTATTTTTTAATTGGTGTACCCTGAAATCCTGTTTCCTACATGCACATATTAATTTTTAGCACACATGATGCAAAAACTAATATAAAATATCATCGTTATGTCCATTTATTTCATTATTTATAAAGAATTAACAAGAAACGATATAAATAATTCACAATTTATCTCTCAAATTAAATTTTATGGACAATTATAATTTTTTATACATCTTGTCCAGATGGCGCACATAGAAACTATGAATGGCTCCATTCAAAGATATTGCAATCAACATGTTATTATAGAAAATGTTAATATTATAAATTACAATAACTTGCTAATTAAATGCATGCATATTTATGAGATGTAATAAATCTCTTGAGCAATTCCAAATAAGCACCTAAGTATAATTACTAATTACATGAGCAGTAGTTGTGGTATGCAAAGTCAATGGAATGAAAAAAGTTATTTGCATACATGATTATTGAAATATGAATAAAAAAAAAGTATCAATGCAAAGATATAGAGGTATATAAAAAATTATAAATTAATCATCGCTTTAAAACCGAAGTTTTAATATTCTGTATTTTATTCTCTCAATTATAAAATTAGATAGTATTCAAAAAATTCATAATAAAGAAAAATTAGTTCCTTCATAAACCAGTTCAATAAATCTCTCTCTATCTCTCTCTCTCTCTCTCTCTCTCTCTCTCTCTCTCTCTCTCTCTCTCTCTCTCTCTCTCTCTCTCTCTCTCTCTCTCTCAACTAGCTCTATCATAATGATTTGTATATGTACAATTTTTAAAGTTAAAAATTGGAATACATGCATTAGAATCTTCCCTATGATTTCCAATTTTTAACTTAAAGAACTGTACTTTAAATTTGTTACCTAGATGTTTATTTTTCTAATGTTTAATAATTACTGTAACTACGATACGTTTCAGATCAACTTTGTAGTTCAATCAAACCTTCAAACATAAGTAATTGTACCAAAATTGTAAAAAAAAAACAAAAGTTGATTCCTGAAAATATAACACACTTGATTGTGTTTCAATAAGACACAGACGACGGCAGGAAATTGAATGCAAGGTTGCGTCAGTTCGATCCCAGCTGGTGGTCATAATGAAGAGAGACGTGGCTTGTTGTGCAGCGTTTTGCAGTGTCATGGGACAACGTGTGAAGACGCTCGTGGGACGACGGCGGTACACTGAAAGAAGGTGGTAGCACAGCGGTGTCATTCATTTACGGTACTTTCTTTGAAACAAGGAAAGCTCTTGATACGAAATGACAGACGTGGATCTATTTAGAAAAAAGGTGGGAAGAGCAGAGGGGTCTAGATAATGGTCTCATTTAAAGCTCATAAGGTAACCGTTTGAACAAGACAAAAATGGAAGTAGTATAAATTCATGTTTTTTAATTTTAAAATCCCCCTTCTCATCACTTTCCTTGAATTTGGCGTTCTTTCTGGCCTTTCTGGGGATTTAAATACTATGGAGAAGAAATATTAAAATTCAAAATATTTATGTGTATTTATTTATGATTTGTTTAGAAATCAATATTATATAGTAACCAAATTAAATTTGCTTAATTTAGTATTAAATTAGAACAAATTTTTGAACTTCTCAATTTGAAGTCGTATATATTTGCTATTAGAATGAAGCTTTATTGAATAGTTATTTTTTTTAATTTCTTTGAGAAATATCAATAAATATTTAAAACTGATTCATAAAATTGTTATTTCCGCCCCTTAAAAATCATCTTTAATTTCTGCACTATCTCTGAAATAATTTGCATGTGTAAAATAAAAATTCACATCTTTAAAAAACAAAATGAAATACTAAAATTAGGTGTGAAGATGAAGGAATAATCTTTATAAATTATTTAAATACCTTATTATAACTAAAATGGCTTTAAACAGTTTGAACGTTTGAACTCAATCTTAATTAATTCAATTAAATATTATACATTTATTTTTGGTTCATTAATTATGAATTAGTAAATCATTGAATACGTATTATATTGCTTGATTAATAAACTGTTGTAAGAAATTCAACCTTCATGTAAATAAAAGAACAAAACTTTGCATCTTGACCCGCGGTCACTCGCTGGCAATTATTTTTCTCCGTGTAGTTACGTCTTGACTCCCCGCGTGGCACACGTCGCGATGACCGTGACGCCTCACGCCCCCGAGGGCGAGTCACTCACCTCTCACGTGACCCTCCCACCAATTACGTCATGATTGAGGGAGTCGAGGTGCATGTGCTTTAACCTTTGTTTCACTTCGACCCACTGCAACACGGTGATTAATTAGCTCATATACTTTCTAGTGAGGGGAAAAAAAGTACAAAATATTGAGCAAATTTTAATGAGTTTTAATAATTAAACGCACGTGGTCACTTTTTCTGCAAGATATTAAGAGGTTGGAATACACACTTCTTGAGTGGCGCACAAAAGTGAAATTCTAAAAAACTTCAAGCAAAAATAAATAGGAATTAATTGGGTTGACCCTGCTCCGTTTGGCCCCATTTATTTTTGACCAAAATGCCTAATTTTACTGAAAACATAATCAATCAATTTACTACTGCCAGAACTTCCACATAAACTTTGGATAATTAAAAACTTACTTTTGATTTGTGAGAGCTGAGCAGGCGCGGATTCAGAGCAGTCCCCCCCCCCTTTCCCCCCACCGAAATTTTTGATTTAACATTGGCAATATAGGCATTTCCCCATTTCCCCCACTCCAATTTTTTTTAACATTGACCTTATGGAGGTAGCCTCTCCCGATTTTTTTCGTTCCACCCCCCCCCCTCCCCCCGAATTTTATTATTCGCGCCGGGAGCTGAGAACATATTCCGGACCATCTATACGTATTTTATGGATCGATCACCAACAGAAATAGTCTCTCATCCACTAAATCGGTTGTTCTGTCCGCGCTACCATGAAACGATAATTATTTTTACTAATGAGCTGTGAAAGAGCGTGCAGAATCTCTGGGCGGTGACCTCAGTGAGACACAGACACGTCATTGACTGTCCGTTCAGTCACGTCTGTGTATGTAAATGTAAACATCAAGAGAATTCCCCTCCACTAAATTATCAAGTAAAAAGATGTTTATTATGTAAATAATGCAATTACATATACATTTATTTTTTTGTAAGTCTTGTGTACTTGAACGTGTAGTCATGTAAAATAATCTTGATGACGATTCTTTGCATAAATATTATGTTTTGTATGTGAAAATATTTTTATTACCATAAAAATGAAAGGAATATTAAAATACTAGTTTATTTTGCCTAACCCTTTCTTAAATATATATATATATATATTGTAAAAAAATAGCTTTTAATGCATATAATTTTTTTAGTAATAAACTATATTTAAATTTTAAAAACAGAAGCTTTGAAATACTCTTAAAGTAAAATGGTCTTCAACAATAATTTTTTGTGCATACATATTTCAATTCATAAAAAAGTACATATTTTACAATTAGTTCTAGAGCCTGTGTTCATTTGCAGAAAACATAGGGTGTCGTTAAAATATTACCTTTTTTTCTCTTGTATTTAATTAAATAGGAAGAGAAACTTATGAAAAAAAAAAACACATAAAATAATTACGCGGAATACAAGAACGCGACGAATGGATAATTATATATCAACAATAACCTACGGCTGAAAGAGAAAGAATTTTTTCTTAGACTTCCAAAAAACATGAAAATTAATAATATAAATGGGTATTAAGAACCCTACCCTCTTTTTTCCAGCTAGAAAATTTTTCCATAAATTTTATGAGTGATCTCTTTTACAAAATGCTTCACTTAATTGAAGAATTATTATTACGATGTAATATTCTTTGTTTAAAAAATATAATAAATTAATATCTATTAGTGTTTCCGAATGTACTTGTTTTAATATATGCAAATTAGTGTTTGGCAGAGACACCTAGCGGCAGGTTTTTAAAAAGCCCCGTGCTTGAAGCTGTTCATCATCAGTCTCTCTCTCGGTGGTGCTGAGGGAGGCTGCATCATCATCATCATCTGGACCATCTCGTAGTATCAACACTCAAGCGTGTGTAGCATGCCGCCAAATTGAACTGTGAGTACCAGCATTGCTATATATACGTGTTTCAAATGTTTCTTATCTTAAAGTTAAATCAGCCGATAAAAAATATATAAAAATTATAGTAAAAGGAGGCGAATTATGAATGAAAATTATGAGATACTAGTAATTTATTTTTATTTCACAAACATATTTTACAATTACTGTAAGTAGGTAAAATAGAATATTTTAAAAGTCACATATTAACTTTAGAAATAAATACATAATAATGACCAGCATGCGTGTAAAAAAGGCATAAATAATTTTGTTTCTTTCATAAAAATAAGCTTAATTCTGCATCATGTGCCGATAAAAGATTATAAATTAATTTATTGATTTGCATGCCATTATACCTCGATGGAAGATTTTAAATTAATTTCTGTTTCATTTTAACTTTATAATAAAGACAACAAGTCCTGATTTATTTACTATTAAATAAATAAAAACGTCAGCTAAAATAGCGAAGAATGTAAATAATTATTAAATTCCATACTACTATTTTTTTAGTGCGTTTTAATTATCCACTCAATTTTTTTTATCGACATAATTTAGCCTCTGGTTAAAAATTTTGATCAAATTATTGGTTACAAACCACGTCAATGTTTAAAATATATTACACCAAAATTTTAAAGATCTCAATTTAATTTTTTATACTGTAATTCTATATACTTATTGCAATTTTTTTTTATTTGCACATATATTAAAATTTATTACATATCTGATACTATATACTCTTTAGAATTATTATACTTGTCTATAAACTCAATATATTACATTGTGTATAACAGCGAAATTTGATCCATATGAGTTATCTAAATCTCATAATAATGATTAGAAGGTTAAGATTTTCCACATAGATTTCGCGGTACGAGTATAAAAAAAAAAGAGGAAAAGAGAGATAGTTTATGCGTGTAAAAAATAACACACGACGCGCTCCTGATGATGTGTATGCCTTGAAGGGAATTAAGTAAACCGCTATATATATGATCCACAGAGTTACCCACAGAACTAGATATAGTGAACAATTTTCCTGAGGCTATCACGGCTCATATTGGCTTTTAGACATACAGACAAACAGATATCAACACATAATTCAAAAAAATAGCTTTAACTCTCGTCAACACAATTTTTGTATACTTATTCATTTAAATAAAATTTATTGCGCATACAAATTTATTATACTTAAAAATATATGATCTTCTATTGTATTCTATATTGCCCTTGTTTTAATAATTTTCAAGAAGGTTCATTATTCTCTTGATTTTTTAGTAAATATAATCTTTATTGAAGAAGGGTATATTTTGATGTGATCTTCTAACGTATCATTGCAAAAGAAGAAACTAAAAAAAAAAAAAAAAATGCTTCAGGCTTAAACAGTTATAATATTTAACATTTTGTTTTATGATTGATGATCTGACATAATATAAGGAGGGTGTGGCTTCTCAAAGAGGAATTGTTGAAATTTTAGTTTTGATTCATGAAGTGCGAGTGTGTATAATCCTCCAGTAAACACTTAGGACATGACTATGCAGTGATAAGAATTATTATTTTTTTTTTACTGTTATAATTTATAACACAATGCAAATACCTTTATATACTTTATTCAATTAAGTACTTGTTATTTATATTTTATATTGTAATAATTTATATAATATAACAATGCGACATTAAGTAAAACAATATATTATAACGATGAATTTAAATTGAAGGGTATAAAAAAGAACTACATACATGTTGTGTGGACTTCCTTATATAAATTTACTGAAGGAGATATGTGCATGATGTTGAATTATTTTTTTGCTTGAAGCTAGTACAGCGTTGTTTCATGTATAGCATTTTTTGATACACCTGATCGATTTTATTAACAAAATACACGTACTTCTTTTGAAGGACAGAACAGAAACTAAAAAATTACTAAATATTTTTCAAGTTCTGAATTTAATTTATGATTATAGTTCTACCAATTGTAAAAATGCATTTTACACAGAGATATATTTAATCTTTAATCATACTGAAAACATAAAAATTTATGCTGTAGAAACTTATAATTATTATAGCATACAGAAAAATGCTGGAAAATATAATATAAATGAAATTGAAGTTAATTCTCTTTCATACCTTAAGCCGGCATTACAGCACGATATAATTTTACATGCAATTTTTCTTACAAGAAGATGTTAACGTCATACAAACAAATGGAGTTGAAATTTTCTTGTAAGGAAAAATTAAATGCAATAATTAGGAAATTTGTATCGTGTCAAAGCGGCTTTAGTTCAACAAACAGTCCTTGAATGAAGGGTCGTGGGATTTTCTCAGCATATTCTCAGGAAAGCTAGCAGAAGTTAAGAACGATGACGTCATGATTTCAGGTATCTGTATCATGCTCAGAAGTTAAGAGGGATGACGTCATGATTTCAGGTCCAGATCTGTATCATGAGGAGCCAAGCATGAGGGTGGCTCAGTCGCTGCTGGTGTGGGCCGCGGCCGTGGGTCTGGTGGGACACGCGCTCGCCACTTCTCGGACGCACCACGCCAAGAATCCTCAGCAGCAGCGGGGGCACGCGCGGAGGGCCACCAGCAGGAGCGGAGCGCTCGTCGAGGGAAGCGATGAGACCATCGAACCGTACAGCAAGAACCAGCCGGGGTAAGCTTAATTTACCTATTATAGCTCGGATTAAATGTAGATTTAAATGGAGATTCGTCAAAAAATTTTATCAATCACTTTGGAAAATTTTAAGCACCAACTCTCATAATAAATGTTATAATATAGATTGTATCTTTTATCCTAGCTACAATCTACATTATACAGTTTTGCGTCTGATCCGCATTAAACACTACTTCATAAATATTACAGATGTTTTTCTAATTAGCTCGGCTATAGTTACAATATATTATATAAAATCTTTACTGGTATATGTTGCTACATTTTCTTTTTTATATGCTGCAAATATAACGTATGATTTGTAGCTCTCTGCAGACATGTTGGTGATGTTATTGCAAATTCGTGCAGCAAAAGCAAAAATTTCAGAGTATGGCAGTTTCCAGGGTAGCACGTACCATGCACTCTCGCGCATATATTATATTTATATAACATAAGATTTGATGCTATACCGTGTAAGGAAAACATAATATATATCCCCGTCCTAGGTATGAAACTTTTTGTCTAGTAACTGATGGGCATAAGAGACCGACGTTTTTGCTTTTGTTATTATTATTTTTTTTTTAGGTGTAAAAGAAGTTGCATACATGCAAGGATCTTAACAGTTAAATGATACGACCTTCTGAGAGAAATTTTAAATACTAAAATTAGCACGATGTAATTTTCCCAATATCAATGCAGACAAGCGAACATTTTCCCCGCCCCTCCAAAATTCGTTTCTGGATCTTCGCCAGGTTGATATTAATGTTAATTACTGCAATTGAGCAATTAGACTACAATGTCAATTTATCAGCAAGAAGGGGTACCGAAAAAGGAGGACAATTTTTAAAGAGCCTGTTACTTGGATTCATTACTCATTCTTTACGATACATTATTTAAAGATATACTTGACTTATATGAGGCTATCAGCCACTTATGAGTGAGTGAGCTGTATAAAAACATAATGATTTTTGTTTACAGTTATAAGTTTATATATCGATTCATCATTATTGTTTATAAATCTATAGAAGAAGACGAAGAAATTACCACCCACAATTGCATATATAAACAAGGTCTAACTTTCTTAACTTTAATTTTCTTGATTTTAATTGTTGCAATAATCAAAATCAATAAACTGAAGCCATGGCTTAAAGATAGACCTCATATATGTAATCGGGCGTATATTCCGAGGATACGTGGTACACAATTTAAAATGGAAGTAGCCTGTACTCTTATAAGAGGGGTCGCTCACTCTGCCTTCGTATGACTTTGTATATGATAAAAAATTTAGAATTGGTTCTAAATGAGAAACGATCACATGCGATACGATACGAAAACGAAGCTGTATGCGCGCGTACACCTGATCACATAGGTTCTTAATTTTTATGATCATACGCTGCGATATCATGCGATCTAGTGTGAGACAGCCCTAAAGGTTTTGTAAGGGGCGTAAAAAGTGAGTTCTCAGTTATGAATTAATTAGTTATTCCCAGTAGAGTTATTATGTTTTATATTTCCGTGAAATGCTCGTTCAAACTTTTCTTTGTTGTGTCAACAAAACTTCGCAACACACGACCAGACAGCTGAAGAGAAAAAATATTACAAAGGAGCAAATAATTACGAAAATGTTTTCATTTTTTTACTACTTCTGCATTCCAAAATTCTTTATAATGTCTTTTCAGCAGAAAATTTCATTTCAATGGAAAAATATATTATATATAATTATGTAAGAAAAGAGATAGAGAGAGAGAGAGAGAGAAGGGTGGGTTCTTGTAATGTATGACAACGAAAGGTGAAGATCATTCTGGTGAACAATAAAAATATAAAAACGTGTGGTACGGTAAAGTACTTATACATCATCATTATCATCATTGCACTGTGTAATTATGTGTTGTTAAAATTCACAATTGAAAGGTTGTATATATATATACGATCAACTAAAATATACAACCAGACGCTACTTAGGTAATGGTCTAAGATTAGCGTAGGCTGATATATAACGCCTTAAGGTTTTTTGGCATTGCATGGTGACAGGTATATGTAAGGTGTGAGTGGGCGGCACAGCAGCAGCCGACACCCACCAGCAAAGATTCTCTACCTCAACTTTAGACAAGCTGACTCCTTAATGTGGAATAAAAATGAATTGACACTTGACAAAAAAAAATATATTGTATTTTTTTTTATACATACTTTCCATAAAAGGTACCGGCAACGTTTAAATCTTTGATCTTTTTTTTTTATACATATTAAATTGTTCCACTACTCTATTCAACAAGAAGCAGATAATTACAATATTGGGTTAAAAAAAATTACTATCAACGATACATCGTATTTAAGTACCATCAGCATGCAGAAGGATAAATTACGTGTAGATATTTTTTTTATATGTTATTTGAAATTATTGCCTCATACGTTATTATTTATTAATGTGCACTTAAACGTTTAACAGAAATGATGATAGCTTTACAATATTATAAAAAAATTTATACTTCAATTTTAGTTTATAGATAGATGTCATGACTTTGCAAGTGCAAAATATAAATTTGCAATAATTGCTATGCTGTCAATTTTGCACTTCCAACTTTAAAAACAGGCATACAAAATTTACAAAGTTAAAAAAAAAATTGAAGTAGCAAAAATAATTAAATATTAATTAATGTTAAATTTCCATCATAAATTGTTAGCAAGTGTTGATCGGAGAGATCAATTAATTGAGAATTTTCTAACTATGCGTTGAATATAATTTTTATAAAAGGTTGGAGTTATTTTATATAGTGGTTTATTCAGTGTTCCAGATTTAAAAGTCATCGGCGTGCAAAGAAAATTCTACTAAATTTAATTAAGTTTCATTTAAAAAGATGGATTTTACATTTAACTATGAACGATTCAAACTGTTATTTCATTATACTATCAATATGTTTGCAATTTTTCTTCTCCTTATACAATAAAATTTTAACACCTCTTAGAATTAATATTAAAATAAGCATAAATATATTATTGCTTGTTTATAAGTTGTCATTCAAGAATTTGACAATAATTACTTTTTTATTACAATAATAAATATATATTAATGTAAATATATTCGTATTCATATTCATTTTTATGTTTTTAATTTCCACAAGAGAGCCTTCAAAAGTAAAATACTACTATTTTGTTTTTTCAGTGCATTTCTTTAAAAATTAAGTTATTTTTTTCAGTGTAATATTTTAAAACAACTTCTGGTTAAAAAAGTAACAAATTTGTTGTTAAAAAAATGAGATACTGGAGAGGATGTGACTGTAAACTTGATAGTTTACCTGGCACTGATGAGCGAGAAGATCAACAGTGTGTTACGACCGAGTGGGAGGAGGGCCGTGGGCTTGCAGAGCGCAGGTGGACGTAGGAAGCGGTCCTCGATGTCTGTAGCACGAGGGGTAGGCCTGACTAATTGAAAGTGTTACCTACCAAATTTGATTTATTATAATTATGTTTGTATTAAAAATTATGTAATGAATATATTAAAAAAAGAAATAAAGACAAAAAAAAAAAAAAAAACGAAAATTATACATATTTATTTTTTTATAATGGAGTGATTTAATATAATTAACATATCATTATAGATTTACAGGACAGTATTTTGTAAGTATTTATTTGCAATTAATTATAAAAATAACACTATTAGTCCTAATGTAAACTTATTGTGTTAAATTTTGTTTGATTTCAGAATGAACCAAATTGAATTTAAACCTTTTTATTTATTTTTTTTTACTCTGGGGATAAAATTATACGCTCATTCTATATAAAGAAGTAGTGATAAAAAACTTTAATTTGAAAAATGTAAATTTTGATGACCGTATAAAAATACAATAATATTATAAGAATAAATTAACCGAATTAACGTATATTTTTGCAACATTAAAACTTTAATCAGCACATTATTTGTGAGCTGTCGTGAATGTTTTGATGAACTTCTCTCAGCAAATACATCTTCTTGTTTACTGCTACAAATCAGAAATAATGTTCTTTTTATGTGAAGGTAAACAAGTGATTCATCACAAAATTAAATTTAGCATGAACTCCCCTTTTTTTAATGATTGATTGTATACAATTTTCTTTAACGTTTGATTTAGTCTACCTTCTATTTGTAGCAACTTTGGTTTTTGTCTGGACGCCTTCTTCATAAGTTTTGGCAAGTGTAGGAAGGCAAAAACATCAGCAACACTTCATAGCACGGCGCACAACTCACATAAACAAAACCCATACAAAAACAGCACTTTGAGTACGCAATTTAATTAAGCTTGACGTGTTGAAATATACATATTTTTATATATACATATAGTGTATATACCTTTATAACTAGACTATAGCATATACATGAATAAAAAGCCGCCTATTGTTATTGCTTTTTGAGATGATAATGAGAATTAATATGATTACACCACATGCTAAGAAAAAAAAATTGTTCATAATATAATAATAGATGAATGATTAATCATTTATATATTTATTATCAAAAAGATAATAGGTTTATGTATAGGAGGTATATATAACTAAATATGTAGTGTAATTAACTATACAAAGTCTTGTATATAGATTTTTTTATTAGATGTCTTACAATTAATTATTCAAAGTTCGGTTGTGAGACTCGTCGATGTGAATATTCTGCGTGCTATTTTAACCACACTGATTTAAATTGCTGATCGTTTTAACATGAGGAGCAGGTTTTTATCAAACGTGGGCGGAACGTCTCACATTTTGAGATGCCAAAAATATTACAAGCAGACTTTTGTATCATGATGTCGCGAAATTTCAGTTTACCAAAAATTATATCCTGTCACACTGAAAAAGTTACGAATAATTGTATTTTTTTTTTATATAATTTTTCGTATGTTTTATATCTAACACGTCTACTCCATGTTGAGTAGAACCGAAAAGATGGACGGCCGTCAGGTTAGGGTGAATTTCACACACACTAGAATTCCCGAAAAAATTCTAGGATGAGCAGAGTCGGTACGGAAACTTGATTAGGTGGTTATTATAGGATTGAAAAGGAGGCATGGTTTTATTTTGATTTTTTACATAATGTTTTTACAATTAATATAATACATGAGTATATAAGTAACAAAATTAAGCTAAAGTCTCGATTTAGGGCTCAATTCTGACATGAAAATTGGGCCTAAAATCGGACCTTAAACCTTTGTGAATGCCCCTTATGACGTTTATACATATGATTTTTTTATGCAATCACCCAAAAATTGCAAGATTTCATTATTTTTCTTGTGGAATGAAAATTTTCAACTTGTTAGATTGTTACACATTTAAACTTTAAACTCCAATCTCTGTTTTATAATATTATAAAATTACTTATTAATATTTGAAAATAAAACAAGTGTCTAAATTTGTTTGCTATATGTAGAACTTATTTAAGTTATTCTAGTTAGCAAGTAAATTGAAAATAAAACAATGGAGTTAAACATGTCTGTTGTTCTTATTAAAAAAAAACTTGATCGTTGAGAGAAGACGGACGAGTACTCTTGGCCATGGCCGTGATATATGCAAAGAGAAAAAGAGAAGAGAGAGACGGCGGTCGCGTGGGAACTGTCCCGCTCTCTCAGCTAATCTGTACCTTAAGCACGTTGT
Source organism: Siphlonurus alternatus (assembly GCA_949825025.1). NCBI lineage: Eukaryota > Metazoa > Arthropoda > Insecta > Ephemeroptera > Siphlonuridae > Siphlonurus > Siphlonurus alternatus. Next base: position 32,920,518 of record OX463782.1, read on the forward strand.
GTCCACTCAATGGCCTGTCCACTAAATTTTGTTTACATTCTCGACATAACAATAGAATCGATAACATTTTTTTTTATCGAATTTCAGAAAAAAAATTACGGTGCAGAAAAAAAAAAAAAAAACTAAAATTGCTTTCGATATAATATGGGCTGTCTGATTATGAATAAAAAAAAAGACAGTCCTAATATAGCATAGGTCTTCTTTGTTAATATGCTAATTTTTTAACTTCATTGCCAACTTTTTTTGTGACTTTAAATTTATGGCTATCGTAATTGAAGGTAAAACATAAAAAAATGTAAATTTAAAATCGTAAATGAATTTTATTACCCTTATTAACTAAGCATATCTATATTATATAATATCATAGAGAACAAATTCATTTACTATTATATATTTTTCTTGAATCCTTATCATCATATATCATGCGCATTTTTATGTATATAAAATTGAAGCCTAAAAGTTGGTTTGGTCTCACCAAAAAATATCTTGTTGTTATATTATGATTGTAAAATATGTCATCTTGAATGGAAAAGATTGCATATAAAATAAACATTTTTCTCAGTATAATAATTCAAAACTTGTATACTGTGCATTAAAAATAGTTTATAAAATGAAAGTACTGTATATATAACAATTTTTTATGTACAACGAGAACGAGATGGGCAGGGTCGGACTAGGATGAAAAGGCTTACTGAGCAAACAGGAGTACGAGCCCATATCAAGGGCCTACTTGACCCTGTGGGGGCCTACTTTCAACGATGTTGGGGTCTCCCAGCCGAAGGGGCTCACCAACTCTTATGGCCAGTCCGAGTCTGGAGATGGTCAATAATCATAAACATTCATACAGTCTCAAGTAAAAGTCATTTACATCATAAACATCAGCTGGCTGCTACAATTATTTTCACGACGACAGTTCCCTGACGAGTGAGTTCCCAAGTCTGGAGCAATTTTTTTTTTTTGCTTCGATGGAGTAACTGTGGGTGGTAAAAGAGCACCAATCATTCAGCATGATTGAGCCATAACTTGCATCAATACATATACTGAAATGTGTATTGTATATGCGAACTTCTCATCGTTTATATTATATATAGCAGTCTTGTCATGCTACTCTATATATATAAATTGAATATAAGATAAATATAATTATGATGTTATTGAAAGCAAGCAATTTTTCTATACATCAATAAAAAAAATATTCTCTTTATCTCTCTCTCTCTCTCTCTCTCTCTCTCTCTCTCTCTCTCTCTCTCTCTCTCTCTCTCTCTCTCTCTCTCTCTCTCTCTCTCTCTCTCTCTCTCTCTCTCTCTCTCTCTCTCTCTCTCTCTCAACATTTAACAACGTTGATGTACTTTATGGACTAACACTAAAAAAAAAAAAAAAAAAAAAAATACTGTATGTTTTGTACTAGAAAAATCTTTGAAGGCAATTAAAAATTGGTACTTAAAATGTTGTTTAAAAGGTATATAATCATCATTTATTCCATTAGCTACAATCCTAATATGGTGTCTTTTGTGATTAGGCACTAAAGTTTATATAAAAAAAAAATGCATTAGTGTACTATTAAAAAATTTAGGAGTTTAAAAAAGTAAACATTCTGATTTTCAAGTAACAAACTATTCTGGATTACAAGATACTTTTTTGTCTCTTTTTTTCGTGAACAAGCGCCTTGTGTTGTGTGTTTTTTTAAAGATAATGAGTCTGCACATTTAATGAAGTCTTGTTACTACCTTTTAAGAAGCTACATTTTAAAAATACGATGTTTTATTTTAAGTTGCCAATTAATTATTTTTTAAAAGAAGTCATTAATAATTTAAAAGAATGTTGACTTAACGTGTAAATTTCTTACCAAAAAATAAATTTAAATACAATAAGGGAGTGGAGAAGAACATTTAAAAAAAAAACATTTTTATTTTAGTTTCAAGTTCATTTTCAAACTTTATAGGTGGGCCTTTAATAAAGTTTGTTGGTAAGACGATTTTATTACTTTATATAAAATTTAACATAAAACCAAAAGATTGTATAATTAAATTTAAAAGTTGGTGTCAACGCGGAGAGTTAATATAGAATTGTTAACACCTGTAAAATGGTGTGGGCGTTTAGTCAAAAGTTGTATTCAGAGTGGATATGCTCTGTATAATTTTGGTCATGCGCATTACTCAGGATCTCGATTTTCTTTATTGCAATTGTGTATCCCCTCTAATACCTTAAAAATTAGATGGAATATATCATTATGTCATAGTCATGTATATATTTAACTGACAAACATACATGACTATGACGTCACTGCGTGTTTCACCTTGATTTTGAAAAAGGAAGGGAAAGAAACAGAAAAAAATGAAGTATTGGCAATATTAACTCGAAGGCTTTTCTATCGAATGTAATAAAAAAAATCATGTACATTTTTTTTAAGCATTTCATTTAAAAATTTGTACTATCATAAAGCTAAATATTCTTAAATTATATTCTTACAAGACAATAAGTTATGAATATTATAGCAAATTTAATCAATAACCATCAATATTTGAGACAGAAAAAATATTTTAAACGTCAAAGAGTATTATAATAAATCATTAACATTAGAAATATTATTGAAGATTATAATAACCGCGGAATTTTTTTCTCTATATTTGCAATTTGAAATATTTTTCAAATACATTGTCTATTTATTACGAATGTCTATCATATAATGACAAGAGAGTTATGTTATTTTTTGTGTAGTGAAAATGCTTGGGATATTTGCTAATTCTCTTCCATCTTGAAGCAACATTCCCACAGGTGTACGGAGACGTGACACTTTGGTCGAACGAAGGTCGAGTCTCAGACTGGTTTGGAGAAGATGACCTCAGGTCAAAAGATGAACACAGGTCTTAAAAAAATTATACATCCGCTTTCATTATAATAACGTTAATGTATATTTAAAATACAATTTTAACTAATCAAAAATTTTAGGTGTGAAACTTCACATAGTCCTAAATAAAAAAAAAATTAACATATATTGTAGACTTTTTTCTTTTTAATTATATAGTTTTTAATTTTAAGATTCAAGGTATCTCAAAATTATGTATTAAAAAAAATAATTTGTGCATTCAAAAATGTTTATGTAGTCAACGTCAAAAACTGTGCGTTCGGTAAGATTAAAATATAAAAAAAAAAAAAAAAAAAAAAAAGCTCAAAGCGTCTTTGGACTGGATAAATTTCACATAAAGGTTAAATCAAACTAAGATCACCTCGTGACACCACGGATCTCTCTGTGGGCGTTTTGTCGCTTGTAACCGCACTGTGGATGGCTACACTTTAGCTCTTCTTATCGTTGCCTCAGAATGCAAATCACGTAACTACAAAAAAAATTGATGGGACTTTGACCCTTATGTTCTAGTAAAATAAGGTTTAAAATTGCATCAATTTTTTTTGTAGTTACGTGATTTGCATTCTGAGGCGACGTTATATAACCTTAATCAAAATTGCGCAGCTCTTCTTCTCTTTTCCATTAAAGAATACGGGAAATTTCAAAATGTCCCAAAAGGTATTCATCATTGTATGGATGCATTATCCTGTCTTGGTATTATTAAAATTAAAAGGTTAATGAACTCCTATAAAAAAACAAATTGCATCATTTTCCATACACGGTAATATTAATGTTTAATGATTTTATCATAATAATGACAAATTTGCATATAAGATTTAACTCGAAATTTTTACCAATATTGATGACAAGGATAAAAATAGATGAAATCAACAGCAGCAATATAATATGTTATAGGTTTGTATATATACTCGAGAGCTAATCTCCCTGCATGGTCCAGCTAGCCAAAAGTCTGGGGGGTACTAAATCACGTCTGTCGTAACTCCTCCTGCCTACACGTGCACTTGGGTTGCCGCACATAAACCGGCCAGTTTGGTACACAGACCTGCTGCCTGCTATAGGATAGATAGAGTACACTCAGCCAGTAGATATATGCCAAAGTAAGCACCAGCCAGGTTTGATGCGAGTCTGACGTTTAGTGCAGAAGAAATAATCATCGAAGTTATTATTAGATGAAATATTAATAATAATTTCTTAACAACTGTGTCATCAATATGTAGAATTACACAAGTTAGGCATTAAAATATAATTATTATATTTTTATAAGAGAACTAGACATTTTTTTTATAAAAAGCAGTATATGTCAATTGACAGCTTCAATGAATAAGAATAAAATAATAATAATAATAATAATAAAAAAATCTGTGGTATTAATTCACTTATTTCCACATTCATTAATATGTTTCTATATTAAAATTCTATTTATTTTTATTATCATTATTATCAATATTTTATTATTTATTTTTTTTTTTTCAAATAATAGATACGAACGTTTCTACTTCCGCTCATTTGTTATATACATAAAAAAGGATAGAATAATTTCAGCCTCCAACCTTAAATTTATTTCATTCAATACCATACTTTTAATTAGTTTTTCCAGCTTTGTTATCTTTTTTTTTTTTTTTTTCACTCTCTGCATGTGAAATGCTGTCAGTGTAAGCATTATTTATTACTAGTATTAATTATTATATGAGGATAATCATACAATTAAAATCCTCAAAGTCCATGCATTGATGTGATAGACTGATCATGACTGATCGCAAAATTCACTTCTAAGAATTTTCAAGTAATAAAATAGAATCATTAGCTTATTTTTATTCATTTAATAATAAAAAAATATTATATTACAAGCATATTGTTACTTTTATTAAAACTAATAAATAAAAATTCTATAGTACTATAGGTGTTCGTCGCTAAATTAATCTATCAGTTGTATACTTTAGTAAAAAAAAAAATACTATTATATAATCAATCATATTATAATAAATATTTAAATAATGGCTTAAGGCTTGGAAGTATATTATAAAACATTGAGTATAGAATGAAATTATTAAGAAGAGTCAATATATTATCATCAAGTTTGATCACCATTTTCTATCTCCGTGGGTGGCAAACAGCTACACTTCAATAAATATAAGTTAACATACCGGAAGTTCACATAAAATTAAAATTCATCGACATTTTATAAATTATTAAAATCGGAAATATTTCAGTAAGATCTATTTTATAATTGATTTTTTTTTTATATAATTTCAAATATTGAAAATAAGACCAGAATTTTACTACTTCCGGTTTAGTATTTTTAAATTATTTTAACTGTATGAGACTAAATCTGTCTATAGCTCATATGTTTTGATTTGCTAGGAGACATCCATGACAGTAAAATCCCATCAATTTCAGAGTCAAAGGTCATCGTGGTAATTCAGGGTGTGGTTGGTGCACATGTTGGTACCTATGTAATTACCTTATACCTGCGTGATCTCAAGTCAAGCGAAACGTGGAAAGAATAAATAAGCTGATATATCTTACCAAACTAGTACTATTTTTATTCAGGGCAGGCGGGGATTTGATTATGTCAGAGTTTTCTATGTTTTAAGGTGTGGAAAAAGATCAGTCATGCTAAATTCAAAATTTCTTTGGGAGAGAGGGGATAATAGTCATTCTCTACCCGGGATCTACGTCTTATAAATTGTATAATACACAAACCTTCCGATGTCAACCAAGCCAATCAAATTTATTCATCGTTTATATTATATATTAAAAAATAAAAATGTCAAATTTTAGAAAAAAGAAGTTGTTAGTTGGTATTTTATGTAAAAATAAAATTATTGTAACGCCGAAACAACTTCTTTTTTATAATATTTTTGTATTAAATTATTGTTGACAATATAAAGAACAAGAAATTATAAATTCACTTGGTTATTATTTTACAAACAGCTATACAATAAATTTATAACAACAGAAATTGCATCTAAATTCTTTAACGAGAGCAACGTAAAAACGCCTCCAGTATTTTCCAGTTTTACAGACAGTTTAAAATAAAAATTACAAAATATTGTTACGTCTAAACCTGTCATCGAAACATGCATTTTCTTTTAAATTAAATTTTAGAACAATTTATTTTTTGTTTTTTACTCCACATAATAATGAGTTGGTTTTATTTTGACAGCAAATGATATTCTTAACATATATTTTATATAATTTCATGTTTCGTAAAACGATATTAATAGAAAATAAAAATTAAAAGGGTTGGCTTATGTGTCAAGAATCAAATAATAATAATAAAATTATTCTATTTTAAGCTTAATTAACAATTTAAAGTTTTTGCTTATTTTATGGAATTAATGTTTATGAAATTTTTTAATTTCATAAATTTCATTTTATGTTAATAATTTTGGCTGGACATTAATGTATAAACTAATTGTGAAATAAAAAAAAAAAAAAATGAAAAATATATAATTATCTCCAACAGAATGAAAACTACAGATAATTTATTTTTTATAACCAATACTTAACGTACAGTACATAATGTATACATTTTTATGTTTTTAAAATGTAATATGAGATCAATCTTATCAATTAAGAATCTTTACCCACAGTATACAGTACATAATACATTATAGCAGGTGTATACACTAACTATTTAATATAAATAATACTATTTTTTTTGTATTCCTACCGTTTTAATATAAATTATTTGACAAAAATTATAAAATTACTTCTTGACATTAAAAATTTTGCTTCACTGTAAAATGTAACTATATATAATAGTTACATGATATATAATGATATTTGTTAGTTGATGATATGACAGCTTTTTTAAAGTCTAGTTGGTAATTCGAGCGGATTAAAGTTAACATACCACAGAATGAATTGAGCAAGCAGATTGTTGTCGAGGCCACGAAGTAAGTTTATGTAGAGTTCAACCTGAGAGGACCTCACGCAGCCTCCAACAGATCTCAAGATAGTCGTCGTGAAAATATACTTAGACACCACCGTAGGTAACACTTCATTACATTTTTTACCTGACATTTAAATTAAATTTCATACAACAAGTCGAGATCGTATGGAATTTTTATACGTGTCAAAAATTTAATTCTATTTTATATATATAATAAAAAAAAGTTAAAATTATATTTTTATAATTCAGAGTTACATAATAAGTAGAATCTTTATAAATATAAAGTGTCAAGGTTGTCTTTTAATGTTATTTAAATTATAATTAATTATAAAATTATTTTGATCTGTTAAAAAACGTAAAACTTGCAGTAAATATGCAGGTGAGGTTGTTATTTAAGTTAAATCGTTGTTTTCTTTTTTACATTCAGTTTAAATTGTACTCACATCAATATTATATTTAAAGATCTCATTATTTGATAATATTTTCTTTAATTAAGGTATCTTAAGAAATCTTATTAAATTTATAGGGTTAATATTTATAAATTCCAAAGTCTATTGCAACATAATAATATTTACGATTGTAAAAGAAAAAATATTTCAACGTTGGAGGTCTTAAAAACAACTTCAATTTACTTTTTGTGTGCATATACTTTTTTGTTTATTATTTCCATGTCTTCCATATTACGTCATATGTTTTAGTTATTTGTACCGTCAGGATTTGTTGAATTTATAATAAGTTTGAAACTCTATCTGCCACATATTATATCATCATGGCATTGTAATTTACAAGAAGGGATATTAAGCAATCACAATGTCACACTATGTAACTTGATGTCGCAGCAATTGTATGTGTACGCTCAAGTCACAAACCACACTCCCTTTTTTCAATAAGAAATAACTAAATTTCCGATTAATTTCTTTCTTATAGGTAAACACGAATGGCTTAAATTTGATAAAAAAAAATCGCTAAGATTCTGAAAGTTACAAAATTAGTATAAATTTAATTTGTATAATTATATAAATGAACAAGTTTGCTGTAGCATTAAAAAAAATCTTTATAATTTTCAATTATGCTTATTATTAAATAATGCTTATTAAATTATTAAGCTGTATGTTAATTTTACAGCAATTTTGGTATATTATTTCAATTATGTATATTTACCATCCTTTCTTTAATACATAATATATAGTATATTATACAGTATAATAATATATTATGTATGTACGAAATATTATAGCAACATAAAATATAATCAATATTTAAAAAAAAAATTACTTAAGTACAGTATTAAATTTATAAATATGAGTTATAAATTATTAAAAAATTGAAGTATTTATTTATTTTTTTTATAGTTGGAAATTATTTGCGTTAAGAAAATATTTAAAAAAAAAATTGTAGTAATTTTTCTGTGTAGTTGAAATTGCTTGTCTTGTTCAAAATGATTTCTACAAATTTTTGTTTATTGTTTTTACTATTTTTTTATCGTAGTAATGAAATGATTTTTTTTATGGTGTTCTAATGAGACAGGCGTTAGCTAAATCCAAGCCTGGGAGGTTTAATCTACACACAGAAGGACTCTGCTTGAAATAACAAATAGCTGTAGGTTAATTTAAAAAACCCACTCAAGTTGAGCCGGCTGCGATAATCACTTAATACTTTTTTTTTTTTATATATACATACAACACACGCAACCCATATGTTTTGTGTTATTGCAATGTTTACATTATGACTTATTAAATATTACTTCAAAGAACAATATTAAATTAATATTTATTATTTTTTATTTTCTATGTTTATATTTGACTAATAATTAAGGTAGAATGGTTGTGAAAAATTTTCAAATAAATATTTTTAATCGTTAAATAAAAAAAATAATCTTTTTGATGTGGAAAACCAAAATATTACATGTTATAGTGTAATAACTTACAAAAATATTTTCTCTGATTGATAGACATTTTATTAAATTTTAAATCTATCCAATTATTTTTTTAAATTATGATCATATATTATTTATTTCCTATAAAATATAAATTATTACTGTTTTGCGTGTTTACTTCTACTTGATAATCAATAACAAAATATTAATTAAATTACTTTCAAAAGTACAGCTCTGTACGTTACTCCTGCCTCACTTGCTAGAGCTGCAGATCCAATAGACTGAGAGATGTAGATTTGCGATTTTCGGGGGAGGTAAGAAGAGCATTATCAAAAGAGTTTTGGTTCATCACGCCTCCATAGACTGCGTGGTAACGCCTACAAACAAAGCAGGAGTAACGTTCGTGGTGTCCACTCTTTGCCAGAAATATTTTATAGCCACTTACATTGCAATTTTTCAAGTTTAAGTGTAGCCGCGTGGATATTTCACTACATGATAATTCGTATGCTTTCAATGCAAATCGAATCACAACCATAAATCAGAACAATCTTCCTTTAAATTTCACGTTCCACGGCTGCTTAAACGCGATATTTACGTCATTTAGGAAACTATATATTTCCAGACGTATGAACTAAAAACCTTTATTTCTCCCTTATTTGAATATGTAACAAAGACATCTGATGGCATGGTGACCATTTCTTGATTTCAGTCGACACGTCTGCACGCAAGAGCAAGCTGTCACGGAGCCGGTGAGGACGAGAGAATCTTACTGTCGGCCCGTCTACAAGACGTACATGCTACCGTGTGAACAAGGCAAGATGTGTCGCAGATACAGGTGAACACCTCAGATTTCACAACATTCGAGCATAAAAATTATAACAATATTGTACGGAGGTGATGTCAGTACACGGCGGGATGGCACGACGAACTGCCTTGATTATACTTCTGGAGCTGATAAAGTAGGGACCATTTATCTTTGGTTTGATGTCACAAACCTTTTCCTTTGTTCTCCAATACAATTCTAATAGGAGTGTGACGTCAAACCAAAGATGGTACTGACTTTACAATAAGATGCAGAATTTCAGATCATTTAAGGAGACATTTACAGATAAATTAGCATTTATTGCTCGGGTTTTTAGAAATTTGTACAATTAACTGTGGTACTTTTTTCTATACCCAATTTTGAGAATTCACTAAGCGATTTCTTTCTAGCAAACGTTTATCGTGGCAGTAGTGTAATTCAATTTTCGTGTGTCCAGGGTGGTGTACGAGACGGCGTATCGAGACGTGCTCAAGATGAGGGTGTCCCACAAGACCTCGTTCTCGTGCTGTCCGGGGTGGGCGCAGGGCAGCAAGGTGAATCACGGCTGCACCAAGGGTGAGAATTATTTGCATCATACTGTCGTCGCACCCCTACAATGTCTCCTATATAAATTACTTAACGTTTTCGTATATTTCCTGAAATTTTACAGTTAAAATATAATCTTGTATTATTTATATATATATTTTATTTCATAAAACATTATTAAAACTACAACATATAATGTTAATATAATGCAAGTTTTAAAAAAAATATATATAAACTCTCTTTCTTCCGCAACAACAATAATAAAAAAGAATTTATTACTTAATCCGGATTATAAATTCTATTTACATAATCTTCTGTTGCAACTTTTTTTTTTTTTCACAAACATTTAACGTACATCAAAACAACTTGCATTTTTACTACCTTAAACATGCACATAACATACATTTATACAAAAGTAAACCGTCAAATATATTTTATTTTATTATTTAAAAGAACTCTAGTATAAAAAAAACATAATAATTTCTGTACTTATGCGCATGAGCGTCTTATAAAACATGTTTTGTATTTTAAAGCAGTATTATATCGTATAGACACATAAAACTATATAGTATTAACATGTGTCAACTTTGTAGTTGTAACTTTTGCTATGTAAATGTAAAGACTGTGTTTATGCGAGCAGAAGTCCGTCACTTCGAATTTATTCGGATGATTTAGCCCCCTGGTATCTCACCTGTAACTTTATATTATAGCCGTGTGTTCGAGACCGTGCCAGAATGGAGGGGCTTGTCTCAAACCTGAGATGTGTGGCTGTCGGCCTGGCTTTACTGGCAAACACTGCGAGCAAGGTAAGGCTTGACCGTACGGAATAGTAATTCTTAAATTTACCTTTCAAAATATACAAGGAAAATTGTTTAAATAAAGGAGTATCGACCTCATTTTTTTTTTATTGCAGAAATGGATAGAGGGTGCAAAGTTATGCTACCCTGATTTTTTAGAGTCCGAGAAGTATTTTTAAAAATTTATTGAAAGTCCTTTTTGTGACGTCACGCGGCGGCAAATCCTATTATTTTCTTAAGGAGAGGCGTCTCGTGACGTCACAAAAAGGATCGACTTTCAATAATTTTTTAAAAATACTTCCCGGACTCTAAAAAATCTGAAAAAAAATCAGGGTAGCATAACTTTGCACCCTCTATCCATTTCTGCAATAATAATAAAAAAAAATGAGGTCGATACTCCATTCATATTAAATTTAAGACCAATTTATAGCACTTATTCTGTATATCTGCATCAAAGAAATCGGGGGGAGGGCGATGTCTTAGTGATGTAATTCAATTTTCGTGCGTCCACAGGGTGGTGTACGAGACGCGATGAACTATTAAATAATTATGATGTTTTTTATAATTTTAATAAAGTATAATGAAATAAAATTATTTATAGTAAAATAATGACATGTCTTTTCCAACATTTAGTGATATTTTTTCAGCATGGTATATATTATAATGATTTGATTTAATCAGAAATGCCTTATTTATATAACTTCATCAAAGAATTTGTTTCAACTGATTCTTGTTGCTAATTTTGTAGCTTTCCTAAGTTCAATGGGGATGAGTGAGGGGCTCCCAGGACAATAATTAAAATTTTCTCCGTCTTGATCATTTGAGCTAATCTACAATGTTAATTAACGTCAGTAATCTTTAAATCTTACCTACAGAGTAGAAAATATTTATGATGTTATTAATATCGTTTTTTATAATATAATAAAGTCATTTATTTTAATAAATGTTTCTTTTAATTTTTTTAGACCAATGTTTGAGTAGAAAATCTGGATAAAAAGGTTTAGTTTTAAATTATGTAGAGGTTGGTTTTTAACCTTTTTAAATTCCAGATGACTATTAAGTTATCATTAAACGAATTTTGCTATCGTCGTTAATTATTTAAATATACTGATAATTTATAAACCCTACTTTTTGTTTTTAAAGGTCTTTAAAAACAGTAAAACTAAATTAATATTCAAAACATACAACTTGCTAAGATGATATCACACAAACACGATGTTACCTCTTTAACGTAAAAGAAATTTAATGGCAAATTAAACAAATATAAAGAAAGATAATAGCAGTATATTTTATAGATACCTGTCACGTTTGTTTTAATTTATTTGATAAAAATACATAGTGACATCATCCTTGCACGGTCATTTGATTTTGTTACTTAATATTTTTTTAATTATGTCAATCAAATCTCATATCACAAACGGATGTAGCCGGAAGAAAAAATAATTAACTGACTACTGTTTTTAAATATAACAGTAATAAATTTAAATATGGAAAAATGATTTATCAATTAACTTGTAATTGTCAAGCAAAGACCGTTTTTGCTCTTTTATGGTCGTAATCTAGGAAAAAAAAAATGAAAATTTAAGGAGAAGGTAACAAACACGTTCAATGTTAAAAAAAAAAAAAAACTCACATGAAAATAATGAAAAAAAATTAAAATGTTCTCCTCTACATCCCCTATCAGAAGCTAAAAAAAAAAAAAAAAAAAATATCATGCAGGTATACAAATTCGAGTTAGTTTTTGAGTTTTGAATTTTTAAAGTTGGTTACTTTAATAACACAAGGTGAAAAGGTTTATTACCTTTACCCACCTTGCTTTAACATTGAGAAATGTAACTTCCATGTTAAATTATATAGTCAACTTTAAAAATTCATAACTAAAAAACTAGCTCGAATTTGTATACCTGATTTTTTTTTTTTTTTTTTTTAGCTACTGATAGGGGATGTAAAGGAGAACATTTGAAATTTTTTTCACAATTTTCATGTGAGGGATTTTTTTTTTAAACATTAGACATCTCACGAGAAATTCTGATGATTTACCTGTCGCAGAGCTAAACGAGTGCGCCACACAGCGCCACAACTGCGAGCAACTGTGCATCAACACCGCGGGGAGTTACCAGTGTCGCTGCCGAGAGGGCTTCGATCTGCAGCCGGACGGACGATCGTGTCGTAGTAAGTACACCCAGAGATCTTACAGTCTTTGGTACAGACGTAACTCCAGAAATTGTCCAGAATTTTTGATTCGAGACGACGATAAGATTATATAACAGCTAGTACATTATGGTGCTCAAAAATTAATTAAAGGTATACATTTTTTTTTTCTTTTTAGATATTTATATATTATTATTGAAGTTCACTTTTATATACATGTTTTCTCGATCTGCAGCTGTGCTATGCTGTGCTTGTGTTTATAACCACAAGATCGTTGCGAGTTATGTGAAGCCCTGCATGCGGGCAGAGGAACAATAATCTATAATGCTGTCAACTGTCATGTTGTTATATAGCATATATCGATGGTGTTATGCATATAGTATAATAAACTTTTGTCTTTTGTCGTTACAGACATTAAATTTATCTTAACAGCATGGAAATACATTCGACGGGTTTTTGCTCCATGCAGTCGTGCGCATCAATATCGATAAATCGTTGCATCTTGGAATTTTAATTTATTACTTGTTTTGTATATGCATGCATGCACACAAAACTGATTTAATTTGTAGATATTGCGAGCACAAAAAATATAAGAACAACTATTTATAATTAAAGAACGATGAGGGTATAAAAAATATTCGAGTGATTCCAATACCATCGGTATATATTCATATAAAGACCATATTTTGTATTATATTATATTATATTATATTATATTATATTATATTATATTATATTATATTATATTATATTATATTATATTATATTATATACAATTCACTCACTATATTAATATATATATATATATATATATATATATATATATATATATATATATATATATATATATATATATACGTCGTGTCCATCTTGGCAGCCTCGTCGTGTAAATGTTCTTTAATTTTTTGTTTATAAAAATAATTTGACAAATAACTTTATAATACAACAATAATTATTACGAGCCCTTCATTGTGTCCTGCAGGCTCGCACTCGACGACGACGGCCGGTCCGGTGGTGTCCCGCGAGCGCGAGGAACGAGAATTCGAGGAGGAAGAGGACGAGGAGGAGAGGGACTTCTCCGTGGTGTACGTCAACCTCACGAGGAGGATCAGCAAGCTAGAGAAGGTAAGCTGCTTTTCGTCGAAAACAAAAGTTTTAGAGTTGAAGAAGTTGCATAACCTGCAGGGGTTATGATCTTTTCTCGGTCATTATTATAGGACCAATAGATGGCGTTGCGTACAGAAATTTTGGCTCTTTGCATCGAGGATATGGCAATATAGTCAATATACCTATAGCATGGGGAGAATCACAAAAATTATAAAAAAGAAATCACTTATAAAGTTGAAATACTTGTCTGAAGTTATGGTGTTGTCAATTCTATAAAATTATACTGTGGCTGCTGTCGGACCATTTTCTTGATTTTACAATGTTAAATCATGTCCTCGATGCACGCACGTAGTTTCAGCTATTACCACCAGGTTCACTGCCAACTTTATGGTGTCAATTATTATAATTTCTATAATTTATTTCATGACAATTTTGTGGAAAATGTTACATATAATTAAATTAAATTTATATTGAGGAAAAAGTGCTGAATTTGAAAATTTTTAGTCAGTTTAAAGCACGTACAGTAATATTAAAAATTATAATATTACTATCAATTTGAGTATTTTACCATGAAATCTATATAAAACAGTTTTCTTTTTAATTACTTATCTGCAGTTAGTACTAAAATCTCATTACTGGAAACATCAGAAAATTGTGTCTTTAAATTAAATCCTTCTTTATTTATATAATTACAAGTTCCTCCCTACCCCCTCTGATCTCGTTGTAATGTTACAGCTGATGACGAAGCCCCACCAGCTGGAACGATCCCCTACCTCCCTCAACGAGGTCACTGCCAAACTGGACATGGTCATCGAGGGACTCTCGGTGCTCAAGTCTCGCGTTGACCGCATGGTAACAAAACCCTTACTTAAATAGCCCCAGAATTGAAGTAAAATAACTGCTTGGAGATGTCTTGTAATTTTAATCTCTTATACCTTAATTGCTCACTTTGAAATCTGTATATTTAATTACTTGCATTGAATTCCAAAGAAACAATTGAGTAGATTAATTGCTTGCTTTACATGATGTATGTAAGAATGATAATCACAGCTATATACATATATATCGTCCAGAATAATGAACCATCTGCCTCCCACAATCTTTTTGCAATAATGAGTATAATGACTGCTATTTCAGGTGAGAGCAACAATGAGCTTTATTTGATACCTATTTACAGCTCATAATTGCACTCACCTGAAATAGCAGATAGCTCATTATTGTAACGAAATCATGGTATAAGCAAACACAGCTCTTTGGACGAAGGACGATATATATTTTAAATATATTGAAGTCTTTGAGTTAATTGTTATAATGGAGTATCGACCTCAATTTTATTTTATTGCAGAAATGGATAGAGGGTGCAAAGTTATGCCACCCTGATTTTTTTCAGATTTTTGACAGTCCTGGAAGTATTTTTAAAAAATTATTGAAAGTCCTTTTTGTGACGTCACGCGGCGGCAAGTCCTATCCTTTTCTTAAGGAGCGGCGCCTCGTGATGGCACAAAAAGGATTTTCAATAATTTTTTAAAAATACTTCTACAGCTGTAAAAAATAAAAAAAAAAAAAATCAGGGTAGCATAGCTTTGCACCCTCTATTCATTTCTGCAATAAAAAAAATGAGGTTGATACTCCATTTAACACCATATTTGACTAGCTTATGGATATTTGACATGACTTCAGGAGCGGAGGATGGACCACCACCACAAGGTTGCTGCTCGGAGGTCCAACTCTGATGGCGATGATGCGAGAATTCAGTCCATGGCCAAACATTTGGCTAGGCTGGAGAATCGGCTCAACGATTGTAAGTAGAGTTCGTATTGAGATACAATTTTTCCCACAAATGACTTAACTATCTCTTGAAAAAAATTGGATTGCAATATATTTATTAAAATAGATTGTGTTCTAAAAAATTGTAAACATTTTTTTTTTTTTTTTTTTGCTTGATATAGACAGAGTCAAAAATTCCTTGTAAGGAAATTATATTATGCAACAATAATGGACCAATTATATTATGTACAACTGGCTTCAAGACAGCAAACACTGGATATTTTAATTTGATAAGTCATTAAAAGGTTTGTATTTGAAAAGAGTGACCTCTGTTCTAAATTTAATCAGAACAAAATATTCATGAATCGTCAGAAAGCTGGAACTCTCAAATATTGAGGTTCTATATGTGCAATAAATAAATACAAATACAAATATTTAATATGCTAATTTATTTGTAAGACTGCAAAGCATCCTGTATAGCCAAACTGATTATTGAAAATAATAATTTTTAAATCTTGCAGGTGCTTGCACAGCTGATTCTGCAAACAAGATTGACGTGTGACCGTGACTGGACTAATGTGCTAACATTTTCAACTTAATTTTAATTAGATTACTTTAGTTATTAATATTAGCTCATAAGCATTTTTTTTTTCCTGATGATGAAATTGTTTTTTTCTCATCAGCACAGCATTTAAGAATCACTGCCTTAGTTTTAAGATTATCTAACTTAATTAAATTTTTAAGCATTTTTAAACAAGATAGACCATAATTTTTCTACAAAATGTTTTTACTTGCTGTAATACAATATTATATAATAAATTATGTCATTATTTTGACCATCAATTTGTTTGTTAATCAACCTTATATCTTACAATTAGAAAGAGATGAATAATCAAAAGTAGTCTTTGAAATGTCTTCTCAACCATTGCCCCGGAAAACTCTTCTTGCTAAGAGATGACTACAGAGTCGATGTATTGTTTGAAAACATTGATTATCAACAATATATAAATATTATTGCTATCTATTGATATTCAAATTAAGGAAAATAAACCATTTAGGTTGTGATAATCTTATTAAAAGAAAAGGATAGGAATAACCAGCAAGGCCTTACCGATCGAAAGAGTCACAGCAGGTGGAAATTCTTGTGGTCACAGAGGTTCACTCGAAAGTTTTTACATTTTTGAAACGTTTCGCATCGTGGAGATGCTTCTTCAGTCACAAGAAGAAGTAGAATGATCTTCTACTTCTTGTGAATGAATGATCATTCTACTTCTTCTTGTGACTGAAGAAGCATCTCCACGATGCGAAACGTTTCAAAAATGTAAAAACTTTCGAGTGAACCTCTGTGACCACAAGAATTTCCACCTGCTGTGACTCTTTCGATCGGTAAGGCCTTGCTGGTTATTCCTATCTATTGATATTGCAAGGCAAGGAATGCATATTAATTGTATTAGCTTGAAACGTCCCTCTTCCGTTTTTATATCACAGTACTCTCTGGGGCTCCTAATTATCACATTACAAGACAGCGTAAGTTCAGACATTGGATGGCAATTATGATCCATCTTGAAAAATGGAAGAGTGTGTAGTTCGGAAGCATGCAATAGCTTAAAAACATCAGATTTAACCAGCTTAACAGTTAACTATAAATTTTCAAAATTATGAGCAATGGCAACTTGGACTAGAGACCGGAAGTCAATAACATCAAACCATTTACTTATTTTTTTAACTTTAGACTGAAGGTTATGTATGTAGTGTGCAACATTTAAAAGAAGATATTGAATTACTTTTATAAAACGTAAGAAATTTTCCTTCCTTTCTTATGAAATAAATATATGAAATATAATAATATTTCTGAAGCAAGTGGAGTATGCAAGAATCGAGTGCTTTGGAGGGCAATTTGTAGACGGCCGAGGTAATAATGCTGCTGGCTTACCCTATAAAGGGATATGGCATCATGTTATGTATGTATGTAATAATATATGAAATAGATATAGATGAAGAGCTTAAGGTAGAGATAATACGGATCAGCTGGCCCAATGCTAAAAAAATCCCATTCATAAAAATTATGAAAAAAATTTTAAATGCTCTCCTCTACATCCCCTATCAGTAGGTAAAATATCAGGTATACAAAAACGAGCTAGTTTTCAAGTTATTAATTTTTAAAGTTGACTACTTTAACATGGAGAAATGAAACTTCCATGTTAAATTAGTCAACTTTAAAAATTAATAACTTGAAAACTAGCTAGTTTTTGTATACCTGATATTTTACCTACTGATAGGGGATGTAGACTAGAGGAGAACATTTTAAATTTTTTTCATAATTTTTATGAATGGGATTTTTTTAGCATTGGGCCAGCTGATCCGTATTATCTCTACCTTAACTAAGAAGAAGAGCAGTAACTAAAAGGAAATTAAATACTAAAAAAATTAAACGTACTATGCTTGTTTTAAAATTAAAATAATTTTATTTAAGAAATAAGATCAAAATTTAAACAGTTATTAAACTTGATATCTCTTACTCAATAAGAATGTTTGGATATAATGCTTAAACAAAATTGAAAGTTGTAAGGGTTTTAGTAAAAAATTCCAATATATCTTCTTGCCAAATCAAAATACAACTGTACATTCCATAAAGATTACAGAAATGTATGCTGGTATTAAATTTATTAAAGCAAAGTGAGGAAAAAGGTTCTTCTGTTCATGACAATAAAATAAAAAGTTATCAACGATGCCTCCTCTTTCCCCCGATCTTTGCTTTCTTGCCGGTACCTGCTCGTTTTGCTTTCTTGGCTTTCTTGTTAGCAAGAGATAACTTGCGGATCTTTTTCTGGTTCATCCACGGGGGGTAGGTTCCGTTAGCGTCCTTCATGGTGCGACGGTGGTACTTCCGTTTCTTCTCCACGTCCATCTCTTCAATGGAATCGTCATCATCATCTGTGGCCTGGGCTGCTGCTTCACACACCTTCTTTGCATCGGTCACTGTAATCAAGAAATAAAATAGTATTGTAATTATTGGTATAATCTAATACATAAGTATATTATAGCCAATTCTCTGCATGCAGGTGCTTTCACATACTTTTAAATTGCTGCAGAATCACATAGCAAATGTTATTAATGACACTACAACAGTAAAATCTCGCAAACTCCTAAGGCTTATTCTACAGAGCTCTGTAGAAAAATAAAAGTACTACAGTATGATAAAAGTCGAAAGCTTGCAGCGTTGTTCCTTTACTGACATTGTAAAAATTTTCGAGTATGCGAAAGTATCATACACAGTACATATATCATAGTTCATGTGTGATATACATTGATACATAATCAACATAATATATAATAGGAGATATAGGAGTGTGATCATGGAATTCACGGTCACAGGCTCATTGGCAATTGGCATGCATGGGTCTTCTAGACATCCTGTGACAGCTGCATGTGCAGGCGCGAATCCAAGGGGGAAGGGGGGGGGAGAGATCGTCCCCTCCCCTTCCCCCAAAGGACTCAAAATACATTGGAGGTGTTACCGTGTTACCAATCCCTACCCGTCGCCCCCTCCCACTCCAAATTGTAACATTGTGGGATATGGGCACCGCGCGCCCCAGAGCCGCCTCTACGGCTGTGGCCCATTTAAGAAATCTTACATACGTAATATAGGTATTCACTGTATGCATATACAGTACATACATCAATGTACAGTAGTGATTAAATAAGGCAATAACACATAGTTTACCTGTGACAATGTCTGCTATATTCGTCATATCCAACTCGGGCTTGATGTGCACGTCCCTGGCAACGATCATTTTCAGAGTCTCCAGTTCCCTGGCGCCATAGCGAACTCGCTTGATGGCTCGCATCTGCTTCTTCCATTTACTTCGCAGACTCTTTGCCATTGTAATATATATCAAGAATAAAAGCTACACACAGAAATTATAACAAATATTGAGGATTGTTTTCCAAAGTCATCCAGGAACTGTCTGGGTCTACGCCGGTCGTAGACGCATTAAATCTACGCCGGAACTTTTTCAATGTTCAAAACATCCATGACGTCACCCGACGTAGCTCTATTAAACCTACGTCGGTTGTATAAAACATATGATTCATGACGTCACTAATATAACAAATGCAATAAATGGAGCTAATTGTTCAAATTTTTTACTCCACTGACTTGTACGTGTAATTATATTATAATTGATTGTAATAAACGGTATTATGCTGAGTCTGTAGTAATTTTTATATTTATTAACTGTAAATATATTATATTTATATAGTGCATAATACACTATATGCACTAATCATAATTAAATTAATAAAATATTATTAAAAATTCGCATCTGCAGTATAATTAATTCTGTATATAAATAAATAAATAAATATATATATATATATATATATATATATATATATATATATATATATATATATATATATATTGTATATATATATATATATATATATATATATATATATATATTATAATATATATTATATAATATTATAATATAATATATATATTATTCTATATATAATCATATACTAAATTAATTTAACTAAAAGGCAGCTATATAGTGCAATGGAGTATTGTCCTCAATTTTTTTTTTTATTGCAGAAATGGATAAAGGGTGCAAAGTTATGCTACCCTGATTTTTTTCACATTTTTTAGAACCCGGGAACTATTTTTAAAAAATTATTGAAAGTTATTTTTGTGACGTCACGCGGCGGCAAGTCCTATCTTTTTCTTAAGGAGCCACTGGACTTATTTTTCGAGAAGGGATATATATAATTATATATTAATTGGAAGCTGTGACCTTGACGTCATCGCGACCTTTGTCCTGACATTATATACTTTTACAAGAAAACAGATGGGGCGCACTACACGTAAAAGATCCTATATTATATATACGGAGCAATTTTTCGATCGCGGTATTATATAATATATTGTATATATTCTTTACACAAGTTCTGTTTCCGAATTGAAAATCACGTATTGTCACTAACCTTTTACATTTTTGCCACTATTAAAATATTATTTGCAACCCCAGCTCAGTTTAAGTAAAAAGAAACTCTAAAAAAATTCGCGGTACTTGTATTAATTCTAATTTTGGAGCGGGAAATTTGCGCAATATATGCCCATGGTGTCAAAATCTGCTGATCTTCAACATACGAATATCTTCCAGTAAAAATATGGCGACCAAATTGGCAGGTCAAAGATTCCCATTGAAATATTCCTTATGGGCAATTAAAATTTAACCCACAAAAATTCCATTTTTTTTTCCAGGAAAATGGTCCGTAAAAAAATATTTGAAAATGCATTGAAGAATGGAGTATCGTCCTCAATTTTTTTTTATTGCAGAAATGGATAGAGGGTGCAAAGTTTTGCTACCCTGATTTTTTTCAGATTTTTTTGAGACCTGGAACTATTTTTAAAAAATTATTGAAAGTCCTTTTTGTGACGTCACGCGGCGGCAAGTCCTATCTTTTTCTTAAGGAGCGGCGTCTCGTGACGTCACGAAAAGGACTTTCAATAATTTTTTAAAAATAGTTCCCGGGCTCTAAAAAATCTGAAAAAATCAGGGTAGCATAACTTTGCACCCTCTATCCATTTCTGCAATAAAAAAAATTGAGGACAATACTCTATTCATGATAGATTATATAGCTAGATTGAAACTTTTCGGACCAATTAATTAATAAGTTTTGAGTAAAAAGCTGTTTTCTGTTCCATGTAGGACTACATGTTAAAAAATTAAAAGACCTCTAAAACGGACCAAAACACCAACTTTGGGAATTTTTTTGGTGAAGAATTTTTTATCGGAACAAAATAAAATGTTAAAAAAATGCAATCGCTCGATCGTCACTCCACTTTAATAAATATTAAATATATAATAAACTGCATGGTCTGCATGACGTACATACGTACTTCATTACTTCGATTATTTGGTAATACGTCTATAAATTAATTCATGTATTTTTCGAGTACTAGCTTATAGCTCCAAAAATGTACTATATAGCTATAACCTTCTAAAAGCAACATCGAATAGTATGCCATTTCACGTCATATGTGGCCACCTACACCACCAAATATTAAAGTTCTTTGATTTTAATAAAATTAAATCACAGGACATGTTTGTATAATGAACCTACAAAAATGGTTTTTGTATTTTTCAAAAATATTCAAAATTGAAGGACAATGGGCCTCGTATTTACGAAATGGCGTCAGAATTCAGAATGCAAATGTAGCAAACGGCGGCTCCAGTAACTCGGAAAATATTATGCATAGATTAAATTTGATTTTTTCTATGGATGCATAACCATATGTGTCTACAACATCCTGCTTTCAGATTTTCTCTATGGGTTTTAGTTTTTTTGTTATACCGGTTCCCGTAAGCCAAGTATGACGTTTTTGAAGCATTTGCTTTCCGCAGCCCAAATAAAGGCTATTTTTTTTTTTTAAATAAAAAATTGATTCTATATAGCTCCTAAACATCTCTTCTTACCATAAAACTCCTAAAAATAAAAATATTTTTTTTTCTCAACTAATGGCACAGTAAACGAAAAAGGGTACAATTCGTTAAGGTACCTACTTTGCGGGCCAAAAAAGTCGATGTCATTCAAACTTTAGGAGAATTTTAATGACACGACTGGAATCCTCGTATCTTAATTAGTAAGAATAAAAAATAATCTCGATGTACCTCTCGAGTATTTCCTTGCAAAAGCTATACGGGCCTTTCACCATACGTCACAAAACAATATGACGTCATAATTGTGTAGGCAAAACATTGTCAGCGGCATAGCAAATACGTGTTAAAGTTGGTCTCGAAATTAATTTCTCCTGACGATTCGTATCATTTCTCGTAGAAATTTCTTTCATAAATGGTGACAAGAAGAACCAATGCTAGTGAAAAAAAATATTTGGCGACCAAAATTGTTATGAGAAAAGAGGTGTTGCGAGTTATGTTAAGGTAGAGATAATACGGATCAGCTGGCCCAATGCTAAAAAAATCCCATTCATAAAAATTATGAAAAAAATTTAAAATGTTCTTCTCTACATCCCCTATCAGTAGGTAAAATATCAGGTATACAAAAACGAGCTAGTTTTTGAGTTATGAATTTTTAAAGTTGACTAATTTAACATGAAGAAATGGAACTTCCATGTTAAATTAGTCAACTTTAAAAATTCATAACTCAAAAACTAGCTCGTTTTTGTATACCTGATATTTTACCTACTGATAGGGGACGTATAGGAGAACATTTTAATTTTTTTTCATAATTTTTATGAATGGGATTTTTTTAGCATTGGGCCAGCTGGTCCGTATTATCTCTGCCTTAACACGCACAGCATGGGGTTTTTGAGTTTTCTGCCTACATCCCGAAGCTCTTCGGGCGGCTTCGGGCATCCCCGTGCTACCCAAAATGTAAACATGAAATTCCTGTATACTGGGGGTTAATATCAGGTCAGTCCAATAAGGAGATGGGCTTGGGTCAGAATAGATTTCGATGAATTTCACATATATTATGTTAGACATCTAACCTAGTTTGATGAGGTTTGGGCATTATTTTTCGAAATTTCAAAAAAAAAAAAAAAAAAAACGAATTTCAGGAATTTTCAAAAAATCAATAAAGAGGGCAATCTCGAGAGATAAAAAAAATGTATCTTAAATTCTGCTACACATAGAATTATAATTTAAATTTTTTCAAGTTTGTAGTCAGATTGCCAAACTTTTTTGCATTGAAAATTTTGACCTTGAATAAATTAATAATTATTAAGGTCAAAGGTCAGAGGTCAAATTACAAAAAGCGTATAACTTCATACCAAAGCACATTGTTAAAAAAATCAAGACATGGGTTTTAAACAATGTTTATCCTTCTATAAAAAACCGGTTTCAAATTTATGGAGAAATTCAAAATTTTGAAATTACGATTTTTTTTACTAATTATTCCGAGGTTTTTAGAAAAAAAAAAAAATCGAGTTTTGTGATGAATTTTACACAGGTTACTCATCTGACCCAGGTTGATAAGATTAGGAAATAATTTTTTCAAATTAAAAAAAAAAAAAACGAAAATCGAAATTTGACCGTGAATTTAGATTTTTTTTTTTTTTTTTTTTGAAAGTTGAAAACATTATTTTCAAACCTTATCAACTTAGGTCAGATGAGTAACCTGTGTAAAATTCATGACAAAACTTGAAAATATTTTTCAAAAAACCTCGGAATAATTAATAAAAAAAATTCGCAATTTCAAAATTTTGAATTTCTCCATAAATTTGAAAATGGTTTTTTATAGAAGGATTTAAACCTATATCTTGATTTTTTTAACAATGTGCTTTGGTATGAAGTTATACGCTTTTTGTAGTTTGACCTCTGACATTTGACCTTAATAAAATTTTAAGGTCAAAATTTTCAATGCAAAAAAGTTTGGCAGTCTGACTACAAACTTGAAAAAATTTAAATTATAATTCTATGTGGAGCAGAATTTAAGATACAAATTTTTTTATCTCTGGAGATTGCCTTCTTTATTGATTTTTTGAAAATTCCTGAAATTCGTTTTTTTTTTTTTTTAAATTTGAAAAAATAATATCCAAACCTCATCAACCTAGGTTAAGGTGGATTTTCATGGGCGGCAACGGCGACGCGGCGCGATTTTAACTTAAAAGCTGTGAAATCCTATGCGGCGGCGAATTCGCAGGTAATCGCGTTAATTACGATGCTCTTTTTCTTTTAATCGCCCAATATGGCCGCCAATGGATGTTACAGCAAGTGCGCATTATTCGCGTCGCGTCGCATGGTAAAAATCGCCATGTGACTCCACCTTTAGATGTGTAACATATGTGAAATTCATAAAAATCTATTGACGCGCGGTACCTAAGCCCATCTCCTTATATTGGACTAGCTGACCTGATATTAACCATGCGTACTTTTTTTTCTAGCTATATTATATTATAATTTTATTACGCATTTTTTAAATAACATAATATATAATACATATGGTAATTAAGTGCCGGGCCCTGCAGCATTAATTGTTTTAATTATAAATTTTTCACATTCTACTATCTCATTAATTGTAATTTTTGTGGGTAAATTTCTCATAAGGAATTTCAATTAATATAATATTTCGCCTATAATGGACAACATGCATGAAAAATTTTTATTGCAGAAATGAATAGAGGGTACCAAATTATGCTACTCTGAAATTTTTCAGATTTATTTGAAACCCAGAACTATTTTTAAATAATTATTGAAAGTGCGGCCACGCCCCCTGGAGGCGTCAGTAGGCGTATCCAGTCTCTATCCTTTTTATTAAGAATTCAGAGGTGCCAACTGAAATCACAGGACTTTCAATAACTATTTAAAAATAGTCCCGGCGCGCACAAAAAAATCTGAAAAAATTCAGAGTAGCATAATTTGGCACCCTTTATTCATTTCTGCATTAACATTTTTTCATGTATATGCAGTATATGTTGTCCATTCACGCTTTTATTTCTTTTGCCGGAAAGTTTTTTTTAAAGTAGAGTGAGCGAGTTCATTTTTTTAATATTTTATTTTTTAAAGATACTTTAAGCTGCCCTCTATATATATTGAGAAATGAAAACCAAAAAATTCCATCTCAATTAAATAGTTATTAATTCACCACAAAAAATTCCCAAAGTTGGTGTTTCGGAGGCCTGCTTTAACGTGCAGCGCGGCATATATAAAACCGCGTTTTACTCCAACTTTTTCTTCTGAACT
Organism: Siphlonurus alternatus; assembly: GCA_949825025.1. Classification (NCBI taxonomy): domain Eukaryota; kingdom Metazoa; phylum Arthropoda; class Insecta; order Ephemeroptera; family Siphlonuridae; genus Siphlonurus; species Siphlonurus alternatus. The sequence continues at coordinate 32,946,041 of OX463782.1, forward strand.
ATGGTACCATTTAAAAAATACTTACGTACGTAATCTATGATGAATTCTTTAATGAATTTTCAAATAATTTTTTTTTTTTGCGGGGTCGTTTTCTTGGAAAAAAATCATGAAAATCCTTATGGGAATTATAACCCGCAAAAACTTAAAGATTTTTTTCCGAAAAAACGGCTCCGTAAAATTTTTTTTTTTTTAAACTCCATTAAAGAATTCATCATAGAGATTACGTAGGTATTTTTTAAATGGTAGCATATAGTTCAGAAAATGTTAATTGGAGTAAAACGCGGTTTTATGTTCCATAAAGCTGCACGTCAAAGGCCTCCGAAACACCAAATTTGGGAATTTTTTGTGGTGAAACTATTTGAGATGGAATTTTTTGGTTTTGATTTCTCAATAAAGGGCAGCTTAAACTATTTTAAGAAAAAAATTAAAATATTAAAAAAAATGCAATCGCGCTCGTCACTCTAGCTACTTTAAATACCTCTCCGCTTAATTTTGCACTGCCTTATTTATTTTTATTTTTTTTAGTATTTATATATATTATAATTGCTACATTTAATTTAATAATATATTTTAATAAAATTTTATTTACTTAATATATACACTATATATATTATATTTACAGTAAATAAATATAAAAATTACTATATTATAGACTCTGCATATTAAAATACCGTTTATTACAATTATTACAATAAATTACTATAATATATAATTAGTTAATTACTCGTACGATCGAGTCATTGAATCGAGTAAAAAATTTGAACTTCAGCCTCGTTGTTTGCATTTGTTATATCAGTGACGTCATTAATCATATGTTTCATACAACCGACGTAGGTTTAATAGAGCTACGTCGGGTGACGTCACGGATGTTTTGAACATTGAAAAAGTTCCGGCGTAGATTTAATGCGTCTACGACCGGCGTAGACCCAGACAGTTCCAGTCATCCACGTGCGGACCCAGCTGTTTTTTTAATGACAGAATCAGGAAGGCAACATAATTAATTCAGAGCATTTTTCATTCAATGCAATTTTTAGAACAAAATAAAATAATATTCTTTCATCAATTTTTTATTTATGTTCTTAATTTATTTTGAATTAAATTATTAATGATTTTGATAGATTTTTATATTTATCATATTTGTTGGTAGCACTGCGTTTTGACATATGGCTGACTTCTGAAAAATTCCTCACGCGTTCTGTATAATATACATATTTTGCTAATTTACGGTTCACTGATAAAATTAGAAATGGAAGAATTACAGAAAAAGTTGCAAAAAGAACTAGAAACCATGAAGCAAATGCAGAAAGGTATGTATGTGCTCAGAAATAATGTGTAAAACAGTGTGCTAGCGGCCTCAATGAAAGCTGTGCACACTGCACAGCACACCGGGTGTTGCTTCGCTGAATAATGAATGCCTTATAAAGGCATTGCTGAAATAGCGTATGCATATTAAGAATATATTGATTAAAGTTATAAATTGATGGATAAGGTCATAAGGAAGGAATAAATCCGTCCGCGTTAATCCCTTTGCTGTGCCATGGACCGCCGCACCTGGTTGAAAGATTTCCTATGCAGTCTGAAATGCTAGCTCTGTTGCCTATTAATTGTTTTAGTATTACATCATGATTATGCCCTAACATCCTGTAATGTATCAAAACAGTGCTTTTATATGGTTGATTTTTTTTTTCACGCCGCAACACGCCGCTAAAAAATATTGCTCCGTAACAAAATCAAGACCAGCTTGATTTTTCTGCGGAGTGCTGGAAAAAATTTCGACTACAGTATGTGAAAGACTCATTGGCCGCTAGACGGGCGAATGGGAGACTATCCCATGATGTTGCTTCCTGTTCTTTGGAAGGGGCGGTGTGTGGGGGTGGTAGCACCTTTAACGTATTTCGCCCCCCTCCCCCCTCAAAGACTCAAGGATCTGCCGCTAGTATGCATATGGTATGGTTATGCGGTGGAAATATCTAAAATGTTACCAAAAAAATTATAACTCCACTATAAATTCACAGTTATACAGTGTATTAAAAGAAATTTTTGCTTTTTGAAGTTGGAAAACTTTACAAGCCAATCAGAGGAGTTCTATGGTGTGAAAAATGGTGCGATGTTTTTCAAATAATTTATTTGTTGAAAGGCAATTCTTGGTCAAGGTGGCGTTTTCTTACTAGGTCCGACCGGTTTGGCTGTTCCGTATAGTTAGGCAGGGGGGAAAAGAAGGCGGAGTGGTCTATCTTTTCAAAGCTCCCAAAGCTCCTGTTTCTCCTCTATTTCCCCTCTGAATGGTTGGCCGAATGGTCAGACCGAGTAAAACAGCAGTCCCCAATTCCCCTATTATCAGCATCTGTTTCCCCAATTATCATTCTGGTATTTGCACTTGCCCATAAATTACATACGGTACTTCATTATATTTACAAGGTGCTTTCTCCCGGATTTCATTTTCATTAGTTTGAATCAAGGATTTTGTATGTATGGATAGGTTATCTCTATACCAAGAGCATTAGAGCTACTGAGGCAAATCTCCAACGTAAGATGGCGACCGAGCGCAACCAAATATTATATGGCGCAACCATCTGCATTGTTAGCTATATGGAAGTTCCCCAACGTAAGATGGCGGACATCCCATTGGTTACTGTTGTAACCGCCACCCACTTCCTCCTCACGACTGTGCCTCACCGACGGCAGTACCATCACCTATCCATACATACAAAATCCTTGGTCTGAATATTAAATTTCATTAACTAGTACCACTCAAACTTCAAAGACAAGGTTAGTAGTAACAAGTAGAGCTCATTGTGCTTCAATTATTAACAACAGTAAGGTCTGAGATTGATAAACTTCAAGTTAACAACGCCCCCTCATTAATCCTGAACTTTTGTTGCAGATTATCAGAAGACCATGTCAATCCGACAACAGCTTGATGCCCAGCTTAGTGAAAATGATATTGTTAAAGAGGTAAGAAAAAATATACCGGGATTACTTTAAACAATTTCCTCCCTCATGAACGTAATTCATTTGTGACATCTCAATATAATATTCATTACTAGGCTTTCATAACAAATAGTAATTTAATTTTTTCATACTGTACTGTAAAACTAAGATTTCCAAATCTTCACTTGAATATTATTATTAATTTTTTGATTTTACACTTATGGTAGCATATCACTTCTGTGTACTATGAAATAAAAACTTAGGGGCATATTTGACCAAAATGTGTCAATGGACAATTTGCATCAACTTTTTTTAGTAGCTCAATCGAAAGAGGAGGTCGAAAAATACACCTGTGAATTTTATGCGATTTTTATTCGTACTGCATCATGGCTAAAAGAGAGGTCACGTGACCTGGAGCCGGCGCCCGTGTCGCCCGTGACGTCACTTAACTGTTCCGTCAAACAAACGATCGACTTTATAAAGCTTGCAAACAACCACGTTGCTATGGAAACAAGCAACAATTAATTTATTGTTTACAAGCGTTATATAGACAATCGTTTGCTTGACCAAACAGTTCAATGACGTCACGGGCGACACGGGCGCCGGCTCCAGGTCACGTGACCTCTCTTTTAGCCATGATGCAGTACGAATAAAAATCGCATAAAATTCACAGGTGTATTTTTCGACCTCCTCTTTCGATTGAGCTACTAAAAAAAGTTGATGCAAATTGTCCATTGTCTTAAAATAACAATCAATCAAATAAAACCTTGTTAGGTGATGACTTTAAAATTCATGTTTTATGCCTCAACTGCAACACCACTAGACATCAGATTCATTAATCTCTCTGTCTGTAGGAAATGGCTCTGCTGAAACCAGCCAACACGGTTTACAAGCTGATTGGACCTGTCCTGGTAAAGCAGGACCTGGAGGAGGCAAGGCAGAACATCGCCAAGAGAATCAAGTACATCTCAACTGAATTGTAAGTCCCCCGGCATCTGTAGGACAATAAATGAACACAGTAACTTTTAATATCTTATCTGTCGGCCTTTAAAAAAATAATGAACACAACAATTTAAAAAGTAAAATACTATAAAAAAAATGAGATCAAAGGTTGGTTATGTATTACTCTATGTTTTTCTATTTATCTGTCTTAAAACAGTACTGTAATTAACAATACGAAAGAAATTCTGGAGATGATTATTGTAAAAAAATTAAATAGATATCTGTTATTGCCAATACGGTACAAGTGCTAACTACCCCTGTGAAAAAAACAAAAAAAAATGTTGCTCTAGGGAGATCCAAGGTGGCTGGATAGTAAGGTGGGGACACGGAGCTGCTGCCCCCTCGCGGCCAGTGAGGAACTACAAAAAAACAGTTGAGGATCGCGTTTTTGGATCCAATTTCAGCCGCGAAAAATTCAAACGATGAAACTGGAAAAGCATCAAAAGTCGTATTTACAGTATAACTGTGGGTAAAATTGTGATAGAAATAAACTCTATGTTAAATTCTGAAGAAGATAGACTCAATTTAAAAGAATTTTAATGGTTCATCGGCCCGATGTTCATGGATTTCTATTACACCGTTTGAATTTTTCGCGGATGAAATTGGATCCAAAAACGCGATCCTCAACTGTTTTTTTGTAGTTCCTCACTGGCCGCAAGGGGGCAGCAGCTCCGTGTCTCCACCTTACTATCCAGCCACCTTGGGGAGATCTAAAGAACAACAAAAGAATACAGAACTTTACCTCGTACAGTAGTCCAGTTATCTTTATGATTCAAATTATTACTATTATTGATGTTTATAGCATTGTTAGTTTATTGTTATTAGTAAACTGTCCAACTGAATTGATGATGAACAAGCCATACCTCATACTTTCCAGTAAGTGCTTAATAATTTGTACCAATAGAGGATACGCACAAAGAACTTAGCAGAAATTATTTTAGCCTAGAAATTTTCAGTACTTACATTTCATAAAAATTTGCATAGGCGTGAATTTGCCCCAGAATGTTTAATTTCCTGTTATTAGCAAAGCTCAAAATATGTCTAGTCAATTGTTGATCATCAATATAGTTGATCTTCTCAGATCATCTTCATTTTTCTGTCCTTGGATACTTAAAATCTACATTAAGTGACAATTTCAATTTGTTTTTCAGAGAACGACAAGACAAATCATTGGAGGATCAAGACAAGAAAATCAACAAGCAGCGAGAAAGCCTCGGCAAACTTCAGACACAACTGCAAGTTAAATCTCAACTCAAGGTTTAATACTCTAATTATTTTTATTTATTCTTCCAATGCAAAAAATTCTATTTGATTTGCCTTCTACTTGTAAATAATTTGCCATTGCTTGATCCGCTGATTGTTATTACAAGCAGTTTTCAATTTGTTTCACTTGTATGTCACATTTTAACCTAGGAAAATCATTATTTTGTTAAAAAAAAAAAAAAATGCTGATTGCCACTTTGCCACCTGCTAATTAATTTGAAGCCTGAGAGAACTTCCAAATTTTCTTAGAAAACAAAATTTAATCGACCCTAATTTGACTTGCTTCTTGCACTACCTGCTAACATTTTTTGTGTCTTAATTTTGCGTTGTGTGAGACACTGTAGCTAACTATACAAGAAAATTATTTTCCTCTAATTCACCTGTTATATTTTCTGAAATACCCATGGCAACAGTCATTAATTTTTGTTATAGCTTTCCTAGTTATAACTAATTACTGATATTTTGTTTTTAATAAATAATACAGTAATAATTATAAAGTGATAGAAAATAAGATAGTTTTAACTACTGTAGTCTAAATTTCAGCTTAAAATTAATTAAATTAAAACTAACTGCTAAAAAAAATGTGAAAACTAACTTATTGCTATAATTAACGTTATGATTTTTAATTTGCTTTTAAAAATGGGTTAAAAGATGTTAAAAAAAAATAAGATTTGTATAATTTTCATAAAATTGTTTGAATATTATGAGTACATTAAAACACTGATTTTTATAACATTTAAATCTATACATCATTTGTTTACAACCAAGTACCACAAATACGTAATATTTGGTAAGGAGTTTTAAGATTTTTTTTCTTTTAAAGATAAATGCAAAAAGCAGTGGGCAGTAATAAAAATTGCATGAGCAGCTAGTTCATTGTGTGTCATGGCAGTGCTGCAGCCAAGTAAGCAATAGATACAAATAATGTTATTGATTTTTCTAGTAAAAAAAGATCAAACATAGTCTCTTAAAAATTACTCTCGAGAAAAATTTAACATTGTTAATATTTAGACATTTATACATTAAAACATTTATTCTAAATTCAATCATACTTTGTTAATATATATTTTTTTTATTAATTATTATTACTATTCACAATTTATCTATATAAAAAAGTTTTTAATTATCAGGCAGTGCTTATATTTAATTAAAAATTTCAATAAAAAAAATACTGGTAACAATTAACAAATTAAAAAAAAAATGCTTATAATTCAAATAATAGGATTAAAATAAAAAATATCTGCAAATGACAAAGAACCTAGCTGCTACCAGCAAAATATATAGGACAAAATTATCAATTATACCCATGAAATTTAGGCATATAGGATAATAATATAGTATATAAAAAATCACATAGAGAATTAAAACTGTAAAATTACTATTACTATATAAACACTGACTTGAAGAGACTAATATAAAATGAAAAATTATAATACTCTTCGTAAACAGATTCCTCAGGCTATCCCTTGTACAATACAGTAAGAGCACGACTGACTAGGGTCAAGGGATTTAACTTTTTATATTGTAGACACTTATCATACAAAGCTTTTGCACCTAAAATATGGACACTTTAATAATCTAAAGGGATGTACAATACAAAGGTGTTGAAGCGGAGGGTTGGTGGACTTCAGGCCGGGGATGAGCAGACGGCACAACACTGGCCAGCGGGTGTGGTGGGTACGGACGGAGCATCGCACGTGAGTTGCGGACAGATGTTCCTTGTGCATGTCACTTGGTGCTCCTGAAATAAAAGAATATCAAAGTTTTGAAAAAAAAAATAAAATTCAACACTAGTTAATATATTGAGATACATAGAACCCAAATTATTTAAGTGATGTGATTTTTTTCTTTCTGGAAATCTTATCCTATAAACTTTACAAAAATCTAAAACTAAATTGATTAAGTGAATACATACTACTTTCTTTTCTTGGGTTGAATTCATTTTGATCTCATGTACATCAATTACAAATAATAATTGATTATATACAATATGTAAATTTTAGCATTGAAATTGTACAACATTAATTAAAGTCACTAGATTTTGAACATGATAAACATAATCCAAACAAATTAGCTATCAAAGTACCTGACAGTTGCATTGAGTGCATGCATCCATCTTCCAGAGTTCTCCGTTCAGTCTTGTGTGGCCCTCTTCATCAACACACTTATGATTCTTCTTCTTCTGCTTGGCCTCACAGTGATGTTCTAATTTACGAATCTTTTTCTTGAGTTGCCTCAAAGTTTTCTGGAAGTGGTGCATCATCTCCTCCATTCCTTCGATTCTTTCTTCCTCTTCTTCCTCTTCATCCGGGTCCATAGAGTTTGAAAGTATGGTCGGAGCGGCGGCCATCATGGTCGGTACCGTGGTCTGTGGCTCCATCGTGGCGTTTGTCATTGGCTTGTCACTCGCCAAGGAATATTCAACCCCTCGTCGCAGTCGGCCAACCGGGTGGCGAGTAATGGAGTTGAATCGTCCCGCACTGCTGCAGTCTGGAAAAGTCAAGATGTTTCATTGAACTTCAGAAATATTATGTCATATTTACGTTGCAAGAGGGGGGTATTTATTACAAATATTTTTATTAAGCACTAGATCTTTAAATCTTTGAAAATCATCCTTATTATTTAAAATTATACATATCAACGTTTTTTTTTTTAAATATCCTAACTCCATTTTGCTTATCAATGGAGTTATAGGATATTTTTCCACTACCACGTATGTCAATATTCTCAAATTCTGAATTCAACATGTGCTAAGGGGACATCAGAAAATACCTAAATTTAAATAGCTTTTTTAAACCTGTCAGTTTTTTATAGTATATATTACATTCCTAAATTTTATGATAAGAGATCTCCAAATTGATATCACGACTCACCATGGCAACACTCGCTCCACATTCTGAGGTCCATCTGGGGAATTTCGGAGCACGACACGATGCCCGACGCTTGTCGTGACGGCAGCACGAAGACGTCCCGCGTGACCCGGTCAATGGCCTCTCCGTTGTTGCACAGCACCGACGCAAACGACACTTCACGAATTTGAGTCAGCTGCTCGGGCTTGAAAACTGCAGCATCCTCGTACCAGAATCTGAAAAGAAAACCAAATTAAATCCTTGCAAAGTTTAAATAATCAAATTTGAAACTTTATTTTGATATCCTATGATATGAGTGCACAGTTGATATATATTGAATTTTTAATTACCTGTCTCCGTCTCTTAATCGCTGGAATTGATCGACAAGTATGCATAAGAAAGTTGGTCCAATTTTAGCACCTTCAATTTGGTCTTCCAAAATTCCTCCGACAAATAAGTCAATATTTCCTGAAAAGAAAAACATTGAATTTGTGTATCAATTTAATTAAATATTAAAATGGAATTAAATAATCAATTAATTATTTTAGGTAATTTATAATTATGAACTATAATTTATTGGTGGCTGCTTGATGATTATTTATACAGGAAAATAAAAAAGTCTCAAAGAAACGAAGCTGGTGAACATAAAAAATTGCCTAATGCTTGCATGGAAACACTGAAGTTATAAAATAATAAAATGAAAATAATAATTAATGTGTACACTGAAGCAAGTTAAAAATGTCTGTCTGCATGGACACCTAAATATATTTCACCCTGAAAGTAGGCAATTTGCTTAGCAACAAATTCAAACAGGTTGCATATGCATAAGGGGTAATGGCATAAATTTTGCTGCCTAAAAATAAGCTCAGGATGAAACGAAGTTAACATTGAACGTACCAGGGTGACCGTACAACTCCTCGAGCCTGTCTCTGACGGCAGCGCTCTTGATCTCGTGGCGCAGGTCGTTGAAGGTCTCGGCCACGGAGAGGTTGCACATGCGGCGGTACTCGTTGTAACCTGGCAGGCCGTGGTCTCGACCGCGCTGCACGTTGATGGCAGCCAGGTCGAGTGCCACCGAGTGGGCCGCGGAGAAGAGGCGCTCCGTCAGGTCGGCGTTCAGGTTCTGGTGCGGAGTCTTCAGTTTGGCAGGCGAGAAGAGCAGCCCGCGCATCAGAGGGTCAACTCCACCTTCTTCGACCAGTCGCCAAGGGGAGAAGAACGCCTGGAGGAGATTTCATTTAACGATACCAAATTTTTGAAAAACGGTCACAATATATTAAAAACAGAAAAGTATAAATTACGACGAGTAATAATTTACGTTTTGTTAAAAATTATTATTAAAGTTTGTATTAAAAAAATATACTGTATATTCATATATCGATGCCTGTCTAAAGTTTTCCTAATAACGAGCGTATATATTATGAGGCGATAAAATTAGTACTCTAGCTGCATACAAATCAGATTGAAATGTAATAAAATTTACAATTATAAACACACAACAATGAGAGGAAAATAAATTTAACGTGATATAAATACTAAAATTTCACGTAAAAGTACCTTGTGAAGAGGTAAAGGTCCTTCAGGTATCGGATGGAACGAGGCGTTGAGTCGATCTAGTATGGGGTTGATTAGCGTGTGCCCGAAGCGGAGTGCGGCCGTGGCGAAGGCGTTTGCGATGCGTGGATCGGTGGTAGGCCGGTATCCGCGGTACGGACCTAGTCGTCGCATTCCCTCTGGGCCAAGCACGTGCGGCAGCCAGTGCGTGTACGTGATGTGCTGCATCTCGGCGCCGACAACCTGCCAGGAACGTGCACAGTGTCAGAGTGGCGTACGAACGTAATTCGAGTTCCTTTGAACGTCAAATTGAATATAAACTCATTTTTTGTTCTCTATATATGCAAAATGTATATATATCTAAGAATTGAAATGGTGGATATAAGAAAGTTTATTATATCAAAGAATATACAATTTTGTGAAATAATATTTGACGAGAAGAAGGAAAAAGCCAATTTATCTGGATGCTTTTGAAGCTTTCATATCAACGATTATATCTATATTCAAATTTTATCGTGAATTTTATTTTGTCTGTTTCAATTTAAATTTTAAAAATAATTACTTTTGACTTCAAGATGAATATCTAATAAAATTTTTAATAAAAATTACATTACTTAATCGAAATACTTAATGGCTTAAATACTTTTTTTTTTTTCTTTTTCTTTGTTTTTTTTATGACATAATTTTATATAACTATAATATAATGTAAATTATTGCACATATGGTATGATTATTACAATAGTTTAAATTTTGGTTGAAATACATTGAAAAACTAAATATATACCTTGCGAGACTCATGGAAAAGTACATCTGCATCCCAATGCGGATTCACCCTGCGCAGTTCAGTTGCAATTCGGTTATGTTCGCGCAGCCATATGGTATGCATGGCAAGTAATGCAACCTGTTCGTTAGCTCTGACGTCACCAGCCAAGAAACATCCAATCTGACTCTCCCTTGGGTCACGTCGGCAGTCCATAAAGTCTCTCTCTGCTTGAGGTAAAAGCGGCCCACGCACTCGAGACAAAGTACTGGTGCGCATGAGACCGTAATGAGACGTGAAATCACGGAGCTCGTTAGCGATTGAATCGGAGAACCCATACACCTGAGGATACATTCATGATTTCAATAGAGATATTATGTTATTATATATGATAGGATGAGTATACCTGAGAAGCATCAATGAATGAAGTCAACTGATTAATTTGTTCTCTTGGATTCACGGAATCGAAAAGAACGGAAGTTCCTCCCGAGCCGCAAATTGCACTACTACGTACGAAGTCCATACATCTTCCAGCCCGCCCGCGTGGATCACTATCGGGTATTTCAATGGGGTAGCACGGAGATGCAAATTCGCACGATCTGTAAATAATGAATATTAATTTTAGCAATTAATTAATAATAAGCAAGTATTAACATTTTTTTTTTTTTTTTTTTTTTTTTTTGCAATTGCTCATGCTTGCCTTGTATTTTTAATTCTAAATAATGTATAATTATTAAATGGTTGTATCACTTATAATAAAATGTTGTGCGTGCGTATACAATTATTAATCTATGTCCTCATCTTAATTATTATTCTTTTGTTACCAGAAATATTTGGAATTAAAGATTTGTATCTAAAATGAGCTTGTGAGAATCTGCTGTTAAATACAGATCTAATTACATAATATTATATAGCTTGGCAAAAAGACGTCGACATAAAAACTATGAGAGGGTTCTGTTTTTACGTTAAATTTACGCTATCCATTTATCATACAAGCTACGTTTACATGATGGTGTTTAATGCGTATTCGTTGACGACGGATAATGTTAGAATATAATAGAATATATTTATTCGACCACTGGCGGTAATACAGCAACAAATTGTTACAATACTGCATGAGTCTTGTCAAAAAATATCACATATATTATACGTACAACACATAAACACATAAACTCATTATTCTTATGAGGCGTCGTCAACCTCATAAGAATAACATGATGGTGTTTAATGGTTACGCATTAAACACCATCATGTAAACGTAGTAATTTTAAATTAAAAGAGGTGAGATCTAACCCCGCGACTATAATATGATGCTCTCTTCAATTTTTAATTTGAAAATTCCATACATGAAAACATCATGATAAAAAAAAAAACTCGTTTAAAATAGTGAATGTTATTTGCTCTATGTGTAGAGAGAGGCTCCTTAGCCTTTTACATTCACCTATTTGGGTTGTTATGTTGTTGCTATTATTTATTTTTCTTCCCTATTCCCTACAATGTAATTTATCCCAAATAAACAATTATTATTATTATAATCCAGACATAAGAAAGGTTTCCTTTCTTTGACTTTTACTACCAGAAAAATGAATTCATTATAATCCTAAATGATAATAAATGCAACAAATATACTGTATACATAAAGGTCTCGGAGTTACTACACAGGATAATTTTGTTGAACTCACCCCCTGCAAGCGACCCCCTCTTCGTAGCTCTCCCCACTGAGGGACGGGATGGCGTGGTCCAGATCGTGGTCCAGAAACTGTCCCCACTGCATCAACATGTGCGTGGCCGCGTGGTCCGGGGTCACTTCCGACGAGCTGATGAGTCGAGTGGACACGAGTCGAGCGCTTGGCTTCGAGAACCCGAAGTACTTGAGACTCTTCGTCCAACCTGCAAGAAAAAGACGTGGCTCAAGAATATAGTCATGTAGTAAGTGAAAAGTTTCAATTATAATAAAATGTACTTGAATTGTTCTTACCAAATTAAAATTTATGTAAATAAAACGTAGCACAGAATTATTTATAAACTTTCCTATTGATTCAATATTATATTATAATATAATTAATTCTAATTTTAATTATATAATAAAAAAAGAGGTCGACTATATTGATCTGTACGTAAACATAATTATATGAAATTTATTTCAGCGAGATCTTATTCGTTAATTCATTTTACAACATAGAAGAAAATCAATTCAATCACTTACATAGTTTTAATTAAATTTATCGATTTATTTCATTTTTTCCCCCGAACAGAATTAATTGAAAATTTATCATTTAGATCAGAAGTTTAAACTTCAGCTTAAGAAATTTCGCATCGTAATAAGATGATCAGTAATTCTCAAACTCAAAATTAACTTTGCTATTATTACTTGACAGGAAAACTTTGGAAAACATTATAAAAACAATACGAAGAAATTAAAAAAAAATATATAAAATAAAACTCTCAGCGGGGGCATACATGACCAAAATGTGTCAATTGCCACGAAATACCAATCAATCAATCAATCGAAACTCTCAGCAGTATTAGAAAAAAAAATTGTCAAACAAAAATATGGATACAAAAAAAAAAAAAAAAAATACATAATATATAAACATTACGCATACATGACCAAAATGTGTCAATTGCCCCAAAATACCAACCAACCAACCATAAACATTATGCACTTACCAATTGGTAAATTAAATCCATTTTCATATTCCGACGGTAAAAGTCTATAAAATGCAGTAAGTGAAGCTCCCCACATGGGATGACGTAGATTATTACAAGTTCCATCTAGAGTTCTATACTTTGAATGGAAACACATATCATCGCAGTCAACATGCGGCCTGTGAGCCATGCATCCAGATAAATTAGCGATGAGTTCAAGTTGAGACGGCGACAGAAGCTCCCGGTACGTGAAATCTGTAATTAAAACGTAAATTTTAATTGAAAATAATATATTTTTATTATATAAAAACTTCATACCATGGCCTGTGAGATTCAATTTCATGCCAGATAGCACGTGTTTACGAACGTTAGCTAATGTAATTTCATAAATTTCTGCTGCTCTTGCAACCTGCCGAGCTTCAGCGTTTGGATAACGAATAATTCTCAGCAATTCTCCGGGAGTGGCTGGCGTTGTTCGGGAAAACAACGCGTTTAATGTGTCGTTAACGGCACGATCCACGGATTTCTGTGCTTCTTGGAAAGCTCGTTGTACAAATCTGTCTCCAGGCCCTGCCACCACAGCAACACCTGCAGCATAATTACAATCGTTTAATTACAACTCGTGCAAAACAATTACTTTATAGTTAGTTTATATTATTACTTTTAAATTAATTTAACAATTCTATTAATTCTAAATGGGTAACAAAGAACGCTATAATTTTAAATCAACTTCAATTCTCACTTATTTGCATATTATAAAGAGTTTTATTTTTAACAATTTAGAATTTAAAAAAAAAAGAAATATATTGACATTGACATTATACAGTACGTAGTACAGTATATTGCGAATTTCGTAAAAAAAGCATATTCACCATGCACGTTATGCAAATGACTAAACGTACTCATAGAGGGAGGACTAGACAGACCAGACATCTATTATATAGTATGTACACTTAATTATTTTACCTCTAACGGTGACTGTTCCCTTGGCCGAAATTTGTCCGTTTTCATTGACAGCATAACATTCGTACTCTCCGCTATCTTGGTTGGAAACATTGTACACGTACAGACTTCCCACAGAGGATACTCTGAAACATGATAAAAAGTAGGTGTGGTCATTAGCATATAGCTCTATTATGTAAATCGTTAATTTTAGTAGCACTTGATATTATATTACGGTCTGTCCACAAAAGGAATGGTTGTGAAAATTAACACAACTCTTTAGCATTTATTACAGGCAATAAAATAGTTCTGTATAAATTTAAACATGATAGTATATTTATATTATAATATTTTAGAGAACCAATTTAAATATATTATAATATTATGAAAATTTGTACTTTTAATTATAAAGTAAATTTATTAACAAAACTTTTAAGTTCTTGCTATTATAGGATCTCATATATAGCAATATATATATATATATATATATATATATATATCTTGCTGATATTTATGTTATTATATATGAAGGCTTAAATTGTCTCTTATGCTTTAAATCATGTTAGTTTTTTGGGTTGACCAATAAACAGCCTACACGATTTATTTTTCATTGCATAAATTAATACAGCAAAAAAAAAAAAGTGTATATTTGAATCAAGAACTCCTAGCTAGTAATGAATACAGTCATCTTATTCACATCGATTTTGAGAGTGTCAGAGCTAGGTATCTTATTAAAAAAAAATGACGGTACATATCTCGAGGTTCTCTATCGATATAAATGCAATACAAAAATTAATTCAGATTATTTACCTGTGTCTGGCGTCCTCGTCAATGGGCACACTGTCCTTCCTCCACGAAATGGCTGGCGGGGGATGTCCCGAGGCACTGCACGGAATCTCGATGGTGGCTCCGGGTGGCACGCTCATATCGTAGGGCGCGTGCTGCAGCGCGGGTGGCTCGCGAGATTCGACGTGCACGATGAGAGAGGCGCCAGCCAGCAGTCGGCCGGCCGCGTTCTTCGCACTGCAGGTGTAAGAGCCCGCGTCGGCAGCCTTCACGCGCTCAATGCGAAGGATTTGGCCTAATAATAGACGGATTAAAATGATAGTATAATAGAAAATGTTTTTATTCGTAATAAAGGAGATTTTATAACAAAAGCAAACTAAATCTCTCAAACTCTTACATTTTATCTGCTTACAAATAACGGTATAGAATGCATCTTTTATATGAGAATTATGATGGTAAAAAAATGTCTATTTTAAAAATAAATTGAGATAATTCATCATAATTTTGCTCACCATTCGCGAGCAGTGCGACGTTTCCTCCGGGAGCGACGAGCTGCCCCTCCCTGAACCAGCTGATACTCGGGGTGGGCTGACCCTCCGCCACACATCGGAACTGAGCGGCGCCCCCGGCCAGCACCGTCTCATTACGTGGAGCCTCCGTGAGCACCGGTGCCGCTGGAGGTCAAAGTTCAAGGTCAAGTATGGCCACACAGACTCTCAAGGTCAAAGGTCAAGTGGACAACATGATCGTTGAAGGATATTTATTACCAAAAGGTATATATAATAAATAATACTGTCAAATTTATTAAAATTTAGTAGCTTTTGATAAAATCATATGTTGACAAATTACTCTTATCAACAGTAATAATTTATAAAATGCTACCTACAGTGAAGCAATGTTTTTTAGCGTATAATACAGTACATAATAAATTCTTTTATTACTTTTAAAGATAGTAATAATAGAATCTTAACTATCATCCAAAGTAAAAAATAAATAAAAAAGGAAAGTTAAGTTTAAAGAGACAATCAATAACAAATAAATTTATCAAAAATTGGCATATTGAAATTTTTTTTTCGCAATAATTAAAACTTGAATCTACTGCAATTACTTGTCACAATATTCAGTATAATTTATCATTTGTATTGTTATTTTGATGCTAAAAATAGCCCTATATAAAATAAGAACGTCATAGAAAAAACACAATTAAAAACGAATATTAAAATATAACTTACCATTAACTTTAAGTAAAGCAATAGCATGAATTCTTCCTAAATAATTAGACGCCGAACATCTATAAGAACCAGAATCCTCTCTTCTTGCTTCTAAAATAACCAGAGTACCATTTGCAGTCACCTATAAATAAAAAAAGAACAATAGTATAATAAATTTAAATTGAGTTAATGTATTTGTAACGTCGGCTGAAGAAAGACTAACTGACCTTCACCCTATCAGACGGGATGATATTTCTGCCATCTCGGGTCCAGCTGACGTCAGGGGTCGGCTGTCCCGCCACCTCGCAACTTATAGTCACGCCGCGACCCAGGGGCACTTGTTGATCGTCGGGGGTCTTCACGAAACGAGGCTTCACTGCGGCAGACACCCCGCACATTAAATTAAATCTTATTATTATTACTATCAAAATATACTTATATTTTATCAAGGTTAATTTAATTGATTAAAAGATATTTGATTTCTTCATACACCATCATACTTTATAGTACATTATGCAATAAAATAATTTAAAATTAGATTCAATTAAATACTACACTGATAATTTTGCTGTTGCATATTTCTAAATAAAATTCAAAATTTTCTATATTATTAAGTCCTTCTATCTTAATATCATCTAAAATGAGGCTATTCTTTACAATCACTTAATAAACCTTATGCCATAACATACAAAATAAAATCGATTACATAAAACGTACAATGGGCAGTAACGAATAGACTCTGATTAAATTCTAAAACCATTTAATTTTATTATTATATTCAAAGATATATATATATATATATATTTATATCCTATAAGTATACAGGAGTTTAGTATTTTCAAAGAGTTTACATACAGAAAATCTCTTATTTTTTTCTCAGTGTATACCCAGAGTACTAAGACAAGAGTAAGTTGTTTCTCGCGATGTTATTCTTTCTCTCGGTAAAACAATATGACGTCATCGGTGACTCATCAGTGTGGCGCCAGACGAGTGATCGTGACTTACAATTGTCGCAGTGACATCACACTCACCGGTGGTTCCGCTGACTCGCATCACGGCTGACCGCGACTTGGCGTCTCCCGCGGGACTCTTGGCCATACACTCGTACACTCCTACGTCCTCCAGTAAAGCGTTCTCGATCATCAGAGTACCATCTTTGAGCACCGAGTACCGCGGGTCCGAGAAACTAACTTCGTTACTGAAATAATAAACCTATTTGAAAAATTTCATCTTCATCTCATCCTTTACACGTCTAAACCTAATCTTTTTACATCTAAACACATCTTATTTCCTCTTCGCTTAAAGCGAGGATGCAGTGAACAAATATTTCTAATATTTTAAGAAGAGAAAAAAATACGTAATCTAGTCTTTTTTTTCTTCTTCTTTTTTCCTCTAAAATGGTGCAAAATAAGAGGAAATTAGACGAGAGGAGAGTTTAATAGCGAATAAAAGATGAATTTTATTTTAACTCGGGAATAAGTTATAAAATGCATTTTTTTTTTAATATTTTGATGACGTTTATTAATGAACACATGACTTTATTTGAATAGACAACTCGGCAATCTTTTTCAAATTACATGTTTTTTTTTAAAGAAAAAAATCAATTATAATAATGGGCACATTATGTTGATGTATGCTCATATAAGAGATATAATAAAATTTAAAACAAATATATATATTAATATTGAAATCATATACATACATTGCATCATAATATAATTTGACATACTTAAAAGGACAAAGAGCAATAAAGTTGTCATGTTTTAATTGAAGTGTTTTTAATTAATCACCTGGAGAGTTACAAAGTATGTGTGTCATTAAGATAATTAAAAGCAGCAATTCACTCACATTAACTGAAAGAGATTTATTTATTTTTTTATTATTTAAGCTTTGCATTTTTTTACTGTATCTTGATTTGTACAAAATTTCAATTCTTATCTATATAAATTATATATTAAATTATATTTGTATTTCGTAACTCCTGTTAAAAATCCTTTAAAAGAAGTTTTATACTAAATAAAATTCTAGTTCTATAATTAAACTCCTTCTGTGTCCGTGTTAAACAGTACGATATCAATCACTCACGGGCGAAGTGTTAGATCAACACTGTTATCTCACTTCTCGTCTTGATTCGTTTTTGAGAATAAGCCTTTAATGATATGGCCATGCACCCAATTAATGTTATCTCACCTGTTCCTCAGCCACACGATGTCAGGCTCGGGGTCTCCCTCGGCCTTGCACGTGAAGTACACGGTGCCTCCGAACGTGAGCTCCACGTCGTGCGGTTGCTCCTTGATCTCTGGCTTTTCTGTGGGCACGAGACACGCCCTCGTCAGTTGCAGGCGTGGGGTGGTTTAACATTACCAAGGACATGGGGGGGGGGGGTTGAGAGCGCACTTGCAGTGAAACCGTATGGCGGCCATATTGGCAAGAAAAATTCGCTTTCCCGCAGCGATTTAATCGTGCCGCGATTTTTCCTCGCCAGTATGGCCGCCATACGGTTTCACTCGTTCAGTGGTTTCACTGCAAGTGCGCTTTTCTCGCCCCGCCAAGCCTCTCGTGACATATGGAAATTCATACCTTAAATTAAAGCGGAAAAAAGTGCGAAATACTGCTCTAAAAATTTTTTAATCATTAGTTAGCCAACGTGTGATGTATTTCCTCAAAAAAAAAATATATATAAATAAATAAATAGTGAGAAAACAGCTTTAATTTTTTTAACATGTGATTTAAATAGCTGGTCGTTTCGACCCCTCCCTTAATTCTCCCCTTTGGAATAGAGTGTGAAAACAAAAAAAAAATCATTTGTAATGCTAGGGTTAAACTTATAGAGATGTCAGAGTTAAGCGCAGTATATAAGAAAAATACATGGACAGATTGGACAGTACGTGTCCTGGTCGAAATTTCTTTCACTCTGTTTTATGTCAAAACCATTCCTGAAATCCTGAATGATAATAAAGTAGAATAATTTCCAAATGTTTTTTTTTGCTTGTGATATTTTGATAGCGTTAGCAAAATCAACAATCTGACTGATTGACAGAACAGACTATTAATCAATTGAATCAATCAATTAGCTTACCCAGACTGGGTTTAAACATATTTTTATTATTTTAAAATAAATTATCTTCAAAAATTACAGAGCTTTGGTGAATCTGATTTTGTACGTTCAATTTTCATTATTCAACATTCAAAAGTTAGAATTATTGATCGTGAAATTATAGAATGAGGAATTTGATTTGATGATCATATTTCAATACAATTTGCCAGTGGTAGTCATGTTATGTAATATTACTAATTAATATTTTGTGTATTGTTATGGTGCGTAATTAATTCTTGTGAAATTGTTGACATGTTATATATACACATGGTGTATGGTACCATGGGTATAATTATTATTAATATTATTATCATATTATAGCAGTGTGTTTGACATGATATTTTCCCATTTAATATGTACAAAGTAATGTAAATATCATGTATAGCCAGTATATAGCATTTCAACATATATATATATATACATTATATTAAATTAAATTTTTATTATTTTAGTTTGTTTATTTTGGAAATAATTTAGTCTCGACAAATTCAATGCCCCAAATGAAATGTTTTATGTTTTCACAGGCGCAAAATGTTTTAATGGTACGAGATAAAAGACTGTAGGAGATTTTGATTCCTGATGACTGATACAAAATCAGCCACATGGTATAGTTGGAATATTGAATTTATTTTGTAGCCTGCGTCTCTCCCTGCAGCGTAAAAAAATGGTTGTAGAAACAACAAAAGCTTTACATTTTTTTACATAAAGGAAATTTTTTAATATTGAGTGATTTTTTTTTCCAATGTGAAAATAACAACAGGGCTGAAATTAATTATATTTCTATCTAAAATATTTTCAATATTTTATTTTCTATAACACCACCAAGATTTTCACCACGGTGGCTCCAGGCAGGCTCATACCCAGACCTTTATTTATTTTTCTCAACATATTTTTTCCCAATATTTTAAAGTTGTATATATTGGTAAATTTAAATTTTCATTTATTATATTAGCATATTCTAAACACACGACAACACTAAAACAATCATAAGGGTCTAATTGTAAAATAATAAAAAAAGTTTATTTTTATTTTAAAATGTGGGTGGAGGTACCATGTATACTGGTCACAACCACTGCTCTCTTTATAAGGTCTCCGCGTTATCATTCAAGTTGGTTGGTTGGTATTTTGGGGCAATTGACACATTTTGGTCATGTATGCCCCCACCGCGTTATCATTCAATTTATGGAGGCATGGTGATTTTAAATGACTAATTTAACTGGGTGCTCTTCTTACCTCCAAATTTATTTGGGTAAGGTGGATTTTCATGAGCGGCAACGGCGATGCGGCGGATTTCAACGAGCAAATTCGCCGGAGATCGCGTTAATTACGATGCTTTTTTTCTTTTAATCGCCAAATATGGCCGCCAATGGATGTTACAGCAAGTGCGCATTATTCGCGTTGCGTCGCAGGCTGGAAATTGCTCATGTAAATCCACCTTTAGGATATATTAATAATTCGTTCAGGGGCTTATATAAATCTGCAAGGTGTTAATTATACTGGTACATTTGCCACTAAAAAGTGATGATAACATCGACGCTAGAGACACCTGCTGGCGGGATTACTTACTGCAGTGGAAGTCATCCTCAGTGACTGCTGACAGGGACTTCCCCTGCATGTCATGGGGCTGCTGACACGTAGCGGCCGCCTGAGTGCTCTTCATTTGTTCTCGCAGCAGTTTCACCAGCCAGACCATCTCGCAGTCGCAGATCAGCGCGTTGCTGTCGAGGCGCCTGTGAAAACCAGCAGGGTAGGCAACCCGTCAAGCATCGCTCCAACAACTCTTTGAAGAATGAGTGTACATCATCACCATTATCTTTCATGTCATAATATTTAACTCTTTAAATAGCTATTTTTAGTAAAAAATATATGAAAACTTGAAAATGTCTTTCAATTTTCTGCAAAATTTTAGAATTTCAATTATTTCTTTATTATGTCAAATATCGTACTTCTGACTTATTAGCAAGCGTATTAACGCTGCATGATAATACACGATAAAATTTTCCTTCAGAGAAAATACAACAACTTCTGTATTAGAAGAATTTGAAGTTTGCAAGATATGCAAGACATGCAAGCTATATATTATATCTTACGTTCATCAATCGATAAATTTGATTGTCATTAAATTAAATCTCAAATTCGAAATTACTTAGTCTCTCAAATTATTATAATATTTAACATTTAATATTAATGTGATGTAAGGAAATTTATTTACTTAAAAATTTATTATAAAGAACATGAGTAAAAAACAAAAATATTTTTATTTATACATAAAATTTTAATAGTATCAAATTTTATTGATATTTCAACACGATTTTCATGTTTTAACAGAGATAAATCAAAGATATTAGTATGTAATTTGTAAGTGTGAAACACGACTTGTCTTTCAATAGAACTATCACTATGGTATATACGTGTGCAATACACTGCATCATGTGATATGAGATTCTGATAATTTGACTATTCTCGTCTATAATTTTACACGTTGTTGAATATCTTGCATAATCTTATTTGGTGTGAATACAAATGAAGCTTCTCGTGAGTTAGGCGTGTAGCATTCCATCACGCAATAAAAGATTCCAGGTAAAATCAACAATAAAATTTTATAATCATATGCAGCAATTTGCATTTATAAATAAATAATGATGCAAATTTATTAAGACTCTTGAATTTTCATCAATAAAATATAGAGACTGAAAAAAATAATAATAATTATAGATCAAGAAGCCATTTATTTTCCCACAAATATTTTTTTAAATTGGAAATAATAAAAATATATGATTTAACTGATTTTAGTGAAAATTTAGCTTGTTGATTATAAGAGTGAATTGCATGAATTATAATGAAAAAACAAACTCGAATAAGTTGAATTAAATTTTATTGTTACAAAAACTAAATCAACAAACAAAACAACCAAATAATAATTTTGAATATGAAGTTTTAAAAAGGTTGCTAAAAGTTATACGAGTCGCTTTTAATATTGAATTAAATGTTGCTATTTCTTAAAACTACGGTGTTTATTTGTGCTTTTTTTTACATTAATTTTGTTGATGGGAAATGCCCTTTAACTTAATTGTGTTAGCTAACAATTATTAATGAACTTTTTAATTCCAAGCACTTTCAAACTTCTCCTTTTGTCAGTTTACATTAAAAACATAATGAATAAATAATTCAGCTACCTTTTCAAATAAAGCTTTTAGTATAAATGAAATTGATTAATACAAATTATACAGTGTAACCACATAAAATGAAAAAAATATTTTATAAATTTGATCACAGCTTGAAAGTAAAAAGCATTTATTTATTTATTTTTTTTTTTCTAAACGCGACATATATAGTGTATATTAAACTATTGTTGTTTTCTTGAATGTTAATTTTTAGAAGGAATATATATTATAAAATAATGGTAGATGGAAATAAATAATATCTAGTTTTTATTTTCACTAACTTGTAATTACTTTTATATGTATTTTAATTAATTTAGTCGAGGTTTGTTCTCTGAAAAACAAGCTTAAAAAATAAACTCAGCTGGGTTACACAGATATGTATATATTATTTAATAAAATAATAAAAATATAAAAATAAACATATTTTCATTTGTTTTTTAAGTAGATTTGATAAATTTAAATTAATATAAATACATAATTATAAAGAAAACTTACAAATAATCCCCCAATTTGTTCCCTTACCAGAAATCACAGCAATTACAACAATAGACAATAATGGTTGCAATTTTTTATTTCATTATTAGAAAATATACCTAAAATTATGCTTTTCTGAATTTTTTCGGATTTTTTGGAGTGCGGGAACTAATTTAAAAAAAAAATATTTAAAATAACTGAATTTGGGTGGTACACCTGATGGGACAACCGTGACGTCATTTTTCGTGCTGTGATTGGCTGTTGATGATGTCACGGCTGCTGTGATTGGCTGTTGATGACGTCACGGTTGTCCCATCAGATGTACCACCCAAATTCAGACATTTTAAATATTTTTTTTAAAATTAGTTCCCGCACTCCAAAAAATTTGAAAAAATTCAGAAAATCATAATTTAATGTATATTTTCTAATTATGAAATAAAAAAATGCAACCATTATTGTCTATTATAACAAATAATACTCACAGTCGTTTGAGAGAGACCATGTTTCGGAAAGCCCCTGCAGGGATGCGCTGCAGTTTGTTATGTTGCAGAAACCTGGATGGAGATCAATGTAATCAGTGAACGATGATGTATTGTTTTAGCCGGGGATAAAATAATGTCAATATTACTTGTATTTAAACAACAGTGTGAAAATATTACCACAATCCATCATGCCTCTCTTTAGAATAACATTATATACCTGTGATAACATCAATAATATATTGACGCTACATCCAAATATTGTCATTGCTTTGCAAATATATTACAGTAATAATTTTTAAATAAAACAACAAAGCAGTCATCTTTATTTGTCAAGAGTTATTTCTGAATATTTGATCTGGTAAAGCTGCCAAGTTAATTCTAACCCAAGGTAATGAGAAACAAAAATACAGCGCTCAAAACTTATACAAACATTTTTTTACCTTGGCTGATAATAGTATTGTAAATTGAATTTCACTATGGGCATTTACAATAGGCAACACTTAACCTGCTTTGTTTTGGTGCCTAACAATGGGGTACTGACCGGTATTTGAGTTAGCAATACTAATCAAAAGTACTGTGAATTCTATGAAGAACGAGCCCTATTAGAGCATTTTACGACAATTTACTGATTTTATATGAATTTTTAAAACTTTTTTGATGACGTCATAGCATTGAATCTTAATAAATGGGAAAATGCATCAGTTAACATATTTGCTAAAATGAAAAGTTATTGAGGTAGGAATTTGAAACCTTCATTATCGTGATTCTAGCACCTAAAAACCTCGCAAATTAAGTTTTGGTTACATTTCAATATTAAGTATGGGATTTGCATGGTAATGTTAACTGATCTATTTTTCCATTTAAGATTCAATGCTTTGGCGTCATTTTTGAGAGGTTTTAAAAATTCATATAAAATCAGGAAATTGTCGTAGAATGCTGTAATAGGGCTTGTTCTACATGAAATTCTCGTGCCTTTTGAAATATTGACAAAAACTTGCAACTTTTTTTTTTTGGTCAGTATCCCATTTGCCTAACCTCGAGGCGAGATAATATAAAAAGTTGTAAATTATTTGAGTGTACCAAACAAAAACGTATAGGCATTCTGAGATGACGATCAAAATTAGTGCAAAATTATTGGTACATTACATACTTTTTATATCATTATTCACACTTAATTAAAAATGAAAACAATAAACCGGTTTTATTGAATATCATGTTTATATTACTGTTATAATAACTTATATGATCGTATTAATAAATAAAAATAGTTATAAAAGTAATGTATCGTATGAGTATATATACTAAGTTTACAATAGAGTTATAACATGTATGAATAAGTTGGTTTATTATGCAATGCATGCAGAGCAATTGACACCACTTGTACATAGCAATATATTTTTATCTCAGTACATCGCATGACTTCATCGCACTGACTCTAATGATCCTCGTCAATAACATATGGAGCTCTAATTTTATTACTTCAATGATGTACCGGTACATTTACATCATCACATATTATATAGTTAAATCAAATTGAAGACTGTACCCGGAAGTGGAAGGATTCTGGACTTAAAATGAAATTTGAAATTTTTATAATTTAAGATAGAGGTTTAACATCATACTTAGAAATTTCTCATCGAAATTATGAATGTAAATATAAATTGTAAGTACAGAATAATTACACTTCCGGGAGTAATTTTGTATTAATGTAACTATATACGAGTATTCTTAGTTACCAAACCAGGTGTTAATTATATTTTCATCAAATTTCATCATTCATTATAATGTGTAGCAAAGTGAATAAATATATTTGCAAAGTAACTTTATCTGTTTTATTACAAGAAGACTCAAATGAAATTTTAGTTCAATTATTTAAAAACTTAAGTATTTAAATTACATGATCCCAATTCACCAAAATGTAAATCGAATTTTAGATTAATGTTGTTAGTGTAGCACAGAAACTTAAGGTCGAGAGAGAAGCCAGCAAGCAGCTAAGTAAATATGCAGTCAGTAGTTACGTGATTCAAGGTAACATAATCAATAGGAGGTAGTGCGATGTTATTTACAAATTTATCAGTATTGAATGTCGAACTTAACATTGGAATAGCTTTATGTTAAATGATTAAAGATATTAAATTAAGAATGTATTTCTTCGAGGAAAAGTTATAACAATTCAGAATGTCTATTTTTGTATTTACGCCTTGGCAATAAAATTCTTTCGAATTATTTTAATCTATTTTAGAAATCAAACATTAGATAGTATTTTCGATGGATAGTTTGAATTTATATGCAAGGTTCGTCGCCAGTAAGTTTAGTGGACGTTTCTGTTCTCCATTTCAATGAGGAAACTAATTTAATTGCTTCTCGTAATTAAAGGTGAAGTTAAAAAATATGTTTAATTTGTAATAAAATTTCATATTGAAAGGAATTGTACACTCGTCGCCTCGGAAAATTTCCCTTTGCGGTCTTGCTAATCACCATGCCTCGTAAAAATAACACAGGGTATGGTGATCAACAAGGCTGCAAAGAGAAATTTTCCAAGGCGACGAGTGTACATTTAAGTCAATAGAAAATGTAAATAACTGTATCATTTCATTCTGAGGGTGGCAACTTCTTCAGTACCAAAATAATGCAGTAGGAAATGGCTAACAGATAAACTCCCATAGTTTAAAATTGCCTAACTTCAGGGTGAGATGAAATAGCAAGGTGGACATTTTGAGTGTACACATTGAATTCAATAAAGAGCCAAAAATTTTGTAGACTATATAATAAAGGGAATTACTTTTTCTACGCACGAGCGTTTATTTATTTTCCTCAACTTTATAAAATTGCCCTTTGATTATGTATCCACAGACTTTTTCTTAAAGTGCAAGATGTATTCACCGCATATTTTTAATGTTTTAGATTTCAAAATTTAAAATTGTATATTTTCTCTTAAAGGCATACAGGCCTCAAATTAAAAATTAGGCAGTCACAGAGAATTGCTTGAGTTAACAATCAACATTTAGATAACTTTTTCCATGCGCGATGCAGCTGCATGAGCGGGGGATGCAGGTCCTTGATGACGTCAAAATGACGTCAAAAAATATGGCCGCGTATGTATGGTTGTGCGTTGTGACGTCATTTTGACGTCATTAAGGACCTGCATCCTTACTTTGCAGCCCCCGCTTATGCAGCTGCATCGCGCAAAGAAAAAATTATCCGAATGTTGATTGTCAACTCAAACAACTCTCTGTGACTGTCAAATTTTTAATTTGATGTATGCCTTTAAACATTAAGATATTCATATTTTTTTCTACCAATTCAATATTTCATCTATGGTGTACCTCCATGATTATTAATACCTTGTAAATAAATTCTATAATATACAGAAGCATGCACAATCAAGCATCTGCGTTACAATTAACACTGTCACATTGATCAGCATAGAAGAGCGTGACACCCACCACGAAGCATTAGCCGTCATCAAGCTACAGCGAGCAGCACCATCAGTCACACCGAATTAATCCACTCAAACGTACACAATGCACCTCCACAATCGACCGGAATAATAAAATTTTCTACACTATTTTCATCACCCAACTAAAAAGATTAAAAAAAAAAAATGTTGCAAGTTATTTATAAACTATACGTATTGTTTTGTTTGTCAACGTGTTAGAAGAACAAAAAATGAAATTGGTAAACGCTATCTGGAGCAAAAATAGAAATTATGCAAAGTATTAGAAAAAAAGAACAACGTTTTTATTTTTATAATTGAAAAATCCATTAATGCTCTTCTGATAAAGATGTCCCAAACAAATGAAAAACTGCTGTAAAATGTAGCCACAAGGTTTTGACCCTTCATATGAAATTGCAATCACATTTATTGAAAAGAGTACCTTTGTCCTCCCTGTTCAGAATTATTTTTGTTTATCTTGTTTTTAAAATATTAATTATTATCTTGAAGAATAGTATGTGATCTGTAGCGGCCGACAGGGTTAAATAATGTAACCTTGGCTGGTACAAAATTCTGTATTAAATATAACAATAAAAAAAAAATGATCAAATTCAAATGAGGTTAAAAAATAGTGTGCTGTCAGCTCAAAAATTGTCTTTAATTTGTAAAAACTGTACACTCCTTTCCAAATATTTCCAGGCCCTTATTTCATTTACTTAACTTACAGAGCGAATCAGAATTTGGAAAATGTTATATTTTTTAATTGACGTTGAAATTACCTCTTGAAAGAGAAAGATGCATAAATTTTTTTAGAAATAACATAAGAGTCTGGAAACTTATGTGTAAAGGTGTATAGATTTCATTTTTAGTTGAATTAATTTGAAAACCCAAATCTATCTAATTTACTTACAAAATAATTATTTAATTGAATTAATTTGAAAACCCAAATCTATCTAATTTACTTACAA
The DNA here is from genome assembly GCA_949825025.1 of Siphlonurus alternatus. Classification (NCBI taxonomy): domain Eukaryota; kingdom Metazoa; phylum Arthropoda; class Insecta; order Ephemeroptera; family Siphlonuridae; genus Siphlonurus; species Siphlonurus alternatus. The sequence goes on from OX463782.1 coordinate 32,973,609, forward strand.
AATAATTATTTAATTGAATTAATTTGAAAACCCAAATGTATCTAATTTACTTACAAAATAATTATTTAATTGAATTAATTTGAAAACCCAAATCTATCTAATTTACTTACAAAATAATTATTTAATTGAATTAATTTGTAAACCCAAATGTACCTAATTTACTTACAAAATAATTATTTAATTGAATTAATTTTGAAAACCCAAATCTATCTAATTTACTTACAAAATAATTATTTAATTGAATTAATTTGTAAACCCAAATCTATCTAATTTACTTACAAAATAATTGTTTAATTGAATTAATTTGTAAACCCAAATCTATCTAATTTACTTACAAAATAATTATTTAATTGAATTAATTTGAAAACCCAAATGTATCTAATTTACTTACAATCTTTCAAGTAGACTCATATCGCTAAAAACTCCAGAGTCTAATTTTTCAATCTTGTTGAAATGAAGGTATCTTTTGATGCATGAAACAATACAAACATAGACTTAACTAAAACGTATATAACAAAATACAAACATAGACTTAACTAAAAAGTATATAAATTTTATAACACTTCTCTCACATACAACGTTGACATAAACCCCAAAATTTGCAAATCAGCGTCATTCAGCGAACAAGGCAACAGCAGCAGCAGCAGCACAGTAAACACGTTGAACGTCCTATGAAGCATATATTCATAGTTCGTAATAAAACAAATTTGAATTAATTTAATAATTATTAAATAAATAATTAAATTGAAATGTATATAAAGTTTTAGTACAAACATAATGCTTCTTGTAAAATATAATTTACTTACAATCTCTCTAATGAAGGTAAATTAGAGAAAGTGCCGGGGTGAATCTCAACTAGATCGTTAAAGTGGAGGTACCTGCAAACAAGAATATTACACTCATGGGGGAAAACTTCTGCTTACATGTATGAAAATGTTTTGAGTGCGTATTTTTTAATGAAAATTTTCTCGTGTTTGATGTTTAAATTTTCGAGTATCACTTACTGTTAGTTCTTTTTTTTGTTTATTTAGGATATTACATGTAAATATGAACTATGTACTCTATTATAGCTGAGTAGATATGAAAAATAGATATGGATTTAAATTCTGAAAAGAAAAAACTATAAATCTGTATTTATAGACTGCGATGTGTGTGTATATATATTATATATGTATATATTATATATTATATATTAAAATAAAAAATTTATTATTTACATAATTTTAATATTTTGTATATACTCGAGCAGTACAGTATACCAGCTATTCTCTATATTTATTATTATTTATACTCAAAGGATAATACTGTATTACTAGCACAGGCTGAAAATCTTAATGTACACATTGGGATATTTCGAATGTTTGCTCTGGAGTAGCTAAAAAAAAAAAAAAAAATGCAGATCTAGATTTGTAATTTTTAGAAAGATAAATAAGAATTTAATTCATAATATCATATAATAAGTAATACTGATAATATCTATCCAAAAAGAGCTCTGTAGAGACAGAGAAAGGGTAACTTTCGTGGTGTCATTAGTTGTATATTGTGTATGAAGGTATTTTCTGTATATCCTTTTTATAGATTTAAAAAAAAAGCAGTTAAAAAGAAAAATACAAGCTATTGCTGCGCTCCGGTAAAATCCAATTTAAAAAATATCTGTAACAGTTTTCAATACAAAATTTATTTAGTTGGTGATAAAAAGGACTTGCAATACATGAAAAGATTCTGATTTTTTTTTTAGTATAAAACCTATTTTCTTTTTAATTTAAGAGCACAAAAATTTAAAATGACAATAAATAAAAGTCAATAAAGTGTACAAAAATCTTATTAAATAAATACTAAAATAGATTTTATGTCATCCAATGATCCAATATAGTCACTTTTTAATCGCATTTTATCTAAAAAAAGGTTAATATTTTATGGTATAAAATATAATATATTTATATTAAAAGTTTTTGAAAGAGAAATTACTAAAAAAAATATTATACACTTCAGCAAATTTAAGATTACTTCTAGACGTGGAAGCATTTGAGTTTTTCAAGTCTTGAAATTATGTTCATTGTTAAAGCGGTGATATAAATAACATAACATCAAATTTTAAATTTGTAAAAGGAATCTTAAATTTTTTAAACTGTATAATAGAAAAAAAAATCAATAATCAGTAGCGGCGTGAGAAGAGCTCATCAATTTGTATTGTTGTGACACAGTATAGGGCGGCAACAATGATGACATATTAACAATTGAAATCTGTTTTCATTGAGTTAGCTAATGACACGGACGTGTGCAAGGGGAAATGAGCGAAAAGGAAACATACAACAGAACAAGTAACAACAAATTATCCTCCCTCAAAAAAATTATGTCTATTCAAAAGTTAACGTGTTACAAGAGCTGTAAAAAGAAATTATGTTAAACAACAATAGCAGCAACATAAAATATTGTTATTAACAAAGACATTGCAGTGCATATATCTTAATAATATAATTTAAAATGATTATGGTTAATTTCATTTTAAATTATCTTCTCAGCCAACACAGCATGCTTTTGTTAAGACGAAATTTAATATAAATTAATAAACAAAATGTATTAATGCTGAAATTATTTCAATGAGCAGAGATTTTTTTTTTCTAATCATATCATATATTTAATTATTCTTATAAAATCTAATAACCATGATAATATAATTTACAATATCACAAAATATGATTTCTCTTGGAAAGTCTTGTATATGGTAGGTGGACCTAAAATTAATCTCTTTTATCCATATTTGGTATATCTGAATATAATAATAATTATTCATTTACTTTGTATAACCCACGCCCCATGCATCGCCATATGGTGATGATGATACACACTGACTGAATGAAACAAAGATAGTTTTATGCGTGACCACATTGTCATTACTCAAAACAAACCCGCGTTTCCGTATTATAAAATACAATATATTTGTAAACCCTGGGGAAGGTGTATACTTTTTTTTTGCACTCATTTCAGGTCGATTAAGTGCAGAAAGTATATACATTGGGCAAGGTTATGAACAGACCTATTAAAAGGACTATAATAGTTTACGTTTATTAATATTCAATATTTTGCATAGAATAATATTAATAGAGAATGGTATATACTTTATTATTAATTTTAAATATAAAAATTCCAAAAATGTCATAGATTATTTCTATAATTCAGGTCATAAATATTAATAATCAAAATAATATCTGTATGTTATTTGCAAAATATTGAACTTCAGTAGCATACACTATATAAACTAAAATTAAATAATATTTTCCCCAGAGAAAAAGAGGAAAAAAAAAACTTTTGAACAAATGTGTGAAAAGCAAAGTTTTTTTTAAAAAAAACATCAAACTTTTAATTTGTTTTTTGTTTTTCTACAGGAAATTTTAATTTACTTATTTTTTTTTTTATGTTAACTTTATACAGAAAAAAGAACAAACTGAATGAGTGAAAATAACGAAGTTATAATACCTAGCTTTAGTAACAAGGTGTTTTGTGTTCTGTATAGACGCGAAACATAAGGAAAACAAACAAATTCTCGTCGGTGTATACAACCATAATAGCAGGTGGTAGGGTAAAATACTCACAATTGCTCGAGCTTGTTCAGACCGTGGAAGACTTTCCCTTCTATCTCACGTATTCTGTTCTTGTACAGGTACCTAAAGAAACAAAAGATGGTGTAATTACTAAACAATTAACCACAATGTAGTTTAAAACTAAAAGCACAAAATAAATGGTTCACAATATACAAAAGCAGCTTCTCTGCTATCATCTGCTCTGCTCTCTCCTCTCACTCTCTCTCTCTCTCTCTCACTCTCTTCTCTCTTCCTCTCTCTCTCTCTCTCTCTCTCTCTCTCTCATCTCTCTCTCTTCTATCTCTCTCTCTCTCATCTATCTCTCTCTTCTCTCTCTCTCTCTTCTCTCTCTCTCTCTCCTCTCTCTCTTCTCTCTTCTCTCTCTCTCTCTCTCTCTATCTCTCTCTCTCTATCTCACTCTCTCTCTTCTCTCTTCTCTCTCTCTCTTCTCTCTCTCTCTTCTCTCTCTCTCTCTCTCTACCTCTCTCACGTAATTCTGGTAACCCATTTTAGTTCCTTCTTCTTTTTTTTCAGCTAAAATAAGTATTATTGAATTGAAAAAAAAAAATACAATGATAAATGCTATAAAATCAAGAAAATATGAACGTGTGAACATGCAAGTACACGCACGTACGTACATACAATAGAGTATCGTCCTCAATTTTTTTTATTGCAGAAATGGATAGAGGGTGCAAAGTTATGCTTTACCCTGATTTTTTTTTTCAGATTTTTTAGAGCCTGGGAAGTTATATTTTTAAAAAATTATTGAAAGTTCTTTTTGTGACGTCACGAGACGCCGCTCCTTAAGAAAAAGATAGGACTTAACGCCGCGTGACGTCAAAAAAAGGACTTTCAATAATTTTTTAAAAATAGTTCCCGGGCTCTAATATATCTGAAAAAAATCAGAGTAGCATAACTTTTCATCCTCTATCCATTTCTGCAATAAAAAAATTGAGGTCAATACTCCATATAGGAAGAGTAAAATTTTAAAAGCAAAAAAAAAACAGTAAAAGATTTTTTACTGCAGTTATAAGATTTTTTTTTTTTTTTAAGTTATGATTCACATCATGAATACTTTTAAATTAATTAATTTTCTCATCAAATAAAGTGTGTGTAAAAAATGTAAACAATGTGTATTGTAAATTTAAAAGTGTAATATCGCTTGGAAAAAGTTAATATTTTTCTGTATTAATTAAATACTTTTTTAATATTGCCATGTTAAAAAAAAATGAACGTGGATATATAATATTTAATGATTAAAATTTTGTTTACACAAGTCAAGCTCTATGAAGTTGTTGATGTAAACAATGTTTTCAAAAGATTATTTCATATCTGTTTTATCTAAATTATTTTCTATGTCTTTTGTTGAACTTCAATAGAGCGAGGGTTACTTTTTCTTCACTTTAATCATGATTGATAAACATCTTCTTTTTAGGAAACCTTTTACATCGCACTTTTTCTATTCACTCCCTGTACGTTGTGACTTGGCTCCTTGTAAATAAATTGTAGTGAACGTCACTTTCATCCTCCGTGACTTTGGGCGGGAGATTTCAAACAACATTTTCCCATTGTTGTATGTCACATATGTGATGTATTGTCATGGAAATTTATCTTATTGTGACGATAGAGAGAATTTTTAGAGGCAATTATCTTTTATTTTAATGAAAAATTTAACTAGCTTTCTATAGTTTTTCATCAGGTTATAAATAAAAAAAATCAATAATCATGGAATGTTCTGCGTTGTTATTAAAACACCATAAAATGAATTAAAATATGTTAAATTCCGATGTATTATTTTATCAAATGCGATGGATATTATCAAATTTACAATAAATTGTTGTAAATTTATGAATTTCATTTATTGCTAACAAAATTTCATAAATATCTGTAGTAATGTGATATTAAAATCCAGTAAAAAAAAAATTTTTTTTGACAAGTTATTCATATAAAATATTAATATGAACAATTAATTAAAGATCTTTTTGCCGTGAGCTTGAAAGTAACTGACGTCAATTTTGATGTTCTTCATGGCAGCTTCATGTACCTGATTACTTTTGGTAAGTGAATAGTAATGTAAATTTGAACATAATTTGATATAGTTATCTTAACATTGCTTTTCTTCAGTCATGTAATATTACATTCTTATATATAATTGAGAATATGTTTCCACTTCAAAGACCCCGATATCATGATGTGTACTTGAATGTTGTACTCGTATCGCGCGCATGCATCGCAGTTAGTTTGGGCGCAGGTGGGCTGGCCGGGCGGGCTGTGATGTGCATCAAGGTGGGGCCAGCTTTCCACTCCACAACACCCGCGATCGTCCGCCTTGTATATAACCGACATCAGCAAAGCTTCTACGTTACTATTGTTTGGTATATTTATAGTATATTCATTAGTCGGGTATTCATAAAATAGTGTTTTACTATCGATATAGTACACATTTTTAATGTCAAGTTAGCACGTACCAAAATATTGTTGCTGAAACTAAATCAATACAAAAAAAAAAAAAAAAAAAAATGTATTGTGAATTCTCTTAAATTGTTAAGAGTATACGTTGTTGTTTTTATTTCAAGAATATCTCAAATGAATTTGAATATCAAAATTAGAAACAAAAAATATATAAATATATAAAAAAAAAGAAAAGTTATACATTTCATAGCATAAAATATAGCAACAAACATCTTGGTATTAGATACAGTGACCTTAATTATTATTGTATTCAAGATGCTTATATATATGGAGTGAGTAGTTTGTAGGTTTTGTGTTTTTAAAAGCCAATCTAACTATTGAAGTCAATATTATACGTATATATATATATATGACACTGCGAGGTTTAGATTCAAACAACATAAGCCACTTGAAGTAAAGTTAGTTTGCAACTGCACTTTGTTGAAATTTAAAACACCACAAATACAAACAACACAGGAATTGGGAAGTACAACTTTTTTTTATAATTTGTTAACTGTACAAATAATAAAGTTGGTATTATGATATAATGTGGTTCGTTGCTCTCTTCCCTTTGACAAAATATTGTGTGTCAAGTATATACTTCATCTCCCCATGAAAGTCTGCTTATAGGGGTCGTTTCTTCGTGCGCATATATAATTATTAAAATTTTTCACTTCAACACGAAAGAAAGTTGAGGGAAAAGAAGAAAAAACTCTGTCAGTATGAATTCTGTAACATGTAAAAATTATATACAATTGTACTGAAATAAATAAAAATTAAACATGACAGCTAACAAAATGTCATAAGTTAAAATTTATAAGTTAAAAAACAATTAATTTTACTGATGTTAAATTTGTATGAATACAATTTATAAATGTCACACTATGTCTATTTAAACATGATATAAAATATATTTAAAAAAAAAAACTAACTCAATGAATGTCAACGTAATAAAAAGAACATAAATTTTTTAGGACTTATATTATTTGAATATACAATGTGATATCGAGTGTTTTATTACAAAGAACGAGCTTAATAAAAGCCTTCTGTTGCTGCTTGCTTTTGTCATACTATAGTTTAATAAATTTAACAATACTCCAGGAAGTATGAGTAAAAATGTTAACTTTTCAGATTTTAATATTAAAGTTTATAACTTCGTAAATTTAAATTTTTTGAGAAATTTTAGAAATTATCTCTTCAAATCAAGTGAAAATTCTTCTGTTTCCGGGTGAATCTTTAATTTGATTGAAGTGTATATAAAGAGTTTTGAGTGACGTATCTAGAGTGGGGAGGTTAAAATGTTTGACAATATGTTCTTCATCTTGCTCTATGTCACGTCTAATTACTAATGATTTACAATGGACTTCAAAAACATCATGTTAAACGAAGCGAAAGAAAAATGACTAGTAAATTTTATATCTCTTGTAATGTTACACTCACTCAACTTTCAATATATAATATAATAATTTTTTATATAACGTGTTATGGTTCATATAACTAAATTGTATATGTAAAAAATTTGATATTTTTTTTTAATTTGTTTCTACAATAATTTATTCTTATACTTAATATTCATACATGAACAACGATGTTGTAAGATTTGTAAACTAATCAAATTTAGTCGGAGAATACGTACTGCACCAAAATAGGACATGTCCCACCTTTTACTTTTTATAACAAATATACTTTGGGACACAATAAACATTATCTGTAGATGTTGAGAAACATTATTAAATAGTAAAATTAAATGGAGGAGTGGTTGACATTTTTTTTTTACTGTTATTGCGAATCTCTGTATTTTTATCTATATATTGGAGCTTCAGCAAATCAAACAGTCCTGTCATTGCTCACAGGGTCGGACTGGGCTCAAAGGGCCTACTGAACAAACAGGTGTACGGACCCATATCAAGGGCCTACTTGACCCTGTGGGGGCCTAGTATTTTTAACGTTGTAGGGGTCTTCCAGCCGAGGGGGCCTACTGAGCGATCGCTCACCAACTCTTATGGCCAGTCCGAGCCTGGCTGTTCGAGAGATGCGGGAGTTTTACTAACAGGTTGAAATAAAGTGGACTCGTTTTGTGCTGAGGTCTACCCCTTTATTAATAATAATAATCTATTATTAATAATAATAATAATAATAATATTAATCTAATAATCTATTAATCTATTAATAATAGATTTAATATACTTTACCTTCTTTTGCTGGTTCAAAGTAAAAACAATTTATTTATATAATGAAGACTTAATTATCATAAGAAATATTTTGTCATAAGGTTGTTTTATGTTGAAAATAAGAAAAGAAACTGACCTTTGGTATATAAATTGGAAATATCTCGGCACGTCAATGACTTATAATTAATAACAAACATATCTTACATTTTTTATTTTGTTTCTATACTGTATGAGTTATTGCTTGACATAATATTATCTTCTTACTTGCAATATTCTTTATAGCCAACTATTGAATGATTTTTCTGTATCTTTAGTATATTGCCTTTTTTATATATTAAAAGCTCTGATGTTTTTTATGTTGGTCACAATAGATCGATGTTGTTTACTGAACCTTATACTGAAAACATACATAATCCTCTGGATACGAGAGGTAATCTATTTCCTCTTCTAAGTTTCTTTTTGCAGAAAATACAAAGTTAAAACATTTTTATATTTTTCAATTTACTTTTGTATATTGAATAGTATAAAAGTTATATATTTTGATTGAAATATATGTCAATCTTCAAGATGACTTAAAATAAAAAGTTGATGTTTATTTCTTTAGCTGCAGGAGATTTGTTGCTGTATGAGACCGGACTCTTGACGGCAGTTTAATCTGTCACCGTCTGAACTCAAAAAGTCGATCTCGTGGGCGAGTATTGACTCAAGATCCTCCGGCAGCACTTACAATTTGTCTCAAAGCTACACAAAAGTGTTTTCCCAATTTGTGCTGGTCTAACTAGAGTGCTAATTTTAAAGAACCCCTTTTATTGATTAAATGGAATTCAATTGAAAATTCGTGAATAAAAGAAGAAAAATATATCAAAGTTTTGTGAACCGGAATCGTCTAATGTTTTTGTGACGTTAAAACTATTCATTATTTACTAAACATTAAAATTTGAAACGAATTTTGATCATGGTACGTATTATTTTGAAATAATACAATATAATAATATTTTGATACAATTAATTATAGACATAAAGCATATATCGTCCCTTGTCCGCAATAATGAGCTATCTGCTTTCACAATCTCGTTGCAATAATGAGCTGTCTGCTATTTCAGGTGAACGCAATTATGAGCTGTAAATCGATACAAAATAAGGCTCATAATTGCGCTCACCTGAAAGAGCAGACAGCTCATTATTGCAACGAGGTCGTGGAAGCAGATAGCTCATTATTGCGGACAAGGGTATATTAATTAAACTCGTACTATGATAAAGTATACCATGTAGTAATGTAATATAAAATTTCCCAATTATAATACCATATTATAAAATGTATAGTTAAATTACGAGCATTTGAATTAAATTAGACATTCAGACAGTATTTAATTAAGTGCTATATTTTGTTCTATGAACGTTATAACTGTATACATTACACCTTCATTATACCACCACCTTATGTCTAATTACATTTTACTTATTGTTAGTAAAATAACTTAATTAAATAACTTAGCTCTAATACAGTGAAATAATCTGATTTGAATAAACTTTGTACAGAGTTTAAACAGAGTTTAATTGTACCCTTACATATTAAGGGGCATTCTCAAAGCCTTAAGGCCACATTTAAGGCTCAATAATTTAAGACCAGAAATTTTGGGTCTAAAAAACACGTCTAAAATCAAGCTTTAAATTATCGAGCCTTAAATGTGGCCTTAAGACTTTGTGAATGACCCTTATTATGCGTTAATTGTGGCTTAATTCCTTTCTTTGGGGATTTAAATTAAAAGAGACTTTAGCAATGCGATTTAGTAGTTCATTTAGCTCCTAAAGAATGCATTAGTTTTATCTCTTTCTCTTTTTTACTACATGCAATTAAACCCTTAGTTCTTTAGTTCCCAAAGTATTTTTTTAAACTCTTATATGAACTGTCGTAAATATTAAGAAACTTAATTAAAAAAATTGAGTAAAATGACTACTTGCATCAAGTATCATCATAGAGAAAAATGCATAAAATTTGTAATTTTTAAAAAATAAAATTATATTGATACTGTATTTTAAAGAAAAAGAATTAAATATGATATATTACTTCATAAAATTAATTCAAAATTAGAAAGTTTATTTTAAATTAATGTTTTAAATAATTTAGAATATATATATATATATATATATATATATATATTATATATATATATATATATATATATATATATATATATATAAACACTTACAATTACTGTTGCTCATTAAATCGATAAAGTAAAGAAGTTATTACACAAGTCTTGTACAACAATGAGTTCATCACGAAACAAATTGTAGAGAAGATAATATTATAAAGTTTAAAAGCCTCAAGACATTTACACCAGTTGGCTTTATTTGAAAGAAGAAGTGATAATGTATAAAACAAAATACATTCAGTAAAATATATAACATAAAATCATTGCCATGTAAAATATATAAGTAAAAAACTAACAAATTTGTTAGTACTTTTCATCACTACTAACAGACAAAATATATACGTAAAAAAAAAAAAAAAAAAAAGATTGAAAGATTTGACATCTGTATAAGATGTGACAACTTTATATACAAGAAGATGTGATTGCTGTAGCAACTTTCTTCTTCTACTAGTTCGCCTGAGGGTCTCAAAGGGGATCAGTCTGAAATCTCGTCGTCTCTGCATTTGTGTCGGTTCGACTCGTTTTACATTACTATAGCCCGCGGCACCGTCGTAATACCTCGGCGTGGTTTTCTCCCTATACGTATTTTAAGGGAAAGTGATTTGAAAATTTATTTTTTTTTTTTTACGTATCAATTTAATATAATTGAAATTATTTGTAAATTTAAGTTATCTGTCGTATTGATTTTCTTTGAAGATGGAACTGCAAGCTTGATTCTTATGCAAACTTTTCATAACTTCTTTGATTATTATAACAATGCAATTTAATTTGAAGTTTAAAAGACACATGTCAGGATTTGCTCCGTCGAGAAAGCTGCTGTAAATTTTGCTGATTTCAAACAAACGAATGTCACTCATGTCAGGCAGTTTGCATATCCTGAAGGCAAAAATGGCGGCTTTATTTTCTCAATTATGCAAAGAGAACAAAATTAGTCTCTAGTTTATTCATAAATAGCAGTTTCTTTTAAATCATGAAACTGAATTTAACTATAAGGTTATGAAAATACAAAACCTTATATTTATAGTTATAATGTACGGTAGTAAAAATTTCCAACTGAATAACAAATGACCATAACGTTTATTTCACTGGCTGTGTTAATCTTATGTTTTTGTGTTGTGGAATTATTATACACAAAATTGTGCCAAGAGTAAAAACAGTATAATTTTCTGTCATAATTATTGATCACTGACCTAAAAATTTTAAATTTAAAACTAAAATAATAGAGAACTTACAATACAAATAACCAGTGTTCAATTTAGGCGGAATAAAGTTCGAAGAAATTCTATAGAAAATAAAGTAAAACTTTTACGATGAAACGTAATTTATAATGTAACATAATATTAGCGTAATAGAAACTTCAACTTTAAAACATCAACTTTACAATAAAGATCCTCGTAATTTGAATTACATTCTATATAATAAGCTTGCACTAAAAAAAAATAAATATGAATATACGAAATTTAAGTTAGATTTTGTATTTGCATGTGGAACAAATTTTTTGTATTATATGTTATAATGTATTTTTGTTATTAGTTGGCGTAAATTATTATTATTTTTATATTTTTTCAGATTGCAATATTTGTGTTTATGTTTATATGTTGTTTTGAAACGACGGTTAAAAATTTTAATTGAATATGAATTTAGAGTTAATATTAAGTTCATTTTTTTATATTTTACTCAAACCAATATTTTAAAAGGTATTTTCAACGTATTAAGGTAGAGATAACGCCGATCAGCTGTTCAATGTAGTCCCCTGCCCTTTGATTAACATGTAAACCTTAGCAAATTCATAAAAATTCAGAATTTTTTTTGAGAGGCAGATATTAGTGCCTAAAAGCCATAGAAAAAGTTTCAAAACAATTTAACGAACCGATTTTTTTGAATTATTATTAATTTTTAAAACTTCAGCATAGGGCTTTTCCATGGAGAGACAAACTAAAAACTTAATTAAAAAAAAATCAGCTCGTTAAATTGTTTTGAAACTTTTTCTATGCCTCTCAAAAAAAATTCAGAATTTTTGTGAATTTGCTATAAGGTTTACATGTTAATCAAAGAGGTCTACGTCGAACAGCTGATAGGCGTTATCTTTATCTTAAGAGGTTCATAATATAAATGCCAGCACTAACAATATTTTAAGAAAACTATTGAATTAATTGAACAATGAATTCACATGATTAATCCAATTCATGATAACATATTGTTCAGAATTGTTTGTGTGGTATAGTTATATACATTATGTGTCGGTCATTGTTTTTGCCTCCATAAACATATCACACACTGGTTATAGGGTGGTTATATACTTGTGGGTTAATGTTTAGTCTACACTTTGGGTGGGGCAAATGCGTGGGTGATAGATGGCCCACCACCACGCTCACTGCCCACCCGCCCCACGTTATACACTCCTATAGCCGTTATATATTGTTTCGTGACACACAGCAAGTTTATATCAGGGTCGCCAACTGTACACACCACGTCACAAGTAATGAGATTTTTTTTTTTATATACTTACAAGTGTTTCATTTCTCGAAGTCCATTAAAAGCGCCGTTCTGTAATCGCGTGATGTGATTGTTGTTCAGTAGTCTGGAACATAATAAAAAAAAATATTAAAATATTATAATTTTTTTATGATTAACAATGTAAGGGGTTTAAAAATAAAAAAAGTAACTTTAAAGTTACATGTACAGTATAGGAAAACTTTATCATGTTAAAGATCAGGCTTGTAATGTTAATGAAATAAAAATAATATAATAAGACAAAATAGTTTTTTTAATGTCTTTGAAATATTGATTAAATCAAAAGTTAATTTTAAATTTTGTAATTTTTGTGAGTTTATTTTTTTATAATTTAAATTTATCATAATGCTAGACATATTTTTGTTTCTGCTTGCCAAGTATTCTGAGAATTGTAATAATACAATAATAAATTAAATTTTGTAGACCATCTTTTTTTTTTTTAATAAAATTACACACCCATAAGAAAAAAATATTATCTGAAATATATCACAACGTTCAGAAATTTTGTGGAGAAATACATTTATTTTGATAAGTTAAAAATATATACTTTTATTTCAGTGTTTTTCGTGGGTGGATTGAAAATAACATTAAGTATGTAGCAAGTAGATTATATATCAATTAAATATCACTTAAATGAAATCTTATTTTATAATAAAATTATTTATTTATAATTTTATTTTGTCAACCATTATAAATTTTGTCGTATACTTCAATAATCTGCTATGGAAATTCATTTAAAAATGTTATGTAATATCAGCAAATAATATTGATGAAATAATTATTTTGACATTTTCTATCTCTTCTTTCTATTTTTTCACATACATATAATACACAAAATATAATTCGTAATCGCCTTAAAAAAATCATCAAAAGAAATAAATCGTTTTAGAAAAAAGTGTTTTCAATTGAATGTCAGTCATAAACGAGCATCAACCACATTTTCAAATTCTAAAAATAAAACGACTTTAAAAATTGATAGCGAGGAGCCTTTAACGATTGCGATGGTTAAAAATATTAATATATATTTTATAGACGAGTATTATTTTTATTTCTATGCATTCTTATAGTTGAAAAAAAAAAAACTTTGAAGGCAATATAATGCAGTATAATGCAAGTAGTAAATATATATATATATATATATATTATTTTTCAAATTTTACAACCTTTCAAATATATTTTTTTACGACAAGGAAAAGTACGTGCTTTTAACGTCACTCATAATGATAATTAAGTTTTATTTCCACTTTGAAATGTAACCAAAAAAAATATATATAAAAAATTATCATAAACTATAAATGTGTTTTATGATCCAAAATTAGTGGCTGCTCTATGTTTGGTTGTAAATTACATTTTATTTTACTCCAGAGGATAAATTCTAAGGGAATAAATTACCTCTACTTGCATTTTCCTGGCTAGTCACATGTATATGTGTTTCCACGTTTATATAAAGTTCCATGACAAAAAGTATAGAAATTAATATGAAAATAATAATTAACTTTAATTTTTAATTTACATTAAATAACTTGGTAGTTTATTAAAATTTAAATTAACTAGCTTCATATTAAGAAAGATCCCTTTATTAGTAAAGGGTTCTTGATATTAAGTACATGCTTTTGCAATAATAATTAGCATATTTTGGTTATTATTAAACGTTATTTTAGCAAACTTGACTTCAAAATGTGTTGTTGTTTTTTACGTAAATTTGCAAATCTCTTTGAGAATTTTAATGCGGTTTAATTTGACTAAAGTTGATGGCCATATTCTGAGTTTCCTGTGGGGTTTATGACCAACAACAGACAGTACCGAACAAACGTACCAGAGCACCAAGGTAATTAGCACGTTTGTATATAAGTGAACTTGCTCTCTAAGGTAAGGTGGTATGAGGAGAGAAGAAACGAAAATATAATGGCATATTAATTTTGCTTCAAATACTGTTTAATTGAAGAGTTCTTTGTTGTATTTATTTCTGAAGTAACTTTGTTATAAAAATAATGCTGTGCGGAACTTATTATTTTTGCACTTATACAAATGGCACCTATAAATGTAAAATAAATATAGTCTTCGTATTTTTCTTCTTAATTTATTATTAATGATAAAAATTTCTGTGCAAGAGGGAAATATTATATTAGAATTTTTGTATTAGGATTGTACTCGTTTGCTATCTTCTTTTATATACAACATAATCAGTCATGCATGTACAAAATTAAGCACTATATGAAATAAAATTGATTAATTAATATTGTTAATTATTACATCGCAGTACTGTTATTAAGTTTAAGTATCTTTAAAATACTTAAGTGAATTTGATGCTTCATAATATTGATGTTTCAATTATAACACACAAAAGGTATATATATTATATTTTTAAATAAAATACCTACAGAAATTAAGCTTACAAATTGCTAGTAATAATAGTTATAAATATTTATCCAAATAACATATTTTTATAAATAATTATTTATTTAAATTAACTCTAAACTATTAATATTTTAATTTTATCTGTGTAATTAAATATTTTAATTGCTATAAAACACGCCACTTAATATTTTATCTTATAAGCATGCAATTATATACCATGGGTTATCTCAAAAGTCGCTGTAATTTATTTTAAATTTTTTATCAACTGCAGTTATATCAAAGTACGGCGAGTAATGAGACACCCTACAAGTACAAATAAATTAAGTTGAAGTACATACGTGCACCGTGTAATAAATGAGCATTTACTGCAGTGTAGAATCAGATAAAATTGGAGAAGAGCAAATGAAAAAGACTCTTTTAATATTCATTCTCCGGTAATTATTTATTTTTAAGAAAAAGTAAAAAAAGCAGAGATTTTACGGAATTAAAATAAATTGCATGGTCAAAATTATTATTTTTTTATTATTATATATTTTTTTTAAACTTTCTTGATGTCTATAAACTTTAAATCATTGCCTTTTTTGCAAATTTTACGAGTAAATTGCATGGTTTTACATATTCTGAGAATATCACAAAAATTTAAAAATTAAAGAGGAAAATAATTACTAACATGACAACAAAATCGTTACAAGATTATGCGTGATTGTGACTGATTATTATATAAATTTTATTTCACGTCTTGAACAACAATAAGAAAAAGTAAATTTCCGAGAATGAATAAACAAATTATACAAAGTATAACATTTTAATATACACGACGCTATATTGTTGTACATGAAATACGAAAAAAGTACATGAAATATTAAACATACGTATAAAAAAAAAATAAAAAATACATTACTTACTATACATGAAACGCAATAACTTTAATGTTTGCAAACGGTTGTAACTTTATATTATATTGTACGTATAATAATATGATGAGTGTGGGTGCAAAAATGTAAAAAAATTCTTTGTACTGCAGTATATAAGAAAAAGTAAATGTGGGCAGCGGCGTTCGTGCGAGTTATGCTTGCTTGGTCTTACTTTGTTCTTTGCGTATGCTACAAATCGAGTTGCCATGTTGTGACATTTTGAAGGATGGAGTACACTCTTGATGTTTTAACTTTGTGATTTATCATCTCACCCCCCCCCCCTCTCTATTTCGCGGATGAAGTAAGATAGAAAAAAAAAATCTAGCATGACTAACAAGACAACTGATAAATAGTTCGTTTTGCTTTTTGTTGTAAAAAAATCAGTTATAAGTTTGAAATATCTCTCTCTATTAATACTTGATATTTTTGTGTACACAAGAGGTTTAAATTACATGCAAAAAGTGTTTGTTGGGTACAAAATGCTTCTTAAATTAATACAGGTTAGGTTATACTATCGTTATAATAATTTTCATTTCTTATTGTGTTGAAACAATAACCAACAAAAACATGCACTAACCGTTATTATCTTTCATTTCAACAACCACATTCATGATTACTTTTAGTGCGCACTGAGTAATCATTTAAATTATTTTTTTGCTTAACTTTATACTAAAACAAGGCACACAAAGCAGCCAGCAAAAAAAAATATATATATTTTACACGGAGAATACTAACACAAAAATTTGGATGTTGCGGAAATATAAATTTATGGTTCACTGAATAAAGCTTGTGTACATTTTAACTCGGAGGATGAAATAAATTTTGAGATATATATATACGTAAAGTTTTTCACGTTAATTAAAATAAGGGTTAAAAGGTTTCTTGTGTCTAAAATGAAGAGTGGAAAGCATCGTTTAAATAAACCGCAGTGCATGCAGTTAATTAAGTGCAAGAAACGCAAACTGCTTTACACACACGCTTAAAAAGTTGCATAAATCTATACCGTGCAGGCGCTGTTTTAGAAATGGCGTCAACTTGATTAAAAATTTGTATTCCTTTTAGCACAAATAATTACTAGCGATTAAGTGAACATTTTAAGTATTTCAGTTTTCAATACTATAATCGATAAATCGAGTACGTACTTTTAAATTATATATTACAATGCAGAGTCATAAAATTATTGAATAACATGCTTGAATGCTGCATTTAAATACTTCACGATTATTATAACATCTGTTCATTAATTTTATTGATACCATCACATTTATCCTCTCTTTTTTTATTTTTAGATTATTGAGTTTTATGCTTACAGTCCATTATTATCTATAATCGATTAAATTATAATTTTATTGTTCTTTCATGCATTAACAAATATAGTAGATAATATGTAAAATGGTTACGCTTGGTTAAACTATACGTTAAATTTGGTAAAGCGCTGCTGGTGGGTCGAGTCGGTCATAATAATTTTCCTCCCTCCTCCTCCTCCACCTACCAGTATTTAATCAGTGTGGGTAAGGAGGCTGCGGCTACACAGAGGGGAAGGTTCGCTTCACCAGTTTCGCAATGCGGGCCCCGCAGTCTCTTATTAACCACACTCGGTCACAAGCTAGCTTTACCTCACCGTCCCTATAGTACGCTATATAACAAACTATAACTCTCGTCCAACACATTATTCTGAATACCAAAACTTTGTATGTACAATAGATATAACTGTGTGCAAGAATTATCCCTTTGCACCAATAACAAACAAAGGTGTAATTATTTTAGCTTTATGTACAGAATATAAAGGGTTATTTAAATTTTATATATTTTTTTGTTAATTTGTTTTTGTTTTATATACTCTAGGAAATAAATATAACTTTCAGTGTTATTTTTTTTATTTTACTCTAAAAAGAATTAGCTTCAGTAATAAATTGCAATATAAATATTTTATAAATATTATAAATAATGGAATTAAATGCATGGAATGTATGGAATTTAAATGTAATTATATATATCACAGTGAAATATATTATACAAAATGTAGTTGAATTTATTTATAGTATTATATAAAAAAGAGAATGGAAAAAAATCATTTAAGATAAATATTATATGAACATGTATATATAATACGTCCGCACTCAAAATACAGAATGAAAAACAAGTTTTTTTAATACAAAATATAATATGCAAAAAAATGCTGATTGATTGATTGGTTGGTATTTTGGGGAAATTGACACATTTTGGTCATGTATCAATAGTATATAAAAAAAATACTTGAATAAAATAAGGAGTGCAACAAATTTTTTATAGAATTCAAGCTGTCATTTTTTTAATGTTGCTGGCTACTTGGTTTACAATTTTAACGTTTTTTTAAAACGCTTAAGAATTAAGATCCGCGAACGTTTTTCGTGGAACCTGGATCCCGGATCAATGTGCCAGGGAGTCTATCGCGGAACCAGGATCCCGGATCCGAGCTCTCGGATCTTTTACGCGGAACCGGGATCCGGGATCCAGATCCGCGAACGTTTTTCGTGGAATCTGGATCCCGGATCAATGTGCCAGGGAGTCTATCGCGGAACCAGGATCCCGGATCCGAGCTCTCGGATCTTTTACGCGGAACCGGGATCCGGGATCCAGATCCGCGAACGGTTTTCGCGGAACCTAGATCCGGGATCCATTTCTTGAATTATATTATTAAAAATAAAAAGTTATGTTTTTATCAACGACCTATGATATGTTCCATTCATGTTTGAAGTTTAAACAATTTTGTAAGGAAAGAGAGCAAGAACATCCGGAATTAAAGTAAACTGAAAGGGAATGGACGTCAGTATGTGAAATTGTCACAGCACTGCACCCAGCTAAGACAGCAACAGATAGACTACAAGCTGAACAACTTAGTATCGGTGACACTTACCGCATATGGTATACCTGTGAACTAGCTACAAGTAAAATAGATCATCCCCTAGCGCAAGAGCTACACCAACAAATGAAAAATCGGGCACCAACCATATTTAACAATAAGGTCATGTGTGCTGGTTTGTATTTAGACCCGAGGTTTCAGTGCGTCCTTACGCCCGAGCAATCAACATTTGCCACCAATCATTTGTGTCCAGATCCTCGAACGTTTTTCGCGGAACCTGGATCCGGGATCCATGGAGCGGAGAGTTTATCGCGGAACCGGGATCCGGGATCCAGATCCTCGAACGCTTTTCGCGGAACCGGAATCCGCGATCCATGGAGCGGGAAGTTTATCGCGGAACCAGGATCCGGGATCCAGATCCTCGTACGTTTTTCGCCGAACCTGGATCCGCGATCCATGGAGCGGGAAGTTTATCGCGGAACAATGATCCGGGATCCAGATCCTCGAACGTTTTTCTCGGAACCTGGATCCGGGATCCAGATCCTTGAACGTTTTTCGCGGAATCTGGATCCCGGATCCAGATCCTCGATTGTTTTCCGCGGATCTTTCGCGGATCTGGATCCGTGAACGTTCTCGGAACCGAGCCCTGATTTCAACCTTTATATTTCAAACCTTCTATATTTGCGCAAATAATCTTGGCAATAGTTGAACACTTTAATTCTTTAGCCAAATTTAAATTAAATAATTTTAATTAATGTACACCTCGGGCCAGAACAAATGTTACCTTTTCTCGAATTTATTGCAACAAAGTCTATGGAAGCAAGGTGCTGGAATTTGAACTTTTTTTGGGAGGGATA
Source organism: Siphlonurus alternatus (assembly GCA_949825025.1). Taxonomy (NCBI): domain Eukaryota; kingdom Metazoa; phylum Arthropoda; class Insecta; order Ephemeroptera; family Siphlonuridae; genus Siphlonurus; species Siphlonurus alternatus. The sequence continues at coordinate 32,993,453 of OX463782.1, forward strand.
ACATTTGCTCTTAACTGCAAGTCTCTTTGTCTCTTCTAGCAAATCAGTCAGGGGTAACGCTCGTGCTGACCAGAGGTGTACATAAAGCTTGTTAATTGGCTTACGTAAATGGACATTACGTGTTTTGTAGCGTACTTACAGCGTGTTGAGTTCTTTGAGGTTTTGGAACGTGTTGGGCTGAATGTCCTTGATCTTGTTAAACCGTAGATCCCTGTGAACAGAGGAAAACCATTAATTTCATTTAAATCAGCTGTTTTTAATCTAATTACATAAAATCTGATAATGAATTAATTCAGTAATGATAAAATCTTCATCAGATCCGTACATAATAATCCATACATATATTATAACATAAATTTCAAAACACTTATTAAATGGCTTAAGTATTAGAAGTTAACAAAAAAATTAGTCGTTACATGATGTTTTTTTTTTATGATTTTTCCAAGTAAAGTGAAAATTTAACTTCTTTATAAGTTATAATTTTCTACTGCCACTAAGATCTGCACCAACGGCGGCTCCAGGCAGGCTCACGCCCAGACCCTTCAGCGCTCACCGTCGCGACATTGCTACCTACATTGCACTAAATTTTTTCACATAGTATATTCTTAATTCAAAGCATTGTTTCCATATATTTGTATAAAAATATATTAAATTTTTTAGCATTTTTATTTAGTAAATAATTCATATTGTCAGAACTTCTTATATAACTAAAAAATAATAAACACAATATGTATAAATGTTTGACGTAAAAAAAAAAAATCATACGCGTTTGAGTGTTTTATTGCGTTGGTAATAATTCAGTGCTGGTAAGATATATCGCCGTCATGGCGGTGAGGCGTGATTGCTCTCAGACCGGACCGCGAGAACTCGGCGGCCGATCCATCACGCCCGCGAGGGAACCGCGGCGGAGTGCCTGGGCTGCCACTACGGACATTGGCTTCCAAGTTTTTTGATAGAAAAATTGCTTTGCAATATATTAATGCTAAAATTTGACAGCATAAAAATAATTTATTGTGAAGGTATATATACAAGAGATATACCCAACTACATAATAAACATATGGGTATACAGTTCGGAAAATAAACAAAATTAATATTATTTTTTCTGTTTTATGTATAAAATTTCTCACAACTGACCTCTAAAGTATTACAAGATTTAAAATAAAAAAAAGTCGGATAGAACCCATTTACTTCCTGTTACCCCCAAGAGTTTTGTTTGTGCGGTTGAATTAAAAAGTATTTTCACTTCATTTACTGACTCACCAAGATTAATCTACCAAATAAAATACCTTGAGCTGAATTTATCTTTCGGATTTATATCCTAGTTTGCACACAAACTTGGCTAGTATGCAACTTTATACGACTTCAATCTGCTCGTTATGGTGCATAAAAAAGACATTGAATCCCACATTAATATCCAGTAGTTTGCATAGTCAACAAGTCAAGAATCGATTTTAAAAATTCTGAGTTACATTTCACTTCCTTCATCGATTTTTAATAACAAAAAATAAGCTCAAAAGAGTGATGACAGCATATGACGTTCATAATAAAGTGAGAAATAAAAATTGTGAGCATTTCATACACTATATATACAATACCTCAGTAAAAATATTATTATTTCTTTCGTTCTTAAAAATTACTATAAAGAGAAATATAATACTTTGTGGAGCTATATAGGGTTTATATATTATAAAACAAATTTTTTCTTATAGAAAAGCAATGTCTGATTATTTTTCATTCTTTAATATATGAAAATTTTTAATTTTTAATCCATTCAGAAAAAAATACAAGATTTATAAGATAAAGTAAATAAAATCAATCTGCAAAAACATAGCTTTTTCATGTGGAAGTAAAAAATAAAAGAGCGAAAAGTGAAACACATCATTTGAAATTCAAATTATAAATAAACACTTACTGAATTTTAAAGAGATAAAAATAAATTATTTTTTTATCTTTAAAGTATAGAATATATTTTTGTTGTATAAAATAATAATGTATTGATGTTGATCTAAATAAATATATTTTTTTATATGTAAAAGGTTTGTTATTACATCAGGTAAAGAAGAATATACAAAAGGCAAGGGGTTTCGTTTATGTTCTCAATTTCACCCTGTACGTCAAAGACTTCAGAAAGGTCAGTTTGACTTGCGGCCGATGTATTACCGTCCACGAATATGAAAGCGCGGTCAAATGTACACTCTGCATGGAACACCAAAAAACCCGTTCCTCTCTCACACCTGTGCGCCAAGGTCACTCCGTACATAAGCCGGGTCACCAAAGGTCGAACGTAATCATTCGTTAATAAATCATCAAATGCTCGAGCAAACATTATATGAATAATTAACAATACTGAAATTATATTTAATTGTATTATTAAAATCTAGTTTCATTTTGAAGTGTATAATTAATATGATTATTGTTTTGTTTTTTGTTTTATAATCAAATTTTATTTTGATCATAAAAGTTACAACATTGTATTGTGTAAATGTACATACAGAAATTACTTAAATTTAAATAAATATTAATTATAAACATAAAATTATTATATTATATAATATTTATTCAAACATTTCAATAATAAAATTTACAATCAATTAATATTTTGAAATTAGATGCAGAACATATAGTTAATTCGGGCTTTTTGTTCCTCTTTTCCTTTTCATTTAGACTTTTTGCATGAAATTTTTCTGTAATTTATCTTATTTTTGTTCAATAAAACGTTTATGTTATATTTGATCATTTGATATTAAAAATCGAAGCTGTTTAATTTAAATAAAAATAAATCTAACGAGAGGTGTTGAAAATAAATAATTTAAAATTGTAGTCTTTAACTTTATGTTATAAGAAGTGATTGACAATTAAATTTAATGCTAGTGTACCAAACACTAAATCATTCCTTCAAGATTCTCACAACTTTCGAAACGCGTTGCTTTGTAACAAGCACCGTCAGTCTTTTCTTAAAAAATAAACACGTGTATTCCTCAGCAGCTGTCCGGCAGAATTATCGTCCGAATTATCGTCGTGTCTTTTTGTACAAACACACGGTGTCTTAGTTTATACAGAGGCCGCAAGATCAACCTAGCTCATGAGTTAAGCATCAAAAAGATGCTTCAGGCACAGATTTGAGGTCTGGATTTTGATTTCCCCTAGGCTATCAAAGTAGCGTTATCATACACAATATCACACTAAATTTTTAGATGCTGAATTGTTTTCAGTACTTTATGTCAGTACAAAATTGCTCCAGTTTCGTCTTACATCCAGCACTTTTGACCTAATAAAACACTTAATCCAAGTACCAAATTTGTACTTGGAATAAGTGTTTTATAAGTCAAAAGTGCTGAATGTAAGACGAAACTGGAGAAATTTTGTACTGACTGGAGCAATTTTGTACTGACATAAAGTACTGAAACCAATTGAGCATCTAAAAATTTAGTGTGATTTTTTATTTATTTATTTTTATTTTATTATATTTCCCACATGTTACATACATAACAGTTGGCAGGTGACACTATAACAGTCCTTTAAAGAACAAATCACAACGAGGTTGCGAATAGTATCCCTTTTAACGATTAAAATAATAATATCGAGGAAAACATAACAATAAGATAACATGCGTGTAAATAATTATTATAATTAAGCGTGTAAACAACACAAAAAGTCAATAAACAAACTATTTACAATGAATGACTCGATAAATAAGCATTTAATTTTGAAAAAAACAATGAGCCATTAAGAGATCTAATACCTAGGGGTAAATTGTTCCAAGCATGGAACAATTTAGGTAGGATTGATCCTACCTATAATATATGATGTGCTTTATTGTTTGTTACAATATTTGTATGTTACTCTACATTCTAAAATGGAATGGTACGACGGTTTTCTCATAACAATACATCAATATTGTTAGTGTTTGCACGTAACGTGAAATTCAGATTTTGGAGGCGATATCAAGAAGGCAGAAAGCAATCAGAGAGTCGTCGCCACTCCGTCCGTCATTCGCATCCGTCGTGTTATCTAGATCGATTTGGGAGAGAAGAGAGAGAGAGAGAGAGAGAGAGAGAGAGAGAGAGAGAGAGAGAGAGAGAGAGAGAGAGAGAGAGAGAGGAGAGAGAGAGAGAGAGAGAGAGAGAGAGAGAGGAGAGAGAGAGAGAGAGAGGAGGAGAGAGAGAGAGAAGAGAGAGAGAGAGAGAGAGAGAGAGAGAGAGAGGAGAGAGAGAGAGAGAGGAGAGAGAAAGAGGAGCTCATCTGTCTAAGCCACGACACATCTCGGAAACGTCACACACTTTTTTAAGGGGAGGGTCACAAAATCATTAATTATAACATTCACCCTTACAAAAAGAAATTTCATTCTTTTGTTGAGAAAAAAAAACTTGCCTTTTGTTTTTACTTTAAAAAAAGTTAGTAGAATTAAGTCTTTAATTTTTGTAAAAAGATAAACTGCAAAGTCATGCCTGTCATAAAAGTGGTGAAATGAATTTATCAGCCGGTAATAAAAAGAACACACAATGAGTAAAATGAAAACGTATAGTATATATAGATTATGATGGATGGATAATAGAAGTGTAGGAAATAGTTATATGAAATAATGTCAGGAAAGTATTCAGTTTAAAATATATGAGTTTACAAAAGCAAAGTAAAAAGGTAAAGTCTGTTTTTTATTTCACCTATTACTGTCACAAACTACCCTATAATACTGACTGTTATATGGCGTTAAAAATATGAGATAGCACTCAAACAGAGCTATTTATTTGAAAGTAAATATATTTTACTATCGATTTAAGTATAATTTTCTTGGTTTAAATATCAATTATTACGTACTTAGTATAGAAAAAAATACATTAAGGAGACAAATTGTTATGAAAATTTTAGACTAATTGGTTTCATTTTTATTTTTTATTAAATTTCATATCTTCCATCCTGTCACATTTTTCTTAGTGTATTAAATTTCAAGGACGGTCAGACATTAAATATAAAAAATATCGTTTTAATCTAGAGCTCTCACATTTCAAATAATGAAAAAAATAAAAAGGCTGAGGTAAAGCACGTCAACTCTCTTACAGTGCATAAAAAAAATAAACTATTATAATGTTTATCTTCTTCTGGAGCCAAAAATGCTTCAAGTTTTATTTTTCTCATCTTAAAGAGATGACAGGAGCTTTTTAACTTTTATGACAGTTCACCTCTTATATAGAATCTCTTATATTACCTTCTATATATGCTTAACAGTATCTAACTTTAGCAAATGGGATATTGAATAGACCCGCAAATGGAAAAACTTCTCAACGTGATATTAAAAAGATAAAAAACAAACGTTTTTTTATCATTTCAAATAAATGAAACAAAATATATTTCTATATACAACATTTTTTTATTGTTAAGTTTGTTGCTATCAGCGTTATTGTCAGCACCATTTGTCAAGAATTGAAATAAAAAAATATACTTTTTATAATATTTATCATAATATTTAGAATAATATTGAGTGTTTTTGACAATATTTTTAATGGACTTGATTTTTTTATTTAAAGTTAAAATAAGAAAATGAAATTAAAATATAAATTTTATAAACAAACACAGACCAAGTTTCTTCCGATAGAGTTGAGATTTTGATGTGAAATTTGCAATTATAAATCAATAATTTATACATTACTTAAAATAACAAAAGTGATGACAGTGAGAAAATTGCACTTGAATACTCTCTCATTTTTAATTATGTACGTCTGGTTTACCTGAAAGTCAAAATAACCTTTGTCTAGATAGTGGCATGGTAAAATTAATTAACAAAAATTTATTAAGCTCACAGACGGTGGTCAAATTTTTGCAATGCATTATGCCCAGTTATTCACAAACTAATTTTTTATACCAATTTAAGGTAGAGATAATACGAATCAGCTGTTCGACCTAGTCACCTTTGATTAACATGTAAACTTTAGCAAATTCACAAAAAATCTGAAATTTTTTTGAGAGGCAGATTTTAGTACCAAAAAGTAATACGAAAAATTTCAAACCAATTTAACGAGCCGATTTTTTTTAATTAATTAATTAATTAATTAATTAATTAATATTATTTTTTTAATTTTCAGCGTAAGGCTTTTTCAAATGGCGAGACAAACCAAAAACTTAATTCAAAAAATCGGCTCGTTAAATTGTTTTGAAATTTTTTATGGCACTAAAATCTGCCTCTAAAAAATTTCATATTTTTTGTGAAATTGCTAAGGCTTATATGTTAATCAAAGTAGACTACGTAGAACAGCTTATCCCGTATTATTTCTACCTTAAACCACAAATTATAACCTTATTTTTAGCAATTAGAACTTGATTTACTCTCTATAATAATATTACTAATTGAAAAAATTGATATCTTCTTTATAATTTCAAATATTCATAATAAGATCATTACTTATTTTTTTTTTACCACAGTGATATTTTGTAGACATGTGTAATATCAAATTATATTAAAGTATATACCTGCTGGGTAAGACAACTATTTCACTTGTGGCAATGGTTACATATACAGTAAAATAAAAGCATGGTAAGAAGCGACATTTCAGAGAGAGGTTCTCAAATTACATTCTCTCTGGAGACAGCCAAAAGCACTAGAGAGAGAGAGAGAGAGAGAGAGAGAGAGAGAGAGAGAGAGAGAGAGAGAGAGATGAGAGAGAGAGAGATGAGAGAGGAGAGAGAGAGAGGAGAGAGAGAGAGAGAGAGAGGAGAGAGAGAGAGAGGAGAAAGAGAAGAGAGAGAGAGAGAGATGAGAGAGAGAGAGAGAGAGAGAGAGAGAGAGAGAGAGAGAGAGAGAGAGAGAGAGAGAGAGAGAGAGAGAGAGAGAGACATCATGCTGGCTGGGGTATAAGGAATTAGATACACTCTGATCCGACAAGCTTGTTCTCCTCAGTTAGTGGTACAAGAAATACAAAATCCACTATATTGCAAAATGCCATTGCTGATCTTGTCATAGAGGTGACAAGAATCTTGTTACCAGTATTTAAGGTATAAAATATAAGGTAACCTTAATATATCATACCAGATTAGCAAATTGAATATAATATAGTGACGATTTAGGCAAAGGAGTTGCTAAAAAAAAAATATATATAAGCTAGTGTATTTTACACTATACAATTTTTTATGCTTAAAAAATTCTTACGAGAAACTGCAACTCTATTTGTTTGTATGGAGTTGAAATTTTCTTGGAAGGAAATATTATATTATGCAATGTTGTATTTGTAAAACAGGTGTAACGGTGTGTATTTGACAGATCCTAAAATGTGTACAGAGAGTTTATTAAACAGAAATTATTTTAAACGTGAAATATTTAACGATTCTTCTATCGATTTAGATTTTACTTATAAATTATATTAGTAGTATTTATTTTTTAAATGTAATAGATTTTATGTATACATGATTTTATTTCTCTTATAAATATTATATGCATTTATTAGTAAACAATAAAATTCATTTTAATTCACTGGTAATTTTTTTATTACAACTCTTTATTAATTGTGCTGATTAAAATATGAATACCAGTCAAGTGAACTAATATTTAATTCAAGTATACTTAAAAAAATATAATCTAAATGATAGCAAAAAGAGATAGCACTCCATGCAGTTTCAAATATATAATACGAGTTTTTCATTTTAAACATGCATTTTAAACTTTCAGCTATAGTAGAAATATGATGATTGATCATGAAACCTTAATAATATTTTTCAGCGTATATACATATTAATGTTATATTAAAATTGACTTGACAGTACCTCTATTTTACACATTATCTGGAATAATTTTTTTTCTACGATTTTCGTTTGTGCCATTATTCGACATTAAGGTATGAAGCAAGAACTAAAACTAGACCTTAGCGTGTTCGCTTGTAAACGTAAAAACCACCTCGGCGATGATGAACAAGCGTCAAGTCTCGAACAAGAGCAGTTTGGGGTCTAAAAAACGAACACCGCAAATTTATCAAAGTGTCTGCGCAGATTATCAAGAGTGATGATAAAAAAGGAATCAACTTTTTATCGTAAAAAATTACTCTACACACCTTTCTCCCACGCATACAAAATCAGTGATGAAGAAGATATATACGAGAGGGACCCTTAAAATATGATCATTTATTAATATCGATCATATAAACATGACAGTTTGATAATATCATGCTCTAATTTTTTTGTTACAAACTGTCAACAATCAAGAGTGTCAAGTAAGCAAAGAAGAAATTGCAATGGAAGCATTTTAAAATTGGAACTTTGATTTACTCAATAAAATAGCAATTTTAAGCTGTGCAATGTATATAAGAACAATTAATAATATTATTGACCTCATAAAGCACCAAGAGATGGCATTGAAAACAGCCTCTATAGAATCAGTATGACTCAACTACACGTGTACTTTAGCCAGTAGCAAAGCTCAGATATAAAAACAATGCCACTTTTAGAATCACTCAGGTAAAATCCACCAGATGTCCATACCTGTCTTTATGACGTCAGTATTATAATATGTTTGTTACAACATATAATTATATCGATTGAGATTGACTACCACAGCATCATGAACGGTCAACGACTATTAGTAAATAGTTCTTGATGAACGGTAGTATTTCAATTCATTTTATTATTTTTTAAGTATTTGATTTTCAGGAAAAAATTTAAGATTGAAAGAGTAAATATATACCATATTGCTTCATTTGTACTGACATGAGGTCGAATTGTTTTTGTACCTTTTTAAAATTTTCCTACTTAATGGACATGCGCCGTTTTCACGCTAACTTGACGATTTACTTACAAAGAAGGGCAATTGCTGAAAATCAAAATATATTAATGGGCCTAAAAATTTAATATTTTTCCTGATAATAAGTTGCAACTTAAAAATTTTCTTACCTTTTTTATATTGCTAACAGTTTGAAAATGTAGAAACATTGTACTTCCTTTGTACAGAATTAATTTAATATAAAAAAATATATATCATTGATATAATAATACCCCGGTTAATTAAAGATACAATATTAATGATGTAATATATTTTAGTCAACAGTTTGACGGTCTCGTATATTCACCGCAGCATTCCTCGAGGTATGATGTGCAATTGTCTTCGAACTGTAATCAACCGTTCAGGACGCTCTGTTATATAATATATCCATTAATGCAAAAATTCCAAAAAAACAAACTATACACTCGCTTACATGCAAGTAGGGTGACGCCCATCAACCTATACAAACCTAGAAGCAAATTTAAACGCTTTTCAAACTAACATTATAATTTAAGAGTTTAAATTTTTGATAGTAATAATAACAGCTATCATATGAAGTATAAAAAATAAAAATATAACTAAAAAAAAAAAATCAACTATAAATAATTTATCTTACCTGTCCAATTTCAACAAATCTGGCTCTATTAGTTTTAAAAAAGACATGCGACGACGCGTTAAGTGCTAATTTATTTTAGAACTTTTAAAAATTAATGCCCATGTCATGATTCCATTTTACAATTTTTTTCTAAATTAGAGCTCATGATGTATCCATCACAATAACCTGGTTGACATGCATTTTACATTATATTTATATATTGCTGTTGTGAGATACAGTTAGCACTTCGATCTACCACTATAAATATATAATAATTTTACTATGCGAGCTATACATATTATTGTATTAAAATTAAAAAAAAAAGACTGGAAAATGAATTCCTTAAAAACAAATGCAATCTTTCTTATTTACTTTCATTGGCTTTTGCTCTTTTTTCTGCTACTCTCAAAATTTATGGTATATGGTCAAAATTCTTGATGCTACTATTGATGTCAAAAAGTATGCATACAATTCCATGGAAATCTCATTTGGAACCTTTTTTGCATCTGATATATTTTTATATTATATTATAGTGGAACTGCCATGAGCGAGATTTTGATTAAGTACCATTGAGACTTCATTTACCATGGCATGATGTGAGTTATTTGTATAAAATAGTTTATATATAATATGCATACATGTATTACTAATTACTATTATGATTAACATACTTTATTTTAACATTACATTATTCTATAATAAAAAAAATGTTCTGTAAAATCAGAGAGCTTTAATTCAAATTAAAGCTCTCTGGTAAAAATTAAAGCTCTCTGTCTTTACTATAATTATATAGTATAAGATAACACTTACAATATATAAAGATAAAATATTATTTCATATATAAGAGTTATCGATAACAATAATTTGCTATAAATAACCATCAATTTAATAGAAATAGAATATAAAGATACCACCATATGATTCAATATATTTCGCGGCTTCCTCAGTTCTTAGTAATTAATAGGATACGATCCACCTCCGCGTGTTAGTAGTCGCGGCTACCGCATGGCTTTATAAGGACAAAGATTAAAAAAATAAAAAACTCTGCTTACTCACTCTCGTTAGAAAGTATAGCCTACTTATATCCAAGTCTTATATTTAACTAAATTATCGACTACAAGTTTGATACATCCATGCAGCCTTATTAATGTTAATTAAAGATCTGCTTACTTTTTATAAATTTTATTTATATTTATACTTTTAATTTTTTTCACTGATTTTTTTTTCTATATTGTACCTTAATTTGAAGAAATATTCGGGAAAATTAATCCACAATAAATCAAAGAATTAAAATCTTCAAAGAATTAAAATCTTATATTTTAATTCTTTGAATAAATCTAGCAGGGATATTAAACCCAAAATAGCAATCTTTATACCTGAATTTGATAGCCAAAATATATCTTTATTATATAACTTAACACTTTTAATATTTAGGAAGTATTCAATACGTGCAGAACATAATAATTATATAAATCAATTATGTTAATCTTTGCACAATTGTTTTCTTCATAAATGTATGGTTATTTTTTAAGTAAATGATGTTGAATTATTTACTTTTAAAAATGTTAACTAATAAAGTAATGATCTGAGAGTTTATAGCAATCAAAGATAAGCAGATAAGGTTGTTAATCCATTGATAATTTTGATATTATAAAATATAGAAAATTAGAAACTGACCCTTGGTATATATACAGGAAATATAGTGTGCTAAATATAGGTTTAGTGTGCTCGTCGATGACATTTTTTTAACAGACTGATATTCCAATGTGTGTTTTTTTTATCCTACATCATTACACTAATTAACAGTCTCAGGTACAAAAAAACGAAGAGAAATATCTCAAAGTATAAAAGTACATAAGGCAGTCACAGTCCTGTTTTAGAATTTTGTCATCGTGATCTTTTTAATTAAACAGAATAAAGGTACAACTGGGAAAATTTCTCATTTAAAAATTAATGAGTTAAAAAATAATAAACAAAAATCTTCTTTTCACCTTTCTTTTTATTAAAATGTTTATTTTTGAATCTACCTTTTTGTAATAATCCTGTAAAATAGACTACATGCCTTATTTTAATACTCTTACATAAAAACTATGAATATATGAATAAATTTAATGAGAAATACGCTATATAAGTGCGGCATCTTGTAATTATATCACTTTGAAATTTTAGCAACACGCTAGCTCTATATATAGGGTGTTATCTCGGCGTATATATTTTGTGCTGGCTAATAAGTTAACTCACTGAAGATAAACTAAGTTAGCACCATCTTCTTGATCGGGTGTTTCTTCGATAGCAGTGCGTGAGTGAGACCGGGCGGCGTTCGCGATCTTTTTGCTGGCGTCTCGTCAAACACGCCAAGGTCGGCGATTCTAATGCAGACCGCCTAGCCCCCCTCCTTCTTACCGTCCCAGTTGTTTAACTTGCCGCCAAGCAGCAGTGGATTGTTGCCGTCGCCGCGTGGTTTCCAAATGATGAGATCTCCCTGGTGCTCAAACGGTGCTCATCTATAAAACGGTCCTCGAAGGAGATATAACCACTTCAATAGATTGACATTTCTTTTGGATAAAAAAAAAACATATGGTAAAGATAAAAATGTCTTGCAGGTAAAAAAAAAGTGCATTTTCTCCAACCACTTTAATAATACGTGGTGAGACAGATGTTTGAACAAAGAGAAATCTGTAGCTCTGATTTGCTACTGATCCTGTAGCAATTTTTACTGATGAGTTTTCTTGACAAAAACTCATCTCATCACTATAATAATAATTCTGAGAGTGCATATAATTCTAAAGCATTCAATAAATAATATGTATATGATTACATTCCCGCAAGTATAAGATTCCTGTAATCTGAGATAGATAGATTGACATTATGAAAGCTTTAACCTCAAAATATAATTGTCATATACAAAGCCAAAATAATTCTTCTTTTTCTGACGATGAGAGTAACTTTTAGGTTTGCTTCCTTTAAATTTTATTTATTTCTTTATTCCTTTTATATAGAACTTAAATTCATTCATATGATATCTTGAATATCATCTATTAACCAAGAAAGGTATACAGTATATTATAATAATGGTTCAAATTGCATTTTTGTATAGAAGGCCAATGAACGTATATATATATTCTGTACAACACTGAAGTTATATAATGAAAAATAGTATACAAAGAAACGTTTTGGCAGTAAGCCTTATACAGTACAGTATAAGCCACATGCAATAATAATCTAGCGATACAGTACATTTATTTTCTTGTCTTATTATTTTTTTTTTTGTACACCATTGAGCTTATCAGCATACATGCAGCTAAATAAATGTAACATTTCCATTTCAAAAGCAGTAAGAAAAGTACTGTAAATGGTAAGATAAGAGCATTGAATATTCATGATATACGTTACACCTAGCTTTTTTAAGAATCACATTAAATATATCTCACATACTTTGTCTTGTTTTTTCAGAGCTACTTTATCAACTTTATTTTTTTTAGCACATTTTAGTGTTTAACATTTGAAAGCAAACTACTAAAGTATACACCAAAAAATATAAATCTTCATGACCTCACTTTTAGTATATAAAATTCTTCTATTAATAACGACAAATATTACTCATGTGTATATATATATAATAAAATTACACGTAACTCAACATAAATCACCAAGTCTATAATTATAGTCCATAATATTATAACCTACATTTTTCTTTTTTATTTTTATTATATCGTAACCATTTATAGTTCGAGTAACAAATATTTCTTAAATCAGATTTTATTATATAAAACAGAGAGCTTACGTTTCAAGTATAATTGATGATTACGTTGTTTGCGAGAGATTATCGTTGCTGCATGACGTCAGCTTCGTTCTACAATTTTTTTTTTTGCTTGCAATTGTGTAAAGTACAGCAGAAGCGATCATGGCGTGATTGATCGAGCCTCGGGTCTGCTTGGCCTCGAGCTCTGGATGTTTAATTATAAATCTGCAAGATTCTTAACATTGTGAACACGTTTACGGCTTAACTAAATTAAAAACATTAATAGTTAGTAAATAATCTTTTCAAACTTAAATTCTGTTAATTTTTTTTAAAAATATGTAATTTTTTGGGACAGTATGAACACTATGAGGGGCATTCACAAAGCACTTTAACCCCCACTTTAGCCTCGATTTTTATCCTTGGTGCTAAACTAGGAGCTTAATATGGTTAGCCCCTGGTTTAGCACCATGTTTAGCACCAGGGATAAAAATTGAGGCTAAAGTGGGGGTTAAAGTGCTTTGTGCATGCCCCCCTATAAATGTCAATTTATTTCTTATTATATAACGTCGCTATATTTTCTTAATTTTCTACATTTTTAATGAAAATTTATAAGCTAATTAATGTAACTGCATGGTGCTCAAATTTTCTTGCAATATTTTAATTTTCATTGTTTTATATTATATTTTAATTAAGGCTTTAATACATTACATTATAAACATTATATTGTACATTCATTTTTTTTTTTTTTTTTTTTTGGAATGATCATGTAGAACTCTTGCATATTATTATGAGTATTGCGGTAACAGATTGATAAAAATTTTAAATATTTCCGTGTCAAGATTTGATTAATTATTTAAATTATGTTAATTACTAAATTTCAACGTAATTGCTTTTTCTATTTAAATCAACGTACGACATACTACAAATCTTAATATACGAGAAAATTTCCAACTTGTTATTTTTTTTACATAATATATTATTGTTACGCCTGAAGGCAATCCAAATTACTTTTATTTCTGAACAGCAAATTATAGTTGTGTCATATTTAATGTTGTAGCTTTTCAGGCTATTAATTATCACTATATTCATTTAAATGGTAGCATATAATAAATATGTAGCTCTTAAGATTAATTAAGCCATTGTATAAATTAACATTTTATTTTTACAGAAAGTTTTACATTCCTTCTAATCAGGTTTAAGCTATTACTTTAATTTGTACTAATAATTTTACTCACGAAGTATTTATTTTACTTTTCCTATCGATTTTTTTAAACATATTTGCAATAAAAAATCATTTAATTGAACTACTAAATAAAAAAATAAAAAAAAAGCTCAGCCGGTATAAAAGATTCTTGTACTATCAATATAGCAACTAAAACTCAAAGTACTTATATTTAATTAAAGTTTTATATAAAATTAATTACTAAGAAAGAAAATTTCAAGTTTAGAAGAAAAATCTGATAAGAATTTAATCAACGACCCAGCAAGTTTAATGTGAATTTCAACATGAGAAAATCCTTTGGCGCAGAAATTTGAGCAAATAACTGAAAAAGGCTATCTTCCTCATTGGATTAGCTCCCTCTTCTTCTCCTTTAAGCTCCACACACGACATGCGACCTGCTACACACGGGTCACTAATCCCAATTAAGGCTCGTTAGCTCTTGTTTGAAGCCTATATTATATACAGCAAATTATCGATATTATGTTTATAATTAGTTGCTATGGAAACTAAGGAGTAATGTAACCTAAATATTAAGTTACTGGAGACAGACGAAAATGACAGGATCCAAGCTTTACTTTGTAAATTCTATAATAACTAATAAAATGGTTGAATTATCATTGCTTGAGACCTTAACTTTCGGTTATTTCTCGTAGAATCCTTGATTTTTTTTAAACGATATATTATTTTTCATTGAGTTATAATAATAATAATATTTAACATAAATATTAACAGTTGTATTATATACATAATACAACTGTTATAATCGTATATATTAATATTTATACAGTATGTATGGTGATGGAATAAGTCCAGAGTTCATTATTTGTGCCATTTGTGGAAATTGCAAAAATATTAATTAAACTTCACTGAAATACCAAATATATAATATAATTGAATAAAAGGTACAAAGTCTTTTCTGTTCATTTTTTTTTTTTTTTTTTTTTTTTTAAGATGAATAATTTATGTTATTTTGATTTCTTTATATATTTTTATTCTTACAAATCTATTTCTGCTGAAGTAACCTCTTCAGTTAAAGGTCAACAAGCAAATTACATGTTGAGTAATAGCCCTGGAAATTTGAGAAATTGTAGTGGATTTGAAAAATGAATAGTATAAATATATATTTTTTATATATTTATTCAGGGATAAAGCCCTATGAGCTTGGAGCTCGAAATGGGGTAATTGGTAGGAATATAAATAAACAAGGGAGGGGAAAGGATTGTGGCTCGGTTTGTTATTATGTATGCGCGGTGCAACATTGCAGCTTTTGCTGTGAGGTAAGACTGAGGGAACTGTGGAAAATCTCAGTCACGACGGACATACTTTTTATATTAAAAAACCAAAGCGATGTCCGAAGCCTGGAGAACAACACACAAAACGTGTATCACTGCACTGGGGGGAAAGCGATATATACATTGAAAAATGTCCCTTATTCTTATTATTTACTAAAAGGTAAGAAATAAGAAAAAAAAAAGTTATTCTAAAAGAAAATTTATGTGTCACATTGTTTGAACAGCTCATTTATTTGTATTTCATTCTTTTGAACTACAAACATTTTTCTTTCTTTATTACAATAACTATAGGCCTATAAGTTAAATAAACAATATTATTAAATATACAAAACTTCTTTTTTATTATTATTTTTACCTTTGTAGATATTTTTACTATAGCTTTTGTTCAACAAACTAGAATAAATATTATAAAGAAATGATTGCGAGGTGATGTGAGAAAGAATGAAAACGTTCTCAAGAAATTTGAGACGATTTGGGTCCTTGTCAAATCATTGGCTTGGATAATGATAGCTGCTGTTCGGAACACGCGGCTGAATTCACCGCCACTGCCGCCGGCTATAGAGGCAAGTTTATCTCCATTTAAAACTCGTTGCTTGCGACCAGAAGAGTAAAGTTTATAATATGCAGCGTTAGCCAAAGTGAGAAGCGAGAGAGATGAACATAGCTTTTTAGCAGCAGATGGCAGATACGACCCCTGTGAGTTATATAATATACTAAAACCAACATGACCTAGCAATTACGTCATCAATTTAAAGTTTTGAATATTTAATATTATAATATTTATATACATGAGTAAAAAGTTATATGACTTATTTTTATAAGACATTAAAGGGTCATGGTAAAGTCAACAATGTGTTGTTGTTTCTTTATCGTGACACTATTGTTGAAAATTTTAATTTTTTTTCATCATAATTATTTTTTAATATTCAAACCTTAACTTTAATAAAAAAAAAATAGGGTTTTTATAAAAAAATTGCATTAAAAAGGAAGAGAACAATTCTGATGATAAGAAGTGATTTATTACTTTAACACCCTTTACAAAAAAAAAATAAGACTTTTAAGACAGCCATTATAAAGCCGATGGAACACGATGAGACTTGGGTCTGATAATATTGCGGAGTTTTTCTATATAGTCGTCTTAGCCATGTGTTGCCATAAGAAAAAAAAAAAAAAAAAAAAATATCGAAGCTTACTGCTACTGGACGTTATAGAGATGGACATAATGCGATTATAGTGGACATATTTGAGTTTTATTACGTTAAAGAAAAAGTATTGAGAATATAGGTGATAAAATGATATTTTATTTTATATTAAATGTCATTTTTATATTAAATTGATGGTAAAAAATGTAATTGCTTTTAAATATATAGTCACACATGTGCATAGATAATTTTTTATACTTGTATAATAAATTATATCTTAGTTACTGCTGATTTATTTTATCTGTTACACTTGCAGTTTACTTAAAAGCCGAAGAATGTAAATCACTTTGGAAATAAGTCGCAATCAGTGAAGTTTTCAAGCAGCCGCTTTTTTCAAACAATTTATTTAAAAATGTAATCCTTCTTCATTGAGCCCTCATTCAAGATTCTTTGTCTAATGTTTGCTGCAGGAGGCAATAATTTCTCAAACTTCTCCAATTATTTTACCCAAAAGCCTAGCCCCCTTTTCTCTAACAATAAACTCTCTTGAGCCTCATTTAGAATCCCTACACCTCTAAATTACTTCAATAGTTAGTTAAAGCTTGCTGGATTCTTGTGAAGAAGTCACCGCAATTTTCTTTTTTCCATGTATTTTTAAAAAGAAGCATTGTACTCGTATTTAGAAAACAAATCTCAAAATAAAATAAAATAATGCTTTGAAAAAATCGTAGTATATACGCACGTAAAACATAATATATATATGATCATGTTTGTTATATTGTATACACAATTTGGAATAAACAAAGGAACAGGGCAAAAGTTGCAACGTGCACACAAAGCTCCATTAATTTCGACTAAGACCGTACAATTTTCGTAATATTTGACAAAGTTTTTATTTTAAATCTCTTGTTTAATCAAAACTTTAAAAAATTTCGTTAATTTACAATGTTATAATGAAACATAATTATTAATTCAAATAATTTTATTGATTTATAATCGTAATTTAAACTGAATTAACATATCAATCCATTCACAAAAATAATGAAAAAAAAAATTATTCATTGAATTTTTAGAATTTGTTTTAATAATTATATCTTCTTGTTATGTCCCTCTAATAATAAAACTTACATTTATATGTTAATTAATAAAACTTACATTGTTTAAATTAACTTTCAGAATTCCTTTTAACTTATTTAAAGAGACAAATGGATGATGCCCATACTATCATTTATCGTCATTTAAATTTTGTAAGGATTCTTTCTCATGCAGTGACGAGATTTCGGGTGTGGTTTATGACGTCACGAACACCTGGCAGACCGAGGTGAGAGGAGGTTATCGTGATTCCCTCATCCTGTACATCCTTAGGCTTCTTGATTGTTCAGCTGCTTCAAGCTATAAACTAATATTATATAGTTCAACTAACATAAAATTACTCAAGGAAGTCAAGTACGGTTTACAATTTCGTGTATGTGTCTATCAACTTTTGTATCAAAAGACAATTTTTTTTACCATTTCAATATAGATTATTCTTATCAGTAAAATTATGAGATAAGGGACCTTACTGAAAATGAAGGAGCTTTTTTAATTGGTGGTCGATAACAAAATGTAAATAAATACAAAGATACAAATGAATGGTTAAAAACAAATTTTCCTTAAAAATATTATATTAGTATATTATTAGTTGGTTGATTAATACTTGTGTTTTATGTATATTAATGTATTTTTTGAACTAATCGAATACATTTGTTTTTTAATTTGAGTAATATTATTTTCCCAAATTTAAAAATTTGCATACAGACAGATTCAGATGTGAAATTCTCTAAAGATTTAGAATTGCAATGATCAGAGTTCTCCAGAGACTTTACAGTATTTTGGTTCGTTAATAAAAGTATATAAGATGTCCTTCCTAACTGAGGTTTTCTAAAGTTCCCTTAGTCAAATGCCTCCACTTCCGGAAATATTCTTAAAATTGTTGAATAGACCATAATGACCCGCTTTTTTTATGAGCTAAATCAAAAGAGGGTAAAAAATTATGATGCTGTGATTTTTTTGCGAATTTTTTGCGACCTCAAACATCTTTAATTTAATTATTATTATTTTGATTTTCAGTACTCCTTACCTGCTGGACATCCCTTACGTCATTACATTCTTTGACGCGATGTATAGCAGCTTCCGTTAGTGTTTTTTTAACAGGTAATCATGGGTAAATTACGTAATGCCCGGCGCCACCTGGGCGCCGCGTAGTTTGAATATGATTCGACGAACTCAAATATGCCCGTAACTTTATTAGAATCAATGCAGTGTACACTTGTAATATCTGAGTAAATTTTGAACTTAATTTACTTAAAAGATTAGCAAATTGTACGAACTAACCCTTATTTATGGCATACAATTCTGAAGTGATAGGAAATACGTACCTTGAAATATAAAACAAGACGTACCTGCCACGATCGACGATAACAATTTTTCAAACAGCACTTGAATTGCTCACTTTGACACTAAACATTCATTGAAACTGTAATTTAATATTTGCACAAATCACTATATGTTTCTTCATTAAAATTTTAATATTATAAGCATGCACTTATAGGCATAATAATATATTAACGAGGAGAGAGAGGACATTCAGTAGAATTATTACAAACATAATAATATATCATATGTATCATGGTTTATATCATGTTTGAATAAAAAAAAAACTCGGTTAACCTGCTCATCCTTATAAAAATACATAAAAATAGAGAACAAAGTCAACAAAACTTATTTATTGCGAAAACAACCATGCATTGTTTATATTTTCACTCAGCTGGAGTTGGCGAGTAGTCTCTTTTTATTTTATAATATAATTTTATAGCGATCTATCTAATTATCTATTATCTATTATCGATAATAGATAATTATCGATCTATTAATAAATCGATAATTATCTGCCTGATCAAAAGAGACTTACTTTTTAGTTCTCATTTCTGCCACGCATCATGTAACTAACAGAAATCATGTGGCGCTACTGTACAGATTATTATCGATTTATATCCGTGTCAGCTGAGAAAATAAAAACAATGCATACCAAAGATTATTTTTTGCAATAAATAAGTTTTTCTCTATATTTAAGACTTAATAAATGATTAATATTTAACTGATAATATTATAGTGGAACAAAGTCTGTAAGGATGAGCAGGTTAAATGAGTTTTTTTATTCAAACATATATGATGTAAACCAAAGATTTCTAGCTTCGAAGCAGCCATGATAAACTTTGTAGAATATGTTTATAATAATTATACTGAATGTTCTCTATCCTCGTTAATACTATAGTGCTTATAATATTAAAATTTTAATGAAGAAACATATAGTGATTTGTGCAAATATTAAATTACAGTTTCAATGAATGTTTAGTGTCAAAGTGAGCAATTCAAGTGCTGTTTGAAAAATTGTTATCGTCGATCGTGGCAGGTACGTCTTGTTTTATATTTCAAGGTACGTATTTCCTATCACTTCAGAATTGTATGCCATAAATAAGGGTTAGTTCGTACAATTTGCTAATCTTTTAAGTAAATTAAGTTCAAAATTTACTCAGATATTACAAGTGTACACTGCATTGATTCTAATAAAGTTACGGGCATATTTGAGTTCGTCGAATCATATTCAAACTACGCGGCGCCCAGGTGGCGCCGGGAATTACGTAATTTACCCATGATTACCTGTTAAAAAAACACTAACGGAAGCTGCTATACATCGCGTCAAAGAATGTAATGACGTAAGGGATGTCCAGCAGGTAAGGAGTACTGAAAATCAAAATAATAATAATTAAATTAAAGATGTTTGAGGTCGCAAAAAATTCGCAAAAAAATCACAGCATCATAATTTTTTACCCTCTTTCGATTTAGCTCATAAAAAAAGTGGGCCATTATGGTCTATTGTATAATAAGAGAGATAATCACATTTCTGCGTCTTCAAGGTCTTACTTACATTATTCAAATTTTAATAGTTAGAATTTTTATGAATTATTTTTACTATAAAAAAAATAATGTACGTAAAAGAAATGTTCTGAATACAAAGAGCCAAAAATGAGTTCCTTTAAAAGAAAATATAACAATTAAAATTATATATATAATATGTACTGAAGCTTTTTTTACCTTTTATATAAAGAAAAAAAAATGTTACCAACTTTTAAACTTTTTATATAGGCTAACATATTATTTCTATAAAGACTTATGCCTTAGGGATGTAAAAAAAGAGAGAAAATTCTTTTTATTTCTTTCTTGCCATATTGCTTCTTCGCAAGGTAAAAAGAAATGATGCTTTATTACGGCAAAATTTCATCTCCAGTGAACTTTGTATAAATAATTAGAACTTTTATAACATACCATTGTCTTTTCCCAGTAATTATAGTTAAGTAAAATTTTAAAATGAACATTATAATTACATTAAAATCAGGATACAGTTAAATAAATACAAGGTTATACTCCAAGAGGTTTAAGGCTACAATTAGGTTTCAACCTTAGCCTATACAATTCTTAATATTTAAGTTAAACTTTTAAATTTTTGCAGATCGAGTATATAACAAAGTATTAAAAATTTAATTTTAATATAAGGTCAAATTTAAATTTATTTTATTTTTTAGAGTAATAATGTTTGTGTTCATGCAGTGTATAAACAAATATTTTACTATCTTTTGAATCAAAATCTCATTAGATACTAAGTGATATAGAAATGCTCATTATTTCATCTATACATCGAACTACAAAAATACTCCATAAAGTGATAAATAACAATAATTATATAGAAGCTCTAGGTATAAAAAAGTTACTTTACTAAAATATTTCAGGGGAATTTTATAAGCTCTTTTACTAAACTTATAATAAAAATATTAAAATTCAAATTGTTATTAAGGGCATTGGGTGTAGCACCGGTAGTTGGCAACACTGACGTATCTTCACCATGTTAATTTTTCAACCTTGCTCCTCGGAGTAATTTTTATGCTAGAGCTAAGCTGATTGCAGTTAGTATCATGGTAATTAGTAGCCCAAGTGCACAATTTGGCTTAGTAAAACCTGATTTAAAGAAAAGTATTTTTAGTACTTTTTTAAATTTACATGCATTTTTTTAAAATATATATATTTTTTTAAAAAAATCAGGCTTTATTTAGCCAAATTGTGCACTTGGGCTGCTAATTACCTTGATACTACAGCAATCAGCTTAGCTCTAGCATAAAAATTACTCCGAGGAGCAAGGTTGAAAAATTAACATGGTGAAGATACGTCAGTTTTGCCAACTACCGGTGCTACACCCAATGCCCTTAAGCTCCAAAAATTAATCTTACGAATTTATTACAGTTTTAAGTTTTTATTATATGTCTGAATTAAGTCTACTTCATGTATAAAGTTTGATAGAATTACTTCTAGAGTGTAATTGTCTCGGTGAAATCCTAGACAGTATGCAACCGGGCGAGCAGGGACGTACAAAGGGTTGCTGTCTTTGCGCCTTGTAACTAGCACGTGCCCTGGGGCTATAAAAGAAGACGTGACAATACACAAACGTTTTATAGCTCTTTTGCAAGCTAGACTAGCTGGCAATATAGCCAGTAGTTTCATTCAGACAACAACAAAGTCCATTCTTTGCAACAATGTCAAGAAACGTCAATCCTCTTTCGTTGTAATAACATCCCAACACAACAAATTTTAAGTTGGATTTGCATATTTGTTGAATTAAACAAATTTGCATACTAATATTCTTAATATTCATAAGTTTACTTAACATTTATGACATGTTACACTGAAAATATAGTTTTCTGATGAATTCTTGCAATATATTATATTATTAAATGCTGTAAACCTGCCCCAAAATAGAAACTAATCAATCAATCAAATGCTGTAAATTAGAGTCGATTACTTTTTTCCCCACTTCCTTTTCATCCCTAGTTAAAAAAAAAAAAATCACCACTGAAAATTCGAGGAATAGTTAGGCTCAGACCGTGCAGATCTCTAATAAACATTATGCAAAAGTATTTTAGAAATATTTTACTGAATTTTTTTTTAGCTGCGGTTAAAAATTGAAGCCAAATTTATATACAAATATAATGTAATTCCATTTTTTTTTTTCACCACATTATTTTAATATTAGATATTAGTTTTATGGACTACCATTTTCATATTTCATCCAGTCTATAGCAATGATGCTCATTATTATCTAGCCACTAATAAACACGGCCATTCCGTCCCATGTTGCCACTGTAATGTCGACCCGCCTGCAGCCACATTTTACGACATGCCTAGTTAATCTGCTGCTGCTGGTAGCAACAAGGGCAATATACTGCTGCTGGAATTGCAAGGTTCTATACTATGCCAAAACCACATAGCTAGCATATCAACGTTTATAATTCTAACTCCCTTATAGACCATTACTTCCTTTTGATAATATATTATAATATTAAACAGGTCAGTATTGTACACAAATAAATTTTGTTGGGTTACATATCAAACGTGTATAAATTAAAAATTTGTTAGAGGAAAAGTCGTATATGTATTATTGATGTTATTTAAATTAAAAAAAGGACATTTATACACTCGTCTCCTAGGAAACCCACTTGCAGGCTTGTTACCATGCTCTGTGTTATTCTTACGGAGCATGGTGATTAACAAAGCCGCAAAGGGAAATTTTCTATGGCGACGACTGTACACCATTACTCTATCAATCAAATGACATTATTTTCTTACATTGAAGTAAATCATGGTTCTGTAATTTATGCAATTTTCAGACTTTTTATTATTATTTACAACAAATGCATGCAGTTGATTAGATGAAGGATCTTGAGTCTCTTTACAATTTTGGGCGCGATTCACGAAGCAGTTAGCCAGGTTTCTAACCACGTTTAGCTTAAGTTAAGTTAAACGTGGTTAGAAACCTGGCTAACTGCTTCTTGAATCGCGCCCTTTATTTCCGCCTATGTATACATAACATTTTTTTAAGTAAGTTTTTAAATTCCCATATAAGCGTCAATCGAACAGCTGATTATTTGAATCTAACTTGTAAGAATTTAGGATTCATTGTACTGTAAAACTCAATTTTTATTTCGATTATTTTATATATTTTAACATTCATTGAGGCAATAAAGAGTTTTGCACCTGGTTATAATATATTACGTTATATTTTTGAACAATTTTAGATGCTAGATTATAAAAAAAAAAAAAACTAAAAATGATATATTCTGTAATTTTATTATGTATATACATTATTAAAATCATTACATAAAAAATTAAAAATTACACACACAAATATAATGATCACAACAAAGTCCAGATTGAATTATTATTTAAACAGCCAACACTAACAATGAATATATTAAAAAAAATTAATATATTAATATATAAAAAAGCAATGATATTTGTTATGACGTTATGACAGGCCATTACTTGTAATTGAAAATAATATTCAATAATAAAAAATTAATAGTTTCTTTAACACTGCATGTATATAATAACATAAGATGTAAAATATTAAAAATGTATATCAAAGTCAACCATCAAACGATCAAGCAAGTTTAGATAGAATGTTACAAAAAAAAAAAAAAGTTGTTAGCTTAAGAGACCACCCATCAATAGCTTGTATATTATACCTATATACATACCTAGACTGACCAATATTTAACCTCAATTCTATAGCCATAGTATAAATAAAAGTATACTGTATATAGAGTTGAAATATATATATAGAGGATTCTATTCAACATCAGTATGCAGCAACCCTTCTTCCATCATCTTATCACTCTCCACATCACACCAACATGATGTAAAGAAGATCCACCACCCCCCCAGTCGCTCTAGTTGCTGATGCATCGTGAAAACTGAATAATGTTTACTTAATGTGCACACTCAACACGGGCACTCAGAACCCTCATCCCTCCCTCTCTCCCTTCTGCATGTAGACACATCTCACCACAGTAAGCAAGTAGCAGCAGAATCAGCAAGGGATGTAATATATGAAGCCCACATCGAACCGAATCTAGTCTGCCGTGTTAAATGGTTAACTCGATTATATAAAGTTACAAGCAACGCCGAGCGTGGTTATATTAGTTGGATGGGTGACCATTTTCAACGAAAATCACGTTTTCCACCCAGGGGTAAATCGTACGTTGCGTTTTTCCACTATAATATGTGGTTCTCCTGACTTTGGAACATTGCACTTCCGGTTCATTGAAAAAAAGCTGTAGCGTCCATCCTGGATGAGGTTTCCACGTTTCCCTCAGTCGCAGGCAAATGCCGGGATGGATTGCAAGGCCATGGCCGTCCCCGTTCCGGAAGAGCCCGCGAAACGCTCAAGTTAGGGTTTCGGAAGGTTCGGGGTTTCAAATTTATTGTTAGTGAGTAATTAATTATTTATTAATTAGTGAGTAGAGTACCCAGTTAAGGTTTGATTAAAAAGAAAACAAAAAGTTACAGATATCATGTTGACGTTATAATTAATATAAATTTAATTTATATTAATTATAACGTCAACATGATATATTAAATTTTTAACGTCACACCGTGTACTATTAAATTTGTTATGTGAAATAGGACTCTTGTGAATAGAAATGAGTATAATTTAATTTGACCTCATCATATGAACTGTACGTTACAAAATTTTAGATAATAAAAGTATAATAATAATTTACATATATTATTAAAATAAATGCTTTCATAGTTTTTTTTTTATAATGTGTTTTAATTTTAATAACTAAAAATTTTAATAAAGAAGGTATAAAAATAAATAAAAAACAGAAAAATTATTATCATATTACGAAGTTAATTTTTTTTTAAATTTAAAAAAACAACAACTTATAAGCTGACTTAACGAAAAAGTTTTGAGACTTCTGAATACAAATTACTCAGCAAAGAGATATGATAATAATAAGAAAAGTAATATTAATGAATAATGAATTGAAATAAGAAAGAAAATGTTTTTAAATTTGAAGTTTATATTTAAATGTTGTGATAATGATATTGCAGATAATATGTACACATGATATTTTTTTCTTCCTCTATTTTTTAGTATGCAAAGTATATAAGAGCTCATTAAGACGAGTAGGAGAAATGTACTTTAGCGATTCCAATCGCAAGATGCGACGAGCTATTTAAAAAGTCTGGACCAAAGTTTTTTTATATAAGTCTGCTGAAGAAACTCAACTTGCATTTAAAACTAAACCTATTTAAAAAAAAATACTTAAAACTTATTTAGAGAAGAGAGATTTTTTTTTTTTTCAAGTTTAAAAAAAAAAAATACATGTTAAGTATTATTTCGTTTTAAGGTATAAAAAAAAACATTGAAATATATGTTAAGAACAAAAGCTCTTTAAACTTGCAGGTGTTGTTGTCACATTTTTTTTTTTTTCACAAAGAACTTCTTCTCACGTGTATTATGAGCGTGATGCATGAGTTAGGAGTCTTTTTAATAGAAAAAGCTTTACTTCTATATACATAAAAGTTCAAATACTCATAAAAAATTCAGTAGTTCTTGTAACAGAATAAAATATTAGCTTTAACATTATAACATGTACTTTCAATATATATAGTAAGTACATATGTCTTTAAAATTAATAAATGGATATTGCCACATTAACACTTAGAACGATCTTTTGTCTAGATTTCGCATACGACTGAGTTCATACAATAAGGAAGTTATAATATGATGATAATGATGATGGTGGGTATTATTATTATTTACATAATATGATGATGATGATGGTGGGTATTATTATTATTATTTACAGCGATAGTCTCAGCCGACAAAAAAAAAGTGCATGCAGATGTACGTACCAGTCATCACACAGCTGCACTTGCGTATAAATAATCAAATTGTCCCACTGTACAGTACTTATATATAAGTATAACATATACATATGTATATGTATACATACATATATGTACTTCCTGCTCCTTTTTTTCTAATTTTACAGAGCTGTGGATAGAACTTGAGGGTACCTTCCTCCCTTCCTTATGGGGTATTTTCTAAGTCAAAATTCTTTGATATCCATTTTTTACTCTAACTGTAAAAAAAAAAACAGTATTTTTTTGTCTGGCTTCGTTACTATGTACGTCATATAATAATAAGATAAACAAGAATTGTAAATCGCGAAGGATTTTCTACCAGTTGAAATTTGCCTACTCTAAAAATTTAATTGCATATCAATATTTTAACAATTTAATTAAGGTATTTTTAAAATAAATAATATAATTTCAATTAGAATATATGAATCAACAATAAATTTTATTTTTATTTACGTGTATAATAATGGATTAATAGCAACTTACAGTAATATAAATTCTTTTGTAACAACAAAACAAGAAACCATTTCTGTCTTCTGCATAAAAAATTAAAAGCAAACAAATATAAATTTTAAGGTTATTTATAATCTATGACGCAGGCATGCAAGTATTATGCAATTCAAATTTATATTTTATGTATTTCGAAACTCGTTTTGACTACTTTTGAAACAAAAAAAAAAAGGAAACAAAAATTTAATGCATGCCTATACTGAATATAAAAGATGAAAAACATCGTAAATATAATTATTTATTTTACGATGATGCAATGTTTTTTTTTTCTTCAAATTCTTATGATATAGAGCTAAAGAAAATATTAAAGTTTAAGTGCATTGTCTTCTTATGACACAAAATTGTTTAAAACTTATTGAGTCGCAGCCTAATTTTAAGCACCGAAGAACACTCGACCCCCGACCTCACAGCTCATTAAACTTTTGACTTCACCGCCGACGCCGCGAGGACAGAAATAGACTCAATGTATGCACCCCCCGCACCACCCCCTTTCTGTCTGGGGGCGTTATTTTGAGTTAGCGGCGCCAAGAAACCAAGACGGAAATCTCACTTAGCCGTTTGGTACTGCAGAACACATCTGCGCTTACATGAGGTCAACAGGAGCAATATCCTTTATTTATTTCCAGAGAAAAACACCAATGCCTCAATTCAAATCCTTAGTTTAAAAATTACGTCTTCAACTCATCTTTTACACATCTAAACTAATCTTTTTACCTCTAAAACACATCTTATTTCCTCTTCGCTCAAAGTGAGGATGAAATGAAGACAATATTTCTAACATTTTATGTTCAAGAAGAGGAAAAAAGACTTAATATCGTCTTTTTCACCTCTTTGTTTCCTCTAAAATGGTGCAAAATAAGAGGAGAAAAGACGAAAGGTGAGTTTAATAGCGAAGAAAATACGAAATTTATTTTAACTCGGTAATATTCAGCAGTAAAGCACTGATTTATCATAGAATAATGACATACAGAATACATAGGGGGACATTCACAAAGCACTTTAACCCCCACTTTAGCCCCGATTTTTAACCCTGGTGCTAAACATGGTACTAAACCAGGGGCTAACCATGTTAAGCTCATAGTAGCACCATATGTTTAGCACCAGGGTTAAAAATCGGGGCTAAATTGGGGGTTAAAGTGCTTTGTGAATGTCCCCCATAATATTTATATATTTGTTGTAGAAGATTTTAACTGGGAATGATTTTCGTCTTTCAGTATCTGAAGTCTTTTAAATTGGCAGGGGATGTAGAATATATACGTTTTCAAATTACGTTTTATGCAGGGATTATAGGAGGGACAAAAATCAATATCCTTCACAGCAGATGGTTGCTAATGGAAAATAAATCAAATTCATTTGATATTCGGAAGTGTAAGACGAAAGTTTAGGATTTCTATCCGTGTTCTATTCTGTCTTGGCAGGTTTCTGTTATCCAACTGGTGTTGCAATTTCTCAAATAGGTCAGATAATTTTACTACAAAACCCTCTGCAAAATATCAAAAGTGCATTTCAAAACAGAAAAAAGCTATAAATTTCACTATTTTCGGAGGATGTATTGAATTAATTTGACTGCACTATTAATAAATTTTCATCGATTATAATATGATGAGCATGTAAAAATATATTTAGACATCTGAATTCGTGATCACGCACCGAGCTGGTCACCATTTATTACCAGATTATAATGTTATGCAATTTGATATTACTTCTTCAATTCTCTTATTTACCAACTTTCCAAAGCTTGCTTATACTAGGATTTTTTAAAAAAAAACTCTAGTTTTTACATGCAACCTCCTCCAGTGTTATCTGCAGCTGAAAATAGCAAGAAATTCGCTAACGAGAAAACTTTTCCATGAATGATTACTCTGTCTTTTTTTATATCATATATATATAAAAAAGTTTACAGATAATAAAGAAATATTATATGAATATTAAAGTACTGTTTTATCAGTTCAAATTTAACTGCAATTTAAAAACTCTGGTATATTTTAAATTACTACTAGATTAAGTAATAATAAATAAATGTTTATATACTTAAATTTAACTTATATTATATTAAGTAACTTAATACTAATATAATAATAATAAATTTTTACCTTAATAACAAAAGAAGTAGATAGAAAACAGAAGTCTTAAAGAATTTAAAAACCCATTGTGTATTCAGAAGAAGAAGAAAAAAAAGATATCAAGTATCAACTTGTCTCTTAAAATGATATAAAAAAATATTTTATGTACAACATCTTTCTTTTCTTATATAATAAAAGATTACAACAAAACAAATTTATATTTTAAATTTATTATAATGATTTAGCTAAATTTTTATAATATAAAATTAATTCGTATATAGAAATCATGCTAATATTTCTCTCCTTTTTATGGTTAACATTTTATTCTGACATTTTATAAATTTGGTAAAGTTGTTTTTTCTAACTTTTTTTTTTTTTTCCCACGACGCTTCAGTGAGAAAACTTCTCTCGGGAGTTTGCTTCTTCGCGGGTGACATTGTGAGGTCTTCTCCCTGAAATTTCACCCCCACCCCCAAGAGCACGAAGGAATATCCATCAAAACCACCCCCCAACCACCCTCTACATCTATACCTCCTGCCTGTCTGCTAGAAGAGTTTTTGTGAGGCGAAACACCGCAGTGTACGATAAGTTTGGGGCGCCCTCTCTCTCTCTCTTGCTACAAGAATTTATGAGCACCGAAGAAGCACCAGAGAGAGAGAGAGAGAGAGAGAGAGAGAGAGAGAGAGAGAGAGAGAGAGAGATAGAGAGAGAGAGAGAGAGAGAGAGATAGAGAGAGAGAGAGAGAGAGCACCACCAAGTATCATCCACACAAACCCCAACAACTTCTCTTTTTTTCTTCATAAGTTCAAAACAAAATAAACGGACTCCTAGTCAAAGATATATACAATACAACAGGTAACATAGGTAAATATATACTATGTTGATTGATATTAAAATTGACAGAATATATAGATTATAAAACATGTTTTTAATATTGTTATTTGAAGCAAAATTAATGTTAAGTCTCTTTTACGTGGATTCTAAAAAAAAAGTATATATGAACTTCCCTAATAAGTGTTTTTTTTTAAAGCTTTTATACTTTGTCGCAAAAGTATTTTCTTTGATTATTTTCTACACCTGTGCTTTTTAAGTGATATTAAACGTGGAATGTGCCATTATCGATAAAAGCAATAATATTTTCTATAATAACAGAGAAAATATTACATAATAATAGTAATTTAAAAATAGCAAAATGAAAGTTATTATACTGTACAGTACACAAATGGTATGAGATAAGAAAATAGCAAAAAAAATATTATCATGTATATACGAGTGCATTACAATGGAACGTTTTATAATACAAAAAAGAATGTTGTATACTCTCTACTATAAATACGTACGTACAGATTACAAAAACGATGATAAATGAGCCAGATAAAAAAAGGCAATTTTTAACAACAAAATAGTGAAAATGTGTACCTTTTTTTTTTGTACGTAAAAGTCATACACGATCCTAAGATTCAAACAAAAGATTTAAAAAGTTTTTTAGAGTTCTTGCACGTTTTTATACAATGTAAAAATGCCTCTCGCGTCTTCATCAGTAATTATTCTGTCAAATTTTCCACTAAAAAAATTGCAGTTATAACTATGAAAAAGAAGCAATAAAAAGAAATTGTAAAATATAATAGCTAATTCTTTATAAAAAAAACTAAGACAAAAAAAAAACATGAAAAAGTCAAAAGTTGTCTGCTACTAATATATATTTCCTTTATCTTTTTTAAAAGCTAATTGGTATTAATAAAAAGCATTTAAATCATTGTAGTAGAAGATTTCTGTAGTTTTTATCTTTGCTGTTCATCGTTTGAAGATTCCTTTGCAGAGGGTTATTGTAGCCGTGGGCAGTTTTAGAATATGCAATCAGGTGGCATGCAGCTTGCTAACTTGGATGCGGTTAACGCTATATAGCTGTTGTTACGGGTGGTCCTTGTAACCCTGCATGCTTGAAGTGCGTCTATAAAACCTCGAGTCTCAGTTACAATCGAAGAACAAGACGTCCGAGTCTATAGAGGCTTCAAGTGAGTGCGCCCGCGATGTGCAACTGTTGTCGCTAAGGTCCATCTTGTACTTGAAAATGAAGCAAAGTTTTTTTTTTTAACTTTCCTCGGTTATAAATCAAATAAGAATTCTAAATCTTCAATTATCCACTGCATTTTTTAGTTTGGACTTTGGATCAAATTTCCGTAAAGGAATATTCCCTATTCCCTAAAAAATCTTATTCTTAGTGAAAAAACGCTTTTCACGTTTTTTTTTTTACATAGGTTTAGATAGGATGGTGGGAACACCGAGAAATCAGCTGACTTGAAGCTTCTATTAATGTTGAATGGCATGATTAGTTGTAGAAAAAAAAGTATAATTATCATGCATTTCTCCTTATAAGCCATTCATGTTATTAAATGACAAAACTAACACAACTTCAATCAGTTCCGAATATATTATATATATGAATTAATTCAATTGTTGTAATACGAAAAATAAAAATAGAATTCTTTAAAAAGAATTAAATAGCAGGTGATAAATATAATATAGAAAGCGAGACGAGGTATATTTGTTAAAAATTATATGATCCTCTATATATAATTATGTTATATTTAAGAATGAATGAAAATTTATGAAGAAAATATAAAACAAACAATTACTGTAAATTAGTTAATAAATTTTTATTACTCCTATTAAGTAATTAGCAACAATCACATATTTGATAGATTGTTGTAATTTATATCATATAATGTGAGTGTGAAGTCTATTGTAATAAAGGAATTATAAACCACTTATAAAAGTTACTATAAGTTTCATTAAACTGGGATAAATCTTTGGAGGCAATGTTCACAGCCTGCAGGTATCCCCCACGGGCTGCTGGAGTCTGTTGGTGCTCACTCCGATCACCGAGTATTTATAGCATGAAGGTTGGCGAACCAAGAGAGCACCAACCGGCGAACAGAGTCCAGAGAGCGTGTGTCTGCAGCTCAGAGCAAAAGGTCAACTTTTTTATTTAATATCTTAATTGAACATCTTGAAAATATGCAGTTAAACTGGTTACAATATATATTAATTACAGTCATTATTAAAGTTATGTTTACTTTATAAAATTAGATTTACGTACTTTAATATCAGCCTAAATGTTATATTACTCGTTCTATTGTAACGCAGTAGTTTGGTTGATTACGAAGTTTCATGGCATACTTTCCCTATAAATTAATTAAATTAATAATATACTATTTTTTTTATTTTAGAGGCAACGTTGAGAGAATAGACAATAATGGTTGCTTTTTTTATTTCATTATTAGAAAATATACCTAAAATTAAGCTTTTCTGATTTTTTTTCAGATTTTTTGGAGTGCGGAAACTAATTTTAAAAAAATATCTGAATTAGGGTGTCCCATCAGGTTGTACCACCCTAATTCAGATATTTTAAATATTTTTTTTTTAAAATTAGTTCCTCCACTCCAAAAAATCTGGAAAAATCCAGAAAAGCATAATTTTATGTGTATTTTCTAATGAAATAAAAAAATACAACCATTATTGTCTATTAAAAATTATATTTTCTACATGATAATTGAAAAAAGGTGCACTTAATACAACTGACTGTACACAATTATATTATTCTCCATTATTATGTTTTTTATCCAGCCAGTATTCCAAGGAAGTAAACCTTAATTAGTAAGGACAGTTTTTAAGATCGAGTCGGTTCTGAATGAAGCAGTTTTATCTTGGTGATATTTGTTTTGTGTGTGCACGAGCGGCTGAGAGGAGTGTGGGAGGGACGTTGAGTGTCGCGTGATGGCCTTGACTGCTCCGAGATGGAACCAGCCTCTCTCTGCCAATTTGCATCTCGCTAATAAGAACAAAACCACTCTTCAATATAACTCAAAATTAAAACTACTTGACTTAAAAAAAATAAATCCATATTAAATAATTAGGCAAAGATCCAAAATGTGTAGAGAAAATCCTTCTAAGAATTGTTTTAACTTTGATCTTTTATGATTAGCTATTCTTTTCTGATTCGTTTTGACTCTTGCTAATTTGTAAAACTTAAAAAAAAAATTAAGAGCGTAGACATATAATTTATTTTTTATATAATTATATAAATATATTGTTTCAAAACAAATTCAATTTTAATACTTCAAGCTTAAACGAATATAAAATATTGGATATTAAATATAGCACTAATAAGACATTTGTTTAATGAAAATTATTAATATGTTTTATTCTGCTTCTGCTTCCATGAAATTTTTTTATAATCAAAATTTCTTTTTCTTATTAATTTAAGATGATCCGTCACAAGTTATACGAAATTAACGTAAGTTAGAAGTCAAAAGAATGTAAAAATTGAGTCTTCTTAACAAGCATTTAATAGGATTCTTTCATTTTGTTCCATTTCGTTGTAGATGCAGTTTGATTAATATAAAATAACCTGCAGGTGTTTTTGTTTGGCTTGTTAGTGAGTAGAGATGCTAAACACCTTTTCATCGTAAAAGTTACAGTTTAAATTAAATGTTTATAGCCATGGGAATCGTAATAATATTGCTTCCTCTGCAAGATTTGAATAAATTTAACGGTGAGAAAAATTAGTATATTTCCCTTAAATTCTTTTCTAATGTTTAAAATCCTCGCATAAGAAATTTTACAATTTTTTTTATGTTTCTCATGATATATATCTGTCAACACATAGCCTTTTAAAAATTTTAACATATAAAATAAATAATTTTAAATATCAAATATATAATTTAGAACCGAAGTAAAGCCGCGCTAAAATATTTTTAGCTTATTTAAAATTTATGTAAAAAAATGAGCACATCTCCCATAAGCACCTTCAGCTTTTTGTATTAAATATCCCAAAGGATTTAAGTATATAAGGCTATAATGTGGCACGATGAAAAATTTAATGTAATTTAAACTTTAAACTTTGTCATTTGTGTGGAGAATTTTAATTTCCGACGTATTAACAATGTGATGTAATTTAAGTTTTTCAAAGTTTGTATGATGGAAAATTGTAAAATAAAGCTTTATAATATTTTAAGTTGATTCAGTATGAAAACTATGAAATATCTTGAGTACTTTATATAACTTTTAAAAAAATATATATATTAAAAATTATAAATAAAAAAGTGAAGAAATAATTTAATTTAAATCATATATAGCATAATTAAATTAATTATAATTTGAAAGTAATGGGCACGACTCACGAAGGGGTTATGATATCCCGAATCCAAATTATCCACAAGATTTTCTCTAACCGTGGATTTAGTATCAATGAATTAATAGGCTCATATACTTAACGTGGTTATAGTCAGAAACATGCATGAATTACGTCCAATGTTTTTATTTTTTAATCACGATTACTTTTCATCTATTGCATCTACTATACAGTATATAACATAAATTAATTTTATATGAATTTGAGAGATGCAGGCTTGTGGAAAACACTTTTGCTTCATATGCACATATCGTTATCAATTATCATATATCATTGAAACGAGATAAGAAACTAACCTTTATTTGCAACTGCAAGTTTGCACTGCAGTATCTCGAATTGCATATTGAAATATACTATTGAGCCAAACAGAAGAAGGCATGGTATTTTTATCATATTGTCATTCCACTGATTTAGTACAAAAGCTGTACATTCTTTCTTACATCTTTAGAAAATTAAATTTTGTTCAAGTTGTAATTAGTGTGAGTTTGAAGAATAAATTTAACATGAGAATATCACAATCATGAATTGGCAGAGTCTTCATTAGTGTCGAGACTGTAAATATGTGAAGAGAAGGAGAGAGAGTACGCGGACCTCTCGGAGTCATGTGGCCGTATCTTCAGAGAGAGAGAGAGAGAGAGAGAGAGAGAGAGAGAGAGAGAGCGTAGAGAGAGAGAGAGCGTAGAGAGAGAGAGAGAGAGAGAGAGAGAGAGAGAGAGGTTTTTATAGTGCACAATAAGACCACTGTCATGGTGAATAAAAAAAGCAAAGCTTCCCAGCAGCAGTAGCATCAGAAACACCACAGCCAACAAGCACTAAGGAGAATAATCTTTTTAGACAGTGAATTATATGCATATGAGTGTGTGTCCCAACCACTACGAATGTTT
Organism: Siphlonurus alternatus; assembly: GCA_949825025.1. NCBI lineage: Eukaryota > Metazoa > Arthropoda > Insecta > Ephemeroptera > Siphlonuridae > Siphlonurus > Siphlonurus alternatus. The sequence continues at coordinate 33,028,637 of OX463782.1, forward strand.
TTTTGCATAGCAACACCTTTACTACATTAAGAAATATTACAAACTTATGTCAAGAGGAGATAAAAGAAAAAAAATTAAATTTATTGTATTGTTCATATTTTATATTAGAATATTTTTTTTATTCTAAATAATAATAAAAAAATTGTTAAAGGTATCATATTTTTTTATGATGATAAAGAATTTCTGCTCATGTGAATTTCTTGCTAAGTAAACAAAGACATCGCTATCAGTGACGTCACGACCATTCATAGCACACATAATATGTGGCTGCAGTTATCTCGCTACACCAAGAAAACTCCAGGAAGTGCAAGCCATCGGAGTGGTGGGCGAAGAAACTTCTTGGTAATCAAATATACAACAGAGTACATTTACACACTGAAAAATGTAATTAAAAATTAAAGCAGAAAAAAAAATTAAAGAACTAATTTCATAAAATAGTGTCTCTCATTTATTAATAATGATTTTATTTACAATGAAAGTTACTAAATGTTTTTTTTTTTCTTGTTATATTAATAAAAATTAAGAGTGCATGTGGAAGACTAGCTGGTATATCTGGAAAGAAAACGTCTAAAGCATGTAGTATGTCCCTATAACCCAGTGTAAACTTTCTGCCCCCGATCGACCTTATGTCCAAATAATGACATTGATCGTAAAAAACATATACAGAGCAGGTTATAAGAATAGCTCTATCATATTTAACATACCTGAATCGAGTGCTGCATGTTCATCAATTTAAATTTGATGCAATTCACAAAGGATGGTAACTAATACGCACATGTACCACTATAATAATTATATTATAGTATATTTGCACGGTCAGCTCCGATTTAACTTATGCCTGGTAAGCTTGGATTATATGCGAGAAACTGGAATTTCTGGAAAACTCCTTCGTGAATCGCGCCATGCAATAATATACGTTAATATCGCACAGTGATCTACTTATTCAGACTATAAGGCTGTATATATTTGTGCCAGAATGCATAGCGCAAATTTGAGGTAATTCCAACTATATACTGCAGTATATGAAGTCAATAAAAATGCAATTATTATTATAGTCTTCTCTCTTTATTATTTATGAATATCAATGGTGGTAAATTGCATTTTTTTTTTTTTTCATATTTTTAAATTCCACAATGCAGTCATATAAATATACCGTGTATAATTTTGAGAGATACATGCACGTAGATATAATCCGCATACAACCTGCATGAGTTAGCATACTCGGGGGAAATCTCAGACGAACAATTCCAAACTGCACTGACCGTTGGTTGCATCAATTCTCTCAGTGGTGATAGAATAATAAACCATGCACAATTGTTGCTCCTCTGAGACCCCGGTCGTAATATCCGCAAGTAAAAATACTACCATTAAATTATATTTTGAATAACTATATTATTTACCATATAAGACTTATATATAAAATATATAATTTCACACTATAAGTAATTAAAATTAAAGTGAACATGATATTTTACTCGTTGCTAGTTCTATAACAAAAACAATTCTTGTATATATTATTTTAATAAACAAAAACATCTTATATTAAATACATTAAACAGGTTTTCATTTTAAATTTCATATGAACAAATTAACTAATGTAATTTGTATTTAATGCAAAATGCTTTATAAAACTTTTTGCTATATATATATATATATATATATATTTCTCCTTTTCTACGTACAAAAAATATAGCATATAATATCTTTTAAAAATGTTTTTATATATTATAGTCAAATTATATATGAGAGTTTATATTATACGAATACAAAGTCTTTATAAATTGTGAATAATATATGATATAAATAAAAGTTGACAAAAAAAAAAAAAGCGTAGGTACAAAAATATATTAAATTTCAAAAAGTGTCTTCACGTTATATGATATTACTCTGCATAAACAAGTACTGACTATCAATCTATATAAATATCATATTATAGTTTTGTTACTTGAAAACAAGTTTGATACCGTTAAGATTTTTTCTTTATTTTTTAAAGCTGTCATATTCGACGTATCATTTTTCTGTGTGGACTTAATTTCAAGTCCGCATTGTACTTAAAATTTCTATAGAAGAGGTTTAAGAAAAGGTTTTATAAAATATTTATTTAAGTCGAAAAGCAATTAGTTTCTAAGTTCTGAGGATTGAAAGAGTGAAAATAAATAAATAGCATTTGGATTAAAGTGTCCTTTGTCTCAATATAACAGATCAGTGAAGGAGATCAATAAAGCAGTCAACCGTGACATCAGCAAGACTTTTTTTTTTTAGAAAATTACAGAAATAATTGAATTACAGAAATACGAAATTAACTAGATATAGACTCAAATAATTGAATAACTTTTTATCTTGAATTTAATACAGAATTTATTTATAGTGACATTGCATGTATAAAGTGGGTAATATCCTATAGTTTTATCATTGGTAATATTAATTTTGTTAATATTTATTGGTATTTTAAAAACAATCACAAACAATCTATCAGTTAACAATGCCACCATTGACTCTTTTTCACAAAACAGTTTTTGTTCAATGAATTTTTTTTTTTACGTATAATATAAATTCACATTTAAAAATTATTAATTTGTTATAAAGAGAAATTAATGGGAAATCTATATTTTATATATAATATTGGTTATATAGATACATATACATAATGTAATGCTATAAATTATTGATGATCCTGCATAATATCTATAAAATTGAATGGAAACAGATGATGGAAAAACACGTCGTTACAGCATATATAATGTATGGAAATTATAATATTATGTATATATTATTTACATTAACTTCTATATGCATATATGTTTTAAAATATAAATTAATGAAAAAATAAATAAATATATTATGTACCTACGTCATGTATAAATATTTAAGTATAGAAATTATAGTAAATTATTTTGTAGATTTTAAATTAGGATTTGCTCAATATATAAATTTTTAATTAGTAAAAAAAAAAAGTAAGATATTTAATTATAAAAATACGTTGAAAATAAAATTATATTTTAACAAGATTTTTATCAAGTAGCAATTTTTATTAAAATATAAAATTTCATCTAAAAAAAAAATCTCGTCAATGATTACTGAAGATTAAAGATTGATTAATTTTTTTTTTAAACTTTTTTTAAAAAAAATAAATTGGTTCCCCTACTCGTGAACGATTAAATGAATACGTTAAAAGAAGAGATCTGACGACTCAGCTATAATTTCAAATAGTTTTAATCGAATTTTCATCCTACAGCTTTTCCAATTTTCTCTTCATGTTTATCAAAGGAGATGCTTCAAAGAGAGGTATAACAAGCAAGGGCCGTCTTATTTTAATCCAACGTAAGTGATCCTCAAAAGTGATTCGGTCGTCTCTTTTCGGACCGACAAAATTTTACATAGCTAAGCCTTTATGGTACTGCCAAAGAGTGGCTAACCTTGTTAAAAAAAAAAAAAAAAAAAAAAAAAAAAGTCTCGGTCTATAATAGGAATAACGACAACGTTTAGCAAAAAGGAAAATCATTATTCTTTGATGCGGGTTACGTGGAGAATGATGTATATAATTATTTTATAATATTCATTATATTATATAAAAGATAATTTTTATTTCAGTTATTCTGTACTGATATAACAAGGTTTTTTTGTAATATTTTGTACCATATTTAGAATATGATTATTATTTTTTTTTTTGCATTAAAATTTTGTAAAATACTTACTAAATATATTTTACATTAAAAAAATAATTAATACTACATGAATAGTCTGTAATTTAATTTTATAAAAAGCTTTCATCAAAGTGAGTAGAATATATATGAAATAGCTTTTTACATATTATATACTCTTATGAGAATAATGCTGTACACCCCGCGACGGCATAAATGTTACAAATGCCAAATTTGCAGTATTCCAAAACATTTTAAGTTCATCAAAACTCCAGCATAGTTTGCGTACACAGAGGTATAAAGTTTATGCAGTCCCAAAAGGTGTAAATATATTAAATTAATATTTTCTTTAAATCTTAATACTTTAATATCATATTACATGATTTGATTTTGAATTGAAAGTTTAACATACGGATTAATTTAATATCAATCAAAATTTTAATCCTCATATCAACATGTCAAAAAGAACGATCTGTATGAACAATAATGAGGGTACCGCCCTTTTGATTGGTCTAACCATGGCATTGTATGTAAAACATTCAACGTAACGAGTTGCCCTTACTAATGTTTTATTATAGAGCTTCTGTGAATCGACTTATTATTTTCATCGGTGATATCATACATGAAGTGGGAGTTAAATTTATATAGCAACTATTATTATTCAAGAAAAAAATATATAAATAATAAAATTGTAGTTAAATTATATAAAAAATATTTTTATTAAATTTTTATTACTACATTTTTGTACAGTTTTTTTTATATATGAATTTAAAAAAAAAAGATTAAGTGAATAAAAAAATGGGATCCTGTTCTCTGTCTTTCATTTTATATTTTTTTTTTATTCAATATAATCCTTTATTTTTAAAGTCGTAATTTTTGTGTTATTAAGATACTGAAATAATTACTAGGGTCTTAAAAAAAAAAGTGTTATATTAGCCCATTGTGCTGTCCGTCAAAGTCTGGACGTTGACTGACAAGAAGGGTCAGGGAGGTGTCTGGTAAGCACCTCCAAGTTGAGAGGTCAGGCGCAGCAGCAGTAAGAAATATCGTAGGCGAGAGTTCACAACGTCACTCAATCGGTACACGGTCGCAAACTTCGTGGGATCTCCCGAGTTGAAATAAATTTCATCTTTTATCCAATATTAAGCTCTTTCCTAGTCTAATTCCTTCTTATTTTAGAGGAAAAAAGACGAGATTACGTCTGTTTTTCCTCTTCTTGAGCATAATATGTTAAAAATATTATCTCCATTTCATCCTAACTTTGAGCAAAGAGGAAATAAGATGTGCTTTATATAGAAGTAAAAAGATTAGGGTTAGACGTGTAAAAGAGATGAGTTGAAGATGTAATTTTTCAACTAGGGCTTCTATTCTAAAAATCTGACCAAAAAGAAATTGGGTTTTCATAAAAAAAAAAACTTTTAACATACAATTAATTTGTTATATCATAAAATGTCTAATACATCAAATTTCAGCACTAAATCAAATAACCAAAAGGTAAAAAAATTGTCTAAAATATTTGCTAAGTTCTTTGTACACATCATGAGAAGTTGATTCGCAGTAATGAGCATAGTAATTAAAGAAAACAAAAAGGGGGGAGAAAGATAAAAAATTAAAGTTATGAGAAACATTGTTTGAGAAAACTTGTTTGCAATTTGTGTGCACCCACAGGCAGTTTATTTCTGTTGCAATATAAATAATATAGGAACTGAATTTGTAGTTGATTTTTTTTAAGCTCCGTTTTTATTTTATTCGTCATTTAAGTATAAATTAGAACAAATTAAACAATTTTAACAAGTTGATTTATTTTTCACCTATACATTTTTTGACAGTGTAGGTCAAATTAGAGTGGCTCCCCTATCTTACCTTCCTTCCTGACACCTGCAAATGTCATCGCCAGTGACGTCATAGGTCATTTCACTTTTAGTGATGCCAATGTCAAGTTTGGGAGCATTTTGTAACAAAAGTCAAGCGAATTTGGCTTAATATAAAATATATTTGGATTGAGACTGATATTATATTAAATTTTGATGATTGATATTTTATACTTTGTATTAATTAGTTTAAAATGATATACTATATAGCAAAAACCGCCAAAAAACTTTATCGAAAGTCCTTTAATAATTTATAAAAGGTTATCCATGTAAGTCTAATATATATATATCTAAAAATGTAATTTATAAACTCGAAAAGATGATACATTATTATTTACAAACTGGAAACATTTTTATTTATCTTCCAACATTAAAAATTTATATAATTTATGCTGCTTCTATGCATCGTATTTTATAATAATTTTAATACGTCATGCTTATTAATATCATTGTAATTTTCTTCGATTACAAAATGTTTAAATATTAACTTCTTTAAAACTACAAGAAGTCTTTTATATGTTATTCATAACTTATGATAACTTTTAACTTAAACTATACACAAAACACCGGCTTGTTGAAAGTACAATACAGCAAAGTAAATAGTGTAAATAATAACAACTGCAAAAATACTTACAAGATGGTTGTATTGCTCGGTATGGGTGGGATCCTCTCCAATTGTAAGAACATACATCTTACAGTAGTTCTGAAGCAAAGACATCTTGCCGGACACGGATTTGTAGCATTATTAACCACACTTACCGAAGCCAAAATAAAAATAGTTGCAACAATATTAAAACACTTAAAGTGCATCATTTTTGTTTATATATATATATTATATTGTTGTTTTTAATTAACACCTTAAATTTTCACACGCTGGCATACCTGATGCTATTACAAACAACACGCTATTGTGAGCGCAGCATCCGTGCGTGCTCCTGCTCTCTCGGCTAGCGATCACAGAATGAAGAGAGGAGAGACTGAGCGCGCCACCAACATCACTTGGAGAGTCGACGCTAGAGGGCGCGTCATCAGCACCGTGCGGCCAGACTCATGCAGCAGCCTCGGCGGTGCTAACCAAACTATCGGTGCTCACGCGTTTCTTCACCACAAATAAAAATCAGCTGGTTATAGTAGTTGCAGAGGTCTTAGAATGATATGAAATTATTGATACGATAAAAAAAAAATAGGTGACTACCTATATTGCCCATGTTAAATCCAAAATTTCAGCGGAGAAGAGGGGCACTTCCTGGATTAGCACCTGAACTGCACCTTTAGCAATAACATTTTCAAGTGGTTGCGTCAAAATGTCACAAGTCCATGCAGTAATATAAAATAGAGCTTAATTGTTATACTAATGTATTATTAATATTATTATAATGCTTGAACAGTTTACCCATACAGAAATAATTAATCTAGCCATGGCATTAATTATATGTTATATTGTCTGTTGAGTTTTGAGTATTTAAATTATATTTGTTATTTTTCCAATTTATTAATTATTTTGAACACAAATATAGTGTACATAATAATAGTTTTGACAACAAATAGAAAATCCTGCATTGAAATGTGTTCTATGTTAACATTGTAATAAAAACTCTAATAACCGTACCCGGAAATATCCCAAAATTGGCCCATGAAAGTTACTAAAAAGGTTGACAAGGAATTTTAAACGTGTTATCAATAAGAGAGGTATTTGCACAAAGTTTGAAGTGGCTTCGTTTTATCTGATAAATTTTTATGAGGTCAAATTTTAAGATTGGTTGAATCCGGAAGTGAAAAAACATGACGATAACTCTTATTAGTTGTTTTTAATGTCCCCTTTTTTGTTATAACAATTAAATTTTCTTATATATATATATTTTTTTTTTTTGTGTGTGTGATTGCAGAGAGGCGTCGGTGAATTGACGAGTTTCTTGTCTAAACTCAAATCCGACTGTCACATTCATTAGGTTATGATCGGAGATGCTCGGAAGTATTCGGCTCATGTTGGACCAATCAGATTCTTCGTTACAAACTGTCAACCAATCACCGAAGACTTTACAAACACGATGTGACGCGCAATGTAGAAATTTAATTGCCAAAAGACGCAGATTCTCTGCTGTAATTTCATACATGCATTTTGATTATAATCAACCATTTATAAGAGAAGGGGGGGGGGGCAACCGAAATGTGGTCTTCACATACAAGAAGGTATTATTACCCCCCTTTTTTAAATTCACCCTGTAGTCTGTTATAGTGTTTCCAAATTAACATTGTAGTTCCCCTCCTCTCTTTCTTCCCGTTCTCCAGAGCCTACTAAGACTAAATTCAAATTCGCCTTTACGTCATTCAAAATACAGATTTTTAGCTCTTTGTTGGGCTTATGTAAATGTGCCTTCAATATTATAATTTATTACCATTCCCATTTTCCTCTCAAATGTTTTAATATAAAAGATAATTATATTTGATAGTCTTACGATAAATTAACAAGTACATAAAATAAACTTCAATGAATACTCGCATTATTTTAAATACATTATAACGTTTAATTTTCATATTATATTAAAGTATTAAAGTTTACCTTATAATTTTATGTTAAATACCTTATGTCTATTATAACGTGCTATGTGAATAAATATTCATATTATACTTACAATAAATTTACTTGAAATAAAATTATTTAATTTTACACCTACTAAAAAGATTATTATCATAGAAAATAATAATATAAACATAGAAAAAAAAAAACTATTTTAAATGTATATAACTTAACTAAAGAATTTAATCTTAAAAATACGTTTTTATTTTCTTTTATCTTGATATTTTTTTCTGGTCATTGTATAATAACCAGTCACAAATCCCATAAGACTTTTTGCAAAAAAATAAAGTTATGAGGAGAACACTTTATGGAGGTCTTATGGACGCGCGGTCGAGGTAATTTATTAAACTGACTGAGAGGAACCAAGCAGTAGGTAAATGGAGTGACTGAGCAAAAAGCTTACAAAGAGCTGCTTCTTTTCTGTCTTTCCTTACAAAAACATCCATTTTTTTTTTTTTTAGTATAATATTATATTTCGTGGTCTTTTTGAAGAGGATTTTTTTTCCTAGCTTCTATTTTTTGTGTGTGTATCTTGATAGGCGGTGGTATTTTTTAGTTATCTAAACTTTTAATGCATAAAGAACTTAATCCTTTCATGAACTTTGATCGTTTTTCAAAATGTTATTTAATATGATCACAATTATAGTCTTCAGCAAAACTCAGCGAAAATAAATTATAATATTATTAATAAAAAATTATTTAATTTTAAATAGCTACTTAATTTACTAGATGTGAAATAAATTTAATATAAATAAAAATCTTTAATTTTTATTACAGCAATATTACTGAATACATATTATATATTCTATTATAATGATTTAATAAGTTTTAATTCTTCAAATAACAATCACAAATTTATTGAAAATAATACGCATCATGTTTTATGCTAAAAAAAAAAACTAGATTAATTGTTATTGAGTTGGTTAAATCTAATAAATAAATTCCATGCATGTAAGTTTATATGTACATGCGCCGTCTCGTTAATTCATCATCACTTGTGTGAGTTGTTGACAGTGTTAATTTGTTGTGATAGATGTAAATTTGAATCCACATCTCACTGTCATTTATCATTTGATGCATGAAAAAGTTATGTATAGCCCTCAACACTATATATATATTATATATTCTGTTGAAATAGAATTTATTATTGCAAAATAAAATCTCAGAATTGCGTAAGTGATTCATATGCCACTCCTAATATGAACATGCGTTATATTAATTATAATTTTATGCATTAGCCATACATGGTTTGCAGTTTGCGTATATATATTGTAAACATTCATAAAATATGAATATATTTAAAGTAGCAAAAATAAATAGTATGAATGCATTAGTGTGAAGACTGCTGCCATGCATGGATAAATATAGTCGTAATATTGCTATAATATGATATTTATAATTATCATCTTTACAGTCATAACTATAATTATGCAAGTTCTATAATTTTAATACCATGTTTATTAATACCAGAGAGTTAATATACTATTCAAGATTTTAAATTTCAGTTTCACTAAAAAAGTTTATAATAAAATTCAAGCACAACTTTTTTTATTAAAGGGTCGAGTGTAGTCGAAATATGGTATGCTTGTATTAAAATTTTAAATTTGTATTGCACTATTTTCAATTACATTGAAATTATTTCAGATAACTCGGAGCACAAATGCAGCGTCAGTGCAGCAAAGCAAGGTGACATCTTGCTGCAGATCAGGTGATGGCAGGAAGTGAAACTGGAGACGAAAAGGAATGATGAGACAGCTGCAAGTTATTGTACAAACAACGGTAACGTGACTTGACATAGCTACTTCATTTAGCACTATCAAATATTATACGTGTTGAATAATTGTATCATAGAGAAATATATCACTCTATGATTGTATGTAACTCAGTTCCAACCGATAGGGCTTCATTTAGGGCCTTGGTTGGACTGTATTTGTACACAATTTAATAATAAAAACTTTAAAAAAAGAGTGCTAATTATTAAAAATTGAAATTAATTTTTTTATTGATTTTAATAGTTTAAAATCAATTCTAATTATGTCTTTCTGTGCAAAACAGCTAAAAAAATGTAGAATACAGTCGATCATAATATTATTTTTACAAATATATTTTTACTGAAAAAATACTATAGCAACAATTGTATTTTCCACTTTGCGAAATTCTATCTACAGAAGTGATTATATAATAATTTCCATTTTTATCTATTCCCAGCTTTTCTCATATAATCATACAGTATAACATATTTTATACAAAATTTCATATTTGTTCCCTTTCCACCTCTCTTAATATATAACTTATTTTATTTGTCAATTAAAAAAATACAAACTATAATTATGTTTAAAATAAAAATAACCAATAAATTTTATTTAATAAGGTAAATTAGCTTATATACTATTAAGTCTATTAATTATAATAATTACATGTTTTTGTAAAGATATTAAATAAATTTAATAATACTAATCCATAATTATATCGTGATGTAGCGTGTTGGAGAGATATTTATTTAGTAACTTACAGTGTAATTTTATTTATCAAATCTCTGCTTTATACCTCGTCTGTATATTATATATTGGAGCACAGCTTGACAAACATGAAGGGAATATTCTGCACATATTTGCAGTACATATATTTGAGTGCTCTTATCAGTAACTATGCACACGTATACGTAATACACATGAATGTAAGAGACGTTATCTGCCATGCAAAAGATTATATGTAATATAAACTATTTGCATGCACGCTTTTTGATTTAATGAATATACATTTATTAGCTACACCAATTTGATTTCAGTTTACAATAATTAGCAAATCAGTAGCCAGGAATCGACTACAAAATATATCTAATTTTTACATAATATTTTTAAGGACGTGTCATTGTATTCTATATATGCAGGCGATAATTATATCAAATATGTGACTCTCAATGGTCAGCATCCATAATGACATCACCAATCCTTTGTCCTCCCATTTACTTACAAAAAAAGATTGGGTGCATGAAAGATCCTATACGGAGCAATTTTTCGATCGCTTATTGTTAACCCTCTAAATAAGTTATGTTTGCAAATTTAAAATTACGTATTGGCACTAACCTTTTACGTTTGCTGCTATAAAATTTTTATTATTTGCCTTGGGTCAGTTTAATTAAAGAGCATCTAAAGAATTTCGCGGTAGTAGTGTTTTGACTTTGAGCCGAAAAAACGTGCGCAGAAGGGTTGCGCGCCGATGCGCGGTGGTTGTAGCAGGAGTCAAAATCAGCAAATGAACATGGCGACAATATAATTTTTCTGATGGATACTTACCATTAGCAAAGATCATAAATGCAGGACATATATATCCATCAAAATGTAAAACGTACTGTAAATTTGATTACATTTAATATATAAAAATGAAACACAGTAATATCTTTCGACCCTTATAACATCAGTTATCGAGTAAAAGCTTATTAAGAGGGCCAAACTATTGCCCTATAGAGACAGTGAATATGTGCTTTATTTTTACTGCAAAAATCAATAGAGCTCCTCCCATCTCTCTTTTCAATTTTCAGATTTTTTGATATGTTCCCTAGGCATAAAACAAATGCACTTAGAATTAAATTGAAACCAAAGAATTAAAATCTAGATTTTAATTCTTTGTTGAAACGTATTAGAATTACGTGTGAACGTGTGATATGTCAGAATCATCTAAAAAATCAACTCTGACGTCACATTATAATATACTTATTTTATTTATTTATTGATGGCAGCTAATATATGAGAAAATTTTGAAAAAAAAAAAAGAATGAAAAATTACGCATACGTCTTTATAAATTTTTCATAAAGCCTCTCCTTGTCTATTGACATTAATTCGTACTTGGTACCAAAATTCCCACATAATTTTATGATGTTACCTTTCAATATTTTTATTCAAATACTTTTACATAAATTTGAAAGCACGTTATTCTGATCAAAGTTCGTGAGGAACGTGCTCGGTTAAATATTAAAAGAATTTATAAGAGAGACTCAATGTGGATACTTCAAACTTAAAATAAAAAAGTAATATCCTCTGTTTTATTCTCATATACAAATATTAACATAAATAAAAAATGTTGAAAGAATTTCAAAAAATTTTTAACAAAAATAAAGAGACTTCACATAATGCAAACAGGCTGATGATTTTGTTTACATTGCGGCAAAATGTATAGGGAAACTCACAACAAATAACGCAACATTTCCACACGAGAGCTGCTTGATTGTAGATTGGATCTCCTTGTTTACCAAACAAGACAAGGTAAACAAACGTCGTCATGATTGCGGAGGGCTTCAAACAAATTTTGTTTGTTGCGATGAAGAGTCGATCATCTTTCCTATCAAAATGTTTGGTAAATTTGAATTTCTGAACTATGGGCACGATTCACGAAGCAGTTAGCCAGGTTTCTAACCACGTTTAGCTTAATCACGCTTAACTAGGTGGTTTAACACGTTAAAACAGGTATAATTAAACGTGGTTAAGCTAAACGTGGTTAGAAACCTGGCTAACTGCTTCGTGAATCACACCCTATATAGCCATGCAAAATTTAATTTTTTTTTTAAGATTAAATATCTGAACAGTTTTTTTATAATTGAATATGAAATTTAATAGTGTACTCAATCAAAAGTATATTATTTGTATATTAATTTGGCTATCATGTAGCTAAATAACGTATTGTAATATTGAGTTCATTTTTTTTTTCATACAATGTGTGCATTAATGTGTGCATTTATGTGAGAAAGACTTAAAGCAGGGCTATTTCTCTATTGTAGGGGGTATAGTCACTCCCTTCCGGCTTATGGAGGCCCAATTCTGAATTCTGATTGGCTTAGAAATAACCCTTTTTGCTGAAACGCCTTCCTATTGGTTAAAAAGGGGTTATTTGCATGTTGTTTCCAAATTGCAACAATCCAATTTTTTTTGTAACGGTCGTGAGTGACTTTACCCTGTTCAATAGAGGATTAGCCCTGACTTTAAAGTCCTTCCCTGCGCCATATCACAGGTGGTTGCTAATCATTATCACCTCTGTTTTACTTACCGATGACTAATAAGAGGTCCTTAAATGACGTCATTTTAATAATAAATGCGTGCCAGGTGTTGATAAAATAAATCACCGAATGAGAAATCTCTCGCTGAATCTCTGACATCATCACTCTACTTTTGCGTAACTCCCACCCCTCTATATACGAGAATAGAACTTCAAGTAACAAGCTAGATGTATACTCCTAGATTTTGCAATGAATTCGTTAGTATTTTCACGCAAAACATACGCATCCTTTATTCACCTAAAGCTAATAAAGATATTTGAGTATTGTTTCACACACAGAAAAAAAATAATTTGCATATTTTAAATAACAATTTCATTTTTATTTTGAATTTAATTTTCTTAAAATTATAAGGGTGAAAATCTTAAAAATATCCACAGTAACTTGAAAAGGTATATTTTCTAAGTTTTATTTTATTTATTTATTTTTTTTTAATAAAAAACAGAACTCATGGCATTTTGCATCACTCCAAAAACAAATAGAGTCAAAGCTGACATTTGCATGGAGAAGAGTTGAAACGAGCTTAATTATTAATGTTGAAAAATTAATTAATTCATACAAATTATACAATTAAATATTGGAAAACTTGCTTATTTAATTTTGCTTCAAAATATTTACAAAATAGAGATCATAGACAGTGTATGACTTAGTTACTTTAATTGATTTTTATTTTCATGCATAAATATAAACTCTATTTACATAGCTGTCACAATAGTTAAATTATACCAAGTCTGAAGTTTCATGTTTGTTTTTTTGTTAAAAACTATATAGAGTATACCGTGATATATTATGCAGTCCTTGAATAAAAAAATATACTAATACAATATAAAATAATTCAAGTATTTTGCACTTAAAGTTATATATAATATACTTTCTTTTTTTATTCAAAGTGTACTGTAAATCATTGTCAATATAAAAAACATTTAAATTTTATATAATATAAAGTTTATTGCATGTAGTTCAATTCAATTACACCATAAAGGCGTAACTTTTAACCCAGTAAAGTGTCAGTACGATATATATATATATATATAATTATATATATATATAATAATATATATATCTATAATAATATAAAATATAAGAAAAAACTGCATGTCTTCGCTAAAAAAAAAATTTTTTTGTTATTTTATCAAGTTCTAAGAAATAACAAGGAGGGTTGAAAAACTTTTGTTTCGTCGATCAGTAAAAAAATAAAAAGGAAGTCTGAGGGTTGTTGGGGGGAAGAGTGAGCGACGCTTGGCACCCACGCCCAGCATACTAATGGAGCTGGACATACCTTTTTTTTTTACCTGCTAAACGAGTGTCTATACAGCACAAACGCCGCTCGCATGCCGTCTCGTCTACAGCGTGGGCCAATTCACGTGTAACGCCCGTAATTATTATCGAATCACCTACCAAAATAGAAGGCCATTATCGTTCTAATAAATTAAAATTGGTGGGAAACTTAATAAAAATATATTAACTTGAGCTGAAGAAATGAATTTTGCATATAAAAAATATGACAACAATTAATCTTTTACATTCAAATATCCCCTCCCCCTTCCCATTCTTATTTCATTGTAATCCAGTTACATAATATATATGAGGTAACTATAAATACTCTGCACATGCTTATAGATATAAAACAAACAACAATTATATTTATAATATGAATTTTTATATTTTTTATACAAGTAAATAATGCTCACTATAATACAAAAATTAATATTATAATTAATATAGAGGGGTATACACAAATTCTATACAATTGAAACTTTTATACCCTGTCATTAAATTTCTACGTTAATGTTAATGTGTGTGAAAAATTATACAAATACGCAACATTATATAATCATTATATAAAAATAAGTGAGACATATAATATATGTGTACGTGCAGCTTTATTGTTTTAGTTCGTTTAATGCACTGAAGCCGCGCGGGCGATAAAATTGTCAAAATAAGGTATTTTACTGGCATAATAATTATTATATAAACATTGCCCCTGCATGCATTGTAACGTAACCCATTGCATGTGTTTTGGTGTTGAAAACGTTGCCTAACCTCAGGGGGAAATGATATTTATTCAACCTGCATGCATTGTGTTCCATTATATTTTTAAACTGGTGGATATTTACGTAACGACATTATAGCTAATAAAGAAAATGTAAAATTTTGCAACGTAGTCGTATATATTTATTAATAGTCAAACCAATAATGACATAAAATCCTACAACATTGGTAAACCTAAAACATTGTAATGAGATATTAATATTTATTAAAGTAGAGTAGCCACATTGTACTCATTATACATAAAAATATCATGTTCAACTTTTAATAGCACGACTTTTTTTTATTATTTGGTGTGTAACATCATTGGCGTACAGTCTGAAGAAAAGTTTCGTCTTCTCGTATTTCAGTTTTATATAAAAAGTAGACAACAATTGTAGAAATCCGGTTCTCGTTTGACAACTTAAAAAATATTTCTAAACAAAAAGAAACTTAGATTTATTTAATATGTTTGTGTGTTTTTTTCAAACTTTTTCGCTTGGAGACGTAATAAATATCTTTTTCTTTTTTTTTAACATTGGAATAACTTAAAAATAAAAATGACTTACAATTAATCCATTTTATGATTAATTAAACAATAAATTTTTTACTAATGAAAAATAACATGATTTTTTGTCTCACATAATCAATATAGACAAGTTGGTATGGAAATTTAATTTTTTTTTTTTTTTACAAGGATACACCCCTAAGAGCTTACAGCTCGCGGCGGGGTACTGGGTATTAGGGATAAGGTAGGAAACGGATAGTGGCCACGGCCTGCATGCTTACGTGTCCCAGCATTCGCTGAGGTGAGACTGAGGGAACCGAGTTTAATTATATATAACCAGAATAGATGATAGAAATATCAAGTGTCATCATTAAATTTAAATTAATTAAATTGAATTATATTATATATAATTACTTTTAATCCCTGTGGGGCTGGTGTGGGTAATAAAAAGCGATTTCTGAGAAACAGATTCGCATTATATATTGCCATATATCATCAGTCTCATCACCAATCTAAATATCCTCGAAGACAATTAAATCCATAAAACTTCATTTTACACGTCAATGTTTGTGTTCAGTTTGAAAAAATTAATTACTTTTTTGCAATTAACTGTTGCATATATGTGATATATGGGATCTTACTAATTGATCCAAAAAAGTCAAAAAAATATATATGGTAGTATCGAAATATTCAAACTAATCAGCATAATAATTAACTCCCCCCTCCCATCCCCTCTATCTACCATATATGCCCCTCTACAATAAAAAAATATAAATAAATAAATAAATAAATAAATAAATAAATAAATAAATAAATAAATAAATAAATAAATAAATAAATAAATAAATAAATAAAAAGCAGTATCGAAAGCAACGAGGAACAAAATTCATAACTTCCCCACCAAAATTTGCCATACAAATGCGAAACGATGCGAAAAGAATGAACTTGACGGCATCTGCCATCTATATGCCTTTCTTAGTACTTGGAAGTAGGAAAGTTTTTTTAAAAAATCAATATGGTTGCACCCAAATTCTGTCACATGGGTTTATTTACATTCTTGTAAATGCTGATTTTTACAACTATTACATTAATTTGCACATAACTCTTTTTGTGTAGGAAAGGTAAAGTTTGAATTATGGATAACAAGCCATCAACAAGTGGCGCAGAGGACGCAGTATTTGTCAAGAGTGTAGTGTTACCAGAAGGAACTCCAGTCGTCAAGGGTAATTATTGTTTGGGAGCCGGTTTATCGGAAAAACTATCATATTTACGTAATTAAACCAATGACATCAGTCTTAAGTACTTGTAAACATGTTCGTCTACTAATTTTGACACTCTTTTAATGCTGGTGTATTATTTTAAGTTGGAAAATTAATATTACAAAAGGGCGGCATAGCCGACTGGACCACAGAGTTGGAGCATCCAATGGAACTTATGGGGCAATGGGATTGATGCCTGCGTTTTTCTTGGCTTTTCCCCTCAGCCCAGTCAGCCGCACATTAGAAATTCATTTCCATAATTGGATTCATTGGTGACAGTATGCGTGAACCTAGATGGCAATACACGTACGTGTACTGAGTTTATACCTATCCCTTCCACCGATATGCATATATATATACCCTCTTCTCTTAAAGTTATATAATTATGCATCATACCCTAGTCCAACTAGACATGCATAAACAGGACTTATGTAAGCGCGCGAGGATCGTGTGCTTTTTCTGTGGCCACTGACAGCCAGTAAATACAACTTAGAGAATGATAGAAAACTCTGTAGGCCTATATATATAGTTCGTAAACCCTGCTCGGTGTACTCTGAGCAAGTTTACGAACAAAAATCGTGACGTCATCTGCACTGCACTCCCTACCCCACCATCTGCACTGGTGTAAGAAAACGGTGTAAAAGTGTACAGTACACAGAGCAGGGTTTACGAACAGGCCTAGCTTGTGTCTCATATCCAGAAATTTTACCAAATGTTTAATAGAGTTTCACAAAGACTGGGAACAGTAGCACCTGCACAAAATCAATACATATATGTGTGAGAGCGGTGTCCGTTTCCAAGCCTTTTGTGACGCTCTGATTTTGATAAAATTTCTGGACATCATTAAGTCTCTCTGGTCATGGTCACTGAATGCATCAACTTAAAGGGGAAGGGTTAAGGAACCATTGAAGCAATGCTATAAGTTAATTGTGATTCCAAATCTGCAATCAAATTTTCTCTACGACCAGTTACAATTGTAGGCTACAATTTTTTAGTGGAACCAAAAACATAGTGTACAGTATTCTTCTACTTGACTGATCTGTGACGAGCCATATATGCAATTTTATCATTGTTTCAATAATTTCTTGACTTAATTTTATCAGGGCGTTAAAAAAGCTTGTATTTTAATTTGCATATACCATGATTTAAATCTATACTGTAAACCATACCACCTTGACTTCTATATAGAACTCACAAAAGACAACATAGTGTATTCTTTATACCCTGATTAATTTTGTGATTTTCTTCAATTCCAGGGTATGACTGGAATAAAGGTATTGACTACCATGAACTACTACAAACATATAGGTACTGTGGTTTTCAAGCAACTAATTTTGGTATGGCTGTTGAAGAAATAAACAAAATGGTAGGTTTTATGAAGTTCCATGCATAAACAATTTCAAGGTATAAAATTTTTCCATAGACTTCAAAGGCATGTTCACTTCAAGACAGCAGGACAGTATAAATATACTCTCTTGTAGCATAGGCAGTGTCACAGTCTATGGAGGCATTTTGATAATTATTTTAGGATGCTCCCTTCCACAAAATTTGCAAATCTTTCTCTTTCAGCCCCAGCAAATTAGGGAGGATTTCAAATGAAAGGAAATCAGAGGTCCCGAGTTGTGAAAATTAATTGCTTGGCGGTGCTGAAATTTCCAATCAGAGATTCGTCATAGTCACTCAAAATCATCTTTAATTACATGTTTCTAATTGAACATGAAAGTTAAGAAAGTTTTATTTGTTTAGATTGCCTGCCGAAATGAACCTCTACCCGAAAACAAAGCAGACGATAGTATGGAAGACGATGAATTTATTAGAAGACGTAGCAACTGTACCATATTTCTCGGATACACGTCTAATATGGCGTCTTGCGGAGTTCGAGATACAATCCGGTTCCTAGTGCAGCACAGAATGGTACATTTCTCCCCCGTGTCAGGTATCCTACAGTATTGATGACAGTGTTATGTGAACAGTGGTATCACACACATAATATTTACAGTAAAATTATGATATATTAACTGTTAAGTACTGCAACCAGAAATATAACGTTTGCATGCAGTTTCATTAATTATTATATTTTTAATCTACTTTTCTAACATTCCTTTTAAAAAAATATATATATGGTTTTGTAAGATATTGAATTAACGCATTTGTAGCAGATATATTTACCATTTGTACTATATTTCTCAGTTTCAAAAGATTAAAACATGCATAAAAAAAAACTAATTTTGTTCGTTTACACAAGAAATTCAAAAATAAAGCAAAGAACATCAACATTATAAAAAAATGTCCAAATTATTATTGACGGTAGATTAATTTTTGTGCTGACGTCGCAGGTGGACTGTGTGGTGACGACGGCAGGGGGAGTGGAGGAGGACCTCATCAAGTGCCTCGCCCCGACCTTCCTGGGCAGCTTCCGGCTGGACGGTCGCTCCCTCAGAGAACAGGGCATCAACCGTATCGGAAACCTCCTGGTCCCCAACAACAACTACTGCTTGTTTGAAGACTGGTTAATGCCAAAGTTAGACCAAATGCTCAACCTCCAAAGAGAAAAGGTACTCTCGCTGCTGTGCTGTACTTTTTTTTCCTCTCTATTTAACTGATTTTTTTTTTTTTTTAAATCGTACATTTTTTTCTGTAATAGTGACTTCATAGTTCTGGCTTATTTGAGCATTATATAATTGCCCTGTTAACCATGCACTTTCTCAGGGTATTCTGTGGACCCCTTCTCGCGTGATTGCCCACCTCGGCACTGCCATTGACAACCCTGAGTCCATCTGCTACTGGGCGGCCAAGAACAACATTCCAGTCTTCAGTCCTGCGCTCACGGACGGCAGCCTCGGGGACATGATGTACTTCCACTCCGTGAGGAATCCTGGCCTCGTACTGGACATTATCCAAGGTGAGACTGGTGAGGTGTCTTCAATAAATGACATTAAAGTAGCGTTTGAGAGTCTGCACAAGTCTTAAAACTTCACTCTAATCAGATACTTTTACCATGAATCTGGAAATAATATGTATTGAATATTTTTTGTGACTTCTTCATCATGAAATCATATAAATCATTATTTATCAATTTTATAATAAATAGTCTACTACAAGAAAAAACTAACTTTTAAACTGCAGAAAAACAAAAAAATAAATAAGAAGCAAGTTCTGTTCTCAATAATAAATTTAAATTTATTCATTTAAATTTATTCATGTAATATGAATTCCAATTTTAATTTTAATTGGGTGGACGTTAAAAAAACAGCTCAAAAGCCTGCTTCCTACATTAGCATTAAAAATTATAATAAAGGCATTAATAAGCTACTGTGATAATTTTAGACTTTGGTTCTCTCGTTGCAGACCTAAGAAGACTCAACACAATGGCGGTGAAAGCTACCAACACAGGAATGATAATCCTCGGGGGTGGGGTCATCAAACACCACATTTGCAACGCCAATTTGATGGTAAGTTTCATCACCATAAAATAAACATCAAAAATAATTTTTGCAGTCAAAAGAGAGTCATATTAATTAATTGCATTACTAATCTTGCGGCGGCACATACTAGAAACTGTAGCAAGCATCACATTGATAGTTTTGTTTAAAATAAAGTATTGACCTCAATTTTTTTTTATTGCAGAAATGGATAGAGGGTGAAAAGTTATGCTACCCAGATTTTTTTTCAGATTTTTTAGAGCCCGGGAAGTATTTTTAAAAAATTATTGAAAGTCCTTTTTGTGGCGTCACGCGGCGTTAAGTCCTATCTTTTTCTTAAGGAGCGGCGTCTCGTGACGTCACAAAAAGAACTTTCAATAATTTTTTAAAAATACTTCCCAGGCTCTAAAAAATCTGAAAAAAATCAGGGTTGTATAACTTTGCACCCTCTCTCCATTTATGCAATAAAAAAATTTGAGTATGATACTCTATTAGACAACTTAAGTTCAATAATATTTTAAAATTATTCTCTGAATGAGAGTGCTGAAAAAAATATAGTACAGTACTTGAAACTGTTATTCTTCATTTATGCTAAAAAAAGCTTGTAACTTGTTGCGTCGTTAAATAATTTTATTAACCTTTGTAGCTGTCCGTTATCCACAGTTTGCATCAGCAGAAATAAATTGACATTTTTTTGCTTTAAAAAAACAAAAAGCTCCAGGAGGTCTCAAAATCCTTTAATATTTCAAGTTAATTTCATAACTTAAAAACATTTATGATACATTAAATTTACTTAAAATGAAACACATAATTATCCATTTATTTGTGGGCGAATTAACATGTGCAAAACATTTAAACACTTGAATTTGTAATATCTTAGAAATAAGGTAGCTTAAACAACTTTAAATAATTATCAAAATAAGCCCACCTTTCCTTGATCAATCTTGCAGCTACCTCAAAATATCTAATTGTTATCCTAATACAACATTAAAATATTTTACAAGAACAAGAATAATTATTTAAAAACATGTTATTTGAAACAGTGACTAATTGAAACTACTAGCTTTTAAATTTGGATTAGCTACTTTATGCTATAGTGAATTTAAATGTTTTTATAATATAATATTTTTTTTTATATTATTAATTTTAATAAAAACACCATCATAATAACACTAATGAGCTTCTTAATTTTCACAGAGGAATGGAGCTGATTTCTCCGTTTTCGTCAACACCGCCAGTGAGTTTGACGGCAGCGACAGCGGAGCGCAGCCCGACGAGGCGATCTCGTGGGGGAAAATAAAAAAAGATGCCTCCCCAGTCAAGGTACCCTCTCCAGATAAGATGGAGCTTAGAGACAAATTTTAGGAGAGAAGAGCAGCCATAGAATACAATAGATTACAAGACAAGGCCCAGAGTCACAAGTCTCAAGAATATTACCCTCTTGCCAGCTTGGATAGACAATTAAAGAGTTACAGTTTTTTGGGGTAGATAATTACCCAGTCAAGCCAAAAGAGTTTAGTTGAGACTCTGAGACAATGCCAACAATGAAGTACAAGAAACATCCAGCTAGGTTGTACAAATTACATTCAAGGAAGGGACACTACACAGGAGTGCACATTATTTTATAAGGAGTCTTAAATGTAAGGTGAATATAATTATTAGAAAGACTTAATGAAGCTTGTGCAGTAGTTGAAATATTTTACAATTAGAAATATATCGATTTTAAAATGAATTTTTTAGCTTTTCTATTTTTTTCCTTTCTATACCTATTATAATATTGCCCATAAAATATAATTCTATTTACAATAATTTAATTTTTTAGATACCTTTTTTTTTTATTCAATGACCAATAAAGGAAAAATTTTCATTGATGTCCACAATGAAACTCCCATTGTAATTTATCCTTTTTTGACCCATCAAATTATCTCTTTATTGTTTTATGTATTGTCCATTATCATGAGTTTATATAATTATAGATAGAAAATTTGTGCTTTTCATAAATTTAATGTAGAATTTTAATTGTGCAAGTGTGTTACAGAAAGCAGCTTAACACCCTAAATATAACTTTTAGAATTATGAAAATTCTGATTAAATTCTACCAACTGCTTTAGCATATATTTCTAATTTTTTCTATTGCGATCTGAATTTTTTTAAAAAAATACAAAATCTGATTTTAGGTGTATGCCGAAGCCAGCTTGATATTTCCACTTCTTGTCGGAGAAACGTTCGCACATCACTTCCATGGCAAGCAAGACGAAGGTAAAAAGGATAAATAATAAAAATATATGTAATGTTCACCTTTTTTTATGTTTTAATCTCATACATGCAAATAAAAAATAGCCCTTACAAATCTTTTTCTTTTCCTTTACGTCTCCCTTGCTGGCAAGAAAGGCTTGTCAACATTTAACAAAGTTATCATCATCATTATATAATCATCAACAATAAAGATGTAGTGTCAATTAACAGTAACTATTCTAAAAACTTTTTTTTTAATTAATAAAAATCCAACTTTTTCCAGAAATTATACAACAACATGTACAGAATATAGTATTTGAGTATGGAATGCATTGTGTGCATACTGTTGTTAAATTGAAGACCTGCTGGAAAAAGTTGAAAAATACGTATATAAGTTTGAAAAAAAAAATCACCATTACACCATTTTACAAACATTACTGATATATTATGTTATTTATATATTTTTTTTTGTCGAATACTGTACTGCAATCAATAAAATTTGTTGTTTAAAAATGGCATTTTAAAAATTGTTGGTCACATTTATAGTTTAACATGAATATATTACAATAGCCTTAAATATAAATATAATATTTTTTATGAAGTTAAAAATTTTAAACAAAGGTATTTTTTTAATTTGTGCAAGGGGGTAAAATCACTGATGTGAGTAAAATTATTGATAATAGAAATTTGAGCCGACCAATATAGGTAAGGCTGTAATATAATATGATAAAATGTTGGCTTTGCAAAATTGTACAAAACATCTAAACACTACCAAAAATGCACTTTGTAACTGTGCTTTTATAGTTGAGACTTCGTTATCAATTAACCAGATATATGAGGGATGCTGCCCAATGATTCGAGGCCAATTTTCCTGAAACAAAAAAAAACAACAATGTAAAATTAAAACCCATTCTGGACATGCATAGTCATGATTTTTAGTTGTCATTTTTTTTTTTTTAAATTGAACGCAGTTTTATAAGAAATTTTCAAACCAATTTTTTAAACTTTTCATTAAATTTTCAACCTGTTTACAATTTCTATGACAAAGTTAACTCTTGAAAACATTAAATTCGTTAATTCTTCTTTATCATTCTAATTTTTTAGTACAGATTTTTTTAATTAAATAACATGCAATGGGGTGTGATATTTGGACATGCAAAGAAACAATTTCATCATTCAGTTCTGCCAAGAATCCATTGGACTGCCTACAGAACTTTCTGCAGCGACTCCATGCAAATATAATGCAGAGATGAAAATTACCTGGCGAGGACCTCTACTCGTCGAGGCACATGGTGCGCACCAGCACTTCAGACACCTTGTAGGGGTCGCAGTTGGACGAGGGACGACGGTCCTCGAGGTAGCCCTTCTTGTCCTCAGCCACCTGGCGAGGAATTCTCACACTGCAGCCACGGTTTGCCACGCCTGCGACATGAAGTTGAATTATTGACCAGCTCAGTTAGAAATATCACTAAAAATAACCTTAGGTATGAAGGTTAAATTTAAAATCACCACAGAGTCTGAGTGTTAATTGATTAATTAATATAAAGAAATCTGAATTTTACTATAACAATTAATTTTTTTTAAGGTTAAAGTGAATGTATTATGAGGAGTTAATTGTGATATAATATGATCATCTCAGTAAAATTGAATTATTTTTATCCACAGAAATTGATGTTAAACTTCTCTACTTATTTTAATTAATTATCTTGATGATGAAAACGTACCGGCAGAGAAGTCGTGGATGGAGGAGGTCTCGTGGTGCCCGGTGAGACGTCTCTCGTTGTCCTTGCCCTCATGAGGGTCGTACGCCTTGATGTGGCGCAGGTGCTGCTTCGACAGCTTCGTGATGGCCTTCTCAATCTCACTGTGGAACAGATGGCGCAGTTAGTAAATTGATGGCTAATTTAATTGTTTATATTAATGCAGGCATTGTGGTTGTAGAATTGTTAGCTATGATAAAAAAATGTGGAATAATTTCAACGAATATTTTTGTTCTAAATTGGTCATTTTTTATTAAAAAATAAAGTTGTTATAAATTTAAAATTCAAGTGGGTTTGTCACAATTAATTAGAGCTGCAGCTTGGATTCTATCTTAAGCTTTGAAAACCTTTCAGCGCTATCCACTTCTTTCTCACTTGAAAGAAAATTAAATTTGACTCACATGATTCCGTTCTCTTCGCGCATCTTCTTAGTTGAGAAGTTAGTATGAGCTCCGGCTCCATTCCAGTTGCCGGGCACGGGTTTGGGGTCAAGGCTGACCACCACTCCAAAGTCCTCAGCCACTCTGTGCAGAAGGTAACGAGCCATCCACATGTCGTCTCCCATCTTGATGCCCTCAGAGGGTCCAACCTGGAACTCCCACTGCAGACGGACACAAAAGGTTAATTTTGGACAGTCAAAGTATATTTATTAGAGAAAAGTATTGTAAAAAATTCTGCTTTTTTACAATTTGAATCAATTTTATATAAAAGCCCCTTAAAAGAATATAATAATTATATATCTATATCTTGATCTTCCTTTTAATTTTTCAATCACATATTATATAATAGCATTATTAAATCTGTGTAATTATA
Source organism: Siphlonurus alternatus (assembly GCA_949825025.1). Taxonomy (NCBI): domain Eukaryota; kingdom Metazoa; phylum Arthropoda; class Insecta; order Ephemeroptera; family Siphlonuridae; genus Siphlonurus; species Siphlonurus alternatus. The sequence continues at coordinate 33,053,800 of OX463782.1, forward strand.
TTTGTATTAAAAAATACATAAAAATCATTGTAGCCTTCTCTGATTTTAATTGCAAAAATTAATTATATTTTGGTGTAAATAATTGAAAATACTGCACAGCTAAAAGTGTGGGTTGATTGCATGAAAACAATGAACAGTTCATGATAACAAATACAAGTTGTAGCAGATATTTTAGTGACATTGTGATGGACATACCTGGGCAGGCATGACCTCAGCGTTGGTACCACAGATCTCGACACCGGCATACAGGCAAGCACGGTAGTGAGCCTCAACAATGTCTCGGCCGAACACTTTGTTGGCTCCGACACCACAGTAGTAGGGGCCCTGTGGAAGACAAGAATTAGAGACGTCTGAAAGATCAATTCCCGATCTTGATGTAATATTTCAAGGACGGAGGACTACACGTTGAAGTGAAGTATATAGGAACTGATGATCAACTTACAAATTTTTAATAAAAAATATATAAATATTTATGTATTAATATTAAATAATAATGACATAAAAAATATTAGACCGTATAGAAAACTAAAAAATTCATAAAAACAAATCAATACGATATACATTGCAATTGATATACATTTAAGTTGCATACTTACAATTCTGTATTTAGGGAATTAATTGACTATAATAATTTTAGTAGAAATTAATTTTAATATTGAGCTAACGCTGCAGCTAAAACTTGGAACTATTAGCAGGTATCTATGCAACTTTTTTAACTCCAGAGTAATGCGTGGTTGCCTACATTCAATTTCGCCGTGTATCGATTACGGCGCGCGGTGGGCGGGCGGTGGGAGTCTTTTAATGGCTTTTGTTAACTTAAATTATACATTAATACGTAAAGTACTCTATTTTACATCTGAAAATTATTTTAATTATTTTTAATTTTAAGACTTTTAAGAAGTTTTAAGGAGAAATAACAAATTGGTATCTGATTTTTATTTTTAATGTATATATTATATATATTTCCAACAAAAGATTTTGGAGCAAAAATTCAGTAAGTGAATATTCAAACAAATGCTTTTAATGTACCATTCAAAAAGCTAGATGAATTTTTCAAAATCTCTGAATTTTGATTGATCAACACTAAATATTTACTTTGATCTAATACATCGAAAACTAAAACGAATAAAAACAGTAAACTGACCTGAGGTCCTGGGAAACCGTTCTTGGGCCATCCGAAGGGATGAAGATCCTGATCAAGAAGGGTGTACTCCTGCTCCAGTCCGAACCAGGGACGCTCGTCCTTCGCCCGCTCCATCACTTCCAGGCACGTTTTGCGGTGGTTCGTCTCTGCATCATCAAACACTCACAGCCTGACCACAACGACGCATGCGCTCCTCATTGCCTACCAGTGGGCTTCTGGTTGTGACGATACGTGTCGCACAGCACCAGGCAGTTGGTACCCTGCAGGAAGGGGTCCTTGTAGACCGCCACCGGGTGCAGGTACACGTCCGAGTTGGAACCATCCGCTTGGTAGGTGGAGCTGCCGTCATAGTTCCATACTGGTAACTCTGCAACAATAATATATGTAAAAAAAACAATTAATTAAAAAAATATGGACTCCAATAATCAAGTTTGTTTTTCTTTATATTAATATACTATTTTATTGACAAAATGAAACGTCGATTTCAATTAAGTATAATAACTCGCGTGTAACACCAATAGTAATAACACCAATTGTGTTAAAAAAAAAAACACTTTTAAATTAAATAAAGCTATATATTTATAATAATGGTCTACGCGCGTGGTGTGTGTATTTTTCGATGAAAATATACGACATATTTTTACTGAACATTTTGATTTTGTTTTTCCATCTTTTCAACTACTTTATTATAAATACATTTATTATATATATAGTTATACACATAATTATATAATAAACATATATATATAATACATAAATGCAATAATCTTTCCCATGCCCATAGTAGCCATAGTACGTACGTATGGGCTAGCTATTTAAAGTGTAAGTAAAATTATAATTATAACCTTAATCTACAAGAAATCTAATGTTATTCGGAAAAAGTTATAAATACGAAATCACCATACTTTTATATGGGCTGCATGACTGCAGCACCATGCTTTTACACAACTTAATATGAGACCATCTTTTCTTTTATTGGCATCGTAATTCTGATTTGGTTCCTTAATAAGCTCAACAAGCTCAATGAAAACAATCTCAATTTAACATAGTGGTGTACCATCCACGATGAAAAGGCTTTTATGCTTCTTAATAACCACAATTGTCTGAACACCACATTCATGCAGTGACGTACTTTAATACATATAATAGAGTCAATGAAAAAATGTAACCAGCATTTGAATAAGATTCTGATGTAACTGATGTTCTCGCTATAATAAAAATCATTTGAAAATATTATTATATTATGCATGTATAACATATATGTAAAAAATAATAAAGTAAAGCTTTCTCTTGCACACAAGTATATTAATTAGAGCTGAATTTTTGTAATTTTCTCCATGCTTTGAAGTGTTTTCAGTAATTTATAAACATTTCAAAGCGTGTGGAAAATTACGAAAATTCAAGCGTTTATTCTGCGAATTCTGTACACACAGAGGTGCAGTTCCGTGCAGTAATTAATTTTGTACACCTCGTTTTTTTGTCAGGTCAAGGTGATGATGAGATTTTACTTTTCAAAAGATTTAAATTGGCAAGTTTCCAGAAGTTAGTTTGCTTGGAAGTTGCTGCAACAGGTTGGAAATAGACCCAAGAAGAAGCGTCACGCTAGCTCTCCCAGCTGATAGTTCAATGTCCCGAAATTTACCCTCGGATTAAAATACTTGTTGGTTTAGCTAATAACCCTCTATACTTACAGTTAGTTAAGTCATGTCACCCAATACACTCAACTTGTTATGTACTCTCGATCTTCTTAGCATTCGAAATTTAAATTAAAAATAGCAATATATATTCGTATAATTCGTACACGTGCTCGTCTACAAAAAAAAAAAAAAAAAAAAAATAGCTTTTATAACATCGCAGTCTGAACTTCAGAAGTTATATTTTTAGATGTATCGAAAACACAAAAACGTTTTCTGTCGGACGTATAATTACAAAGAGTAAAGACAGTACGTTTTAATTTAACTCATCCTCATGGTCATTAACAGTATAACCAGAGAATACACGTATGTTCTCCGGTAAATATAATTATAGAGTTAATTTATTAAGCTTTACATCCCTTAAAAAAAAATTAAAAATTTATTTTAAATTATCAAATATTTCCTAGAAATTAGCGATATTTAAAGATAAAAATAATTTCAGGAAGTGCTCAATAAAAAATATTATAAAACGTAAAAAAATAGAATTAAACAACATTTAATATCGTTTTAAAATTCATTAATCACAGGTGTACGGGGAAGGTTTAGTTTTTTAGTACATATTAATTAATATATACTTTTGCAAATGAAACATATTCATAATAGTAAAAGAAAAAGTGCTAATTGCTTTCTTTAAATGAAGCAATGTTTTACAATGAGCTCAATTTGTCACTGGCGCGTCTAAAAATAGCGGCAACAAACATACAACATGAAGTACACGCGCCGAGCAGTCAACGAAAATTATCTCTCGATCCTCACAATACACCGTGACGTCATAACTCAGAAAATAATGTGATATCAATGTGCTCATTTTTTTAATCAACATAATAGCTGCTAATTTTAGGTGCCTTCTCATGCATGTGGGAACGACTTGTATTTGTAACGATCATTTTTTTTAGAGTTCTCATGGGCACAAATTATTATATATATATAATGGATAATGGGTAAAAATTACTTAGAACAATAAATTTATATAATTTAACAGGTTAGCTATCGCAAAACTATAAATAGTTATTTTTTTTTTTTTATCATAAAATTGTCAAAAGAATAATAGAATAGAAAATATCTTTATTGCGGCGAGGTTTAGGCAAGCCCATTCTTGCACCTAACCGCCAAAAATTACAGTTTGGGATTTGCTGAAAGAGATAATTAGACATGCATTGCATTAAATTTAATGTTTAAAAGCACAAGTTTTTTAATAAAGTTCATAAATTCTTCATCCCATAATTAAGATTAGCACTGAATTCACTCAAAAACACCAATAAAACATTCACTTTTATTACATACAAATAAATCACTGTTAAACTGATAGACAAATTAAACAATAAAAGCACATTATTATTGATTTCCTAAGGTTCTATGTCTATAATATAATGGTTAATAATAAAATACACAACATTGAAAAACGCAGAGAACATGAACTTCTCCTCCCACTCATCAAGATCCCTTTACTTAGTAAAGGGATCTTGCTTGATAAGGCCTAAATTTAAAGCAAAACCCCATGGTACATATAAAAGATTCCCACCATAAGTTTCTTGGACTTCTTTACTTTTTCTTTTTACAAGGATACACCCCTGCATGGAAGCTTGGAGTTTGAAGCTGGGTATTAATAGGTAGGAATAAAGGAAGGAAAGGATGGTGGCCACGGCCTGTTACGCGTCCAAGCATTCAATGAGGTGAGGTGAGACTGAGGGAACCGTGGAAACCTCAGTCAGGACGGACACCTCTATTTTTATCAATGAACCAAAGTGATCGATGTCCATATCCTGGAAAATCCCACACAAGTGCAACAGGGGCGGAAAGCGAGATGAATTTATACCCTAGGGAGGGAGCAATGTAATTCCACCTAAAACGATCACCAAGTACTAACCACGCTAAATTTATTTTCAGACATACCTTTTGGTTCCTTGGGTACGAAGTCTAAGGTCCTGGTCTTTGCACGAAGGTTCTCTCCGGTACCATCGATCCACACATAAGTTGCGAGCACGCGGTTGGCGGGCTGCTCGAGGGCGAGGTACTTGTCCAGAACCCGCTTGTTGGTGGCAGCGTTGCTCGGGGTTCCTGTTGCCATTCTGTAACCGTTTGGTTAATATCAAGGAACATTGAGACGTCAACCCAGATAGTAATGACCATCTTTGCTTATAGAGACCAGCAGGGCAAAGGCCAACAGATTGCAGACTGAAGAAGATAGCAACACTGCATGCTATGAAAGATGATGGACCTTGGATCGTACAAGCAAACAGTACTAATTGTTACTATTTGAATAATTTTAACATTTAACATGTTTATAAATCTACTGACTTTGCTAAAATTTTATACAATATATTTTTATCACGGTTTCAATTGTACTAAAATTTTGTTGCCATGGTAATTGCATGCTAATTAAAGGGCTTAATTCATATAAAATTAACTTGAGAGCGTTTTAAAAAGTATTGCATTTTTACATGCAAAAACAAAGAGTAACAAAATAATCTACAAAATTTTAAGTAAAATTTAATTCGTTTAATTGTATACTATAAATTGTATATATATTAAATACGGTAATTGTTTTTTTAAGTGTATAATTTGTATTTGTCAGCATAAAGTGCACGATATGTTTTATTTTTTGTGTTACAGGCTGGACAAATCAGCTCCAAAACTCGAACTTTATCGAACTAAAATAAAAAAAAATATCAAACTTTGAATTCAGGCACCATTTTTACCCTTTTCAACATCACCCGTTGTAACGGTTGTGATTTCTTCATGTAAATTGAGAACAAAGGCGTTACGTAATATACTAATATGTATTTTAAATCACGCTTATTTGAACGAAACCAGGACTCAGTATAATTATAATTAAGCTGTTAAATTATTATTAAGCTTAATAATGTCATGTGATACATCAGATAAGTTATCTTCATTTTATCTTGTTTTGAATTCTTTTGCATTTACTCAAGAGTTTCATCAATTGATTTCTAAATTTAATGATAAGGAATATTCAAGATTTTTTTTTATCTAAGAAAAACAATCGAAAATTTGCTTTTTCTCTTATAAATAATAAAGCATATAAATATTATAAAATTAAATTAATTTAAAATTCCGAATGTTTTTTTTTTTTAAAGACAACTTGATAGCTTTTTGCTCATTAAGAGAAAAAAAAAACACATATAGAAGCTACGATTACATAGAGGTTAGAAAAAAAAATCAGGAAATTTGAAAGCAAATCATCATTATAGTGAGAAGCTTCATATTATATGTTTTTAAATAATGGATGGCAAGAGAAAAGCACAAGAGTGTTTTTGGTTGTTACAAATCCTCTGAAGACCAATGGAAAGTTAACATGAACCTGTTTTAAAAGTCTAAATTGCTCATATAACCTCCAGGCTGTAGACATAATGGTTCTTTTACTGGGGCAGGTTTCTGTTGTTTTGCTGGTACTTTCATGAATACGGAACACATTTTTCTGTTACTATACGTTAAAAAAAAATTGTCAAGGTTAAAGCTTAAGCAATAATAATTAGAATCAAAAATTTTATATACTTTATAGTCTGAGATGGATTGGCTGGTTGACCCTGTAAAAAAAAAAATTATTTCTTGTTTTTGGAATTAAATAAAAAATTATTCATATATAGTCAAAAAGTTAATAATATAATATTAACATAACAAAACCTGAGGCACCATGCAATAATAATTTAAGTATATAATTATATGGAATATTATTTTTAGAAGCAGCAATTTTACTATATACGTCATCAACTTCGCATTTGATATATAAATGCGTAAGCAAAATAAACTATCTTTTAGTTCTATTTATGCTTTTTCTAAGAATCAGTGTTCTCGTATATTGCGTACTTGCATTTGCGTCTTTTTTAATATATTTTCCAAGTAGTTTATAGTAATAAAATTTTTATTATTAAACATTTTAACATAATTCCAAGTACTGTTTTTTTTTCCTCCACTTTTTTTTTTTTTTTTTTTTTTTTTTTTTTTACTCAATCACTCTCCATAATTGTAAGTAGAAATTGAATGATGACCCGACTTCAAATTAAGCAGTATTTTTAGACAAAGGGAATTCACCCTGCAATCTGTCAAGGTTATTTGAATGTCACGTGATATACCTGCCAGCGTGACCTCTGCATGAGACCCTAGCAAAGTCGTCACAGCCTCTAGCTAGCTGTCAAACCCCGCCCCGCTTAATTTCAAGTCGCTGTCATAGCTAGCTTCTTCATTTAAAAATTAATAGCACTTTACTGCTGAATTTTCCCCTCGGGGCAAGAAGATAATCTGATAAATAAATTCAATCATTCTCAAATTAAAATTACACTTGACAGCTTTAAACCAGTAAATATAGTTTAATTGATTTGAAAATTCTCTTCGTTGAAACATACTAATTGTAATTATAAATTATATTCAGAGGCAATTTTAGTCTTTTTTCTTTTCTGTTCCTAATTTGAATACGTAAAATTGGTGACAAGTTTCCAATATATTAAATGTATTGAGTATGTGTAAAATTACGTTACGATAATATATGAACAGAAAGATTAAAAAATGCAATTTCCGGGGAACGTTACATTAATTTGACTAATGGTTTTACATAAATTTTTGCACCGTTAAATTATTGAATTATGCTTACGCCAATAGCAGAATATGCTGTAGTAAGCTATCATTGCAAATAAAAAAATAAAAAATTAAATCTTAAATCCAAATTTTATACCTTATATAGGAAATATATATCTTTAAACAGATTAAGATGAAATCACACAAAATATATTATATACGTTGTAAAAGTTACCTTCAGAATAAGTAAATTAAATTATATTTTACGCATGTTACATAGCATGGCATATGAACTAATTTTTAATGACTGGACTTATCTCAAAATTTAATCTTATTTAAAATAAATATTACCTTGTTTTATTTTATTTTTACATGGACTGACCAGATTGTAGAGTGAAAAAAATACATGAAGTTGTTTTGAAATATACATCAAATGTCACTTTCGGTTATTAAAATTGAAAGTATAAAAAATACACGTTAAATATGTTAAGCAAGTCTAATATTATTATCATTATAAAAAGGTTTATTTTTTGTTATTGCATGGTATTATTCAGGTATAGAGAGAGAGAGAGAGAGAGAGAGAGAGAGAGAGAGAGAGAGAGAGAGAGAGAGAGAGAGAGAGAGAGAGAGAGAGAGAGAGAGAGAGAGAGAGAGAGAGAAAGAAAGAGCAATTATATATTATGTAACAACGACGTAGCATCTGTACTAAAAAAAACGCTTCAGAAAACTTAGCCAGGTCATGTCAGGGTCATACTATCAAACATAAACATTTTATGTCAGTCAATTGCCCCAAAATATCAGCCAACATTATATCAGGCGCAGATTTAAGAACAGAGGTTGGGAGGTCCTCAGTCACTCCCCCTGAAATTTAGAACTTAACATGGGCAGTTTGATATAAAAGACCATCCCCCAAATATATATAAGGTAAATGGGGGCGATTCACAAAAGAGTTATTTTTCTTATCTTTCTATTCAGAAAGTTATCCAGCTTTCTCGCTACACGTGGCTAATGCCAACCTATTACTGCAGGTTAGTGAAAATAAACCTGGACAACTCCCTCCAGGTGAATCGCGCCCAATACCAAAACCGATTTTTTTCTCGATCTTTATAGTATTTTAATATTTTATTTTAGCTTAATTATATTTTAGTTTCAGTAATTTAATTATTAAGATGTAATAAGATTTTAGTACAAAATATTTTAGGTAAACCTTGCATACAAAAATATTCATAAAGTTATCGAATTTTCTCAACGTATTTGGCCCGGAGGTATATGCATGACCAAGGTAAGAATACCGACACAACCATGCATATGTCATCAGTGTCACACACGAAAATAATGCTGTTGTACGAGAGCCAGCAACAGTTTCACTGTGCTAACTTTTAGTATAGCTGCTTGCACGTGTATTTATCCTTGTAAAGATGTATGTAATAAAACGGACGAGTTGCACAGAACCTGACCTCAGCCACTGCAGCATACTTGACAGCTGACATAAATATTTATGTGTAGGAAACATGCACTTCGCTTTACATGTACCAAGTATATATAAAATAATAGTTGTGTTATCCCAGGATTTTAGATGGTTTATTGTTTTAAATTTTTAATTCTAGAAATTTCCCGCAATTTTCTTCTCGTATTTTTTTTTACATGAAATATATAATATCTTATACTAAAAGTAAAAATAAAGAAAATCATAACAACAATATAATTTTATATATATATATTTTTTCCTTTCCCGAAGTAGGTGCAACATAAACCTAATTAACGGTATATAATACGATCGAATTGGAATCTGGTTACAAACAATCGTTTGCAGAAAAAATTGAGCCATCTTCAAATCACTGCATGCTCTTGGTAACAGCGTGATCAATAACATTTCTAAAATATTTTCAGTAAATTAAATATATTTTAATTAACTTTTAAAAAATAAACCAACGTAAAATTTGCATATATTTACAATATAATATGAATATTGCAAATAAAAAATAGCATCTTGCATATCAAAATTAAATTTGGTCGTAATGATAGAAGTAACACGGCAGTGCTAAATGTAATCGACAATGGACAACATACATGAAAAAATTTTATTGCAGAAATGAATAGAGGGTACCAAATTATGTTACTCTGAATTTTTTCAGATTTTTTTGAGACCCGGAACTATTTTTAAATAATTATTGAAAGTCCTGTGATTTCAGTTGGCACCCCTGAAGCCTTAATAAAAAGGATATAGACTGGACGCCTATTGACGCCTCCAGGGGGCGTGGCCGCACTTTCAATAATTATTTAAAAATAGTTCTGGGTCTCAAAAAAATCTGAAAGAATTCAAAGCAGCATAATTTGGTACCCTCTATTCATTTCTGCATTAAAAAAATTTCATGTATGTTGTCTATTTCACACGACAAATTAATTTTATGACGTTTTCTCAGTAAGTCTGCACGAGTAAGTTAAATGTGATCGTTGCGTGTACGAGGGCGTGTCCCTACAGAGAGCCTCAATGGGAGCGTCTTATCACACGTGCACGGTGATTACGTATGCTCCGTCCTGGTGGAGCGATCATCGCCCTAGTCCTAGCTCCCTCGGGCTTTTGCTGACTCTAATAACAGCTTTTCTTACGTCGCACTTTTTTTTTTTATAATACTATCATGAATAAAATTTATAACTAATTATTATTACGGTAAATTTTATAATAATGATTAACAGTATGTTATGTAATATAGAATGGTTGGTTAATATAATATGTAAGTTTTTTTTATGTAGAAAATATTTGCGTATTTTTTTTTCTATTTAATTTACGGAGAACAATTTTAAGAATTGAATTTTTTTCAATCTAAAGAGATTTAACAGAGTTGTTTACTGTTGAATTTACTTAAAAGCAATGTGAATTTAATATTTTAATTATAAGAATTAAATTTATATATTAAATTTTTAACTTATTCATTTCATCAAGTGACAGTTAATTACAAAGTTCACGCTTTGTGGGAGTCGATGAAAAAGCTCTCGTATTTTCTTTGTACTTTAAAATGCTTCTGGGGCTTTTTTTTTTTTTTTTTTTTATATATACATTTCCTTGCATGGAAATTTCCACACTTTGTAAGACAATTATTTCACCATTGTATGTGCTCATTCAAAATGTGGTAAACAAAGTATACGATTCTAAATGAGTATAACATTATTTTATTTATTTTTTTCGTTGATATACATAACAAATACAACACGACTGTGAGATATATATACCTGACAGTTAAGATTACAAGAAAATATACAAAAAAAAAGTATGCATCCTGCGGTTTTGTTGAGTACTCAATAACACATTTTCAATTGCGCAAACATATTGTTAGGAAAAAAAAAACATTTTTTTACCGTGGAAGGTTTTCAGACAAAATCTCACCGTTACCGAGGCGTCTAGAACTGCAAAAGGTAGCAGCGAGCCAAAATTAAATTTCTCTCCGAGGAGGTTTGAGTTGCGACAACTTAACTTTGTCAACAACATCGGACATTATTAGCCAACCAACAATGTTTTCTTCATAAAATAAACAAGTTGTTGTTATATATGACGATATCGGAGATTTTTATCATTACATTTCCTTTTAGCAATATTTCACATTAATGATATTACAATTTAAAAATCGTTTTTAGTCACGTGATAAAATCGTTTTATTTAAACAACAGGTATTGACGTACCAGCTGATTTAATCTGGGTCACAGGGGTGAGAAGTATAAAAATGATCACCGATTGCAGCGCGGCTGGCTAAAAGTCTTTCAAGTGGAATACAATCACGGCAATAAATATAGGCCGTCACACTCTTTGAATTTTAAATGTCCAAAATTTGACATCAAGAATATTAATTGATATATTCATGAATTAAAATATTATAGTATATCAAAAGTTTTTATGTTATCCATATATAAGAATCTAGTAAATTTTAATATTCTAGGGGTCATGACCCTTGTTTTTTTTTATCAGCTGATAAAATATATATAAGGGGCGTACTAGAACCTTATTCTATACCGTAATACCCCTAAAGATAAGAATGATATATTATATAATAAAATATAATTTACTTACTTGGATCAAATGCGCTGTATATCACTGAGTAAAATTACTGTTCATAGAGAGCCACAGTGTGTAAAATAATTTTCTTATATTTAAGAGAGAGTAATGCTACACAGCTGGGAGAAAACTCGCAACTGAATCATATGCGACTGCGCGCTTTGGATAAATATGCCCTAACAGAGCTACACGTCCTTTTCCCGAAGGGGGCGCGGTAGCTTGGCAACGCGACCATGCGCGCGCACCAAGTATCTGACTGACTTGACACTACTGCCAGTACTTCTACACGCGATTATTATACGAGATGACGAGTGACAGAAAACAAACCAAGTGTCATTAAATGTCATTATTTTGTCTTCATTTACCAACAATTGTATCTTTTACCTTGAAAATATCACGATATTTGGAAGCAATTTCTTATAATGGATTTTAAATTATTCAAAAAATAATTTACATAATTAATACACATGCGCTTTTGATAATATCAATTTTTAATTTTATAATTACAAATTGCTCAATTTTAAATTATTTGTAAGACTATCTCATTTATTTGTCAAGTTATTATAAATCAATATAACAATTTGAAAACAATAAATTATCTATATCAATTTGTTCAAATCATCTCGACAAGTGGGGCTCTTATACGAAGGGTAGAAGCCCTATTTTTTTTTTTTACCTGTCATTAGTATAATTTTGTATTATATTTAAAATATTTATCTCTCTTACTGTCATATTAAATAAATACAAAATGATATAAAACTACAAGTTGATAAATAAAGGAGAACAAATTATTTGCAAGATAAACTAAAGGGAGATGCATGAGAGTAAACAATTTACGCTAAAAAGTTTCATTGCACCTTAATTCCATCTGTCAAGTTTGCCTCATTTATAATTTAAAATTTGTTCTAATATTTTAGTGATATCAAAATAAAATATACAAATTTTTGCGAAAGGAGTGACGAAGAAAAAAAAGAACGAAAATTGCGATTACATAATTATAGTTTAAATGATAATTTTGATTGACCCTACAAAAAAGTTTGTGGTCTTATCAGATGTTCGCGTGTACTCTGACGCAAGTAGCTTCTTTTGTTATTGACAGACTTAATCGTTGCGGATCACTGTCTATCGCATATAAATTTGTTTATAGACCCTGTTATGTTAGTAAGCACGATAGTAAATCATTATTTTTGTGGAAATCACCACAAGGAACTTATATTTTTTTTTTATGTTGAATTAATTGACTTATATTCTCGAGATTACATCGACACGTCATGGAAAATTCATTATAACGTATTTCGGTTTTTTTACTTCAGCGGGAAAAGGAAATTACACCGCCTTTACTGACTCTTAATGTTATTTTTATCGATCCCCTCTAATTTGTTGATATATACAATGTAATAATATAATACTTGCATTATGATAGCGCATACATTATGGAAATAGAGTTATAAAATAATAAATAGAGTTACCTCACCAATCAAAAATATTTTTAACATGTCTCTGAACATAATATAGATAAATACATAAATAGATATAATGTGTGAAACTTTTTGAAGTAGCCAATATGACATCACAAAGTGCATGTCTTCAGGCGCAGATCCAGCAACAAAAAATTGGGGGGGGGGGGGGCTGCAGCCACCCCAGCCATGACCCTTTGGATCCGTGCCTGCATGTCTTCAGAATTGATTGAAAAAAAAAAAAAATTCGAACTCAAACTCAATTAAGAGTCTTGAAAAAAGAAAAAAAAAAACAAACAATTATTTTATACTGTTTCTATTAATTTATGCAAGATTTTTTAATTTGTCAATAATTAATTGTCCATAATTAAGTTCATTTCATTGCAATTTGTTTTCAGCTTATTCTGTCTTTATATTAACATTTTACGTAACTTTCAATTATGAAATATATTCTTACATCTATATCAAAAAAATATGAATCCTGCATTCATGTATAAAAGATAATATGTTACATAATATCCATATTGGTATATAATAATACGTCAACATTTTTTAATATTTTATGTTGTAACAAAATTGAGAGAGAAAAATATCACGAATTTCACTTAAACGGTGATAAATAAATGCATCAAAATTGCCTATATACAGAGATCGTAATAGAAGAACAATATATAGAAGAGGAAAAGTCAACGAAAAACTATATAACATATTATTTATAAATTATAAAATATTTAACGATTAATCTCAGTTACTTCGGAGTCAAAGAATATTTCCCTGCAAACGAATCAAATGAAATAAATTTTAAAAAATCGAGAATGTTCTAAAACTTAATCGCTTATGGTTTGAGCAAATTCAGTCTTGCAGTTTTCTTACAACAGCTCCATTTCCGGTTTCCGTCCATAAGGTCAATGTTAAACTTCTACCTCAGTTTTCACAAAACTGACAAGACAGATTCGCTTCAAAATTTGTATTTCACCTATTGATGGTGAGTTCCAAGTCTCCTGCAAGTCTTGTTGCATTCAGGCGGTACGATTGCGAGATATTAACCTACTGAGATTCATCCTTAAAATGTGCAGCCATAAAATTCGTACCATATAATACTTGAGTCAATACACTTTTAAATGTTTATTATTACTTAAAAAAAAGAGCTTACATTATTTTAAATAAATAAAATTAGTAGGAACGCTTGAGAATGACTGCATCATGCATGAAAGTCACATGCCTTGACAGAGAAAAATAACACTAATTTCACTTAAGGGCATTGGGTGTAGCACCGGTAGTTGGCAACACCGACGTATCTTCACCATGTTAATTTTTGATCATTGCTCCTCGGAGTAATTTTTATGCTAGAGCTAAGCTGATTGCAGTAGTATCAAGATAATTAGTAGCCCAAGTGCACAATTTGGCTAAATAAAGCCTGATTTAAAGAAAAGTATTTTTTAGTAATTTTTTAAATTTACATGCATTTTTCTAAAATATAAAAAAATACTTTTCTTTAAATCAGGCTTTATTTAGCCAAATTGTGCACTTGGGCTACTAATTATCTTGATACTACAGCAATCAGCTTAGCTCTAGCATAAAAATTACTCCGAGGAGCAAGGATAAAAAATTAACATGGTGAAGATACGTCAGTGTTGCCAATTACCGGTGCTACACCCAATGCCCTTAAGCTGTGCCTTTAATTTAAATAAATTAAAACTGTAATTTTGCGTATATAGAATATTAGAATATAAAGAAAATTGTAGACACTATATTACATAACCAATAATTAGAATATTTTAATGTATGCTATAGAAATGACTTAAAATATTTTCAGCGATTAAAATTCCTAAAATACCAACTTTGAGAATTTTTTGTAACGAAGCTATTTGAGATGGAATTTTTTGGTTTTCGTTTCTCAATAGGCAGGTCAAACTATTTCTAGAAAATCAAATATTTAAAAAAAAACTGCTATCGCTCACTCTATACTTTAAATGAATTATACTTGAGAACGTCCACGTGAAAATCACATGTATAGGGGACAACCAAGGTATATAAGATAACAACTTCTCATATATTATTGTATCATACATACGGTGGTAGCAAGGAAAACCTTGATATAACAAAGAAAGAATAAAAAGAGCACTGAGAAAAACAATTTTTTTTTATCTATTATCATATCCCCAGCTGGCATTTAATCTGTGTTTGTCGACTTGGGTTCCAAAACTATAGTCAAATGAGTTTAAAATTTCCTCACAGAATTACAGGAAATAGAGAAGCCATGGTTTTGTCTATTTGCATCTGTATTTTGAAAATTTGAAGTAGTACTTTTTATATCAGATGTTTTTTTTTATTGAATATCAAAATTCAATGCTAAGAAGTAAAAATAAAACCTGAAACATCCAAAAGGAACATAAAATTAATATTACAGTAGCAGAGATTGCGATCAAGCAGAAGCAAGTGGATGTTTAAAACTAACCGCAATAAGAGCTATAGGAGTTGAATTAGAAATAAAAAAAGTTTCAAATTATTTTTCGTTCTATTATAACCTTTAACCTGTTTCATTGAGCCACCAAAATTGATGATAACTTAGCCCTCGAGCAAAAATTATAGACAACAAACCAAAAAAACGTAATTTTCTCATGTTTAAGAAATATTTCTAACATGCATGCATTAAGAGCATTAGAATTCTTTGAATAGAAGATAAATATTATGTTTAGTTTCTATAGGAGATGATTAAGTGTTAATAGGTCAAGCTCAATTATTTATTTCAAACTTTAAATTTAAAGGAACCATGAAGGTTGTAGTTTAATATACGACGAAATTATTGCGAGGTTATATGAATAACCACGACGACAGTTTATGTGCGACAAGTAACGATATAGCATAGCAACTAAAGTCACGTGTGACAGTAATGTGTGAGTAATACTTCCTTAAGGAGATAAAAATGTTCATGTCAGTAAAATTAATGGAAACAAAATGCGCTCAATGTTTCCGTAATATGCCATGTGTTACGTTTAATTGTATTATTTACGTTAGATAATTTAGCGTGATCCTATTTAAATATTGAAATTTGAATTTTTATATCAGCACTGAACGTATAAAATCAGCACTAAATTATGTATCTTTCCACATATTTTTCTGATTATGTCTACTATTTATATAATGATGATTATTGAATACATTATTTGTAAGTGCTGTGACACACAAATCAACCTGATCAAAGTTCCATCATTTATGTGATAAAAAATCTCAGAGGCAGTCAAGTATAGCTTTTAAAATGGTTATTTTCTTGGCTAAAAAAATAATTATCAATATAAGATTTTAAATTGCTTAATTTCAATTAAATATTCAAAAAATAAATAAATTAAATTCATGTTGAGATTTTTAGACAAATAATAGTTGATGATATTTTTCAGTTTGCATTATATTAAATATAAGTTGGATAATGGACAACATACATGAAAAGATATTATTGCAGAAATGAATAGATGGTACCAAATTATGCTACTCTGAATTTTTTCAGATTTTTTGAGACCCGGAACTATTTTTAAATAATTATTGAAAGTCCTGTGATTTCAGTTGGCACCCCTGAAGCCTTAATAAAAAGGATAGAGATATTGTCGCCTCCAGGGGGCGTGGCCGCACTTTCAATAATTATTTAAAAATAGTTCTGGGTCTCAAAAAAATCTGAAAGAATTCAGAGTAGCATAATTTGGTACCCTCTATTCATTTCTGCAATAAAAAATTTGCATGTATGTTGTCCAATGTTCAAGTAAATTTAACGTAGTATAAAGACGCGCATTACTGCATTCTCACCACTGGTTTGTTGATGATTAAGTTAGCTCTAAAAAAAACACAGAAGTGAAATGATGTAGTGATTCAGCACTTTTGCTTTCAAGTTTGTACAGTGCCAAGATGCGAATGAAGCAAGCAAACTCAACCAATGTCATTATAATGAGAATCAATCGTGATCACAACACAATAATTAAAGCTTGCAATAGATATATTATTATGCAGCAGGTATGCAACAACTTGCATACAGAATCTCCAAGGTTCTTCCTCGCCTCATAATGAGAGTGCAAGTAAGTTAGCTCGATAGTTGCTATTTATTCCTGGCAAGAGTCCCGATCGAGAAGGCGGACGTGAGAAGAGACCTCAGCTACTCTTCGTGACAAAAACATCACTCCTCAAATTTCAATTGTATTTTTAAAGAGACCATTTCTATATTTCTTAAAATTTATTTAAATTTTATTTATTAAAATTTTTAATTTTACATGAAGTTTGAAAAATCTATCATATTTATATAGTCCATGTATGTCACTGAAAACGAAATTTTAAACGATTTTCCAATGAAAAATGCCAGGATTTCTTATAAATTCGACTATTGACGATTATGAATGAACAATAAATTTAAGAGCCTTCATAATTTTTATAATAAAAAAGTTAGCAGTTTTCAGTGAGGATGATTAATGTGTATTTTTGTTCGCATAATATATTCCATGAAATTTAAAATCACATTGTCGGGGTATAATACATTATAACTATCTAGCGCAAGTTAAAATCGACACTGTGGCACGCAGAGTTAAAACGAAGCGTATAGACTGGACTATCAACTCCCAACCACAAGTCTAACATCGTTAAGTGCCACAGCCGACCAAAATTAGAAGAACGAATTTCACACGTGGCGAATTATCTCCAAACGAGTCATCATATCAAATAACAATTAATAATAATAAGGAAGAATATCTAATTTTTAAGTTGGGATTTTTGTTTTAAATTACTCTTTATTGCATGCTTTAATTATAAAAAAAATTCCTTGTAATGAATGTGCCTTGTGGTTAAAAACTTCTTAGAATAAATTATATGGAAAATTCAAACATTGTAAAAGAATTCCTGTACAATAATATAATAAAATAAAAATGTTACATGACATGACATATAATATGTAAAAATGATAACGCAAAAGAAAAGACAAAAGAGACTTTACTTATATTTCTGAATTTACACAATATTAACAAATACATAACAAATTCAAATTATTTATATATATAAATATTCGGCAACAGTTACAAATCCAAGGCACCAAATACAATAAAGTCAACAATACAACATATAAAGAAAAAAAAAACAATCAGTATACATAAAGGATACAATGATATTGCTATGAAAAATAATTTTAATTTTTTTGATAATGATCTAATCTAAAATGATAAAAAATCGTTCAACATTTAGTAAAAAATTGTTATTTTTCTGTACATTATCAGCACGTACAGGGAAGATATAATGGCGTCTAATTAATCTGTCACCGATGAATGCGTGCGCTCCTATGAGTCGATCTCAACCGTTTACTTTTCTACAAGCTTTTGCTTACTCTAATAAAAGAAAACAAATTACATAGCGAGTTTAAACCAAACGTGACAATAACATAAACTTTGAAAAGATGCATTAATACAACAATGACGATTTGACGTGCCTATTTTAGGGCAAGCTTGATCGAGCAATGTGAAATTTAATAACTGTAATAATCAGATCATAAGATAAGTCAAATGTAATTGATTGCTGAATTAATTTTTTACATAAAATACTGTTAAGTGTATAGGTCATGATAATCAGTACATCAAACGTGAGTCTAGTGGACGGGACCTTAAGTCAATTAAGTGGGAAATTAGCCCTCATATCACCAATTTTATGAGCCCCAAACCTGTTTCACATAAAAAAGTACCTACAGTTTGAATATTTTTAATTATTATATAACTTATAGGGTGGAGTTGGGATATAAGAATTAATTAAATTGCGTGGTGCAGTGCATTGACCGGTTCTCGTTAGATCACCAAAGTCAGGCTACGTCGAACGTGGTTAGTACTTGGATGGGTGACCGTTTCAAGTAAAAAATACGCTGCTCCCTCCCTGGAGTAAATTCGTCTCGCTTTCCACCCAGTGCAGTGATGCACTTGAGTGTGGTTCCCCAGGCTTTGGACATCGCTTCGGTCCATTGAGAAAAAGTAGAGGTGTCCGTCCTGACTGAGGTTTTCCACGGTTCCCTCAGTCTCACCACAGTGAATGCTGCATGGGACGCGTAACAGGCCGTGGCATCCGTTCCCTACCTTATCCCTACCCATTACCCCGCCGCGAGCTGTAAGCTCTTAGGGGTGTATCCTTGTAAAAAAAAAAAAAAAAAAATTGAATAACTTTATTTTATTGCATGCATGTTAGCAATGTTGCATCATTGCATTCATTGTTTACAATGCAGAAATACACGTTATACCCCTGATATACACAATAATAATAATGTACCATGCAACGGCTGTAACTGGTTATATTTATTATGATGCATGTATAGTTGGAAGGGTGATGCTGCTCTATCCTAATTTATATAGTAAATAGTTGCTCTTTTCTGCTCCATGTTTCCCCTAGATTTTTGCAGCATGGTCCACTTACAAAAATCTGACTGGGGGCTTCGCGGTTCCATTAATTGAAAATGGAGGTCACACATCAGAATTGACTTGAGAAGCGCTCGACGTATAAAATATTGAAGCTCCAGAAGGCAACTCGTGTAAATTTACACCTAGCAAAATATAGTACAAACAGTTTAGTAACTGCTGAGAATTTATTATAAATTAATAATAATAAAAAATAGCTACGTCTCGCAAATTGAGATCTGGAGAAACAGGCATGGACTCAGAAAAAAAAATTGGAGAGGTCATGGTAAGGTCAATTTAAAAACAATTGAAAGCAGTGGGAGGGCACTCAGGTTAAATTTTAAAAAAAATGGTGGAGTCCTCCTCACATTGAATTTAAATTATTTAAATTGGTGGTAATTAAGGTTTAGTTTTTTATCTTTCTATTATAAGACACACGACTGTAATGTCAAGAAGAAGAGATCTTGCACTCTTACTTGTTGGTAGAAATAGTTAAAGAAAAAAAAATCAAAGCACATTGTTTTAATTAGAAGTTATACTAGAGTTAATTTTATAGACAACTTTTTTTATTTCTGTAACAGTTCTCTTATTCACATATATACGTGTGTCACTTGTTCTATTATAGCAGAGACATATTGCATTATAGATATTTTATTGTAGTCTTATCTTTTATATGTGATAAAATTGTTTGTATAAAGTATAAGAAAACGTTCAACAAAATTATCAGCTTATTATTTCGAGGTTGCAACACAGACGTGAAAAAGTGCATACATTTGGTATGTGACGTCATCTTTGCGAGAGATACGGCCAGATATATTTAGAAGAAGCAGAGAGAAAAAACAAGAGAGTGATAGTCTCTTCTGGTACAAGAGAGGTTGCGAAACTATAAACTCTAAAATTATTTGAATTCGCAGCTACATTAAAAAAGAAAAACATTGAAAATCGATTAAAAATGATAATTAATTCATTTAGGAATATTAACGCATGAAGTCCCTGTAAATGAAAAAAAATCAATAAATTAAACTCTAAATTGTCTAAATAATCGAATCAAAATTAAAGCTGGCAGTGCCGGCCTCACGAGCACCATTCTAAGGGGGGGGGGGACTCCCCGAAAAGTTAGTACGTGCGTGAAGTTCGCATGTGTGAGCCAAGACTTCAATCGGCCTAAGCTTTATGGTCAAGTTGTAAAGAAAGCACGTAGCGATGAGGACAGAAAGACTTAAAATTCTGTTAATTATAATCTAAATATTAAGAATCGTTGAGTGTTGATTACAATAATATAAGAGCTAGTTGATGGTGCAACATAGCAAACGAAGATGACAAGTTTTATTTTAGGTGTGTCCTTTTGACTGATGAGTTGACGTCAATAGAATATGATGGTTGTCAAGTTAGTGGTACAGAATGAATGAAAAACATCCTGATTTAGAAACGGTGGACGAGAATTTTTACACGAAGTTTTTCTAATTTTAGACTTTAACCCTTTGAATGTCAAAAGAATTATATCGATTTTAATTAATAAAACAGCTGAAATCTTGTTTGAGTTTCATTTATTTAGCGATTTGATGAACAATACCCCTGAATTAAACGTGATACAATTTATTGTATAGTATTATAATGAACTGGACTACACCCGCTCAGTTGTCTTATGTGAACTACGCGTGCGATCGTATACTGTTCTATTCTTAACTACATTACAGAGACACCTCTACAGATATTTTTAGTTTTCATAGTAAAACTCTGTATAGAGAGGAAGAGTATTTAAAAAAAAAATGCTAAAATAATAGAAATACATAGAATGTTGTATACATTAAATTTATTCTAATTTAAATAATAAAATTTTAATATTAATCTTAATTCATCTTCCAAAGAAAAAATACAAAAAAAAATTATAAATTAGTTTGCAAATCAATTAATTTAATCGAAAAAGTGGTGCGGTTCGATTAAAATATAATTTATCTGCAAGTCTAAATTCTCCCTCACACGATAAATTATTTGTTTACTATGATGTCTATAACAATAACATGATAATATTATATCAAATGATCACACACCAATGTTATAAAACATGACATAAAAGTATTTTATAAAAAAATACGTACTCGGCATCACTGATGATCTCATCCTTGGGTCTGCCAGTTGCTGTCAAAAATGCACTTGATGCAGACTGACTGCAATTTCTTTGCAGCTGCCAAAATGCAATTTCCGGTTTGATTTGTCCGATTTTACATACATGGTTTATCAGCAAAGATGCCACTTGCTTGCTGGAGAGGACAAATCGTACGCTCATCATGTCGAGGTCTTGTTCTGCAGTGCCGCGGCTCCAACAAAATGGCTTGTTTAACTTTAGTCTTCGCAGTGTCTATATACACATACAGACTCCACCTTCGTTTCTTTGCCAACAGTATACTACCAGATGTGTGTGTGTAAAGCTCTTCCAAACGCGCTTCTAAGTTTAAAACTTTTTTTCAATGCATGCGCACGTCTCTGCTTTTTGTTACGTCAAAAATACTTGAGCAGTATAACTTAATTAACATAAGCGCATTTCATCACGCGGCGATCCCTAAACTATTGATTTTGTTTTGACCTAGTCTGACTTTACAATATTCTTATATTATACGTTGTTTTGGATCGATTCTTGGCGGGAGCAATGCCTTACAAAGTGCTTGCTACACAGAAACCACTGCAGTACGTGGTGCGCAGTTTTCACAAGAATCGTCTTCATAAAATTGACAACGTTCATTTATATACTCGGGTGTGCAACAATAAATCTTATCGATATTTGTTTATGGGTTTATAACAGGGGATATAAAATATTTAGTAAGAATTCACCCAATAAACTTATCAGTTGTTCAAAATTTATTATACGCTTAGCACATTCGAAATAATTTTTATTATATATATGTTGCTGGACTTATCACTCTGTTTCTACTCTCTTACTTTAGAAAATGAGAGAAGTATACGTTTAAAACCTTTCCAATAAATATACAACACAGTTATTTTTGTCAATAATTATTTTTTACTGTTATTTTCCTTCAGCTTTTTTGCGTTATATATGGTAGCTAGAGGAAGAATTAAGCCTGAGTTTTAAGCCCCCTTTGTGTATGAAAGAGTTATATCGCCATCAGGGTCTGGAAAAACTTGTGATAAAGAACACCTCTAAAGACCACGAACTTTAAGATATCTTGGTCCTTAGGCAATGCCACGCAGTCCATGCCAGTGTGGTGGACTATTTCATTTGGCCTGGATTGGATGTTCTTCTTACCTCAGCCAAAATTGCAAATTTGCATCTCTCTATACTGACCGTCATATTCATTAAGGTTATGGTCGAAGACGCTAGGAAGTATTCGGCTCGAGTTGGACCAATCAGATTCTTCGTTACAAACTGTCAACCAATCACCGAGGACTTTACAAAAACGACGAAATCTAATTAAATGTGACTCAGTGTACCTATTGGAAGTGCATCATGCAGCTCCAGCAAGTCGGGCAGAGGTAAAAAAGGTCGTGACGTCACGAGGTGTGTTCGTTTGTCTTGATCAAAGTTTTTATAATCGACAAGCTTGGATATACAGAGAAAAATTAACATGGGCAGAGTGATTTAATTATTATGTAATTTACCATAGAAATCTCAATGTTTAACATTCAACATGAGAGGGCGCAATCTCATTTTATCTTCCGTTTTCTGCTCGGTTCGAACTCAAACAGTCTTCTCAATTACTAAAGAAAAAGACCTAACCGAACTCTCAATTATCAGTGTAATAAAGCTAATTCAATTATAAAGAGACCTCCCTCGTAATCTACAATGCAATAATTGTACAAATAATCAAACATATTTTATTAACTTGTTGTATTTATGACAACTCCAAAATAAAATGGTGGCAAAATTTTCTTGTATCAATGGAGTATTGTCCTCATTTTTTTTATTGCAGAAATGTATAGAGCGTGCAAAGTTATGCTACCCTGATTTTTTTCAGATTTTTTAGAGCCCGGGAACTATTTTTAAAAAATTATTGAAAGTTCTTTTTTTGACGTCACGAGACGCCGCTCCTTAAGAAAAAGATAGGACTTGCCGCCGCGTGACGTCACAAAAAGGACTTTCAATAATTTTTTAAAAATACTTCCCGGGCTCTAAAAAATCGGAAAAAAATCAGGGTAGCATAACTTTTCACCCTCTATACATTTCTGCAATAAAAAAAATTGAGGACAATACTCCATTTTATAAAATTGATAAAAGAAAATTTTATGTTTTAAATTATTATAGAGAGTTATCTGAAAATACACATACTCAAATAGAACAGAATACTATATAGAAGTGGGTTGATTATCCCAGAATTTTATATTATTACTATTTATTTATTTTTTTACAAGGATATCAATACATCCCTAAGAGCTTATATACAGCTCGCGCCGGGGTAATGGGTGGAGATAAGGTATATAGGGAACGGATAAACGGATGATGGCCACGGCCTGTTACGCGTCCCAGCATTCGCTGAGGTGAAACTGAGGGAACCGTGGAAAACCTCAGTCAGGACGGACACCTCTACTTTTTATCAATATACTAAAGTGATGTCCAAAACCTGGGGAACCACACACAAGTGCATTACTGTACTGGGTGGAAAGTGAGACGAATTTACACCAGGGAGGAAGCAGCGTAATTTTTACTTGAAACGGTCACCCATCCAAATACTAACCACGCTCGACGTAGCCTGACTTCGGTGATCTAACGAGAATCGGTCAATGCGCGTATAGCTGCACATGCTGTAATTAAAGAAATTAAGTAACTTTATAGTAAGGATAATTCCATTATCCTTGAGCTCTATGTATACTCAAGAAATTGACACCGCTATCCTTTATTACCATGCAGCTATAGGTCTATGATCCTCGCTCGTGTGTGCGGTAACCAGCCGCGTGGCGAACATTTTAATTAATGGTTAAATAATTATCTTGCTATAGTGGTTTTGCGAACCTCTAATTCGAGATAATATAAATATTTCCCATGACGTACTTGAATAATAATTTTACGACACATCTATGAAAACACATTTTTTTTTGTGGCAATTAGTGCCTATATAAGTAAAAGAGAATGTATTTTGCATGGCATGAATCCAACATGTAAACAATTTTACCACAGCATCTTAGCTTTACACTTTTCTTACAGGTGAATCACTTTAATTCGTAAATATTTACCGCGAAATCTATTTTTAGTGAACGCGTAAACTTCTACAGAACATTTATATATTATATTTTTAAACTCTCTTTCCTAATGCAGCTTTCGGTTGCAATATTATGATAGAGTATCAGCAGTATCACAAATGAATTTTACAATTAAATCGCGTATAATAAATTATATCTGAAAATTAAAATTAAACTAAAAAAAAAATTTAAAGCCTAATTCTTGAGAATTCTAATAATTAATTCTGGAGGAAAAAAATAAGAGATTCATAATCGTGGAATATACGCCACATAATATATAAAACTCAACAAAAATTAATTGTATCAGCTATATCAACATTATTATTATAGTGAGTAATAAATGATTAATGAGTGATTTTGTCGTGTTCAATTGAATATTTACAATAAAATTTATTTTATTATTATATCTATAATCTATAATATTTTGTATAATATTATATATATTGATTATATTTTTATTATAGCTATTACATCAAAGTGTGCCACATAAATATAATGAGGTGTCATAAGTGCTAACAATAATTGACAGCAGACTGTACATAAATGATTGAAGGTCGGGTCAAGTGATGTGCAATGCAGTAGACAAGTGTTCATTCACATCTACTGCACGCTCGCTGTTGCTAGCTTGATTTATAGAGATGATGTCAAGACAGAGATAGCGTGATGGACTCGTTCGTATCTTGTTATACCAATTACCTGCTGTTAGTAACACGGCATTTCGGGCGATGATCTTTGCTTGCTACCTCTAAACTGAAACAATTCTCAGAAAATTATTAAAAGAGAGAGAGAGAGAGAGAGAGAGAGAGAGAGAGAGAGAGAGAGAGAGAGAGAGAGAGAGAGAGAGAGAGAGAGAGAGAGAGAGAGAGAGAGAGAGAGAGAGAGAGAGAGAGAGAGAGAGAGTAGTAAGTATAGTACTTGAGTTGTATAAAATAATACATCTGGACGCGTGATATTCGTTTTTTTTATCTCTGTTAGGAGCTATTGCCTATCAGTTGCCTATCATTTTATGAAATTAAAAGCTAAATTGAGAAATTATTTTGTATTGGTTCAAGATTGGAAGAATGAAAAATGAAACATGAATTAATGCTAATTACATCTGCATATAATAATTATTGAAAAACAAACTCATTTTTCCTTAAAGTATACACTGAAATGTTTTGATAAAATTCTTACTGATAAAGACTTGCAGAGGAAATGACAAACAGAAAACAGCAGAGGTCAATGGGGATATTTATTTTTCCTCTTTCTCGCGTCGATAACATTTTACATTAAGCCAAAGAACCTTTTTAAATCCTCTTAAATTCTACTCTGAAGGAATCAATTTAAAACTTTGGAATACGAAAGTAACATTTTCAACCATGATCTGTGAACTTTCATGTTTCATGTTTTTTATTAAGTATTTTTAAGCGCGTGTTTGTCATAAACTTTTTTTTTTTATGCAAAATATTGTAATTTATGAAAACAATGTCAAACAATAAAGTAGTAAGCATTTTTATTGATTCAGATGTCACGCGTCAAAAAAAGTTTAAATAATTTAAAGAGCACTTATCAATTATCATGCAGGTCCTTTATCTCAAGTATATAGTTTAATGATTTTGTGTGCCTTGATTCTATATGGAGTATAATTTTCTTGCTTTGTATATTAAATAATATGATTATAATGTAGGTCACTTTTATCACACTATACACGCATGCAACTCCGGATAACAAAATATCTTATAGATTACACGCAATAAAAGTTACGAGCAAAAATAGAAAGATGATTATAAAGAAAGCCTCATCTCTATTAACAGAATTTACCAACATACAATATTCTTTTTATAATAATGTATTGTTTGTTGACATATTATTTTTCATGATATTGTGAGTTTAATTTTCAGTGTTCGGAGAATTCGTGCCAATTTTGTCCTGCTTTATCAACATTGTATTATTTCATTGGCTGGCAGGGACTTCTTTGAATTATTAATTAAATCGTAGATTAATGGGGTACTGACCGGTATTTGAGTTAGCAATACTAATAAAAAGTACTGCTAATTCTATGAAGAACGAGTCCTATTAGAGCATTCTACGACAATTTGCTGATTTTATATGAAATTTTAAAACTTTTTTTGATGACGTCATACCATTGAATCTTAAATGGGGAAATGCATCAGTTAACATTGCTCAAATGAAAAGTTAATGTAGTACGAATTTCAAACCTTCATTATCGCGATTCTAGCACCTGAAAACCTTGCAAATGAAGTTTTGGTTACATTTCAATATTAAGTATGGGATTTGGCAATGTTAACTGATCTATTTTCACATTTAAGATTCAATGCTATGACGTCATTTTTGAGAGGTTTTAAAAATTCATATAAAATCAGGAAATTGTCGTAGAATGCTATAATACGGCTTGTTCTTCATGAAATTCTCGTGCCTTTTGAAATATTGACAAAAACTTGAAACTTTTTTTTTTGGTCAGTACCCCAATGCTGGAAAATATAAACATGTTAAGAGACAACGAAAAATATTATATAAATATATAACGCAGGCGTGGACCAAATAGAAAATCGGAGGAGGTAAGGGAGAAGTTGCAAAAATTGCGATTGGAACCTCTATCCACTTATACCTGTTGTTATAATTATAGTATAAACAATCAATTCAGTATAATAAAGAAAATTAGCTGAAAATTCAGTGCGCATCAAGTAAACTTTTTATGTTCTGAAATTATTCGAGAGTACAGGTTCTTCGGACGAAAAAAACAAACAAATAAATGAAAAGTGTGGAGTTCTTACATTATGAGCTTTGCATAATATATAATCGACTTTACTGCAGTGATGTTAATAATTGTTTGTTATTGAATTTATAATATTTATGTTTGCAACGAATACCATGACACCATTGCTCAGAACTTTCCCTACAAAATTGTTATGATTTTAGTCTCACATCAGATATTTCGTGATAGGATACGATTTACATGTAAATTACAATATTTAAAAAACTATACAAAATACTGACATTTTAATAACACACATAAAATATAAATTCTTACTGAGGACAAGCCATTACGAAAATAATGTGATTTAGTAGAATCATCTTAATATTAGCAAACATTTTAATAAAATAAAGCTATAATGGTGAAACTTTTTATCAGCGAACTGAGGATCACACGAGCTCTCTTTTGCTATCAAGCCGGACCATTATTAGCTCATTATGTGAAGAGGTCCAAGCTTTGATAGCCAAGGTCACTTGGCGGCTAGTGTGGCCTTCAAATCACGAAACATGTCATCATAAGGTGTATAATAATACATGTTTAAGGAACCCGCATGATTATTATTAATAACTATGAAAAATAGTATAATACATTATAGAGTTGATAATATACAATTATTGTTATATAGCATTATTATCATGATAATTGTTGTGTGAATTTACGCAATAACAGTTAGTTTTAATTGTTATTCATTTTTAATCTATATAAACTGCATCTCACTAGTTTCATTAAAAAAACAAATATCTTGTATTGTTTTGTAATCTAAAAAAATTAAGAGATAATTAAAGAGCTATATTTTGTTTTATTAAAAATAAATATCTGTAACTTATGAATCTATATATATAATATAATTATATGTATTGAATTTTATTTCACTTTTCGGACTTTTACCTTTGCCGGTGTTTGATGTAATCCTTCTGTGTGTAGTATGTTGCGATGGTCACTTAATGTTCGTGCACGTCACTAACACTTGCATGTACTACACATATCACTACGTTTCGAGGGTCAACCGCTCTCTTCCTCAGGTGATCTGAGACTGAGACTATATAAGTACGTGTACTTGAGAATACTTTGAAATACCTGATGTAAGACTTTAAGAAGGGAAGGGGGGAGGGGGAATGAGATGCTATTTGTGGATGGTGTGTATACTTAGTCTCACCCTGACTCCACGGCACAGTTGGGCACAGTTAGGTGCCAAGTTCAATCTTGTGTTCTATTAACATTGTAATTTGAACTTGGCAGCCCGGTTGTTAATCCCCTTGTGCTTCGGCGCAATTGTGAAATTCACAGAGGTACCTAGTCAAAGACACTTGGCTGAACTGTGATTCTCACAAAATGGCCGAACTGTGAAAATCACAGTTCGACCAATGGTTTAGACTTGGTAGCTCTCCCCCGCCCCTTCTCCTTATTAATTTTTTATTTTTTCATTTCATTAAAGCTAATTAAGTTAACGTATTACTAAAAAAATGTAGTTTTTTAAATATTTTTATTTTATCATGGTAATTAACAGAGTACTCTAGCATAAAAAATTAAAACATTGATGCTAGCAGCTGCAACTCTTTTGTCTCTATCCCGCATATTGGCGGCCATGATGTCTGGTGATAGAATCCACTAATCAGCATTTCATGCAGCAGAGTTGAATTCATTGCCTGTAAAATTATGAAAATGAGATTATAACACACATATGAAAAGATTTTGTAAATATTTAACTCACCACATAAGTAGCTAGCCTGGGCATAACTTCCTCAGTGTTGAAAGAAAAGAGAGAATTCAAGGGGGCGGGCTGGGCTGGAGAAAGAAAAGCTATGATAGGGCCTCTCATGATGTTAGAATTTGTAATAATCACTGTAAAAAAGAAGCAATTTATTAGAAAAAAAAGAACTTTGCTATTTCAATATACTTTTTAATATATTTCTTACCTTCTTTAAAGACTGCAAAGCAGACTTTTCCAATAAAAAAGAGACAGCATCTCTGTTTTTGTTGACAATGACACCCATATCATATGTTGTATGTTGCTTTTTTTTTTCTTACTTCAATTTTTTAGAAACAGATGGCGCTACCATGCATCCGGGTATAAATTTTTTCAAAGTCCAAAATTAATAAATAAATTTGATAATAATTAGATATATTGCCAATGTAGTTTATTTAATGAAAAAAAATATCAGTTGGATATTATATATATCAATTAAAGCATCATTTAAGCCCCTTTTCTAGTTCATAGTCGATACAACTTCAAAGAGTGTATTCAATGTGCCAAGTTACGCCAAGTTTAGAAAGCTAGGATGCTCTGGGGTACCTAATATAAACACTGTGCCCTACTGGATACTCATGGGCATTACAGCTTACCTAACTGTGAACCTTAACTGTGCCCAATTGTGCCCTACTGTGCCGTGGAGTCAGGGCAGTCTCAGATCACCTGAGGAAGAGAGCGGTTGACTCTCGAAACGTAGTGATATGTGTAGTACATGCAAGTGTTAGTGACGTGCACGAACACTAAGTGACCATCGCAACATACTACACACAGAAGGATTATAACATCGAACACCGGCAAAGGTAAAAGTCCGAAAAGTGAAATAAAATTCAATATGAATATCTTTTGCACGAAAAAGTTATTTACTAATATATGTTAGTCGATCGAATTAAACTTGCTCAGCTTCTTTTTCTTGTATATTTAGTAAAAAAAATTAAGTAAAAAGAAAGAAATATGTCATTATTATACTTATGTAATGGAAAATGGAAATACAATACAATATTTCCACTGTAAATCTTTCATAAATTCATTCACCTGTAAATGTAAACCATAAATTTTCAATATAATATATTACATATGCTAGAGACTTTTCGCTATATTATATAATAGTTAGAAAACAAAGAACACACCAAGATTATGCATATATTTAATGAAGCACTCGAATTTAGAGTACTTTCAAGTTTAGAGTGCAGCAAAATGTAATTAAGCGCTTGCGTGTGACGTCAGTGTGACCTTGGAACGGGAGTTTCAACAGTTGTCCGCCAGTCGTCGATGGTGGCCTGGTGGAGCTACGCAATGTATTAAGCATTATAGGACAAAATATTAAAAAAATTATTTAAAAATGTATAAAGAAAATATTCTGAATTCTGAGGTGAGCAAAATTTTGTAAATTTTATTTTAAACATTTTGTTCACCTCACTTTTTTTATTTTCATTTTAAATAATTTATAATGTATTTTTTTTTTTAATCTTTTGCCTGCATGCAGAGTTCTCTACCGCTTCCACCAGAATGACGGTCTGCGCGCGCATGTTTTCACTCAGCCCCTGTAAAGTAGACTGATTGCGTTGCTCATGCACCGCCTTATAAAACTATAAATTATTTAATGTAATATTTTCTATCCTCTTTGCACAACAATATTTTAGTTTGATCTCTTCAAGTATAATAAATAATAATATAATTATACTGTAAGAGACATTAAAAGATCATTACTGTGGTACGTAGGCATGCCTTAAATTTACTTTGCATATACAGAGTAAAGGCAAATCAGGATGTGTATAGCTGCATGTGATGGGATGAACTTTGTATCAATCTGTGATAACTCTCATTATTGCTGACATGAATATGGTTCTCTTGTTGCTTTGAGTAAACAGCTGCTCAAATTATTTCCAGCGACGTGCAGCCAAATTATTTTCAAGCGAGCGCGGTTTGTCATTGCGGTTGGGGTTGAGAGGACTCTTCCCTAAATGAAATTTGGCTTTATAGTAGCACTGTGGAGAGAGATCGGGGAAAGAGGGGGGGGGGGTCGAACCCCAAAACCACCCCGTGACATGAATTAATTAAATATCACAAATTCACGTATCTCAAAAAAAGTCAAAACGTCACCTTTTCTGATTTATACTTTACAGCCCTATATAAGAGACAAAGAGAGGGGAAGTTTCAGGAGAGCGAAATATTTTACAAACTTTTAAAAACACCATCAAGCTCTAGCATTTATAATATAATTTTAATTTTTGGCACTGAATCAATTTGCATAAATTAGAGTTTTTGACATTTTTATTTTTTCATCAGTGTGATAAATTGTGAATTTATTGATTGTGACCTTATGGTCGTGGCTTTTACTTTGTAGGCTTTTTATCTCAGTAATTTGTACTTTGACCCCTTTCGTGACGCAGAATGAGACAAAAAACAAAACTCTCTGGTATGAAGCAGTTGAATATTAACAAAAAATCTGGAGAACAAACTGCTGGAAGAGTTTTCTATACTGATCTAGTGTGTTCGATGTTGCTAAGCGCCTGCAAGATTGGTTAGTATGCAACTTCAACCGCTCGTGTTTGTAAGAGTTTGTTATTGCAATATTGAATGCTTGTAATAACTAATAAGCCAATAAAAAAATTACAATGGTCTTAATTAATTATCATCGCTATTAATAAAAGCAACCATAAATGCACATAAAAAAAAAACAAAGTAAAAATATTTATTACAATTAAGTGCCCGCAATACTTAATTGATGTTTTTTTTAACATGAAAATGATTGTGTTTTTTGTCGAGAGATTTTACTGTATTATTAAAAATACCTTCTTTTAATTAATTCGGAGAGTTTGAAAATATGAAAATTTAAGCATGTAGGATTTAAAGAAAAGGTATTTCTCATTTTAAATTGATCACTTATCGGTGATACCTGCATGTGTTATATCCAGCGCAGGGTAAAAATACATTCTGCTATATATAACCTCAACTTCAAATGATATAATATGATTTTAAAATTAAAAATTTACACCTCGGACATTAAACAAATATTACGACTAACATTGGCATCATAACTTGTGTTATGCATGATTTTTTTGCTGTATCAGATTTTACTGATTTTAGACTAACAATTTTTAGAACCATCCAGATTTGTATTAAAGTACTTTCGTTGATATCAAAATTCAGTTTTGAAAATTTTCAGATCAACAATATCTATTCTCAGTTCTTTGAGAATACTGAATATAGTATAACTGTGCGTAAACACCCACATAATATTAGAACAAAAAAAATGAAATTTGGATGCTAACTCTAGCTTTGTATCGTCTCACAGGAGTTTATATTGATACAAAATCAGGTTCATTAATGTACATTCATTTCCACAGAAATTACACGATATTCTTAAATTTCGTCTCTTTCCACACTAAATTTTTAGATGCTGAATTGGTTTCAGTACTTTATGTCAGTACAAAATTGCTCCAGTAAGTACAAAATTTCTCCAGTTTCGTCTTAAAT
Organism: Siphlonurus alternatus; assembly: GCA_949825025.1. NCBI lineage: Eukaryota > Metazoa > Arthropoda > Insecta > Ephemeroptera > Siphlonuridae > Siphlonurus > Siphlonurus alternatus. Next base: position 33,086,249 of record OX463782.1, read on the forward strand.
CCAGCACTTTTAACCTATAAAACACTTATTCCAAGTACAAATTTGGTACTGAAAAAAGAATAAAAAAAAAGTACAAAAAATTGACTCTTTTTTCAGTACCAAATTTGTACTTGGATTAAGTGTTTTATAGGTCAAAAGTGCTGGATGTAAGACGAAACTGGAGCAAATTTGTACTGACATAAAGTACTGAAAACAATTCAGCATCTAAAAATTTAGTGTGGATCATCAACATCAATTTGATAGTTTGAGTTATAGTCACAAATAGTAGTGAGTTATTGGTAAATAAAGTAGCACGCTTCTGTCCCATTTAATTTTACTGCAGCTGTACACCTCACACCTCACACCTCAAGACTGCCTTTTGTTGCTGAAGCTATACAAACTCCAAGACTCAAACAAGAAATCAAGAAATTTCATACAAATCTATAAACTTTTGCATATGTTATCTTATTTTTGTGACCGAACCATTTTTATAGGATTTTAATAATTCTTGGGTCAAATATGATATATCTCCCTCCATTTACTGTAAATTAGTATACCAAAATTATCAATTAACATTGATTACCTAATCATATGGGGAATCCCACACATTGAGTCATAAGGCTATAAAACAACGGGGGTCAGATGTTTTTGAAAAAGAGGCACGCGCACTACTTTTACGATCTTCAGCCGCGGTCGTTATTTGGTTTTATGGCTTTTTTAGTAACACAATATTATGTATCAACAAAATATATAATATAGTTGTTAATCTTTTATCTCAACTATTAAAAATACGTCGATGACACTATAAGTATCTGATTATTTTGATTTTATTTCCTAATTTAGTAATATAAAAACATGGAACATATGTTGTTTAATATTAATAATTTAAATGCTTGAAAATCGTAGTTTTGTAGTACTGTGACATAAAGTAACAAAAATGCTCCCTCCCCCCCCCCCCCTCTCTCTCTCTCTCTCTCTCTCTCTCTCTCTCTCTCTCTCTCTCTCTCTCTCTCTCTCTCTCTCTCTCTCTCTACTCTCGATCATCAGAGTTATACTGCATGGACTGCATGCAACATAATTATAATTATATATAACCACCCCGGTCTATCAGTCTATAAGCATTTATAAAGTTTGGTGAAGATAATAGAGAATAATTTCATATTGCTATAGTATTTTACTGTCTATAATCACTGAAACTATAATACTACAGTATTATAACTATACTACATTTTTATGATAACATAAATACAACATGTAATGCATTATAATATGATAACATTTTATTGTCATTGCAATTTAATTTTTGCGACTCAGAATACTAAAGTGCTTGCTTGTTAAAAAGCTTGAAAAATAGAGAGAGAATACTTTCAAATTTTCTTAGTACTGTATCTTAAATTTTTGATGTGCTGGATACATGAATAAAAAAATCCAGTTACATAATAACTTCCAGCGAGTATTTTTTTTTTTTTTTTTCTTTGCCAAGCACACAGAAGATTAGTTCTACGACGTTTTTCTATAACCCACTACGCAGTTCAAATGTAGGTCGTCTACACTCAAACGTGCAGTATCTAAGTATAGATTGATTTGCTGAATGGCCACATATTATAGATGCAATACATCTCCTTCAGTGCACTTATATTGGATATAGGTCATGCAGTTCCGAGATGTAACTTGAACTGATAACTCAGCAATAAAATAAATATTAAGGTCCGTTTTATATTTTAATATCATGTAACAAAAGATGGGAATGAGAATTTATTATACATTTTAAAATTAAAATATAATTAGTTGTTAGCGGTGGTTATTTAAAAATATCGGAGTTAACATGGTTTAAAATAATTCAGGCACATGATATGGAAGATTCCATGAATTAATTATTATTATTATTATTATTATTTAATACCCAGAATTATATTTTATATAAAATTTTTAAGTCAGTAATTTTATTTAAAAGACTTTCAAATTGAGGCAAAATAATGCGGAAATTTTATAAAAAATGATAATAAAAAAAAAATGTAATTCAATTAATATATTTATATAATTATGTGAATATTTTAGATCATATTTTATAACAGCAAATTTTATTAAAAAAATAATTGTCAGTAAAATTCCATGATTTTTGTATGTATTTATAGAAAAATACTCTTGTTTCTCTTTTGAAATTAATGAAATTTCATTTGTTTTCCAAACATTTTCAAATTCCATATGCATCGAATTTCGTAAATGCTCATACTATATATGCAATTATTTATGAACATAAATATACATTACGCTCAATTTACTTTTCTTATTGTATTTTGCTCCTTTTCTTTCATTCAAATAGCATTAATCCACTAATAAAGTTACTTAAATGATAAATGCAAACTAAACAATTCATTTCAACAAATTGATGGTAAACAAAGAACGTCGCAATATTAAAAATTAAGCTCTATCATAACAATAACCTCCTTATTGTAAACATTATACAACAATCATTATTAGTAATTTGATGCATGAATAAAAAAGCAGCACATGATGAGACCACATTGGCCTTGCAGATGATATAATGACGTTGGAGCATGCAAGTCGAGTAGGAAATCCGCTATCAGCGCCAAACAAGCAGGAGGACTTGACAGTGAATTGTCCTTGTCGTGGGGACTTTATTGGCCTGTCCGGGCAATAACTCTCGCATCCCGGGACACCATATCGTCAGCAGGAGGTTTAACAAACACCACTCTGCTAATAATAAACATTTAAAAAACTAAAAAAATAAGTTGCGCTATAATTTAGAATTATATGTGTTTTTGTAAAATAACTTTTTCTTTATTTCATAACAATATTTATATTTTTATTTATTTAAATAGGTTAATTATAGTTTTTTTTTTAGACTTTTATAAACAGATTTGCTATTAAAAATATAAATAAAAAATGTCACTAAAAATATAATTATTATAATTTTTTAAGCTCAAATACATAGTCTTTGATCAGAATTATTTCTCATCCTGCTATATTAATCTTTAATTTTAAATGTATATGATCGATTAGATAAATATCATTAAAAATACTACATAATTATACGTTAATTCATCCTTATATTTTACATTATAATTATTTTCACACCTCGGGACATACCCCTACTTGATTTGCTCGAGCTCTAGTTTCAAGGAGGCACAGAGAATAGACACGTAAGTTTGTGAGAGGTATATATATAAAAGAGCACCCAGTCCCACAAAAGTTCACCACTTCCCAGTTAGACTGCGTAAAATCGTCTCCCTTATTTTTGGTTTGACGTCACACGACCCTCCCATTAGAATTGTATTGGAGGACAAAGGAAAAAGGTTCGTGACGTCAAAACAAAGAAAAATGGAGACAACTTTAGCAATGCTCATGCACGAACACATACAATATAGAGTTGGTTGCTGTTTATATTTATTATAATATACGTGAGACTCGGGAGGGGAGGTTACAAACGCAGGTATATACGGAGGGTCTCTATCGTGGAAAGGTATATAGAGATAACGCCGATCAGCTGTTCGACGTAAGTACCTTTGATTGACATGTAAACCTTAGCAAATTCACAAAAATTCAGAAATTTTTTTGAGAGGCAGATATTAGTGCCTAAAAGCAATAAAAAAAATCAAAACAATTTAACAAACCGATTTTTTTTTTTAATTTTTAACATAATTATATAGGGCTTTCCCATGGAGAGACAAACTAAAAACTTAATTAAAAAAAAATAGGCTCAAAATTGTTTTGAAACTTTTTCTATGGCTTTTAGACACTAATATCTGCCTATTCTGCCTCTCAAAATTTTTTTTGATGAATTTGCTAAAGTTTACATGTAAATTAAAGGCAACGACTTGATTAAAGGGACCTACGTCGAACAGCTGATCGACGTTATCAATATATACTTTTTTGTAGTGTGATTTTTTTCTTATATCTATCGTGTACTGGTGTATTCTTACAATTCGATTCACTTTTTATTTAAAAAAATATATGTATATTGTTTTTTATGCTATCATTGCTATCTGTGTGTTTTGATCCACCTCAACGCAGCCTATACTTTCAGGGGCATGAAGCCAACGCAATCCTCTTTATAGAGTTCGCGTTGTAAGTGTGAAACTTTATTTGAGCAGTCACAATCCCATCATGATTTCAGCGTCGTATATAAAAACTTCACTCGTGTCTGAGTAAAATTTTGTCAACATATTTTCAATTCAGTTCATTAATTATTGCCAAGTGTTTACGTATAATAGCACCTACACGTTGAATCTATGAAAAAGTCTATAGCTTACGAAACACGATGTAATGGGAATAAGTTAGACATACAAATCAACATACCAGGGCTATCAGACTTCCAGCAAACGATAAACAACATCGCCGGCTTACTAGGTTATCGTTTGTGGTTATTGCATGACAACTAGGGAAGTGACGTTTCTTCACAGCTGGGGATGACGCAACAAGCATGATTAACCATGATTAATTGTACTTTAACAGCATACATTAATTATAAACATGCGGTGAGAAACATGGTATATCAATTAAAAATAATAAAAATTGACACGTTAAATTTGTTTGTCATTTTTATATGGTATTTTATTTACAATTTTTATTAATATAAGTAACGTGAGAATAAAGTAATATCAATATAACATACTCTGAATAAATATTATATTCATGATTATTTATTTAACTATATTTAATTTGTTTCTTTTTTTTATGCATGTGCTATTAATCAGTTTAAGTAAACATTTAAAACCTTTAAAAGGTATAATATTTCAGTATAATTTCACGTAAATTTTCATCATAATTATATATGTATTATTATTATTTGTTTTTAACTATTATTTACTTATTTCTATTAGAATATTAATCATAGAATATATTGTAAATATTTGTGGAATATGATTTACTGCAAGACCTATTAATAAATTAGTTTTAAGCATAATAATCATGCATACAGTGTAATATTGTTTAAATATTAGGCAAAATAAACAAACGTCACAATAATATTATCCTGGAAAAATATCATTAATTATAAAAAACGCACTGAAAAATATGCATCTATACAATAAAAGTTGATATAGATTAATTATAGAAAACGGTAAAATTTTAAAGAAAGGGGAGCGGGGACGACGCTCAGCTAGCCCACTATAATATTTAAAGTAAAATGAGAGATAAGCCCCAATATATTATATTAATGCCTCCTGCATTGCCATGTAATTTTATATCCAATAATATATAACAATTTCGGAAGTAAATCCCCTACAGCTGAATTCGCGACATAAAAATAAAATAACAAAATTATTATTATTTTATGGATCACCAGAATGTAATGCGTATTTTTAATAATATTAAAGTTAAATTTCTATATAGTGTGATCCTATAAATACATATTATTATTTACATAAATAAATATATAAATAAACGAGTGTTGAATAACGATATACCACGATATAATAACATCGCGGCGTGCACGCATTTAGATCTTGAGTGTCAATTCAAGGCCACTTTGCAGAGAAAGTCGTCACATTACTTTAACTGCATAATAATTAAGTGCAGTAACGCATACGTTTATATGCAATGTCAAGTGTTACATAATCATTATGCATTTATATAGCACACAATAACTTCATCGTTAGCCTCAATATAAATACAATAAATGCATGTTTATATAATAAATCTGTATGTTGTTTATGTATATTTTGAAAAATAAATTATATAATAATCAACAGTTAATTTGGAAATTATATATAAGTTTCTACATACTAAACATGGATAAATTAATTTCTTCATGATACTAAATAATAAATATATACGTATTATAAGCAGACCATTTAATGGTCTTTATGCAACTGCCTACAAAAATACGCAAGATTTAAGATTTAAAATTGTAGTATATAAATCAAAACCTTTCCTAAAACTTTCATGTGAAATTATGAGTTTTAAAAAGTAATATATTATATGTTGTATTATAAATTATATGCATGATGCATTGCAATAAAAATGAACTGAGATTCGTACGATGCTGAATTAAAAAAAAAAAGAGGAAAACAGTTTAATATGTAATATAATAATATAGTTTCTTTTTTTAGAAAACCTATTTAATAATCATGCATTTTTCATTACTTAAAGTACAAAAATCATGGTAAAGATAATTACTAGAAACGATTTATATTGCAAAAGTACCAATTATCATCCGATCACGATGTCCCGGGTTTGATGGCGAGTTTTCAGTTAAAAAATTGCAGAATTTTTCCCGACATTGTCGCATTTAAACCTGATGACTTTCAACGAGAATCGAGCGTTTTTCAAGGATTTTACGAGCAAGATAAGACGCTTCAAGTTACAATGAGGGAGAAAAATTATAAATATTTCTTAGAAACTCTCCTCTATGTTTATAAGCGTATTTTTTTTTGTTCCCACGACTTTAAGTATAAAATGTCCTTCTGTAACTTACGTCATTATGATGGCCATTTCAAAATTTGAATGTACTTGTCTTACTATCTGGTATATATATATATATATTTTTAAAGTAACTATAAAATATAAATAAATAAAAAAAATACATAAAATAGAAAAAAATAAACAATAATTTAAGAAAACCTAAGAATATTTCTAAAAGCACTTTTCATAACTAGTCCCTTCAGCAGTTTGTCTTTTTTATTACTAATATTTCTTATAAAAAAAAAAGTAAGGCATTAGATAATGTATTAAAAATGACGAAGTGAATTAATTGAAAACTTAACTTTTATTTTATCTTATTTAATGCTAACATTATTTTTTTCGTGAATTATTTTATAATTTTGAAATACATCAACAAATTTCTTACAGAGGAAAAGTTCCTGCATTTGTCAAAACAGCTGTTGCTAGAATCAACTGGTCAAATCTTAATACATACTAAAATAATTAACAAGAAACAAGAAAAACAAGTCCAAGTATGCAGTTGTAAAATGTACCAGTTTAACTGTTAGACAAAAATGTTTTAAACAATACAAACATTTTTACCATTGATACTACAGTGCAAGTAACCAAAAAAATTTATCTAACTAAAAATTAACATATATATTCTTTGAATGTTTATTAACTTAAGTTATAAAATTATTTATTTAGAATTTTTATGTCATGACAATGTATACATACCATGAAGCTTGTATGAGCAAGAGACACCCAAAAATGAATTTGTTATTTTCTTCATAAACAATGACTTTTTTTTTTAATGTACAATTTAAAAAACTGCGAATTATTACAAAAAGCTTGTAACGTCATTCTTTAACAAACTATCATCTTTTTATTGCAAAAAAAAATACTGTAAATAAAAAAATGCCTTAAAAACAAATTATGCCCAAATTTAGTAACAATATTAATAGGAATGCAGCTTACTAAATCAAGACTTGGGGAAGTATGACGAGAGGATGTCCGATCTCTTGACGGCAGGAGTCGTGGAGGTCGCCACGTGTCTTGGTGGCCGCGGCTGATTTGTCCGTCCTACCCTCACAGGCTTGGCGTCTCCCGAGCCATCCCGCGGAGACTTCCTCTCCTCTGGCTCTTCACTCAGCGGGATCAGCGGAGATTTCTGCTTGTCAGTCGACTGCAGAGAGTCAGGTAGTCCGAGTCTGGAACATAGAGGTTAGTGGGTGAGGTTCTTCTAAAGGGATTTGCAAGTAGTGTGGCCAACCTACATGATTTTTTTATTACATCTTTGTATAAAGGACCTCAAGCTTTGAATTTTCATTTAAACAAATTTTTTTAACTCAAACTTGTGCTTCAAAACACTATAATGCCAGTAACATTATGTAACAGCATGTTACCCTTTTTGAGTGTTCAAAAAATCTTCAAAATTTTAATGTACTTAACTCAAGTTACATGTAATAAAATAGTCCATGCCGGTTGTCTATTCTTCGAGAGAAAGAGTAAAGCTTTAATGATGTAAAGTTTAGTAAAATCACAACAAAACTTTATAATTGCTGTATCCCCTCCTTAAAATGGAATGATCAAAATAAGAAATGTAATTTAAACAACTGCCACTGTATAAAAACAATTTCGTAGCCTGGGAAAACTTGTTGTGATACAATTTAAAAAATATGGATTGTAAATATTAAGTACCTTTGACGCAGCCCAGCCAAGTTTCTTATGTTGTCTTTTTGCTTCTGTAAAAACAGCTGAAAGCAAAGGAAAATTACATTTTCATCAGTAGATATTAAAACATACCTGTGATAATAAATTAAATTATTACAGCAAATAAAGCAAGGAATACTGCTTGCAGACAAGTAAAAAAAAAATACAGTGCTCTGTATGTGAAGTGTATTTGAAATATGATTTTCTTGTTATTTCAGAATGTTTAAAGCACTGATTAAATATCAACACACTAAAAATTATTTTCTTTGACTGACCTCGGCACTCGTCTCGTGGCTGTTGACGGAGCTGTGGCCCAGGAGAGAGGCGGGGGTGGCGCCCACGTTGGGCGTGGAGGTGGTGGGGGCGGCCAGGCTGGAGGCGACGCTGCGACCGGTCATACTGCCCTGGGCTTCCTTCACTTGCCGCGTCAGCCACGTGATCACTGGAGCCATGTTAGAGGTAAATCGGGGATGTTACAGAGGAAATTCAAGCATTTTTTTAATTTTAATAATTGGGAACAAAGAGCAAACTGTGAAATAAAATTAATTATTAATTTTCTGTATTGAACACTGGCATAGGGTAAAATAAAAGTGATTGGTTGGTTACCAATGGCGGAACTTGTTTTTCAACATTGTTCACAATGCTCTAAAATAAAAGTAATAAGAAAGAAAAAAACTTTTACAATCTAAATAATTAAAACAAATACAATCCCTTTATGAAGGTATTATAATACATGCTCTCTTTAAAAATAAAACAATATTGATGGATGAATATTTTTGTACCGTTTTCGTTGTTCTTGATGGCCTTGTCCTTGTTCTCAAGCTCCTCCTTGGACCTCGCCAGAGCGTCTTGAGCCTCCTTGTTGGTCACCTCCAGCTCTCGGACTTTGGACTCGAGAGCAGCGATCTTGCTGTCAAATTCTGCGGACTCTTTCTCACGACTAGTCAGAACTTGCTCCTGCTTCAGTGCAATCTCAGTCCTCAGTTTGAGCTGACAGTCAAATTCACAATATTAGAACATGCTACGAACTCCTAAATAATAAACTTGCCTGATGGTAAATATTTTAATCTACAATGGAGTACCGACCTCAAAATTTTTTATAGCAGAAATGGATAGAGGATGAAAAGTTATGTTACTCTGATTTTATTCATATTTTTTAGGGACCGGGAAGTATTGCTTAAAATTTTTGGCGAGTTCGGGTTCGAACCCACGTCCCTTTTGGATCCTATCTTTTATTAAGAGGCGGCACTTTTTCTGTACTTTCAATAATTTTTAAAAAATAGTTGCCGGTCTCTAAAAAATTTGAAAACAATCAGAGTAGCATAACTTTACACCCTCTATCCATTTCTGCAATAAAAAATTTTGAGGTAGGTACTCCATTGCTTAGCTGTTAAACCAATAAATAATAAGAATGCATATGAAGGACAAATAAATACCTTAGCTTTCAATGTTTGAGCATCACTAAATTGCTTTGCAATGATTTCATTTGCTTTAAGAAGATCATCAGAAATGGTTTTAAGTGATATTTGTTTTCTTCCTAATTCAGCATCTTTTGATGCAATTGTTTCTTCTAGTTGTACCTAAATGAAAACAAGAAATGATGTATGAAGACATCTACAGAGACACTGTTATAAATTATTAACTGACCTTCTGCTCATTAGCCACTTGCAAAAGTTCTTGCTGCTTGCTGGATAGTAAATTCTTGTCTTTCAGTTCCTGAAAATTCAAGAAAATAGAATCCCTGAATCTTTCTGATAGAAAAATAATTCTGCTCCAGCGATCTTTAACCATTTCATGGAGAATCTAGGCAGGCCTTCATGGAGGTAACTAGACATATTTAATTACAAAACTTGCAAACAAGAATTATGGTACAGTATAAAATCTGGCTTTAGATTTTTTAGTTACAAAGTGTCATAAGACAAGTCATGAAATTTAAAATAAAATCTTTTAAAACGACAATAATTCCAGTGTGAAAAATGGTGCTGTTTCATCAATGTACCAAGCGACCATTTAGCTCCGCCAAGCTAACATACCTGCTCAAGGACTGCCAGTTTGGTACGGAGATTGTTGACAACCTTCTCCTTCTCGTGGTAGTCCATGTCGATCTGAGAGTTCTGTTTGCGCAGCGTTGCCACCTCTCTCTGGGCAGACTTGAGCTCCCGTTCTGCACTGTCAGCATGCTTAGCGAGGTCCCTGTTGACAAATAAAAAAATATTAGTTCATCAAACTTTTATAAATTGGCTATATTAAAAATCCTATATTGCATTGCTACTTATTGATATACAGTACATAAACAGACAGGAACTTATGACATCTTCAGTTAATTTTCTTAAATTAGAGTACGTACTAAGAACTAATTAATTACGTAACTCAAGTACACAGTTTTTAAAGTAAAATTCATCACGTAACTCAATGTCAACATTTTGAAACTACAAATGAACTGACCTGACACTGGCCTCGGTGTGCAGCAGCTTTTCCGAGAGCAGCTGGTTGCGTCTCTTCAGCTCCGCCAACTGCTCCTCCAGAGCCCGAGTGTCCCGGCCACGAGTCTCCTCCAGCTCCTGGCGCTCCTTCTCAAGTCGCCGCTGCCACTCCAAGTGGGCCTGCAAGGCGGAACTTTGAGTTAGACAGGGGGCAAGAATTTACATAGCGGTCTACGTAAGTGGTCTACGTAATAAGGTATTTTTAAGAAGAAAAAACTTTGGACAGAAAATGCTTTTGAATGAATGAATGACAAATGAATGAACGAACGAGTGAATGAATAAATGAATTAATAAAACCTGTAAATAAATCAATAAATAATAAATAAACAATAAATAAATAAATAAATAGATAGATAATAAACAAACAAACACCTTTGAGAGGGCCTCCCTTGCGTCCGCCGCCTCCTGCAGCACCCTCCTCTCCAAACTGCTCCTCTCCTCACCCACTCGCAGTCGGCTCTCCTCCAGCTCTCGATTCTTTGCCTCCAGCTTTTCGTAAGCAACACTCAGCATCTGGCTCTTCTGCTCCAGCACGTTGCCAGTGTTTGTCAGGTCCTCCTAAATATCAAAGTACGAGATACGTTAACTGCTGTCTCAAGTCTTTTATAATTAGACTTAATTTCACTACAAACCTTTAGTTTTTTAATTTTTAAAGCCATGTGTTTTTTAATTTCACTATCACTTCCAGCCATAACTCTAAGTGATAAATGACAAAGATGTTTAAATTCATTTGTTTCAACAAATTGTAAACTTGTGTGTCTTCGTGGTAAGCCATGGTCGTTTGAGTCTTCGTTTAAGATTAGGTGGAATCTAAAAGAACAAAACAGTCTCATAAGATCCTCAAATGAGTTTAATGTTAATCACAATTACCTCGAGCCTGTTTTATCCCTGCCAGCTACACATTCTTCAAGAAGTCTCACCAACTGGCCAGGAAAATGGTCAAAATCTACAAGAAGTCCTTGCTCAACTTTCAGGCCTTTAAAGTCTTCTTCCGTTACGAGCAGAGAGCAGAGAAAATATGGGTCTTCATCGTCAGTCAGTTGAATTCCCAACACCTGGAAGTCAGAAATATGTCAGACAAGTTAATGGAAGATGTGGTTAAACATTTTATTGTATATTAGGAAATTAATGTTGTTTCTCAAAATTGTTTGTGGGGCTATACCATGAAGAAAATCTATAATTTATCCATGGGCTATACCTTTTTAGAGAAGGTGATTCCATGATCTGTCCCTGCACGTCTTTTAAGAAAGATCTCGTGAAACAGTTTTGTAAACTTTTGGGGTTTAATTAAGTTGTAAATTACTGTAAAATGCTTTATGTTAATTGTTTCTTATTTCAAAAAAAAAAAATATATATGGTAGAACCCTTTTATCTTTTATGTGTATTGTACCATGCAGAAACTATCAGAGATCTTCATGTGTTATGACCAGAAGATTGACCAACATTTTTAAAAGGTTCCCTAGGGTACTCGGGACGGTAGAAGCGCTATCATCCCGAAGAAATTTGCAAAAATATTGGGCAATTTTCTGACCATATTTATTATAAGACCTACGTATACTGTAATAGAGGTCTCTTATAACATTTTGAATGCTGCATATAAAGTACTACACGTATGTACTGTATTACTAATTGTAAGATGTATATAGTGGCATATTATTCAGGGAAGAAATATTGGAACAGAGGTTTGTCAACTTCGGCGGGAGAAGTGGGAGGGAGGGGATAAGAAACGGTTGTGAGGAAATTTAAGGTGGATCCACCTACAGCACATGTATTTTTTCCTGCGCAGTGACCAGTATGGGGGAGGGAAATAGGGCGCGGTTACGTTACTGCTAAAAAGGGAGCTATAGCCTTATTATAGTTCTATCAAGGGAGCTATTATACGGGTCTTTCACCATACGTCACAAAAACATGACGTCACGTGAATGTAGGCAAAAAGCACCTATTTAACATGGTAGTAGCATACCAAAAACTATTTATTTTCTGCGATATGACAATTGTGGTACCTTTGACAATTATTTTATTTGATAGATTGAAATGTCAAGTAAATGGAAAAAAATACAATATTTGCCAATGATATCTGTGGAAAATACAATAAATCATTAATTAAAATGTAAATCGGCTCCAAATTTCACGTCAATAATGACCATTTTACGACACTTATGCACTGATATTGACCCTAAGATTCTTAAAAAAAATCAGCCAATCACCGACCATTGCTTTCCCCGCGGACTTTTGAATGCGAGGGGGAAACGGCACAACAAAAAATTATCATAAAGAAACCAGGTAAAATAAAAAAAAATGTATGTGTTCAAGTTATGTATATTAAATTCTTATTTATATATTATTGTTAAAAAAAATTAAAAATATGTTAAATTAGGAGGAATAAATCAAGTGATTCCAGTTCCCTCTCAGTACCTATGCATACTGCTGAATGTAAACAACAACAAAGCCAGGCAAACGCTATATAGCTATAAGGTGGTGCTACAATAAGGACTTTTTTTGCTGACTTACTTGTCTTCCCAGAGGACCAACACCAGTGTGCAGCTCTATGGTAATTCTCAGTTCCCGTTGTCGCTCTTCTTTCTCTTTAGATTTTAAATATACAAGCTGAACCTTCGAGTAAATTGGGTCTACTTTTCCTTGGCTTGATAGCCCATCCTCCATGGCATAGCCTAGTTTTAAGTCTAAAAATCCTTATAATGAATTCAAAACTAAATAAAAATTATCCTTGAAAATTACTATAATTAAAAATATCATTATCTACACTATATTAACGTCTTAGCACACTATAAACTGTGTTATTAAATTCACAGAAAGGAATGCAACCAAAATGTTATGACAGTTTCTTCCCGCCTTTTTAAAAAAACAGCTGGGATTTTTTTTTTACACTTTCTACGTTTTCTGGACACTTGTGCCATCTAGCGTTCAAATAATGTATGTTTCTAGTGCTGTTAATATGTACACTTTCTGTGTTTAATAAAAGACTAATAATAATAATAATAATGAAATAAATAATGTATTGAAGGCATTTAATTAATTAATTAATTAAAATCAATCGAAATCAATTGAATCCCAATTACTAATTATTATTATATTAATTAAATTTGTTGAATTGTAATCTTTATTAACAACTAAACATGACATGTATTCATAATATATTACATGCTAAAATTTAACTGAATGTAAATTAAATAATAAATAAAATAATACTGATGGACATATATATTGTTCTCTGTGAACACGGCCCGGTGTATATAATTTTATTCTAAATATATATTATATATATAGAATTATTTATCATTTTACTGAATTTTAATTCATGAATAAATAACAAAATATAGTTGATGAAATTAATAAATTGGACAAATAGAATAATTTTTTTGAACGTTATATAATACATATCTCACTCAAGAGGATTTTTAGATTTAATATAATATATGAGAAAATATATTTTTTTCTTTTCTCAGAAGGTATTTTTGTTAATCGAAATAACACATATTTAAAAAATGTTTGATCATCATCATCATGCAATTATGTAGTCATATTTAAAATAGAAAAATAAAAGTTTGTTTTTGTTTAGTAACAATTTCACTTTATTCACGTTAAAATAGATCATGTATAGAGTATAGACCTAAAAACACTAAAGCAATAGAATGACAAATTATATAAAACTGTAAATGACTATTTTTAACCTAATGGAGGCATATTTTTCTAAATAAAATTATAATCTGAATGCAAGAGTTGTAGGTTAGGGAAAATCATGTTCTATAAAATGAACAACTCTTCCCTACCCTCTCACTAATCAAGTAAAACACCCCAGTATTCAGAACAACTGAAAACAAATAATGCCTCGTAGTAAATTAAATAACTCTGCTCTTAAAAAACAAAAACATGTAACCAATATAATGCAAGTATAAGATAATTATATTCAGATGTATGATTGCATGTACAACTAAATTAAACACTTTCTATTAGTAAACCTTTTCCAAAACTAATAATTTTTTCGGTGGAAAAATGAAACACTATTTTAAATACCAAACCCTGAATAATTATTACTTCTAAAATAATTTAATGATGATTTTAAGAGTAACATCAATTACATAAAGTCATACCCAGAAACAATACTTTTGTACTCAATTATAAATTACAAAACAAATAAAAAGAAACAAACAAGTTTTAAATATTTTTAAACTAGAAAATAACATGCCACTAATAATCAAGGTATTTTCACTCCACATAACCTATATAATTATATGTAACAAAGTAAAATGGGCATGCAAAAGTATAAATATTGGTGGTTAATGTTACCATGAGAAAGGAATGCAGAATATGTAATATTTTGTAAAAAGCAAGCAAAGCGTTTTCACAGATCTGAAAATATTATAGAATAAATTATGAAAATTTATTTTTCATGTTGAAAGTTGTGAGAAAAAGAATTGAGGATTTTAAACAATTACATAAATTTTGGTTGAATATTTTAGCATATTTTTCTTTGTAGAAAAACAAAATTTATGTTCAGATGAAGTCCTTATTAATTAATATGAAACAGTTGTATATTTTATTTTGAATGTCGGTATCCTGATATTCAAAGAAAATCGTCAAAATTTCAACGGGACTGTCTGGACACAAAAAAACAAACTGGATCGTAAAGGTGGTCTACGAGGAGCTGCTCCCAGCGGTCAGCTGCAGCTGTCCCATCAGACCTTCCAGGGCGGTCACCTGAGTGTCCTCAGCGCCGTGGTGCTCGTACCTGCAACATGTCATCACTTTAGAAATTAGTGCAGGCTTTTTAAACTGCAGTGCTTTAAAATTTGGTCTGAAAAGTTAAACTAGAACAAAATATGTGACTGACTGCATTCACTTTTCACTTCTAGCTAGATTGGGTAGATGGTAAAATATGCCTAAAGCTTTAAAAAAAAAAAAAAAAAAAAGAAAAGAAAATGAGAGCTATTAAAATTTCAAGATTTTTTCAGCAGTTTAGCAGTTATTTCTTCTGTTCATAATAAAATGCATCACAATTGATACCAAAGCTCACAAATTCAACAAAAAACAAAGACTGCACAAGGAGGCTCTATAAAAAGGTTGTTTCTTACCTCTCCTGAACTTGCTTCAAAGCCCAGGCTGCAAGCTTGGCCGACTCCTTCTTTTTTGGTGCAGCACTCTTTGCAGACTGGGAAATGTTGGCGGCCGACTGTGAAGAACACACAACTTTAGACAACCGTGGTGACATCAAACTAAATCACTGTGGTAGCTTCATTTTTAATAAATAAATAAATAAATAAATAAATAAATAAATAAATAAATATTATTATGAATAATTTATAAATATATAATAACAATAACTCATGTTTTTATGTTTTGGTTCTATTCTACAAGGGAAGGGAGAGAGGAGGGGGAGACAAGAATAAGCTAAGCTGTAAATTAGCTGAAGCAGGTTATTTTTCAACTGAGCAGGTCTACTACTGTTATCCTGTACGTAATTAGTTTATTATAAAGTCTGAAATCTTACCAAAAAGACGCCGTAGAGGGCCCTCAGGTTGTTTGGGTTCAGTTTGACGGCCTGGCAGAAGTGAGCCCTTGCAATTTCCATGTTCTCTGAGCCACCCTGAGTGTAGCGGATCTCGGCGTAGCGCTGGTGGATCAGGTGACTGTGGGGGGAGTGTAGCAGCAGCTCCTCCATGCAGAACGCAGCCTTGGCAAACTCGTGCTCCGCCATGTACAGCTCACAGAGCTCCTGCCAAGCTTCCTGGTCACTCATAAACCTGGAATAAAATATATTATTGTATGAGTTTAATTGCACTGACACTCTAAAAGTAGTTTAAAAAAGTGCAAAAATTTCAATAAATATGAAGGCGTTCAGAAGGAACATACTGACAAGCGAGATTTATAACTTTTTACGAAATTAAAAAAAATGACTATCCAGTTTTCATTTGAGAGTCAGTTTTTTTATATCAAAACTTAGAGACAAAAAGTATTGTGTGGCTGTCAAGTGTGATAATGAAGCAAATAAATAGATCCATGTTAAGAAAAGGTTATTTTCTGAGTCCACTTTGTACAGTATATCTAAAATTAAATTAAATGAATATGTTGTAACTGTAATAAAATAATGATGTCCGTAATATTCATTTTAGCACATTGCTATGGTTGATAAATTGTCTCACTTTTTCAAATAGTCTGAAAGTTCTCTGATTGCCTCTACAGTACGACCCTGAGCTTTCAGAATGGCAACTCGTCGTTTTCTCGGAGCTGCGTTCGTCTCGTCTCTCTTGATGATCGAGTCGAGAAGAGAAAGCGCCTCGTCGTACTTCTCAATGGCCTCAAATTTCATGGCCTGCAGGCGGCGCACTCTCAGGCTCAGGGGCAGTTCTTTTGCCAGACTGTGCAGGCAGTAGTCAGCAACGTCCATGCGATTGCAGTCCAGTGCAGCCACACAGACCTGCTCCAGCACCAGCAGACCTGAAGAAGATATATCAATTACTATGCATTCATCTGTCATATGATATGATATATAGTGTATGAACAGCTATGCTCAACAACCACCAGTTCCAAGTTGTGTATTTGAGGAATATTCTAATAAATACCTGAAAATTAGATTATGTAGGAAGCAATACTTACGTTCATCGCCTAATTTATTGAGCTTAGGATGCAAAGTCATTTCCCACATGTCCACCACCTCCCTGCTTTTCCTCTCATTTTCCTCGCGCCACGTTCGGAGAAGGTCGCGAACTTCTGTAAATATTGAACAAAAATTAATGAATATGAAGAACTTACTAATACAATGCTAGAACGGTAAATTTTCAATGAAATAGTAATTAAATACTTACCGGACCAACTTAAATTCCCATCGTACGGCGCCATGTTGTCTAACTAATCAGCTGAATTAATGCCAGTACCAACAGAAAAAAATTCCCGTGGATAATATATTTTTAGAAATTTCATGTAAATTGTGTATTATTACATAAATTATAAAAAATAATGATTTTTTTCAGAACATAATTCGTTATATATTATAATTTTATGCTAAAATTGTTGTAAACTTAAGACTTTTTTCCTTTAGAGAAATACTATTCTGCGAAAATAGTGAGAATCTTAAGATTCAGTTGGCAACACTGTTCAGCTTTTCCGCAACAGCTGATAAAAAATTTGTGTATTGCAAGTTTTGCGTATCGCTCTGCTATTTTATTTAATATTTCTATAATTTTGCATTATGGAATACGATTGTTGGTGGTTATTGAATGATTAAAGTGTGAAGTAATGTTACATCAAACACCCTCGAGTGAAGAGACTTCAGGGAACTCGAGTGTGACCCCTAAAACGAACGTGTCCACGCCCTCCTCCTCGACGTCGGGCTGTGTTTCTGGTCACGACGATGAAACTCTCTCCGATCGAGGGTGGCTGTATTATATTCCTCCAAGTATAGTTGATGGTCAAGCGCGTTTTGGCTTCATTGAGGTACGAATACAGTAATTAATTATGGAGATAAATAAATCCATCAACCTCAGTCCTCAGGTGCACTGTTTTGAGTTGTAAGGTTGTTTTCAGTATGCATACATATTTAGGGTGTGATGAAGTATGCAGTGTTAAATTATTGTCTCTATTTACCTGTGACATAAATGCGATAATTTTAGACTGCCAATACTTCACCGCACCCTACTGGATGGTCCATACCTACTGCGTAGTAGGGATTAATTACGGGGTATATATGCTACAGTGAATTGCTACTGTTTGATGTATTGTATAAATTGTATACATACTTCTTTTCACAGGCTGCACTTGCTGAAGCAAACGAACAGCAGCTTGTAGATGCCGAAGAGCGATGTAAGACGTTAGTGCTTGAGAGCCACGAGTGTTCTGATGAGAGACGTTGGCTGGTCCGACAATTGGTGGAGCTTCGTCTACGACTGCAGGAGAAAAGAGAGGATGACGCCGAGGGAGGGTCTCGAGCTGTGGTGCGTCTGGTGCTTGGCCACCACATGCAGCTGCAGGACAGTGGCTCGGTCAGCAGCAAACTGCAGTGTGACCGCTGCTGTGGGGCCATCTGGTCCATGATCCACTCCTGGTATCTTTGCCGAGGTAACTACACCATAATTTAAATTATAAGACTGTTTAGTACAGTAAAGTGTATACAGTGTAGTCTTTAAT
The DNA here is from genome assembly GCA_949825025.1 of Siphlonurus alternatus. NCBI lineage: Eukaryota > Metazoa > Arthropoda > Insecta > Ephemeroptera > Siphlonuridae > Siphlonurus > Siphlonurus alternatus. The sequence goes on from OX463782.1 coordinate 33,104,950, forward strand.
GTTTTGCGGGATGTATACTACAGAAAATGCATAAATAAATCAATCCTTCGGCACTTACTGAAATAGTTACGTATTAGAGAACCCATATATTTTTAAAAAAATACACTCAAAATTCAGTGCTACTTCCCCTCCTTTCCCCAATATCTCCAGATCACAAGTTTTAACATCAGTTGTTACATTAACATTTTAATTATATTTTATTGTACTTTTCCATAGATTGTGAGTACGTGTGCCATGCTCGCTGCCTTGCCCAAGTGACCCGAGCGTGTGTGCACGTCGTGGTGAGCGAGCGACCAGAGTTTGAGCTGAAGATTTGCCCTGAGGTGGGCCTCTCTGCTACCCAAGGCTTCCGCTGTGCAGAGTGCAAGAACCACATCACCTTCAGTCAGTAGAACCCCTTGACCTAAGGCTTGCATGACTAACCTCAATGTGTCAGCGTTTCTATTAACATTATTGCAATGCAATTATTATAGCCAAGTAAAATCATCATTGACTTTATTTTATCTTACAGTAATATTTTGCTTCTATACTGTAGACATCAATCATGATTAAATTTATAATATATTTTAAATTATCATTTAATTTTAGTTCCTGCATTAAGGTAGAGATAATGTCGGTCAGCTGTTTTTTTAGCTCCATTTAATTAACATGTAAACCTTAGCAAATTGACAAAAATTCTGAAATTTTTTTGAGAGGCAGATATTAGTGCCTAAAAGCCATAGAAAAAATTTCAAAACAATTTAACGAGCCGATTTTTTTAAATTAATTTATTTAATTTTCAGCATAGGGCTTTCCCATGGAGAGACAAACTAAAAAATTAATTAAAAAAAATCGGCTCGTTAAATCGTTTTGAAACTTTTTCTATGACTTTTAGGCACTAATATCTGCCTCTCCAAAAAATTTCAGAATTTTTGTGAATTTGCTAAGGTTTACATGTTAATCAAATGAAGCTAAAAAAACAGCTGATCGACGTTATCTCTACCTTAAGGGTAAGATAACGCCACCAATGTTAAAAAAAAAAAAAAAAAATCCCTCACACAAAAATTATGAGAAAAATTTAAAATGTTCTCCTCTACACCCCCTATCAGTAGCTAAAATATCAGGTATACAAATATGATCTAGTTTTTTAGTTATTAATTTTTAAAGTTGACTACTTTAACATGGAGAAATGGAACTCCCGTGTTAAATTAGTCAACTTTAATAATTCATAACTCAAAAACTAGATCATATTTGTATAAACCCTAATATTTTAGCTACTGATAGGGGGTGCAGAGAAAAACATTTTAATTTTTTTTCCAGAATTTTTGTGTGAAGGATTTTTTTTAACATTGGTGGCATTATCTTACCCTTAATCAGTTTTTTTTCAGTTTGAAAAACTAGAGACGTCAGATCAACCAATCAACAGCAATAAAGCAATAAAAATTGTTTTCCTCTGACAATTGTTAAGCATAGCAGGGCTTAATTAAAACATTAAAGGGCATAAATTAAGGCAGAGTTTGTGATAAGCTAACTTTATTCTCTGTATTCTCACAGCATTTCCTAAGGGTCTGTCCTGTTTTGGGCGGCCTTTTACATCAGGTAGCTAAAATATAAATTTTTATGAGTAATCCCTCTCACTATCGCGCATGCCTGCTTTCTTTTCTCACTGCTGATAATCTAAATAACATACACACAATCACAACCTCAGCTGGAGCTTCTTTAAAGGGAAAGTTTCATAAAATATTTAAAAGTTATGTAAAAATCACTGACTGTGGTAGTGAAAATAATTGCTAACACCTCCCAATTTTAAATTACATTTTGAATGACTGTTTCAATGTTAATGGAGTATCGTCCTCAATTTTTTTTATTGCAGAAATGGATAGAGGGTGCAAAGTTATGCTACCCTGATTTTTTCAGATTTTTTTGAGACCTGGAACTATTTTTAAAAAAATTATTGAAAGTCCTTTTTGTGACGTCACGCGGCGGCAAGTCCTATCTTTTTCTTAAGGAGCGGCGTCTCGTGACGTCACGAAAAGGACTTTCAATAATTTTTTAAAAATAGTTCCCGGGCTCTAAAAAATCTGAAAAAAATCAGGGTAACATAACTTTGCATCCATTTCTGCAATAAAAAAAATTGAGGACAACACTCTTATATTCATCAGAGAGGTAACCTGCCTCTGACTTTTTGTTTATGTATTCATGAGAGCTGAGCCAGACAATTGAATTTGATAGGAGGGGAGGATTTCACCATCTCAATCAGTAATTTTTCTCTTCTTTATTTAGCAATTGTTGTGGCTTTATAAGTTTTATATTTTTGCAATTTTGAGCTTAAAATGATTTTCCTGATGTCAAAATTTGGTAAATAATATAAGTGACAAATTGTTCTATTTCAACCTTCAGAGTTACTGTGCATGTTTTTTTTTTTCTTTGTTTTTTTTCCAGATTGGAATTTTAAAAACTAACTTAATAATAAAATGTCACTGCTTCAAAAACAGTCAGCTTGCTACCTGTATTGTTGTGGTGTTTTTATGCCGTAACTTGATTGGTTATTTGTGTGTTCTAGTAACAACATAATCTTTGAAACAAATAATATTTATTATTGATTCATTAATACGTATTCATTATTATGAAAATATGAATGCAGTGTAGGGAATGGCAATTTTCACCGACGGGAGACAATTTTTTTTCTCTTTTTTTCGTATTTATTGAAAAGTGAAAGAGTTTGAGTAATATTATATATATGACAATATAATATTAAGATGACACATAACAACCAAATTGTGTGTAAGAGATAACTCCTATGTGGCCACCTTTGTTTACTTGTATAGTTTCAACAGATATTTTTTTTAGTATTTTTAACAGTCTTTGAAGCTTTAGTTTACAGTTCCTTTGGAAGTTACATAATTTTGCCCACTTCAGCTTCTGTTTAATTACGTTTATAGATAAAAGATTTTGCAAGAAAGAATCGCAGACAGAAAAGCATAATTTCCAGGGATAATGATAATCTAATTCTTGACAGACTGTGCATAGTTAGAAAATTACCAAGCAATTTACATATTTCATCTCTTCAGAATGCAAATCACGTAACTACAAAAAAATTAATGGAACTTTGACCTTTATGATCTAAAGAAATGAGGTTTGGAGTTGCATCAATTTCTTTTGCAGTTCCGTGATTTGGATTCTGACGCAACGATTTATTCACCCATTTACTGTATAGCACATTGATTTTATTAGTTAAATAAAAATAACAAAATAATTCCTCATTTTAATTCTTCTTACACTTTTTTCCTAGTTTTGATGACTGCTAGTATAACTGGGCATGCAGAAACACTACTAAGACTCCTCTATGCTACCTCTCTGTAGTGTCTGACTTTGCTTGACCTTGCAGAGCATAGCTGGGTTGAGCCTCGTCTCTGCGACTACTCTGGCCGCTACTTCTGCTCCAACTGCCACTGGAACACGAGTTCCGTGATTCCGGCACGGGTGGTCCACAACTGGGACTTCGAACCGAGAAAAGTCTCAAGAGCAGCCCGGCAACTTCTCAAGCTGATGATCTGCAAGCCTCTGCTGCCTTTGAAGGAAGTCAACCCTCAACTCTTCGGGCTTGTCGAAGAACTTAGTATGGTCCAGGTAAACTTAATTTAGATTTAGAAAAACAAATATTTTTTACTGGATATTTTTTGTTTTTCCAAGTTTGTTTTTTACTGTTTTTTTACTTGTTTTTTTTTACAGCTTCAATTAAATGTTCTTTAAATTTAGCAGTACTGTATTAATAATAATAATAATAATAATTTATTTTCAAATAACTGGTTGTACATTACAACATGATTTACGTCAATCTAGGAGAAAAAAACATCTGTAAAAAAAAAAAAAAAAAAAAATTATAAAACAACTATTACTAACTACAATTACATACATGCATACATTCAAATAACACATTAAATATAAACAGCATTAAAATTGATCAAATACAGTTAAATTATGTTTTCTGGTAACTTGTTAGATTCAAATTCTTTTATTGTATAATATTCTTTGCCAATAAGAACTGATTTTAGCTTATTTTTGAAAAGAACATCACTTTCAATATCTCTTAATGACTTCGGCAAAAAATCGTAAATTTTGGCGGTTTGGTAAGTTGCACTTTTTTCAAGAAAAGCAGAGTAGTGTTTTTCTGTTAAAACTTTGTCCTTGTTCCGCGTGCAATAAGAATGATTGTCACTATTATGAGAATACAGTTCAGGATGTTTACGTTTATACATGCAGCAACTTAAAATATAAATGCTTGGCAAAGTTAGCATTTTCAACCGTTTAAAATGTGAAACACATGTATCTTTTTTTTTAAAATTAAGTATTGTTCTCAGCGCTCGTTTTTGCAAAACAAAGATTCTATTGAATTGTTCCAAGTATCTGCCCCAAAAGATAATTCCATATGATATATGTGAATAAATAAAAGCATAATATATGGATAACAGAGACTGCTGAGAAACATGATTTCTTATTGAGAACAAAATGAAATTTGCACTATTAATTTTTTTACAAACTTGGTTTATATGCAAATTCCAGTCCAATGTTTCATTTATGTTTAAACCTAAAAATTTAACACTTGATACTCTTGCAATTGGTTTGTCAGATAATTTAATCAAATAGCTTTTATCAGGTATTGCCCTTTTATTATGAAATTGAATAAAAACTGTCTTTTCAACATTTAATATTAGCCTATTATTTTCACTCCAAGTTTCTACTTCTTTAACTGTAGTATTGGCCTTTTGAATGAGCTCTTGTTCGGAATCTGCAGTGACTATCGCAGTGACATCATCAGCATATTTGATAATTTTGGCGTTTTTAACATAGTCAGGTAAGTCATTACCTGACTATGTAAAATTTGTAAAATTATAAAATTATTTGTAAAATTATTGGAATTGGTTATCTTATGGTAGTAATAAGAAACCTTTTTCATTAGTTTTAAGTGTCTGCATCAATGATGATTCCTCTCTCCCACATAGGCTTTACGTGATGAGCTGTTGCTCATGAAGCGCTACCTGGTGGCTTGCCGTACAGCGGGAGACCAGAGACTTCTGTGGCTACTGCGTTCAAGGCAGCATTTTGTAGAATCTGCACACATCTACTCCCTACAAGATCTCATAGATATAAACTCGGGAGAAATGTTGCCTTTCATTACCAAAGTACATGAAACCTTTCTTAATCACATTAAAGAAGACTGTAAGGTATGTGTATGAGTAGAGTAATAAAATTATATACCATTAAAGGGGTACCAAAGTGAATACTTTTTTTACATATTCGGGTAGCTAAGAATTATTCTAACATCCCTGTAGCTCAATATTTTCGTACAATGCCTAGTTATTTTACAATTAATTATTTAGTTTGAAAAGTGAGTTCTATGGCCGTTGATTGATTCAAGACGATGCGCGTCCGCAGCGGCCGGTGATACGACAAGAAAGGGGCGGGAGGAGGTTCCCATGATTCGCGGGAAATTCTCGTCGTATCAGCGGCTGCTGCGGGCGCGCACCGACTTGAATCAACCAACGGCCATAGAACTCGCTTTTCAAATTAAATAATTAATTTTAAAATAACTAGGCATTGTACGAAAATATTGAAACACAGGGATATCAGAATAATTCTTAGCTGCACGAATATGTAAAAAATGTATTCACTTTGGTACCCCTTTAAGAATTCTTATATGAATTATCCATCACTGAGTTTTAATCAATTGATCTTATAATTATGATCATTTCCAGCAGTAAGCAATGATTATTAATGGACAACCTACATGTTTTTTTTTTTTTATTGCACAAATGAATAGAGGGTACAAAATTATGCTGCTCTGAATTTTTTCAGATTTTTTTTGAAACCCAGAACTATTTTTAAATAATTATTGAAAGTGCGGCCAATCCCCCTTAAGGCGTCAATAGGCACCTTGGTCCTATTCTTTTTATTAAGGATTCAGTGGTGCCAACCTAACTGTAGAACTTTCAATAATTATTTAAAGATATTTCCGGGTCTCAAAAATATCTGAAAAAATTCAGAGTAGCATAATTTGGTGCCCTCTATTCATTTCTTTCTTTCTTTCACTTGAATTTCTGCAATAAATTTTTTTTTATGTAGGTTTTCCATTAAATTAACTATAATACACATCATGCTTATTTAGATTCTCTCCATTACTTATTATTTTTATTTTCAGCGTTGCTTTGGACGAGGTTACCTCTGTGAGCTGTGCGATGACAGTCGGGTCTTGTTTCCGTTTGACTCGGCTGCACTTAGCTGCGAAGCCTGCTCCTTTGTGTTCCACCGGGCATGTTGGGCCAAACGAAGTCGGCCCCAATGTCCTCGTTGTGTCCGGCTCAGTCAGCGAGCTGCAAGATTGTCAAGGAACCTTGAAGACGAAAAAGAGGAGGAGAGCTAGCGTTTCAATGACATCAATCGATGGAGAGAGTCCGTAATTTTGTCTTAGCTTTGACAACTCAAAAGTAAGTTTTAATAGCAATGTCAAAAAAAAAAAAAAAAAAAAATGGAACACTGCAAAATTATGTTAATATTACAAATCAAAGCCAAGATATTCAAGATTCAGAGCCTTTTTTTTTCTTTTGCAATTTTGCATTGATTTTTTTACATTGAAAATTTAAAACTGACTTTTTTTTTTTAAATGTCAGAGCTGTGATCATGTTATAGACTTTCTCCATCAAAATGAATTATACAATTTGTACATAACTATTATGCAATTTTATAATTATAGTCGCTTGTACAACTATTACTACTTACATTTCAGCTGTTGGATTCATTAAGGGTAAGATAACACGAACAATCGATTGTTGGTAGTCCCATTTGATTAACATGTAAACCTTAGCAACCTCATAATAATTCTGAATTTTTTTTGAGAGACAGTTCTTGGCATTAAAAAAATATGGAGAAAATTTCAAAACAATCGGATGATCCAATTTTTTTAAATGAATTTTTTAAATTTTCAGTAAAGGGTTTTCCCATGGAGATCGAAACTAAAAAATTATTTTAAAAAAATCGGATCGTCCGATTGTTTTGAAATTTTGTCCATATTTTTTTAATGCCAAGAACTGTCTCTCAAAAAAAATTCAGAATCATTATGAGGTTGCTAAGGTTTACATGTTAATCAAATGGGACTAACAACAATCGATTGTTCGTGTTATCTTACCCTTAAACTACTTTTTGTATGAATGAATAATTTTTTTAATGTTCATGCTTACATTTTGTTAAATAACAAAAATACTTCAGAGAGAAATAATAATTACATGTAACTGTGATCCTGTTGCAAAAGCTGTCAACAAATGTTGAATTACATGCCTGGGACTTTTCATTATTTGTATTTCAACCAGTTGTTTACAATCTTATTTTGCAGCTTATACAAGCAGCTGATAGAGAAACAAATTTGTCAATTTTAATATTTGTTGGATCTCAACTATGTCTAAAATAAAATGTGATTTTTTTTTTTTTAATTCTTTCCATTGCAATAACATTTTTTTTTATTGCTTTGGAAGTTTTGAGAATGTCTATAATGTATTATTATATTTAACTATTATTTTGTTACAATTAAGCTTTGCAGCAGCAGTAGCAGGACACTGCTTGAAACAAATTGTATATAATATTATCTAATGAAGCAAAAACACCTCTATTTAACATAGGAATGAAAAAAATATACAAATATTATTTATAAATAGTGCCATACTTTTATTATAATTTTTACATGGTCTTATAAGCAGAATAAAAATTAATTCATTACTAATGAACACAAAAGATTCGTAAATATTTTTGCTCAAAGTTGGATGAAGGTTGATGAAAAATAATACTACAAAAAAATTGTTGAAACGTAAAAATAAATTGTCTTTTATTAGTCATTGTGTTTTTAGCCCCAAAATATTTATGAATCTTTTTGTTTGATTTATTTTCCTAAATTGATTGGTTATATTCTACATTTCTATAGAGAGCTAGACACAGAACATTTACAATAATTAATTAGTATAACCTACAGAACTAGATACAAATACACGAGATTGTTAGGGAGTCTTTTAAAAAAAACAAAACATAATTTGACTCAAAAGATCTTCATGACGTTAGTTAAGTTCTGGTTCACATCATACCTTGAATTTACTGTATATAATGTATGACTTGCTCAATGGAGTAATTAATTTACAAGTATAGTCTTAACAGATCTTAGATTAACTCTGTATATTCGACAGACTCTGATCAGCTGTCGCCAGCATGTCGTCTGCATGCATTAAATTTCCAAAATGGGGACTAACACTGTCGAATCTATATGTAAGCTATCAATAAGTTGTTTAAAATTTCCTGTAGATTACGTTATTTTGAAGTTTAGAAAAAATAATAATAAAAATACAGTGACAAAAATACATTTATTAAAATGGTATAAAAATTATTTACTACTGAATAAATTGTTATTTAAAATTAAAATATCTATAAATACATACATGAAGCATCGGTGCAGTTTTAATGGTAAATAATAAAATACTGTGTAAATTTTTCTCTATGTTAATTTGCCATGCAAGTCAAAGTACACATACTGTATTCTACAAAGAGACTGGTTTAGGAAGTCATTAGCAAATCTCTTAACGAGTTGCTCATTGGATCCTGAGGTTCTTCTTTGATGACGGCTCCAGACAAGTGACGCTTGGAGAAGACGATACTCCGCTGCAGTGCATCGTAGCTAAGAGAAGCATCGTTTTCAGAAGGATCTATGTTTTCTCCAGTACGATTCACTTCAAATTTAAGAGTACGGTATCCAGGGCACTTTCGAATGCCAGTAGAACTCTGTATTAGGTTTTGGATTGTGGGAACTGAGAATCCAAAGAACTCGTTTCCTTTTCCTTGAGTTTTAGCTACCTCCATACCCAATGCATTGTTGATATGTCTTAGCAATAAGGCGTGACATTGGTCCGTCGAACTGCCCTTGATGGCCGTATCAAGGTCATTGTCGGAGGCAATCTCAAACCTGGAGCACAATAACATTGCAATTAAAAAAAGGTGACATTCTTTAAATTAAAAAAAAATAACTTTTGGGCTAGATTATACATGAATTTCTTTTTTAAATCTATATTATAACTTTGGTACAAGTTTATAAAAGTGTAGTTTTTAATGGGGACCGTAGTAAAAATGTTGTTTTAGATCACAGAAAACAGAACTACATGTTTACATATTTTTATATTATTTGTAGTCTGAACAATTAAGTACCTGTAGGCATAATTGCCAACTTACGGTATAAATTAATTAAGCCATAAAAAAAAAAATATTTAGTTTCCCCATTTTAAATGACAAATTCAAATTCTACTTGTCAAGTAAACTTAGAATTTTTCAGAACTAAATAATGATGAAAGAAAAAACAAATAAATAAATAAATAAATAAATAAATAAATAAATAAATAAATAAATCAAACTTTTGGTGAAATATTAATTAATTCGTAGTTAACTTTTATAATTTTCAAACACAAAATTGATGTGCAAACGAAAGTGAAGATAAAAAAGAAGATAAAGCATTTTAATTATAAACCATTCATTTTTATCCGTCTAGTACTGTATTTAGCATATTGCTGCAGTAATATATTCAATCATAATTTTATTACAAGAAAGTAAAAAAAAAAAAAAAAAAAAAAAAAAAAAAAAAAAAAAAAAAAGAACCATACTGATAATTTTAATGCTTATGCTTTTGAGGCTGCAGTAAGAATAATGCTTATTTCAGTTAGATTAGTGTATAGAATATGGTTTGGTTACCAATGGCGGAACTTGTTTTTCAACATTGCTCACAGTGCTCTCTGGGGCTCCTAATACCCAGTCTGCACACCAGACAGTTAAGTACCGTTTCTTAGCGGGGCACGTATGTTGTTTGCACAACATTCCGCGGTCTTAATCACCCCAGCGGAGTATAGCCAGCCGTAAGCTGCCTTTCTCCTACCAACTCTTTCATCTAGTAGCCAGTCACACCCATTCCAAGTCGCAAAAAGTCTGCCGTATTCGGGATTTGAACCGGGGACCTCTTGGACGAGAGCCAAGTGTACTAACCACTACACCAAAGAGCATATAGAATATATATGTGACAAGATCTATGTTTGTATTGTGATTGTAATTAATTACCCAAATGATCAAATAAATATTTCTAATACCTTGGTACTGATCCTCCGTCGAGAACTTTGCAGGTGTAGACACACTTCTGCTCGGGGTCTTTGAGACTACCGTAGACTCGGGAGGAGCAGAAGCCGACGGGGAAGATGACGTCTTCGGTGTGGTAGCTGGGACGGTCCGTGACAACCTACAACGTCAGGAATTTAAGATCTCTAGAATATGTGTGGGTCTTATGGAAAATACATTCTTTCCTTTTTCCAAATAATAATTTTCAATTTACTTCAAAAATAAATTAATACAATAAGTCGGGGGGATTGCCAGATAAGAATATTATTAGTTGACAATTCTTGACCATTATAAAACTTTCACCATTATTTTTTGATGGTAGTTTATAATTTTTTAAAATCATAAATAGCTTTAAAGGAGCCAGAAAAAAGTGTTTTCTTATCATTGTAGGAAATAATTAATATGAATAGTGATAAAATTATAGAATAACATTTAGCCAGTTCGTTTGTTTTTTGAGTGTAATTCTTTGCTTGAATGCCTCAAAAACGGTGAGTGGAGGGGAACAACTTCGACTTTCATATTTTAATACATAATGTTGTTGGTACAGAGTTACGTTTCATTGCATCAAAACTACATATTATAAAATACAAACAAAGTCAAAGCCGTTTCCCTACTTTAATGACTTAAGAACAGGGAGTGGACCCGGTCGTCTTTTTGAGCGGATCCGGATCCGGGTACCCGGATCCGATTTTCTTTATAGCGGTTCCAAAATTTGGGATCTAGATTCCCTTGATAAAAAAGGGGATCTGAGATCCGGAACCGGATCCCCTTTAAAAAAATGGGGGGATCTGAAAAACGGATCCAGATCCCCTCTTGAAAAAAGCGGGTCCGTTAGATCCGGAGCCGGATCCCCTCGTCTAAAAAGGGGATCTGAAGCGGATCCGGGATCCAGATCCGGATCCAGGTCCACTCCCTGCTTAAGAAATATTATTAAACTTAAAAAAATACAAAGAGGTACACACAAACCCAGGATAAATTTTAGCACCAATAATTTTAGTACCGTATTTAGAACATAAGTGTAATCTATGCTACATTAAAATATTCTTCAAAAATGTAAAACTTGTGCTATTTACTTAATATATTTGTGATATTGGCAGTAGAGATATAAATACCAACCTCCCCAATACTGTGCACTGTAAGTCCTCCCAACACAATGGGAAAGACAGGGCGTCCTGTGATATCCAAAGGTATGGGCTGGACAACTTTCTTCTGCTTGTTGGCAGCTTTCTTAGTGGGCTTCACCGGCATCATCCTCAAACCATCTGAAAGTTAATTATTTTATTAAACACTTCTACTTTCTTAATAATTTCAGCAACTGCAATAAATAAATTAAATAAAAAAAAAATCATAGTAAAAAATTAAAAAAACGAAAACATAAAAACAAATGAATGGAGTGATGGATGAATGAACAAACAAATAAAGTTAAAACGTGGGCATAAGAAAAGAAGAGAAGAAGACAAATAAAGTAAATGAAATGGCTTGTATTAGAGGCTAACAAATGTAGCAATTGGAATCATATCTTATAATTTCTGACCCAGTATATCTGTGTTGGTCTTAGCCTTCTTAGCTGGCGGCTTCTTGATGGTAGGCAGCAAATCCTGGAGAGTGATTGTCGTGGCTGGAGGACTGGTGCCTGCCGCTCGTAACTTTGCGTTGCTCAGTTGGTTCTCCATGTCTACAACAGCATTTTTCATGAATAATTTCACAAAGTCTTTTAAAATATTTAATTGCTGTATATAATTTAAAGAATGATTTGAAAAAATGTGAATAATTTTAACTTTTCAGAAGAGGATAAATAAAACCAACGAAAGAACATAATTAAAAAAAAAAAAAAAAAATCACATACAGTAATTAAAATGAGCATGACTCCAATTTTAAAAATAATTCTAATTTTTGATCTAGGGTCTTTTTATTACTTCATTTGATTAGCAAGGACTGTTTATGTGGGACTAGAAGACCTACTTATACTTAATACTGCATGTAATGGCAAATTTAAGTTTAAAAATTTTTTTAAAACAATTATAAATTATTGTGCACAGTACAGATGGAAACCAGGGCTAATCCTCTATTGAACCGGGTAAAGTCACTCACGACCGTTACAAAAAAAAATTGGATTGTTGAAATTTGTAAACAACATGCAAATAACCCCTTTTTAACCAATAGGAAGGCGTTTCAGCAAAAAGGGTTATTTCTAAGCCAATCAGAATTCAGAATTGGGTCTCCATAAGCCAGAAGGGAGTGACTATACCCCCTACAATAGAGGATTAGCCCTGTTGAAAACCTTCTCTATCATACCAGTAACAGCCTGGAAGTGGTACAGCTTCTTCAATAAAAACCTTCTCTCTTCCTTAGCAATCATTATTTTTTCCTGTAGTAAGGAAACTTGATCACAAAGGGATGCATTTTCCTAAAACAAAAAAGTAAACAATGACATTTAATGCAGAAAATTTTTTAAAAATAGAAAAGAAAAAAGAAGTATACATGTCTCATATTTATACAGTACCATCATGTAATAGAATTTATAGAATTTATTTATTACAATCCTGGTAGCAATATGATAGTTTAGAGACATTCTTTTGGCAAGAAATTTTACCAAGATTCTCAGAGCTTCACGGAGTCTGACGTGGCGCTAGCGTAGCTTATAAGCAATACATGTGCTACACTAGTAGCACCACACTCAGATCTTTGAAAATCTTGGTCAAATTTCTGACGGAGGAATGGTCTCTGATGACATAGTAGTTGTAACTTAAAACGAGTACTGTACAGTATTATATATAATAATAATAATATATAATATAATTATATATTATAATATATAATATAAATATAATTTATATTATATATTATATTTGTATCGAATTTGATCCTTTTCATGTATTGTTCATAAAGTTATGTAATTTTTGGTTAATGGAATGACTTATAAATTCATACATCTCATGTATTCACAACTTGTTGTTTTGAATATATTTATGCTACGAATTTGCTTTGTCATGATTGGTTCTTGCATCTGTACAATAAGCATTCAAATTTTAATTATTTACATAAATAGCATGAAATTCACGATATATGGTATCTTATTTGATCTGTAGTGGCAGGATTTACAAACTATTTTGTGATCTGTGATACGTATTTTATACTTTGTTGTGCATAGTGATACAAGTTGTTATTTATGTATAATTATGGACGATCGACGTTATGTCTTGAGTTTAATATTATTGACTTGCTTATATTGTATAATCAATCGAAAAGCAATAAAGATTATGATTATGATTATGATTATTATGATAAATATAGGCATTATACCAGGTTTCTATACAACATGTCATTTAATTTGTTTTTGGTGTTGTGTTTGTGACACCCTCATTCATTTGTAAAAACGGTTTGTAACGCAGGAACACAAGCCAAAGTATACTTCCGTACATCTTTAATGAAAACTAAGTTGAATGGAGTATCGACCTCAAAATTTTTTATAACAGAAATGGATAGAGGATGAAAAGTTATGTTACTCTGATTTTTTTCAGATTTTTTAAGGACCGGGAAGTATTGCTAAAAAGTTTTGGCGAGGTCGGTTTCGAATCCACGTTCCTTTTTGGTCCTATCTTTTATTAACGATTATTGTCACCGGAAGTTCCGCCATCTTTCTTTTATGCGCCGCCATCTTCTTTTCATACGCAATACATACGAGTGACAAGAACAAGCACTATTAGGAAAGCAGTGATCAGCACATTAAAATATGTTTATTTAATAAAATGAATCACTTTAAACACTTTCTCATGTATTTATTCATCCATCATCCTTGCAAACATTGAAAAACATTTAAATATGAGTGGTAAATAGTTGTACGCTGTTTTGACTCACTAGTCAAAATGGCTGCTCATGACCGCAATTCATTTGTTTTTTCTGCTGAAAAGTGTAAAGTTGTTTTTTGACGATTTGGCAACATTGTTATCCCATCCAGTTAAGCTACGAGCAGCATTGCCGAATTGTGCAGTTTTTATGAAGGCTTGTATCTCAAAAAGTAAATGATAATCTATAATTATTATTTCATCATAATTCTATTTAAAATAATGATTGTTTTTTAAGCTAAAATTTGAATCCATTATTCAGTACCATTACGGAGATTGAAATTTGCATTTGATAACATGCGTTTTTTATTTCTCAATTTAAAAAATAATGGCACTGAATTTAGGTGTATTTTATTGCATGAGAATTTTTATTTATTTTTTCTCTATGCAATGCTGAAAAAATTGGAGTGATTTACCATTTCCTAAGACCAGTGACAATAATCCTTAAGAGAGGCGGCAAGAGGCGGCACTTTTTCTGCACTTTCAATTATTTTTAAAAAATACTGTAGTTGCCGGGCTCTAAAAAATCTGAAAAAAATTAGAGTAGCATGACTTTGCACCCTCTATCCATTTCTGCAATAAAAAAAATGAGGTCGGTACTCCATTAAACGATGACGGGGCAGAGTGTACACAGTACTGACTACATTTTTATAATCCCAAGCCCAGATATCAGCTTCCTGCTGCCCCCACCACTCCAGAAATCAAGCCAAAGTCGGAGCATGGAGACCGACTTCTTCTCAATGTCGGTGACGTCACTGCACATAGAGGCAAAAGTGGAGGGAGGGAAAGTGTCTGAGATCAGGCCGAGGAATAGAAGAACGTAGACTTTTACTGGTCTTGATCTGCATTGAATTTAACAGAAGGGATAACATAAAAAGCTAAGGGAGATTTTTTTTTAATGAGACCGAAACTTCTTAAGAAAAAAAGAAATTTTGAATACATAATGTATGCTGTATACTGTACAGCAAACAGTGGTGTAGGTAAGGAGGGGGCCTCTTCCCTCTCAACCTTATTGCAATATATACAATGTATACAGTACCCAAATATATTTTATATTAAATTTTATATTTTGCATAACATCCTGTACTAAGAAAATGAAAATGCATGGACCTCCTAGACTTTATTTCAAGCACAGGCGCGGATCCAGCAAAAAAATTCTTCGTGGGGGGGGGGGGGGGACATGTCTATATTGCCCATGTTAAATCCAACGTTTGGGGGGAGGGACTGCAGCTTCCCCCCCCCCCCTGGATCTGCGCCTGTATAAGCATAATAAAATATATTTGCTTAACTTTTTGGGGAAAACTGCACAACTAATGAGCTTTATATATGCATACTCCATTGAGCTCTACACAAGGCTGTGTAGAGCTCAATGGCATACTCAAAATAAAAATTGATCATAATCATATATCATATCATATCCTCATATGTTGAGGATTTTCTGACAGACAGGGTACAGAGGGTAAAGTTAGGAGAAACAATGTCGGGGGAAGAAAAGGTAACGTCAGGAGTTCCGCAAGGCAGCGTACTGGGGCCTATTTTGTTCATTATTTTTATTGAAGATATTGGAACAGGAATTAAATAAAAAATGAGACTGTTTGCAGATGATAGTGTTATATATAAAATAATTAAGGACAAAGACGACACGAAAATATTTCAGGAGGATCTGAATATAGTAGGTAAATGGGTAAAGGAAAATAAAATGCATCTTAATGTTGATAAATGTAGCACAGTCAAATTTAGTAGGAAAAGAGCAGGAAGCACAGCGATATATAAAATGGACGGAGCTGAACTTAAAGAGGAAAAGAAATATAAATATTTAGGGGTGGTAATGCAATGTAAGCTTAACTGGAATGACCAAATTGCATACATCACAAATAAAGGAAGAAGAAATCTGGAGTTTGTAATGAGAAATTTGAAAGGAACGGGGAGGGAAATCAGGGAAAAAGCGTACAAAACACTTATCCGACCAATGTTAGAATATGGATGCAACGTTTGGGACCCAGCATATAGGACGAAGGGAAAGAAGGAACTGGAAAAGATACAGAGAAGAGCGGCCAGAAGAGTGACTGGCAAAATGGGAAGCTGGAAACTGGTGAGTGACGGAAGGGAAATTCATAAGGAAAGGGAGAGTGTCACACAAATGATTGGAGAACTGGGATGGAGCTCACTGGAGGAAAGGAGGAGGCAAATTAGATTGACAACAATGTACAAAATTACAAGGAATGCCAAGGGTTGGGACGAGATGAGTGGAAAAGTGGACAGGGGAAGATATTTGGGGAGAAGGGACCATGAATGGAAGCTCGAGTATCAGGGAAGCAACAATGATGTGGGAAAGTATTCTTTTATCAGGAGGACGGCGAGAGAGTGGAATCTGCTGGGGTCTGCGGAGGTGGGCGTGGACAGGATTGAGAAGTTCAAGGAGCTGGTGACCTCAAGACCTCAAGCAGGACACAAACTGTGAGCCATAGTGGTGTGACCACAACTGCCGCAGTATAAACTAAATTTTTATCTTTTTATCTTTTTATCATACTTACAAAAACCATATCCTTTATTAGTCGTTTCATTCGCACATATTTCTTCTTGTATTTAGCATTTGCCGAAGGATCAATAGTTGTATTATAATCTAAGAAGCTGTTAGAAGGTGAAAAAGATGCATAATCCATGTTAATTACAAAAACAGAGTGCAAATTACAGGAAAATTAACTTTTGTGGTCACAGCTGTTATTTTGTGCAGCTGTTTTTGTGTTTTGGCGGCGTCGCCGTTTTTTGTTTCATCAGCGATGGCGTCGCCGGCTCCAAAATCTCCAGAACAATCAGAGAAAAATAAGAAATATGATCGCCAAATAAGGTTTGTGAACTTCTAATTACATTTCATAAACTTTTTGTTTATAAGTTAATGTCAGTGTCACATATTTATAGCTATAACTTTCTTTGACTCCTGGAAATGCATGATGAACCATGACCTCACCCATGGTATAAATATGGACCTCACCCTTTTTTAGTGCATCAGATTCATACTTTTTTTCTTTATTTATTTACAGGTTATGGGGAGAACATGGTCAAGCAGGTTTTGACTCTAGTCACGTATGTTTGGTCAATGCTACAGCCTTAGGCACTGAAATACTCAAATCTCTGGTATTACCTGGTATCGGAGCTTTTACTATCGTTGATGGGGCGACTGTCACAGAACTGGACATCGAGGCAAAGTAATAAGAAGCCTGCTACATTCCTATGTAATTTTTTTGCCCAAATTCTATAAATATACTTCAATGCTTTTGTAATTTCAGCTTCTTTCTTGATCCTGAGTCACTTGGTAAGCCAAGAGCGGAAGTTGCAACACGTATGCTTCTTGAATTAAATGCAGATGTCAGAGGAGATTTTGTAGATGAAAGTGTAGAGCAACTTTTAAACAATAGCCCTGACTTCTTTGAAAATTTTACTGTTGTTTATGCTGTGTCTCTACCTGAAAGGTAAATAAAATAATTTTTTTTCATTCACATCATGAACTTATTTTATTATTATTATTTTTTTTTTAAAGGTCATTGCTTCCTCTTGCTCGAAAACTGTGGGTCCTTGGCATTCCGTTGATTGTTTGTCGAAGCTATGGAATGGTTGGCAGTATTCGCATCCAGGTGCCTGAGCACGTTGTGGTGGAGACGCACCCCGAGCACCCCCTACCTGACTTGTGGCTCGACCGTCCCTTCCCTGCTCTCGTAGCCCTGGCAGACGCCACACGTCTAGAGACAATGGAACTACGAGACCACGCCCACGTGCCATATGTTCTGTTGCTCTACAAGGCTCTCAGAGAATTTGAAAAGCGTCATGCTGGATCTTACCCTACGTCAAGAGCTGAGAAAATGGAACTCAGGGAAATTTTACGCTCGGGTATGATTTTTTAATGTTTTCTCAAAATTAAATGAAATTTTGGATTTTTCATCCCCAACACTACACACATGATAATATCAACCCTCTTATGGAATAATGAGTTAGCTGCCTACTATGAGTTTGTGTGCAATAATTAGCTGTCTTCTATATCAGTGCAACAATGAGCTTTGATAGATCATTTCAGTATAAAGTTCATTGTTGCACTCACCTGATATAGCTCATTATTGCACATGAGATCAAGGTAGACGGGCAACTTATTATTGTGGATGAGGAACGGTATATGACTAATAATGCAGTATTCTTAATAACAAAAAAAATATATATAAAAAGCTGTATTTATGTTCTATGTCTAATTTACTACCTACACTTTTTGTGTTTATTAAGGTAGAGATAGAGATAATACGCCCAATGTTAATAAAAATCCCATTCATGAAAATTATGAAAAAAATAAATAAAATGTTCTCCTGTACATACCTTATCAGTAGCTAAAATATCAGGTATACAAAAACAAGCTAGTTTTCGAGTTATTAATTTTTAAATTTTACTAATTTAACATGGAAGTTCCATTTCTCCATGTTAAATTAGTCAACCTTAAAAATTCATAACTCAAAAACTTTTTTTATACCTGATATTTTAGCTACTGATAGGGGGTGTAGAGGAGAACATTTTAAAAAAATTTTCAGAATTTTCGTGTGAGGGATTTTTTTTTTTAACATTGGTGGCGTTACCTTACTCTTAAGATAGAGATAACTCAATCAATGTTAATAAAAATCCCATTCATGAAAATTATGAAAAAAATTTAGAATGTTCTCCTTTACATTCCTTATCAGTAGGTAAAATATCAAAAACGAGCTAAAGGAATGGGATTTTTATTAACATTGGGCGTGTTGTCTCTACCTTAAATAAATATTATAAAAGCTGTATTGTTGAAAAACCTGATCCAGGACAGAAATTGCCTGAGAATAGGTTAAAATCAGCAAAATGTATTAGTAAAATTGTTAAGCTCTTGTTTAGCATGCAAAAACCAACAAAATAAAATTCTGAAAGTAAATCGTTCTAATACATCGTCGTTGTAGCGCTCTTTTGACCAATCTAGCTTTATAAGTTATGACTTTTTGACCAATCTAAAATTATAAGTTTTGACCTTTTGACCAATCTTTAAAAATTTTGGCAGGGACAAATGTCCAAAATCTCAAAAGTTACAACTTTTTTTTTATTGCGCCATTCGAAAGAGCGTAAAATTTGCCACAAGATGGCACCACTCGTACAAGAAATTAAGAAAATAATTGATTGGACAAAAGGTCATAACTTATAAAAATAGATTGGTCAGAAGGTCAAAACTTATAATTTTAGATTGGTCAAAAAGTCAAAACTTATAAAGCTAGATTGGTCAAAAGAGCGCTACAACGACGACATATTGATTCAATGTAAAATATTGTCTTCTTCTTTTCTTATACCCACGTATTGGTTATTAAACCATTATACTTCTAGCAAGCCAATAGAGAAAAGACTCTCTTCTCTCTACATGTTGCCAGGCAACAAGTCAAGTTCTGTAGTTAATGCAGAGCATCTAAACATTGTAATCTAAAATATTTAAATTTCTAAAATATTGTAATTGTATGTTTTAAAACATTTTTTTTTATCCATGTGCTGAATATTTCTGTAAATTCAATTTCTACTAGTACAGTATTTAACAGTATGACTTTAACTTTAGGTATCTTGCGAGATGAACATGGTGACCCAATGGAAGAGGAAAACTTTGAAGAGGCAATTCGAGCTGTCAACGCAGAAGTCCAGCCTTCTAGAATCCCGTCTCATGTTCGTGAGATTCTAGAGGACCCTTCTTGTGTGAACCTTACCTCCCAGGTAATGAAGGATGCTAAATCTCGGCACTAAATTTCAACTATGGTATGCTTAATGTTTGTGAAGTACAATATCAGAACAAATTAATAATTTATTTTATCATAAAAACTTAATTCTTAATTAATACATACATAACATGACGCCATATCCCTTTACGGGGTAAGCCAGCAGCATTATTACCTCAGCCGTCTACAAATTGCCCTCCAAAGCACTCGATTCTTGCATACTCCACTTGCTTCAGAAATACTCATAACACTCTTTTGCCTTCTGCACTCTCTATTACACTGTGTACTTTTAACACTTCTGTTATTAATAATAATTATTATTATAAATCAATTCATTGCTCATGAGAAATATAGCTAAGTTTTTATGACTTCATCTTTTTTTTTTTATTATTTCTTTTTTTAACTTTTTCATGTAACTCAATTTTCTGCTGCTTTTAAATAATTTATTTTGTTCAGGTTCCAAAGAATTTAAGACACCCAAATTGTCTTTTATGGTTAGTGCTATACTTGAAATGTGGGTTGCTACTACGTAGTTCTTTGTTGAATGTGCTCAATAATTCAAGTTTTTAATGTTTTTCTCATTATTTATTTATTTATTTTTTAAAAATCACAAGGACGCAAAATTAAATTATCTTTAAATAAATTAATTATAAAATTAGCTAGTGTACTAAATTTTATAGGCATAATAAAATTACTGCTGACAGAATCACAGACAGGACAAAAATTACTACTGACAGAATCACAGACAGGACATACAGTTTAATAACATTACACATCAAACTGTGTATTAAATATTAAATACAATGGAAAGGTGATGCAATGGCAAAGGAATTTGATGTTTTTTTCCTTTTAAAATATTGCATTATATGTATACTGTATGAATAGTATATAATTTAAATTTGCAGAGCAAGCCGTTCTGGGTGCTGGCAAGAGCTCTCAAGGACTTCGTTGACGGAGAGGGCGGCGGTTTGCTGCCAGTCCGAGGCTCGCTGCCGGACATGACAGCTGAAACTTCCCGCTATGTGGCCCTCCTGACTGCGTAAGACTTTGATAATTTGTTGTTGTTTGGACTCAACCCAATTAAATTCAAGGAATCTTCTTTAAATGTTACCTCCATGCCTTGGATTTTTAATTTATTTATACTCTCCTGTAGAAGTTGTATACATGTTTGACAATATAATTTCACCTCAAAGCCAGAAAGGTAACCCTGTAAGATCTTTACAAAATGTTCAACATTTTGCTCAATATTTTATTACATATATTTTGTTTGTTTTTTTTTTTCATTTTAGCATTTTTCAATATAAATAATCTTTACTGTATTTCAATTTGCTATTTATTATCAATTTTTTAACACAGTTTTCAAGTAATTTTGCTGTATAGTACATCCTTCTTGTAGAATATAATGTAAATTTTGTAATTTTTCAATATGTATATATTTCTCCCATTTTGAGACCGTGGTATAATGTGCAGCTACCACGACCAGGCTCAGAGAGATGCGGAAGTTGTGTACCGTCGAGCCCAGCAGCTTCTGGTGGAACTCAACATGCTACCGGACACAATCTCTGAGCGGGACGCCCGCAACTTCTGCAAGCACGCCTCCGACCTTCACGTGGTGAGAGGACGTTGCATCGCCAGCGAGTACGACCCTCGCACTGCCAACACTCAGGAAATTGGTGAGCATAGTGACTCAGATGAATGGTTACTACAATATCTATAGTGGAGGTCTGCCTAGGCTGGAATGGGCTTGGCTATTCCTTGAATTTTCAATGTTGATTTATTTTTTATTTTTTTTTAAGAGAAGAGGAAAAGGGAGAAAAAGTAAGCAAAAAATTTTTGTTGTTGTCAGTTTTATTTGATGTCTTTTCTAGAACTAAGTGAGACGAACAGCGCAACAACAATCAAAACAATAACTTCATTTAAATTTATTATGTCATATAATATCCTAATTTGGTAGTGAAAGCTTGTACTCACAAAGCACATTTTAGTTTTATTTAATACAAAATTTAATACTGTATGTATTCAATAGATGTCTTCATAAATAGTATAAATACACAGCCAAATGAGAACCAAGGATAAAATTTTAGTTTTTATTCTACTCAAGTAAATAAAATATCAAAATTAAACTTGGAAATAACTAAGACTCTTTTAACATGCACTGCATCATTATATTAGTACATGTATTTGTCATGTGCATTTCATATTATGTATATAGTCACTATGTGCCAAGATGGTATTTTATGGGACTAAATATACTATACAAACACACGTCTTTCCAAGTTGGCTGAGCAACTTAGCAGCATTGAAACATCTTGCGTTTCCTCAGCTTCAAACCTGGAAGACCCTGACAGCCACATGGCTCACTACGTGATTCTGCGAGGAATTGACCGTTTCTACACGGAGCACAGCACCTTCCCAGGCCAGTTTGATGAACAACTAGAGCCCAACATTGTTGCACTCAAGGTAGAACTCATCTTAAATTTGTACAATTTTAAGTTAATTCATAGTAATATGTGTTGTAGAATTTTATTGGGCATTTTATCTTATTATATTATAGCAAGATACTGTAATTGTAAAGCAATTTTTTTTTTTTTTTTTTTTTAATTGCAAAACTTTCTATATACCTTTAGCTAGTGAAGATTGCCCTTGAAATATTTTTTAAGACTAATAATAATAAAAAAATCAAAGCAACTACAGAAAATTGTTCATCATCTCTTTTTTTTTTTTTTTTCAGGGTATTGTGGGCAAGATACTTTCAGAGCTGAGCATTGGACCACTTGGTAAAGATGATTTAATCCACGAGTTCTGTCGATTTGGCGGCACTGAGCTGCACACAATTTCTGCGTTTGTAGGTAAGAAACAACACCAAAACAAATATTTTTCTCTCTCTTTACACTCCTAATTGGTAAATAAAAAATTGGTAGATGTAAGCTGCATAACAATCAGGATCCAGTGAGAACAAGAGTTCTGTTTAAGGATGAATCTCAGTAGGTTAATATCTCGCAATCATACCGCCTGAATACAACAAGACTTGCAGGGGACTTTGAACTCACCATCAATAGGTGGCATACACATTTTGAAGCGAATCTGTCTTGTCAGTTTTGTGAAAACTGAGGTAGAAGTTTAACATTGACCTTATGGACGGAAACCGGAAATGGAGCTGTTGTAAGAAAACTGCAAGACTGAATTTGCTCAAACCATAAGCGATTAAGTTTAAGAACATTATCGATTCTTTAAAATTTATTTCATTTGATTCGTTTGCAGGGAAATATTCTTTGATTCCGAAGTAACTGAGATTAATCGTTAAGCGAAATTAAAATGTATAAGTAACGAATAATGAATTTTCAATTTTCAGCTGGTTGTGCTGCTCAAGAGGGAATCAAATTCATCACAGCCCAGTACAAGCCAATCAACAATACGTTTGTGTACGATGCCATGACCACTCTCTCGTCCACTTTTGTGCTGTGACAACGCTTGAGGGACATAAACATTCCCTTATTTCGTCCCCCCATCTTGTATTAACCCTCCCAGTTTTTTTGCTTTAAGTGATTTAAACTTTAAAAACAAAAATTTTAATCAGCTATGTTCAATTATTTATTAGGATGATGTATGATAATATTTAAGGGTAGGATAACGCCACCAATGTTAAAAAAAATCCCTCACACAAAAATTCTGAAAAATAAATAAAATGTTCTCCTCTACACCCCCTATCAGTAGCTAAAATATCAGGTATGCAAATACGATCTAGTTTTTGAGTTATGAATTTTTTAAGTTGACTAATTTAACATGGAAGTTTCATTTCTCCATGTTTAAGTACAGTAGTCAACTTTAAAAATTTATAACTCAAAAACTAGATCGTATTTGTTTACCTGATATTTTAGCGACTGATAGGGGATTCAGAGGAGAACATTTTATTTATTTTTCAGAATTTTTGTGAGGGATTTTTTTTTTAACATTGGTGGCGTTATCTTACCCTTAAGTCAGTTTTCATGAACCCAAATGCAGAGATGAAGTGTATTCCTAGATTAACTTTGTTCTTATAAATCAACAAACTTAAGCCTAGCTTGGTTTAAAATCTATAACTTCTTAAGCTCGGCATACATCTTGGTTCTTCTTTTTGGTTTAGAGATTTTTGTACTGATGTGATTTATTTCTCTGGCAGAACTATGTATGTACAGTACAATAAAATAACCATCAAATTCAATTATGTTATTATTTTATGTAGAGGATAATGGATATACAAATGTATTACCGACCAAAATTAAAAGTCACGAGTTGGAACATTTTATTAGTACAGATCGGTTGAGTCAATCTCGTGATTAATCATATAAGGGTATAAGATAACACAAAACATCAATTAATTGTATTAGTCCCATTTGATTAACATGTAAACCTTAGCAACTTCATAGTAATTCTGATTTTTTTTTTTTTTTTTTTTGGTGCTAAGAACTGTCTCTAAAAAAAATCAGAATTATTATGAGGTTGCTAAGGTTTACATGTTAATCAAATGGGACTACAACAATCAATGTTTCGTGTTATCTTACCCTTAGTAAAATTAAAAGTTCATCCTATAGTACTATGACACTGAAATTTTCCCTTTTAAGTGTTTAGAGTTAAACTCAATATTTCTCACTAAACTTTGTCGTAGTTCAATTTTACACAAGAATTGAAACCCTTATAAATGTATTGTCTATTAGAGTGAGCGATTGCTTTTTTCTTTTTTTTTTTTTTTTTTTTTAATATTATTATTATCTAAAAATAGTTAAACTTGCCCTCTACTGTATATTGAAAACCAAAAAAATCTGAAAAATTTGTAAACCCAGCCCACAGAAAAACTACCTAAAAAAAAAAAAAAAAAGCGAGAAAAACAAACAAACTTTTTATTTAATTAATTAACTGGGTCATTTCGAACTTCACTTGGTAAAGCGTGGGAAAAGAAAAGACTTTGATAATACTAAGGTTAAGATAAATAAAATTATTAAAAGGATATTTTTCTTTCTACACTAAAAAACTGTTTGCTAGATACATAATTTTTTTTTTATTTTAACACAGTAGTACACACACTTGCTTTCAGCAAGCAGGATTTTTAGTCTTGTCGGATACAGAAGTAGCAGCATTTATATTTTCCTAGCCACAAACAATTTAGTGAAGTAAGGCGGCATTAGTGTGTTTACAAATCTACAAATATTTATAAATAATATTCTATTATGCAAGTGTTTCATCAGCCAATATAAGTTTTGTTATTTTTAAAGGATATAATTTTTGTTCTACATTTCTTTTTTTAGCAAGCACAAATGATATTTTTTTTATTTATTTATTTTTTTATGTGAGCTTATGTATCTATAAATATAAGAGACCTTAACATTATATTATTTACCTCCAGTGCACTTCATTCTAATAGCTGACGATCAATAATTTAGAGGACAATAGTGCAAAACAAAACAGGAGAAAATCATTTGCATGTTGCAAGAGATGGAACATGGTAAATCAAAAGGAGAAAATGGCTAGAAAATTTTTGTTGTATATTATATTTTGTAAGCAAAAGTAGAAGAGCACTGAGGATAAAGTACTTTTGCTTACAAACGTAAAGATAAATAATATACAAGTAAAAAAAAAAAAAGTGTCAAAACTAATATTTTTTTTTTTTGTAAAAAGTATAATAAATTAATTTTCTTATATAGTTATACTAAAAGTAATTACAGTATTTAAAACAAATCAAAGGACACTGCTGGGTATTATGTCTCTGGCTTAATAGTTTTATGATTTTATGTAGTTTATAAAGACTTCAAGGTATTAAAATCTATCAAGCCAAATTCTTCAGCTTTAATTAAAAACATATTAGAGGAGCATATATAGAGAATGAAAAGAATAGTATAAAACATAGGGAAAGGAGTATCTAGTCAAGTATTAACCTCAATACAACAAATTTTATTGTATTGATACCACCTTGAAAAAAAAAAGTGCTATTAACAAATTAGCACCTCATTGAAGTGACTCCAGAAGTAATAAAAGTAGCAAAGAAACTGATCTTACAATTAGGAAAGTGGTAACAAAATCAAAGCACTTCCAAGTGTTTGACGTCACAAATAGTTTTTACAATTTAACTTAGGCTTACTTACAAAACAAATTAATAAAATGATTTGCTTCAATTAATTAATCACAATTTAGTAATCAGATTTGGTGTTGTGAATTTATTTTATCAGAAGTTACAACAATTATTATTTAAAGTACTTTTGGCCAAATAAAGCATCAACGAGGCTTTCTTGCTTACAATCCTTGTATGTATGAAAAGAAATTGCAAGGTCTCAAATAAATTTTTGTTTAATACATTGCATTTACACATTGAATTATTTACAAATAGTAGAAGCCATAAATATACTGATGCTAAAAATATTATGGGCCATTCCTCTTTATCTTAAGTTTCAACCACTTCTGTACCTTCTGAATGACACTAATTATAGCATTATTGCATTTTTTTTTTAGATACATACCGATAATAATAAAAAGTATTAAAATTATTACAAGCAAAATTATCATAATAGCGTGGTTTGTTTGTGATACAAAGCTGAAGTAATATGTAAGGAATTATATACAGAGTAAAACAGATAGTTATTGATTTTCTAGATACTGTATTACTTCCAATAAATTACTGTAGGACAATAATTAATAACCCAATCAAAAACAACATTCTAGAGGGAGAAAATATTAAATAATTTGGCAAAATATGTACATAATAACGTCTATCATTTTTCATAAATAATATTAGCCCTTTCTTACGACAGAATGCTCTATAGAAAAAGGGAGTGCTTGTTTTTCTATGTTTCTTCTTTTTAATATCTAACACACCTGGGGGAGAAAAATTCAACCAATTATAAAAAATTACTCTAAAGGCAAATTAAAATCAAGAATGAAGTGTTTGAAATGAATTTGGAATGACCCTTTTTTATTTCTTGAAAGGCAAACAATTTACTTTATATATTTCATAAAAACAATGGCATTGAGTAATCAAAAAGTGTAATAATGAAAAGGTCCACATCCCACATGAATAAAAAGTAGAAACTTAACAAATATTATGAGTGGTGGCATAAAAGTAATGTGAAATTAATCTACAAAGCACCCTGGTGTCACCCAGCTTTACATCCTGGATTATACATGGTTGTTGTTAACTTTTTTGTTCTTCTTTTGCTTTTCGGGGAAAAAAAAAAAAAAAAAAAAGTGAGATATTGAGGGCGATGATTTTTTTTTTTTTCTTTCTTTTTGTTTTCATGTATCGAAAGGATTGGGATGGGCTCATTAATGCTATTTTAAGTAATTTACAAAAGTTTTTTTCTTGAGAATCATCAACATTAATCATAGATTCAATATTTATATTTTTGTAAATAACTTTGGAAGCATCATGCAAGCTGGCTCGGAGCTTGTGACGAGAAGAGGGTGGGAGGAGAGGGTGTTGGGGTGGTTAATTTGGGGCTCAGAGCAAAAATTTGCCCAGCACAATGCCGAGAAGGATGGCAACGATTGCGAGAGCGACATACATTCCGGGAGAGAACTCCTGCAACGCCATGGACTGTGAGCTGCTTCCCACGGACGACACATCACCACCCATGTTGTCCCGAGACTTGGACACCTGCTGGCGTAGTCGAAGCAGTTCTTCCTGCAAACAAAAGTTTAATTATAACGAGAGAATTCAGAATTAAAAGTAATGAATTTCACATAGTAAAAAACTGTTACTGAATAGAAGATTGCAGCAAATTCTTGTTGATTTCTCCTAATTTTGTCTTGGGTGTTCTACAAAGCTTTTACAACGAGCAGTTTTTTTCCCTAGACAGAACATATTTTGCATTGCTTGAATTTATAAGCTAGGAGAAGATTTATTAGTAGTATGATGCCACACAGATTTCAGTTTTCTCTAATGTGCAATAAACAATTCTTCTTCAATTTATGAATTTTATACCAGAAAATAAAAGAAATTTTCAGCATATCATTAGTTATTTTATTTTTTTTTTTTTTACTATTATATTCCAAGTATATCGTCCCTCGTCCGGAATAATGAGCTATCTGCTTACCACAATCTCATTGCAATAATGTGCTGTCTGCTATTTCAGATGAGCACAATTATGAGCTTTATTTTATACTGATTTACAGCTCATAATTGCACTCACCTGAAATAAGATAGCTCATTATTCTAGACATAGATGATATTCTTACACCTATTCGCCATTCATTTGATTCAAAAGGTACTTTAATTCGTTGGGGTACATCTTATGATGCAACAAAATAGTGTTGCAACAAAATTTGCTCAAGAATTTACGAAAATGGCTTGTTTGTTTGTAACAGTTTAAGGAAATTGGTCTGTATCTTTTATGTGATTTAAAATACCTATAAAACTGTTTAAAATAAAACAATGAGATATGATTACACATATGATACTGTCAGCTTCAATACCGGCTCTCTGTACTTTCTAATTTACTTTTGTTGTGATAAGAAATAGAGCTCTTATCAGAAAGTGCAAAGAGCCGGTTTTGAAGCTGAAAGTCTCATACATAACTTACTTCTAAGAGATAGCCATGTATACTTTTTTTTTTTTTTTTTGTCAAGATTGATATTATAGCTAAAAAATGAGATAATTACATGAAAAGATTGTTATTTATGATTTATGATAGATTTTATGTGACCAACTTAGCAAAATAATTCAATTTATTTTAGTAAGTACATTAAACACATAATTGTTGATTCAAATTTGAAATCAAAGTGATGAGGGAATCACAAATAAAAACGTATCAACACATGTTAAATTATAGCTGACCGATTGTATCATTATTTGTTAAATACCCAAGACCAGACACAAAATGATGTTAACATTTTCTTACTTTGAGCCCTAGGTTCTCTTGTCTCAAACTGCTCTCTTCCTCCCTCAGTGATTTCACCTCAGCGGCGGCTCGCACCAGTTCACCTTCTACCTGTGTTCCGGCCTGCAACACCTTGTTATCAGTGCCTCTTTTCACGACAACCACTTGGACTCATTTTATACATTAAGGGTAAGGTAACGCCACCAATGTTAAAAAAAATCCCTCTCACAAAAATTCTGAAAAAAATTTAAAATGTTCTCCTCTACACCCCCTATCAGTAGCTAAAATATCAGGTATACAAATACGATCTAGTTTTTGAGTTATGAATTTTTAAAGTTGACCAATTTAACATGGGAGTTTCATTTCTCCATGTTAAAGTAGTCAACTTTAAAAATTTATAACTCAAAAACTAGATCGTATTTGTATACCTGATATTTTAGGTACTGATAGGGGGTATAGAGGAGAACATTTTAAATTTTTTTCAGAATTTTTGTGAGAGGGATTTTTTTTAACATTGGTGGCGTTACCTTACCCTTAATGCAGCATGGAAATTTTTGTTGTCTGTTTCAGAATTATCTGCACCCTTGAAGTATTTTTGGAAGAAAAAAAATGAAAACTTTCTTTGGTGTCATGTAAGTCTTATCTCTTTGATACCGTAATGATAGATGTCTAAAAAAAAAGGGGGGGGCAGGGAGAAAGAAAAGAAACAAATTATGGCAATAAAAAAAATTATTTTTCCATTAATTAATAATTAGGACAAGCACCCTAATGTGTGGAAACTACAGCTGCAGTAAAATAAAGAGAGCACATCATCTGAAAAGATCAAAAGAAAGTTGAGTTTCATTTTGTTTTCTTCAAACACAAACTAATCAGGGTAATCAAATTATACAGGTCGTATGGCTGTACTCAGTTTGAGTTTGACATTTTCATCCAAAGTTTTAAAACATAAAATTTACAAATATATAATTACAGTATATGTATACATGTAAATAATCATTAAAAACAAGATTTTGTGTAGAATTAATGACATAATTATCAATAAATCTTAGTCACAACTTAACAATTAAAATAACAAAACTACAAAATTAAAAATAATAAAAAAACTTAAACTCGAATAATAACGGGAGGCATGACTGTGAAATCAAGACAATCGTTTATTTTAAGGGTCATATTATATTGCACGGAATGGTACAGTAAAAATTGCAGGGATGCAATTAAAAAAATCCAAGATACGTAAAATAAACATGAGCCTTTCAAAAATACATGGCGTGCAAGCTCCTGTCTTCCGTGCAAGCATGTTAATATATTTTCAAGTTTATTCACGTTTGAATAGCATTCACTCAATGTATCAACACAAAAGATACATGTTTTTTTCAGCATTCAAAAAATGTATTTATTTTTTTTAAAGACTAATGGCAGCATTTTGATCAATCAATATACGGCAAACATTTACTGTGTATGTTTCTATGTTTTCACAGAAAAAAATAAAAACAACAGAAAAATATTAAAGACAAGTGTTGGGTAGTAACCCCCCATTCCCCCCCTTTCCTGTAGCTCATTTACTCAGAGGAAAAAGTTTATATTTACTTTTAGAAAAAAAAAAAAAAAAAAAAATCTTTTAGGGTTAACCACTTTATAAACAAATTAAAGATATGATTAAAAAAATATGACAGTACGAGAAAATCACTTATGAAATTAATTAATTAATTGCATAATTAATATTTCACCATTAACTGAATGCAAATATTATCACAGAATGCAAAATCTCTCAGCTGACATCCTTCTCAGATCTCCCCCTTTAATTTTTTAAGAATGCAACTAAATGGATGAGAAATTCAAAACCTTTGAGGTTCAATTTCAGTAAACCCTTGCTTCCAGTGTTTTGCTTGCAGTGTCATTATATAATATATGCAAAATAGAAGTGTGTAATATGTGATTCATGTACAAATTATACATTAACAAGGCCATATAAAAATTAGCAGTGCAGTGAAATAAAGAACTAAATACCAAAATCATATTGATTGAATGTTTGAACTTTTGTTCCATATTAATTTATTTATAATTTGTAATATGAACTATCTGAAGCTCCCTTCCCAACAAATTTTTCTCTATTTTATGTGTTCTTATCCTCTTTTTAAACAAATAATTTGTAATAATATAGTACCTTAATTTACAATATGATTAGTGATTAGCCTGATTAGAATGATTACTTGATTTAATACTAAATATTATTAACATTTTTTATATTAATTAATTATTATTATAAGTATACGGTACAGTGATTCTTTCAATTTAAGTTTTGTTTTACAATCCACATAACCCCAACATTGTAAGTTAAAGTAGATGTTTGCCATATAAATACATGGTAAATTCAATCATAACGTTGTCATAAATTTTACAAAATAAAAAGTTTTGATGCAATGCAGAGAAGATAGATAAGATTTGCAGCCATATACCTTTGGAGAAGCCTTCACCGAGCTGACCTTGGGAGCCTTGGTGACTTTCTTCTCTTGAGCTGCGGTGGGAGCTTCGCCACTGACTGCCTCCTGACCTGCGCTTGCTGCAGGCTCCGATCCACTCTCGAACACGCACTTCAGCTTAGAGTCCATCAAGCTTTCTGGCTTCATCTCCTTCCACTGCAAGCATTAGGACCGAGGTCAACAAATGGGGATTAACAAAAGTATTGTCAGCACTCCTGCTTTAAATTATGAAAATACTCTCCACACCCAGTATTGCCAGGTCCAAAACACCGAGACCGAGGGCCGCGGGCAGAAAAACCGCAGAAAACCGCAGAAAACCGCCGCCAGATGGCAAAAAAAAAAAAAAACGCAAGAAAAATCGCAGTCTGTGATTGGTCTAAAATAAGGCGCGAAATTCAAATTTTCTATGTAAAATTTGAATTTCACCATCTTTTTGCTGAAAAATTTGAATTTCGCGGTCTTTTTTTTGCTGAAAACCGCGAAAACTCTGCGGGTTTCCAAAATCTTCCCGCAGAGAAAAGCTGAAAAAACGCTAGGTTTAGCGGGAAACCGCAGAGTCTGGCAACACTGCCCACACCCCTCCTCCCTCTTAAAATAGAACAAAAAATGTACCCACTAATAGCCAATGGCAGCTTGTGGAATGTCACTGCATAGCCCAAACCAATTGAGACAAGAGTTAAAAATTATTATAACTTTTTTTTACCCACAGTTAAATTAATTGAATTATTTTGAAAAAATTGTAGAGCTCTGCACCTGAAAACACTCCAGCGACTCACCACTGCTAATAACTATCATTACATGGACAAAAGAAAAAATTATTGTTTACATTATTATACATTCAAATCATAATTCAAGCTACATTTGTTACATTTAGCTTTGAAAAAAGGCATTAAATAAAAAATAAAGGGGGACTGTTGTAGGTAAGTTATAAGAATCAGCTTTAAAATTAATTATAACCAGGAAACTATTCTGATTTTTGTATTTCTGGAGTTACATAACTTACATTCATAGTTTTCATTAGCACTTACCATTATATCTTGGTCAAACTCTCCATCAGGAGCAAACATTGTCTGCACCATGAACTTGTGTTTGTAATTCTCGTGACCAGGAAAGTCAATCGTCTGTGGCTGTAGGCTGACTGTAATAAAAAATAAACTATCAAGCTGGGTCGTTCTTGGGACAAGAAAAATAAATTGTCAATGATTTTAGGCAGTGTATACTTGAAATATTATTGATGAGTTTTTCCTTATTAAACAAACAGTTTAATTACTGCATGTTGATAGTAATAAACCAATTTAAAAACTTCATAAACAAGAAGCTCAGCTGTACTATTTTATTCACATAGTATTATTCCTATAACTTGTGCAGGATTAACGTTTTTGTAACTCAGTACTTTTTATTATAATTTTTTATCATTGCATCAAAAGCTTCAAGGTGGAGCCTCATGTATCATACCACCTCAAGGAACTAGCATTAATTATCCCTTGCTCAGAGCATTATCACCTTACTGTATTAATTAGTTCATTTTTCAAACTTTTAACCATGATTTTACTTTTAGTTTATGCCTCCCCCCCTCCCCCCAAGCCAGGATATCTGACTGCCCCAGATATTTCCCGCCAAGCTCTAATATGGGTTTTTCACCATATGTCATAAAACAATATGATGTCACGATTTAGTAGGCAAAACATTGTCAGCGGCATAGCAGAAATGTGCTAAAGTTGGTCTCAAAATAAATTTCTCCTGGCTATTCACATCACTTTTCTTAGAATTTTTTTTCATAAATGGTAACAAGAAGAACCAATGCTATTGAAGAAAAATATATATATTTTAAAAAAAGAAAAGTTGTGAGTTACAATAACCCGCACAGCATAGGATTTTCTGCCTACATCCCACAGATCTTCAGGTGGCTTTGGGCATCTCCGTGCTACCCAAAACGTAAACATGAAACTCGCGTACATACTGTATATCTGCATGCAAAAAGAACTAGTTCCTCAACGTCCCGAGATTGCTCAGATTTTGTCCGATACAGTATCTGGTGTGAGGTCATGCAAAGAGTAGAGACAAAAATCAAAACATTAAACTCTAAAACTTGGCTTGAAAAAAAATGTAGCTTATGATGATTTTCTAGTCAGCTGACACTGCAGTCTACACATAACAATGCACATTGAATTCTTACCAGCAATTTCCACTGAAGATTTCCCATCAAGGATGCCCGAATTTGGCCTTACGCAGTACTGTTTGGGCGCTGTGGTCTTGATCTTAAAACAAACTTTCTTCTCCGACGGGTTTGTCAACGTGATGTAAGAAGTCACAGGAGATGTGAAGGGACCTGAAACGAGGTACAATTTTAACAAAATTGGTAAGGAATTTGACCATACCAAATAGTTTAATCTTCATGAAAACTATCAAAGTTCGAGCTAATCAGCACCGGCAAAAGTAAGCAAAAGCATTAAATTTTTTAATGAAGACAACTCTTAGGTACAATCATACCGATATAAATACTGTATGCATACAGTATAATAATATATATTGCACGTCATAATAGTCATATATGCATAATTATGATATGCATGCAGCTGTCATTTATTGTAAGTATTGTAACATGAGGTATGCCTATATGCATACATTCTGTATGCATATGTATTTGTATGCATACACATCATGGCATACATTGAAGGAACATCAAAATCCTCCAATTATAATAATGAATTTAACAGTTCGTGGCTTATATACTGTACTCTATAGGTTAAGTATAGGTAAAACGCATACCTAGAATGCATTTTCACCAAAAATAGGCTCTGATGCTGAATATATGTATGCATACAGACATGTATGCATACGTACAGTATCATATGCATGCACAAATAGGTCATTAAAAAAAGACATAACAAAAAGCAAGCAGACTATTACAGGGTAGCTTCGTTTACATTGCTTTGCCAAGATTCATAAATGCAAATAACTAAATTATACGAGAGCTTGACACTTGGCCAAACCCACAACCAGACAGATCATGAAGTCATCCGCAAGGGTCTAAAATATCCCGTCAAGGCCTATGCTTACAAGAGGAATTTTACATGTTATTACCTATGAACCTGAGTTCATTATGCGGCTCAATGATGAGGACTTGCTCCTGTTTTTCCTGTTTTGCCATTTTTCCTATATATTACAACTGAATATGAAAATTTGAAGAGAAATTTGAGGAATTCTCTCCGCAAATGGCTTCGATTGTAACCCCGGTGCAGTGGTGACTGTTCGTTACTCAATGCGCATGCGTAACGGTGGAAATGGCTGATGTGACGTCATTTATACGATTTTTTTTTTTTTGTAATTTTCGATAACGAAGATAAAAAATAGGATTTGAGTCATTTGACTCGCTCAAATATTTGAGCTAACAACAACTGAGAATGAAAGATTTATGCACTATTTACATCAAATTTAACCATGTATTATTGCAAGTTTATAAAGAACCACTTTATAGCAAAAGCAAACGCTAAAAATTAAATTAATCAAGGCGTTTACACTGCGCAAAATAAAAAAGTTGACATAAAAAACGATATAAATGCATCTATATTTATTTGTTGGTTTAATTAATACACGGATAATTTTACTATTAAAATGTAAAGAACCATTTATCCACTTAAAATAAGATACTAAGGAATATCTGTACAAATTAGTCGTATTACAGAATATAAATCAATTTATGACCACAAAAACAAACTTCATATTTGCCGCTCATTTTCTAAGAAGCTTTTAAAAGTAGATAAAATTTAGAAAAAAACTATACAACTTTTAAATTTTATACGTAAAACAATATTATGAACAATTGCAATATTGCAAATAATATGCGAATAACTTTAGACATATTTTAAAAATGTAATTTGAAAGTTATAATTAAAATATTGAAAAAATTGAAATTGATTTGATTTGATCTGATTCCAATCTTTTTTAAAAAACACTTTGTAAAAAATTGTAAGCAGCTGAAATTTGACGTAACCTCGTATTTTAAATTCACGATCATAATTAATAACAAATATGCTCTCAATTAGAGATATACTACAGTAATCTACACTTAAATTTGGTACCATTAATTTCAGGCTCAATATATATATAGTAGGCTGAAGTGAACATTAACAGGTAATTAATGCATTAAGTTTTATGAGAATCAGGACATCATCTCATCATGATACATACAGTGTGCATACTGTGTTTAGGCTATAGGCCCATCAAAATGATTACAAAATCCCCGTTTTGATGTGATAGTATTATTCCATAAGAGTTTATTCTCAGCATGAACAACTAATGCACTGTACGCATACACAGTCATTTTTAGAGACAGTGAATGCATACTGTATGCATGCATATTCCATATGCATACAGTATGATATCACATGCATACACAGTATGATACATAATATATGCATATAGGCATATCAACCTTATTTTGAGATTGTATTGCTGATGCCAATGTTATGTGTGTGGATTTAAGGAAGGGGCGATTCTCCCCCTGCCAAATGTCCCAAAATACATTAAAGAATAAAGGTGTTACCACCCGTCGCCCCCTCCTACTTCAAATTTTAACATTGCTGGATAAGGTCTTCCCCCCCCCCCCGAGCTGGATCCGCCCCTGGTTATGTACTCTACTGAATGTCCTATTATACAGTACAGTAAATAATAAGACGTGTGTTATATACTGGCTACGGTCCGTTACCTGGTTGTGATGGCTGTGAATTTTTGATGATACGGACCGACCGACGGCCAAAAATATTAGATGGCAACAAACAAAACAACCAACATTGCTTTTAAAGTTTCCCTCCAAACATAAGTTTGCTGTGATGAGTTGGGAGAATTTTTCCCAGCCACTCGCAACCGGAAGTACTCCCCCTCTACTTCATTTTGGGAGCGTGCGAGTTTCAATTGGCCGTGGCTGACAACCATCACAACCAGGTTACGGACCCATCGACAGTTATTCACAGCCATCACAACCAGGTAACGGACCGTAACCTCTGCATTTCATTCATATTACAGTGCAACAGTTTGAAATAAGCATATCGATGGTGGTCCGTAAAAAACGACTAACTCATTTTATCGCATCCTCTCAAAAATGACTAACTCGTTTTATCGCGAGCCGAGATGGTCACTTTTGCACTATGGGTTTCCAGGTATACATTTTTTTATATCTGGAAACCCATAGTGCAAAAGCGACCATCTCGGCTCGCGATAAAACGAATTAGTCGTTTTTGAGAGGACGCGATAAAATGAGTTAGTTGTTTTTGACGGAACACCATCGATATACATATACATCATATGCATATAGGGTCAGCAGGCAAGCTAATACATAACTTAATTAAGTACACCCACTCAAAGCCAGTTGATTTCCATTATTGCAATAACCAAAGTCAACAAATTTAAGCCTGGCTTAGAGTTCATCTTTGCAAGTGAGCGTAATTGCTATTCATGGAGTTGACATTCCATACTTTCTAATAAACTCTGCCAAAGTCTTGCCCCGAACTGACAACCATATTTTGTACTGGCATGTACATGTTGCAGTATCATACGTCATTCAAATCTTACATTAAGACTGGCAATTGCACTTTTTCTGACCGTTTTTGTTTCTTGGAATGTGCCGAAATGGTCATTTTTGGGCGTAAACTACAGGCTATGTTTTGAAAAGACTGTCTGCATTGTCTTTCTGTTTTGATCTAACAGAGTACTATAGAGCACCTGAGATGCACTACGTCAGCTAGTGGTTCCCCCGCCTCCTTCACTCTCCTCCATCCCCCTCTACAGTCTAACAAGCAAGAGTTTCCACCTGACAATTTTCCGGAGTGGCTCATTTTCTAGTTATTACGATTATGAGCTAAATAAAAGCAGAACTATGTAATTTACGTCACTTTCGGAAATTTTCAGGCAACAACTCTTGCTTGTTAGATTGTATATTGTATCACCATAATATTAATATCAATCTTACTTGCTTAAACTGTTTTTAAAGAACAAAATTTATATTCCATTTTATTTCTGGAAGGTGTTTTGATTTGATGCAGAAATAGTTATTGTATTCTTGTGTATCATCTTGATTTTATATTTCAGGTTAATCAGATTAACAGACTTCATTCGACACCTGGTAAACATATACAACGGGTCAATAATGGCAACAGGAAATACACTGCAGGTAAATTATGATGTTTGATAGCTATTAAATTATGTATAATACTGTATTCAATTCAATGATCAATACATTATATGCTGGAACTGACATTACATGCTTTTATTGTGTATGATAAATTTCATTTTTATTTTCAGAAAGCCATCGACCTTGTGACCCAGGCCACAGCTGAGGACAAAAAGAAAAACTACGCTGAGGCCCTGAGATTGTATGAACATGGAGTTGAGTACTTCCTCCATGCAATCAAATGTAATTATTTCACAATTATGACAACAATGTTATCAATTTAATCATTTGTTTTTGTGTGCTAATAGATGAAGTGCAAGGAGATAAGGCCAAAGATAGTCTTCGAGGCAAATGCATGCAGTACTTAGAGAGGGCAGAAAAACTGAAGAAATATTTGGAGACTGGAAAAAATAAGAAGCCAGTCAAGGAAGGAGCGTCTAGTTCCAAGTAAGAATTTAGTTTCTTTAACCTGTCATTTTTGTAAGGAGTTTTTAATATTTGGGGGGGAGACAAGTAGACTTGCCCACTTCCATTTTGCCCTAAAATAAATTTGGGGCGGAGGTTTAACATTGCTGCTGAAAAACTAAATTACAGTGTAAAAAGACAACCCTTCATTTAACTTCCCGATATATTTCGAAAACTACTTTCATAAAGTCAACCTCCTGTTTGCTGTTGCATATTTTATAAAGTGCAATTTCTACTTGACTGCAGTTTCCCGACAAAATACTAAACATCTTCAGTCTTGTTTGTTTTTGGAAAAAAATTCTATAGTAAATATTTTTTCAGGGGCAAAGACAAGAAGAGTGATGGTAGCGACAGTGATGATGAGGACCCTGAGAAGAAGAAGCTGCAGGCCAAGCTGGAGGGCGCCATTGTGGTGGAGAAGCCATGTGTCAAGTGGACGGATGTGGCTGGGCTAGAGTTAGCCAAGGAGGCCCTCAAAGAGGCAGTCATCCTTCCCATCAGGTTCCCTCACCTCTTCACCGGCAAGCGCATCCCCTGGAAGGGAATTCTCTTGTTTGGGGTAAGGAAAGAAATACCGGTACCTTGTCAGTTCTCTGTTGTATTTTCACAGTTATGAAATTTGAAGGGGTAGATGCAATCTATATAAAGTGTGTTTACTTTTGGTTGTATATAGTGTATTATATAGACTAACTTTCTATGTTAGTTACTGGAATATACTTTCTTTTCAGTGTATGTCATTACTTAAAATACTTTATTTTTTAGCTTTCTTCTTCTTTCTTACAACTTTATTCAAATTAAGGAAAATAAACCATTTAGGTTGTGATAATCTTATTAAAAGAAAAGGATAGGAATAACCAGCAAGGCCTTACCGATCGAAAGAGTCACATCAGGTGGAAATTCTTGTGGTCACAGAGGTTCACTCGAAAGTTTTTACATTTTTGAAACGTTTCGCATCGTGGAGATGCTTCTTCAGTCACAAGAAGAAGTAGAATCATTCTACTTCTTCTTGTGACT
Organism: Siphlonurus alternatus; assembly: GCA_949825025.1. Taxonomy (NCBI): domain Eukaryota; kingdom Metazoa; phylum Arthropoda; class Insecta; order Ephemeroptera; family Siphlonuridae; genus Siphlonurus; species Siphlonurus alternatus. The sequence continues at coordinate 33,143,683 of OX463782.1, forward strand.
GAAGAAGCATCTCCACGATGCGAAACGTTTCAAAAATGTAAAAACTTTCGAGTGAACCTCTGTGACCACAAGAATTTCCACCTGCTGTGACTCTTTCGATCGGTAAGGCCTTGCTGGTTATTCCTATCCTTTTCTTTTAATAAGATTCTTACAACTTTACAGAGAAAAATGTAAAAGGTGATGAGATTTTGTAGTGTGCTCAATGGAGAATATAATAGTCTTCTTCTTTTATTTTCTTATGCACACAAATTAGTTATTAAACCATTTTGCTTCTGATTCGGTTAGAATTTAATAGTGTTGCTTAAAAGATTAAACATTGCATAATCATAGCTCATAGCAAACAAATTTAGATACTGTTCAGTTATGTTTATTTCTTTTTATTACCTTGGTCTTTTCTCATCTTTCTCACTTTTCTTATATTAAGAACCTCCCCTTTCCTCCATATGTTTTTCTATCTGTGTGTTAGACAGTAAATATATTGATTGTGTTGACAGCCCCCTGGAACTGGTAAATCATACCTCGCCAAGGCTGTGGCAACGGAAGCCAACAACTCCACATTCTTCTCCGTGTCGTCATCTGATCTCGTGAGCAAGTGGCTGGGAGAGTCCGAGCGACTGGTCAAGAGCCTCTTTGAAATGGCACGCTCACACAAGCCCTCCATCATCTTCATTGACGAAGTAGATTCGCTGTGCTCGTCAAGATCTGACAACGAATCTGAATCAGCACGGCGTATCAAAACTGAATTTCTTGTTCAAATGCAAGGTATTATGTTAGTTCAAAGCAAAAACTTCTCTACGAAGGTCTAAGCTGGGTAAAAAATAAATTTAAATACATGCAGTTAGTATATTGTACTGTCAGAGGCATTTAAACCTTCTAAGTTTTAAAAGCAGAAAATAAATTGAATACATTCTTCAATTGAAACTTTTATCAGAAACTTAGACGTATTTCTCTAAAACATACCACAAGGAATATACTGTAATGTAGGTAACTAGGTGTTAAACATGATGTGTGTTACAGGTGTTGGCAACGACAATGATGGGATTCTGGTCCTCGGAGCCACCAACATTCCGTGGGTCCTGGATGCAGCCATCAGGCGACGATTTGAGAAGCGTATTTACATTCCTCTTCCGGAGGAGCACGCTCGACTGACCATGTTCAAGCTGCACCTTGGCAACAGCACCTTCCACACTTTGTCCGAGGCAGATCTGAAAACCTTAGCATCAAAAACTGAGGGGTATGTATCAGTTAAGAAAATTTTTACTAGGTATTTTAAAATAAATTACACAATAGATTAAATTGGTTCAGTAGTACCTTTAAAGCTTAAACTTAATTTACCTCTTTAGTGTAGTGGTTAGTACACTTGGCTCTTGTCCGAGTGGTCCCCGGTTCAAATCCCGAATACGGCAGACTTTTCGCGACTTGGAATGGGTGTGACTGGCTACTAGGTGAAAGAGTTGGTAGGAGGAAGGCAGCTTACGGCTGTCTATACTCCGCTGGGGTGATTAAGACCGCGGAATGTTGTGCAAACAACATACGTGCCCCGCTAAGAAACGGTACTTAACTGTCTGGCGTGCAGACTGGGTATTAGGAGCCCCAGAGAGCACTGTGAACAATGTTGAAAAACAAGTTCCGCCATTGGTAACCAACCAACCAACTTTTTTATAATTTTTGTATAATTTGGTGTACATATGGTGAGGTATGGTCTAATGATGTGTGCACTTGACAGTGCTTTTCTGATTTGATATTTGTTTGTTTTTTTCCATTTTTTTTTTTTTTTTTGTTTTTTTACTAAATTATTCTTTGAATTTTTTGTAAGCAAACAGTACTATTTCATTCTATTTTCCTAGCAACAGTAGTTATTAATGGATATTCTGCAGATACTCTGGCGCTGACATCAGCATCGTGGTGCGTGACGCCCTCATGCAGCCGGTCCGTAAGGTCCAGTCTGCCACCCATTTCCGTCGAGTCAGCGGTCCTTCCCGCAATGACCCCAACGTGATTGACAACGAGCTGCTCAGCCCGTGTTCCCCGGGAGAGCCTGGCGCTATCGAGATGACCTGGATGGACGTGCCGGGAGACAAGCTCATGGAGCCTGCCGTGTCACTGGTAAGATCGCATCTTGGAATCGTCACTGTTCCTTCCAAATTCATGAGGGGAAAACACAATAGGAGGCTCTTTACAAAACTCACATTTTTACTGTACATTTTGATATTATATCTACTGCAGTGTCAATATTTTTCATTTTTTTTTTTTTTAATTCTGTAGCACTCTTGAGATTGTGCTGCAAAATACTGTGATGTAATGTTGTTCCCTATCCCTATGCTTGTATGCTTAATATCAACGTTCCTTTATACAGGTTAAGCCACCGATTGGACCAATGTTAAAGGGCTAAGCCAATCACGTTCAAGTATTTTTGGCCACATCGTGCCGCGAAACTTTGAATGCGCCCATCATGCAATGCTATTTTTGAAATTTCGCGGTACAATGTGTCCTGAAAATTTAACGAAATTGACGCACGAAATGCGTGCGTGTCTTAACCTGTATAAAGAAACCTTGCTTAATATAATATTTTATAAATTATTCCTTCACAGCAGCATGATTTTACAGGTCTTAGAGGGTTTAAATAGAATGAAAGAAATCAACAATCTGTACATAACTTTAGGTCCTGTGTCCAATCATACAATAAGATATGTATTTTTCATTTTATCATTTATTGTGTGTTTTTCCTCCCGCCTAGAATCTAAAGGTTGATAAATTGTAAAGTTGATGGAAATTGATTTCAATTTGAGAAGTTTAGTAATCACCATGATAAAATTTAGTAAAAAGCAGAACTAGTGTAGCTATAATATATGATGATTTGCCAATTTTATTCAGGTAATGTGTAGTGGAAGTTGTGATACCGGCAAGTTTTCTCAAATATAAAGTACCCATCGTTTGATTACTTGATGTTTAAAGGAATTTAATTTTAATATAGTCCTAAATCAATTTCATGTTGTTACAGAACTGTAATAGTCCTAAATCAATGTGGTGTTGTTACAGAGTGACATGCTGCGCTCTCTCGCCACCACCCGACCTACCGTCAACGCTGACGACATGTCCAAGCTGGATAAGTTCAAGGAAGATTTTGGCCAAGAAGGATAATTAGTACACTAGGTGCACTTTTTTCACATTGTATTATTTTTAAATTTAATATCATCTGGCAATCTGAAAAACGTAAACCTATGTTAGATCTTCACTCACTCCTTTGTAGTACATTTTATTTAAAGTCATATTGGAAGTTATATTTAATAAAATTATTGTTTGGTGAAGTAGACAGCCCACAGTAATCACCTTTATGTCACAGGTCAACAAAGAAAATGCATTGTTGCCAAATCACCGTGCAGTTTAACTTTGTTAACTTTTTTTTTATTAACAGCACCTGTGCAATAAAGACAACCATGCAGCCTACTTCACTGCACATTACTGATTTAATATGAAATTTTGTGAAATGTATTTCACATTAATTGCTGATTATATGAGTATGCCAATATTATTATTCCCTCCCCTCCCCCCGCCCCCTATAGCTATAAGCATTAATAACATCGCTTAGTTCAATATTTTTCATAATTAATTAATAAACATTAATAACATAATTTAATTTTCTGAATTAATATTATCTTGTGCTTTAAGCAATTTTCTTATAAATTTTTGTTCCTTCTTCCCTTCATCTTTTAAATGAATATGTAAGAGTTTTACCATCAGGATATGTGTGAACGAAGTTATGTTGCTAAATTGATTTTAGTTACTTAATTTATGTGTAATTTTTTTCTATTGCTGATTATTTTTATATCATTACAAAATTTGTGGCAAGTAGACAGAGGTTAGGAATTCAATAATTCCATCCACTTTTAATTTTATTTTTCAACCAATTGGGGAAGGGAAAACCCCTCTGTACAGTGTATGTCGAAAATCAAAACAAAATGTTTTTTAAGTTTTTGGTGGAATATCAAAATTACTTTAAAATATGCATACAAAAATTGTGTTAAATGCTGGTTTATTATTTTGATTCTAAAGAATAAACAATATTCCACTTGCTGTAGTATATAAATATGCTGTGTTTGTATTTGTATATACCATACTTACTAAAATACAATGCCTCAATCTTTTCATTTTTTTTTTTTTTTTACTAAAACCAATTTGAAGTCCTATGATCTCAGTTTACTTGTCTCATTTAATGTATTCCGTTGACCATTATGCAAATATTTGTCATGTAATTTATAAAAATATTATATATTAAAAATAAATACATGAATAAAATATTTCATAATGTTTTGAAAATAAATTTATCTTAATAATAAATATTTATAGTAAATTTGTGTAGTATTTAATACAATGCTTTTTTCAATGTATTTTTAAAATTGTTCATATTCAATGCCTTGTGTACAGTTATGCTGGGATATATGCTAGTGACTATTGAGAATATAATACACTATACTATTTAATTAATTGTCATTTTTTTACCTCCTTCCTTGCATAAGAAATTGTTAAATAAATAAAAAATTAATATCCTTGTATTGAGGCCATTTACGCTTTTGGGTGTGACTAGGTATTTAATCTTGTGTGTAAGAGTTATCTTGCGACTGAGCTGGGGCTTACCAGACACCCAGAACCCTTTCCTGCACTCTTCTGGGTTCCCACTACCAGATTTGTGCAGCCTGCAGTGGCAGTGGAAGACTGCAGGGCAGCGGATTATAGCTAGACAGCAGGATATAAGCTGTCTTCCTCCTACCAACTCCATCAGTTGGGTGTAATCAGTCACACCCATCCCAAGTACAATAAGAAATGGTACACATAATATTACATATAGTTTTAAATTTAACAATTATTCATGTAGTACTCGATTGTTGAAAATTATTATGAGACATTATATTTATTAACAGCGTCACCTTTTTGAGGGGCCCAATTTAGCAGCAGGAGGGGTTAGGTTAGAATGACATGCTATTTATTCAGGTGAAAGCTGAAGTTTCTTCAAGCAGTTACAAATTTCAATACAAAATATAGAATTTATATCTTGCCACCTAAGAATGAATGCAAGTCATGCAGCAAAGCCTTAAGGGTAAGGTAACGCCACCAATGTTAAAAAAAAGTCCCTCACACAAAAATTCTGAAAAAAATTTAAAATGTTCTCCTCTACACCCCCTATCAGTAGCTAAAATATCAGGTATACAAATACGATCTAGTTATATATAAGCTAAAACTTAAAAAAAATAAACAAATTTCACAAACAAAATTTCAAATTTTAATTATTTACAATTGTTAATTTTTCATACATGTTTACATCAAATGACACTAAATGCATAATATAATATATCTTGCTCGGTAACATAAAGGCTGAGAAATGGTCACCAAATCAAGAAGGGTTGGTCTTGTCTGCTTGTGTTCACAGCCCCATGATGACGGTCGTGGCAGTCACTTGGGTGTGGCTGGGAGAGGAGGCTTGCCGCACGGCCATCTCCCAGGTGTCGAGCACCTGCGACACAGAGTAGCGACTCGGCAGCTTGTGGATACGAGACGAGAGAGCCTTCTGTACCGTAGACAGGAACGGGGTAGAACCTGCACAGGAAAATGAAATTTTACCTTATGTATTTATTTTAAAATACAGCAGTAAAATAGAGAAGTTTTTCATGCTGTTGCCTATGAAAGATTTCTACCACTTTGTTCTAGGAACACAAATACTTTGTCAACTTATGCAGGGTAAGCATTTTTCAAATGCTAACTGAAAACATGAAGCTAATTAATGATTCAGAGACTACAGGAAGTAAATAGGTTGCTACTTTTTTTTTAAATAGTTCTCACAAAATATTCAATGTAAAAAAAAAAAAAATAAAAAAATAAACAGATATTGTCTTCAATCTCTTGAAATTTGAAATACATTTTTTTTTTAAATACCGGTAAATATCTTTTGCAATTTTGTCACTTTCCCAATAGCAATAGGGTGTATTATACCATATGGACTTCTTTAACCAAAGTTAAAGTGAGTAATAAACAATATACATTAAAAAAAAATTCGGCTTAATCTATTTCAAATTATCCAAAATACTGTACATGTTGTAACAAAACTTTAGCACAGATATAGCCTTTATACATTTTTAGTGCAATGTTTGGTAGTGTAATTTGGATAAGATAAAGATTGTGCTTGAAATTCTTCGCATGTTTCCTGTTAACACATAACAGCGGTGAAGTCACAACATACCATACTCGTGTGGAGCGAGGTCACACTTCGGAGGACTGGCCGGGTAATCGTCGGGCACAGTCAGGCAGATGGGGGGCACACAGGGCAGGTGTCTGTCATCAAGCCAGCAGATCAGGTGCACCGAGTGAGAACCAGGGTGCTGTGTCGGGTTTAGGCTCACCTGCGATATAATAATTAGTACAAGTGTATTTAGAAAAATAAAGGTAGGTGTATACCTTAAAACGTTGATCTAGTCTTGCAATTTCTCCCTGCAAAACTTCTGGAATATCTTCAGATGAATCATGTGTTTTCTGTTGTTTTAATGGAGGTGGCAGCATCCTAATAAACAAAAAACAATCAACAATTTTTATTTTAGTACAATGATTGTAAATTATTGAAAAACTTATTTTTCTATTCAAAAGATAAACTATTTTAATTATAGCCTTGGATTAATACAATTACAAATGTAATTATAATAACAACTTCTTCTTTTCTTAGATTCACAAATGACAAAAAAAAAAAAAAAAAAAAAAAAAAAAAAATGGAATAGATCAATAATACAAAACTGTACGAACACAAATTTAACCTAATTATAACAAAGTCTGACTCACTTGATCTCAGGTCCCAGCAGGGCCTCCAGGGTAGGTCCGAAGGTGCGTTGTAGGGTGTGGTTGATGACGGAGCTGTGCAGGTGGTTGCCGACGGCCTCCAGCAGAGGGTTGTACACGTGGTGCTCCTTGAGAGCAGCCAGGTGTGCAGGGGGAGGAGGAACTGACCCTCCGTCACCCTGGAATAACGTCAGTTAAACATCACATCTACCTTGTGTAACAATCCTGCATACTGTTTGAATTTTTCAGCTGGCAACGAGATGGACGATGAAAAACATTGTTGTCGATATTGATGACAGCTTTTTTAGGTAAACTCAGGGTACAGGCACACTTAGAGCCCCCGTCCGTATAAAGAAGTTTTTAGTTTGAGGTATACAGTAGATTATTACGTAATTAGTGCATTACACTTTGTTTTACTGATTGTGAGTATATACATGTATTACATTTATCAGTTCTGATTTTTTTGCCACAAGTCAAATGCTTATTTGGAAAATGATTAAGTAATAACAAAATTGTCAAATTTAACAAGATAAGGTGTGGGTGTGGTATAAGAATGAGCTTGCGTAAACCTTGCTGCAATAAAAGCTAATTTCTATTGTTTTCTATTAATCAGACTTACCCTCTTGAAGTCCAGTTTCTCCAGCACAACTTCACACTTAAGAAGTGTCTCTAGTGGCATCCGTTTGTTTGGGTTCGACAGGATTTCTAGCAGCTTCTTCATCTTGCTGTGCTTCTCAACGTCCTCACTGCCCATGCGGGCGATCATCCGTCGGAGTGGCTCGATGTACTTGCTCAGCTGACGAACCTTCTCGCGGTACGCTTGCTCCTCCTGCATGGAGCACGGACTTGGGGTCGCGGCACCCATACCGGGCGTGTTTAGCGAGCTGGATGGAGATGGTGCCATCCCTGCAAGTCACTTAGCAATGAGAAATAGAACCTGGACCAGTAGGCTTTTTAGAATAAGTGTAGAGCCTTGGTTGGAGGCCACACAGATAGTAAAAAAATTAAAAGGGAGGGAAAATTTTTGTTTTGGTTTTTAAAAGCATTAATAGAACTTATAACTACTGTACCTATTGATCTCTGGTTCCCCACACTGCCTGGTGGTACAGATAACTGAGGACTCGGCGAGGCTACCATGGCTGGAGAGGCTGCCATCTGGTTCCTAAATTGGGAATAATAAAATTACTATCCAAGACGTAACATCATAATAGAATACAGATAAGTCATACAAGACTACTGAATAAGAAAACTAAAGGTCATGTACATAATACAAGCACATAGCTTACTTATGTGGAGTGTTAACATTATCTTCTTAAATTCACCATAAGAAATCTCACACGTTCTATATTAATAGAAATACTGACCCTTGCATGCCCATAGGTCCAGCTGGTGATGGAACAGAGGCAGGGTTGGAACCTGGTGTTGGGCTTTGGCCAAGAAACTGTTGGTTCGGTGTGCCAGGCCCTCCTGGTCTAGGTCCAAATTGAGCAGGACCAGGACCACCAGGACCCATCCCCATCTCAACTTGCTGTTGATAAAACCAATGTTAATGACATATGTGCTCTATGTCTTTATTAATTAAAAATATAAAATGTTTGTTGATGTTCCTGCGTCAAAACATTTGGTTTGCAATTTCAGAAAATATCCAAAATATTTGGTTTGGAAGGTTGTAAAATTATACCTGGAATATTAAACAATAGACCTTGTTGTATAAACAAACTGAACATTTGTTATATTTTCAGAAATTGCAAACCATACATTTTGACGTGGAAGCATCAATCTTAAATAGCAGGTTTCTCAGATTCAATCATATTAAAGCTTACAAGTCAATAAATGAAATAGTCAGTAATTAGCATAGATACAACATATTGCTAGATAGCTAAAAAAGAAAACGGAAGGTAGTGGGAGGTAAACAATTCCATTTAATTTGGTTTTAGGAGACTGAGGAGCGTTTGTTTCTAATAAATTTAATCAATAAAACAAACAAGTCTTGTCTACACAGTTTGCTTTGTGTATTTCATCGCTTATGCCCACATTGCTCTCTCACCTTCCTCTGCTGTGCCTGCTGTTGTTGCTGCTGCTGCTGCTGTAGTTGGGCCATGTGCTGAGCCATCTGTCCAGTCATCTGGGGGCCCTGACCAGGGTAGCCTCCCTGAGTAAACACATCCTTTTAAATTACCTGCCTTCAATTAAAGCAAAGCCTATCTTCCGGCACGGAAAGTAGTTAGGTTACATACAGTACTTTACTTTTTTTATGAGAAAATGATGAGCTACAAAGAAATGTATTTATTTTTTTATTTTAAAAATTTAAATTACAATAGTAAGCAGGTAGTAATACAATAATCAACTTAATTTTAAAAATTAGTTCATAAAATTAATAAAAATATTATTGTCAGATAATAGTCCAGATAATAGTCCGTCCTCCGCAGTAATGCTGCCACAATCACGTGCACTTATGAGCTTTATGTTTTATTAGATGAGTGCAATTATGAGCTTTATGCTTCACCAATTTACAGCTCATAATTGCACTCACTTGGTACAGCAGACAGCTCATTATTGCACGCAATCTTGGTAGGTAAATACAAAAGCTTTCATTCCGGACGATATGTTTGACATTAATGTACATAAATTCTTCATGAAAGTAACTGTTTAATTAAAATAATATATAAACTATATTTGTACTGAATAGCGAAAGCTAAATAAAGATTATTTCATTCATTCATGATAAATAAATAAATAAATAAATAAATAAATAAATAAATAAATAAATAAATAAATAAATAAATAAATAAATAAATAAATAAAAAAAAAAAAAAAAACTGCACATGGTACTGAATTGTTGTTATAAAAACACACACAAAAATGTAGCAACTATAACATTTTATTAAAAGAAAATCAAGGTTAAAATAATTCCCATGAGTCAAAATTAAATTGTTTGGTTGGACTCACCACCATTGCACCCATTTGCATTCCCATTCCTGGGGACATCTTGTTGGGCATCCCCTGCATTGGCATTCTCTGACCCAGGGACTGAAGCACTGTTAAAATAACCTAGCATTAACTCCCAAACACTTTCTACTTGCTAAGGGTAAAAGAGTAAGTTAAATATCTTGTTTGATTTTAATGTTGACATAATTATAATAATATTGACATATACTTTAGATTAGATTTTAAAGTCTTGATATCCTGTTTATTTTCTTTACTTTATTTCTTAATATACTTTTTATACAGAGACCAAAAGATCCTAAAACACTGGTATCAGCATCCCACACTTTTTTTTCTCAACAGTTAGGATCACTTTAGAAAATTAAAACACAACAAACCAAATTTAGTTAACAGCGGAAGTTGACTTTTTATTGCATTAAAGTTTTCATGAAAAAAACTAAGGTTGTTCGTTTAGTGCACAACTTATACAGTAATTTCTTTTATAAAAAGTATTTCAATCTTTATTAATTACTACCCACAAATTAGCATCAAATAAATTTGTCAGAATGAGTTTGAATATTATTATATCTACAAATAATATCACATAATTAGAGTAAGTAAACATGAAATAAGATCATCCATCAACTCATTATGTTTGCAATAGATTCATTAAACTATGCTCACTAAAAGCAAGTCTATAATTGTTAACATGCAAATCACGTACAGTAACTTAAAAAAAAAATAAATAAAAAAATGTAAGTTTGACCTACAAATTTTAGTGTTTTTTTTTTTTTTGTAGTTATGTGATATGCATTCTGGAGTGATTTACATCTTACTTGTTAGTTTTCACCAACAGATAAAAATTTATCTTTATGTTGATAGTTTCTGCCCATTTTTTATGGTCAATTGAAGATGTATGCAGTCAAATTTTCAAACAATTAAAAGGAATTAAAAACAAAATTCTTAGTTAATTTTTACGGAACATTTTGTTTGGACAATGTGACTAGAAATATCCAAACCTTATTAATGACAATCAACACTATTACTTACATCCTGCAGCACTGTGTGATGGTCCTTGTTGCTGCTGTTGTTGTTGTTGCTGCTGCTGAGGCTGTCCTTGCATCATGCCAGGGGGTAATTGTTGCTGTTGTTGACCCATAGGGGGTCCACCTCCCATTCCCATCATCATTCCAGGAGGTAGTTGCTGACCCTGCTGAGGTACCATGCCTGGAGGAACTTGACCTGGCTGAGGACCACCCATGGTTACCACCATGTGAGCATTTGCAGATCCTGTAAACATTAAAGTTGTCGCAAACACTGATGCTTCAAGGCAATAATGAATAGCTTTTTTATTGATTAGACCGTAAACATGATTGAAATATTTTGATGGCCAACAATGGAAATGTCATATCTGAGCTATAGTGGAGAATATTGTTATCACTAAATGGCAATAAGTTCGTGTACTCAGCAAGAACATGTCGAGATTCAATTTGCCAAAAATGTTGGCCAACAATAATCAGAAAAGCAATGGAGTATTGTCCTCAATTTTTTTTATTGCAGAAATGGATAGAGCGTGCAAAGTTATGCTACCCTGATTTTTTCCCGATTTTTTAGAGCCCGGGAAGTATTTTTAAAAAATTATTGAAAGTCCTATTTGTGATGTCACGCGGCGTCAAGTCCTATCTTTTTCTTAAAGAGCGGCGTCTCGTGACGTCACACAAAGAACTTTCAATAATTTTTTAAAAATAGTTCCCGGGCTCTAAAAAATCTGAAAAAAATCAGGGTAGCATAACTTTGCACCCACTATCCATTACTGCAATAAAAAAATTTGAGGTCAATACTCCATTACATATTAATATGAAAAAACATAATGTTTGGTAAAGTAACAACCATAAATAAGAACAAATTATAAGCTCATTATTAATTTATAAATTTGTCAATTCAATCAAAATGTTACAAAATTAACACACACACACACAAACAAACCTCATTTAAATTATTAAATGCTGGCATCAGTAAGAGTATAGTAAATTAATTTAAATTAAAAAAAAAAGTTATTTTAAATAACTGGAGTGCCTGTTAGATGATCAGTATCTTAATACAATACATAAAGATATAATACTTTATTGGATTTAAAGTTAAGTATTGCACAACAAACAAAAAGAAATAACCATTTAAACATTGCAGATACTGTACTGTAAAAAATAACAATTTTTTATTATTACTGTATTATTTTTAAAGAAGTCAAGGACTTATACAAAGTCCTTCCTTCTTATACAAACGTTTCCCGATTTTATAATGAGCTACTAGAATAAAAAAAAAAAAAAAAAAAAAAAAAAAAAAAAAAAAAAAACTAAGACACACTCTACAAAGAATAACAAAAATATATTTCTCTTTTTTTAATATTATTGATCTATCAATTTTATCATCAATAAAAGTGCTAAATACAGGTTTATCTAGTAACTCATACTACAAGTAGAATGCCTTATACAGTTTTTGGGACTTAACAATTAAAAATTAAATCAAATTGTTATAGGTCAACTAAAACAGTGCTTGCAACTTTAAAAAAATTTAACTAAATAGTCTTGCTGTTGCCAGCAGCAATTCAAGTTGGCATGCACTGTTCCTAATGCTTGGGGAGGGAAGAGGTGGTGGGTGTTTTTGTTAGGTGGGAGGTGGCGTTAGTACTCACCCTGCCGAGCAAGCGTCTGCAGAGCATTGATGGGGTCAATACCTGCCACACCTGGCATGGGGGGACCAGCACCTCCCATCGCAGCTTTTTTCGAGTCTGTGTATGATAAGCAAGTCAAGTAACCCCTTCTCTCTTCACCGTCAAAAATATTTTTAAAGACAATAAAACTTACTCATCTCTCGTACATGTAAGATCAGTCGTGCAACAAATCCAAGGTATTCTTCCTAAAAATACAGAGTTATATTAATTTATTAAAAATATAGTTAAATGGAACATAAAACATCATAAACACATTTACTATACAGTCCCTCTAAACAGAGACCATTAGAAATGTCTATGTCTTGCCAGAAATTTGACACATATTTTTAGAGCTACATAAGACCTGGGGACGATAGCGCCATTGTTGGACATCAACAATACATGTAGGACAACAAGGAACTTGTTGAAACTTTGAAAAATTAGCTAATTTTTCTCTAGACACAACATGGGTGTGTTAGTCATTAAACCAATACAAAATTATTACATTACAAGCATCAGTAAGACATGAAAGTGTCTGATAGTCTCTGGTTCTACAATATATTGCCTTGGTCTAGCGATAGTTGCTTATTTTACTTGGTCTTCGAAATGGATAAAATTAAATATTGTATTTCAATAAAGTATAAAAAAGTTTTTCAAACTCAGAATTTGCAAAAAAATAAATAAATAAAAGTATATTAGATTTTCTATTTATTTTGATGTTGAATGCCTATTTCCAGGTTTACAGAAAGGTACTGCAAATCTATTTAGATTTTTTTATTACACTGTACCTTTGTTTTAGCTTTTTGAAACACATGGTTTTCCATTTCCATGCTGTTCCGCGCTGTTGGCATTCCAGATCGCTGAATGGCTTCATCTCTGGAAGGAATAAAAAAACCTACATAAAGAACACTGCAGATATTCTAATGCATAGTGAGTGAACAAATAATTATACAACTGCAAATATGTAACAATCATACCATGTATCGCTCAATAGTTACAAAGTACATGCATATTCTACTAATGGAGTATCAACCTCATTTTTTTTTTTTAATTGCAGAAATGGATAGAGGGTGCAAAGTTATGCTATCTTGATTTTTTTCAGATTTTTTTTTTTTTTTTTTTTTTTTTTTTTTTTTTTTTTTTTTTTTTTTGAGACCGGTAACTACTGTATTTTTAAAAAATTATTGAAAGTCCTTTTTGTGACGTCATGAGGCGGCAAGTCGTATCTTTTTCTTAAGGAGCGGTGTCTCGTGACATCACGAAAAGGAATTTCAATAATCTTTTAAAAATAGTTCCCGGTCTCTAAAAAATCTGTAAAAAATCAGGGTAGCATAACTTTGCACCCTCTATCCATTTCTGCAATATATATATAAAAAAAAATTAAGGTCGATACTCCATTGCATGCAGCTATTTCACTACAGAACGCCCAAGGAGCAAGGATATAATTATTAGATGGCTGTATCTTGTTTAATGCTGCATGAAAATCTTAACTGGCTGCAATCCGTTACCTGGTTGTCACGGTCGTGAAGCAAATTAATTCTTAACTAGGTTAACAACCAGGGCCAGCTGAGACCCAAAAATTCCGTAAGTGGAGTATGACTCCTTCTGTTTATGAGAAGTGGCGAGAAAAACCTCCTAGCCACTCACAACTGTCAGCTAAGGTTTGAAATTGTGAAGTTGTTATTTGGTTAAAAACTGGTCCGTATCTCGCAATGATTCACAACCAGCAGTAACAATCTGTTACAAACCACAGCACTAAAAGGGTAAAGATTATGTATGCATACTTTATGTACAAATACTATAGAATGCAATGTATATTGCTGGTTTTTGAGCTGGCGGAGGCACAGAGTATGATATGCATATATGCATACAGTAATGATACTGTTCATGAAAGTTCAATAATGGGTTGACGAAGACAGCCATACCGGGACGAGCTACAGTGGTTGTATAATACCGGTATGCAAATCATGCAATCACTTTAGCCACATGCAGTAGAATGTATGTATAGTAATGTATACATATATTATACGTTTACTTTACTTATGCATGCTGTTAAAGCCCTTCACATACTAAGCAGAACAAGAAAGCAGACTCAACCATAGCCAAGGCTTTCAGTTGGTGCTATTCACAGGAAAAACAAAGCACTTGAGCAGACTAGAAAAGTAAGCAAATACAGTTGGCCTGTTCGTAAACCCTGCTCGGTGTACACTTTCTACACCCAATCGACCTTATGTCGCATGTACATAAGGTCGATTGGGTGCAGAAAGTGTACACCGAGCAGGGTTTACGAACAGGCCTAGTATTACAGATCTTAGTTTACATGTAGATTCGACTAGGCACGGCGATCATCTTTTGCTTTTTATCCCAGCCAGAATAGGATGGCAAGAGTCTGGAAAGTTAGGCGCCATAGTGTCTACAGGTATCATATTCTAAGATCTGACGTACATACTGTACTGTATTGTTTTTTTACTTTCTGCTTCCTTGTTACTCGGCTTACTTTGCTTTAATATGTAAACAGGTTTTTAGCTCTTTTAGCCTCTTATACATCATCAAGTATGCATACAGGCGCGGATCCAGAAAAAAATTCGGGGGGGGGGGCTGCCTCCATAAGGCCAATGTTAAAAAAAATTGGAGTGGGGGAAATGCCTACATTGCCCATGTTAAGCCTAAACTACGAGCTTTTCATTTTTGGCTTGCTCCAATTATACGGCTCTCTGATTGGCTTAAACCGAACTTGCGCCTAAAAGCAAAGTCGCAAAGAGGCTTCGGCTTGGCGAAGCCAGGCTGAAAAGACTTGGCGCAGCCTCTTCGGCTTACGCCAAACGCTAGCCAATCACAGAAAAGCGCAGGACTAGCGCACCAAAATTCAAATAATCAAAACTGCACGAGCACTTTTGCGGTATATATATGTAACGGGGGTACGTGATCATTGCAAATATATTGCAATTAAAACGTTAATTATTCAAAAGATAATTTAAGATATATACGTATTAACGGATGCTTTTTTTATAAAAAAAAAAACACACTAAAACTGCTGAAATATAATTAATGGTGACGCTATATAATATATAATAATAAAAAATAAATAATTTTCTTTATCGCATGCAGGCTGTGTTAAGCATTTAATTAGTTCAAAGTTTGTATAGATCGGAACCATAATAAACAATTAATTTTACTTAATTTCAGCGTTATATATTTCACGTTAAGTTGGCAAAATAAAGATCATAGAATAGAAATGAACTTGATTGCGGCGGCAATTAATTGAAGTGTACATATAATAGGTATTCTCTTATATAATTATTAAAAAAATAAAAAGATAATAAAATATATTATATAAAATATGTAGCAAACATTGTTTATTTTTTTCTCTTCTCCTAGAATATTATTAATTCAACCCTGCAAATTCATATATTTACCATCCATACCAATTAAAGCAGTCCATTTTATGTTAAATTATGTATTCAATATAATTACATAATATATATTCAATTTATTTGTAAGTCATAATATATTTAAGGCATTTTATATTTCACCCGGTCTTCGTACAGCAGCTAGCCGCTATATTTATTCGTATATTTTTTTACATATATTTTTTTATTCATTTACTTATCAAATAGTTATATACAGTTGATGGATTCATTTATTTATTGTATTTACATATATTATATATTTATTATTCAGAACAATTAACCTACTGTATATATGGTTAATATTATAGGTAGTCCCGCATTTCTAAGAATAGTAAGAATACAATTTAATACGTGTATCAAATAATATATTGTATCAATGGAGTATCGATCTCAATTTTTTATTGCAGAAATGGATAGAGGGTGCAAAGCTATGCCACCCTGATTTTTTCAGATTTTTTAGAGCCCGGGAACTATTTTTAAAAAATTAATGAAAGTACATGCAGAGAAAGTGACGCCTCTCTTAATACAAGAATAGAACCTAAAAGGGGCTTGGGTTCAAAACCATCCTCGATAAAACTTTTTAGCAATACTTCCCGGGCTTTAAGGGTAAGATATCGCCGCCAATGTTAAAAAAAAAATCCTCTCGATCAAAAAAATTTAAAATCTTCTCCTCTAAACCCCCTATCAGTAGCTAAAATATCAGGTATACAAATACGATCTAGTTTTTGAGTTATGAATTTTTAAAGTTGACTAATTTAATTTTGGAGTTCCATTTCTGCATGTTAAAGTATATAATATAGTCAACTTTAAAAATTCATAACTCAAAAACTAGATCGTATTATAGGGGTGGTATAGAGGAGAAAATTTTATTTATTTATTTATTTTTTTTTCAGAATTTTTGCGAGTTTTTTTTTAAAATGAGTGTTGTTATTTTACCCTTTTAAACAGTCCATTTTATATTAATATATCACATATATAATAATATATTTATATAATTTAGTTGTAAGTCGATCATAATATTATATATTATTATTATATACATTTTATATTATACCCAGTCTTCGTCAGGCGCGGATCGACTAGCACTAAATTTCGGGAGGGGGCTATCTCCATAATAAGGCTAATGTGAAGGAAAAAATTGAGAGTGGAGAAAATGCCTATAGTGCCCATGTTAAATTCAAAATTTCGGGAGGGGCTTCAGCCCTCCCGGCTACTCCCCTGCATGGATCCGCGCCTGGTCTTCGTATACAGCTACAGCCGCTATATTTATTCGTATATATTTTTATTCATTCACTCATTAATTTTTTAAATTGATATATCACAAATATTCAATTGATTTAATTGTAAGTTATATAAAATAATCGGCCTTTTTTTTAAGAGCTTTTACAGCTCGCGGTGGGGTAATGGTAGGGAAAGGATGGTGGCCACGGCCTATTACGCGTCCCATGCAGCATTCGCTGAGGTGAGACTGAGAAAACCGTGGAAAACCTCGATCAGTAAGGACAAACACCTAACGTTTTTTCAATTTTACCAGGTCTTCGTACATGATACAGCAGCCGCGCTATATTGATTTATTCGTATATTTTTTTATTCATTCACTTATTGAATTATTATATATAATTGATAGATTAATTTATTTATTATTTTACAATATATTTATTATATCCTTCATAGAACAACCTACTGTATGGTTATTATTATAGGTATATAGTCCCATATTGCCATATAATGCGTATTTATATCAATTGACAAATTATTATTAGTTACGCAGGGATACATTCCTATACGAGCTTGAAGCTCGAGGTGGTGTAATCGGTGTATTATAGGAAAAAGGGAGGGAAAGGATGGGGGCCACTGCGCCTGCAGCATATATTATATGTTTACATGTCCTAGCATTCATGAAGTGAACGAGATGAGGATTGAGGAAACCGTCAGAACGGACACCTCGCTACTTTTTATCATTGTGGACTTACTAATTAATTATTACAGAGCTAGCTAGTGGAGTAATATATAAAACTCAATGTTAAATTTATTTCACACGCATGAACTCTCTACCATATCCTACACGACGATTTTTGCGTCTCGTAATAATCCTGCAATTAAAATAATTCGTGAACACCTGCAGCAGGCAAAGAAATTATCATCTACCTGCCTATTCATTTTAAATTAACAAAATTTTGCTAGGAAACGAATTATCTCCAATTTTTGTTGAAAAGAACACGCAAAATCTTAATGTTTACATCGTCAGCTGATTGATGCGGCGAATGCGCAGTGACGTCACGCGCCGAGACTTTTGGCTTCGTTTTTCAGACCTAAAATTTTAACTCGGCGTACGCCGAATCTATGCGACTTTTTCTTGCGACTTCCAAAAAGCTCGTAGTTTAGGCTTTAAAAAAAAATCCAAAATTTCGGGGGGGGGGGGGCTGGATCCGCGCCTGATCAAGTACAGTGTGTATGGACACTTTCTGTCAAGAACTCAAGATTGACTTGACAGAGGTCATAGGTAACATGAGAAATAACTGTACAAAAGTCGTCTACAACAGTGATTTTTAAATTGCATTATTTAATATATTAAGAACCATCGCTAGGATAGTATAAATATGAGCTACTTACATTTTGGCAACGACACTTTGCCGAAAAGCTTGTGTTCGCCACGAATGATCATCACTGCACGCCATTTTTACTCCAGTGCCAGTGTTTTTCGTTTGTTTTTGTTTTGTACAGGCCGAGTACGGGTGCAGGCCACAGGCGCGACAGGCGCCACAGGTCGTACAGGCCGCCGAACGCGCGAAATATTTCAATCTCTGAGGAAAAACCGGCGACCTACCGGCGACCGCCGCGATCGAGCGCCTGCATGATTAAATTTAATATATTATATTTATGTATACATTCATGCACAGTTTCAAATCAATATTATGATTATGAATTCAGTATATAAAATTATATATATGAATCAAGTTAATTAATATTTCATCACAGACATATATTATATGGCACTCGATCACATATATCAGAAAACACCAAAGTTCAGGAACTTAATTTGAGAGAACACTGTCATATATGGCACTCATTTACGTTGTAGTGTTGTAGATGCATGTATTTTAAACTGTAAACATGACTATAATATATATAATAATATATGTAACGTGTTCATACAGCGTATAATATATTATACGTACTGCATGTATTTTTTATAATAGTTAAATTAAAAACTTCGAATTTAAATTAAGATTAATTGAAGACAAATATATATTATATATATATGTTAGCACCCAAAGCCGAATTCGGGCAAAAGCCGAAAAAAATGCTCACCTCTAGTTCTGCGCATCACGAAATGAGCCAAAGCCGAAGTGAGGTTTATTTTCGGCTTTGGCGCATTTCATTTTGAACAAAACTAGAACTGCTCAAATCGAAATGCGCCAAAGCCGATATGAGATTTTACTTCGGCCTTGGCGCATTTCATTTTGAGCAAAACTAGTTCTGCGCATCGCGGTTTGAGCAAAAGTCGAAATGATATTTTATTTCGGGTTTGGAGCAAAATTTTGAGCACATCTAGTTTTGCGCAAAATAAAGATGATTTTAATGACGAGATGATGATTTTAATTTTAATGATATTAATTTTAATTTTTTAAAAAGAAGACACTAAACTTATAATAAATATTATTAATGTTGTGAAGTAATATATATCTTTCAAGCGCTGTTTAAAAATAAATTAATTAGGGAAAAAATAATGACTTTAAAATGCAATCATACAGTATATATACGTACGTACGTACTGTACATACCTTATAAAAAATATTGTAGAATCTGTTGTTTTTATAAAACACTCCACCATTTCTGACACTTAATTACTATATTTGATTATGTTTTTGTTAAATTAATAATTTTTTTGTTTTAAGAACTGCAGCTCAAATAAAATGGACATATACGCCACACGTTTTGAAGTATTCTTTAGGTTCACTCGCCCTCACCATTAGAAATATTGTCATGCACTTACTTGTAAATTTCATTGTTCTATGTCTTAGAATTAGGCTATCATGCAATACAGGTTGTTATCGGTACAACGAGATAAGAAAGTAGCCTTTACCTCTGCAATGAAGTTTAACCCCATTTGATTGCCGTATATGTTTATGTATTGTGGCTGCTAAAATGTTCGAAGAAATAGAACTATGAAATTTACGTGCGTGCATGACAATATTTCTAATGGTGAGAGCGAGTGAATCTAAAGAATATATACTTTAAAACGTGTGGCGTATATGTCCATTTTATTTAAGCTGCAGTTCTTAAAACAAAAAAATTATTAATTTAACAAAAACATAATCAAATATAGTAATTAAGTGTCAGAAAGGGTGGAGTGTTTTATAAAAACAACAGATTCTACAATATTTTTTATAAGGTATGTACATCTGTATACTGTATGATTGCATTTTAAAGTCATTATTTTTTTCCTAATTAATTTATTTTTCAACAGCCCTTAAAAGATATATATATTAGTTCACAATATTAATAATATTTATTATAAGTTTAGTGTCTTAGTTTTTTTATTTTTCTTTTTAAAAAATTAAAATTCATATCATTAAAATCATCATCTCGTCATTAAAATCATCTTTATTTTGCTCAAAACTAGATGTGCTCAAAATTTTGCTCCAAACCCGAAATAAAATATCATTTCGACTTTTGCTCAAACCGCGATGCGCAGAACTAGTTTTGCTCAAAATGAAATGCGCCAAAGCCGAAGTAAAATCTCACTTCGGCTTTGGCTCATTTCGTGATGCGCAGAACTAGATGTGAGCATTTTTTTCGGCTTTTGCCCGAATTCGGCTTTGGGTGCTAACATATATATATATACATAATAAATATTATAGTTATATTATATACACTCTGTACCGATGAAAACCGTGCATTTTTTTAGCGATGTAAAGAGATTTAATTTTGATGTTTTTATCTAGAAAATTAAGTCACAATTAACTTTCGTCGTTGATTATATACTCACGGTTTTATCCACTTAAATTCAATTATATATCTCATGCGCGGTTTGCGCGGTTTGCGCCGGTGCCTCCACATATAATAATGTATAGCCTTTTGATGAGAGGGAAAAGGATCGAGTATATAATAATATATAATTATATAATAATATATATAATTATACACTGTCTAACAATTAACACATATATTTATAACACACAATTTAAGTATATAATGATACTTTTTAAAAAGTTTAAAAGTAACTGCTGTATAAATTAAAGTTAACACACTTTAAATTCCCACAGCTATAATATTCTGTAGAATCTATAATACAACACCTCCCGAAGTTAAAGAGAGGTATGCTGCAGTATATAATATAGCAATTAAAGTGCAAGAGATATGATAATTAACCGAGCGACTGTGCGACTATAAGTCCGGTCGCGGGGCGCGCGTGTCTTATGTAGTTCGGGACCCGCGGTGGAAGTGCGCGTGGATTGGTCGAATCTGTGCGGTGCAAGTAAAAAAAATTTTTTTTGCCTGCTTGCAACCAATAGCGTGCATGGCACGTTTAATTACTTGTGGATGATGCACTAGCTGTGATACAACAGCAGCTGCGTCTATTGCGTACTGTAGGGGTGTGGGTCTCACTTTTAGAGACTTGCAATAACCTTGCAAACCAAGATCGTGTATAGAAGGTACAAGCATGCGGAATCACGTGACCATTTTCGTGTCGTCATGATAGAGCTATATCCAATGTTATTCTTATGGCACTTTATCATGACGTCATCAAGTAGACGGGACTAAAACACTCGAAGACCAGACCTTCCTAATATACACGATCTTAATTGCTTGCAACCGATTATCGAATCCCCTCGTGTCTATATATCTATTCCTCTGTGTCTTTCAGATCTCGAGGTTTGGGGACGTGCCTCACCTTTTTGGCAATATATTATACGTACATTATATATATTTTTTTACGAAGGGAAAAAGTCAATGTTTTAAGTACCTGCATGATATCTAAATATTTTTTTATTGTTTTACTAATTAATGCATAGCATCTCATAACAATTAAACCTTAGAATTACAATAATCAATTTAAAATTATACACTATATATAATTATTATGTATACTACCAATTAAGAGTTGAAAAAAATTAGCATTTATATAAGCTGTTACTGTCAGAGAAAATGACTTTTCTCTTATGTACATAGTAAAAATTCAGGGCTATATATATGATATGTATATAGTTGTCGTATACCGACGAGCGGCATATTTAATAATTAAAGTAAATTTTACACCCCAATACGTTGACCTACATATTGCCATCAAGCGTTCCTTCGTATACAAACATCAACAAACGCAACGTGAAAGAAATGACTTTTGTTTAGAACTTCACTTGGGCGGTGGCTCCACTTCGCTTATCCAGACAAACATTGCGAGCAATTTTTAGTGCATAGAGTGAAACAAATGTGACATATAAGTTTATTATACTGCTTGTCTTTAAATAATTAATTATGAGAGTTCGTCGGCATGGTAAAAATTATATGACAGTAAAAAATTAATTCGATATAATTTACAATTAAAATTCTTTTAAATTTTTTAATATAAAGCATGATGCATGGTGTATTCAACGAAATGGAATATAATTGTCATTGTACACTCTTCGCCTCTGAAAAGTTCCCTTTTGCAGCCATACCTCGTAAGAATAACACAGGGCATGGGGTGACGGTTAACAATGCTGCAGAAGGGAAATTTTCAGAGGTCAGGAGTGTACATATATAATACATACTGTATAATTTCTATTTAGCGGGGAATATGGGGGTTGTGAGGAGCAGACATTTGCGATATCAGCTCGATCTGCAAAGTAACAAGCCAGAAATTAAAATCTTGTTACGAATTTTGTATATTATAAGATTGTGTCTAGAATAGATTAATCATTAAAGAGCTAGTGCATATATGATGTATTATATTATAAAGATTGATTATATGCGTACTTAATTGTTATATAATATGTTAAAACGAGTTAAATTTCACGAATCAAGGGATTGGACAAAACCATGGTATTTTATATTATCTTGTAATGATTCTTGATTGTGTATATTATATTATAATATGGACAAGACATACATGAAAAAATTTTATTGCAGAAATGAATAGATGGTACTAAATTATGCTACTCTGAGTACTCTGAATTTTTTCAGATTTTTTTGAAACCCGGAACTATATATATATTTAAAATATTAATTTATTTAAAGAAAAATTAAAACAAATACTTATTAATAAAGAGTTTTATTCTGTAAAGATGTTTTTTAGCAATAAGTTGCCTGAAGATATATTGTCTAGTGTGATTTTCTAAATATTTTTGTATAAATAATTAATATTAATTATATTTGCCAGGTTATTAGTAACTGTTAGTATTATATTATGTTTGTTGTAAAGTGTTTTAGTGTTTGTTTGTTATATTTTGTAAAATGACGTAATCCATGTTGTACTTGTACATCCAGTGATTAAATAAATGAATTGAATTTTTAAATAATTATTGAAAGTCCTGTTATTTCAGTTGGCACCCCTGCAGCCTTAATAAAAAGATAGAGACTGGACGCCTATTGACGCCTCCAGGGGGCGTGGCCGCACTTTCAATAATTATTTAAAAATAGTTCTGGGTTTCAAAAAAATCTAAAAGAATTCAGAGTAGCATAATTTGGTACCCTCTATTCATTTCTGCAATATTTTTTTTTTCATGTATGTTGTCCATTATGTAGTATATACGCTCAGGTTTGTGCCATGTATTTTTTATAATGCTATTTCACTACTATTATATATACTTTAAGTAGTAATGATTTGAAAAATATATTTTAAAAATTTTAACAAAGTAAAACTCAGTAAAAGGCAAATAAACAAAAGATAACAAAGTTTCCAAATGTGGAACCAGAGCAGATCCAATGTTAGAAATGTCTTAACTCGCCAAGCTGTTCACGGCTTCCACCATCTAATTTGTAAATCCTCTCTCAAGTAAAAAAATTGTATAGGAATAGTATGTGAAATAATATGGGATATTGTATGGGCATACCCACACTGTTCTTATACCAAAAGTATGTGCATAAAGTATGGGGAAAATGACCGATTTTCCTATACTTATGCCTACACTCTTCTCCTACACTTGTGCCTATACTTTTGCACACACCATGGTACTATAATGGTACCCATACTTCTGCCCACACCAAATAATGGTATAGGCAAAAGTATGGGTAGAAAACTTATTTCCACTATCCTGTACTCTAATTAAATAAAAATTGCACAATTATTTTATTTTTGTTAATTAAAATTTATTGGTTCATCAAAAAGGTACAATTAAACAACATATAAACAAAACAGATAACATAGTAAAATTAATCAACATAATTCCAATATAGAAATAAAATTGTCAGTAAAAACAAATATTATAATTTATTATATTATGAAGAAAAACATTATTTTTAAATAATAAACAATACTTTATTTCTTATATTTCCTTCTAAGCATAATACAATAATCGGTAGAAACTACAGGTTCTGGGTAGACTCCCGGCAGCTTGGCTCTGATGATTCCAACGGAAGAGGTTTGCCATACCATATCCACAATCAATCTGTAATGACAAACATTACGTTAAAAAACATGAAATAAAATTACACAAAGTTACGTCCGATAATTTATTTTGACGTAAATCAAACAATAAACATATGTGTTCTATAATGCAGCTACGAGTCAGTACTTGACCAAAAATTAGCCTCAGGGACACATTTCTACCATAACAAACTGAGGACACAATTTAGTTTTGTGCGGTAATAGTATTTGTTACAAGGCAGCCATCTTGGTTCATGATGTAGCGACGACTCCCGAGTCAGAAGTTGACCAAAAAACAGTCTCCGGGAGACATTGCCATGATAACGTGCTGAAAATACAAGTCAGTTTGTGTCTGGTAGCAGGTTACTTTAAATGGCAGCCATTTTGTTTACAAAATTCAACGATGAGTCAATACTTGACCAACTAACAAATTCAGAGATACATTGCCATGATAATGTACTAAAAATACAAGCAAGTTTGTGTCTGGTAGCAGTTTACTTTAAATGGCAGCCATGTTGGTTTTATAATGTAGCGACTAGTCAGTACGTAACAAAGAAACTGCCTCCGAGACACTTTGCCATCATAACGTACTAAAATGCAAGTGAGTTTGTGTCTAGTTGAAGGTTAAGCTGAATGGCAGCCATCTTGTCTAAATTTAATAGCGACTAGTCAGTACGTAACAAAGAAACTGCCTCCGAGACACTTTGCCATCATAACATACTGAAATGCAAGTGAGTTTGTGTCAAGTTGAAGGTTCCGCCAAGTGGCAGCCATCTTGTCTAAATTTAATAGCGACTAGTCAGTACGTAACAAAGAAACTGCCTCCGAGACACTTTGCCATCATAACGTACTGAAATGCAAGTTAGTTTGTGTCTAGATGAAGGTTGAGCTAAATGGCAGCCATCTTGTTAAATTTAGTAGCGACAAGTCAGTACGTAACAAAGAAACTGCCTCCGAGACACTTTGCCATCATAACGTACTGAAACGGAAGTGAGTTTGTGTCTAGTTGAAAGTTCCGCTAAATGGCAGCCATCTTGTTAAATTTAGTAGCGACAAGTCAGTAAGTAACAAAGAAACTGCCTCCGAGACACTTTGCCATCATAACGTACTGAAATGGAAGTGAGTTTGTGTCTAGTTGAAAGTTCCGCTAAATGGCAGCCATCTTGTTAAATTTAGTAGCGACAAGTCAGTACGTAACAAAGAAACTGCCTCCGAGACACTTTGCCATCATATCGTACTGAAATGGAAGTGAGTTTGTGTCTAGTTGAAAGTTCCGCTAAATGGCAGCCATCTTGTTAAATTTAGTAGCGACAAGTCAGTATGTAACAAAGAAACTGCCTCCGAGACACTTTGCCATCATAACGTACTGAAATGCAAGTTAGTTTGTGTCTAGATGAAGGTTGAGCTAAATGGCAGCCATTTTGGTTAAAATTAGTAGCGATCAGTACGTATCAAAGAAACTGCCTCCGAGACACTTTGCCATCATAACGTACTGAAATGGAAGTGAGTTTGTGTCTAGTTGAAAGTTCCGCTAAATGGCAGCCATCTTGTTAAATTTAGTAGCGACAAGTCAGTACGTATCAAAGAAACTGCCTCCGAGACACTTTGTCATCATAACGTACTGAAATGTAAGTTAGTTTGTGTCAAGTTGAAGGTTCCGCTAAATGGCAGCCATCTTGTCTGAATTTAGTAGCGACTAGTCAGTATGTAACAAAGAAACAGCCTCCGAGATATTTTGCCATAATAACCCTGACTCCACGGCACAGTAGGGCACAATTGGGCACAGTTAAGGTTCACAGTTAGGTAAGCTGTAATGCCCATGAGTATCCAGTAGGGCACAGTGTTTATATTAGGTACCCCAGAGCATCCTAGCTTTCTAAACTTGGCGTAACTTGGCACATTGAATACACTCTTTGAAGTTGTATCGACTATGAACTAGAAGGGGCTTAAATGATGCTTTAATTGATATATATAATATCCAACTGATATTTTTTTCATTAAATAAACTACATTGGCAATATATCTAATTATTATCAAATTTATTTATTAATTTTGGACTTTGAAAAAATTTATACCCGGATGGTAGCGCCATCTGTTTCTAAAAAATTGAAGTAAGAAAAAAAAAAGCAACATACAACATATGATATGGGTGTCATTGTCAACAAAAACAGAGATGCTGTCTCTTTTTTATTGGAAAAGTCTGCTTTGCAGTCTTTAAAGAAGGTAAGAAATATATTAAAAAAGTATATTGAAATAGCAAACTTCTTTTTTTTCTAATAAATTGCTTCTTTTTTACAGTGATTATTACAAATTCTAACATCATGAGAGGCCCTATCATAGCTTTTCTTTCTCCAGCCCAGCCCGCCCCCTTGAATTCTCTCTTTTCTTTCAACACTGAGGAAGTTATGCCCAGGCTAGCTACT
Organism: Siphlonurus alternatus; assembly: GCA_949825025.1. Classification (NCBI taxonomy): domain Eukaryota; kingdom Metazoa; phylum Arthropoda; class Insecta; order Ephemeroptera; family Siphlonuridae; genus Siphlonurus; species Siphlonurus alternatus. The sequence continues at coordinate 33,170,539 of OX463782.1, forward strand.
TATGTGGTGAGTTAAATATTTACAAAATCTTTTCATATGTGTGTTATAATCTCATTTTCATAATTTTACAGGCAATGAATTCAACTCTGCTGCATGAAATGCTGATTAGTGGATTCTATCACCAGACATCATGGCCGCCATGGCAATATGCGGGATAGAGACAAAAGAGTTGCAGCTGCTAGCATCAATGTTTTAATTTTTTATGCTAGAGTACTCTGTTAATTACCATGATAAAATAAAAATATTTAAAAAACTACATTTTTTTAGTAATACGTTAACTTAATTAGCTTTAATGAAATGAAAAAATAAAAAATTAATAAGGAGAAGGGGCGGGGGAGAGCTACCAAGTCTAAACCATTGGTCGAACTGTGATTTTCACAGTTCGGCCATTTTGTGAGAATCACAGTTCAGCCAAGTGTCTTTGACTAGGTACCTCTGTGAATTTCACAATTGCGCCGAAGCACAAGGGGATTAACAACCGGGCTGCCAAGTTCAAATTACAATGTTAATAGAACACAAGATTGAACTTGGCACCTAACTGTGCCCAACTGTGCCGTGGAGTCAGGGAACGTACTGAAATGTAAGTTAGTTTGTGTCTAGATGAAGGTTGAGCTAAATGGCAGCCATTTTGGTTAAAATTAGTAGCGACTAGTCAGTACGTAACAAAGAAACTGCCTCCGAGACACTTTGCCATCATAACGTACTGAAATGGAAGTGAGTTTGTGTCTAGTTGAAAGTTCTGCTAAATGGCAGCCATCTTGTTAAATTTAGTAGCGACAAGTCAGTACTTAACAGAGGAAGAGCCTCCGAGACACTTTGTTATCATAACGTACTGAAATGCAAGTGTGTTTGTGTCTAGTTGAAAGTTCCGCTAAATGGCAGCCATCTTGTCTAAATTTAGTAGCGATTAGTCAGTACGTAACAAAGAAACTGCCTCCGAGACACTTTGCCATCATAACGTACTGAAATGCAAGTTAGTTTGTGTCTAGATGAAGGTTGAGCGAAATGGCAGCCATTTTGGTTAAAATTAGTAGCGACTAGTCAGAACGTAACAAAGAAACTGCCTCCGAGACACTTTGCCATCATAACGTACTGAAATGGAAGTGAGTTTGTGTCTAGTTGAAAGTTCTGCTAAATGGCAGCCATCTTGTTAAAATTAGTAGCGACTAGTCAGTATGTAACAAAAAAACTTCCTCCGAGACACTTTGCCATCATAACGTACTGAAATGCAAGTGAGTTTGTGTCAAGTTGAAGGTTCCGCTAAATGGCAGCCATCTTGTCTAAATTCAGTAGCGATTAGTCAGTACGTAACAAAGAAACTGCCTCCGAGACACTTTGCCATCATAACGTACTGAAATGCAAGTTAGTTTGTGTCTAGATGAAGGTTGAGCTAAATGGCAGCTATTTTGTTTAAAATTAGTAGCGACTAGTCAGTATGTAACAAAAAAACTGCCTCCGAGACGCTTTGCCATCATAACGTACTGAAATGGAAGTGAGTTTGTGTCTAGTTGAAAGTTCCGCTAAATGGCAGCCATCTTGTTAAATTTAGTAGCGACAAGTCAGTACTTAACAGAGGAAGAGCCTCCGAGACACTTTGCCATCATAACGTACTGAAATGCAAGTGTGTTTGTGTCTAGTTGAAAGTTCCGCTAAATGGCAGCCATCTTGTCTGAATTTAGTAGCGACTAGTCAGTATGTAACAAAGAAACAGCCTCCGAGATATTTTGCCATAATAACGTACTGAAATGTAAGTTAGTTTGTGTCAAGTTGAAGGTTACGTTAAATGGCAGCCATTTTGTTTACAAAATTCAGCAGTGAGTCAGACCAGCTAACAACCTTGACAAACATTGCCATGATAACGTACTGAAAATACAAGTTAATTTGTGTCTGGTAGCAGTTTACGTTAAATGGCAACCATGTTGGTTTTATAATGTAGCGACGAGTCAGTACTACTTGATCAAGGAACACCCTCCGAGAAACACTGCCATAATGACTTACAGTAAATAGTGAAAACAAAAGTTTGTGTCTGGTACTCACCATTCTTTATGACTACGATGAGGTCCTGCAAGGAGGCGTAGCTACCCTCTATGATCTCACCCCGCATCTCTCGCCTCCCTTCCAGCTGCAACATCCGCTTCACCACCCTCACGCCAAAGTGCAACCTGCAAGGTTGGATAGGATTATTGTAATTACAATAATGCATCAAACCAGTAGAAATGTTAAATTTGTCTGCACGTACACCACGTAGCCCGGTAACGGATCCCCTTAAGACATTTCGCACTTTTAACAATTTTTATCTGCCATATTTAGGGTTCTTAAATTTTTGAAAAAATATTATCATGTTCAATAGAATGTAGCAATTGAGTTTATCCATAATTTTAGTTCCATATCAGAGCATCTCTTGAGTAAAAAAAAAATTTGTGTGGTGGGATATGAAAAAAAAATAAGAAACAATTTTCTTTTTTAACTTTTTTTGCCTATAAAGAGCCTAAAAGCAGTTCGGAACCAAAAGAGAGCTAAAATCCAAAACTGGGCTGTGCACTGTACAGTACAGATTATGTAATGTGTTATGGTATGCATACAGTAAACATGCGAGTCAATATACAACAAGCACATAATCGTTTTTGATACATTAATAATAAAGAACAAGATCCTATATAGACTTACCGTTTATGTGAGCAAAGCTCCACTCGCTGAAGCTGTATGCATATCATGCAGTTTGGCCGTAGTTGACATCATCATCCAGGAGACACCTGAAGTGATTGAAAAAATGAAATTATAATGTGTCCCATGAATACTCAAAACAATATAATATGAAGTATGAATTAGTAACTTACCGATATAACGAGCCAGAATGCAGTTTTTAGCATTTCTTTTCTCATAAATAGACAGAAATTCACGACAAATTGAAGAACAGACGCCATCTCAAAACTTTCTCTTTGAGAGCGTTACAATAACAAATAAACAGCTGACGCATCTGTAGCCAATCACAAGACAGGGAAAAAAAATTCAACTCGCGCGGCGCGGAATATATGAAGTGGTAGAAAACAACTAAAATATAAGAAAGATTTTGAGTTGCGGATTATTCATTAAATCGGTCGAAATTATATTAAAATAAAAAAAAATAAATAAAAAAAAAATAAAAATTATAATTACAGAAAACGATATATAAAAATTTGACATAACAAAAGATAAATATATAAACATACGATTTTATTATTCTCGCAATTAAATATATAATTAAATTAGTTGCAAAAGGCATGGGATAAATTAAATTATGTTTTATTTACTAATTCAAAAAAATTATACCAATTAAACATTAATTAAGTACCGTGTATACTAGAGAAAATTATTCTAAGTCCAATATTGGACTTTAAAATTTTTCACCATCCAATGATGGTATAGGCAAAAGTGTAGGCACAGTTTTGATAATTTTATAGTATAGGTAAAAGTGTGGTCACAGTTCTCACAAAATAAAATAAAGGAGTGCCTATACTTCTGACCACACCATATTTTTATCAAATATTTCGTGCCTATACAATACCTATACATACTCAATGCATTTACCTACCTCTTTCTATCAAATCCCATACTATTTCCTATACGTCCCATACTTATACCTATACATTATTTTTACTTGAGGTTCTGGTTATCATAAAGCTGAACAATCTTATGTATGTAAATTATGTAATGAACATTGTAGCCAATATCATTTAAATATCTGTAAATCTAGAATTAAACCTATCAGTGATTATGCCAAGGGAGACTTCATATAGTCTATATATTTTGAATAGCAATTAAGCAATAAGTTTTTCATTCTATTTATTTTCTATGTCATATTTTGTTTTATATATATGTGCCTATAGGCTCCTAGGAATTGGTCCGAAGAGGAATTGGTCCGAAAAGGAATTGGTCCGAAAAAGAGGCGTTGCCAACGAGGAGTGGGGGGTTCTTAAAAACGTGTCAGATAAAAGTGGCAACGCTGCAAACGATTCGGCCCAATTCCGCTTTCGGACCATTTCCTCTAAATATGATTTTTGTTTGATTTTGGTAGCATTACAAAGTGTAATCAGTAATAATTTTAAAAATGCAGTTAACTACTAAAAGTGCATTTATTGCAAATTGCAGACACTAACTTTATTTATAAAAAGACGGCCAAAAAAAGGCGAAGAATTGGTCCGAAAGGGGAATTGGTCCGAAAGCTTTATAATGTCAATTAAGTGGAATTGGTCCGAAAGCTATATAATGTCAAAATAGAGGAATTGGTCCGAAAGCTTTATAATGGCAAAATAGAGGAATTGGTCCGAAAGCTTTATAATGTCAATTAAGAGGAATTGGTCCGAAAGCTTTATAATATCAAGAAAGAAGAATTGGTCCGAAAGCTTTATTATGTCAATTAAGAGGAATTGGTCCGAAAGCTTTATAATGTCAATTAAGAGGAATTGGTCCGAAAGCTTTATAATGTCAATTAAGAGGAATTGGTCCGAAAGCTTTATAATGTCAAAATAGAGGAATTGGTCCGAAAGCTTTATAATGTCAATTAAGAGGAATTGGTCCGAAAGCTTTATAATGTCAAAATAGAGGAATTGGTCCGAAAGCTTTATTATGTCAATTAAGAGGAATTGGTCCGAAAGCTTTATAATGTCAAAATAGAGGAATTGGTCCGAAAGCTTTATGTTGTCAATATAGAGGAATTGGTTCGAAAGCTTTATAATATCAATAAAGAGGAATTGGTCCGAAAGCTTTATAATGTCAATTAAGAGGAATTGGTCCGAAAGCTTTATAATGTGAATTAAGAGGAATTGGTCCGAATGGGGAATCCGTCCGATAGCTTTATTATATCAGTAAAGGGGAATCTGTCCTAAAATTTAATTTCATAAGTAGAGAGGAAACTGTCCGAAATGGGAATTCGTCTGAAATCTTTACTATATATATATCAATAAAGAGGAATCTGCCATATATTTTAATTTTAAATTGGGGGTGTGGGGGAGGCCACTGCAGGCTTGTTTGTTTTTGTTTGAAACCCCATGATTAAAAAAAAGAGAATGATCTAGTACAAAACTGCAAAACTGTGTATATATTATTTCTTCACGCACTAATTTTTTAATTTTTTCAATATGTACGTATGAGGTGATTTGACTTCGTTTTCAATTTTTTAATATTTTACTAAGAAGAATAAGTTGTTATCTTTTAATTGTGCAGTTGCATAAAAAATTATTAAAGCTTTAAAAAAATCATTTTAAATACATTTTTAGCCAATAAGACAAGATGTAATAGTCCATCAAATGACAGCATGCTTTAATTGAATAATTAAATATTTCCAATGTGCTTTTTAACCTTTTTCTGTCATCAGTACGTATAATTTTTTTAAAAATAATTACATATTTTTATATTCATAATAATTATATTGACTAAGGATTTCCCTAAAAATTACAATGATGGATGCTAATTTGTTATATAATTAATACCACAGAATCTTGTTATATGCGTAGCTGAATTTTAATAATTTGAATAATATTTACAAAAATATCACTGTGTCCAAAAATTACATAGATATCATGACTGAATTGATTTTTTAGCAATTTTGAATTCCCCCCTTATTCCATATTATTAATTTTTTATCATAAAATATTGTCATAAAATTTCATTTTATATTTTAGTTTGTTATATAATAAACCTTTCGGACCAATTCCTCGATATTGATATAATAAACCTTTCGGACCAATTCCTCTTAATTGACATTATAAAGTTTTCGGACCAATTCCTCTTTATTGATATTATAAAGCTTTCGGACCAATTCTTCTTTCTTGATATTATAAAGCTTTCGGACCAATTCCTCTTAATTGACATTATAAAGCTTTCGGACCAATTCCTCTTTATTGATATATTAAAGCTTTCGGACCAATTCCTCTTTCTTGATATTATAAAGCTTTCGGACCAATTCCTCTATTTTGATATAATAAACCTTTCGGACCAATTCCTCTTAATTGACATTATAAAGTTTTCGGACCAATTCCTCTTTATTGATATTATAAAGCTTTCAGACCAATTCTTCTTTCTTGATATTATAAAGCTTTCGGACCAATTCCTCTTAATTGACAATATAAAGCTTTCGAACCAATTCCTCTATATTGATGTAATAAAGCTTTCGGACCAATTCCTCTTAATTGACATTATAAAGTTTTCGGACCAGTTCCTCTTTATTGATATTATAAAGCTTTCGAACCAATTCCTCTATATTGACAACATAAAGCTTTCGGACCAATTCCTCTATTTTGACATTATAAAGCTTTCGGACCAATTCCTCTTAATTGACATAATAAAGCTTTCGGACCAATTCCTCTATTTTGACATTATAAAGCTTTCGGACCAATTCCTCTTAATTGACATTATAAAGCTTTCGGACCAATTCCTCTATTTTGACATTATAAAGCTTTCGGACCAATTCCTCTTAATTGACATTATAAAGCTTTCGGACCAATTCCTCTTAATTGACATTATAAAGCTTTCGGACCAATTCCTCTTAATTGACATAATAAAGCTTTCGGACCAATTCTTCTTTCTTGATATTATAAAGCTTTCGGACCAATTCCTCTTAATTGACATTATAAAGCTTTCGGACCAATTCCTCTATTTTGCCATTATAAAGCTTTCGGACCAATTCCTCTATTTTGACATTATATAGCTTTCGGACCAATTCCACTTAATTGACATTATAAAGCTTTCGGACCAATTCCCCTTTCGGACCAATTCTTCGCCTTTTTTTGGCCGTCTTTTTATAAATAAAGTTAGTGTCTGCAATTTGCAATAAATGCACTTTTAGTAGTTAACTGCATTTTTAAAATTATTACTGATTACACTTTGTAATGCTACCAAAATCAAACAAAAATCATATTTAGAGGAAATGGTCCGAAAGCGGAATTGGGCCGAATCGTTTGCAGCGTTGCCACTTTTATCTGACACGTTTTTAAGAACCCCCCACTCCTCGTTGGCACCGCCTCTTTTTCGGACCAATTCCTTTTCGGACCAATTCCTCTTCGGACCAATTCCTAGGAGCCTAAATAAAAGCATAATAAAACTATATATAGCTCTAGGAAAGTCAACTTGCAATTTCGACAACGTCATGAAAATGGAAACATATAACCTCCAATTTTCCACTGCAGCATATAATTCATTTTTTTTTTTTTAACTTCAAAGTCAGATCAGGGAATGTTATAGTAGTAGTAATATAATCTTTTCCCTGGTCAGATGCAGCAAATTGAAGGTAAGGAGAATATAAATATATAAAGAATTTATACGATAATTTCTTTATAAGGTGGTGTTTGGATTAAGGCGATTCTTACACCATATATATAGGTCTGTTTGTCTGCACAATCGATTGAACTGAGTTGAATTTTAAGGGCCGTCGGTTAACAATAAAACCATTTGGCCCGGTCCAAGTAAGTTAATAACTATTATTATATATATGGTCTAAGTAGGTTCAACTAGTGCCTTTTTATAAGGTAGGATGATAGGATGGATGAACAATGGTACGTGTAAATACACAGGTCTAGTAGGTTGATTATGGGGCGTGGTGTGAAGGAATGTAAGGTGATGATGCAGGTGCCAACATGAAGGGTGATGGAATGCAGGGAATTTTGACACAGGCTCAAGCGTCTGTTCCCAAGGACACAAGAGCACGGGCTAGTTAATTGGGCAAGTTTGACTATGTGGGATGTGGTGAGGATGCTGTTGATGATGGAATTGAGTATCTGGGAAAGGGTAGAAAATAGAGATGGTTAAAATAAAGAAGGGAAAAGGAAATTACTAGGATGGGTGAGACACTCAACACGGAGTCACACGATATTTTGTATGAGGTTCACTCCTTGAACGCTCAGTTGCAACTCCTGCACAATCGATTCATGAATCATGAATCAGATGTTATAGATGTAGATAATAATTAACGCAAGGAAAATCTGATTATCAGATAATGTGTAATTTTTTTATTCATTATATTTATAAATATGAATGTAAATATTATAAATGTATCAAAATATTCATATTCATGTACCAAATGAAAAATTGTATATGTAGCCTATATATAACACAGAATGTCCTATTTATCATATTATAAATTGTCAAGCCAGAACAAAATCTATTGTACAATATGCGGAAAATGCTGAAGAATAAGCTCCATTGCATTGTATACTTAATATTAACTATAATTTTAATGTGTATTTATTTATAAGTTTTGTTTTTGAAAATGTACTGTAGTTTGTATAATGCAACAAATGCTTATCCAGTGCGAATGTACTATGATATTAAATGTACACCGTTGGTGTTTGATCAATAATTAATATTATTATAAATATACAAGTTATGAACAGATCTATAACCTGCCCTCTGTCACTCAAATCGAGGTAAACTGTAAGATATTTTCCAACCTTTTAGTCATTCAAATAGAGTCCCAATTAAAAAAAATCTATATATTATAATGACAGTATATTATTTGTATCTTGTTGTTTTTTGCAGTCAAAAGTATAATTTATATTCGTACCACAGTTGAATTACTAAATTCAAAATTATAATAGGCCTTAAACATTTTTTTTTATGTTTGTATATAATCCAAAAATCCATTATAATAATATCAACAGTCTCGCTGAAACAACTTGAAAGATGAGTTTAGTAAATTAATTCACTTCTTACTTATTATATTAATGGAAAAAAGCAATTATCTAAATTCATAATATAATATAATACAAATGCAAAGTTAGTATTCAAAACAATTAAGCCTTATTCTATCATCTATTTACCTGCCTACATCTGCAATTCAATCTAATTCACGGTTAAGTTCAGTTTACGCGGCGCGCGACGTAAATATAAAGACACACGTATCTGTAGGCAACCGCGTGCAACAGGAAAGCTGAACAAGTTGCCTAAATACTAGGGGACCTGCAGCTGACGCTTTGATTAATTTAATAATAAATATAATATATTTTAATAAATGATGAATGAAAATGTTAATTACAAAAAATTAATTAACATGAAATTATATAAATAAAGTAATTCAATTAATTCTTGACCTCGCCCACTCAGGTTATTTCTCAACATTTAATCATATGTTTTGAACACAGAAACCTAATTTTCATCGTAAATAAAATCAATGTTTCCATGACAACGAGTTCTGTCCATAAAAGCACAAAAACTGGTTACTACGCCGTAGGTTCTGCGCATGCGCTCGGACAGACTACTCGCGAGAGCTCGCGGGGTCACGGTGAGTGGAGGCGCGAAGGGGCAAGAGGGGAGGTAGGGGAGGGGACACTTCGGCGCCGCTTCCACATAACTTTTTTAAAGCTTAGAAACATCGCGTCTCTCAGTTTCTGCATTGCGGATCTGTTAAGTTTTCTTCTTGTCAATTTTGATATATATCAAGAAAAATCATCATGTTTTCTGGAGGTATGGGTGGTACGTTTAATTTCACTAACCTTTAAGCATGTTTTGGTTAATGGTGCATGTTACTAATATATATTATATTGTTTAATTTGATGTGCATTATAATAATATATATTATTATGTTTTAGTATCACTTTTTTGAGAATTTAATTGTTTAGAATTGCATGATATTTGTGCATTTGGTGTCAAAAGTATAAAATATCGTTATTTATTTATAACATGAAGATTTATAACATAACAAATTTATATTTATGCAAAAACTGCAATATATTCCAGCATCAGAAATTATTTACAAGAAACTACATGTAATTGTATATAGTTAAAAAAGTTATATCATTAATATAATATTATATAATATTATAATGTCAATTTTAATGCATACGGGGTGGTTGTCAATCGATGATTTAGATCAATTCGTTTTATCGTTTAAAAATTTTATTCCGTATATAAGCCAAAACAACATATTTCTATCAAATTTTATGGATTTTGCTGAATGTCAAAAAATATAGTATTACAAAAAGGGACGCCAACAGAAGCGACTGGGGCACGCGGGGCACGCCCATGTTCGATCAGCTGAACCACGCATGTCTCCCAAAACACACCCGCAACCTCGAGTCTTATATATTTCTCGTTATTATATTTTATTCACTTGACACTTTATTTCCAAAAACACGCACAGGAGTTTATTTCAAAAAAAAAAAAAAAAAAATGTAAATTTGCTGTTAATTATTTAACTCAACTATATAAAAGCTATAACGGAGAAACGGGTTGATAATTAATTTATATGATTTTATAATTTATAACATGAAGGTGGAGATGACAACTGTGGTATATTTAATTATTATAATATGTGCAGTGCACGCATTTTTCACAAAACCGAAATCGTGCATGGCATGATTATAAAATTTAAAACATTGAAATTTATTGAGAGTTAATTAATTGACAGTTAAACTTTAATTATATATTTCTTTGATTTTGACAATGTTCCACCTTATTTACAAAATTCCGGCATTATGTTATTCTCCACATAACAGGACACTGATAATTTTTAATTTATTTTTAATGTATTCGTCATTATTATTTATAAAATTATTTTGTGATTTGTACATTTTACATTACAAGCTGATGCATGCATGCATGCATGCAGATATATATATATATATATATATATATATATATATATATATATATATATATATATATATATATATATATATATATATATATATATATACATATATATACATATATGATATATATATACATATATGATATATATATACATATATGATCGCAAGTCCATGATGTTCCATAACACTATATACTATTTTATAAAATATCATATCAGATAATACGATAATAATAGCTAACTATAGGCACAATTTAAAAGAAGAAATGTGCTGGAAAATTAACTAATAATAATTTTTTTCTTTCAATATTTTCAAAGTATATATACTCTTTTAAAAAAAAATTATATCATATCAATATAAAAAAAATTGAGTTTAAGTTTTCTTGTAAGAAAAAATTGTAAACAAAATTGTGTGGTTTAATACCGGCTTTATATGTGAAAATTTCCTTTATTCGAATATAAAATAATGGATTGCGAGATTTTAAGACAAACTATATATATGAACCACTATATGAATCCCTTCAGGCTCGGACTGGCCATAAGAGTTGGTGAGCGATCTCTCAGTAGGCCCCCTCGGCTGGGAGACTCCTGCAACGTTAAAAGTAGGCCCCCACAGGGTCAAGTAGGCCCTTGATATGGGTCCGTACTAGTGTTTGCTCAGTAGGCCCTTTGAGTCCAGTCCGACCCTGAATCCCTTGGTATATTTCAATATAATATATTATATGGGAGATGAGTCAGTTTTATCGTTGAAACGTAACAAGAGTAACATCATTACTTTAACTTTATACTCTTTGTCTTTTGAATAACTCGTCATGGACTTTGATGGCGGTAATTGATTGTTCCCTATATGTGTCATTAATAATTGCATTGACCTTTTGAAAAACTTGTTAAGTCTTCGTATTCTCGTGATCTTTTTGTATTATTTACTCTCATCTATTATTTATTAATGCAGCAAAGTTTTATATTTTACATGCATCACGCTATACTTCCCAACAGAGTATGGTATACTTATACTATAATTACAAATGGAATATAAGGAGCTTACATTATGTATGGTATGGAGGTATGAGTGACAAAAAAACTTGCGGTATACGATCCGCACGATGGCTACGTACAAGGTCATCACGTTATTATATCCTTATAGATGTTGGACATTCAGTCATGTGATGCTATGAAATACTACACTACTTTGTCAACGTTCCATCAATAAACTTGAAATCAATACTGCGCAACTTAAATAAATGCATAGATTCTTCTATGTATCCTATGATTCTATGTATCAAATTGAATTAGTAAAAAATGAAGTAAATTTTAAAATAAATTGAACTGTCGTATTTTATACTTATTATATTGGCTATATAAGTTGCCGTAAAATCATTTTATTACTTAAATGTAAAAAATAATAGAAACTTACAAAATTGTAAAAATGTATTCTGAAAAAGCACGCGCGCGTGCAAAACACGTTTAAACACGTTTATAAATGCAGCTCGAAATTTTGATTTTTTTTTTTTTTTTTTTTAGATAACGTGCATTTTTCTTAAATTCTTATTAATTTGTTTAATTCCTTTTAAATATTATAAAAAAAAAACAGAAGTGATTTTTACTAGCACTTAGAGATTTTAAAAACTATTAAATCTATTATTAAAAAAGTCTGTATAATATATATTTTAAAGTATTTTATTTTTATGGCCCATAACTTATTTTCGCTAAAAACTACACTCGGCGTTTTAAGCCGAAATTCATGGTTGATTATTGTACAAACTTCTCGCCAAACTAAAAGCTTCAAATCGTTTGCCGCATGAGGGCTTACTCATGGCTACTCGCACTTTGCTGATTTCTTAATATAAGAAACACACAAAAAGCGAGCAATTTTGATGTACTGTATATTTTTTATGCTGTAATAAGGTTGAACATTGTCAAAATCAATGAAATATTAAATAAAATTTAACTGTCAATTAATTATCTCCCAATAAATTTCAAATTTTTAAATTTTATTAGAGTTAAATGCATGAGAGATGGTCCATCTCATATAAAATATATTATTACTCGATCAGTATATATATTATGTATCCCAATTCAAACTTTATTGTTTAATGATTGCATAAATTTTTTGGGTGACTTGACACTTAGTGAATGGGATCCCCTTTTTGAGTCACCCATCATTGAGCATTATGTATTAAAATGTATCACTGTGTATTATGTTCTTTTGCTCAATAAACATTTATATTATTATTATTACTTAATATTTACTTAAAAATTTCATATATTTTGATGTGTTCGTAGTTTACTTTCTTTATAGCATTCCTTCGTAATTAACCTACAGGTTAAAATTCTTTCAGTACACAAAACTCCTGTGGTAAAATTAACGTTGTTTATATAATTATTTGATGCTAATCAGCTAATGGTCAAATTGTTAGCTTTAGTATTTCTAAAATAAAACTAGACATGCTTTAAATAGCTATATAATATACAACGAATAAATTTTTGGTAAATTTATTTTTAACTATGATATAGTTGCATCAAATATATTAAGTCTCCATTTTTTTAATTTAATTTTAAATTATAAGTGGACAAGTACAGGCTTCCTTATTTTTATTTTAACTCTGAACTGCATATATATCTTATAACATGCAGCTCGTCTGTATGCGTTATCATGGAGTCTCTCAAGATTCTTGATTAATTTTAACTCTGTTGGGATTAAAGGTTATATATAGACGGAGTGCTAGCTCTTCTTCTAACCTATTCTAAAACTGCATGAACTGCATCTATATAATGTATAATATTGAATAAGCTGCAGCGCTAGCAAATGATGCACGCAAGGTTATATATAAAATATGTACTTTACACTATGAGTGTGCATGTTTTTTTAACATATATGCATATAGATCACATTTCTGTATTTTTAAACAGCGTCTCATCAGGAATAATCTCTCTATGCTATAGGAGTGCGTTCAAAAAAATACCTTATTTTATTTATTGGTGAACGCTAAACGTGTAACAAAAGGTTCTTCTCCTAAAATTTAAGCACCGGCAAGAGTGCCAGAGGATTCAGGCGCGGATCCAGGGGGGAGGGGGGGCTAGGGGGCTGCAGCTCCCCCCCCTGTAATTTTGGATTTAACATGGGCAATATAGGCACTTCCCCCACTCCAATTTTTTTTTTAACATTGGCCTTATGGAGGCAGCCCCCTCCGAAATTTTTTACTGAATCCGTGCCTGCCAGGATTAACTACTATATATTATGTTTTGTTACGCACAAAACAAGCGAGGATATAGTACGCTTCGTACAATATAAAAACTCTATATAGAGTATACAAATATAACTCTGTCAGCTCTATCACTAGAGAAAAACACCTGTCGTATAAAAATAATTTTATTATGCAGCTGTGTGGTGTGTATACTTTTTGAGAGCTAGTATAAATGGGAGATTCTAGTCACGGGGAAAGGTTGGCTTGGAGCCATGATGAACGCCGGCGAACGCAGCGAGAGAGACCGCGTCTGCATGGCGCATGAAAGTGACGTCACTGCGGCATCTCAAGGAGAACTGGTCACGTGAGATGCCGGCGAGGTGACGTCACCAGTCTGTAATCATTCGTAATTTACTGGCCTGCATAAAAAAATGACCCGCCCTCCTCCCTCTACAATTATTATATTTTTTTTATTAAAAAAGGAATTGAATTAATCAACATACGCGTAAAAATAAAAATTTACAGCAAAATATCATCATTACATTTTATATACTATAAATTATATAGTAACTTCTTTGTTTTTAAAAATTGTAATTAGTTAAGTCACTATGTGTAATTAAAGTATATTAATAATTTTTTGTTTATTAAATTCTCCGTATTATATAATTATGTGATCACGTCATTTTTAGTAAAAAGACTATAAAAAAGCATTTCTCGTTTTGCAAAAGCTGCATGCATGACTAAAGTCGAGTACTCATATAACATTAATTAATAAAATTAGTAATTCATTTTAAAAATATGTTAAATGAAATCATTCTCAACATATTTTATATAATTTATATGCCGTGTAGTATAGAATGTTATCACTATATTACATTCACTCACTTTACGTTAAATGATGGGGGTGAAAACGTGAATATGAACCAACAAAATAAATATAGCTATTGAAGCAGATTATATAATAATGCCTAATAATTCTGTATATATATATGTTGCTACTCGGCCATGGTCACCCCGGTTTCAAAATAAGAAAAAATATAAGGAGTTTTCAAAATCAGGAAGTTGAAATTCAAACTACATTATCATTAAAAAAAAAAAAATACATTCAAGTTGAAGAGAAATTAATTTAATTGAAATGTGTAGAGAGGCTTCTTTATTTCTCAGCAGTGAAGCGCGAATGATGATGAGGGCGGTACGAGCGGATGTAATTGCACACTCCGGAATGCATTTCTGCCGAGTCTGCAGTGGTGGGGAGGAGTGCATGAGAGGGCAGTGGGGGAGGTCGAACCCATTACCTGTGACCTCGCTATTTATAACACGCAACAATTGACAGCCTGCAGCGCCTCTTTCAGAAATTTATACAACTAAACTTTAATTATGTATAAAATTGTATTGAATTTATAAAACCTTCGCTGAAAATATACCTTCAGATTCACTCATTCGTTGAACGGACTTTTCGGACGAACCCCATCAACGACAAAAATCTAAGCTTTTTATAGCTTTATACTTTAAATAACCCTTGATGCTTATATATATGTGGGTCTGAAAAGAAAAAAAATAAACAAAAACAAATTGTTGGTCCCTTTAATTTTTTTATATTATTAAAAATAATTAAATATTGTACATCATATGGTAAAAGTACGTACTACAGTGAAATAATAAGTACAGCATGAATACGTTATTTGTCCCGCACTCATTTTGCAAAATATAAATAAAAATATTTTTTTTATAAATTGTAAAGAAAGTTATGACATTTTTTGAAGTTTTACTGGACATGCACATGACCTTACGCCTCTTACGTACCTACATGCTGTATTATACAAATTCAAATTCTTTATTCAATCGATTAGGTTGTAATAGACGAATTTAGATCATTAGGATTCGAAATTAGAATTCGCTTGTAAAAAAGTATAAAATAAAAATGTACATTCTGTTATTTCTATACACTTTTGTTATAAAATATTTACAGTTATGCAGTATATTATAAATGATAACAAATTCTTCAGCTTAGGTCTTGTTGTTATTAGTCCTTGAGTAAAAGGTGTAAATATTCGACTAAAAATAGCATGTGGAATGAATGCCTTTCTGTTGCATTGACTGGTGACGAACTCGATGCCGATGATGTTGAAAATTATGTTATAACATAATTATGTGGTTACCAAGAATTATAATATATTATGTAGAAGGGAATTTTATTTATTTAATTAGATGCGCGTCTTAAAAAATATTTCTTAATTAATAGTGACAAAAGAATTTGCAATACTATCATGTTAATTAATTCACATTTTTTTTTATTAGCAACCTTATAAAGCTGTCATATAAAATAAACATGCCAAACGATATTAAATGTAATATATATATTATATAAAATATTGGAGTCGACGTTTTTTTTTAGGTATCATATGCAATAAACAAAGAAAGCTTTAGGTAGAAAACTATTAATATGAAATACGACCATGAAATGTGTAATTTAAATTTATTTTTGCTACCACGACATGGCAATAAAACACGCTTTATTAACATACTGGACATAATATATACAATTATACTGTATATTCATACACTTCTGTGACTTTTTAACAAGGTTCACATCTATAATAGTACGAAAAACCTCTTTCGATTGCAAGATTGTTTTGATCCTGCATGGTGTAAGATGAATTTCTTTCAAAGTAATTAGCATAAGCAAAATCTCATCTTGTAACATGTGCTTTAGCTTTTTTTTTTATTTATTTATATTTTTTGCATGTTATTATACTAACATTTCTAATTTATAATTGGATTATCTAGCCTGTAGTCTGTTTTCTGAATAAATATAATAAATAAATAACAGGCTAAACAAGAACTATTACTGTGTCCACTACTTTCAAAGGTCCTTTTTTTCATTTTACAGTAAAGTCGCGCGGTTATTTCTTAAATAATTTTTGAAAGAGCTATATAGTAGGCACATATATAAATATGCAATATAGAATGATCGACATCAAAATATAATAATTGAAAAAATAACCTTTAAAAATAAACATATAATTTTTTTTGCGCTCTATTTATGTAATAAAAACGTTGACTTCCACACTCCATTCATGCGCGGATCCAAGGAGGAGGGGGGATCAGAGCGCTCCCCCACCCCCTGAAACTTCGGATTTAATATGGGCAATATAGGCATTTCCCCCACTTTGATTTTTTTGTTTTAACATTGGCCTTATGAAAAGGCCCCCCCCCCCCTTCGAAATTTGGTTCCGGACCTGACTTGTTTACAATTTTAGATTTCTTTGTCTGATTATTATGATTGTTATTGTTATTTTTTTCCTCTTTGCCAGTGATTTTTTGTGTTTCTTACCAATATACATGTATATTATATGTTGTTTTGCATGTTTTACTGTATGTTATACTCTCTGACGTGATCTACTATCGGATTCAAAAAGGTGTACCCCTGAATAGCATACAAATCCCATAAGCAGAGGGGCAAACCTTTTTGGTTCTGATAGTATGTTGTCTTGTACAACCTATATGTTCAAATAAAATAAATAAATAAAATTAAAAAAAAAAATAACTCCATTTGAATTGGTGCTCACGATTACTTTGCTCGGCAGGTCTGAAGAACCTGACGTCGAAGGCCGAGCAGCTGCTGGAGAAGAAGAAGGGCGAGGTGAGCACTCTGACTGACGAGAAGAAGAAGCTGGCCACCGAGCTGCTCGAGGACCAGGCCAACAAGACGGTCGAGGCCCTCTCGCAGACCAAGAACGACGCCCAGAAGACCGCCTCAAGTACAGCCTCGGAGGTATCATCTCTAACTTTTCATCAGGCACAGATTTGTACCCAGATGACCTCTTTCTTCCCCTTCTGAAATTTAATGAATGGCCCGGCAGTATAGAACTTTTCTTATCTCCAAAATGTTCTTTGAACTTACGGGGCTTGCCCTCTCCATTTTTTTTCTTTTTTTTCCGAATCTCTGTTTGTTATTAATAACTTTATTTTTGCATGTAAAGAAAGAGAAGAAAAAAAATGTGTACATGCATGATAGTTTGCAAATTTATAATTATTAATACATTTATTGCAAATTTATAATTATTAATCCGAGGTATATTTAAGCCAAGAGGCGGAATTCCAGTTTATTGTCAACAAATATCAAGTATATAAGTCTTTTATTAAACACAAAAAGTGTATATAAGAATACAATTATTGTATCATACATAATAAACATATACATAGTTACAAAAATAGATAGGTGGACAATAGTAGACTACAAACAAGCAAAGAAGCAATATAAAATGAGCGATGTTAAGCTTGTACATTATATATACATATATCAAACATATACATATATCAAACATTGTATATACATGACATAGGAAGTATATAATATATATAGCTTATAAATAACCCTTTGCTATACAGTGTATTATTTTAATAAGCAAATTATACATATTGAATTCTTTATTGTACAAAATTCACAAGGAATAAATTTAAAAGTTGTTTTATATTTAGAATTCTATAAAATTAAAAAATTGCTTCCTTTAACGCTGTGATTTAGCAGTAAATTGATACACTATAAGGAACAGCAGGAGTATTTAAATTCAAAGAGATAAAAAAACATCAACTCCTTAACTTTTTCTCATTGTTATTTGATAGGCTGATATCATAATATCATAATGTTTCATTTTTTTGTTTATTTCATTTCTTGCTGTTCCCAACTCCTTTAATAAAAAAAAGTCATATATATGATGAGGACTTTTGTGACCTAATTTCATGAACATCAGGAACAAAGACAAGTACGTCCCGGTAATCTGATTATACATGTACTACTGCAGTGACATACCCGAGAGTTGTTAATTTAACTGACCAATCGTTTGAATGCAACATTTCTCAGTCGAATCGTTATTATGACGTCATGAATATTACTTGTCGTAACTTTGTAATTATATAATTTATGCATGAATAATGTCATAATATTACGTTGCAAATATAAGCTACTTTATTTCAAAACAATATATATGTGGCAATGACATATATATAATACCTACTGCAGATATAGAATGAGAATTTATTTCTAATTTATTTTATTTTTTATTTCCAAGATGCGAGTTAATTATTTTTTAATTTGCTTTTCATGTTTATCCAGTATACTGGATATAGAGTTGAAAATGAAAATAATTTAATTTAAATGGCATGCAGAATATTTTCAACTACTTTGAGCCCAACAGCTAGGGGAGGGGGTAGGATTTTCTTAATTAAAGGTTCTAAACAGAATAGAGATGTTACCATCAAAACTCTCTAGCACCAATAAATAATGGTAATTACCCAAGAACTTTTGCTAACATATTTATAGCATAATTCAGTCCTTTTTGGAGGGAAAGGGGAGACAGGGTGAAGAGTTAAAAAAAAAAAAAATAGAGTTGGTGCTTTTCTATCCCGTTTTTTCGACTAGACTTATTATTTCGAGGAGCCCCCTCAATATATCCTCTAGTGACCTGAGGTTGATTGCAGGTGGAGGGTCTGGTAGACTCGACGGTGACCAAGACCCTGGAGACGGTGGAGAAGACTGTGGACCAGAAGATGGAGGAGGCGAGCGCAGAGCTGGACAAGAAGATGGACGAGGCGGACAAGTTCCTGGACGCCAAGCGTGAGGAGGTGGCCAAGACCGTCGTGGAGGCCGGACAGAAGGTCAGCGAGGGCAACGCGTCCGTGCAGAACTCCCTGCTGGGCAAGGCCAAGGGATTCCTCAAGTGTAAGTTTGCTGTACCAGATGTGCATGTTTCTAGTTGTGAGACCTCAGATGTTGCTCTTGGGCGCATCAAGTGATATACTGACATCATTTTGGAATCTCTGATCTACAGTTTATGACTTTGGCATACTTGGCGTAATTATTTAATAGAGAATCGCTCGTCATAAATTTTTTTTACTGCATTAATGAATTGAGCATGTCAAATTAAGCTATTCTAATTTTTTTCTGCTTAAAACTATAACAAAATATTATGTCCTTTCATAAAAGGATTGGAGGGGGACATTGACGCCAAAAAAGGGCATGTTATTAAAAATCTGTGCTTTCAATAATTAAAAAGAGGAAGAAATTTCCATAGAGAAGTTTGAAACAATAAAAAATGTTTCTTTTTATAGTCCTAGCTATTAGTGTTTTTTAATGTATAATTGTATAATAAATTATATACACATATAATATATGTATATTCAATTTTTTATGTCAATATATGATTTATAGCATCTGAAAATTTGTATGAATGCATTTTTTGTTTTTTATTATTATTATTCATTTTCCATAATTTTTAGTTCTCACTTGTCAGCATGTATACTTATAAATTTTAAATTAAAAAAATATAATTTTATTATGTTACTTTCTCTGCTTGCAGTCTGAAGATTCTGGGCCATCTTCGCACCGACTACATGACCCTCAATTCCATATTCTTGTATTAATTAATATATTATATGTCAATTGACAACTGTCAAGTGTAGATTATAATTCATAGAGATGCTTAAATATTTTTATATAACAAGGCCTCAAAATTATTTATGTTCACTAAATTCAAAACATAAAACATAAATTAAACGACTGAAAATTTAAAAATATGAGACCTTGTGATATAAAAATTATGCTAAATAGCTTTATCGTAATACTTTTAAGTTGCAATGATTTGTTTTATGAAAATATATTTTTTTAAATGATGGTATAAAGCAGATCACATTTAAAGGTCTAGGAGCCAAGCTTTAAAACATTATCAAAATTATTTTAATTTATGTGTGCACAATGTATTTTCTTTGTCAAAATTAAAAATAAGAATTAGCTTTAGAATTTAAATAGTATTTGTATTCTTTTTTAAGTTTAATACAATAAGCTTACTATATTATATTTTGTAAAGACATGTTTGATGTTAACACAAAGATATTAATTCAAGTTAATAAAATGAAAAATACTAAAATACTCTTTCATAGATCTGATAATCTGCTGGAAATTCGCATCTAAAGAAAATTGAAGATCAATTAAATGTGCAAGTAGTAAAAGTTAATTTGCAAAAAATAAATAAATTAATTTAAACTTTTTTCACTTGAATGCTAAAAACGTCCACAACAAATTTATAAACAATATTTTAGTTAAATAATCTTTGCTTATAAACTCAACTATAAAATTTATCTCCTTAAAGTTCGGTAGGATTGTGCCTTGAGTTCATTTTTTGCTACAATTGCACACACGTATTATTTAGCAGAGTTTCCTCATTAATAGGAACGTTATAATGAAAATTTAATGTCATGCATTTGTCAAATAAAAATTACAAAATGTATTTTGTTATTTTTTGTATTACATCCTTTTCACTGCAGAATCATTAATTGTTCATTCCATTGGTATGCATGAAACGTCACGAAAAAAAAAAAAAAAAAAAAAAAAAGTATTTGGAAATTTTAAACATAATAATTAATTTAGTATAAATACTGTATACCACTGCAGAGATCCTAAAAATTAAATATTCTGCAATGGACAACATACATGAAAAAATTTTATTGCAGAAATGAATAGATAGTACGAAATTATGCTACTCTGAATTTTTTCAGATTTTTTTTAAACCCGGAACTATTTTTAAATAATTATTGAAAGTCCTGTGATTTCAGTTGGCACCCCTGCAGCCTTAATAAAAAGGATAGAGACTGGACCAAGGAGAATACATAGGGAGTGGGAAGAGAGGGGGCGTGGCAGAAGCCAGCTTGTGTTCGATCAGCTGTTTTTGTACGGTGATGCAAGATGTACACGGAGAGACAGTGTTGTCGGATCGATGCCTGGTCTCGAAATTAACCCGCGTTAGGATACGGCTTTCAGACAATTTGCTATTTTATGCCTTTATTTTGATCTTTATGATCTCTAAGTTCTACAAGCCTATTACTTGATTTATTTCTGATTTTTCAGTACTATTATTCTTTCATTTGTTACTAAATAAATTATATAAATTGATAAAATAAATTCCTCCCACACAACACGTCTTTTGAAGATTGGCGCGATTGCGAAGATGACCGGAAACGGGAAACGAAACTTCCGCTTCCGCAATATTCCCGCTAATATTACGTATAGTCCAATTTACATTATATTCCATCCGGAAGTAGCTGGAAGTGTAAGGTTTCTGGTCTTTAAATTCTATTCATATTTCAGAGTGTTACAATTTACAATTTCACACATAGGTCGGTATTTCTACTTCAAACCACTTTGTAAAGTTTCAAAATTCAAAACTGAATTACAAACAGAAAAACACAAATTTGATACTTCCGGCTACTTCCGGATGTAATGTCAAATTAACTGTAGTGTAATCCCGTGAATGAGAATTGATAGTTAATTTAATACGAGATGCATATTAATGAATTATATATTTATATTATTACGTAATCTACCTGGAGCCTGGAGACCCAGGTTTGATGCCGATGTGTTGCAAGGATATTATTTTTTGGAAGTGACTATTCGCACGTTATTTCCGTGCGAATAAGGCTACAGCCGCTATTCGCACGTTATTTCCCTGCGAATAGCACCTCTTATGAGTGCGTGCTATTCGCACGTTATTTCTCTGCGAATAGCGAATTTAACGTGTAATTGCTATTCGCACGTTTTTTCCGTGCGAATAGCGTTGGGCACCTTATTTACACGTCAAAAAGAACGTTAAATACGAAGACTAGCAGCGACTTCTGCAACGACCTGCCGTGGCGCAGTGGTAAGCGTGTCGGCTTTCAAATCGTTACGTTGCAGGTTCGAATCCCCGAGGGGGTAACTTTTTAAAGCATTGCCTCCAAGTCAGCATAATGTCAGCTGCATTTTCACTAAAATATTATCAGCTGACTTAATTCCTGATACAAAAGAAAGTCCCATTACTTATTTTACGAGTATATAGGGTGCATAGGAGGGACCCTTAGAACGAAGTGGGCAGTGGCGGAGTGGCAGTAGGTTAAAAAGTGTAGTAGTGATTGAATAATGGGATATATGCTGTGACAGCGCTGTGCATGGCGCCGTACGTGATTCTATATACTCGAATCGTGTGACTCGCCGATCGAGTTTTATGTTTTATATCAAATTATTTAATTATATCCAACTCTCAGCACAATAATAGACATTCACTATATGACTATATCATAATTTTTTTTATTTATCATTATATATATGATATATATATAGAATATCATTAATACATACAGCTATATAGTTTGAGTTTAAGAATATGTCACAATTTGTTTACTTCTTTAACTCTATGATATTTTTAAGCTTTTATATAGCGCGAGCGGAAAGGAAAAAAATTGAATTAATTGATAGGTAGCAGATCAAATACAGGATGCAATATACAAAACATTAAAAATATTTTTTATATTTATTTTTTTGTTAATTAATTAATTTATTATTTTTTTTACAATTAAGGATATATATATATATATATATATACAGGCACCCCTAAGAACTTACAGCTCGCGGCGGGGTAAATGGGTACATCTAAGTGATAATTAAGGTATATATAGTAATGGCTGGTGGCCACGGCACGGCCTGTTACGCGTGTCCCAGCATTTGCTGAGGTGCCCAAGTGCCATGAGACTGAGGGAACCATGGAAAACCTAATCATGCAGGACGCGTGGACATACACCTCTACTTTTTATCAATGGACCAAAGTGATGTTTAAAGCCTGGGGAACCAGGGAACCACACACAAGGATGTATTGTAATACACATGCGCATGATTAGCGGAAGGTATAATTATGAAAATTATGTAAAATATAAGAGATTAGTAATTTTTATTAAAAGTACGTTATATATTAAAGAAAAATATCAATACGGTTTCCTAGTATCAAAAGTGTATAAAATAAAATATGCAGCTTTCAAAGTTAAAAGGCGTTAAATTTCATATTTAATCTACTTAAATTACGATCGATTGAATGAAATATGATTGAAATAAATTATTTTTATGAAGAATATTATATATTATGTTATATTATCTGCGACGACTATTTTATTTGCTTTAATTCATTTTTTTTAAATGCATAAAATAATAAACACTAATTAATTATATATGTTATGAAATGAAATTGTCGCATTAAAATAAATAGTAAGTTTAGTGCTGCAGTAAACATTATAATGAGAAATTTCTGTAGGCTCACTGGGTTTACTATTTTATCTCCGATTTTTATGAAGAGATATTAATTTTATACTATTTAGTATTTCTTTATATATTTATTTATTTTATTTTTTGAATGCGACTAATAAAATTGATTAAAGTAAATTCTGCAAAACAACTTTTTGCTGATGTGTCATAAATACTAAACCACGAACTTAAACTATACATTTTTTTCCTGTTTCATTTATTGTACATTTGTGTTAATTCAAATTAATTTTTAATTACAATAAATTCAGAAGGTAGAGGGGAGCAGTGCGGGCGCTGCCTCCAGGTCACGTGACCTCTATTTTAGGCATGGTGAAGTACAGGTAAAAATCTAAAAAAATTCACAGGTGTAAATTTCGACCTCCTCTTTCGATTGAGCTACTAAAAAAAATTGATGCTACTTGTCCATTTATAATAATAAAAATAATTCTCTATTTTTGAAATTTTTTTCTTAAATAATTTTTTGAGGCATTTTAAACATTAAGTTAAATATTTAAAAAAATGTAATATTTGATTAAATTAAAAGCATTTCAAATCGTATTTCAGGGGAAGGTAACGCACGCACTCAATGTTAAAAAATATAAATTTAAAAAAAATAATATGAAAATCATGGGAAAAAAATGTTCTCCTTTACATCCCCTATATATCTGTAGCAAAAATATCAGGTATATAAATTCGAATAGTTTTTGAGTTATGAACTTTTAAAGTTGACTACTTTAAAATGGAAAAATCAAACTTCCATTTTAATTAAATTAGTCAACTTTAAAAATCATATGTAACTCAAAAACTAGCTGAATTTGTCTGCCTGATATTTTAGTCATTGATATTAGGGGATGTAAGGGGGAACATTTAAAGTTTTGTTCATAATTTTCATGTGTGAGATTTTTTTTTTTTTTTTAACATTGGGCTTGCATTACCTTACCCATAATACCCTTAAAAGTTAAATGTGAAGAATTTTTATTATATTAATTCTGCTGTCATTTAAACAATGAAGATCGATTTGCTGTAGAAATCACTGTATAGTGATTTTTTTTTTTCATATTAAAATTTTTATTAGCTGAATAAAAAAATTATTAGATTATAAGATATAGCAGGGGTGTCAAACTCATTTCTAGTGGCGGGCCACATGGGAGAAACTTCAGCTGACCGCAGACCGTGCGGCCTTGCGTGGAGTGGAGGGAGAGGAGGGATACGGTTTTGAAGTCGAAGTAGTGCAGGGCTTCGATACAGTAGGAGGTCTGGGGGTGCTAGCCCCCCGGCCCCCGTAGCCCGCCACAGACGCATTTTTTTTATTATTTTTTAAAAACGGGGTCATGGCAGTTCATATTTTTTAACATTTTTATTACAGAAACATAAAGATATTTATCTAAAAATAAAATTTAATCATTAATTTAAGTTTTTGAAGCCGATTTGTTTAAATTTGACGATTTTATTTTTCTTGATGTTTTTATTCGTAAACTCAATTATTTTTATTATTTGTTGACGGGCAACTGAAAACGACCTCGCGGGCCGCGAGTTTGACACCCCTCTGATATATAGCACAAGGAATATTTTTGAATATTTTTCTTAAGAAATTAATTTAAATCACTCATTAAATTTTTATTTATTTAGTTATTTTTTCAACGTTTGGACAATTATTTAATTTTACTTAAAATGAAGATATTCAAATATTATAAATCAATTTTAAAACAACTTTTCAATATTAAAAAATAAGAAGCCAATCCCCCTTTTTCCCAAAAAATCGTGCCTCTGGACATGATACAACTGGGCCACCGGAGCGGTTTTTGGCCCTTCAGGCCTCTCTATCTGAAGCGCACTTGTAAAATATTGAAACTACTTTCACCACTGGTTATTATTATATTATTGCATCTACTTATAAAAATCATGGCACGTTACTATATATTCAATATATATAATTAAGTTAATTAATCATGCATCGGATCAGCATGACTCGATCGATGGCGTCATCAGGTGCGGATACAGGAAAGGGGGGGGGGCTGTAGACGACCCCCTCCCCCGAAGAGTTGGATTTAACATGGGCACTTTTTTATTTAACATCATGGCCTTATTGGAGGCAGCCCATGCATGCACCCGTTTTTTTTTCTGAATCCGCGCATGGACGTCATATACAGGCTAAAAATACAGCTATATCTGTCTTTGGACTCACAATCAGTTGTATAAAACAGAACAATGCAGAACTTGCTTACTATTTAATACTTATTATTTTCCTTAAGTTCGTCGAGATCGAGATTGTATTTTATAAATTTAATAAACTTTTACTTATATAATTGCATTCAACAATAATTTCTTTTTAATTTTTTTAGGCCAAACCCAGCTTAAGGGTGGGGGGGTAGGCTCAAACAAGACGTTTTGATAGTGTTCGTACATTTCAATTTTTTTCTTGGAAAGTTTTCACCTGATCGTTTTGAAACCAACTCTATACCTGCACTATATTATTAGCTATCTACTGTAAAAATCCGATTGAATTATAAACTCAAGTTTCTGAGATTAACTGTCCAGAACAACTCTGTAATTGAGTTACAAAAATTGCTCAAAAGATGGCGCTTCAGAAATTTGTTGGCAGTTTTTCTGGGTTATAATTGAATGAAAATTATTAATTCTTTTTACATTGGTTAGCGGCTCTTTTACTCTAGGACCTCAGATAGTTTCATAATAATTACTGCAAAACAAACGGAAATAATTATTTACTTCCTAGACAATTCCAATAGATGGCAGTTACGGCCTCCCGCCCACCGTTAAATAGTGAGGTCATGCAGTGGCGTAGCCAAGGGGGGAGGGGGTTGGCGTTTAACCCCTTCTCCCTTGAGGGTCAAGTAATGACTGGAGATAAGAAGAAAAAAGAAAAAAAAATCATAAGAAAATTTCTAAAAAGAAAAAAAAAAAAAAAAAAGGAAATTTAGGGGATTAGGGGATATCAAGTTTTGTCTTTTCTTTAATTTCAACAACTTTTATAAGTAAAGTTTGTTATTTTAACAGGAAAGTGCGACTTAAAAGTTTCATTTCCCTTACAAACTGCCTGCATACCATATATTATTGTAATTAAAACGCTCTCACGTGTGTTGCATTTTCATTTACTTGACTGCTCCAAATTTAATGCTCCACGCGGCCGGTGCATGCAATAATTAACAAAAATAAGTAATACAATTAAACTTTTTTTGCCAATTAACACCTTAATTATGTGAACTTTGATTATTATTATTAAATAAATTTAAAAAATAAAATTCAATTAAATGACACGTACACTGATTCTAGAAATGATTTTAAATTGATTTGACTTAATTAATTACAAATGAACTGTTATATAAGGTATACAATTTCTATTATATAATTTCAAATGTGTGCAAGTAATATAGGTTGAGAACAACGTTAATCTAAATTAAACCATATATATATATTTATATATGAACTGTGTTTAGAAAGCATTACCTATAGAACTCAATTTTCTTCCGAAAAAATTTAATATCCGAATTACATCAGTGTACTATATATAATATATTTGTATATATATACAGGCGCGGATCCAGGGGGGGGGGCTGCAGCCCCCCCCCCCCCACCGAAATTTTGGATTTAACATGGACAATATAGGCATTTCCCCCACTCCAAATTTTTTTTTAACATTGGCCTTATCAGCCTCCCCCCCCCCCGAAATTTTTTTCTGAATCCGCGCCTGTATATATATATATATATATATATATATATATATATATATATATATATATATATATATAGTATAAAAATTTGTAAGTATACTGTATATAATCGGATCATAAAACTAATAAAAATAATATAAAAGTGGTTATATTGATGAATTACTTGATTGATTGATTGGTATTTTGGAGCAATTTACACATTTTTGTCATGTATGCCCCTGCTGATGAATATTACTTGATTTAACTAAAATGAATTACTCAAATTATATTAAGCTATATTTATTACGTTATATAGTGCACGTATTAAAAAGAAATTAAAATAATGGGGTGAAAAAATACAACATTTTAAAAATATTGCATCAGATTATTCAGCTAGCTAGACCATATACATTTTCTATAATAGTATTTTTCCATAATTTTACCCCCAAAAAAGCAGCGTGTTCTCTAAAAAAATAAACCTTCTGTGGTGGCCTATTGGGAGTTTTCTCGATCTTTATCCTGAGGACCCCCCCCCCCCTTTTTCTTGGGCAAATCCTGGCTAAGCCACTGGCTGGGGCCTAGATGCCAATTGACGCCTTCAGAGGGCGTAGCCGCAATTCCTATATTTATTTAAAAATAGTTCTATAGGACTCAAAAAAATCTGAAAAAATTCAGAGTGTCATAATTTGGTACCCTCTATTCATTTATGCAATAAAAAATTGGTCATGCAGGTTGTCCATTGTAATAAAATATTTAATTTCTAGTAAAAGTTCAAATTAAAAAAGATCTTCTTTCTTTGAAAAAAATAATTTCCTCTAAAAAAATCAATTTACAAAAACAATAATTGCCAACTTATTAATTATGGCCGAAACTAATATTTTATTTCTTTTCTTAATTTATATATATTTTCTTTTCAAGCACTGCATACTGCCTGCTCAATTAAAGTTAATTTATATATAGTATGAAAAAATTCAGTTTGATTTTCCAGTTCAATATTAACAGAAGATCGATTTTTAAGATTTTATATTATTTTTTAAATTTTAAATTGCATCATGATAGTTAAAGTAGAGTGAGCGATTTCATTTTTTTGAACATTTTATTTTATAAAAATAGTTTAACTCTACCTCTATTGAGAAATGAAAACCAAAAAATTCCATCTCAAATAGCTTCACCACAAAAAAATTCCTAAATTTGGTGTTTCGAAGGCCGTTAACATGCATGCATCCTTATATATGGAACAGAAAAAACAGCTTTTTACTCCAACTTCGTGTGAACTATGGTAACAATTAAATAATACGCACGTAATATGATAAATTCTTTAATGGATTTTCAAATAAATTTTTTTTTTATGGTGCCGTTTTTTCGGATAAAAATCTTGAAAATCCTTATGGGAATTAACCCGCAAAAATTTAAATATTTTTTTTCGGAAAAATTGCTCCGTAAAAAAAAAAAATTATTTGAAAATCCATGAAGGAAATCATCATAGATTACGTACGTATTTTTTAATTGGTACCATAGTTCAGACAAAGTTGGAGTAAAAAGCTGTTTTCTGTTCCATAAGGATGCATGTTAAAGCCCTCCGAAACACGAAATTTAGGAATTTTTTGTGGTGAAGCTATTTGAGATGAAATTTTTTGGTTTTCATTTCTCAATAGAGGACTAGTTAAACTAGTTTTAAAAAAATAAAATAGTCCAAAAAATGAAATCGCTCACTCTTTCTCTTTTCTACCCTCGATCCTGACCGTCCGTATATATACCTGCTATGCTATTTTTCTTCGTAAAACAAAAACAGCAAACAACTCTATATACTATTATTTAGTAGTAGTCATTGTAGCTAAAATATCGTCACGAGTGAAATTTGAAATACAATGAAAATAAAATTGTATATGAATATATTATCTGTTTTAAACATGCGTGCGTGAAGAAATCGGCGCATGCGCACAAGATAAAAAAAAAGTGGAGAGTTGCGTCCCAATTCTTCATTTCTCGTGATTTTTTCGTTCACTACAATTTGTGCAGAAAATAACGTGCGAATAGCATTTACTCCTTACTTGTGCTATTTGACGTTAATAACGTGTTCAAAATATAACGTGCGAATAGCATTTACTCTTTACATGTGTTATTCGCACGTTAATATCGTGTACAGAATATAACGTGCGAATAGCAACAGTAAGTAGTAACTGCTATTCGCACGTTAACTTTCTCACCATTTTAACGTGCAAATAGCGTTTTTATGTCTTATTTACAGAATAATTCGGTGCGAATAGCAATAATTGTCTTATTTACACCGAAATAACGTGCGAATAGCGCCGTTCTTATTTTTTTAGTTATTATTTCATAAATATTTTCTATCGGTATAATGCTATTCAAGATTCTAGTATTCAAACGAAAATTTATAAGTGCAAAAACAATTTTTAATTTATTTTTATTATTTTATTTATTATGCGTGGATTAGTTATTAATTGAAAATAATTTTTATAATGAAATAATGGTTGAATGATTTCACCGAGTGAAACGAAGCATTAAAAAATAATTAAAAAGTTCTCCGTCCCGACTGGGATTCGAACCCACGTCGCTGAGCGATATCAGATTTGAAGTCGAGCGCTTTTCCAATCGAGCCATGCCCATGGTTAGAGTAGAGAGAAGAGATTTCAGTATATGACTTGTAAGTTTTGTTTAAATCAAAATGGCGGTCTCCATATTTCACATGTCACTGCAATATGTTTTGAATTATTATAACAACAAACACAAACTGATTACAAAATGATTATAAAAAATATGAAAAAAATTGTGCGATAACTCATAACTTCTGAATGTTTGTATTTATTCCATAAAATAATAAAGTTCGTGTAAGACCAATCTTGATGCAAGTAAATTTCGAGACCAGGGACACCATGGTGGCCACCAGATGGCAGCACTTGCAAAGAAAAGTTTCGAGCTTCATAAAAATTTCTTTGGAGTGGTTGTTTCTGCAAATTGTTTGAACTTTGTTGAACACAGGTTTGAATCGCTGATTAGCATTGATGGACAGGTAAGATGGTCCTCCCTATCTATCCTCCTTGGACTGGACGCCTATTGACGCCTCCAGGGGGCGTGGCCGCACTTTCAATAATTATTTAAAAATAGTTCTGGGTTTCAAAAAAATGTAAAAGAATTCAGAGTGGCATAATTTGGTACCCTCTATTCATTTCTGCAATAAAAAAATTTCATGTATGTTGTCCATTGCAAAGCTATTGGGCTATATTAATGTTTAGCAAAATTAAAACTCTAGTTTTATTCGTCAAGCAAAAAAGTAAGTACAATTTGCTCATTGAAAAGTAGGTAAGGCAAAGTGACAGAGCAATTTAATAAGAGAACAAGTATATTTTATATTTTCTTTAAATATAAATCAAAATTTTAGCTTACAATTATTGTTATAATAATAATTAAAATATATTCATTTATTGTGGATAATATTAATTACATTTTACTTGTTCTTTATTGCAATTTTTAATAATAGAAAAGGACATGAAAGTAGATAGCAAAAGAAATCACATGTACCAAATTGGTGATTATAAATAGATGCCTGTACACAGGGTTAACTTATTTCGTACAGAAATAAACTGTAATATTACTGCATAGTATTATAAAAATTCAAAGGATAAACATGCATGAAAATATAAAAAAATTATTGAAGTTAGTACATATTTATTTCTCATATTGATTTTTATTGCTTGTATTATTTTTAATTAAAAAAATGCAGCAAGTAAAAGTCTCTGCGGTAAAATGAGATCTAAAAACGTATATGTTAAATTTACGTTAAAATTGTTAATTGTTAAAATAAATGTTGATCTCATTATTGTTTATAGTTCATATCTGTTAATTACTTAATTCACATGCAATCTGTTTACAACATTATTTTGATAGAAAATATCGTACGAGATATATAAAGCAGGTATCACACACCACATTCAAATGAATAAACGCTTTGCCCATCTTATCGCCTGGAAGCTAGGCAACTTTTTCAGCACCAAGTGGAGTTATTTTCTTAGTTTTCTAACAGGAGAATTGCCACATTCTATCTTCTCATTAAAATTTTTACCTTCAATCTTCTAATTAATTCTTCTAAAGGGGCATTCACAAAGTCTTAAGGCCACATTTAAGGCTCGATAATTTAAAGCTTGATTTTAGACGTGTTTTTTAGACCCAAAATTTCTGGTCTTAAATTATTGAGCCTTAAATGTGGCCTTAAGGCTTTGTGAATGCCCCTTCTAAAGTCTTGTATGGATAAAAAACAAAGTTATGCATTTCACTTTCAAAAAGAAATTTGTATGATGTACAGCCGTTGCCTCGGAAAATTTCCATTTGCAGTCTGTTAATCACCATGCCCCGTATAAGAATAACACAGAGCATGCATGGTGATTAACAAGGCTACATATAAGAAATTTTCCGAGACGACGAGTGCATGTTCTAACATTAATTTAAGAGAGGTCTGTAAATTGTTCAAAGAGGATTAATTTCAATGGCAGCATAAAATTAGTTGAAAGTCTTCCAATTAATTGGCACAGTCAGCATTAATTGGATCATTGGTCAGCATCCATGATGACATCACCAATCTTTTGTCCTCCCATTTACTTACAAAAAAAGATTGGGCGCACGTAAGATCACGGAGCAATTTTTCGATCGCTTATTGTTAATCCTTTAAATAAGTTATGTTTGCAAATTTAAAATTACGTATTGGCACTAACCTTTTACGTTTGCTGCTATAAAATTTTTATTATTTGCCTTGGGTCAGTTTAATTAAAGAGCATCTAAAGAATTTCGCGGTAGTAGTGTTTTGACTTCGAGCCGAAAAAACGTGCGAAGAAAGATTGCGCGCTGATGCGCGGTGGTTGTAGCAGGAGTCAAAATTAGCAAACGAACATGGCGACTATATAATTTTTTTGATGGATACTTACCAGAAAATTGCAATCAAATTTGTATAGGCAACATTGCATAGATTGCTCACTGATTGCTTTTCATATATAATCCCTCTGCAAAAAGGTATATTTTTAATTTTATAATATAAAAACGAAACATAATTATATCAACTCCTGCCATCTGTAAACAGAAGTTTAGTAACTCAGTGATTTAGCAAGCAAATACATCAAAGGAACAACCCCCATTTATTGTCCTGTACTGGGATTCCTATAAATAAATAACTCCTTTTTCTACGTCCCTCCAACTGTGACATTATAACTTTAAAAAAAAATACGATTGCTTTCAATGACGGATAGAAAGGCAACGAGGAAGTCACTGCTTTTCCACGTCAAAGATCACCTACATGGGAAACAAATTAATCACCCTCTATCTTTGTATTGTCATCTGTTAGTTAGAATGCACCACCCACGACAATCGTCCAAGTTGTCCCACCATGTCGATGACTCGCATCAGAGCAATAGCGACCGCTCTGCCTGCACGTATAATTAATATATGATGGGAATGTACGTTGTTTCGGTAAAAAATAAAGAAGAAAACAACGGATGACGTAGACAATACAAACAATTTATTTATTTTTACAATCTTTCTCAGGCCAGTACACTACTATACAAATAATATGTGACACATATTATGAGTCATTATATATAATATCATCATGTAAATATTAAGAACCAATTAAAACACTGGTGTCAAATGAAACAAAAATTAATTACATTCAGTTCTATTTTTAATAAATTCTTGCAAATTATTTTGTAATAAATGATAAAATGAATGGAAGAGAATAATAAAATTGTAACATAAAAAAATATAAAGATAATTAAATATGATAGTATATTAACTGAATTAATAGGCCTGTTCGTAAACCCTGCTCGTTGTACACTTTCTACACCCAATCGACCTTATATCGCATGTACATAAGGTCGATTGGGTGCAGAAAGTGTACACCGAGTAGGGTTTACGAACAGGCCTAATGTTATATATATATATATATGTTAATATATAATACAGTTATAACCATGTACAATTAATACAACATTACACTGTACATTAAATTCTTATTACACGTAGAAGCATAAAATTTAGACCAAAGAGTTTACAATATAAAATCTCTGTTTAGACTTTCTGATTTCTGAATTATAAGATTGGCGACCTAGCAAAGAAAAGCGTTCACAAGAGCGTGCCAAATTTTGACCATCTCAGAAGTAGCTAGAATTAGGCCATGGATTAATTTTTACGTTTGAACCATAAAATTACAATGTGTCTTCATACTCTTGATGATTGAGGAAGAATTTAATTACAACTCACCAATTTCCTACATATCATATTTAATCAAATTAAAAAATTTCATTATTTACATTATAAGAACATATCTGACACTTACCGTCAGAACTAAAAAGATGTATCAACCTTTCTCCTTATTGGAACTTTTATTCAGGGTATACCTTTTTGAATCCGACATTGTAATTAATAGTAATGTGTGTTCCTCTATTAACTTAATTAAATTTTAAGAAAAGAATTTAATTCATATGTAATGAATTTATTTCAGTCTTCCTCAGATCTAAATTTTACATCTAAATTCAAATTATATAAAAAAATGTACCATTCAGTCATTCTATAATTACTTTAATTGTTTGTGTATTAATTATATTTATAAATTATATTATAATTAGTAATTTGTCTCAAAAAGTGTCTACTATATTTATATTAATTTAACGATCAGTTTTTATGTAATTTTTCTTTACTAATTATCAGGGTTCCGGACCGCCGGTGAAAACGGTCCGGTCAACCGCGGTCCGGTCGTTGATCTGCCGGTCAAAAATATGGACCGATCGACCGGTCTCATCGCAGCGGCGGTCGCGTGACCGGTCGCGGTCGGGGCACGGCGGTCATGTTGGACCGGTCATGACCGGTCGCGTCAAAATACGCGGTCATTTCGGTCAAATGGACCGCGGCGGATCGTGACCGCGGTCGCATATATAAAATATATTCTCGGGATAATCGGGATTTTCGGGCATAATTATATTATTATATTATATATATGCTATGCATACAGCTGCCTTCTTTTAACAGTATTCAATACTTATTATTCGTTATTAAGTATATACTTATAACGAATAATAAGTATTTCTTATTCGTTGGTGAATGTCACGTGACACTACTGACCAATCGGAATCAAGAATTCGGGATAAATTTTTCTTAATTTTTCATTTATGCTTTCGTAAACTTGAGGTAACATGATGAAGTGTGGTCGATCCTGCATGATTACTCATATTCATAACATTACTTACAAACGCCGGTACAGTACATGCCCGTTCAACTTGATCGTCGGTCCAACTTGATAGTTGAGACCGACCGACCCGGTCGTTACTTCGTTCTGGACGAGAACTTCTCGTCGTTAGTTATACCTGAGCATTGCGAGCGAGAGTATGTCGCCGATAACCGATAACCAGCAAGCAGACAGCAATTATGCATGATCAGTTTTAAAGTATTAATTATGTACTTTATTATGAACTAAAAAAAGAAAAAAGAGAGTAAGTACGAAATAACAAAAATAATATGTATTTATAATTTAATAGTATAAATATTTTACTTTTTATATTTTATATTATAACATAAATATGTCTAACATATAAAATATATTAATGATGTATAACTATATGAAAACCACGATCGCAAATAAAGTGATGTTGACCGCGATCTTAATTTCAGTTCTTCAGTGAGGAGCGATTTTAATATTTTTAACTTTTAAATTTTTCAAGGCCGCTAAATTTACGATCGCGGTCGGTAGTTCGAAATAACCGTTCAATGTGCGCGGTCTTGGTCAGACCGGTCGCGGTCGCTGTCCGGCCGGTCGCGATCGATGGTCAGACCGGTCGCGGTCGAACATCAACGGTCATTTATGGACCGGTCATGACCGGTCAAGCAAAATGAGCGTTTTTTTGCGGTCATGACCGGTCTGAAACGGTCCGGTCCGGAACCCTGCTAATTATTCAAAATGTATTAATGTTCTCAATTTATAAAAATGTAAAATTTCTTAAATTCTGCCATCTTGTCCGCGATTCATAAATAACAAACTAACGTTCCCCGCGCTTACGAGTTCTAAACTCTTGAGGTCTAACTTGTATTTCTAACTTGTAACATATGTTTTACTTTTGAATAAACACAATTAAAAAAAAAAATACTATTCACCAAAAACTCATGAAAATAATAATAAAAAAAAAATCATCGTACCGGGAAAGTTGAATGGCCAACAGATATCACTATCGTTAATATATTGTTTGGACATCAACTCTGCAGCCCCATCTTTCGTCCCTGAAAATCTGAGCGCGTTACAAGCAAGGTTACTGCCCGCTTTTTTTTTTGGTGAGAAAGAAGTTGCCTAGCCTCAAGGCAAAATGACTTCAAGATGCTTTTCATTAAATCAAAGTGCACAACAATGAACATTTCTTCTTAATAAAAACCTCACCATACATTTTTAATAACAATGAAAATAAATTTTTAAGTAAATTTGAATAAAAATAAAAACAAACATAATATAGATTCAAAAATTCTTGATGCTAAATAAGGCTTGATATTTCTTTTTAAATTTATTAGTGAGTATTATTATTGAAGTGATATAAAAATATAACATCTTTACAATGCAGATATATAAAAATAGTTGTTGCTTGAAAAAAAAAAAAAATTAAAAAAGGTATAAGTAAATCATTGCCTGAATTTTAATAGAAATGAAGTATGTTACCTTATTTTGCCCGGCGAAGGATAAATTAATTGTTTAGATGCTTTTTTTTTTTTAAAAAATAGTAACAAAATATTTGTTAACTGTGCATTACAAATTTAAGTTTGCATGTCTATTGCGTATTGGTTCGGCAGTAACATTATGACGAACGGTTTCTGCTGATGACATTTCTGATAAATCAGATTGTTTCATAAATTTACTGTAAAAATTATTAATAAAAAATATGCTGACTTGATTTATGTTTGGTTTGTTTTTATATTTTTTAAAATACAATAAATAACAATACAGGTGTTGCGTGCAAGTACAATAGGAAAAAAACATTTTTTATTATTTATAACTCTTATATAAAAGAATGTCAACCGGATTATGTTATAAAAAGTTGAACATAGTGATTTTCTATTAATAATTCTCTTAAAAATGCTTCGTGTATAAAAAACAATAACACGTTCAAAGTTTATTGAAACATACTAGTGTACTCTTCATTTATCATAAATCGATCATGGTCGCTGCAAAGGTACTCTTTCTTATAGAGTCTGGCCTTGAGAAGTTTGAGAATTGTTGGAACGTATAAGCTCCTTAAGGCTCCTTTGCTACTAACTTGCTATCGATGTTTTGGTCATAACAGCACAATCGATTCCGTGATAAAATTTCAGGGGACTTTAAGTTTACTGATTTTTTTTTTTATTTCTATTTTTTATATAAAGGAAAATTTATGTATTGTATATAATATATTTATATATACTTGATTATCTTTTAATTATTTATGTAGCTATTTAAAATCAGACCTACACCCTATTAATGTTTTATATTTTGTTTATTAGAATGTGAAGACAGGATATTTCTTAGAAAACTAATCAAATAAATTTATCTGATCAAATAAATTAATACCCCTGCTCTGCAAAGAACATATTTCTAGATTTTGAAATCTTCTGCATGTCCAGGCTATCTTGTTTTTAATTTACTAACTAAAAATAATAAAAAAATTGATACGAACATTAATGAAGTTATCAGAAATATAATCTTGAAAAAGCAATCAAGAAATTTTTACGTTATATATATAAATAACATGCCCACAAGATAATATTTTCCCCAAGTTTTACTGTAAAAAAAAAAATTAAAAAATCTTTACTTTTTTTTCTACTTGATAAAAAAAGAGCAACAGAATAACAGATTTTTTTTTATTATTTTTACAATAAATGTAATTGTATAATTATTATAATTAAATTCATGACAATGATAATGCTAATTATACATAATAAAGCTATTATTTTCAGTATATAATAACGATAAAAAATAAACTAATTAACATACTTGAATGTGTAAAGTACTTAAGAGCGCGTACACTTAAGTACTCTCAAGTGTTAAAGATTGGTGTGAAAAAAGGAAGAAGAAGAAGATACCAAAGTGTGTCACATTTACCCCCACACATAGAGTTGCGCCACCATCATCAAAAGTATTGCGCAGAATCAGGCTCTCCAATATTGCGAGGTGGTGGCAAATCGTTTCCAGTATCCAGTGTGCAGTCTCGTCGGCTGCACGTTTCTTCACGTCCCCACCAAATTCTCCACCATGTACTGTTGGTTGAGCACCTCAGCCCCAACGGCGAGGCCGTCTTATGTGATGCCTGGAGGAGCTAAAAAAGGTCTGAATTATTTTAATTATTAAAAAAATATTGCACATTATACAATACAAGAAAAATCATTTTTTAATTCAAATTTTATTCAATAAGGTATCTTCATAAGAATTTTGTATTTTAGTCTAGAAATTTTTACTATTTATTATAAAATTAGTATTCAATTTAGTACAGAAATTTTATATATATAATTTTATTATTAAAAAATGTCTAGGCTAAAATCTATGCTTCTTTGTAAATATGCCATAGGCTTCTATATATATAATAGATTACATAATAGTTTAAATATTACTGAAACTAAAATATTCTCCCTATCCAATTAATTTGCATGCAATATTCCATATAACTATATATAAATATCTGCACTGTAATGGTGTAATTTTAGTGCATCCATCATGTACGTTCTTACGTCACTTTTTTGTACACATTTTACTTGCGACGCAAATTCATAAAAAAAAAAAAAAAAGAAATCCGAATATAAAATTTTAATCAGCGTTTGAGAAACTTATAAATTATAAATTATTTTCCCCTCTTCGGAGAACTGCTTTACAGTAGATGTTTATATTGGTTAATATTTATAACACTTTATTGCGCAGCTTGAAAATCCAAGGAAAATCAACCTACTTATATTTCTATTTTTAATTATGATATATAATTTGTCTAAAGCTGAAATAATTTTATTTCAAAAATTCAGAATTTTCAATTTAGTATATATTTATGACTTCTATTAATTCAGATATTTTTTATTGACTCGCAAAAAATTCACCGTGAAATTAATTTTACAATTAAAAACAGTTCTATAAATGCCAGAGTCGTATTTTTATATATAATATTAATTAATAAAAATACAGAAACAAGATGTTAATATATTATAAAATGTAAACAAATATAACAATGGATGAGCGTCTAGCTTTTATTGATTTTGATGAGAGCTTCATGGTGTACAGTGAAGCAATGCTTGTAATGATATTTTAGATGTGAATGTAAAGTTCTCCCAGATATTTCTTAATACACATTTGTATCCACATCTATAGACTTATTATTCTATGAAAGTCCAAAAAAATTGATTTTAAATGCTATTGTTTTTATTTTTTAATTGTGAGTCTCAACGGTACTGCATTACAAACAATAAAAATAATAAAATATATAGTTTTAATTATTGCTCTGCATCTTGTGTAACTTAATTAAGTCAAAATATTAATCCTGCCTTTGTCTCTGCAGTCACAATAATTTTCTGAAGTCTACACTCATCATCCACAGACGTCATATATGAAAATGTTGTTTTAATATCCAGATGTCCTTTTATTTTAAAACTTAAGACCAAGCTCATGTAACAACACAATCTGAAGCTCAATGACCCCCTTTCATTCAAATAATGCTTTCAGGTAATGTAAGACAGAATGAATTAAAAAAAAGTAAAATCTGAAATAAAGGTTACAAAAATAATTAAAATTTGTCAGGCGCGGATCCAGAAAAAAAATCTCGGGAGGCGCTGCTTCTTATGGCCAATGTTAAAAAAAATTGGAGTGGGGGGAATGACTATATTGCCCATGTTAAATCCAAAATTTCGGGAGGGGAGGCTGCAGCCCCATCTGGATCCGCGCCTGAAATTAGTTACTACCTTTCCCAATAATGTTTTTACGAGTCCACATTAGTCTACAAAATAATCCTACTGTCCTCTCTTCTCTAATCAATAATCCCTCCACGAGTCAAACGGGAGAAGGGGGATCATCTGACTGTCACTACGTTCACACGACTGTGCTGTGTTTCTTACGGATCCGTTGACGAAGGGTTGTTATTCTTATGAGACGTCGTCAATAAATTCCCTTACGAAACACCGTCATTTTAATTATCTCTAGTTGACACCAAACATAATAATAGTTAATTTCTCTAAAATACAAAAATAATTACAAATAAACACCATAATTTATGTCACTACTGATAACGATTCTATTATACTAGTTCCACGGCCCTTTCTAATTAGTAGCTCTATTGTATAAAAATGAATAATAATATATTTAATTTATGCATCACGAGGTCTCAGAATTTAAACTATATTTCAGTTCGTTCATTTAAAAATATTTCATTTAGCAAACATAATTAAAAATATATCTGTGTATTAATTAGTAAATTGTAATTTGCCCGGCCGATATATGAATTTATGTGTGTTTAACTTTGTGGTTTTAATTACAAAATTGAACAAGAATAAAAATATATTGTTCTTCAAATTCTAAATCTTAAAAGTGACGAAATCTGGAAAAAAAAAAAAAAAAAAGTCTTGTGCTCGATACAACAATACTTTATTTATAAACAAGTTTTTAACAAATTATTGTTGGTAATGTCTGTCCTATGAGTGAAAAACATAGGACAGACATTATAAACAATGGTTTGTTATAACCATTGCAAGTAGAAGACTAGATATATTTGTATAATATTATAATTAAATTGAAATATTCATCTTGAGAGTCGTGACATTTTTCAATGAAACAAATTTTTTAACTGATGAAATCAGAAGCATTCAAATGTTGAATAATGGATTAAATTTTCAAATTTTATAAAAATGTCGTTTAAAAATTTAAGATTGAATATTTCAAATCTTGATTTTCTTATAACCATTTTTGCCAGATTTATAATATATACATAGTCCTACCATACCCTTACTGCATGCTTTTTGAATTCCTCCTAGAAATTAATTTTAATTAAGATCATAACAATTTATTTCTGCGCTTCTTGCTTTACGTTGTACAGAAATAGAAAATTTAGTTTCAAAGCACTTACATCAAAATTTAATAAACACGAACAAATGTTACACGCATTTTAAGCAGTCATTTGAAGCAGAAGCTGCTAATTTATTGTTTTTAACTTTTTAGTGATGGGTGCTTCAGTAATTAAAATTAAATCTTCTTGTCATACAAGTTAAGAACGTTTCATAATATCATTAATATGATATTTAATAATATTCACAAAGTAGGCGTGAATATACATTATATACGTAATACACAAGAATGAATTGAGGAATCTTAATTGTCAACATATAATATTGTAAAAGTCAATTCAAGAAAATGTTAGAAGTATGAAAATAATTTAAACACGTTAGTCATTTGAATCATTATTAATGAGATATTAGAATGTGAAGATTTTATTGACTTAATCGAAAGAAGGGGTAAAAATATGGTACTGTGAATTATTTCAGATTTTTCTGAGACCGGTAACTATTTTTAAAAAATTATTGAAAGTCTGTTTTATGACGTCACGGGCGGCACTGCCCTATCCTTTTTCTTAAGGAGTGCCGCCCGTGACGTCATCAAAATAGACTTTCAATAATTTTTTAAAAATAGTTCCCGGATTCAGAAAAATCTGAAAAAAATTCACAGTACCATATTTTTACTCTTTCTTTCGATTCAGCCACTAAAATTTTCACATTCTAATATCTCATTGATAAACGTCAAATACCACTGACTAAAATGTGGTAAACTTGGCTACATTTTTTTGTAGATAACCTGAACTTCTTCGTGAATCGCGTCTATTATATATATTCTTAAAGTAAACTACTTAAAAAAAAAATACTATGTATATATATACTTTGTGAGTGCTTCTAAATATTTTACTGACTATTAATTTATTTTTCATAAATTAAAATTTAATGGACAACCTGCATAATTTTTTTTATTGCAGAAATAAATACAGGGTACAAAATTATGCTACTTTGAATTTTTTCAGATTTTGTTGAGTCTCAGAACTATTTTTAAATAACTATTGAAAGTGTGGCCACGCTGCCTGGAGGCGTCAATAGGCGTCTAGTCACTATCCTTTTTATTAAGGATTCAGGGGTGCCAACTTAACTTACAGAACTTTTAATAATTATTTATAAATAGTTCTGGTACTTATAAAAATTTAAAAAAAAAATTCAGAATAGCATAATTTGGTGCCCTCTATATACATTTCTGCAATAGAAAAAAATCATGTAGGTTGTCCATTATTAACATATTAATGATAGCATGATGAAATGTAATTATTGTATGTGGTAAAAGGTCATAGTTCGATAGACGCGAAGATGTAAACTGTCGAGTGGTTGCTTCCATTTGCACCTACAGGGAGTAACGACGGGATGAAACATTACTGAGAGCACGTTACCATGGATACGTACGAGTCCATGGTTCGATCACTTTTGATATCATGAATATTATTTCACCAAGAAATATCCATATATATATATATATATGATATATATATTTTAATTAAACCCTATTGGGTACTTCTATTTACTAATTACATACTACTTGAAACCCCGAACCTTCCGAAACCCTAACTTGAGCGTTTCGCGGGCTCTTCTGGAACGGGGGCAGCCATGGCCTTGCAAATCCATCCCGGCATTTGTCTGCGGCTGAGGGAAACGTGGAAACCTCAGCCAGGATGGACGCTACAGCTTTTGTCAATGAACCGGAAGTGCAATGGTCCAAAGCCAGGGAAACCACATAGTGGAAAAGCACAACGTTTTACCCCTGGGTGGGAAACGTGGTTTTTGTTGAAAATGGTCACCCATCCAACTACTAACCACGCGCGGCGTTGCTTGACTTCGGTGATCTGACGAGACCCGGTCAAGTGCACTGCGCCACACCTCCCACGGATATATATAATATATATCCATATATTATATCATAAAGATAATCATTTCAAGTAAACACAAATGGGCGCGATTCACACGAAGAAAGTTATCCACGTTTCTCATACACTAACCATTTTTATTAACACTGAATTAGGCTATAGTGCTAACCGCCGCGGTTAGTAAGAAAACATGAACAACTTTCTGGATAACTCTTTCGTGAATCGACCCCATATATATAATAGTTTTTTTTTTTTTTAATGCATGCGTCGGAAAATATTTTTGTGTTTACAAAAGAAAAGCAAAGATTTTTACAATTGACCATTATTTAATATCCCTCCTCCCTAAATAAATCAAGATTTACATGAGAAAAAAAAAAGAACTTCGATTACTATTCATATTTTCTAATTTGCATCAATAGAAAAAAAAAATTGATTTTTTCCTGAACTGAGAATCCATCGAACGTAGGACGGCCTATTCTGAGTTGTATAATAATGCTGAGAATTATAATTACCATTATTGGTTCTACATTATTGTCGACACAATAATTATTTACTCACAGGAGATTTGAATTAGAAAATTAGTACTAGATTTGACTTAACTGCGATGTTTATTGTATTAAGTCTTTATTCATTATTACTCTGAAATTTACATAAAGATTGAGTTTTTTTTTTTCAAATATTTAATTTTAAAAAAAAAAATGTTTCAACGTTGATTATTAAAAAAATTAAAAATATGGAAATACCATTATAATTAAGCTGTATAGGAGTGTGTGTAGTACTTAAATTTTTAATTACTCTCAAATTACTCGCAAATAGTTGTGTATTATAAAAACAACAACTCTGCATGATTATGTTTTGCTGCGTATTTTCTTGCTCATAATAATTTATTATATTGATTGTTTTCTCCTCATTTGGAAGTTTCTAGTACTGGTTATTTAACATTACAATTACATTCGTTACTATAAATAGTATAAATTATTCGTTTATTTGTAGCAACCGCTCTGAACTCAAAGCAGCTATTCTAGATTGTATATTACAGGTTTATATTGTAGGTTGTGTTTATTTACCAGAAAAACCTTTTCTATTAAAACGTGATAAAAAATATTGATGAAAATGGTTATAACTAAAATTATTTTTATTTATAAATTAATATATTCAAGTATTAAATTTTCACTTTATATATTGAATGCTAAAAATTTAATAATAGAAAATCAATATTTATGTTTAATTATGGACTATAAATTTTATTACTCTCTTTTTGATTATACATGTGCAGTATATCATATAAAAAAAATTGAAGGCATAAAACTTCGCCCCGTGTATTCTAAAATTGAAGCTGTTTTATCCAAGGATACTTTAAAACATATAATTTTTGGAGAATCGATCACATCAAAAAAATATTACTTGTTTATTTAAATCAAATATGCAACTGCTTAAATGGCATTGTGTGAAAATTTAGTTAATTTCAATTAATGTGCTTCTTCCCCGTCATCGGTACGGCGGGTACGTATCATACAAGTTCACAAGTATAAACAATCAAAAGAAAAAAGTGAACTCAGCCAGGACCTTCTGATTGGCACTCTGCTAGCTGAGTTTACTCTTTTCTTTCGAACAAACGCTTTGTATGATACGTACCGTTGATGGAAAAAAGCACATTGCAATTCATTAATAAAACGTCATCTGATGGACATAACGTCACGTCTACGGACTGAAAAGAGTATTTAAAAATGAAAATTTAGACCGTGAATTCTGACAGTATTTATATTATTTCACCGTTAGTGAATCAACACAAAAATGTACATAGATTTAGCCTCGGGTTTGGCGCACTTAAATCTTATTTAAAATTCTATTACTAAAACGACTTTTAAAATATAGGCTAAAATTTTTTTTTTTTTTATTTAATATAATTTCACAGCGATGTAGCTATCACCAGGTCTTTTATTAAAAGAATTTACTGCGTCAATTATATTTGATAAAGACATACTTGTATTATTTTTTTATTCTTTAAATTGTGTTGTATATATGTGCAGTGTTATTATTGTATTTGTGATTGAATTTCACCACCCCCTTGGCATGACAAAGCAACCCCCACGCTGTCACCACCGCGCATGTCAAAAAACTCCCCCGCACAGCAACCCCATTGTTATCCTCATACACCCACCATACAAACTCACTACA
This sequence comes from Siphlonurus alternatus, assembly GCA_949825025.1. NCBI lineage: Eukaryota > Metazoa > Arthropoda > Insecta > Ephemeroptera > Siphlonuridae > Siphlonurus > Siphlonurus alternatus. Next base: position 33,215,166 of record OX463782.1, read on the forward strand.
TTTACAGAATCAAGAGAACGGCGGACGTTTATCGCACATTAGAACATCAATTAAATAGAATAGAAGGTTTTTAGAAAGGAATTAAACAAAAGAATTTCAGCATGTAATTTAAAGCACACGAAAAAACTTTTGTTTTAACAATAAATTATAATAAGCATGTTAGAGAAGTGTGTTGACTAAAACATGCAACTTGCATATTTATTAAATTTATCTAATTAAAGTATTGACATTCCAAAATAAAATCAATAATATTAAATTCATTGTGAGATGATATTGGTCCTCATTTCTGTGTAAATCAAAATAGCTTTCCGTGTAATGTCTTGAAACAAATTTAACAAATAATTAATTCTGCACTTAAAAATAATTAAAATAAAGCTATTTAAAATTAAATGTTTTTCATTGTAATTTAAATATTTATAAAAAGGATATAGTTTGAAAGATTCAGTTAAAACTAAAAACCGAAAGATGCAAGTTGTTCATTGAAGTCAAATTAGAGGTAAAATTGTGACGAGGGCCGGTGTTGCAGCGGTGTTTCCTACGATGGCCATGCACGACCACGAGCAGGTCCGGGACACGGCCACGGAGCACCAACATCAACACCAACACCAGCTGCACCATCAGCAGCAGTTGCAGCATCAACATCAGCAGCAGCAGCACCAACACAGCAAGGCCCTGAAAAAACACCAACACTCCGTGAGCAGAGGTGCGTCTAAGAAGGAAAAGCCACGATTTTGGTCAAACTTTTTTTTTTTTTTTTTTTTTTTTTAAACGAAGCGATATGTCCTGTAAAATTATAATTATTCCTCTAGTTTTCTTAAGCCTTTTACAATGGGTTTTGTCTAATGAAATGTCATCGGTTCATCTGAGACTCAGCTGTATGAATCGATACAGAAAAAATATACCAATCGAGTCAATATATTGCAGAGTTTTTCAATTACAAGCTAATGAAGTTTTGTGGCCGCCGGCCAGTTGTTAATTAATGTAGAAGAATGACAGAGAGAAGAACGTATTGTTGATTTTATAATTATTAATTTTTCTCTAAAACAAATCGTGACGCTCAAACAATCTCAAAATGTCCGTTTGCAGTCTCGTTAATCTCCTTGTAGGTATGCAACCAGCTCTTCATTCGTGCATCCATAATAGTTCCATGTTGTGATAAAAGTTGCATACACTTAAATAAATAAGTTGGGGTACTTAAATAAATATGATAAGCTTATTGAATACCCACAATCGAGGTAAAGAATTTGTTGGTGTCTAAATTGAACTACAGGCATGACAGAATTAACTTGTCAACAATTAATAAATTACACAAACAAGCATATTCCAAGATATCGTCAAATTCAACGCTATCGACTGTAGAGTATTTAAAATTCAAGGTCTGTAATAACAATAAATAATAATTGAGTTTTTTATTTTCAATGATAATTCAATTTACATACCAAAATTGATAAAAGAAATAAAAATAAGCACGTTACTTTAAAAATATAACTATTTTATATAGGTTTTCGTAAACTATAATTTATTGATTTATTTCTGAAACTTCTTTTCAGAAATTCGAATATTTTGTGTTCTATTAATTTATTTCTAGCATTTATTCGGATTCAAGGAAAATAATTGCTACATTCTCTGACTCCTTCGAAAATTAAATTTAATATGGGTGATAAAATACAGTATATTACCCAGTGGGGAAACTACCAGCACCTATGGTAGCTGGGTTCTATAAGATTCTGAACCAGTTAGCAGTTATTATATGTTTTAATCAACGCAAATATATAGCGCGTTGTTAAATGTACAATTATCATCCTATTTTTTTAAATTAATTTTTATTAAAATTTAATTTAGTAATTTCATGCTCATTTATTCATTCCTTCTCCCACTTCCTCATTTTAATTCTAGAACCTTGCTCCAGCTGCATTGTTGCATGATTGTTGTGCACGAATTTTGTATTTCAATGTTACATCCACCATTAATTATTTATTATTCCCTAGGAGACATTCACAAAGTGTTAAATCTATAATTGAGCCTCGATTTTTAAGTATTAAGTATTTTGGACTCAAAATAATATAATTATAATAAATAAATTGAGTCTTAAAAAAAAAATTAATCTAAGTATGGAGTAAAATTTTGTAAGTCCTTTCTTACTTATGTAATTTCTCATAGCTCAACTGAAAAGAAAGAAAAATACGGCGTACTAAATATTTCAAATTATAATACAGTATATCGTATTGCCAATTTTTTATTTAATATGTATTTTTATTTTTCATGCATGAGGTAGCTCATTTTGATTTTGATAATTTTTCATAATAAAATAGTATATAAATTATTAAAACTCTACATTTAAATTTTCAAGTGCATGCACAATCATGATTAAACTGTCATGAAAATTCATCATTAATAAAGTTAATTTAATTTAAAACCCTCATGCAGCAAAGCACTCAAAGCTTGTGTTATACAGAATTAAACTTTCTTTGGCTTCATGTGCATGTATTATTTATGTTGAAAACATGAGTATACAACATGAGAGGTTTTATATGCAGAGTGTACATAACTACATATATGGGTTTTCAGTGTTATGTGTGCATTTGAATTTATTTTGCCCTATTTAATTAAATATTTTAACTCTATTACGTTACCAGCTGGGGGGTCTTCAAATAACACCACTTAACGCAAACTTAGCCTAAGACTGTCTTAGCGCAACAATAAAGAATACGCTAAGACTGTCTTAATTTTAGGATTGTTGTAATTTGTGTTATTTGAAGGCCCCCTGCAGGGCAGGTTTTTCCTTGCCTTCAAATTGTGGTTCAATAATTTTATTTTCATTAAATTTTTGAACAAATTTGGATAACTTTGGTATTGTTAAATTAATTTTTTGTTTCAATGCAAGAAGTAATAGCTCGTCGTTAAAAATTAATAACAACATACGCATCTTTTGGAATTTACTTATTGTAAGTTTTAATTAAAAATTCAAAAGAAAATATATATATTAAAATATATAAATATGATCGAGAGACCAAATAAAAATGAAGGAAATTACTACAATATATTACTTCCTTCATTATTCAATTAAGATCTAGCATTATTATATTTTACTTCAAGTCAATCCCTTTACTTATACAAATTATAATTTACATTTCAGTTTGATTCAATTTCTTGCAATATTCATAAAAAGAAACAAATAATTCATACACTCTCTTTCGTCAAAGAATATTTTCTCATCGTAATTCATTATTTTTAATGTCTATTTTATTTTTACATTAACTTCTGCAATATACCAATAGTTCAATTGTTAAATTTAATTTACTTGAATTATTTATATTTTGAGGATATCCCAGAAATTTGTCCTTGTTCTTTAATATATTTATTATTCAATTAAAAAAATCATGCAGGTCACAGGTCATCCAATGATTAATATAAATTCCTTCCACATCAATTACCTAACAAAAAAACGTACATATATTTCAAGCTTGCATGAATTTTGCTTTTAATTAATAAGGGTCTTTTGTTAACAAACTTGCTTTATTTACATTGATATTGAGTCAAAAAAGAACAAACTTACAAGAGAGAAAAATATAGACTAATTGCATTAATTGTAATCTTGAAAACATTTCACTCTTCTCTATCATTATTAATTTTTTATAATTAATTTACAAAGCCCCTGGGACACGTCCTTTTGTGGACAATTTGGTCAATCCGACCCTAAAATGTCGCAGAAATCCAGTTGATTATCCCCTGGTGACAAACGCCATCAAGGTGCGGACCCCCTGGTGTACCCGCCGTGCGTGCGTGGCCACAGACGGTGTGTAGTATCGGCTTATTGACCGGCCGACGTCGCGCCCTTCATTCGCCCTTGGCCGCCAGGCGCCGACTCTTCAACCCGCCAACATTTGAATTGTTGCCAAACACATCCCCTTAAGCAGAATACAAAGATTTTTGTATACCTCATATAGTATTAAAAATGTCAACATGATTTATCTCAGTTAATTGAGATCTCGGAATCAGCCATGTTAAATTCAACAAGACTTATATATAAGTCTTGTTGAATTTAACATGATCCACTATATAGTCTATATACTATAGTATATAGTATATAGACTATATAGTCTATAGTATATAGACTATATAGTGGATTTTGAACTTGCACTATCCCCACTATCATTTATATAGGGCATGGCGGACAAATTTTGAAGTGGATCCGCAAAAATTGAAGTAGAAGTTTAACATTAAACCTTATGGACGGAAACTGGAAATGAAAAAACCATCCCCTTGAATTTGCTCAAACCATATAAGCGATTAAGTTTTAAGAAAATTCTCGAATTTTTAAATTTTATTCTATTCGATTCATTTTTGCAGAAATATCCTTTGAGTCTGAAGTAAGTGAGGTTAATTGTTAAGAAGGGGCATTCACAAAGTCTTAAGGTCGTCACATTTAAGGCTCGATAATTTAGAGCTTGATTTTAGACGTGTTTTTTAGACCCAAAATTTCTGGTCTTAAATTATTGAGCCTTAATTGTGGCCTTAAGGCTTTGTGAATGCCCCTTAAGGGCATTGGGTGTAGCACCGGTAGTTGGCAACACTGACGTATCTTCACCATGTTAATTTTTGATCATTGCTCCTCGGAGTAATTTTTATGCTAGAGCTAAGCTGATTGCTGTACTATCAAGATAATTATTAGCCCAAGTGCACAATTTGGCTAAATAAAGCCTGATTTAAAGAAAAGTATTTTTTAGTAATTTTTTAAATTTACATGCATTTTTCTAAAATATAAAAAAAATACTTTTCTTTAAATCAGGCTTTATTTAGCCAAATTGTGCACTTGGGCTAATAATTATCTTGATACTACAGCAATCAGCTTAGCTCTAGCATAAAAATTACTCCGAGGAGCAATGATCAAAAATTAACATGGTGAAGATACGTCAGTGTTGCCAACTACCGGTGCTACACCCAATGCCCTTAAGAAGAGTTTTTGTTTAAAAATTCATTGTGTTGGAAATGTTGATGATATAATCAATGAGGCTTCATAGACAATAATTTTATGATAGCGTGATTTTTGCTTTAAATAATACTTGTAATTTGAAGCACAAGAATTAAGGTGAAATCGATGCCAATATTTGAAATGTGAAAATAAAAAAAAAAAAAAATAAAACAGAGAAGTGTTAGTAAAACTATATATTTTAGGCATAAATCATGGAAAGTATTTCGTAGCGTAAAATTAGTAGGGAGGTGGGGGAGGATTTCTGCCTTGGTAATTAAGGTAAAATCATCTTGCTCCATCCAAGCGTGTATATAAATGTAGCATATTATAATTATTTCTTAAGATGTTATAATTTTACTGCTGGGTTGAAGTCTCACATAGTAGGTATAACCTTTAACCTTTTATGATATACATGCATAAATTATCATACATTTTCTTACAATACTGTATATAACAAAATTATAATATTGCTTATCTTAATTTTAATTTTGTAACTAAATAATTTGGTATAAAATATTAGAATAATTTACTAATATAATTTCTAATCTATATTTGAATTTGACATCTTCAACAAACACAAAAAAAAACACAAAAAAAAATATTTTATAACGATCCTAGTTGAATGATAATTAAAAGCACAAAACTTAATTTACAACTATTCTTAATTTATCGACTACAAATATAAATACTATGGCATACTATTGCCATACTCTACTACGGGCAACAAAACTTACTTTACCGCGGTACTAAATTTTTTATTTCTTTTATATGGAATCAAAACCCATATATATAAAGAAATAAAATATTGAATAATATGTCATAACAAACCTATCTTATTTTCTATTCTGCATGTAAATAAATTTTTACCTTTACTACGCATTAAAAATTGTAAAATTCTCATGCATTTTATAAAAATATAACGATAAAAGTGTATTGTGTTTATTTTGTTATCTTATTAAGTAAAGAAATTTATTACAAAAACAATATAATGACATGCTTTTAAAGCACGCTTAATTTTGATAATCACGCAGGGGAAGTGTTGATTAGCCAAGGTTAAATTCTCTGACACGCAGTCGCTAAAAGAAGGCATTTAAATTATTACCCTCTCGTGCAGCATAAATTGGCAATACTCCTGACCAAGTTGAACGCGCACCACAGGTATATAGTCATGCACCCACTTGCCGATCAATACCTCCCCCTACCCCCGACTTTCCCCTCCCCCTCCAGCTGCTTACTAAACCTTCCGTCCTAAGATCTTCGTGATTTTACTTTTTGAAAACACCATGTGTGTTTGATTGTAAATAAAATATAGCTAAAAATATAACTTTGAATACAAACTTTCATGAACTTCAATGTTCTATTTATTTTTCACGTGAGTCTATTTATAAAATTATATATAATATTTATTTATTTATTTATTTATTTATTTATTTATTTATTTATTTATTTATTTATTTATTTATTTATTTATTTATTTATTTATTTATTTATTTATTTATTTATTTATTTATTTATTTATTTATTTATTTATTTATTTATTTATTTATTTTTATTTTGGAACAACTGGTTGTATGTACATACAACATGGTTCACGTCAGACACTGAAAAGAAAACATAAAAAATAGCACAATCGATATAAATTTTAACTATTTATAAATACAATAATAAAAAAGTCAATTATTAACAGGTACATTAATCATAACACTTTCACTAATTTTGTTACTAAAATATGATTTCACTGAATAGAACTCTTTTTCAATCAATATCTTTTTCAAACTTTTTTTTAAAACAACGTCACATTCAATATTTTTGATACTATTTGGCAAGAAATCATAAATTTTTGCAGTTTGATAAAAAGAACTTTTCTCAAACTGAGCAGAGTTATGTCTTTCTGTAATAACTTTATCTTTGTTTCTTGTATTATACAAATAAGTATTAACATTACATGTGTACAATTCAGGATACTTGCGCTTAAATACACAGCAATTTAAAATGTACATTGAAGGTAAAGTTAAAACATTATTCACCCTAAAATGTGAGACACAAGTACCTGTCTTCTTAAAATGAATTAAGAATAGTACGCAAAGCACGTTTTTGCAAGATGATGAGTCTATTCAAATGAGTGGAATAGCTACCAAAAAAATTAATCCATAAGCTAAATGAGGATACACATAAGAATAATATACAGTGAATAATGTTTTTTGAGATGCATGATCACGTAATGTATACAAAACAAAATTTGTTAATTCTTTTACATATTTCATTCACATGAGTTGTCCAGTCTAAAGTTTCATTAATATGGATCCCTAAAAATTTCGCACAAGGTACCCTTTTAAATTGGGGTATTCAAAATATTAATCAAATAAGTCTTATCAGGAGGTGATCAGGGAGAATGAAACTGTAAGAACACAGTTTTATCCTTATTTAACATAAGTCTATTCTCAGTACAATAGTCTTGAACATCCTTAACAACTTTATTAGCTAACTGAATCAACTCCTCCTCTGTATCAGCAGAAATAAATGTCGTAGTGTCATCTGCATATTTTATTACTTCAGCATCTACATGCTCAGGCAGGTCATTAATCCCAATACCAAAGAGTGTAGTGGAAATTTTACCCCCTTGTGGAACGCCGAGGGTGACGGGCAAAATATCAGAATTGTCATCATTAATTTGAACAAATTGATATCGCTCTGACATGTAAGAATGAAACAATTTTAAACTCTTTAAATTGCATCCTAAATCAGCTAACTTCTTTGTTAATATATTTTTATCAATGCTATCAAATGCTTTATAAAAGTTGTTTAAAACTGAAGCGTAATTTTTTTTATAATTCATAAAGACAAAACTTTGAAATTTTGTGATTGACGCTAATTTATTTTTATTCTTTATTGTTATTATTTTTGTCGTCTTTGAGCTAAAGTATAAAATTATAAACGTAAACTCAAGTTTTTTTTTATCAAAATTCTTTTTATAACTGCGTATTATTTTGTTATATATTTTTTTCCAACCTTTGCTGATAAAAATAATAATTTTATAAAACAATGGCACACAATTATTACAATTATTATTAGTCGATTTTGCCAAAAACCAACTATATTAACAGTATATTATTAAGCTATACTATATATTAATATAAAACGGTTATTTTGAGGGTCCAAACATATAATAAATAATTGACAGTTACATATTTATATAATATATAAAACAATGAACTCAATGAACTCGGCAGTTATATATAGGCAGTTTGCAGCTATAACCTCAATCGTACCTTATAGAGGCTTCAAGTCAGCTGATTTTTCGGTGATCCCACCCGCTATACCAAACCTATGTAAAAAAAACGTGAATTCGTTTTTTCACCAAGAATAAGATTTTTCAGGGAAAATTCCTTTACGGAACTTTGGTCCAAACTGAAAAATACAGTAGATAATTCAAGATTTAGATTTTTTACTTGATTTATAACCGAGAAAAGTTAAAAAAACACTTTGCTTCATTTTCAAGTGCAAGATGGACCTTAGCGACAAACAGTTGCGCAGCGAAAGCGCATCACTTGAAGCCTCCATTAGACGATCGACTCGTACATAACATAAAAATCCCCCATATTTCGAAATTTATATGTGACATAATTTTTCTCTCGAAAATTTTCAGCATGAAATTATGTTATAACATCCAAAAAAAAATGTGGCATACTCTAAGTTTACGTTAATACATATTGTTCTGTAGCACTTAAATTTTATTATATAATATATATATGAGATAGTAAGTTTTTCTTATTTCTAAATGTTAAAAATAATCTTTAACGCAAATGTCAATGGTCTTCTTTTAGTTCTTTTACAACTGTCTTGTGATCTCATACTGCATGATATTTTAAAAAAATATATAACATCAGTAACATCACTTTAATTTTTAGCAAATATATAATTTTATTATAATGACTCAGAGTTCTAATTAGGTGATCTTAAAAAAAAATTAATTTATAAGAAAAAAGTAAAAAAAAAAATATAAAATTAAATTCTTATGAGAACATAAATGTTGTGTACATTTTGAATAAAGTATCATAATTCATAATGATTTTATTGTTCTTCGATTGTACAACAATATAAGCACGTCATAATGAAGAATAATCACAAACAAATTGAAAGTACATCAATACAAAACATAGTAAATAATCCTCCATACAAACAATATCTCAAATGCAACGACAGTATTAACAAAATGCTATTGTAATCTATTATCAAGCATGTAATTTGAATTTTATTAGTCTATGTAAATCTCAATACTTTATGCATACGAGACGTCAATGTGCTAAAACTAATAACATAGTAACGAAATATCAACATCGTAGATTGTGACGTCATTTCGTTGTCATGGCAGCCCACGTTTTTAACCCCTATCGTCCAACCCCTTCCTTTTTGAGGGTGGTTTCACCAAGTCTCAACGATAAAATGGATAATTTCTTTTAGGTTGTAACTTGATATAAAAAAAAGCCACTCTTAAGACTTTCTTCTTACTCTTTTTGTGGTCTCCATTTCGTTTTTTTTCCTGGTGCTCATTTAAGAAAAAAAAAAATATAATAAAAAATAAGCACTTTCCTAGAATCGCTATAACTTCTCATATTTCTCATGGACCTCATGGTATTACTGTGCTTTTTAGATTATAAATTTTAAATAAGCTTTTAACGTTAAAAAAATAATATATTTTTATAAAAAAAAATGTGTACATTTGTAAAAAAAAAGTAATATTTTTTTTTTTTATTTTTATTAAAACACATCTAATATTTACTAGCTGTTACGCAATTTTTTATCTCTTTTTTTTTATTGAAATATTTTTATACAATAGAACCTTTGTACTTTGTACTAATATATATTTCATTTCTCTTGAGAATTATATCATAAGAATGAATAACCTGCATAAAAATAACAATACATATAGGTCGCCCTCCATAATTGTATGCAGGAAAAAAAACTTGCTGTTCGTTTATTATATACTTAAATTAATAACTAACATTTGCATTGTAAAAAAGGTTCCTCGCAAAACACATAAAGTAACGTACATTTTTCAAATCTCTTTTTACTTACTGAGTGCTAATAGAGTGCCGGCAAGTTCATTCTTTTCTTTCATTTCAGCTTTGTTGTCACTTGTCACGCATTTCCAACCCTATATAAGCCGTCTAGGATATATCAAGCTGGTCTTTTTAACACTCGTTGACCCTCTGTCTGGGGTCTGGGGTCGATGACCTTAAATAAAGTGGATTTCAGAATTCCTATTTTCTTTGTCACATATAATACATGCTGAACTACGTAAAAAACGGGAAAAAATACCAAATATGAGGCATTATATTTAATTTCTTGTTTGATTTGCTAATTGATATTAATTGTTGTTATTTTAAGTAAAAGTTAAAATTTGTTTCATAAAACAATGTAATGGAGTATTGTCCTCAATTTTTTTTTATTGCAGAAATGGATAGAGGGTGCAAAGTTATGCTACCCTGATTTTTTTCAGATTTTTTAGAGCCCGGGAACTATTTTTAAAAAATTATTGAAAGTTATTTTTGTGACGTCACGAGACGCCGCTCCTTAAGAAAAAGATAGGACTTGTCGCCGCGTGACGTCACAAAAAGGACTTTCAATAATTTTTTAAAAATACTTCCCGGGCTCTAAAAAATCTTAAAAAAATCAGGGTAGCATAACTTTGCACGCTCTATCCATTTATGCAATAAAAAAAATTGAGGACAATACTCCATTTCACGATTTGCACAATTATAAATTTTAAATCTAAATATTTATTATAAAAATTGAATTCATTTCATCTATACAATACATGTATTGTATACTTAACTAATAACTTTTATCTATAAATAAAAAAAAAGGTGGTCAGGCAAAATCATGTTATAAAAAATCGCTTCTTAATTTATAAATTTATTTCCATATTTAATCTAAGTACTCAAGTAAATATATTTTTATGAATCTCACTTTAAGACGAATATATTTCTACAAATACGGTTATAAAAATTTATTTCCTTTTTCTGAGCTGCATATAAAATTGAATCTTTATTAATAAGTTACTTCTTTCCTACGGAAGGACTTTTTGGTATTATGGTATACCAAATATGTGTGGGTGTAATTCTATGATGACGTCACATTATTTGATATTTTTTTGAATAATTTACGTTGGTACTATATAAGGATTAGTTTAAATTCTTTCAGCTTTTTCTTTAAAATTTCCTTTCTTTTTTAAATTGGTCTACTTTTCATATATAAAAATTGAGTTTCTGTATTATGCATTATATCTCCATGACCATCAAGATTTTATAAGTGATAATTTCTATAATGATGCAATAGATTTTGAATATGATTTGCTACCATGCAGGCAGAGCAAGAGAATCTGGTATAAAATTATTGATGTATAATCTGAGAACTATAATATTATATTGTATATGAGTCGGGCGAATGACCTTTCTACTCTATATGCTACATTGATACATAGTAACAGTGCTAGATTTGACACGAGTAGTAGAACGCCTGGTAGCATAGGCAACTGTGTATGCTTGCGTGCTGTGCGGGTTGCAGCATTTCTTCAGCAGCAGGCGCGCCCATTTCCGCGGACGTGATTTATTCTTTCACTTTGATCTACCAAAATATTGAGGAAACGATAGAAAACTACTTATTTGTAAGATAATGAACTTATGCAATTTACTTGGAGTGTTCGCGATTGTAAATGAATATGTGCTTGGGTTAGACAAATATTCTAAGTTTGTTTTTTAGAGCATAAAATTAAAGTGTTAACATAAAACATGTAACGTATACGAAAGCGTTGTAAGAAAAACGTAGATATTGATTCACAATTGGAAACGATACAAAGCTTTTGTCTCATTTTGGTATGGAAAATAATGGAGGAGGGGGCATAAGGAATGGGTGGGAAGGCTCAGCTATTCTGCCCACTGTCCGTGCTTGAATTTTTTAAATGCATTTTCGATAGAAGACCTCGTTTTTTTTTTCAGATTTTTTTAACTGTCTAACTTCCTAAAAATCGAAGGGAAAGACATTTTAGTCATCATACAACGTCTTTTTCAATGCTTGCGTGTTATAATTAATTTTTGTATAACTATGACGTCACAGAGTTTTTTGAAGCACGATTTTTAGGGTTTTGGGTTCAGAAAAATCCAAAATAGTTTACAGTAAATAGCTATCCAAATTTGCAATGAAAAATAATTCAGGTTTAATATTTAAAAGGGAGAGTTCAGCCGTTCAACCCGACTAACTACCAACAAACTTGAGTTTCATTCGAAAATTTAAAAATAAGAAAGCACTAGGAGTTACTTTTCAGTTTAAATTTGATATTATATAAGTATGTTTTTCCGTAAGAATTTTCAACATCGATATACTGATTTATAAATAAAATCTTAAATTATTCACGGACAGTTTTCACATCGTAGTATCTAGCTGAAAAAAAAATCAATATTATAAAACTTTTTGTTTCAAATATAATTCACAAAAGGGTCAAAGTTTTTTTATCGTTTATATTGCCTTTTCAGAATGACAGATTTTATAAATAGAAATTATATTTTAAATGTTATCAATTGTTTGTGCCGATTTTCTTCTTATTAAAACTTGTTTACTAACTTAAGAATCGAGTAATATAATTAAGTGTTATTATTTGAATAATGTGTAAATATGGTTTAGTGCTGCATTTACGTATTTATGATGGAAACATTGAATTATAGGATATATCATCAACACACTGTGGTGCAAATGGGAGTAAATATTAATTGCACCACATAACCTATATGCTTCGATGTTTTGTGAATTATTAAACTGTATTTTAAGGTGAAAAGCTGAACTTTTCACCTTTTTGTGTGCTTGATTTCAGGCAAGTCCACCGAGGGGAAGGAGAGTCCAGAGAAAGAGAAGGAGTCATCGAACAAGAGCAAGAACAAGACCCCGACACCAACTAAAGCAGGTCAGTAGCTTCTGAACACTTGCAGTATCATCCCTGTTCCGATTAGTCTTGTGACGTATATAGGGAAATTTATTTATTTCACAACAGTACATATACAATAAATATATAGCACTGAGTGGGGACAGCAGCAAAAGCACCAAAAGCACTATATCACTAAAAGTGTCTACTATATCCTATAAACTATACCAATAAAACTGCAGCAAAAGCTTACGTTATCGTAAAATTAATTAAATTAGAGAGTTTTTATCTAAATAACATTCACTTATATACGTTTACATGACGGTGTTTAATGCGTATCCGTTGACGATGGATAATGTTATTCTTATGAGGCGTCGTCAACGGATACGCATTAAACACCGTCATGTAAACGTAGTGATTGTTTAACAAAGTTTGAGAAATTGTGCTCATCACAATTCTTTACAATATATGGAAGTTTATTCCATGCAGCAACTGATCTAATTACAAAACCTTTTTATACATTTCTAACCTAGCGTTTGGAGGTATGAGTAACACAGCATCCTAGCTTGACCTCTGATTGAACGATAATTTTTAACATTATCAGTAATTGCTAGGTCAGTCTGACCAGTTTGGAAATTCTCCCCCCCCCCCCCGGGACAGCACGAAAAATTTACTCCCGCCTTATTTGATGGCATCATGGGATAAAATGATGTAAATTTTCAATTTTGAGTATGTAAGAAGAAGACTCAGAAATGTATAATTCAGTTCCACCGCTCCTTCCTGTATACTGCGTGAAAATTAACGACTGCTGATAGAACAGAAGTAAAGTTCTTGCTATCAATAGGTATACGTTGCTCACGATTTTCACCTCTTACTTCTTGTTGTTGCTTTTTGTACACCGTTGTTTGTGAGATTTAAATGGATCAATTTGAAGGGACTAAATTTTTCACGATCTCAATCAGTCTGTGATTTGGGGAGAGTAGATTTTTATCCTAATCATTTTGTTAGCTAATATTTTCCAGAAAATTCGTAGTTTAGTGAGGTCATATTAATATTTCTTAATAAATATCCACTTAAAAACTTCTTAACTAATAATCTGTATATTTTTTTTCTTATCACGTTAAAAAATATAGGTCATATTTAAATTAAAGTCCTTGAGGCTTAAAACTATATCATTCATTATCTCAAGAAACATAGAGGCTCGACAAAATAGGTTAATGCGGTAGGGGAGGACGCAAAAATACTACGCAGCAACAAAGAACATTTTATTGCACTATTATAGATGAAACAATGGTGCCAAGATAAATCTAGTGGATGTTTCTTTTTTGTTTAGTATAACATCGTAAACAATGCTTATTTTTATTTTTTATACATAATTTAATTATTATGTGTTTACTGAAATTTTAATGTTTAATGATAGAGTAACTAATTTTACATCCACACATGTTAAACGAGGTTACTGCTCTTACCACAACAATTACTGTTTACTGCTCAGTTTTGTTGTTGAACAAGTTGCCTAGCCGCCAGGCGAAATAACTATGTCTTGATAAGGATTTTAAGAGTATTTAAGGGTAAGGTAACACAACCAATGTTAAAAAAATTCCCACGCATGTAAATTAAGAATGAAAAATATTTTAAAATGTTCTCCTCTACATCCCCTATCAGTATAGCTACAATATTAGGTATACAAATACGCGAGCTAATTTTTGAGTCATTAATTTTTAAATTTGAATAATTTAACATGGAAATTCCATTTCTCTATATTAAATAAGTCAATTTTAAAAATTCATAACTCGAAAACTTGAATTTTTAAACTTGATATTTTAGTTACTGATAAGAGTGATAAGGGATGTAGAGGAGAACATTTTAAAATACGTTTCATAATTTTCATGTGCCGAAATAATTTTAAAATTCAGCGTGTTACCCTTAACACTCTAGTTAAAAACGACATCAAATATATTGATCTGACAGTGAGTTTTAGTTCACTAAGCAAGACTGGATATTTAATTGGGTTAATGAAGGACTTCAATGGAAAATTGAAACATTTTTTTAAGGTCTCAAAATGTCTATAATTATTACGCTTCATATAGTGTCCATATTGTGTAACTTTTCATTTTAGAATATATATATTTTTAAGCTAAAATTTTGTGGTCACAATCTAAGAATACATTTTTTTTTTAATGATAAGCTCTGATCTCGAAGTTTTGTGTTTTAAATAACAGCGAGCAAAATATAAAATTGTAACAAAATTTTAAATCGATGTTTTATATTTTTTTCCAGAAGCATCTCATTCCTCAACATCAAAATGAGTTGACGATTATAAATATGGGAGGGAAGAGGACAAGAATATTGAAAAAAAAAAAAAAAGGTTTTATACGAAACTTAAAATAAAATTGTAATTTAACTAACGAAGAAAGAAGATGAAAAATATTGGCAACAACATCGGAAAAGTAAAAATGATTTACATCTCAAAGTGAATTAATTTAGGGGTGTGAACCAACCCGGCCCCTACCTCCCCCCTCCCACAACACCTGCAGGTCACACGACAGTCACCCTTCTCTCTACCTGATCTTCTTGCTGTGATCTCTGTACCCTTTAATTGTTGTTTATCCCAGTCAGCTACCCTGACATTATAATATAATAATTATACTGACCATTACTTAATTAATAAAATTTATAATATAACACTGACCTAAAAATACATAAATAAACAAGTACTATTAAACCCACAAATAAATTGAAATACAACTTAAAATTTGAATTAAAAATACGTATTAATATTTAACCTGTAAAATTTCATTTATGCATAAATTTTAAAAGATAATTATAACAATATAAAACAGCGTGTTTACATGCACGTACACACACATGGTTTCTGGAATTCTATTTTATTTTCATGCTTGTCAAAAATATATAAACATTGACGTGACATAAATTCATAATGTGATTTGGCGCGGAGAAAAGTGACGTCAGCAGGTGCGTGCTTGGAAAGTGCACGTGACGTAGGATATTAAGGGGCGTGGATTAAAGATAAAAAATAATAATAATTCCTTCGTGTTTCCTATCAGAACGAAGCCAAACCGTATAAATCTTGTATTATCTTTATATTGTATTATTTTATTTTTTATATAGAAGCGTAATTTAATAAATTTATATTTTGCATCAATTCGTATTAAAAATAGAACCACTAAAAAGATCACAATTATTAACTTACCATTAAATTTTCAAAAATTAATTAACAAAAGTTGGTTTCTTGGAATATTTTTGGGAAAAGTCCATGGTTTTATTCTCCTCTTGTTGGTCTTGCGACATTTCGCTTTTCATTTGAGGCATCTTCAAATCTTCAAGAATAACATCATGCACGGATTTCCCGAAGGAGCATCAATAAACATTTATCGCACCGTGAAACCGTTTCAACATTATATAAATTAAAGTATTATAGCCATGCAGTTTATTTCATACCTATTGCATGATAAATACAAATGCTAAATAAAATCTATTTTGATGAGAATATGTGATATTTTTATGTGAAATATCACAATTTCAGTTAAGGGAACAACTGTAATTATAAACGACTTATTGAGTTACATTGCAAATAATTTTAGTACACACCATAATACGCTTTCTTATTTTTTCTTATAAAAGTACCATAGCATAATATAAATTAAATGGAGATTAACAATTTTATCTGCTTGAATAATAATTACAGTAACATATATTAAGGTCAATGTAATATTAAATATAGCAAAATTAAATGGTCAGTTAACTATATTCATATAGTCGTATTTTAACATTCTATTATCCTTCAAATTTTCTCTTCCTTACCGCACTAATTCTTATTCCAGATGTAAATGAACTATAATATAAATAAATATTAATATTTGTTCAGAAAAATATAAGCCTGGTTTATTATTACTTTAATCATGTTTGCATTGAAAATCATACATGTTTAAGTATATACAGAGTGAACCACAATTCGCGTGCCAACTTTTTTCGTAAATTTGGTATTGCAAAAATTTTCGTACAAACTTCAAATTTGGTACACTTGTAGCTGAGGGTTGTAAAAATTAATTCAGGGTGTTAAAAATTTTATTGGACACCAACAACACCCCTTTCAGGGGTGGTTTTTAAAAAAATTATTTTCGCCTTATGGAAATTCAATGTTAAATTCAACTTTTTTTGAAATCATTGGAATTTTGCGGAGAAAATTTCTAGGATAGGGTAATCGACCCTCCTGAACTCAGAATTAATTTTAGATTTTTTCTTCGACGCACCCCTGAGGGTGGAGACCTACCCCTAAAATCCATTTTCCATAAAAATTGTGCTAAAATTATGAAATTAATTCTCAAGGGGTAATCGACCCTCCTGAACTCAGAAATAATTTTAGATTTTTCCCTGACGCACCCCTGAGGGTGGAGAACTACCCCTAAAATCCATTTTCCTTAAAAATTGTGCTAAAATTATGAAATTAGTTTTCAAGGGGTAATCGACCCTCCTGAACTCAGAAATAATTTTAGATTTTTTCTCCGACGCACCCCTGAGGGTGGAGTACTACCCCTAAACTCCATTTTCCTTAAAAATTATGCTAAATTTATGAAATTAATTTTCAAAGAGTAATCGACCCTCCTGAACTCAGAAATAATTTTAGATTTTTTCTCCGACGCACTCCTAAGGGTGGAGAACTACCCCTAAGATCAATTTTTCTTAAAAATTGTGCTAAATTTATGAAATTAATTTTCAAAGAGTAATCGACTCTCCTGAACTCAAAAATAATTTTAGATTTTTTCTTCGATGCACTCCTGAGGGTGGAGAACTACCCCTAAGATCCATTTTCCTTAAAAATTGTGCTAAAAAAATGAAATTAATTTTCAAGGGGTAATCGACCCTCCTGAACTCGGAAATATCCACCATCATCATGTGTCATCGTGTCATGTCCACCGTCGTTAATTGCATGGCATGAAGGCACATGTTGGTCCGCACAAGGCTATGTGTGCCTTTAACAACTGAGGTGTGACCAATTCCACATAACGTCTGTCACTTTCAGCTCGTCAATGCAGGTTTCAAATCTCTTTCTGAAGCAAAAGGTTTAAAAGAAGAGATTCGAGCCCATTGACGAACTGAAAGTGGAGATCGGACGTTGCATGGTTTTGGTCACACCTCAGATGTTAGAGGCCATGCACCTACACACATAGCCTCGTTGAGCGGACCAACATATATGTGCCTTCACGCTAGCTAACGGTGGACACATTCAGTAAAACCATCGTCATGCTACAAGTGAAGGGGTGAGTCTGT
This sequence comes from Siphlonurus alternatus, assembly GCA_949825025.1. NCBI lineage: Eukaryota > Metazoa > Arthropoda > Insecta > Ephemeroptera > Siphlonuridae > Siphlonurus > Siphlonurus alternatus. The sequence goes on from OX463782.1 coordinate 33,233,345, forward strand.
GATTTTTTTTTTCTGGAAGATTTTGAAAAATCCCGAAAAAAAAATTAATTCACAATCTGCTCGATTATTTAAGAAAGAAGGATATGGTGGGTAGCCGTTGACCCTCAGGGCTGCGTCGGGGAAAAAATCTAAAATTATTTCTGAGTTCAGGAGGGTCGATTAACCCTTGAAACTTAATTTAATAATTTTAGCACAATTTTTAAGAAAAATGGATCTTAGGGGTAGTTCTCCACCCTCAGGGGTGCGTCGGAGAAAAAATCTAAAATTATTTCTGAGTTCAGGAGTGTCGATTACCATTTGAAAATTAATTTCATAATTTTAGCACAATTTTTAAGGAAAATGGATTTTAGGGGTAGTTCTCCACCCTCAGGGGTGCGTCGGGGAAAAAATCTAAAATTAATTCTGAGTTCAGGAGGGTCGATTACCCTATCCTAGAAATTTTCTCCGCAAAATTCCAATGATTTCAAAAAAAGTTGAATTTAACATTGAATTTCCATAAGGCGAAAATAATTTTTTTAAAAACCACCCCTGAAAGGGGTTTTGTTGGTGTCCAATAAAATTTTTAACACCCTGAACTAATTTTTACAACCCTCAGCTACAAGTGTACCAAATTTGAAGTTTGTACGAAAAATTTTGCAATACCAAATTTACGAAAAAAGTTGGCACGCGAATTGTGGTTCACTCTGTATATATATATACATTAAAACTTTATTAATTATTAACTTATACGATAAAATGCAATCTTTGAAGAAATAAATTGTTTCAAATTATATAAATTCATTATCAACCAACCAGGCTTATATTTTACGTTTTGTTGTAAATTAAAAAAATTTAAATTTTCTTATATACAGCTTATTGTGTGTAAAGTTCGGCCTAAAAATTGTGTGTTGTAGAAAATAGCATAATATATATATTAGCATTTATGCCTCCTTTAATTGGCTATTAAATTTAATATTATGCTAAATAGAAATATAAAATTTTTATTTAAAAAATGACAGCAAAGATGTTGTAATATTTGTCAATGTTTTTTATTTAAAAACTATTATATTAGTAATAGCTAATAATTGTTTGCATGTTGTTAAATAATATGTACGCAGTGTTAACGTATTAGGAAATAATATAATGATAACATTATTAAAATCAAATTATTCAACAATATCAGCAGTATCTGTCCAACAATATAATTGATATTAGCTAAATATTGATTTAATTTGGTCATTGTTTTGTTTACATTGAAACAACGTTACTCAATTATTATAATAATAATTTATTATAATTTGAGTCATATTTATTTTTATGGTAAAAGTGCACCGAAAAATAAAAAATATCGACAATTGACGAGAAGAAAAATAAATAAATAATAATACAGCTACTTTTGATGCTGCACTTTTACCACTAAATTTTTAGATTTTGCTTTTAAACAAACTGAAAATAAATTAAGTTTAAACGTTAATATTTTAGTGCAAAAATGTAAAAATTCTTGCTAAAAATTCTTAGCTGTCTTGTATTAATAATGTTTATAGTTTCAAATGTAAAAATGTTTAACTTTTCAAAATCGACAATTTGTATTAAAAAAAAAATCGTCATAGCACACACATCAAGTGAATAAATTCATAAAAACTTAATATTAATTTAATGTAGCTGTGCATGGGCATTTATGTTTTTTTTTAATGGGAGACAAATGGGGATGAGAAACGCATTTTTAATTTGAAATATGCAGTGAAAGGTACAAGTGAAATAAACAATAATTAGAGTTTGTTTTATTAATAGAATATATATTTTATATATGAATTTTTATTCATGAATACAAATATTATTAATGCTTATAAATTTATTAACATGATAGAAAAATTATTAATTTACAGTTTTTCAATAATATCATATAATTGAGAAATTAGAAATATAAATTTTTATTATATGAATCGAAACGAAAAAATTGGTAAAAATGGAAGCAGCCTAAAACTTATTCATTCCTTGCTATTGTACTAATTTTAAAACGTGTTTAACAAAACTGTACGTACCACTATTATTATACAGATATTAATTAAGTTATGTGTGTATTTGTTATTAAAATGGATATTTATTGTATCAATGTTTATAATTAAAAAATATATAAAATTGATGTTATAAACAAATGTTTTTCAACAATAAAAGCTTCAGTTGTAAATTTCTTTTAAATAAATGTGTTTTAATTTCCATATTAATATTTTATATATATAATTATTATTTATTTTCATATTAATCAACACAAATTAACAATTTTTTTGAGCAATTAAATCTCTGAGCTCAAGAATATTTTTATATAAACTATAATAATATATCCTTGAGACTATACAACGTTATCCGGTTGAGCGGATTATTATAAGAACTAAATCATTCCCCCATGGCTATTCACTGCCAAATTCATCTTCTCTCTCTCTCTCTAATGGAGATTGCATGCTTTGCTCGGGGCAGGAAGAGGCGCCACCTAGGCGGTGGCTGGCGCCGTCAGTTGCGGGCTATCGTCAAGTCGACGGGATCCACTCGTTGCATGAGCTCTATCCAGATCGACCGCTGCTTGCTACGCTGCCGCCGCTTGCCGTGCTTGTAGAACTTCCTCGACGAACGACACCAAAGCCAAAAATCTCTACAGAGAAATAAATTTCTATTAGAAAATCTTTACGAGAAACAAAAATGATGATAAAGTTTAAAAGTAAAAATTTGGCTAGGGTTAAATTGGGTCGACGCTTACGAGACATTTTGTTCTTCCGCCTTGCAGCTATGGGGGAGGTTTCATCGTTCTCGCTAACTGCTCGGCTTAAGTCCTTCCGTTCGGCCTTCTTTTTGGCAGCTTTAAATATACAAATAAATCACAGGGTATATAAGACATTGTTATTATTATACAGAATTAACATGAAGAATAAAAATTTGAAACTTTTGGCATCGTTATCAAGATAATTTTTATTTTATAGATCATTTGAAGATAATTTTTATTACTTGACTTATATAATTACTAAATATATAATACTACGCCATAATTAAATACACAATTTAATGTTCATAATCTGTTAAATATTTACTTTCCATTGTTTACACAAACATAACAATTGAGAAGTTTCTTATAATACTGTTATCTCTATATTACGTATTATAGCTGCAGTAATTTCAGCGTTCCAAAACCAGGTAGAATTTAATTATTTTTATTTTTTAATTTTTTTTTTTGTAATTTTTTATTGCTGCTTAAAAATAAAGTACACGTAAAACACTTATTGTGCAAAATTGAATTTTTGAAAATTACATTTTAACTGGCGTAAAGAATCACATAAAATTTTAAATATATTTAATTACCATATTTGTATAAACATCAATAACTACATTAATACATTAAAATACATAAGTATCATATAACCTACACATATATATTATAGTCACGACAATTAATAGCATATTGCATTAGGAACTATATTATAGCTACTGCATTGGGGGCATCCATGCAATATAATTACATACACATATATTATACAGTAGCTCTGCGCAATAACTCTTTTACAACGGGAGCTATAGATGTTCTCTCAGTTTACTACGTGGTGGTGTGAGCCTCACTAAACAATTGTTAGCTGCAGCATATATTAAACAGAAGTCGTCGTAAAGCGCACGTTTGCAAAGACAGAACGCACAGCACTAATTAGCAAACATGTTTGTAATTAGCATGCAATAAACTGGTTTCTTATACGTGTATGAAAATAAAACGTCACTGAATATGCATGCAAGAAAGAATGTGTACATCGATCGCAAGTTGCATGTATTGACGATGGAGATTATTATCCATTTTATAACTTTGATTCATGATAATTTGAATATCAATTTTAGCACAACTGTAAGTTATATTCATTTTCCTTGTTTTATACATGTATAGTTGTGGAGTATAATGTACAAAGTTTTTTAAAAATAGCTTAGAAATTAATACATTAATTGTATGAAATAATAATTTAAAATTATTGAAAATTAATATATATATATATATATATATATATATATATATATATATATATATATATATATATATATATATATATATATATATATATATATTATATAGAAATAAAAAAATAGTTGAAAATTGCAGACAAAATAATTACAAAAAACTGTCAAATTAATTATTTCATTATTTATCAATATTGATTTTGTCTTTTACACAAATAATATATAGGAGTGTAGTTTTTTCTTACATATTGCAATCGTATTGCATAATTTTATATATATTTGTTTATGTAAATTTGATAAATAAACGAATTTAAATTAAAATCTAGCAATCAAATCAAAATAAGAGGGTTTCATAATATACATGGCAATTAAGGGTAAGGTAACGCCAACAATGTTAAAAAAAGTCCCTCACACAAAAATTCTGAAAAAAATTTAAAATGTTCTCCTCTACATCCCCTATCAGTAGCTAAAATATCAGGTACAAATACGATCTAGTTTTTGAGTTATGAATTTTTAAAGTTGACTAATTTAACATGGAAGTTTCATTTCTCCATGTTAAAATAGCCAACTTTAAAAATTCATAACTCAAAAACTAGATCGTATTTGTACCTGATATTTTAGCTACTGATAGGGGGTATGTATTATAGAGAACATTTTAAATTTTTTTCAGAATTTTTGTGTGAGGGATTTTTTTTAACATTGGTGGCGTTACCTTACCCTTAAAAAATTTCCATGTACTTTTGACTTAAGAAAATATAATATATTATATATATACACAGAGTTGCACATACTAATTAAGTCTTAGTATGTGCAACTCTGTGAAAATATATTTTAATTACCTTTCATTTCCTCCTTCTTGGACGGTTTGTATTCGTAATGCGAGAGCTGCTCCACGGTAAGCGAGAACATGATGATGAGCTGGAGGTACTGACACGACGTACCGAGAGTTGCCTCGGTCTCGCGGGCGTTGTCTACACATCACGCGGGGGAGAGGGGACAGAGACGTACCTGCCTGGCAAACGTCACACCTTCTTCCCGTACGTGCTGATAAGCCACACGTGATAATACACGTAAGTTAACGTGTTTGTATTTTAAAATTTACTATCAGTGACACAAAAATCACCGGAAATATGACGTTTTTTTTTAAATATTTATAACGTTGAATTCAATATAAAAATAAATATATATATATATATATGTACACTGGCTATAAGAAACTTTTAAAAAAATGAAATAATAAATGTTATTTAAAATCCATGACAGTGCGCGTCTGGTTTTATTATAGCTATATATATATAGTTTTTATAAAATATATTTTGGACAAAGTATATGCGTGAACTTTTGAATTAAAAAAAATAATAATAATACTTAATCATTTAATATCCACAGTACGTGCGCGTCTGGTTTTAGCTTATTTAATATATTGGACAAAAAAAGTATATATAATTATATACGTGAACTTTTGAATTAAGCAACTCTAGTAGACTCAATTTAAGTACAAGTTATATTAAAATTGATTTTACGAAAGAGATTCAAGAATTTACAATATTTATGCGCGCGTTAACCAGGGGCGGATCCAGACCGCAGCTTTGGGGGGGGGGGGGGGGGGCGGTGCCCTATCCCGCAATGTTAAATTTTGGGGAGGGAGGGGGGCGACGGGTGGGGGTGGTAATACCCTCAATGTAATACCCATCGCCCCCCCCCCCCTTGGATCCGCGCCTGGCGTTAACCATGCATGAGTTATCATTTCGGTTTAAATAAGTCCTATAGTCATATATAGCAATCATGCCATATTATATATATGGCATGAAGACATTGAAGACTCTCTCTATATATTATAATATTTAATGTTTTTTATATAAATAATATACATATATAATATACATATATAATATACATATATTATATATATATATATATATATATATATATATATATATATATTATATAATTATGTATATTATTTATATAAAAAACATTAAAAAATAAATAATAAACAAGCAGTTTTAGCATTTTTATATTTTTACACAGATCTGATATTATATTTGAAATATTTCTAAATTTCTAAGAAATTTGTGTTATATATATATTAAGTTTTTCATTATTCATTATATAAGGGTAAAAGGTACCTAACACGCCCAATATTAAAAAAAAAAAATCCCTCACATGAAAATTATGAAAAAAAAAAAATAAAATGTTCTCCTCTACATCCCCTATCAGTAGCTAATTCGAGTTAGTTTTTGAGTTATGAATTTTTATATTTACTTTAACGTGGAGAAATAGAAAAATAATAAAATTTAAAAATGTAAAAATAAAAATAATAATAAAAAAAAACATAATTTTCATGTGTGTGATATTTTTTTTTTATTTTTTTTTTTTTAACATTGGGCGTGTTACCTTACCCTTAAATTAAGTAGCTATATATGTTTTTGCCATTTAATTATCTTTTAATCATAAATCAGTTCGTTATATTTGTAATCATTTATAAGTATAAAATGAATTAATATTGTGTAAGTTGTAAATAAAATAAAAGGTCATTGCTATGATTGTAAAATGAAACAGTTCATTTTTGGTAACTCATATCAACTCTATATAGAAAATGTCCTGTTGTTTCTGTTTTCTTGTTGCCTCTAATTATTGACTGTGTAATATATATTTGTGATTTGAAAACATTTTGTAATACATTTTCTTTTTTTACAAGAAGGATAAATATAAATTGTAAAAAGTTGATGCTATTTTGTTTTTAATTATATTACTTACTAATTTCAATTACTTCAATATTATATGAATAAAAGAAATGACATAAATTTATATATTTTTTTTATTATTATTGTTACAAAAGAAAACATTTTTCTTATAGAAAAATTATAATATACAACAAAAAAGGATACAATTTCATTTATTAAATGCACAGTGAGAATGTACAGTATAATATTATTCACAGGTAAGTTCAATGACACCACATAGTTAGTATGGAGGTACGCTGTTTTCCAAGGCTGCTGTCACCCCAGCCACTGCAATTTGAAACACACATCAGACATACTGACACTAACAGACATCATAAAGACAGGTATGGACATCTGGTGGATTTTACCTGAATGATTCTAAAATTGTCATTGTTTTTATATCAGAGCTTTCTTACTGGCTGAAGTGCACATGTAGTTGAGTCATACTGATTCTATCGAGGAGGTTTCTAATGCCATCTCATGACATCAATAAAAGACATGATAATATGTACTGTACTTAGAAAATTATATAGTATTTTAATCACTGAAACTTTTCTTGTTTTAAAATTTAAAGAGTACATACATTACTCTTAGTTATCTCAAAGACTAGCTGCCTCACTGGATTAAAATGGACAAAATTAATTTATTTTTTTAAAATAAAATAAATAAATTAACAAATAATCACATTAATTAATTGATAAAAATGTTAAAAGTACGGAGTGTAATAGAGTGTAGAAGGCAAAAGAGTGTTACGAGCATTTCGGAAGCAAGTGGAGTATGCAAGAATCAAGTGCTGTGGAGGGCAATTTGTAGACGCCCGAGGTTATAATGCTGCGGGCTTACCCCGTATAGGGATATGGCATCATGTTATGTGTTAAAAATGTTAAAAAAAGGCTCGTCTGCTGTTGACTTACAGTGAATGTTTGCTCCAAAGCGAGTGGAGTTGCTGAACACGTAGCCGAGGCAGTTGTGATATTTGCGGTAGTCCTGCTCGTAGACCGAGACCTGCTCGTCAGTGACGTTGCCTTGTCGCCACAAGTAGCACACCGACATGGCCAGCGCCACAACCTGAAGCATTACAGTATTAATTTAGTACAATCCATAGTTAAGGAGATTAAAAATGCTAATTTTTATTAATTGCAATTTTTTTTTTTTTTAATTTGTCATATTTTCATTTTTATGGTGTTTTTAAACAGTAAAAGCAGCATCACAACAGTAAACTAATAAATTCAAATAAATGCTATGTCAACCGAAAGTAGTTGGTTATGTTGTTTTTATGCCCACCAGAGTGTACAGCTAACGTAGTGGGGTAACGTAGTTTTACCAAAATGTGTAAATTTAAACTTGTGTTGTTGAAATTACTGATAAAATAAATTGAGTTATAGTAGAACCATCATATGGTCAAAGTGACAGCGCTGACGATATGATGGTTCTACTATAGTAGTTTCTATTTTTTTGTCAGAACACTTTTTTTGTTACAAAATAAAAGTATGACTTAGCAAATTTTGTGATACAAAATTAGTCAAGTTTATGTCACATATGTTTAAAAATACACAAAAGTTTATTTCATGTAAGTAACAAAATAAAAAGAATATTTTGTTTCACTTGTCAGTCATGTTATTGTGATTTATTTCATTGTTATCTTTCCTGGACTGTATAATAATAAATGTTAAGTTGGTTGCAACTGTCACTGATAATATTCACTTGATAAGTATGTAATTTGCAAAAAGGTGATAATAATTTCTGCCATGTCTAACTCATCAGTCCAGTAAGAACACAAAATATTGTGAAACATGTTTACATTGACCACCAGTTGTATGATAATTGTGAGTGATATTCAAGTACTAGAAACATTGTGAATTCCAGTGTTATGTTTTAATAATTATAAAGTTCTTTAAGGTAAGTTATATTTTTATGTATTTTTCTGAAATAATGCACTGCTAATAAGTTTTGTGGATATGTGGCAGTGTAGTTTATTTATAATATTTGAAGCAAAATCAGGATAATAAACAAAGTGGTTCTAAAAATTGTGCATAGAAAAGAAATTTTAATATTTTAAGGGTAAGGTAACGCCACCAATGTTATAAAAAATCCCTCTCACAAAAATTCTGAGAAAAATTTAAAATGTTCTCCTCTATACCCCCTATCAGTACCTAAAATATCAGGTATACAAATACGATCTAGTTTTTGAGTTATAAATTTTTAAAGTTGACTACTTTAACATGGAGAAATAAAACTCCCATGTTAAATTGGTCAACTTTAAAAATTCATAACTCAAAAACTAGATCGTATTTGTATACCTGATATTTTAGCTACTGATAGGGGGTGTAGAGGAGAACATTTTAAATTTTTTTCAGAATTTTTGTGAGAGGGATTTTTTTTAACATTGGTGGCGTTACCTTACCCTTAAGCAGGGTTTATGCACTTTCAAATTTCATGGGATTTGGTTGCAAAGGCCAAAATATAAGTTTTCATTTGGTGTGGCTTATTGCAGGCCGTGAAAAGTAAGTGCTGGTCAAGTCAAAATTTTAGGTCTGTCAATAGGCCATATGTCCTTAAAGTGTTCCACCGCCATCTGTGAGTTGCGCTGCAACTCCGTGTACAGTGAGGAGGTGTTTTTGCGAAACAATGTGTTACGAAGATGGGGGGAAAATTTTGTGAACCGCGAGGAAGGTACGAAAGAAGATAAAAAGTTAACATTTTTCACTGCCAAAGCGTGGTACATATCTTCTAGTTTGCTTCAGTACAATTGTTTTCACCCTAGCACTGCTCAATTCCAAGGACTAGCGAGATAAAGAGAGCTACCTCGAGAATTTTTAGTCGCCGCAGCTCCGCGCTGGCTCCGCCCGCTCCGCGGCTGGCTGCTCCGCTCCGCTGCTCCTGCTGCTGGTTGCGCTCGGAGCCGCTCGGGTCTCCTCGGCTCCGCCCTCGTGGTGTTGCTGCTGGCGGTCGCTGGCGGTGTTGTGGGACTTGTGGGGGCGAGGCGGCCGGCAGCGGCTGCTGCTTTCTGTCTGCGGGACGGTTGCGATGAATAGTGTCGCGTAAAAGGTTATTTAATTTTAAATAATAATAAAGAATTAAAATAACTGCAGCAATATAATATTATACAATATACAGGTCGCACACTTTTATTAACCTCTCGACATTGTCATACTCGCGGGCTCGCGGTAATATTGACGTCATAAAGTTAGTAGCGCCCCTCGTGGAAACTGACGGGAAACAGCTGAACTACGTGAGTCTAGCGAGGCCCATTGTATATGTTTAACATTGTAAAATCATGTAAATGCTCTCTCAGCAGCCACAGCATAATTTTACAGAAGTGACAACACCATAATTAGTTGTCAAATACGTTCGGACAAATATAAAAAAATATTTCAACTTCGTAAAAGATGTATTTCATATAAAATTTGTTGTTTTTGTGATTCTCCCAATGCTATAGGTATTGCTGTATCCTCGCCAAAATTTCAGCGCTCAGCGCCATCTCTTGGTCCTTTATGTACTCAATAGCGCGCGGGACCTGCTCCCACAAGCAATCATGCCGCCACACGGCTGCAGCACGATGATGATGATGACCATTGCTCGTCGGTACTGCGGTTTACTTCCCCCTTTATCCTTGACTGGTATTAAAAATATATATATATCAACGAGAATCTAAAGCCGGTATTACACGATACAATTTTTCTAACTATATTGCATACAATTTTTTTCTTTCAAGAAAACTTGAATTCCATTTGTTATTTGTATGGATCGAGTTCAGTTTTCTTGAAAGGAAAAATTGTATGCAATAGTTAGAAAAATTGTATCGTGTAATACCGGCTTAAGGAATAATAATTACAAAGAAATACTGAATTAATTAAGTTGCTGGAAAATAATATATTTAATATGAGTAACTCTAGCTATATAGTAAATATAATTAATAATCGAACAATAATATATATAACATAGAAGCACGTACCTGCATTAAAATTTATCTTTTCTCTCTCCTATAACAATGACCTACCTCACAGACCATGCATGCATGTTATATCATAATATACAGTCATATATAATATATATAGCATCTAACGGATTATAAAATGAAGCAAAAAATACGTTGTTGCTTTTCTTCCGATATACAAACAGTTATATTGTTTAAAAAAAAAGCACCATATAACATACTTATACAAGGGATATTTTTCATCATACAGTTTATATATATAAATATTATATTATTAAATTATATTTTTATATATTTTATATTTGGTGTTACCACGAAAAACCGAATTCGGGCAAAAGCCGAAAAAAATGAGCAAAACTAGTTTTGAGCATCAAGTTAAGCTCAAAACCCGAAGTAATCGATTATTTCGGGTTTTGAGCTTAACTCGATGCACAAAACTAGTTTTGCTCAAATCCAAGTGAGCAAAACCCGACGGAGACTTTTACATCGGGTTTTGCGCGTTTCCGTTTGAGCAAAACTAGTTTTGAGCATCAGGTTAAGCTCAAAACCCGCCGAAGTAAGATTTTATTTCGGCTTTTGAGCAAAACTAGTTTTGCTCAATTTTCAAAGACAATTAATTTTTTATTTTGAACTCTAGTGGAATTCATTGGAATTACCATATGAATTAAGCCCTCTTTGGCCATCCACAACGAAACGGGTTGACAGATAGTTTAATATATTGTGACAGAAGAGGAGTTAGAAAATGTCATCACAAAAGTTCATCAAAGTGCTGATTAGAGTCTTAGTGAATCAGATGGCGAATCTCCTAGCGTGAATAGCCCGTCAACTTCTACAAACAATGATTGCGTAGTGCGTAACCTAGACGCTGGAAATGCTGATAAGTGTACACTTTGTGACAATTTTGTGGGTGTCAGTCTAGGTCCTGTAACTGTCTAAAGAATAAAGTGAAATGTAATTCCAAGTGCCACAATTTAACAGCAGTGCCTGCAGAAACAATTAAGTAACGCCAAAACAGAATTACTGTAAGCTAGCACACACAATTATCTTACAGATAATTATTTATTATACTTATTGATGAGTTGCATGCTTAATTTGACTGCAATGATGCAATTTATTTTTATACTGGAATTTAAATTAAAGTTTGATTATATGTAGACATTTTTGGTCTGATTAATAATTACAATAATAAAGGTGAAACAGTTAATAAACAATAACAATTTTTATGAACACTTTTCGACATTTTTTAATTTTATGTTTCTTATCTGACCTGAGTAACGTATAGTAATATTATTTAAATTTATAGGCGAATTAAGGGAGAAATTAAAACTTTTATTCAATCAAATAAATAGCAACAAATAAATAAATACAACAATAAATAAATAAATAAATAAATAAATAAATAAATAAATAAATAAATAAATAAATAAATAAATAAATAAATAAATAAATAAATAAATAAATAAATAGATAAATAGCTAAATAGATCGATAAATAGATAAATAGATAAATAAATAAATAAATAAATAAATAAATAAATAAATAAATAAATAAATAAATAAATAAATAAATAAATAAATAAATAAATAAATAAATAAATAAATAAATAAATAAATAAATAAATAAATAAATAAATAAAATATTTAAATAATATTTAAATAATCATTTGAATAACTACAGCAAAGAAGTAAAAATAAATATATTATTCCGAAGAAAATAGCAAATAAAAAATAATTAAAAAGAACAGCTAGCTGTCACATAATAAAAAATAAATTATCTTTTAAAAGTGAGCAAAACTAGTTTTGCTCAAATTTTGCTCAAAAGCCGAAATAAAATCTTACTTCGGGTTTTGATCATAACTTGATACGCAAAACTAGTTTTGTTCAAATGGGAATGAACAAAAGCCGATGTAAAAGTCTGTGTCGGGTTTTGCTCATTTCGACTTGAGCAAAACTAGTTTTGAGCATCAAGTTAAGCTTAAAACCCGAAGTAATCGATTATTTCGGCTTTTGAGCTTAACTTGATGCTCAAAACTAGTTTTGTACATTTTTTTCGGCCTTTGCCCGAATTCGGTTTTTGGTGGTAACATATATAACATGTTTACATTTTGTATGTTTTTTTATTTATTTTTTTTTTTTGTTTACATTTTTTGTCGGATAGTCGAATATCAATGACAGCATAATTTTATTATATTACAAGCACTGATTAGTATTAAATTTACCTCTTTATATGAACTGTGATAAGAACGGTAAAATTTCAAATACAAGGAATACATTTCTTTGTTCACACACACACACATATATATATATATATATATATATATCTATATCTATATATATATATTATATATATATATATATATGTTACCACCAAAAACCGAATTCGGGCAAAAGCCGAAAAAAATGAGCAAAACTAGTTTTGAGCATCAAGTTAAGCTCAAAACCCGAAATAATCGATTACTTCGGGTTTTAATTGAGCTTAACCTAATGCTCAAAACTAGTTTTGCTCAAGTCGAAATGAGCAAAACCCGATGAAGATTTTTACATCGGCTTTTGTTCATTTCCATTTGAAAAAAACTAGTTTTGCGTATCAATTTATGATCAAAACTCGAAGTAAGATTTTATTTCGGCTTTTGAACAAAATTTGAACAAAACTAGTTTTGCTCATTTTTCAAAGACAATTTATTTTTTTATTTTGTGACAGCTGCATGTTCTTTATTTTTTATTTTCTTCGGAATAATATATTTATTTTTTACTTATTCTTTGCTGTAGTTATTTAAATACTTATTTAAATATTTATTAATTTATTTATTGTTGCATTTATTTATTTGTTGCTATTTGTTTGATTGAATAAAAGTTTTGATTAATTGGTTGGTATTTTGGGGCAATTTACACATTTTGGTCATGTATGCCCCCTAATAAAAGCTTCAATTTCTCCAATTTCTCCCTTAATTCGCCTAACTCTGCGAACGGGCCGGGCCGGGCCTATAGCTTTTTCTCAAAATTTCAAAAGTGATTTTTGTTGTTGTGTTGTTGTTGTTATTTTGCTAAGGAAAGAGGAAGAAGGGACCCAAATAAGAAAAAAAAAAAAAAACATCTAAAACAACTTTTTCTTAGTTTTTAATGGGTTGAAAAGCACTATAATAAAAAGGCGAGCTGCATGAGGTTGAACTACGGCCGGGCCGCATTGTGAAGCATCACTGGCTCGGGCCGGGCCTAGCAACCATCCGAACGGATCGGGCCAGGTCAGGCCTCGAAAATCCGGCCCATGCAGACCTCTATAAAGAACTATCTGTCAACCCTTTTCGTTGTGGGTGGCCAAAGAGGGCTTCATATGGTGAACGCTTAATTCCACTCAAGTTCAAAATTTAAAATAAATTGTCTTTGAAAAATGAGCAAAACTAGTTTTGCTCAAATTTTGCTCAAAAGACGAAATAAAATCTTACTTCGGGTTTTGAGCTTAACTTGATGCTCAAAACTAGTTTTGCTCAAACGGAAACGCGCAAAACCCGATGTAAAAGTCTCCGTCGGGTTTTGCTCACTTCGATTTGAACAAAACTAGTTTTGAGCATCAAGTTAAGCTCAAAACCCGAAATAATCGATTACTTCGGGTTTTGAGCTTAACTTGATGCTCAAAACTAGTTTTGCTCATTTTTTTCGGCTTTTGCCCGAATTCGGTTTTTGGTGGGAACACCAAATATAAAATATAATATATATATATATATATATATATATATATATATATATATATATATATATAATAATATAATAATATAATAATATAATATTTTTTATATACTGTATATAAACTGCATGATGAAAAATATCCCTTGTATTAAGTATGTTATATGATGCTTTTTTTTAAACAATATAACTGTTTGTATATCGGAAGAAAAGCAACAACGTATTTTTTGCTTCATTTTATAATCCGTTAGATGCTATATATATTATATATGACTGTATATTATGATATAACATGCATGCATGGTCTGTGAGGTAGGTCATTGTTATAGGAGAGAGAAAAGATAAATTTTAATGCAGGTACGTGCTTCTATGTTATATATATATTATTGTTCGATTATTAATTATATTTACTAGCTAGAGTTACTCATATTAAATATATTATTTTCCAGCAACTTAATTAATTCAGTATTTCTTTGTAATTATTATTCCTTAAGCCGGTATTACACGATACAATTTTTCTAACTATTGCATACAATTTTTCCTTTCAAGAAAACTGAACTCGATCCATACAAATAACAAATGGAATTCAAGTTTTCTTGAAAGAAAAAAATTGTATGCAATATAGTTAGAAAAATTGTATCGTGTAATACCGGCTTTAGATTCTCGTTGATATATATATATTTTTAATACCAGTCAAGGATAAAGGGGGAAGTAAACCGCAGTACCGACGAGCAATGGTCATCATCATCATCGTGCTGCAGCCGTGTGGCGGCATGATTGCTTGTGGGAGCAGGTCCCGCGCGCTATATTACCGCGAGCCCGCGAGTATGACAATGTCGAGAGGTTAATAAAAGTGTGCGACCTGTATATTGTATAATATTATATTGCTGCAGTTATTTTAATTCTTTATTATTATTTAAAATTAAATAACCTTTTACGCGACACTATTCATCGCAACCGTCCCGCAGACAGAAAGCAGCAGCCGCTGCCGGCCGCCTCGCCCCCACAAGTCCCACAACACCGCCAGCGACCGCCAGCAGCAACACCACGAGGGCGGAGCCGAGGAGACCCGAGCGGCTCCGAGCGCAACCAGCAGCAGGAGCAGCGGAGCGGAGCAGCCAGCCGCGGAGCGGGCGGAGCCAGCGCGGAGCTGCGGCGACTAAAAATTCTCGAGGTAGCTCTCTTTATCTCGCTAGTCCTTGGAATTGAGCAGTGCTAGGGTGAAAACAATTGTACTGAAGCAAACTAGAAGATATGTACCACGCTTTGGCAGTGAAAAATGTTAACTTTTTATCTTCTTTCGTACCTTCCTCGCGGTTCACAAAATTTTCCCCCCATCTTCGTAACACATTGTTTCGCAAAAACACCTCCTCACTGTACACGGAGTTGCAGCGCAACTCACAGATGGCGGTGGAACACTTTAAGGACATATGGCCTATTTAAGCAATTTCTTCCACTTGCACCCAATTTTTTAATCTTTAGCAAAACCAGGGTCAAGCAGAAAGTTGCCAGTAATATAAGCAAAAGCCGAATTTTAGCCAATCAGAGAATGAATGACTGATTTTGTGCCAAACATAACAAACTTATATTTTAACCTTTACAAATATGTGACATGAAAAGAACGGGAAGATTTAAAGGAATACAACCATCTTTTATCTGGAAACTATAACACTTTAGCAAGCACCTAAATAGTAAATGTCTGTCACTTGTGTAAAACAATGGAGAACATCTCAACAGAGTATGTAATTCTGACCTCCATGATCTGGTTATGTGCTGTCACGTAATTCCCGTCCATCAGGCAGTACTTGTGGGCCTTTTTCACAAAGTCATCGTGTGCTGAAACAAAGGTAAATGCTCAGATCATGTGCAACAATGTTTCACACAAAAATATATTAATAATACATTCATCTGGACTGCTGTACTTTGTAATTAAATTATCAAAATAAATTATTGTGTTATACTCTACATATAATCAACATTTCAAATAAGAACAAAATTATTTAAAAACAGCAGAAATATGTAAATTAATAAACTAAAATACAACAAGAAAATACCGCTCAAAGCAGACAGAATATTGGTACCTCTGTCTTGCAACAAAATGTTGATTAGTAACTTTTATCAACAAAGCCTTATTTGATCAATACTTTGAGAAATGAGTTACGTCAGCTTGTATTTACCAGCTGTTCAAATAACACACCTGCTGAATCAACATAGAAATTACAACATTTGGTCTATCTGCATTACCTTATATGAACAGATTTGTAAATTTAGGGACAGTAAATTGAGTACCAAGCCTAGCAGCAACAAAAACCAGTTACATAAACAACTCCCAAACTAAGTAGGGGTCATATTTGAGCTGTGCAGAGATACCAAGGTTATAAGATCACCTGCAAGGGCGGTGTGTAGGTCCTTGGCCTCGGCCAGCTGCTCCTCGAGACCTGCACTCAGGGTGGTGAGCATGTGGCCCAGAAGGTGCTCCTGCAGCGAGCCGAGCAGGAAAAGCAGCCACGATCGTAAAACACTTACGCGATGAGTCTCGCTGCCCTGCAGATCTGTCGACAAATCATTTTAGCAGCTGATGTAACCATTTTATGAAATAGAGAAGGCATTGTTTATTACTCATACTTTTTATTTGAATATCATGTGATGTGACACAAACAAATATTTAACGCACATGACATGACGCCACAGCCCTTCTGGTACAAGCCAGCAACATTATTACCTCAGCCATCCACAGCACTCAATTCTTAGTACATACATATATTATGTTCTCTACTTGCTTAAATAATTTCCCATGAAACGATATTTAAGATTATTCTCGAACAAAATAAATTTTCAAATGTTGATAAATTGAAATTGTCTTGCCTCATTGAAGCACTGATATTTAATCACTGGTAAGGTTAGGTTATAAATATATATATAAATTTGTTTTCCACCAGAAAAGCTATGATATTAAGACAGTATACCTTGTAAGCGGAGCCTCTGCAGGGAAAGCAGCGCACACTTGAGCTTGGCAAGGAAGCGGAACACCTTGTTGTACAGCTGCATGTTCTCGTCTCGGAGAACAAGGGTGATGGGCCACTCCATCTATCAAGCAAACCGGGTGTCAATTATTTTCTTATATCAGATTCGTATTAAAGTTGCTGAGCACTAAATTACATACATTTACGGTATTTCAGCTGGGAAAGTCATAATTGATGACCAAAAAATTTCCAAGGGAAGGGTTTTGCCAATTTAAGAAGGTGAGTGGGGGATACTGGGCCACATACTTCCTGCAATTTTTTTTTTTTTTTTTTTGATGGAAGAATGAGCCAAGAGGCCCTCTCTCAATAAAGACAATTTTACTTATTACTACTTATTTTTCCCTAAAACAAAGAGCCCTGAAAAGCACATCTACATCATTATGAGGTAACTGACCGTGTACTGGAGCTCGAGATGGTCGAGCAGCTGCATCAGCGGGAAGCCCTCCGTCATCTCAGACGTCTTGTTGATGGTCCTCTCTCGGGAGATGGATATCGAGAAGAGGTGGGACCAATCCAGACGGCGCTGGCTGATGCTCGCTTGCAGCTGATTGGTCAGCAGGTACCACGAGGCCCACCTTGGCCAGTCTTCATGGACCAAGACCTGAGGAAATTGAAGTTTTACAATGAAAACATTTGTTAGGAAAATTTATTTTTATAACATTACTGCAATAAAAATAGTATTTTAACTATGAAGAAAATTAATAACATTGCAAGAGGTTTAAAGTGCCCTGATGTAAAATTTTTCTTCATTAGCCACCATAGTATTTTTTTTTTTTTTTTAATTACAAGTACTGTAATTTGTATAACGATCTGATTAAAAAAATTTTTTTTTTCATGCTAAAATAGCCATTTTATTTCATCATATTTTTTTTTGATTGGGTGAGGTGTTAAAAACACTGAAAAATCTTTAGTATTGACATAGAACGCACCTGGTCAATGATGTACGAGAAAAACTGGTGCATGACAACTCCTTCTTCTAGCAGAGCCACTCCCCTAAGGGCCGCCAAGTGGGCCCCCAGCTTGCAGCGGTCGTGCAGCAGCGAGCGAGCTACCTGCCCCACCCCCTGGGCTCTCCCGGCCACGAGAAGAGCCAGACCGGAGCTCAGAACTGGGCCCAGGGGCTGCACCACACTCACCTCCCCCTCCCTGCGAATCATAAATACACAGCAAAATAAGATACTTTTAATATAGGCTGTCTGGCTCTGTAGCTATCATGGACAAAGATATTCAGGATTGAAGTTTTAGGAGAAATAATACTAGCAGCAAAACTGTCAATAGTTTACATAATAACTTCATGATTATCAGTACCCTTGTGATATGATAAGCATTTGTAAGTCAAACCTGAAAAAAAAATCCCAATTCAAAAAATAAACTACAAGTACTGACCTGAAGAGCAATTGCTCTTTGGGAAGCTGCAGACTTTCATGGGGATGTGACACATCCAGTCCTAAATCTAGGACATCCCCGAAGGCCTTCAGCATGTAGGCATCATTGGAACTCAGCAGGTAGTCTTGCATGTACGTGTCCAGGGAGGAGGGGAGGTCACCACCCTCTCCAGTCATTCCCTCCTGGAAGCCAGAGTCTCCTGCCTGGTTCTCTACGCTACAAGGTAACAGCTGCGACCTCACCGAGACCAGCAGCTCCGAATAGAGAGACGCTGAGGAAGACAGAAGACACTCTTTGTAAGACAAAATAATGATAAACATTTACAAAAAAAAAGTAGCAGAAAAAATTGACATTTATAATGAAATTGTTTTTAACATAAATTATAACATTTTCAAAACAGAAATTTCTTACTAATTGCCTAATACAGTACAGTACATACTTTACTACATTTTAGCACAGATCAATTGATTTTATTGCTTCCTTACACAGTTCAAATTGCTTGTACTTTGCTACGATACATTTCCCTTGTCAATAACTCACCCTGACCGTCTGACTGAGGCATAGTGTCCATACATTTGAGGCCCTGCAACAACTGAATGCTGCGACCAGCGACCAGACCGTGTTCTGCCAGAACTTGCAGTAGAGGTAGGGGCTCAACGCCAAGCCCTTTCAGGGCCTCAACATAAGGTTGCAGGGTGTAGTTCCCTTCCAGCACACACGCACTATCAAAGCTGTCATTATCCTCCCTGGAAACAAGAGCAATCAATCTAAGTAAACACACTAATTAAAGTACACTGCCGCAAATTTCTGTTGTTTTGACTTCCAGGTTTTGATTTATTTAGTAAAACAATTAGAGAATAAATCAAATTAAATGAAGCTTATTTAAGATTACTAGTCCAATTTTTATTTTATGTCTGTACCTTGTTTTAAACAAAAATGTATTTGTAACAAAACAAAATTTAATGACGTGACTTTTAATAAAAAAATATATGTTGATATATACAACTACAAAATAATTTAAAATACAGTACATTAAAAACAACATATGAAACAAGGCACTTCAAAATGACAGAGTTTTTGAAATAACAATCAATCAAGTTGCTTTGTGCAATACTAAATACCGAGGGCATACTTTGTGATGATGAACTCGTGTTGGGGGTCGTGCAGGGTTCCGGTTTTGAACCACTCGTCAGTCATATCAAGGTACGGCTGCAGGCTGCGGAGGAGCAGCGACAGCAGCACTGCTGCCATCTGGGGAGAGCACTCCTCGTCCAGCAAAGTAGCGAGCACGGACAGCAACCTGGAAGTTAATCAATAAATGAGAATACCACCTGAATATATACTGGTTACAACGACTATGTAGTAGGTAGCTTTTAACTGTTTTTAGACCAGAGTGGGGAATTTTAAGAACCAAAATCCTATTTTGGTCAAAATCCCTTCAACAGCTTCTCTCCTCTGGTTTCTTTTTTAATAGAAACTATTCAAATTAAATTTGTCATCTATAACTTATAATTTGCTTCAAAATATACTGTACATTATTTAATACTCACAACAGATTATAGACTTACTTTGTTGCACAAATCCATGGATCTTTTGTTTTCCAATCTTCTACTGCTTTCCTATGTACAGAGTACAGAGCCATTTGGTATTTGATCCAAGGCTGCAGTTGAGCGGTAACAGACTGGATTGTGGTGATATCATCTGCAACCACAACAACTATTACAGTAAAAAAATAAGTCACAGGACAGCTAGCTTACCTTGGGCCATGACTCGTTTCTCAAGCTCTAGTAGGAAGGCATTCTGTTTTGTGAAGATCACATGCAGGACACAGGCATAGGCCTTGTAGGTTGAAGGAGGCTGTACAGTAATGCTGATGGTAGGAATCATGTCAGCGATGAAGGCTTGCATTTCACTCAGCATAGAGAGGAGAGGGCAGAATGCAGATAGTGCAGCTTGGAGTGCTTGCTGAAAAAAACATAAAGTAATTCACAAAACTAATTGTTTTTAGAATTTTGTGTGGATTTCAAACACTTCTATATTTTAAAAATCAAATTGTCAACATAAGGACTTGACTCTAATAAATTTTGGCTTACAAAGAGCTAACTCAGATCAGGATGTGTGAGCAAAATTTGGAACCCTTGATGAATTTTTGGAGAACAAACTTACTGGTGTGAGGCTGCAGACCGCCAAATCTGCTGCAACGGATAACTTGTGATCCGGTTCTGGATGGAACACAAGGCCGCAAGCCTGAGGACATCTGAGGGCCCACAGCAGCTCTCGAAGAATCATGTACTCGCTCAGCACTCGCACAGACGGGGCCACACCGTTCTTACTGGAGGACTCAAGCCTGAAAGATTTTTTCATTTTTACTGACTACAAAGTTTCATAAAAGTTTCACTATAAGGCAGCAGAAAATTTCATTGTTTTGTTTTGAAAGAATAATTAGAGTCTTGAAATTGAAGCATACATACAGTTATAATTTTCTTACATGTCTTAAGTTGGTGTATAATGCAACTTTGTGGTGCCAAAGTAAGTAGGTCACCATTTGGGCAGATAGGACAATTTGCTCACCAGAAGTCTATCAATTTTGCAGCAGGGAACTTTGGATTTGACGCCGGAGCAGGATGGCGATAACCACTTTCCGTCGCTCTCCAGCTCTCGTTAATGCTGTCGAGCCAGCGCTCTTGTGAGGAATCGGAGAGTCTGTGCTCAATACTCAGAGCCTCTATTTCTGTTGAAGACATAAAAGTATTAGATCACTATCTGAAATCACTGTTAGTGGCACACAAAAATGGTTTCAATTTATTTCCACTGTATTTCAATTTAGACAAAAAAATCTCCAAAAATGAAAAATTTGACTATCCAATCTTAGCTAGTTAATGAAGTTGAAATAACATCTGATGGCTGCATGGGTACAGTTAACATGACAATTTTGAGTGAACATACTCCCAAAAAGAACCCCACATACCACTAGTAACGTCAGACAGGAAGTCTTCACTCTCCAAGTCTGCTAGAGTCCCATCTTTGTCGTTGGAAAGGTCCACTTCTTCCTCCTCAGATAAACTCCAGACACTCTGGCGGGAAAATTAATTATTAATTCAATGTGTTACGTAGTTTTATAACGTTAATTAATTAATACAATGTGTTACATAGTTTTATACCGCTAATTAATTAATTCAATGTGTCAATGTGTTACGTAGTTTTATAACGTTAATTAATTAATTCAATGTGTTACATAGTTTTATACCGCTAATTAATTAATTCAATGTGTCAATGTGTTACGTAGTTTTATAATGTTAATTAATTAATTCAATGTGTTACATAGTTTTATACCGTTAATTAATTCAATGTGTTACGTAGTTTTAAAACGTTAATTAATTAATTCAATGTGTTACATAGTTTTATACCGTTAATTAATTAATTAATTCAATGCATTACGTAGTTTCTATAACGTTACTCACTTCATCAGAAGAGCTGTGTCCAAATGAAGTGTCAATTTCAACTCCCTCCATTAAATAAGCTCCCCAATTAAAAGCTTCAGAACTTTCTTCTTTTACAGGTACATATTTTTGGAGTTTTACTGGTTGATCTATTGCTGGAGTGTTAGACATTATCATCAGAAAGTGTAAAACTTTCCAGACAACCTAAAATGAGAATATAAATTATTTTACCAAAAATATAAGCATGATATGGTTAATTTAGTGGTTCATTTTGAACAAGAACATAGAGAAAGTATTGTGACAGTGTGAGCTACAGTATTACAGATCTTAGTGTAAGTGTAGTTTCGACTGGGCACGGCGATCGTCTTTTGCTTTATCCCATCCAGACATACGGCTAGACAGTCTCGAAGCTAGGCGCCATAGAGTCTACAGTCAATCTAAGATTTGTTACACTATACCAGTTACCACGGAAACAGTATGACAAAATTAATTAATTATGAGCTAAAATTTAAAAAGCATGTTGATTATAAATGTATATTTATATTACCACGTGGCAAGTGTGTATCTGATTTAAAGTTGAAGTTGCATTTAATCTGATGCCTAGACTATCGATTTCCACGATATCACTTAAATGAAGTCTCCATCACAATAGATTGATGACAACAGTTCATTTAGCAACAATATTACTAGCAATTAAAGATAATCACCTCTCGGCTGTCACCAGAAATACTCTCGTCACTTAGCAGCTTCTCAAAGGCATCTTTCAATGTTCCCGCTCTGTCATAGTGGGCATGCAGAATAAGCTTCTCAATCATTCCGTTCATAGCCTTTTGAACATCGCCTCCATGAGGTTCCAAGTAGGTGTGGTTGTACATCATTGAGAGAGTAAAAGATTCACAGCGTCGAAAGTTCTCTTCACCTTGCTGAAATAAGCACAAAAGAGTATGCATACAGTATACATTGAATCTATATATAACACAGTAGTTTTTAAAAAATATTAAGCATACATAGATTATTGTAAATGTATAATGCATATATATGGTATCCGGATAACTCGGAGCGCGGTCAACTGGGAGCCGGACAGCTCGGAGCCAAACGTGTTTCTAGGACAACTCGGAGCACGGACAATTCGGAGCGCGGACATCCTGGAGCTTAGCTAGGACAACTCGGAGCACGGACAACTCGGAGCACGGACAACTCGGAGCACGGACAACTAGGAGCACGGACAACCCAGAGCGCGGACATCCTGGAGCCTAGCTAGGACAACTCGGAGCACCGTATACTTTACAATATATATTGAATGAATTTCTAAATTAAAATTGATGTATTCCGAGAATGTATCGTAAATTGTAACATTTATTATTATATCATTTATATTTATTACGTACGTAATACAAATGTTAAACATATACAGCAATCCTCGCCAGACGCACGTAGTTCCAGTAGTTATATACCACTAGGTTCGCACTAACTTTATGGCCACCTAGTGCGAACCTAGTGGTATAACTGACTGCTGGAACTACGTGCGTCTGGCGAGGATTGCTGTAGTGTATATTATTAACAAATTATTACTATTATTTTTTTTTACGTACGTAATAAATGATATTATAATAAATGTTTCGATTTACGATACATTCTCGGAATACATCAATTTTAATTTGGAAATTCATTCAATATATATTGTAAAGTATACGGTGCTCCGAGTTGTCCTAGCCAGGCTCCAGGATGTCCGCGCTCCGAGTTGTCCGGTGCTCCGAGTTGTCCTAGCTAGGCTCCAGGATGTCCGCGCTTCGAGTTGTCCGTGCTCCGAGTTGTACTAGAAACACGTTTGGCTCCGAGCTGTCCGGCTCCCAGTTGACCGCGCTCCGAGTTGTCCGGGAATCCATATATACAGTATACAGTACTGAATCTGAATATAAATAATATGCATACATGGCATTAAATATGTGCATATGCATAGAGCATGATACAGCTAGTTTACATATTTATATGCATATCTACGTACAGTATTGCACAATATATAAAAGGGCACAGGAGAATTTAATCATTGATATATAAATATGCATACATATATCTCAGGCACATGCACACTGCAATATTTGGGATCGAACCAGAGACTCTGGGATCGAACATGGCAGAGGAGGGACTCGATCGGGGGCATTATGAACATGTCCAACTCCAAATTGTTAACTTTATTGGCATTTCATAAACTAACTTTATACTTACTGTAAAACTAGTCACTTTATTAATTAGCTTTCTAACATTTTCAAGCTGTGATGCACTCACATATCTTGCCATTTTAACAAAATACAGCCAGTGAATAAGCAGTCATGTGAACTCAATAAAACATTTGCAGCTGATTTCTGTTTACGTCATTGGATTTCCCGCTAAAACAAATGATACTTGAAATTCGTAAACAAGGTGGGAAATTATGAAAATCATAATATGGAAAATAAAATAAATGTTCTATATGTACTCTGATAAATGTTATAAGAAATCTCAAATTAATCTCTGTTTATAGTGTTTTGTAAAACTATTTATAAATAAAAGAAGAAAGGGAAGGAGGGCAAAAATATGACTGTCTATAGTTTAAATTCACTGCCAGAAACAACGATTTCAGCATTAAAAACAATTAAGTGCATGGCTCTATATAATCTCTTTAACCTCTGTATTGAAACGGCTACAATTCCGAAATTGTGGCGGATCGCCTACCTAATGGTATTATACAAAGGGAAGGGTAACATTATGTCACCCGACTCATACAGAGGTATTATCCATGGTGATACCATGTACAAACTCTTCTCGAGATTAATTGCAAACAGGCTTTTTGATTCCACCCACTATCTTATTCCAAAAGAGCAATACGGCTTTATGCCAGGACGTTCCACAATACAAGCTGTATCCATGACAGTATATAATCAAATTAAACTAGCATTGGAGAAGCCAAAGGGTCATTTATATATTGCTTTTGTAGACTTCAGAAAAGCTTTTGATTCGGTCAATAGGAATTTGCTCATTGAAAAGCTGAAGTCATTTAAAGTAATTCCTTCTGAAATTTTGAATATCTTAGCTGTTATTCTAAATATCAATTATGTATGTGTTCAAGATCGCTTATCATGTTCTAGTAATATTATTCAATCTAACGGAGTTTTGCAAGGAGACCCGAGCAGCTCTCTTCTTTTCAATCTTTTTACTGTGCATGCAGATATAACTGAGATTACAAAAGATATAAACTGTGAAAATGAAAATGATCAAGTCGTACTAAATTTATATGCAGATGATCTTGCTATTATTTCAAAGAGCAAAGTCAAGCTACAAAAAGCGCTAAATAATCTATCTATCTGGGCCAAAACAAATGGTCTAGAAATTAACACAGAGAAAACCAAGGTTGTTAAGTTTAGAAGAGGCGGACCGTTATGCAAAAACGATGAAATTTATTGTGACGGTCAAAAGATTGAATTTCTAAATTCATTTAAATATCTTGGCATAATACTTCAAATGACAGGGCTTTCTTTTTCTAAACATATAACAGAAAGATGTAAGAGCGCTATCACTGTTATGTACACTATCTCAGGGCTGTCTGGTCTATCCGTCAAAACAGGGCTCAAACTATTCAATTTAAAAGTCGCCCCTGTGGCTACTTATGGTATTGAAATTGTATGGCCTCATTTATCTGTATCCGATTTTGATAAATTAGAATCAGTAAAAGCCATGTTTGTTAAAAGATTACTGTGTCTGTCAAAATTTACCGAAACTAGACTGCGCGGCCTATAAACTGATAGATTCCAATTACTTTATTACAGAAATCAAAGAAATGTTTAAACTTCCAACGACAGATCAATATTCCAATTTTATAGCTGTCAGGAATCAAAAAGCTCAGGATATTAATCCTGAGTTTTACAGCACTGATGCTATGACATGTAAATATTGGTGTCTGCCCCAATTGGATAGATCCAATGTTAGAAATGTTTTAACTCGCCAGGCTGTTCACGGCTTCCACTATCTAATTTGTAAATCTTCTGGTTATCATAAAGCTGAACAATCTTGTGTATGTAAATTATGTAATGAATATTGTAGCCAATATCATTTAAATATCTGTAAATCTAGAATTAAGTCTATTAGCGATTATGCCAGGGGAGATTTCATATAGTCTATAGATTTTGAATAGCAATGAAGCAATAAGTTTTTTTTTTATTCTATCTATTTTCTATGTCATATTTTGTCTTATATATATGTGATTATATATATGATATATTATTATTATGATGTAACAGGCTGTTAGTATCATCTGTTATTTTATTTTATATTGTTTTATTATCATTTTCTATTGTTCTATTATTCTGTAACTATTATATATGTTTTGTATGTATGTTTTATGTGTTCTATTGTAATGTTTTTCTATAATGTATGTTTCTAGTGCTGTTAATATGTACACTTTCTGTGTTTAATAAAAGACTAATAATAATTATATTATAATTAAACTTATTTATATTGCCATTGGAATTTTTATTCAATTAATCAATTATTATACTTTATAATCAAAGTTGAATGGTTGAAAGTGAAATTAAAACAAAAATAAAGAGAAAGAAAAAAATACTTCAGAATCAGATTGAGATGATCGAACCTGCATGTTTATTGAATATGTGCATAATAATTATAATATATTCAGTCTATTATATTTAAAATCAAGTTGAATGATTGTAAGTAAAATTTAAAACAAAAATAAAGAGTAAGAAAAAAATACTTCAGAGATGGAACCTAGCTGTTTATTTTGTGCATATTATATATATAATATTCAGTCTATATAGGTAAAAACATGGACAGAGAGATAATTTTAAAAATAAGATGTATCGGAAGACGTCATAAAAAAAAAACGAAAAAAAAAAAACATATTGACAGTTTAATTAAAATATTTACAAAAAAATTTAAAACAATTAACATCAATTTGATTGTATGACGATATATTTAACATTTGTACACCAGTGGATTTTAGTCCTATAGAATCAAAACCTGACAAATCAGTTTGAAAATTAGCTCTACATTATGCACATTGACATTATTATAACTACGTTATATGCAGATAACTTAAGTATATTAATTATATTACATTTTACTCCAGACAACTCTTTTGTACAAAAGTCAGCATACTGTGTACTGAAGGTAGGACATATTTTGGTCAGTTTTATGTATTACATTAATTATACTGGAGGTGTAACTCTATTTTAAGTAGTATAATTATAATTTCTAAGACGACTTAATTTAATCAATTATACGTGACATTAAATATCAATCTGTGCTGCTAATAAAAATCATTAAATAGGACACAATGTTGCCTTGACTAGCTCTTGAATAGTTTACTAATTAAAAGGTGTTCAAATAACTGTAATAGTTGCATAAGTATATGGATAATTTAAGAGACAAATACAAATAAAATCTACATGTACTGTACATATATTGGTGTTTGTTTAGAATAATTTCTTATTTCTATTTGAAGTAAATCAATCTCCAATTATTTTAAATCTGCAATAAAAATGGAATCTACATGAATTTATATTGTCTTCACATGATCATTAGTAATATTGTAAATATTAATTATAAGTACTGAAAGTCAAATTTGAACTTCATCAATTTAAGCAAAATTAGACAAGTCAGACCAAATATTACAAAATTTTGGTAAAAAATAGAGGAATGCAATCATAAAATTAACTAATTAATTTTAAATGCTAATAAAAAAAATAGTAACTCACAAAACTTTCTATTTTTAAATAAATAATTAGAAAAGCTGCTTGATAAAGTGAACATTATAAGTTTGTTGAATCAAGAGTTCCATTTTGAAGACTAGGGGGGGTTATGGAGGCTAACGAGAGAGATTGACGTTGCGAGAAAGCATCTTGGCGGGGGTCGAGGTCGAGGCTGAGGGACTTGCTGCAGCCAGGGGTGGAGGCCGAGGGTGTTGTCACGCCATTCTTTTGACGCAGCTCAGCAGCAGCCATGCAGGACAACAGTTTCTGAAATACAGAAAATATCATGTATTGCCATTGAAGAAAAATTAAATTCATAATCATAATTTAGGTTTGCTTTAGACACCACAAATAAAGAAAACATGAATTTTAAGGTTATATTATAATTTTAAGACCAAATTTTAGAGAATATAACACTGAATTGAACAAAAACTAAACACTCAGACAATTTATACAATTAAATCTAATAAATTTATACATTTTTTTTTTTTTTTTTTTCACTGTTACAGTACGTACTGCATTTTAAATTTATTTTCGTCTTCTTCCTCAAAATGAAAGTATGGTACTGACAACAGTGATAAGAAAATTATAAAAATTACATAAAATTATTATTATTGTTGAATGCTTAAGTATGTACAAAGGATTTCATCCTTGGCAAACTCTAAACACTGCACTTCAACTTACACTCAATACTGAAGCAGTACAAACTAGCCACATCTAAGATAGTATCAATGGATGTTACAGTAAATTATCGAAGAGTCTCACCTGCTTTGCCTTGAGAGCCTCGGTGACTGCAGGCACCTCTGCCAGCGAGGTGGGAGCAGTGACCCCAAGGGTCGCAAATTGGACCAGCAAATCTGGCGTCAAAGGAACCAGGCGTTTCTATACCAACAAAAGCCAGGGTCAGAGATAGCACCTTCAAATCTTCCTCCAAGTAACTCACCTTGTTGAGACCTGCTCTACTACAAGTTCTCTTGACCTTACGGGATGATTTTCGAGGAATGCCAATAAATAAAGTATCAAGTCCCTCCTCCAGTTCCTCTCTGAACCCAGGTAAACGACTTCTGGCGTCGTCAGGAGTCACTGAAAATAAACATATTGGCCATCATCTTTTGAAATTTGGAATTGATTAGCATATTTACAGTAATATTAACAAAAAATAATGCTAACTGATTTCTAATATTTATTTAAAAGAAAAAAGTAAATGAAAGATATTTTATAATTTATTACGTTTCTAATAAATTAAATTATTATTATTTACTATTGCCTGATTGCATAAATGACTTTAAACGTAGATATTATGGCAATAATCAAAATAAACTAACAAACCAGGTTTAAAGTTAAACTTCATCTATAACATCTATAATGTACTTGGTGTAATTTTTGTGATATTGTTTATAATAACTGATCATTGATTTAAAATGGAGAGCATAATAAATATATTTTTTTTTTTGCACTCTACTCAATCACACTCTCACCAAGAACAATCTAAGCATTGACAAAGCTAGTTTACTCACTGGGGGTGTTGGCGACGGAAGAGGAGCAGCTGACTGGGGTGGAGGGGGTTGCAGCGGGGGTGGGGGACTCGAGCTTCGTTAGGAAGCTCAGCAGGGTTTCACACAGCTGGCGCTCTTCTTGGTACGGCTCGATGAAACTTCGAACCTCCTCCCTGTAACACTTCATTAAATTAGCATTCATTCATTTTATATTATAGCTACAATGGAGTATTGTCCTCAATTTTTTTTATTGCAGAAATGGATAGAGGGTGCAAAGTAATGCTACCCTGATTTTTTTCAGATTTTTTTGAGACCTGGAACTATTTTTAATAAATTATTGAATGTCCTTTTTGTGACGTCACTCGGCGGCAAGTCCTATCTTTTTCTTAAGGAGCGGCGTCTAGTGACGTCACGAAAAGGACTTTCAATAATTTTTTAAAAATAGTTCCCGGGCTCTAAAAAATCTAAAAAAAAATCAGGGTAGCATAACTTTGCACCCTCTATCCATTTCTGCAATAAAAAAATTTGAGGACAATACTCTATTGGGTGGCTAAAGGGACATCATAATGAGTAATGTGTTACTGACATTATGAGAAAGGACAACATACATGAAAATTTTTTATTGCAGAAATGAATAGAGGGTACCAAATTATACTACTCTGAATTCTTTCAGATTTTTTTGAGACCCAGAACTATTTTTAAATAATTATTGAAAGTGCGGCCACGCCCCTTGGAGGCGTCAATAGGCGTCCAGTCTCTATCCTTTTTATTAAGGCTGCAGGGGTGCCAACTGAAATCACAGGACTTTCAATAATTATTTAAAAATAGTTCCGGGTCTCAAAAAAATCTGAAAAAATTCAGAGTAGCATAATTTGGTGCCATCTATTCATTTCTGCAATAAAATTTTTTCATATGTATGTTGCCCATGGTGGGAGAAACAAAACGACTTCTGAAAAGTCCTAGGTATATGATAGCTAAAATACATACTGATATTATTAACTCACTATAAACTCTTTATATTCTTATACATTCTTATTAAAAGACTTTTATTCAATTTTAGTTGTAAAGCCCTCATAAGAAAGTAATCAATCAATCAATCAATCAATCAATCAATCAATCAATCAATCACTCAATCAATCAATCAATCAATCAATCAATTAGTATTATCAGAATAATATTATGTCAATTTTAATTAGTATTCATAAATATTAGTATTTTTATACTGTGATTTGCTGACAATTTTCATCTAAATTAAGTTCAAATAAGTTAAATAAGTAATAAATGAAGTTCAAATGACCTACCTGTCGAGGGCACGGGCCTGTGCCTGAGCTTGCTTCTCTTGGGCACGCTGTCTGCTGAGCTCGGTCCTACGTTGCTCACGGGACTGGATGTACAACGCCTGCTCAGACTTAAACTCAGCAACGCGAGCTCGTTTGCGATCATACAGTTCATCCAGCTCTGCAAACAAGTGAATCTTAAAGAACAAGCTTTGTTTTTACATCTCAAATATAACTACATATATATATTACTTCAAAATAAAGCAGGCATACCGCCAGATTTTCCTTCAAAACATGTTACTTTGGACAAAACTGTACCTGTACATTACTCTATTTATTTTTGCAAACATAAGTCACATCAATTAATGGTTAGAAACAGCTTTTCAATATTGTAGTTATGAACCACAATATTTTCAACAAAAAGTATTTATATTTAAATACCTGAGGCATGTTTATTAATGTCTAAATTTATAAAATAATTATTAAAGTAACACGGACCTTTCTTGAGTGTATCGACAGCCTCCCTGTTCCGCCTGATTTCCAAGTGGAGGGCGTCCTCCTTGGAGCGGACACTGCCTTGCTCTTTCGAGAGGAAGTCTCGCTCTCCACGCAGAGTCTGCTGGGTGTCCCGCAGCTTTGTCAACTCATCCTAAAATCAACCAACCACTTTCACGTCTTCACAACTTTCTTACTGAAACTAACACAGAATATAATATGTATTGATTGTTTACTGATACTTTTAGTAGCATAACATCACTGAAATAAATTATTTTTTCTGTGAAATATTAATATTACAAGAAAATCATTACAATAAATAAATAAAGCATTCATTGATTACAAGTAATTTAATACTACAGTAGATTGCTCAAATAAAAACTTCAGTTCAGTACAATAATAGCAACTAAATGAGGGAATTTCAATTATTAATTTATGTTGAGTTTTGTTCATTAATTTTATTATATTGGTTTTATTCCTACCGAATATGTAATTTTTTTAATTTTTCTACAAACTCTCTGAATATAGCAAGCACCTTTTTTTTTTAAAGTGTTACCTTTGAGTCATTGTATTGTTTCACAGCCTTCTTTGAGCGTCGCAGTTTGTCTATTTCTGCGACAAGTCTCCTCTCTTCGGACAGCCGGAAGCTGTGCTGCTGCAGTTGCGTCTCGAGCCGTCGCACCACCTCTTCAATTTGAGCCTCCGTCTGGTATTGCAGTTTGCTCCGCAGTTGTGACGTTGAGTCGCGCTGATCAATTCAGTCCATATTTCAATTAACGGAGTTACAGGATGGTAATATTGGTTATTTTAAAATTATTTCAAAGAAATTAACAAAACACATAGTACTATTTATTAGTAGGTAAGTACACTGATGCAATATAGTACAGTAACATAATTTTTGAAATACTAGCTTTATATTATATTATATGCAACATCCCTTTAAACTTTTAAAATAGAAGAATATTGTATCTACAATATAGGATTAACATTACATCTATGCTATACTGGTACATACTAATAATACATCTTATTGATACTATTGTATTATATTTATATAGTAGATATTTTCACAGTGGATGGATGCATAGCAAATTCATTGTCTGAAAACAGACACATATGACGTACACACAAAAGCCTCGTCAATGAAGGTATAGGCTGGTAAAGAAGGTCCTGAACGGAGCTCAGTTGTGTTCATCTGTTGGTTGACTCACCTTGCTATTAATTTGCTGATTGAGCACCTCCAACTCAGTGTTGATGCTTCGTCGACGCTGGTTGGCTGCATCTCGGTTCTCCCGTAGCAGCTGTAGCTTTGACTGTGGGCTGTCCTTACCATTTCCGAGCAGGGTTTGCTGAAAAATGTTGATTAATAACATGGTTGTACACTATTATGATAATTAAACTATCTTTCAAATCAAGGATGCCGAGTCAAATCGGACTAACAGCAAATGTTGCGAAACCTTGTTAGTCATTTTTGCACAGGAGTTTTCAGGTAACGATTAATTCGGGCTCATAAACATTCGCTGTCATTTAGCCACGACATGTGTAGTTGTTGCACAGCAAACAGTAATTAAACTGTGTATACAATAGTTAACTTGATGGCAAATCTACAATCCAGTAAATGAAGTGTCAAAATGTGTCGGATCATCAGATTTACATGGAAAGAGGGAGGGAAGGAGGACGAGGGGGTAGGAAGGGGGGGGGAAAGAACCTCCTCTCAAAAACACCCCAAACTACATGAGTATAACCACCCTTTCCTATGACCTTTCGTTCACCGATCTTTCCGACCCCCCCAAAAGCCTGAGAAACAACAATTAAAAACAGTGCATGACAGCTAGGGCACGCCCCCTTTTAACCCTTAATTTTTTGTTACAACCGAGCTGAAAAAAGCTTACTCAAATGATTAAACTAGATATATCATTAGAATGTGTAGTATACATTAGTACTGTCACTGCATCAATAATGTGTCTATAATGCCTATTATAACATATTTATAATTTAATTTAGCAGCCCCAAACTCACCACTTGCTGCTCCTTGCCATCGATCTGCAGTTTGATTTCATTGATTTCTTCTTCAAAACGTTGTCTACTGGGAGCTTTTCTTGAAACAACTACAGGGAATATATTTTTATTATGTGGTTTATAAATGAAGTTTCTCAAATATATTTTTAATTCATTATTCTATAATATTTACAAACTTACTTTTGGTTTTCGAAGAGCTGTCACTTGTTGTTGTTGTGGGTGGTGCATTCTCAGCGTTTGCCGCTTCCACAATATCTTCCATGGCAAACAAAGGTCAAACTCCACTTATGAATATTTCTATTTAATGATCATATCAATCTCATTATCAATAATCCTCAGCTTTCAACAGCTTGTCTTATCTTTGCAAAGAGATTTTCGACATTTTTTTCTTATCATTTTTTTCTGTTGGTACGGTTGGTACGCGTGCAGAATGCAGATGTAGCGCTAAATTTTCAAGCGCTCAGCCAAACAAGCAGCCCTGCAACCACAGTACACTGTACTGTGCCTGCAACCTGCATGCAGCCAAAAGAGCTCTAGGACCCAGAGAGACATCGGACAATTAAGCACGTTGGTTCCTGTGTATATTAAATAATATTAATTAATATAACGTATTGTACCATTGTACGTAATATATATACATTTAAATTTTTACATTAATCAATTAATGGATCAAAAAGATAACAGAATAAGACTTGTAAAAATTATTATTTTTAATTATATATAATATATTAATATATATTAAAAAAACTGTAAATTTAATCTTAGCAGTCAGCGGTGTATATAATTTAATTACATGCAATAATTACAATCAAGCGTAATTATTAGCATCGAGCTATGATATATATATAATTATAATTTATACTAAATATATAATTTTTATAATATAATAATAATTATATTAACGCGGCAAATGTACCACGCGCGTTGACCAATAAATATTAATTAATTAAGCTCTCGCGGAGGATATATATTATACATATCATTCCTCCTCCTTACATTTTATTATGTATTATAATATATTTTACAAAACGCGTATATATATAATTACATATATATATATATATATATATATAAAAGTAAAGTAATTTATAATTTCATATATATTATATCAAGTATTAAATTTTATAATTTATACATTTTTCTTTTAAAAAAAGCACCAAGTACGTACCATGATGGCTGATGTTACATTAAATTTGCTATTTTTTAATTATTACACAAATATAACAATTAAATGGTACTGCACCTCTGGAACAGCGCGAACTTTACTCCTGCCTCACTTTTGCTAGAACTGCAGCTCAGACAGAGACACACAGATTTGTAATTTTTGGGGAGGTAAGAACGGAGTATTGTCCTCAATTTTTTTTATTGCAGAAATGGATAGAGGGTGCAAAGTTATGCTACCCTGATTTTTTTCAGATTTTTTAGAGCCCGGGAACTATTTTTAAAAAAATTATTGAAAGTTATTTTTGTGACGTCATGAGACGCCGCTCCTTAAGAAAAAGATAGGACTCGTCGCCGCGTGACGTCACAAAAAGGACTTTCAATAATTGTTTAAAAATACTTCCCGGGCTCTAAAAAATCTGAAAAAAATCAGGGTAGCATAACTTTGCACGCTCTATCCATTTCTGCAATAAAAAAAAGATGAGGACAATACTCCACTAATAAGAAGAGCATATATATCATGCACCTGCTATTATAATGTCAATTAATATTAAGAGTTTTATTGGTAATTCACCACTCCTCCATAGCAACTGCCCACAAACAAGGAAACAAGGCAGGAGTGAAGTTCGTATGGTGTCCATACAAGTCCATCAGTCATATGCGGTACTTGGTACTTTGTTTTAAGGAAAGCACTATCTTAATTATAAAATACTTAATATGAAATTAATTACTTTACTTTTAAGTATACCAAAAAGTGATAATACCAAAATTTGACGAATTTGTACTATAAAATTACTGTAAAAGTATTTAAGGACACACCTCGACCATATTGCTCAATATTTCCTGGTAAACTGAAAAAAAAAAAAAAAATCCGTAAAATAAAGGACAAAATAATTATTAGTCTATTGCTGATCAATTCGATGTAACAGTTAAATTCGGTGTAGATTCTGAGTAAATAATTTTTTCGTTTGAAAAAGATACTGATTTGATTAAAAACCACATAAATCCTTATTTAAAACAATGCTAATCTTGAATGCTGAATATCTCAAAACTTTCACTTAATCTTTCTTTTTTTTTTTTTTTTTTTTTTTTTTTTTTTTTTTTTTTTCACGGCAAATGATTTCATGTGATATTAAAAAGGTTTGCTAAAATTTTATTAATGGAGTATTGACCTCGATTTTTTTTATTGCAGAAATGGCTAGAGGGTGCAAAGTTAATAATAGGCCTGTTCGTAAACCCTGCTCGGTGTACACTTTCTGCACCCAATCGACCTTATGTACATGCGATATAAGGTCGATTGGGTGTAGAAAGTGTACACCGAGCAGGGTTTACGAACAGGCCTGATGTTACCTTGATTTTTTTCAGATTTTTTAGAGCCCGGGAACTATTTTTAAAAAGTTATTGAAAGTTCTTTTTGTGACGTCACGAGACGCCGCTCCTTAAGAAAAAGATAGGACTTGACGCCGCGTGACGTCACAAAAAGGACTTTCAATAATTTTTTAAAAATACTTCCCGGGCTCTAAAAAATCTGAAAAAAATCAGGGTAGCATAACTTTGCACCCTTTATCCATTTCTGCAATAAAAAAAAATGAGGTCAATACTCCATTTATTCGACACAATTAATTAATATATAATATAATAAGGCCGGCTGGGAACATTATTGAGCATAGTAAATAATGAAGCTGTACTGCACACTGATATAGTGCAGATCGAGTGCAATATACAAAGTCCACAATGGGAGATGACGTTTGATACATTAACCCTTGTAAAAAGGAATTATACTTATTACAATAACAAGTGTAATTCCTATGTTGAATTAGAGTAATTCAGTATAATAAAGTATACTTAATTACGCAATTATTAATTACCCTAGTTTTAGTTTATTATAATATACAGCATAAAATAATTAATTGTATTTCTTAAAATATCATATTTCAAATGTAAAAAAAAAAAAATAATGAAAAATAATAATAAGCTAAGCATTGAACCTTATATAATTGCCAGCACAAAACGATTTTTAAGAGGTATTTTAATATTAATTTAATTCTATATAATCCTATAATTAATAAAATATAACTATATAGTATAATTTATTGTGTAATTAAGTATACTTTATCATACTGAATTACTCTAATTCAATATACGAATTATACTTATTTTATTTTATTGTAATAAGTACAATGGACAACATACATGAAAAAATTTTATTGCAGAAATGAATAGATGGTACCAATTAAATTATGCTACTCTGAATTTTTTCAGATTTTTTTGAGACCCGGAATTATTTTTAAATAATTAGTGAAAGTCCTGTGATTTCAGTTGGCACCCCTGCAGCCTTAATAAAAAGGATAGAGGCTGGACGCCTATTGACGCCTCCAGGGGGCGTGGCCGCACTTTCAATAATTATTTAAAAATAGTTCTGGGTCTCAAAAAAATCTGAAAGAATTCAGAGTAGCATAATTTGGTACCCTCTATTCATTTCTGCAATAAAAAATTTTCATGTATGTTGTCCATTCCTTTTTACTATGGAATTTGCCCTCCCGTATGCTGCCCCTGTAAGCTAGCAGCACTCCCCCACTACACCTCATAATATATGCGCAGATCTCGTCAGAAAAACGTCACTCGCCGAGAGTCTTCGGCAGTGATAACTTCACTTTTACCTGACGACCGTCTACCTGATAACGTTTCTTGTAATTACATCAACATGTGAGTAAATATCGTTCATTTTCTATAAAATATAATATTTCCGTTTTATCACTCTTTTATCTTTCAAATAATATTTATTATAGGAAGAGTTTTATTTTTACGATGTGTTCAAATAATTTCTACCTGATTAGGGTATTTTCAGGTTAATGTAAAACATATTTTCTTATTTGATTTAAGAGATAATAAATTAGTGATTTAATAATGCAAAAGTTGCATGCGCTCTCAATCTGGTATAAAATATATGACACGTAATGATATGTATATATAGTTACTCATTTTAATGGAGTCAAAAATGAAGTGTCACTTATTTTATGTAAAGTATAAAGCCCACCGTTAACTTTTATATTCTCTTTGCACACTTTGCATTAATTAATAACTAAATAGCTAACCACACTGAATATAATACTGTCATAACACTCCTAACCAAAAATAATACATTTTAACAACTTAATTGATTTATGAGTATATGCAGATCGAATAATGTTTAATTAAAGAAGCGTATTCTGTAATTAAAAGAATTAAATTAGAAAATATAGATATACAATGATATATATACAATGAAATGTACAGTAAATACGAGCTTGACATTTTCCACCAATCTTCGCAAGAAATTGCAAGGATATGTAAATAATTCAAATGCATGTTTAATTATGTAATATAAATATAATGTATTATATGTTACCAAGATTTTAGTTATATAATAATTTTTGTACGTGTGTATTTTAACTAAGAATTTGTATGAACTATTGTATTCTTTATAATCGGATTACCTAACCTGTAGTCTGTTTTCTGAATAAATATAATAAATAAATAAATAAATAAATAAATAAATAAATAAATAAATAAATAAATAAATAGGTAAGTATAAACATAATATATAATATAATATAATATAATATAATATAATATAATATAATATAATATAATATAATATAATATAATATAATATAATATAATATAATATAATATAATATAATATAATATAATATAATATAATATAATATATAATAATATATATTATTATAATAATATAATATATTATAATAATAATATAATATAAAGTAGCATAATGGTATCATATTTATATAAAGTATCATAGATATGTGGAATTGTTTTTTATACTAATTTTATCAGCTTATCTTAAGAACATAGTGATCATGCGACAATATACTTAAAAAAATATATTCCCAGCTATAAACACTTAAAAGTAACGTTGCAAAATTACTAAAAAAAAATCGAAGAGTTAAAGCCAAGATTATTCAAGATTATGAGACTATGTATAATATAATTTGTTTTTGCATATAGGAGAGAATTTGAGATTACAAATATAGTGTGTATGCTTTAAAAATTACGATAACGTTAATTAATTTAATAAAAAAAAGTATAAGAAGAAAAAAAGCGTTAAATAAAACCATTAGTAAATAGATACAGAGATTATTATTATATTGATGGCAAAAACTTGTTAGAAAAATATTATAAATATGTTCCTTTCCAGCATTTTTAACTCAAAAGTCAGTTTTTTTAGACTGTTTTAGTACCAACTTAATGTAAAAAATCAACGAAAACTTTATATATTAATAAAAAAATTAACAAAACTAGTTTTGTGCATCCCAGAAAATGATCGAGCGAAACCTGAAATAATTTACAATTTCAGGTTTTGCTCAAACCTCGATGCACAAATAAAGTAGTTTTGCTCAAATCAAAATGGCAAAACTCGACGAAGATTTTTATTTCAGCTTTGGCTCATTTCCATTTATTGAGCAAAACTGTATAGTCCTGAGCATCGTGCCATGGTTTGACTGAAACCCGAAATGAGAATTTATTTCGTCTGTTGAGCAAAATTTTGAGCAAAACTAGTTCTACGCATTTCTCAAAGACAATCGTACTGCTCGCCACATGCTATGTCCGGATTATATTGTTTAGGGGCTGCCTCCATAAGGCCAATGTTACAAAAAAAAATGGAGTGGGGGAAATGCCTATATTGCTCATGTTAAATCCAAAATTTCGGAGGTGCAGCCCTCCCCCCCCCTGGATCCGCGCCTGTTCATAAATACATTTTTTAATACTGATTATCAATTGTAATTATTAACTATTTTTTTATTTTATTAATTAATTGTTATTTTCCATCGTTTATTTAGCAAAGATATCCTAAAATGTTATATTTTTTGTGAACATGAGAGATGAGATTTTTATGTCATTTGGTTTAGTAAGAATATATACTTGTATAATTAAATTTATTTATATTTATGTCGTTACTTTTGATATATTATAAAATAAATATAAGGTTAATCAAATTTTAGAAGCGAAAAGAGAAAAAAAAAACACTCTAGTCTATACGGAATTTAAGTATTTTTTTCCCACTAAATGTCAATATTTTTTATGGGCAAAATAATGTATGTTTTCTTTTTAAAGGAACATAAAAAATGTGTATGTGATATGATTTTTTAATATCAAATTTGTATTACCATTTAGTCTGCCCCTTATATATTATTTAAATTAAACGATGGGCAGACTCATGATAGAACTATAATATTATATTATATTATAGTTCTATCATGAGTCTGCCCATCGTTTAATTTATTTTCAACTGTAATAAAAAAAAATAATGATTGCAATGAGTCAGATACAACAATTCAATCAATTGTTATACATAAATATCTGAAAGACTGTGGACAAGCTTTGATTACGTACTTTTGCTTTTGTAGGCGCTACTGGCAATGGCACGTATTTTGAATTGAATTACGTACATTTTAGATTTTTTTTTTTTTTTTTTTTTTTTTTTGCACAGTTGCAGGAGTGAGACTGGCACTTTTTTTTATAATTGTCAAAAAATGTAAATGTAAGATATTTATGTATTGATTGCATGGCTATTGTGATGACTTGCATTTTGTTAATTACTTCATTTGAAAAGAAATTACATGAAGTCGCAGACTAATTGGTATCTATTCGATCTTAAAATATAATACTTATCACAGTTTTATGCACCCATTTGAATATTTATTATTTAATTTCTTTTCTTATAGATAGTATATAGAAGTTTGTAGCCATTGTAAAAGTAAAATTAAAAAAAAAATCATTATAAAATATTCCTAATCGAAATCAAATAAAAATCTCTATCGTCTATGATCATATTATGCATGTGATTGCAGAAAATACCTTATTTCAGGATTTCAGAATATCTTTGCTAACTTTAATGAATAATGGACAAACTGAACACAATTTTTTTATTGCAGAAATAAATAGAGGATTATGATACTAGAATTTTTTTTTATTCAGATTTTATCGAGTCCATGCAGGGACTATTTTATTAAAAAATGTTGAAAGCTAGTTGGAGGAGTCAATAAGCGTTTATACTAAGGTTTATATCTAACTTGGGTTTTGTCGGAAACGCTCGGGTGTCCTTCGGCTCAACTCGGCCAGTAAAGTTCTTCGTTACAAACAGCGCACCAATGACAGAAGACATCACAAACACGACGAAAACCAAGTTAAATGTAAACCAGAGTTTAGGCTCTATCCTTTTTATTAAGGTCTCAGGGGGACCAAAGGAAATTGCAGAACTTTCAAAAATTCTTAAAAATATTTTCGGTCGACTCAAAAGCAAAAAAAAATCATATATAAAAATAATTTGGTTCCCTTCATTTTTACAATAAAAATTGTGATGCAGGTTAATTGTCCATTGGAAATAATGAAGTAAAAACAGTGAAGAACATAATAAATTCTTGACAAAATTGTAGTCATAAAAAAAGGTCGATAAACCACACAATACGTACGTAGCATATTATATTATGTATGTGGCGTGCAGTACCTCAAATTAATGATTTGATTTAAATGTATTTGCCATTTTAATAAATGCAAAAAATACCTACTAGTAGAATTATAATAGTTTTGCTTTTTGCTCGTTTTGGACGGCTTTTGGTGCTATATATATTAACACATGTAATATATGACCTGTATAAATCTATATAATACTGTATAATATTTATCATGAAAGTTATAGTTCGCCATCTCAAGGGAATTATGCTATACATTTTCAGTTACTTTTTGCATGCAGGATACCTTTTTGCACCAATCTGCAGGTATAAGAATTTGTATATGTTAGAAATTTATACAATACTTTTTCAATTTCAATTTATTTCCATTCTTCCTACAGTCAAAGAGTGTCATACTGTCATAATATTTCAATAACATTTGTTGAGGTTTATAGGACAAAGGTCACACAAAAAGGGGAGTATTTGGGAAATTTAGTAATGAACAATCCACGTCTATTAATCTTCTTTACAGTTTAATGGAGTACACACCTCAAAATTTTTTATTGCAGAAATGAATAGAGGGTGCAAAGTTATGCTACTCTGATTTTTTTCAGATTTTTTATGGATCGGAAAGTACTGCTAAAAAGTTTTGGCGAGGTCGGGTTCGAATCCACGTCCCTTGTGGGTCCTATCTTTTATTAAGAGAGGCGGCAAGAGGCGGCACTTTTTCTGTACTTTCATTGATTTTTTAAAAATACTTCCCGGGCTCTGAAAAATCTGAAAAAATCAGAGTAGCATAACTTTGCACCCTCTATCCATTTCTGCAATAAAAAATTTTGAGGTTGGTACTCCATTAGCAATAAAATCACATTCATTATTTATTTATTGGAACAACTGGCTGTACATATACAATTTAACATACATGGTTCAAGTCATAAAAAAAGTAAAAAACAAAACAAATAACAAAAATTTAAACAATATTTATAAAGTCACATGAGAAGAAGAAAATCACTATTAACATTAAATGTAATAAATAATGTATTAATTAATGTAATATTACATTATAATCCTAGCTGACATCATTATAATTTTCACTAATTTCATTATTATAAAATAAGATCTCACTAAATCTCTTTATCAAACTATAACCTTTTTAACGTGTTTTTAAAAACACTGTCATGACTCTCAATATTTCTGATAAAAGCCTTAAATTAATAATAAGCTATATATATAATATATAGCATTATAAAAACACCTAAATTGCATCATGGAGCAACTTTTTCATGCATACTTCAATTAACCACTATATTTTTTACACTTCAATGCGAGTGGGAGCTAGTTTTTTATAAAGATTTAAGCAGCTCAAAAAAGGTGCTATATTTTACACATTTCAAGTTTATACACCACATTGAGGGGGTATTATTTTTCTGTATTACGTTCTTGTGTTACCCAATGTGGCTTATTCAGTGTCATATTTTTTTAAACATTCATTAATACACATTCTAATTTATAAATAGATTTTAATACACTTGAAAATGAGAGTATATATATATAATCTTTTTAAACAAAGGTTTAAGCTTGAGGCAGATTTTTTATGAGGGGGACATTCACAAAGCACTTTAACCCCCACTTTAGCCTCGATTTTTATCCCTGGTGCTAAACCAGAGGCTAACCATAGGGACTAATCATGTCTAGCCCCTGGTTTAGCACCAGAGATAAAAATCGAGGTTAAAGTGCTTCGTGAATGTCCCCCACAGGATGTCGAAAATATGTTCTACAATCATCTTAGTATACTGGACTTCTCCCACCCATTAATTTTTTTTTGGATTTAACATGCACAAGGCAGTATATCAATTTTTCCTATTTTTAATAATAATAACCTTTTTATCCCCCCCCCCTCCTATTTTTTCTGGCTTTTTGTCTGGACCCGTGACATGCATGAACGTATATTACGAGAATGCGAGACAAAATTTTTGAAACTGCATGTCTTATATAATAGATAATGATGATCTCCAACAAACTCTAATTAACCCTAACACGAAAAGTACATAATTGCTTATTAATTAACCCCGGTGCAGTTGGTGCATACTACAGCACACGTGACGTTGCACACGGCTCCGCTCAACTTGAGGCTCGTGAGCACCGGACTTTATCAGATCACTCTGGCCGCTGCAATGCACGTTTTCTGCTGA
The DNA here is from genome assembly GCA_949825025.1 of Siphlonurus alternatus. Taxonomy (NCBI): domain Eukaryota; kingdom Metazoa; phylum Arthropoda; class Insecta; order Ephemeroptera; family Siphlonuridae; genus Siphlonurus; species Siphlonurus alternatus. The sequence goes on from OX463782.1 coordinate 33,276,336, forward strand.
CTTAATACAATCTCCCTGCTTGAACCGCAACGTGTGCGCATGGACGGAAAAAGTGACGAGGACAAAGCCTTGTAAGTTCATTTAATTGTAAATAGCTATTTTATTCTATTTTTACGACTCTTCAACAGTGTACAGTATATAAATTAAATGTGTAAATTATAATGCTATATCTAAATATATCTATTTTGTATCTAAAAATAAAGTGACCGATTGTCGATGCAAGATGATTTTTGATGCGGACAATGACATAAATATTGATGAGATCTCTGCTATTAATAGAATGAGCTGAGGATACATAAGACTTGCAGAATCTATTTTTGTTGGTCATGCCCAGCGGCTCGTGACAGAGCTGAGGGCGTGATCAGACTGTCCGATTATCACACCACAACATCAGTTACATTGTCAGGGAGTGGAAAAGTACCACGATTAAAATTTCTTGATATTCACTGTTAATTTATATTTGAAGTTTTTTTTTAAATTAAAATAAACATTTAAAGTTTAATTATTATAATTTTTTCATTTTTCTTAGCAGCCACGTTCGTATAATAATCTTGATAATTGCACTGTATATTAATTAAAGAAAATTATAATGAATCAAAAGTTTTTAAATCTCAGTTGAAAATCTTACGTAATTGTTTGATTCATAGTAGTTTTTCTTTTTAAAAGATAAAAGATAACAAGATAAATTATAAAACTTATAGTGACTTGAGGAAAAATTGATAATTTTGAGATTATACTATTTAAGCACTTATTATTAAATTATATTTATTACATAATTTTTTTTCTGGTCAAAGCAAACTGTCAAAATCATAAATATTTGCAGAAGACTGACAACTTCAAAATATTTTCATCGTAATATTATTGACGTAATCAGAAATTAGCAGACTATATTTGTTAAGTAATTCAACAATATCAAGAGAAATTAAAACCCGTATGGTATAAAGAATGTATAATTATACGTACAATACTACCAATAAAAGTTCTATTGCTAATGAGAGCAATAAACGTAATATATTAATTAACTATACATACTCAAGCGAGGAGGGTTATGAATTTAATTATCATGATAAAAGTTGTACTTATTACAAATTAAAGCTTATATTTTTATTTTATTCATTATTAATATTGGACAATTTGCATCAACTTTTTTTAGTAGCTCAATCGAAAGAGGAGGTCGAAAAATACACCTGTGAATTTTATGCGATTTTTATTCGTACTGCATCATGGCTAAAAGAGAGGTCACGTGACCTGGAGCTGGCGCCCGTGTCGCCCGTGACGTCATTGAACTGTCTGGTCAAGCAAACGATTGTCTATATAACGCTTGTAAACAATAAATTAATTGTTGCTTGTTTCCATAGCAACGTGGTTGTTTGCAAGCGTTATAAAGTCGATCATTTGTTTGACGGAACAGTTAAGTGACGTCACGGGCAACACGGGCGCCGGCTCCAGGTCACGTGACCTCTCTTTTAGCCATGATGCAGTACGAATAAATATCGCATAAAATTCACAGGTGTATTTTTCGACCTCCTCTTTCGATTGAGCTAGTAAAAAAAGTGGATGCAAATTGTCCATTATAATACATTTATAGACCTCAATGATCTTAATTAGAACTAGTAATTCTATATATTACAGTATAGAGCATTTTAATTGTAGATCATGGTCCTCATATAAAACATCAATAATAAAGTACAGTCTATTGTTTTTCAATGATATAAAAGTCCGTGTTATCTCGTGTATGATAACAATTAAAGATATTGATGCTGCAGGTTCGGATCTAACCAAACACAGTACGGCAGCGTCACCGCCACGCCGCTGCTCAAAGTTTCTCCGATGTCTCTGGGTCTAAGTGGGGCCTCCACCCCCCCAATCCTTCACACCACACTACCCTTGGGACTGGACGCTAATGGCAAGCATTCACATGGAAACTTCGAGCATGATCGCAGGGAGTCCTTAAATTCCTCAAGTAAGTTCAATATTTGTACGTAAATAAAAACAATCACGTGATATTATTGTTTGTTTTTACAGAAATGAAATGTTGGGAAATTCCAATTATTTATTTTCAACATAACAAATATATCTATAATATATAGCATCAAAAAATAACACAAACTTAAATATATTTTGTGATAGTAATTATAACAATTGGGATAATTATTTTACTTGGCTATAATAATTTGTGTTTGTTTTTATTGGCAGAATATTCTAAATTGCAGGCATTAGGTGAAAATATTAAATGTAAAAACTTTATTGAAAATTTTCGTGTGAAAATGAACTGGAGATCACGTTATTTATTACTTTTTCACTGTCAACAACAAATGTTACCGTTTCCAAAGTCAACAGCTAAGAACATGATAATTATTTCTAAAAATTGCTTATTTATAACTTTTCTTTCCGATACAATAAATTTCATTTTCCTAATCATATTTAAACTTGAATTGAAACTCATATTTTCGCTCTCACATCTAACACTTTTCTAATTAATTAATTTCGTAATGCATTCAGTAAGCCCAGACGGTGCAGTTGGCTTTTCTTTTGCTGAGCTTGAAGATGTGACTTGTAATCTAATCTTGGCTGGACATTCAGGTTATGAAGTTGGATTATCAAAACTCCGTGCAGAACCTGCAGCACACTTTATCTAATCTTCATCGTTTCTTTAAGAATAGTCTATGTCTATATATTATATGACCTCTGAAACGATTATCCTTTTTAAATTCTGATGTAGCATGAAAATAAATCATGTAAAATTTAAACTAATTATATCATGTTCATTTATGCTTTACATTGATTGTGAAAATGATAAAATTCCATATTAAAAAAAAATATATAAAAAAAAATGATCAATTTAAGCAATACTGAAAATAATAAAGAACAAAAAATGCTCAAAAACTGTTAAATTTTAATATTTTGGAATATTTAAATTTTAGTTTACTTTTAGTGAGCCTAAAAAATCAAGATAATAGAAACTTTTTTATCGTAATTTTTAAGCGTTGAATATTCTTAATATAAAAACACGTTTGGTGCTCAGGTGGTGACCACTGTCACCGTGACCGAGGTCAGACCATCGACTACCGGGCTCGCAGGAAACTTATCACCGCCAGCCTGCTGTGTCTCGCCTTCATGATCGGAGAAATTGTCGGTAAGTCCCACCAAAGTTTTGGATTACTTCTCTGTATTAATAAACTATAGTAAAATTAATTTAAGTTTCTGGCTTTCCTGTACTACTCATGTTCATATTTAAGTTGTACAAACTTGAAAAGAGGATGGAAATATCGACCTGTTTTAAAAGGAGTTAATATAAACTTAATTTGACTTTGGTATCTTCATTGGGAATCATATTTTTTTTTCACCTTTTAACAATTCCACACATCCGTGGATACTTTTTTTTTTTTTTTTCTAAAGCCATGCACTTATGAACACTGGTAAACCATGCAGCAAAAATATTGACCAGTGTATTGGTGCGTGGTGGAAAAAGTGTCCCCTAAGAATTCACTACGTTTATATATAATATATATGTATATATATATATATATATATATATTATAATATTTTAATAAATTCACTACGAATATTATCCGCGGTACCCCCCGAAATTTCGGATTTAACATGGGCAATATAGGCATTTCCCCCACTTCAATTTTTTTTTATCATTGGCTTTATGAAGAGGGCATCCTCTGAAATTTTTCTGGATCCGCGCCTGACTGTATATAATTATATTAAATTTATATCCTGGCTACGCCATGACTGCATGGTTGGTTTCTATCGATATACGGCGGTATGTCATTACATGATTTATACAAAAATAATGAATTATAAAACTTACACCGTGCGTATCGTAAAACTAAACTTCACTATACTTTTACAAATTATTTTTAACATTATAGCATTTTTAAAGATGATCATCGAGTCTCTGATTAATAATTCCATCACGTATTGAGGTAATAAAAGTCTCCTCTTTTAAATATAATATAATATCCTCATTTTTATTCTATAAGTATAGTTATATAAAAACGTTAAGGGGCGATTTAAGAAGCTTTTTTTTTTAAAAGCGCTTTTCTCACCTTTTACCTTATATATTGCTACTTTAAATAAATGCAAGGTACATGAAAAAAACTTCTTAAAAAAACGCTTCTTAAATTAATCCTTTAACGCCGCTTGCTAAATCGCTCATTATTATTTATTATTATAGAATTGAAAGATGATTGCATTATATGATTATGCAGCGATGCACTGAAATTATAAAAAATCTCACCCAGTTCACTAAGACAAACATTTTATAGCTTATTGGACCAACCCTCTTTCTATTAATTTGTTTCAATATAAAAGATCTAATACGTAAAATATTAACCAGAACTTACAACTTAATTGACTCGTCACTCGGTTCTTATCTCGCACAGTAACATTTTTATTAGAACGCCAATAACATTCCGACCTCACTCTGCGTTATTTGAACACGCTCGTCGTAAACATTAATCATAACATTACTTAACACATTTACCTCACCAAGGAAAGCAGTTTTTTATAATTTTTTTTTCCACCGTCCGTGCAAACTAATTTATGTAGGGTCAAAACTCTTAACGATTAATCTCAGTTACTGCTGGAGTCAAGGAATATTTCCCTGCAAACGAATCTAATGAAATAAATTTTAAAAAATCTGGAATGTTCTAAAACGTAATCGCTTATGGCAAGGAATTGAGATTTATCTCAATTCCTTGCTTATGGTTTGAGCAAATTCAGTCTTGCAGTTTTCTTACAACAGCTCCATTTCCGGTTTTCGTCCATAAGACCAATGTTAAACTTCTACCTCAGTTTTCACAAAACTGATAAGACAGATTCGCTTCAAAATTTGTGTTCCACCTATTGATGGTAAGTTCTAATTCCCCTGCAAGTCTTGTTGCATTCAGGCGGTACGATTACGAGATATCAATCTACTGAGATTCATCCTTAATGAGTTTAAATTATGCACGAAAAAATATTGTAACCCTAAATATATAATTATGGAATACATCATTATGCGCATAACAATATTAAAAAAGAATGTGAACTAAATAGTTTGTAATAAATTAATAGTTACTTTGTTAATTTGATTATACAATTTATTGTATGCATTAAATTCATTATTATATAGTTTATTACATTACCTTAAACCAAATAATATCTTTGTATTCGTTTTGTTTTTGTATCTATATTTACTTTCAGTGATGTACTTCATCTAATGGAGTATCGACCTCAAAAAAATTTATTGTGGAAATGGATATAGAGGGTGAAAAGTTTTACTACTCTATTTTTTTTTTCAGATTTTTTAGAGTCCGGGAACTATTTAAAAAAAAAAAAAATTAAAAGTACAGAGAAAGTGACGCCTTTGGACGCCTCTCTTAATAAAAAAAATAGAACCTAAAAGGGGCGTGGGTTCAAACTCGACCTCGGTAAAAAAATTTAGCTATACATCCTGACCTCTAAAACATCAGAGTTGCATGATATTGCACTCTCTATTCATTTTTTGCAATAAAAAATTTTTGAAATCGATACTTTCTCTAAATTATAATACTTGTAAAATATTGTGAGAACATTGTCTGCAGGCGGCTGGTTGTCCAACAGCCTCGCGATCGCCACGGACGCGGCGCATTTGCTGACGGACTTCGCGAGCTTCATGATCTCCCTCTTCTCTCTGTGGGTGTCTGCGCTGCCCCCCACTCGCCGCATGAGCTTCGGATGGTACCGCGCAGGTACGGTACCCGTCACATGTTTATGGAGAACCAAATTGCCAAGCTGAAACTGTAGGCTTGAAATCGCCATTAATTAGGAGTGAAAGTCGATCTGTGAGATGTAAAATATACAAGCTGTTTTTAAGGATTATTTTGGCGGTCATTGCTAATTATATTTTTAAAAATAAAGGAAAATAAAGGAAAAATTAAATATTAACCTGATCAAATATCAAATAATTGATATGTGTAGTTTTTGAGCTATTAATTTTTTAGTGTTTTTAAGACACTGATTTGACTATAAATTTTTACACGTTATATCTAAGAAACTTTATCCTTTATTTATTTATTTTTTTTTTTTTTTGTAAATTTGCACTGAAAAGATGAGAACGGTGTACCGTCTATACTACATTATATAAGGAGGGTCTCATTAATCCTTTACAATTACATAACTTAAATAAGTTGTCAAGAATTCATTAATTATACAATTAATATAGCTGCTATAGCTATAGCTGCTGGCATCATGCATATAACAATTTTTATTTAATTTTATGGTATTGTAATTAGTTTGATAAAAATCAAGTTATTCCATTCATATGACTCAATTTTACATTATAAAATGTCTTCTATAAATTTAAGCTGATATGAAAGATAGAGTTTTTCAAATGAGATATTTGAATGTGAAAATTTTAGTGGCTTAATCGAAAGAAGGGATAAAAATATGGTACTGTGAATTTTTTCAGATTTTTCTGAGACGGGGAACTATTTTTAAAAAAATTATTGAAAGTCTATTTTGATGACGTCACGGGCGGCACTCCTTAAGAAAAAGGATAGGGCAGTGCCGCCCGTGACGTCATAAAATAGACTTTCAATAATTTTTTAAAAATAGTTCCCGGTCTCAGAAAAATCTGAAAAAATTCACAGTATACCATATTTTTACCCCTTCTTTCGATTAAGCCACTAAAATTTTCACATTCTAATATCTCATTTTGCTTTTCACTTTTATTAATGACCTGCAGCTGAAATATCTTTGCAGTTATTTTTAAAATCAAGATCCCGAGTGAAGGAATATTATGAGATCTATTAGTAAGCCCATTAACACATAATACCACATCATAAGAATGACCGTTTTAGAAGTGGCTTTTCACATCAGAAGATACAAATTTATGTAACATTCATTTTTGTAATTTTTGTCTTTTCCTTTTCATGGGTTCCTTAATCTTACATAATAATTAATAATTTGACTGTGATGTGATATTATTTTATTAACAAGTTTTATTTGAAAATAAATAATTATATATTTATACATATAACACATGATGAGATATTAAAATAAAAAAGGACAGCTATAACAAAATAATAAACGTATCATCATCAAAACATCAACGTAGTAAATGTGGGATATAACTAAATTGCAGAAATAAAATGTTCCTTAGCAACAGGTAATATACCTCGAGATTGCATGCGAAGAGTATTTCAATCACCTGACATCCCACGTTGCATACGAAATTCTCAAAGCAGTATCCTATGCAACGATTATATCAACGATATGCGTCGATATGTGACTGGAATTGGCAACATGTGAAACCTGGTTGTCCTTCAGCATGTCCTCTGAAAGTCAAGTTGGCACCAAAGTGGTTTCTATTCTAAATTAACCAACTTATCAAATATCCATGCACGTGTTACGCAACCTAAAACAGGCGAGGATCGTTTACCCACAAAACTCAGTCTTTAAAATTATTTTTTTTTATAGAACTTCTTTATGACATTACAAATTAATAATGCTATTTTTTCAGATTATGATATTATTATAATATATCATATTTTATTAAATGCTGCATAGGCACATTTTTTTTTCTCAAATGACAATTAGTATAATTCAAATATTATAATATAGAAGATAAATATTTTTATTTATTTTAACTTCATTCCACAATTTTTCAAATTTTCATCATATGTAAACTAATGTAGTAATTTTTTTCTCATGACCATGTTAGAGGCAACAGAAACACACTTAAGTTTTGGCGAGGATTTGACAAGCCCATCCTAACTTCTAGTACCGCCAAGACGTCATTCAATGATACTTGCTGTTTTTTGTTGTTATTTTTATGTTTTTTTAATGTTCCTCGCGTGTTGGAAAAGACTGAGGCCCAAACTTTTCCTTTGCCAACCTGTCGCTCTCGACGGAGCTTGACGTTTACTGCTGTCGATCAGACATACCAATAACTCAATCAAATTCCCAAATTCGGCAGTTAAATAGCTATATATCAATGGGTAATATATCATGTGTAAAGTTGTATTGTTTAAATAGTAAATCACAAAAAAAAATTGTTTCTGATTCACTTTTTAGAAGCTGTTATTAAAAAAATTTGTTGTGGAATTTAATTGTACTGTTGTATTGTAATCACGGATCTTTGGTTAAAAAAAAATGTAACATTGTTGAGATTAAAACTCCCATTTTCTTGTTTTAAACTCTAAAATCAAAAACAAAATAAAACTAATTAATAATGGAGTATCGACCTCAATTTTTTTTATTGCAGAAAGGGATAGAGGGTGCAAAGTTATGCTACCCTGATTTTTTTCAGATTTTTTACAGCCCAGGAAGTATTTTTAAAAAATTATTGAAAGTTCTTTTTGTGACGTCAAGAGACGCCGCTCCTTAAGAAAAAGATAGGACTTGCCGCCGCGTGACGTCACAAAAAGGACTTTCAATAATTTTTTAAAAATAGTTCCGGGACTCAAAAAAAATCTGAAAAAAATCAGGGTAGCATAACTTTGCACGCTCTATTCATTTCTGCAATAAAAAACTTTGAGGTCGATACTCATCAAATATTGAAAGTTCAGCCATGCCTTCTAGAGACTTTTTAAGCCTAATCAATTCATTAAGAAGTTATTAATGAAAATTATAAAAAAATTCAAAGAGTCCTATGAAATTACTCAAGCCGGGGTAATAAAGGGATCGATAAGGTTAGGGAATTAAAGACTGGTGGCCGCGTCCATGGCACATGTTTCAGCATTCGCTGAGGAGAGACTGAGGGAACCGTGGGAAAACTCAGTCAGGACGGACACCTCTACTCTTTATTAATGGACCAAAGTGATGTCCAAAGACTGGCTTTTGCACACAAATTAATCTTGAAAATTAAGTTAATTTTGGAAAGCAAGATTAATTTCCTCGAACGAGGGAGCAGTGTAATTTTTACTTGAAATGGTCACCCATTCAAGTTCTAACCACGCACGACATTGCTTGACTGATCTAACGAAAACCGGTCAATGCATTACACCATTCTCAACCTCATTGTCCATATTAAATTACTATTTAATAGCTCTTAATTATTGCAGTTTTGAAGTTAACGATTTGTGTTTTCGCAGAGGTGCTGGGAGCGCTCACGTCAGTGTTGATGATCTGGGTGGTGACCGCCATTTTGGTGTACCTCGCGGTCCTGAGGATCATCAACGATGAGTACGAGATCAACGCTACTATCATGCTCATTACCTCGGGCGTCGGAGTCGGAGTCAACATTATGTGAGTTATTTATAGATTTTAATTTTGTGGTACCTTGACCTCGGGCGTCACTGTCAATATTGTGTGAGTTATTTATAGACTTTAATTTTGTGGTGCCTTGACCTCGGGCGTCACTGTCAATATTGTGTGAGTTATTTATAGACTTTAATTTTGTGGTGCCTTGACCTCGGGCGCTGGAGTCAACATAGTGTGAGTTATTTATAGACTTTAATTTTGTGGTGCCTTGACCTCGGGCGTCGGAGTCAACATTGTGTGAGTTATTTATAGATTTTAATTTTGTGGTACCTTCACCTTGGGTGTCGCTGTCAATATTGTGTGAGTTATTTATAGATTTTAATTTTGTGGCTACCTTTCTAAACTGGCTGACCTAGACCCAACATATCCCGTGGTTATAAGAATGGATTTTTTTCAATGTATATCATTTTGCAATTCAACATTATAATAATGAATTCTATGAATAATCAAATGAGGATTACATTTTTTTATTTGTAACTTGATATTTTATATAATAAAGCTTAAAGCAGTTAAAGCTGCAGGTTTATATATATATATAATATATATATATATATATATATATATATATATATATATATATATATATATATATATATATATATATATATAATATAAGATGAATACTGTAGAGTAACTTTTTTTTACATTTGTTGTTGAAGAAGTTGCATACTTCTCAGGCGCTAAAAAAATATCGGAATCAATTAGCAGGAAATATTCAAGGGGAAAAATAAAGTGTCACATTTCCTCATTTCCTCATTTTCCATACATTTTCTTGTCTTATGATGACTACAATTCTTTTTGCTTCTTCTGTATAAGCACGGGCCAATCTGAATGTTTCTTGCAGCATGGGCGTGACGTTGCACCAGCACGGCCACTCTCACGAGGCGCCAGGGCAGGTGATGGTGGACGAGGAGTCACAGGGACTTCTGGGAGACTCCAAGCCCGAGAGCACCAACAGGGCTGCCAACATCAACGTGCGAGCAGCCTTCATTCACGTGTTGGGGGACCTCATTCAGAGCGTGGGGGTCTTCACCGCCGCAATCGTCATTTACTACAAGGTGAGTACTAAAACAATATGACGTCATGATTTTGTAGGCAAAACATTGTCAGTGGTATAGCAGATACGTTTCATCTCGAAATTAATTTCTCCATTTGCATCATTTTTCTTAGAATTTTCTTTCATAAATGGTAACCAATGCTATATCAGAAGAAAAATATTTGGCGACCAATAAAACTATTATTAAAAAAGAGATTTTGTAAGTTGCATTAACCCGCACAGCATAGGATTTTCTGCCTACATCTCGAAGATCTTCGGGTGGCTTCGGGCATCATCTCCATGTTATCCAAAATGTAAACATGAAAATCACGTTTACTCAAACATGAGTTTCCCGAAATTTGCAAATATGACATAATAAGGGGCATTCACAACGCCTTATTAAGGCCACAATTAAGGCTCAATAATTTAAGACCAGAAATTTTGGGTCTAAAAAACACGTCTAAAATCAAGCTGTAAATTATCGAGCCTTAAATGTGGCGTTAAGACTTTGTGAATGCCCCTTACTAAGTAAGAAATAGCAATGAAGTAATTTAAAATTCGACAATAGAAGGCTGCTACTTTCATTTTGTATCTCTGGATAATCATGCAAAACGCTGCTACCTCCGCTATAATCTACATGCTGTTATAGTCAATGCATGCAGGGGATTTATGATATTTCTTTGAGATAGTAGTTAATACTCCAATGCCGTGATAATAGAGCTAAGGTAACACCATTACTTATTATAAGGTAACACTCACCTGCCACCAATAAAAATTCAAAATTTTTCTTGTTTCTTGTCGAGATACAACTCCCGTGAATGATAATTAAGCTTTAACATTGACGACACAATTCTCTCAGCCAATGAAAATCCAGCGCGCGAACTGCGCGCGACGACATGTTCTATCAAGCTTCCTAATATCCTTTAGCCCAGTGGTGCCTGGTTTTTAATTTTTTCCGACGGTTCTTATGAAGGGCAAGATTAATAATTCATATGAGCCACGGAAAATATCACTTTAGACGACATAAAAAATATTCGAGATTTTGTGCAGCATAGAATTTGAATGAAAAAATAAATAAGATTTTTCTCTTAGCAAACCTTACGGAGCGATGTCAGAATGCGGCGCTGCGGCATTTTTAAGTTGAAGCTTGTCATTGCAGGGTCAATTTTCACTTAGGACTGTCAATGCTTTGTTACCCCGTGGCGCTATGATTGGATTGTGCAGATCATCTCAATCAAATTTACATGATATTCTTTCCGGAAGTAGCCGGAAGTGTAAGGTTTCCGGTCTTCGTATTTGTACGCGTATTTCAGAGTTATAATTTCACACATTATAGGTCAGTATATTATATGCTTCAAATGACTCTGTAAAGTTTCAAAACTGAATCACAAACAGAAGAACTGCAAACTTCACACTTCCGGCTACTTCCGGAAGGAATATTAAATAAATTGGACTATACCTTATTATATAACGTTCGTACCATATTTGTTGGCAGCCCGAGTGGCGGATAGTGGATCCCATCTGCACGTTCTTCTTCTCCGTGCTGGTGCTCACGACCACGATGGCAATCATCCGTGACACCATGCAGGTTCTTATGGAAGGTAAGTTAGGCAGAGAGACGCAGCGAGCGGCTCTCACCGAGCTCTTATTTTGCAGCCACTCCCAAGGGTCTTGACTTCAGCGAGGTGCTGAAGGCTCTCAAGCAGACCAGCGGAGTTGAGCGTGTGCACAACCTGCGAGTGTGGGCCCTCAGCATGGACAAGGTGGCCGTGTCGGCTCATCTCGTCGTCCGTAAGTAATCTCTTAGTCTTATTAGTCTTAGGCAATATAATGATCATTACAATATCTTAGTATATGTACACTCCATTCAGATAAAAATGTCCGCGATCCGGCTATACTTTAACATGGATAGATCGGACATTTTTATTCGAATGGAGTGTACGTACAAGTGTATAATGATATGAGATATGAGCAGACAAATGCGTAAAAATTAAGATAATTACTCTCTCTGATAGGTGTTTTTCTTAAATGTAAACATTAGATCTGTTCGTAAATACACAATTAGAAAGAATGGATTATTTGTGATGAACCTTATGTTCCATGTAAGTACAGAAGGTTCATCACAAATAATCGATTCTCTCTGATTGTGTATTTACGAACAGACCTATTATAAGTAACTTTTATTACGAATTCAATTTTCTTGTTTTCTATCTGCATCTTGCAGTATCTTATGTTTATGTATACTGCATCAGTATTCAATGTTCAATGTTTTATATTTTAATAATTATTAAATCACATCAACATCAACTTTTCTAAAGTGTTATAAATTATTTAAATTGTAAAAGAATCGAAGGCTTAAAAATTAATTACAAACATTTAATTCAATCGTTCAAATATATTTGCCTTCGTTCTAAAGTTCTTCAGTCAGGGGTTTCTGACTGAAGAAACTGATATCTGACGTGTTTGCTGCAGTGCCCGGCGTGGTGACAGACAAGGTGCTGCGCAGTGCCGAGAATGCGGTCCGCGCACGCTACAATATATTCGAAATGACTTTACAAGTGGAACCGTTCGAGCAGAGCATGGACTGCTGCGAGCAGTGCATCTGTCCGGAGAAGTAGCCACGTCTGAGGACCACGTGACACTGCCGTGTGGGGGAAATACCACCCCCCTCCCTTCTTAAAGTCCACGCCTGGATCACGCACATATTATACTTTCAAATTATTTGAGGCACTGAGATGTCTTTTTGATAATCTTCATGAAATAGGGCAGGTACCCAGAAAATATTGTATAATTAATTATTTTAAAAATATTATCGTTGTTTTAAAAAAAAATTAAATTGTTTGATTCAATTGTAAATTAATCATCGTGCATGATTATGTGTTAAAATTCTTGTAATTTTTCGCTGCTTTTTGTATATATTTATTATTGTTATTAATTTTATAATTATTTTCGTAATAAAACATTATTAATTAATGTATAATATAATATGTCATTATTGTGTGTCCACTGTAGTCTAAAATAAAAAATAAATTATATTCGATGTGCATGCTCTATATACGCCTTCTAAGAATTATATGTTTCAAATAATTTTAATTTAGTTTCCACATATAAAATATTATTATAATGCAATTTTAAAGACACTAATATATTTCTTAAGTTTCTATACTACTAACTTATTACATATTATAATTCTTAAAAATATAAATTGACTACAATCCAAATTAATTCATTCTATTCTTCGATCCCCCCCCCCCCCCCCGTTGTACCGGCCCATTTCATGTCTTAAACAAAATCATTCCATGACTACAATTTACTTTTTTTATTGCTATATTAAATCAATATTATTATTATTAAATCAATTTTTGAGAATTATTTTAAAAAATCATATAATAATAATATATATAATATTTATTTAAAATGATATTTTTTTTTACACTAAATTAATTTGTAAGGTAGTAAATGATTATTTTCCATCATAATCAATTAATCTTTATAATTTTATGATGTTTAGTTACTGTGTAATACGTACCTCTGCATGTATTATATGCACAATGTGTAACCAACAGTTTATAATATTTATAATTTAACGTCCTTTAACGCAATGTGTATTTTTTATTGCTTTTTTTGGATATTAAAAAATTACAGCGTTATCCTAATGTTGTTTTATTTATTTTAAAATAATATTATTTTTTTATTTTTTTTTCTTGTCTTATAATACATAACATTAATGATTAATGAATAACAGAAAAAATAAACACTGGCAATATTAACTGAAACAATTCAAATAATAATTCTTAATATATTTTTGTAACATATGTATTTTGTATTGCCCACGAAAGAGATAATTAATAAAATAAATATTTCGTATCCCCTTGAGATTAGGCAACTGTTTCAGCACCAAAATTATTCTTCAAAAAGCTTAAAAAATGCTTCATTTAAAAAAAAAAAAATGTTTGAATGCAGTGAAGTAAGCTCCAACGTTGCTGAAGAAATTGCTTAATTTTTAAGGCGAGATTTAGTGGCATGGTGGACATTTTTGTTAATAATTGTTTGAATGTTCACTTGAACGAAAATAGCGTACGTGCCCATCTGCTGTCTTTGTAGCCTCTATAAGCAAATATTCAATGTTCAATTACCTACAGTGTGATTTTAAATTATTGCAATCGTTTTTTTTAAATATACAAATACGTGGAAAAGAAGAGTGTATATAGTTATACTGGTTCAGTCTGGTTTTAATCCCATGGCACAAGCCGCATACAGGGGATACCTATCAGGACTTGCAAGTTAGTCAGGACTTAGTCAACTTTCCAACGCTCTGATTGACATGCAACACATGGTTGCATGAGGACTTAAGTATATAGACCCAGCAGTATAGATGACGAGGACAGTAATAAGACTAAGTAAGTTTAACAGGCGCGGATCCAGGGGGGGGGGGCTGGGGGGCTGCAGACCCTCTTCCCCCGAAATTTTGGATTTAACATGGGCAATATAGGCATTTCCCCCACTCCAATTTTTTTTAACATTGGCCTTATGGAGGCAGCCCCCCCCCCCCCTGAAATTTTTTTCGGAATCCGCGCCTGGTAAGTTTGTTATATGAAGCAAATTTGGACCTACGAGAGATGCATAACCAATAAAGGCGGATTCACATGGCGATTTCCATCCTGTGACGCGAAGCGAATAATGCACACTTGCTGTAACATCCATTGGCGACTATATTTGGCGATTAACAAAAAAGAGCATCGCAATTTAACGCGATATTCGCCTCCGCAATGGCGAATTCGCTTCTGCATAGGATTTTACAGCTTGGGGGACATTCACAAAGCACTTTAACCCCAACTTTAGCCACAAGTTTTATCCCTGGTACTAAACATGGTGTTAAACTAGGAGCTAGCCCCTGGTTTAGCACCATGTTTAGTACCAGGGATAAAACTTGGGGCTAAAGTTGGGGTTAAAGTGCTTTGTGAATGCCCCCCTTGTGTGACAAAATCACGTGGCATCGCCATATTGACGCCATCTGAATCCGCCTTAAACTGGTCGTCACTTAAAGTTGATTTGACGTCACGAACCTTTTCTTTTGTTCTCCTATATATTAATGAGAGGGTCACGTGACGTCAAATCAACTTTAAGCGACGACCAGTTTAACGGTATTACTGTTTTTATATCAGAGCCTTCCAACAGAAAATAGAAATATACTGTACTTGTGATGTAAATAAATTGTAAAAATTAACAAAATTCTATATATTATTATTTCTAAAATATTAATTCTATTTTATTACCCCCAGTAATATAAATACAAGTCTAGTTCGATGACATTGGACGACGTAACTTGATGGACATTGCTTCGATGGAATCAAGGTGTTCACGCATCTGCTCGCGGTCCAGATCTGGTGCTGATGCTGCCCAGCAGTTGTTACCGTTCCGCTCATGCGAAGGAGTGTGATTGAGGGTTCGTGCGGGCGTGAGGCTGCCCCGACCTGCAGGGGTGCTCAATGACGAGGCCTCTGAGTCATCAGGTGGACGCTCAGTGGGCGAGCCGCCACGTTCCTGCACCACGTCCAGTGTCGAGCCGAACCGAGAGCCGCGCGCACCGCGAGACCAGATGCGTCCAGAGCGCAGGCGCACAGACTGGCGAGAAGAGTCTCCGCTGTTGGAGCCTGTTCGAGATCGACTTGAGACTCGGCGACGAACGTTGGCCAAAGTGCTGTTCATTCGAGCTGCGACGTCGTTAACGCGGAACCATTTCATGAACAGTTCAATACCGAATGATAGACAAGCTGAAAAAATGTGCAAAAATCAATATTACATACTAAAGTACTCTAGAAATTTAAAATACTTGAATGTTAATATATTGCAACCATAAATTATTATGTATGTACTGTACAAGCATTACAATTAAAATGACACTGATATTATATGATCGTCAACAAGTCTCATCTGAAAAAAATACGTTTCTGATCACCCATCGATTATACTTAAATTAAAATAAGCCATGTGGTGTAAGACTGACCCATGAGCGTGCCAGCTCCGAGCACCAGCAACGTTCCCACGACGTCCTCGATACCAAGGCGACGCTCGTGCGGCATCTTTCGTGAGAACTCGTGACGAATCGTGCCCGTGGCCGTGTTGCGCAGACGTCGCCGCTGCTCCTGCCACGCGATGTCACGTGTCGCTTTCACCACAAAGCCCGTCTGGAATCACCCGACACTCGTCACCATGAGAAATTTTCCATTTTTCAGCCTTGTCAATCACCAATACCTGTGTTATTCTTAAGGAGCATGGTGGTTAACAATTAAGGACGCAAAAGGAAATTTTTCGAGGCTTCGACTGTGCATTAAATAGCATGGGTGTGTCGTATACTTGCCTACTTGAAAAGACGTGTTTGATTTTTAAAATACTGCAAATATTACTAAAATAAAAATATATCAAATGAGAGTAGTAAATCAAGTATCAAATCTACTAATTTTGAAAAATTTCTAGGTCAACATCTCATTTTTCCCTCGATTTTTTGTATAATATATAAATAATATATTTTTTTTCAGTGAATTAACTATTAAAAGTATGGTAAAATACTTATAATTGAATATATGTACGCAGTATTTTTATGTGTTCTAAAAAGTGCGTAATTTTGTTATTATGCCCCAGGGGTGTCTTCAAATAACACCACTTAACGTAAACTTAGCCTAAGACTGTCTTAGCGCAACAATAAAGAATACGCTAAGACTGTCTTAATTTTAGGATTGTTGTAATTTATTGTGTTATTTGAAGGCCCCCCAGATTGTTAAAAAATAAGATACGACTTACCTCCTCTCTAAAGGTCTGGGGGGTCTTCAAATAACATAAATTACAACAATCCTAAAATTAAGACAGTCTTAGCGTATTCTTTATTGTTGCGCTAAGGCAGTCTTAGGTTAAGTTTAGGTTAAGTGGTGTTATTTGAAGACCCCCCTGGTCTCTTGTAACGTACCTGAATCAGGGTCAATATGGTGGGGTCAAGGGCCGGTCTGAGCGCCGGTGCTGCCACGAAGGACGGTAGCAGCGGTAAGAAACACTGCGATCCCAAGTGGAGAGCCTTCTTGCCAGAGAGGATTCCGGCCAAGTCATCCACGCTCTCGTACTGCAGTCGGTCGTGCGAGCCCAGGAAGGCGTACAACGGTGACTTGGACACGTTGCGAATACCGTCCTCTACGGAGGGTAGCCACTCGAAGCCGGCCTGCACGTGACGTGACACGGGGTCGTCCGAGTCCTGAAGCCATTTATCCCACCCAGAGCCGCCTGATGACCCCCCGGAAGAACCACCCCCACGATTTTTTTTCGTTACTGAGTCATCGTATCCTTTGAGGAACAATTTTTAAATATTATTTTCTTGAAGATTACTATATATTTAATAATTAGGAATAAATAAGATTATTTTTATCATGCACATATAGTTAAGTAAAATTACATTTGTTATTATTACAGATTTTATTAAATAAAATATGCATGACACCATATTTCTCAGGTCGGCTCACGGGTCACACTATGAGTAGCAAGGAACTAGTAGAGAGTTGAACTATTTGAGTCTGACAATTAATTGTATAAAAAAGTGTCAACTGACGTAATGTATGTTAATTGAAGGCAAACATACCGACGGTGCCCCACTTGAAGCCACTCGTGGCAATGATCTCCTCTGCAGTATCGATGGTGGCCGGGAAGATGGGCATGGTGACGAAGGCGATGATAGACGACGTGTAGGCCGCCGTGATGATCACCGTGAAGATCCAGTAGAAGGCCAGCAGCAGCCGCACGCTGGCACGCTCGCTCCACACGCGACCCTTCACCACGAAGCAGTTGGTGAACGTGCCGTACACCAACCAGAACGAGTCGAGCCGGGAGCTCGCAGACTTGCTGGAAATTAATGTTTCCGAATCACTTATAGACTTTATATACATACATAAGAAATGTAAAAATATTTAAAGTTACATTTAAATCGAAGATATTTAAGGATTTCAACATTAGGGGTAAAAATACCAAACCCTAAAAATTAAATCCTTAACTAACTTCGATTTCAAAAATTCAAAGGTGTTTTCTAAGGTAAAAAAAATAAGTTTGTTTCAATGGTAATTAATGTCAAAATTAGGATGCAATCATTTTTTAACGTAGTAAGGGTCAATATCTCGTTATAGGAGTTGCTTTTATCACATTTTAATTTAGCATGTTTTGAATTACCCCCTAGAAATAAAATTTGGTGCTAATCAGACAAAATTTTTCAATCAACTTAATTTAATATGGAAGTAATGCAAATCGTGAATCCAACTCTAAAAAGACATAAAAGATTGATTTAAAAAAAAAAATCTAACACATGTCAAAAAAACTTACAACCCTTGGCTTTACGTATAACAAATTTCAACTTTCTAGCTGAAAGTCCTCCATTGAATTGAAATTGATTGAAAGTCCTCCAGCCGAAAATTTAGCGTACGATCGGAACACCATTTCTGGCCCTGGTCTGTATATAGAAATTATATTGAAGTTTTAAGATAAACGTTTATTTATATATTGCCACATCTACCCAGTGGAAACAAGTCTAGACAATAATTGTGAAAATATTAGCATTTAACCAATATGTACGGTGAGGATGGCAGGTAATGTAATGCATGACTTATAAAATTAAGAACATTTATTTATACAATCGCGACAGCTTGCTTTTTTTTTTAATATATTTACTTTAACTTTAAACTTAATTTGTTCGTTGCTTCTTTCTTCAATGTATATTTGATATATTTATCACAATGTCCACTCGTCACCTCGGAAAATTTTCCCTCTAGCAGCCTTGTTAATCACCAATCACCATGCTCTGTGTTGTTCTTACGGGGCATGGTGATAAAGAATTATTCTTAACTTTTCATTCAAGTAAATTAGTATGACTGAAAGACAGTAATTAATTAATTAATTAATTAATTAATTAATTAATTAATTAATTAATTAATTAATTAATTAATTAATTAATTAGACAATCTTAATTGTATTTAGTGCCTTGGTTTTGTAACTGTTGCTAAATAAATAATAAATTCAATTTTAATTAAAATATTGCATGTCCATGTTGTTCAATTACAGAAAATAATACTATTTTGTTATAATTATCATATATATTTTAAATGAAAACCTGTTAAAAATTCACCAAATTAAATATAAAATGAAGATATTTCGACTAACTTTTTTTCCCCCGACTTGACGGCCGATGCAAGACACAGCACCATGTAGGCTGCGGTCAGCGTGAGCCACACGTTCAGCCGGAAGGGACCGAGGATGGCGCGGTGCCGCGGCAGAGCGGTCGAGGCGCGCGTCATGAAAACAGCACAGTCCTGTCGTCGGAAAATAGAGCACACGATCAATGAAGTATCGACCTCAAAATTTTTTTATTACAGAAATGGATAGAGGGTGCAAAAATATGCTACCCTAAATTTTTCAGATTTTTCTGAGACCGGGAAGTATTTTTAAAAAATTATTGAAAGTCCATTTGATGACGTCACGAGGCGCCTCTCCTTAAGAAGAGGATAGGACATTAACGCCCGTGACGTCATAAAACGGACTTTCAATAATTTTTTAAAAATACTTCCCGGCTCAGAAAAATCTGAAAAAAATCAGAGTAGCAAATTTTTGCACCCTCTATCCATTTCTGCAATAAAAAAATTTGAGGTCGGTACACTCCATTTAAAACGTTAAAAAGATATATTTTTCTATCAATCGGTTTATTATATTATTATATATGCAACATTATATTATCCAACAATAAAACTGTACAATATTCGAACGGCTTCGGAAAAATTTAAAAGTTAAGTTTTAAGGAAGATATAACGTTGATCAGCTGTTCGACGTAGGTCCCTTTGATTAACATGTAAAGTTGTAAACCTTATAGCAAATTCAAAAAAATTCTGATTTTTTTTTTTTTTTTTTTGTTAGTGCCTAAAAGCCATAGGAAAAGTTTCAAAACAATTTAACGAGCCGATTTGTTTTAATTAAGTTTTTAGTTTGTCTCTTCATTGGAAAGCCCTATGCTGAAAATTAAAAAAAAATAATATTAAATATTTTCACCCTCCTGCAATGTGTTAACAGACTTTTTGTTATTTTTGGTATGTGGACTACCTTACTATAAATGCAAATATAAATTATATGGCTCTAATTCCCGGTAAGAAAAAATAAATGAAGTGCCAACTGAATGCAGTTTACTATTGTTAGTATATTAAATATTGAAACTATATATTCCAATTGTTGACTGTCCACAGCGTTCGCGTTTCCTGGAACTTTTATAGGTATACAATCAATACTACATCCATTTTATTTAATAATGTACACTCGTAACCTTGGAATCCACTTGCAGACTTTTGTTAATCACCATGCCCTGTGTTATTCTTACGGAACATTGGTGATTAACAATATACCACAAAGGAGAAATTTTCCGAGGCGACAACTGTACTTGCTTATATACCTGTTAGAGCAGCGCGACGTGGTATCTGAAAAATACCCTAACTCCATTGGTATGAAAAAAGAAAACCTAACTCCATTTTAGTAAGCAAAATGGAGTTATAATATTTTTTTTCAGCTTACCAATGGAGATAGGGTATTTTTCAGATACGCTGCGATGACGTTTGGACTTGTGCACTCACCTGCGTGTAAGGCACGGTGGCAGCAGCGTCCTCGGTGTCGGCCACGGTGTAGATTCCCCCCGCCCCGAGGTCCGCGGTGTTCCCCGACACCAAGTTACGCACCGTCTCGCCGCCCATCATCTCGGGCACCATGCGCAGTGAGTACGTGAAGTTGAGCTTCTCGCTCAAAATGTTCATCAGCACCGGCTCCATTCCCGTCCACTCGGCGCCTTCATAGAAATTAAATAAAGCAGACTCACCACAAATTATCAATTTTCGGGCTAAAGTCTAGGGATGAAGTGTAAAATCTGTAGAGATTTAAAATAAATTAGAACTGCATCCATCGCCTCAGAAAATTTCCCTTGTTAATCACCATGTCCCCCGTATGAATAACATGGTGATTAACAAGGCTGCAAAAGAGAAATTTTATGAGGCGACGAATGTATGCGAAGGATCTTTGGACAAATATTGTTTCAAGTTTAATATCGTGTACATCCCAAACCAGTAAAAAATGAAACTGGAATTATTAAAAAATGCAGATATATATAGTTTTGGAAGTATAATATAATATAATATAATATACATAATTTATTTGGCCTCTAAAATTTAAAAAAAAAAATCATTGTTTGGAGTATACTAAATATATATATAGGAATTTCATGTTTAAATTTTGGGTAGCACGGAGATGCCCGAAGCCGCCCGAAGATCTTCGGGATGTAGGCAGAAAACCCTAAAATCCTATGCTGCACGTGTTAACGTAACTCACAACATCGCCTTTATAATAATGGTTTTGGTTGTCAATTATTTTTTTTCACTAGCATTGGTTCTTTTTGTCATCATTTATGAAAGCAAATTCTAAGAAAAATGATGCGAATAGTCAGGAGAAATTAATTTCGAGACCAATTTTAACACATATCTGGCTATGCCACCGCCAATGTTTTGCCTACATGATTGTGACGTCATATTGTATTGTGACGTATGGTGAAAGACGTATATACACGTTGATATTTCCATTTCTAAAAGTGCATGCATGATGCTTCTCTGATGAGTAATTAATTAACATGCAAGACACAAAAAGTAGAAATTTAAACAAACATATACATTTGTATATACATTTGTATATATTATGATATTATTATTATATATTATGTATGTTTTATACATTTGTATACATATTATGATGATTCTGCATGACCTATAGCTGCAGACTGCATATAATTAATATAAAGTAAAAGGTGCATGGTGAAAGAATGACTCACCGGTCTCGTTAGGTCGGTAGATGCTGAAGGGCGGCTCGTGACGGGCCACCATGTTCACGTGGTACGGGAACCAGGGCTTGAGGTGCGCCGTGGACACCACCGGCCGGCGACGGTGAGCGCTCGCCACGATGATCAGCTTGTAAGGACGCTGCTCCCACCTAATTTGTACATATTTTGATTTATTGATTTTTAAACACAGGGTGTTGAGCCGGTTCTTTAAGACAGTACTACATGGTATAATTTTTATATAATTACTGTATACAATTTTTCATTACAAGAAAACTTTAGCTCCATTTGTTTGTATGGAGATCAAATTTTCTTGAAATGAAAAATTGCATGCAAAAGTGTATCATGTTACATCATGTAATACCGGCTTTAGAGTGGTGGCACTGTGTACTAGCTGGCCCAACAGAGTTGCATGCTGCATGCAGTATTGGACCAACACTAGACCAATAGAGCTGTGTTTATTCCGATGCAATGGAGTACCGACCTCAAAATTTTTTATTGCAGAAATGGATAGAGGGTGCAAAGTTATGCTACTCTGATTTTATCAGATTTTTTAGGGACCGGGAAGTATTGCTAAAAAGTTTTGGCGAGGTGGGGTTCAAATCCACGTCCCTTTTGGGTCCTATCTCTTATTAAGAGAGGCGGCAAGAGGCGGCACTTTTTCTGCACTTTCAATAATTTTTTAAAAATACTTCCCGGTCTCAGAAAAATCTAAAAAAATTCAGAGTAGCATATTTTTGCACCCTCTATCCATTTCTGCAATAAAAAATTTTGAGGTCGGTACTCCATTATCAACTAATGCGTGGTATAATAAATATAGTCATTAACGTACTTTGCTTTCTATAGTAATTAATCCACTCTGTCTCTCTTCTTAACTTTTCACTGAAATTTAACTTTTTATTGAAAGTATAAAGATCCATTGTTAGACCAACTTTGAATATAGCTATATAACTTTTATTTTTCTTACTAAATATTACCTGTTAACAAGTTATCAATGCTGTAACAAGTGTAAAACATTAATATCAAAATATTTTTTACCAACATTAATTAGTTGACAGCATTGGAAATTTTATTCTTGTAGGTGCCTAAAAAGTTGCCTATATTGCAGGCGCTAAGCAAACATAATGTCTTGGTAACAAAATTGTCATGTGAATTATTATGTTCATAATAATATATAATAATATAATATATTATATTCTATATGATAATATAATATATATGATTGCTTATATATTAATAAATATATATAATGATTTATTTCTCAGTTTTTTTGCAAAACTTTGATATTATGCATATACAGTAAAACTTTTAATATCGTTAACAGGCATGATAATATGTAAAAAAAAATATATATATAAAGAAATAATATTTCTGAGATATGACTTAATTAGTAAAGAAATTAATAAGAATTATAATGAGTATTATATACGTATTATATTAAAACAAAGTTTATGCATGCTGTACTAGTCTAACATTGTGTATAATTACATGTAGTACAGTATATATACACTGTTATTTGGCTATAAAGATTAAATTTTGGATGCATTTCCATGGAGCGATGTCAAGTGGGGTTTAGCGGGGCGAGAAAAGCGCACTTGCTTTAATCTTGTATGGTGGCCATGTTGACGATATAATTGCTCCCCGCAAAACGAGGAAATCACGAGCCTCTGATTGGCTGCGGCGGTACGCGATTTTCTCGCTTTTCCCCGCTCCATGGAAATGCACCTTACTAAATACATAAAAAAAGCCTTTCTTTTTTTAATACATACCGCTCTATGAACTCTTCAACGCGCCACAGTGGTGACGCGGTGACGATCACGGTGGCCGAGGCGTGCGACGTGCCGGACCTGCTGATTGCGCGCGCATCCTCCACGTGCTGCAGCAAGAACACGGGCGTGGCGCACGATCCATCTCGCGGGACGGGGCTCTGGCTGGCGCCGTTGACCGTGCCGGAGAGTCGGCCGTGCGTGAGACCGCCCGGCAGAGCCCCCGAGAGCAGCCGCTGCACGCCGCACGAGGTCTCGAGGAAGCGATCGTAGCGAAGCACGGGCACGCAACCGGGGAAGTACGTGTCGAGCACGCGTGCCACGATGCGGCTCATCGCAAGATCCTCGGGACATTCGCTCTCGGGGGGCAGTCGCAGTCCAAGAGGAATCTCCACAGCTGCCAACGTAAAGAAACATCATGGCGGGCGTACATCGAGTGCGGGAGTTCGTAAGGTACAATTTTCTCATAATAAATTAAAGTTCTTCTGTTGGGCATATAGGGTACTCTTTTTCTTAATGGATATATCATGTATATTTTATTATGTATTATAAAGTGGAAAATAAGGCAGAGGAATTGAATTTCGCATTTATAATGAGAAGTATAATGTAAATTATGCGATTTCTTAATTTAGCTTCCAACGTACTTTCCATGCAAAAACTATGAGTTTAGAACAATTTATATAATTACATCAGGACTCATATGGGACTTCACTATTTTCCACCAAGAGGAAGTAAACTATTTTATACACTTCAAGTTTGTATTTTAATTTGTAATTATATGAAATCAAATTAACCTAATCAATTTTAGCAGTGGTAGAAAGTTAAAATTTTACGCTGGCTGCATGATATAATTATTAATTACACATAACACCATGCTATTAATGCTGTAATGGGTGGTTACAATTGTAATAAAAATTAATTTCGAATCATAAATTAATACGTTACTATGGTATTAAGTGTAACGTACGTCATACACTTATTTAAAATTATGTTAATGGAGTACATAATACACCAACCTCAAAATTTTTATTGCAGAATAGAGAGTGCAAAGTTATGCTGCATGGATTTTTTTTTTTTTTTTTTTAGATTTTCTGAGTTCAGGAAGGCAAGTATGCTTAAAAAGTTTTGGCGAGGTCCGCGGCTTGTATGCCCCTTTTTCGGCTATCCGTTTATATTAGGGACTTGCTGCCTAAAAATTGTACTTTCAATAATTCGAATAATTATTTAAAAATATAATTTCCCGAGGGCTCAAAAAAATCTGAAAAAATTCAGAGTAGCATAACTTTTCCCCCTCTATTCAATTTCTGCAATAAAAAATATTGATGTCGGTACTTCATTTACCAATCAAGTGAACTCGTACCTCTCTCGAAGCGGGCCGTTTCATTGCCATCTGCAGCGAAGATGGCCTCTGTATCTAAGAGGTCACATTCTGGCTGCCAATCACCACCGGCCGTGGGGTCACAGGTGAAGTCACCTGAGATCCTCGACGAAATATGCGCTGGCAGCAGCAACATCACCAGCAAAGGTAGCACCATGATTAAAAAAAAAAACTCGGGAGGAGCACCAAATGTGCACCGCGTTCCTTTCAGATGCGTCAGGATGAGTGGAGAAAATTTACCACAATCTAAAGTTAAATGTCAGAATGAACACCTGCAATTTAATCAATTATTGGAGGAGTAAACAAAACCTCGCGTGACCAAAAATGAACACAAAACACTTTCAATTAATTTATATTAAATGTCAAAAATTAAGTAGCATTCGCAACCCTTATTTTTGTTATTCTTAATAAAGGTCCAATATTTTGGATTCTACAGATATAAATAGAAACCTAAAATTGCATGTTCAACATTTTTCTCAACAATATTAAATGCTTTTTATAATAATGGAGTATCGATCTCAAAAAAATTTTATTGCAAAAATTGATTCAGGGTGCAAAATTATGCCACTGATTTTCTTCAGATTTTTTAGAGACCAAGTTTTGCCGAGGTTGGGTTTGAACCCACGCCCCTTTTAGATCCTCTATCCTTTTATTAGAAAGCGTCACTTTCTCGATCTATAATATACTTTCAATGAATTTTTAAAAATAGTTTATATAGTTCCTGGACTCTAAAAAAAATCAGGGTAGCATAACTTTGCACCCTCTATCCATTTCTATGCAATAAAAAAAAATGAGGTCGATACTCCATTTTATAAATTTCTTACTTATGTTAATATTTTATTAAAATGTATATATGTTACCACCAAAAACCGAATTCAGGCAAAAGTCGAAGAAAATGAGCAAAACTAGTTTTGAGCATCAAGTTAAGCTCAAAACCCGAAGTAATCGATTATTTCGGGTTTTGAGCTTAACTTGATGCTCAAAACTAGTTTTGCTCAAATCGAAGTGATCAAAACCCGACGGAGACTTTTACATCGGATTTTGCGCGTTTCCGTTTGAGCAAAACTAGTTTTGAGCATTCAAGTTAAGCTCAAAACCCGAAGTAAGATTTTATTTCGGCGTTTGAGCAAAATTTGAGCAAAACTAGTTTTGCCCATTTTTCAAAGACAATTTATTTTTATTTTGATCTTGAGTGGAATTAAGCGTTCATCATATGAAGCCCTCTTTGGCCACCCACAACGAAAAGAGTTGACAGATAATTCTTTATAGAGGTCTGCACGGGCCGGATTTAATTTCGAGGCCTGACCCGCGCGGCCCGGTCCATACGGATGGTTGCTAGGCCCGGCCCGGGCCAGTGAAGACTGCTTCACAATGCGGCCCGACCCGTGGCCCGTCCGTAGTTCAACCTCGACTCGCCTTTTTATTTTAGTGCTTTACAACTCATTATAAAACTAAGAAAAAGTCGTTTTAGAAACTTTTTTTTTTTTGCTTACTTGTTTTCCTTCTTCCTCTTTCCTTAGCAAAAATAGCAACTACAAAAAAAAATCACTTTTGAAATTTCGAGCAAAAGCTTATAGGCCCGGCCCGGCCCGTTCGCAGGATTAGGCGAATTAAGAGAGAAATTGGATAAATTAAAACTTTTATTAGAGGGCATACATGGCCAAAATGTGCCAATTGCCCCAAAATACCAACCAATTAATCAAAACTTTTATTCAATCAAACAAATAGCAACAAATAAATAAATGCAACAATAAATAAATTAATAAATATTTAAATAATTAAATAAATAAATAATTAAAAAAATAATAATTAATTAATAATTAAATAAGTATTTAAATAAACATTTGAATAACTACAGCAAAGAATAAGTAAACATAAATATATTATTCTGAAGAAAATAAAAAATAAAGAACAGCTGTCACGTACAAAATAAAAAATAAATTGTCTTTGAAAAATGAGCAAAACTAGTTTTGTTCAAATTTTGCTCAAAAGCCGAAATAAAATCTTACTTCGAGTTTTGATCATATAACTTGATACGCAAAACTAGTTTTGTTCAAATGGGAATGAACAAAAGCCGATGTAAAAATCTTCATCGGGTTTTGCTTTTGCTCATTTCGACTTGAGCAAAACTAGTTTTGAGCATCAAGTTAAGCTCAAAACCCGAAGTAATCGATTATTTCGGGTTTTGAGCTTAACTTGATGCTCAAAACTAGTTTGGCTCATTTTTTTCGGCTTTTGCCCGAATTCGGTTTTTGGTGGTAACATATATATATAGCGCATACATTGATGTTACATAAATTTAACATGTGATTATTTAAAATATAGTACAATATTATTATATATATCATATATTTTTTTAAATCATTTTGCTCTTATTGCATACAGTGCTCCTTGATAATTACAATGTAACTTATATTATGCCCAATGTTAAAAATAATCCCACACATGAAAGTTATGACAAAAATTTAAAATGTTCTCCTCTGCATCCCCTATCAGTGGCTAAAATATCAGGTATACAAATTCGAGCTAGTTTTGAGTTAATAATTTTTAAAGTTGGGTATAATATATTATATAGCATAATTATGCTTTATTAACATGGAAAAATACTTCCATATGTTAAATTAGTCAACTTTAAAAATTCATAACTCAAAAACTGGCTCGAATTTGTACACCTGATATTTTAGCTACTGATAGGGGATGCAGAGGAGAAAATTTTATTTTTTTTTTTTTTCATAATTTTCGTTTTTTTTTTTTTTTTTTTAACATTGGGCGTGTTACCTTATACTCTTAATATTTCTAGAAAATTGTTAAAAGAAATGTTGATTATACATTTATATGTTCCTGTAGGTGATTCGTCATATATGTGATAATAATATAATAATTATAATACTAAAAAAGCTCTAAAATCTAGCAGGTGGTAATATTGCTACTGACATCTAAAAATTGCCCAATTAAATATATACTTATAATATACCAAGTACAAAGAGTCTAGTTAGAACTAGTAAAGAGAAGTATGGGGCATTCACAAAGGCTTAAGGCCACATTTAGGGCTTGATAATTTAAGACCAGAAATTTTGGGTCTAAAAAGCATGCCTAAAATCGGGCTTTAAATTATCGAGCCCTAAATGTGGCCTTAGGGCTTTGTGAATGCCCCTTATTTTGTTCTAAAACAAGAAACCATGGCATATACATATTTTATATACTTAGAAAATATTGATCCAAACTGAAATTATAAATGTTAACGGAAATCCCTTACTCATTGTGTTAATTATGTCACTTTCACGCTGGTGCACTTCAGCTAGAGCCTTGAGACCATGTATTTTTATCCAGCTAGTAAGTAAAACTATTGAGGATGGGTAACTACTCTATTTCTCTATTTTAATATTATATATGTATATTTAAGATTTAAAGTACTTAATATTATTAGCATTTTTTTTTTTTAACTTCTAAAAATAAAATACAAAATTTGTTCTATCAATTCTTTATTGAAAAGATTTATAATGAGTGTGTAGCTGTACAAACTAGGAAAATACAATAATAAATGAAACAAGATCCAATTGTGATATCTTATAGGAATAAGCCCATTAATATTTAAAGTCTTTTTTTTTATCATAAAATGACACATTTATTAATTAAATAACGGTATTGTTGCAAAGCACAAAAATTATGTTGTCTGCAAAGAACACAAGAAGAAAAAGGAAGTGGAATTTAAATAACCTTTTCCTAACTCACCCTTTTGCAAAGTAACATGTTTTTTTTTTAAAAAAAAAGGATACAACTGCGCTAAATACTACATAATTATCTACATACATATTATTATAAATATATTCTTGTTTTGTTATTAATATATTGAAAAAGAGGCTACCATTCTCCTTACAATATTTTAAATGTAAAAATAAGCAAGTTTGATTTTAAATTAACTCCAAAAAAATAGCTTAAGGCAAGCATTGACTTTGATTAAGAAATTGAGTGGAAATTGCTTGACGTTCACTCAATTATAAAGTCGAAGACGGCACTGTCACCACATCGCTGTTATAAGCTCTTTAAACTCGGAACAAAATATTTCCCCCCTGCAATAATAATACAGTTAAGTGATTCCAGCAACCAACAATTATTTATTATGAGTTTTTTTTTTGTTTAGTATGTGAGACGGATAAGTGGTTAGATTGACGAAGAAGAGTTTTAAATAATACGATATCATTTAAAAAAAAACACTTGCTTATTTGTAAGTAGTTAAGTACTTATCTTATTTTTTTCCTTATTATTTTTTGAAAAAATTATGATTTTGTTTGTTTTTAATCAAATACACAAATTACTTAATTAGCTTACAGAACTATACTTGAAAGAATGCATAAATGAAAGTGGAGGTTGCATTAAACTTTCAATCGTTATTAGCTGTTCCATTTATTTTAATTCAAATCACTACCCTGTCATTCTTCCAATTATAATAATAACACGGCTAACACATTAATTTTGAATTCCAGAAATGTATTTAAATGTACTAATTTGTTGATGCAGTAACTTTACACAGAAACTGACATCAACAATGGTTTAAGTTTTACAAATATTTAGCAGAGTACTTACTTGAAAAATGACATGTTTTATTAATCTTTATAGTGCTAGTTATAAAAAGGATAGAAATAAAATGTTATCATTTTTGCAACTACCTTTATAATATTTATGGTTAAGGAGAAATAATTTAGCAGATCATTATATAATATATCTTTGTTATATTAGTATTATATTTTTATTATAAGGTACTGTGACAGTTACTATAAGAATATAGGGAGCTATTCATCAAGTGTTAAGATGCAATTAAGATGCATTAAGTGATTTTTTAGGGATAATTTTTCTTATGAAAAATGTTTAAAAAAAAATCACTGAAATCACACCTTAACGCTTGCTGAATCACTTCCATAATGTATAACTTGTTTTGCAAGAATGATAAGATTTAAGTCTGTCCGCCAAAATGATACAATTAGGTAGCCGTTGTTTGCCGGTTGTCGTCTAGGAGAGTGGTCTGTCCTCGGGGATGGAGGGGGATGTGGGCACCGTGCCGTTGCTGCTCTGTCTGCGTCCCTCGGCCTCCCTCAGGGCGTCGTCAAAGCTCGTCACAGAACTGGAGCGCGAGGACACCTTCGTCTGCACACAAGAGGTGCAGAAATATCATTTCGAGAATCCGTCCACCAGTTACAGATTGAACCATGCTGTCATTACCCGTGCACCAGTTACAACAAGCTGCCATTACACGTGCACCAGTTACAACAAGCAAATTTAAGTAATACTGAAGTTCCACCTCCATTTTAACATTAAAAAAAAGCCAATCAATTGTGTGATGGAAAAGTTGCATTTATTTTTATTTCAGTAATTTATTAGACTAGTAAAAATAAAACACATGATGCTTACATGTTGTTAAATTACTGAATTTGCCATTAATTAGTAATTTAATTATGCATGTTTGGTAGAAATTGAAAAAAAGTAACACTACTTAATAAAAAATCATTGAATTACTTTGAATTATTAAGATAATGAATATTTTTAGTGAAGGGAACCAATGCGTGCGTGCCACTGCCATTACAAGTCGGGTCTGATCACGCACCTTAACGTTCTCGTAGGCTGAGCCGACCTTCTCCTCGAAGGAGCGGAACGACTCTGAGTTCTTGAGCTGGCCAATCTTGCTCGTGAGTCCGACGCCAAATCCTCCCAGAATCGAGGTCGTCTTCTCAGCCGTCGTCTTCAGCACGGACTCAGTCTTCTGGAACCTGAGGGAGACGAGTCAGCTGTGATGAATTTCATTGATGTAGATGAATTAGTTTTATAACAAATTAGAATTTCGTCAGGAGGTTATTCGTCTCAATATGTGTTATCTTGACTCCATTCTATTAGTTGATACACAAATATTGACTTAGGTTCATTCAAGTCAAGCGAATAATCATTCATATTTATAACTTGTAGGTCTAGAATTTTGCTGTTGTCTCAGCCAATTACTGACATCAAACAGCAAGCATACTTTCAACACATTAGAATGGGTGGGGGAAAAAAAAAAAAAAAAAATACTGGTAATTTGAGATGAAAAGTAATTTGTAAAAAATGTAAAAAAGTATCACTTTCACTGCACTCTTTCACTATCTCTGTTTTCTGCTAACAAACATAAAATGCCATTGAAAAAAATATAATCACCATACTTTTAATTTTTTTTTTAAATATAACTGCATCACCTTTAACTATATATAATGAAATTAATAATCAAATTATAATAATTAAACTTGAGGAAATAAAGTTTAAAAACTTCACAATTGTTTTAATACATACCTATATAAATTATATTTATTAATATATTGTTTTAATTTACGAAAATTATACTTTTGACTCCTTTTTATTTTTCCATTACAGTGGCGTAGTATTTTTTTTTTTAATGCCCCCCTTCTTCCTTCTAAATAAAAATAGTAGAAAAATCATCTCCCCCCCCCCCACCCCCTTCTCATTTTACATATTTCCGAGTCTACCTAGCTGTGACTTACACGTTGGACTCCTTGACGTTGCGGATTCCCTGCGACATGTCGTCCTGGAACTCGCGCCACACGCTGATTCCGAGCTTGCGCTTCAGCTCCTGGGCCTGCCTCGTCTTGGACGCGAGCACGTGTCTGAACGTGGCGATCTCGTCCTCCACCTTGGCCAGCTCCGTCTGCCACTCGAGACGCTGGGCCTCCTGCTCCTCGGGGGTCAGGTGCGCCAGTTCCGCGATCCCAGAGTCAGGGGACACGTCCACGCTGCCCGCAGCCTGCAGACGGCCGGGGGGCGCCTCATCAGCTGAAAACATCAAACTTCTAGACATCGATACCAAAAAATCATCGACGATCAGGCAAACTTTTTACTGTATTAATGAGTGCTTTAACTTGTTCCGATTTTTCTAAAGTTCAGGAACCGTTTGCAAAAAGTATATTTTAATAATTTAAAGCAGACTCCACTAAACTATATAATCAGGGCAGGCTTACAAAAAGATAATATATATATAACGTTCGTCTTAAATATTAATAATAATAATTATCGTCCATTACGGCAGTCTGTTGTATAATGTTAGCTGCAAAAAGGTTCTGTCATGTGCACTTAAAACTATCGTATTACGTTACATTAGTGTTTAAATGTTATAGTAATTGACCATTAATATAATTATCCACCCACATATTAATATAGAAAATTAATAACGCGGAAGGTAGAGATAACACCGGTCAGCTGTTCGACTTAATAGGTCCCTTTGATTAACGTGTAAACCTCAGCAAATTCACAAAAATTCTGTTTGAGAGGCAGATATTAGTGCCCAAGAGCCATGCATAGAAAAAATTTCAAAACAATTTAAGGTAGAGATAACACGGATCAGCTGGCCCAATGCTAAAAAAATCCCATTCATAAAAATTATGAAAAAAATTTAAAATGTTCTCCTCTACATCCCCTATCAGTAGGTAAAATATCAGGTATACAAAAACGAGCTAGTTTTCGAGTTATAAATTTTTAAAGTTGACTAATTTAACATGGAAGTTCCATTTCTCCATGTTAAATTAGTCAACGTTAAAAATTCATAACTCGAAAACTAGCTCGTTTTTGTATGCCTGATATTTTACCTACTGATAGGGGATGTAGAGGAGAACATTTTAAATTCTTTTCATAATTTTTATGAATGGGATTTTTTTAGCATTGGGCCAGCTGATCCGTATTATCTCTACCTTAACGAGACCATTATTTTCCTTTTTTTTTTTATAAGTTTTATAATATTCAGCATAGGACTTTCCCATGGAGAGACAAATTAAAAACTTTATTAAAAAAATCGGCTCGTTAAATTGTTTTGAAACTTTTTCTATGGCAGGCACTAATATCTGCCTCTCAAAAAATTTTCAGATTTTTTGTAAATTTGCTAAGTTTTAAATGTTAATCAAAGGGACCTACGTCGAACAGCTGACCGGCGTTATCTATATCAAATAAAAAAATAAATCATATTGAAATGAACCACGTAATTATATAAAATTAATAATTAGGTAACATAAAATAGCAATAATAACAGTTGTGGTACCAGAACTAATATGAAATAGTATCAATTATCGCTGCTTTTACATTATTTTACGTATCATACCATCACCAATGTCAGAAATAAAAACAAATTTCTTGCTCGGAAATGACGCCACTTTGTGACGCATAATATAATACGGTAACAGGACATCAGTGCCACACAAAATAATTGCGGTTTTAAAACGATAAATATATAATATTAAATTAAATCAAAATATAATAACTTCAAATATTATAATTCATCAATTAAAAATGATAAACATGATTAGTCAAGCATTAAAATCTCTTTGTATCATATACAGACTAATGTTTACAGAAATAAATTATGTTATAATTCGTTCTCAGAACATTGAAAAAAACATGATGTTACGGTCAATTGAAATCGCTAACAATGTTCAAGCGTATTTTCCCATGTAGAAGCAATTACATTTTATTTGGCAGATGAACACAATTGCATCAGAAGACTCCACGTGAGTCATTCTATCAAGTTCATTGACCGCTACGTCGCAACACAAAATTCTTGACAATGAATAAGCTGGTAGGTGTCACGCCGCGTACGTTGTTGTTAATAACCTACATTCATACCGCAGACAAAACAAGCTGACACCTATTACTGCAATTTTCAGATCGATGTTCTACGTGACAAAATGACTAACATAAATTATTTTTGAAGCAGGAAAAAATACTTTATTATAGAACTTCGCGAGTATACCTTGTCCAAGCCCTAGTTTGAGCAGTCTCCGAAACTTGGCCCTCGGTCCGGGGTTCGACGGTTCTATTAAGAAATTATCTCCGCAAAGTAACCAGTCTTCGTCGTCTTTCTCGACTTCTCGTGGCAGCTGGTGCGGTAATCGCGGGGCCAGCTCGTCGTGCGGAGACGCCCACACTTCTTCCTCGTCCTCGTCAGGAGGAATCCCCGAGGTCCTGCCGTGTCCTCGAAGACGGTCCACGTAGCCGTCCCATGAACAATCTTCGGGATCTGACATCGCCTCCTCACCGCATACTTTCAAACCCTCCACTCTGAGGTGTCGGGTTCGAGGTCACTCAAAAAACTGCTTCTGCTCTCGAGTCAAGACAATCCTGTACTGGCGACGCTATTTAACTGTGCTACTTATAATATTACTAAATTGCTTTTCAATTGATTTTTTTCTAAAAATATATAAAAAAAAAAAACCCTAGATTTTATAGTTTGATATCAAACACGATTTATAAACAATTTAAAATCAATAATAAAATTGTATTTTAAATATTATATTGATAGAATAACATTTTAATTTTTACGAAATTATAGCAATCACTACTAAGCCATAAGCTCTAGGCACTTGTTATCACAAACACACGTGTTTGTTATCCACAGGTAAAACAGCACTCAGATTATTGCCACGTCCGATCTACAGCCTACTCGAGCCACTGCAGCCGCTGTGACGTCACTTGCAAGCCAGCTCCAATAAAAACAAGACGGTGTAGTTTTACCGTAACCCCCCGCCACTACTACCTCCCCGCTTTTAGCATTCTTCTAGTACCGTGGTTAAAAAAATTGACGAGACAAAAAGAAAAGGGTGTGGGTACTGTGGGTACCCCTCCCATCGCAGACTTGATCCGAGATCAAATAACGGGAGCGAAACTCTAAAAAAAAAACATTGCTAGAACACGTAAAATAATGTACCGGTACGTACGTGCACCAAACTCATGACTTATTTTTTTCCGCAAAAGAAAAATTGAAACTTTTGTAATACGGTATCTAATAAGTAATATAATAGAAACATAAATATGATATATAAATAATTTACGTAAAGTACACCGCGACCGTACCTGTATTCTTTTAATACGAGGATTTTTAAAATGCATTTTTATGAAATTAAATTATTTCAGCTGTACTCATGCAATTAAAAGTACATATTTAATATAAATATACTGTAAAGGTTGTAAACTTACACGTTGTACCTGTACAAGGATGCTGTAAAGCTCTCGAATCCAGCATCATTAATTCTGCATCTATGCATGTACACTTGTCGCCTTGGAAAATTTTCCACTTGCAGCCTTCAACAGGAAATTTTCCGAGACGACGACTGTACAATAATTCTAGAGGGGAAAAAAATATCATAACATACGACAATTGAGAGGTTATAGTGACAACTGACGGCCAGGCAATGAAAATAAATTGACGCAATATGATGCCGAAGACTACATAAAATAGTCATATTGTATGCATCATATTATTCATATTAAATTAATTAATACCTTTTTCTCTCTAGATAGAATTTTGCGTACGGTATCATACAGGAACTGTACTGTATACCGGTACAAAATATACTGTACATATTATTAAAAACCTAAATTATTAATAATAATAATAATAAAATTAACGCGGCAAATGTGGCTACGCCTAGTGTTGTAAAAATGTGAAAGTTCACTGCGAACATTCAAGAAGTTCGCTCGCGAACATATAAAGTTCACTCATGCAATGTTCGTTCGCGAACTTGTGAAACCTAATTCAAAAATCCCGCGTAAATTTCAGCGTTCTGATT
This sequence comes from Siphlonurus alternatus, assembly GCA_949825025.1. NCBI lineage: Eukaryota > Metazoa > Arthropoda > Insecta > Ephemeroptera > Siphlonuridae > Siphlonurus > Siphlonurus alternatus. The sequence continues at coordinate 33,312,226 of OX463782.1, forward strand.
GGTTACATCTGTGTTCTTAAATAAAAAGTTAAAATTAAATAGAAATTTGAATTAAAACACCTTATTTGTAACTATTACTACTATTTTGGGTGCCAAAAATGAAAGGACACGATACTAAATGTATATCTTAACTCCCAAAGGCTATGACAGGACAAAAAAAATAATTACTTTTTTGCGAGGGTAAATTTATTCAAGTTATATCTTTAACTTGCTTTCATGAAGTTAATTGTCATTAAATGTGAACATCTTGCTGTTTAGTTTGCTGAATATCGAATTAAGTGTACTTTTGTACAGAATTCAAACGTTCCCGGTTATTTACATGTTCGCGAACTTTGTAATGTTCGCGAAGTGAACTTGTGAAAGTTCACTCATCAGAAGTTCCTTTCGTTTTTTACAACACTAGCTACGCCACGGTGGCTCGCGAAGGGTTTGCTATTATGCAAACCCTGTATTATGCTGGATACAGTATAATATGCATACGTATGCCTGAGAGATTAATAGATTATATTGTTTACTGAGTATTCAGTCAATTAACTATACCATAGAATCTACACTTTCATGATAAAAACATCTTCAGTCCACAGAAACTGTGAGAAAACTGTTATAACATATAGTACGATATAAAAAAAATCGGAAATCAAATTTTTGTTCGATCGTTCCAAAGAGTTCGAAGACTTCTAATTTTAATATTTTAAATGTTAAGAGAAACATAACGAGTCACGCAAGTGTTTCTCGTTGATACACGGAGACTTTTAACTTGTAATAATGAGTCACGCGACATCGAGGAATATAATATGCATAATCCTTCTCCAAAGAGCGCCCACTGTGAAATGTAGGCACCCGACAGCTGATCCTGTTACCGATGAGTTTCTTTAAATTGAAGTACTTTGATGTACATTATTTGCATAACATATTTTACAATAAATAGAAAATTATGATCCAGATCTTCTACACTGACAGAACATCATTGCACAAGTTTAGTAACGGGCACAAACAGGATATAAAATTAAATTTGATAAATCAATGGGAATGTCCAACATTCTGACAACCATTTTGCATGACCAATGTTTCTATAAAAATGAAGTATTAAACGTATAATTACCTGGTGAAACGATGCTCATAGTTGCTATTGACGTTTAACCGACCTCTGCAGATCAATTATTGATGAGGACAAATGGAATAATTAATTTGTTTTCGTGCAATACAACTTGCTTCTGACGTGGTTTGCTCGTCGCCCACGGACTAGTGCTGCCAGATTATCATGCAGTGGCTATCGTAGGAACTAAAATATGAAAATAAATTTCAACTGTTTTTGTGGGAAATATTGAAATCTCAGACACCACTTGCTCACCATCAGTGATAAAAGTGATAAGAGATTAATTAATTTTTTTAATTCGTTGTAAACTCTGCACGTCTCCCAACGACAATCCTGTTATTAATTATAATGATCCTTCAGTCCTTCACAATGATCGTTTCTCTTTAATTACTTTAGCCTTAACACTCGTAATTCATTCATTTTTATTTATTCACAATTAAATTCCTTGAAGAAAAATAAACAAAATATATTAAGGGTAAGGTAACGCCACCAATGTTAAAAATAATCCCTCTCACAAAAATTCTGAAAAAAATTTAAAATGTTCTCCTCTATACCCCCTATCAGTACCTAAAATATCAGGTATACAAATACGATCTAGTTTTTTAGTTATAAATTGTTAAAGTTGCCTACTTTAACATGGAGAAATGAAACTCCCATGTTAAATTGGTCAACTTTAAAAATTCATAACTCAAAAACTAGATCGTATTTGTATACCTGATATTTTAGCTACTGATAGGGTGTGTAGAGGAGAACATTTTAAATTTTTTTCAGAATTTTTGTGAGAGGGATTTTTTTTAACATTGGTGGCGTTACCTTACCCTTAACTCGGGCTATGTGATAACTTTTTTCAAATCAAAATTTAGCATATTTACAGTCTAGATTGTTCGTTATATTTCAGCTGCAGATTAAGAAATAAATATTTTATTTAATTTTTAAATATTAATTTTATGTGTAAAAATATACGAGGTGTATATCTTCTCAGGTTAGTGATTCTTACAGAACATATACAAAAATTAAGAATAAAACATTTTTTATTGCATAATTATATAACCAATTTCATGACATAATATTATAACAAGTAAATAATTCCCTATATTATAGAAAAAATAGCTAATTTATGTGCTTTCACGGTACTTATATTTAATATTCAATTTATGCATATAATAGTTAAAAAAATTGGCAGTCAATCTGTTTAATTTTATAACATTTAAAAAGAAATCACAAGAAGATCCTGGTCCAATTTCTGAATCTTGCCATATTTTTTACAGTATAAAGTACAAAATATCAGCAAATTGCTGAACGGCATGCAACAACAGTAAAAAATTCATGGTGGTGTATAAGCAAGTGTAAATTGAAAGCGGTGAAAAAGTTCGTTGAGTCCTATAAAAAGGATGGAATGCTCAGCTCCATACGTCAGCAGAGTAGCGTTTCTGGGCCTCCATTTTCTTGACGTAGGCGTTGGCTGCATCAGCGTTCATCCCCCCCTTCTCCTGTACCACTTGGACGACAATGTCGTGGACGTCTCTCGCCATATTCTTGGCATCACTGACAACATACAAATGTGTTTTTTTTTACTTCAACTAAAATGAATTAACTAATATTTTTACTTTATGATCTTCTCATGATTATTGGAGAGAACCAGTTTATAATCCAGGAGACTAGTTAAAATTTAATTGGTCCTGGTTTGAAAGGGACCCACAAGCAATGCTAGGTTAGGCCCACAAAGAGATGGGAAGTTAAATTCAGTCAAAACAAAAACATAATTACATTACGACAAGAGCTTTCAAAACGGTTGAGAGTAATGCAATTTTAAGGACTGGCCTCAGGTATTTCTGATGGTTAGTACATAATAATTATGATTTAACTTAACAAACAAAAAATAATGTTTAAAGATATTGTTATATTACATGTCAAATTTGGGAAACAATGTGTAAGAAATAAATAAAAAGAGGTTAACTTACCCACAAACATATAAATGTCCATTTTCTTGTCCGATGATCCTCCATATTTCGTCCGAGTTTTGACGAAGCAAATGTGTTACGTAGACTTTCTGCTCTTGGTCTCTTGAGAAGGCTTTGTGCATCTACAACGACAACAATTACATAAGAATTACATCCTGCATGTTGATCAGTTGACAACACCTCAGAACAGTAACACTGTCACCTGACACATTATAGTGTCCAGAAACTTGATCAACATTTCAGTAGTTCACGTTAGTACTGCGATCAAGACCAATCACTGGAGTCACTGATTGGCCAGCTCGGATGACGTCATTGATGATGAAACCTATGCTTGACAGTGCTAATGTCCCCAATCCATATCTCATGAACTACTGTAATGTTGACAAATTTCTGGTCATGACTCGTAGGTCTCTAACAGTCTCTGATATAATATTAGTCCTGTACCTTGAGAACTCCTCGCTTGATGTACTCCTCCATCTCCTCTTCGTAAATGTAATCCTCAGACTGTTTACGGCAACCAAAGTAGAGGATTGTGTCACCCACAGGTTTACCTACAACATCAGCATATCAATGATCATGCCACAAATTAATATAAAAACAAGAAAATCAATCGTCAATTTTAGTTCACTGAACTGAAATTTCAATTTCACATCTGTCAATAATTCAATGAGTCTACACATTAAATTTTGTTTCCAATTTTCAGAAAATTTTAGCAAAATCAAATTATTCAACCAATGATAGCAGCCAATGAAATTGTATGGGGCCACCTTTTCTAGTGCATTTCTGGGGAAAGTTGGCTGGGGTCAATGAAGAGAGGAATTAAAAAATGTAATTAATGACCAGACGCAGATGCATAAAAAAAATGGAGAGTGGCTAGGCATGTAAGGGTGATGTTAAAAGATCCAATCTTAAAAGCAGTGAGTAGCGAAAATCCCTATATGGCCAACATTAAATCAAAACTCGAGGTAAGACTTAAGCTCCCCCCCCCCCTCCTTCTTATGATGAAATCTTACTTAAATGTGATATACAATATATCATGATTTTGAATTTTTTTAAACAATAAGTTTTACAAGAACAGACAATAATGGTTGCATTTTTTTATTTCATAATTAGAAAATATACCTAAAATTATGCTCTTCTGAATTTTTTCGGATTTTTTGGAGTGCGGAAACTAATTTTAAAAAAATATTTAAAATACCTGAATTTGGGTGGTACACCTGATGGGACAACCGTGATGTCATTTGTCGTGCTGTGATTGGCTGTTGATGATGTCACGACTGCTGTGATTGGCTGTCGATGACGTCACGGTTGTCCCATCAGGTGTACCACCCAAATTCAGACATTTTAAATATTTTTTTAAAATTAGTTCCGGCACTCCAAAAAATCTGAAAAAATTCAGAAAAGCTTAATTTAATGTATATTTTCTAATTATGAAATAAAAAAATGCAACCATTATTGTCTACTAGGTGGTTAAAGATGTACTAACCGTCTGTTTTGGCTTGATCTCTCTCTTGTATGAAGCCTCTGAAGGGAGCGATTCCCGTGCCTGGTCCAATCATGATGACTGGAGTTTGAGGTCTCGTTGGCAGCCTGTAAATTGACAATCAGTTGTTGGTGCTCTAATATAACAAAACAAAAGAAATATTCAAGCAAACTGTGTAAAATAATTATTTATTTCCTTGATAACATGATGATAACTTTCATTGAATAGAGGTCATTCCCAATGTTGAAAGTCATCAATTAGATCAAAATTAAAATATTTCAAATCATTTATCATTTAAAACACACATGTAAGGCTTAAAATTCATTTACGCTAAAAATTCAATTGAATTCAATACGCTAAAAATAAAGAGTTCAAATATCCCAACTTAAAATCCTATTTTTTATAACTTTGAAAGTTAACATAACTCTTACTGTTTGTCTCATATAAATTGGTGAATTAAGTTAGTTTTACCTCCAGCTACCTCAACAGCACACTCAGAAGCAATCTATTGTACCTGAATTGTGAGCGACGTACGAAGATTGGCACTAGCGGCTTGTGGCCGTTGTTGGGTTGCTTGAGTGCAAGCCAGCTGGTGGTGACGCCCTTGTTGACGCGCTGGGTGGGGGTCTCGTACTGCACCAGCACCGCCGTCACGTGGATGGTCGTCGGGTAAAGCTGTTGACAATGTCATTCTTTTACTGTAAGAGGAACTTAGGTGGACTTCATTTAAATGCCTTGATTTAAGGAAGGATTAAAGGAGACTACTTGACAACAACATTTAAACTGTTTAAATTTAAACAACATTGTTTATTTTTAGATTTGATCATCAAAGTGTTATGTGAACTATATATAGTGCATCAAGAAACATTGTGCATCAAGCAATGTAGTGAATTAAGAAATTATGTGAATTATATTTATGTGAAAGTGATTTTGAAACATTTTTTTTTCTCTTATATAAAAAAATATCGTGAAAATTTAAAAAAATGTTAATAATGAACATAATCATGTTATTAGTGTATTTTTATTCATGAATATTTTATATACCTGTGTATGTTATTTTTAAACTTCTATGTACTATGTATGTTTTTTTTTTAAGTGCTATGTTAATTAGAATTAAGTACCTGTTATGTATAATCTATGTAACAACTCTGACGTGATCTATGCTGTAAAGCCAACGATCGAAATAAAAATTTGAATTTGAATTTGAAATAACAACTTACAATTGTTTTATAATTCAACCAGGCAATAAAATCAAATTTTGTATTTCCATTTCATACAATAAAATACAACATGAAGTTATTTTGAAAATTAAAAATACATATAAAAGAAAATCACTAAATTAAGACCATGTTTCGACTAGTCGACATTATTAGACACTATAAAGATACCTTGGGGGAGGAGGAGATGGAGTAGTAGCGAGACTGCAGGCGCGGCAGCAGCTCACACAGGTGGTCCAGCGCCGGCTTGCAGGATGGAAGGTCCTCCAGGATGTGGACGATGTTTCGGTTGGCCGCGATCACCCAGTCCGTGTAGAGCTGCTTGCCTTCGACACTCGTGCTTGCCATGCTCAGCAGCTGCTGCTTTTCCTGCACACAAAACATTGTGTCTTTAATTGATATATTGATTAATTATTTAATTTAGTTGTATTTGTTTCATTTATAATGGATTATTAGGCGTAAGATTCCAGCTGCAGTAAAAACTACTTTCTTCTCAATTAGACCATTAACTCTTAAAAATTATGTAACATAAAGTACTACTGCAGCATATTTAACAATTTTTAAATTGACCAAAAATAAAGATTGAAATTTAATGAACAATATAAAATCTTCATACATTTATATAATTAACTTCAACAAAGAGCAACAAATGAGTGCTCGGAGGGTCTAAGCAGGTACGTAGACAACAAGCAAGAAATTGGCGTGTAATTTGAAATAATTGTGAGACATGCTCGTTCGTAAGTCCTCAGACACTTGGGGACTTCATTCTGAAGTTAACAAATTTTGTCTGACAAAATGTTATTTTTTCACACAAAATTGTTAGTTATTAAATTAAGCAACTGTGGATCAAATTACCTTCTCATCTGGGAATTAACAAATTTCGTTTGTCAAAATGTTCCTTTTTTTACACAAAATTGTTAGTTATTAAAGCAGCTGCAGATCATATTTACCTTCTCATCTGTAGTGTACTCTATCAATTCCTTGAGAATGTGCGTGCGAGGGTTGGAGGTGATGTCAACGTAGTGAAGGAGAGCTGTACGGTACGAACATGGGCAGGGGAACGGGTGCTTCTTGCTCGAGTCCTCTGAAATAACAAGAAAATCATGAGAGATTGTCAATAAGACAACAGCCTAAAATACCAAGACTGAGGACCTACCATCAGTATTTGTGAGCGTTATGACGGTATCAAGATCAACTCCCAGAAGTTCTCCAATCCTATTTACAAGTTGCTCATCATTTGTTGGATACACAGCGACATGGTCACCTGTAATTTAATGTATATTAAACTTAATTTATCTTCAACTTTTTATTAAAGAAATGTTACCTGCATCATAACGTATTTTGGAACCCTCGATATCCAATTCGATGTGCATACAAGATCGACTCCCTGCTTTATGAAGCTCTCTGTTGATTTTTACCGGTGCCAGGTATGGATTTTTTGTATCAAATGGTCTGTCAAGATTTATTAAATTAATACAGGGCATAACAAAAGAAGAGATTAATAAGGTTTATACTGTACTCTCATGATATTTATTTTAAACTGTGACAATGCAATCAGCACAAATATTCAAGGATATTAAGTTGTATTACAATAACAGTTAACTCAGGGTAATATTTATTTATGAATTCATGAATAAATATTACCCTGCCTTGCTGCAAAGTGTAAACCATAATAATATCAACGTGGTATCGGGAAAAATCTTAACTCCATTGAAAAGCTGAAAAAAAAATATCCTAACTCCATTAATTGATAAGCAAAATGAAGTTAGGATACTTTTAATAGGCAGGCACATGCAAAAATATCCTAACTTCATTTTGCTTAGCAATGAAATTAGGAGATTTTCCCGCTACCACGTTGATATGCCATTACCATTTGTGCAGAGAATATGACTAGAATATTGTTGAACTTACGGTCTTTGATTTACTAGAGAGTGGATTCGAGCCACCTCGCCTGTGTAGACTCTGTCAATGTTCACATCATCGTGGACGGTTAGTCGATATTGTCGCACACTCACGTCCTCTCCCGTCGCCTCAATGCCAAAGAAGTCGCACACTGCCGGCCAGAACTTGTCTTTCCATGTGATGAAGTCATCTTCAATGCTACAAGACAGACTTTCTCAGTGACTTTTCCCACGATAATAATAATAAACCGACTTACTTGGCATCATCATCTCCCATCCCAAGTTCGTACACTCGGGTAGCGCCAAGTTCTTCAAGACGTTTGTCTAAATATTTTGCCATGGCGTTATAATGCTCGTAAGTCTTGTTTCCAAGACCAAACACCTGAACAAAAAAGATTATGTTGAGAACAGAAGAAAACAGAGTTATAAGAGAAATAAGTGTTTGTTATATCATGTTAAAATGTTCTACATTCAGGGTTCTTAAGTATGAAATTAAAAGTACAAAACAATCAGCAATAGCAATTAAACAGAAATAATAAACTAACATTTACTGCATTACTATAGTTCCTCTCAATAATTGCTTTGGCATTACATTTCAAGGTTACAAAGTTGCATTTTACAGTACGAGAACTGTACATTTTGTGTAGGAGTATGATAGTTATAAGCCCGGCCTTCTGCAAAATACAATGTCACAACCTAAAATTTATTTGACAAAGCTACATATAAACATTGCTGTTTGAGAACTGAGATGATTTGACCCTTTAAATTGATAAGGGGTATGAAATTACACCACAATGTGAGTACTCACAGCAAAATTGAGACCAGTGAGGTTTGCGTCCCCGTTCTGCAGCCACTCGTAGAACTCCTGAGCGTTGTCGGTGGGGTCTCCTTCACCGTACGTCGCCATGCAGAAGACAGCCAGCGAGTTGGAGATGTCCTTGAGGCTCGTCAGCTCCTCCTGCAGACAAATTGGGTGAATGAACACTTCTGTGAATGGAAAATCTTTTAAATTTGCCCCATGGGCTTTGGTTTTTCTTTAATTTTTGACTATAATAATATGTATTATTACATATTATTGTATTTGTGCCCACAATAGAGATAATAAATAAATAAATAAATAAATAAATAAATAAATAAATAAATAAATAAATAAATAAATAAATAAATAAATAAATAAATAAATAAATAAATAAATAAATAAATAAATAAATAAATAAATAAATAAATAAATAAATAAATAAATAAATAAATAAATAAATAAATAAATAATAAAATAAATAAAACTTGCACTTCTTTGCTACATTATTACTACTCTGATAATAATTAGCATCTGTTTGTAAGTCCAATTATAACTAATGTACCAACTAACAAACATGAGGCTAATCAATAAATATACCTGTGCAATATCACTATCAATCAATTTAACATAAGTTTCAACCGTCTTAAGTTATCATGTTATGTATTTACCATATTATATGTTTGTGTTAATTATTTATGTTCTGTCTAATTTAATACGTACACTTTCTGAGTTTAATAAACAAATATTAATTAATTAATAAACTATCACAACATAACATGTTAATGAAAATTGAAGTGGCAGCAATTAAATTTACAAAATAATGAGCTGGAGTCTTACTTTTGTCAGATTTAGTTTGTTAAATTTAAATCAAATAAAAAATAAATGTAAAAATTGAACTTAAAATATCATATAGCAACAAATAAAGAGAAGTATATTTGTAGGGATAATCTCCTTAGAGAAACCAAAAAAATTAATATAAATCTGGTATGGACTGACCATTTCACATTCCTCGGGGTCTGCGACCATGCCCTTGAGTTGGTACCGCATGCCGTCCTTGGCGAGGCGGCCGGCAAACTCCTCCGCGGTACCCGTCTGGCTGCCATAGAAGACTACGAGGCTGCGTCCGGAGCTGCGCAGCTTCTTGATGAACGAGCTGTCCGCGGAGGACTGGCTGGAGTACATCATGGACGAGGCCCTGCCACAAACAAAGGGTCACACCAAGGTACTTCGTTAAAAAATACTCTCCAAATGATAGTTATTTTTTACTATAGGTCCTTTGTTTTAAATATCTTGAAAATAGTATATTTGCATCATTAAAAATTATATTTAATGAAATTAATAAACAAGTTTAAATTAAACTTGTTTCAATTTGAAATTAAAATTAAGCTATACGGTAGGCATTATAGTATATATCTTGCATACTGTATAATATATACAGTAAAATAATTAAAATGAATACAACTCACATTACCTTTAATTAAATAGAATACTGCAGATAATATGCATATATACATAAATTAATATTTAATATTTACTATCTCAAATTGTATATATGATATTTTTATTACATTGCACTATTTCTCTTGTTATTATTCTTAGTTTAAAGTACATAAAGATAAAATATAATTATGTTCTTTCTTCACAATAGACGACAACAATAAAATTACAAAATCGTGAGATTGCATGCCTTCTATTAAGTTACGTAATATTTCTAAATTAAAGTACAAAGTATAATAATTATTAAAATATTCTCTTTTTTTAAAAAAAGTGAGGCACGTTTTCCACTCACTGCATGCTGTAATTTGTGGTGGGTGGTGGTGGCGCCGGCCTCAGTTTGTTGCGCCACAACCACCAGGCGCCCACCCCCAGCAGCGCCAGCAGGAGCACGATGTCCAGCACGCCGAACATGGCCGTCTCCTCCACGGCCCCAGCCATCGCCTCTGCTGTCAACGGTTCACCACCACTCTCGCCCGCCCCGCGCTCCGTCTCTGCACTTGCCGCGTCCATGATCAAAATCTGCAACAACGAAACGAGAATGGCATTGAAATAACAATAGACTGCTGAATTTTGTAAAGAATAGGCGTTACCCCTTTTTTTTAAATAATGCATGGTTATTTTTTTACGAAAATGATGGGTGGGGAATGGAAATAATGGGGGACATTCACAAAGCACTTTAACCCCCACTTTAGCCCCGATTTTTAACCCTGGTGCTAAACATGGTACTAAATCAGGGGCTAACCATGTTAAGCTCATAGTTTAGCACCATGTTTAGCACCAGGGTTAAAAATCGGGGCTAAAGTGGGGGTTAAAGTGCTTTGTGAATGTCCCCCAATAATTATATACAATCGAGGTTTTATACTTATATCTACTGCAGGTACATACGTAAATAGATTCCTCTTTGCCTACTGTAAATTATTCAATATATCATCACGGATGAAAAATGCTATGGATTAAGATATAAAAATATATGGGATAAAGCAATTAAATATCGCAAGAATAATTTTACCAAAAAAATGTAATGGAATTTAATTTATTACCCAAGTATTTAATTATATAGTTATATTTTGAAGAAATATATTGTTTCGCTACACCTTGCATGTCAAGGAAAAAAAATAGCTGCATGAAAAAGAAATAGATGTTGAAATTTTAGTAGCTTAATTAATTTTTAATTATCATTGACTGTGCCGAAGATCGAATTATAAAGATACGGTATTAGTTCGCTACATAGTACACACATGAAGCAAAGTTTTTTTTTTTTTTTTTTAACTTTTCTCGGTTATAAATGTAGTAAAAAATCTTAATCTTGCATTATCCACTGTATTTTTCAGTTTGGACCAAAGTTTCGTAAAGGAATTTTCCCTAAAAAATCTTATTCTTAGTGAAAAAACGAATTCATGTTTTTTTCACTAATTCGGGAACACCGAAAAATCATTTATATGATTCAGTGTAAAAAGAAAGCAAGTAATCAACAAATAATTGATAACGTTATTGACAATAATGATGATAATGGCCGAGGCGAGATGTGTATACATGGAAAATATCATCTAAATAATAAATAAAAGGTGACATTTTTTTTTTTATTACCTTGAGCACGCAATGTAATATTGAATTTTCTATCAACTCCCGATACTATCAAAATAATATTTATTCGCGTACGTGTTACACCAATCGCCCTGTCCAACTCTTTATACTGTAAATTTCAAAATTTCAAAATAAAGCAATTATCAAATCTCAGCATTTAAAAATTAATACAATTTAATTAATTAAAACAATTAATTTGCAAATTAATTAAAACATTTTTCATGCAATGAATTTACGCAAGTACTGTCTACATGACTCTTCCATAAAAAGTATAAATATTGAGAATTGACATATTGTATACAGTATAACATCCGCAAGATTTGTGCCATGCATATATTAAGTAATACACGCGCTGCTTGTAAAAAGAAAAAAATATATTATGTCAAAAATAAAAAAGCACCTTACAAAATAATTTCCTCCTCGTGTTGAAGTATAATAAATTACAAATCTGTCTTTGGCTTTTTAAACTAAATAAAAAAAAATGCTTCAATTACAGACTATATGTTTTTTCGTTCCAAACTTTCTACTCCTAGAGCTAATTACGTTATACTTTTTCTTCTGTTGCAAGACGATTAGAATACAACAGTACTAACTTGATGGTACAAAATAACACTTTGCGGAAAACACGGAAATATAAACCATTTCCGATACAGGAAAAGAAGATAACGCAGTTTGTAATGTTGTTTGTTCTGATTTCTTCCGATATAATTTTTTGCCTTGCAATATTTTATAATTTTCTTATTATAATTATAGTTAAAATTAAAAATAATAAACTATAAATAAATCATATTAATATAGGTACAGTATAATATGAGTATAATCTTATATATTATTATATTAATATAATCATAAATCACGGAATATAATCCAGGATTTAATTAATTTAATGCATTATTTAATTTGTTAGGCCGAGTACATAAATATGTGAAATTATAGTGACAAAGGAAAACCCTACATTATTTCATTTGGTCACTGCAAAAGACGGAGAGAATGTAAGTAAATAAATAAATAAATAAATAAATAAATAAATAAATAAATAAATAAATACATACATAGAATAACAAGTCTAAGTTTACTTCGGACTCTATATGGCGCCAAGCTCCAGACAATCCAGACCGAATAACGGCATCCATAAGAGATATAAATTTCAAGATGGCCGCCGCTCGCAGTTGAATCCACACGTAAACTAAGATTTGTCATACCGTATAATACTTTCATGAGTATAAATGTATCTGAAATAAATTTATCAACATATTTTTGAACGAAGAAAATTTTGTTACATTAACTTTTTCACAAACGATACACAATAACGCTTACATAACACACGGCCCATGTTTCGTGTAATTACATATGAAGTACGTCCGCTGGTGATCAAACAATAACGAGCGACCATATCAAATGATGATTTGGTCTGGCACGCACTCTCAACGACCTTCAATTTAGAGTAACCTTGGCCCTTTATCTCATCCACTTGGTCAACTGACGTCATCGCTACGCATGTCTATCTGCAAGTCATGCACCTTAGCACGTGGGTTTATTTTCATATACTTATGGGCAAGGGGGGCTAGTTAATTAATAGTAACTTTAAATATTACACCTTCCTATCTTTTTCCTGACCCAAAGCATGCTCTCCTATATCTATAAAATATATTCACCCAAAGTAAATAATCACAAAAATAAAAAATCGGAAGAAACCTAATTTACGGAATGACTGCTTGGTCCGCAGACCCGAAGTCAATACATCAATTAATTAATAGTACCCCCCCCCCCCTCGAATCGATCACGGAATAGAGAAAAACAAATGAGCTGAGGGTGGGTCCATCAATCCTTCTCCTTATGGAAATACAAAAACGGAGGCATTTCCTCAGAAGTTTTTTCGCTAAGCCGTGACACGTGGTACAGTATCACAAACCTTAGTTTACGTATGGAAGACATTTTGAATAGAAAATAGTACCGTTTTGCGTTACGACCTTCATTTTTTAACGATAGGCGCTCGATTAGAAAAAAACATCACATCCCTAGTTTAGTTTGCCGGTTTATGAGAACGCCACGGCCGTGGGCGCGGCAATCCGCTTGCCTAGCGGCCATCCCAAGTATCTAATATACTTTTAACCTATTATTAGTACTGACATCATGGTTTAATGTTCATTAATTTAGCGAACTTTAAAACCAGAACAGAAAAGGCACAGAAACGTCACAGGAGCTCGAAATCGATTAATTAAATCGAACCGAATCGAACTTAACCGATCAGCTGAGCTGAAAAAAGGCGTTCGTTTTAAAATAAAAGACAGATCGGAATATACGTCTATATACGCCTCCAGAAAGCTATAATAAATCCAGAATGTTACTTTTAAATGCGTAAGGGTGCCTATTTTTTTTAATTTCACCACTTTTTTTTAAGTTTTTAGCATTTTTGGTGTCGACGTGTTGTCACAACAGCGGCTCCATGCGGCCCCACTGGCCCCAGGCTTTCGTCTGGAAGAGGTGCAAAGTGGTCGAAGTGGTGGCGACGCGATTTTGAAATCAAATTAAACTTACTTTTTTATACTTTTTTCCAATAGTTATACATATTATAGAAGCATGTAATATTTTTAAAAAATTCCATAGTTTAAAATAACCTTGTTGTGGGACATTTTTAAAAAATTAAGATTACTACGCCTTGGCGACGTCTAGTCTGTGATCTCAGGCGTAATCTAAGGCTTGTTTAACTGTATGTACAATACACCTTTTTAAAAGTAAAAGTTAATTAAATTAATGAGCCCTCGTTAACGCCATGACGGTGTAGAAATGTCTTTCTTAATTGGTATAATATTTATACTGTATACCAGGGTAACTAAAGCATAAATGGGGGGCAGGTCAGGCAGGGATTGATAAGCTTAATAATAAGAAAAAAAAAGCGGGCCCACAAATTTCAATACACAGCCGTAAGATGAGAGTTATTACTCCGGTGTGAAATATGATTTTGGTGAAAACAGTCCTTATAAGTTATACAACGAAATTCGGGGGTATGATGGGGGGTCTAGATATATTTTTTATTCCAGTCAATATATAAAAGTCAATTCAGCCAATTTAGCGTATAATGATGCATTTTTTTCTTCATTTTTTCAAAAGGACAAGTCAAATAGAATAAACATACGTGTATAATCGAAGTTGTTAATTAAAAATTAGGACGTAATTCAACTTCAGTGATGTAATTTCCGCGTTTGTAGTGAATGAACAATAACTAGAATGAAACCTCCGTCGACAAATTAATTGTTTGTCACATGTGTGTGTATTTAGGTGTGGGATTTCCTCCTTCTTTCTTCCTTAAACTTCTTTGAAAGAAGTTCATTCCATAACGTCTGAGGGAACTCCAGACAATAAACCACACGGTGGGATTTTCTCGAATCCTCTTCCTGGAAAGACAATCACGTAATATCGCTTGAAATTTTCTGCTTATTTTCTATAATCTTCTCAGTAATAAAATCTACATAGTATATACATGTGGAATTCCCTTTCATATTTTGTTGCCATACCTCTGGTCTGGAGTATAATAACTGTACCATGCAAGTTAATATAATTTAACTGTATATCTGTAATATATAAATAAATACATGGGAAAGCTTAACTTTAACCCTTCTACCAATATAGTCATGCATGTCAAGTTTTGTTATCTGTCTCGGCTTTTGCTATTACATAACTTCATAATTACCAGTTTATTGAACTTCATGCAGGCTAATAAAATGTATATAATAATTATAAAATCTTAAAATATAGAAGCAAAGAAATTTTAAAATAAACTATAAATGATAATAACTGGATGACTTATTAAATTCACTCTTATAAAAATAACATTCATAACGTGATGCAAAATCCCTTACGGGGTAAGCCAGCAGCATTATTACCTCGGCCGTCTACAAATGGACCTCCACTGTATTTCGATTCTTGCATACTCCACTTGCTTCAGAAATATCCATGATACTGTTTTGCCTTCTGCACTCCCTATTGCACAAAGTAGTTCTATATAACACACCTGTTCTTCAAACATTCTTTAATCGTTATTAAAAAGAATAAATAATTCAAGAAATATAAACATAAATGATACAACAATAATTGGATATTTGCTGATGATCACGAGGCCCAGAAGTACACTTTGTAATACAACACACTGTCAGTATGATATTATAATTTTAATGAACTAACTACAGTTGATTGGTTGAAATTTGGGGGGCAATTGACACATTTTGGTCATGTATACCCTCGAACTGTACAGTTGTTTGTATATATTTTCATATAATTAATAATTAAGTAAATTAAGGTAGAGATAATGTCGATCAGTTGTTTTTTAGCTCCATTTAATTAACATGTAAACCGTAGCAAATTCACAAAAATTTTGAAATTTTTTTGAGAGGCTAAAAACCATAGAAAAAATTTCAAAACAATTTAAAGAGCTGATTTTTTTTTTTTTTTTTTTTAAATTGGTTTAGTTAATTTCCAGCATAGGGCTTTCCCATGGAGAGACAAACTAAAAATTTAATTAAAAAAAAAAAACGACTCGTTAAATTGTTTGCAAATTTTTCTATGGCTTTTAGGCACTAATATCTGCCTCTTCAAAAAATTTCAGAATTTTTATGAATTTGCTAAGGTTTACATGTTAATCAACTGGAGCTAAAAAAAAAAAAAAAAAAAACAGCTGATCAACGTTATCTCTCTCTACCTTCAGCGTGAGAGTCCTCTAATGCCAATATAATTAATATTCAATTCAATTCTCTACCTTAATTTTAGACAAGTACAATGGAGTATGTTTATGTCGTATGTCTTATGATGTACTGTAATATTGTAATGTATCCAAAAACGGGAATTTCTGTATTCGGAAATTTCTGTATTGGATCCAATAAACAAATCAAATCACCACGCACTAAAAATTTCCTTCGCATATAATCCACAGGTGTGGGACATTTTTCAAGAGCAGAGCTGTACATTATATAACACAAATGTTGGGCAAGGTTGCAGGTATATTGCAGTGTCACTACCTCTGTAGATCAAGCTTATAGTGCAACTGCAGCTTATAAAGGTGATATATGTGCAATGGGGGCAGTAGAGGTCACATAATATACAAGCATATAATATGCAACTAGGTAGAGGTATATAGTGAAAGCCGTTTGTTATGGACAAACCTTATGCAGCTCTAACAGCAAAATTTCATATCATATTTCTCACGAGAATGAGAAAAGCATATCGACGTTCATTAACGATGTCATTGCTAGTAAGTTATTGTATGAAAATGGGTCTTATGATCGATATAATTTATGATTTTATAAATGCGTAACTATGGGAGATAAGATAAACAACAGTTATAAATGGTAACTATGGGAGATAAGATTACAAACAGAAGAAACTGATAAGACTCAATCATTTCTAAGATTTGTTTCGTCATTCTTTGAAGATATAATTAAGTCACTAAAATATGACGTGGACTATTATTTTTTTCTTCTAATTTTAAAGAGAGAGAATAATAATTATTACAAACAATAAATTTAAATTACACTGCATACTAAAAATTGAAATTTGGAAAAATGTTAATTATAAAAATGGATTATGGAATTCAGTACATATTCACATAGGATTTTCCTGCATTTATTTTAGACTGGAAATATCCACTGACAAATTTAGTACTGGAATTTGATACAGTGTATCAAATAATTTTATTACGAACATTTTTTCGATTAAAATATATATATAAAAAACGTTCGAGATGTCAAACCAATAATTAATTATTATAATAAATTAAACTGTAATTATAATAATATATACTTGGTCTCATCGTCACAACTAACAAAAGTGACAAATTTTGATGGAAAACATACATACTGAGAGCCTGCATAAAGTGTAGTCCTAACATTTTGGTATTCATAAATGGTAGACGTAGTCATTGGGAAATTTAGGCATTGTTTAACCACATTATCATATTCATTGGCTTCACACCTATCATTAAAAACATTTATAATACTGCTCTACAATTAATTAGTCTAATTACTGTAATGTAATTATGCTTGTTATTTTTTAATGAACATTGATATTGAAAGGTAGAAATAAGGATGTACTTATTTAATTAAAAATACTGTAATCTAATATAAAAAAATTACCTACACATATTATATATTTTTATAACGTAGAAAATTTTATAGTCTGCGATTCTGTATATTATATAATATGGTTAATGCTCGCTGTATTGTAGTACATATTTACAAATTATGTTGACATGACATTACGTTGACGGTCATGGTCGTGCAAATCAATGCTCCTTACAAAAATTCAACTGAAGGCTCTGCCATTCTGATTTTTACGATCAATCTCACTTTCGCAATGCCACAAGAAGAAACATGCATTTGATGCATTCACTGATATTGCAGCATCAATCAAGGTCCTTTCATGCCCTTGGTGGAAGATTGATGCACTGATATTTTTTTTTTTTTATCTCGACCTGCGGGAATGTCCTTAGAAAAGTGTCATTTCATCGTTTCTCCCGCATTTTGAACCACCTGTTGCTTTCCAAAATTTTCCACAAAACAGCTGTTTTTGGTCGACTCGGAAATTATCAACATAACAACTGAAAATATTAAGTTTGTTTATTCTATTACGTTACGTAACTGAGGTATTTTATATTCTTATGTAACAACTTTAAAAGAAAATAAAATAATAATTTCCGAAAACATATTCGGCATTAGATAATATAACTTTTTTTATTAAAAAACATGCACCAAGAGACCATGCACAGACTCAAGATAATTTTTCAATGTAGGGCTTATCAAGTATGTAATTTGCAATTAATTGTTACGAAGCTTTCAGTTTTTAATGTGCATAGCTTAATTTGTGAATGAATTTCGAAAGGCACGTACCGGTGGACACGTAGACCACAGATTTAAAAGCATGCAACCCTTTTGATTATACACACATGCACCATGCGAGACTAGAAACTTACTTGATTTGTGTCCGATATTCAGTTTCTGTAACACTCGTTTCAGCTTCAGAACAAGCTTTAAACTACAAAGTACCTATGGAATGACGTAACACGCTTATAATTCGTGTTCTTCGTTTATATTTTCACTTCACAGATGCAGAAGATCGACGGTGCGAACCGCGATTCACACTTCACAGACAGCAGAGAGTAGAGAGACTTCCCCTCTCCTCACTCTCCTGCTGGTCCTGTTGTCTTTTTTTCTGCCCGCCTCCCTCCGCCGCTCCCTCGTCGAAGAATTTCCCCTCAAATTCTGTAAAAGTGCCTGGACACTAGTGACATAATTTATGAAGTGCAGAAAATAAAAACTATTTAACTGAGGTTTGCGCGCATTTTCTTTGATTGTTTGTTAATTTTATTCTATTTTTTTAAAATAATATAATAATTATATTAATTATTAATGTAATATAAAGTATAATATAATATACTATATACTAATATACTATATAAAGATATAGGTTAAAATCACGTCAGATCAATAAGGAAATGGACGAGGTCAATAGATTTTGATGAATTTCACATATTTTACACATCTGACCTAGAGGGTGATGAGATTTGCATATTATTTTTTCAAATTTAAAAAAAAAAGGATTTTCAGAATTTTTCAAAAATTTAAAAAAAAGGGTAATCTCGAGAGATAAAAAAAATTGTATCTCAAATTCTGCTCAACATAGAATTACAATTTAAATTTCTATAAGTTTGTAGTAGAATTGCTAAACTTTTTTGCACTGACAATTTTGACCTTGAAATTTTATTTAGGTCAAAGGTCAGAGGTCAAACTACAAAAAGCGTATTTATTCACACAAGATATCTAGCTAAAAAATTTCGAGATATAGGTTTTGAAAAGGGTCTATCCTAGCTTCTATAACATATCGTTTTCAAATGTTTGGGATAATTCAAAATTTTGAAGTTGCGATTTTTTTTATTAATTTTTCCCAAATTTTTTGAAAAATTTTGTAATAGTGTCTCCAAAAATGTCACATGTGTTAACAATCTGACCAAGGTCAATGAGGTTTGGGCATTATTTTTCAAATTTCTAAAAAATCTCGAAATTCAAAATTCAAGATTTTCAAAAAATCTCGGAAAAATTAATAAAAAAAATCGTAACTTCAAAATTTTGAATTATCCCAAACATTTGAAAACGATATGTTATAGAAGCTAGGATAGACCCTTTTCAAAACCTATATCTCGAAATTTTTTAGCTAGATATCTTGTGTGAATAAATACGCTTTTTGTAGTTTGACCTCTGACCTTTGACCTAAATAAAATTTCAAGGTCAAAATTGTCAATGCAAAAAAGTTTAGCAATTCTACTACAAACTTATAGAAATTTAAATTGTAATTCTATGTTGAGCAGAATTTGAGATACAATTTTTTTTATCTCTCGAGATTACCCTTTTTTTTTAATTTTTGAAAAATTCTGAAAATCGGCTTTTTCGGAATTTGAAAAAATAAAATACAAACCTCATCACCCTAGGTCAGATGTGTAACATATGTGAAATTCATCAAACTCGTCCATTTCCTTATTGATCTGACGGGATTTTAACCTATATTCTATATGGATGGTTCACCTAGTTATTTATTATATGATAAATCGATTATGCATTTTATTTGCATTTACGAACAGCGCTAATAATAATGGTCGAGTATCGACCTCAAAATTTTTTTATAGCAGAAATGGATAGAGGATGAAAAGTTATGTTACTCTGATTTTTTTCAGATTTTTTAGGGACCGGGAAGTATTGCTAAAAAGTTTTGGTGAGGTCGGGTTCGAATCCACGTCCCTTTTGGGTAAAGAGAGCGAAGAGAGGCGGCAAGACGGCAATTAAGACTCAAGAGGCGGCACTTTTTCTGCACTTTCAATAATTTTTAAAAAATAGTTGCCGGCCCGCGGGCTCTAAAAAATCTGAAAAAAATCAGAGTAACATAACTTTGCACCCTCTATCCATTTCCGCAATAAAAAAATTGAGGTCGGTACTCCATTATAAATTATGAGCAAAGATTATAATGATAATTAAAATTATATAATTATGACATCATATATATAATATATACAGTATATTATATATACACAATTTATTATGTATATATTATATAATATGTCCATGCATGCATGATGAATTTTGGGAGCAGTATTTCACACTTTGTCCCTTATCGTCATCTACTTTTTCTCAATGGACCAAAGCGATGTCTAAAGCCTGGGGAACCACACATAAGTGCATCACTGCACTGGGTGGAAAGCGAGACGAATTTGCCTCAGGGAGGGAGCAGCGTATTTTTTACTTGAAACGGTCACCCATCCAAGTACTAACCACGCTCGACGTATCCTGACTTCGGTGAGCTAACGAGAACCGGTCAATGCACTGCTCCACGCTCGACCTCTAATATTTAATTTTTAATGTTATATCTTTCGCTGAATATAATTGAATTTTCTTATACACAAAAATAATATGCATGCATAACTAGACTATAATTATGTTGTATTTATTATTAATTATTAATTTATTAATTATAATATATTAAACTGAAAATAATATAGTATAATAAATTAATGTTACATGCAATACATTTTTTAAAGTTATTTATTGAACAAAAAACATTACATTAAGCTAAAAAATATATATTTTAATACAGTTGATAATTCAATTGAACATTCAAGCCTTGTTCTTGTGCCATTGTTATCGGGAAAACTGGGAAAAGGTAGAAATTTACTTTATATTTGCATATTATTTATATTAATAAAAATTAGTAGATTACACTGTATATATATATATATATATATATATATATATATATATATATATATATATATATATATATATATATATATATTCTACATGTTTTTATTGTATTATAATATAATTATTAATACATTAATACAAACATATCAAATATTAATGATAAATTAATGATAAATAAAAAAAAAACAATAATTTTTTTTTATTGTATTCTTTTAATAGAAATTAAAAAAATTGTAGTATATAGTAAATATATGCCATGGACTTTTACATATTTTTTTTTAGTACAAGAAAATAAAATGAATATAATAACTAATTGACTAGAATTAATCGAGTCACGTGTCACGTCCGATTAATTTTTTAACTGATTGTGCATTTCAAATCTAATTGAAGCAGCTAAAATAATTAATGTTTTTCAAACAATTAATGAAGAAAATGGACAACATCATAATTATTCACACACATGTTTGACAGTTGCTACTATTTTTCTTTGGAGTTGGAAGTGGAGATATTTTCAAAGCTGGAAAACAAAAATATATTATGATTTTTTTTCTATATTAT
This sequence comes from Siphlonurus alternatus, assembly GCA_949825025.1. Lineage (NCBI taxonomy): Eukaryota > Metazoa > Arthropoda > Insecta > Ephemeroptera > Siphlonuridae > Siphlonurus > Siphlonurus alternatus. The sequence continues at coordinate 33,334,059 of OX463782.1, forward strand.
TAACTATGAACTATAAAACATTCATGTGCATATATGACATGCATGTAAATTAAATATATAAAAATAAAATTAAATAATTAATTAATTGCTTATATTGTATAATCAATCGAAAAGCAATTAAGATTATAAATTATGAATTAATATATCACTTGCAATATTTAAAAGTGTATTATATTGCTGCAATAAAAAACTTTTTTTAATTATTACGATATAATAATATATATCTGATGGGCGATGGAAAATTTTATGTAAATTATTTATTTACCATGCGAATAGCGAATAAGCCTTACTTCATAATGTTTACATTGCAATATGTTTTAATTATAGTTCTAATGGAAGTACCCAATTTGTATACAGCTAAAAAATACATGAACTTTTATCAATTAAAACCTCAGAGAAAATATTTCAAGCTTCATGGGTCTGATGCCATATACCGTATATGATGATCATATAGAACGGAGTACCGACCTCAAAAAATTTTATTGCAGAAATAGATAGAGGGTGCAAAAACTGCAAAAATATTATGCTACTCTGAATTTTTTCAGATTTTTCTGAGACCGCGGGAAGCATTTTTAAAAAATTATTGAAAGTCCGTTTTATGATATCACGGGCGTTAAAAGGTAGAGATAACGCCGAACAGCTGATCGACGTAATTCCCTTTGATTAACATGTAAACCTTAGCAAATTGACAAAAATTCTGAAATTTTTTTGAGAGGCAGATATTAGTGCCTAAAAGCCATAGAAAAAATTTCAAAACAATTTAACGAGCCAATTTTTATTAATTAATTTTTTTAATTTTCAGCATAGGGCTTTCCCAGCATGGAGAGCCAAACTAAAAAATTAATTTAAAAAAATCGGCTCGTTAAATGTTTTTAAAACTTTTTCTATGGCTTTTAGGCACTAATATCTGCCTCTCAAAAAAATTTCAGAATTTTTGTCAATTTGCTAAGGTTTACATGTTAATCAAAGGGGATTATGTCGAACAGCTGTTCGACGTTATCTCTACCTTATAATTTTTTAAAAATACTTCCTGGTCTCAGAAAAATCTGAAAAAATTTAGAGTAGCATAATTTGGTACCCTCTATCCATTTCTGCAATAAAAAATTTTGAGGTCAGTTATACCACAAAAAAATTAATACGAAGACTTACTGACAAGATCCGTGCCAATGGCCGGTCCGTCAGGTCGTTTCTCGAGCTCTCGGAGCACCGCTGAGTCGAAGGTGAGAGCCGCGAGCCGGAAGAAGAAGTCCTGCACGTGGAGTCCCGACCGAGACGACACCATCCACAGTTCGGCCCCCAGCTGGCCCGCCACGCGAGCCGCTCGAGACTCCACCGCAGCCAGGGCAGCCGAGCTCTGATCACAAAATTACTAGATTTTAAGTGCATTTTTACTATAACTCTGTTCGTATATACACAATGAGAAAGAATAGATTTTTATTGACATGAACCTTATGTACATGGAACATAAGGTTATTATAATCACTGAAAATCGATTCTTTCTGATTGTGTATTTACGAACAGAGCTTATAGATATATAAATATATATATATATACATTTTATATGCATGGATACTAAATAAAAAAGTTATAATAAAACTGTAATTTTTTAATATACCTCCATTTTGCAGTTAAAAGATACCTTTTACACATCATGCAATTGCTTCATTGCTTTTATAATTGAATGTTTTATCAAGAATCATATTATAATTATATATCAATAATCATAATATATTATGACTATTACAGACTACAAAATCATGTAAAACTTGTTAAAATTAAATTTTTATAATTAATTATTTTAAAACATCTTAGGAAAATAATTTAATTTATAGATGATAACATACTGTTTAAACATTGCATATTTTGTAAATTATTAGAACCGACCAGCAGGTCCTTCTTGGTTCCGACGAGGAAGAGGTGCGGACGGGAGGCTCCCCCCACGTTCGCCTGGAGAGCTTCCTCGAGCCACTGAGCACAGTGGGACAGAGACATCGGGCTGGAGACGTCGAACACCAGCACTACCGCTGTTACACCCGAATTAATTAACATTAAATATCATTGACGCACTAATTAAATGGAGTATTGACCTCAATTTTTTTTATTGCAGAAATCATTGAAATTGAGCGTACAAAGTTATGCTACCCTGATATTTTTAAGATTTTTTACAGCCCTGGAACTATTTTTTTAAAAAATTATTGAAAGTTTTTTCTGTGACGTTACGAGGCGTCTCTCCTTAAGAAAAGGATAAGACTTAATTACCACCACGTGACGTCACAAAAAAGGACTTTCATGCAATAAATTTTTTAAAATACTTTCAGGGTTGTAAAAAATCTGAAAAACATCAGGGTATCATAACTTTGCACCCTCTATCTATTTCTGCAATAAAAAAAAAATGAGGTCGATAATCCATTAGTTACCGTGAGCCGCGCGGTAGTAGGACGATGCGATGCACTTGAAGCGTTCTTGCCCAGCAGTGTCCCATCTGTACTCGGAGCAGGTGATTTAATGATTTGCTGCACATTTTATAACATGAAAATATATACTTACATCTGTAAATTATATGGAATTTGAATTATATCAAATCTTTCCACTTCGAAGTCGACTCCGATTGTTGCTTTATAATTTCCATCAAATACACGATTGCAAAATCTAAAATGTGGGATAAAGAATTTTAGAATTGATTTATAATTAAATAAATATAATTAATTAAATTTTATTATATATAACGCATACACATATAATTTAAGTTTTTAAAAATATCATGGTTAAATTTACTGCATCTTATTATATTATTATTGTAACAAATTATAAAATTGCATGAGTAGCTATAATTAAAAGATCATCTTAATTGATTTCTTATAACGTGAACTCTAATATATTAACAATTTAGAAAGATTAATTTTCAGCATTCTAATTTTGTTTGTTCTAATTTTAACTATAAAGTATTGGTAAAAATAAAAATGGTCATCGATGGTACCTGTTCACAAGGCACGTTTTGCCCACCGCGACGTCCCCAAGAAAGATTGCCTTGGCGATGCGCAGGCCACACATAAGCGGCCGTCGAGCGTTGGCGCAGGCCGTACGCACTGCCGGGCTAAACGCGATCTGAGAGTACGGAGTTGCATCACTGCGGAACGGCGGCGGGAACGTCAGAATCGCACGGTCGTTCTCTGCACGTTCTTTCAGCATCGTTAGCACCGCAGAGCGACCCCTCATTTAAAATAATAAGATAAAATAAAACTGCACTTTTCAATGTAGATGCAACTGAGACGAACGAAGTACCATGTACACAAATACACACATGCAATTTCACAACATACACGATAGAGGTAAAACAACAAAATACTTTTTTATGGTGATTGAGTAAATACAAATATATAAAGCTTATATATTGTTGTTTACATCACCCGGTTCGTCATCACACAATGTATATGCGGGAGTATGATAAAACTGTTAGCAGCTGGCCTTCATCCTGTTCTTATGCGGCAGGTGATACTTTTTGTCATTTGTAGCATAATTATGTGTAGTACTGCATGTATTTGGTTATGCGCGCGTCTGTACATACAAGCGGAACATACAGGCAGAATGAATATAACATAACATATATAATTATATATAATATTATACCGATTCGAGGAGTTAAAAATATAACTAATATATATATGCACAGAGAACATAGAGTAAGCCGACTCCTTTATTCCTCAATATATTTATATGGTTCGCTCTGCTTTATTATTTATAATATGCAGTTTGAGGATTCAATTGGAATTCATTAACAGCAAGTGCAAGTAATAATATTATACAATTGATTATTATTCAGTATATAATATATAGATTAAATAAAGAATAATTATAGTTGTATAAATATTATTTATTATATATTATTATATTATATAAAAAAAAAAAAAATCGGTCAGATAAAGAATTTGAAGATTTGAATTTTTCGCTGGCATTTTAAAACCGGAAACGGAAGTACAGTAAAATAAACATGACTTGCTTGATAAAATTTCTCTTCTGTGCATTATTTTAATGAAGTTTTGCATATTTTTTAAACGTACATCATAAATAAAATACTTGTTTTTTGCTTTAAAATATTATTTGAAGCATATTTCTGTTTTAATAATATAAAATTAGAAATAAAATAATTTAGCTCTATACATAAGACGCCACGACGTGAACCTTGTCCACTTGGCGAATCAAAATGGCTCCGAAGCCTAAACCTGCGGCAAAACCTGCAGGTAAAGTGAATTTCTATAATATATAGCTACTGTAAATTACGATTAACGACAATTAATTATGTACAAAATAAGCATCTTAATTTTGAATAGTCAATATCTGAGTAATTTTGTAAGCATTGTGATAATTGTGTCTGTCAGTACCATGTGGTTCCCCGCCATAACACGTGGCCGGTATGTTTTACAGCGAAAGCTGAGGAGAAGAAGAAGCCTGCTGCTGGTAGCAGTAAGGACAAGACTAAGGATGGGAAGGTAGAAAAGAAGGCAGCAGCAAAGTCTGCCAAGCCTGCAGCAAAGGCAGCACAGAAGCCAGCAGCGAAACCTGCACCAGCCAAGAAGCCTGCAGAGAAGGCCGAGAAGGGCAAGAAGGATGCGGCCAAACCCAAATCCGCCAAACCTAGCAAGCCTGCAGTGAAGAAAGCAAGGAGAGTGCAAACAAAGGTAATTAAAACAGTGGTGCTATCTGTTTCCAGGGGTTAAGTGTATTCTGTATTATGCACACAATGAAAGTGCATGGTTGACAGCTCATTCAACATAGTCTAAATTCACTTCTGCGTGCAGTAGAAAAAACAACTGTGGTCTTGATTTTCTTACAGAGCTGTTTTTTTTGTGGGGTAAGCTCCATAGCAATTTTTGATTATTTTATTTATTTGTTCATTTATTTATTACAATGTTGGCTTACTACGGCATTAAAAGCATAATTATAAATGAAGAGAGTTTTCCAATAGCCCCATGTTGATTGACATTTGACAGCAATAATTTTTCGTAAACAACCATTAACAATCACATTTATTAAGATACATGTGCACTTCTGCATATGCATACTTCATGTTTTTGTTTGGTTTCGAGTTGCTATATGATGATTTTTGTGTGGGAATCTCTTTGAAAATACATGAAAATAAAACAATAACACTTACTGATTGCAACTTCGGAACGAAAAGTTAACTAGGTAGATTATTTCAGAAATAATACTCCAAACTTTTAGTACTAACCTGGTTAATGTCTCTTAGGTCATCAAGGGTATTCATGGGACGAGGGTGAGGAAGATCCGCACATCTGTCCACTTCCACCGACCCAAGACTTTCCGGCCACCCAGGAACCCCAAGTACCCCAGGAAGTCTGTTCCCAGGAGAGATCGGTAAGAATTCTACCTCATCTGCAGTCTAATAGATCTTAGATCGACTGTAGACTATGAAGCCTAGCTTCGAGACTGTCTAGCCGTATGTCTGGATAAAGCAAAAGACGATCGCCACGCACATTCAAATCTACACGTAAACTATGATCTGTAATACTATACACACCCTGCTAGATGAAAAAGGTCCACCCATTTGTGTACATACCATGTCCTCTTATTTGTACATATAGCAATAACGCCAAGTCGTTTCAGCCTGGCTTCGCCAGGGCAAAGCCTCTTTGCAACTTTGCTTTTAGGCGCAAGTTCGGTTTAAGCCAATCAGAGAGCCGTATAATTGGAGCAAGCCAAAAATGAAAAGCTCGTAGTTTAGGCTTAAAGTGTTATACTGTAATGACTTTCTCAGATTTACAAGCGACTTAATTTCAGAATTTCTCCACTTGCAGTCTTAGATGTGCTATAATCGTTGGAATTTTTATGCAGGCCAAATTTACTGACAGTTCTCTCAAACTGTTGTTTTTAATTTGCTCAAATAGCGTGATGAGTTGCCAAATGATGATGTTTGTGTGGGAATCTCTTTGATAAAAATGAAACTAAAATTAATACACTTTCCTGATAGCAACTCTCCAAATGCGCATTTTGCTTCAATGAGCTTAAACATATTTGTACAGGCATATTTGTTATTTGGCATTAAGTTTTGCTGTAAATGTGTTTCAATATTAGAATTTTTTATCATTCTTTCAACGGCAGGACACTGTTGTATAGTAAAAGTAAGGTTAAAGATAATATTGTCCTACCATGTTATTAATTAGTTGTTGTTTGCAGCATGGATGCTTACAACATAATCAAGTACCCCCTGACCACTGAGGCGGCCATGAAGAAGATTGAGGACAGCAACACGTTGGTGTTCCTCGTCCACACTCGTGCCAACAAGCACCATGTGCGAGCGGCCGTCAAGAAGCTGTACAAGATCAATGTTGCCAAGGTCAACACCCTCATCAGGTCAGTACCGTGGCAGCGGCACTCAAAGCAACAGCCTTAGTGTTAGTGTGTAAGATGTCCTGCATGGCCATGTGTAAGTAGATTAAAAAAAAAACATGTATACTACATTTGAATAAAAAATACCGATCCAGCCATGTTAAGGGTAAGGTAACAGGTAACATGCCCAATGTTAAAAAAAAAAAAAAAAAAATCCCACACATGAAAATTATGAAAAAAAAAAATACATATAAAATAAATAAATGTCTTCTACATCCCCTCTCAGTCGCCAAAATGTCTGGTACACAAATTCATTACTCAAAAACTAGGTCAAATTTGTACACCTAATATTTTAGCTACTGATTGGCGATGTTGAGGAGAGCATTTTCATTATTTTTATTTATTTTTTTTTTTTTTTTCATAATTTTCATGCATTATTTATTTTTTTTTTTTTAACATTGGGCTTGTTACCTTCCCCTTAAAGCATAGCCAGATATGACAGTTTTACAATCTTAAAATTTAGTGGGACAGTTCTGTTACACTATTCATAGAAAAATTGAATTTTTGACCGTACCAAAAGTTAGTCCAAATTTCTGTATGAACATCTGCGTTCACAAAATTCAGCTATCTATGATTTTTATTTCACTCTCTGTAAAAATAAACGTAATTTAGCTAGAAATCTTTGCAAGAGGATGATTTAAGTGTGGGAATCTCTCTGACAAGACAGAATGAAGCATAAAATTTAACACGTAACTGATTGCAAAACAGCAAGCAGGCAGTGGATTCTGCAGCTGTTTATTCTAGTCTAAGCAATCGTGATTGTTGTTGCAGGCCGGACGGAAAGAAGAAGGCGTACGTGAAGCTCGCCCGGGATTACGACGCCCTCGACGAGGCTAACAAGATCGGCATCATATAAACTGTGTACTCCTGACATCCTTAAAATAAATTTTTCTTTGGTGAACATACAGTCATGTTTTTATTAAATCTCTACCATCCCTTGATGTAAAATAGTGGCTTATTAGTGTAAAGTTTGAAATGCTTACACAGCAGTTAAATTATTGAAATTATCAGCTACTTTTAATTAAACGTCTGCTATTAAATATACAATATTTTACTTCAAAAATTTCAAAATTGGATGGTAATGCTTATCAGTAATTTAAATAATTGAGCAATTATTGCTATAAATGGATAAAGAAAAAATACGGTCTATTAAGGGTAAGGTAACGCCACCAATGTTAAAAAAAATCCCTCTCACAAAAATTCTGAAAAAAATTTAAAATGTTCTCCTCTACACCCCCTATCAGTACCTAAAATATCAGGTATACAAATACGATCTAGTTTTTGAGTTATGAATTTTTAAAGTTGACTACTTTAACATGGAGAAATGGAAATCCCATGTTAAATTAGTCAACTTTAAAAATTCATAACTCAAAAACTAGATCGTATTTGTATACCTGATATTTTAGCTACTGATAGGGGGTGTAGAGGAGAACATTTTAAATTTTTTTCAGAATTTTTGTGTGAGGGATTTTTTTTAACATTGGTGGCGTTACCTTACCCTTAATTAGTTGCTGTTGGTTAGTTTATTAATTAGCAATAAACAATTGTTTCCTGCTATTACCAATTTGGTATAATATTTTTAGGAATTTGAATGCTACCGTTATTTTCTGCACTGTTCACGAGAGATATATATAAAAGAATGGGTTTTGCAGACCTTAAAGGGACACAGGACAATAACGCTCTACGTTCGCCACAAGTTCCTCTAAGATATGGTAATGCTAAAATTGACCAAATTTTAGCTTTTGGTCCACTCCCCAAATTTAAATTAATTAAATAAAAGAGAGAGCCGCAGGGCAAAAATAATTGCAACATCGCACCGAGTCAGGCTGGGAGGAGCGAGGAGAGAAGGGCTGGTGGAGAGAGAGGAGAGGGGCAAGCGGTATGTGGCGGGAAGAAACGATGATGACCGATCGATGTCGAAGCACGTAAGCTTCAATAATATGGAAGATTTATATTTTATTAAATAAATATAATATAAAATCTTTAATATATATTTTGGTTCACTATTTTTTTGCCTAACTGAAATCATTAAATCGTCACATAAATATACTATATATGTATATAATCATATGTTATTATATATTATATGCATATCTATCAGGTGTAAAATATATTTCATATAAATTAATAAATTATTAATATATAATGTTGTATTATAAAATTACATGACACTATGTTATCTATAATGTATCATGGCATTAAATATAAAATAAACATAATAAAATACACCTATAGCGGAGCCTAAGAAAAAAAATCAGTTTGTTCTTCTTGCAAACGTCCTAAATATGTTATTATTTTTTAATTATCATCCAATAAAATATGCTAATACACGAAATCAATTAAGTAAGATAATATATCTATCCCTAGCACCACGTGTATGAATTTAGATAAATGTATTTAATGATGTTAGGAATTAACACAATATTATAATATACAAAGTCAAATGTTTTATAAGGTAATTTTTATTATTGTTGTTTTTCCGTCATATATTATGTAAATATATTGCATACAATTATAGTTGAAAAAAAAAACACTTATGTTGTAACAAGACACACATAATTTAATTTATAAAAATTAATTTTGCTTTTAAATATTACAACACAAAGTACTACTACACTCTCTCAACATTTAATAAGAATAAATATAAATACACCCCATAAATACTATGGACTTTATTTACAAAACTTTAAACAAAACTTAAAATTAGTTAAATAAATAACAATTCGATTTATTTCTTTTTTTATACTGGTGTACAGTACGTACTTCATTAAAAATTTTCCGTTTAGTATAAATAAATAACATTGTTATATTATCACTTTTCAAGGCCTCTCTTTTTCTGCTTTCTTATTTCCCCTATTTCCCCGCCGTCCTCTCTTCCTCTCTCGAGCGCGTGAGGGGAGGGGGGAGAGGCAGTGAGGAAGCTGCTGCATGTTGCCAGCGGAGGGAATTGACGTCATCTTCCTCGGCTGGCGCTGCCCCTGGCGCGCTTACCCTGGGGCACTCGCCCCTTAGCAGCACGCATTCTTACTCAGTTAGTAGGTAACGTTTGAATAAAAAATACTTATTTTTAAGGTCCTGTGTCCCTTTAAGGGTAAGGTAACGCCACCAATGTTAAAAAAAATCCCTCTCACAAAAATTCTGAAAAAAAATTAAAATGTTCTCCTCTACACCCCCTATCAGTAGCTAAAATATCAGGTATACAAATACGATCTAGTTTTTGAGTTATGAATTTTTAAAGTTGACCAATTTAACATGGGAGTTTCATTTCTCCATGTTAAAGTAGTCAACTTTAAAAATTTATAACTCAAAAACTAGATCGTATTTGTATACCTGATATTTTAGGTACTGATAGGGGGTATAGAGGAGAACATTTTAAATTTTTTTCAGAATTTTTGTGAGAGGGATTTTTTTTAACATTGGTGGCGTTACCTTACCCTTAAGGGTAAGATAACACGAACAATCGATTGTTGGTAGTCCCATTTGATTAACATGTAAACCTTAGCAACCTCATAATGATTCTGAATTTTTTTTGAGAGGCAGTTCTTGGCACCAAAAAAATATGGAAAAAATTTCAAAACAATCGAACGATCCAATTTTTTAAAATTAATTTCTTAGTTTAGGTCTCCATGGGAGAGCCCTATACTGAAAATTTAAAAAATTCATTTAAAAAAATTGAATCGTCCGATTGTTTTGAAATTTTTTCCATATTTTTTTGGTGCCAAGAACTGTCTCAAAAAAAAATTCAGAATCATTATGAGGTTGCAAAAGTTAACATGTTAATCAAATGGGACTACAACAATCGATTGTTCGTGTTATCTTACCCTTAAGGGTAAGGTAACGTGAATCAGCTGATTTTTTAATCCCATTTAATTAACATGTTAACTTTAGTAAATTCACAAAAAATCTGAAAAAAAAAGGGACATATTTTAGTACCTAAAAGCCATAGAAAAAAGTTGAAGATAATTGTTGGGTCCGATTTTTTTTTTTTTTTTTTTAAGTTTTTAGTTTGGCTCTACATGTGAAAGCCCTATGCTGAAAAAAAAAAATAATAAAATCAGCTCGAATAATTGTCTTGAAATTTTTTCTGTGGCTAACACGAACAATCGATTGTTGTAGTCCCATTTGATTAACATGTAAACCTTAGCAACCTCAATTTTTTTTTGAGAGACAGTTCTTGGCACCCAAAAAATATGGAAAAAATTTCAAAACAATCGGACGATCCAATTTTTTTTTTTTCAGAATTTTTTCCTAAACTAACACTGAAGTATTAGTTTTGCATTTCCCAGGCTCATTTTTCTTGATAAATGGTAATTTATTTATTCTTGGGGAAGTGTGGGGGGTGGAGAATGAAAACAGAGTAAACTTTTTTTTTTTTTTAATTCAATTTTTTCTTGATAACACTAGTAAAATAGCATGACGTAGCAGTATATCAGAAATTCATATTTAAATAATCAAAACTTAACCTTATAATCATAACAAGTTGAATGATACATTATTAAAATGAAAAAAATCAAAAGAAATTGGGGTATCCCAGATAATTTAGCTAGAAAAGTAATTAATAGTGGGCCTTGCAAAACCACTCCCGAGAGTCAAAATGTTATTCAAAGATTTTTTAGTAATAAAATGTATAAAATAAACGTACTGTAAGAGAACATGAACATGATAAAACAATCACGTTTTATTGCGTATCATATTTTAAGTCTATTATATAGCCGTAGTACAAAGTTGGTATTACAAAATATATATAAATTAAATACCAATACACCAACTAAGGAAAATACATGATTTTTTTTTTTTTCATTTCTTATTCCACTTTTAAAAAAGGGAAACAGCTTCAGCTTTTATATTTAACATTGGGTTGTGCCCGGCCGATATATGACATAAGCCTCATTTTGCCATTTTGAATGTTAACTGCTAGAACTCCTAGAAGGCTGAAGCAGGTAATGACACTTTTTTTTTTTTTTTTTTTGCACTAATAAGTTTGACATTTATAATTTATAAAAAATATAAATATAAAAGCTGAAGCCGTTCCCCACCTTTTAAGTCATTTTCAACAGGTTTTGATAAAATGTTTAATACTCTTTTACCACCACATTATACTCAGATTATTTGTGATCATAACTACACAAATCTTCTTGTACAGGACAGCCCTTTGGATGATTTAAGAAGAACCAACATGGTTTGTTTTTCCATCTTGTGGGGTCGGTGCAGATGCTTGGTTTTGGTTCTCTGAACTTGACCACTCCACCCTGCACCAGGAAGATGTTGTGGTGATTTCTTAGCAGCGTTTGCAGTCCCCCACACTCACTCTTCATCTGCATTTTCAGCGTCGGAGATACGAGGGCCGCAGCCTCCGATAGAGGCAGCTCACACTCCGCCCCCCACCCCTCAGTATCACCCACCTGACTCAACAGTTTATCGGAGACTAGCTTAACAACACTCTTTGCCACCCCAGAGGGGAGTTTGGTACAGTTTCTCACCCTCTCCTGCGCTGGCCTTGGAGTGAAGTCATCTTGTCCACTTTTCCGTCTAGACGTAACATACTCCCATAAAACTGTTTTTTCCATAGATTTAAATCTGTGACGTCCAATAAGACATGTACGTTTAGTTGATGGAATTCTAAGCTTATCAATTTCAACTTTAAATCCACAAGTTTCACTTACTGTCCTAACAAATTTAATATATTCCGTGTATTGACTATCTGTTGGATTTAAGCGTTGATATTTACCCCAAAAATCATAAGCACAGCATGGGAGCACAAAGAAAGATGTTTTTGGAGTACTAAGTGCAGCCATCACAGGAATCCAAGGTGTTAATTCGTCTGAATGATTTCCGATGATCCAGTCATATTCAGGGAAAGTTGTTTCTATTGAGGGAATCACCGAACACACCTGGAAATGAAAAAGAACATTTTATATTGCTAGCATAGTGTGAGATATATTTCAATTACAACTAACTTGTTGTATTTTGAAAAGAATTTGGGGGCGTTTTATCAGCCAGTCTTACCTGGCTCAAACCATAGGTCTGTTTGTAATGCACAATCGATTCTCTATCAGATGAACTTTCTGTACAAGGAACATAAGGGTCATCAAATAATTGATTTTTTTCTGATTTTTGTATTTACGAACAGACCTTGTAGAATAGAATAGAATAATTTCTTTATTATAGGCGATGTTTGGCCTAAAGGCCATTCTTACACATAACCCCTATACATAGGATATTAATAATAACATTGAGAAATTTAATCAATGATAGTTACTATATGACGGTAAGGAGAGAAAACTTGCCTGCAGCTTGGTGGTTGGAGGGAAGAGGGCCCACAGTTTGCGGCTCCTCACATCGAGGCCTAGCCCGAGGTGTCCCTCGCTGCAGAGAATGTGGACCAGAAGTCCGTTGCCGCAGCCAAGGTCCACGAAGCTGGGCTTGTCGTTGCCCCACACACACAGCAGGTAGCTGGCAATGGCGAGGTCCTCGTACACAAACTTGAGAGGGTCCGTCTGCTCCGGCCATATCTGAGAGCAAGATGACCAAGTTAGTTCAAAACTGTAGCAGCAATAACAACTGAAATTTCTTGAAATCCTAATTTTTTATCAATGGAGTATCAACCTCAAAAAATTTTATTGCAGAAATGGATAGAGGGTGCAAAGTTATGCTACTCCGATTTTTTTAGATTTTTTAGAGTCGGGGAACTATTTTGAAAAAAAATATTGAAAGTACAGAGAAAGTGAAGCCTCTGGATACCTCTCTAAATAAAAGGGTAGGACCTAAAAGGGGCGTTGGTTCGAACTCAACCTCGGCAAAACTTTTTAGCAAATATTTCCCAGCCTATAAAAAATCTGAACAAAATCAGAGTGGTTTAACTTTGCACCCTTTATCCATTTTTGTAATAAATTTTTTTGAAGTCGATAATCTATTTTCATCTCACCTCCACCATCTGTGGACCATACTTTTTCTTCAGCTCCTGGTACTTCTCATTGTACTCGTTGAGGTCTACGAGGTTCAGCGACGTGTCTGGTAAGGCTGAGGAGGGGTTGTGCTCGAGGACTATCCACTTTATGAGTCTGGGGAAGAGCTTAGTCCTCAACCAAGGCTCCGCCCCTTCCTCAACAACCTTGCCAGGGTCTTCTTGCCACAAGCCGAACTCAAGACTGACTCCCGTCTCTCCTTCTCCTCTTGGCTTGAGACCACAACAGTACGGCGTGTGTGGAGAAAGAGAGTCGTCTGTATTTCCAAGATGTACGAAGCTTGCTTGTGTACTTCGACCATCTAAAAAAATATTAAAAAAATTATGTTAATTAATACTTCAATTAAATGATTTTTTTTTTTTTTTTTTTTAGAAAAGTCATTGGAACAGTATGCATATAATGCTGTATTAAGCATATTACATATCTTGCAGTGAAGTATCTTAGAATCATAAAGACAACCTGTAGGAGGTAACCTGTATGATAATGTTTGTCTACCTCACAGGGCCAGGGTGCCAGGGTATAAATATACCGTAATCCATGATGTATGCATACTTACCAAGCACTATTGCCTCAAGGCATGGCTGAAATTTATCCTTGTTCTTTGGGATAAGTTGACGAATTTTTAAGATGATAGTTTGCTCATCAGGTTTGCCAGTGATTGGTCTTTTACATTCAGGATTTTGCAGTTTGATACCAGCAGACTCAAGAAAAGATGAGACGAAGTGAGGGTCTGTTAAGTCATATTGCTGCCTCTTTGATGATAATTTTATGAGACGGTCAGTTATTTCTAAAGTACTGTCAGGTTCAAGAACGTGGCCATACAGAACAGTTTTTACACCGCACAAACGACGGTTTTCGACATGAGGACTTCGAATCCAAACACCTATGCCTTTCCAAAACTGTTCTTCAGATATCTCTGTGGTTAAAGATTCTGATTCAACTGTAACAAAAGCAGTCATAATGAAAATAACACGATGAAAAAATTTAAAGCATGGCAAGCAATGCAAGCATGCAATTTATTTATTGGGCCTACCAAACAAATGCCATTTTCATCGTGTGCCACAAAAACAAATGAAGCTCTACTTTTAATGACGTGACATAACAGCGGGGGCGCTGGTAGTAAATGGTACTAATTACTTCAACTTTTACTCGTCAGAGTGCGCTACTGTACAGAAGCTTAACCGCCTCTTCAGGACAAAATTGAAACTAAATCGAAGTTAGGCAACCCGCTAGACAATTTAGGGGAGAATCAAGATGGCGCGCCAGAGTGAGCAACGCCGACGTGACTCTCCGCTCAAATTGTCTGTCCTCTCCTGGTAACTATCCCTATCCTATTCTATATATTAATCGTCTTGATTTCTATACTCCTATCCCCAGTCAATTTGATTCATAATCATTATCTCGCCTCACCGCATCCACATAATCCTACTTTGACCCTGCTCTTCGGTCGGCCCACAGGAGTCGACACGTTGAGAATCTTTCAAATTCCTGCCATTCCTTGCATGTTGTCGCCTGCATCATCAACCTACATTATTGCACCCCACACCACACCGTCAACCCAATGTCCTAAAATCCAACCAATTCCTTGTGTGGTTTTGGTTCACCCACGGTAACACGTGGTGGGCATATAGGTACCACTTCCATCATCACCTTGCATCCCACATTCCATAATCATCCTATCCATTGTTCGTCCATTATCCTTTACAAGACCCTGCAAAAAACAGTTCAACTATACAATTGATCCAAGTTACTCAGTACGTGGAATTATAGCCGTTTAGGCTCCTTCCAACAATTGTAAGAAGAAGAAGAAGAAGCTAGACAATTTAGACGCGCAATTTTTAAGGGATCTATTTATTTTATGAGTCAGTAATTATATACAAAATAAAGCCTTTTACAATCAATCAGCTACTTAAATCAGCAACCACATAACGTGTTAAGTTATAAAGAGCTTTACTAACACTGAATATCATTTGAAAACTGCTGAATTAAAAAAAAAATTGAAAAAAATAATATTGAGATATTGCGGTATAGCCTCACTGCAAAAATACATTATTTTAAATTGCTGATTTTTTATTCTTGTGAAGACTATCATTAAAATTTAGTACTTACATTTGAAGAAATAATTAAAAAGAACACATTTTAACACATTTCAGAGCTCTGGTCCATGAATTACTAAAATGAGATGATTATGCGTTTTTGGTTTTAGTCTAGAAGAATTGTCTTCAATGTGCAGTCAAGCTTAAAATGCCGTTTTCTATTTTTCAATGATTTCTTTATTACTAAAGCAATAAAAATGAATTTTACACCAAACGATTTATTATTAAATTCTGTGTAACTATTGGTTGAAACATTTTTCTTGCCATTTTGTCCGAAAAAAGTTATTATCGAAATTGTTCGAAAAATTTCGGTTAAGGGGCGTAACAGTTAACTTGGCGCCAAAATTATCGCACAGCTGTTCGGAGAGAAGCCAAGTCTGCCGAGTCTCGTTTTATTAAATATGTAGTGTTTTTCTCGCTGCTGCCTTTAAAAGAGATACAAATATCAAGAAAATAAAACATATTAAATGTGAGTATTATGTTTTTTATAAGAAGTGTAATGTTTTTCGTCAATAACCAAGCTAGCAAAGTTCACGGTGTGCAAATGGCTTATCACTCTTTCATCAATACAGTATGCATACTTGTGGATTATTTACTTGCCCCTACTGTTAAAAAAATTTACACTTAACTAGAGAATATCCTCTATTATACTGAGACTTAAATACTACTGTAGTTATACTTGTACATCATTTACATCGAAATTTACTGCCTGAGCTTTTTCGATCTAGAGCGTTTTAAAAGGTAAAGGTTTTTGGCAACTTCTGGCTCATTTTTCCAAATTGCCTTTTTTAAGAAAGTTAATGCTTATAAAATTATTGACTTATTTTACAGTAAATTGGGTAATGTGTATCCAAAATAGAAGGACAGTCTGTAACTACATAGTAGGCTAGAATATATATGTCACTAAAAGACTGTGCAATTTGTGGGATGTTTTTATTAGTACACATGCCATGGCATACAGTGTGCATATGCATACATATGTATCTGCAGAGCTGTAGCTGCCATAGTAATTGTGGTGATTTATTAAAAGAATTCAGTACTGTGTTCTTATTTTAGCTAGAAATAAAATTAATAAAATTGGTGTGAGATCTGCAGCTATGCAACCACATCCCACAGCTGAAGGAAAAACAGAGAAAAAGATACTAAAAGATTGGTGTTTACTGTTTTCTGATGACTTCATATTTTCTAGCAAGGCATTTCTATACACAACGAACCTGTTGTAATTTACTGTTGAAACACATCATTAAATGCCCTGCTGGTTTTTTCTTAACAAATGTTTCTTACTTCCCACTGTGTCTCACGAACACCCTCCCTAGCATGTTTTCCTCAGCCGCAGGCAAGTGCCGGGATGGATTTGTAAGGCCGTGGCCGCCCCCGTTCCAGAAGAGCCCGAAAAACGCTCAAGTTAGGGTTTCGGAAGGTTCGGGGTTTGAAAGTAGTATGTAATTAGTAAATAGAAGTACCCAATAGGGTTTGATTAAAAACAAAAATAAATAAAAATAGTAAAACTAAACATGAACATAACAATAACTAAAATGAAGCTGATTAAATTTAATTAAGGATTGACCTCAGTTGATTGAGATCTCGGAATCGGCTCCCTTAAATGCTACAAGATTTGTACTTTACAGAGAACTTAGAACTCACCATCAATAGGTGGCATGTAAATTTTGAAGTGGATCCGTCTAATCAATTTTGAGAAAACTGAGGTAAAAGTTTAACATTGGCCTTATGGACGGGAACCGGAAATGGAGCTGTTGGGAGGAAACCGCCCCCTTGAATCTGCTCAAACCATAAGCAATCGAGTTTTAGAGCATTATCAAATTTTTCATCTGATTTTTCATCTTCATTTGATTCCGTCTGACAGAAATTTCCTTTGACTCGCATAGTACCTGAGGTCAATTGTTAATGAAGTGGAATCTGAGCCAGTGGCATAGATAAGGGGGTAGTTTGAAAAGTTTATCCTGACCCCCAAACACTTGTGGCTTAGGGAGGTTACATGGTCTATGGGTGGGTTTGCTTTCCATCTCCCCCACCACTCAGTTCTTTTGTCTCTTTTATTTTCCAAAATATCAGAGCAAGGAAACTTCAATGAGCTAAGCCATGCCCTGAATCTTGTGGCTCACCTGTGACTTTTTCAAAGCACTCGTCTTCGTGCTGGGATGGTCGCAATCCTCTGTCTGCTGCTGCTTGCGCTCTGAGCTGACGCAGCTTGGCGAGGCCTCCTAGAAGTTGCTGCCAACGTCGACCCTCAACTTGCTTTCGGTGAACCTCCCCTAGAACCGCGTCTGCCTCGCGACGAGTGTCTTCCTCCTGCAACCAATAACGTCACTAACATTAAATTGCTTTAAGCAATTTTTGGTAGACTGTTTTAAGTTGTCCTTAAAGGACGTATCCGTGGGTTTAACAACGTATTTTCCATTTAAACTAATCGTAAAACTGCATAATTATAGGGGAATTAAAATATTGATAGGTTTTTCGTAGTCTAGAAAAAAAACTGTTAACTTGTTAACTAATATGCATGTGGCAACCCTGTTGTATGTATTAGTTAACAGAGTGCGCGCGCAACTGCTATATCCGTCCAGTACAATGCGCAGTTGCCACATTTGTTTGTTAACTATTTTGATATAGTTAACAAATAAACAATTTTTTTTCTAGGCTACGAAAAACTTATCAATATTTTAATGCCATTATAATTATTCAGTTTTACGATTACAGTATTTTAGATATAAAATACATTGATAAACCCACGGATTCGTCCTTTAAATTATTGGCAGCAAGTAAGAAAGAAAAAACATATTTCCTTTTATTTTTAAACACAATAAACTGGGTGCATGAATATTATATTTTCCTATAGAAAAATACAATATTGTAATTGGTTGGAATAACAGTGACATTAAACCTGACAAAATTTACATGCTTAAAGCACTAGTAAATTAAATATAAACATTATAGATAATTAATTCAGTAGAAATAACGTAGGTTAATTACTGACCCGCTTGGCTCTTTCTACTTCATCCTGTCTCTGTCGCCTCCACTCGTCAATATACAGGTGCTTTGCCTGCCTGCTGGCTTCCCGTGCCTCCTGATCACGCTTCAGCTCTGCCCTGCGTCTTTGCTGAGCACGTCGCTTGGCTGCTCTCCGTGTTAGCATCAGTGGTAGAGTCTTCATGTTTTTTTTGGCATCATCAAGGCGAGAAGTCAGCAGCATGAGTTTGTTCTGTAATGTTAAATATTAGCCTCAATACCGCAGCCTGGTTACTAAATACTACTATTTGTGGATATTGTCATGTACAGTATGTATTCAGGAAAATAAATTGTTTAGGAACAACTAGACTAGTGCTCTCCTTACTTTTCCTGATACATTCACAAAACCAGCTCTTTGGTGTAGTGGTTAGTACACTTGGCTCTCGTCCGAGAGGTCCCCGGTTCAAATCCCGAATGCGGCAAACTTTTCGCGATTTGGGATGGGTGTGACTGGCTACTAGATGAAAGAGTTGGTAGGAGGAAGGCAGCTTACGGCTGTCTATACTCCGTTGGGGTGATTGAAACTGCGGAATGTTGTGCAAACAACATACGTGCCCCACTTAGAAACGGTAATTAACTGTCTGGCGTGCAGACTGGGTATTAGGAGCCTCAGAGAGCACTGTGAACAATGTTGAAAAACAAGTTCCGCCATTGGTAACCAACCAACCAATTTATTTGAAAAGGCATACTCTATTTATCTATGCTATTGTAGTTACAGTTTCATCTTTTCAGACAGATACAATGTTCCTCGAACCCATGATGGCCATGGCTTTAAGTAAATATTCTTATTATTATTATAAAAGCAATCACATTTTGACTGTCAAGAGAGTCTTCAGCATAATATAAAATCACAAATAGAGAAAAGGAATCAGTACTACATTTTTATTTTAACAGCCATATCTTTTAGAAAGTATCTAGGTGTGCATAAGTGTAAATAATAGTTTGTATACCTTGATTTCACTAGTTCTGTTGACCATTTCTTCCCACTTGGACTGCTCACATTCTTGGTTTTGATGCATCTCAACCTGCATCGCTCGTAATTCTTGCAAGCAGCGGGAGGTAGACACCAGCAGTTGACGCACTTCGTGGATCTAAACCAAACCAGACTGATACAGTATATGTAGTTGTTATAATCATATATATACATTATTCTAATTATACATGGCAATCAGACACTTAACCTAATCAAAAGTTACTGATTGTGAGTACAAATACATGTTACATTGTCCCAAGTACGCCAGTGTAAGTGTGTAATAATTAATACAATGGAGCCCAAGCCTAGGAATGTTACGTCATGTTCCGTCACTTGGCCACACTGCACAGCATATCTAGTCTCCCAATTACTCCTCTCACTGCTCCACCTGCTTTTTCTGTGCAATGTTCTTATTATTAGTTCCTAATGCCTGAGGACTTAACCAGTTTACATATACTGTATTAAATTAATCTAGATTATTGGTACTGTTCAAAACTGGAATACCATTTTTTAAATGTTTTTGTGTCAGTAGGAAACATCATATCAACATGAGAAAATTATTGTATGCTGTCCTGGTATCCATTTAACAGGCTAGTTTAAATTTATTAAACTGCCCTGGATATTATCAAAAGAGATATTCATACAGGTTAGAGATTATAGAAAGTAAGGAAAAAGCACAACATCACGCTCAGTCTATCAGAACAAGTCATTTTAAGAGCAGAGAGAACAAAGCCTATCTCTCGACAGACTAAAAAGAAATTCCTCAATGATAATAAAGGCCATAAAATTAAAAATCATTGTTATCTTAAATGATGTATGTAGTGTTAATATTTTCAGCTTTTAATGTTTTTTACATAATTAATCAAACTAAAAAATTGGGGACATACATGACCAAAATGTGTCAATTCCACAAAATACAAACCAATCAATCAAGCTAAAGAATTACTACTACATATGGTATGGTAATTACAACATTAGTACATTAGTGAAAGGACTACCTCATTTAGTGGAGTCTTACTTTGATAGTTGTGGAGCGTTCTTTGCATTTGCCAGTTGAGATCTTGTTCATCTTAAGTAGCCATTGTCTGACCCATGCCTTGTCTTCACTGGCTTGTTGTTGCCAAGGGCTGGGATGCCTGGTAGGACTACAAGCGAGCAAAGAGAAGTGGCTGGGCCCAACAGGAAGGTAGGGAGGGCCAGTAGTGTTGTACAAAGTGTTAGGCCCAGGGACTTGTGGAGACATTGAGAATGGCCCAGGTGGTGTCGAAAATCGAGGCGGAGCAAAGCAAGAGAGCTGGGTAGGTGGCGGGCTAGTAAAATTTTGAGGAGGAGGGCAGGAATAGTTTAAACATAAAGGGGGTGGTGAAGAAAATGCTGGTGGTGCATGAGATTGCCAGTTCTCATAATTAAAGCTATGCTGGCCACGCTCTGATGAGTTGTTCATCATTGGGAATGTTTTCTTATATGTATTTTTTGCCAAATTTTAACAGTAATATAGCAAAAAAATAATAATAAAGTAAAAAAGAAAAATACACTAATAATTAGTTATATTTAAAAAAATAAAAAATTAATTGGAATCATAAATGTTAGAATTAAAAAAAAATCAATGTAAAATGCAAATGTTAAAGTTTTATTATTATTTTGTTTTAGCAAATTGAGAATGAAACTGTTATCTTAGTTGGCTGCCTCAATTTGAGCTTGAGCTGCTTGCAGAATATCTTTAGCTGCTGTGTACTCTTGAGTGCCCATGAGTTCTGTTTCTGCATCTACTAAATTTTTTAAATCCTCATAAGCTTTGACCAAACGCCTTTGACATTCAGGAACCATCATACGAGCTTCTTGAAGGACCTCCTCTTGTTTGCGGATGTGATACTCATCTTCCTCTGGAAATAATAAATAAATACACCGTAAATAAATAAATATACAGTACAGTATAAATAAATACATACATACATAACATGACGCCATATCCATTTGAATAGCTTTGACTTTGCAAATCTTGTTACTTCTCAAACCAATTTTTTTTGTGATCTCCAGGCGTGAAGGTGATGACCAAGGATGGCATGTAGAGGAGTGGGGTCGAGACTTCCGTAACCAACCCTACGAGCCTCTCAAGGACATTGGCAAAATGGCACCCCACGACACAGGCAGGGACTCTGCAGAAAGACACCTGGTGAGTGAAGTTAGAACTACTCCAGCTTAAAAACAAGGAGTCGTTTTGCTAGATATAAAGTATATACCCATGATTAGACACCATACACTTATTTAGCAATACTTCCCGACCTCTAAAAATCCGAAAAAAATCAGAGGCATGACTTTGCACCTTTTATTGAACTCTATAAGGGGCATTCACAAAGCCTTAAGGCCACATTTAAGGCTCAATAATTTGAGACCAGAAATTTTGTGTCAAAAAAACACGTCTAAAATCAAGCTTTAAATTATCGAGCCTTAAATGTGGCCTTAATATGACTTTGTGAATGCCCCTTTATTCGTTTTGAAAAAAAAAAAAAAAAAAAAAAAAAAAAATGAGGTCAATCCTCTATATTGCTCTTTTCTATAATTATATAGAGCTTTTATTTTTTTATTTTATTTCACGTACAACTTAATTTAAAACGGTGCTGAGTAAAATTATCACAAAAGTCTTTATTAGTGAAGCAAAATATCAGAAACCAGAGCCGTTACTTGCAAAAGTTAGCTATCTATCTATTTACTATTATACATAATTATATATTTTTTAAATTGTGTAAATATAAATGTATTTATTAATTTAGTTGAAGCAGTGTAGTGTAGTGGTTAGAGCACTTGACTTTGGTCCGAGAGGTCCCCGGTTCAATTCCCGAAACCGGCAGACTTTTCGTGACTTGAGTTGGGTGTGACTGATTCCTAGATTATGGAGTTGATAGGAGGAAGGCAGCTAGCTTATGGCTGTCTATACTCCGCTGCCCCGCAGTATTGCACTGCCACTGCAGGCTGCACAAATCTGGTAGTAGGAGCCCAGAACAGTGCAGGAAAGGGTTCTGGGAGCCTGGTAAGCCCCAGCATGGTCGCAAGATAACTCTTACTGACAAGGCTAAATATCGGCCTGGCCACACCCGGAAGGGTAAAATAATGTCAAGGGTATTAACTTTTTAAAATAAATACAAAATAACAAAAATAATAATTCATTAGTTTTAAGGAAAATAAACCATTTCGGTTGTGATATATATTTTAAAGGAAAGGATAGGAATAGCCAGCAAGGCAATTCCTTGACTCTGTAAATATTAAAAAATTTCCCTCCTTGTATATAAATTTTCCTTCTTGTATATACGTTTCCCCCACCTTGTAAATATTTAAAAAATTTCCCAATTTGCAAAACATTTTCCCTTCCTTGCCCACCCCCCCACACCTCTCTCCTTACCTTCCCCTCTCCCTGCCTTCCCCTTTCCCTTCCACGCTAACCAGCTAGCCAGAAACTTTATTAAAATCAGTTTACTTCTCTCTGGACTGATGAAGCACCTAGACGGTGCGAAACGTCTTCAAAATGTAGATATTTAACTATTTTTCGAGTGAAACTGTGACCGCAAGATTTTCTCCTTCCGTGACTTCTCGATCGGTAAGGCCTTGCTGGTTATTCCTATCCTTTCCTTTAAAATATATAATTCATTAGTTCGTGGTGTAAAAAAAAAATTAAAAAAAAAAAATGTGTAGGATTTCAGTATTATTATTTTTTTTTTTCTTGTGAAGATTCTGATTTGACTAAAAGCCACAACAGTCCATATATAAAACAATGTTAATACAAAATGCTAAATATATCAAAATTGTCTCCGATTTTAGTTAATTTCTCATGAAAAATAATTTCCATGAATTATGAATGTTTTCTACAATTTTCAGAGAGTTGTCTAAGCCTATTTCTTATACCACTGACATCAATCCTTAACTCTGCTGTACCCAACTAATGCTTGGTTTGTCTTCAGCGTTTCTCTCTTGCCTCTGAGCATCTTCTCGAGCTGCTTGCCAGACAGGAGGGGGGGAGAGGGGCTGCAGTCTCTCGTCAAGGAAGCGTCACTCGCTCTGCTGCAGGCCGACAAGCTGGCCGAGGCTGCCGTCATGTGTGACCGTTTCGCCACCAGCAAACTGCCGCTAATGGTACGTCACCTAACAAGCGCATTGTTATCTATCAAATCAGTGTGCCTCGCGATGCTCATTTGTCTAAGGTCCATCTTGCACTTGAAAGTGAAGTTTTTTTTTTTATTTTTTTTTATTTTTCTTGGTTATACAACATGATGTAAAAATATAAATCTTGCATCATTCACTGTTTTTTTCAGTTTGGACTAAAGTTCCATACAGGAATTTTCCCTAACAAATCTTTTTATTGTTAGTGAAAAAAAAAAAAGTTTTGTTTTTTTACATACAGTATTATAGGTTTAGCCACCATAATATATTGTAGCATTTGACTAATTCAACCAGGGAAATGTGGAAACTTCAATCAGCATGATGACCATTAATATATAACTGTATATGAGAATGCATCATTATATATAGTGTGCTTCAGTATTATGTAACGTACTAGAAAATCAACATATTCCTTGTAATTTTGTGCATTGGATTATGCAGTTTATTTCTTTTACATAAAAAAAAAAAAAAAAAAAATGAGAATTTGCTTTCATGCCTTAATATAATGTGTTAAGGGTAAGGTAACGCCACCAATGTTAAAAAAAATCCCTCTCACAAAAATTCTGAAAAAAATTTAAAATGTTCTCCTCTACACCCCCTATCAGTAGCTAAAATATCAGGTATACAAATACGATCTAGTTTTTGAGTTATAAATTTTTAAAGTTGACTACTTTAACATGGAGAAATGAAAATCCCATGTTAAATTAGTCAACTTTAAAAATTCATAACTCAAAAACTAGATCGTATTTGTATACCTGATATTTTAGCTACTGATAGGGGGTGTAGAGGAGAACATTTTAAATTTTTTTCAGAATTTTTGTGAGAGGGATTTTTTTTAACATTGGTGGCGTTACCTTACCCTTAAAATGACTTTTTATTTAACTTTTACTGTTATACATAACATTATATAGATGAAAAAAAATGCATTTATTATTATACGTAACATTATTATTATTTTTTTATCAGTTATATTTCAGTTATTTATCACTCGCTGATGACCCAGCTGCATGAGTGTGAGCTGAAGTATTAGCACACCATGACGAAGAGGTGCTATATGGTTCCTGTGCTCCTCCATTACTACATACCGGCCACCAGCTGATGGCCTGGCTGATAAGGATGAGCAGAGCACTGTTGTGGAGGGACTGTGCGCTACATGTGGCTCCTTGCAAGTTCCTCCAGTACTCCCACAGCTACAGCATTGTGGGTTTCTGTTAAACATTGTTTGGTTTTTAATGTATGTAATAAAATTGTTTTTCAATCTCCAGCGAAACTTTAATTTGGTGTAAGTAAAATTTCATTATCATTATATAATTAATTATAATTAATAAATATAATATACAAACAAAATATAAAACTAATATAATGATAATGAAATTTGGCTATACCAACAAAATGCATGTACATCCAGCTATTATATCTGAAGCAAAAATGTGTGCAGTTTAAGGTTTTGCCGTGTGTTAAAATTAGCTAAATTTTCTCATGCAATCATCCCATATATTATATTAATTACTTGAATTGTGTCTGTGCATGGGTAAAGAATGCTTAAATATCATATACTGTAATTATGACATATATATATATATATATATATATATATATATATATATATATATGTTAAGGGGAAATATGGTAACAGGCTCAATGTTAAAAAAAAAAAAAAAAAATCCCACACATTATGACAAATTATGACAAAAATTTAAAATGTTTTCCTCTACATCCCCTCTATCAAGCAGTAGCTAAAATTAAAATATCAGGTGTACCAATTCAAGCTTTTCTTTAGTTATGGATTTTTATACCTGATATTTTGGCTACTGATAGGGGATGAAAGGGAGAACATTTTTTTTTTCAGAATTTTCATGTGGGATTTTTTTTTTAAATAATAAATATAATATTATATGTATGTATGTATATATATATTATTATATATATATATATATACACAAAATTCTTTATAAATTCTATTAGTTCCTACAATCTATGTTTTCATGGCATATATATATAGATGTATGATATATGTTGAGGTTTAAATTATAGGACAAGTCGGGGGAATACATGGCATGCATGACAAAAACATGTGTCAATTGCCTCAAAATACCAACCATGCAATCCAAGGATAATATCTATTTTCTCCATGATGCAATCAATCAATATATATTATATATATATTAAAATTCTAATACAGGGAAAAATACAGTATTACAAATCATGAAATTGTAAAATCTCCATTATATAAGGGAAAAATTGAAAGGTAATTTTAAATGTATCAATTAAGTGATATTTAATTAATGTAAAATCATGGATAAAATACTTCATTATGTGTGAAATAATTAAGTAAAGTATACACTACTCTGGCTATATATGTGTGTATAATATATTAAATATATATATATATTATAGTTCAGAGATATCGCCGATAATCGAGCAATCAGAGGATTGTTAATTTAATTAATAATTACTGTATAAAGTATAGGTAAAATAAAAACAGTATATATATATATATATATATTCTAGCTTAACTTATATATCACTAATTCTCAGAGTAAATTAAATTTTCTGTCTTAATTAATTTTTACATGTGGAATTTAATTAGTGCATCATGTAAAAATATATATTAATTAACTTTCTAAAATTATTAAAAGCGAGTCTCTTGAATACATTATTATACAAAATTATAGTTTTTTGTTAATTGGAATTAACATATATTATATAATATATATAAATATATATTTTACCTAATATTATTTGAATTGGTTTCAATTTATCCCCCCTAAAAACATGCTTTCTGCAAGTAGTTCATAAACTTTTTTACCAAGGGCAGCACTGTTGACCGGAAATGGCCGCCATTTTTGGCACACAATGAAAATGGCATTTGTTTATGTAACCCACATATTATTTTGTATATTTTTTTTTTAATCAGCTGTGTAGTGCGCTTTTGCAAAAACGCTGCTCACTTGTAAAAAAAAAAATTAGTTTCCGCTTCCGCTTTAGCGCGGGAGTTATGTAAAATAAAAATGTGTGGACAAAATCTACAGAGTACATAATATACTTACATACTTTCACTCTGCATGCACAGGATTGCAGGACGTATTATATTATATATGTATACATTCTGCATGCAGCTCTCATATTTTTGCTTCGGCTCGATCGTTTGTCGCGTTGCATATTTAATCAAAAATCATGCAAATGTCCTGCAGCTATTTAAGATCTCACAATTATAATTAACACTATTATACGGGTCTTTCACCATACGTCACATAAACATGACGTCACGTGAATGTAGGCAAAAAGCACCTATTTAACATGGTAGTAGCATACCAAAAACTATTTATTTTTTCTGCGATATGACAATTGTGGTACCTTTGACAATTACTTTATTTGATAGATTGAAATGTCAAGTAAATGGAAAAAAATACAATATTTGCCAATGATATCTGTGGAAAATACAATAAATCATTAAATAAAATGTATAAATCGACACCAAATTTCACGTCAATAATGACCATTTTACAACACTTCTGCACTGATATTGACCCTAACATTCTTAAAAAAAAATCAGCCAATCATTGCTCATCATTGCCAATCATCGATCATTGCTTTCCCCGCGGACTTTTGAATACGAGGGGGAAACGGCACAACAAAAAATAATGATAAAGAAACTAGGTAAAATAAAAAAATATATATGTTCAAGTTATGTATATTCATTTCTTACGTATATATTATTGTTAAAAAAAATTAAAAATATATTAAATTAGGAGCAATAAATCAAGTGATTCCAGTTCCCCCTAAGTACCTACTGCTGAATGTAAACAACAACAAAGCCAAGCAAACACCGTATAGCGATTCGACGTAGTGTATATATATAGAACGAATTACCATATATGTACACATCACGGGCTGTATATATATATAATATTTATATAAATAATATGATAAAATTAGTGCCCCTCTGCTAGCCCAAATGATGTGATATAATATATATATATAATATTATATATTTTTATATTCATTATTAGATTACCAGCTTGAGATTCGATCCCATATATTTTAACGTAAAAAATCGGCAAAATAAAAGTTTGTTTATTATTTTTCGCTAGCTTAATTCCTGCATAATTAATAAAAATTTAACTTAATTTTTTTATATCATCATTAGAGCGCGGAAAAAAGTCATTTTGCCTATTTGTGCACATGAGAGGACTATTTTGTTGTCATTTAGGATGTCTGTATATACCGATCTCCGGAAGTGGGAGCCTATATAAAAAAAGAGACTATTTTGGCAAAATATGACTTTTTGTGACTTTTTGACATATTTTTAGTGCATTTTAGCTCTTTTCTTCATATTGTCAAAAAAAAGAAGGAAAGAAAGAAACAAAGACTTCAGTCTGTGTAAGGGAAGTCTGTGTAAAGAAATATAAAAAAAAAAAAAACTTTTAAACACACTTTTAAATAGCACTTTTGAAACGCCTTTTTGCTGCATGTTCTAAGAAAAGTGACTTTTTTATAGACTATTTTTTAAAAAAAGTGACTTTTTTGTAGATTATTTTCCAAAAATAAGTTGACTTTTTAGGCGCCTATTTTTCGAAAAAAATGTGATTTTTTTCTGCGCTCTAATCATCATATTAGATGATGATATGATGATTGTTTGCTGTTGTTTGCTGTTAATTTTTGTTTACGAGGGAAAATAGCATAGCAGCTAGGTATACGGACGGTCATCAGAAAGGTAGAAAAGAGAAAGTGGAGGTCCAACTACTATGGCATTAGATAGGAGAAATGACAAATTGTTTGATGATTGTTAATGATGCGATATTTTGTATGCTATCTATCGTATATTGGTGTATTTTTACAATTTTTTAAACCTGATTTATTTTATTTAAAAAAGTGGAAAAAAATCAATATGTAATTTGTTTATATACTAGTCTGATGTGCATTCTAGCTGGTCCTCCATAGGGCAGCCTAACTTCCAGGGGCATGACATCATCAGCGCAGTCAACTCTATTATATAATTTTCAATATATTTTAAAGTACAAAAGTCACTGGAGAAATATAATGTAATATATAGTTATTTAATTTAATATAATTAATAATAATAATAATTATAATTAACAAAAGCAAATTATATATATATATACTGTAAATATATAATACGTATATAGTTAGTTATATAAGTTAATGTGTTTTGATCATGTCAATCATATACAGTATATAATACATAAAAAATATAAAAAATCATGTTCATTTTAAAATGCGAATTATACAATATAAATTCAATAATATAAATGGGTAAAATTATATGGTACATATTTATACCAATAAAATTCCTTAATAATTTTTAGAAAAAAAAAACTTAATACTTTTTATTAAGTACAATAAATATTTACAAAATTGAATCCATGGTAGATTCTTTTTATACATATAGTTTTTACTTTTTAATACAATAATCATCATAATTAATCCCTTCCATTTCCATCAAAATAATTAAGGCTTATTTGTTATTGACATTTTGCTGCATTATATATTTCATGCATATACCAAGCATTTTTATGAACTCTACATTATATATTAAATAATTAAGGTTTTGGATAAAGTGATTTGACATTGACATATTATATAATTTAAGTTAAATCTTATTGTTTTTTAACAATCATAAAAACAATTTTAAAACAGTGCAAAAAAATCTAATTGGCTGAAAATTAGAATTACCGGCAATTATAATTTATTTAATAATTTGCAATATTGTAGTTATATCGTCGCCTCAGAATGCAAGTCGCGTAAGTACAAAAAAATTTGATGGGACTTTGAGCTATAAGTTATATGGAGATAAGGTTCAAAATTGCATCAAATTTTTTTGTACTTACGCGACTTGCATTCTGAGGCGACGATATATCGAAGTCTCGTTATGATCGAGAAAAAGTTTAAAATCCACATATGTGCTGATATGCACAATCAATACACTCTATATTGGTGACCGGTAAAACAAGATAAAAACAATGTACAACACACCAACAATGGTTTATAAATAACCCATTTGATTGTCAGGCCCTCATTATATAGTATAGTTTACAATATGCTATTGCAGAATTAAAACGAAGTGGAAAAAGCAAATAAAAAAAATAAAACTTAAATAATTCTAATATTATATACAATAAAACTGTTATTTTAATACAACTTAATTCTCATCAAAACGGTATATTTTTAGTTAATGATCTACAAGTGCATAACAGATGACTTAATCCGCACATTAGTTTAAATAATTAAGATGTATATTAAATGATACTAAATCACGGACTCAAATCCCCAAAGCAGCCACCCATTTAAAGTATATAACACTATATAACACATTCCGCAATTAATAATCAGGTTAAATTCAAGCAATGTCAATTAATTAAACTGTAAAAATATTTATATATGGCACATATTATGAAATGCAAATTAAAAAATCCATAAAAATAAATTAACCAACTTACATAGTGTAGTAACATGCAATTATTATAAGAATTGTGATAATTACATAATTAATTTTTTAATTGTTTTAGCAATAATATTTACTATAATTTTTTTAATCTGTGATCGCAGCAGCAAATATACAAATGTATTAAAAACTTGAAAGTAAAATATATGACACATTATATAACTTATTAATGAACACCCTAAAAGAACAAAAACAGTTGTACAGAGATAGAGTTTGAAATTATAATAAACTATTTGTCATAATATATTATATCCCACGTATAAATTTTGACTACACTTTGGGCTTATCAGCTCAAATAAGACCAAAATTTTGCTAGCCCAATTAGACTCCGACAGGCACCTAATTGGCCGATTTTGGGCAAATCTGGGCTAGCAAAAAAAGTAACATTGAGCTGTAATAGCCCAATATAACCCTAACTGGACCAATACACCACTTAATCCATAGCTCTATGTAGCTCATTATGGATCAGTTTGAACCAACTATGCCATGCTTAAACAAGCTGGAAATGGACCAAATTTGCCCAAACTTGACCTTTTCTACCCTGGTTGTCCCCAGTACGCTTATATAGCTCAAAATAGACCAAAACAGCTTAAAATGGACCTCTTTTGCCCAAAGATGTGCCGATCCACCCTGAATGTACTGCATTGGCTAAGGTAGCCCAAAGTGGACCAAAACAGCTTAAAATGGACCTCTTTTGCCCAAAGATGTGCCGATCTACCCTGAATATACTGCATTGGTTTAGGTAGCCCAAAGTGGACCAAACCAGCTTAAAATGGACCTCTTTTGCCCAAAGATGTGCCGATCCACCCTGAATGTACTGCATTGGTAAAGGTAGCCCAAAGTGGACCAAAACAGCTTAAAATGGACCTCTTTTGCCCAAAGATGTGCCGATCCACCCTGAATGTACTGCATTGATAAAGGTAGCCCAAAGTGGACCAAACCAGCTTAAAATGGACCTCTTTTGCCCAAAGATGTGCCGATCCACCCTGAATGTACTGCATTGGTTTAGGTAGCTCAAAGTGAACCAAAAAAGCTTAAAATGGACCTCTTTGGCCCAAAGATGTGCTTATTCAACTTGAATGTACTGCATTACAAACAGTAGCTAAAAATAGACTAAAATAGCTCAAAATGGTCTTTTTTCCTCTGAATGTATTACATTCTTTACCTTAACTATCGCTTCATAAAACAAACGAAAATAGATGAAGATAGAAATATTTTGCCTACATGTGCCTTTTATTACCATGAATGCATTCTATCAATTAGTTGATACTTGAAGCTCAA
The DNA here is from genome assembly GCA_949825025.1 of Siphlonurus alternatus. Lineage (NCBI taxonomy): Eukaryota > Metazoa > Arthropoda > Insecta > Ephemeroptera > Siphlonuridae > Siphlonurus > Siphlonurus alternatus. The sequence goes on from OX463782.1 coordinate 33,365,421, forward strand.
AGTTGATAAAAGTGCTATAAAATAATATAATTTATTCATGGTTAAGAGATAGGGAAAATCAGTATTGTCATCATGCTGATGCATGCATACCAGACACTAATAATACAAAGGAATACTTGGCCGACTGTGAGGGGAAGAGACTGGCCCAAGAATCACATGGTATGCATATTAAATGAGGTGTATGTTTATTCTGTTCTTTTATCATATACGTACAAATAACGTACTGAATGCATATTATTTGCACACGGTAAATACAGTATGCATACAGTACGTATGTAAGAGGTCATTGTAACAATTCTATTAGTAATTAGAGAGCATAATATCCTGAATGAAATACAGTTTCATTTATTATAGCTGTGAAATTGTTATTAAAATTGTAAAAAGTGCCACTTACCGCAATTTTAGAACAAAATTAACCTTTGTTCATTTATTTCCTTACATTTTGGCTGTGTAGAACTGCTTTTTTCTTCAAAATTGTGGAAGAATAGGCTGAGGAACTGCATTGTTAGCAGCTTAAACCTATTAGGAGAGATATGCCACCCGGTGGCATGAACAGAAAAACATTTCCCGATCAACTTTAACCCTGAGATATTGATGTATATAGACTATATACATGTATATATGCTTACCTTGGCAGATGATTAACGCATTACTACACTAAAGAAAACCTTAAAAATATAGATACATGACACTACTTATGACACTATAAGAAATATACATACTGCAACAACAACAAACATTGTCAACTGTCACAAGTCAGATGGAAAACCGGTAGAGAAATGAATTCAAATGAACCAATCAGAGCGATCGGAAGTTCGGAACCGATCGGAAACCATCGGAAACGCGCTAAATTAATCTCCAAAAGTCTACAAATGGCGAAATCTTTGTAAACATGACAGACGACTTAATTAATTCTGATAAATATAATAGACCCAGCTTATAGATGAGGTCTATTTTAATTAAGTTGTAATGGTTCACTTTAAGTTACCTAAACCAATGCAGTATGCATACATTCAGGGCGGATCGGCACATCTCTGGGCAAAAGAGGTCCATTTGAAGCTGTTTTGGTCCACTTTGGGCTCCCAAAGATGTGCCGATCCACCCTGAATGTACTGCATTGGTAAAGGTAGCCCAAAGTGGACCAAAACAGCTTAAAATGGACCTCTTTTGCCCAAAGATGTGCCGATCCACCCTGAATGTACTGCATTGGCTAAGGTAGCCCAAAGTGGACCAAAACAGCTTAAAATGGACCTCTTTTGCCCAAAGATGTGCCGATCCACCCTGAATGTACTGCATTGGTTAAGGTAGCCCAAAGTGGACCAAAACAGCTTAAAATGGACCTTTTTTGCCCAAAGATGTGCCGATCCACCCTGAATGTACTGCATTGGTTAAGGTGGAGCTACCTTAACCAATGCAGTACATTCAGGGTAAATCGACACATCTTTGGGCAAAAGAGGTCCATTTTAAGCTGTTTTGGTCCACTTTGGGCTACCTAAACCAATGCAGTACATTCAGGGTGGATCGGCACATCTTTGGGCAAAAGAGGTCCATTTTAAGCTGTTTTGGTCCACTTTGGGCTACCTTAACCAATGTAGTACATTCAGGGTGGATCGGCACATCTTTGGGCAAAAGAGGTCCATTTTAAGCTGTTTTGGTTCATTTTGGGCTATATACCTAACCAATGCAGTACATTCAGGGAGGGAAAAAACCTCTTTGGGCAAAAAAAATCCATTTTAAGCTATTTTGGGCTATTTTGAACTGAGCCAACCTGAGGAATACATTCAGAGTAAAAAGGGGTATGTTTGGGCTAAATAGTGCCATTTTAAGCTTTTTTGGTCCATTTTGGGCTTGGTCAAGCACATGAATACTTTCAGAGTAAAAAAGGGCATGTTTGGGCTGAAGAGTGCAATTTTAAGCATTTTTGGCTCACTTTGTGCTGGCCGAGGCAAGGAATTCATTCATGGCTATTTTGGGCAGAAATGGTCTACAGGGTGCTCAGATTTATTTTAGCTGGATTGGTCAATATACAGCTACATGAAGCTAGGTTGAGCTTGGGCTTAATTGAGCTTTTTTGGCCAATAACAAGCTTACTGCAACCCTGGGGATATTAAATGCCATTTTGGGCTAAAACGGTCAACAGCTAGCTTAAATTTGTTTCAAGCTTGTTTGGTCTTAATTAGGTTAAAATTGCTTGGTCACAAATCTGGTCTATTTTAAGCTATAAAATTCCAATCTGAGCTGGAGGCTTAAATGTGCATGTTTGGTCTAAATAAAGCCTGAAGCATTATTGGACAATCGTGGGCTACTTTGGTTATAAGCAAATTTGAGTTCAGATAGCTCAATAACACTTTAAAGCCAGTTTGAGGTACTCTGGGCTTCGCAGCCCAAACTGATACTTGAAGGAAAGTAATTTTGAGCTTGCAATGCTATTTTGGGCTAGCAAACCAAGCCCAAAGTAGTCAAAATTTATACGTGGGTATTCAGAGTGTAGTCATGAGCAATAAAGGTCCAAGAATAAGTTACAGTACTTTCTGAAATAATGAAGGTACATACAGTTAGTATATTGATGGTGTTATAATCATTAAACCATACGGACCATGTAATTTAAAAGCTATGGTTATAGAATTACGGCATAAAAGTTGTAATTTTAGTATAATACCTTCTAATACAGCAATACAAATTTCAGTGCATCAATAATTTCCTAAATTGACCCATTTAAAAAAATATGTACATAATTAATATACAGATTGAATCTGCATTTATCCATTAAAAAATAATTTAAATTACTTCAGGAAAAGCAATTTTTATAATGTTGGATTATTCAATACATTTTTAATTATAATACAATATATATAATATTCAAGGTGGTCAAAAGTATTGCAACTTTGATCAATAATATTCAATAACAATGTGTCTAATTGATTAATTAAAGCACCTTAACGTCATGATAAAAGAAAATAATATGAATAAATAATTTCTTCGGTATGCTTTAAAAACAATTCATACAATATAACACAACATATTTTACAAAATCACAAAAGTTAGGAAAAATAGTAAAAAAATACTTATTAACTACAAAATACCAAAATTGTATCATCCTGCATGTTATTTTTATGTTACCAATAACTTAAATAATATGTAGTCTTTTAATCAATTTATCAAGAAATTTTCTTGCATAAAGTAAACAGGAAAAAAAAGTGTATGAATATATAAGTCAAATGAAAAAGAAAATCCACAATTAATTTCTTGGTAGCACTTGTAAAAGTTCTTGATCTGTAACACTTGGTACTGGTTTTGTAGTTTTTTTAGTCCTTATTTTCTTACATATTGCAGAACATGCTGCATTAACAATAAAAGAAACAATAACTAATGCTACAAGACAACCAGCCACTACACCAATATAAAACATTATAGATCTTGGTTCTTGATATACTAAAGGTTCTGGTAAAATTTTACTAAAACAAACTGATTTGACCATTTCTTCTTGTTGCGTAAGGTTAACATCACAGTCTTCAACATAATTAAGTTTTGATGCAGCACAATGATTATTACCATTCAGTTCAATAATTCTATTATCCATTAAGCTGGTACTTCTGAAGTTTTCACACTTGTCGCAGTTCCAAGGGTTGCCTGCGAGAGTGACGGTTTTGAGTCGGCAAGTGCTCACCAGGGTCAGAACTGGCAGCACCAGCAGTCGGTTGTTAGAGACGTCAAGGGACTCCAAGCCGGGCATCCCGACAAACATCCACATTGGTAACCGTGACAGCTCGCAGTTTGAAAGACTGAGGTTCCGTAGACTAGGGATGTCCAGCCACGCTGTCATGTTGGCGTCTTCTTCCAACTGAAAAAAAAAAAAAAAGTTCGTCAGTTAATTATTGTCTTTACAGTAGTTAATGTTAATTCAAATTAACAGCAATTAACTTTACTGACACGTACATTATTAATACAAGTGCAATGTGCATTAATTCATTTTAAATCTGATTATATGCAATTTCAGCAGGAGATTGGTCTTTTTAAATCAAGGGGTCAGAAGAATGCATCACCGTTCTCCACTATTATTATTAATTATTATCATTTTATTATTGATCAAGCTTAAATATTATAAGTAAATAAATAATAAATTATTTAAAAATTTATTTTTGCTATATGAAATTTAATACAATTATTATAGTAATAGAACAATACCATATTTAGCAAGAATTTATGGAGTCATCTCTATTATTATTATTTTTAACAGCAATTTAATTAAATTAATATATTAGTAAAATTTAAAACCCGTTTAAAATAAAATTCATATTAATTTTCCAAAACAAAATCTATAGCAGTGAAAAAAAAAAGGTAAAAAGTGGTTCAATACAATTATATATTACAGTTGTTTTAAAGAATCATTTTATTATATTTTTCTCAAATATTGTTAATGCCACGCCCAAAGTGCATGATGACCAAAATATATTATATTAATTACATTAAATTCCAAAAAATAAAACAAATCATGACTGCTCATTAAAATGCAGAACATTTAAAGAACAAATTGCTATAAAATATAATTTTTTTTTCAAGGTCTTTAGTATATATATTGCTTTGAACTTTGCAAGGTCACCAACAGATAAATCATGATACATAAAATACATTTAAAATAAACATTTGTCATCATAATGATTTCAATTGGAACAAAATTAATTACGATACAGCTGTGAAATGTCAATGAGGTTAGATTATAATTTACAACAGTTAATAGAATCCCCATAATTACCGGGGATGTAAATATAAATTTATTTGACAACTCAAATATTGTCAAAAATTTTAAAGATATATTGTCAATATATGATCTTCAGCCGTTAATTTCAAAGGCAACCAGAGTCTGTGATACTACTGCTACTTTGATTGATAATGTGTTTGTACCTAGTGTTTTTATAGAAAATGTGGTTCGGCGCTCGGTAGTTGACTTTCAGCTATCGGACCACAAAGCGCAAGTGATTGGGTTTAAAACTGACATTATAAAAATAAAAAAAATCGTAAAAAAATGTAGATCATTTTCTGATAATAATATAAATAAATTTAATGAATTTTTATTAATTGAAGACTGGGAACCTGTTTTTAATGAAAAAGATTTTAACCATAAATTTGATTCGTTCCACAAAATTTATTCTAGTCATTTTAACAACTGTTTTCCGTTAAAAAATGTAACTTTTAATGATAATGATAAAAAGAAAAATAGTAATTGGATGACTACTGGCCTCAGGATTTCACAAAAAAAAATTAGACTAATTTCAAAGCTTTCTAAATTATACCCACAAAAATGGACGAAAAATTACTGCAAACGTTATAAAAAAATTTATTTTAAGCTTATAGCTGCTGCTCGCAAATTGCACAACGGTAATATTGTTGATACTGCATCTAATAAAAGTGTTGCAATGTGGGATATTATTAGAACAAGACAAGGTAAATCGAAAACAAAAAATTGTATTGATTCATTAGTAATAAATGATGAAATTTTGAATGACCCACAAAATATTGTTGATAATTTCAGTAAATATTTTGAGTCAAGTGTCAACGATATTAAACAAAATACAAATCTTGGGGATAATAATAAAAATGATTATAATAAAAATGATTGTATAAAAAATTATCCATATTCTTCAAATATTCCAGTAAACGCAAAGTCTATGTTTCATGAACCAACGTCTCCCAACGAGATCAAAAGTATAATTAATACATTTAAAAATAAGAAATCTTCTGGGTTTGATAACGTTCCTGATCATGTATTTAAAAAGTGTTCCAACGGGATATTGAACATTATATCTTATTTGTATAATTTGAGCATAGAACAAGGTATTTTTCCACGCATCCTGAAAACGGCTCAAGTAAATCCATTATATAAAAAGGGATCAAAAACTGATGTATGTAATTATAGACCAATAAGTTTGTTATCTTGTTTTTCTAAACTTTTTGAAAAAATATTTTATAAAAGACTACTTAAGTTTTTAAGATATCATGGTATAATATCAAAATTGCAGCACGGATTTCAGGCTGGTAAATGCACAGAAACGGCCATATTTAATATGATAAATGGCATTTTGAATGATATTGATGCTAGAAATAAAACAGCTGGCATTTTTTTGGACTTATCAAAAGCTTTTGACACGGTAGACCATGAACTGTTATTGTATAAATTAAATAGATATGGTATTAGAGGTGAATGTAATGATTGGCTAAGATCTTTTTTAACTGGTAGAAATCAGTTTGTGACTCTAACAAAAGTGGATAGCAAGGGTATTGCCAGTAATTATAAATCACAAGACCGTGTATTAACCTCTTCAGTACCTCAAGGGTCAATATTGGGGCCTATACTATTCCTTTTGTATGTCAATGATCTTCCTGATGTTTGTTTTTTATATAAATGTGACCCAACATTGTTTGCTGATGATACTAGTATAAAAATTTCAGCCCCTACACATGATTCACTAGCTCTTAAAATAAATAATACAATTCCACATGTTGAAAAATGGTTCTCGGATAATGGTTTATCAATGAATAAGTCTAAAACAGAAGTTGTTGTGTTCCAAACTATACAAAATAAAACCCCTTTTATTGAAGAAATAAACATAAACAATACAAACATTGAAGTTAAAAATACCGTTAAATTTCTTGGGTTATATGTGGATAATAATTTAAGATGGGTGGACCATATTGATTATCTTAGGAGTAAGCTTGCTAGTACAATTTTCGCATTAAATGAATTAAAAAATATATGTGACATAAAATGTTTAAAGACTCTGTACTATGCAAATTTTCATTCACATATGAGATATGGTATAATGTTCTGGGGAGATTCTAAAGACTCGGAGTGCATTTTTGTGTTGCAAAAGAGAGCAATCAGAACAATCTTTAACCTTAAAATGCGTGAGACTTGTTCAACTGTATTTACAAAGGAAGGAATATTACCCCTACCATGCCAATATATATTTGAATGTGTATGTTTTACTAGAAAAGAATATGAGGAATATTTCCATGTAACAAAGAATTATAACTATAACACAAGAAACAAGAATTCAACAATAACTCCATCAATAAGCAGACTTGAACTTTGTAACAAAGGACCTCTATCAATGTGCATAAGATTGTATAATAAACTACCACTTTGTATCAGAGAAATGTCAAATTACAAAGAGTTTAAAAATTCAGTGAAATTACTACTAATTGATTGTTGTTTTTACAGTGTAAATGCTTTTTTGAATTTTAAATTCTAGGTATAGTATATTTATTAATGTACATTTTTTTGACGTGTCTAACCTTTTCATTCAAAGTGCTTGCATTTTTACAATGTTTGTGTTTGTATGTTTGGAAATTGATGAATAAAAAAATTTGAAATTTGAAATATAGTTCGAATTTTCATTATGCGTACGCACTTTTACTAGAGTGTATATTTTATTTTAAAAATTTCTTTAAAAATATTCATGATAAAATATTATACTGCATTTTTTTAAAATTATAAAGGCAGGCTTATTTATTGTTATTATTTATAGCTACCAGCAGACTGTTTGAGATTCGTGAATAGCAAATTATGTATACAAATGCAGATGTAGGTGTGAAAATTTACGTGAACATGCAAAAATTAGACGCAACAGTTATTACGTCTATGCCAAATTGTTACTCAAATATTGACGAAATGACGTACGCGCTGATAAAAAAAAAATGTATAACAAAAATTAGAGCAATTAAAAAACGCGTATACTATGTATTAAATTCTTTAATATTGCTGCTTTCAATAAAAATATTATTTTTTTTCACCTTAAACAGTTTTGCAGTCTATATTCTTCATAAAATATCAATTTTCAACGCCAATTGGACTAGAACGATTTTTTTTTTATGAATAGTACAATAAAATAAAAAATACTAGTAGAAATCAAAGTTTCTATTTTATTGAATTTTTGTGGTAATTATTTAACTGTAATATTAAATTTGCGATTAACTGAGCGACAATTTGAGCCAATAACAAACTTTCTTAAAAATATAAGGATTCGAGTAATGTTTAGTGGCGGAAACATTATATTATAAATATATATGCATCATTTTTTTTATTATTATAAATACACTCAGAAGGTGCGAACAAAACATTGAATAAAAATTTGCTACCAAACGACGATATTTTACCTTGGTTCTCTGAAGGTCTTTGCCGATGTGCTTGTTGTTGGCGAGGGAGAGCCACTTGACGCCATGTGTGGCGATGAACTGCGAGTCCAACGAGTGGTGCAGACGCAGAAGATTGTTGGTCAGGTCCAGAGACTCGAGCCACTGCAGGCCGCGAAACGAACCAGGACCCAGCTGCCGAGCAAAAATACATTAGCGAAACCGTTTTTGTTGTAGCATATTTGGAGTATTACGAGCAAAATTTCATTTTTTTAATTAATAACAAAGGGTCAAAGCTATCTATAAAAAATCTATAATATAAATAAAAGGATATTTAAAAAAAAATGCAGAAATGGTGGGGATAATTAAAATTAATTAAGATACCAAGCGCTTAAAGCCCGTAATACACGATACAATTTTACGAACAATTTTTTCTCACAAGAAATTTTCATCTCAATATAAACAAAATTGAAATTTTCTTGCAAAATAAAAATTGTATGCAATAATTAAAAAAATTACGTAGATGTAAATATAATAAAAAATAGTAATAACTGCGCATGTGAATAATTATTAAAACACTTGCGAAATGATATTAAAAAGTATATTAATCATTACTAAAGTAATTTGAATCAAAGATAATAAAAACATTCAGCACTTATGATATGACCTCTGATCCTTCATGACCTGCTTTTGCTTTAACAGAGGAAGTACCCTCCCCTCCTCCTTTTGTCTGACGGACAGCTATATAATATTTCCCCAGCATTCACGCCTCATTGCCCCCCGCGCCATTCTCCTACCCACTCATCCTGCTGTAAACGATTATGCGTAGCTGCTGATCCTGACTCCCCCCTAGCTATGACGTCATCACTTACCTCGACAATGAAGTTGTTGCTAAGGTTTAGAATCTGTACGTTGGGGAAGACTGCGAGAGAGTCATCCGGGAGTTCCTTCAGTCGGTTCTCCGAGAGCACCAGGTAGTCGTACGTGTCGGAACCTTTGCGTGGAGGCGCCTGCACAACAAACTCACCATCAAGCACAGTTCATCCGAAATAATGAAGAGCTACAGGCAAATTTACATAATATTCCCCCCGGAAGTAGCCGGAAGTGTGAAGTTTTTCTGACCTTTCTATTCATATTTCAGCGTTGCAATTTCACGCATAGAGCTAGGTAATAGAAACCACTCTTCAAAGTTTCAAAACTGAGAATTACAAACAGAACAGCCACAAACCTCACACTTCCGGACGAAAATTCAAATTAAATTGACTGTATCTGCCTACCAATGATCTCGTTGCAATAATGAAATGTATGCTATTTCAGGTGAGCGCAAGAATATGATCTTTATTTTATACTGTTTACAGCTCATAATTGCGCTCACCTGAAATAGCAGATATTGCATCGAAAATCGTGATAAGCAGAGAGCTCATTATTCCGGACAAGGGACGTTAACGACAATCTCGGAGAATATAAATTTACATGCTACATGACAGCTTTTAAAAATAGACATCAGATATACATGTGTCACGGTAAATATAGTTGGTTAAAAATGTCATAAAAAACGCGATAAAAAATATTTGTGTTTCTGTTCCAGAGTTAATATGTATAGAAAAGTGCATTAAAATATAAGGGGGACGAACATTTTAACTCACGTATATGACTAACATACATGCTGCACGCAATTTAAAATATTTAATATCCAATATATGAGAATAGTGAGAAATTATTTAGATGAACCCCATATAATATTATACTCAAATTTACATGCAGTGCACAGAACGTTAGACTGATTGAATGAATGGTCACATTGGCGCACTTCAACGATGGTGCGACAATCACATGCATGATGTAACGTGGGTAGCACGATCTTCCTCGCTGATAGAACACAAGACGAAGCATATTTCATTCATGTAAATTCTTTATTACTGATGGTGCTCTATCGCCTACTTGAGATTCAAGGGTAGAGAGATGATGCATAAATGCACATACTGCACATTGTTCAATAATGATATCTCCCGACTAACTATAAACCCTCTTAATTTGATAATCTCTGCATAGTGTGCAATAAACTATTATATGATATATAATATATACAGTATTTATACATATATTATTATATATATTATAATGTATTGTGTGACAATACCATAGAGAAATGGAGAAATCCATTGAATGGGTTCACTATGGTATTATTATTATATATTGTTATTTAATCACAATGGACAATTTAATTGGGTGATTTTTTTTTTTTTATTATTATTATATAGTACGCATAAATTTCTTTTAAGTTTAAAAGACTATAATAGAGAAGAAAAATTTACAAGTTTTAGTATTTTTTGAGGTTTTTATGAGATTGGGAAATATTGTAAATCATTCAGATATTTTCTAAATAGTGGTTGATCGAATAGTTCTCTTACACCATTTTAAGAAAGCGACAATGCATAAATATGTTATTTTTTATAAAATAGTCAACATACAGCCACAGGATGCGTTTGCAATAATATAATATTATATACATATATTTATGTATATAATATACATATGCACCCTTTTATCTCGCTTTTTTACATGCGTATATATTCATTTTTTAAAACATGAAATACTAGCTGTTTCCAAATTATGTTTTTTCCAGACACTAATTTTTTTCATGTGAGGAGAGATGAAGTCAGTTATTAGGTCGGTTCTCAACTAGGAGATAATAAGTTAATGACACACGCAACGCACTAAGGCAGCGTTAAATTTTGAGCGGCTATATAATGCGCTCGCCGCCTCTGATACCGTCGTGTTTTTAATCACTCTAGCCAATGATGCATGCGATTACGTCATGAATTTTAGCTCAGGATGTTACAAAAAACGATAGTTTCCCATAGTAAGAATCGCTCAACATTGCATAAGAAAAACTGTGAAACGTCATGGCTATATCTGTGAAATAATATCGCATGCAGTAATATAATATCACTGATTTAAATTATATCAATGAAAATCATTATATTTGACGCTACGGGTTTCATTTTTTTTAAATGTGCTTATCGTTTTTATAGGGATATAAATCAATTAAAGTAATTTATATTTTTTAAATTAATACTGCATGCACTGTTCGAAATATTTTTATAACGCCGCTGTATTGAATTAAGACATTAATTATTTTTATATTAATATAATAAATCATTAAAAAATTGCTTGCAGCTGATACAGTAATTAACAGCATGAATAATAATTTAAATCTTTATTGGACAATATTGCAAATAATTATAATTTTAAGTAATAGCCCACATGCCCTATATATAATACACTGAAAAATCTTCTATAACATGATGTTTTATTAGTAAAAGTCCGAAAAGTGAAATTAAAATTCAATATAAAATAAAATACACATATATGTATAACTAACAGATTTTTGTTTTGATTTGTTCCATGTTTAAATTACTGTAATATGTATATTTATGTAAACTTAAATTAATTTAATTTCTAGCTAGACATAAGATTTAGATCAAGAAAAAACCTTTGTACCTCTATGTTGTATTATGTACAGCCACACGAGGAAATAAATAAATAAATAAATAAATAAATAAATAAATAAATAAATAAATAAATAAATAAATAAATGATGTTTTATATTAATTTTCTGCATGTGTACACTCCTCCATACACTTTTCATTATATATCTTGCAGGTATTCTCTCATAGTTACGAAGCTGCATAATTATTTTCAATTTTAAACTCTCCTTACCCTATTTTAATAGTTATACTTACTGCTAGCAAACTTACTGCATTTTATTGACGAATGCAAACGCCATAAATTTATGTTCTATAAATATAAACTAATAACAGATAATGATAATAAAGCTTGACTATCGCGCCACACGTTTTTTTCGTTTTAAGATCTCGGTAATAAACACCGAAGCTTATGCAAGTTATGTTATAAGATATACTGTATGACTTGTGTTTATCTCTATATAGCTGTGCAGATAGACAAATAATTTTAAAAATACCATTGTTTGCAATTAGATTTCTGTAATGCTGTTCCTCTCATCATAAAGAATCACAAAATCTCTGAACAATATTTAATTTATATTTTTTTTAATGTCCCTCTGATCTTTCAAATTCAAATAAATGCATTTTGTTTGATGTCTTTAATGAATTTTGAGAATCAATTAATGTGCAATTATAATAAAGGCGTGCACACAAATCGCACGATAATAAAATTAAAAACCAGGATATTATCCTATATGCTTATATCTTATAACTGAACTCCACCCAAATTTCTTTAATATTATATTTTTTGTTTGGTCGACTGCATGTACTTTTTTCTTTTTACAGGACTCGTGCTTTTTATTTTATTTATTAAATTTCCCGATTGTTACATAATATAACTTTGCTTTAACTTGCTTTCCTACACATCAAAATATCAGAATACACAAAATTAGAATTTAATATTTGTATATAAAATTTAAAAAACAAGTACGTAAATAATTTTTTATACTTTAAAAACAAATATAATACACGGGAAAAAAATAGAATTGAAATGTTATAAACGTAATAATTTACAAGTTTCACAACTATTTTATATACATAAATATTTTTATTTTATAATGTCAATCAAAATTTTCAAGTTTCAATTATTTTAGTTTTTTAACTACTATAATTGTATAGTAATAGTACATCTTTTGTTTTATTATTTACACTTTTCAGTTTGCAATGCAACTGCATGACATTATATCGCCGCGACATACCATATACATATAAAATAAATATACTGCAGTATACTGAAGAATTAAATTTTGTTATTCTTATAAAATGCAGTATATATACATTCAGAAAACACTCTAATACATAATTTATAATACTGTTATGATCTTATTTGTTTTGTATGATCTAAAGTAAACAAATAATACAACAAAAGCAAGGGTGTATAACAAATTATACATTAAAATCTTACCTCAAGTCCTTGTTTTGAACAGTCCGCCATGTGTCTCTTGCCATAAACATGACATCTACAAGCATGGAGGTTGATCTCCGGACACAAGGCTGATGTTATTGGTGTGAGCACCAGGAGCACCACCAGAAGGAAGGTCACCATGGTCACTCCCAGCTTACACACTGCAGAATGATCGCCGGGGCGCGCGCCGCTATCGCTACATGCAGAAAGGAAACGTCATTATAGTAGTGCTCCCGTCACTGCCGCCACAATTTTATCAAGCCGATGACGTCGAGTAATTCAGCTCAAGGATAGTAGTTTAGTATTAATATCAAAGCTTAAAACACACATAAGTATATTATGTCGCATGAATCGTAGCGCGATATATTATAGAAGAACCACGCCTACTGTTCAAAAGATATATTATTAATATTTATATGTTTATAATTTGCATCTTTTCTACGTCATCATGGTATCAGGGACTATATTCCAGAACACCAAACATCCTCTTCCTGACACGTTGCTTCACTATATATATAATATAATAATAATATAGCTATATAGAAAACATTGCTATAACGTATGCTTTAGAAAGACTAAGAGACTGATATAGCTAATAACTTTTTTTTTTTCTTGTTTTAAAGTGAAGGTAAAAAAAAATTAATTCTTCGAAACATCGTACATATGGACAGGCCCAAGAATAAGTCTTTTCCTCAAAGTGCGACGACATCATATTTCCTTTGACGTAAAATCCTAAAATGCCAGATGCCGTTTAGTGGAAGTTTAGTTTACAGGATGTGGGATTATAATATGATATATATAAAAAATATATACAAAATATAAAGTTTATTTCCTTTAACCACGCACTGTTCCAATTAATTTATATTAATTCTAATAATTATTATATTTAATTGATTCAATTAAAAAACACTGTGAAATATATTGTACTTTATAATACCATGCACACTATATATAATGATATAGATATTAAAGAATAAAAATTAAATTGAAAAGAGAAGCACAATTTAATTTTGTAAATAAAAAGAAGGGAACTGCAGTCGTCATAATTATAAGATCTTAATTATGTTTGTAACACCTTCAGTCATTGGTAGCCGGTTTGTAACGAAGGACATCATTGGTTGACGCGAGCCGAAGTACTTCCGAATGGTTCCGACAAAAAAAACTAAATAAATAATATGACATTAAGAAGGCTATAATAAAAGAAGTAGTTGTAGTATGCCTGTATGTAAGAAATATATAAGAGATAAGATAAAATCTGATTTGATTTAAGGCGTGCAAATAATGTGACAAATAAGGAAGATAACTCATTTCGTCACTCGTTTTTTTTTAACTGATGTATACCTAGTTGTTGGGAGAGATTACGACAAGTTTTACAATATTGATACATCGTGAAAATGACATAATAACTTCGTTACGTCCTAGGCCGACAAACGCAGAACGTTTTTGCAACTGCGTAATTAATTATTATAAATATATATTTAAAACTTTTTCAAAATTTAAACAACTTCCGAATTCAGAATGGAAAATTATGCATTAAAAATTAAAATCATTTAAAAAATAATAAAATAAATAAAAAAATTACAAACGATAATAAAGAAATTAATTACAAATTATCATTGGAAAAATTATTATGTTTTTTAATAGAACTCTATTAAGAAACAGCTATAAAAATAAAGGCGACCACAATTTTATGGTGTACGATGACTCAACTACATATTACCATTGTTAAGAAATTATCAACTTCACGTTAATTATTACAAATCGGAACTTTTCTGACCGAAAGATTTCTTCTGCGGTTGACAGCAACTCTCGGTCAGGGTTATTCGGAATGACTCTTATCATAATTATAGCTGGAGTCTGCAATAAAATCTATATGTAAACTTTTTTTTTTTCACCCAATTTACATTCAATTCCAGGTATTTAACAATTTATTACTCGTCATGATTTTTTTTAGTTATGTGGGATCTTTTTGGCTCGGTAGATTGTATAGAGAAAAGATAAAGAGGAGAAAATGTTAAAAATACAACAAAATTTTCACAAATACTTTCCAACAACCCTTGTCACTCCGTTCTTCCTGCGTCTCAAAAATTCACCCCCCACCCTCTCGCATACTTGCAGGGTGCAGCACTTGAAGTATTTATTGCCAGGCAGGCACCCGCATGAGCAAGTAAGAGCCTCTTTACACTTGTACAAACAATAAGGACAATAAA
The DNA here is from genome assembly GCA_949825025.1 of Siphlonurus alternatus. NCBI lineage: Eukaryota > Metazoa > Arthropoda > Insecta > Ephemeroptera > Siphlonuridae > Siphlonurus > Siphlonurus alternatus. Next base: position 33,380,693 of record OX463782.1, read on the forward strand.
ACCAAGGAGGAAAAAATGCAACAAAAAGAAGAATTTACAAGCGAGAATAAGAGATTGTAAAAGATGCTGAACAAAAAAAAAAAAAAAAAAAATGTTTTGTGTTATGAATATGTTTAGGACTCCGAAATTTAAATCAAATTTTATTTATACAGTTTATACAAATTCAAAAGACTATTTATTTCGTTCATGCCTTTTAGAAAATTAAATTTCTCTTTTTCTTTGTTGTTTCAGCATTAAATTTGCTTCTAACTGAGGATCAAAACCATTTACACTTCTGTCAAGATGGTCGCGCTCATAGACATAATAGGATAATAATAAAATTCTTACCATGTCTCTGGTCGCGCTAAAATCACGGATAAAATGACGTCAGTTCCATAAGGATATACATATATACAATGTGTATGGCCAGGCGCGGATCCAGAAAAAAATTTCGGGGGGGGGGGGGGCTGCCTCCATAAGGGGCTGCCTCCATAAGGCCAATGCTAAAAAAAAATTTTGAGTGGGGGAAATGCCTATATTGCCCATGTTAAATCCAAAATTTCGGGGGGGGGGGGGCTGCAGCCCCCCCCCCTGGGTCCGCGCCTGTGTATGGCTTGTATTGGTGAGTACTATACCCTCTATAATGAATAAACGGTGCTGGGATCGAACTCACAATCATTCGACTATATCACAGGACCCACTGAACTATAACAAAAACTATAACCAGACCGCAATAACTGCACTTTAGCTGCAAGGGCTCAGTTCAACTCAATGGTTACGGTATCAATGAAGAAGTTTTTTTTTTAAACACTAATCTCCAAACAAATACAAATAGAGTAAAACTAATGTTTTCTGATAGTTGTTATCGTTTTCGACGCCACTGAATTCTATCTCTCGTTCGATGTTATTTCTACAGGTAACTTTTGTAAAGAAAAGGTGGTCCAAGTTTGTGATTTTATTCGTTTATTGCCTTTGCCTGAGGCAGCAATCAGAGCGGCCAACAACTTTTCTTGCCTCGATCTCAGCAAGCCACCTTTGCCCGCGTGAGAGGCTCTAAACAGCCCTAAGCAGGCAGCAAATATTTGACTTGAAATTTGTAACTGTTTACTCGATAGCTCGCGTCTGCACACAAGAATATTAAGTAAGCAAAATATACTCAAATTATCACTTTTGTCCGGTGACTAATTTTTGTTGATGATACGTCAATACGTCTTTGTGCGCGCGTGTATTTGCATATTGTTTCTTTATATTTGCATCTATCACTGTAAATGAGATATTTAAAAAAAAATACTAACACTTTTTAATTTTTATAATAATAACAAGCTCATTTAAATAAATTTCTTGAAATTTTGTATAATAGCTTTAATTTTTTTTTATAAAATAATATAAAAAAAAAAGTGATAAAAAATACAACCACGCTAATGGTGAGGAAAATAATTATTGCTTTCACGTTGAAAAGCAAAATTATCATAATTATAGTGTCCAAAAGTTATTAAAAAAATACCTTCTAGAGAATATCCTTTAGTACACTGTACTGCGAGCCCAACACGCTAGTGTGAACCATTCTCTTTGTCGGAGCTGTACATGAGAGAACTGCATATTGTAACCATTAGGAAAAAAAATATCATCAGTTTCATTTTTATTTCAATTTAATTAGCACTTTGCTGGTAAGAACAATAAAAAATTACTGTTAAACTCAAAATTTATTATTAATTAAACAAAATTTAAACACAAAACAAATAAAATTAAAATGGTGTCAAACAAATTATACAGAAAATAATGTATAAAATTATGATGTGAACGAAATATAGTTTAACAAATTCAACGATTACTGCCGTAAGTTGAATGTTTAATTCTGCTTCGATTTTTGAATTCGAAAACTTTGTAAATATTCGTATTGCGAGTTTCATGAACTTTTTTATAATATTTCAGGAGTTCCAATTCCACAGAAAGATCAAAATCCTAGCTGCCACTTCCGGTATTTGATATGTTTGATGCAGAATATTATAATATAGCAAAATGCGCGCTAACAGGACGCCATAGCATGAAAAACACGCAATAGAAAGACAGATGTGGGCATACAACAAAAAAAAATCATCAAGTAAAAACTAATTTAAATTCCAGTCGTCTCTCGATTTTATTTTAATGCGTTGTTATTCATGACGATTGCTTTTTTAACATTGCTCGCACAAAGTCGTAAAAGTTGCAAGTAACATCTTAATATTGAAGAATTAATTTATATTGATAAATTTAGTTAGCAACAAAGTTAAGATATTAATTTTTACAACACGTTATAATAACATAATTTTTCATTTTTATTGTAGCCTCAAGAAATATTTATATTTTTTATCAGTATAAAAATCATAAAAATCTAATATTTAAAAAAAACTTCATCAATTAAGGACCAAAAGCTGCGACCCTCTAGCTGCGACTGTTTAAAAGCTGCACGATCATTAATGGTCTCTGCAATGCTGTTAATTGCATTTGTGTTCAAGTCATTTTTATTTTTTATGAGTAAATATTGTCCCGAATATCATCTGATGCAGATGAGGTTGATGGTGTTGGTCCCAGAGCTCGGCTTTAGGGGAGGGTCTGCACTCCAATGTTTAGTTTGGGGCGCAAGAGGGGGTGGTTTCGACGGCAGGTGAGACTCCTATAATTATTTCAGCACCTTCTAGGGGAGCGATCCCTTACGTCTGCCCTAGCTGGTTAATATTAAAATGATTGTGTCGATCGCTATGAACAAATGGCAAGGGATGGAGATCGCGGAAATTTATCTTCTATATATAATATGGGCAGGTATGCAGGTCATCAGGTACAGTTCGCAAGGACAGTTTTACTGGGCCGACAATATCGTTGTACAGTTCGTATAATATGTATCGGTATGCTAATTAAAAGTCGATCCGGACATCAACGCTCGGAAGTCGGAGGAGCATGAATTTTGTGTATATTGCCGTATAAAAAATTTATTTCTACTAATAATAATATATTTTATACAGACAGGCAATATAATTATTATATTAATAAAAAATATAACTATACTGTTATATATATATGATATTAAAATATACGCGCATACTCCAAAACTGTCACTCAAAACTACAATCTGCATCTCTTTTTAATTATTTGTATAATAATTAATGTATTAATTATAATGTTATAATTTATTGCTAATAATTATCATTTATTTGTATTTATAGTAAATAAAATAATATAACTTTAGTTCTGTATAATTTTTATGAATTTTATAGGCAACTAAAACAAAGAAATAAATGTATTTTCTCACGATCGCTCAAATCGTGAAACTTCTATAAACTCTGAAACTCTACAATCATGCATACGCGGCAAACTAATACTAGAAAAAAAAAATACATTGTTGGTAGTTTTGTGTCTGCATCAAATTCGTCACGGACTGGAGATTACGGTGATTGCCCTCCGTATCATTTTCAATGAAAAATTATAAAATACATGAAATAAAATTTCCCCCCGCGAAATAATTGTAATAACGAAAATGCGGAAAATGCGTAAATAATATTATAAAGAGGTGTGCATACTCTGGCTGAAACAAACAGGCAGCAGGCTGCTGCCATGAGCCGCCAACGTGGATATCAAGTTCCAGGATTTACTCACCACAGCAACAGACTTGCTTCCCTGCTCTCTCAGGCTCTCACACAGCACGACTGTGGCGGCGTCTATATCTCCTGCTGCTTGCTGCCTGCTGCCGCCGAGAAGGAGGAAGCATGATGCACTTTTACTAACATTGCAGCCGTGTGCAAGAATCACTGATATACTACACGAGTAACAACTACTGGTACAGGATAAAAATGTACAACTCTACAACTAAAAATTAATATTTTTATGTTGTGTTTTGAATGAAGTTTTTTGGGCTTGTGTCCCCACCACTATTGTTTTCATTGGCTGTTATTTATTTCAAATATTTCTCATTGGTTAAGACCTGTGGAGAGTGTTTTAAAATAGTAGTGGGGGAGTATTTCGTTTGAAAAAAAATTATAAAATAAAATGAGCTGCATAATTTAGAAGTATAGCATTGTTATCATTGTAAGAAAAAAGGTCAAGGGTACGTTTTCAAAGTTCATTGACCTTCAAAATGTAGACTCCAATACTCTCCTACCTTTGTCACCTGTCTACTAGCTTGTATACTACGAAAGGTAAAAAAATACACCATTCAAATGCTGAACACGTGTATATGGTCGCAGTGGCGCGTAGACAGAAAAAATATATAAATATATTATATCGGGGAGGGTTTGACTCTATAAGCGGTGCGGGTGGTAATTAATGGATGAGCCCCTTTAATCCATTTTCAATGGGTATGAAAATTTAATTTTTAAATTAATGATATGATACTTATCAATTGATAACTTAACCCAGGGACCGCAGGTGTATCCCCGGGGCGTTCCAGGGATACCCCTCAAACGTCCCTCCGGAGTGCCCCAAAGTGTATCCCCTATTTCCATGCACAAAAGGGTACCCCTTGGGGACATTCCAGGGATACACCCTGAAGTCATTGCAGGGATACATAGGGTTATATAGCAAATATGCTTATAATTACCAATTAAAAAATGTTTTTATCAATTATAATGATGTTATCAAAGAGAAAGAATAGCAAAAAAAAAATTAAAAAACTGGAATAGGTGAGACTCGAACTGGGGACCATCAGATTTGAAGTCTGGTGTCTTTACCACTAGGACACATGTCTTCATACTAAAATGTAGAAAACTTAACTTTATAAACTATAAATTATGAAATCGACTTGTATATTTTTGATACTTTAGGATATTTTACAAACTATGGTTTCTTTTATAAATTTTAATAATAATAATGAGAAACTTCCAACACGGCACATAAATAATGTTTATCTTCAAATTTTAACAATTTTTTATTTTTTAATTTTTTAGAAAAAAAACTACGTCTCATGAATGACCCCCAGGTGCACTTACGGGACATTCTGTTTACTAATTAAAATTATTCAAAATTGTGATTAAAAATTCAATCAGCTACATACTTAAGAAAAGAAAATTGTTGTTTTACAATTTTCGACAATACCCCCCGTGTGTCCCACAGAGACACCTGCGAGACATTCATCGATAGTTATCAAATTAATCAAAATCTTCTCGAGATGAAGCTAAACGTTTTAAAATACTATAATTTAACCAATTAAAACCAATATTAAAAAAACAGTAACGTCCTAGGAGTGCACCTGCGGGGCATACATGGGATACCCCTGGTGTATCCCTGCGAGACACTCAAAGGACGTTTGATCCAAAAGTTCAATATAATTGCGTTATTTTCTTCTGTGTCCCTTCTACACTATAAGTTAAGCAATTCCTAAAAATTTTAAATTTTAAAAGCATTAAATTAATATAATATAGACCACGGGACATTCGCGGGGCATTGCAAGGACGTTCCGCTGTGTCCCGGGGATACCCATGCGGTCCCTGGGAATTAAGTTATATGCAGTTACTGCAGCTATATAGTAATTGTCAATTTTTCCATGCAGATGGTTTGAAGTCTGAATCATCATTATTATGAAAAGTCGCAGCGACTATATAGCAAGCTAATATCAGTCTCTAATTATCAACACAATTAATAAACAGTAAAAGTGCAAAAAAATGCATTTATGCATAATAATTATGTCGAAAGAAAAAATTAAAAAGATACAATGAAAGCTCTTATTATAGAAATGATATATACCTTATCAACATTGGGTGCGATTCACGAAGCAGTTAACCAGGTTTCTAACCACGTTTAGCTTAACCACGTTTAACTATACCTGTTTTACGTGTTAAACCACCTAGTTAAACGTGGTTAAGCTAAACGTGGTTGAGCTAAACGTGGTTAGAAATCTGGCTAACTGCTTCGTGAATCGCGACCATTAATTTTATATTGACTAGATTGTATAATATATTACATAAATTTAATACCTAATAATTAATAATAATTATTTCATAATATAGTGATACAATACGTTTAGTTTAGTTGCCCACGTGTCCGCTTCCTTCGAATAATTTAATTAACTATTTTTTTATTGCATGCAGAGATTTACACGTGCAAAACACAAAAAGGGGCATTCACAAAGTCTTAAGGCCACATTTAAGGCTCGATAATTTAAAGCTTGATTTTAGAAATGTTTTTAGACCCAAAATTTCTGGTCTTAAATTATTGAGCCTTAAATGTGGCCTTAATAAGGCTTTGTGAATGCCCCTTATAATGTTTAAAGAGTTTTCAAGGAAGTGCAATTATCAAAATTAATATTATGATATATAGTATTTAAATATAGATTTATAATATTATAGCAATAATTTCTAGCAGCTCATAGTAACCGTGCCGTGATTTTTAATTATAATTTTATAATGAATTTTTTGTTGGCTCTATTAATATTTATTTAGTACTATAATTCGCATTATGCGGGCTATAACCGACAAACTAAGATGGGTATTTTTAACAAAACATTATAGAAAAATTATGAATGAACGATCTAGTCCATTGCCATCCACTATAGCTTTTAATTCTGGCCGCAAGTTCTATATTATTTATGAAGTATAGCTTAAAATTAAACGTAACCGTATGTGCCCTATACAGAACTTATACATGAATTGGTAGCTGTATATAGAAGTCGTCATGTGTCATATACATATCATACATGCTGGCTTCGTTGGCGAGCGAACTGACCGCTAACGGGACCTGAATATTTCTTGCCTAAAGTCCCAACCAACGAACGAGATGTCCCTTGAGAAAATGAGACTACCATTATAATTATATACAGTGTACATATAATAATACAGATGTTTTTTTCGGCTACTTGGCTACAGAGATATTACAGTTAGTCTTACAGTGTATGCTCTGTGTGAATGACACACACAGTAAACAGTATATAATAATAATTATAACGCATTAATTGAAGCTCCTTGGCTTAAAAGCTATATGTACAGCAAAAACAACAACAACATTAAATGCAGTACAAAATAATTAATATATTGAGTATTTCAAGTGATATTTTTGTGAGCTAAAAAGAATTCGAATTGTGAGTTTAGCATGATCATAGGAATATGCAGGTCTATAAGGAGACTATAGTATAACCTGAGGTTGCTATGGGGTAGAAAAAACAAAACAAAAACCTATTTTAATATATCTATATGTGGCATGCAAAAGTAAATGTAATATCATTCTTTATTCTTTATTATATTTATTATATGGTAATATTTTTTTAAAGTAAATAACATCATCAACTTTGAATTTTTTTTTATATAATATATATCATAATATAGTTTTAATCAATATGCATTTTAGTCGCACTGCTATATATAATATAATCACACTATATTGCACTATAATTATAGTTATTAGCACTTACTGTCATCTTCCCAATTCCGATTCTTATCATTTACTGATGTAAAAATACTTGATCACCTCATGTAAATAATAAATAGTATTGTTTCATGTAATCAATTCAACCGGGGTACATTTTTATTGTGAATATATGTTTTATAAAAAATATAAAAATTATATTCAAAATAATAATTTTAATTTTCACCACATAATAAATCCTTATAGTTATATATAATTTATTTAATAAATATAATGACCATTTCATTTATATTTTTACTAATTCATTAAGCATTTTATTATCACTAATTTAATTATATTCAACTAGGCGTTTGGTTCATTTAAAAAAAAAAAAAATACAAATTCCAAACACAAATTTCATGCAGTTTAAAATTATAATTGTGCAAAATTAAAATATAGTATTATGTAAATTAGCTCGTGGAACCATGCAAAATAACGTATCAATTTCATCATTAAAAACAAAACAAAAATGAATTTTAGATTAATATTGTACTGTTATTATTTTATAACATGATGTAAAACACGATTTCGTGCTGACAAAATTATCACCAACTCTTGCACTGTGACACCACCCTGTTGCACGTGAGACTCCGCGTCATCACTTAGCAACATGCAAGTGTAACAATAACATAATGCACCTGCTTCTTACTGTTAGTCACACATTTTGCAGAACTCACCTTTTGTAGTTGTTAAGTAACAGGAAAATGTACAACGGTATCTTAATTTCTCACGCTCTCAACACGACATTTTTAAATGTTAACATTTAATTATAACGATAACAAACAAAATGTTGTTAACAACTCTGATAAAGGTACTTGTATGTATGCAGGTGTATCAAGAACTGTTTTAAAATAAACTTCTTTCCTTCTTACGAGGAAAATCCAAAAAAACATGCTGACTACGTCGTCGTGATTATAATAAAAAAGAAACATCGATATAATCAACTTTCTCTTCACTGCACAGATTTATAAAAAATACAGGTATAAAAAAATATATTTTATTGGCGCGAGATTTAAATACAGTCACCTGTTACTGAAAAATGAAAGATTTTTGATCGTATATATTTTAATTTTAGTTTGTTATTATTAATCTTAAAATTGTACATTAAAATTAATTTAATATTGATTTAATTTGTTCTTTGGAAATATAATGTATCACTATACAGTTTATATACATTATACTTAATTAAAATACGATAAGAGTGGATCGACCCATGTGTAGTTTTTACTAGTTTTTAGTTTTTTGTTATTAAAATGAACATTGCTCAACTTGAACAGCGCGTTTTAACACTCCCCGATCACTATTAATTAACTATATAATTAATTAATAATATGTTTATTTATAATTCATTTGATAATTATTCATAATCATATAAAATTTATGAAAATTTTCTTCAATGAGTGATTTTCAATTTATATTGTATACGTACCATGAGCAACTTATTTTTTATTAAATTCAACAAAGAATATATAATATGCAAATACATTGACTGCAAGGACAAGGAATTTAAATAAAAAAAATCAAAATATTTTTTTTTTACCTTTTCCATTTAAACATTGCATTCGAAAAAAAAAAAAATGACATGCAAAGGTAAGCTAACTATTTAATAAGGTACATGGGAAATAAATTTAACACAATTTTAATATTTTAATGCCGCGTACGTTGACATTGCATCCGGAACAGTCTTGGTCGGTGAGTATTTTACAAGCAATGCAACATAACACGGGGATTTATTGCCACAAAGATGCTTGCAAAATGGTTCACACGATCGACAAAGTACAGCTTCTTATATTTTTTTTAAAAATATTACGAATTATCAATAATTAAATAATTATATTTAATGAAATCATGATGGTTTGTATTTAATATAAACATTTTTTTTATAATCTACAATATTAATTAAATGTATTGCAATTGTTAAAAATTCTTATCAAAATGATATTTTTATAATGTATGATATAATAGTGATGCTATTAATTGTTTTTAACCAATATATAGTATGTTTAAATTACTAAAATTTAAATTTTACAGATCATTAATTTACTAATTTATGTAAGTAATCAAATATTAAAATTGCGCAGTAATAATAATGTAAGATATAGGTCTCCAAATTAATTATGAAAAAAAATCTCACTGTTATTCATAATCTATTGATGAGGGGAAGAGAATTTTCTGAAATGAGACGTGTATATTTAAAACCATGATATATTCATATTTTATATTTAAATAATAATCTAAAATCATACAAATCTACAAACATGTTTTTTTAAGCAAATAACAAATTAAGAAAACAGTGCATTGAAAAACAGTCATATTTACAAAAACAAATAATTTTAAGCATTGTAATTAACTGCAGCCACTTGGTTGATTGCATTTTAAATCTACATATTTTATCGTCTTAACAATTTAACAATATTTCTATATAAGTAGTGATTAATATACTATAATTCATTTAACATATGTAATTAAAAAACGTGTCTAAATCAGGTAACCTACAGACAGCTCTGTATGATTTTTATATTTAAATTACCATAACAAAACTTTTCCTGCAGTACTTTTTTTTTTTTTTCATTCAAATAAATATATCAAAGTTAAAACAACAAAAAATTAAGAACATGAATTATAAAATATAACAATAAAATATATATATTTTTAACTTAACTTAAGATATAATATAATGCAACACACTCATGCACTTACATCTTTTCTCAGAGTAATTAACCATTAAAAATAGGATTATAATAAATTTTTAAACATCTTTTTATTGATAATAATGTATAAAAAGTGTGCATGCAATTGTTACTTAAAAATATAATAAAATACACAAGATGAATATAATAATAAAAATGGAATACAGTATTATGTTATAAGAATGAGATTTTTCTATCAGAAGCTTCAATCAGTCCTTTACCATGCATCGCACGACACCTCAAGTCAAAGCCAACAATGGCCACACAACAATGGTTTCCATATTTTGTAAGCAGAACGCAAACTACGAGAACCTCTTTGCATATTTTATGACAACTTTGCAAGTCTCAGAAATGTTTCCTTACGAACTTTGAACTTAATATTTGTTTTGACGAAATGAAAAATACAAACGAATATTATATTTTCAAGTGTTCTCTACGTTATAGTGTTTAGTCTAGTGAATTAACTGGACTGTTCAAGTTGAAATACGATATTTAAACATACGTAATCAGCTTTGACTGCTCTTACACGTTAGACGCAGATAGTATAACATTCTACGTATCTCAAGTGGTACTAAGAATACTGTAACGTAAGACATTTCACTGAATATTCTACTGTAATTATTTTTATTTAAATAAAGTCTGCATCGTGAAGATTTAAATATTTAACTGTAGAATATTAGGCATTTATTGTATTAAAATCATGTGTACCTTTTGAGTTTTTAAAATGTCCGATTCGCACCCTCCCCTGAAATGTTGCATTTAACATGGACAATATATAGTCATTTCCCTCATTCCAATTTTGTTTTTGGTTTAAAAACCTTATGGAGCAGCCCCCCCTTTTTTTTCTGGATCCGTGTCTTCCGATCCTTCTATGTGAAAGTATAGCCAGACATTTTTATTTGAATGAAGTGTACATGAACCAAGAGAGCTTATATTAAATTATTAATACAGTCTCTCTATTATAGTAAAACAGAGAGCTTATGTTGTGTAAAAGAAACTGGAGTACAATTTTACGGTCTCATTAGAAGTGTTTAGCGCGAGGTTGTTTTGACGAGTGCAGTAGGCGACGGGCGACACACATCACTTCTTTTTCTTTCTCGTCCCACGCAGTTACACTGGACGTCGCCACAACACGCAGTGACGTCACTGCGATACTATCGTTAGTTCTACAATAAGATTACTCATGGAAGTGGAGACAGTTTTCATTAGTTCTACCATAAGATTATACTCATGGAAATGGATTTTTTTTTAAAGTTTGAGAAAATCTGTATATTTTTTTTTTATTTATTTTTTTTTTTCACAATGTCTCCGAACTAGCAGAGAAGCAGTTTTAGAATTATATATCAAGAATAATTCAACTTCCGGGAATAATCTTATATTTGGTGAACTGTATAATCTGTATATAGTTTAATAGTAATAGTTCCATAAATATCCTGGAATAAAACTATATATGAAAATGAAATTTACCTTGGTACGTAATATGAAAAATTATGAATGATGATGTTTACTGAAACTTAACCTATATAAGCATACATTATTTATTATAGTCTGTACAGTTTAGCCCACGAAATTTTCTCTAAAAAAAATGGACTTTCCGATGGATATACTTGTAAATTCACAAAGCTTTGGGGAGAAAAGATGATATATTCCTCCAAATAAAAGGTTCTATATAGTCATGTCCTCGTTGTATTACAACGGTACCTTCAGGGTTGGACTGGGCTCAAAGGGCCTACTGAGCAAACATGAGTACGGGTTCATATCAAGGTCCTACTTGACCCTTGTGGGGGCCTACTTTTAACGTTATAGGGGTCTCCCAGCCGAGGGGGTCTACTGAGTGATAGCTCACCAACTCTTATGGCCAGTCCGAGCCTGCATGGGTACCCTTGCTGAGATATAGGCTTAAAAACTGCATTGCATGGGTACCGTTTTTACCTGTCCCACAACATTGTGTAAATCTGCATGATATCTTAATTCATCCCTTCCAAGAGTTGCAAGTTGCCTATGTGAATAAGTTCAATTAACTTATTTCGAAATTTGCTGAGGTAAAAGGTACAACATACATATCCCCTCAATCTCCTGTACATAATATAGAACTGATCTGCTCTTGTCTAAGATAAAAGTATAGCATTGCACGTCCAATTTAAACATATAAACATATAAAACTGTACAAACATGTTTTTGTTATCAGTAATATTGATAAAATTAATCTTAAATGCCGATCCCTTTACATGAATTTGAGTACAAAGTACAAAAATTGATACTATAATAAGTGGAGACGTTTGATATTTGCTTTTCTAAGAATTTTAAATAGTCCGAGATATTTCTGATTATAGCGCTATACATAGAGTTTTTTAAAGCTCTCACAGTGCAATAATAAAAAAATTATAATTAATTTTTTTTATTGAATAAAATTTATTGCAAAGTCTCGATAACGATAGATGAAATAAAAATAATAATCACAAACAATTATTCTAATTATAAATAATGACTTGTTGATGACAAAGAATGAGATTTTAAAAGAGGGGAAATACAACATGGTGGCAATCATCCACTCCTACTGGGGTCCAGCGGCTAGAGGGCTGTTTCTCCGGGCAGGCAGGTCGCACGTTCCGCCACGGGTCGTAGTTGTAGCGCCTGCTGGAGTCGCTCGATCTTGGCGCCACAATTTACCTGGCAACGTCGTCGTAGTTTCTTCTCGCGGCGTCCAAACTTGACCACGTGTTCTGAAATATTCGCCCCAGGGTTAGTGCAAAACTCGGGAGTAGTTTTCGCAATCGATGGAGGAAAAAGTGGACATGTGTATTGGCGTCATAAAGTTATAGTGCGAACCTGGTGGTAACTGCTGGAACTACGTACGTCTAGCGAGGACAGATTGGGGCTGTTTAACATTGTAAAATCATGTAAATGCTCTCTCAGTAGCCACAGCATAATTTTACATAGAAATGACAACACCATAATTAGTTGTCCGAAAAAAAAATCAACCTCGTAAGCGATGTATTTCACATAAATTTTGTTGTTTTTGTGATTTTTTGCTACAGGTATTGCCGTTTCCTCGGCAGAATCAGCCAAAATTTCAGCTGTCAGTACCATCTCTTGGTCCTTTATGTACTCTATTTTGTTCGATTATTTCGATATATTGTCATATATTGAGGGTTTAAACTCCAATTGAGTCCCCTCTTTGTCTACAACATTATTCAGGATATGATAATACCCGCAGAATTTTTGGAATATCATTGCAACTATTACATAGTGGAATAATCAATATTATGCATACATGGATGGCATATATTGCATACTATACTACTGTATATATTCCTGCATGATATGAGACCTAAATTTGTTTAAAATTATGAACTGCTACTGGATGGAAGCTATAATTATATTAAATTAATATTAATTATGTGAATATATCATCAAGTTAAATTTGTTAAAATTTTATAACTATAATATAATTTACATAAAAATAAAATTAAATAGCAAGAATTCTGATAGATCATTGAAATTTTTTTTATTGCGCTGGCTTTTGACCATATAATTATTACCTGGCTTTTCGATGTATAATTAACAATTAATTGTGTAGATATTTGTTACGTGCACACAATACAAGCAAAACAAAAAAAAAAACAATTTAAAAGCGTTCAACTATTCAGTTTAAGTAAACACCGTGAGGTTAGGCAATTAATATAATATAAAAATTAAAAATATAAAAGTGACAATTCAAAAAAATTACCCCTTCTGTGTATGCAGCCCGCTTAGTTTTGTTGCTGAATGTGTTGCCTAAGCACAAGGGGAGAGAATCCTACACGAAATAGGGTACTACATTGTCCGTCACATTTAAATGGCTCATGATCGGAAGCGCTCGGGAGTCATTCGGCTCGGCTCGGCCAATGATGTCCTTCGTTACAAACCGGCTACCAATGACTGAGAGCGTTACAAACACGACCATGAGCCAGTTAAATGTGACTGCCACTGTAGTTGAGTTCAGGTTCATCTACCTAGGAAGAAAGGTGGGTATAATAATGAACTGGTGCGGTTACGTACTTGAGGTGGTGGCTCCTAGCGGCGTGAATCTGAACTGAAGAACAAGGTGTCTAAAATCCTGCGCGGCGACGTGTCTGGTCTGAAAAGTGTGGATGGCGCCTCTCACCAGGCGCCACGCGTGCAGCTCCACGTCTCCAGGGGGTCTCTGAGAGAAGGCGAATTGCAGCAGCTCGCCAGCTGACTCGTTGTTGGAGGGCCCGAGCACCGGCCCGCGGGCCCGATACGCTAGCAGGTCAGACCCGGGGGGCAGGCACAGCGAGACGGATGCTGACGAGGACGGAGACTGCTGGGACGAGTCCACTACAACGACAATGTTCTCATCATTGTTATAGCAACCTTAGTTGACAAATTTAGTCTTTATACGTCTAAACCTAATATTTTTATCTCTAAAACACGTCTTATTTCCTCTTCGCTCATGCTCAAGAAGAGGAAAAAAGACGTAATCTCGTCTTTTCCCGTCTAAAATGGTGCAAAATAAGAGGACAAAAGACGAGAGTGGAGCTTAATAGCGAAGAAAAGATGGAATTTATTTCAACTCGGGTATATGTTTCTCATCATTATGTCTCACAAGCAACCCTTGTTGAAAATTTTCATCTTTAATCATCCTTTACAAGTCTAAAACTAATCTTTTTACCTCTAAAACATATCTTATTTCCTCTTCGCTCAAAGTGAGGATGATATGAAGACAATATTTTTAACATTTTATACTCAAGAAGAGGAAAAAAGAACTTCTCATTTTTAAAAAATTAACTAATGATGCAAAAATAAATATAAGGGAATGTATACGTAGTTATAAACAAAATAATTGCACGATCATTAGTGGTTTGCAGATTCATGCAAAATTTATAGAGTATATTGCTGAAAATAATTACACATTAATTAATGCAATAATACCTTTATTATATTTTACTTGTAGTCAAATTTCAAAATATTAGAGTCTTGTGAGGCCATTAAAAGTACTAAAACGCAATTGATATTTGATATTTAGAGGAAATTTTAAGAAACAAAATTTACATAGTTATACTAATGACAAAATTAGGGAAAACTCATTATTAATAATTATTAGTAATAAATTTTATCAAAATGTATTTATATAAAGATTGTAAATTTTGATGTGAAGTTTCCTTAAAATATTTTTTTAATGGACATATTTTTCCTTATTTTAAAGTACCCAATAATTAACTATCTTCTGGCATAATTATGTTTTAATTAAACCACGGGACCATGGTATGATGTAAGTAGTATATAAGTGCATCTACAAAACGTAATTGTATAATTATGCTAATACTTTTCTGAAACAAGTGACGCCAGCGTATTTAACAGTCAATCAGGGAAATACTCAATTTATTAAGAGATTCGTAATTTCCTCCTCCTGGCTTCCCATCATAACGTATACTGAAGTGTATATAGTATATTATTATTTAAATCAAATCTCATATTCCCACCAGACCGAAAGTGAAAGGTTTCTGACCTTCCTATTCGTATTTCTATTTTGAAATTTTGACTACATGCTCGTAAGAAGAATACTAACATGTTTGCAAATTTTCAAGACTCAGACATGAACAAGACGACCAGAAACCTCTCACTTCCGGCTACTTCCGGTGGGAATATTATATAAATTTGACTGTAGTCGTGGTGAAGGAGGAGATTAGAAAACCTTTTTCTGGAGATTCATTGTTGGATTTAGGTGGGGATCCAAGAGAGGGGCTTACAATCTGCATGAAAGTACTGTACCAAAACCCACCCACTAACCGTTTAAAAAAAAGGTGTTGTCACACTCTTATAATATCCTACAATTATCAATAATTTCGTAATTTGCATCATATTTGGGCACATCTCGACCAAGCAGTTTTCTGAGATATGACCGACAGGTAAGAGCACTTCTTGCTGACTCACCTCTGTGGTGTGGCTGTGACTGCGGGGGCTGCAGCGCCAGGGTGTGGGCGGGGGCGGGGGGGCAGGCGTCACAGCACTGCCCTGGGGGGCGCACGGGCTTGGAGCACGGTAGCTGCGCGGGCTCGGGACATCGGAAGCGGGAGCACTCGATGCGGGCTGCGCGACATTGACACAGCACGCACAACATGGGACCAAGAGGACCGATCACGGGGTGCCACGCCTCGCCCTCCATGTACTGTCTGAAATACCAAGAAAATGTATTGTAATTTAATAATGAAATAAGTATCGCAGAATGAAAGAATGAGAATTTTTTGATGAGATAACAATGTGTTCTGTATTTAAGTCATAGTATTAATGCAAGTCGTAATAAATATTAAAAAATGAAATTATAAATATAATTGACCTTTCGCCGCAATATTTTGATCTAATGTATCCAAATATATGATTGATGAAGCAATGGAGCGCTTTCAAGTCAACCAACATTGCAAGTTTAACAGAGCGAAAACTTTGGCATAATTGTCTGAACATGCTGCAACATGCACAAAAGCGTGTCTTCTTAACTATTGGATTATATTCAAAGGCAGTCCAGGTTAAAGCCGGGAAGTACAAAGGGTTGCATGCATGGAAGGCACTGACCTGAATATGTGTTACTGATCAGACGTGTTAGCAAATAATGTACATTTGATGCAAACGTATCTGCGGTGTGGAAAATTAGGCATAACATGCCAACAGATTCATAAATTACCTCAAAATTTTTTATTGCAGAAATGGGTGCAAAAGTTATGCTACTCTGATTTTTTTCAGATTTATTAGAGTCCCGAGAAACATATTCTTAAAAAAAATATATTGAAAGTACAGAGAGGCCTCTAAACGCCTCTCTTAATAAAAGGGTGGGACCTAAAAGGGGCGTGGGTTCAAACCCGACCTCGGTAAAACTTTTTAGCAATACTAATTGTCTCTAAAAAAAATCTGAAATAAATCAGAGTGCCATAGCTTTGCATCTATTTTTGCAATAAAAATGTTTGAGGTCGATACTCTTTTGTGTAGGAATTAAACTAAAGAGTCAATCGAAGAGATCGAATAGTCAATCAAAATCGTCATAATTAATTTCATTTTTAATTTAACAGTAATTATTGTTACCGACAGATTAATTAAAGTGGTGCTCACCGTCCGCCGGAGACGCAGCTCTTGCCTCGCTTGTTCTTGGCCCCCGCCTCGCCGAACCACACCGGAAACTGACCCTGGTACTCCCCCGGGATGCTCGAGATCGACCCTGGGGACGACGAGGAGGCGGCGGGGGGCGCTGAAACTGCGGGGGTACACATCACCTTTCCAACCATGCTGCAATAGGCTTAAAAATATTTTGTCCTTTCTTTATCATAGAATATCTGTCAGGGGTACCCTTTAGAATCCTGTGTAACTCTGGAAACTATGGGTGCGATTCACTAAGTAGTTAACCAGGTTTCTAACCACGTTTAGCTTAACCACGTTTAACTATACCTATTTTACGTGTTAAACCACCTTAGTTAAACGTGGTTAAGTTAAACGTGGTTAGAAACCTGGCTAACTGCTTTGTGAATCGCACCCTATATAGGAAAATAATAATCAACATGCATCAGTTTTCTATGTATGTTGTGATTATTGAAATGTGAAAAAATGTCAAAATAGCGGACAAGCATAATTTTATAATAGAGGAGAAATAAATAATATAAGTTTTGGGAAGCTTCCAAATAATGATATATAATCTAGATCAAACATACGTGTTATTGTCATGCTGTTACAGACTTATTGTGAGTAAAATTATGTTTTTTTATATATTACATCTATAAAAAACAGGTATACGACTCACTCTATATCATACTAATATTGAATACGTTATTTACAATAAAAGGGTGGATTATTACTTTTTTTAAACTAGATCAGTATCAAAATAGACACGTATAAACAATAATATCCTGTTGAAATCCGGAAATAGGGGAGTGATAATTACCGGGGCACTGGGGGCAGCAGTTGTCAGGTGTTGTCAGAGGCTGCCGACAGGTGGGACGCGCGCAGTTGATGACGTCACACATCACCACGCCGGCCTAAAACAAAGTGACAATGTGATGACAATGATGTCAAAAAATAGCTGACACATCCGATATAAATTTAACCCTCCTGGAAAACATGAGTATATATAGCGGGTTCATAAATTTATTTTATTCTTGCAGAACCAATTTATTTGGGGTTTTAGATCCTTAAATTTTCCCACACGACCATACATGTTATATAAAATATATTGCAGCCATAAGTAGCGAAAGTTGTTATCATAATTCAGAATTTTTTCTATATTTGTTAGCTATGTTCCTCTCGATAATGAATATTTATATAGAGGCTTCAAGTGAGTGCGCCCGCGATGCGCAACTGTTGTCGCTAAGGTCTATCTTGCACTTGAAAATAAAGCAATTTTTTTTTTAACTTTTCTCAGTTATAAATGAAGTGAAAAATCTAAATCTTGAATTATATATTAATTATTTATTGTATTTTTCAGTTTGGACCAACGATCCGTAAAGGAATGTTCCCTAAAAAATATTATTCTTAGTGAAAAAACGAATTTTCACGTTTATTTTTTTTTACATAGATTTAGATAGGATGGTGGGAACACCGAAAAATCAGCTGACTTGAAGCCTCTATAGAGTTTGTTATGGTGTACACATATTATACGTGGACATGAGGTTGCGCACGCACTTACCTGGCACTGACATTGCACGCACTGCTCCGGACCAGCCGGTCTCAAGATAGTCAGGTTCGAGCTAAAGCGCTGACCCTCGCGGTACTGCCGTCCTCCGTGCAGACAAGATGGTCCCTCAGCGGGGGCGGCCCCTGGGGGTGGCATCATTCGTGGACCTCCGGAGGTTGTTGGTAGTGCCATCTTTCTGCCGGACGTCTCTGCAGCAAAATGGAGAACGTAATTCATTAATACAAGCTCATTAACATAAACTGTATAGTCGAATTTATGAGGCATTCCCTCCCGGAAGTAACCGGAAATGTAAAATTTCTTGTTTTTTTATTAGAATTTCAGCTGTAATTTCACATGTAGTTCAGTACTTTGAATATGAAACCCTCTGTAAAATTTCAAAACTGACAAATAAATGACAAACAAAAAAAAGCCATAAAATTCACACTTCCGGCTACTTCCGGGAGGTAATTTCAAATTAATTTCACTGTAAGTGCGTGTGATCAAGAACCCAAGTACACTAAAACCAAGAGAAAATGTCCACAGCCTACAATATGTTTATATCATTTTGGAGAACACTTTTTTCTCAGTGTACTATATCGGAGAGAATACAAAAAAGCGAAAAGAGAGATCGGAGAAAGAGAAAAAAGTTACTACGTACATTTAATTTATTTGCAGAATTAAATTAAATTTGGACTTTCAAAAAAAAAGTAAGTAAGAAAATAAACAAAATTAAAGAACTGGTACATGAAACTATATACATTATAATACGATACTTTCGTATGTCAGTCATGTAATTTCTTAAATTAAAAAAATAGCTTCAATGTTATTCGTGCAGACACGCTCTAAATATACAAAGAATATATCCCCTTTAAGGTCGTCAAGTGTTATACATAGGAACGATATTTAAGCTAGTTAGTTATAGAGTTGGTTGCTCCAAATAAATTTGCAGCTTGATTGCTCACCAACCACATGCCTGCTAACAATAAATAACAAAACCATGATTAAACTATACTTTTTAAAAACATATATTTAAGCTAATATATAATATGACGTATAAAATATTAAGAAAATCTAACTAGAAGAAAAGAACATGACGTCAATTACAAGTATAATAATTTTATCAAATTAAAATGTTTTTTAAATAATGATGATAATATATATTACTTGTATTATTACAAGTATAATATATTATATATATATATATATATATATATATATATATATATATATATATATATATATATATATACTTGTATAAAAAGTTATTAAAGGTATACAGGCCTCAAATTACAAATTAGACAGACATTAAGTGTTGCTATAAAGTTTATAATCAACATTCGTATTATTTTTACCTGCGCGCGGTGCGTCTGTGCGAAGTCGTGCTGTAAAGAAAGTCCTTGCTGACGTCACAACTCACAGCTAGCACCGATTAGCATTGAGTTGTGACGTCATCAAGGACTTCGTGACGTCATCAAGAACTAAATTTCTTACTTTGAACTGCGACTTCGCACGGATGCATCACGCGTGGAAAAAAATGATGCGAATGTTGATTATACTCTAAACCCACTTGGTGACTGTCTTATTTGTAATTTGAGGCCTGTATGCCTTTAAGTTCAATAGCCACTATTAGCTGAAAATTTAGATTAATAATATACAGTTTTTACTGAAATGCTTTAATTTAGTTTGATGGTAATAATCATGTAGTTGAATTTTTATGCAGTATATTAAGCAGTGCAAACAATTGTTATATTAAATATTAAATTTACAGTCTATAGTTTTACTGTTAGTAATAAAAGATAATTGCAAATTATCTTTTTAACAATTAAAATTTGTAAAAAGGAGGAGAGCAAAGAATAGCGCTTCGAGAATTCTACCCAGAGAAATTAAATATCATGAGAGTCTATACCAAGATTTTATAATTTTGTGACAAGTATAAAAAATAAATTTCAAGTGAGCAGAAAGAAACAAATGTCAGTATTTTTATGTCTAAACTAGATATTATAGGCTTACAAAATATTGCTGCATGAAAATTAAATGTTTTGATAACAAGTTAAATAAATATTACAAAAATTGACTTTTTCACTGTTACAATGTTATAAAATAATTTCAATTTCATGCAGTGAATACTTTCTATTCATTAAAATAGTGCTTATTATAGATCCACCTTTTCACTTTTAACCCCAGTATAAGTCGTATGGACGGCCCCGTGAAGCGTAGGCAACTTTTTCTGCTCAGGCGTAATGCTGGTTGCATAAGTCACTCCCTCTCTTTCTCTATCGGGAAATTTTCTTTTCATTTTAGTATTTTTTATTTCTCTCTTATAGAGTTTTAATTAGCCAGTGTTGTTTCCGTGCAACTTCAGTTTGTTTATTTTCTAAAATATCTTTGTTTGTTAAATCGTCACTTTTCACTTATTGTTAGTACAAAATCAATTTTACGAAACACATTTTCACCAGTAATTTTCTTAAATTATATATGACACTCTACAATCAGATAATACAAGTTTTTTAGTTCAATTAGTTGCTGATCTTTGGAATTTCCTTCTTTAAAGTTTGATAATCACATTTATTACAAACGTGGAAAAATTTCCACAAAAATACAAAAATGCAAAATGAAATTTGACTTTTGATGATTTCCTTGTAAATTGGGGAAAACATTATCGAAAAATATTAAATAACAATGCCGGAGGATTTCATTTATTATTTAACATTACGATTTAGGTATTACTGTATTATTAATCTGTATTATTATTATTACACTATTAATCTGTATGGGTGAAATAAATAAATTAAGTTACCACGCACGCACTGAGAGTTTTTTTGTCCAATAATTTTGTTATTAATATTTAAGTTCTTTACAGCTATCAAGTTTGCCAACAAATGGGACCACCCACTCTTCCTGCATTTTATGCTTTGACTGACGATGAGTCCTTTTATTGCTAGAGCACTGTCAGTAAATCACTAAACATGGCACTGATAATACAGTCATACTAATTTTACATTATTTTCACAAGGAATCGGAAGTGTAAAGTTTGCAGCTCTTCTGTTTTTAATTGAATTCTGAAACTTTACAGAGTGGTTTGAAGTCTCACCCATGTGTGAAATTCTTATGCTGTAATAGTAATACGAATAGAAAGACCATAAACCTTATATTTTCACTTTTGGAAGGAATATAATGTAAATTTGACTATATATAATATATCGATAGTAAAAAAAAAAGAAGGGTTATAATTTATACTATATATCTTACTTACTTGTTAGTGACTTAAAGTTACTTTCTTCGTGACTAAACTGCATAATATGCAATGTAAATATTAAATATCGATCGATATTATATAAACTGTAATAAAATTGAAGTTATATAATAATAATTTTGGTTGTTACGTAACGAGAATAATATTGATCGAGGTACTATGAAATTTTTTTTTATGGTATGTTTGTATGATTGATTGCAAATCTGTTGTACATAGGCTGCTTGCTCCTCTTCAAATTCTGTCTACCCTTGCGGCATGACGTCAGCGACTATAGACGGAGGCCCAAAGATTAATGTGAGAATATATAAAGACGATCCTCAAGGAGGGATGATGACGTAGTTCAATCAGACTTGAATAAAAAATTTCAGATTGATATGATCTGTTTCTACAGAGTTATAAGTTTTGAGATTCTTCTTCTTATTGCTATTGGGTACGATTCACGAAGAAGTTAGCTAGGTTTCTAGCCACGTTTAGCTTATACCCACATTTAACTATAACTGTTTTAAGTGTTAAAACACCTAGCTAAACGAAACCTGGCTAACTGCTTCATGAATCACGTCCAAAATTACGTACACCTCTGGATAGCACGAACTTATAGCCTCAATTGCTAGAGCTGCAGTTTAAATAGACGGAGAGATGCAGATTTGTAATTTTGGGAGATGTAAAAAGAGCACCCAGTCTATCAATATCAAAATAGTTTTGGTTCACCACGCCTACATAGACTGCGTGGTAACGTTTACAAACAAAGCAGAAGTAAAGTTTGTGGTGTCCAAAGCTGTACATGTATACAATTTTTTTTTTAATTTAGTTTTAAAATTGATTTTTATTTATTTAGATTGTGTAAAAAAAATCTATAATTGCTACATTTCATATTATATCTTAAAATGTGTCTATGCATTGAAGAAATAAAATTTATATTGAGATTTGAATATTGTGTATGAAAAGTATATAGTATGCTCCACTTTAAGCATAATACTTTAAATTTAAAGAAAATAGTCCTCTTTACTGGAAATAAACTTTTATGCTTGTTTCATAAACTTATGTTATCGTTCTTTAATTTTTTTTTACTATTTCACTGTAACTTTAATTATAATGCAGAAAATAATATATATCAAAACAATATATTATAATTATTATTATGCACAAATTTATAATATAAATAATAATGAAATTATGTTCTAAAATTAAGTGTAAAAATGATACAGCCAATCATTAGAAACGTAATATGATGGTTGCCTACTTAGCAGGCTGGTTCATAATTTGAAAAAAGTAGATAAATAAATAAATAAATAAATAAATAAATAAATAAATAAATAAATAAATAAATAAATAAATAAATAAATAAATAAATAAACAAATAAAAAAATAAACAAATAAAAAAAATAAATAAATAAATAAATAAATAAATAAATAAATAAATAAATAAATAAATAAATAAATAAATAAATAAATAAATAAATAAATAAATAAATAAATAAATAAATAAATATTTTTAAATGAGCGTGTAAAGTAATTAAATTACAAGTTTGCTGATTCCTCTGGACTGAAAAGTTAATTAATATTAATTATGATAATTTACCTTTACAGACGCGGCAGCATAACTCCTCCTCGTGGTCGCCACAGCCGACTGGACATTCCTGACTGGTACAATTCATACGTCCCCCCTATGTACAGAGAATTGTGGCGTGTCAGCTGATTCACTTCAACAAATCTAAGACTGGAAGTGCTTTGTGATCGTTAAATTTACTGATTTGTAATAGAACCAGTTCCAAAATTTTAAAAATTTCATTTTCTGCTATACTTCCGAGGCAGTAATCTTAGATTTGTGGATCTGTTATAGTATGCAGTCTAATGATAGTATTGATGATATCTTTCTATAAACCTGATGTTTAATTTTAACTTCAGTGTAAATTGAACCAGCTTACTTAAAAAATCAAAAATAAAAATGCGTAATCATATATAATATATATATATATATATTATATATATATATTGTATTTTTTTTAAGATTGTTTTAGTTTGATGATGTGTTGTGTATAAATAATATGCAGATTTTTGTTTAAATTTTAATTAAGTAGTATGTTTTTATTGTTGGTATTTAGTAAGAATTTGTGTATCAAATAAGTGCACAATAACTCGATCACAAACTTTAAAAATATAAATAATATTACATCTTTCTTATAAATATTTTATTATGCTTAAACTATTTTTAATATCCATATTTTAGGCACTTGTCTGTTTTCTTGGATCTGGAAATATGCCAAAAGTATGAAAAAATTTCCTCCTTTTATTTCTTGTATTTAGTTTACAACCTTCGAATTTGCCATGACATTTGTTTTATTTTTCTCTTCGTACTTTTCAAAATTTTGATTATTTCTATATATAGAATTTGTTATAGAAAATTTGCCAATCAATATTTTATCGACGGACAACTACACTCAACTGTTTCATTGTAAGTACGCGATAATAGCTAGTTTTTAACTTTTTTTTTTTTTTTTAAATAAATTGCCCTTATTATGTTTTTAATGATATGAACACATAAAATATATATATAACTTCATCCACGAGACCAAATTTCAATACGTTTTATAAAAATGTTATTGTATTAATTTATAAATATTTCAACACTTATATTGAATATTAATCTGATTATTTTATAATGATATAATTACATCGGAAAAAAAATCAAATTTGTGTGCTTGTTTTCAACAAGGCGAAGAAAATTTAAAAAAAAAAAAAAAAGTATAGCTTATGGGTGGCAAGGGACACATTTCGATCTTTGTGTTTATAGCCCGCAGTAGTAACTCTACATGAAGTATAAATAAAAAATTAAAGGTCGTGCACGTGCCTGGCCATTCATAGTAGCTCGAGACTGTAGGCATACAATATTAAAACGATGAAAACTTTTTCACTGAAGAAAAGAACCAAGCCGAAATTAAGTTTACAAGGGTATATAATACGAGCAAAAAAAAAAAAAAAAAAAAAAAAAAAACTCCTTTAACTTTTTAAGCAAATATTTTTCATGGTTTAACGTAAAAAAAAGAGAGGTTTTATTTTTTTAGCCACGACGATAGAAAGTTTTTACTCTTCAGTGATTTTTTTAATTAGCTTTTTTAATAGTCATGATTAATTAATGTTGTTTTTATTGTATATACTAAAATAAAATATAGAAGAGTTAAAAAATTAGAAAAAGAGAAATTATGGATTTTTTGATTCATTTTATAAGATCATAATGAGATTTTAGATAATTATATAATATGATATTAATTAATAATACTGTTAATATTAATTTAATTGCATAAAAACATTGAATTCGGAAAAACAGAGAGTAACCATTTCGTTGGTTTGTAGGTAATAGTAAAAAAATGTGTGTTTTTGTAAAATTGACATATGTTGTTTTTTTGTTGGAGATGTACTATATCAAGTATCCATAATATGAAATTTCTGTATTCTGTATTGGATCCAATAAACAAATCAAATCAATAGGCTCATTTTATCTTGATGATCCTACGCAAAGATAAACAATTAATTTTACAATTTTGTCGGTAATGCAACTTTCAAGTTTGTAAGAAATTATATAGAAACATGAACTTTTTAAATGAGACATTTTTATGTTATAGGAAAGAGAGGAGTATCAACCTTTCAAAATGTACTTTATTTAAATACAAATAGAATTCGATATGATTTAAGGCTAAGATCGATTGTTGTTAGTCCCATTTGATTAACATGTAAACCTTAGCAACCTCATAATAATTCTAAATTTTTTTTTAGAGACAGTTCTTGGCATTAAAAAAATATGGAGAAAATTTCAAAACAATCGGACGATCCAATTTTTTTAAATGAATTTTTTAAATTTTCAGTATCAGAGAGAGTATCATGGAGACCTAAACTAAGAAATTAATTTATAAAAATAGGATCGTCCGATTGTTTTGAAATTTTCTCCATATTATTTTAATGCCAAGAACTGTCTCTAAAAAAAAAAAAAAAATCAGAATTATTATGAGGTTGCTAAGGTTTACTTGTTAATCAAATGGGACTAACAACAATCGATTGTTCGTGTTATCTTACCCTTAATGACACTTTTTTATCAAATAGAAAATAACATGAGAGTTGTAGGTTCTGAGTTTAATTCTTTTCAAGTTTCCATGTTTTTTTTTATCTCCTATCGCACATCGCTATGGGCAAAGTAAAAAAAAAAAAAGTACAAAATTGATCTTTGGAGAGTAGACTTTTTTTTGTATGAAGTGTTTACTTTTATTAAATTACATACATGTACTTAAAATATAAGATATTGATATATTAATAATTAGTTTATATAAATTAACACAAAAATGTAGTTGTAAATTTATAAAATATTGTTAATTAAATCAATTAAATTATATTAAACTGTGTGATACGTATAGCAAAAGCTTTACCGCACGATTGCACTCCCGAGATTCTAACTGTACGGAGTGAAATATCATGAGTGCAGTATGTGCGGTTGGCGTGTACTGTACATACATGAGTAAACGAGACCACATAAAAGAGATTAATGGCAGAAGGTCAAAGGTCAAATGACCGCTGTATACTATACGGAACCTTGTAAGTATATGGGCAACGTTATGTGTATGTATATGGTGTGGTATGGTTGGATAGATAGATAATTGTGGTTAAGTACGTATACGTTCGTACTGTATATGGTATGTATTTATAATAGAGTATCATTGTATGTATATATAATGGGTGAAGTGAGGGTGGTAGCAATGGGGATGAAAGATCAAGTTGAAAACTTACTGGGGATGAAAATAGATCAATATCCCTGCGTCTCTCCCTCCCTCCCCCTATCTCACCCTTTAATTTTATCTTTGTTTGGCAGAAATCCCAAAAACAAAAATGACATATTTTCGCTGTGCAAAATTGTATAAAGAAATGTATTTTTTTTTGTAGGTAGATTTTTTAAAAGTTAAAAAATTGTAAATTTATGTGTTCGAAAATAAATTTATAACACAGAATTCTAAATAAATCAATATATAAATTATTATTCTCACCGGTTCCTATATGATTAAAATTATTTTTTGGTCATCGCGCCTATTACAATAGAGTAAATTATATTACTCACAGAATTGCAGTATAGGAACGTGTTTGAAATGAAACTGCATGCAAATGGACAACCTACATGAAAATTTTTTATTGCAGAAATGAATAGAGGGTACCAAATTATGCTACTGTGATTTTTTTCAGATTTTTTTGAAACCCAGAACTATTTTTTAATAATTATTAAATGTGCGGCCACGCCCCCTGGAGGCGTCAATAGGCGTCTCACTGTCAGTCCTATCCTTTTTATTAAGGATTCAGGGGTGCCAACTTAACTTACAGAACTTTTAATAATTATTTAAAAATAGTTCCGGGTCTCAAAAAAATATGTAAAAATTGAGAGTATATAGCATAATTTTGTATCCTCTATTCATTTCTGCAATAAAAAATTTTCATGTAGGTTGTCCATTCTAAATAAATCAATACATCAATTATTAATATTCTCACCGGTTCCTATGATTTTAAATAATTTAAAATATTAAATTATTTTTTCGGTCATCGCACCTATTACAGTTTAAATGTAGACTAAATTAAATTACTCCCAGAATTGCAGTATACTCACAGCATAGGAACGTGTTTGAAAAGAAACTGCATGCAAATTCTACAAAATTGTTGGTTGGTTGGTTGGTATTTTGGGGCAATGGACAACATACATGAAAAAATTTTATTGCAGAAATGAATAGAGGGTATCAAATTATGCTACTCTGAATTTTTTTAGATTTTGTTGAGACCCGGAACTATTTTTAAATAATTATTGAAAGTCCTGTGATTTCAGTTGGCACCTCTGCATGAATTCTTAATAAAAAGGATAGAGACTGGACGCCTATTGACGCCTCCAGGGGGCGTGGCCGCACTTTCAATAATTATTTAAAAATAGTTCTGGGTCTCAAAAAAATCTGAAAGAATTCAGAGTGGCATAATTTGGTACCCTCTATTCATTTCTGCAATAAAAAATTTTCATGTATGTTGTCCATTGACACATTTTGGTCATGTATGCCCCCATCTACAAAATTGTATTTTATACGATCGTATACTTACGATGTTCGTTGAAATTGACTTTAAAATTTGCTTCATAAAAACAAGAAATAATAGGAGGAAAATATTATAGTAATTTACGAAACATACTAAACAAAATATGAACTATAAATCAATGGTTTCAATGCTCGAACTTCAGTCACCTTTCTAGATAATGCAAATGTCAAATGATGGTCCTAGGATTAAACGATTACCATGTTCACCATCAGTCAAACGAGATAAGAAACCGACATTTACTTGTAATGGACAATTTACATGAAAATTTTTTTACAGCAAAAATGATAAGAGGGTATCAAATTATGCCACTCTGATTTTTTTTTTTTTTCAGATTTTTTGGAGTCCCGGAACTATTTATAAATAATTATTGACGTTCTCTAAGTTATGTTGGTACTCCTGGAGTCTTAATAAAAAGGATAGGGCAAAAACGCTTATTGACGCCTCCAAGGGGCGTGGCCGCACTTTCAATAATTTTTTAAAAATAGTAAAAAAAAAAACTAAAAAAATTCAGACTAGCATAATTTAGTACCCTCTATTCATTTTTGCAGTAAAAAAAAATCATGTTAGTTGTCCATTGGCATTATATTTTTCAAGATTAGAGCATGAAATCACAGCTATTTATTGAACTTACCATGAAGCAGCGACAGGTGACGCAAAACACGGCACCCTGGCTCTCGAGACGTGGGTTCCACGTGCTCCCCACGTGGTATTCTGAGCCACCAAAGCGACACGTGCCCGAGATGACGTCAGAGCTGTCTGTTGGCTTCCCCGCACTCGGACCAGCTGATTGGAGGGCGGACTATCAGTCTCCAAAACTTACCACATTCAAAGTTCAAGAGTAACACAAATTATGTGTAATACTTTTTAATAATTTTTTAATTTATTTTTTATTTATTTATTTTTTTTTTTTTTAATTAATTGAAATTAAAATATATAAAAGCATATTATAATATATACAAAATTGCGTGTATGTGTGAACGGTTAATTAAAAAAAAAATGTAAATAGATAAAGAATAGTAAAGCCGGTATTACACGATACAATTTTTCTGATTATTGTATACAATTTTTCCTTACAAGAAAATTTAATCTCCATTTGTTTGTATTGAGAGGAATTTTCTTGCAAGAAAAATTTTTATCTAAAATTGTATCGTGTAATATAGGCTTAAGAAAAGAACAAGCAAATCATAATATAGATGCAGTATATTGACATCCTACAAGTTTTAAAACATAATTTTAGAAAAAAAAAAGTAATAAATTTTATAAATTTTGCATTTAAAATGTGTTTATATAAATATTTTTTTACTGATCATGATAAGATTAAATGATAAATTATGCTGTGTTTCTAATAAAATAGGGTACAAACTCAATTGGATCTTAACATAAGATGAGATATACAGTCAAATTAATTCGATATTCACTTCCGGAATGGTAATTAAGTTTTGAAACTTTGCAGAGTGATTTGACGTGGAAATGCTGAACTACGTGTGAAATTGTAACGATGAAATATAAATAGGAAGACAACGCTTCCGGACGGAATATCGTACAAATTTGACTGTACTTGTTATATAAAGCTATACATACACTACTTGCTAATGACGGTATTTGTATTAGTTATAAAAATGTATATAATTTTCATCGACTTTTATAATGGCAGACATAACTTTCAATTAAAAGAAAATTAATTTAATTTCCAATCAGATTTATAAAAATGATAATTAATTGGTTTTAGTGCAAAATTGCATGATTTTCTTTTAACATTGTTACCAATTTATCGAATTTATTGTGCATACTTTTGCATTGCAATTTGGCTCGAAATTGAAAATTCGTTATATTTAACTGCAGTGATTTTTAAATACTTCAAATAAGCAAAAAAAAAAAAAAAAAATGTAAAGAATATATTTTTTTAAATTTGTTTTCAATTTGAGAAAAAAAAGAATTTATTTAAGAAAGAAAATAAGGTTGTTCGAAAGGAAATATATTTATTTATATTAATAAAAATCCTTGTAAATCAATACTAAAATCGTTGCACATAATTTTTTATTTTATCAGATAAATTTTTATGCTCTGTTTCAGTCATTTTCATCTATATTGATAAAAAGTAATACTGTATTTTGTTCCTTACCAGGCAGCATCACAAAACGTTAACCCTACCATTACCGAGGGGAAGCGGGGAGGGGTCAACCCAAAACTCTGGTAATGCACAAAAAATAAGTAAAAAATGATGCAAAAATCAGAAAGCATTGGTAATCCTTAGCTACCAAGCAATCATTTTCAGCTAAAAAAATGACAAATTTAGCATTGGACTTCAATAAATCAGTGATGTTTTTTTACCTCCCTCCAACCTGATCATGGGACAAAGAAGACCTTTAGTTATGTACATGTTGTATATTATAGTTCAACCAAGCAATTCAACTATACCCGCGGAAGATGTATAAGGTGTTAAATTTATTTAAAAAGTTTTAGTTCCAGCAACATTGCACTTACGATTATTTGGAGAAGTATCATGTATTTAGGGCTCTTATTTTTTTAACTGTACCAATCTTTCTTTCTCATTTCTTTCTTTTCTTTTTTCTTTTTCATTGTAAATGTATTTTATTGATATGAAAATATACAGAAATATTTAATTTAAAAAACAAAGCAAGGAACGATGGAGTGTAATTGTGTAAGAAGAGCAATTCGTTATTGTTGAGAGGACTACAGTAGTCAAATTAACTGAAATGTTTCCTAGTTGGAAATGCTCCTGACTGACTTTTAGAAATTTCTCTTGAAGTTCATAATTCCATCGTAAACCTTATAGCTAAATAAAAAAAAAACAAATACGAGGAGGAAGGTCAGAAACGTTACTTCCGGAGACATTTTGTACTTAATTGAAGTGTAGTGACAGAAATGGCATTATTATTACATCATGTGAGAAGCCATACACCACACTGACCTAGCCCAATAATAGCGTGTCGTCCACCCCGTCTGCCGCATCGCCGTCGCTGCGATATAATTGTGAGAATGCATTTTGCAATAAGAGCCACTGTGACGCGTATTTTTTTTATTAATTAATCAACTATAAACGGTTATTATAATCGAAAGAAAGTGAAAGTGGTCAGAAAGGAAAGAAACTTAACTTTATAAAAATTGACAAAATGTTCGTATATTAATGGAAAATTTTTAAATGTGATTCAATAATTATTAATTAACCTTATCTACTATAACACTGACATCACATTCTTGGATTTATCTCAATGGTATTTTTTAAATTATAAAAGGAGTTTTCTGCGATGCTTTTGTTTTTCATTACAAGCAATTTCCTTCTTAAAGTAGAAATACGATAAATTTGGAATTTGGTTGCAAACCGTAGAGTAATATTTTATTCTTTTTTCTCAAACAATTAATTTTTTTTTAATGTTTTGTTATGTAAATGATCATTTTAAAAACGTCGACAACGAAGCCACGCGAAATGGACTGCAATATACAGTATAATACCAGGATATATTTTTAAAGTTCCGGTACTATATATATAATTTCATTATATTTATATTATATGTAATAGCTAGGTCTGCTTTATGATCTATTTAATATAATTTTTATAACATACTGTAGGCATATTATAATATATAACTATATCTATTAATATATGCCAAATATATAAATGCCAAGGATATTTTAACTTAATATTAATGTGTCAAAATTGTAAAAATGTGTAATTTGTTTTTTTACCAATGTATAATTAGCACAAGCTATAATAAAGAATAATTTAATTTAACTTGAAAAATCTGGATAATACAATGATAGAATTATAATATCAAAGAATATAACAAAAATTTTTATGCTTGTTTATTTATGCTGGAAATTAAATTTCTACTTTTTTATTGACATATTAATATTTTTTTACATACTTCATCAATCATATATCATATTCCATAATTATAAAAAAGGAAGGTGGGGGATAGTCACTTTATCGTTCGTGATTCAACAACGGTGATAAAACATTAACATGAAGAGAAATTACATGTTTTTTTTTATTAATTGCCACGGTTGTGGTAACGGGGGCGGTTATTTTTTGATGAAGTGTTTGACTGGAAGAAACTCGAGTGGTCTGGAGGCTCGGGGCTTTGCTTTGTGTGGCCCCTTTTGCTTGACTGGACCGCCACGACAGTCTCGGAAGACAAAGACGACACAGACACCACCAAGATATAAAAAAAACAAAAGGTAATATATGTTATTATTTTAAACTAAAAAAAAAACTAATAAAATTAAACTTTGTATCAGTCTTCTTTAATATTGACCTGAGGAAACTTAATTTTCTCCTTAATTAATAACACGTCTCTATATTTTTACCTTCAAAAACACTTTTTTTTAAACTCGCTCTAACTGAGAATGAAATAGAAAGTTATTTATATTCCATGTAATTTCGTACTATTTGTTAATAATAAAATGGTGCACAGAACGGATAATATTCTAAAATGATGAGAAATTTTATATTTTAACTCAAAGTCTACATATTTGGATAATTAATATTCGTTTTGAATTGCAAGGCCTGATGTCGAACTTTATACGCAAATGTCTCTGACGTCATGACGGCGTCTGAAGATGATTATCTGATAATTATATTTTATACATAAATTCATAATTCATATTATAAATCAAAGTCTTCTACTCACAATGGTTGTAACAAACTATTGTTTATGTAATGTCTGTCGCATGAAACCTTTTTCGTTGTTAAACTTGTGACAACGTAGTGCCTAAATTTTCCACCAGAGCAGAGAACGTAATGACATTATTGACGCTAGTTAACCGTTTCAACTTCATAATTAACGGTTATTTTCCATAAATTGACATGTAAATCAACAACCGTCCCATGTTTTTCCTTTCACGTGGCAGACATTACACAACAATACTTTATTTACTAACAACGAGCAGAAGACTTTGTTATAAATAAATAATAAAGGACTTTAATGTATAAAAGGAAAGGGCGTAAAGGAGTTCCATCAACTATAGCCCAAAAGCACGTAATACAAATTTATAATAGACTGAGACAAAATAATGAAATACATATTATAATTACAGAATTTATTGATCTAAACGACATCTCTATGTTTAACAAACCATATTTACGAAAAATATAATACAAACCATATTAAAACTTATATATTACAGTTCAAGAAGCTACTTACACCACGTGACATCAAGAACGTTTTGTTAAGTTGCAGAAAAACTGCCACATTTTCAATTTTGGGAAAAGTAAAAATGGAGCTTGCAAAAAAGTTCACCGAGTGTCCATATATTATAGAAATATATTGCATCATGCAATACCGCTAACAAAAGAGTCAAGCTTTTCTTGAAATATTTATAAAATTTCCAATTATAATTATATACCAAAAAATTAGGTTAAAACCTTGAAATTGATTCTGCCTAATATCTGAACATATTTTTCCCACGAATTATACTGTTCATTATAAAATATTTTTATATGAAGCAAAAATTTATTCTAATCTTAAAAAAGAGAGAGAGAGAGAGAGAGAGAGAGAGAGAGAGAGAGAGAGAGAGACAAAAAATTGGCAAACAAAGGAGAGTAAAAATAATAAAGTTCAGTGAGTGATGTTATTATTTTTTTGTCAACATCATTAAATTTTTTTAAAGTGATACGGAATGATATTTTTTTTTTAAATGTTAAAACAACAACATTTCTCTCACTTCAATAATCCATATATAAAAAATAAAAAATGTACAAAGAATATACAAATATGCGTTAGTCATTGTGATGGCTCACAGAATTGAACCATCCATCAAGCTATGTAATCTATCAAAACAGAATTATATAAGCACTTCAAAGAGAGAGAGAAATGACCTCATATCAGAACGATTAAATCGTTTCATATATTAAAAATAGCATACCTCTGTGCACCATTTTAGCGTGTGGTTATCCAAGCATGCATTAAACGTTACCTAAACCAGCAACACCCACACACTCAAAAGGAATTTATAATTAATTATTATGCATACCAAATTTTTATCATACGCAGAGAAGTCATAATATGTTCCGTTATATACCTTTAATATAATTATTATTGCTATCATTATCACCTCATCATAATTTAAGCAGTTTTATTTCATTTTCATTTTTACTCAATTTCAAATTCTTTATTATAATTTAGACTAAATAATTAAAGCCCTTCAGATAAAAAATATTTTAAAACTTCAGTCAGTTATAAATATAAGCAACAATAAATTAGCATCATTGTAAAAATAAAGTTATTGTTATATTAGTAATATGTTTATGCTCGTAGTTTAAGAAAAGTGCCGCAATATTTTTGGATGAAATAATATATAAAATCTATAAAAACAAAATGAGAAACTGAAAAAAAAAAAAATAAAAGTAAATAAGCTCGTTTCATTCTCAGCTATGAACGTACTAAATTATTAAAAAATAATGATGACTATAATTAACCAACTAAATCTCAGTTTTTTTTTTTTTATAACAATAAAATGAAATTCTATAAAGGTTATTTTGAGGAATAATGAGAAAATTGTAATTGATTATATCATATTTAAAGCAGATAGATTCTGAGTATATATGAATTAAATATTTTAGAGTATACTTAAAACCTGTATCTGTTATTTGACCACATGCTGCAATTTTATTTTATAATATTTAATTTATAAATAAATCGTACCTACTAAATAAAAAATATAATTTAAGAATTTGAAATAAATGTTTTGTTTTTATTAAAACTTATTCACATACAAATATTTTAACAAACTCGTATAAAATATAATTCTAAAAATGCTTTCTATTTGATATCTTTTTGATCATCACTAAAAAATTTTATACGTCATTTTTTTTTATTATATTATTTGATAAATTATCATAACTATTGTCTAACTTTTTTTTTTGTCACTTCAAAGTAAATTGAAGTCAGTCAAGTGTTATTCAAGCAATGTAATAACTTTTTGTCTCCCTTACTGATATATACTGTCTATTTTTTTTTTTTTCTCTTCTTAATATAACAATCCATTACGCTACTCTACTATCAAAGTTGTAAAGTTAGCGTACAAGTGAGTGCATGTACTATAAAATAGTAAAAATATACAAACTAGAAAAAAAAAAATGAATTTCTTGAAAGTGTTTATGCAACGTGTATCGCAAGCGTGTTGAAAAAGTTGCCTATACTGTAAGGCTGTTAGAGTACGGGAAAAGTTGTTGACGCCAGACTTTTTTTTTTTTTTTCTTTTAAAAATTGTACGAAATAGTATCAAGTTAGTTTTTTTTTTTTACTCTTTAATATTGAAAGTCAAAACTCTTGATATCTAAAAGTAGTGTACTCTTTTCTACTATACGTAAGTGTGTAAGTTGTATATTATGTTTTACGTATCAGTAAGAGCGCTTCCATGTTTTGGAATGTTGGCTAGTGAGCTTCTAGGGACTAGTATATCCACAATTTTTTTTTTACTTCTCTGCTCCTAAAGCTTCCTCTAACTTTTACTTCTCTCTCTCTCTCTCTCTCTCTCTCTCTCTCTCTCTCTCTCTCTCTCTCTCTATCTCTCTCACTCACTCACTCACTCACTCACTCTCTCTCTCTCTCTCTCTCTCTCTCTCTCTCTCTCTCTCTCTCTCTCTCTCTC
Source organism: Siphlonurus alternatus (assembly GCA_949825025.1). Lineage (NCBI taxonomy): Eukaryota > Metazoa > Arthropoda > Insecta > Ephemeroptera > Siphlonuridae > Siphlonurus > Siphlonurus alternatus. Next base: position 33,416,355 of record OX463782.1, read on the forward strand.
TCTCTCTCTCTCTCTCTCTCTCTCTCTCTCTCTCTCTCTCTCTCTCTCTCTCTCTCTCTCTCTCTCTCTCTCTCTCTCTCTCTCTCTCTCTCTCTCTCTCTCTCTCTCTCTCTCGCTTACTCATGCTATTTTTCTTCGTCATTTCTTTACTCTTTTTTTTTTCCCTAACAAAACGAAGACGCAAAGAGAAGGAGAAAAAAATCCACAGAGGAAATAGACTGACTGACCATCCGGCTCTTCTTGTTGTTCTTGCTAGTCGGAGTGTAATGCCTTCCAAATTTATCCAAGCTTTCATTTATTTCATCCAAAAATATTGCGGCACTTTTCTTAAACTACGAGCATAAACATATTACTTATATAACAATAACTTTATCTTTTACAATGAAATTAATTTATTGTTTATTATATAATATTTATAATGTTGTATAATTTTCTAAGCAGATAAAATTAAATTGTAGTTTAATATATTATTTTGAAAGTATAAAATAATGGTTAGTGTAGGATAACTCTGTGAATTGCGCCCATTATCTACTTCTTTGGTTAATTTTATTTTATTTGTGGATTTTGATATTATATTCGATCAATCTGACTTTGTCATCCCTAGCGTTAGATAAGTTAGTGTCATGTTTTATTTACTTTAAGGGCATTGGGTGTAGCACCGGTAGTTGGCAACACTGACGTATCTTCACCATGTTAATTTTTGATCATCGCTCCTCGGAGAGTAATTTTTATGCTAGAGCTAAGCTGATTGCTGTAGTATCAAGATAATTAGTAGCCCAAGTGCACAATTTGGCTAAATAAAGCCTGATTTAAAGAAAAGTATTTTTTAGTAATTTTTTAAATTTACATGCATTTTTCTAAAATATAAAAAAAAATACTTTTCTTTAAATCAGGCTTTATTTAGCCAAATTGTGCACTTGGGCTACTAATTATCTTGATACTACAGCAATCAGCTTAGCTCTAGCATAAAAATTACTCCGAGGAGCAAGGATAAAAAATTAACATGGCGAAGATACTTCAGTGTTGCCAACTACCGGTGCTACACCCAATGCCCTTAACTCAGTACATGCAATGTAAATATTATTAATTTCATTCCAATGTAAATATCAAGCAGCAATTGTATGAATTCAGAGTTTACTTTTTGTGTTACGTTATGTCTGCTTGAAGGATTAGTAAACATGTAAACTCTACCACAAAATTACGTACACTGCCTCCTATGTCTATAATTTAATTAGCATCTTAATCGAATTTCATCGCATTTTTTTTTTTAATTATCTTTATTTTTTGTCCAAGTAAATTAAATTAAAAATTTGTGAGGGTTGATTAAAAAACAAAAACGTTACACAAATTTTATTACTTGCTACAGTATACTTTAGACTATCAGCTTCAAAACCCAGACAACTTGCATCTGTTCATTTACACGTTGCATCCAAGTGCAGAATGTATGCAGGGCTTACTAATTATCAAGGTTGGCTTTATACAGGTTAAGCCTCCGATTTGACCAATGTTAACGGGCTTAGCCAATCAGATTCAAGTATTCCAGGACCCATCGTGCCGCGAAACTTTGAATGCGCCCATCGGCGCCCATGATGCAATGCTATTTTTGAATTTTCGCGGTGCAATGGGTCCTGAAAATAGTGGAAAAATGACGCACGAAATACGCACGTGGCTTAACCTGTATAAAGCCAACCTTGCTAATTATTATATAATGGATAATGGATGACGTCAAAAAATTGATTGCAGAAATGCATCGAGGGTGAAATGAATACTGTCTAATGATCAAATACATTTTTCTAATTTCTAAAAAAAGTTATGTAACCTTGATTTTTTTCATAATTTTTAGAAACCGGGAACTATTTTTAAAAAATTATTGAAATCACAAAGAAAGTGAAGCCTCTAGACGCCTCTCTTAATAAAAGGATAGGACCTAAAAGGGGCGTGGATTTCAAACTCAACCTCGGTAAAACTTTTCAGTAATACTTCCTGACCTCTAAAAAATCTGAAAAAAATAGCAGGGTGGCATAACTTTGCACCCTCTATCCATTTTTGCAACAAAAATTTTATAAGGTCGATTTTCTATTCTTATTTGATCAGTGTTTGACATAACATTTATCACCTCGTTTTGATGCATATTTTTTTTATAAAGTAAAAAAATATATATTTATATTTTTTTTTTTTTCACTTTCACGACCAAAAAAATTAGTAAAAAATTAGTATGAATGACGAATGACTAACAATAAGGGGAATGATTGCCCCCTTCCCCTTCCCTAATCCTGAAAAACATTACGACAATTCACACGTTTTTATTACAATAAAATAAACTGAAGCATAAAATGTATTTTTTTTTAACTCGAAAACTATTTTTTTACAACTTTTTTCTGTCTCCAACGTCATCATTTTACATTTTTGTTGAAGAGTTCATCCAGATATATTATATAATTAATTCCTTAAAAAAACAGCCAAAAGTTTAATTATTCTCGCTTTGCAATTACAATGTAGTTGATCAAATATAACATTATTTTTAATACATTAAATTCAAACTTTTCCTTTTTCTTTTGGTTACATTATTATTATAAAATTTTTATATAAAAGTTATTTTTTTTTTCTAAACACTTCATAATATATCAATCGCTTTTAAAAAAAAAATAAACTATATTATGATCATAGATAATACTGAAACGTGTTTAATATATTGTATAGACATTATAAAATATATAAACTAGAGCTATTATAGTACCGACGGTACCACAAAAAATGCCTATTTGTTTACATGATATTGGCAACAATGTGTATTGTATCTGTGAAGTTGATTGGTCAAAGGTCATTCGATACTGCCTTCTCTTATCACTCATACATTGATGCCAAACGTCTTTTATGACGTCACCCATAAGGCATTTTTTGTTGTCCCCTCTGTACATCGTCACAAGGAGCTTAGTGCAGCGAGTATAATTGCGCGCTAGACGGGACGCCCGTGTAGTGCGCTAACAGAGGCCATGCAAGTGCAGACAGCACTTACCGAGAGCGGCGACTGCGAGAGGGAGCGTCCACGTGGCCATCAGCACCATCGTGAGCAACACGCGACCTCGAGGTTCCCTCATCTCGATCTGAGATCACACAACTGTATTAGCTACATATCTCCTTCATGACTAGAGCAATCAAAATGTGTCCACTTGTATAATCCATATACAGTATGTAAACTGATTATAAATTAAAATTAAATTTCTTTATGTAAATATTTTGAGTTCAATGAACCCAATTATACTAGGCGTGGAGATTAACAAGGCTGCATGCAAGAAAATTACATAATATTTGTTTAAGTGTAATCTGTATATTTAAAACTATTTAATTCAATTAATTTAAAGGGAGACATTTTGATTTGTTTGATTTTTACCAACTTACCTTGTGTTTATCGTGTGTTTTGACTTAGAGATCGTGAGAGGGTTGAGTCGTCAGCAACAGCAGCTACAGAAGTGGAGGAACGCTTAAATATCCTCTGCTACCTCCTAACCTGTTGACTCTGCGCATGCGAGAGCCACCCGCGCATCCGCACACCACAAGATAGAAAAGGTCCGAGGAGTCCGACTCAGCTCAAATTTTCAACCAATCACAGTGAATCAAAATACCAATTTTTATATTCTCAATATGAAGAACAACCCGTATGTGTATTTGAAACATGTCACGTGATTTTTTTTTAGTGAAATATTTCCCTCTTGTTAATATTTATCTTACGTACTTGAGGTTGAATATTTATTTAATATTTACGTCAAATTTGTGAATATTCATGAAAACCAAAAGTAAATCTACAAAAATAAAGAATAAATTAATTATTATGTAAAAAAATATATCGTCACTTGTAATTGAGAGAATAAAAGATTTAAAGACAACAATGAAATAAAATCATTTATTAGTCTTCTAAATATGAATATTCATATTAATAAAAAATAAGAGTAAGTGAAAACCTTCATTATGCATATAATAATATGGTTATAGGGAGAGTCAAATTCCCAAAATTACTGCCATGCCCATATTATATATTATAATATGCATAATGGTATAGGTGCTAAATTTTGTTCCATGTGGAAAAATATACATTGGTCAGTCTCCCAAAACCCCTTCTCCCAACGACATAATAATGTTTTACGAATTATTTGCAAATCCAGGCCACTGCGTTTAATAGTAAAATTGTAATAAAATGCAACCTGATGCAAAACAAAGTTTACTCCAATAAATTGCAGGCCGTCAGTAACAACTTGGAGGCTATAATATATTTTGTCACCAACACATATACAATTATGTAATGAGAATAATTGTCGAGAAATCTTATGGTAAGTGACAAGTAGGGCAGTTCGTCGTTGTATGGTTCGTTGCAGCAAACTCCCACAAAAGTGGAGACCAAAGAGGTTCTTCATTCAGTCAGATAGGATTTATTGTTTAGAAATGAAAATATGAATAACTTTATTGAATAATTTCTATGAGCACAAATAAATCCTCAAAGAACCTCTCTTTGTTTGACAACAAAAGTTTTAATAACAATTTTATTGTGTAATTTAATAAAAGAAACAATTGTAATTGGTTTGAAAAATTAAGATATAATATCTAATATTTAATATTTTTTTATTTATTTTTTTTAATTGAAACCTAACTGGGTACTTCTACTTACTAATTACCAATTACTTACTAAGTTTGAAACCCCGAAACTTCAGGAACCCTAACTTGAGCGTTTTGCGGGCTCTTCCGGAACGGGGGCGGCCACGGCCTTGCAATTCATCCCGGCATTTACCTTCGACTGAGGGAAACGTGGAAATCTCAGCCAGGATGGACGCTACAGCCTTTTTCAATGAACCGGAAGTGTAATGGTTCAAAGCCAGGGGAACCACATGGTGGAAAAGCGCAATGATTTACCCCTGGGTGAGAAACGTGGTTTTTGTTGAAAATGGTCACCCATCCAACTACCAACCACGCTCGGCGTTGCTTGTCTTCGGTGATCTGACGAGACCCGGGCAAGTGCACTGCGCCACACACTCTCATATTATAGTTTTACAGGATTAAACTTAATAATAATTTTGATTATTTTTTTAAAATTCTATAAGCAAAAATGTTTATTTACTAATACAATAATGATAAATTGTGGTAATATTTTTGTATATATAGGTTGGAAATTACTGTAAAATGTTAAAGTGGCCTTCCCGGCCCCTCTAATTACTGTACTAAATGAAGTTTAATTTCAGAATAACATTAAACTTATTGCCTACACCTTATTTTTGTTCGCACCCACATCGAGGGCCACTCTGGTGAAGGAATGCAACCTCTTAGTTGAGACAACACATCACCCGCCAGTCAGCAATAAACTGCAGCAGCGCATTGCGACGTTCATAAAACTACAGTAGCTCTGATGCACTCAAAGTTATATTACTCTTCTTTTCCTATATATGACCAATAAACTATTTTATGTATTACTGCTGGGCCTAGATAAATATTACAGTATAATATTTGATTATGTAATTAATTAACTTTCTCAGCAAAATCCTTCATTTTTTAGTTGAACTATTAAATTTGCCATACACAAATATATTTTTCTGCAATAAAATTGATTCAATTCCAATATTGTTTTGTAACATATGAAATACAACATATTAATACAAAATCCAATTTTTTGCTGAGTTAGCAGGATGCATAATTATATTTGAAAAGAATCACCATCTAATGAACACTAAGAAATTAAAAAATTGGAAGACTATAATCAGTATATAATCTTTAGTTTCAGAACAATTTTTTTTTTTTTACAAAGATACACCCCTAAGAGCTTACAGCTCGCGGCGGGGTAATGGGTAGGGATAAGGTAGGGAAAGGATGGCAGCCATGCACGGCCTGTTACGCGTCCCAGCATTTGCTGAAGTGAGACTGAGGGAACCGTAGAAAACCTCAGTCAGGATGGACACCTCTACTTTTTATCAATGGCGGATTAAAGTGACGTCCAAAACCTGAAAAACCACACACAAGTGCATCACTGCACTGGGTGGAAAGCGAGATGAATTTACCCCAGGGAGGGAGCAGCATAATTTTTTACTTGAAACGGTCACCCATCCAAGTACTAACCACGCGCGACGTAACCTGACTTCGGTGATCTAACGAGAATCAGTCAATGCACTGCGCCACGCTTGACCTCAATGTTTCCTTAATGTTTTATGTAGCATTTATTTAAAACAAAGGAGTAAAAATTGTCACTGTTTTCCGTCAAGCACTTGAGTGTGTTCTCCTGCACGGTTCAGTTGTTTAACTTCACCTTCGGTTCAAACACTCTAATCATATTTTCTTCACCCCTTCACCTCTATTTGTTATACTTGTTATCGATATATTATATTATGTCTAATTATGGATATTATATGTATGTATTTGGAGTTATGCGAATAAAAACAAAATTAATTTGAATTGGCAAAAAGGTATCGGACCGAAGTTTCCACATTATTTTTTCAGTTATATATAAATTATTTATTGAACACAAAAACAGTGTACAGAATTTTTCAGTTATAGGTGTGCTCTATGCCGCTGCATAGCCAACCTGTTAAACCAGTAAAATTCATAATATTAAAGTTAGAGTTGCCGATCAATTCAGCTTAGTTAGAATATGTACTAAATCCATTCAAACTGTAAGAAGCAAACAAAATCATTTAGTTACTATGTTATAGAAATGTGAAAAGAACAATCAAAAGAAAGAGTATATAGTATGATATAAATCATTCTTTACACAAAATAACGAGGGGGAATTTCCTACTTATTGCGTCTAATAATTTTGTTTCTATAAAATTAGGAATTTCCAGACTCAGTTCCTGCGACTACTTTTTACTTTATTTTTTTACTGTATCGATTTGTAATATAGTTACTCATCATTCAAGTATTTCAACTCACAATGACGGATATTCGTAATTATTTGCAGAGTTTAAGGTAAAATCTTCGTAATTTCCATTTTATTAGTATTCATTATCAAAAACATTTAATTTAAAAAATAAACAAAATGGAATATAAAAACTTTTACAATCAATATTTAACTTACATGATTTTTTTTTACTGGATAAGTTTTAAAATTATGCTACTCTCCTTTATGCCTCCTTTTTTTGGCTCATTTCTTAATAAAAGAATATGGATTAAAAGCCGAAGTAAAGCGTGGTCGTCAGAATTGGAGCTTTCAATAATTATGAAAAAATATTTTCTGAAACTGCAGGAAAATTGAAAATTAAAAAACAAAAAAAAAACAAAAAAAAAAAACAAAAAAAAAATCAGAACAAAATCTAGAGCAAAACACTGACAATAATTAAAATTAAATAGCCCACGGCTCAAACGGAATTAAAGAGCATTTTCACTACAGGTCGTTTCAGTGAAGCTAGATAAGAAACTAGTATTTACTTCTTTAATCTCATTTGATCCGCGGGCAAAATGTATTCGTACAATTAATTGAGCCTGGATGACGTCACTTAGCCCCTGCTGAGTAATAAGAAACCCACACTTCATTTTAGTGCCGATTGTGCCGAACAAATTGCCTAATTTCAAGGTATTATATAGGCGATTGTTAAGGAAAACATTTAAAAAATCACTCTCTAAAAAGTTCTATTTTTATTTTATTCAAAAGTTTATTTTCATTGTATCTACATTACATACAATGAGTATAATAATATAATTTATATTTTAAGTTCACAAGGAAATGTATAAATAAAATTAGAACTATTAAGTATCATCATTAATAATGGAATGACGTCATTCCCAGGAATCTTTTTCAATGAATCAAGGAATGAATGAGTCTTAACAATATAAAGACGGCCATATTATTTTGAGTGAAATAACAACAGTGTAAGTCATGTTTTATAGTTACAAATAAAAATCAAGCACAAGGAAAAATAAACTTATACTTGCTGGAAATATATTTATAGATACTTATATTACTAAAATAATATATATTATATTTTTTTTTTATAAAATCTTGAACTACATATAAGTAAATAAAATTTCATCCCCATAGCTTATAAAATTATTCACAATTCTTTCAATGTATAGTTTGTTCTTTAAAAAAACTAAATAAAATTATAATTAAAAAAAATGTTGTAAATGAGTCTATAGCTCCAAACTATGCCTTTTCATTTTCAAGAAGGTCTTTATTGACTTGACTTATCATTAAAAAATAATCCTTATTAAAAATTAAACTCTGTTAAATTCATCAAAAGACAGCACTATGTTAGCATAGTACTATGATAATACAGACTAAAGCTGATAGATCATAATATTAGTTCATAACACGAATCTTTTAGCCTCCATTGTTTTGATTTGTTATTGTTGTTATTTTGGGGGGTCGCAGACAGACTTCGCATCGCATGGTATGGTATATGACTTCGTATGATAAAAATTTAGAACCGGTTCTAAATGAGAAACTTACGATGTCATACCATACGAAGCTGTGTGCGCGCGCATGATGGCATAAATTTCTTAATTTTTTTATCATACGCTGCGAAATCATGCGATTCTATCTGCGACTAGCCAATTTATCGTCAAATAACTGTTAACATGATTTTTTTTTCTTTTTTTTTTTACATGATTGTTTTTCAGAGATTTCCGTATGGTACCAAATAGTGCATGAGTATTTAATATCTTTTTACGTAAAAAAACTATAACGTTCAATATGTTATAATGGTGGGTCCATGGATATTTAATATAGATCACATGGACTTTAAAAAAACCCATAACGTTCAGTATATCATGATGGTGGGTGGATAGATCACATGGTCTTTTGGGCAAGACGCTGTGACGTACACTTCAATACAAATCTTTTTGTTTGTACGATGTAGTTTGTGCAGGCGGGATTCAACAATCTTTTTTGGGTGGTAAAACTGGTCTCTCTTCTTGTGCTTCAAATTGCAAAACTACAACCTTTGGCGCTGATTTCACAGCTTACGTTATATTAGACCCCAAGGTAAATGTGGATAACTAAATGACAGTGATTTTCAAACGCCCCCTTGAACAAGATAAAAGGACATAATAATAGCTTGGAATTATTCTATTATGACGTCACGGGATTGGTCACTTAAGGTATAACCTGAGAATTTGTCTGTCAAGGTCAAGAGGCGTGGCTATAGTGGCAACACTGTTTGCATTGGAATGCGCATAAATTTTTAGGAGTGGGTGGTGACAACAGTCCTTGAGAACGTTGCCACATTTCTCATCACATATAGGAAACGATCATCGCCACGGTTCAAAATATATGAAAACAATTCAGAAAAATAGTCTAAAAAATTAGGTTTTAGTAAAAAAAAAAAGTAAAAGAATCTGTTGTATAGTTTTTTTGCAATGCTAATTAACAAATTTAACATTGGAAGGATACAAAATTCTCATTTAAATAAATTAATTATAATTAAACCAACTGTTAAAAAATTCCGAAAAAATTCAGAGCTAATTTGACGATTGTTGTGAGTCCACCAAATTAATTCGAAGAAAATCTGTTGTAGCGAATTTTTCGTCCAAATTTCTCAGGTTAAGCCTTAATTAATGAGCCATTTTCTTACGTATAGAGCCTATAATGTACAGTCATCACCTCGGAAAATTACCCTTTGCAGTCTTGTTAATCACCATGCCCCGTAAGAATAACACAATTAAGGCATGGGGCTGCAGATAAAAAATTTTCCGAGACAATGAGTGTTCTATATTTCATATTTTTGCATGTCATTCACATAAATGTTATAGTTGTTTTAAAAATTAACTAAATCCATTTTACCCAAAGGTGAAATTAGCTGAAATTAGATTATTCATGCCAAATGGATCGATCTTAATAACAAGTGAGTGAATGAACTTGGGACGCTATCTCTTTTCCATATGTATTAACTATGTTAAAAAATATTTGGACTGATGGGGGAATTAAAAGGTCTTATTGCAATGATGTGTACTACATTTTTGTGAAGTGAAGGTCTAGTTTCTTCTTCAATTAATAATACCTTGAAGCCAAACTTATGACGTCATGACCCATAAGGGCTGCAGTGTATTAGACAAATTTAAGTCCACCATTATGTACATTAAATTATTATTTAAATTTTTATCAGATTTATTCTATTATCACCCTTGTTTTTCATATAATACCCCGAGTTGAAATAAATTTCATCTTTTCTTCACTATTAAACTCTCCTCTCGTCTTTTCTCCTCTTATTTTGCACCATTTTAGAGGAAAGAAGAGGTGAAGAAAAAGACGAGATTACGTATTTCTTCTTCTTCTTGAACATAAATTGTTAGAAATATTGTCTTCATTTCATCCTCACTTTGAGCGAAGAGGAAATAAGATGTGTTTTAGAGGTAAAAAAAAAAAAAAATAGGTTTAGACATATAAAAGATTAGTTGAAGACATAATTTTATAACTAGGGTAAATATGTATTTTGTTGCAATGGTTTCATTAAAAAACAGCAGTATAATTTCTCAGATTTTTTTTATGATATAAAATATTGTTAAGTGTTTAACTTGGAACGATTGACTTGTTTTCTAAGAGCTCTCATGTTCTGTGGCTATAGTTTAAGCTAACAATGAATGATATTTATTTTTTTATCAACGTCAAGCTATGGGAAAGTCAACTTATGTGGCTGAGATTCTCTCGTTACATCAGCTACTAGTTGGAATACGAGAGCACGCACACGTACGCCCCCGCATCCACAAAGTGCTCCCAACCCACGCTATTCTCTTTTCAGATATTCAACTATGTTATGACCTTTAAACTTTTTTTTTTCTCATCAAATAATCAGATTATTATATTTATGTTATCCATGTCTTGCATATTTTTAGCTTCTATACAAAACTAATTTTCGTCGTTTAAAATTATTTACTTATGTTTATTATAACAAGGCTGTAATGCGATTTTTTGACAGTACATTTACAGATTAGTAACCCAATTGGTTTTAAATTTTGTTTTTGTTTCTTAATGTTGGAATATAAAGAATAAGGGAAAGTAGAATTATAAAAAAATTACATGATTATTGTGTTTTTATATTATTATAGATTTTTTTTCTCGTAACGATAAAATAACTGAACTAGTATTTTTTATAGTTATTATATAGTAATAATCTTGAGACAAAAAGGATACTACAAAACAAAAAATTCTAAGTTATTATATTCAATTTGTTAGCTAAATAATAGTTTAAAAAAATAGTTATAAGCAGAAAAAAGTACTGACTTTTAACATTAAATATTGAAGAGAAGTAGACAGAAATTTTTAATGATAAAATGCAGACAGATTTGATGCACATTATTCAAAAAACAAGTAACTTATTCGGTGCTTCAAAACTATAAAATGCACAATTATATGACATTTTATTTGTATTCATATAAGGAGAGAGAGGGATTATTTTTCTCCATATTATTTTTTGCTGCAAATAATGACTGTTTCGATCGTAAAAAAGAGTAAATTTAAACATATTCGTTTGGTTGCTGAGTTAATGTGCTTCCGATATTTTTATTTTGTCTCGCCTTCCTCCCACGCTATGTCGTCACCACCTTTAGCTTCTTTATTAAGAGCTTTCAAAGGTATTAAAGAACTCCCTTGAAGTGATCATAAACATTGTTATAAGTAAACAATAAGTTTTATTTATATAAAGAAGCTATTTATAAAAGAATTATAATAGATATGATATAATAATAATATATAATAATTTGATAATCAATCAAAATAATAGTATTAATAATAATTAAAATTTTAATTGCATTGCACAATTTTATTAATTTTAAATTTTCTGACAATATTACGCCCCCCCACCCAAAGAGAAAGAAATACGAAAGGGCAATATTGTTACGTTAAAAAAATAAAGTTAGGACGCTTCGCTGTTTAAGAGAAGAAATAGGCACTCACTTTTTTCTGATAATGAATCAATTTAAATTTAAAAGGTTTTAGTTTAATTAATGAGAGTTACTATCGTATCAAATTAATTGGTAAATAAGTTTATAAATAGCATTCTTTTAGTGCACATGCAGCGATTTTGTTGTCAGAAAATTTTTGTGTTAAAAAATAATACTGTTTTCATGTTTGAAAAATAGACTAAAAATAACATATTGCAACAATATTTTAATTATTTATTTTATTCTTTAAATAGGTTACAATAATAATTAATTATAAAAATTATGATATAAAATATATTGATTAATATTACCATCACTTATTATTTGGCCATCATATCACCCGGAGGTTAGGCAACTTCTTCAGCACTAAGAACGAGCTGGTTGCATATGTACAAGGGGCAATGACCGAGTCCAATATGAAACTAGCACTGGTTTCATGCTAAACAAGTTGAAATCCAGGAAAGATGAATTGCGAATACCTTTTAATTGATATAAGAGTGTATTGTACTAAATACACATTAACTAATACTAATTATCACAGTTCGTAGTTCCCTTTTTAAGTTTTAATTTTGTGTCCAGCTTCCATGCACGTGAAGAATCTGTAAAAAATTATTAATTTTTAAATATAACATAATTATAACAAATTATTCATATCTACTTAAAAACGATATGATTTATTTTTATTCCATGGCTAATGTTCATATTTTATGAGATTGCAATATACAAAACAGGACGATAAATTTAATATTCAAGTACAAAATAGAAAAAAAAAATCTATTATCAAAATGCTTGCTTATCTAATGTAGTTAAATGTACTCGTATGTTTATAATTTTATGTCTGAATGATATAATAAAAATTGAAAAATAAACAAGAAAATTAAAAATTTGATAAGAATTATTAAGGGGCATTCACATGCAAAGTCTTAAGGCCACATTTAAGGCTCGATAATTTAAAGCTTGATTTTAGACGTGTTTTTTAGACCCAAAACTTCTGGTCTTAAATTATTGAGCCTTAAATGTGGCCTTAAGGCTTTGTGAATGCCCCTTATTAAAGATTTAAAACAAAATTGCAAGAAAGAAAAAGTATGAATTAAATATAACGAAAGAGAAAAATTTGGAAAAATGAACCACAGTTGTTAACAGATTGAAGATGTTGCAACCAAAAACATATATACACTATTTATAGTCGCTATCTGTTTACCTAAAACTGATTTTTAATTCGAGGTTGAAATTTCTGCGTCGAGTGATTTCCTCACTCACCAGATTCTGAATCGGTTTTCGTCCGCCTCCACTCTGGCTGGTTCCAGGACTGGATCTCGACGGAGCCGAACACCACCCAGACGGTGTTCCCCACAAAGTAGAGGGCGGCAGCTATCAGGAATACCACCCGCCACTGTGCCGCGTTGTCCTGCAACAACAGTCCATGTCACATTTACTTTGATGCTATTTAGACTACCCTAATTGTTAAACATAAAAGCTTTCGACGTACTGTGCACTCTCATTAATCAAGTCATGTTATAGTTCTTAAAATAAAATAGAACTTTTTCTGTGTCTTACAAAAATATTCAAAATCGTTTCATATAAGCTAAACTGAGTAAACTCAGAATTTACTAAACTCACGATTTCAGTAACAATAAATCCAACAAGTATTGGTGCGATAATGCCGGTCGAATTAGCGGCGCAGTTGGTGATTCCCATCAGCGTACCGGTGAAGTTTGGAGAAAGGTCCACGTGGTTCAACTGCGAGATGTCAGAGATGTCAAACATTCAGACTTTAAAGGAGACGATTTTTTTTACAGTAAATTTCGTGAGTGACTTAAATACTCACCGAATGTCCGACCATGGTACCGGCACTAATTCCGACAGCCACCGTCAGGATCGCCACCGCTGCTGTCTCGTCAGCACTCGCATAGCCCAGGAGAATCAACGACACGGCAGCACCGTAATGACCTGTGTGTTTTAATTTTATTTATATTTTCAATAACTGCAAGCAGTGTTAACTGATTTTAAATTTAACATTCAAAACTCCATGTCAAAGGACATCCAATGAACGATATATCGCATGACGTATAGTTATTTTGGTTGCCATTGAATTAGTAGATGAAAGAATAATACTTTTTCTTAATTTGGTAGAAATATACCAGAATAAGTAAAAATTAAAAAAAAAAAAATGAAATTGCATGCCAGTTATATAAACCAAATAAGTGAAGTATTTAATTTAGATACGTAAGTGTCCTAGTTCTGCATGAAGGGGTAACCTCCAATTTTTTATGTGAATGTCAGTCATCATTAAAATGAAGACCACGTAACCAGATTTTGTATACTGAATACTATATTTTATATAATGGACAACATACATGAAAAAAATTTATTGCAGAAATGAATAGAGGGGACCAAATTATGCTACTCAGAATTTTTTCAGATTTTTTTGAGTCCCGGAACTATTTTTAAATAATTATTGAAAGTTCTGTGATTTTAGTTGGCACCCCTGAATCCTTAATAAAAAGTATAGAGACTGGGAACCTATTGACCCCTCCACGGGGCGTGGCCGCACTTTCAATAATTATTTAAAAATAGTTCTGGGTTTCAAAAAAATCTGAAAAAATTCAGAGTAGCATAATTTGGTACCATCTATTCATTTCTGCAATAAAAATTTTTCATGTATGTTGTCCATTATGAATAGTATTCAGCCTATATTATATATGAAATCTTCCTACTACTTTGCTTAATTAATAACAATTTTATTCCATGCATTATTCATTTAAAAATATTGCAAGTACTAAAACTGATTTTTATTGATTTTTTTGAAAAGAACTTCGATCGTGTCTGATATTGACAACATAATAATATAACAATTGTGGTATTTTAAAGTGACGTGTTATTTAATGGAAATGCAAAAATGGTTGTAAACTTTGCGTCTCTACTTTAAGTGTCAAACCCACCGATGCTGTTGGAGACTTTGCGAGACACGTTGACGCTGACGATTCCTTTCTTGAGCAGCGGATCTGTGATCCAACTGAATAGAAATCCGCAGATGAATTGTGTCAGGTACGGCAGCGAGGACAACAGTCCGTTCTGGAATCATTATTTTTGTGTCATTTTGATAATATTTCAGTTCACAGTGTATTTTATAACCAGATCTCTTATATATATGAGTTGAGAAGTTAAAAAACTGTCATACAGATTATCTACACTGACATAAATATCTCGAGACCATAAACTCGTTGTTTTCTCTGCTTTTTTTCCATTAAAAATTAAAATTCATTATAAAACAATTTTAAATTTCATATATATCCATATATATTTAAGTATTATTGTTTATTATTAATTCTTATTGGATAATTATATAATACAATCGAACTAAATGATCAGTTATCTTTAATTTCAATGATAAATCTCATTTTGCTCTTTAATATAATACTGTTATGGTGCTGCTTGTGCCGTGTATTTTATCCTTTTCACCTCAATTGTTTGTCACATATGTTTTTTTTGTATATGTACTTGGGTGAATAACAAATAAATAAATAAATAAATAAATAAATAAATAAATAAATAAATAAATAAATAAATAAATAAATAAATATTTAGCACTGGTACTATCAGTGAAGAGACCTCCACATTAAATTTTCTTCTAGGATTGGTACATTTTCTTAAACTGCGAGTGTACCTTGGCCAGCTCAAACTGGAGCACGCCACTCATGTAGGATGGGATCTCGGTCAGGAGGGTCCAGAATCCCCACGCGTTAACGCACTGCACGGTGAGGAGGGCCCACACCGGGCCCGAGGTCAGGATGGCTCTCCACGGCGTGCGCATGTGCTGCACAAACGTGACTCTCAGCTGCGTCCAACATGTATCCCAAAAGGAAGAATTGAAGGATTCTTCTTGCATGTGGCAATAAAGTAGTCAAGAGGGGAGGGGGCAAAGGGTTAGAACAATTTAATTCCTTTTGTACCCAAAGCTGCTTACATTTCAGCTTGAAGGGCACTGACTGCTAAGGGTTCAAAATAAATGGTTGATGGTCCCATTGAACTGCACCTCCCACTATTATTTTTTTTTATTTATAAATTTGAGATGACTCACGTCCATGCCTTCTTCCTTGGTTGCCGCCCCCGCCCTGAGACTCTCCTCGATGTACCAGACCTCTTGGGGCGAGGCGAGGCGGTGCTCCGCGGGATTGTTGGCTCCCAACAATATCCAGAGACCGCAGGCCAAGAGCCCCAGTCCTCCAATCACGTAGAACACCAGCGGCCATCCCATTTCAGTGGAGGCCAGTAGACCAGTCACTGATAAACCAACTACCGTGCCGAAAATGTTGCCTGCATTTTTTACAAAGAATTAAGTTGGCTGAGAGGTCTCAATTGGCTTTGTTGTAAATCAAAACACGAATTAACTTCTTATTGGAAATAAACAGGTGCTAATTTGGTGATTGTTAATGTTACCTGAAAAAGCGTAGACTGTCATTCGCCCGCGCTCGCACGGTGGAGCCCAGCGAGCAATAAGCGTTGAGAAACACGGCAAAAGTCCACCCTGTAGAAAAAATTGACGATTGTACAATATGTGAGGGAGGGGAAGAGGGGGTTCATTCTAACGTAAGGGAGACATGCAGAGTTTACATTTGTAGCATATATTATACATTTGGGACTAGAAGCCTTATCCTTATATAATAACAAATAATTCAATAATTTTTATTTTATTTATTTATTTATTTATTTATTTATTTATTTATTTATTTATTTATTTATTTATTTATTTATTTATTTATTTATTTATTTATTTATTTATTTATTTATTTATTTATTTATTTATTTATTTATTTATATAGTTATTTATTTATTTATTTATTTATTTATTTATTTATTTATTTATTTATTTATTTATTTATTTATTTTTTTTTACCGACGGAGGACTTAAAAGTGTCTTGTTGTTTACATCATATAACGATGTGAATTGAATTTGTGGGGTGAAGGTCAGTCACTGTGCTTTGTCTTATCTCTCTCACCTTGATTCCAAATGTCTTTTATATGATATCACCCATAAGGGCTGTGTATAGACAAATTTAAGTCCCCCATGCTAAATAAGTTGTACCTGCACGATTCCTAGGACAGCCCGGGCTGCGCATGCGTACTCCCAGCCGAGCGCCGCGGCGGGCACGAAGAGGAATGTAGCAATGCTGCTGAGGAGCATGGTGACGATGAGCACGTTCTTGGGTCCATAGCGCTGCGCCAGGTAGCCTCCAGGGATTTGCGTTACCACGTAGCCCCAGAAGAACGAGCTGAGTACCGTGCCACGCGTCGTCGAGTCCCAGTCGTACACCTGCACGAGATTTCACGCGTGATTTTTAACGAAAATGTTGAATTCAACGTTTCACAATAAAAAATAATAATTATATGATATTGCTTTTTATTATTGATTCGTTGTTCAAAATAATCCGAGTTGTTCATATAAGTTCTGTAAAAGGGCTGTAAAAAATCTTAAAAAAAATCATGGTAGCATAACTTTGCACCCTCTATCCATTTCTGCAATAAAAATATTGAGGTCGATACTCCATTAAAAGCCTCACCGGTCCGGCGCGAAGGTCCGAGTCTGCACCACCGTCCGTCATTGCCACGATGGCCACGGACAGGTTGACGCGCATCAGGTAGCTCACGCAGCCCACCACGAAGCAGGAGGACACCACGAGGTAGCGCGCCTGCAGCCTCGAGCCCTGCAGACCTGGAGAACACGTTCCAGTAATTTTGAAAATTTAATATTTAAATTTTTCTATGATAAATCAGTTGTAAAAAATAAAAATGTTTTTCTTATTGGTTTTACTGCCTGAATTTATCAAAATATTTATAAATATAAAATAAATATTGGTAGAAAAGAATTTTGAGACTCGATCCTAAAATAATCATGTACCCTAATCCAAAAATTTTAAGAAGTTCTTATATTATAGATTCGGCCCTGCTGCATGCAATATAGAAAAGCAATTAATTTATTAATTATATTTGACCTCTATAACATATTATAACAAAAAAGTTATGGAGCAACAACATAATAAAATTTATTGCGTATTTTAAGATTACTAGTTGACCTGTTCGTGTGATTAGATGCAGATAAGAAACATAATTATCAAGTACTTGTGATATTGCTCGATAGATCCGAGATTTTATACCCGCGGTAAATACATTCAATGTAGGTTATGTGTGCGATTGTAAATTATTTTATATCAAGCTCGCCTGGAGAAAATTGCAGATGAATTACTATAGCAAAATCTCCATCCACAATCGTAACTAATAATATTTTGCAAATTGAAAATTAAATAAATTTTCTAGATAACATAAATTCTGCAATTAAATCACAAGATTACACTGAAATTATTTGTCCCATCAAGAAAATATTTTAAATTCAAATTCAAATTCAAATTTTTATTTCGATCATAGGCTGTACAGCATGGATCACGTCAATTATTACATTAAATATGTAACATACTTAATTCTAATTAAAATTAGCCTAGATTTAATAAATTTAAACACATATACCCAAACAATATTTAAAATATACATGATCTATAAAATTAATACAATAATTAAAATTGTGTCCTTTTAAACTTCAGTTTTAAAACTTTGTATTTTTTTTTAATAAAAATGTTAGTCATAATTTTTTAATATTATTTTGTGATAAAATTTATTTAAAAAATAAAAAAAGATGAGATATTTTATAAATTGTGGAATGCTTTCATTTTGCACCTACTAAATAATTGCTAACAAAAACGGTGCGAAATAAAATATGCGCTGCGGGTTGCCTCGACAAACTCACCCTTGCCAATGACGTCATCACGCTCCTCGCCTTTCTCCACCACCGAGCTCACTGCAGCGCCACTCATGTTGGGAACCGCAACTAACATAAACAAGCTTTTTTGTTATTTTTTTTTTTCATAAAGTACACTTCTCTCCCTAGAAAAGTTCCCTCAAAATATATTATTGTTCGATCAATACATCAAAGAGCTTAGCTCAATAATGGAGTATCGACCTCAATTTTTTTTGCAGATATGGATAGTGGGTAAAAAGTAAAAAGTTATGCTACCCTGATTTTTTTCAGATTTTTTAGAGTCCGGGAAGTATTTTTAAAAAATTATTGAAAGTTCTTTTTGTGACGTCACGCGGCGGCAAGTCCTATCTTTTTTTTAAGGAGCGGCGTCTCGTGACGTCACAAAAAGAACTTTCAATAATTTTTTAAAAATACTTCCCGGACTCTAAAAAATCTGAAAAAAATCAGGGTAGCATAACTTTACACCCTCTATTCATTTCTGCAATAAAAAAAATTAGGTCGATACTCCATTGGTGTAAGAAATTTTCTGGGGCGACGACTGTACATGTTGTGTACTCCTCGTTTTTATTAAAACTGTATATATAAATAAAGGTAGCTAAACTAGAAATGTATTCAAAAAAAGATTTCTAGGTATAATTCTTTGGTATACATGATATAATGTTTAATATTTAATTTCTTATTGCTTTTTATCACATATAATAATTATATTATATGTTTCATTATTAACATTGGTCACTGTTGCTTTATATGCAACAAAATAGCTTGGAAACGGAGGAAGGGACTCACAAAAATTCTAAGTACGAAGAGCCCGGGAAATTTAGTATCCTACAACTAGGTTCAGTTAAAGAAAAAAAAAAAAAAAAAAAAACAGCAACAACAACCTTAATACGTATTTGCAAAATGGGAAATTCAAAATTAGCTCAATTGTTCTTTTTACTGAAACATTTTTACATGTAAAGTTCAATTTAATGTCAAATTTATTCCTAAAATATTTTCAGCTCCTCCTAATTTTAAAATAACGAGCTCACCTGAGAGCCGGGAGTCTGTCCGCGCGGCTGTCTGGAGCAAAGTGACACCTGGAGCGCCGGCACTCGGACAGATAAGCTCGTGACGTCATCAGCTTGAAAAAATTAGCAGCGAATGTTCATTTGATGATAATTGTTATGGGAATTAAATAGAATAATATTGATGAATTTATCATTATCTTGTCTTATTTGCTAGATTCTTTTCTTGTGTTTTATATGTATTTTCAAATGGATTAAAATTATATGTCAACCTTATTTTATATAATTTCATAATAAGGTTTATTTATTTACAATGTTAACTTACTACAGCATATATTCTGTTATTAGTGCAAGAATTCAAACTTAACAACAGTATATTAAAAACAGTGGGTTACTAGGACAGGAAAAGAGGCGAATGTGGCCTTGTGTTAGGAACTGCCCCGGTTATACATAGACAACATAATTATTCAGAAACAAAACATCAGAGTTGCTTGCATAATTATGCTGCAACAAAAAAGTATTAAGGAAAAATAAAATTTTCATAGATATTTGTTTTAAATTACATAATAGCAAGAGGTTAATTTAATTGTATAATAGATATTATTTAATACAGGCTCTAAATGTGTGAATATTGTATTGTGTTTTTTATGCAGTAAAAACTTAAAAACCGAACACCTGCAATGTAAAACTAATGAATTTAGTTTTGGTCCTAAAAAGTCCTAATTAAGCCTTATATATACCTCGATCAGAGATTTATTGTATTTTCCTCATGTTACATAATATAACAGTTGGCAGGTGATACTAACACAGTCCTATATATACAGATCAGATGATATAGCTAAGCGGACACAATCCGTTTGAGTGTATTGCATGATTTCTTTTTCCTATTATTCATTACAAGAGAAGATTTTATGAAAGTGCAGTATCTTTATTTTGATTGTTATAAAAATTAACGTGATGAAACTTGCATGCATCTGATGAAAATATAATAATTAAAAAATATATATTAATTAAAATTATTCTAATAAAGAATTTTATTAATTTTATATACTAAAATTATGTATTTCACCATTCTCTATCCTTCCTGTAGTAATTATGTAAAGTGAATATTATTTTGTAATGCAACGTCGTCAAAATTTGTATAATGAATAAAAAATATATATATTTTTTTTTCATAAAGATTTTTCCGAATACTGTAGAAGAAAAATAGTAAATTTAAAGTCTGTGGTGTTAGAAATATTTAATATTATATAGAGGAAAATATCCTAACTCCATTGGAAAGCTGGAAAAAAATATTCTAACTCCAGTTTGCTTACGCACCAATGGAGTTAGGATATTCTTTCTAGTATAATAATCAATGGAGTTAATTAGGATATTTTTCCGTTACCACGTATGTCATATATGTAATATTTTTTCACTTTAAAAATTATTTATGCTTGCAGATCTTGATTAACATCTTGATTATATCTGATACATCTCATGGTCATCTCGAGTAGTTGGAAATCTCATTGATCACGTGACCATCACTGCCACTTCCGAGATAATATCGTTGATATCTGTACGATAATCGCAAATAAGTAACCGTTAATTTCAAACAATTGATAAAAACTGACATTGTGACCATATATTGTCACGGTCGGGGTCAGGTGATGGCTTGTGACAATATTTATAAATTAATTAGTTTATTTAATATTAACCCATATTTTTCTTACTGATTTAATGTTGTACTCTCAAATTTTGGTTTACACTTTTTGTAAGCAATATTTTACTAATTAAAACAAGATAAATTTGTTTAACATTAAATTGACAATTAAAATACAGAAAAAATGCAATTTGTTCAAATCTTGATTTTTATGCAATTTTTATAATTATAAATATACAAAAAATATTACTACAATG
Organism: Siphlonurus alternatus; assembly: GCA_949825025.1. Lineage (NCBI taxonomy): Eukaryota > Metazoa > Arthropoda > Insecta > Ephemeroptera > Siphlonuridae > Siphlonurus > Siphlonurus alternatus. The sequence goes on from OX463782.1 coordinate 33,437,919, forward strand.
CCATATATATATATATATTAAAACTACTAACTTAATTTGCAAAAAAAAAAATAAATAATAATCTTTTAAGAAAATTGACAATGTTTAATAAGTATGCAGGATTTTGTGAACCTGATTTCTTGACATGAAAAACTAAAATCATGTGTAGATATTCGTTAATGTTAATTAACTGATTGACCATCAGCAATTAATAATTTGATAAAGACATGATAAGGTTAAATAACTCATTTATCGCACGTACACCTGTCTTATCTAATTATTAATTGTGACAATTAAGTGAACCCTCTCTCTGAAGTACTTCAGATCTTGCAAGTCATTTCAGTATGTAAATTATTTTTTATCTTGGGTTTTGTACTTTTTTTAAAGATATTATATTAAAATATTGTACGTATATTACGCATATTTTATTATAATCGGATTACTTATAACCTGTAGTCTGTTTTTTGAATAAATGTAATAAATAAATAAGTATTGTATATTTCAAGTTCAATAAAACAATTATAATAAATTTATTTAGTGTAAATAAAAAAAAAAAAAAAGTGATTTTGAAGAAATATAATTAGAATTTAAAATTATATAAATCTTACTTAACTATTTAGACATTTGAAGCTGTATAAATATGAAATTATATATAATACAGACACAAAATTATGAAGTAAAAAATGTATCATATTATACTCTATATATAGCTCTGATAGAGTAAACTGATAATATTATGTAGTAAGATTTTCATTTACTATAATCGTATATATTGAAGTAAAAATTAACTAATTTTCGAACGAATTCTATCGGAAGAAACCCTACACAGCAAGAAATTTATTACTTGCATGCAGAGATTTCTTTATAGATCGTTCCCTATTCAAACGGACGTTAATAATTTCTGAGAGTTATAAATCGCTTTTTTATCTCCAACCACTTAACTGCATCAACTAGGGGAAGGTTTCTTGTGCTGAATTCTATAAGATTTATAAGAACAATCCATGACATGCACTTTTCTTTTTATGCAGTGGACACAAACAAGGTCTCCTTCCCCCCTAAATCGGGGAAGAATTTATATATAACAAAATAAGGCCACTCTGCAGTTAAATATTGCTTTTTTAACACGTAATAAAAAAGTTGTTGCTTTATTTGAGTTTGTTACATCATGCCATCTAAATTAAAATGCGCGCTCTATAATGTCGACTTGTTTTCTCTAATAATATTCTTTATTATCAAAAGTGTAATGCGTTTTGCTGCACCTTCGAATCTTTTTATTGCTGTATTCTATTTTAAATGGGGAATTCTCCTACATTTAATATTTTAATTTTTTTTCAGATGCTCTATGCCTTGAACCTAATTGTCCCAATACAAAAAAGTTTCAATTTTCAAAATTGGAGACAAGGGAATTTTTTAAAACTCTTTCCTCTTTTGAATTTAGCGCCAAAACGTGACGTAGAAACTGCCTAGCAGGCGAAATTTTCCTGCAATAAATTTATATTTTCGATTATCACTCTTAAAGTAAACTGATATTAGAAACAAAACTATTGATATTAGGGTAGAAAAACCCACTGATTTCGATCGTGTTACTGAAATTTAAAGCCACAATCACTATATATACTTGCCGCTCAAACTATGATATCAGGCAGTTGTTGTGTGTTAACTAGGGAGTTTCTACATCACAATTTTCAGGTTTGCGCGCGGGTTGCATACTTTGCCTTTATGTTTATTCTAATAATCCCTTCAGAGTCCCCAAATTTGAATGAGTTAAAAAAGTTGAAAATTAAGTCAAACTTACATATTGTTAATATCTACCCTATCATAATATAGTAGTTAAATTAAAATTCGAGTTGTAAGAGAATTCCCCATTCTGGGACGGTATAATAATTTATTTACACCCTCTGCATGATGGCATTAATGCATGCATTATACAAGACATGTTTGCAGAGTTGCATAACATTCAGGCAACCTTGGTCGCAAAATTTAGTAAATTTACGTTCTCATGCAGTCTAATGAATCTTGCTGTTTTATGTTAATTTTTATTAATTGTTATATATTAACAATAAATTTTAATTCATTAAGTTTCATTTCTTTAATGTTTTGCTGACAGAGGTAAAATGTAAAAGCAATTAATATAATGGATAATGGACGTTCTGCCATCATTTTTGTGATGATAAATATAGTTATCATGCTATTTATTTTATTACATATACATATAATACATAAAAAAATGTAAATTCTCTCTCTCTCTCTCTATTAATGTTTGGGTTTCTTTCTTATAAAAATAATTAAAAAAAATTTTTTTTTGTCAGAAAATCCAATAAAGAGTGATAAATATCGAAATCACCACATATACACTGCAAGTCACAGTAATTGAAATAAACTATAAATAAAATAAAAATCTGAACATTTTGTCCGGTTGTCATTTGAAGTTCGAGGGCCGGAGTTTCGATGTATAAGAATAAAGGTATATATTATATAAGCTTAGAGGGACAGTGTATCCCTTACTGAAATAAATTTAGGGACGATTTCAATAATAAATTTCTCACAATGCAGACACTGTAAAATATACTAATAAATATATACTCATTAGTTATTTTATAATTATAAACTTATAAAATAAATTATACACGTTGCTCTTCAAAAGTATTTTATGTAAATAAATACGCAAAATTTAGTGAGCACTCCCATTTTTGCGTTATAAAATTAATTAATTAATTGTATTGCATTTAGTGCCTTGGTTCTGTAACTGTTGCTAAATAAATAACAATTTGAATTTGAAAAATAATAATATATATTATATTTATGTTGATCGATATTTGTTTTGTATGTTAAAGACTATAATATATTTTTGCAATTAATGAATTGCACAAGCAACACATAAAAACATGGCATATATTAAATACACGTGTATCATAAATTAAATATTAGCTCTATAATATTTAGTTACATATATATTGTCCTAATTAACACACTGCAATGCAATCAAACTTATAAAGTACATAAAACAGGTGTCTCTGCATGGCATATTATTCGTGCGGTCGTCATGCATATATATAATTATATACTGTTTATATTTTATATGCCTTAGCTATTTACGTCATGCGTATATTTTATATAAATTAACAGCCCGCATGTTTAGTTTTTTTTTTTATCAGAAAATGTAATAGAGGTAACACTTGTAATCATGCTGTTTTGTTGGGGATAAAATTAATTATTTAATTAAGATAAAACTAAAATATATTATAGTATTTTATAATATGCGTGCGTAACATTCGTTCTATTATATAGTTTTGAATTTGATTTTTTGTATTTTAGGGAAAAATACTTATATAAATTATTATACGTACACAGCAATAATGTATAAAATCATGATGACAATAAAAAAATTCAATAATTATATAGGTACAAATTGTTAAATTAATTAAGTGCCTGAATATATATATAATATATATATATATACAATTGAGAACTATAACCTATATATATTTATTTTAGAAATGCAAATATTTTTAATACTGATAACTTTATATATTTATAATAATATATATATTCATTTGACGCGAAATTATATAACGTACCGCGTAGTAATAATATAATATATTGCTTATTGTTAGTCTTCTTGCATGATATTAAATTTTTGCTTGTAACTGCGCGGCCGCCTGCATATGCGCTAGCTCGATCTTTAAGCCGCGGTATTGTTACAATTTTTTTTTTTCTAATTATTGAATACAATTTTTCATTACAAGAAAATTTGAACTCCATAACAGCTAGTTTGATAATCAAAATTTAGTTTGAATGTGATTAACATATTTGTCCATGCATAACATATAATTATATGGATATATCCTAAGTGATTTTTTATTTATATTAAGGAATTCCCATGTTAAATTAGTCAACTTTAAAAATTAATAACTCAAAAACTAGATCGTATTTGTATACCTGATATTTTACCTACTGATAGGGGGTGTAGAGGAGAACATTTTAAAATTTTTTCAGAATTTTTGTGTGAGGGATTTTTTTTAACATTGGTGGCGTTACCTTACCCTTAAAAACAGAAAATAATGCTGTGGGTATTGATTGAGGAAAGACAAAAAAAGAATTAACACAAACTCTTAGGAACAACTATATTTATTACTTTTTTTCTTTTACAGTACAGCAGCTATCTCTAACGTTTAGCTGCACTAATTTTTTAACAATTATTTATTATTAAAATTTAAGTTTGTTTTTTATAACTTACATTTAGTAACAATAAATTTTTTTAGGCACTTCATAATAATACAGCTGGAAAGTCATTTTTCTCAAAGATAATTAAAACAGTCCTGAGCAGTTAAAAATCTAAGACAAGTCTTCATCACACCTCACTACGTTAAAGCAGCCAATAATTTCATGTTGCAAGTCAAAACAATTTTTAAATTTCCGTTTTTAAATTACAATCATAAAATAAATATAAAAAATATTTAAGTACTTTAAAAAAAGTAAGAGTTGCAACATAAACTACACACAAATTAATAACTAAAAAAAAATACAACAATATTTTTAGTAATTGAATATTCTTTGGACAGTAAGAGAAAATTAAAGATTGAGATTCTGGACGTGAACAGACTGGAGAGTCAAGCGTAAGAGATTTCTGCCCGGGGGCTTGCAGTCTGACCGATGGTCTCAAATTGGCGCGAGTGAGCGTCGCTCCTCCAAAGTCAGCTCAGGGTGCCACACGTCGACAATCAGCACGAGCCGAGCCTCAGAACCGTTGTGCCAAACCTCGTGCTCGAAACTGTCGTCAAATATCATGAACTTCCCTTCCTCCCAGCTTCTGCAACAATCAGTTTAAAAATGTTGACGACAATTGTGGAAGAGTAGACGAGGGGCCTGTGTTCGAAATAAAAATTAAAATTTTTACCTAAGTCTAATAAATGAGAGGATATTTTTGTATTGAATATAATAAATTAAATAAATGTAGTACAAAGATGTTTTTCAGATATCAAAGAGCGTACCTTGTTTTCTCTGCCACTCTGATGGCGGTGCCAGGAGGTACTCTCAGGCCAAGGTGGGCTCGCAGACGACAGTTGGTGGGTCCACAGTGCGGCCAGACGTGCGTGCCGGGCAGCATCACACTGAACTTAATCTGTCCGCGCTTGCACGATACAGCCTCAGGGAAGGCAGAAACCAGCGCACATGTGATTGGAGCACGTGCACAGTTCTTCTGGTTCACTCGACCTGTGGAATGAATTAATAATTAAACCCCCCATACAATTAAAGTATGCGAAGTTTGTACCTCTAGAAGCGATCTCAAATTGCTGCCAAGTCCCTCCGTCTTTCAGATTCTCCGCCTCATCTTGGAAGAAACTTTGCTTTGAATTCATCAAAGAAAAAGCCTCGTCTCGAATATCCTTCCACCTTGCTTCAAGTTGCCTGCAGCATACACAAGCACGTTGAACCAACTTTAACTCCATGATTTGACAAGAGTGTATACCTGAAATGGGCTTCGTAGGTACTTTGTTTCAGAGTCCACCAAGGACGTCCCTTCAACCTTTCTACGTTGTAAAGAGAGCGCTGGTACTTGGATAGGAATAACCCCTGCTTGACTCCTTTCTCGTAAACCTACAAAATGAAATAAAAATTAGGTTGTGAAATTGTATTTAGTGGAAGGCTCCCTTTATATCTCGTCATCTATAAGAAATACTGGTACTTCTTTCAAATAATGATAAAAATTAAAAATATAATTAAGACCAATATGTGAAGCATTGCATGGTGGGTTGCTCCTAGCTATATAAAATTTTCTTGGAGTTATTCAAAATATATTCTCTAGAAGAAACATTATGATCTTGACTACAAATATTTAGCAGCAAATATAAGAGTTTCCAAAATTATCTGGTTAGATATTAAGGTATAAGGACTTAATCGAAACATTTCACCCTGCATTCTCACCTTTCCTGCTTCTACAGATCGTCCCAATCTCGCCAAGGCATCTCCAAGTTGGAAGAAGAAACGTCCGTCTTGAGTGCCAGGTTCGTTGGAGTCAATCCCTTCAGTCAAGTAAACGACAGCCTCCTCCAGTCTATTGAGTGACGCCTTCAGGATGAAACCGTAGTGGACCTGAACAAGGACAAGTCACCCATTATTTGTTCATACTGTATGTACCTTGTGTGAAATAAATAAATAAATAAATAAATAAATAAATAAATAAATAAATAAAAATGACAAAGAACTTTCTTATCAAAGAAACATTATTTACCAACGCATAGCCATCCTTGGGCCACCGTTTCAAGACGTCTTCTAAGACATCTTGAGCCTCTTTGTTACGACCTGCCATCATGTACGTAACTGCCAGCTGGTTCAGAGGACCAGGTTCGTTGGGCAAACGGTCAGCAATCAAACGATGTATTGGCACAGCTTGAGAGTAGAATCCTGGTCACGTAGGAATAAATTATCAATGAAATTTTGCAGTGTAAATGATAGTTTTGAATTACAGTAATTTAAATTTAAAAAAAGTTTGAATTTCAATATAAAAGTAAAATTTAAATTTAAAGACAACATTTTTTAGTATGGAGTAGAATATATATTATATATAGAACATCATCTCCTATTTTTATTTTCTATATATTTAATTAATTTTTCTAAAATTACTGCACAAGTTAAGCAAATGATAATCCAGTTAAAATATATATTTATTATAGCTGTTAAATGATATAACTTAATTAAGTTGATTAAGTTTGTTTCTAATAAAACACAGCCTTAATTGTATTGAACAATAAGAGTGTTTTTAAAGTAACCGTTCACAATTTGAGAATATTTATGTTCTGATATCAAATCCTGTAAACAGTGGCGTAGCCAGGTTTTGCCCAAGGGGGGGGTTCTTCAGGATAAAGATTGAGAACAGCCCACCGGGGGGCTTGGGGGGCAAAGCCCTTCAATAGCCCGCCGCAGGCGCGATTTTTTTTTAAGGACACACCCCTTTTTTAGGGTAAAATAATGGAAAAATACTATTATATTAGAGGATAAAATGTATGGCCTGATGCAATTTTTTTAACATTTTATATTTTTTTCACCCCATTTTCTAATTTCTTTTGAATACGTGCGTACAATAAATAAAGCTTTGAGTAAATCATTTTAATTAAATCAAGTTATTCATATAACCACTTTATATTATTTTTATAGAATCAGTGTACATGTCATTTAATTGAATTTGATTTTTAAAATTTATTTAATAATCCAAGTTCACATCATTAAGATATTGTAAAAAATAAATAAATAAATAAATAAAAAAGGGAATTGCTTCTCTTATTTTTGTAAAATTTTGTCTGCACCGGGCGCGTGGAGCAACCAATTAAATGAAAGTGCGGCACACGTGAGAGCGTTTTAATTTATTATGCACATGCAGTTTGTAAGGGAAATAAAACATTTATTTATGAGTCGCACTTTTTCGTGTTAAAATTAGAAACTATAACTTATAATTTGTTTATTTTAAAGAAAAGACTACTTGATACCCCTAAATTTCAATTTATTATTTAATTTTTTTTTTCAAATTTCTATAATTTTTCCTTTTTTCTTCTTATATCCAGTCATTACTCGATCTTCATGGGGGGGGGGTTAAACCCCGAAAACCCCCCCTTGGCTACACCACTGCCTGTAAATATTTGTATACATATATATACCTCTGAATCTCATTTTGCTAATGCAGCGGTCAGCAGCTTGTCTGAACATGTTCTCCGGCACCAGTTCTCCGAGGGTTAGTAGTTCTCGGTACGCCGTGATGCTCTTCTCAAGGTGAGCATTGCTGCGTTGTTGTTCGGCCAGCAGCTCCAGAGCTTGGGCCTTGCCGAGGAGGGCCCGAGCGTTCTTCGGCTCCCTCGCGGCGATTTCGGAGAACAGGGCCAGGGCAGAGGAAGGGGACTGGAGAGGGGTGCAGTGTTAAAGCACAACACACACACACACACACCATGCAATCTAATTATAATTATGTTAATAAAAAACTTAACAAATATGAACTTGGTTCATTAAATTATGTTAAAAAAATCATCAGGCTCAACCTGATAAAATTTTAAATAATAGACTAGCAAATACTCAAAATTAAATTTACAATGTAAATTAATTTATTTAAATTATAATTAAAACATATAATTAAAAAAGTTTAAAATAAAATATTGTTGTTCCAATAAAAAAAATGTACAAACAAATAATAAAAATTTGCCAACTCTACACCGTAATCTCACAGCCAAGATTGACCTTCAGCAGCAATTAATTACTAATATGAATTAAAAAAAGAATGACGAGTAAAAATAAATATAACTGAATAATAATTAAGACACTATTAATAGTTGAAATGGCTGCAGTAGGACAAAAAGTGTAGAGTTGACAAACGCACAAACGACAAACACAACAGTCACTTACGAACAAATTCCTAGTCCATTTAATTTTAGTATAATAATCAGAAATGTTAGCTTCTCAATAATTAATTTAGGGACTAGCATTAAATTATTTTATTATTTAATATAAAAAAGCTGGACAAAGTATATAGTATCAGTATTTCAACTTCCCAAAAGATGGAAGTTTTGGGTGCTAGGAAGTTAAAATACAAATTAAACTTTGAATCCTTTCACTAATATATTGAGCACACAAATTTTATTGTGATTTGACCACGTATGAAAACGATGAATTAAAATGAAGGTTGTATACATTTAAATGCTCACATCTCACATGCAGAAAAGAAACAGAAATCTTTGTGAGTAATGAAAAAGAAGAATGGAAAAAAAAAGTAGAGTGATGAATTGAGGAAGTTGATGGAAAAATAAAATTAAAGGATCTACAAGGAAATAGAAAAAAAGAAAAGGATGAAGGTACTTAGAAATCAAAATCCTGGCAAATATATTGTATCATGTGTCAATAGCAGTGTAAATATATTGTCAATAAAAATCATATATAAGGCATAATTATAGTTATATATAGTATAACCTTCCATGCATTTAATGAACTCAATGAAGTATACAGAGTTTCAGAGCATGAAACAATTGCAGAATGATGTAAATAATATAATTAATATTAAGTACAGTCAAATATAGCAAATAATATTTCATTTAACGGTCTATGTAATTATGTAGAAATAAAAATTTCAACAAATCTTAGTGCTAGATTATAATATTTAAATGTAATTATAATGTATGTACCTGCGCCAACTGCTCGTCTGCTCTGTTTAATTGTTGCATTATTGGATCATTTTCAGAATCTCCATCAGCAGACTGAAAAAAAGAAAAGTTAAACATTAACAACCATTTCAAAAATTAAAATATCTAAGAATAAGGTAAAATGGGGTGTAGCAAAACTACACAATAATTTTTGGTGGTGGTCATCAATAAATATTTAATTTTACATGTTGACGTATATGGTGGGCAATCGAAGGATGTACCTGTGCTCCGGAGAACCTGCTTCTGCGTGCGGGGGGGACGGGAGGCTTGGGTTCTTCCTCCTCCTCTTCTTCTTCTTCTTCATCGTCGTCTTCCTCCTCCTCCGATTCCTCCTCTGCCGCAACTGCGGGTTTGGTCTGACTTACTGCAAACACAATCAAACAGTCAGCCTTAAACAAGTCAAAGACTCAAAATTATAGAAATCTTCCTCAACTGAAATAATTTTTAACATTGCCATTTTTGAAACTTTTTACAAATATGTATGTGAGGCAACGCAAAATAATATAATTATGTAATAATGTATATTATAACTTATGTTTTTCTCTAGAAAAAGTTTTTAAAATTATAATTATGTAAATAAATTATATACTGCGATCATTAGTATGAAAAACAGCTGCATATTGGGGCATCAATTAAACTTCTATCGAAGGTTCTTCAAAATATACAACATATTTTAGGAAATAAATTTTCAATTAAATATCACGTGTCTAAATTTATATTTTAAATTCCAAATTTTTCCTGTGACATCTGAAAGGCATACACTCTATTGAATACATTAGAATAATGTTACTAGAAAAGCAAAATGAAGAAAAAAGAAAAGCGCAAGAGAAAAATTGACAAAAAGAAAACATCTGTCAATGTATCTTATATACCTAGATGGATATTATTTAATTCAATTGTAATTAAACATTGAACAACTTACATTAAATTGTTTTACAATTAAATTTTTAGATTTTAGAAATATGTAGCACCCATATATTACAATATTTACACTTAAATTTAATCACTTAGGGGTGATTAAGACCGCGGAATGTTGTGCAAACAACATACGTGCCCCGCTAAGAAACTGTACTTAACTGTCTGGCGTGCAGACTGGGGTATTAGGAGCCCCAGAGAGCACTGTGAACAATGTTGAAAAACAAGTTCCGCCATTGGTAACCAACCAACCACACTTAAATTTTTTGTTCTAAACATGTTACATACACATATAAATTCACAACAATTCTACATGGACAATGGAATTTAGATTATGATATATACGACACATACAACAATACTACAATTTTCTAAATTCTGCTACACTAGCCTTTTCTAAATCAGTTCAAAGGTCAGTAATTACTATTATATCTTCTTAAAATTTCCACACATTTGATAACAATCTGAATGACTCTAGTTTCTATTGTCCACGTTATAAATACAGGCTACTGACGTGGTGGCTGCGCTGGTTTCTGCGGAGCTGCCACGGTGGGTTTCTTGACAACTGGTGCTGGTTCCTCCTCAGATTCCTCCTCCTCCTCTTCTTCTTCGTCATCGTCTTCTTCTTCTTCCTCTTCGTCATCTTCCTGAGGTGCTGCGGGTTTCAACTGAGGGGCGGGCTCGTCATCCTCCTGAAAAAAAAGTCACCAAACATAAAAATAAAATAATTAAGCAGCGAAGAATGTGAATATGATATTCTTAATTAAACATCAACAACTTAAACCAGCTGAAGAGTGGTATAGATAGCATGCATGTGCCCCTCGACTTCACTTAAAAAATTTGATTAAATTTAACATTGGCTACTGCAAATTAAAGCATTTCAACCCAATTTTAATTGGCTCTCTTTAATATCCACAATTTAATTAATTTAAGAGGAAAAGAAATGTTGTTATCATTTTCTTCTGGGGTTCTTAAAATGTTAATTGCCACAAAGTATCTCAAAATAATGATTGAATAGTAATGAGTATCATAATGATAGAGCAATTTAGGACACATGAATATAATTTAGAATAAATCTATATTAGGCATGCAGGGACGGATCAGAAGCATGACTATACTCTGGGGGTGGGGGGTGTAGGGGGGTTGAGGGTTGGGAGGCAGGTGTTCTAGCCCTAACAAGCAACATTAAATTTGGTGTGGGAAGAAGGGTGACGGCTCGGGGGTTGGTAACACTTTCTATGTATTTGGGGATCAAGACCTTGGGGAAATCATTGGCCATATCCCCCCCCCCCCCCGTGAAATGGCACTGAATTACTGGGATTTAGGTGGGTGGGTTACATATATTTTTTTTTCATGTTTTTATTGAGGAAAGGTACGTGGGGCAGGAGTAATTTTTTTGGAGGGGGGGGGGTTAAACCTAGTTCTACCAGATTTCCTGTAGACTCTATGGTCCTATATATAACTTCGAGACATGTCTAGACATATGTCTGGATGGGATAAAGCAAAAGACGATAGCTTTGAGTAGTCAAATCTACACGTATACTATAAAGATCTCTAACACTGTATGGCATTATAAGTTGTGGAAAAATAAGGCTACATAATAAACTAAAAAAATATAAATAAGATCTCCAAATAATCTAACGGTGCTTCTCAGACATTACCTCTTCTTCTTCTTCGTCCTCCTCCTCTTCTTCATCTTCATCTGCAGGCCAAGTTGGCTTGGGGGCCGCCTCAGGAGCAACGATCTGAACCTTCTTCACCACGGGCTCGGCGGCCTTCTTGGGGGTCTCCACTTTTGGGGCAGAGGCCACCTCCTCGTCTGCAAGCAACGAGGTGCTGCCTCAGCTGCTCCCACCCTCCAAGTTAGTCCACACGTCACTCGCAAGCAGGGCTTTATTGCCATTCTCAGTTAGCTCACAAACTCCACTCAGTTCTAAATATTATTACTAAAAAAAACCTAAATAACATCTAGCTATAATAAAAAAATAAGAAAAAACAATATTCATTTCAAAACTTTATAAATTGAAGTTATGTCATAAATTAATATAATCTTATTTAAAAAAATAGTTATAAACTATTAGACCTAACCTCAATTTATACAGGTATATAAACACTTTAAAAAAAAAAGCAGCACAGCACATTCTATAATGACTATATTAATTATAATAATTATTAAAAAAAAAAAGGAGGCAGTAGTGCACATGCTGACAGTGAAAGAATAACGAACAAGTGTTTATTACCCTCGTCGGGCGACCTAGTCCATCTCATAACTACGGTACTGCACGCGACCACGAAAATCACGGCACCAAGCAACTTAATTCCCACTGCAATCACAACAGCAGGCATCATGATTTCAGCCATGATTCTTTGTATTTTTTATAAACATATAAGAGGAGAGGAAATATTTGGGAATATTAAAAAAAATACAAATATTTTTTTTTTTTTTGTAATGAATCTTGTACTTTTGTTTTTTTACTTCATAAAAAAGATTGTCAATTTTCTTTACATATTTTCAAGAGGCACTAAGAAAAAAAAAAAGATTTTTTATATAATAAGGCCATGTATGGTGTAATGATATTAAAAAAAAAAAAAAAATGATAATTAGTTAAAAAAAAAAAAAGATAAATACTTCCAATCACTGTCAGCAGCTGCCAGCCTCAGTAAGACAACAAAATCATACTGCACAGAAAACATACATGTCTATACTGAATTACAGAAAAATCTGTTCATAAATAAAAACAATGAACTCATGAATCAATAATTAGATGAACCTTTTTTACAGGAAACATAAGGATAATCTTATGATTGATTATCATCTGATTGCATATTTACGAACAGACTTATAAACAATGACTTTAAATATAATTTTTAACAACAATTATTTCAAATTTTGGAACGTAAAAACATTGAATTTTTGTATTTTAAATTATTACAAATCAGAAGAGATATATATAAAAAAAGCGTGGCCTTTTTTGTCTTTTATAATTTTGAGGTAGTTGATACACCTCTGAATAATTGTTAATAAAACAATGTTAGAAATTCCAATACTGTACTAATACAGAAATTATGCAATCCACTGTCTTACATGTTATTAATATCACTCTACATTCTGAGCAAAATTTTATTGTACTGAAAGGAAAATGAGGACAGACTGTTAAAACTAAATGTTACTTTTTAAACAAATCCAGTACAATTGCACAATTTTTTTTATCTACAATTTTCAAAAACAATAACTTATTATTTATATTGATCATATGAAAATCATATCACAAAAGTATAAAATTACCAGTCGGCTCATAAAAAATACACACAACCAAAAAACAAAGAAAAACAGGGAGATGAAAATGCAAGATTGAAAAAAAAAAAGAAAAGGTATGCCTAGTTCAAAGTCACAGGAAAAAGCGAAAAAAAGAAAAAAAAAAAAGTGTTACACCATTTAAAAAATCAAAACGAAAGGGGAGAAGGAAAAATAATAATCAATTAATTTTAAAAGTTAGAATTTGTTATGGAATGCTTCAAGAATGATGCAATTAATAAAATCAATAATTTCTTCAATTCAAAAGTTATTTTTCATTAAATTCATCAAATATGTATAATTTAACTTTAAGCATTAGAAAAAAATGACCCGTTATTGACACATTTATTTTTGTCATCACCACATTTTTTCTCTTTCAATAATATAATTTATCCCAAAGAAAAACTTGAAGGAATTAATAATGATAAATGAAATCAATTACACTCTATTAGTAGTATACATTGATATAGTGAATTAATGAATATTAAAACAAAATACTATCCCAAAAATACAACAAAGTTATACGAAATATTTTTTATTGTATTTATACATTGAACGAGAATTTTTTTTATTAAAAACAACAATACTAAAATTGGGTTAAACTAGTTACAACATTCCCTAGGGTTGGTTTGCAGTTGGGGACGGACAAAAGGATCACAGTCGACGAGTGGCTGGCCCGACACCAGGTGGCAGCAGCGAAGATCCATGCTGGGGACTAACCTCCGAGCGTCGCGTCTTCTTCTTCCTCATCATCGTCATCGTCAACTGTCGACTTTTTAGACTTGGAGCTAGTTTTCTCCTCCTGTCAAGAGAGCAAATTGTCAGAAATCACCAGACATTGTCTTTGATTTATATTAGTCAATAAATATAACAATAAACTTCAGTAAAGGATCTTATTTTTTTAAAGAAAGGTAGTTTACAATAATATATATACAAAACATTTGCTCAAAATGTAGTTTAGAAAAATAAAAAAGTATTACTCTATAAAAAAAATAATCTTAGTACTGTAGTTTTTAAAGTTCCGTATGAAATGATTTTATGGTTCTCTGATATACATTCCGAGGTGAATTTTTATGAGCAAAATGGGCTTGAATTTTTTTAAAAAATGTTGTTTTACATGTTGATCTGAAATTTACTAGGATTGTATAAATAGACGACTTGCAAAACCCCATTTTTAGCAAAAAGTAAACAAACAAAAGTGACCCCACAGGGCCCACAGTTCATTGTTGTTTTGATTATGTGTATAAATTTTGCTTATACATTGGACCTTATGGGAAATTGACGATTTTCACACACAGATTTCAATATGGTACAAACCTACGATTCTAAATATAAAAATATAGCCAGAATCTGCAGTTTTTGGCCATTTATAGTGCTGAAATGCGTATCAAAAGAAGTTTTCTTTACTTTAATATGGTAAATTTCATATGATACCAAATCAGCCAATTGCATGGGGGAAGATACGTAACTAGGCAAACTCCAGTTTGTTGATTTTAACTGTTGAAATAATCAACAATCTGGAGCTTCCTTGGTTATGTATCTTCCCCCATGCAATTGGCTGATTTGGTATAATATGAAATTTACTATATTAAAGTAAAGAAAACTTCTTCTGATATGCATTTCAGCATTATAAATGGCCAAAAACTGCAGATTCTGGGGATATTTTTATATTTAGAATCGTATGTTTGTAACATCTTGAAATCTGCGTGTGAAAATCGTCAATTTCCCATAAGGTCTAATGTATAAGCAAAGTTTATACACATAATCAAAACAACAATGAACTGGGGGTCACTTTTCTTTGTTTACTTTTTGCTAAAAATGGGGTTTTGCAAGTCGTCTATTGCAATATCTTCTATATTTCCTATTTCTACGATATCATAAGTTTATCATTGTTTATCACATTTTAGATTTTTATTTCATAAAAAAAAGGATGCAGTTAGATTTCACACTTAGAAAAATTCAACGCAAAATTGCAAAAAAAAAAATAGCCGTCAACACTTGCCACAAGAATGATTTTTTCAAATTGTTTGAATTTTTTAATATTTAATTAATATTTAATTAATGTATGCACAATAAGTGGCAAGTTATGAGAGCAAGTTAGCAACGCCATACCTTACTCTGAGATGCAGGTTTGGAAGACTCCTTGGCTTCTGGGACCTCTTTCTTGGGTTTAAGGGTAGTTGGGGCCTGAGTGGTGGGAGCTGGGGTGGTTTTGGGTTGAGTTGGTTTTGCTGTTGCCACAGTTGGGGGTGGAGTAGATTTTTCTGTAGGTGGAATGGTAGTTGCTTTTTGTGTCATTTTTGCTACAGTAGGCGGACTTGTTGTTGGTTTTTGGGTAGTTTTAGCAACAGTTGGAGTGGGCGTTGTTGGTTTTTGGGTAGTTTTGGCTACAGTCGGAGTGGGTGTTGTTGGTTTTTGGGTAGTTTTGGCTACAGTTGGAGTGGGCGTTGTTGGTTTTTGGGTAGTTTTGGCTACAGTTGGAGTGGGCGTTGTTGGTTTTTGGGTAGTTTTGGCTACAGTTGGAGCTGGAGTTGTTGGTTTTTGAGTAGTTTTGGCTACAGTCGGAGTGGGCGTTGTTGGTTTTTGGGTAGTTTTGGCTACAGTCGGAGTGGGCGTTGTTGGTTTTTGGGTAGTTTTGGCAACAGTGGGAGGAGAAGTCGTTGGTTTTATCGTTGTAGGAGGTAAAGTGGTGGGTTTTTGAGTGGTTTTAGCCACTGTAGGTTTAGGTGTGGTAGTTGGTTGCTTAGTTGTTACAGCAACGGTAGGTTTTGGGGTGGTAACTTTTTCTGTAGTTTTAGCTACAGGTGGGGGTGCTTTAGTTGTAGGAGCTTGTGTTGTTGGGGCCTTTGTTGTCGTAGGTTTAGGGGTAGTAGTGGAAGGAGGTTTGGTTGTTCCTGGAGTAGTTGGTATTTGCTGTGGTGGTGATCCAACTTTTCCAGGTGCGTCTCTTTTTTGAAGAACCTATTAGCAATAAGGGTTAGTCATGCAAAAAATCAAACAAACAAACAACACTATAAGTATTTAACACAAACAAACTAACTTTCTATAAATTATTACTAACAAAACGATAGATTAGAACAATAGAGGAGACGAGTTATTATTTTTTTTTTTTTAAATAATACGAACCACACATTGATGCAAATTAGTTCACGCCAGTACAAATAGAGACATGAACTTTTTACCTCCTCCTCGTCGTCCTGCTCTTGTGAATCTTCCTCTAAATCTACCCCCTCGTCCTCCCCACTCTCCTCATCTTCGTCCTCTAAACTGGCCTCTACATCGTTGTCATCATCGTCGTCCTCTTCCTGACTACCCTCTACATCGTCGTCCTCTTCCAGACTACCCTCTTCATCATCTCCATCCTCCTGACTCCCTTCTTCATCGTCATCTTCCCCATCGTCATCTTCCTCCTCTACACTCTCTTCCCCTAACCCTTCATCATCGTCATCATCATCATCATCTTCTTCCCCCTCCTGACTTCCCTCCCCGTCGTCCTCCTGACTACCCTCTTCGTCATCCCCTTCCTGACTATCCGTTGCTACCTCCTCACTCTCCCCATGTTCATCCTCCTCTTCCTCTTCTTCGTGGCTCACCTCATCATCCTCCTCCTCACTATGTCCTATGCCTTCGTCTTCTGTAACAAAAATAAAACATTTTTATAGCGACACTCAATTTTAAATACATTTATAAAATTAAAAAGACATGGAAATTAAAAGTACTAAAATAACTGGAAAGCATCTATTACAGAATTTAAATGATACTAATTAAATTACCATTAATAAGGATATTTTAATTATGAACATGTGAATGTTTTTCAAATTGTTATAAACAGTTTGGGACATACCTTCTTCAGCACTCAGTGCTTCCTCTTCATGATCGTCGTGACCAGTTGACTCGTCTAGGAAGCCTTCAAAGTAAGTGCTGAATCGAGACTCAGCTCTTGCTATGTCCACTGCAAGAAACACAACACACTAAAAAAAAATACATTGGAACTAGGAAAACATTTTCATGAATGATCTAAACATTATACAGTATCTTTATTTTATGCAGTATTGAACCTTAAATGCCGAAAAATAATGTATGCATCGTAAAATTTATTGTATTGATTATTAATAGCATTACAGCGTAATTAGAAATTACAGTGTACGACTCAAAATTTCTAACAAATGGCATGTACAGTATATACTTTATTATAAGTTCAATATAAATGTTCAAGTAAGGTGTATGTATAGCAAAAAAAAAAAAATAAAAATAAAATAAAATTAATAAATAAATATATGAGACAGCCTCTACGGTATTGGTAACTGACATTTTTTTAGTCTGTTAAAAAATCAAAATAATTCTAATTGCTCACAATTTAAAATTTTAGGTAATGGTAGTCCCATAAGACCAATGTTATTAAAAAAAAATAAAAAAAAAAATGGAGTGGTGTAAATGTCTATATTGCCCATGATAAATTCAAAATTTAGGTAGGGAGGCCACATCCACCTCATCTTCTTTTTTCCCCTTGATCCGCCCCTAAATACGGTACTAAATCAAGTGCTATATTTTCTAAGTTATAAAGTAGTTATTACCTTGGAAGTCTCCTTGGTAGTTGATGGCAACAAGACCAATCATGACAAGGAGTCCACTGAGCAGGGTGAAGAACATGAGCTTGGCACAGATGCTGCCGCCCGTGCTTGCCTCCTTGTATACGTGGATGTTTTCTTCGGAGCCTGAGACATCCTCACTGCCTTCATCTCCTGCCAAAAACAACCGAGTTAGCCCACTGCAAGGACCATCAAAACACACTCCGCACACACGGGTGGGTAATCAAACCATTGCAGGAACAGAAAAAAAAAAAAAAAAAATTTCTTTGAGTAAAAATACAGGGTTGAAATTTTTCCAAATTAACAATTATTAAAATTAATTTTTAAAAATGGGAAAAGAAAATTTAAAAAAAAAAAAGATGATAATGCTTAAAAAAAAAAGAAAGAAATTATTAGCAAGGCAAATTTCAATCATGCATAATACGATATGTACTGCAAATAACAATAATAAGTGCATTAAAATATACTGAAAATACATAAAACAACATAAAAATAATAAACCAAGGTGGTTCACACGGCCCGCAGGTACCTCGACTGCTGGACTTTCCTCGAGGAGGCGTCACGGAGGGTACATCTGCAGGACAACCAGGGTCGGTTACAAGGCACTCCTCAGGGGAGATCGGGTCTATGAGCAAGAAACCAGTGTTGTGTGTCCCTTTTTTACAGAAAATACCCATGCTATCATTAATTTGTAGAAAATAATATGATTTATATGTATTTAAAATGTTAAATAGTAAGAAATATGTTTAAATATAGTTTTACACACAGAGAAGTAAAATTGACTATTGTGCAAAATGTTTTGAGTGTTTAAAAAATGTTTTCACGCCGGAACAAATTTATTATTTTCTATATTTCGTCGCCTCAGAATATAAGTGTCATATAAACCACGAGGTTTTGATGTTATTATAGAATATAGACCTTACGCTTCATGTACATAAGGTCTATAATAGCATCAAAAGCTCGTGTTTTTTTTTCTACACTAATGGCTGTAAGTTGCAGCCACCTATCCGAGAATAATCTGAGGATCATCCGTGGATTATTTACTAATTAACATTAAAATTCTCGGATAATTGTCGGATTTTTCCAAGATAGGCTGGCTGCAACTTACGGCCATTATATTCTGAGGCGACGATATGCCAAAAATGTAATTTATTGGTGTAAAAATATTTATGGTATGTACTTGACGCCTGTCATAAAAAAGCTGCAGATCCTTCATAGTTTAAAAAATTAACATTTTTACAGGCCATGGCAGATTTGCTCATAAATGCTGCTGTAATAAAGAAAGCATTCAAAAACTGAATAGGGGATGAAAAAGAGCAGTTTCGACTTTTTTTTAAAAGCACAACTTTTTTAATTAATGCTGCTATTTTAATTTTTATCTGTAGTTAAGACATCTGATGCTGCTGTTTCTCTTAATTATAGTCTGACCTAGCTTTAAATATACCTCACAATCAGTATCCCGAAATGAAACACATACTGGTACGATACAATCAGGTAACGGTATAATACTGCAAACTTTTGAAATATACCAGTACATAATTATACTGCCACGATTGACCAAAGTTTCGTTTTTAAGTATGGATTATTTTTTTTTAATATTTTGTAAAAAAAATATTCAGATAACATTTTGCCATTTTGGGGAGTTCAAGCTGCACAAAATAATTTGATAAATGAAATGAAGCGTTGTAAAATTAGGCCTAATACTTGTATATTTAAATTCTTGAAATAGTTGTAAACTCTACATAGTCCCAGGCTCTGGCCTCTCAGAGCTAATCTAAATATAGCAGGCTAGCCTCACACATGCTGCTTGCCATCTCCCTCCCAGAACGAGCTTTGCTGGGAGGAGGGCTGCTAAGTTTGATTTCCCCTTCATCCCACCTGTCTTACTTGACTTCATCAAAGATAAAAAAAAAAAATCTGAAAGAATGACAATTAATGTATCATAATGCAGATGACAAAATAAGGTTTATGTCATGCAAATAAATATGCATACAGTATAGAATGCAAGACCATGAGGTTTTGAACCGTATTTTATAAATCACCAAGTTTGACAGACACTAGGACTACATATAGCAATAAGAGTGATCGAGGGCAAAGAGGCACATGGCTTAAATCTTAAAAGTAGCCTTATACTGTACCGGCATGATGGCCGTGCCTAATCATGATAAATTTCCAAAGACGATTCGAAAGAAAAAAATGCCGGTTTATTTCTTGAAAGAATATCCATTAAACGTACGAAACCTGAGTTAATTTTTCATTTAGTTTGAAATCAGTAAAACAGCCAATTTGGAAACCACGTGAACAAAAGAAAATTTGCTGAAGGGTGAAGGGTATGCTTCAAAAGGGGGTGTGTTTTAGAGCCGCAGATTGCAGGTAACTCACCTTTGGTTTTCTTGTTTTTGCCTTTGCGTTTTCGTGCCTGAACGTCGCCTGACATTGTAAGGAGGTTCAGAGATTAAATAAATGAAATTTAACTTCTTGATGGTCACATATAAGCATTCGTGATTCGTTTTCGTCCCCCGTGTCGTGTCCTTTCCTGGGGGAGAAGGGTCAAGGAACTGTTTTTCGTAGACGTGATCGTGACGTCACCGAGTGACTTGGAAGCTGCGACACGAAATGCGTTGTTAAAACGCGCGCGCGGCGAAAGCAAGAGCAGCTGTGAACCTAAAACAAGCCGCAGAAGGTAATTATAGAATTTTTTGTTTCCTCAAATGCTTTTTAAAGATATAATTCTGCGTAGTTTATGTTAAGCATTTCACAATTGTAAAGTCCAATAGATTAGCTGATGTTTTAAAATTGGATGCGTACAGTATGACGGTAGGAGTGTTGCCCAATGCCCATGCCCAAGACTTTTTTGTTTGCCAAACTTTGCGATCAATGCTCAGCCACCTCGCACGTTGTTGACCATGTTTTGTCCCTGGTAGCTGTTAGTAAACAGGCGTTACTAAGCATTTTATAAATTATAATGCTTAATAAAAGCTTTAGCTAGATGAATAGCAGCATTGCATACATATGCATACATTGCAAACCATCACCACACATTTTTTATTAAATTATTTCAAAATTTGTATATATGTCATTATGTTGAAATTGTGTTTTCATTAATTGGGCTGGTAGGTATCATATATATGATAATATGTGTACATATACATACTATACAATAACTACAATATGCATGCATTGCATGCAGTACTGTGTGCATATACTGCATACAATCATCGGTGTGATTGCATATATATGCATACAGTATCATATTATGCATACTAAAGCTGTATAAATATGCCTAATATTTATATGAAAAGTATCATACCGTCAAGCTTTTAGACGGTATGCATATTACAGTAAAAGTAGCGATATATATGGTATGATTCTGATAGTAACATAATAATTATACATGTGGTGCTGTACAATTAAAAGCATAATTATTAATTACATACAGTAATAATTATAATATATATGCATTTGTTCGACTATAGAACATACATACTGTTCCAGTCTTTCATGCCTTAAGGAGCTTTCACATAGTCAAAAATTTCTACGGAGTCCATAATAAGCCATAAACCTTTCACATATTTTCGTTTGTCTACGGCTGCTGCAGCGGAAAATCATGTGACTGCCGTAGAGAAATCAAGATGAGATTGATTTTTCTATGTAGTGCCGAAGAACGTGCCGCAACAAATCACGAAGTTCTACGGCGTAATTAACAACATTTGCTACGGCTTTGTTAATATGGCGTGTTTCCAAAGCAATTTTCAACTATGTGAAAGCTCCTTTAGATAACCCCTGAGTATAATATGATATTGTTTCCTAATAGAAGGGACTGAATTCAAGCAGTCACCCTACTTTAACCAAAAGATTATGTGTACACAGGGTACCAGTTTCTGTATGTGATTTTATTTATTAGATTTTAAACTATGCATTAAAATTTAAAGCATAAAATTTACCTGCAAATTACTCCGCAAGGCCACGGGTAATCTTAGGCTTCAAACACTGATTACACGACATTGTATTATACACATGGTTAGTATCATGACCATGGCATGCACTTAATAATTAAAGAAAATTCAAACTCAATTTGATATTAGTAGTATTTATAATAATGTACATTTTATAGTATTTATACTGTAATATAGCTGTTACGTACCATTTTTTTTTTTTTACAGATAAAGAATTTTGGTAATTTTTAAATTTAACTTTCATTTCCCAATCTTGAAGACATGAAAGCTATATTATTCTTTTTAACATTGTTGGTTTTGATCGCAGCATTTCTTTACAATAAGGTTTGATTTTTATTTTTTATTTTGTTACTGTGCTTTGCATACAAATTGTAACTATCAACTGTCTGATTTTTGTATAACTCATAGAAAGAGTACTTTAAAACAATTGCTTTATTATTAAATTTGTGTTTTAGAAAATATAGTACACTCCTCGCCTCAAAAAATGTCTCTTGCCAAGAGATGGCAATTTTACAATAATGGCGTCATTTCTATATGTATATTTTTTATTATTCACATTAAATATGTAATTTTGAATTTTTTTCAATTTTTTTTGAATGCGTGGGAATTAATTTTTATAAAATATTAAAATTATTTTAATTAAAAGGTGATACAACCTGATCTGATGCCCATGATTTCAAATATTCATTTTCTCACGCTGTGATTGGCTGTTGATGATGTTTTGGACGTCAGATCATTTACTATCACCATATGTCAGTGAGCTTAGTAGATAGTGGACTATTCTAAAAATTTCAACAAACTTCACAATGAAATAATTTTCCATGAAAAAGAGAGATAAATTCGGTGAAATTTTCGAGATATTCAGCATTAATATTAGCATTGTTTTAATGGGTACTGCTATGATTTTTAGTCAAATCACTATCTTTTTCACACAAAAAAATTAATTACTCCAAATGTGTTGCTTTTAATTTACATCAGCAAACCAAGACCTTTTATTTTATGTACTAAAAATATTTTAATAATTTCAGTTTGTCATCAGAAAAAAAAAGTTGTATTAAATTTGAATTTGAAAATATTTAGCAATGACCATGGCAGTGACATTAATCCTTAATTCAAATAATTTCAATACTTCACAAAATCTGACAAAATTAAAAAAAAAAAAAACATATAAGAAGTATATTATAATGTATATTGTCATGGTATACTAGCGTCTACTTTGCCAATCTCAACTAGCAAATTTTACCAAGTTGAGATAGGAAAAGTAGACGTTATCATGACAATATAATTATTTATTTTCTAATTATAAAAAAAAAAAAAAAATGCAACCATTATTTTTTACTGTATCAATATACATTGATGCTTTTTGGCAAGGGAACTTTTTAGAGACGCCAACCTGAAATTGATATCTTATTATTTGGTTTTAGTGTACCATTTTTTTTTAGCTGGCATATCATCAATTTATAAGTAAAGCACAGTAAAAATACTAGTTATTATTACTTTTTTTCCGTTTATATAGAGGCTGTCTATAACATCATGCAAGATTTAACTTAGTTGATTTTGATTGGTGCAAGCTGTAAGAATCAACAATTTAAACCTAGCTTTAAGTTATATAGCTTCAGTGTAAATGTTATTAGTTAATATTTGAATTTACATGCCTGGTTCTATTTCTTAGATCACAATCATGGACGACTCACCATTTGCATTCGTAGCAGAATGGTTTGACGAAGAAGCCTCCCTCTCTCGCACCTTCCGTATGCTGTACTTTCCAGATTCAAACAAGATTCAACTCGTAAGACCTTATCAACAAATATTCTTACATATATTGAAAAGTAAGTTTACTAATTGTTTTGTTGTGTGTTTACAGTTTGAGCCTAAAACTCATAAAATGTTTCTGAAAAAATCTTGTGTGGAAGGTCTAAAACTAGACGATGTATTTATTGGAAATTCAATTCTGATCTTGTCTCGTCTATTCGTCATCAAAGATTATGCCGACGAGTACACGAAGAACAAATTGGCTGTTAAGACAGAGAGGTATGAAATAATTATTTAGAGACGTTAAGTTGTGGAACTAATATTTTCCCTTTTCAGGACTTTTGCTATGGTAAAACCTGACGCAGTAAAGCACCTAGGAGCTGTGCTTCAACATATTCAAGATAGTGGCCTTAAGATTCGAGCTGCAACTATGGCAATAATGACAGAAATGCATGCAAATGAGTTCTATCGTGAACATGCTGGCAAACCCTTTCTACCGTAAGTTTTGTAGAATATGTACTTGATTTACCGTGTACTGTATATTGAAATGTGGTATTTCTTGAGTAAATTCTTGTGATGTTCTTGGTAAATTTAAAATAATGATGAGTATAAAATAATTAGATGTAATGTCTCTAATATCTTATGATTACACTTCAATGTTACTTGCAATGGCGTGACAAGGCAGATGTAGCCCTCATTATTGGATTTTTGAGGGGAAATCGTGGGCAGTATTTCATTTTTTTGGTATGGCTCCTCTTCACCATGGCTATCCATTACTGGTAAATTAAAAAAAAATACTTGCTTGCAGGGCCCTGATCCAGTATGTGGCATCTGGTCCGGTGGTAGCACTGCAGCTGCAGGGAGAGGGAGCCGTGGCTCGTTGGCGCAAGATGATCGGATCCACGGACCCCAAGCAGGCTCTCGCTGAAGACCCCACCTCCCTGCGAGCCCGCTTCGGCACAGACAAAACGTTTAACGGATTTCACGGTTCTGACTCGACACAGGCAGCTCTGAGGGTGAGAAGCCCATCGAGAATTACATTTACTTCTTTTAAATTTATTTCTAATTATGCTATACAATATTAAATTTTATTTTATTCTAGTTTTATCTCATCTTATTCATTAGTTTTAATTTTTTAAATTAATGTTTTTTTGTTGTTGTTGTTGTTGTTGTTGTTTTGGCCGCCTATAAAACACAAATATTAAGAGTTGCAGTAATTGTTTCTGGCCTTCGTATTGCCCTTATTGTGTACTAAATCTAATATGTATATTTACATCATTTTCTCTCGTTACAGGAAATTTCCTTTTTCTTCCCCACCATCGCCAAGGAGAAAAAGTTTGCTCCCCAGACCTCGGCTACCTTCCGCAACTGCACCTGCTGCGTCATTAAGCCACATGTCATTGTTGACGGTGAGTTGATAAAACCTAACATTCATTTGGGCACATTCTTAAAGCAACGTCTGAATTTAGGTTTACAAAAAAAAGTCTAGTCTCAAATATTCTGACCTATATAAGTCTTGTCACTTTGTGAATACTGAAGTATAAATAATATAAAAAGTTAGATAAAATTTTGCTCACAGAGTGGATAAATATCAAAATATATAAAATTATTCGACACCACCGCTAAGTGTGATTGTTTCAGGTCAGTTGGGTCTCATCGTGTCCGCCATCCGGGAGTCTGGCTTCACCATCTCCGGCCTCGAGCTTGTACGTTTCGACAAGGCGAGTGCCTCCGAGTTTCATGAGGTGTATGACGGAGTGCTCTACGAATACATGGTATGTACCTCCTCAGCAATTATTTCTACATTATAGATTTCAAATTACTGTATAATTTTTGTAATAATATTACGATGGACGTAGTCACAATATATGTATGGTTTGATTATCATTTCGTATTAAATGTATTTTTATAAAAAAAAAGGTTAAAGAATGAAAATTATTCCTCAATAAGTTGTGACGGTTGACAGGACATGGTGACACAGCTGCAGTCAGGGCCAAGCGTGGTGCTGGAGATCACACAAGACGAGCACCGAAACACCAACGGCAACGTCAATGGAAACCTCAATGGAAACCAGGACACCACAGCCGAGGCATTCCGAAACCTCGTCGGACCAATGGACCCGGTAAGTCCTCGTTACATAGTTCTTCTCAGGGTCTTCACCGTTTTGTTTTGTTCAGGAGCTGGCAAGGAAAATCAGACCCAACAGCCTGAGGGCCCGATTTGGAAAGACCAAATCTCTGAACGCTCTTCATTGCACAGATCTCCCTGAAGATGCTTTGCTGGAGGTAATCATTATGACGTTATGTCTTCTTGTTTCGTTATAACATAATGTTTTTGTCGTACTGTATTACTGCTGTTGTAAGGAAACACCAGCTGACATTGTTTGTCTTTCATTGTGATGAAGCTAGAAGCTATTTCTTCATTTATTCCACTCCCCCTGAAAAACAAAAATAACAATTTGCAAGTACTTTTAATGATGGCTATTTATTATTATTTTTAATTTGACAAGTGAATCAACGAGTGGCGGGAGGGAATTGAATGATTTTGAATGCACTTCCTTTATAATGTAACCAAGTGGACCCCTTTTGCCTCTAATCTAGTGGAACGTTTTATTATTGATTTTTTTATTTAACTGAAAATGTTATTGTTTCAGGTGCAGTATGCATTCAAGATAATGAGAGACTGAAGGTAATTCTAGCTAGTATTTACGCCAAGGGACCAAAGAAATTACTCGTTTACCAAGAATGCCTTTATCTCCAGTACCTGCCTCATGTTCCAAAAGTCTTTTCCCTTTCAATTTAAAATAACAATAATAAAAATAAAATAAAAATAAAGAAATATTAAAATATTTCTTACCAATGAAATAGGAATTTTTGCTCCTATGTTAATACTAATAATATATTTTAAAGTCAGTTTGAAACCATTCCAATATATTGTCAGGACATTTTTTTTTAAAATAAGTGACTTAATTATTGATGAAAATTTGTTAATTTTGTACTGCAGCTAAATGAAATATAATATGCACTTAATAGCATTTAACTTAATTGAATTGCTTTATTGTATGTAAATGTATATAATAACATAATAACCAATGAAATTAAAATACAAGTGGGGGGGGGGGGGGGGGTCTCAAGTTTAATATTTTATTTTCTGTGATTTTTGTGGCTTTATAGCTTACATTGTTTATAAATGTAAATAATGTTATTTTTATTTTTTTTTATTCACCCAAGTACATATACAAAATAAATTTAAAAAAAATAAAAATAACTGATATTATTTACATTCATAAACAATGTAAGCTATAATAGTTAATACCAACACATAATTAAAGCCATTATTTGATTGAAATGTTAATACTATATGAGATAACTATTATAAGTTTTGGCTATAAACCCCCCCAATTATTTCAGACGTTACTCTCTATTGTATTATAATCAAGTTTCTGACACAATAGCAATGGCGGATCATAATTAAAAGAGGCTAAGCTGGATATGCAAATGGCTGTAGAAATTTAAATACATGCAATCATATTATCATATACTGACGGTAAAACAAAAACAAGTTGCACTTTTCTAAAAACACAAAACATTATAGACGCTGCAGCCTTGCCATGCATGATCACCTGTAGCCCTCTCTCATGAGCTGCCATTGATGTATATATAGAATACACAGTACGAATATAGTAACTAAATCAGAGTCTTTTTAACTTGGACTCTACTCGATTAATAAAAAAACTTGACATGAAATGAACAGACTCATATGTTTCTTATACTACTGTACCTCTTTTACTTTTCAGCTAGTCTTTCAAACCTTCTATAGTTTGTTTCTGGACTGGAAGTGAGATGGTTTTATGATGTTAAAAAGCAATCTTGGGCCGGTTGTGATTCAATTTAAATTGAAAGCATACAAATTACTCTATATATGAGTCCAGAGACGTTATAAACTTAGGCTTGAATGATTATGCATATATAATATATATTATTGTGATAACATCTAGTTTGCCGATTTTAACTTGTTTTTAGTAGAATTTACTTAAAATACCGATGTTATTTTTATATGTTACTGAAAATATATATAATATAATTAAGATCGGCAGTTATTTAAGGAAATTCTACCAAAAGTTGAGATCGTAAAGCTATTTTATATAGACGCTACTGCATGTACGATGATTTGTATTTATGTTTTTCCATACATATATTGGTTATGTATTTTCTTCATATTATTAAGTCATAAATTTTTAAAAGTACTACTGCTATTTTTGTAGTATATACACTTATATTATATTATATATATATATATATATATATATATATATATATATATATATATATATATATATATATATAATATGCAGTAGAGGTCTGCACGGGCCGGATTTTCGAGGCTCGGCTTGGTCCGTTCGGATGGTTGCCAGGCCTGGCGCGGGCACGTGAATACTGCTTCACAGTGCGGCCCGACCCGTGGCCCGTCCGTAGTTCAACCGCAGCTTGCCTTTTTATTTTAGTGCTTTACAACTCATTATAAAACTGAGATGAAGTCGTTTTAGAAGCTTTTTTTGTTTGCTTGTTTCCCTTCTTCCTCTTTCCTTAGCAAAAATAACTACAAAAAAAATACTATTGAAATTTCGAGAAAAAGCTAGGCCCTGCCCGTTCGCAGACTATACCGATGCCTGGCCCGAGCCCGGCCCGCGGGCCACCCGTGCAGACCTTTAAGTTAGAGATAACACGGATCAGCTGGCCCAATGCTAAAAAAATCCCATTCATAAAAATTATGAAATTTTTTTAAAATGTTCTCCTCTACATCGATCGTCCCCTATCAGTATAGGTAAAATATCAGGTATACAGAAACGAGCTAGTTTTCGAGTTATTAATTTTTAAAGTTAACTAATTTAACATGAAAGTTCCATTTCTCCATGTTGAATTAGAGAACCTTAAAAATTAATTACTCGAAAACCGGCCAGCTCGTTTTCGTATACCTGATTTTTTACCTACTGCATGATAGGGGATGTAGAGGAGGACATTTTAAATTTTTTTCATAATTTTTATGAATATGGGATTTTTTTTAGCATTGGGCCAGCTAATCCGTATTATCTCTACCTTAATATGCAGCAACTTTTTCTCGTCAAAGATTTAAAATTATTCTATAAAGTTTAAACAACTGGTGCCTTTTAGTTAAGAAAATATATGCATGAGACGTGCTGCGCTCTGGTGGCAAAAATTTAACCATGATTTTATATTAAATTTATTATAATAATTTAATTAATGAAAAGCGTGGTGAATAAACCTATACCTGATTTATTTTGCCAGTTATACAGCTAGGTGTCACAAGAATATGTTAATTAAATTTATGACTGTTCATTTTAAAAAGTATTATTTTATAAAATTTATATTTACATTTATAATATTATAATTAACTTATTTTAATAATTAATTTATCAATAGAAATTAAAGTGCATGTTTTATAATTATTTAATAAATTATAAATAAGATACATACTGACATATATTATATAATATGTTACTTAATTGTAATATATGAATAAAATATGCAAAAGAAAAATTTATACATAAAATGCTATATAGAAAAAATGATATGAAAGTTATTATTGCAATAATTATTAATTCATATAAAAATTCAGTGAAAAAATGTAATTTTGAATATAAATTATTTTTCTTATTTTTTGTCAATGGTCCAGCTATTAATATAATTAACTTTGATTTTTATTTTAAATTTGTTAGAATATTATTCGTTATTTAGATAACAAATTGCTGCAGCTATAGAAGTTTCTATAAAAAATCATTTTGGGGGTGAAGGTATGTAATTAAACCCCTAAACCACTTTTATTATCACTTCATCCGCTTCTACGAATGTAACCAACTAATAAAAATAATGTAAAAAGAGGGCCTGTCCGGGATTTGAACCCGGGACCTCCTGCACCCAAAGCAGGAATCATACCCCTAGACCAACAGGCCAGCTCGAAAGTATTGCGGAGAAGTTTAGTATATGAAGTACATTAAAGATGGGAGTGGGTAAAGGTCATTAACACATTATTATGTGTATTAATAAAAAATAACTAAAATATTAATGTAATAACTTAATTATTTTGAAAAAATCGTAAAAATTCTTTGTGGCCATTTCATTAAAATTAATTATAATGTAATTATTATCAGTTATTATTAGTTTTAATTAATCTTAAAATATATAAAATATATATTATTTAAAATTATTATAAAATATTTAAATATAAATATTATATTATATATATTATAAAATGACCATATATAATTTAATTTTAATATATAAATATTAAAATTATTATATATAAGTCTTTTATTAAACACAGAATTTACATAATATATATAGAATAATATTAGGACATAATAGGCCTGTTCGTAAACCCTGCTCGGTGTACACTTTCTACACCCAATCGACCTTATATTCCATGTACATAAAGTCGATTGGGTGTAGAAAGTGTACACCGAGCAGGGTTTACGAACAGACCTTATTAGTTAACAAATTGATGTTAATAAATTATATTAAAAATTATTATTGAGAAAATCAGTAGCTGTGTGCATGTCATTAATTTCAAGTTAGCCTTCAATTTCGCGACATCATGCATCTCATCATGCTCGCGTTGAGAGGACCTCGCGAAAACACGAGACTTCACTCTCGTCTATCTTATCTGTGGAAGAAGATGCTAACACTGGCATCCACACATCTACCTAATGACGTCACAGAATATTAAAACTACTTTTCTCTCCATTGTTTTGTTTAAACAAAATTTAATTATGCTATATATAAATAAAAATAAACGTATGCGAGCATCGTGTATATCTAATATAGAAATTTCTTAAATTAAAAAATTATTATACTTGACGTGGAATGCTTAAATGCAATAAATACTATACCAAAATCCTAGCTAGTCTATCTCATGTAAAAAAAGGTGTGTAGAAATTCTTGTTATGTGTTTCATATTATTTAAATAGTATATAATATAGTTTAAACTCTGTTCGACACTTTTGATTTAGACTGAACATTAACATGGATCAATGAACTAATTTTTTATTTGAAATAAATCAGTCAAAGCAGCTTTAAAACATTAATTTGTTTGCTTTATCTATAATATATATAATATAAATATATATAATATATATGTACATAAATTTATTATAATTTATTATATATACATAATAACTCGCCAGAAGTATATGAAACGCGTGAAAACCATGATGCATTATATTTTATAATAATTATTGTAACCAATATGTTAATTAATTAATATTTGCGTACTTGAGTCCAACTGAAATTTTGTAAACAAATAAAAACTGTTAGTATAAAATATATCCTATATTTTGAAGTTTAATAAATTATAATATTAACATAGTAAATAAATAATTATGTATTCGCTCTCTATTATTGATCGCTCAAAAGATTTTTTTTTTTGTTTTAATTTCATTTTTATTACATGATATTGTACCAGCCAGGGATATAATAGAAGCTTTAAATATGATATGTTTTTTTATGTAATTTATTTAAATATAATTCAGTTTAATTTCGTATTAAAAGCTTGTTTTCTGTTATTTATAGACTTTGATTTATATAGACTTTGTGCTTCTCGTTTCTATTTTGCAAATCTTCAGATTTTCTTGTGTCATCTTCCTCGAGTTAAAATTTATGTACACTCGTCGCCTTGGAAAATTTCCCTCTTGCAGTCTTGTTAATTACCATGTCTTGTATTATTCTTACGGGACACGGTGATTAATTAACAAGGCCGCAATGATAAATTTTCCGAAGCGCGGGTGACTGTAGTGACTGTACGCCATATAAGTGAACATTCTATATTAATGCAGTCTTCTCAATGGTTTGTATATGGATTCAATTTTATTTTATAAATACATTTTACACTATTTTATTGTGACGTCATAATTGTCTTTGTAAGGTTGCGGTGAATGCACGCGACTTTACATGGTACATGTCACTTAATTGTTATTGCTCTTAAACGTATATAAATATCCACAACACCGCCGTGAGGATTTGCTTCATTTGACGCGTCGTCGTTATATTTCGTTACGGTTGCGGGAGACCGAGTCAACATGCACATCTGTTATAATAATAGTGTGAGCAACAATCTTGAGGAGAGTTCGAAGCCCTCTACGTCTCAAATGCATGGCTAACTCATCATCATATTATAAAAATGACGTGTGTCAAATGCATAAAACAATGAATTTTTAATTAAAAATATATTAATGAGTGATGACTTTTGTAATGCATTTATGTCTGGGAAATGTATTGTATCTTTATTAATAATATACTTCTTCTGCTTAATTAAATTTGTTCTTTCTAAAATGTTATTTTTGCGTCTCTTTCAATAACATCATAATATGCTGTGCAGTCTGTGCACTCAAATTGAGAAGAAATAATCTTATGGGCTGAGTTCCAAGATCAGATTTTACAAGGAAAAAGAATGAAGGAATTTCCTATAATATTATATATAAGATTATTATTCTAGTAATTAAGTTACCGCCAGTGATATAATTATATATATGAATTAATTAGCATGTGACTGCATGCAGTTTGATTTTTTTTTTAACTCAGCAATTCAAAAAACTTGATTGAAATTGTAATAAATTTCTTTATATAGGTTTATTTGTACTATATATTTTTTTTTAAATTTAAAAGTTTAATTAAGTTACCCTGTTCTATAAACCTACATATTGCGTTTTAATAGGATAATAACCTAACACAAATTATTGTACATAAAATATATTTAATTATAACAGAGTTTTACATATATATAAAAACTGCGTGATTATAATGTAGCTTTTACGTTGAATATATACCATCAGTTATGATCAATAAATCAGAGGTATGAAAAAAAAAAGTGAAAATCGCTGTAGGTATAATTTCACTTTCAAGGTCATAAAAATTCATCTTTACAAATTGAGTTATTTAGAATAAACATTTTTTATTAGCTTCGTTTATATTCCACACCTTTTCCTTGTCTTTTTTATACAAATTTAGATCAAACCTGATGGAATCCTGCGGTTTGACGAGGAAAATAGAATTAATTTTATTATGTTCTCACAGAAGATGGGAGAAGTTGGCATATATATGTGCAGGTAGATATTTCAGTCTAGTGATGTCATAAAAATGTGCTTGTATGATTTATTCATACCATAAATAGGCAAGCAATTTTGCTCCACAAGAGGGTGTGGGTGGGTAGGAGGCGGGGAATGAAGACAAGAATCAAAATCTTCGTACAGTATTAGTCAAGATTCGATGATCAGTCATTATTAATTTATACAAAACTTTAGCATTTATGGCGCTTTGGGAAGGCATATTTATTTTTATCTGTACTTTACTACATGGTAAATTAGAAATTCAGAGCTGTCTGCATTTAGTTTAAGAGATTTAAAAAAACTAATAAAAAATACTTTTAAATTTTGCACTAAAAAATCGTTGATTAATCCTGCATAAAAATTTTATTTATTTTTTTTTTGTCTATGACTTTTTTTCTATATATATGTATATATATATATATATATATATATATATATATATATATATATATATATATATATATATATATATATATATATATATATATATATATATATATATATATATATATATATATATATATATATATATCAGGGGCGGCTCGTGCCCCTTTTCCGTGGGGGTGCTGCCTGACATGGGACCAGCAGAACACCATGGGGGGGGTTGGGGGGCGGAGCCCCCCAATGGCCCGCCGCAGGCGCGATTTTTTTTAAGGACACGCCCCTTTTTTAGGGTAAAATTATGACAAAATCATATAATAATGCTCTCAACAAAGAAGCAGAAATTATCTAAAAACAAAAAATGCATGCATTTTATTTATAATTTGTTATGACATGCACTTATGCGAGCCCTTTTGAAATCGTGATTGAATGTTTCAAACTTAATATAATATCCAATTTTTAATTATTTTTTTTAATAAATAAGTCCTTTCACGTGGTAAGAAACATATATAAAAATAAATATTGTTTTAAGCCTTTTTTTTTAAATAATAGTGTCAATCAAACTGCATTGTTAATATGAAACCTGAATGTCTGGTATAATTTTTACGCAATGTATATAATGAACATCAAATAAATCGATCATGGTATATACAATATGTACAAAATTAGGCGACAACCAGAATCTAATATAAATTTTTAAAGACAAAATTTAATAAAAAAATAAAAAATGAAATTTTTATAAGAAAAAATTGCATTATTAAACATTATTTCAATATTATTAGTATTTATTTAATTGAGAAAAAAATAATCGTAATCCTGTTAAGGTAGGGATAACACGGATCAGCTGACCTAATGCTAAAAAAATCTCTGTTATGAAAATTACGAAAAGAAAAATAATAAAATGTTCTCCTCTACATCGCCTATCAGTATAGCTAAATTATCAGGTATACAAAACTGAGCTAGTTTTCGAGTTATTAATTTTTAAAGTTGTTTTAATGTTGACTAATTTAACATGGAGATGGAGAAATGAAACTTCCATGCTAAATTAGTCAACATTAAAAATTAATAACTCGAAAACTAGCTCGAATTTGTGTACCTGATATTTTAGCTATACTGATAGGAGATAATGTAGAGGAGAATATTTTATTATTATTTCTTTTTTTTCATAATTTTCATGAATGAGATTTTTTTAGCGTTGGGTCAGCTGATTCGTGTTATCTCTACCTTAACAGGATTACGATTATTTTTTTCTCAATTAAATAAATACTAATAATAATGAAATAATGTTTAATAATGTAATTTTTTCTTATAAAAATTTCAGTTCTTATTTTTTTTTATTAAATTTTGTCTTTAAAAATTTATATTTGATTCTGGTTGTCGCCTAATTTTGTACATATATTATTGTATATACCATGATCGATTTATTTGATGTTCATGCAGTTCTGATCACCCTATATTATAATTACGACACATCGGTATAATTGGCTTGAGCGCGCATAGGAGAAACCTCTCGAGCGGTATAACAGATCAAAGATCCCAATAATTTTTTTATTATTGTTTTATTTTTTTTTTATCCATGCAATATTTCTTTGATTACTATCGCATATTTGCTGCTAAATAATGTACTGCCGGTACACGCAAACCCGGGAAAATAAGCTATATATTTTTCTCATCCTGGAGTAGTTAACGTTTTCTTATATTTTGTATACTCGTACACTTTTACAACTTGTTTTTGTTTTATTGTTTTATTTTTATGTTTGAATTTTCACATTAATGGTATAAAATGCTGTAGTGAATAATTAATAAATAAATAGCTCCCATGTATATCGACTTGTTCCTGGTAAATTTATATAATTTATAATAAAATACATGGGCGCGATTCACGAACGAATTAAGTTATCCAGATTTCTCACTTAATTAATTCGATCGACGTTTAGTGCCATTGAGTTAGACTGGCGCTAACTGCGTGGTTAGTAAGAAACCTGTTGTTGTCGTTGTTCGAACGTGAGATATCTCACGATTGTTTACATGCATGCACCATCACTTAATTTTCAAAAGACAATTGGTTCTTTTGGGACAGTCATATTTTTATTAAAATAAAATAAAAGTGCTGGTCTTCATTCCTCAGATGCTTCAATATATTTAGTCAATCTTTGTTAGTATATTCACTGATGAATGTAATTAAAATTTTGTTAATCTGCTCAATGAAACCATATTACAGGAAAGGTCTTCGAAGTGTTGTTCAAATTATTCCCGCATGTCAAATACCACAAGCTCATTGGTTCTGTTGAACCAATGAGCTTGCGGGTACTGCCGATCGCACAGTCCCCGATCGCTCCAAAATCACACGGCTTGAGTGGGAGTTGAAGAGGAGGAGAATGAGGGTGGGAACACTGCTTTGGGCTACTGCTAGTAGTGGCAGTATCTTCCGCTGGGCAGCGCTGAGGGAATAAATTTACGCGGCAGCGGCAAAAATTTCATGATTTTAAATGTTAGAACTGATAAAATTTGCTGGAAAGTTCAGAAAATTATAGAATTATTTGATATTTCTAATTGTGTGTTTGTTCCCAAAATTTCTGGGGGGGCTGCAGTACCGCAGTACTATAGTACGAGCCGCCCCTGATATATATATATATATATATATATATTTGCATTTCTAGAGAAAATGTTTTTATTTTCTACTCTAATAATATGTGATAGTGACTATCGTATAGTTATATAGTATTGATATCGAAATTACAATCTAGATGTCATTAATTGTCTTTTCCCAAAAAAATATGATTTAATTAATCAAATAGTTCAATTTTTACACAATATTTTGTATTTTAATATATTATGATAATTTAATAAATTTAATTATTTATAAAATGTATAAAACTACACTATAATAAAATAATTTACAAATAAAAAAGTGCTGTAGGCAATTTAAGATAATATAACAATAAACATCTTCTTTTAATCGTCACTCTTGCTAAATCTTAAAGTAATTCTGAAGAATGTGTGAGTCAGATTTCAGGGAAGGAAATAACTCATCCATCAGCAAAGGCCGGTCAGTGACTGCAAACACTGTGGGTGCATCTCCAAAGAACTTGCAAGACCACCGTATCATGTGGCGAGGGTTTAGAGAGAAAAACGAGTGCTCTCCATGAAAATGTCTTCGCATCACCCATGCTATTTAAATGACCCATGTTCGCCCTCATCCAGAAAACGTGTGAACTATATGGTTTTCTTACCTAGATACACGCACCTCTGACATTACGAACTCCTGCTTTGTTTGGAGGCGTTACCACGCAGTCTATGTAGACGTAGTGAACCAAAACTCTTTTGATATTGATAGATTTCAAATTGGAGCTGCAGCTCTAGCAAGTGAGGCAGGAGTAAAGTTTATGCTGTACATCTTGAATGGTCTTTGGTCCCCGAGAGAGTTCGAGACGGTCGGTGGGTGGTTGTCTTATATGGAGCTTCTTGGCGTGGAACCAGCGTGACGTCACAATATCTGATTGTCGTGATTTAGTCAGGTGTATAAGAATGATGTCAATTTTATATGTTATAATATTTTATAATTTATAACTTCAAGTTTTATATGTTTGAAAAAACGATTATGTCAGAAATTATTGCATGTAACTTGCAGTAAACATGTTGATATGGAAATACATTTTCATGCTGCACTTAACTTTGAAAACATGAAATGTAGTTGATGACTTTATTATGTTTTTAATTTTATAACGTAAAGAAAATTAATTAATTTAATTCTTATCGTCTAATTATCACGGTAATGATGTTAGTTGATCTTATGCCCTTTAAATATTACTTTCTAATTTATCTGATTGATCTGATTGCAAACAAATTACATACACGTTTTCATTTTATAATTAACGGAACGTTTTTAATTTATGCATGCAATATAATTAATACAGTAAATCACCATGTTTAAAGCTAAAGCAATGTTGTTTAAAAGGTTAGTTTAAAAAATAGTCTAAATTTTATTAAATGAAAAAGAGTAGATGGTGAGAGAAAAGTTGCCAAATAACAATTTATAAAAAAAAAATTGTAATTATTTTGTGTTGCCCAACGTTTCAATAATACGTATCATAAATAATCCTTCAATTAATCTTCAATGACTTCTTAATCATTATTTAAACTATTTAAAGCTAAAAAAATTATTTATAAAATTTTCAAAAAATGCATTTTTAAGAATTTTATTTTATATATTTATCAAAATAATAATAAATACTGAACAGTATACTTAATATAGTATGTGTTAATATTACAAGTAGCAGTGGTGGCTCGTACCTATATAGTTTAAGATCAAGGTATTATGCATGAGTTTTAATTTATGATGGATTAGTCTAATCAGAGCTGCAAATTAATTATTTTATATAATTATGTTATTACTTTTAAACATCTGTGAGGGGATGATAGCACAGGGAACACATTTACATAATCTTGTTCGCCGGAGCACAACGGTGGGCGCCCGACTGGCTGCATGCCTCCTATAGTGATGGCGTGGGGCGCCTCGTCAGGTCGCCGCGCAATTACCACCGGGGTCAACACACGTACCTATGATGTCACACCTAGTTCAGTTCGCCCCTAGTGATGGCGTGGGGCGCCTCGTCAGGTCGCGCAATTACCACCGGGGTCAACACACGTACCTGTGACGTCACGTGCAATCTCCACTGTCATGAAAGTCAAAACGGAAAAGGTTGCTGGAAATATGGAAAAGTTATTCTGAATGGCGAAAGTATTTATTTTTGGCAATAATACACAAAACCTACACTCTCTATATAATTTAAGTTGGTGTTTTCTTATCAGATAAAAAACTATGCTATATATTATAGATTTTTTAATATATATATAATAATATACAAAACATTTTTTAGAGACTTAATTAATTATATTTGACAAAAATCTGTATTTATGATCGATACTTATAACTATGGTTAGAAATTATGACATATATATATATATATATATATATATAATATTTAAATATTTGAGGCTATAACGATATTCAGGTCCGAGCAATAAGGTGCAATTCTACAGTGTTTTCTTTTTACAGTAAATAAATTAATATATTAATTAAGGAAGTGTCGCATGAGAGGATTTATATAAAATAATCGTAAAAATTCTTTACGTATAACGTACAAAGTATTGCAAGAAACAAAATATTATCAAATACACTGACACAATCCCGGATATTATACATTGTCATCATTTATTAATTACCATCTTTGTTTACAGTAATTTTTACATGAAAACTTACTATAATTACAACAATGACTTTGTAAAAAAATAAAGTTTTTATTATCTTACTCAATAATTTTATACGGTATATTTTCTAAGCAATATATAGCTTCATTTAAAATGAAGTTAATAAATAAATTTAATTTATTAGGATAGTTACATGAAGACAGTTGATGCAGTTATTAAGTATGGGTGCAAGCAGGCGGGGGTTACACCACATGTCAAGTAACTTACGATCGTAGGCGGGGTAGAGACATAAATCTGTGGGATACACATGCAATGACAACTAAATATTATTACACCAGACAGTACTCAATAACTATACTGTCACATAGGGGATGTGAATAACACATATGGAATTTACAAGTTAAAACGTCATAATATTTCTCTTTTTAATCATCCACATTACAGACTTTTTCAGTATTCTATAAAAAAAGAGATTTAAGATTTAAAATCTATTTTGTGATGTATAGTATGGGGGAAAAAAATATTGGACACTGTTCACCAAAGATGATATCCATTAAGTTTTTCACTAACCACTTTTAGCGTCATCCTAACCGCGATTAGTAAGAAATCCTTTAGACTCTTTTGTGAGTTATACTCATATATTGTGCATGATAATAAACTATTATAGATGATTGTATTATATAATATGTAGAATTTATTCTACATATTATATAATGCAATTATCTTATAACTAATGGACAACCTATATACATGGAAATTTTTTTATTGTAGAAATGAATACAGGGCACTAAGTTATGCTACTCTGAAATTTTTCAGATTTTTTTGAGACCCGGAACCATTTTTAAATAATTATTGAAAGTTCTGTAAGTTAAGTTGGCACCCTTGAATTCTTAATAAAAAGGATAGGGCCGAGACGCCTATTGACGCCTCCAGGGGGCGTGACCGCACTTTCAATAATTATTTAAAAATAGTTCCAGGTCTCAAAAAAATCTGAAAAAATTCAGAATAAAATTTAGTACCTTCTATTCATTTCTGCAATAAAATTTTGTCATACAATGTAGGTTGCCCATTATCTAATTATCTATTAACTTTATAAAGTTTATTTATAAAACAAATTGTGTTGCCTTTTTTCTATATTCTATATTCTATTTATTACCAACTAAATTATCGCTCCTGGATGTATACATTTTTCTTACACCTTAAAGACAGCACAAACATTACCTGCTGTGCGGAGTTCTGGGCGTTTTCATGTAGTCTTAAAAACTTGTTATGAAGGCTACAGACTGCATAATGTGGGTGCTCAAAATCGAATCTCTTAAAACTGCAGCATGGCAACGTTCAAGCAATTTGGAGGTCCACTTTTTTTTCTCGGTAGATCGCTTCACAAGTCGTGAATTTTATAAAGAATCAGAGAGCAAGGTCACCTTGTATCGATGTGTTACACCAGGAGGAGCATTATGTCCGTGGTGTCAGCGAATGACCTCGACCGGTGAACAATAAAACCAAACGTGTCCATCTCACTCCCACTTCTCTTGGGAAAATTTTAAGATGAGAAAACGATCGTAAAAAATGTGAGAAATAGAACTATCTGAC
Source organism: Siphlonurus alternatus (assembly GCA_949825025.1). Classification (NCBI taxonomy): domain Eukaryota; kingdom Metazoa; phylum Arthropoda; class Insecta; order Ephemeroptera; family Siphlonuridae; genus Siphlonurus; species Siphlonurus alternatus. The sequence goes on from OX463782.1 coordinate 33,477,887, forward strand.
AGAAAGCGAAAATGTTGTAAAAAATTTTGAAACCGAAATGTTTGTATTAAAATTTTATTACTATATAAAATAATATAATTTATATATAAAAAATTTATATATTTTAATTTTTTGTTGGTGTATTTCATAGTATATATTCAATGTATCGATTTCATTTTGCTGTATTTATAGTTTTGTCTTTGATTTCGAAATTTTCGTTTAAAAATCACTGTTCCTTAAAGAAAAATTCAGAAAATAAAAATAAACGTCATTATTACTATACACGATCCCATATATGTATTTATTATTTGTTTAATTTTTCATCTTTATTTTGACATCTTGTTATGTTAACAATACACTGACTGAGTTCCGATGTTAATAAAAAATAACACAGGAGCATTTTTATTAAGGAGCAATCTTCCATCTTTGTGCTTTGTCCACGCGATGATTCCAATTTGTGATAGCAAGGTACGACCTCTGACCTGCTCAGTGTAAACATGAGAACCGATGTTTTCTTGTGGACTTACACACAAGAGATTATCATAAACTCTCGCGGAGTTTTCATTTAACATTGTGTTGTTGCAGTGTGTGCTTGTCGCCCCAAGCTAATGTTTTATGTGCACTGAAAAAACAGGCTTTATTTGGAAAAACATAATGATGTTGGAACAAATTTTATTTTCTGATTTTTTCTTTAAGGTAGAGATAACGCCGATCATCTATTCGACGTAGGTCCCATTGATTAACATGCAAATTCACAAAATTTCTGAAAATTTTTTGAGAGACAGATTTTACTTAAATAGAAAAAAATTCGAAACAATTTAACGAGCCAATTTTTTTTTTTTTTTTTAGTTTGTCTCTCCATGGGAAAGCCCTATGCTGAAAATTAAAAAAATAAATAAATAAAAAAAATCGGCTCGTTATTATTTTGAATTTTTTACTAATATCTGCCTCTAAAAAAATTTCAGAATTTTTGTGAATTTGTTTAGGTTTACATGTTAATCAAAGGGACCTACGTCGAACAGCTGATCGGCGTTATCTCTACCTTATAAGAAACAGTGATTTTTAAATGAAAATTTCAAAATCGAAGACAAAAATATAACAAAATGAAATCGATATATAAGAATTTTAATAGTTAACGACGCTACATATATTGTATATATGCAATATATAAGACAGTATACTGTTTTTGTAGCAGCTTGGGGTATGTATAATAGGAGAAATTATGGGGAGGGAGCAGTTTTGAAAATTAACTGTTAACTTACCAAATTTGATTGAATATGGGCAGTATAAGATAATCAAATTATACTGGACTGTGTAATGATATACTATGACGTACACTCGAATCGATTTAAAGCGCCCACTTAGCTAAATGTTACCCTGGCGCTAGACAACCTGCACCAACACAGGGCGGGTTCAATGTACACAGGGCGGGTGATTGCTTTTTCCAACTTTACTGCATTTTGATGCTGAAAATTTGCCTATTTTAGGGTGAAATGATATAGCAAGATGGACGTTTTTTCTCGACTTGCAGAGGATATATATTTTTATTATATTTAATATTTCGAATTTTGCTTTGCATCATTGTATACTAAAATAAATAATTGCACTGAAGGTTAAAAATTTATACATGTGTGATAACCGAGATAAAACAATACATCATAAAATATCGAATGTAAGTTGTTTCTTAGCCAATATTCTTTTAGCTCGCAGCTATAATTGAGAATATCGCACGTAACAAGAGATAAAACAGATTTTAAAAGCTTCAATTTTAATTGTGTTGTTGCGTGTGTGTAGCTAATAAATAAATCCCATTTTTGTATAGCTAAAATTTATTTGACAGAAAAATAATTTCAAATTTAACATCTATTTTGCTATATCTAGTCGTAATAAATAACTTCATTATTTCTAATAATAGTTAAAAATATATTATCCTACTTGCTTTATAATTTAATATTTCATTTTGTATATATTTTTTCCATGATCAAAATGTTTTGTTACCCACACACAAAACATCCGGTTATCATCACCGTATTTGCTTAGAAAAATAAAATATTTTAGAGCGTTAATAATATGTAAACCATGACAAACAAATTCAAAGCCAGAGAGAGTAAAAAAAAAAAAAAAAAAAAAAAAAAAAATACTCATTTCAATGTTTTCAGAGTTTTTAAATATAAACTAAGTTAGAATAGATTATTATTTGTTAACATGTTATATTATTATGCAGGATGCATGCAGCTTTACACTGAAATCAAACAATGCATGATTTAAATTGAAAGTAAAAGAAGACAGACACCCGCCCCCTCCTTACAACAGCACCTTTCTTTATAAGATTTATTTTTGTTGTTCATTTTTGAAACGTTTTTGTGCGTGCGTCTCTTGTCTTTTTTTTTTTTATCCCATCTGCATTTTGACCTGCATTGCCGGGTTCAAGGACACGTACGTAAGCCTGCATTTTACTTTGATTGACTTATAAGGTTACATTCTTTTTTCTTTTTAATGTCGACCAAGTGGTACGTTGATAGAAAGAGTAAACGAAATTATAACATTGAGATTAATTTTTGAATTTTAAAGTAAAAAATCTATAAAACGAAAAATGTGTCCCCTGAAGTATCTAGGAGGTAACTGAAAGCATCTTCCATCAATTTTTGAAGTTTCCATATTTCCTTCATTCAAAACTATTAGGCAAATGCTAGACAATGGCTGCTTTGGCGGTTTAAAAAGAACCCACAAAAATTAAAAACATGTTTACGTTAAGTCCACTAAGGATCAAATTGAAAAGTTCAAATCTGTGGCCAATATAAATTAAATTATATATAATATACTTCACAAGTGCAAGGCAGAGTTAAAGCCTGTATTACACGATACATTTTTGCATACAGTTTTTCCTTACAAGAAAATGACATCTCAGATCAATACAAACGTATGAAGTTAACGCTTTCTTGTAAGGAAAAATTGTATGCAATATTGTAATAGGAATTTTCTTAAAAGCCGGTATTACACGGTACAATTATTTTAACTATTGAATACAATTTTTCCTTACAAGAAAACTTGAACTCCATTTGTTTGTATGGAGATGAGATTTTCTTGCAAGAAAAAATTGTATGCAAAATTGCATCGTGTAGTACAGGCTTTTATTTATTTTGATGATACGTGTTAAATAATTAAAGGTTGGTGCATCTTCTTAGAATTAAATTTCAACTATTTTTTCCCCTAAATTAGTGGATTGGATGACTTTATTTACACCTGACTAATATATCTACCGTGACAATATAAGAAAACAGAATGTTACAGAATTTTTTTTATTTTAACATCCTTTCCATGAAAATTTTTCACTTAATATAATTTGTTATGGTAGTCAATTGCACTGCATGTACTTGCTTTTAAAATTGTTTTTACTACAATTTTCAACATAACGTTTTCTCACTTATTTTATAGAAAACGAGATCTTATGAAGCAATCTTAAATTGCTATGCAGCACTTAGAATAATCCATATACATGTATACACATGTTAAAATTGTCATCAGGTAATGCAAACGATTTATGATTTTATTATGTATATCAGAACCATCCTCTGCTTCTTGAAGATCAGTATGCAAATATGTCGATATCTCATATAAGTTGTTATGGCAATTTTAACCTCCATTTCTCATAAATTGCAACAATGTTAATTTTATGACAGTTAAACTTCCTGATTCTCCAGCATCTTGATGCTCCAACAAAAAAATAAAAATATATATTTTTTTTAATCAAAAAAGGTTTAAAGGGTTTAAAACCCTAACTTTGAGCGTTTCGCGGACACTTCCGGAACGAGGGCGGCCACGGCCTTGCAATCCATCCCGACATTTGCCTGCAACTGAGGGAATAGTGGAAACCTCAGTTAGGATAGACGGTACAGCTTTTTATCAATGAACCGGAAGTCCAAAGCCACGAGAACCACATAGTGGAAAAGCGCAACGATTTACCCCTGGGTGGGACACATGATTTTTGTTGAAAATGGTCACCCATCCAACTACTAACCACGCTCGGCGTTGTTTGACTTTGGTGATCTGACGAGACTCAAGCGCACTGCGCCACACCTCCCACTCAAAATATGAATTTGAATTTGGGAGCATTAACAAGATGACCTAAACCATCTAAAAAAAAGTTCATCACGTTTCCATGAGTGCAGTAACAATGTAAAGTTAACATTCGGGTAGGACAACATAAACTTTACTTCTGCCTCCTCAACACAAAGACATTTACAATTTTGGGAGAGACGAGTCCAGCCATCCCCAAAACGTTCCCCACGACCCCACAAATTGCCTGGCATCGCCCCCAGTCAGAGCAAGAGTAATAAAGTTGATGGTGTATACTTCAAATCATCGAAATAAACTTTAGAACTCCCATCGATTTTTTGTTTTAATATTTGGTGATATCTGATCTTTATTTTTTATGAGAACTTACAAACATTACCAAAGTATTAAATTTCAAGCCATATTTAATAAGGTAATATTATTTTCAAATCTCAAACATATGCTGCACTATCAGGACATTATTTGCAAGAGACCACCCTCGTTGGTACTTACATCGTTTGAGAATTTACATTTAGAATATTTAAATGAAAACATTAAAAGATTAAAAAGATTTTTTTATGTGACATTAAGTTTCCAACACACACATATCCACCCACACAATATAAAATATATTTTAAAATTTATAACGTCTAGTCTATCGTCAACACTAAAGAAAATGGTAACATTTGTTTTCTTTTTAGTACATAACAAATATTTTAACAGAAGAATATCGTAAAGAGATTTGTCGTGACTTTATTTATGTGTCTGGGGGGTGTGGGTGGTTGTAATCTCTGAGGGCAGGCGTGACCACACCCGTCCTGCAGACAAGTGATCTGGAGCGTGCTCGGTACAGGGCCGACACCGGGAGTTCGCGCCACCGTCACAGCTCATCTAAAACAAAGAATTGACTTAATATTATACTAAGGTTCATATTTAACTTGGTTTTCGTCGGAAACGCTCGGGTGTCCTTCGGCTTAGCTCGGCCAATGAAATTCTTCGATGCAAACAATGCACAAATGACGTTACAAACCAAGTTAAATGTGAAACGGAGTATAATAAAGGTGTTCGTATATAAATGAATAATCTAATCTTAATCGAATTAAATTAACAAGAAGTATTTTTTTCTGATTTTTTATTCTGCATTGACGAACAGTTTTTCCACGACATGATTATCAAGCAGCATGGTGAAAATTATATATAGTATATTATGTAAAAAAAAAAAAAAAAATGAATCCAAGTTTTAAATGAGTTAAATTAAGGTTATGTTTTTAATTTTAATACTCTTTCAAAATTAATTAAGGTTATCTTTTTAATTTTAGTACTCTTTCAAGATTTTCTAACTATTTTGTCAGAGATTTTGCTAGGTTTAGTTCGTAAAGGTAGCAAAGAAAATTAATAAGTTACCAATATCCTTTGTTTAGACATTAAAACCATATATTGAAATGGAAAGTATTACTAATACCTCTAATTGATAAATCCCCCTAATTAACATTGAGGACTAAAAGACAAAAGCCCTAAGATCCAAAATTGAAGCCCTTGGAGGTTCATACAACTTTTGTGTATCAAGGACTTTTTGAATTTTTACTGGGAAGACGCGGATTAACTTTAAAATCGACCGCTTATTTTGCCCCTAATGTGACGCCATGTCACCGATGTCACCATGTTGACTTTCATATTGCATTTGATTGGCCTAGCGTAGCTACAAAGGTTTCGATTTTAAAGGTGCCGCTTTATCAGCCATCTGTCAAATCTTTGACGTCCTCAAACAGACCGCTCGAGCACGTGGTTTATTTGACGGACTTTTCCGAAGATTGGCGATAATTGTCAAGTATCGAGGTTCCTTTAGGCCGTCCTCCCAGGTTCACACGTCGGGTGTTGTGACGTCACAGCGTCGGTGTCCGGTCCTCAGTGTACCGGGGTGGGTGTTGATTGGTCGAGGGAAGATCCGGTACAGCACCTCCAAGTCTGTCGCCAGTCGGTACATAAATCCACAAACAAATTATCTTTACTTCGAAATGACGACTTTATGCATTTATGTAATAAGAGTTCACTTTACCTTCTTTGAACTGTATAAGGGAGGACTGGTTTTCAACATATATAAGTATGGGACAGTGACCATTACATTCTTTGCACCCACATACATGTTATATCAAATACATTTTATATGGCAATATCAACTATAGTTGTATTAATCGATAATATAATACTGGATTATAATTACAAGTGATATTTAATATGAATCCCACGCTATGATCTGTAAACTATACACGTATAAAATATAACTTACTATGTATAAAAAGTAACAGGACCTACCTTATTAACCTTTATGTTTAATTAATCATTATTTTATAATACCTATTATAATTATCTAAATAATTAAATGCTCTTTTATATTATTATTAGCTCCAAATTTATATAAAAATCTTAATTAAAACATAATAATAATTTAAGTGAACACACGGTGCTCAACCCCAATGTTCTCCGTATGAGGCCTCTTTTGGTCCCCCCTCCCCCCCCCCCCGCCCCCAGCTATAATAACAACAATAGAGCGTCCTCCCACTGGTGTATGATTCACTACGTTATAGTGGCGAGAACATAATGACCAGTTTAATAGCTCTAAAAGTACATACGCACCTCATCCCACGTGTTTTATATATACACACCTACATGTACTTTGTGTTGCAGAAAAAACAAGAATGTTTAACATAGAAGCAAGGTGCAGTAAACCCACACTGGAAGATACGATATATTTTTTTTTATATTCATAACGTCAACTCAGTGTCATTATATTCGTTATATCTTATAATGTATGCTTGACATGAAATATTAATTTGAAAATATTTTTAATGCAAGTATTATATGGAATATTTTATAATATATTATATATGATAAAATATTATACTTGTAATTCATATCAAATTAATCAATCAATATTTATGTATTTAAATTATTATTATAAATTTATAACGGATATGGAAATAGAATAAAATTAAATCGGGAAAATGTATCAAAAGATCAAAAAATTTAAAATATCACATTTTCATATAATTTTTAATATTTTAATAATCATGACTGTCAATGCATTTATATTTTATAAATGCAAGGATTTATTATTTTATATTTATGATATGAGTAGGTGGTGACTACTTTAATATTTTATGTACAGCAAGAGTTATTACAAGAGTGTAAAAAATTATATATCATACGTACACCTTAAAAAAAAAACTTGTTTTATAGTTTTTTTTTTTTTGTGTGTACTGCATGCGCCGAAAAAAAATTTACGCGTGCCATATACGTAATGATTTATTATTAACAATAAAATAATACAATACATAACATAAAATTGCATGTTGTATAATATCGGATCTACAGCAGTGACAATAGTGGTTGACTTCTTTTATTTCTCTCTCTCTCTCTCTCTCTCTCTCTCTCTCTCTCTCTCTCTCTCTCTCTCTCTCTCTCTCTCTCTCTCTCTCTCTCTCTCTCTCCACCCACAACAATGTGCTGTCCAATCGTCATCGTGTCCTCACAATAATGTAACCTACCGCACAGTTTACTGTTGACATTTCTCAGAAAATCTCATTCCATATGAGAAATTCTTTTATAATATATTTTTGATGGATGTAACCACTTGGAATATCCATCCAGAACGTCATAATGCCGTGACCATCGTGCTAGCTGCTGTGGTCGATATGGATGCATATAATGCATAATGCAAAAGTTTTAAAGCTAACGTTTCATACTGGCTGTATATATACATGTATGTAAGAATATCATGACTCGACATGCAGTATAAAACGAAGTTGTTGTTTTTTTTTTTTTTTTTAGAGATCAATATCAACAAACGAATTATTGCTTTTCGTATATACAAATAGAATAAATATCTTATCGTTTATTAACCTTATACAATACTGGTATATGATTTTTTTTTTATTATAAAACATAATAAAATCCATCATATTATTATGATTTTTAATAATATGTAGTGACTTCTGTAAGTAAATATAATAAAATACTTAAATGCAATAATGATGAGTATTTGTTGTTGCATCATCAGCTTGTTTCGTGTGTGCATCGATCGTTCAACTCTCTTCAACTATGGTGGTATTATATCTGTTTGCAAAGATATATACTTACAAAATATCTCTGAAGCATGGACTGTTGTAATTTTTCATGGTTTTTTCTAAACATTTTTCTTTAACAATCCTTTAACCATGACAGCATTTTAGTACTATACTGTCTTTAATGTTTATTTAAATGAAATACTTGTGTACTTTTCATTTACTTTCTTTATGCACATCGGTGTTTATTTATTATTTTATAGCATGAAATTGTTAATTGGATGAATTTATTTACCATGTAAATATATATGACTATATGGCTTCCTATTATGTATCATGATCAAAATACCTCATTCACAGTGATTTCCTCGTTAATTCATACACAATACAGTGAACACTTCTAAAGGTAGAGATAATGTCGATCAGCTGTTTTTTTTAGCTCCATTTGATTAACATGTAAACCTTAGCCAATTCACAAAAATTCTGAAATTTTTTTTACAGGCAGATATTAGTATCATAGAAAAAATTTCAAAATAATTTAACGAGCCGATTTTTTTTAATTAATTTATTTAATTTTCAGCATAGGGCTTTCCTATGGGAGAGACAAATTAAGAATTTAATTTTAAAAAATTGGCTCGTTAAATTGTTTTGAAACCATTTTTGTGAATTTTCTAAGGTTCACATGTTAATCAAATGGAGCTAAGAAAATAGTTGATCGACGTTATCTCTACCTTAAGTGATTTTTCAAAATAAACAGTCATGTTTTTTTTATATTATTATTTGACCTTAAATAGAATATTTTGTTAAACATGGTATGTACTGTAAATAAATAAAAATCAGAACGTTTGATTATAGGAAAAAAGGCAACAATTTCCTCAAAATCCTCAAGTTCGCATAGAAAATTATACAACATCATGAACTAGTGAGACTTTTCCACCCAGTTATGTAATTACTCGTGCGATATTGTAGGTATTTTTTTAAACTTTACATTTTTTTTATTTGTGTTACCATCAATTTTACTTAAACTTTTTTTTCTGCTTTTTTATTTCTTTTATTACCCTCGTGTAATTTACTTGTGACGTACTGAATAGCAGATTCATTTTTTGTCTTTCTACTCTCACGAATCAATCAAAACCTTTGTCCTCAAAACTGGGATGTCATTTTTTTTTACAGACCTTATTGTAAAAAGTTTAATTTTAATAACACTGATGACAATCGACATTCATTTTTTGTTATTGAATAAATGAATAGAAATCGGTGGAACACGAAAAGTTGGAATTTTTATCGCTTTTTTTAAAACTATTTTTGAGTTTGAGAGCTCCTCCAAAAAATGTATATATCAAGTGATGTCACTGGCCTCAATTTCTTAAAAAATGTTTTTTATAAATTTGTGTGAAGTTAAAAATATTTTTTTAATCTCTTTTGAATTCGAGAAATTTGGGAGATAACACAAAATCAATTTCCCTTTCTAATAAATACACTAAAATATTAATTCAAAAAATTTTTCCCTCTCATCCGTACTTACTACATAATGGAGTTATTACATTCTTGTCTCTATTGGCAATTTATTTAAAAATATTTCATTTTTTTTTTTAAACATTTAATAGTATTTTCGAATAAAAACTGCAGTTTATTTTTACAAAATATCTTTATAAGATGAATAATTAGAGTTATTCTTGATTTTATACCTTACGTAGTCATACGTACTATAAATTTCCCATTGACTCGATCGTATCATTCTAAATTTTCACGATATTATACGATTGCTAACGTCAGTGCAATCAAGGAAGACATTTTTTTCTAAATATTTTGCAAAGGTATAAAGATTAAATTCTGTATTGCTGCAGATGTAAAAAATAAACATGAACGTATGAAGGTGGATCACCTGCGAGATATCATCGTGGGAGATTGCTGCACTGAAGACGTGCCTGGGAAACTCCTGACACTACCAACAGTAGCTTGTCGTGTGCGGTCAGATTCCATTATGCTTATCTGTAATGGGATTTTTCAAGATGTGTATAAAGTAGAAGTAATACGAATAATTTAAAACAAAAATATGAACTATTTTATTGAACATAAATAAAAAAAATTGCATAAAATGTCACAATTAACATGAAAAACTGTCCAAAAAAGTCAAAGTTCGTAAAAAATAACATAAACCAATAGAGGACAGTTTCTTAATACCTCTCGTAAACAAAAAATGACCTTTTTGAATGATTGTTCTACATCTCTTTTATTCCACCAATCCCTCGCTTATATTAATATTTTTGATATATCTTATGATGTAACTTCCTAAAATGTGATCAATCATTTTAATTGCCTCTTGATTGAACACCTTGCAAACTTGTGACGAACACGAACGTGGGTGAATGTTATAGGAAAGGTGATCATGCAGTAAGAAGTTTGATATCATCCCCCTCCCCTTTTTTCTGACCTTGAAGAGTGACATTGACCTTTTGTAATGACCCTGACACGCCCTTACAAACTGACCAGTAAAATAATAAATAAAACTTGCCAATTAGTGCATTATAGAAATAATATATATTTTACTGACTTATTTGTTTTATAGATTTCAATTCTCCCAGGTATTGTTATAGTTTAAATAACCGTATATACTAGTTTCTATATATATCGATAGTGTTAAATGTACTACCTTTTTTAGTATGGAATATAGCCAAGTTAGTGTCGACGACGTGAGAATAAATAAAATGCATTTTTTTTTAAAATGCATTTTTTTTTAAATGCGTTATCAAAATTGAATATCATATGAATGTAAGAAGTTGAAAAGAAAATTATTGAATGAGGTGCTGTTGTGTTTTCTTTCACGTTCAATCCTACGCAAACAACAGCAGACAACATTGCACTCAATTTATTTCACTGCTGTTACTTTTTATTCTTACTTACCTTGAATATTTTTTAAAAAAAAAGTGTAAGATTTTATCCAAGATGTTGTTCAATTAATTATCATTTAATCGATCTGTTAAAAAAAATAAACACTTCAAGTATTGGCTATATAATAAAATGCAATGTGATAATTATCACATATTTATTTTAATTGCCAATTTATCATTTATTAAAAGTGTTCATTTATTCATAATTACATACAGTAATTACTTGAATTTACTTCCAGGTTTTAGATAAAAAAAAAATATGTACCACAACTTACAATTTTGTAAACTAATTTCATGTTTCACGACTGTTGAAGGTTATTTTTCTAAATGAGTACCAACAGCAAAATTGTAATAAACATCAATAAATAAGCAAAATTATATTAGAAATTAAAATTTACGATAGTTGTATTATTGCTGTGTGATAAAATATAATAGACACATTAATTACATGAGATGGAGCATGCATGTTATTCTGAAATGTATGAAAAGACGGTCAATTTTATAATTATACAACAAGGAATTCAAAATAATATTTTCAATGTCGAAAAGCATAATTTATATTTAAGAACCAATCAATCTTAATTAAAAAAGTAATTAAGATAGATTGGTTCTTAAAAACTCTCTAAATTCTGATTTTCTACGTTTAAAACGAATTTCAATTATATTGTAGGAAAAAAAAAGTCTTCAGTTATTTTGTTCAGGTGTTTGTTTATTTTAATATTTTACGTCAATGGGTCTATTTTACACTACAAAGGTCCCGGACTGTCGAATCAAAGACGACAAAAAGAAGAGAAAACTTGAACATTGACTAAAATATATTCGTATTTATTTCATTTATATCAATTTTTAAAATCAACATTAAACCATATTTTATAATTGTAATTCCGGATTTTCTTGTCAATGATTCATGCCTAATTTTGTAAATAAACTAATGAAATTTATACCGTGATAATTAAAATTTTTATCTGGTTTTATAAGACAAATTGAATATCTGAACATAATTGAAGATTAAACATGACATTAACACGATGTGTAACTAATTTTCTTTCTTTGTGTCAAAATCTTAACCATTGCAAATATTAAAACTTTTATCACGGACTGTTTATAAACCTTCCAGTTTAAAGCATTGTATTATAAGAATTATCCCTCAGGTTATGTAACAACCTGAATGGGTTCTTGTTTTTTTCATTTTTGCAATGTTTTTTTCTCTTTAACAGAAAAGCGTTTAATTTTATTCCCGCTGTTAAATTGTTCGCCTCGTTGAATCTTCTCTCTCTGCATGATTTTTTACATAGACAACCGTGGAGAAAACATGAAATATTAAATACATAAGAATCATTTTTACGTATTAAAACATAATATTATCAGAAATTGATTTAATATATCTTACAATACTCTAGTTATATATCATAAAAAAATAGATTCGTCACATGCATTTTTTTTAACAAAAAATGATAAATTTCTTTTTAACATACATAAAATATAATATTTCAATAGATTTTTTTTTTTTAAAATGACAAAGATGAAAGGTATTTTTTTTTTTATGTCGTGTCTCCCATGACAAAGTATCGAGCAAGGCCGGCTGTATGAACGTTGAAGGCCGGACCCGCGGACACGTTTGAGTCAATGACCTGTGCTGTAACAATGGTCACCATCATACATGCAACAATACACTAGAAGCACATGTGAAAGGCGTGTTGTCATGTGTTTTTTTTTTTGGGAGTGACAAGTGGGAGTTACAAAAAGTTATACGTTCTCCATACAAAGTAATTGTTGTAGGTGATTTAAATTATAAGAAGTTATTGTTTGATTAAATGATAAAATGAGTCATAATTTAGGATGTTTGTTTAACAAGATATTTGATTTTTGTGATAATATTTTTGATAATTACGATGCTTATTATTATTAGCAATGATGTAATTAAACGTTTTGTGATAGATTTGATCAGCCTGATGTAAATTCTAAATAACAAAATGATGTTGGTGTTAATTAATACATGTTTCTACAAAACTAAGTAAAATTGATTTCATTTAAAAGTGAATGATAATTTATTCATGCATGATGTGAATATTTTATTATTTTTACATTTACATGAAATGAAATATCGATCAAATTTGATGGTGGTCCAAAATGTATTAAATCCTCTGTGCGACATAAATCTGCATCATATGTCAGTGATATTAGACCCCCCTGGAGCCGACCTAACATACTTTAATATGCCCAACGTGAGTCCAGTTAAAATTGTGAATTTATTTTATTTTCTTACTTCCCATCTGTTTTGGGCTTTCAGCCAGCTGACAAATAATAAAATAATTTCTCAAGGTTGGTTCCAAACTCGATGTACTTTCCAGTTACAAAATAGACAACTTGACATGGACAGTATTTTTGTTTACTAATAACTTATTAATAATGCATCAGGTAGTACCGCTATAAAAATGAATGCATTTTAAAAAAATATATATATTTTACACCTGAGATGTTTTTTCAATCAAACATAAATCTGACACTAATAATATAAAGAATAGTTGAGTTCCTTTTCTTATATACTCAGATAAATAAAGTTATGAAGAAATGACTGAGATTGATTGAGATTTTTTTTATTTTAAGTCTTATATAATAACTTATGTAACAGTCTTATAAAAAATAACTTTGATTAGACTTAATTAAACGATATTCTTTGGTGTGTTCTATGTTCCATATAGTATAGAGAGACAAGAGGAATGAACCCCCTGGGGCAAACGTGTGTTGATTCTCCAAATTTATCCATCATTTAAATGCAACAATTAACTGAGACTCCCAAAACCCACAATTGTCTCGTCAGCATTCTGTCAAATTGTCCTACATTTTATTAAAAATGTCTCTTCCTCTTGTTGATAGAAATTTAAAAAAAAAATTTTAAAATGCATGAAAAACTGTCATGAAAATTGAAAAAAGTTTAGCAAATTCTAATGTAATTTGTCATTGTTTATCAGATTATTCGTAAATATGATTGATATTTTTCATCAACTTGCTTTAATATTGCACGGTATTGCCAGTGATAATTTTACAATATTTATTTTATTTCATCCAACTTACAAAAAAAGAAAAATACAAAATAATAATAATATATATATATAAAAAAAGGTAGTGATAGTAGGAAACTGAAACCCGAAGAAACTTGATAGTTGGCAATAAATGTCAGTACACTTATTATGTCATAACTTTTTAAATGTTTTAATAAAATATGTACTTTCAATGACATGCACCTTAATTAATTGTGTCCATTTTAAATGTTTAAATATTAATTGTGTACAGATCACTTATAATATTAAGCAAATTTGCTATAGAAAGCATATAAAAACCTATGCATTACACAAGGATTTTACATTACATTTTGTACTTGATTTATATCTTTATTATGTACAAACAATAAATCTTACAGTTTAATAATATTTTTGACATGTACATAATTAGCATGGTATTATTGTACATGAAATCCTTATGCATTTAAGTGCATAATAATAAGTTGTATATATTTTTATAGACTCTCACTTTCACCCTCGCAGCTGATTGCAGAGATTTGAACGTCTCAAGGTAAAAGGTCGAAACCGGATGACTTGCCGTTCATCGTCTGCACTTTACCATAACGTTTATTTTCTTACTTAATTCAATTGATTAACAACCTTATTACTTCAATCCAAACAATTTACATTTCCAAATTAGATTAATTTTAGTTTCTCAAGGGCGATACGCATCTCAAAACAAGATTGATATTTAAATTCTAATTACACCCGTCTTTTTAATTTTTTAAAATTTGAATGAAGCTAGAAAGTTTATATAGTCTTATTAATTTTTATTTAAATCGGAAGTAACGACAGAAGTTTCTGTCTTCCATATGAACGTTTTGAGGATGAAAATTTGATAATATTAAAAAATGCATTCCTTGGAGCTACTAAGCGAAAATAGCATTGCTCTCATTTTAGACCATTCTCACCAAGATTTCCACATTTCCTAAGCTATTTTACGGAAATATTAGTACTATGGCTGCAAAAACTTTAAATAAATAATGGTGTTCCGTCAAAAACGACTAACTCATTTTATCGCGTCCTCTCAAAAACGACTAACTCGTTTTATCGCGAGCCGAGATGGTCGCTTTTGCACTAATATGGGTTTCCAGGTATAAAAAAAAATGTATACCTGGAAACCTATTGTGCAAAAGCGACTATCTCGGCTCGTGATAAAACGAGTTAGTCGTTTTTGAGAGGACGCGATAAAATGAGTTAGTCGTTTTTGACGGAAAACCATATTTTTACTTTCCACGTCCCTGTTACCTTTTTCCTGCAAAATGGACCTTAAAATCTGACCTTATATAAAGCCATATAAGACCTATTTTTTCCTATCTTGTGGGAACTTCAAATTAATATGACTGTATTTTAACTACGATCATGACAGTGTATTTGTACGCATGCTGCGTGACGTGCTCTCGTAGATGTAAAAGTATTGTTGATGGGTGGGCCGAGTGCACCGCTGTGAGGAGCATGCTGTAATCACCGGTCAGGCGTCATCACATGCATTCAGATACACCATGTGAGAATAATAAGTCAAATTAGAAACGAAGCTGATGCATTATAAAAAAAAAACTTTCAAATTTGTTGCAATGAAAATGCAGCTATATTTGTCAGAAGAAATGTAAGGTATGTTCGGTAAATACACAATCAGAAAGAATCGATTAATTGTGATGAACCTTATGTTCCATGTACAGAAGGTTCATCACAATTAATTGATTCTTTCTGATTGTGTATTTACGAACAGACCTTTTAACTATAATTAATTTCCATTTCTAAATCCATGTTAGTTTTACTTTTTGATATATATTTTTATTGTTTTGATGGAATTATGGGTATTTCCTGTTAAAATATTAAAGTATATTTTATACTCTAGCCTTGTCAGATATTATTATGAAACTGTAGCACGTACTAGACAGTGTAATGAAATGATTCACTTGAAAGTACGTGGCTTTGTAGAAAATATTGTCTGTTCGTGTATGGGGAAGATTTTAAAGAATGAAAGAAAATGTTTTGAAAATAAATGTATTTAGAAATTACTATTGCTACTTCATACTATTTATTAAGTTTAAAGTTGCATCACTCTCGAGACATTTTAATTATTAAATGTTTCTGTATAGTATTTATTTTTATGATACAATTTTTACACAAAAACATAATGATAAATCGTTTAGTAGATTAAAAGTAATTTTGCTTAAAAAAATATCACACGATCGTTCTATTAAGAACATAAAATTCATTATAAAAATGTTTATGCTCATCCACATACAGTATACATAACATGATTATAAAAAATATAATTATATATATTATTATGGTTAATCTTTTTGTATTTATATAAAACAATTTAAAGTACAGTGAACTTATTTAATTATAAAAATTAACCTTGACCAATGCAATTCAACTTATAATATTATACACAGTTTCATGCAATAAAATAAAATTTAATCATAATAAATATAAAAGAGAACATATAAATTTTTTATTTTAAAACTTATGTGTTTGTATCATTTATTGTAATGTTCTTGAGATACATTTTTGCACGACGAATATCATAAAGTGGACGGTGACTCGGAGAACTGGGCGCGGCACGTGACCGTCACCTGCAGCCGTCTGCCAACTGCGCTGATCACCTGAGTTCCAACTGACTCAAGATAATGTACACTCTCAGGTCAAGATAAAGTGTCAAATTCACCCTGAGGTCAGGCAATTTGTTCAGCACCAAACTGAGTTGATCATTTATCATATAACTTCTGCTCGTTGTTAGTAAACAAAGTATTGTTGTGTAATGTCTGTCGCGTGAAAGGAAAAACATGGAACGGTTGTTGATTTACATGTTAACTTATAGAAAATGACCATTAATTATGAAGTTGAAACGGTTACCTAGCGCCAACAATGCCATTACGTTCTCTGCTCTGGTGGCAAAATCAAACACTATACGTCGTCCCACGTTTAACAATGAAAAAGGCTTCATGCGACAGACATTATAAACAATGGTTTGTGCGAGTAGAACACTTTGATGAGGATTATGGATGTAGCAAAAGTTATATGCCTCCAAGGGTGTCCGCGTTACAAATATGCACGGTTGCATACATACCCGAAGCGTGGAGACTGCGGTTAAAAATATATTATAAAATATCGAAACTTTTTATCTTCTTTCCAATTATAAAACGACACCGTCGGTAGTCCATTTTGGCATGTATAACCATAAGAAAACTACACGAATTCAATTTGCATATTTGATAAGAGTGGAAATATGTTCACAAAGTCTTGGCTTGAGGCAAGTGCTTTCGAAAACAATACTGATAACAGTTCGGTCGTGACTGCATATTTTAATATATGTTAACCGGATGTTAACATAATTCACTACAGTTCATCAATACTACAGACCATTTGGTGAAATGAATTTAATTAATTGAATTTAATTTTAGCTACAAGACTGATCATAAAAAGTGAAAATCCCTCTAGCTGTATATTTCTCAGTTTTCTCTTATTTGTCAACTTAAAATTATTGTTAAAATTTAAAAAGAAATCATAAAAAAAAATCTGCAAAACGTGATTAAATAAAATGTGCTACATTTATTTGTGAAAACAAATCGTGACAATACCTTAAAACTTTTATAGATCGAAATTATTGACAACAAAGAATTAAAATAAATAAGAACCTGTGGGCTTGAAGTAGTAAAAATTATTCGTCTGGGAAAATTTTGTCGTGTCTTAAATAAAGGTAAAAGAAATATCAATTGATGGTTTGCCATAATATATATCGGTACTTTATTGAAATATTTTTGATACATATACAACAATATGAGATAATATTTGAATGAAAAAATAGAATAAGTTATAACAATACTTTGGCAAATACTTTGAAGATCACAAGAAGATAAGAAAATAGTTGTTTATTTGACGTAAACCAAAAGGACAGAGGACACAAGCGTGAGTTGCTTAGCAAGTATCTGCTCAGTTTACTGGCATTGTCACAATTTTTATATATACTTTTACCACTCAATACTTATGTGTACATGAACGTCAGTAAAAATTCTAACCTCGTATTCTGTTGATAAAATAAATAAATAAATGTAATTTGCATCTTTTGAAATAAAGCGACTGCAAGTGGCTTGATAATAATGGATGAAGAGGCCAAAATATCAACCTTGATCATTTTGTGTGTGCGTAAAATAATCAAAACTTAACAAAAGTATATTTGAGGGTCACATTGCCATAATTTGATAAAGTATTTAATTTATCAAATAAATTTATTAATCACTGACCTTGAAAAAAGTTTCTATAAATTTGTAGAAAAAACATAATTTGTTATTTTATTTATATATATATATATATATCAGAGTGCAAAAATCTGTAAAGCCTATATTACACGTTACAATTTTTCTGATAATTGTATACAATTTTTCCTTGCAAGAAAATTTCCTCTCCATACAAACAAATGGAGATTAAGTTTTCTTGTAAGGAAAAATTGTATACAATAATTAGAAAAATTGTATCGTGTAATATAGGCTTAACTCTAGATAACATTTTATTGATTTTATTGAAATGCTATAAATCTATGTCTCCAAAAAAAAAAAAAAAAAAGGACAATTTATAATAAACGATAAAATACAGTTCTTGTTTTTAATATCTTAATCGTTATAATCCATTTTTGGATATTTAATTTATGACTTTTTAACGATTCTTTAACATATATTAATGCATAAATATGAAATCTTCATTGCCATCAATATCTTACTTCCACTCACAATCGCCT
The DNA here is from genome assembly GCA_949825025.1 of Siphlonurus alternatus. Taxonomy (NCBI): domain Eukaryota; kingdom Metazoa; phylum Arthropoda; class Insecta; order Ephemeroptera; family Siphlonuridae; genus Siphlonurus; species Siphlonurus alternatus. The sequence continues at coordinate 33,496,677 of OX463782.1, forward strand.
TTTATACACTATCAATGATCAATAAAAAAAAAAAAACACTATATCATATCCTTATTAGTGATTTTATCTTCGACTTCTTTATCTGTTTATATACGTCCCGGTATATAGCGATTAGACGTACATTTTTCACCTGGCGGTCCGTTTAACCTTACGCATGCTTCCTTCCGCGACCCAAGGCCACCATGAGAACCACGCCCGAGCTAATTTTAGAAGAGCCGGAACCTCTTTTAGAACCCCCCCCCCCCTACCGGACCCTCCTCCACCCACCACACCCAAAATCCGCATCCTTTGTTACCATTCAAGGTGCTAATTCATACATATTTCATATTGTCTAAAACTGGTCTGCTTATACAGTTGTCTTACATAATTTAAAAGAAACTGCTCTGAAAGACACACCTTTGGATTATATGAAATGTTAAAAAATATATATATACTTGTAAAAAAAGAGACACAAATTATCATATAGAATCTTAATTTCATATTTCCATTGTTAAGCAGAAGTGGTATATGCATAAATATAATAGAAATATATTACAAAATATAAAGTGGGTATAACATTTTTTTAAACTTGAAATATTGTGACTAGAACTTCTTTGTAAAATGTTTTAATATACTTTATGGTCTCACATAATGCCCTATAAGAACAAACACATATGGCGTTATAATTTTTATTTAGAGTATCAGAGATTGTGCTAAAAGTGTCCATGCAGTGCAAAGCCTTGAATTTATGAACGCTAAAGAAGTCACGAGTTTTCTAATATTAAGTTATTTTCAACCATAGGATGTACCTGTTGAGATTTCATCTTAAATAATTACCAGCATTATTATAAACTTTGCTTTACGTATATAAGCTTACAAAAACGGGTATTTAAATTTTTTTTTTCGCAATGTCTTAAAGTGTTGATGAACGTTAACAAAACTTTAAACATACTTCAAACAGATAGCAGCGACGTGAACATTAAAAGAATTGTGATACTACAAAAAGGTACATAATATTATTTTTAGCTAATGTATAATATCGCTTTCATTTTAAAGATTATTGCCAAAATGTCTGAAGACAGCGAGTGGTGACGAAGTATTTGGGCGAGGGTCAGTGGCCCTTAACGTGGAGGTACGCTGCCAACGCACGTCCCAGCATTGTGTCCCGTACTGGTCGGCTACAAAGAGGTTGCATAACTTTCAGAGAAGAAGGGGACAACCGTTATATCCCTGGGTACTTATCAATAAAAAATCAAATTAAATAATACAATTAGGGTAGACCCGATACTGCCCATGTTCTAAGATGCAGCACTTATTAAATCCATGCATGCCTGATTAATAAAAAGTTCATTTTAGAAGGGAGCCTCAGGTATGCACTTCAAAAGCTGCAGGTATTCTTTATTATATGGCTGCAGTCTTAAAATTAGTACCTTCTTATAATTCCAACAAATATATAAAAGTAGGATTTTTTTGTATTTTTTTGTATTTTTTTTTTTTTTAGAAGGATACACCCCTAAGAGCTTACAGCTCGCGGCGGAATAAGGTAGGGAACGGATGCCACGGCCTGTTTTGCGTCCCAGCATTCACTGTGGTGAGACTGAGGGAACCGTGGAAAACCTCAGTCAGGACGGACACCTCTACTTTTTCTCAATGGACCAAAGCGATGTCCAAAGCCTGGGGAACCACACATAAGTGCATCACTGCACTGGGTGGAAAGCGAGACGAATTTACCCCAGGGAGGGAGCAGCGTATTTTTTACTTGAAACGGTCACCCATCCAAGTACTAACCACGCTCGATGTAGCCTGACTTCAGTGATCTAACAAGAACCGGTCAATGCACTGCGCCACGCATTTTTTAATATTATTAAATTAATTAAACAATATAATTTTAAATTAAATGAATTACTTTGTGTATGTTAACTTCTGCAACAATGATCTGCATTGTTATCTAATATATATTTATTGTTTATGTATATAATATTATCTTTAATAAAGTTGAATGTATAAGAAGTAAAAATAACAATTCCATGGCCTCATATTTTGCCACTCTATCACCAACATACAACCTCTTCTCGATTCACCTGAGACCGCAACTCAAAGGTTGTTGATTGGTACCATATACATGCACACAAATAACGCACCTCTGCTCTGATGTCCAACGCGTGTTACGCATTTTATGTCACTAATTAAATCATGTTTTATTTAAAGCATCAACATTCCATTAACTTCTTTGTAAAATAATCGTACACTATGGATTAGAGAATTAATAAATGCGATGGATAACCTGCATAGACGTTTTTTTATTGCGAATTTGGATAAAGGACCTTAAGAGTTATAATATATTGTTAAAATATCTGATTTTTTTGAACCCTCTAACAAAATTAAAATCGAGGGGAATGGTGCTAATGTTACGTCATAATCATGTAACTTCTTTTCCTATGCTTACATGTTTAATATTTAAGTAAGACTTCCTTAAGTAACTTAATGCTGAAGTATTTGCATGACTATGACGTCACAGTGTTTTTAAGTATGATTTTTAAGGGTGTTAGAGGGTTCAAAAATCGGAAAAAATAGACAGTACAAAACTCGAGGTGATATCTCCAAATTTCAAATATTTTTATATGTTGGCCATTAATTTGGAATTATTCTTTTAATTATTTTTGAACAGAAGTATACATATAATATATTTGTATATTATATTCACTTGATATATATTTTTTAAAATTTTGACATGTTTTTTTGTTATATGAAAAGAAGATATTTTGGTGTTATGTTTGACATTGCCCTAGTAACATAATATAATTTGTTTATGTTTCCATTGGATGGCTGCATCTGACAGGTAATTTAAGATGATAGAGGAGGCGTCTCCGCACGCATCCTTGCTCGATTTGAGTAGACAGTTTGTGAGAACGAATTTCATCACCTCTCACGATCAATCAATTCCCAACGTGTCAAAAACAAATGAATGACGTTTTATTTAACTGCATTAGAAATGCCAAAAAAAGTTTGGAAGAATAGATACACTATTTCCTTTTATAGATTCTAGCATTAAGGTATAATATATTTTTGTAATTTTGATATAATCCTTTTTCTACACTAATAGTTTTTAGGTTCTAATGTAAAGAAAATCATTATATATAATTGTTTATTACGATATTTGAAATACATGGTCTTTTTAGTCAATAAAATAAATAACAAATGTAACAAATTATAAATGTTGGCTGATTATTACAAGGTTTTCTTAATTAGGATGAAATTAATAAATCACCGAAAGTGTTCAAAACATAATTACATAAAACTAATAATTTTTTCTAAACAATTTGGTCATCGCTGTCCTCGGATAAATAATTGACTCTTAGTTCACTTGTTTGCAAACGTCAGATCTAAAAATATTTTGTATCCATCACAATATATTGAAATTTAGATTTGAATTCCAGGTAAGATTTTATCTAACTTGTGTGGGTGTCATTATTTTTTTTTTTCATTGTTTTACTTTAATATAGTTTTAATATGCTTTTTGTAGTCTTTGCCGCATGCCTTACAGCTATTTTAATAGACTGCTAATTTGTATGCAAACCTTTTATTTTACAAAAGTATAAAATAATAATAAAACAATACATTCTCACATTCCCAATTATTTTAGAATTTAATAATACAGTATAAAAATATACAACTAACAATTTTTTTTTAATGTATTCCATTTATAACATTTCAATTGCGTCATTTCTTACAGAATAATAACTCACATAACAAGTTTTAAAATCCACCAAGCCACCCACTCTTACTGTATAGACAATAAGGATTCAATTATATACTGACTACAAGAAAGTGTCAATGTTTGTGTACTTATCAAAAGTAATATCGATCAGTCAGGGTATAGAAATACAAGTTACAGAAGAGCAGGGTACAGAGATGGTTGTGGTAAAATCGTATGTCCCTTCTTCCACCTGAAGTTCTGTAACAAGAATTCTGTAACATCTTTGTCTCACCTGTCACCTTCCTCTAATTAAACAAATTCAAGGCGCACCTCTCGAAAGTGTTGAGGTGCGTACATGTACAAGTAAAAAAAAAAAAAAAAAGTGTCATCATGTGCTGAAGAATCCGGACCTGTGGGTGAATAAACCTTAAAAATTGTATATACGATTATCTTAAGTTATCTTTACACCTGCAAAAATAATATAAATGATAGTTTGTTGAATATGAGACATAAACAAATTATAGCGACTGAAAAACCTACATGTCCACGTACATTTTTATACACTTAAAAGTTACATTAGTGATAGAAAAATAAATTCGCGGAGAAAAACATTGAGAGGGGAATGAAAGAATTTTGTTTTTTAATGTTTATTATTTTGTTCCTTTATCTGTACAATGATGTAATATGATTTTTTTCTAATAAAAGCCTTTTTAAATTGTATAATGTATATTATACTGCAGTAAAAGTAAGGCCAATGTGAAGGATATTTTAATTTTTGATATTTTTAGATGAAAATGGAGAGTCGATTCAACAAATTTTGTTGCAGTCAAGTCGAATTTACCTAATTGAACTAAGAAAACGAGGAAACCTCAGTAAGAATGGCCGCCGGTTAAATCAATCATCCCAAATGCACCAATAGTATAGTCCCATGCAGCTACATGACTAACGAGGTTATTGCACCCAGATTCCAACCCGAGACCACATGGTGAGGAAACATGCAAGGAGAGTACACGTCATGATCAACCGACTTGAATAATCACGCAAGGACGCGTCATCATCACGTAACCGCGGCTGTAATGTCAAGAACGTGGCAGCTATCGATATCGCGGTCGTTCTTACGTCACTTTCAACCTGGCTGATTTTTGTCATATTTTATTTTATAAAAATGGAGAACTATTATATGAAAATAGAAAATATTACATATTTATTCAAGTGTGAAAAAAACCCTATCATTATGATAAATCTTTTGAAATTTACTTGTTTAAAAACAAGTTGACAATGTGCCAATGATGATATGAATATTAAAATATATTTTTATTATGCATCAAGGAACTTATCATTTATGCAACCTGAGTATGAAACAAGACAAGTATAAAGTCAGTTAAAAAAAAATATTATGTGCTGTAAAATAGTTGTAAGGCGTTTTACATATTTAACGAAGAATGAATATATATATATATATATATAAATATATATATATATATATATATATAAGATGAACAAGTGCCAGTGAATATTAAACAAGAAATAAATTAATATTTAATTAAATGTACTTTAATTAAAGTTAATTTATAACGTAAAATAAGCAGTTAAATAAAACATACACAAAATATTTAAATATTAATAGTTATACAACATTATATCACAATATACAATTAAAAAATATTATACAGTATATAGTAAGTTTATTCTCTATAAAGTCTAAAAAATGATGCAATTGAATCACTTTAAAATCCTTTATACTGGCATGCATCAGTCAATTACACACTGCAATAACATTTTATACTTCCTGAAGTTTGAAATGTTTTGGATTTTATCAGAGACTTACGCAAACGTACAGATGTTTTTTTTTTTACAAAACCATTTCAAGTGCATCCTTCTTTAAAAAAAAAAAAAAAAGCCCTTCTAATTTAAATAAATTCCCTCTTGGGCATTTCAATGCATGCTGCACGATGATCTTATCTCGTACTGTTTGAGATGCACCTTGTATCAACGTTACACAACACTCGTCAAAGTTTGCATGCAAGCCTTTAGGTGATGTTTTATGCAAAACAATTTCTCCGATTTTTGTTGATTCGCTTCCTTACAGCCACCCGTCATATCAAAGAGTTGCATACAGATCACGTGTCATCGTGTACAATAATAAAGATGATGAAAATGCTATAATTCACTTCTGGTACAAAACAATTTCATATACATGTCATTGACACGTAATTATATTTATTAGATAATGTTTATTGTTTAATGCAAGTAATAAAATGAGTTAAATGAACTCATGAACTGATCAGAAACAAGGGTATAAAGATGCAGTAAAAAAAGAGGGGCCCGTTTTTTTTTTATTCGGGGTCAGGGGGAAGGGCGTAATAAATAAATGGTGAGAGATAGACTCAATCATGTCCATGTGTATTATTTGTTGTACTCAATTTTCGAGAGGGTTTAATAATATTGAGGGGCATTCACAAAGTCTTATTAAGGCCACATTTAGGGCTCGATAATTTTAAGACCAGAAATTTTGGGTCTAAAAAGCATGCCTAAAATCGGGCTTTAAATTATCGAGCCCTAAATGTGGCCTTAGGGCTTTGTGAATGCCCCTTATAATTTATAAATACATGCATAATATGCCAATTATATAATACACATATATGCCTGCATTAATCATATTAACTGTTGTTAACTATAAAAATTGGTTATAAAATTTTATCGGCGCCATATTACTTTACGTATGCTATATATATAATACAATCAATGAAATCATAGCATTACAAGCAGCAGTACACCTTGCTGGTATGCAACCAATTCTACATGTAAGTTAATTATTTAATGAATGAATGATATCTTTTGTCAAAGAAATTTTTGTACATCGACGTAAGGAATAAAAATGAATTCATCTGCATGATACTCACAGTGTGTGGTGATTAACAAACTTAAAATTAAGGGCATTGGGTGTAGCACCGGTAGTTGGCAACACTGACGTATCTTCACCATGTTAATTTTTTATCCTTGCTCCTCGGAGTAATTTTTATGCTAGAGCTAAGCTGATTGCTGTAGTATCAAGATAATTAGTAGCCTAAGTGCACAATTTGGCTAAATAAAGCCTGATTTAAAGAAAAGTATTTTTTTATATTTTAGAAAAATGCATGTAAATTTAAAAAATTACTAAAAAATACTTTTTTTTTTTTTTTTTTAAATCAGGCTTTATTTAGCCAAATTGTGCACTTGGGCTACTAATTATCTTGATACTACAGCAATCAGCTTAGCTCTAGCATAAAAATTACTCCGAGGAGCAAGGATAAAAAATTAACATGGTGAAGAAACGTCAGTGTTGCCAACTACCGGTGCTACACCCAATGCCCTTAAAATGACGATTGTTTATGGTTCACATGTACTATTGTGTGTTCGCATTATCGTTTAATTAATTTTGATCAAATAAATAATTTAAAATAATCAAAATAACTTTCAATGCCTAAAATGTAACATTACATGCAATATAATTATATTTACTGACTAAAATTTGTCAAAATAATCAAAATTTTATGAAAAAGAAATTGAAAAAATGCTTGCAAAAATGAAATTTCTTCAATTGAAGTTACTTCTCTCGAGAGAATGTGACAAAAGTAAATTAGTTTTTAACTGATGTACTTGCTGATGTCTTTACACCAGACTGCTCACTTACCGGTAATTAATGCCAACAAATTTCACGCCACTAAGTGCTTTTCCTCGACATTACGGAGACATGCTGTTCGTACTTGTCGGAAACAATGCTTGCAAATTTTGTAATAGTCGTGCCAAGGTGTTGTCGCACAGGCGGGAAAGTAAAGCAACTTTGTGTAAAACAAAGCATGTTTTATTTAATTAAATGAATGGGTTTGGAAAATGGCACAATTGGTATCAATTAAGAAGAGATTTGTAGTTTAATAAATTTAATTTTAATTGAAAAAATTGATAATAATCATACAAGGGGTATATTTTAAAAATACTAATTAAATTTTGACCTTAAATTCTGATGTCAAATCAAGTCTTGCTAAACATGGTGCTAAAAATTGTATAGGCTAAATTCATAAAAAGCTTTGCGACCATCTGAAATTTACCAGCAGAAAGTAGCAAGAACGTACTTGCTTTTTAAGCCTATTTATATTAAAATGCAACTATTTTGATAATATAATTTTCTTTCTACACCTAAAAATGTTATTGTACATAACTTTTAATTTTAGTATGTACTATTTTTGTCCTACTCTCTCTAGTGCGATCGTTGTTGTTACTATTGTATGTGAAAACCTTGAATAACGTAGCTTAAAATTCCTAACGAAACTTTTGTTTTCTGTTTCATCATCATGAATAATATATATTTAAATATACATTTAATACATCCTTGTATTCACGCGAGTAGCATTTTAAAACTTCTCATGATACATCTTAACTTATGATGATCTAAATAATTAATTATTTAAATTTTGGTTTATTTAAAACCATCTCAAGGCCATGAGAATTAATTTTTTTTTCTTTTGCAATATATTCTTCGAAGTAATAAAAAATATGATATCATCTTAATATGTATACTTTGTATTGATTGTAAAAAAAAAATTGTTATAAAATAAAAATATGTTTGAAATTAGTTTAATTGGTTTTTGCAACGTGACATGCGACTCTCGGTACGAAAACGATCACCTAGGGGGGTCTGTTGTGGCAAGCAAATCCAATCGACGTTGCCGTGATCTCATGGCGATGCAAGTTCCCGAGCGGCCCAAATATTTGTATTTTCTTGGCCCTCAAGCGGTTGTTTCAGGAAGTTTCAATTTTTTTCTCAAGTTTTTTTATAATATCAGCTTCTTAGGAAAAACATGGCGACTTCAATACGGCAGCGGAATGGCGCTTATCGTCGTCTCGATTATTATTTCTTATATTTTATTTATTGAAGAGTTATAAATGTGTGTGTAACTTTTATAAGCCTTTATTGTGACTGCAAGAACTGTATCACCACTATATAATGAAGACAAGAGATGGATTCATCCTGATATGAACGAACGAAGTAAAGGTTAGTACATGACCAAAAGATCGGGACATTAGGCGTTGTTTATGTCCCGTTTTCATCAGTTTTGTTGCAGGATGTAATTTTTCGTTCCCTTGTGGCTATTCTGTGTAACCTATTAATATAGTAATTACCGATATATGCATGTTTATAGCTATTTTGTTTCGTGTTACAGCAGAAACAAGCCTGCAGCTGGCCAGGCCTGGACCCACCCATTGGATTTGCATGCCAAGGAGGAGGAAAATCTCGCCCGCGGAGTGGAAAACTCGAGCCTGGGACCATTTTGTGACAACTGTCAAATCTATTATGATGTAAAATTTCTTAAATACAAGTTATAAAACCCATTTTCTCTGTGTTCTTTTGTAAATAGTCATAAAATAGTAAGCAAATTAATTAAATAATAAACGGAAGTGGAAGCCATTTTTATTTAGTGTAAGAAAATGAATAACGCAAAGCGCAACTTGACAAAACTTGACCGACGTGCCACCTGGTGGTTGTTTCCGATAACATTTTCATGCGAATTGTACATATTTCGTTACATACAGAAGATGATCTGCCGTGGTGATCTCGATCTCCACTGAAAGGCGGTGAATTCAAACGCCTATATGATACGATTCATTAGCAAAAAAAATTGCCGAGAAACAATCTGTTCAGTGATGGGAATCGAACCCGGAGCTTTTGAGAGGACAGTCGGTTGATGTTAAATTGATCGGAGAGTCCGTAAGTATTATTGTAAAAAAAAAAAATTGTCATTTTTAAAAAAAATTAAATTGCTTTTGGAAATTCCATTATTTATTTCTGCTTGAAAATGGATGTAATATTTTTTTTATAATACAATATAAAAATTCTATTGCTGTTTTCCAAAACTCTATACTATTAGAAATATTATTGTTCATTTTGAAATGTTAGTAATGAAATGTAAGTTATTGCTATTGATGCTGAATCATTAATAATATTTACAAATATAAAATAATATAGTTATAGTATGCTAGTATGTTGATAAAATTTCACTACTATTTAATTAATTTACAGAACATAATAATGAATCACCTAAAAAGTCTTATCATTAATTAAGCTCCTGTGTAATTAAATTTTAAGTAATTATTAAAATGTACGAATAAGTATTTAATATCAGATATTTTTGTTCATAATTTACATTAGATTTAGTTATAATATTAATCATTTTTATAAGGTTGATTTTCATTGATATAATAAATATAATATGAAATCAAGTGCAGTTAAAAGAGATTATTTTTAAGTTAAGAGAGAGAGAGATGAAAGTAACCGAGTAATTGAAATAATGAGTCGACATAATTATCTTGTACTATCTCCCCCTGTGTCTCTGATATTCTTCTGATGTATTATCTTCCTACACACTGCATGGCTGGCTCTTGACCATGAGGCCGCTGGCAAAATTTCTAAATTTTTGTCCTTCTTTGACTCCACAGAATATAAAAAACAACAAGAGTCATGAGTGGGCGAGGCCCTCTAGTTAGGAGTTCGTTATCCCTCGAAGCAGACACTGGCGGTAAATTTGCATTTTGTGATGTTTTAAGGTAGAGATAACGCCGAACAGCTGATCGACGTAATCCCCTTTGATTAACATGTAAACCTTAGCAAATTGACATAAATTCTGAAATTTTTTTGAGAGGCAGATATTAGTGCCCAAAAGCCATAGAAAAAAATTCAAAACAATTTAACGAGCCGATTTTTTTTAACTAATTTTTTTAATTTTCAGCATAGGGCTTTCCCTTGGAGAGCCAAACTAAAAAATTAATTTAAAAAAATCGGCTCGATAAATGTTTTTGAAACTTTTTCTATGGCTTTTAGGCACTAATATCTGCCTCTCAAAAAAATTTCAGAATTTTTGTCAATTTGCTAAGGTTTACATGTTAATCAAAGGGGATTACGTCGATCAGCTGTTCGGCGTTATCTCTACCTTAAGACGAGCATGGAAACTAAGTCAAAAGATAACGAAAGTTGTTTTGCTGAGCCACCAAAATAAAAATGAACTATATTAATAAAAAAGTCATAGTTATAGATCTAAGTTATGAACTAGTTTAAATATTTTTCTTTTTAGCAAACACGTGCCTGCCATTTAGATTTTTTATAATAATTGTCATTACTTTCTTTTTTTTAAGAAAAGTATATTTGTTTATTTATTGCCTATAAACAATATAAACTATCATAAAATTTTATTTTGCTATTTTTTAATTTAAAACATGGCGAAATTATATTCTGAATATAATATATTTATTTTAATTATAATTATGAATTTCCTTCTCTATGTGATATTAGGTATAATATTTTACATAAGTAAATAAAACATCAATGTATAATAGTTCCATCACCAAATTTTATTTTCAGTTTACAGAGTCGTGTGATATTCAGTGGATACTTGGAGGGGGGGGGGTCACTCACTATAAAGTGTGGTAGCTTTGGGTCATTTCCAACAAGCTCTGGATGTTGACCTCCAGATGACCTCCAAACGAGGTCAAAAAATTCTTGAAGGTCAAATAAGATGTCACATGGTAAAAATGTACATTATTCGATTAAAGCGTTGAGGGATTATTTTCATCTACTTTAATGTTACACCATTAAAGTAGATTTATATATGATTTTTTTAATGATGATTTAAATACAATAAAATCAAAAAAATATAATTCTTCTAGTTTTCTGTGCTAGCACAGAAACATGAGTTATAAAATACATTGCTCTGACTCAATATATACATTATTATAGCCAACTTGAGAACTATTTCAAGAAGTTATTTGATTTTTTTTTTATTTAATTTTTATTAGTTCTCTGGTAACAATTGTTTTATAAAAATACCATTGTTTACTTACGTAAGCAAAAGATATAAATATAATCAATAAATGTATAACAATTGTGATCAATTAAAATTTTGTTTAATATATCATATCTGAAATACATATATTTTTTTTTCAGATATAATAATACTAAAATTGCGACAGCCATTTTATTATTTTTAATGTGGCATAAAAGAAGCTTATTTTATTATAATAAACAAAAACATAATTATATAATGGATTGTTATTATTTATATTTACAATATATAATAATTATTTGTTTAGTTGTAAATAATTGTGATACAAAATTATTAATCAGTCCATACATATTCATCATAAATGGATATAAAATCGTGCAAAGTATTAATTTGTTTTTCAAGATTATAATTAAATCATAATCCTGATTTAATGTTTAAAATTATTTGATGATAAATGAGTGTTTTTTTAACAGGTGAAAGCTTTTTATAAACAAACCATTATTATTATTATCAACAATAACCTGTATATAATATAAATAAATACTGTTTAGCTTTCATATCCATTTATTTTGACCCAATGAGACATGATATTCGTTGTTGTATAATAATTCAATATTTTACAGATAATAGCCTACTATACAATTGTTTAATTATTTTTTTTATTTAAAAATACCTATGATAATTTCACATAATTTTATAAATGAAAAATTATATAGCACACATACAGGAAACTTAAAAATTAAAAACACTCATTCATAACATGCATTTATATACACAATAATGAAAAAAAAATATATAAATTCATTCAACTTTTGCTTTTCATTTATTCATATTTTAATAAAAATAATTGTTTTAATTAACGGCACCGCCATTTACATTCTGAGCGATAAATTCATAATCAAATTTGCTATCTTATGCTGCAGGTAGCAAGGACTTGTTGTTAATTAAGGCATTGGTTGGCCGCTAGGTGGCAGAGTGATCAATCCCATTCTCCGATATACATGGTGCGTGGGGTGGGAGGGATGAAAGCCCTGGTGGGGACCGGAAGTCGTCCATATATGTGGTTGTAAGGGGAGTCCATGCCGTCCGAGTCTGAAATCATATTTTAAAATTTCGTTATTAGGATGTTTTGATTTTGAAATAATAATGGCACAAAGCAATAAATTTAAATGATGAGTTAATTTGCATACAATAACCGACAATGCATGCAAGATAACAAGCTATAAAACAAATTTAATTATTATTTTTTTTATTTATAGATTGATAAACATAAATATTGCAACAAATGTAAGAAAGTAAATAGATGCACTGTGGTACAAATATGATTAATTAAAAACAATTGCAAGCTTGTATAAGGTATATAAAGATCAGTTTCGTATCTCGTTTCACTGACAATCACCTTTATTGAAAACTGTTTGCTCCACAAGGTCTCAATTTATTTTAATACTTTATATATGAGGGGCATTCACAAAGCGATAAGGCCAAATTTAGAGCTCGATATTTTAAGACCAGAAAATTGTGTATACTTGCTGATGAGAAAATCAAGCCTAAAATCAAGCCTTAAAATATTGAGCTCTAAATCCGGCCTTATCGCTTTGTAAATGCCCCTTTACATGTTTTATTATAAATAATACTTTATGAAATTTGAATTGAAAGTTCAAAGTACCGTTTTATGGGAAAAAGCAAAATTAGCATGCAACATTTATTTTAAATTTTTATGAAGCAGTATCATAGCATTAATGAAAATTTAAACACTAATACAGCAGACTCATATTTACATTAGTAAAAGTTATGTTATTTTTTCACTTGGTTGCATTAAATATAACGAGGTCAGTTATCGCACATTCCTGTGTTAAAAACATATGTCTTTGAAGAGAAAATAAATTGTCGAACATACGAAATATTATGTGAACTCCTTGTAGACCTAATTTAAGGTTACATTTTATTATTCAAACGGAGTGTCACGATTGCTGGCAGTCAGCTGGGTCCGGCGGCGTAAACAAAAAACAAAAAAAAAAAAAAAAAAAAAACTCTCTCCGTGCGCACTTGAGGTAGTGAGGCAATCGTACAAAGTAACTAGCCAATTGCCCAAGGAGAAATATTTACAAATAAGACGTACGCAAAAGTTAGTAATTATAAATGCTAAAAATATCACACTAAACTTTTAGATGCTGAATTAGTTTCAGTACTTTATGTCAGTACAAAATTGTTGTAATTTCACCTTAAATACAGCATTTTTGATCAATAAAGTACTGTATTTAAGGTAAAATTAGAACAATTATGTACTGACATAAAGTACTAAAAATCTAAAAGTTTAATGTGTATTAATTGACCATTTGAATAAAAGGATAATTATACGTAATAAAATATTTTATTAAAAAAATTCTTTATTTGATTTATTTATAACATAATATTAAAAGTGCTAAGAGTTTCATTAATAATAATATAACTTCACGGAATGTTAGGTTTTGCTTGAGGTAATTTGATGTATACGTCCTTCAAGCGAGGATGACCATCTGGGTCACCAACTGCGGTGGTAATGAGCACCACGATGATCATTCTCATGGTTATTATACTAACAACTAACAACTTATGTTATTAAATTGAAAAACTAATGCCCTTCTTTGTATAATTTAATGACTTAAACCATGAAATTTTTATACCATTAATAATGTAATTTTACATTTTTTTTTTTAAATAAGAGTTAATTAGATATTTCATGCAATATAAATGTTATTTATTTAAAACCAACACCGTTCTATGCACCATCTGTGTTAAAATATATATAATAGACAATTTGGATGAAGCAAATTATAGAATGAAGTTACATGCTTTCTTTTAAAATGTTATAGTATCCCAAACCGGTAATTGAAATTAAAATCTGATTCAAACTACAGAAAATTATTGTTGAATTGAGAAATTCAATTTATTTTAAACGGAACAAAGTATAAAATAATAAGAAAACGAATGTTAATTATCATGCATATTATTCATGCAAATTGTCTTAATTCTAAAAAAAAATAATGTGTGACAAGCCATAAGAAATATTAGTGAAAGGTTGAATTATTTACACGGCGAATACGTGAGAAGGGCCACCCCGTGCAGAAGGCACCCCCTTTATGCCCTCAGGTCACCGTTGATTCAAGGGTGGGTGGTGCCAGGGCGGGGGTGCAGGGTGCAGAAGACACGCCACTCGATGGTACACACCCAAAGAAGGGTCGTGGTAACCTCCCCTCCAGGCTGGTTGTTGATATCCACCGCTAGGGGCGTGGTGGTGGTGGTGACCAAGTGGTGCCATCACTGCAGCAGGGGGCGCTGGGTAACGTCGCTCTTCCTTGCCCTTACTTTTGGCAAAGTTGGGAATCCGAGCGCGAAGTCCACAGTAGTAAGGATCATCTGAAGACAAAATACAAAAGTCTCGTAACTAAATATTGGGATAAAGGTCATATGTAGTAAGTCAGTTATGAATAGAAGAATTATATAGGACGTAAGTGTGATTAATCACCTATTGGTATATTTTACATAAATTACATCTTATCTTTTTGATCCGAGGTGATCGTTTTTAAAATACAATAACATTCAATGTTCACAAAATTAACACCTGCATTTTACAATTGTTCGTTTTAAAATTAAGTATATTTTTGGTAATATTTGTAATAATAGTCAAGAATGATTTATTAATTTATTCTGTATATAGCAAGCGTTCTAAAAGTAGCGTTAAGATTAAGATAGTGAAACTGAAGGTAAAGTAATGACTTAGTATTTTTTGATTTGCTAAAGTTATTATTATTATTCCATTGTTTTTGTGTAAAACAAGGGTTTCTCTATTGTCTTTATTATTATTTTTAGAAAATTTGTAATAGCGAAATGTGTAATTTTTAAACAAATAAACAAACAAGTAACAAATAACTAGATACAATTTTACAAAATCTTCTTACGTAATCATAGGAAACTATAAGTTATCAATGCGATAAAAAAACTGTTGTAACGTATTAAAAATAATTGTTAACTTCCTGATTTCAATTTCATAATCATTTTTATATAATAATATTAAATGATAATTCAACTATCTACAATTTAATTAAATTTAAATATTAATCAGTCTTCACAATCTGACAACACACCTAACGTATAGAAAATTGACAAAGATTGTCCATTTCTCATACTCATTTCAAATACATCTTTAATAAATCGTCTACTTTCTTTCTTATATAAATATACTTATTAGTATTTATTATTATAATATTATATTTCAATGCATTTTATTTTGAATACAACCATAATTTTTAAACTGACATTAACTTATGTCTTCTTTAAAAAAAAAATACATATAATAATAAGCTATAATAATAGCTGTCACTATTCATAATTATGTTCAATTGATCGAAGTATTGGAAAATAATAAAAAGTGACATTTTGATCGGGTAGGCATGGAATGTTGCTGAGTTAGTTTTCAAGTGATGGAGAAAGCCCTTTTTCAAGTAGTTGTATCGAAGAAGGACTCATACTGACTTTATATAGTAACTGCAATGCATCTAGGTCTGTGGGCTATACGCCAGCTTTGCAGCAGCTAGCGCCGTCTGAATGACTACTCTTGCAAAGTGGCAGCACAAACTTTCTCCAGAAAAGTTTTGAGTTGCTTGATTTCACTCGCTCGTGCCTCTCCGCGCGGTCATGCCAAAGCCATTCGTTTTCCTCACCTTTTTTTTTTTTTTTTTTTTTTAATAAAAAGTACTTGAAAGATTTATTTGTTTTTATGTCAATGTTGTTTTTGTACAGAATATTAGCAAATTATGGACATATGCATTTGTATTAATGTTGATATTAAATGGAATAAATTTTAGATTAATTTTTTAGAAATTTGATCTACCTCATTTTGATTATAATTTTCTCATATTGTGCCTAAGGGTACACTTAATTATAGATTGTCAATGTTTTTAATCATATTGTGCAGATTGCTTCATTATATAGTTCCAAATTTTTTTTCTAGTTGAATTAATTGTTGGTTGATATTTTAATTGCATTTATAGTCGTGATAATTGGCAATTATTTTTATATTCCGTATTTATTTTATTAAATTAATCAAAATGACATTTTTTACCATTAAAAATTGATTTGAAAGCATCTGCGAACGTCTAATTTCTTTCAGATTTTTATTTTTTATTAATTTTATGTTTTTGATGTAAAAAATTATGCGGGAGAAATTCAGGGATCGGATGCAGATGCAAGATGCACACGGATGCGCAAAAATGGGCTTGCATCCGCATCCGTGCATCCCAGATGCACGGGAAAAAAATCAATGCATCTGAATGCGCATCCCAGATGCATGAAAAATAAATTTGCATCCGGATGCGCATCCATGGATGCACGAAAAATTAATTTGCATCTTGGATGCACGAAAAAAACGCGTGCATCCGGTCCCTGGAGAAATTGAGCATTTTACTTCGAAAAGAAGAAGATTTTTTGAGTTCTTAAAGTTATTTTTACTACTTTATACGAAAAAATATAGTCTAATGATCTATAAATTGATGGTACAATAACGTATTACTTTACTTAATTGAGCAATTCTTCCATTGATACTGTAAGCGATATTAACGTTTTTAGCTTTTTAAAAAAAAAAATAAAAAAAAAAAATAACTACAGGAAGTGAAATCAGAAAATTTATACTTAAATAGCAAATAATTGTGGTGTCAATTTATTCCTCTCAATATTCTTCATGCCTCAGTAAGTTTGTATTTAGATATAAAAAAAAAGTATATGAAGAAATGATTTAAATTTTCAGTAAATTTTTATCAATACAGCATCATTATTATATACATTCTTATTATAATATTCAAAGCATTAAATAGTCCGTGAAAATGTCGCATTTATCTACACCGTTCAAGCATGAAGTCGATTTATTTTTGTTATAAATGTGCTTGGAATTTTATATCAATGATTTTATATTATTAATTGAAAGTTCGTTGAGACGAAGGCCACGTGGTGTGATATGAAAACGACATTCCAGATAACATGAGAAACAATCTAGGTGGGGGCGTTGTGCAAACTCAACGTTAAGCAAGAGCATTCCAACATGGACTGAAATTTGACAGTAATGGTTCATAAATATGATTTATCTTTGTTAAACTATTAACCTATGAACTAATTTTTAACTAGTTTTTTGTTGCTATATTAAAAGATACTAACTGCATCGTTTGTGTATATTTTCTTAATCGTGATTTTGCTCGAAGGGTAATCAGGGATTCGGTGAAATCGTAAAGAAAAGTATGAAATTCACAAATTAATTACTTCAGCTTATTAATTTTGAAAATAATATTAAAAACTTATAATTAGATTTTTATTTGCTATTTTTTGCTACTTTATATTATAAATGCTTCAAAAAACAACCTAAATTAATTTTGTTACAAAAAGTTATAAGAAAAATATTTTTGAAACAATTGACCTCATAAAGTACCAATAGATGGCATTGAAAACAGCCTCTATAGAATCAGTATGACTCAACTACACGTGTACTTTAGCCAGTAGCAAAGCTCAGATATCAAAACAATGACACTTTTAGAATCACCCAGGTAAAATCCACCAGATGTCCATACCTGTCTTTATGACGTCAATTCAATAACCTAATTCCATAATTCTTTTTTTTTATATATTACCTTCTAAAGATGATCTAATTGTATATTAATTTATTTTTTATTAAAGATGAACTAAATGCTGGAATTTGATGGTATATAAGTTTTATGTTATAAAGACCTTGCAAACTTTTATACTGGACAATAATAAGATCTGGATCGCATTGAGCCAAAAAACTGTTGTTAAAAGACTACTTGGAGGAGGTGGTGGACAGCCTTGGATGGACCGGTTCGATTAGCACACGACTGGGGGAGGAGAGCCTCGCCCTTCCATCGGCCTTGCGACCAAACTGTAGCTGCCGCTATTTGCAGACGCCGCCGCCGCCTTATGGCGTTATTACTAGCCGTACACATGCTAATAGTCCTCAGGGCATAATTCTAATACATTTATATCTAAAAAAAGACCTTCGAATTTTTTTATTTACAACTGAAATTAAAAAAAATAAAATAAAATAATAAACAATGTGATTTATAATAATTATATGGTATCTTACCACAAACAAAATTCTTTACTAGAATAAATTGAAATTTTACTACACTTCACATTTTTTAAAAAAATTTAATTGAATCTTTTAATGTAAAAATTTGGAAAAAAAAAAATGCCTGTAGAGATAATATTTCAAAGTAAGTAAATAAAATGGTTAAAAATGGAACCATGCAAGTTAATTTGTTCCCAAAAATCTCACATGCATGATAGTTTAAAAAAATATTTTAACATAAATATATTTTTTATGCATAAAAACTAGAGCATTTAAGTAGTGGCGTGTAAAGATTAAATCGTTTTGAACGTGTAAGACGTATACGTGAGATAATACATGCAAGAAGAAGAAGAATATAAAAAAACTTAATACAACTTCTTTATATTTATAAGTCAATCTTGCTCCTACATACCTGTATTATAATCGTCCTTGAATTTACTACATTAAATTATTACTTATGGCACGCCCACAGCAATATCAGTTTTTTATATTCTCTTCGGATTCAATCATTGAATAATATTGTTATTATAATACAAGGTTACACACTCGATTAACTTTCAATAGCTTATGTATTGTATATGACTCTATTTAGATTTTTTTCTTTTTTCATATTAATTTTAAGTAAACAAAATCATAAAGTGATTATTTGCAGCCTTGTTAATCTCCAACGCCTTGTGAGTAAGCAACCAGCATTACATCCAAAAGAATTTGATTAAAAAATTAAGCTGTTTCCGTGAATTGATTCTTCTTTTTAATATATAAATGTGAAAATGGTTGCATACCCTAAGGCGTGGTTATTTCAAGGCTGCAAACGGACTGTTTATTATTTTCTGTGTGAACCATTTCAAAATTTATCATCTTTTTTTTTTAAAATTGTGTTTGGTATTTTATTTTTTTAAATATATGAAAGTGCTTTATAAAATGATATTTGATATTTACGGTAAGAGTTATTTTTCTTATCTTTAAACATGTCACCTTCGTCTCAAAAATGCGGTTTCATTATAATTATATTTCCAAATAAATTAAACATTTTACTTGATTTGATAATAATCAAGTTGGTAACATTAAGGTTATATAACAAAATATATATAAAATTTGTTCGTTTCTGAAATCGTAACCAAGCTGAAAATTATCTCCAACAACCGCGAGTTTAAATCTCCACCGTCTTGAGTTACATTGGAGAAAGTGGTTACATTTGCGTGATGAAAATTTGGCTCGTGCTTGTTCTATTATTATATACCACAATACTATTGTGACAATGATAAATGTATAATAAAAATATTATACGCTATAAATTTATTATTTCGATCATAGATATTTTAATACATTTATCAAAATTATAATAATCTTATTGACATGATTATTAACTTTCACACTTTAGTATTTAAATTTAGTGCAACCTTATAATAAATCTTAAAAAAAAAAAATAATACGTGGGCGTTTTAAAATAATTAAGAAAATAAAATTTATGCATTTTTTAAGTTTCTAAAAGCATTTAAATGTAATTATGTAATTTTGCATAACAATCCGTCATAAATTTATTACAGTGACCATTGAATTATTACTTTAACCTATATTATGTTACATATTACATTATGTAATATTAAAATTAATGAATTATGATATCTTAATATAAATATAATGAATTGTTATTTACAAACTTGTTTACATTAAGAGTGTGCCACAATGTCAGAGTTCAGTATATACCACCGTCTTAATATGTAGGGTTTTTTATTGTAATTTGAAGGAGTCACGAACACTACAGTTGTATAAGAAAAACTTTCTATATAAAATCTACTGTGTAATGTGTTCTTATTGTTACACTTTCGCTAAAGTTTTAAGATAAAAGTGTGACCCTCACTATATAGCTAGCCCACACTATAATGACGTAATATTTTTTGTAACACCACGCCTTTTTAACCAATGCTATTGTTACACTATATATTATACTTGAGTGGGTGAACTGAATTACATTATTGTATCATACGGAAATGCTTCTCATATACTTTAAAAAAAAAATGTTATGTAGTTAACTTACCGTATTTCTTGTTATCCTTAGAACGATCTTTGGAGCCTCTCGAGGTGGGGAATAATTTTAAACGATTTTCTTCTTCGTCATCTATATCATCATAGTCAGGCTGTAACAAAATAGAAATACAAAAATTATAGACATAACTAATACGTAGGATTTTTTAACATATAATAATACAATAGAATATGACGTCATTATTTTAGCTGGCATTTTCTATGAATATTTGATCTAATATGAGTCACTGACTAGCCCACATGTGTCGTCAAGATCAGCTGATTTAACAATGAAGGAAGGGAAGTGAGAAAAAAGGTGAACAAAAAAGTAATAAAAAAGTGTAAATTGTTCTTTGTATGCACTGTATGCACTCTCAGGAGTCAACGATCGAACTCAAATGACATATATGTGATGTAGTTTACCCTGGAATGTCCATAACTATAAAAGTTGCTCTTTCAAATCATTGAATTTTTCATGATTTAAAGTTACTTATATTTATGGAAGAAAACCTTCAGTTATACGCTATCCATATAAAATAAAATTATCGTGAGATTTTTTTTAAAGCAAAAACTGTTTTGCTCTCATGAGTGTATTCTTAAACTTCTAGAAGTTTAGTGATTTTGTTATGAGATGATGGAAGCCAGGAACGTTGAAACTGATCGAAAATTGTAAAATCCTTTGTTTAAAAATATACACTTACTTATACGTGCAGTACTACAGCTAGATCTTATAAGTTTACGTGTATTATATATTCGCCTGCGCGCGGTGACGATCATCTTTCCCACCCAGAAAAACGGCTAGACAGTCTCGAAGCTATAGACACCATAGGGTCTACAGGTAATCTAAGATCTGTTAAACTGTATTATGAAACGTACCTTGGGGATGTCGTGGATTGGGTATCCGTTGGCGTCCCTGGGTGGAAGTTTGGGAGGTTTGTCACTGCGGCGCTGCTGTTGCTGGAGCAGCTGTTGTTGGAGGTGGTGCACGCCCCCCTCTTTGCTGCCCCCCGAGCCCCCCGAGCTGGCCCCGCTTGAACCACTGCCCGCCACGCTGTACGGGTCCTCATCTGGGATTGGTATGCGGGGACGATTACGAATATCCACGCGCGACTTGACTGAAACACGAGACAACACACGTCAGACGAGAAGAAATAAGTGGAAGAAATAAATTATCAAAATATCAGTTTTCCTCGTGGTAATACGATTTATTAGAAAATTTGCACTCGCCAAAATATTAATTAAAATATTAAATGATTAAATGCATATTCAAAGAACCTATTCTAGCTGGTAAATAATAAAAAAAAAAATAACAATTGAAAAAAAATTAAAAAAAGCAATGAAAAAAGTGGTATGTAAATGTATTGAATTGCAAAATAAGTTAAAAAAATAAACGCATATAATATTTAAATAATAGCACAATCAACAATTTATGATGTAATGTTTTAAGATTCTTAGAATCTTACTATAAATAAAATTAAGCTTTGATTAAATAATAGAAAAAAAAAATAAATGAAAAACTTTCAACGCATGAACAGCTGTAATTTTGCATGTAACTTGTAAACGTAATATTTTTACATCCTCTAACTGCTATGTAAAAATATGTATACATTTAAATATTTACGCGTTATTAAAATTGCGCAAAAAATGATGACATTGCTGACTTGATGAATTTGCTAAGAGATGAACACATCGTCTGTACACTTGGTGGATATTTTCAGAGGTGATAGCACCATAGCTTGAGGGTGGTGGTAGTGTTTTTATGATGAATACATCCACTTGAAAAGTTAGTAGGTTTGGCTATCATTGTAAGACTAAACCTTGCAGTTATAAAGGTGCGCACTTTCTTGTTAAAGGTGTGTTCATTTGAGTTGCGTGCTAAATGTCAAACGACTAACTTCATTGTTGAGCAAATGGACAACATACATGAAAAAATTTTATTGCAAAAATAAATAGAGGGTACCAAATTATGCTACTCTGAATTTTTTCAAAATTTTTTGAGACCCGGAACTATTTTTAAATAATTATTGAAAGTACTGTGATTTCAGTTGGCACCCCTGAATTCTTAATAAAAAGGATAGAGACTGGATGCCTATTGACGCCTCCAGGGGACGTGGCCGCACTTTCAATAATTATTTAAAAATAGTTCTGGGTCTCAAAAAAATCTGAAAAAATTCAGAGTAGCATAATTTTGTACCCTCTATTCATTTCTGCAATAAAATTTTTTCATGTATGTTGTCCATTAGTATCAAACATGCAATTACTGAAACATTTTATTGCACTTGTTTTACAACTTCATTTCTTTTAAATAAAAAAAGAAACTTAAAAAAAGAAGATAAATCTTTCACGCAAAAGTACATTATATTTCTAACAGCAAAATTATAATGTATGATATTTTATAAATCCATCAATATGTTATAAAGACCTTGTATTAAAGAATATAAATTATATTATACAATACATGCAACTGAAAGTAGTATAAAGTACTTAAATGTTTATTTACTTCAATAAAAAAATGATTTGATCTAGATATTGATGTCAATAAAATGTATAAATTAACCTTGAAATAATAAAGTCTTCTTTAAACAACCATCTTTGTTTTTTTTTTTTTATAAATTTTCGCCCACGTATATAATATTAATGATAGACTACCACAACAATAATGTATATACCCAACCTAGAATTGTTTATAATTTTGTATGAATAATTTGAATAAAATTGTTTTCTACATATGAGCTTGCTAAAAAATATTTAAACTATTTAAAACATAAACCTTGAATTGCAATCTGGACGTAATATTTTTTTCTTGTTCGTGACAGAGAAGACTCGAGGCTTCATTAACATACTTGGAGATTAGTGGACGTCCTTACTGGAGCAAGAAGATGGTCGCCAGGGGGCGCTCATGCTGCTGTAGTGAAGGACGCGAAAAACCACTCTCACTTTGTGACATCGTAACATTTTATATTCAGTCTTATTAAATGTAAAGTTTAAAGCCAATACCATATTAAAATAAAAATGTTTAAACATGTACAGTCTTAGTCGTATATAGTGGAACAGTGTGTACGCCGTTGAATGCACCATTGGACAACTTACATGATTTTTTTTTTATTGCAGAAATGAATAGAGGGCACCAAATTATGCTACTCTGATTTTTTCAGATTTTTTTTTAGACCCGGAACTATTTTTAAATAATTATTGAAAGTTATGTAAGTTAAGTTGGCACCCCTGAATCCTTAATAAAAAGGATAGGACCGAGACGCCTATTGACGCCTCCAGGGGGCGTGGCCGCATTGCACTTTCAATAATTATTTAAAAATAGTTCTGGGTTTCAAAAAAATCTGAAAAAATTCAGAGTAGCATAATTTGGTAACCTCTATGTACATTTCTGCGTAATAAAATTTTCATGTAGGTTGTCCATTGCTCTGTTCCACTCCTTATTACTAATTCTGTACATTGAATTTTTATTTGATCGTAACTCGAGGCTTTTATTTTCGAACAATTTTAGTAGTAATATTTAAACTTAATACGCAGTTTATATAAAGTATAAATTGTATATTTATTCGAGTAGCAATAATATCAAGTGACTTTAATATCAAGATTTTATTTTTCAAGGATTTTTTTTAAGTACCATCATGATGCCTACTTTAAGGCGCGGTACAGAAGATTTCACTAGCGAGAGTTTTTTTTTTTTTACCAAAACTGGTTCATGTGAGGTTTGATTTCAGTAAAAAAAAAGTGTCCTAGTACATAATATCATTATCAGATTGACGAACTAGGAATTTAAATAAAGAGAGCTCAGACCAGTCTGAATTTTGCTACATGATTACTTTTTTTTTCACTTGCTTAAAGCTGATTACGTTTAATTTTTTAACGATATAAATATAGAATATAATAAATATTTATAATATGCGTAAATTACTGTAATTTATTTCCACCTATGAATAATTGGAAATTGAAAAATACATTCCTAGAACTCCCCTACATGTATGCAACTTTTCCAACATTATTTCAAATTGTTGCAACACGTGTAAATAAATGACTATTTACGTAAGAGCTAATTGATTAAGGAAGAATCGATTTTCCAATGACTGGATTAAAAATAAAAAATCTCCCATTACTTAATATATAGCAAAACCATACTAATTTAATACTACGGTGAATTTTGTTCATTCTGTATATAACATGACAAATTAACTCATTTTTCAACCAATTATTCTGCACGTCATGGGGGTGGGAAAGACGCACCTGGGGGCAGCTTTGCCTTGAGCATGTCCATGGCGACCACGTTGATGATCATCACCCACACGGGGCAGTCAAGCAGCTCGGGCTCGTTCTTGACAAAGGCGATGCTGGAGATGCATTGACACTCGAGACGTCTACGGTCAGGGTACGCACGTCGCAGCTCGCGGCTCACATTAGCCTGGAACTTCTTCATGTCGAACAGCTGAAACACGCACCGCGATCGTCATTTCAGAGAAAAATCTATTATGTCATGTCACCCGTCATTATCATCTTTCAGGTATAATAAATTGGTAGTCACCTGTCAAAACAGACATTTTCAATTACCTGGAAATATCACATAATGTGTATTGCGCTCAAGGTAATTTGTCCAGGTGACTGAAAAATCCACAGTTACTCTGTTTCATTTAATTTAAATAGTGACATTTTCTGTCAATCGCTAAAGCAAGAAATCTATTTCTATCTATTTTCCAAAAGAGTATTTGACGGTTAGTTATAAATTAAATGTAGGCGTATAATTATGGAGACAGCGGTTTTTTTTATTATTTTTTTTACTATTTAGCTGTCCTTATACAGACATTGCATTAGATGGATCAAATATAAAATTTAACACATTTTAAGAAATTTAACGTATAAGGGATGGGCGTGTAGTCTCCAAATTTATATAAATTTGTGAATATCTTTGTACTTCTCTCTGTACATTTATCACGGTTTGACAGAAACCGTGCAGGCGTATGATCACAGGCGTTGCAATTACGTCAGGCACTTAGTTTTTTTAAGAAACATTACTTTTTACATTTATGTAGGTTTTCGCTTTGTGAAGATTTTTAAAAAAAAATAAGCATTTTATTATATTCCTTTTTTGTTATTTATAGAAAATATATTCAACAATATCAATAATTCAATACAAAAAAATGCAATTTATACAAAATTTATATCTTATAATGAAATTCCCATAAAAATCTTAAAACCATCCTACGTATGCAAAACTTCTTAACCAGGAATTAAAATAAAATGTTCATCAGCACATAAAGACGTCTCTGATATGGGCTTGCAAGTGGACGATATATATATTTTTTTTAAGTTGAAACGGGCGTCATCAAATTTTAATATCCTGATACATTGAGTATGTTTACCTTGACAGGTTTCTCCGCCTCCAGGGCCCCATTTGGCAGTCGAAGGATTTCTGGAGCAACTGAATTTTCTTCATTTCCGTTGACTTTTATGAAGACATTAGTTTTAGACACTCGCTTGATCAGAATATTTCCTTGGTCATCCATCTTCACTTTCACACCCTGGAAAAAAAAAATCACAAATATTGTACTATCGAAATATTTTACTATAGAGTGATGAAAGTAATGAAGAATAAATTAGGTTATTGATTAGAACTGTAGACTGACAACATTTATATTTGAGGAGGTTGAAATATTTAAAATTATGTAGAGATACGTACAATTAGATAAATTATTATTTCGTGGTAAGAGTTTTTATAAAACTACGTAAGTCAAACGCCGTATTCGCTTCAGGTCAGTGAAGCGAAATAAGAAAATACTTTATTTTCTTTATATTACTTTATATGCCCGTTTAATCAATTTACATTATAACCCATACAATATATTTTTTATAATAAGCCAATAATAATAGTCGCTTTTAATTTACTTATTTACATTAAAGTAAAATTATTACTTGATGATATATAATAAATAAAGAAGAACATCATCATGGTGTAATTAAATTGTACCATATTTTTTATTATGTCTGTGCACTCCACCCTTCCATAATATATGTCTAATTAATAAGTTATATATTGTAGAAGTCAATGTCATAAATTTGGTGCTCAGACAACCCTTTCATTAAGCTCAAGGACATTTAAAAAAAAAAATCAACACATAAACAAATTATTACCTTTTTAGATATTTCTCGACAAAAAAATCATTCAGTTATCATATACGGTAAAAAATAAATCATTATTTAATTTCATCTGTTTATAATATTATAAACATCATGTTTCTTCTATACATAAATTGTTAGAGGGCATAGATACAACAACAACATTGAATAATAAATGTAGGATGTATTTTTATATCATAATAATAATAGGAGAGTGCATTGACTTCATAAAAAAATTCTAAACTGCATCTACAGTTTTTTTTTATATTATAATAAAGTAAAAATATTAATATAATTTATAATAAAAAAATAAATTATAAAATAAAATTACTTCAAATTAAAATAAAAGAAAGACGAAATTCCAGTTACAAAATAAGATGCAACCCTGCAGGTGATTATAACATCTTTGAATGCATCCTAATGACTCCAGCAGCAGCCATGATCCCGCTGTCAAGTCATCAACAAATCCTTGCGGACGTAGCGACATTTGTACAACAAAAACGAGTGAAAGCCTTCTTTCCTTTATCCCGAATATTATTTTTTCTACAAGGTTAACAATGTCACATTGTCGGTATTTTTAAATATTTTTTTTACATAGTCATTATGTAATATATATATAACTTTTTTTACTTTAATAATTTCATGCATAAAAATTTTATTTCATCAGATGAAATTTTCTTTTACATTTTTATTTAAGTAACAAAAAATATTAAAAAAAAATCTTAGAATAAATAGGTCTTTTATAATTTGTAATAATACAAAAGAAGTCTAGCTTTTTTGTTGTGTGTATGTGTGATATTATTATTAAATTAGTGATGGTGCATTTTCTTTAAGAAATTTAACTCCAGTGCGTCTATATAATAAAACTTTTATTATTATGAAAAGGTAATACTTACATGTCCTATGTGTCTTTTAACTTCTTCTGTTTTTTGATCTCTCATTGGATTATCAAATCCACAAAGTCCAATTCTGAAACAAAAGAATGAAACACAAATTTAAATTTGGCACACAGAGAAAAATGCATTTCTAATTATTCACTTCCGATTGTAAAATTTCCAGTGACAAAACATCAGTAAACAACAATGGCCTTTATAACTTTATTCTCATTTTAAAACCACAGAAGTCTTGTTGAAACTTGTTAACTACAACATTTCCGCATATTACATTTTTTTTTTTTTAAACATTACTATACTTTCTCATTGAAATTATTACGTCATAATATTCTAATGTTATTCTACAAATAATGAAATATAATTATAGAAAAGTGCATTAACAATATACTTATATAATAATCATACTATTTTTTAAATTAAAAAACAAAAGTAAAACAATATTAAGTCATATAACTTGATGAGAAAATATTGTTGTTATTGCCTTTCTTTATGTATTCTTGACGTAATGTACATTTGTTAGAATAGTTAATGATAAAATGTAATAATTCCCTGGCTTTCTCTTAAACACGAATGGTCCATCGTGCAGCTGCACTCTTCAACTATATAAATGACCCAGATGAGAAAATTCATATCACGTTATTATACACTATATTAGTGCTAATTTTATATATATATATATATATATATATATATATATATTCTCCTTTATGCACTATAATTACCATTGCAATTTAATTACACAGTAATAATATAAACAATAGCAATGTTGTCATTTATTATGTAACTCATATTATTGTAATAATACAATTGTAAAATGCATAACTAATTTTCTCATATAATATACTTGAACTTTTTTTTTAACTCGATTTAGTAAATAATAAGCAAATAGGTGAAATTTTACTATTATTTTTTTTTTTATCATTATTATTACTTTAATCTTTTAATGTTTTGCCCTAGTTGTGATAATCTAATTAATTTACTTAAAAAAACAGGACAAGAAAGTTTGATATTAACTTTTTTTTTTACACATGCAAGATATAATTTAATAGTTTAAGTTGTTAACATACCACGACTATATACTTAAGATTACTAATTAATTAAAAATATTTTGATATAGATCTGTATTAAAATAAAAAAAAATGAAAAAAATCGAAAATATTACAAATTTGTTTTGAGGAAAATATTCTTCGAAATCGACGCTTATGACGACTGTTTGATCGTGACTATAGATCCTGTTAGCTTCATTCACGGCATCCTATCAATAATTATACTGTAGTTTATAGGGTATAATTCACAAGAAAAATTAATTTATTTATAATCTAAATTTCACTATTACAATAAACTGAAATCATATATTACTCTTTCTGAAATATTCTTATTTAATGAAAAAATTTAAAATATTTTCTCTTGTTGGATTATTTTAACAAATTATGTATCGATTGATCAATAATTCATTAATATTCTGATTCTAGATTGTTTATATATTAATAATAATATGGTATATAAAATTATAAACGACTTGATCATTGCAAGATATGAACTGAGGCGGAACGAGGTGTCAATTTGCCTAGCAATGTACTTGAAACTTCCCATACAACTTGAGTTTCACTCTCGTGAAGGTAGCAACTCGATCAGCGACATCGAACCCGACAGTCGTGAAGTTAATAAACTAAGATTTATTACATATATGAAGAAACGTTTTCATCTTTATTAAATTTAATTATAGACCTTATATTGAAAAAAAATTCGATCGCCGCTTTGATAATTATATATTTATATATTATATAATGTAAATTAATGTAAAAAAAAAAAACAATAGAAAATAAAATATGTCTATTTTTATTATATAATCACTATTTAATATAATTATTTAATTGTTGACTGTTTAAAAAGTGATGACATGCATGCAGCTTCAGTTTCCGCATTGCTCAATAATAAATCGGAACGTCAAATTAAAATGCAAATTGTTGAAGGATCTCAATGTGCGACTTCGCCTTTCTTTTGTTTGAAAACCTGTGGGGGCGTCAGATTTTTTCCCCGAGAGCCGGAAGTTAGATTCACCTTGCATGCATTTCTGAACGCCCCCACCGAATATTACTCAACTGATGTTTGTCTTACTGCCATTATTACTTACGTTGCTCTTTCACACGATTTTTAACTCTGATGATTAGTGAATATGTACGTCAATGTTTAACGTTTTAAATTTACAAGCACTAATTTTCCCTTGAAACTTATTTACAAGTATAATTATATATATTTAAAATAAAAATGAAAGTATATTAAGGTGTGTAGTATTATTATTGATTGACATCTTTGCATATATAGCTTTGATATTATTGAATATATTATAAAAATATTTTTTGAAAATTTTGAATAATAATTTTGATAATTTCATTGTGCCACTAGCTATAATTTTGTATAGTTAACAAATTAATTTTAACCTCGGAATGAATTAAAGCTAATGTTACGTCATGGTTTTGTACGAAGATCGTAAGTGTATTGAAAATGTAGGACTGTAAGGCCTGCAGGCTCCGTGTCCAAGTGCTGTTTACCTTGTACCTGTAAGTAAGCACGCGGTAATATATGAACAGGCGCGGCCGCTCAATGAGGTAACCCTACCTTTTACCGCGTCTGTAGTATGCGTGTTTATGTCAATATATACTAAGTAAATAACGCCATAATCCGTCTATACTGATTTATGTACGTATTTAAAAATAGATGTGAAATCGTATATTAATATCGACACATTTTAATAATCATGTTATATTATAAATTATTCATAATAATTATGTGTTTTCTAAAAATCTACAAGTTATTTGACATATTAAAAAAGTAGAAAATTTTCGAATATTTATTTTTTTATTTATGATGAGTTTTCGTGCCAATTCTCATACAAGTATAAATAAAATGACATTTATAAATATATTGTATTGCATTATAATGCAAAAGTTTTTACAATGAGTTAGAATGTGACTAGCAAACATAAGACGTACCTGAATCCATCAAATCCATCGTCCGATCCGTTGATTGTGAGGACGGGGGCGCGAGCGTACGCCTTGGCGACACGTCTGTTTCGTTCGAGCACGATCACCTTGGCCCAGATCTCGTCATCGATCTGTGTCCACTTGTCCAGCACCTCCTGGATGTGATCCTGTAACACGTCAACATAAACGTCAACATGAGTCAACAGCAGATGTGATTTCTCCAACGTGACATCTGTATATAAAGAACCTTTGTATTAATGAGCACCAGATAATTATATTATTTTGCAGGCATTCAAGTTCCCCATAAGAAATACACAGGTGTTAGATAAGTTGCATAAATTAAGGGGTTACATCTCAAGAAAATTTTAATATTCAGCAGTATACATTTCCTTGCAGGTATTTAAATTTCCTATAAGAAATATACACATGCAGGGTGTTAGATAATTAAATTAAGGGGCTAGAAGAAGTATGTATAGTATTTTTTCGATTAAAAATTAATGTCGTAGTCTCTTGATTTAACTTGATGTTATTATTATGAAATCAACAAATATTTATTTATTTATTTATTTATTTATTTATTTATTTATTTATTTATTTATTTATTTATTTATTTATTTATTTATTTATTTATTTATTTATTTATTTATTTATTTATTTATTTATTTATTTATTTATTTATTTATTTATTTATTTATTTATTTATTTATTTATTTTTTATAAGTAGAAAAAAGGCTCTCTTTTTTTAAGTCGTAACAGTACATAATTATACTTAAATTTGCAGTCTAGTAGATTTTTGGTGAGGAGTTGGTTTAATTGTGAGAAATATTTTTCCATAGAGTGGCGGAAGTTGCATGTCATATAAAGAACTGCAGTAACATTATGTTCGTTCCTTGATAAATTATGTTACAATAATGAATTATGAAATCATAAGTTTGCGTTAAATAAATTAACATTTGTTTCTACTATTTTTAAAACAAAAAGAGTGTTACTTAAGTTTCATCAACTTTATGCATAAAATTATGACAAAAATGTACTCTAGTTTAGAAATTTAGAGAAAATATGAAAAAGTGTGGGAACATAAGTGACTGTTATGTTAGTCATTTACGTCATAATCCTAGACACTGAGAAAACGTCTGTCTTTTGTCGACTTGCAAACTGGATGAATACGGAAGATCAGCCATGAGAACATTGAGCAACATTTCATTCACAATATGATAATTTGGCTGCATATGTGGTTGGTTGATTATGTGAAGCCAATACATTCATTTCAAATTATGACGGAAATTGAATTTAAAAAAATAAACATGTTCCAAACTATGATATATAAAATGTAAAAAATTAATATTAATTACAAAAAATCGAAATTTTCTGAATGATTTTTTTCTCTAAAAAAATATAGGTTACCAAATTTCTATTTTGTCTGAATATCATCAAACGAAAGAGTTAGATTTTGATGTGATCGCCGCGGGCATAATAGCATCATATTTTGGGTAGTTGAGCTCAGGAATGGAAATTGACGTTGATGGGGCCAATGTTCCATCGAATAATAATAATAAAAAAAAATGTTCGTGTTGCACCATAACGGTAACTGAATTATATTTTTGATAATTATGGAATTTAATAATGCTATAAAATTATGTATGAATTCCTATGTAAAATATATTAAAACACGTTTTTTGTTCAAGTATATAATAATAAAATAACATGTAGTAATCTCATATATGTTGCGTGGGAGACTTTAAAAATAATATTAATAATACAAGCGTGCCAATATAAGAGTCTAGACCCGCGTGGCGCATTTTTTAAAACACTTTCTCTGAGTTGTTATATAGAAGTCGCAAGTGAGCGCGTTATGAATTCCATATCGCTTTATAATAATCTCTCTTTTGTCAGAACTAGGTCGTTTTGCTTCTCAAGGAGTGAACACATTCAATGTGTTGTTTCTTTTTAAATGCATCGTTCAACTTTGTGTTACAGACTATTTTTTCTACGTCATCTACGTGCTCTGTCAAGTGTGAACCCGCCCTCCAAGTATTATCAAAGCAAGTAAGATCAGCTGAACTCTATGAGGCAATTCTTGCTGCTGCTGCAATTGTCCCTTATGATCTGGGGCACGCCTATGTACGCCTCATTATAGCAAAGTTGCAGCCGACAAACGTGATATGAAAGTTATGGACCTTTTACTTTATATCTTTAAATGTATAATATCTTTTAAAAGGTATGTGTGGGCGCGTGTGGTTGTCAAGTAAAACCTGATAGAGAACAAATTAATTGATAAATGTTGCAATTTTAATATACATGTAATAAATAATAATGACTCGGTGATTTTTTTTTTTAAATTATAATTAATAATTTTTAATGTTATATTTTGTTACTGGCCAGTATTTTTTTTAAATGATTTTGTAATATAATTCAAAACTTTTATTTCCTATTTAATATTTGATACGTCCTGTACTCTTTTATAATGACTTCGAAGTGATAATAATATTATTTTTGTTGTCAGTATTCTTTATTAAAGTTTGTTGATCTTATTGATAACATTTTTGCAATATAGATACAGAAAAGAAAAGGTATCTAGAAAGTTAAAAACTATGTTGTTTTTCTAGTTCTATCAATTTTTTTTATGATTTCAAAGAAGAAGTAATAATGTTTCCTGCAGCTCTCGGTTTCTAACATAATTATACGAGGAAATGACTTCAGTGGGACAAAGCCTCCATATATGCCCCTCGTGTGGTGGCGAGCCGGAGGCGGTAGTGTCCGGAGGCGGGGGCTGGGGCGTAATGACCGCGTGATACGCCGTCCGCCATGTTGGAGGCAAGGTTGTAGCAAGGTCGGACGTTCCTCCTGTGATTAGGTGGTGAACAAAAAGACGTGATCAAAAGACGGAATGTAAGAGATCATTATTATTGACGTAGACTCTGTGATAAAAAAAGAGTATATGTTACAACCTTCAGTAAATGTCTTCTATATTATGTTCCGATATTATTTTTCAATATATCTTACTCATAAAGAGCCGCAAATGTCAAGTTTAAAATATCATTTATAAAAAATACACGACCACAATTTTGCAATTTGATTCTGAAGTATAAAGTTTATTACATCCGCATTTTAGTTATTACGAAACTTTTGAAATATCATGATTTTATAATAAATATCCAAGGAGATATTTTATTATTTTATATTTAATGATTTTTCATGCATATAATATTGAATAAGAAATAGTTCAGATATCATAACATAATAATATAAAAGAAATATGAAAGGTCAGGTTTTCTTAATTATGTTAAAAAATATTCGTATCTTTAACATTTTCAAATTAAATAATGATTCAATATACTAACATTAATACTTTCACTCTTTTTTATAGTGCAAAACTTTTCTGTATTAAACGCGTGACTAAATAGTGTGTAACCTGCATGCATTATAGTATAATATATTTAGTAAAGAATAAAAGTGTCTTAAGATACAATTATGCATGAGAGAAATAAGAGAAATCGTCGCAAATACAGAGCCTTGAGTGACACCACTGGATCACGCCGTCAATGCTTTTGTATGACGTCCTCGCTCGATTTTGCAATCCATCATCATCGGTATATTGTAAACGAATTGATACACTTCTTCTTAAGAAAAAAAAAACACGCATGAAATTTTAACAAGCAAACTCATCTACATGAATAAATATTATTGCAATGCACGACTTGATGTTATATAATAATACAGAAGCAAACAAATGTATTGTTAATTTTTTGTAATATTATGACCCCATTGAACTTATATTTGCATGAATAATAATCATCAAAATGTATTTCACACGTTTAGAAAATGTTGCATGTAAATTTATTTTGTAATAATATTATTAAATAATAATCAATAATATGGTATAAATTAAATTAGTTTAAAAAAAAACTCGGTCAATGTTATACCAGTTCAACAATCACAAGAATGAATCTTTTATAAATATAATTGCAAAATTTTCTCATATGTAACAATGTATAGTCTATATATTTTAAATAGCTTATAATTTGAAACAACAATTGTATTTTCACATTACAAAAACATCACGATTTGACTCACATTTTTAACAAGTTTATGTAATAAGATCCGTCCTTGAATTAGAATTGAACAACATGTTTTAAAAAGTAAAATAACAATTAAATTATATCTGGTTTTTCTCTTTTTTTTTTATATATATTAGACATTATTAATAGATAGTACACTTAAGGTGGATTCATATGGCTATTTTTATCATGCGACGCGACGTGAATAATGCGCACTTTCTGTAACATCCATTGGCGGCCATATTTGTCGATTAAAAGAAAAAGAGCATCGTAATTAACGCGATTCCCGGTGAATTCGCCGCCGCATAGGATCTCACAGCTTTTATGTCAAAATCACGTCGCATCGCCGTTGTCGCCATCTGAATCCGCCTTTAGATATGTATATAATAAAAAACTCAAAATTCTTGTTAATTTAAAAATGTTGTTATTATTTTTGTTTCTTCTACAGGATATGTAATTATTGACTCAAAGCATAGTTTCACAAAAGCTGCAATTTTCCTGCGATTTACAACTTTATGTGATACTTGACGGTGTCTCTAAAAAGGGGGCGTGGTTGTCTCACGCAAGCAAATTGTAGTCCAGTTCTTGTGTCTGGCGTACGACAACTTTGATAGCTGTAAGTGTAGCGTGGTACAATAGCGGCATAAAAGTGTAGCAGTAAAAAGCAGACTCGTGCTACATCTTTATACAATCCTGTAATGATCATAAGAAAATAAAATTTCTAGACGCTCTGATTGCTTCTCAGAAGTTTCCGAAAGTAATGTTAACCTAGCCACAGTCTTACTGTATAAAATCGAGAATCAAACCGGGATCTTTCACAAATATATAATATTATATAAAATCTGGTCAAATCTTAAGGTTAAATTTTGTTTGTTTTAATACTTAACGCTTAAATTAAACTAAAAAAAAAAATTATATCAAATTAATTTTCTAATATTAATTTTTTGGTAACAAATAATTTTATGTTATTAAAAAAAAGCGCATTTTTTTTTTTACTTATTTTTTTAAATTTATATTTGACGAAAAACTAATTTCACTAGAAATTTTTATATGGAGTAAAAAATTAATAACTTTCATATTTAATATAATTAAATTGTAACATGTTTTTAATAAAACTTGGTGATTGCTGTAGACGTCAATATAATATTTAGTATTGACCCAGTTCTGTTCATATCAGATAGTCCATCTACGGCTCATTAACTTATGGTTAGCAAGGGAGAAATTAGGACGTCAATGTATCTAACACTTCAAAACACTTGTCAGGCTAAACGTCTCATTTTTTTTTTATTGAATCCACTCATCATTTTTATAATTTAATAAATATAAAATATATGCGTGCGTGATCAAATTTGTTGCAATAATCAACAACATATAATTTAGATGTTTTTTTTTTTCTATATTCGGTTCATCTTTAATGCCTTAAGGATAAAGAATGACCTAGTATATTTTACATAAAAAAAATACGATGACCAATGCTATTGTAGGTGTTTATTTATTTCTTCACTACCATCAAAAATCTGAATGGCCTTAAAAATAAAAAAAAAATCTCCTACTGTTTATTCCCTTTCACTGTAAAAAGAAGATAAAATAAATAACATCAAAAAATAACTTTATTTCATTGCTAATATATGATTGCTCTTATTTACTAAAATACATGATGTAATATTTATTAAACAAACTTATTACAAAACTTATTGTAAGTCGTGTAACATGAGCTTATAATAAAAAAAATAAATATTATTACAAATATATCATATGTTTTATTTTAAAAAGAAGATTTAGTGTATTAAAATTAATGATTCATTAATGAATTTTAATTTAACCATAAAAACGTTTAGTTGTGAACGATTTCGCCTTGTGTTTCGACCTAGATTAGAGAGCACGTTGTTGCACTAGCAGCTCCTTATAGTCTGTAGGCCTTGTCTTATACATTCTCCAACACTGCTTTAATTTAATTCAAAGTGAAGTGAAATTCATTGAGTATATTAATTCAACCATAAATCACGAACCATTCCTTCAGAAAAAGAAATTAATTAATTATAATAAGATAGAAAGGTCATATATTATATCAATGGTAAAAGTTTTGTAAATGTTGTGATCAAACCATTGAGCTCTATACAAGGCTAGAGGGATAATGCCCTATACTTCTCAATGTTAAACTGTGCGCACGGTCCGGCGGGAGGAAGTGGGTGGGAGATTGCGCTTTCGTCACACATTCCAACGTATTCTCCTCAGAATTGCCAACTGCAGTGTAACTTTTAATATTTATTTTATAAGGAAATAGCAGGATTTTTGCAATAAAAATAAATAAAAACTAAATTTGAAATACAATATGAGTTATTGTAAGTGTTTAAAATAAATTTTTATAGTGAATTTCCTTTTATCTCTGTTTTAGTAAGTTCAATTTTTTTTCTATTACGTTGGCAACGCAATCGCGTAAATTTGTAAACAAGTTTTTAAATATGGCCGGCCCACAGAGGCCACAGTCTGTGGGCCGGCCGAAAAACAGTATGGAGCTACGTGATTAGAGTTTTATCGAAGTGAAATTTTAAATATCAAGTCGTGTTGGAGTTATGTGTGAATGAAGAAGGAACTACTAGCAACATGCCTGCTGTATTGCGATGCTGTGCATACGATTGCATGCATGTCAACGTGCCAAGACATCAGCAATTTGGCCAAGCAAATTTGATCGCCATTCACAGGTAAGCTGCTCAATAAATTTAATTAAACTTCAATCCATATAATTATAGAATATATAGTATGCATACGTGTGTTCTCGTTATCCTAATAGACCACTTGCAAAACCCTACAGTATTTTAGCAAAAAACAAACTCTCACATCCATTTCATTGTTGTTGTTGATTGTGTGTTGAAAATTTGTTTATGATACAGTATGATACATTGGACCTTATGGGAAATTCACGATTGTCACACACAGATTTCAATATGTTTAAAACCTACGATTGTAAAAATGAACAAATCACCACAATCTGCAGTTTTTGGCCATTTATAATCCTGAAATGCGTATCAAAAGAAGTTTTCTTTATTTTAATACGGTAAATTTCATATGACACGAAAACAGCCAATTGCATGGGGGAAGATACGTAACTTTTGGCAAGCTCTAGTTTGTTGATTTTTGCATCAGTTAAAATCAACAAACTGTAGCTTGCTTGGATGGTCTATTGGATAGTTTGTAGTAATACTATCTTTTCTATTCTATATACAGTATAACAGATCTTAGTTTACCACTAAACAGCTCAGTAGACTAGACGGCGCCAGATATATCAGCCAATGAAAAGGCTAAAATGTCAGCTGGCCACCTTTTCATTGGCTGATATATCTGGCGCCGTCTAGTCTACTGAACTGTTTAGTGGTAAACTAAGATCTGTTATACTGTATGCATACAATCAGCTGAAATACATCGGATGTATACGGGACAGTATAATATGCATACACACAGTATGCAGTATCATATCATATATTATACTGTATGCATATATCATACAATACATACGGTATTTAGTGTAATACGGACTTTATGCATATAATATAAATCTAAGACAAACAATAAGTTTAAATTTATTAACACATCAGCAGCTTGACTGCATATTTATGCACAAAATGTTGGTTCGCCAAATCCAAACTGTGTTCATAATTTGTGCCCTCCATGGCATTCATGTGTTGGGTCAATCAGGAGCAGAAAAAGTATCATATACAGGGCAGGTTATAATAAACCTATTGTATGCATAACATTCACTACGTTCACATGACGGTGTTCAATACATATCCGTTGACGACGGATAATTAATCGGATGAGTTAATTCAATTTGTTAGTGGCGTAGCCAGGATTCGTCCAAGGGAGGAAGTTCTTCAGGATACAAATTGGGAACAACCTGCTGGGGATTGGGGGCGAAGCCCCCTATAATAGCCCGCGGCAGGTGCGTTTTTTTTTAAAGGACACACCCCTTTTTTTAGGGTAAAATTATGAAAAAATACTATATTATAAACAATGTATGTCCTGTTGCAATTCTTTTAAAATTTTAAATATTTTGCACCCCCATATTTAAATTTTCTTTTCAAAATATACGTGCACTAACGTAATAAATAAGCTTTGAGTAAATAATTTTAGTTAAATCAAGTAATTCTTCTAATACAGTAACCACACTGTTATATTATTTTTATTAGTTTCATGATCAGAGACCCTTAGAGACCTCCATGTCTTATGGTAAGAAATTTGATTGCCTGGGCGGGGTCCAAGTTTGGCGGCGCTGCTGCATCGCATGGGCGCCGTTGGGCTACAACACGGCTTTCAACTGCGCGCGAAGCTGGCAGCCAGCGAGAGCAGGATCGTGCCCATGCAACCATGTCCATGCGATGCAGCAGCGCCACCACACTTGGACCCCCCTCAGGCTATCAAATTTTTGGTCATAAGACACGGAGGTCTCTAAGGGTCTCGATCTGTTTCATGATGCACGACTTTTTTGAAAAAGGGGCGTGGACTTTTATTTTTTACGATGAAAAATTGCAGCGAATTTCTTATAATTACTTTGTAAATCGTTTCATGTTAATTTTTTTTTTCTATTTTTCAAATGTATCAAGTAAAAAGAAAAATATTTTTGAATATTCCCAAAAAATGAGACAAATTTCTATATTTGTGAATTTTTCTTATCATAATAATGATAATTATATGTTTATTATATTTATTTATGGTACATATTTATTTTTTAACTAATTTTTTTTCCTGTAAATACTTCTTTTCATATCAATTTGGACCTCATGGTGAATCGTCAAACTCTTTTGTCACAAAGCTAATGTTTACTATTTTTACAGAGGGAACCTGCTCCGAGGGTCCCACCGAGAGGCGTGTTTGACACTTCATCTTGGAGGCAGCCAATACCACGAGATGTTCAAGAGCGTTTAGCACAGAAAATTCTAGGAAAGAAGGTATACAATCATTGTATAGTACGTTTTTTTTTTTTTTTTTTTTTAAGATTTTTTTTTTTCAGTCCAGGAACTACAGCTGTATTCTTAAATAATTTTTGCATGTTTGTAAATAAAAATGGCACCCCTGAATCCTTAATAATAAGGATAGGTCCTATAGATGCCTATTTATGGCTCCAGGGGGCGTGGCCACTCTTCGAATAATTATTAATATAAAAATAGTTCTTGGTCTCAAAGAAATCTTAAAAAATTCAGAGTTGCGTAATTTGGTACACTGCTTTCTGCAATTAAAATTTTTCATGCACGTTATCCATTTTACTGTTCCATTTTATAACAGTGTGAATATATTTATATATACATGTTCAAATATGTGTCGTTATAAAAGTGCCAATTATCATAATTGTGTTAAATGTTGTATATATTTTTTTTTCTCACCATCCAGTTCAATTTTTTTTATAACAATTTATAACGGTGAGAATTTAAAGTACATGCTATTTTAGATTTTAAATGCTTGTAATATGCAATCCTGTCACTAATTGTGATTTTATTCTATAGCAAAAAGCTGTCCAATTATATTACTAACGTGTTGTAATAGTGAATCTTAATAATGGGGTGATTGTTATTTGTTTTTTAAGATAATTAGTTCATGTAGAACTTAAAAAATTAAGACATTGAGACACTGTTTATTATATCCTGTATTTTTTTTACTTTTTTATTGTTACATGCCATAAAAATAAAATTTGTAAAAAAAAAAAAAAAATGTTGCCTTCATAATTTCATCTACTTTCAGGCTATCTGAATTCAAGAATGATATACAATTATAATATGAAATATATTCTATATACCGTAACTACAGAATAAGCCTTACCCGTTTAGAGAAATTGAAACGCTTTTCCTTGCATTATTGTATAATATATGTATATATATATATATATATATATATATATATATATACCTAGTGATTGATGATAGATTGAAATAATTTGCATGTGATTAATTTTCAACAAAATAATATGTACACTCTTCACCTCTGAATAGTTCCCTTCTGCAGCTTTTTGAGAGTCACCCTGCCCTATAGGTCTATAAATAATTATGAAACAGAACACTGTGATTAAGCAGACTGCAGAAGGAAGCTTTTGAGAGGCAAGTACTGTACAGTACTTGAAATACGCAGGTACATATATATTTTTGAGCATCAAAATTTAAATAAAATTTCTAATTATATAGCAGGCAGGTACTGTTTAAAAATCATTTGTAAAAAAAAACAACAACAACAACAACAACAAAAAAAAAACAAAAAAAACAGACAATGTGGATTTTTTTCCCTAAACATACAACTTATGTAATTTATAATTATTCTTAGTATGAACAGCAATTCAGCAGGAAGGTAACTAGAATCAAATATATTTAAGCAGAGAACGTTCATTTTTAAAGTTGTTGTTTATTGCTCTCATTAAATGGAAAAAAAAAAAAAAAAAAAAAAAAAACATATATGGGAATACAATAGAAAATTTCTTTATTGCGGCGAGGTTTATTAGGCAAGCCCACTCTTACACATATAACCTAATACAGCTTGTATTACATATGACACAATTTTCCTTGCAAAATATATAAAAATAAAATAAAAAATTAACAAGGAATAAAAATGAACAATTTGTGTGTCTATGAATTTCTGTGAATGGATAATTTGATAATAAATGTTTTCAACATTTTTTATATTTTAAATTGTTGTCTACAAAAACATAAATAACTTATTAATGAATACTACATAATATAATTATAATAATAGTTTTTTTTATAGTCCGTAGACTAGATGTTATAAATTATCGATGACGAAAAAAGCACATTGGAATTAAATATTAGAATTATAGTATATATACTTAAATATTCATAATACTGTAGACGGATTTTAAATAAATTAAAAATGTATTAACGATGTGTTTCGGGGATATAACTTTTTAAAGTTTTTTTAAGAAAATTTATCATAAAACTTTATCTAAATCGTAACTGTCGAGTACCATTTTTTGTTATTTTTCCCGAAGGTTCAGCTCTCAAGGGTTATAACCCCCCCCCCCCCCCCCATTGTCTACGCCCCTGTTCATGACTCGTGACACTTTTTTATGTACGTTTCGTAGAAATATATAATGCTAGCGCAAGAAAAACAAAAATACAAATGAATACAATTAATAACTCTTGATGTAATTTTCAATGTAATATAAGGTAGTCTGAGATTTATGAGTTTCATCGAGTTAATGCAGTAGTTGTTTTATTTTAAAACCATTTAAACAGCGTTGCTTAGCATCGGAACATCTTTATGAACTGCATGAGGGAATTAACCTTGGAAATCTAAAATATTTTGGACAATGCATGCAGCTATAGGACGCCTTGACCTTTTTCCCAACTGCATGCATTTTTTTTAGACAAATAAATAATAAAATAAATATATTTTGGCAGGCAGAAGGCAGTCAGCCAATTGTAAAAAACCGTGCAACGTACGTAACTTCATATCATGGCATTCTTTCTACACTATTTAACTAATATCATATAATATATAATATTTTATTTCACATTTGCAATGAGAGACAATTTTTTCATTTCAATATAAATAGAAAATAAAATATATAACTTAAATAAAATCCTTTCTAATATTACGTACATAGAACAACATTATTCATTACGATTAAATTTACTTATTAGTAGTGTTTTAAATATAAAAATGTTTCGGTAATTTAATTTGTATTCGCCTCTATGCGCTCTATGTTCGATGCTAACAATTTTAAAATTTTCGTGACTAAAAAAAAATCCCTAGAAAAATAGTTTAGAAATTTTACTAAGATTTAGTATTTTTTTTTTAACTTTCTTAGGTTGGTCAACCAGGCATTCGATAGCATCGACCACCACCCACTTTCCTCCCAGACGCCGTGCGCGCCTAAAACAGCTGATTAGCCCTCTAGCCTTGTATAGAGCTCAATGGATCAAACTTTATTGAATGATTGATACAAAGGAATTTATAATAATACATCAAT
Organism: Siphlonurus alternatus; assembly: GCA_949825025.1. NCBI lineage: Eukaryota > Metazoa > Arthropoda > Insecta > Ephemeroptera > Siphlonuridae > Siphlonurus > Siphlonurus alternatus. The sequence continues at coordinate 33,539,327 of OX463782.1, forward strand.
TAGCAAATTAGTGAATGTAAAAAAATGAGTTTGAATATTAATTTTGTAACTTATAATTAATTGACATTTAAATTGACTGTCATCTGCGTGAAATTCGCCCCTTATTTGTTACGAGATGTTACCAGTGGGGCGGGAAAGTTCAAATGGTTGCATACCAGTCGGGGGGTTGTAAAGAAAATGGCGTCGTTTTTGCACATGCACCGCAGTTAGTAAATATTGAATTTATTTTTTACTAAAATAGTATAAGGTTTACTTATTAAACTACTATTATTAAGTTATATTTATTCATTATACACTTTCTTTTTATAAAAATATACCATCCAAACCACAGCTTATATAAAATAGAGTAAAATTCTCTATATATAAGTGCATTTTTCAACCGCCATAACCTTATTTTAAGTAGTAAAATAATTATTAAGTTAAGAATTTTTAATTTAGACGTCTATATATCAATAAAATTTACGCTTTTATGATTTTACTATCAGACATAAAAAAAAATGAGAAACTTATCAGAGGCTTCAAGTCAGCTGGTTTTGTGGGAAAAAAAAATTTGCATTAAAGAATTTTTTTAGAGGAAAATAGATTCTTGATTCTTAATTAGATCACCCCTAAATGGGGGTAGGGGGGTAGGATATGTTTCATAATGTATATAGCTTCAATAGTTATTGAGAAAAAATTAAAAAAATTCTAACATAGTGGCTTATGGAGAAAATTTTCCCGCCGAGAAACATTTGATAACAAGTATAAAAAATGTAGTATTTTTAGAGTAAATGACTAAATATTTGCAGTAAATTTCTAGTGGTACTTAATTACCACAGCTGTCTCGTTCAAATATGTGTCGCCAGTCTACTCCACCGTTTTTAAGTAGCGGCTGCTGCTGCTGAGAAAAAGTTGCTGCAGCTACTGATGCAGTGACCAACTTTCTGAAAACCGGTCTCTTACAAGTACAACAAGTACTATGTTTTATTCTTGTACTATATCATGCATGCACCGTTGTGCGTACAATACATTTATATACCTAATATATACTATATAAGTTTAACAACGTTAAAAATGCAAGTCACATTTTACATGGCATAAAAAAAAAAAGTATCATGTATAAGAAAAAGAAATTTCTATATTTTAGTCATTCCATGTTAACAACATTTACATTGTAGTATCATTGCCATTTGTTTAAAAAAAATATATATATTATAGTACAATGCAAAAATAGAGGAATAATGCTGGCATGATAAACTACATGTACATATTTGACATTGAAATAAATTTGCAAACTTCACAATTTATTTTTGCATTGTATATTTTCTGCTCAATTTATTTTAGCATTGTATGTATTTTTCTACGAACTATTAAATTTTAAAAATATCGCTGTACTTTATTTTTTAAAGTAAGACTTATTAAATTTATATAATTTAAAATAATTTATATTTTAGTCTGTAAATTCGTCCAACATTTGCATTGTAGTACTTATTGCCATTTGTTTAAAAGACAAAGTTTTTTCAAGGTTTTTTCAACAAGATTTTGTTCTCAGTGAGTTTAAATTCGGATCAGTTGATATGTCTTGGTGAAAGTTAGAGCAGAACGTTTGGATGAAAAGTAATGCTAACATTTATGGTAAAACTTTCTTGCAATGCTACAGATTTAAATGATAATGATTTTTGTTAATTTAATTTGATAAAAATTAGTATCATTATCAATCAAATGTCTATTTTTTGTGATAATGGACAACCTGTATGCCATGGATTTTTTTTATTGTATATTTTCGTACAAAATTTTGAGTTATGTATTGCCAATTTGTTAACATATTTTTTTAATTTTCTCTTTAAAACTATAATACAAAATGCTGTGACGTCATAGTGATGCAAATATTTAACTCGCAAGCTTAGGGAAATTGGTTGTATGACTATGACTTCCCATGTATTATTTTATATTGTGTACCTTGTATTTGGAATGAGATAAAATACACAATTTGAATTCTAACCTTAAAGTTGTTTGAGGGTTCAAAAAATACGACAAAAAAAAATGCAGGCTCTCCTAAATTTTAATTAATATAAAGTGATTTTATTAGAGCAAAGTGCAGCAGAAAGACACAAAACGACCGTTGAGGATCGTCCTCGTGTTTGTGACCACTTTTTACTTACTGACGGACCGGACCGTCTGACAGGACGCTACAAAAGAGGATTACAAAGCAAGCAAGTATCGAATGTCTGAGAATGTTGTAGCTAGATTGAAACACGATAACTTCAGACATAAAAAAAATCATATCATTAAAAGAAAATTTAATATCTTACTGTAATGAAATGACAAAATTTCTATGGTTTTTGCATCGTCACAGTCATTAATTAATTCAATTTTATAATATTTACTTTATTAATTTTTTACAAAGAGAAATTTCTTATATTAAAAATAGAACATACTTTTATAGAACATATAATAGATACTTCAAATTATTTCAAATTATTTTTTTATTTAAAATATATGTTACAAAGTATTTTCAGAAAGTTTAAACAAATAATTAAGAATTAAATTTTTGCTTCAAACGTCGAAGTATGTGTAAATAAAAATTATTATAAAAAAAAAATGTTAAATTATTATAAAATATGAACAAAAAACTTGAAAGGTTATTTTGTTGCGTTACTTTGATAGTCATTTTTATTTTACGTTGGCTCTAATTAGCAAGAGAAGCATAGCCTGGAGGTATGAGAAAGTATCATCCGAAGGTCCAGGAAGACTCCACGGGGTCACTGTGACATTTGGGCCGCCACTGAAAAGGTTGAAGGTGAGCCTGCAAGTTTTTTTTTCTCTTTTATTTTGTAAAATGTTACATAACTGTTTCATCGTCCTCTTAAGACTCTAATTTTATCCTATTTTTAAACTTTTTTTTTGTTGTTTCTTGTAATTATATTAATTTTACATTTTAAAAATTATAATGATGTGTTGAGTTTCTATAAATTATTTTTAAAGTATTTTAGTGGATAACTGTTTAATATAAAAAATAAGAAAATATTAATTATATTAAAAAATATGGTTTTCAATTATATATTACAGAACCAATATATATATATATTTCTTGTTCCACAGTTTGGGTTATTATCATTGAGAAAGAAGAATTTTCTTTCAAACAAAACAATAGGTAATAATAATTTACCACAGTGAGAAAGCATTGAAACGTGAGAAAATAATAATAAAATAATTGAATTTTTGTATCTTTGTTTAAGTAACAAGTTCATTTATATTTTTTCTTGGCAGTAACAAGTATGAAAATCGTAACGTAATTAATGATTATTTTCATAGGTATCCTTCAAAAATTATATATTATTAGAGATTGTAAAAAGGCTTATCTCCATTGGTATAGAAGTTTTAAAAAAGCTCATATCCACTGAATTACAAAAAAATATTTGAACATGATAACATGAATAGTTTATCTTCAATTACGTGTTAACATGAGTCCTTTACAATATTACACAATGAACATGCGCCCTAGTTGAAAATTACGTCTTCAACTCATCTTTTACACGTCTGAACCTAATCTTTTAATCTCTAAAACACATCTTATTTCCTCTTCGCTCAAATTGAGGATGAAATGAAGACAATATTTCTATAATATAACATTTTATGTTCAAGAAGAGGAAAAAATACGTAATCTCTTCTTTTTCTCCTCGTTTTTCCTTTAAAATGGTGCAAAATAAGAGGAGAAAAGACGATAGGAGAGTTTAATAGAGAAGAAAAAATGAAATTTATTTCAACTCGGGGGTCCTTTTCATTTTACTCCATGATTCGATGAACGATATTATTTTGTTATAAATAGAACGATATTGAGTCACTATAGACGTTATAACGTGACTAACGGTAATTTGTGTATCATCTTCCTTGATGGCAAAACACGATGATGCGCGGCAGACGTTCACAGAATGGCCGCCGCGAGATCCCGTTGAATCTTATAGTTCTCTACTTCGAAGACACGTCAAGGCGAACTGCTTGATGCTCTCACTTATACTCAGATGATGATCGCCTCCCAGGCCTTGGCATTTTCGCTCTCGTAACCTCTCTTTCGCTTTCGTTGCACCAGTTTTAATAAAAGCATAATTTTTTTTTTAAATAATTATTATAATAATACATTATTTAGATAATAATGATGATGTGAAGAAATGTAAAATATAATGGAAAATGTAACACACAATAGAATAATTTAGTAAAGATTTTAAATTTTTAAGTAATTTTATTTGTTATTAAATTATTGAATGTATTTTAAGTAAAAAAAAACAAAAAAACAAGAGAATAAAAAAAATCTATTCTTTAAATTTTTTTATATTCATGGTTGAATTAGTAAAATCCTTCAGTTTTTAACTTTTTATTTATTTTTTAAATAAATTGTTATGCACTGATGCATTTTCATAATACTCAATACAAAAATGACATTTTAATAATGCATATTTTGTTTCATATTGTACTAAAGTAATAAACTGTAAAAGTAAATTTTATTCAAGTATACAAGATGGGTTTTTAATATGATATATTTGAAAGGGATACTTTGTTTCTCCAAGCTTAAAGATCTTGTCATCATAAAACTTATTGTTGCGTGTATAACAATGCAAGTACATTCTTGTATGTTTATCGATCTTGTATTATCATCTATACCGTTTATCTATACAAGCTTTTCCGTCACATACCGCTACTTGTTTTAATTTTATACTCAAGATATTCAAAGTTAATTGATACACTGCATTAATGTTAACTAGAGCATCTATGAAATATTCTTAATAATTTACTTTCCAATGTTATCTTAATAAAACGTTTAAACATTGATAGTGAAAATTAAAAAAAAATGTTTTCTCTTAATCAAGCGAAAGGTTAAGTTTAATTTTTCACTCACTCTCATCTGTATTCAAAATACTCTCACTAATTTTTTATCTATATAGTGAAATGTTAATTATAATCATATTTTTATGTCCTCGTACAGGATGTTATGTAGATCAGAAAAAATATTGTTGAAGTACCTTTCTTTTCATTTCCTCCAACATTTTTTATAAATATTAACAATTATAAATACATTTTAATTATGTTAAAGAATCTTTATAAATGGATCACGAAAAAAAAATTAAAGGAAATCGACGAAAAAAAAATAGTAAGAAAAGTAACATAAGAACTTTTATGAGTATATTCGATTAAATATTAAATGCAAGGTTATAATTAAGTTGGTTGGTTGGTTGGTATTTTGGGGCAATTGACACATTTTGGTTATGTATGCCCCCCAAAAAAGGTTATAAGTGTAATGAAGTACAAAAAATAGCAACATTAAAGACATATTACATATCAGATTTTTAATTATATTTTAATATACACATTAGTAGAGAAGGAGGTGGGGAGGGGATAAAAAAATATAAAACAAAAAACGAAACTATTTTTTATAACACGTACACCTTATTTAGATGATTATATTAACGGATTAAGAAATACGGACACGACCTTGCGTTGTATTTTTTCACACAGTATTAAAAAAAAGATTCACCTGTAGAAAAAAAAAAAAATGGAAATGGCCTTGTCTATAATAGAAGAAGAGTTATATGAAGAGGGAAAGGAATACCGCGGGAAACACGGGACTTGAGAAGGATGCAGCTGTATATTATACCTTGTACGTTATCATAACAGTTAGAAGGTTTAGCAATTTTTAATGATATTATCTATAAAAGCGCATGCGCAGTGAAGTAAAAAAAAAAAAACACGCAGGTATCACACGGTACTTTTTGAAGAGAGTTAACCTTCAATGAAAAGAATACGTCATTATAAAAATTAAAGAAACAGTGAGAGTTTGAGATTATTATATATGAACTGCAAAATCAAGGCATCATCATGCAGACGGATCTAATGTAAAACACGATCTGTATAATAACAGAGTCAAACATCTTCTTTAATGATTATAATAAGTATGTGCAGACATCATGTCGTATATTATACAAGGACAAACAAGATCCTTTCTAAATGAAAAAAAAAATGTAAAAAATTTACAAGCTTTCATTAAAAAAAATGTGACAAAATATTATTTATATTTACATAATTTATAATGATGAATCTGCATGAATAGTTAGAATTTTTCTTAAATCCTGGTTTTTATATTGACATTGATGTTTTTTTATTATTATTTTTCTCATATATCATGATATTTACACTATAATTTAATATTTCAACATAATTATTTAACATAAATTTATTATTAAATTACTATATTCTTATCTTTAAGTCTAGATCTAAATTTAAATATATGACCTCTAATTTTATTGATTGGTCTAGAAAACATTAATTATTTTTAATATTTCATAGCAAAAAATATGAGGCAAATTATAAGAGAGTCAATTTGATAATTTTTAAACGCTTCCTATATTTAAAACAATTAAAAAAATTGAAACTTTAGTGACGAAAAAAAAGCGGGGCAATTATTATTATTATTATTTTTTTTATTTTTTTTCATAAACGTCTGAGTGATTTTTTTGTTGAAGTATATTCATACAGTAATTAAATGTTCTAAAAAATCATGAGTGTTGACAGGTTATTATAAAAATTATTGGAGTATAATTAAATATTTTTCACCACGCCACACCCTTAATTCTGAATTAGATTTATTCAAGACCTTGATACGATTTTCAAGGGCTTGAAATAATTTCATAACACCATCGAATCGAAAAAAAAAAAAAATTTATTTTTTAATCATGACAAAGAGCAAAGTTTAAAAACAACATGTCAATCAAATCACACAAATTGCATTGTTACGCCGAATGACGCAGCAATATCCATCAGAATTATAAAATGAAGAGTGTAGAAAATTGGTAGCACCTATTAAAAATCACAATAATATTTATAATAATAGTTATAGCAAGGTCGAGTAGGCGTTAATATTTTAACAGTTTACAAAAATATGGAGCATTCGAGCAGAAACTATTTTTGTTTCTTCAGCCTTGTTATAAGCATTCCCCGGAGCGAAATTTTTATTTATTAAACATGAATTTATGAAAATTTAAAGCTGAAATTTACGATCTGAGTATTTAATTATTACTGAAATTGAATTATAGTGGAGAGTACAGTGTACAACAGGTTTTCTCAACCAAGTATTTTATGAACGTTATGTGTGCTACAAGCCTACTGCTTGATTATGTAATATATTGCGGTATTGGATTTATGAATATAAAATGAGATTGTTGCGTAGTAGTGCATGATTCATGTTATAATCAATTAAAAAATGTACTTTTTTTTATTTGCGAACAAGTTAATGTTTCAACATTATATACTTTATTCAAGTATTATTTTAGTACTACCTTGATTTATTAGTGAATTAAAAGCAATTAATTAATAACGACTTATTGCGTGATTTACTTAAATTATAAATATTTTAAACAATTATCTTCTTATCTAATTTTTTACTGAATGAATGAACGAACATTGTAGAAGAATTTATAATGAGTGAAAATAATTCTTTGTAATTAATTATATTTTTCAAAATTTACCTTTAGATTCACTTATATTTGTTAATAATTAAATAAAAATTGATACATTATTCAATCTAACATTACATATTTTAAATTTTTATTTATTTAATTATATCATCATATTAGTTCCAGAGCAAATATGAAGGTTAAATTAATTATTATATTATAACTTTAAAACAAATTTCCTGCTATAATAATAATTAACAGTCTGGAGAAGATGTTAACGAGAAGAACGGTGGTTACTTGAGTTACAGCGAGGATGCGGCAGACTTTCACTTTCTGTGGTCTCAGGATGGCCACACAACAACTTATTTCTTACCTCCAGCAAGAGTGACCGCAGAGGTCATTCAGGGTTATCATCAAAATATTTAGGCCATAATTGACACAATCGGTTCATCTTGAATATTGGGATGATTTGGATGTCTATATTAAGATATTATTCTTTTATAGTTAGTATAAGAATAAGACGGACGTTATCAGTGTTATAAAATAATTCCTCCTCTAGATTATATTATGAATATTAGAAAGGTTTTTAGTATATTGCATTGGAATTTTATAAGGAAATTAATATTAATAAAATTCCTATGTTTAATAAAAATAATTAATTTTTAAATTAATATATTACATTCTTTTAAAAATTGCAAACTCATTGATTATACTTTCATAATTTATATAGCAGTTTTCACTGTAACAATTTATAATAGGAAGTTATAGATTAATTGTAAGTATTGCACGTATATATAATACTGTCACGTAATAGCTTCGTAATGAATCGCCCACGGCAGGTATTTCCGCTCCAAATCCGTGACGTAACATTTTGCAGGTGAGAGGGGGGGGGGAAGGAGGATGTGCCTAAGGTCACACACGACACAGCTACTGAGTTTGTTTTTTTACCGGGACCTCATCGCCCGGCATGCACTTTCCTCCTCAAGCACGATTTTGAGATTGCAGATAGTACGCTTATCATCTGTATCTTTTATCAACGAACACTGTAAGTTCGTTTTGAGTCATGGGAGATTATAATTTAATTTAATTGTAAGCACGACTCTTAATAAGATATAATTTTATTACCTATGATTGTAAACGGTGGATTATATTTGATTTTTATCAGATAATTTTTAATTCAATTTTAAAAGTTTGTTTACTTTACTTTTGTAACAGAAAATTCATTTTCTCTAAAATAAATCATGTTCCTATATTGCAGTATACATAAAGTAAAAGGCATATATAAATTATAATAAATATTGCCTTTGTTTGAAAAAGAATTGATTTTATGTCATAAATAAAAAAAAGTGGATTAAATATTAAGTTTGCACTCAGCGGGTGGTTTTACGTCTTAAAAGTATTTCATAAAAAAAAGGTGCACTTTCATTGTAAGATATAAAATAACAGCAGGGTTGCCATGGAAACACAACATTGTATCAAGAAGTTGGGGGTCTCTTGCAAAGCCTCGATTGTCGCCACTGTCGTATGCGAAACTTTCACCTGCGACGACTGTTTTTTTTTTTTTTCAGCGACGCCGGAACTGGTTCATTCCATCAAGGCTAGCAAGTGTCCCCCTCTCCTTAAAGTCTATCCACCCCACCTTAAGACCCGACAGCCGTCCGTGTTACCAACAGAAGGCTAGCCAGATCAAATGACCACACCCTGTACTCGTATCTCTTATAATATTGGCTTTAGTAAGCAGTATATATAAAATAATTTCCTGTATTAAAAATTATTATAATTAATATATTACTTCCTATATACCTTGAGACTTTAAAGATTTCCTTGATTAACTTTGTCACATTATGTCACAAAAAAAAATTATTTATAATATTTTAGTCACCTTGTACATGAGAATAATTTTTAGGTGTATGAAGGACATTGTTAGTAATTAGTCTATTGTCACCATAAAAAAATAAATATTACAAGTTTTGTCATTTGAAATGAGTCATAAAACAGGATGGTTCATGTTGATTTCAAAAATGAAGGTGTATCAACAAGTGTGTACTTTTTTCTAGTCATTGTTCATGAAATTACCTTTGATTTTTATTGACACATGGACGTTTGTCACATCTTTAAAATTACACATCAAAGGTGAGGAGTAATAAAAAAACAATTATTTCAAATGATTTTTTACTTTATATAAACATTGAACTGAAATTGAACACATAACTTTCATTTCTATGTTTCATAACTGTTCAATTTGCATTTATATAATTTTTTAAATGTTATGGCATTTCGATGACCTCTCTACAACTTCTAACAACTCTTAGATATGCAGACATCTTGTCACGATTATTATAAACAATGTTACCATTAAATTGCCTGTATAAGTATGCCCGAGTTGAAATAAATTTAATCTCTTCTTCGCTATTAAGCTCTTTGATTGTCTCCTCTTATTTTGCACCATTTTAGAGGAAAAAAGAGTGAAAAAGACGAGATTACGCCTTTTTTTCCTTTTCTTGAACATAAAATGTTAGAAATATTGTCTTCATCTCATCCTCACTTTGAGCGAAGAGGAAATAAGATGTGTTTTAGAGGTAAAAAGATTTGTGTTAGACGCCTAAAGGATGAGTCGAAGACGTAATTTTTCAACTAGGGTGTATACAGTCAAATTTATATAACGTTCCTTAAAGCTGGAAGTGTAGGGTTTCTGATCATCTACTTGAATTTCAGCTTTGGAATTTTGCATAATATGGTTCAATATTCCTACAAGCCTCTCTTCAAAGTTTCAATACTGAATTACAACAGAATACCCACAAACCTCACACTTTTGGCGGAGGGAATTTCATGTAAATTTGACTACATACATGAATATTATATCTATTATGACTATTATATAACAGGAGATTTTGGCATAAAAGTAACTAAAAATATTTCAGGAATCTCGAGGTAGATCAAACATTGCAGGCTGAATTTGAGGGATTTAAGAAGAGCACTCAGTCCAGTTATCATAATTTTGTTTGAAATTCATTAAACGCTTCCCTAGCGTGACAGGGTCTAAAAATAGAGCAAGGATAATTCTCATGCTTCCTAAAGTGGTAGCATATTGTATTTCAAGAGTTGGATTTTAGGGCTGGATCAACAATAAAATTCTTTCGTTACGATTTGAAGTAGTAAAATTACTTCTTAATTTACTAAGTATGCCAATCCTCTTAAAACTTTTCACAATATGTAGCCTCTACGTCCATGCAATATAACAATAAAATGATAATAATCTTTGCAAAAAAAAAAAAAAAAAACATTGTGATTTTGATTGATGAATAAGGTTGTCACACTTATCGTTATAACTATAATTTATAGTGAAAAAATACATTTAATGACTTTCATATATGATTACATACAATATGACATACTTTCTTAACTAAAAGTAATTGATTTTTATAAGTAATACTATAATAACAAAATATTTATCAATGTTGCTTATAATTTTTTTGAATTTTCATTTTTTTTTTTGGCGCCATCTGAATTTAAAATATAACACTATTTTATTGGATTAAAAAAATAGTATATGGTCAAACCAGAGACCCTATGTGGTCAAACATGCATGAATACACCTTTTTGCATTCATAGTAAACGAATTCAAAAAGTTGTTCGATATTTCTGAAATTATTCAAACATATATGGGACGCAGAATTTATATTTTTTATATAATACTAGATGGTGTAGTTAAAATTACTGAAAAAATTACTTGTATACCCACTGAGTTTAACACTAAAATTCCAGGATAAGTGTTGTTGCTCTAGATTACACAGGAAGAATGAAATAAAATTGAACAGTAGCTGTTAATAATACCAGTGCTATAATAACAATGAGATAAATATCACCTTGATGTTTTACTGCATGTATAATGTTACACCTAATAGTACAGTACAATTTTTATTATTTATACCATTCACTTAACAATCGTATTGTTGTGACAACAATCATAACAATCTCACGCTTTGTTGAAAGAGATAGTTTTTGTTACTTTATTTACATTCCTATTACAGAAGTTTAGTATCATACATTTTTAAAAATAACATACATTACACATATAAAAAAATTAATGACTTGACAAAATGGTTACAGATATCTTAATGAAAGTAGATTTAAAATATATTTTTTCAAATGTATTGGACCGAAAAATATGCTGTTCATTGTTGTTATGGTTTATATCTTCAGGCAATATGCGAAAAAGTTTAGCTATTTATATTATCATTAATTTTTTAGTACTTTCTCTATTTAAATTTTCATTATTTACGTTTGGCATTTAAAAAAAAAACATTTAAATAATATATTAATATTTTTTACACGTAATTTATAATCAAATACAAGTGATAAATTACATAACATTACACCTTTAGTTTTTATTATTACATTACATCAGAATTTATATCCTATAATTTTATAGAATATTAATAGAAAGTACCCTTCAAATTAAATATAAATATCTGTGAAATCGATTGGGAACATGGATTGAATAAATATTAAAAAAATATTATTATTATAAAGAATCAGCAAATAAATGATTTTCTTACACTTTTTATTATTATACCATATCAGATATAAAGTCTAAAAATTATACTATTTTTTTAATTAAACTACGATTTGAAAGTGCGATTAAAAAAAATGTACTTGATGTTATAATTGACGTTAGGTTGATTTTAATCTTACCATCAACAAGGAAGTTATTTCTATCGTGATTTATTTACCAATAACATTTTTGGGATATAAAAATATTTTCTTGTACGCCTTGAAAAATATTATTAATCGTGCATGAGAAATGATTTTTTTTTTCTTAAAGATTTTCTGTTGTCATGTATTTCCGTGCAATTATCCACAAAGTTTAAAATTTATAATTGTAATATAGTAAAATGAACCTTATTTTAACAATAAGTGATCTAGTGTAAGAGAGGTTAGGCGCGGCCTAGGGGCCACCACCAACTTTCCCTTGCAATAACGAGGTATAGGAAAGTGCCCTAAGCATCGACATATACGTGCATGCTTTAACAGGTGGGGGCCTTTCGTGCTGCTAGTACTACTAACGCTATAAACAAGCTGCTTTTTTGTAATGTTATTACCTTATAGTCACCTGCTGTTGTATACTACTAACCTGCTAAGCAGGAAGAGAATGGAACTTACATGCCTTTTTTTAGACGACCTACTCCCTATATGTATAACCTTTTAAAATAATATTATAATATGCTTAAAAATTAACCGTATTAATAAAAGTGTGTTCCATTGTGTTTTTGAATAGATTTAAGGACAGATCTTTAAAATATTTATCACTATAATTTTATATTTATATAGTGGTGATCATATATACACTCTTAAAAAATTTGGCTGAATTTTGACATCTTATAATCAGTGCATTTTTAACGCCTTAATTCATGATTTTTCAGGTGTTTCGTAGTCAATATTCAGTAGTCAGCATATACTGTCAGTATATAGCTTATACTGACTACTGAAAATGCGCAACGAAACACCTGAAAAAAGCATGATTTAAGGCGTTAAAAATGCACTGATTATAAGATGTCAAAATTCAGACAAATTTTTTGAAGAGTGTATGAATGGTACATTCGTACATTGACCTATATGTGCTAAAAAAAATTAATAGAAATTATTTATTTGTAAATTCAGTAGTAAAAAGTACAAACTGAAAATTGCATCTTTTATAAATTATGTTTAAAATAATATTACAATTTATTACTTTTTACAGTAAGTATATATACACTCTTAAAAAAATTTGGATGAATTTTTGACATCTTATAATCAGTGCATTTTTAACGCCTTAATTCATGATTTTTCAGGTGTTTCGTAGTCAATATTCAGTAGTCAGCATATACTGTCATTATATAGCTTATACTGACTACTGAAAATGCGCAACGAAACACCTGAAAAAGCATGATTTAAGGCGTTAAAAATGCACTGATTATAAGATGTGAAAAATTCAGCCAAATTTTTGAAGAGTGTAGACATTTAAGTAAAAGTGATATGTAATAATAATGTAGTCCTGCCGTAAGTCAAACGAGAGTAAAAACATGGTCACATTTATTGCCTGGAAATGCTCTACATCTTTACTGATAGAGGAAATAAGAAAATATGCGGAAGCAAAACGATTGCTTGGGGTTTAATTGTGGCCTCAAGTGAGACAGGCGAGAAAGCGTGTACAAGATGATACCTTGGGCCGTACCAGCCCGTACCCTACTGGACCAGGAAAAAAAAAAAGGACACACGTCCGTGCTGTACCGTTCCACAACAGAGTATAGAAAGTTCGGGCTTCGATTACCGACTTTGGAGAACCGCAATGGGAATTAGGTCTTTATAGTATTGCAATAAAAATTATTTCACTTTTATATGTACTGACCATTGAGTTACCTTGAGAATTATTTTTACAACTTATTTTTTAGTGAAATGTATATTGTGAAATAAAACAATTGTAAATATATTGGCGTATAGGTTCAAGCTACGGTAAATTTTTACTTCGAACTTTTGGGTTGTTAACATTAGGAACAAAACGTCACAAAACAAAAGAGAACACCCAGAAAACGTGGCAAAACTTTAAAAAGTATTTTAATTTCTAGTTTAATTCATATTTTTTTCCATATTAATGGCTTGATTTAACTCCACCTTTTAAATAAAAAGCCTTTGAAAAATATCATTCATTAACCATATAATTAATGTTTAAAAAATGAATACAATAGAAGACAAAATAATAATGATGATGACAAAACGATGACGCCTTACATTTTTACTTTAACATATACAATTCTAATATAATATCTAATATTAACATATTTAAGGAAGCATGACTAATTTTAATTTTTAAATATAATAATAAATATAAAATATATAGTTAAAACTAATAAGGAAATAATAGTAGCATGTTTTTTATTAAAGAAATTAAGTAAATTTCATAATATTACGGCGTATATTCATGAATTTATCTCTCTATCATTATCATCTTTACTGTTGCATGCAAAAACATTTTATTTTTATATATACTATATCATTATTAAATAAAGTTTTCTTCATTCATTCGTTTTCTAAGTGAGAGTGTTGATGCTGGAGGATTATTAGACCATGCATCGTTGAGTAGTTGGCTATACTAACCGGTCTGCAATAACAGCACCGGGACTTTATGCAACATTATAACCAGGTATATACCCGTATAAATATAAATTTATAATAACTTCTTTTTTTTTTTATTAACGGTGTGTTGTTGTTTTTTTTTGCGAAATAATCTCCTTCTTTTTAACAATAAATTTGCCCTTTAAAAAAGTCCCACATCAGCTGGTCACTATAGTGACCCACTGGCACAAACTGGAGAAATTTTTAAAGAAAAGAAGAGAGCTTTTTATATATGGACATTGTCATAAATAAATTTTGTATAAATTTTAAATTGTTACTTATTGCTTTAAAACAATTTATTATGGCCTCAATGTTTTAAAAAAGCACGATTAATGTTATTATAATAATTTGATTTAAAGGTTTAAAAAAAAATGTAATATATTAAGGTGCAAAACGTAAAATCATGTATTTATTTTTTTAGCAGCAAATTTTAGAATATTGCAACATGATTATATACGCAATGTAAAAATATAAAAATTGTAGAAATCGCTTGAATGGTGTATCTTTTTATCATTTAATAATGTAGAATTAAGAAATGAATTTTATTTTGTTAACTTTCTTCAATCAACTTTGTTATTTACATTTTAACAACAGTTTTGTTTTAATGTGAATTAATTAAATAATTCTTTAACCTTTAGAATAGTATGGGTCAAGTTAACTGTGTGAAAAAACAAAATAATTTTAAAAAGTGAAGTTCATGGGTCTCTTTTTGTTTGTAATTGTTCCCTAATTGAAAGAACACTCCCATACACATAAAAAAATATATAATGCAAAGACTTTCTTTCTACGAATCTCACCTTTTTATGCTTTTAAACTCCTCCACAAACAAATGGGACGATCCGCTGCTCTAGGCTGTGTGTTTTCTACGAGTTCATTAAATTTTTTTTACCATCGTGTGTGTAATATTTTCTAATAATGTTAGTACTCTTTACTATAAGATTTTTTTATTATAATGAATGATTTCACAATAGTGCATGTTGTTGCAATTAAATTGTTTATATTAAAGAAAACACGTACTGGATGTACTAACTACAACAATATAATTGTTTTTTGTTTTATATGAGTCAATTTCTATTTATAATGAAGTTATCATACATATTATTGTGTTGAGCATCTTAAGATAAATAAATGAACTCATAATAGTATCAAATAATCTGATAATATTATAACATTACGTTATTTTTCGCAAATTTGCTAAAAACACACATCAAGGTTCATTGGACACAAAAAAACTTTCTTTTTATTTAACAAATTTTCAGAACATATTGGCTAATATTAACCAATACAGAGCAATAGACTGCTTTAATGATCCATAACGTATTAAAAATATATAATTACATAATTACTATGTTAGTAGTACAACTTAATTTTTATACGAATGATTTGTGTATATTTAATTTATCTCATATTAACTTTTAAATTCACTTTTTATTTTGTTTTCTTGATAAATAGTTAAGTTCATCTTTAAAAGTTGCGATAGAATTTTTTTATGTAACATACTTGTAATGAAGAGCTTATGTAACAGATTGAGTTGTTACAAGTACTGTAACTTTTTAATTATATACTACAACTTTTCACGTAATGGTTAAGAATGGAAAGCAATTTGGGTCAAAAGTTTTTGTATTTGATGCTTGATTTCATTGTATTTTTATTTTTAAAAAGGCTAATATTGAGCCATACATTGTCAGCTTATTCTTTATTTGCTTTAAAATGTTGTGTTCCGTTATTGTACTGTAAAACAAGTGTTGTTTACATACTTCTTCTTATCGCAAAACCGAGGAGTCACACTTCACAAATTACGTCATGTAAGCACGAGTTATATTAAATAATTAGTCATGCCAGTGAGTTAAAGCAAAATATAAACTAAAGTTTTAGAATTAAAGTCACAGTCCATGGAAATATTGGTTGACAATTACAATTTTTTATGTAGAATATATGTTTGTTATACTTCAATGTAATTTAATTTCAATTTTTTAAAACTTTAATATTATATATTTTTATTCATTAAGAAAAATAAGATTGCATCAAAATATTTTTTGCATAAAAATTTGTTTTGGTCATCGTAATGGTATTATTGGTAATATTTTTTCTTATATACATAAAATCCAACAGATATATAATGCGGGAAACTTGAATTCCAAAAGAAAGTGCATTTTAGTATTTTTTTTTTTTTAGTAAAACATGCATGCAAAAGAGCTGGGTTAAAAGATTATATTTTGGCAATATTAAAACAATGTTTGACTGTCAATATCTTGTACAACCTATATGTTCAAATAAACAAATAAAATAAATAAATAAAAAATAAATAAACACATAATATAGAATCATGAGTTTTGCCTCATACTTTTGATTTGACTTAACAAATGCACTGAAAATCATGTGTTCGAATCATCAAACCTCCCCACATGCACATTGAGGTTCCTACCTTGAAGAGCTTGTCCCGCTGGTACCAAATGTCCTCCTCCTCCACCTCGACGATGTCCAGATTGAGGTCGTCCCTCGAACGGGAGAGAATTCGTCTCCGCGACACCATCTTGTTGGGCGGGAGCAGACTGTGACAGCTGCTGCTGCAACACCACGCACTTCGATTAGTCTTTGTATGCAACGAGATACGGGAATCTCTTCAAAACGATATCTTCTACCCAGAGAAAAATATGGGTGGCAAGGAGAGACCACAACAGGCTCGGACTGGGAAGATAGGGGCCAGTCAGGGCCATGTATAGGTATTACAGGAAGCATCTGGAAGGGGATCTGAGGCTACTTTTTGTATATCTTCTGTGTTAAAAAATTAGAGGGATCAGCCGGGACCAGCCTTGGGTGCTATTCACACGAAGAGTTATCCAGGCCTACCACTTTTTGTGTCATTGAATTAAGCTGGTGCTAACCACGGTTAGAGGGAAAGCTGGATAAATTTCTGGATTGCCCACCTTATGGCCAGTCCGAGCCTGGACCACAACATAGTTTACCCTATGTGAGGAATTCTGGGGGAGCGGTCACACCCCCTCCCTCCTTCAAACATGTATATTATTAAAATATAATTTCCTTCTAACTCTGTTTCAGATGAAATCAGGGTAGCGAAAGGTACAATTAGTTAGTCACTCAAATTTATACAATACAAATTAATATACTCAGAAGTTTCATATCTGATGCTAATAATGATGTTTATTTTACGAAAAATAAAAACGACTGGTATAGAGAGACATTACATGACGGTGTTTAATACGTATTCGTTGACGACGCCTCATAAGAATAACATTCTACGTTTACATGACGGCGTTTAATGCGTATTCGTTGACGACGGATAATGTTATTCTTATGAGGCGTCGTCAACGAATACGCATTAAACACCTTCATGTAAATGTAGTGTATAATCCGTCGTCAACGAATACGCATTAAACACCGTCATGTAAATGTAGTGAAAAATGAGACGTTTATCAATTTATATCATGAAACAATGTATTATTTGATTATTTATTTTGAACTCCAGAAAATTAATCCAGTTCAAACTTGGGTCCAATGACTCTATAACAGTCTCGTCAATAAATAGCCATGGCATTAGAAAGAAAACACGATGCATCTTAATTTCAAACTTCTAGATCATAAATTCCGTAACAATCAGTTATAATGTAAAAATGTATGTAACTGTAACTTTTATATTACAGTTTCATTCACTTCATTACAACATCTGGTTATAATAATTAAATCTAAATTCCAACAATACAAAAAACTAAATATGAGTTGTCTTAAGTTTGATTATTATATACCTTGGCACATTTATATTATACTGTAATAATTTAAAAACTAATATTTTATCTCCACTTATAAATATTTCAAAAGGTCAACAATGTTTTATGCTAAACGTTTTTTTTATTATTTTCTAAAATAAATTATTCATAAATCAAATTTTTATGAATTATAGCCTAAGAAGAGCAAATTTCGTGTACAAAATTTCGTGTACAAATTTGGAACACAAAATCGTGTGTGATAATTGAACTAAAATATAAAAAAATAATTTTTTCGTCCTTTTACTTTCAAACAATGGAATAAACCGTGAAGGTACAACGTGAGTCAGTAAATATATATATTTTTTATCTTCTTTTTATTTAGACAAAAACTGTTACAAATATAAAAATGTTTGTTTGTTATAAAAGAAATACAATAAAACCTTGAATATTATTTACTTTTTAACAATTTTACAGACATGTTTTTTGGTATTTGAGTGTATATGTCACGGGTGAAGGCGTAACGCGGAGGCCACATCTGTTTTAACAACAAGTGTCCGAGGTGGCGGAACCAAGCAAGCAACAGAACTTCCCGCGGCCTCCCAGACAGCTGATCAACCTTGGACCACTCTCTATTGTTGACTATACCAACAAAACTCCAGGACAGGATGATGATGACCAGTAGCTCATCTATCAATCAAATATATACGGTTAAAAACCGAGGTTGAAAAACTCAATTCAATCTTTCAATACATCATTATCTTTTACAGTTATTTATTATCAAAGGGAAGAATAGATCTAATTTTAAGTTTGTTATTATTTTAATTAATTGAAACAAGTGTTATTATTATAATTTTTGTATATTTCCAGTTAGTTTGGATTGTTTCCTTAAATATTTAATAAAATTACTCCATTAATTTTTTAAGTTATTTTATTGTTAATAGCTTACAAAGATATATTGACAAAGGGTTCACTGCTTACTATTTATTATCAAAAATTAATTTCAATCATACGTTTTTTGTTTGTATGGTTAGACAGAAATGGATGTATACAGTTGATAATTATGCACCCTTCGTGTGACTATATACCAACACTCATAATATATATGATTCTATGTTACGTGACGGTGAATAATAAAATATGAATTTTTAGTGCCAAAAACGAACTCCCTTAATAGCATTGATGCAACGTAGGAAATAAAATGTAAATACAACTTTCTTATATACGAGGTATTTGACTTACATTTGAACTTTTGTGATCTTCGCATTATGATATGTGACACGCCTCTAAAAGCCTCGTTATGCCGTAGAATTTCACGCTGTGCTCTGGTGCTCGACGTAAAGGTGTCACCCGGCCTAATTTCACCTGTAGCACCTGCAGCATCTCAACGCCCCACTATATAATGTGCCCGTCCCATTGTGGCACGAGTCCAGAGAGAGTGAGGCAACAATGCTTGACATTCCATGCGATCATCAACAATCATTCTTTGCCATCTTACAGACCAATTTTTTTTTTTATTAAAGTTCATTCTTTTAAAATACAATGTTAATATTTTATTACCAACTTAGAATTTTTGTAAAGGTGATCAATTTGAATGAAATTCGACATTGCAAATTAATTTAGATAGATGATTTAGATAGTACATTTTTTCAGATTCTAACATCTTTAAAATTGTGCTGCAAAACGTATTATTTTCCTCTATAAAATGTTTGCGTGTTAAATATTTGGGTGACTATGACGTCACAATGTTTTGGAGAATGATTTTATGACTGTTGGAGGGTTAAGGTAGAGATAATGTCGATCAGCTGTTTTTTTAGTTCCATAATTTGATTAACATGTAAACCTTAGCAAATTCACAAAAATTCTAAAAATATTTTGAGAGACAGATATTAGTGTCTAAAAGCCATAATTTCAAAACAATTTAACGAGCCGATTTTTTTTATATAATTTATTTAATTTTTAGCATAGTAGGGCTTTCCCATGGAGAGACAAACTAAAAACTTATTTTAAAAAATCGGCTCGTTAAATTTTTTTGAAACTTTTTCTATTGCTTTTAGACAATAATACCTGCCTCAAAAAAAAAAAAAAAAAAAAAAAAAAAAAAAAAAAAAAAAAAAAACAGAATTTTTGTGAATTTGCTAAGGTTTACATGTTAATCAAATGGAGCTAAGAAGAAACAGCTGATCGGCGTTATATCTATTTAAAAAAAATCTTACAAAAAATTGAGGTTCTCTATTCGAATATAGAATAACAAATCATGCAGGTTCTCCATTCCCAGATTTAAAAATTCAACACCACCTAATTGCATAGATGAAGTCTAACATTAGGCCAGACCTAAGTTTGTTTATTTTGATTTTTGCAATAATCGGAATCAACAAACTTAGGTCATGCAGAGCTAATCCTCTATTGAACTGGGTAAAGTCACTCCCGGCCGTTATAAATAAAAAAAAAAAACAAAAAAACTGATAGTTGAAATTTGTAAATAACACGCAAATAACCCCTTTTCAACCAATAGGAAGGCGTTTCAACAAGAAGGGTTATTTTTAAGCCAATCAAAATTCAGAATTGGGGATCCATAAGCCGGAAGGAAGTTACTTTACCCCCTATACAATAGAGGATTAGCCCTGACTTAGGATTGGCTTAAAGTTAGACCTCATCTATGCTATAGGATGAATGTTTTTTTTTTAAGGTTTGATTTTTAAAAGTAATTATGATGATTATATATGATTTGTCAAATATTACTAAAATATCCATGAAGAAACGTTTCTCCTCATTACATTGTAGAAAACACTTCAGTCATGACACGTATATATAATCGTGATCATCAAAGCAGCGAAGAATAATCTGAGAATTGATTCGTGTCGAAACTGAAGAAGACAAGATTTTGTACGACGAAGCCTTTTTTTTATTATTTTTTTACTATAATCGTCTAATAGTGATTGGTTTTTCGTTCACATGCATAAGTCAAAGAGAAAATATGTAAGTCCTTGAGGTTTTATATACTGTATTTTGATATAAAAAAATGACTAAATTTAGATTATAATTATACAGTAATACAGCTGCTTTATATGAAAAATTAATTAATATCTATAACATTTTTGCGGTCATGGACGTATTTATTATTAGTGTAACGTTCAGGTATTTTTGATTAAAATAAAAAGCGGAGGTGGTGTCATAATAGAATTATTTCTTTTCAGCCTTGATAAAAAATAAAAGTTCTTAATGATAGACTTATGGCTTTATTGGTTCATTTCAGATGTAATGACGCAACAAGGTCACACACGTTTAAGCCTTAATTTCACCGTCTTTTGTTTGAAAAGAAATTAATTTCATAACTTAAAAATATGTTGTTACATACACTTAAGAATGATTCAAGGAGATTTATGACAATTTTACAAAAATATTTTATTACAGTGAAAATTTAAATTTTTTTCAATATCATTCTTAACTTTTCCCTCCCTCGCTTATGGCAGTTTGTCAACTTATTTTTCTGTCCTATAATAATAAAAATATTTTCACTTTTGAAAAACTACTGAAATTTTTGAAGTTAAAAGAATAATAATAATTTTCAATTATATATGCTTCTGCTTTCTAAATTTATACCTTTAAAAGATAGGACAAAAAAAAATGTAATGAACGTGCTTAGATTTCCCACTTAGACGTGATCCTATACGTTGAATATTAAGAATCTAGGCTAGATTGGTCTAGTGACACACATATGGGCGTATGTGATGGCCCGGCTTCTCTAATCGTTTTATAACGATTAGAATAGATTAGATTAGATTAGTCGTGAGTTGCATTGGCCTCGCCCAAAGCTTCGTCAGTTTCGCTACCAACTTTATTCTGAATTCTAATACAATATTCATTAACTCTCCCCAGCTCTATCAATCCGGCTGTCCGCGCGTATTCATACGTCACACACGTATTAAGAATACGGTACTCTTGTAGCTGTTATTGTTAATTTTTCTTGTAACTTTTTCAGCATGACTTATTGCGTGTTATCGCTTTTTAGCTAAACAATAGAAATATTAGCAAAATTTTAATTTATTTAAATTTTGATCTCGAATTATAAGTATTTAAATAAATTTCTAGTTATTAAAAAAAATGTATATACCCTACATTTATAAAAATAGAGGTTATAAACATCATGACATATTTAATAGTTTTTATATTCATATTTTAAAATTTTAGCGAAAGTGTCACAAAAAAAAAAAAAATTAAAAAGGTGTATATATATAGTTTTCATTATTATTTTCTATTTTCTATGCTGTATTATTTCTTGTTCAAATATTTACTTATTTGAATAATGCTAACATTATTAGCATTAACATTGCTTGTGTTATTTCTCATGACGGCTCTGCTGCTATCCTTCCAATGCGTATTTATTTTATTTACTTCATCAATATTTTTACAGTTACAATAATAACGAACTGAAATAAGACTTGTAAAACTAAACATCAAATTCCCCTTTTGAAAATAATTTTGAAAAACAGTCTGTGAGTTGCATCAAGAAACATGTACGAGTACATTTGAACTTCTAAACTTGTCATATTTCAGCTAGTATCTGGAATCGATATAATCAAGAACATAAAATATCTAATAATTATTGACAAGGCAACATTGAACAAAATTTTTGTGTGCGAAGTGTGTTGATTTAGCCAACGTTTTGAGGTTGGAAGTGAAAGGCCAGGCTGGACAGTCCACCTGTTTGTTGTATGGTCGCGCGGGTTGCAGCAATTCAGGGGATGTAGGAGCCAGGAGCGCACTTTCCCCGTCTAACATAAACATCCTCGAATATATACTGCAGCTTGACCCAGCCTAAATACCTTCTGGGCAAATATTGGACATCAACAAATAATAATCCATAATCTTTTTTAAGTTTATTACAAACAGATTAGAAAATAAAATAAATAATAATAAGCTATCTCTTACCTATTTATCTTTTAATCCTTTGTAAATAATTAATTTTAAAATGTAAACCACAGTTAATAGATGATACATTAAGATTATTGTAGGATACAGAGATATAAATTATTACTGCCTGCCTCAAGAAAGAATTCTCACTTTTTTTTTTAATAGTGTGGATATAACACACGCAGTAGGGGTCCTAAAAAAAACGTAAGTTCTTAACATCGAAAGAAAAGGAATTCCAAAATGAGACATCGTTTAGTAAACAAATTTCATTTTGATGGGTAAATTAATTCTGAATCCAGCGTTGTAATGATACAACATAACTGCCAGAAAAATGTTCTGTTCGTGAAAATTATAAATTAATAAATTATAAATTAATACCTAATACTGTTTAAGAAAATATTCTGTTATTTAAAAAAAATATTAATTAATACTATTAATACCTATTATATTTAACTTGTGTTTTGCTAACAATTTTAGTTTCAAGCAAAAAATTACGTTGCAGATACAAAAAAAAATGTTTTTCATTCCAATTTTAAAATTAATCCAATTTTCAAAAGGTTCATTATTGTTCTTTTTTAATTCTTTCCAACTAGCGTGGGGAATGAATTTAAAGTACTTAGCAATATACTTCATTTAAATTTGAAACAATTTCATGTTGAAATAAATATTTTTTTAAGCAGAATTAATAAAATACAAATTTTAAGATCATAATAAGCACTTTAAGTTTTTGTAATTATTTCCAGAAAAAAATAGAAACTATAAAAGTTAAACAACATTTTATACTTTTTTATTTTTAATTGAAAACTAGCTTATCTGTAGAAATTTTAATAACATTCGAAAAGCATTAACATCAATCATAAATGCAGTAAAAAAATACGCAGTAGGTCAAATTTAGTCAACATCACTTAATTTCACGCTCACAACCAACCTCAATTTTGATTTTAAAATTGACCACAAAAAAGAGCTATTAAATAAATTGAATTTACTTTCATTTTTTAAAATACAAAATTCTACCCTTAATATAATACATTTTCCATTTATTTATAATTATTATTATAAAATTTAGAAATTAAATATTTAACTCGTGATTTCTTTTTTTAAATTTTTCGATTGACAAGATTCAATTTTATCAATGCCCTAATTTAATATTTTATGTTGAATTTAAAAATTCTCTTACCTGTAGTGCTAGCGATGCGAAAATATAAATTTGCGGTAATATATCCACGCGGCGCAAATAACACAGGTAGCACTAACACATGTCCCGCACACAATCGATAGTATGTCCTGCTGAACGTACAAACGACCTCGTCAGGTCGTACAGACACACTGAGACCCGCTCCTGAGACCGACCGTCCAACTCTCTCCAATGACGTCACGAACAAGAGGAACTCGCGCCTCGCGGCAGCCAGCTAACTGTATCAAACCGTGCTGCCATCTAATAACAACACCCTCAACTATCTTTACTATCATTGTATTCATTATTACGTCATTTTTCAAAACAATATTATGTTTCTCCCGTATCTTAAATAATCTCTTTTTGTATGTCTTTATATGGATATGTGTATAAAGAATTTTTTTATGTGTTGTTATAATAGATAAATTCATCATCTGTATTGGAGGAAAAAATTACTTCTTTGTATTTACAAATTATGATAGATATTTTTTATTTCGATATTTTTTGGCTTAATTAATTAATTACTTCGATCCAAATAGCACATAAGAAGTATATTATATTGATTATTACCTCTGGCGGCTAACAACATTGCAGAGTAGAACTGACGTACAATAATAACAATCCTATCATGCCTATATACCCCCAAAAAATACCCGTAAAAAATAGTTCAATATTTTTGCAGGCATAGAAGTCACCAAAAATTAAATTATCTAAAATGTGGGAAAAGTTGCATAAACTCCAGGAGCAGCAATTTCAATAGATAAGTTTAGTTCGTTATCACAAAATCTATCTATAAATAAACTCTATAGCTGAAATAAATTTCATCTTTTATTCAGTTTTAACCTCTATCCTCTTATTTTTTCCTACTATTTTGCACTATTTTCGAGGGGAAAAAAAAAAAAAAAAAAAAGAGGTGAAAAGACGAGATTACGTATTTTTTTCTCTTATTGAGCGTAAAATGTTAGTAAATTGTCTCTATTTCTTCTTCATTTTGAACGAAGAAGAAATAAGATGTGTTTTTGAAGTAATAAAATTAGGTTTACGTGTTAAGGATGAGTTGCAGACTATTTCAACTAGGGAAGAATCATATTACGGTTCTATTTTCACTGAAATGGGGCACAATATTGTATTAAATGTCCCTAATTTGGTAAATAATATAAAGCTTGAATTTATGGATACTACGCATTTTCTGCGAGCTGATAATTATGATTATAACAAAAGAGGTGGTTAAATCTGCCAGTACATTCGCCACCTCAGAATATAAATGTCGTAAAAGTCATTATTCTTTGTTTCAATTAGAGACCTTATACTTCATGTAATTAAGACTCATAGCTGCAAAACCTGGTGACACTTCTTTTCTGAAACGATCGACGATCCTTATTTATTCTATTTATTTATTTTTTTAATTTTACAAATAAGCAGTACGTTTAATGGTTGGTTGGTTGATATTTTGGGACAATTGATACATTTTGGTCATGTATGCCCCCACCAGTACGTTTAAAATACACAGTAGTATATCGAGTTTGAAATACATGTGCACTTATTTAAGGTATAGATTTAAAATTGTTTTGTTTTTTTATTTATATTTCAATGTTATATATAGTTACTATCAATCTGCATAAAAAACAAATCATTATTTTTTTACATAATAATAAAAAATCATACTAACTCAATGACATTATTATTTCTTGATCCATAAAATATTTAAAAAATTTAAACTAATTTCCTTTCTTTAAAAAAATTTAATTGATAAATATCTCTACATATATTTCAATAAAAAATTTAATATATTACATATAGTTTTCTACAATACGCACTGAAACAGTTTCTCTTAAATTATGTTATGGAATGTGCATGAAATTAATCAGAAATGTTGCTTAATAACTTCTTGGAGGAGGTGGTGAGAGGTGCTAGGTGAGAGTAACGAGGTGGCAACAACAATCTCGTCAGATTTTAAAAAAGTTAAAAATAATTCTATGTAGCGTGACAAATTTTGCTTCTTAAGCCTCTGGAGCGTAGTTACGATTATCATTCCTTAACATCTTATTTCTCGTCTATACTTCAACAAATATAAGATTAATACCGGAAGTTGACACTCAGATTACAAAAAGAAACTCTAAACTTGTACAAGAAGGCTGTGCCAAGTCATCTAAATTACTCTGCAATGTTTCAAATTTTAGATATCAATAAAAATTGTCGTAACTTTGAATTTTTGGACAGTTTTATATTAATTAAACTATAGTTTGTTACAAGTATATTATGTAATATTTTTATATATTATTAGAGATTGTATTTTTAAAGTACAGAATGTGATAATAATGATTTCACAAACATTTATTAATCTATTTTAACGTTATGCAGCGATAGTTTTTAACATATAAGACTTGAAATGAAGGCTATATACTAATTCTAAATGTTTATTTTCATATCATGTTCTTTTAACAATTTCACAACACAGGAATTTTAATACCCACCCCTTCTTTTTTTTTTCATAATAATAATAAATATTATAAAATCATGTAAAAATAATTACTATCTGACATTCCAAGGTTTAATTTATACTTAGGTGTGAAAATAATAATAAAGATTAAATTATATCTGCATGATCAAAAATATGACATTAAGCTAATCTATAATGTAAAACATCTTTGTCATTTCCGTAAATTCATACTCCATTATAATAAATTACAAATTTTTATTTAATGATTTACATCCTGTGTTAAAATTATCACACCTCTGCAGACAATATAAGATATATTACTGTAATAATTATTACAATTGTTGTGGTACTTATAGCTTTTGGTTTTAAGTAATCATATATTATTGTACAATATATTTTTTTTTCCTGGTAATATTTTCCCTTGGCGGTACCTCCCTCGGACGAGTGGGTTTTATAACTCTTGTCGTCACGCTTTCTGCTGAGCAATGCCCACACCTCGTCTACATTGGGGCACTTTCTGATGGACCCTTTGACTTCACAATCATCATCATCAGGTTCGTACATGATGGTACATCATTAAATAAGTGTCTGGGAAAATAATAAGGGTCAATAAACTCTTCTATAAAATTAAAATGAGACTTTTTAACATAAATGTATGATTCATACTGTATGTTGTACCCGAGTTGAAATAAATTTCATCTTTTCTTCACTATTAAACTCTCCTCTCGTCTTTTCTCTTTTCTCCTCTTATTTAGAACCATTTTAGAGGAAAAACGAGGTGAAAAAGACGAGATTACATCTTTTGTTATCTTCTTGAACATAAAATGTTAGAAATATTGTCCTCATTTCATCCTCACTTTGAGTGAAGAGGAAATAAGATGTGTTTTAGAGGTAAAAAGATTAGGTTTAGACGTGTAAAGGATGAGATGAAGACGAATTTTTTTAACTAGGGTATGCTGAAGATATTTCAAAATATTACCATAATAGATACTAGGCCGTGGTATTTGAAATAGATTACCTCACATTTGCAATAAAGGTGAGATTGAACGTTCAAAGATAAGAAAAATAGTCTTTATCAGAAAGAAAAACAAGTCTGGTTTTGCAGCATCTGGTATAGTCTCGTAATATTTCTTCAAATTCATTTATTCTTTATTCGTCCAATTCCAAATACATTCCAATGATGTATATATTAATAACAGCTAGAGAATGTACAGTACATAATAGAATCAAAATGTACTCACATTTGAATCGTGACCTATAAAACCCAGCTACATTATGTGACCCAGCCCAGTTAGGTCAGAAGTTGAGGAAGAATTACTGTGATTATTTCACCTGGAAACTCGATCAAAGCTATTATATTTTTGAATTTTCAAACCGATTTGATGGAAGCTGTTCTCATTTAAACTCTAATTCTTATAAAAAAAATTATAAATGTTATTTTTGTATTTCTGTACTGTCGATTGTATAGCCCTAAATATTGTGTATCCTGCTTACTTGATTAGCATAAATTTAGTCTGCGTCCTAAATTTAGTCCCATTAAATTTAGAATGCTAAGATCTACATACATGATTAGATAGATAAAACATATTTAATTTTAGAACACAAAAAAATTTAACGTATTTTCAAGCCAATAATTAGATTTAAAATAATGTTATTAAAGGTTGAAGTAGGCTTCTCATAACTATTATAATTCTGGCTTTCCAAAGCAATAACATGCTATTATAAGCATTAATAGTGACTAATTTAAAAATATATTATATATAGTTTCATTTTTCATAAGGTCGTGATTTTATTTATTCTCATGTTCGTATATTTAAAAAAAAACTGTTTTTGTAAATTGTTTTTATTTTTTATAAAAACCTGCTCTGATCTCTTATGTGTACTAATTTCAAAATAATTTCTTCTCAAAGTCAATACAACAATACTGGCTTGAGCAAATATCAAAGCCAGAAACATGAGTAAATTTAAACAATTCATGTAAAAAGTAAAAAGGTATAATGTTTCCACTCAAATTAATTTGTATAATAATTACTTAATCGATATCTTTCTCTTTACAGATATTATAATATATACATTTAAGAATATAAGCTATTTTTGTGAATAAAAGTTTGAAGTAAGAAGCAATTAAATATATCCTTAATTAATTGTTAATATACGTGTCATAATTTATTAAATTAATTTTATAAATACTAAAATTAACTTTCATCAATAAAACTTATTTTCTCATTAAATTGATTTAAAAAAATATAAATACTTAAAAATTTCTCTTATAATAATTTATTTTAAAATTACTTTTTAACTTTATTATTACATTTTCGTAGTAAAATTAAGTTTATAAAAAAATATCATTTTGCGTGTTAAAAACGAACAAGTTTGTAACTATAATTTTCTCCGTAATAATCTCAAATTTAGAAATTTCTTTTTAAATAACTCCCCTTTCTCTCACGCAGAGTGATGCCCCTCTGACAATTTAGCGGCTCACTGCACATTATCTACTGCCGTGAAAAGTAAGGAACCGAATAAACGATATCAAGACCTCGGTCAAATGATTTTGCCATTCTTTAACACTGGTGACCCATATTAAAAAAATAAATTAGAAAAACGTCGTTGATAGCGTGCTCCACTGAAAGTTTTTGTTAATGTCTATGGTCAAGTGATCTCAACATGGATCGATGCAATGTGGACATTAAACACAGAATAAAAAATAAGGACAAATGAGCTGGCAGGTTCATTTTTTTTATAAGAAAATATTAATTCATTGAAGCAGACTAAAGAATATCACGCACATTTTCTGCGGTTTGATTAACTCTTTAACTAAGTATAATATTTTGCTGTGTGCTAGATATAAATTGGGAACATAGTATTATCACCTTTTTTTTATTATTATTAAAGTATTAAATTTCTTTTAGAAATAACATCTTTAATCTTTTAAACTTAAAAATTTGGATCCTTTGCATGCAACATTAAAATTTATAAAATAATTATTAATTTTTATTAATATATTAATTATGAGAAATTGCTGTCAAAGAGTTTGTTTATTTGTTTTATAAACAATACTGCATTTATATCCTAGGAAAAATAACATTTAATATGACACGATTGTCGCTCGAATGAATGCATTCAATTTCTGTGAATAAATTTTAATTTAACCAATATTTCAAACATAACCACACCATACTTTCAAGAGAGGAACAAAATTCCTGCATAAAAATAATAAAAACTTGATACCAAAATAAAATATAGTAAATCAGGTTCTAAATATTTCTAATTATCAATGCTAATTTCTTTGTGCAAATACCCCCTAAGATAATCCACCACATTTTAAGATACGCTTTTTCTTTTACAAAATGGTACCTCTTAAAACTCCCAGCCTGCTGGTATATATGCAAGTTTTGCTGCACCCACGAACGAGGTAGTGGCTTGGTTGCATACCCACAAGACATGAAATCGATATACTCTTTACGATGCGGAAAAATGTTGTGTTAGTCATACAGAGTGGGACGTATAAGTGATTGGTGCAGCCTGATCTATCACTTATTTTTACAACGACTCTCCATCTGATGTTTTATGAAGAAAAGTTAATATCTTTCAAAACTGTTCTTGGTGAGATTTTTTTAATTCGATTAGTCTTGTTCAAAGATCTAACATAAATTTTTAAGCACAATCAAGTGACTTTTAAAACAAAATCTGTACTGCATGTATGCTAAAGCCTTTATTACAAGACACAATTTTTCCTTACAAGAAAATTTTATTTCTATACGATCAAATTTAATAGAGTTGACGTTTTCTTGTAAAGAAAAAATTGTATCGTATAATAAAGGCTTAACCTAGTATAATATATAACCGATAATTCAATCTATAACATAATTATAATAAATTAAGTCGTATTGTAAGTAAAAAATGAGCATTAGATACAGTAGATGACGAAAAAATCTTAATTTTGACCTTGGTATGAATTTGTATAACTCAGAGAAAATATCAAAATAGAATTTCCATTCATATCTGATAACCGTGAAAAATTTTAATTTCCAATGACTTTTTTATCATCATTATTAAGCCATATATTTTGAAATTAATATAAAGTTAGACCTCCAACAATGAAAATAATATAATAGACACATGCTTTCTTAATTAATTTTATTTTCGACACCATAATAGAGAGATCTATATATAAGCCTTGCTTTTAAGAAACATAATTATGACGAAGTCCGTAAAGTTAGCTGCATGGTATTATACGATATAATTTTTCCTTACTTAAGCTGGAGATAACGTCGAACAGCTGTTCGACGTTATCTCTACCTTAAGAAACATTTGTTTGTATGGAGATGAAATTTTCTTGCAAGAAAAAATTATATGCGAAATTATATCGTGTAATACCGACTTTCCAGCAATGTTGATGTCAAATTCATTTGGAAAAATTATCGTAAGTTGTTCTCGATTTATTACAACTTTCATCACGTTCACATGATGGTGTTAATGATATTTTAATTTATTATTCTTATGAGGCGTTGTCAGTAAATCCATATATTAAACGCTATCATGTGAATTCATCCTTAATATTTAACATAAATTTCATCATCACAAAATAGTAGAGTTTTAATAAGCAATCAAGTAAAATTGCAATGACACGAGAATTAATGCACTTAAACATCATTATGCTTTTATAATGATGCTGCAATCATCGTTGGTTGATTTAATGTCCATGTTGATCTCGTGAGAGCGAGCGTGATGACACGTCAACCGTCGCTGTGATGAGAGGACCGATCTTTAGTCAAATTACCCAACCGATTGTGATCTATATGCATCTTGATGCAATCCATTTGTTTCCAATGTCATTGTTGTTACTACATTTTCAATATGCTTGATAATTATTCATTGTCTATAACATTACATGTCAATGTATATAGATATATGTTGTAGTCAGACACAATTAAATTATTATAAGTCATTGAAATGATTCTGTAAATATGTGGTAAGTCTCTTTAATTGATTATAATATCATGATTATTTTTCATGTTTCTATCAATATTGATATTGATATTAACAATATATATGGATATTGTTAATGACACTGAAAATGAAGTTATATATATAAGTATTATATCTAGATATCTAGCTAGCCTTGATTATTAAGATAATTGATTTAACAAACGGACGTTTATATTCTTAAATTTAAATACACTGGCAACTACACTTTTTCTAAGACTTAAATTAATTCTCTAATAGAAACTCTGATGAAAATTACATTAAATCAATAACGTATCATCAAAATGTGTGACTAACTGTTATCGTAATTCCCTTAAGCCTACAGATTTTAGTATTAACAAAATTTTCGCCTTTAAATTTTCTTCATACTTGAACTTAAAAATATGCTGAAGTTTTTGCTTTGCAGAATCAAAGCTATAAATAAATTATACTGCAAGAATGCATGTATGTTTTTAAGTTTTTCAATGTTTTGTCTATTAATACGTTCGAAAAGATTGCTGAGTGAATTAATTGTCTCATTTTTACAAATATAAAAATTGGTCGCGATTCACGAAGCAGTTAGCCAGGTTTTTAACCACGTTTAACTAGGTGGTTTAACACTTAAAACAGGTATATATAGTTAAACGTGGTTAAGCTAAACGTGGTTAAGCTAAACGTGGTTAGAAACCTGGCTAACTGCTTCGTGAATCACGCCCATTATGACTTAAACACTAAAACTCCGCGTACGAATTTTGATATATTAATTAATTCATTAATTGACTATTTTAAATGATGTTACTATAAATAATTAAAATTTAAAAAAAAATGATCATTTATACCATAAAAAGATACTATATTTAAATTATCCATTATATAAATATTATACCGTACATCATGTAATACAAATCATACACCGCAAGCTATATATGAATTGTGAAATTTAATTTACAACAATTTATAATTGTCTAGATATGCATACCACATACACTTGAAGTAAACAATTTCTACATATCTTCTTTGTTCTGTAACACAATCTCGAGGAGTGCATACGAAAGGTGTAATGTCAGATAGTGCAAGTAATCACTTTAAGTAAAAATATCAAATAACATAATTTTCTTACCTTCTATCTTTTTGTCTTAATGCTGTAGAACCAACATGGGAACTTTTAATAGTTCTATATAATGACCACATAATTAAACACTTATAAATAAATTATAAAAATCACTTTAAATATCACACAATCACAATTTTTTTAATAATATATCACACATTGTAACACATAACATAGTAATTATATCACATATATTATAAAATAATATTCACTTTAATATAAAAAAACACGTTATACCTTTATGAAGTATAAAACATAACTGAGCGTGTGTGTATTTTCTTTTTACGGTAGGACGAGTAGGTGCAATAACGCAGCACAAGTTTTTTCCTCCCCCTCCTCTAAACTTCTCCTCTTTGCTCGCCTTTCTCTGCATGGTGTATCATCAGCATAAAACGTTATAATATCAGAGTTCCCCACCCTTGGAAGATTTCCATTGACCGTGGATGTTGGTTGGTCATCCGCGGACTTACATCACGACCATTACGTCCTTACGTCTGCACGCGCCTAAGATGCCTCTTATAGAAAAGCTTTCTCCTCTCTGATGTATGTTTTTTTGTTATGTTTTAATTCTGCAACTGTTAATTAGTAATCTAAAAAATTAATAAGCTGATTGAGATAGTATTAATAGAAACACTCATTTTTTATATATATATAAAAAAATGTAACTTAATTATGTATAATTATTAATGTGATGTCAGTAACTGGATAAAAAGAAAGAAATTATATAGGAGAAAATTAAAATGATCTGTTATGTTATGCCATTTAATTATTATGTTAAAATATTATTATATTTAAATATTGAAAAGTCTATAGGTTTCCAAATGTTATATTTAAAATAAATTCCTATCATTCTTAAGATACAATGCTTCAATACTTCCTTGTTTTTTTTTATATAAAAAGTAATTATGTTATTAATCCGGAAGAATTATTATTGTTTTCCACGATTTAACTTTTTTTTTTCTAATCTGATTTCAGAGTTTTCTCTTTATTAAAGATTAAGAGTGATTTTTTTTTATATAAATTTAATTGAGTTTCCCATTCTATATATAGTACTACTTGATATTATGTTTCAAATTGTGTAGCCAAAATTATTGTTGACCTTTGATTTTGATAATATGTATATAAATATTATTAAAATTTTCAATAGAGTATTGTCCTCAATTTTTTTTATTGCAGAAATGGATAGAGGGTGCAAAGTTATGCTACCCTGATTTTTTTCAGATTTTTTGGAGCCCGGGAACTATTTTTAAAAAATTATTGAAAGTCTTTTCCGTGACGTCACGAGACGCCGCTCCTTAAGAAAAAGATAGGACTTGCCGCCGCGTGACGTCACAAAAAGGACTTTCAATAATTTTTTAAAAATAGTTCCAGGTCTCAAAAAAATCTGAAAAAAATCAGGGTAGCATAACTTTTCACCCTCTATCCATTTCTGCAATAAAAAAAAATTGAGGACAATACTCCATTGTTATAATAAAATACATCCTGAAATAAATTACAGTAAAAAGGTAAACCTTGAATAAAATTATTCATTTTTTTTTTTTTTTATTATATTTATTGCATATAATAATAAATAGAGGAAAAAACAAACTTCGTGACATTTCACAATTCGAGGTTTGGCGAAGTTTCAAAAAATAAATGTTTATTCCTAGTAATTTGTATGACTCATAATAAAACGTAATACTTTTGCATGTAATTTCTCTGCTCAGATCCTACATGCAGTGAAATTGCAGTCCTGCTGCGTCATTTTATATGCAATATTAGACACAATCTTCTTGAATATCATCAGCTGGTAATCTAGGCCATATTTGGCAGACATCTGATCACTCGTCGGTTATTATTGGAGCAGTGAAAATGCTGGAGGGGAGGATCTATCAAATTTGACGTCTAAAATAAAATAGAAGCTCTCGGCACATGTTTGATGCATTTAAAAAAAAAAGTTAACAACATTAATTATATGTACTAATATTTATCAATAATTTACATAATATTTAATGGAGCAATATGTTAAAGAATGTTAAACTCTCTCTATTACAAAGAAATGTTTTGTTTGACTTATTACAATGAACAGATGTAGTTCACTATTGTTGATGGGTTTGTTAATAACAAATGAATATTTCCTAATTGCTCAATTTAAGAATGTTCTATTTTTTGTTGTTAGGACCTTGAGTGGTTGTCCATGAAATAACATGAAATCATCGTGTAAAGAAAGTTATGAGTTCAAATTATGCAGGCAGTATAGTTTTAATCAAAACAGAGCTAAACTTCTGGTCAGATGTGTAAATTCGTCTAGTTAATTTCTTACAATTATGTTGTTGTTATTTACAATTAAAGTCGCATACGAAGTACACACGCGCGTAATAAGTTTTTATCCTAAAGATGATATACATCATCTACATGATATACCATTTTTTGTTGCTTGCAAAAGGAGAAAACATTGTAGATTATATTTGTAGTGTTTGCATGCTTAAATCAAATTTATCAAGAGCATATCTAGTTGCTTTGAAGTTAAAGGAAGGCACTTCTTTTGAAAAAAGTTGGTTTACATTTTTCTACTAGTTTTTAATTTTTAAATAAGATTTCTTTTAATTTTTCAACAGTTAAAAAAAACATGCTTTTTTTTTTCTTATTTGCATTTTGTGACTTTCAACTTAATAAGTAATTAAAAATCATACGTAGGTGTTCTAGATTTATGCTCCAGTATATATACAATGTTTATGGCTGTATTAAGTTTCGGTCCATGCACGATTTAAATATAAAAATAATGAAAGTGTTGATAGTTCCGGTTTTTTATAATACGAGTCGCTGAATTAAGTGAAAAAAAAGCACATCATTTTACGCACGCTATTAAAATGTAAGAAAAAAAAAATACTTTCAACTTATACTTTTTATCTTTTTTCATATCTCCTGTAGTGTTGTACATTTAATTATTGTGCGTAACATAATTGTTTTATTATATGTTCTTTGTTCGTACGAAACTGTCATTGCCAACTGATATGATTCAGTATCATAGCGTTAATAATTAATATTGTATTGTTATCTTATAACAACTTTTTATAGGCTTTTATATTATAATTCATTCTATAAATATGTCACAAGGTCTCCTTTCTTTATACCTTTTTATTTCCCCAATGACAGGGTCATGATAAGGCAGATTTGGGGGGTTATCCTCATATTTATAAAATAAATTGGAGCAATATTGGTACAAGTACACCTTTCCTCTACCTTAGCATTTAAATTTTCTTGTAAAAATAAATACTTGAGTTTTTCAGAAGACTTCAATGTCCATTTTTTTTTTTTTTGTCTTGCATGTCTACTTTTTACAAAGTTACTGTTTTATACAATTGTGAATATATATCAATTGACCATATAAGACCATAAGAGCCTATTAAAATATTCTCATGTATATGTAATGGTGTCTAAGAGATTTAAACCGGATACAGGACACCAGTACTATATGCACCAACAACAAGACATATAATACGTTAGTGAAATAAATTCTGCTAGGAAAAAAAAAAAATGAAATAAAGTGCATTTTATCTGGATACACCTCACACGGACACGAGTCTCTTGAACACCATTTGTCTGTCCGGTCAGAGGGTCACGTGACCTGGTCCATGGTCTCTCACGCCGCAGAAATGCACGACTAGACGCCACATGGTGCATGCTACTGCATGATCTCTATGCTGGCGAGACGATCGACCTCGTTTGACCCCACAATGCAGACACAAAATGTCATGATCTGCATTCTCTCTTGTAATTAGTCAAAGGAGATGTTCTATAAATAGTTAAAATTGTTTTATTTGGATATTAATTATAAAATGTCAAATAATGTTACTGCAGATTAAAGAAAGTGAATTATTTTAAAATTCAAATAATTTTTGCTTTATATTACCAACAAGCAATGACAATAGATCTGTTCGTAAATACACAATCAGAAAGAATCGATTATTTACGAACAGACCTAATATCTTAAAAATATTACATAAAATATTTTGTACTAGATATTAATTAGATGTCAAATATGAGAATGGTTTACAAATTGTTATTTATAATAATTCAGTATTTTACAACAACATAAAAATATTTAATCATATACATATTTATTTCTACTTCAAGTAATTTTTTCACAATTTATCTGCAAGTTTTAATTTACTCCAATGTAATAATATATTCAAAATAGTAATATAATGATATTTTTTATAACTTTTTATAACATATTAAGAATCGTAGGAATATATTTTAAGATTTTTTAATTTGTTTTGTGCTGAAGCTTCAATTATTTTTGTCAAATGGTATTCTATTGATTCCATGTACTGCTATCTTCCGCATATCCCTGTTAGCTCCTTACATTAAATTGAATTTATAGGATCTGTAGAGAGAATTGAGGAATTCGTTTTGCTTTAAGTGTTGGTATAAAAGAAAGACGATTTTTCATTCACAACTGCTAAGCAACGTATGAAAGAAAAACTGTGAGTAAATGTCGTCTTTTTCATGAAAAGAAATTGATCCTTAAATTTTATGATTCAATCTACATCAGCAACGGTAAAAATGTTTCAACCTAGCTACTATATCAAAGACACGTGGTAATGATTTTATATAGAAATATTGTAATTATAATCCATAATAATAAAATCAATTCTTATATACGTCAGTGATTTTTAATAATATTTTTTATACAATACATCATATATAGGCACCATTATTAAAAATATATTATATTTGTATAATGAATAAAAATATAATAATACAGAATAAAAATGTAACTGTGAATACACAATTAAGGATATAAAAAAGTTCAAATGCCTGCATGCAACCTATAATATATACAGTTTGCTTTTGAAATAAAATACTACTTACATTTTACGAAAATAAATTATTTACATTATTAGAAAAATATATTATATAAGGTATCATAACATTTATATTTTTTACTGTTGCAAAATTTAATCGATTAACAAAATATCGGTATTTTATTATTGTACTCGTATGATCAAACACAAAATGCTTTTAAACTTGTACAGTTTGCATGGATATTATAGACATATTGGAACGTCGGTTATATAGAAGGCTGAATGCCGGAGCTTGATATACAAAACCAACAATCGATTGCATGATGCAGCTCTTTTTATACTGATGTGCTCAAAATTATTTTCAGGGGGTAGAAAAAACACCCTAAACTTCATGTAAAGTATGCAGTATTACAGCGACATGTGTACAACAAGGCATGATTAGTAACGCTTCGTCACTTCAGATAATTGAGTTTTTTTTGTTAGTTAAAACGTAAATATTATAATTAAAATTTTTACTCAATTTTAGTTGTAGCATATTGAATTCAAATTAATGAGCAACGATAACTTTATAATGATCTTTATTTTTTTTTTAAACATGATTTCTTTTTTTATAATCGTGTTCGATATCGTACATATTAATGGGGTACTGACCGGTATTTGAGTTAGCATTACTAGTAAAAAGTACAGTGAATTCTATGAAGAACGAGCCCTATTATAGAACATTCTACGACAATTTGCTGATTTAATATGAATTTAAAAAAAAAAATTGATGACGTCATAGCATTGCTTCTTAAATGGGAAAATGCATCAGAGTTAACATTGCTAAAATGAAAAGTTATTAAAGTAGAAATTTGAAACCTTCGTTATCGTGATTCTAGCACATGAAAACCTTACAAATGAAGTTTTGGTTACATTTCAATATTAATTAACTGATGTACATATTTTCCCATTTAAGATTCAATGTTATATGACGCCATTTTTGAGAGGTTTTACAAATTCATATATATAAAATCAGGAAATTGTCATGGAATGCTGTAATAGGGTTTGTTCTTCATGAAATTCTCGTGCAATTTGAAATGTTGACAAAAACTTGAAACTTTTTTTTTTTTTGGTCAGTACCCCATTGTCATGATTTTGTAGTTAAAGAAATAAAATTTAATTCTCGGGATAACATGCATGCCTCATTTTCTGGGGCTGCAGCTCCTAAAGACATTCAGATTTAAAATTTTGGGGGAGGTATCCAGTCTGGCCATTTCAAAAAGTCCATCACGTCTTCATAGGCTGCGTGGCAACGTCC
This sequence comes from Siphlonurus alternatus, assembly GCA_949825025.1. Taxonomy (NCBI): domain Eukaryota; kingdom Metazoa; phylum Arthropoda; class Insecta; order Ephemeroptera; family Siphlonuridae; genus Siphlonurus; species Siphlonurus alternatus. Next base: position 33,578,316 of record OX463782.1, read on the forward strand.
ACGAACAAAGGGTTAATTTCATCGTGTCGTACATAAAAAAAAAATTTACTATTGCTTTAACAATATAAATTGCACTCTCTGTAGAAGTGTTAAATTCCACATGTCAACTTTTACATACAAATCGCTAATATATTTTCCTTGAATTAATAAAACAAATTTCAATTATAAATTTTAACATTTAAAAATCGTTACAAGTTTTAATTGAATTCTACGACAAGCATTACAAATTGTTACACATACACTTAAAAAACGACACATGATATATTTTAATAGTTATTCTTAGAATTACATTATTATTATTTGATGAAAAGTAAGATGACATATAAGATGAGACATTTTTTGAGTCTGGTCCAGTGACTTCCTGATTTTTAACGTCATCGAACTTGCGCAACAAGCGCCGGAACATCCCAACCAACAATGCATACTAACAATACACTACAATACTTGTGCAAACAACAAACCTCTTTGATTCTGTTTGTTGCACTCGAGTGAATCTGAAACCCCTGCTGAGATGAGTTTGTTCTCTTCTGTTTTTTCTCTGCTTCCTCCCTCTGGGATCATTGCCTCCCTTCGGACAAATCATAAGAAGACCTGCGACAACAAAACATTTAAAAATGTGCACTCAGAATAACGGAATTTTCCACTATTATTTCACTTTCTTTTATATATATATATTGCAATATTAAAAATTAAATTCAAATAACTACAAGAAAAATGAGACGCAAATTTCAATTTTATTTCATATAAGTATGTCGTAAGAAAAGTATTAAATTTAAATTTAAAAAAAAATATATATTAATATTATTTTTTTTTTGTCTAAAAATATTTATGTAATATTTTAAGCCACACAATTTTAATGTTAGTTTTAAACATATTATTTTTTTTAAATTAATTAACCATGCTACAAAAGATTAAAGGTTATAAATTATTAATATAAAAACACCCTTTTTTTACAAAGATAAATATTATATTTTGGACAACACTTTGGCATATTAGGCCTCCCCTCCCGAAGATTTACTGCCTCCCCCTGGACCTCGGAGATGCATGCTCTGATGGGAGGGGCTCCCTCAAGTTCCCACGCGATGCAGCGAGGACGTGCAGGTAGCACTAATGATCAGGTTAATGAACACGCGAGCTGGTACAGTGCTAGTTTGTGGGAGTAGAAAATCTTCCAAGAGATTAAAAACAGTTTATTGTTGCATCAATGTTCTTTGATCTAAATCAAGCTAAATAAAATGAGAGTTTTTTTTAAGTTGCAAAATAAATGTTTTAACATGTTACAAATATTTATATAATAATAGATGTTGAAGAAATTGGGTAAAAGTAAACCGTTTAGTTTGAAATCCACGCAAGCTTTTGTAATTATTTAAATTGATTACATAATATTCCAATTTAAGCATATTATAAAGACTCTGGAAATATTAACACTGCGATGGTACATTTTATTATTTATGATATTATCTTTTGTGACTAAAAAATATTATTCCTAGACAAGTTATGTACTTTGAGCAGAGCTTAGAGAATAGAAAATATTTTAAGGTATTTTATTAATTAAGTTATATTCAAACTTTTCTTATTTGCATTGTCATTAAACTTAATTTTATTTATAAATAAATTAATTAATATTACATACGATTGACATGAATTTTAATTGCAGATTCAGGAAGTATAATATTTTACATTTTGTTTTTATTAATTAAAAATATTCCAAAGTTAACGTTACTTTATTTACATTTTTTTTTTATGTTTTTAATTAATTATTTTAAATAATAAGAATTATATGCATGACTCTGCAACAAATTGAATAATGAAATATTCAAAAAAGGCTGATAAAGGCTTGGAAAACACAAAAGAAGACTAGAAACAAGAGAAGGCGATCTCATCTAAAGCTTGAAAAGAATAATGAGAATTACTTTTAATTGGTGGAGAGTAGTTTCCGTGGACTGCAGTACAAGTAAGAGTAACGCTAAGTGAATGAATTCTCGCTTCGTTGCAATTACTGAACCAAAACTATTAAATTGTTTGCTTTCTTCCGGTCTCACATTTCAAAATCGTATAAGAGAATCAGTATTAATATCCAGTATAATAGTAGTCATAGAATTTTCTTGTGAGTGCTAGAACTTATTATTTAATTCTTAATTTAATTTAATATTCTGCTTGAAAAGTGCATGTAGATAAGATTGGTGATTTTTGTCAGTATATTGAAGCCTATAATAATAATAATAATAATAAAATAAGAATTTTGTCGTAAAAAAATAAGCACAAATGTAATGTACAGCCGTCGCCTCAGAAAATTCCCCTCTACGGCTTTGTTAATCACCATGCCCCGTAAGAATAACACAGGGCATGGTGACTAACAAGGCTGTAAGAGGAAAATTTTCTAAGGCAACGAGTGTACATTATATATACTCTAACGCCAGTGAAGTATCCATTTGCAGTCTTGTCAATCTCCATCCTTATATAATGTAGGCAAATATATTTACAGCAAAAGAGTGAAAAAAAATCCATTTTGTCCATGTATATTATAATAACATGCAAGCATATCTATACAAGAAATGCAAATGGTTTGAGTTAATAACAGTAATGCCATTTTTTTTTAATAATTAAGAAAAATGATAGTATAAAAAGTTGTGCTATACCTTCAATTACACAATTTTGGTATAATGTAAGATTAGCCAGACGAATCAGTAATAATACCAGCACGTTTTCAACGTTTTTGTGCAAATAAAAAATATAATTATGTGTGAAAGCAGCACAATTGATATTTTTTTTATAATCTTTTAATTAATGAAAAAATGCCATCTCGGTTGTCCACTGTAAATTAGCATTTTTTTAATTAGTGTAAAAGTGACATCAACAGTAATGGTCTGTGAACACGGTGCTGTTTAGGACGGTTGTGGGACATTTAAAAAGTGTTTTTCTTCCTCCTTGCAGTTCCGGATCGCTGAAACTTTTTCTGTTGTCTTTTTTAGTCTCTAGTCAATGTGAGTCGTAACTGTTAAGTTTTGTTTTACTATTTATAAATAGCTGCATGAATTAAAGGAGTGGCGTTTACTATTTTTAAATGCTTTAAGAACTTACTCTTAAATTAGCTATTTGTTAATGGCACATTGTATAACTTGTTTTCCTATTTTTTTTTTTTGCAAATTAAATTTTGAAATTTTGTTTTAAAATACAATAAAAATGGACATGAGAAAGGTTTGATCTGCGACCATAAACATGAACTGCATGGATTATTCAAACGCCTTATTATAAATTATAAATTTTTGGTTATCTTACTTGGGAAATAATAAATGACGAAGTAACTAAGACTAAAATTTATAGCATTTTGATGACGAGTAAATAAATTCCTTCATCACGTCGCATGGTTTTTATTACCTAACATGCATTAGTAGATATGTTAGTGATCCTTTCACTTCGATCAAGAATACAGTCAAATTAGTTTATAATCCGCACAAGGATATGTAACTTTCAATACCAATTTTAACAATGAAACTTTGCAGAGAGATCATACATATCCCTCATAGTTGTATCATGCATATCCCTTAGCTAAGGTTCAAAATTGAAAACCAAGCAGGAAGGTGATAATGGACAACATACATGAAAAATTTTTATTGAAGAAATGAATAGAGGGTACCAAATTATGCTACTCTGAATTTTTTCAGATTTTTTTGAAACCCAGAACTATTTTTAAATAATTATTGAAAGTGCGGCCACGCCCCCTGGAGGCGTCAATAGGCGTCCAGTCTCTATCCTTTTTATTAAGAATTCAGGGGTGCCAACTGAAATCACAGGACTTTCAATAATTATTTAAAAATAGTTCCGGGACTCAAAAAAATCTGAAAAAACGCAGAGTAGCATAATTTGGTACCCTCTATTCATTTCTGCAATAAAATTTTTTCATGTATGTTGTCTATTGGCGGGAATTTTAAATTGATTTAACTGTAGTTTGATACAAGTCTCCTTGACTTATCACCGCTTTCACTGTCATCTCTCCTACTCGTCTTTCCCCGCACAGATTTGTCACACTCGAGTATAGTCTTACAATTAGAGGACATAACTCTGCAATACAATACTGTCTTGTGGAGACCACACAAATGGATTCTGACTTGTATTGTTTGATAAAATATAATAACTTAATTTAGATGAAATGATACTGAATGATATATATTTTATATAATAATTTATTAAATATATATATTGCTATGTACAAAGAAGGATTGTGGTATTATGAAAGTAAATATTTTAATGTGTTCTTTTTTTTTTTTATTTCGGAATAGAAATTATAAGTTTTTGATACAAATTCAAATATTATAAGCAATGGAGAACAATATCATAAATGAGCATTTATTTGAATTCTTTTATATATAATAAATTAAAAAATAACAAGTATACATTATAGTTATATTTTCCCTTTTTTTTTATATACAAATTCTATTTCATTTTTTGCTTACCAAAAATAGGAAATATAATAAACAAAACAGAAAATAATATTATACTAAATTACCAACATTAAATCCACCTTGAATTGAACAGATTGCTTGAGTTATATCAAATTTTCACGTGAAGACACTGACATTAGAAATTAAGAATGTTATATGACTCCACTGATTTATCAATGTGGGGGAGAGACAAAAAGTTTCGTGCGGTTTTATGTTACAAGGTAAGTTTTAAGTAAGAGAAAGAAAAGTGCATGCACAACCTCTAATTTCGGCATCGTGCATGCTCGAAGAAAATCATCAAGCTATAAACAATTTTAAATATATTTTTTTTATTTATTACAAATGCATACTTGAAATTTTAACATTGAAGATTTACTTATTAACAATTTTATTTGACATGTAAATATTATATTGTTATAACAACTGAAAGAATTATTAGCCTTTACAATAATTTATGTTATTATAGTATGGAAGAAAGAGAAAGAATATAATGATAATAATTATGTAATTTTTCTCTAAGAATTTATTTATGCTAATACCGCGAAGTTTAAATTAATATAAAAGTAATTAAAATCATGAATTCACTTTTTTGTTCTCGTATGAATTAAGTCACGATTCGAACCACGTTAATTGTTCAAGTAGCAAAAATAACAATTTTATAATGCTATAGAACTGAACATAAATTATATAAGTTTTGTAGATTTACTAATAATAAGAGTGATGTATTATGCAACACATTGAGTATATATCTATGTATTATAATCACGAAATGTTTCATTTAAAAATTTGCTACTAATTGAATTAAAGTATCTCTTTTTTTTTTCTCTTTAGTCAATGATGTAATTTAAAAAAGTATACAATAAAACACTAATGGACTATGAAATAACTCTACAAATTCAATTTCATTCTATAAAAATGTGAAATGTCTTCTACTTTAATGTTTCATGAATATTACCTTCCATCAAGTGTTACAGTTTTAGACGAAGGTCACTATTAATCAAATCCTTTTCCAATTGAGATTGCTGCAATTGTTTTATGATTGAGGGGGTAGACGTGAATCAAGAGCTCCGGGACTGTTGGTGCAAGTCACGAACTGACTCACAGTGGCCTTTGCAAGGTCGAACCTTCAGAAGCCGCGTCTGGGACACCCGCGCGATGACGTCCGGAATCCCCGTGTTACCATCATCAGGTTCACCCTGACCTGACTATAACAGGAAAACTAACAGGTGACATTGACTTTTGTACCAAATTTGGGAGAACAACGAGATCATTAAAATTCTTTGAAATGAAAATAAGTTGTTTTTTTAAAGAAGTCTCCTTGTAAAACAAGTTTTTCCTGTATAAATAAAATTTGTATATGTGTAATTATGATAGTATTACCTTATACGTACTCATTGATGAGAAAATCCCACGTTAAAAAAACTTTTTTTTTATTTATTTTTTTATTTTTTAATTGAACGAACGCTATTTAAATATTTTGTGTAAAAAAGGACCTATATTGTTTTAAGTCCAATTCAATTTATAGCCACTATTAAAAAATATAATAATTGGATCATAACTACACATAAATAATGAATAAAAAAACAGAAAAATAATCATATTCTTTATGTAAGTAAATTTTTATTATATAAAAATGACAACATAATAATACCTGTGAGAATTTTAATTTACCTTACATAGAGTTATATATATTATACCCCTGAATAATAATTTCACTTCTCTTTTAAACATCAAACCTTCCTAATTAAAAAAACAAACAGACTATATATTGATATAACAGTTATAAATAATACAAAAGCTATAGTAGTATATAATACGTCTTTCCATTTTATAAAAGGTTGAAAGGTAATTTTCTTTCTAACATATAATGTAGTTTAATGGCTGCTGCTGCTGCAATAAAACGATTGCTTATTGATCTCAGGTAAGTCAGTGTAAAGACAGCACGTTTGACCTGTAACCTTTTTCAAGCGTCATCCGGGTTGTGCAGTAGTCAGGTCAGGGTTAAAGGACCCACGCGAAGTTGCTCTCCATATAGTCGTCGCCGCTCCCCGTCACATTCACTTTCAACTAGCTATTTTAACGTCAGATATAATAATTATGTTGGAATGTTTAGTGATGACATGAACATTGTCCAAGTAATTCTTGTATATAATAATTTGCAGTAAAAAGCATTTTATTACTGATTCCCACCCTAAATAAATACAGGATATTTTCATGACTCTTATACGTCTTGATGAATCAATTCTCTCTCAAGTAAAAATTATGAGTATGTTTTATATGAAAAAATGTTTTTTTATTTTTTTTATTTCCCTTTTTTTGTTTAAATTCTACTAGATTTTACTAACAATTATTAAATAATTTGACGTGATCCATGATGCTGTACGTGCTTAAATAAAATATTTTTAAGTTCAATAAGTTCATTTTTTGAAGCAGAACAGAAAAAGCGTGGGTACTCGAACTCGTCAAAGACGTTTCTAGATAACATTGCAGCAATCGCTTAAATTTACCGTTTAAGCATTAACATGTTTTGTAAAGAAGATACAGTATATTTTATCTATGGTTATAATTATAAAATAAATGCATCAATGTTAAGTTGCTAAAATACAAAACAGGATAAAAAATTACAGTTTAAGTATATTAAGTAAAAATTCATTTTTTTTAATTATCACAAAATACGAATTAATGTAAAAAAAATCTTGTCATTGAAAATAAATTGATGCTTTTATAACTGTTTCCATTTCTTCAATTTAACATTGAATATATAATATATTGATCAATATACAATATATATAATATATATATTAACATTCCAATCATATACATGTTATTAGCATGAATAAAAATATATTATAAGTGTGCCTAGGTCATATAGGATGTCACTACTTGGGATTGCCTCACTAAAAATTCCATATTATTTCCCTAGTTCATAAAACTTGTCATGGAAGGAATTTTATACAAATCTGACTCAAAATGTTACCTCGCTGTACTGCAAATTGATTGTGACTTGACAGTCATGACCTCGAATTTTTAAAAAAGAAATGGGTCACAAACGAGGAGAGATGGTAAACAGCTTTCCCTCTCTGTATATGATCAACAGTAGTTAAAAAATAATTAACATACTGCAGTATTACGACTCATGCTGTAATATGTCGCAAACTTCGTCATGTACGTAGGTAGGTTTTGATGTACTGCACTTTCTTTTATATACGTCCCTAGACGTGACTTTTTGTAATTTGTAACTTGAACTTATGTCATTTTATACATTAATTGTCATCCTTTCCCTATTTTTGTATGCACCTATGCCACCTATTCTTTTATATATATTTTTTTTTTTAGATAATAAATTTTACAGAAATTTAGCACATTTCATTTTATACTCCATGTTAACAGCTGATTTAATATCATACTATTATTTCATAACGATAATTTATCAAACTTAAGAGATTTAATAAAAGGAGGTTGACATCATATCCTTGTAATCAAATACTTGGGCATTTTGCCCAAGGTATGAAGAATGAAGAAAATTGTTATCGCAATACTTATTGTATATAAAGGTTGTTGTGTTTTATTAGATTATCATGTGCATGTGTTCTGTGATTCATTAAAGAGTTCATGGTAAAATTTCATTGCTACTGTTTTTAGTTCATGTTGTTTCGAATGTTTAAATTAAGAGTATTATATATTTATTTTGTTAATTATAAAATTATTAAAACAATGTTATCAATTTATTAAAAATAGTCACCATTTTTTATTTTTTTAAAAAAAGTAAAATATTATATAGACTATAAGATCTCGAATTACATAATTTTCTTTTTCAAATTCTTAATTAATTCATTTTTATTTTACAGAATTTGTATGCCTCTAACACCTTCAACTTACATCGTTAAAATATACTGTGACGTCAGAGGCAAGCATGAATTTAGCAGACGATCATAACAGAATGTTTTTCGAGGGAATATATGACACCAAAAAGTCAAAAACAAAACAATTATTATATAATATAACTCTCTCCATACTTGCAATAAAAAATATACATACCGTTTAAAATGCAATACAAATTGAGTTTTCATTTAACTTTGATTAAAAATTAATCCAAATTTATTTTGTAGAATTTTGTATATAATATATTATTAAAACTTAATAATTGTTTTTGCTTTGTAGATTTATTATATCTATAGGATTTATCACTGAATAATTTTATTTATTGTAATAAATTGGACAAGAAGGTCAATGATTAATCTGAAAAATAGTTTCATCTTACCGCAACAGTAGTGAAACTTATTTACTAACATTCCTAAGCTGTTTGCATATAAGTAAATGTAGGCCTAGGTCTCTCGTCTCATCGCTGTTTCCCGCTAAAGATTGCAAATGTTATTGAGATCACGTGGAAGGAATCACTTCCATGTAGAGGTGTTTTCCTCCTAGAAAATATTTTACAGAAAGGACATCTGAACTGTGACTTTTATTGTGCATCGTGACGCAGATGAAATTTACAAGGAAAATTTTATTAAATTTAAATCTAAACGTAATTTATTTTTAATTTCTATGAATTCTATGATTACATCTTTACATATTACAAACATAAAAATATTTTTAAATAAAAATAATTATTCTTATATAATAAATACACTATTATCAGTTAAATAATATACATAATTAATTAGCAGTTTTAGCCTTGAATCCCCATGCATATTTAGAAAGTATGCAACCAGTTCTACGTACATCAACGCACGTAAATATGGATACACCAATTAATTTAATTGCTTTAAACTATTATTATACAATATGGGAGAATTATTTAAATTAAATAAAAGAAATTATAAAGGGTATACTAACTTAATTTGAAGTGCTACGGAATTGAACGAAATTTGTGCTAAAAATTACAAATATTTAATTAATTTATCATGTTAAAAATGCAGTGACAAGTATGAATAACATGATGATAAAGTGAAAGTGAAAATTATTTAAGACTATTGACTGAGACACAAAATTTGCTGTGTTGTGACTTGTTGCTTGCATGCCTGCATGTATAAAATGAAATCATAATAATGTATTTTATGCAGTAATATTTATGCATGGTATTAAGGTGGAGTAAACCTTGCCATTAATTAAGACTTTTCTAACCTAATGTAGAACTATGTTTTTATAGAATTGGATGCAAGCACTCCCACAGCAGGAGTGCATGAGAATTCGAGAATACGATGCTGAAACGCCGGGCAGTATATGTGATATAATGTAATTATCTGCCATAAGTGTATATTATATAATAATTAACACTCTCCCGAGGTGAAATTATTATTTATTGTGATTAATATATATTTTTTTAATGCGTTTTTAAATTATTAATCGTAGCTCTTGCAAGGTTGAAATAGTAAATTAAGTTCACAATCTTTATAAATATATTGCATAAAAAAATAATATCTAGATTTAATAAAATGTTGTTTCACCTCGTGAGAAGACAAATGATATTAGAACTAATAGATCATCGTCACGCTGCATGCTGCAGTGATGCAACCACCGCTTGCTGCACGAGATGCGAGCTATAGTCATTATCGAAACTCCTGACAAGAATTAATGTGATAGCCCACAAATTATGTCCCGTATAATCCCGTAGGCTATAGTAACGTCAAAACTCAAAGTAACACACAATAAAAGGGAAGCTGTGATCTTTATATAATACATTTCTTGGGAGTTTGGAGCAACGTACGCTCTCTGTTATTAATCTCTGTGGTCACTCATCACTTATTTTCTTGTCACGTGATCGTGTGCAGGGAAGGTCGGGTGAAGGACTAAAACAATAAAAATGTTTCTATATAATTTTAGTTGGAACGAAAATGTGTGTTGTTTCATTTGCAACGTATTTGATCTGTAAAAAGGAATTGAACATTTTTTAAAGCTATTTACACGGATGTCTATCACATTTTTTTTTCTCTCTTTCTTTTATATATTTATTTTGATGTAATTTTACGTTTCTTCATGCGAATAATGATCTTACTATATAATAAAGAATTCTATAAATCACTTTACGGGGTTTGAAATCACTTACAAATGTTTCTTAAAATATCTTCAAAGCAATAAACCATTAAATCTTTATATATATTTTTATATATAAATTTGTAAATTACACATTCTTTAACAAAGTTACAATTTAAATCGTAACAGATTCTTTTAGCAGAATTTTGCTCATAATTTTTTTATATATACCGCTAGTCACTCTGAATAGACATAGAGGATAAATTTCGGATTTCGTACACACAATGTAATGGTCAAATTTGATAACAACAAATAATGTACTATTCACACGTGGTTCCAGCCACTGCGTAACAGCAGGAGTCAAAAATCGCCAATACAAACATTAAGATAGTTTTTATAAACATACCAGAGTGTGAGAAAATCTCAACTTTTTGATGTAAATTACCGCAACAATAATACACGTAACAGTAGTAAGTACATTGAGTATGAAATTTTTAAGTTATGTCTATTTTGTAATAATTGAAAAAAAAAAAAAAAATCATGACGACAACTGACCACAAGTTTTCACAAAATATTCACGCATGTGTTTTATAGAAAGCATTTTATATATAATTATATAGCTGAATGTACGGATATTTTGACGCTCGAGTAGTCTTTATGTAGAAAGTTATCGTAGAAAAGAATTTTAAAATATTTTAAAATAATGTACAAATTGAATAATTAAACAAATGTGTTTGAAAGTTACAGAAAAAGAAAAACCATTTTTAGTGTATTTATTACACACCAGATATGAAATTAATGTCTTAAATTAATACTACACGCCATATTTTTTTTTTAAATGTTTCACCATATGCGATACATTATAAAAAATGTACACAGGTGCAACTTTTATTCCATCGTGGCAGCCATATCGTCGTTGTATGATCAGAAAGCATAAAAAGTTGCATTTTTTTTTATTATTATTCAGACGCCCACATTTTGTTCTGTTGGCAAGGACATACAAGGTCCTGCGTAGGACTGACCATCTCATGCTAAACTGCTGCTCTTAAATTTAACATTATATTTTCTCAAGAATATATAATGAGAAATTCTTTGACAAGCTTTGTCAGTACATTCGAGTTTTGTTTTCAAACTTTTTTTTAATTTTTATTTTTTGAGTCGATTATAGACGGAATGAATATACAACGACCTTTTAAATTTTATCAAATACGTTTTGTGGTGTAATAAGAATTTATAAAGGGAGGTTTTGCCAATGGTGGTTGGGGGGGAATTCACACATTTTCAAATATATTTTGCTCTAAATATGTTGGGTGTTGGCCGGGTTAGTCCCCATAATAAAGAAAAGGACAAAGAAATAGTTTAACCGCTAAATTTACCCCCTTGTCTGCAAGGCTATTCTCCTATAAGAGGCTATTCTTCCGATGCGCTTATACCCCTATATATATAGCAATAGAAGAACACCCCAATGCGCCAATGTTGCTATCAAAAGATGCGAGATAAATAATGTCACTGTGTTTTAATTAATTTACAAATGCATATAATATATTATGCTGGTCCCACTTATTTTTCTCCTCATCCCTCCACTCTAATTTTTGCAACTCTTATCTACATATATACAACCATTTCTTTTATAGCACAAAAAGTTAAACACTTTTCATAGTCTGCCCCTGGAATTTTTGTGTCTGATGTAAGTTAGCAAAGATATTATATTAAATATTCATTCATTTATTAATCATTATATTTATTTTAATATAAAATTAATATACATAAGCTGATATTAGCATCGATAAATTTATTATATTTTTTTAAAAAATTCTATTCTTATCTAAATTTTCAAAAAATAAAAAGTACATTTTTTTGGAGAATGATTTAATATAATTATACATTTTAAAAATTGTTACATGTATAGTTATTTACTCTTCATAATGGAGTATCGACCTTAATTTTTTTTATTGCATAGAGGGTGCAAAGTTATGCTACCCTGACTTTTTTCAGATTTTTTACAGCCCTGGAAGTATTTTTAAAAAATTATTGAAAGACCTTTTCGTGACGTCACAAGGCGCCGCTCCTTAAGAAAAATATAGGACTTGCCGCCTCGTGACGTCACAAAAAGGACTTTCAATAATTTTTAAAAAATAGTTCCCGGTCTGTAAAAACTCAGAAAAAAAATCAGGGTAGCATAAATTTGCATCCTCTATCAATTTCTACAATAAAAATATTTGAGGTCGATACTCCATTTAGTGTAAATAGATTATTGACATATAAATTGACATTTTCGTATATAATTAAAGCAACAATGATTGTAAAACCAACAAAGACGTCAAGAAAGTGATTGTTGTATAACACGAAACGTCGGCTGGTTTTGTGTGACGAAGACGCACAGGTGAAGCACCTGACGGGTCGTCGTCAGAGTCAACAAACCCTTCTCCTCCCTAGTCCAGCCCTGGGCCCTCATTAACAAAAAATTTAACTTTTTTTTTATTATCACGACTCCTTTTCATTTAATATAACCTCACCGTTTTTATTTTATTTTTTTATAATTACAAAATAACAATAGCAATACCTACGATGAGAAACAGATGAGACCATATAAGAAAGAAATTTAATCTAAAACTATCCATGTAAGATAGAATGTGACAAGGCTGAAGAAAGTCATGTTAAGTCTACAGTGTAAGAAAACAAATTTAAACATGTAATTTGATTTTTTTATTATTATCATTATTAATAAAACAAATAACAAAATATAGTATAAAAAAATCTTTAATTTATTTGGACACTTTTTTTAAAGGGTTGGTTGGATAACTGATGATTAAATTATATTTAATAATTCAAAATAATATTATTTGGATGCATAATTGTTTTTTTCCATAATTATATTAATTATAAAATAAGAAGATATATGCATGCTATATACGTATATTATAAGAATTCAATTTAATACAAATAAATTAAAAATATTGTCGTTTCTATTAATTTAAATTGTCAATAATTGTAAATTATCTCCAATTGAATTAGGAATTTCAAAATTAAATAGTTATTTCATGAGTGCATTTTTTTTTAAATTAGACCAAATATTTTATAGCTTAATTATGTATAATTATTATTTTTTATTTGTTTATTGAATTTAATAATGTATATTTTACAATAATGTATAAATATTCCAGATTGGTTTCTACTATTATAGCTGCTATTACTAAATACCCAAATTATCAGTTTTATAAATAAATTAAGTTATATTAAATTATTTGATAACTTGACAATCATGCATAATAAGGAAATTTCAAAAATGAAAATTATATAATAACATCATTTTTCCCAAATTTATTTATTATAATATTAAATTCAAATCAGACTACTGGTCCCGTTGCCAAAAATGCAATAAATATTTACATCACGGATATTTGAAGATGAGACGACCGTTTTGATACCTGCAGGTAACTTTTTTTTATTTTCAACAAAGAGCCAAGAAGAAGGTTAACAACCGTTGTGCTTAGTGTAGGATGAAACAAATACACACATACAACGATGAGACTATCGACTCGTTCACTCGAGCATAAGTTGCACTCCCTTATCGGGATGATAGACTTTAAAAAGAGGAGCCCTCTAGCTGCTGTTACATTATATATATGATATAGGCACTCTTTCGCTTGGTTTGCTCGATATATATAAGTACATAAGGCCGGATCTCTTGAATGCATGTCTACATTATATTTTCTCTCATGCAACGTGAGGTGGGTGATACAGTATCTCGTCTGACATGCAACACGGGCATCTCGACTCTCGTAAATCAACTTGTCGCGCTCCGTCAACAAACTTATGCTGCTGCTGCTTTGACTGACATATTATACAACCCACAATGCATAATATCCATCGTAACCAACATCTTACCAGTATTATAATCAGTATAGTACATCAGAATCTCATGGGATCAGCTTACAATGACAATATATATATATATATGTATATACATATACATATATACATATATATATATATATATATATATATATATATATATATATATATATATATATATATATATATATGTATAATATATTATATATATATATCTCCGTCGTGGTTCAATATTAATTAAGAGAAAATTAAAGAGAAATCAAAATAATAATAAAATAGCATTATTGTTCAATAAGGTTTCATATAAAGATAAAATTCTGACACACGTACTGATTAACACCGATTATTATTATTTCGATTTTTCTTTAATTTTCTGTTACTTAATATTCAACCACGACGGAAATATATATATTATAAATATTATATATATATATATATATATATATATATCTAATTATATAATTTCCTGCTTTTAATACATTAATTTTAGTTCTTTTTTCAGTACTAAATTTGTACTTGAATTAAGTACTTTATTAATCAAAAGTGCTGGATTTAAGGTGAAATTAGAACAATTACGTAATACGTACTGACATAACGTATTGAAAGTCTGAAACTAATTCAGCATCTAAAAGTTTTTAGTGTGTTAATTAAAACGTAAATTAAAAACGTGTCATATATAACTAAATGTAACTTGACAGGATCAGTATAAAAATATAATAAAATCCTGCATGCATGCATGCATGGCATAATAATGTGAACATTAACAAATTTCACGATGATCATAAATATACATATATCCGTACAAATATTTAATAATATATTGTATAAATTATTGTAATTCTTAAATACAATATATGACATTTTAACATTTTTTTAATCTTACATTGTTGCTATATTTATTGTTATCAAAAAAATAAATCTTACAAGTGAATTGATTTAAAAAAAAATGCAACAGCTTTGATTTACGAATGCAATTTATGAGCATTTATATTTTAAGCATTTCATGATGACTAGTAGATTTAAACAACAGAAATAACTTTTGACCCAGGAAGTATACAAGCATTTATAAGTCGTACATTCCCCTGAAGGGCATGCTCCGGAGGTGCTCTCTTGGTCCCCGCCCACCTCCCCGCGGGTCAAAAGTCGTCGGACAAAATGAACACCGCTTTCTCCCAGGTGACAAAAACAAAACGCCCTTAACAATTAAATTAGTCCAATATGTCACAACTATTATATGTTACATCAGAAGTGGCACCTTGAGAGATGGAATTTCACAGTTCATTCTATACCATGCTTTCAAATCTTTTTTAATGATTTTTTTTTTGTGAAACAAATTTAAAATGTTCTCCTCTACATCCCCTAAGAGTAGCTAAAATATATCAGCTATACAAATACAAGCTATGGGTTTTCGAGTTATGAATTTTTAAAATTGACTACTTTTTCATAGAGAAATGGAACTTCCATGTTAAGGTGGATTTTCATGGGCGGCAACAGCGACGCGGCGCGATTTTAACTTAAAAGCTGTGAAATCCTATGCGGCGGCGAATTCGCAGGTAATCGCGTTAATTACGATGCTTTTTTTCTTTTAATCGCCCAATATGGCCGCCAATGGATGTTACAGCAAGTGCGCATTATTCGCGTCGAGTAGTCAACTTTAAAAATTCATAACTCATAACTTTTAAAAAATAAAAACTAGCTTGAATTCGTATGCCTTATATTTTAGCTACTGATGATATATATAATTTTCATGTGTTTGATTTGTTTTAACATTGGGCTTGTTAAGGTAGAGATAACGCCGAATAGCTGTTCGACGTACTCCCCTTGGATTAACATGCAAACCTTATATAGCAAATTCACAAAAATTATGAAATTTTTTTGAGAGGCAGAAAGTCATAGAAAAAGTTTCAAAACAATTTAACGAGCCGATTTTTTTTAAATTAATTTTTTAGTTTGTCTCGAATCTCCATGGGAAATATGCCCTATGCTGAAAATTAAAATAATTAATTAAAAAAAATCGGCTAGTTAAATTGTTTTGAATTTTTTTCTATGGCACTAATATCTCTGCCTCTCAAAGAAATTTCAGAATTTTTGTGAATTTGCTAAGATTTACATGTTAATCAAAGGGAAGTACGTCGAACAGCTGATCGGTGTTTTCTCTGCCTTAATTAAAGTGAAAAAAAAATAAACACGCTCATGACTTTTTTTTTTTACTTATATAAAGTCGCGAAAGTGCAAGTATATGAATTTAATATTTCAAATTTGAGATATTTGTAATAAAAAACTGTTTTTACACCACTTTTTAATATTTTTATTATTGATATATTGGTAATACTATAATTAAGATATATTTTGATTTTATTCACATTTATATGATATATTTTTTAAATCTGTATAGTAATTATAATATATTCAAAATTTCTGCAAACACTAATATAAGATTAACTGCCTGCAGTGGTGGGATAAACTTTAATGTGTATTATGTATATATGTATATTAATATGTATATAAAAATTACTTCATGGTGTGAGTGAAAACAGTAATGAATTAATTACAAAATTGCATTTTAAATATTTTTTAATTATATTAAGATTACGAATAATTATATTTCACTATAATATAGTTAGAATTAATTAGTAGAATTCAATATAGTTTAATTAATTTTAAATAAAACAAAAATGCAATTTGAATTTCCGGCTAAATGCTTTAGGTATAATACATAATATAATATTATGAATATTATATATATATTAATTATAATTTATAAGACAATAAGGCTGTAATTATTATCTATAATAAAACGACCAAAGGTGCCCATTAAAATTTCTTCCAGACGTCTCGCAAATCTCACCAGCAAATCGCGTCTGTAAAACGCAACCATATATGCAGCCATGATATGCAAACATCACTGAAAATATTTAATTCGTGCATGATTTTTTTTTCTTTCTTTGAACCTTAATATTGTTATAAAACTGAAAATGCTGCAATGTTATTTCGTATGGGAGAAAATTTGGAATTAAATTAATTTTAATAATTACGGAAACAAAAATTGTGATGCATGGAAAATTCAGAAAAAAAATATAAATACATTTAACACATTTTTTATTTAGATATTCCATTTGAATTAGATTACATTACAATACATAAGTTTGATCAACACAATATGCTATGCATGAAAAAATGAATTTATAGAAATATAATTATTAATTTGTTGCATGAAGTCTTACATAATTAAATTTCATTCCTTTTATATACCGGGCCTATACAAAAGATACAATTAAATTTTAATGATGAAATTCAACATATTTTTCACACATTGCAATAATAATTATGTTGATTATTTTATGATTTATTAATGTTTGAAAGTACCCACAGTAAAACAGACAGCAGTTTGTCTATGGATAAATTAAATACTATAAAGTTTTAAGCATATTTGTGCTTTTAATTTACTTATAAAAAAGTCATACAACCTCCCACACAAAAACCTTTCTTTTCTTGATTAACTATTCTAACTTGTCTTGATTTCGATTTTTTTTTTAAATTTTAATTTGTAGACTTATTTGAGTCATAAATGTTTTTTCTGCAAATTAAAATAAAATAAAATTTAGTTTTCAAACAAGAAAATTAAAAGTATTTACTTGAACTTGAAAAACTGCTAGAAATTTACAAAGCGTAGACATAATTTTAGTTGTTGTTTTGTTCTTTTAGTGCTCAGATGGAGTGACAAGTAAAATGTCTTCAATACAGTACCAGACATATTATCACTTGTTTAGAATTATTGCTTTTCCACAAATTCTGTAGTTGGCAAGTCTTGATCTCATATTATTTCACAACTCTAAATATTAATTTATAATATTTTATATTAAATACATCTAGGCCAATAAAAATTAAATTTAATGAATAATAGTAACTATAGTTCAGCTAGGATCAACAGTAAATATAATATGTAATTATTATTTACTTATCTATATTATTTTTTTTTAACAAATTTGTTTTGCCGTACATGTTATTTTTTTTTCTTTTATAAATTGCCATGGACGTAAAGCAAATGAAGGTAAATTTAATTATTTTAATTATTGTAAGAAGTCAATTTTTGAACTGAAGCAAAAAAATTTCAAGACTGGTTGGTGAAATCGAAGTTGGCGGAAGGGGCAACGACCGAGGTGTTGCTGGAGGAGAGGGTCTTGCCCCGACGAGGAGTAAAACTGAACTTCCGCGGCTTTGAGACCAGATTTACCGGACTCACGAACTTGAACGTTTTCGAGTCTGCGGCACTCGACGGAGTGAAGGAGATGGCTCGCACAACGTCTGTCTCAGTCTTTTCAAACTTGAAGACAACGTCTCCGATTTGAACACTGGAGTCAAGGGTACTCTTCGGGTAGCAGCCGGAACGATGGAACCAGACCCTCAGAGTGTGCTCTTCTTGCTGCTTCACCTCAACCGAATGCTCAAACTTGATGTCCAAGACGGAGTTGAACTTCACGTCTGCCTCAAAGTGAACATACGCAAGAAGATTCTTGCTCGAGCCAGCTAGACTAGCGATGACGAGCTCAGAGTAGCTTTTACCAACATCAGTCTCAGCAATTCTTCCAGAATTATTCACTTGTGATGAGACTTGTATTCCTATAATACGAATGTTTTTGTTCACCGTAAAAGTGAGAGCACTTTCAACGATTCCTTGGTTGTCAATGAACGCGAGACGTTGGCACAGGTTTGTGGAGTGACGTTCAGCGTCCCAGATGAAGCCATCATTGCGAGGGCAGCACCTCAACTCTTTACTGCCGCAGAAGCCGGCAGGAATTGCCATGCTGCCTGGAGAGTTGAGGTTCAAGAGGATTGCGAAACTCTCCTCGTGAGTTAGCAAGGACGAGAGAGCGGGACCAGATGCAAACTCAGTGGGCATCAGGGTGAGGAAGCGTAGGAGAGAGAAAGCTCGGCCAAGAATTTTTCTTAGGATAGTACCATCACACATATCCAAATCTCTTTGCTCAGCTTCTTGATTAGCCCAACGTAAACTTGCATCAATCAAATCTAATTCAGATGAAACCATCAAAAAGTTTTGCTCCAAAATTGTAATCAATGTAGATTGATCAATGTCTAAGAAACTTGGATCTTTGATAACTTTATCAGTCTTCTCTCGCATTATCTGTAAGAAAGATTATAATTGGTATTTAATTGTCAACCTGCATGATTTTTTTTTATTGCAGAAATGAATAGAGGATACCAAATTATACTAGTCTGAATTTTTTCAGATTTTTTGAAACACAGAACTATTTTTAAATAATTATTGAAAGTGCAGCCACGCCCCCTGGAGGCGTCAATAAACGTCTAGTCCCCATCCCTTTTAATTTTTTCTTTTTGTTAAGTATTCAGGGGGTGCCAACTTAACATACAGAACTTTCAATAATTATTTAAAAATAGTTCTGGGTCTCAAAAAAATCTGAAAAAATTCAGAGTAGCATAATTTGGTGCCCTCTATTCACTCCTGCAATAAAATTGTCCAAAGTCAGGAATGTTTTACCTTGAGACAGCTGTCCACGATCTCAGGTTCCGCCAGCAGCTTGGCAAACTCGTAGACTCGGCAGACGTTTTCGTGATTCAGGTTGTTGGCAAGGTAAGTCTTGCACTTTTCAGTCACATGAGGAAGGATGTACTTCTTAGCAGCGTACAGCAGGTCGCAACCCAGGTCAAAGGACTTCAGGTTTATGCAGTCAGTATAGATGTACCTATATAGATGTATATTCATTGTTTTTTACTTTATCGTCAAAAATGTGCTTCATAAGTCAATCAACTTGGTAAGAATTTTTTTAATTGCTTTATATCAGTAATTTAGAAACTTCCTACCAAGTTGATTGCCTCAGGTAAATTAGATGCTATACCATGGCATTAATGTAAACTTTCCGAACATAAATGTTTTACCTGTGAAGTTAATATTTATATTAAATTAGGTGTACATAATACTGTATATTATATTGTATCACAGTAACTTAATTGGGCATAATAAACGGACCATTGTAAAACTTACTGCAGCATGGCCTTGAAAGCACTGGGGTCCACATCAGGTACGACAATTGGTCCTTCTTTCTCGGACACTCCTCCGTAGAACATGGCCTGGAATACAGGACTGGCCCAGGCAAGAACCACCTTGTGGCTGTGGAAGATCTGGAGAAATAAGACAGTGTTGATACAACAATCTGATAAATTTAATTAGAGTAAATACCTTGGTATTTGGTTCCTTTCCTACTAGAAATGAGCAATCACTTAACAATGAATTTTCTAGTGCATACTGGTTCCGTTCCAAAACTTTCTTCTTGCTCAGCTGCCAGTCTCGCAGGGTATCCTCTACCTATCAACAAAAAAAAAATAAAAAGCAAATATACTGCACATCATATTTAATAATTTGAAGTGCACAAGCCGAGGTGCTCTCGTGATAAACATCAGAGTGCATAATTATGTGTACAATATATTATAGAATATCATATGTTTTTAACTTTTTATTTATTTCAAAAAAAAATAATACAGTAGATAAAAAATAACCATCATGGTTAAAGTGTGACTATAATATAACTTACAAACATTTATTTGTAAAAAATGAAGGCACAAACCTTATTTTTAGTGTCATCTTTTTTACTATCCTCGATATTCTCCATCACAGCAACTCCGTCAAAGTAAATTCAGTCTGCTGAAACATGCATAAATATTTTTATATAAATTTATTCAATAAGCAAGCAATGAACACAAGTGTAGTTAATGATAGACCTTCCAGGTTAGCAGATACTTCAGGGCGAACATTCAGGTACAGAACACGAAATGTACAGTAACATTAATTTAACATAACCATTAATTGTAGTGAAGAGTACTATGAAAAGGTAAGTGCTGCTACTTTTACTGCTATTGGTCACTTCATCAAATTAACCATGCCCTCTCACTCACTGGCTCATCTGCTCTCTATTAAAATGTAATTAATATTAATAAAAACAAAAAACACAACTGATTTGAACTGACTAATTTGAATGGCAAGAGCTTTTCCGTTCAGCGAGGGACATCGGTCGCTGTGCACATGGAACCCATCTTGGACAACCCCAGTGTTGTAAAATTTCCCCTTCCATATACGGTTTGCACCTGGGGGTTGAAGATCTTGAAGATCTTGAAGTCTCGAGACTTAATTAAAAAATAACTCAGGCATTAATTGTGGAGGAAGGCATATGGTTACGTTGTGATCGATATATAAAATAACAGTCCATATTGCACCCCGTACGTGCTTTAAAATTCTGAGTTTACAAAAAAGTAAACCAATGAACTCGATCACCATACCATGCATATAAAGCTTCTTATACAAATATGTACTGGAAATTTGCGGTGGCACGCCACAGAAAAATCAAGGGGGGGGGGGCAAGACCCCCCCCCCCCCCCCCTGAATCAGCGCCTGAGAATTGAATGTAGAGACTATAGACGTACATTAATTTATATGCAATTAAAATTTATATGCATTTATATGGGTATACTATACACTGTATGCCTACATATTATGCATTGCATACAGTAGGCATACTGTACATATGATATATGATATACAGTACTGTATGCAAACAGCTAGTGTAAAATATAAGTGTACAGTGCACAGCCCAGTTTTGGATTTTAGCCCTGTTTTGGTTCCGACCTGCTTTTAGGCTCCTTATAGGCAAAAAAAGTAAAAAAAGAAAATTGTAACTGATTAACCAAACCCTCCCTTCCATGAAAATAACGACTGCAATACCTTAATAATTTTTTTAATGGTTCAAAAAAAAAAAAAAAAAAAAAAAAAAAAAATCAAAAACGAATAAAAACAGGGTTTTTAACAAAGGGTTCGTTTTTATTTTTTCTTAACTACTGTATTAAAAAAAATATCACGGTATCACGGTATTGCAGTTGTTATTTTTATGAAAAGGCTGATTTGGTTAATGGGTTACAATTCAATTTTTTTACTTTTTTTTGGCTATAAAAAGGAGTCCAAAAGCAGGCCGGCCTGGACCAAAACCGGAACATTTTTTTTTTCATGTCCCTCCACACAAAAATTTTTTTTACTCAAAGAGATGCTCTGATATGGAACTGCAATTATGATAAACTCAATGGACGACATACATGAAAAAATTTTATTGCAGAAATAAATAGAGGGTACCGAATTATGCTACTCTGAATTTTTTCAGATTTTTTTGAGACCCGGAACTATTTTTAAATAATTATTGAAAGTACTGTGATTTCAGTTGGCACCCCTGCAGCCTTAATAAAAAGGATAGAGACTGGACGCCTATTGACGCCTCCAGGGGGCGTGGCCGCACTTTCAATAATTATTTAAAAATAGTTCTGGGTCTCAAAAAAATCTGAAAAAATTCAGAGTAGCATAATTTGGTACCCCCTATTCATTTCTGCAATAAATTTTTTTCATTTATGTTGTCCATTGCTACATTCCATTGAACATGTTAATAATTTTTTCGAATTTTTAAGAACCCTAAATATGGAAGATAAAAATTGTTAAAAGTGAAAAATGTCTAAAAGGGGTCCGTTACCGGGCTGCGTGGTGTATGCATATGTATATTATACATAAATTAGTATAAATATGTATACATGCATAAAGCATAATTATGAAGATTAGATTATATATATATGATACCGTTTAGCGGCAAATGTGGCTACACCACAGTGACACGCAGGCTCGGACTGGGAAGCTAGGGGCCAGTCAGGGTCATATAGGCATTACAGGCAGCAGGGGCCACTTTTCAGGGGGTCTGAGGCCACTTTTCCTATGCTCCTGTGTTAAAAATTTGAGGAGCCAGTCAGGGATCCCTGACCCAGCCTTTTGGCCAGTCCGAGCCTGCCACGCAATAAATAATATGTATACAGTATGGTATAGTCCAGCATGGCAATAATAATAATAATACTAATGCGGCAAATGTGGCAATGCCACGGTGGCTCGCGAATGTTCACCAACTCTCAGAGATTTTTTAAACAAATCAAAACTCTCCGCCTCAGCAACATCTGCTGCCAACGCATTCCACTCCCTCACCGTCCTGTTTACAAAAGAAAACTTTCCCACATCACTTCTACATCCAACACACTCCAACTTCCATCCACAATCATTTCTTCCAATATAACCTGCTCTCATCACACGACCACTCAACTCTTTCCAACCCTCACAATTTCTTGTTATCTTATACATAACACCAAGTCTACAATTTTTCCTTCTTAACTCCAACGACTCCCACCCCAAATTCTCAATTAAAGCAGACACACTAACATACTCCTTTCTAACATCAGCATCATCCCCCACAAACTGAAACCTTCCCACACGACCTGTAACCCTTCCTGCTGCTCTCCTCTGAACCTTCTCCAACTCCTTCATCCACACATCTATATGGGTCCCAAACACAGCAACCATATTCAAGCACTGGTCTCACTAAAGCTCTATAATGTACGCATTATCTTTAACTATCCTACTGGCACCCTTAAGATTTCTCATGACAAACTCCAAACACCTCCTTCCCTTCGATGTAACATATTTAATATGCTCATTCCACATTAATTTACTATGAATGACTACACCCAAATATTTATACTTTTCATCCTGCTTCAAGAACTCATCATGAAGTAAATACTGCACATCTCTCTTACGCCTTTTCCTACTAAACACAACAACACAGCATTTAGAGACATTCAACCTCATATCATTATCAATAACCCACCGACACACAGTATTAAGATCCTCTTGCAGACGAGCCACATCACCCTCACTTTCTATTTTCCTATAAACAACACTATCATCTGCAAACAACCTCATCTTTGACCTCACTCCATCAGACAAATCTTCAATAAAAATCAAAAACAACAATGGACCCAAGACACTACCCTGCGGAACTCCCGAGGAAACAGCAATATACTCCGAGTATGCCTCCCCCACCCTAACTCTCTGCACCCTATCCCTTAAGAAATCCTCAATCAAGGACACCAACCTTTCATCCACCAAACAACGCCTCACCTTCTCAATTAGTTTCCCATGAGGCACCTTATCAAAAGCCTTCTCAAAATCAAGAAAGACAGCATGAATCTCACCTCCACTGTCCAAAGCATCAGCCAACTCCTGCACAAAACCTGCCAATTGAGTCTCACAAGAGAAATGCTTACGAAAACCATGCTGGGGTGATCACCAAAGAATTTCGCTTTCTCCAGATCACGTACCCAACACAAATTTAACAACAACCTTCTCTAACACCTTGGACACAACTGATGTCAAACTTATGGGTCTATAATTTTTAGGCTCACACTTAGAACCCCCCTTGTAAATCGGGACCACCCAAGCCTCCCTCCAAGCATCAGGTATCTTCCCCGACGCAAGTATCATTCTAAATAAATGAACTTGATACTTACAATGCAAACCAACACTAAATAAGCTTTAAAAATGCACTAGAAAATGCACTAGCTTTAAAATGTACATATATGGCATATACTGCATATATGTACTCAACATATTTTTAAACTTTTTAACTCTCATAACTACAGTATATATATTTATACCTCAAGAGTGTCATTTGATATGTATGCATAACATGCAGTGTAAATTACCTATTATATCTATGTATATACCCAGTATACCTCTAGCCTGCGAATTTCTGCCGTATAATTCCTGCGTGAACTTAATTGTCAAAATCACGCTGAATAATATTGAATCTCTGCACTGAATCTCCTCGAATGCTCGTGCAGAACTGCAGACTGCAGCGTGCGCCGTGCACACTAGTGCACAGTGCACAGCTCGTGGCTCGTGTGCAAACTGCAAACGTGTGCAAAATCTGCAAAACTGCAAAAGGGGGATGGGCTTCGGCGGTCCCGGTCCCGCGCAATGTTTGCTGCTGGGTGAAGATAGCTCCATGCCAAAGCCAATCTGGAGCATTTTGTCGGTAATGCTAT
The DNA here is from genome assembly GCA_949825025.1 of Siphlonurus alternatus. Classification (NCBI taxonomy): domain Eukaryota; kingdom Metazoa; phylum Arthropoda; class Insecta; order Ephemeroptera; family Siphlonuridae; genus Siphlonurus; species Siphlonurus alternatus. Next base: position 33,603,521 of record OX463782.1, read on the forward strand.
CTTCATTTGTATAACCAAGATTGTTCTTGTTCAACAGCTGGGAACCCATACATACATTGAAGCTGACCAGTGGCCGCCTGGAACATTGAGTCCTAACGCCAAAGCAAATTTATCAATCATTGAAGCTGATGTAAGATTGATTTTATTATACTTTATAAACGCTTTTCTAAGCTTATGGTGCTGGTTTTCGAAATTATGTATATATTTTGAATTGCTAGCCCACAATTTTATAAGCGGTTTCGGTTCCTATTTTGATAAATTTAGATTGTACGAGCAGGTCTTGTCCATCTCTATGGAGCAAATGGGTTATACCTGCATGGGTTACTGTACAAATGTGCATACAGATACGCAAGGCCTTGCGTATAGAACTCTGTGATGCTATAGAATTCCACGAAGAGGAGTATGTATTCTACTTTATAGCTGATGTTAATCTTATGTATGACAATTAAGTATGCATATGAGAACCTGCTGCTCTATAGAGGCTCTAGCTGGCTACAGTATGCATAGCTGGCACAGATCCCAAGGACTAGATATTAACAGGCGCAGGCCGCGCAGATCCAAGGGATCGAGGGAAGCAGCCCCCACTATTTTTGATTTTTAACATGGGCAATATAAAGATAAAAGTTGATACTAGGCGGCAATAGGTGACTTGTCCTTACACTGATCCTCGCCATCTGTGAGTGGCGCTGCAACTTTTTGCAACTTGCAGTTCAAAGTCGACCAATCACTTGACAGCATGACGTCATGCCGTTCTAATCCATCAATGGCTGCTCTGTGGTCAACCAATCGCAGAATCGCTTGGCAGCATGGCGTCACACACGAGCCGCGGTGGCCCGAGGTAGTTGTCTTTATCTCGCTAGTATTTGGAATTGAGCAGTGCTAGGGTGAAAACAATTGCACTGAAGCAAACTAGAATAGTTGTACCACGTTTTGGCAGTGAAAAATGTTAACTTTTTATTTTCTTTCGTACCTAACTCGCAGTTCACAAAATTTTTCCCCCATCTTCGCAATGTATTATTTCGTTTCTACATGCTTTGACCGTACACGAAGTTGCAGCGCCACTCGCACAGATGGCGAGGATCAGTGTAAGGACAAGTCACCTATTGTGCATGGTTACGGATACTATAGTTCTATCATGGGCAATTTAGACACCCCCCCTCCAAATTTTATTAACGTTGGGCTTACCTGCATGTATGGGGTATGGGGCATGTATCATAACAACAATTAAGTTGCATTTAATAATTAATACAATCACTACGTGTATATGACGGTGTTTAATGCGTATTCGTTGACGACGCCTCATAAGAATAACATTATCCGTCGTCAACGAATACGCATTAAACACCGTCATGTAAACGTAGTGAATGTATATGAAGTTACCACCTATTATTGTGTCTTGAAAAATATCCATAAATGTGTGGACATGCAGGAACCATATCTTCATATCTGCATTTTTTTCACATTTATAATGAAAATTTAGAATCCAGAGAAACCAATCCACAAAAAGTTAGAGTCTATAATAATAATATTATAAATTGTTGCTTTCCATACCTGTAATTTTAGTTGGGAAGCTTAATGTTCTCTTGTTTTTGTAACTGTTTCATTTATGTGTACTTATTAAGTGAGAAAGTGTAATTAACTGTAATTGTTTGTCCTCCCATCCATAGCTTGCGGGGAACCGTAGGATATAAAAATGATTCCTGAGAAGGTATACCTTTTTGTAGAATTATTGGTGTTCAATTTGCTTTCATTTTGTGTTACCTGATTTCTGTCACTTTTTGTTTATTATTTTGATTTGTGTTGCAAGAAAGTATTGTACTTTTATAAACCTAATTATCGTTAATAGAGTATTGACCTCAATTTTTTTTTATTGCAGAAATGGAAAGATCGTGCAAAGTTATGCTACCCTGATTTTTTTCAGATTTTTTAGAGCCCGGGAACTATATTTAAAAAATTATTGAAAGTTCTTTTTGTGACGTTGCGAAACCCCGCTAAAAAGATAGGACTTGCCGCCGCGTGACATCACAAAAAGGACTTTCAATAATTTTTTAAAAATACTTCCCGGGCTCTAAAAAATCTGAAAAAAATCAGGGTAGCATAACTTTTCACCCTCTATCCATTTCTGCAATAAAAAAAATTGAGGTCAATACTCCATTGTTAAATTTATTTAATTATAATTTAATTTTAATTTATTTTGTATGTTGACTATGTTGCTTGTGTTTGAAGTTGACAATTTATTCTATAAATGATAACCTATTGTAATTAGTACTGGAACCAATAATTTTGAATTAAATTATTTTTCTATTTTTTATTTTTAAATATTATTTCATTCTTTAACTTTTTTTTTTTTTTTTTTTTTACTGGTGTGAATTTATTTATTAACATTTAAGTCTATGTATATTATGTACGAGGGCCTGACGATCAAACGGGCTTAAAAGGCATATTCACAAAGCCTGTTACATTATTTTGGGCCTTTATACTGTATAGAGTAATTACCGGTAATGTATAATAACATAATTTGTTTTTATATGAATAATGAATAAAATACTAAAAAATTACACTTGAATTTTCTGTCTGCATTCCTGTAGTATTTTTGTTTCTTCAATTTGTATGTATATTGTAATACAGTATCATATATGTATGTATTGCTCTTTTTACTGTACTAAAATTTTGAAATTATCACAGTAATAATTTTGTAACACTCCTCATAATTCCTTGCAGACGTCCCCTGTGACTCCTGGAGAAAACACTGCTCGCCTGAGCAAGGCCAAGAGACGGAGGCTGCGTAAGAAGCGACTGCACCAGGCTCCCCGTGAGGACGGTGGAGAAGCCTGCGCTGAACTACCCCCTGACACGGAGCTCGTGGGCACCGTCACAACCCTCGTCTCGACTGTTCAGTCAGACGCAACCCTCGAGCCTCAAACTGTGTTAGGTTCAATCACAATCACACCAGTTACAGAGGAAAAAAATACTCAAATAAAATTATCTAGATCGCCACGTAAAATACTTGCAGTAAGTAAGGAAGAAGCACCAAAAGATAAAGCATTTGAGTTAAAAAATAATATTTTTGTTAAAAGTGAAGTGGTAACAAAGGAAACTGTAAAAACTAATGCACCATCTTGTAAAAGTGAAACTATAAATAAGGTAGAAACCATTAATAATAAACAAGAAGCAATTAAAATTAATAAAACAGTTGAAATGGCTGATAAATCTGCAAAAACATCATCTAAATCTCCTCAAAAAGGTAAATTACCTAACCCTGACAATCAAAAACAAGGTCACACAAAATCACCTAAAGTATCAGTAAGTAAAGATGAAACTCCTGTTGATGCAAAAGCTCAAAAAACACCTCAGAAAGAAAAGGTACCTACTAAGTCTCCAGTTAAACCTCAAAGTAAAGAACCTCAACAGAAACAAACCCCACTTGCAAGTGAGAACCCTGGAGTAGCTAGCAGTCAGAGTGAACCTCAAGCAGAGAAGACTAGGGAGGAGATAATGGCTGAAAGAAAAGCCAAGAAGGCAGAAAAGGCAGCAAAGAAGGGTAAGGGAGGTGCTGAGAATGTCAAGCCACCTCAAGTAGCCTCCCCTGCAGCAAAAGAGCAGTCTCGACATCCTGAGGAAGCCCCTGTTGTGGAGAGTACAGCCGCTAAGCCACAGGCTACAAGCAATCCTCCAAGTGAGGCACCCGAATATCAGCAAATATATGCGGCAATGTCAGCAGCCAAGGCAGACGAAAAGAGCAAGGCAGACGAAAAGAGCAAGGCAGACGAAAAGAGCAAGGCAGCTTTGAAGGAGGAGAGACGGCTGAAACAGGTCTGTATGCACAAGATTTGTACTAAAAGCATTGATGACAATTATACTTGATCTATTACAGGAAGCACAAAGAGCAGCAAAGGCAACTGCATCTAAGAAACAAGAGCCTACGACAGAGATTAAAAAAGCTCCTGTAGTGAAAGAGGCAGCTAAAGAGGCCAAGCTGGTAGTGAAGGCCAAGTCCAGCAAGACGCAGACCAACCTGGGCAAGCTGCTGAGCCACCTGCAGCGAGAAAGCTCCCAGCCGTCCTCACAGTAAGAACTACTGTGCCGTCGATGTGACGACTTCTGACTGCTTCTCTGTGTCCTAGGGGCATCCATCCTGCCATCATCAGGTTGGGCTTGCAGTTCTCTGAGCATTTCGTGGCTGGTTCCAATGCGAGAGCAGTAGCGCTCATGAGAGCCATGAAGAAGGTGCATAATAACTATTTATTCTTTATATTTCACTACTAAATTTATCCATATAATATATTTGTACTCAAATTTTATACAGCATACATGTACATTACTAATACAACAAAAATGCTTCCATATTTAATTAAAAATAATAATAATGTTAGGCTGGAAAATCTATAAGTATAAAGTGCTATTAAAACATCAATATTTGTAATGTTAAAGTAAATGCATTATGTACATTTTTTCCCTTCTCTGTTCTCCGAGATAACCTCGAGAATGTTGCAGGTGGTGGAGGACTACGAGACTCCGCCCCAGAGTGAGCTCCGTCGAGACCTTGAGGTGCGCATGCAGACCTACATGGAGTACCTGGAGAAGTGCCGGCCAGTCTCTGTGTCCATGAGCCACGCCATGCGAGACCTCAAGAACCACCTGCAGCAGCTCCCCCCCACTCTGTCAGACAAGGAGGCAAGTACCACACCATTATTATCTGTTTTTTTATCTAATGTACCTTTGTTTGCAGGCCAAGAAGGTTCTGGTTGCTGCAATTGACGGACAGGGTAAGGAGGACGGCTTCATGGATAAGCTGAACCTCGACTGTCTGAGCGTTTCTGTCAATGTCCTGGAGAAGATAAAGGATGAGGATGTCATTCTGACGTACGGCTGGTGAGTTCATCCTCCTCGATTGTAGACTGCAGGTGGGGACGCAGTTCGGTGGAATGGAAAACAATGGTGGATTGTATTTATTCATAAATTTAAATTGTACAACAATAAAATATTAATCATTTCAGCTTTCTTTTCCATTTCCTTAATTTCCTATTTATGTTATTTGTGATCACGTCCTGTTATATTTTATGTTTCAGTTCGTCGTTGGTGCAGAGAGTGTTGGTGGAGGCTCAGAGGGAGGGTCGCAGGTTCCGTGTGGTGGTGGTGGGTGCCCGGCCTTGGAGAGAGGCAGAGAAGATGTTGAGACACCTCACCGCCCAGGGCCTCCGCTGCACCTACCTTCTCATCTCGGCGGTTAGCTCCATCATGAGGGAGGTCAGTACCATTCTATAACAACTCTTTTTGACTAGTGGCTTAATAGTGGTGTAATAAAGGTGCCTTTTTCCCTGAACTGGTTGCTATAAAGAGAGTAATGGGGCTACTTTTTTTTTTTTTTTTTAAAATCCAGTGTAAAATTTCTCCAGCCTGTCTGATCTGCTTGGCAGGTGAGCAAAGTGCTGCTTGGTGCACACGCGATTCTCGCCAACGGCTACGTGATGGCTCGAGCAGGCAGCTCCCAGGTGGCTCTCATAGCCCACAGCCTCAACGTGCCCGTCATAGTGTGCTGTGAGACCTACAAGTTCTGCGACAGAGTTCAGACTGATGCCTTCGTACACAATGAACTAGGTAAACTAACTGTCTACCATTTAAAGTTTAATTCTCCAAAGTAAAATAGCAAAAAAAAATATTTATTTTAACAAAAAAATAAGCTGGTTAGTGCATTTGCATTTATTTTAATTAGAAAAAAATACTTCTATTAATTTATGCAGTGTATGGATAAGAAAATTTTGAAATTTTGCTTTTTTCATTTTGTCTGACGCAAAAGATTATCTATCACACCTAATTTATTTTCTCCTAATTGTAATACAGAATTATAGAGACCTGTATATGAGTGCTCTATTAATTATTTTATGGAATCTGTAATTATTTATTTTTTCCCCCGTGAAAATATCCTGCCATTCTTTTCAAAGAACTATAGATGTATTTTTTTTTTTTTTTTTTTTTTTTGGTAACTTTCCTATTATTATAAATTATCTCAACATTTTGTTTGTTTGTTTTCCTACCCATATTAAACCTAAAACATTTTTATACTTACAAATACAGGACAAAATGACTGTTAAGGGTATGGTAACACGAGTCGGTTGATTTTGTAGTCCCATTTGATTAACATATGTTAACCTTAGCAAATTCACAAAAATTCTGAAAAAAATTTGAGACAGATTTTTGTACCTATAGAAAAAATTTCAAAACAATTATTCGAGCCGATTTTGTTTACTTATTTTTTATTATTATTATTATTATTATTATTATTTTCAGCATAGGGCTTTCCCATGAAGAGTTAACTAAAAAAAAAAAAAAAAAAAAAAAAATTGGCTTGAATAATTGTCTTGAAATTTTTTTCTACAGTATGACTTGTCTCTCAATTTTTTTTCAGAATTTTTGTGAATTTGCCAAGGTTTACATGTTAATCAAATGAGACTACAAAATCAGCTGATTCGTGTTACCTTACCTTTAATTAATGTGCTAAATTTGAAGATGCAGATCTGACTGCCACAGGTAATCTGATTTCTACTTTATTCTTTGTGCCCCTAAATAATAATGAGCAAGGAAAGTTACAGAGCCCACTTTTTCAGGTGACCCTGAGGCGTTAGTGCCGGGCCTGCAGATGGCCAACCTGACTCAGTGTGTGCTGGCGTACGACGTGACCCCTCCCGAACTTGTCTCTACCGTGGTGACTGAGGTCTCCATGCTGCCGTGCTCCAGCGTGCCCGTCGTCCTGCACATGCAGTCCTCTGAGACGAGACTGCGGCGACGCAAGGCAGACCCAGCAAAGGCTTAACTGCTTCACCTTAATTGTTTTTGTTTATTATATCACTAATAAAATTTTGATCGTAAAATATATTAATGTGTTTTTATTTTTTGAAATCAAACTTGTTTTGTTCACCTTAGATAATGAGAAATATTTAACTGCCTTTAGCAATGGAGTATTGTCCTCAATTTTTTTTATTGCAGAAATGGATAGAGGGTGCAAAGTTATGCTACCCTGATTTTTTTCAGATTTTTTAGAGCCGGGGAACTATTTTTAAAAAATTATTGAAAGTTATTTTTGTGACGTCACGAGACGCCGCTCCTTAAGAAAAAGATAGGACTTGTCGCCGCGTGACGTCACAAAAAAGACTTTCAATAATTTTTTAAAAATACTTCCCGGGCTCTAAAAAATATGAAAAAAATCAGGGTAGCATAACTTTGCACGCTCTATCCATTTCTGCAATAAAAAAAATTGAGGACAATACTCCATTAGAGAGATTTTTTGCACAGCTTAATTAATTATCTAACACGTTCATCAATATAAACATAATTTCATAAATGCACTTTTTCTTCAATTATGGGTAAGGCAACGCCACCAATGTTAAAAAAAATCCCTCTCACAAAAATTCTGAAAAAAAAATTGAAATGTTCTCCTCTACACCCCCTATCAGTAGCTAAAATATCAGGTATACAAATACGATCTAGTTTTTGAGTTATGAATTTTTAAAGTTGACCAATTTAACATGGGAGTTTCATTTCTCCATGTTAAAGTAGTCAACTTTAAAAATTTATAACTCAAAAACTAGATCGTATTTGTATACCTGATATTTTAGGTACTGATAGGGGGTATAGAGGAGAACATTTTAAATTTTTTTCAGAATTTTTGTGAGAAGGATTTTTTTAACATTGGTGGCGTTACCTTACCCTTAAGCGGCAAAAGAATATGATATTTTTTTTTAATCTCTATTTCAATTTACACTCAATTCTCCGACCCAACAGCTTAATTGGCAATTAAAGGAGTGATTTAATATTTTAGGTTTTATTTGATGCTGTTGTTTTTCTTCCGATAGTTGGCAAATCACTGTTAAATTAATTGTAAACTACAACATATTTCATTACAAAATTTGTTCTGGTCCGTATACCAACAAATTTTCAATGGTGGTTCAGCAAGTTAGGTTTATTAAAATTAACAATCTGCTGTCAATATTCTATCGTCCATTGAAATCCCTTGCCAACATCATTTAACATTTAAAAGCAATTTATCTATTTATAAGATTAATTTGTGCAAGCCATTTCATACAGTATGTATTTGCCAATTAAATCTCCCACATAATTATTTAACTTTTACAACCTAATATCATACAACCAAACATAAATCTTAAGAAAAATGTACACTCATCGCCTTAAAATCTGCCCACTTGCAGCCTTGTTAATCACCATGACCTCTATGTTATTCGTACGGGGCATGGCATTGCAATTAACAAGGCTGCAAAGGAAAATTTTCCGAGACGACGACTGTACATTATATATAAATATATTATACTGAAAAAATAATATTATTATAATATATACATTTCAATAAAAAAAGACAAAATATTTTTAAGAAAAATTACAAATAAGTGTTTGATAGATTAATTAAAAGACCCAAAAGGTATACTAGTATACTCTCACTTTTCCTTCAGTTGCGGCAGTTTTCATCTAACTTTTTTTCTGTTACAAAATAATATTTCTCGCTGACACAGCACCTTCAGATAGTTTAGGCTACAGTAAATTTCATAATAATTGTTACGAAAATAACAAAGTGTTGAACGTCACTAAAATATTGCATGTAAAATACTGATTAATTTTATCTCTTGCTCAATGGAGTACCGACCTCAAATTTTTTTATTGCAGAAATGGATAGAGGGTGCAAAAATATGCTACTCTGAATTTTGTCAGATTTTTCTGAGACCAGGAAGTATTTTTAAAAAATTATTGAACGCAGAAAAAGTGCCGCCTCTTGCCGCCTCTCTTAATAAAAGATAGGACCCAAAAGGGATGTGGATTCGAACCCGACCTCGCCAAAACTTTTTAGCAATACTTCCCGGTCCCTAAAAAATCTGAAAAAAATCAGAGTAGCATATTTTTGCACCCTCTATCCATTTCTGCAATAAAAAATTTTGAGGTCGGTACGGGGATCCATTAGTGCTATTTGTACACTGGAGGCCAACCTAAACGTCCAAGAAATGAGCGTTGCCAGCCAAGGAAATAGTGTAAAATCACACTAAGTTGCCAAAGGAGTACCAACCTCAATTTTTTTTTATTGCAGATATGGATAGAGGGTGAAAAGTTATGCTATCCTGATTTTTTTTTCAGATTTTTTAGAGCCTGGGAAGTACTTTTAAAAAATTACTGAAAGTTCTTTTTGTGACGTCACGCGGCGGCAAGTCCTATCTTTTTTTTTTAAGGAGCGGCGTCTCGTGACGTCACAAAAAGAACTTTCAATAATTTTTTTAAAAAAAGTTTCCGGACTCTAAAAAATCTGAAAAAAATCAAGGTAGCATAACTTTGCACGCTCCATCCATTTCTGCAATAAAAAAAAAATTGAGGTCGATACTCCAACAGTGCAGCACCGCTATTTTTCAGCTCCAGCTGTACCACCGAAATGGCAACATAGCAACTTTTTCATTGACTCGTGGCATCTGATAGATGTGACGTTTAGTTTAGCCTTCAATGTACACCAAAGACCAAAAATAAACATAGTTTTATCTATCTCAGACTTTCCCAGTGCAACAATTAATTATTAGCAATCAATATATTTATAATCTAAATAATGTCTTGGGATGGAAATAAAAAAAAAAAAAAAATGTTATTTAAAAAGAAACGAAATTTTACCCATATTATTATTCTTCATAATATATCGCCTTTGTTTTTAACAACATTTTTCACAGAAAAATGATCTAACGCATATTTTTTTTTAGTAAAGTACTTATCTAGGATTGTAGGATGGCAGTGGAATAAACACTGAATTAAAAAGTGGACCATGAGTCTGAATATATTGCATTTAAACATAGTGAGCTTTGTACATAGCTAGAAAATATATAACCATTTGCATTCTAGGACTGGTAGTAATTGTTATACGAACATGATTTGCTCCAATATCAATGTTAAGTTAGTATGTAGTTGTTTACAAAGTATCACAGAGGGCCCACTTGAACAGAGGTATTTTTTTTTTTTCACAATCCTTTACAGCACTTTAAAAATTCACTATTATTATCATAAACATTAAAAGAGATGCCACTTAATCCCCTATTGCTATCCAGAAATTAAAAATTAGCCCCTCAATCAGCCCTATTTAAAAACCAAGTGATTTAACCACAAAATTGAAAGAACTTTAAAAGTTCTAAAAGTTTAAATATTAATTTAAGTGCAAATCAATAACCAGTAAAGCAATTTTAAAATATTTATCCTTTTAAATCTGAGAAATAAACTCTTGCAATCCTGCACAAGAGAAACAAGATAGTGTCGCGTGCAATCCTGCAAAGAAAAAGAAAATGTTTAGATAATTTATTTATAATCCATATTTTTATATAAGTTACCTTAAAATTGATTCAGTTAAACAAAGAGAACCTTGTCCTTGCTGTTAGCGCTCTGGAATATCTTGTCTATTTTGTTAAACACATCACCGGAGGCACGAGCAGCATCAACGTAATGGTGGATTCCTGTATGCCACAAAAATGAATTAAACACGGAATGTTCAAAACATAAATATATAGACATTGTAGCGGAAAAATATCCTAACTCCATTGGTAGCTGAAAAAAATATCTAAACTCCATTGGTAAGGTAAAAAAATATATTATAGCTCCATTGGTAAGCTGAAAAAAAAAAAAAAAAAAAAATCCTAACTCCATTTTGCTTACCAATGAAGTTAGGGTATTTTTCTGATACTACTTCGATATAATGATCAAAAAGCTGTCGGGAGCTAGGAGCTCTTTATTTTTCAATTCTTTGTCTCAATTAAATGTACAGAATCCAGTCAATTCAGCCTGCACTTTTTGCCAAGTGCATTCAGAACATTTTCTCTCTATCTTTATAAAGCTTTCCCTCGTGTCTTATTTGTAATTAAATCTAGTGTATATGATGATTTTAGGAGCACAATCATTTTGTTGGTGCACATTTGCAAACAATAATGAGATGGTGCATAACTGTAAAGCACTCTTTCTTACTTCAGAATTATTTACATAGTTACCTCGAATCTTGTAGTAATTTACGAGAGGGCTCGTCTGCTTGTGGTAAGCCTCTAGACGAGTTTTCAGAGCAGTGACGTTGTCATCAGAGCGACGAATTAGCGGCTCTCCGGTCACCTACAATCACAGTAAAATTATGTAAACGTAGCAAAAAAATTGTGCAGTAAAACAAACAAGCGGACCTGAATTTCTCAGTTCAGTTTTTATTTAAGTAATAGTTTCATTTTATTTATACCTGTCATTAATTTTTTCTAAAAAATAATAATAACACATAATTCAAAATTTTATGCCAATTAAACAGTATAAAAGTTACACTTTATGATAATCTACAGTATGACAGATCTTAGTTTACCTCTAGACATTTTATTAGACTAGATGGCGCCAGATATATCAGCCAATGAAAAGGTGGCCAGCTGACATTCTAGCCTTTTCATTGGTTGACATATCTGGCGCCGTCTAGTCTACTGAACTGTTTAAAGGTAAACTAAGATCTGTTATACTGTATGTTATATTGTATTTCTGTTAAAAACATACACATCTGTTGAAAATTATGTAACCAACATTCATGAAATCCTCTTGTTTGTGGTTATTACAGCACAGTTACACTCACATCGTCCTTCATTGCCTCCTTGGGAGGGTGGAACTCCTCGTGGTAGGAGCGGCCACTGGCAGAGTGGATGAGACGTCCCGTGATGCGACGTACCAGCAAGTTGTCGTCGATGCCAAACTCAACGACGGCGTCAAGACCCGTCTTACGTTTCTCCAGCAGCTGATCCAGCTGAGTGACAAACAGTTGAGCATCACAAACACACGGTAGAGAAATTGATCAATGATTGATCTTAATTTTCATACACAATTATTTTTATTTTAACCAGTTAATTTTTATAGAAAGATATCAATTAAAAATGTAGAATTTAATTTGTCTAAAGATACTGTACATTAACATTGAACAAGTACAGTAAATCATATTTTCCCTATGAGGAAATAGAAAAATGAAATCTTGTTTATATCTGACTATCAATGCTCTTTAATTTTGTGTCAAGACAACAGAAGGATTTTAGGTGTACATTAAGATAAAATTATAGCAACAGTTGAACATAAATCCTGCAATTAAGTTACCTTCTCTGCCTGTGGGACGGTGCGAGGGAAGCCGTCCAAGAGGAACCCGTTCTTACACTCTGGCTTGTCGAGGTTTGTGTCGATCATCTTCACCACCAGGTCGTCGCTCACCAGTTTGCCTGCACAGACGCAGGTGGTCAACACCAATGAGGAACAACATCGGGAGGAACGTACCTGAGTCCAGGACCTGTTTCAAGGTCGTCCCTAGCGTAGATCCCGTGGCAATCTCAGCCCTCAGCATGTCTCCAGTAGACAGGTGGCATACACAGTACTTCTTTTTAAGAAGAGGGGCCTAGAAAGAAAGAAAAAATATATATTACAGTAGCTGAGTTTACATTGAACGGTACTGAGGTTTGTTGATACTTAAACATTCTTTTACGTTATAACCTACTGGTAATTTCTTAATTTTATTGTATGTACTGTATTAATTTTTAAGTGTACTGAATTGCCAATGGGAAAAATCAGTCATTTTACCTAACAATGCCTCATTAAAAAAATTGCATAAATTTCTATTTTGGGTCTAAAAATTTAAAATTAGTCTTACTGCATAAAGAACAAGATTTCCCTTGAGCATTTTATGAAATCCTTTTAAGTCAGCAGAGCCTTGAGCTATGACACTCTCAGACTACATATATATATTTGGAGGCATTTTTTTACTTTGACAGCAGCAGTTTTGACAGCAAGATTCAACAGAGCTGAGGTCAGGTATTCTGCCCTCCTTCATCTCCAAAAATATGAATTTACTTCACTGGGGAAAAGGAGAAAAACTCTGCAAACTTTTATAATATGATACTACATATTTTTTTTTAATATGTATATCCTTGACCTTGTGGGTTTGCCCTCTAATCTGATGTGTGAGAGTTTAGTGGGTCGGAGGCAGCTAGAGACCAATGCTTAATCTCGGCTACGTTTTTTTCATAGAATTTTATCAGGTTATTACAAATATATAATTTTTATTAGTGTCCGAAGTCCATTTTCAGAAGTATAGGATAAAACCGGCCTCCTGATAAAATTTATTGTGAAGGTCTCTGCATGATGGAGCTATGTGCAGCTCTGAAGCAATTGAAATGACAAAATACAGAACTACCTAATTACCTGAGTTCCCTTGCCAGAACCAGGAGGACCCAGTAAAATAGCTTTGATTCCAATGCTAGCTTCGTCCCCTGGAACCGGGGCCTCCTTCGGCAATGGAGCAGCAGCAGTAGGCGGCATCGTAGTAACTTTTCAGTTGTTTTTTCTCTTCAATCAGATCTAATATACTGTCCAAATAACGACTCTCTATGTAGAGTATTGATCGATTTTAGTTACAAAGTTTAAACATCTAAAAATAGCGACCTTTTTACCTATTTTAATTGCGGAGGAAATTCTGCACGTCGTCTACAACCGAACAGCTGTAAGCCACTGAAAAAAACGCTTGTCTGTTGTCATTTGTTTTTGCCGGTAAACAGCTGGTAATAGCAGACGACGGAACGGTAGAACGGATTTGTCAATATTTGTTACTATTTTTCATTTAACTAGGAACCTTAAACTTATTTTGCTCTTGAAATTATTTATTAAATAAAGTGTGATGTATTGTGTTGAAATAATAGCTCAGGGATTGCGGTCAAACCTGACTTGCAAAGCAGGATCTTTGACTGGTAAGAACCTTGCCGGTAACTTGCCGTTTGCACCGCCCTATCATGGTTTGCACCGGGGACCTGCTGCATGGTGTCATACTCAGGCGCGGATCCAGAACAAAATTTCGGGGGGGGGGGGGGGGGCTGCCTCCATAAGGCCAATGTTATAAAAAAATTATATTAGAGTTGGGGAAATGCCTCTATATTGCCCATGTTAAATGTTAAATTCAAAATTTCCCCCCTCCCCCTGGATAAGATAAGATAAATAGCAGTGTGTACACACATTACATGCATACACCCCTGCTTGCGGCTATATATTGTGGGTATTCCACCACGGTGGCTCGCTTGCTTGCGGCTGACTCTCTCAGCCCCTCCCTGAACTCACCAACACTCCGAGCATCCACGCTTGCTCATATTAATCATATATAAGTATATATA